>OY728148.1:918344562-923344562 GCA_963277665.1 Viscum album
ACCCAAGAATGTGGCGGAAGTTCGGAGTTTCCTTGGACTGGCAGGCTACTACCGGAGATTCGTACCCAACTTCTCCCGGGTAGCAGCCCCTTTGACGGCTTTGACCAAGAAGGACCAAGTTTTCATGTGGAGCGAGCAATGTGAGTCGTCCTTCAGCTACCTAAAAGAAAAACTGGTTAGTGCCCCAGTGTTGAGGTTGCCAGAAGAAGGGATGGCCTATGAGGTATTCTGTGATGCTTCAGGACAGGGCCTGGGGTGCGTATTGATGCAGCGACAAGGGGTGATCTCCTACGGGTCCAGGCAGCTACGCCCCCATGAGCGGAACTATGCCACCCATGACCTGGAGCTTGCAGCGGTGGTGTTCGCATTAAAGCTGTGGCGACATTACCTCTTTGGGGTGCGCTTTGTGGTCTTCACCGACCACAAAAGCTTGCGCTATATCTTCTCCCAGCGTGACTTGAACTTGCGACAGCGGAGGTGGGTCGAGTTTCTCCAGGACTACGACTTTGAGATCTCATACACTGAAGGTAAGGGAAACGTTGTGGCTGATGCCCTGAGCAGGAAGCCGCATCAGGAGGTGGTTCGGGAATCTGCTGATGCTTGGAAGGCAATGGGGGAGTTGGCTGCCTTGCACTTGGATGCAAGGGTGGAAGGTACTAGAGGTTGTTTGTTTCAGATGACGGTACAGTCCTCCTTGTTGCAGCAAGTGGAAGAGTCTCAGTGGGGAGATCCTGAGGTAGAAGTGTTGCGGGATCGTGTCGATCAGGGGAACGCCCCGGAAGGATGGTCGGAGGACAGCCGACATCGGATGCTCTTTCATCGGAGGTTGTTTGTTCCAGAGGTGATGCGTGATGAAGTCCTTCATGAGTTCCATAGCTCAGCCTTGGCGGTACATCCGGGTGTTTCGAAAATGTACCGAGGCCTGAGGGGACAGTTTTGGTGGCCCGGGGTGAAACGGGCAGTGGCAGAGTTCGTGGCTAAATGCCTGGTGTGTCAGCAGGTGAAGGCTGAACACCGTGTTCCTGGTGGTCTGTTGCATCCTCTAGATGTTCCCGAGTGGAAGTGGGACGACGTCTCAATGGACTTCGTCACGGGACTACCCAGAGCTCAGGGCGGGCATGATGCTATCTGGGTAGTGGTGGATCGATTGACAAAATCTGCTCACTTCTTGGCTATCAAGGAGTCGGGACCCGTGAGTACCTTAGCACAGAGGTACGTGGATGAGGTGGTGCGTTTGCATGGAGTTCCGAAAACGATCGTCTCGGATCGGGACACTTGATTCACCTCACGAGTCTGGAAGGGGTTACATCATGCTTTTGGCACCCAACTACGCCTTAGCACTGCTTTTCACCCTCAGACTGATGGGCAGACAGAGCGGACTATCCAGACTTTGGAGGACATGCTGCGAGCATGTGTTCTGGATTTCGGGGGATCATGGGTACGACACTTGCCTTTAGTAGAGTTTGCCTACAACAACAGTTTTCACTCTACTATCGGCATGGCTCCTTTTGAGGCTTTGTATGGAAGACCATGTCGTTCACCCTTATGCTGGGCAGAGGTTGGTGAGACTGGTACTCTTGGACCAGAAGTAGTGCAGAGCACCACGGAGAAAGTCCAACTAGTGCGGGAGAGGATGAAAGCAGCTCAGGATCGGCAGAAATCTTATGCTGATCGTCGGAGGAGGCCCCTGAAGTTCGAGGTGGGAGATCATGTGTTTTTGAAGGTTTCCCCTCGACGGGGGCAGCGGAGGTTCGGAAAGGGGAGTAAGCTCTCCCCTAGGTTCATCGGACCTTTCGAGGTGCTGAGGCGAGTTGGCAAGGTGGCATATCAGCTGGCCCTACCACCTCAGTTGGAGAGGGTCCATGACGTCTTCCATGTCTCCCAGCTTCGTCAGTACTTACATGATGACTCTCATGTCATCAACTGGGGAGAGCTAGACGTGGGAGGAGACGCGACCTTCGAGGAACGGCCAGTCAGAATCGAGGATCGCAAGGAGAAAGTGCTCCGTGGACGAACCGTCGGCCTGGTTCGTGTGTTGTGGAGACATGGCGGCCTCGAAGAGAGTACGTGGGAGAGGGAAGCACAGATGCGTGCCCAATACCCCGAGTTGTTCTGAGTTTTGAACCCTTGGTGCCTGTTGTGACAGAACGTTTGACCTTTTTGGCTATGAAATGTGCTAGGTTCCTTCCCACTGTTTTGTGTGGGAAGCCCCGGTTGAAGGGAAGGGGAAACCCGACCCCTAATCAGGACGCATTAAGGTGGATGCGATTAAACCCGTGCGGGCGAGTCAGTGCCGCCCAAAGCGGATAATATCTTGACATGGGGGAGGGGAACTCCCCAAACCCACATGACCGGGCGGTTTGGCGTGGTGTGATGCTTGGTTCTTGACAGGGAGTATTTCCAACTAGCGGGGGTCCACTCCTAAGAGGTATCTTCGAAGATGGTTGTTCGGATCCTCTCTTTCCTTCTAGTTTGTTTGATTCTCGAGGACGAGAATCGTTTAAGAGGTATCTGATGTGAAGACCCAGAACCCCCTTGGTCCCTTCCTTTGCCAAAAATCCGGTTTCCTTGCGGGGTACCGATCGGTGAGACCGATCGGCGGGACCGATCGGTGACACCGATCGGCGGGACCGATCGGTGAGACCGATCGGTGAGACCGATCGGCGAGACCGATCGTTGACACCGATCGGTGAGACCGATCGGCGAGACCGATCGGTGAGACCGATCGGTGACACCGATCGGTGAGACCGGCCCTGCCAAGTTGTTCCAGTAATGTTCCTTTTTCGCAAATAGGGTTTTAAACCCTATTCTTCCTTGCTAAAAATATCTTGGAAATCCGAAACGCGCGCAAAGGTCTTAATTAAATGCTTCATTAATTCATGGGTCAGTTAAAACCACCCAGCGCCATTAATGATGAGTCAAGCCACGCGGTCAACCCACGACTCCCTCGTCTTCCGTGGTTTTGTGTTTTCATCTCAACCGTCCCCAGCCCTTATAATTAAGGGTTAGGCCGTGGTTTTCCCCCTTCTTCGATCGTGACTCTTCTGGTGCATCGGGACCGCCGCGTCGTTATCCGTAAAGTTCCGCGCCCCCGGTCTAAACGTCGATCATCCATCAACAAGTAGGGAATTTCTCTCGTCTCTCACTTTTGTGTATCATGCGGGGTGGGCGTTACTTTTGTTCCTATGAAATTGGTTGAACCAAACCCTAATGAAGATACTAAACGAAGTTCTAAAGAAAGAAGGGGAAGGGGTTGTGATCGTTGTTTATGCTTTATCTTGTGATCATCCCTTTTGTTGTACTGGTCTATGTTTTCTGAAAATTGAGGCCGTTGGTGGTCGTGTGTGTGCACTTGAATCCCCTCGTGATGTTTTAAATGGGTTGCTGAAATTGTGAACTCCTGCTGTGAAATTGGTTAATCACGTATACCCGGCTGAATAATTTGAAAGCACCTAGATCAACCCTTCTGTGATAACCAACGGATAGAACACATGGAATTTTTGAAATCATGGAGTGTGTTAAGTCGTTTAAATCTGAAAATCCCTGACTCGTGTTGGTAGTGGTTGTTGGTTGTTTTCCCTTCGGGCCGTTTGCTGGAAGTGTGGGAGGGGATGGGATCCCCCGTTCTTTTTATACTCTCGGCGGCTGTGTGAATTTGGGGGATGGGATCTCCTGTTGGCATGATTTCAGTGGTTGTGGGTTTTTATCACAAACTGGGGAGAGATCCTCTGTTGGCAGAACCGGGTGTGGGTGTTTTGGTTGATCTATGCTTGACGTTTTCCTTGGTTATGCTTATGGTAGTTGCCCAGTAGCGCTTAAAATTAATTGAACAATTGACTGAACGTGAAACAAGAATGGGACAAATGGTTTTGTGGGCAAGGGTCGCGAATTGTGACTCGGGCGTTGTGGTATTGTGTCCTGTAGGTTGGCTAGGAAAACCTAAGTTTTGGGTGAGTGTTTGTTACTTATATCTATACTTGTAGCTTTGTGTTTCTTATTCGCGCCCCACCCAAGTTGAGCACTTAGTGCCGAACACCCCCATTTATGGGGGAAGGGTGTTTTTCCCAACACTATACGTAGTGGCTGGTTATTAGCTCCTTTTCTGCTCCCTTTCCCGGATAGCCCAAGTACCTTCGGGCAGGCTGTGATGGCCTGAAGTCCATTATTAGCCCAAGAACCATCGGGCAGGGTGTTGTGGTGGTTGGCCAGGTGTGTGCGGCAGGTGGTTTCCCAAGTGTCTTCGGGATGAGGCCCAGGTGTTTTTCGGGTGTGGTAGTGGATTCTTTAGCCCAGGTGTCTTCGGGCGTAGCGGTGGTTGTTCTGGCCTAGGTGTTTGCAGCCATGGTTACTTGTGACAGTTGAGGCCCAGGTGTGTGCGGGCGGGATTTGGCAGTGGGACTGCGTGTGGTTGTGGCCCAGGTGTGTGCGGGCGGGATTTGGCAGTGGGACTGCGTGTGGTTGTGGCCCAGGTGTGTGCGGGCGGGATTTGGCAGTGGGACTGCGTGTGGTTGTGGCCCAGGTGTGTGCGGGCGGGTGTGGCAGTGGGACTGCGGTGAGAATGGCGGGATTGTTCTGATGCGTAGGATGTCTCAATAACCAGTGGGAAAGTGGCGCGGGGTACCCAAACATCGATGTGCTCTTATATATATATTACTTGACTTGCGTTATTTGGGGAGCGAACCTTGGTGAGGCTTGGGATGGATAGTTGCCTTGTTAGGTGTTTGGTTTACTCTTTCTCACGGGACTTTAGTACGTTCCCCCACTTGTGCACGAGAGTCTTGGTTTTCCCTACTGAGTGTACTTGTATGCTCACCCTACGTTTACTTTCAGGTTTCCAGGAGGACTACCAGGGCTGCGCGGGACCCTATTAGTCGGACAGTTGGAGTTGTCGCTGTTGTCGTACCATTGTTTTCTTTTGGTATTGTACTTGAGAGCTTCTTTTTCTTTTGTACTTGTACTTTGTTGTAAACTGTTTAAACATACATGTGGGAATGGTTTACTTTTGGCTTTACTTTTCTTTCTATCTTGGTGTTGTTGGGTTTTCTCCTCCTTATCTTTCGATCCTATAAAATAAAAAAGGGTAATGCCTTCCATTTGTGAGAACTTCCTATACCCTTGGTGCTAGTCGCCACTCCGGGACCTATTGAAGGCGGGTTTCGGGGGTCATTATCTCTCCTTCAACTCGAAGAAGGAAGGGCCTGGCAACCTGCTGACCCTTCCCTCCTTTTGGTGAAGGCGGGTCGTGACATTTTTTCTTTTTATAATTTATTTACTGATTGATAAAATGTTATCCTTGGTAATTAATGTGTTATTTTCCATAATCACGCTAGCGTGATTATTCTCTATCAATGGATTGATGATTTGAACTCTAAAAAATTAATTCATTGTGATATTATCATATATTGGATATTGATGTGTCCTATTTAGCATGTTCCTGAGGGGAATCTATACACATATACACATGATCTGTAATATAAGATGTGTGAGGATCTTATAAATAGAAATAATTATACTACATGGTAGATGACCATGGTTCTTTTTTTTGAATATTTCTATGTATATATAATTGAATTTAAAACTATATTATTTAGTAATGCTGATTTTTATATAAATTTTTTTTTATAATAACTTTTTGAAATATTATCCATCATGATGAAATAAAATCATTTTTTAAATATATATAAATGTTTTTCCATGTCCAATTATTATATTGACATTATGATTTGGTATAATTATGAAAAAAATATGGAACACTTCGTGATAACTTAATGGGATTTGATGTAAAAAAACTACCTTTTACTTTGGTACTTTTATTTTTCTTCTTAATGATATGAGAAAAAGGAATTCTCTTCTTGGATGATTTGTATATTATAGATTTTTTCTCATGGAGTTGTGTTTCAACATGGGATGTTTATGTTTATATTTATTACCTTAATGGTGTATTATTTTGTTTATTTATATTTTAATTGGATTTATTTTACTATCTACCATTGTTTTTTGGAGAATATTGGTATGTATATTTATCATTTGTTATTTTTTGGAAAAATATTCCCACTTTTATAGTGTATAATTCTTTATTATATTCACCAACTAGTGGGGAATCGTAATTCCACTCGATATATTTCAGTTTTGTATCACGTATTATATTACTAGGGTATCATGGATAGTTCATTACATTGTGTTATTAGAGAATAAGGGTTATCTTCATTCCCTAATGTGAGTATAGTGTTTGAGAATATTTTCATCACATAAGAGGAGGTTATGAGTGATTTCCTAGCCATCACTCAATGTAATCGTTATTTAGTCTGATTTGGTGGTTTGGGAATGTAATCTGCAGAAATGATTTTATAATTTTAACAAATTGAAATTTAAATTGTTGAAATACAAATCTTACTTCATATTCTATGGGATAATTTCCATTTTTACCTTGTTCAATTTATTGATATGAAAAGTCTTCTAATGTATTAAAACATTTATACTGATGTATAATAGAATCATTCCCCAAGAAGACAAGTGAATAGGCTACAAGAGCAATATTATGGATAATCAATGTACTTGAATCCCCAAATAGATAAAAATGTAGTTGATGATATTATAGAAGGATGGAATGATAATTCATAGGATGAGTAATGGTTATGTAAGGAAGATGTTTTTTTGTGTTCTTATATATTCTTTCTTCGATTACAGATAAATGCCCCACCACCATGCTAAAAGAACCTAGAAGGAAACGATGGGACTCAATGGTGTCGAGGAAGAACATTCTAGTCATCGAGTTGGAAAAACATATGTTTATCTTAATTGAAATTTTCTATCATGATTCAATAGTGGTGGATGAGGCAACAAGGTTTTTCAAACAATAGTAGGCTAATAGTGTCGTGGGAGAAAATCTTAACAGATTCACTAATATTTTAAAATTTTCTCATGATATTTTATCGGATTAGATGATGAATTTTGAACAATTTGAGATGGTCCATTGATATTATAAAAATTATTATATATTCTTGATTAATCATCCTTACTATGATGACAATATAGATATGTTTTTGATCATTGATCTTGAACTAGATGGTATAACAGGGATAACTAGATGTCATTTTTTTCCAAGTTCATGTTCTATGATATGATTTAATATAAATTGAAATATTGATGAGTTTTATGTTTGATATCCACAGTAGTGTTATTGAATAACTCTTCCAATTCTTGTTAGTTTTCCTTTAAAATGATTCTCTTATTCTAATATGTGGAAATCGATATAGATTTTCACTAACAAACAAATGATTTATAGTTCTAAATTACACTCAGATCACTAACAAATGTCCTCTAATATATTCTTGTATTCTTGTAGTTTTACAATATCATCATAATATAAATTTACTATGGTGAAATATGATTCTTCATAATGTATGGGATCCCTAATTGAATGCATTGAGAACAATTCTTCTTCACATGGTATAACATTATATAGAGGAAACTGATACATGTTAAGTGATTGTGAGAGTTACCATCACAATAGCTTCATCATTGGTATCATATTTATTAGATAATGGTACATGTTATTCAATTACCTTGACTAATATTTTGAACCATATAAATCTCCCTAAATTTATCTTACCTTATGAGATAGATGTTACACCACACCAAAAAATGAAGAAAGATCATGGTATTTGTTGTCCTACTTTTTTTCTATCTTTATCATATATTTCGTATAACTAGGATTTTCAGGATATTTACAAAAAACATAATGATATCATTTTTTCGATGGATTATATCATTGATAATATTTCAAGAATATGTTTTGATCTTCAAAATGTCTTATTTACTAGGCATGATTGGGTATGTCACACCTTTCATGGAAAATGAGACTCGATATTTAGTCGAGCATGACATTCTTATCTGGTGTTGGGGAAAGTAATATTCATATTTATTATTAATCTAGAGTTGAAATCCTTGATCTGTGATCTACTTCCATTTTTCATTGATTTTTCATACATTTTCATACAAATTTATTTGGGTTTCCACCAATAATAGTAATAGATTATTAAATTGATTTAGATCCAATTACACATACAATATCTCTACCATTATACCATATATAACCAAATAGGATTATAGTATGGAATACATAGTATGGGTAACTATTAAATAATAATTTCATATTTCTGAGTGTGTCACCTTCGGTAATACAAGTGTTCTTTTCAATAAAATCTCATGAGATTCCTGAATTATGCGTTCATTACTAGAAAATCAACCATGTTACGATAAATAAAAAGTATTTCCTTCTCTGGATTGATGATCTATTTTATGAGTTGAAAGGGGATAATTGGTTCTCTAAGATTGACCTTTGATCTAGTCATAATAGGTCAGGATTTAAAGAATTTATATATAAAATCATTCTCTCACATAAATGGGGTTAATGTTCATTTGCGATAACAAATGACAGAGTTATTTTGTGGAGAGAAAACCTATTTTCACTTTTTCATAGTTATTTACACTTATTGATGTCAGGAAAGGATATTTTATATTCAATGATACATCAAGTTTATCATTTGCTAATTTCCTTGAAAAGGGTATCCATGAAGAAACATATGTCTTTTGATATCATAGGCCACATGATAATATTTATACAACCCATGAAATAGAGCATACATAAGTGATTCATGTTATTAAGTGTTCTCATAATTAAATTTTTATACTATGGTGTAACATTTTTTTTAACATAATAGATTGAGTATTTTAGTATCTAAAAAATATTTAAATATCTTTTATATGATTTGGATATTGTACATAAAATTATAATATTTCAAAAACAAAAATATCACATGGAATGGGAATGTCATTAAAAATTCTCATGAGAATGAAACATCAAACACATGCTGTGAAAGAATTATCAGAAGAGAGAGCATGATATATATTTCTATTGATTTTTATATAGTTTTTCTAGAAACTGATAATTTTATTTTCATAGCTATAGTTTAGTATACCTTTACACATGTTGATATATTTATTATAGACCACTAACATGATGATAAATTCGGTAAAATTATAGACTCCCTTTATTAGGGGGGCCATTTCCAAGCGGGTGATCTCTATAGAGGGTATTTTTTGTTTTTGTAAGTGGGTTTTTCTGATTATTTAAATGATAAATATTGTTTTATGGTATTTTGGAAATTCTCCGTGGTTTGTGTACCTAGTTACCACACAGATGTATTATCATATACTAAACACCCCAATATATTATGGTGTTTTTTGTTGAAAATATTTTATATTCATTAGAAACAAAATTATTATTCAAAAAGAAATTCTCTATAAAAATACATTCTATATCGCATATTTATAACCTAGTCGTTAATATTAAATTGGAATCTTCTAGGATTTGAATTTGAAAAATAGACATATACTTTTCAATTTAGTAATATTATTTGAGTCCAAGAAGATCAAATAAATTTTAATTGAATAGTAACAAACCCATATAAATAATTATAGTACCCTTATGAATACTAATATCACCCCTATGAATACTAACCTCACCCATTAAAAATTAAATAACATTTATGCACCTTATAAATGAATATGAGTATTATAAAAATTTATAATTAAGTGTTGGTATTTTATTGACCATAAAATACTTAATTATAATATTATAATTTATAATTTATTTAAAATAAAATTCATTTTATGAACATTTATTCCTAAATAAATATTTTTTTATCCTATGATTAAAGGATAATCTAATGAGACCATATAAATGTTTTTCGGGTATTATAAAATCTGAAATAGTTTAAAAAACTTATTTTTTTTGTAAAAATTATTATTTAATTAAAAATTAAAATTTTATTATCTAGAAAATTATATTCATAGTATGGAGATTAATTTTGGTTCTACACATAAAAAATGGTTATGGATAATTTTTAATATTTTTCTGAAATACATCAATTATTGAGGAATACTGAAATTCGATAATTTGAAAAAAAATGTTAAATAAATGAATTTATACATCATGATTGAGTCAAATGGGATGTAAATGGACATTTTTTTCAAACTCACATGATCATATTACTATTTTTTGTCACATGAATCAATAATATTTCATTTTCTTGAGAATAATAATAAAATAATGAATAAAATAATGGGAAATCACCTATCACATGCACTATAAAAATCACACCTCACCCCCCCCCCCCTTCACGTCACACCGTTATGACAATAGCCTTCTTAAATTTATACCCAAATAATTTTTCATTGTCCCTCCCAGCTTTCAAAATACTGTAGTCTTTCTAAAACACATAAACCTATTCCATTAAAGAGGATCTCAAGGAGGTTATTTCCCATTGTAATTCTTATTCTATTTTCATTTATTTTATTTTCAATTTATTTTCTTTTATTTTTATATGATAAGATACATTTTCCTAATTATCATGATAAATCCTCTATCATAAGGAAAATGGAATTATAATATTTTAATTTAATAACCATTATGAATTTCCTTACTCTCCGTCTTTTATTTTGTATATGAGATCATTATCTGGGAGGTGCCAATTTTCAACCGTCGTAGATGATGAAGTTTCATTCATCAAATTCATCATGAAACCAGTTCATGAATTAATTTAGATGGTAATAAAAAATTTTATAATTTAAAATATAACCCTTTTAATGTTCTCTATGTAAAATTTTAACATTATACAAAATGATAAAACTAAATGAGTTTGTTATGATTAATAACCACCATAATAATCTAAATGATTGTAAGTAAATGGATTATCCTATGATTTATCCTCGTACCATGCAGTCAAATGGAATAAATAACCATTTAATCGTCTATATAAATTAAATTCAATAGTATTATAGTCATTCCACATGAACTTTTATACTCATACACAATTATTTTGATCGTGGAAACAATGGAAACCAACGCTGTTGGTCAATAATTTTGTATCATATAAAAAATCCAAAAGCCCATAAGAGAATGTTAAAAATAATAATAATTCAATTATAGGGAGATATGTTTATTAAATAGTTAATTAATGTTTTTAATTGGATTATTTAGTATATTAATATCTATTAGAGACCACATTAGGGGGGTATTGTAAGGTGATCATCATCTACTTTAATTTTCATAATATTTCAATTATTCACCAATTATTTAATTTATGTGGAGTTTTTACTCAGGAAAATGATTTAAAATCTCATGATTCTCTCTATATTTATGATATTAAATTATCCACTTGATGATAAGTAATTATTTCTCATGTGATTCAATCAATTATTATATGGTTACAGACTTCATCTCAATTTCAATTTCATGGGGACATAATTGGTATGGTGTATCTAATAATTTTAGTGGGTGTATCTACTTACCCATTGAGTTCATTTCTAATTTTTAATTAAATTACCATTATATATCTATATTTATTATAATATATATGATTATTGTTTTATTAGTATACATTTTTACATACGATGTTTATTTTAAATGGACTTTTAGCTATGGAAATATTGATGAGTCTGTAGCATAAAATCAATACAGAAATATATAAGCATTATTTTATTGTATTTAAAAAAATTTATAATAATGAATGGGACTTGCAGAGATGGGCTGTGACCTCTATATCCCTTAGATTCATCGACCATTCTTTTGAGACAAAATAGTTAGTGATAGACCCTTCGAGTTTGTTTCCATAACATAATTTTACTGGTTTCTACATGTTGGCATAAAATGTGGTATGGAATAATGGATCATTTACAATATATATTACATCTGTATAATAAGAATTATCTTTATATTAAATTCAATTATTACTTTCCATGATGTTTTCACTATGAAAAAAATATATGAATGCATTTTAATTCTAGATTTATTAAAAATGTGTATTTTTCAATTATTCACCATGCCTAATTTATTGTGACTAATTGATTTTGATTCAATTATTTTTGTTTCAGGATTCAACTATATTTATCCAGCACTAAGTCTTTCATATCAACCGTTTCATTTTTTTCCTTCCACGTTTTAGGAAGAGGAGACCATTAATTGAGTTTTCAAGGATTCCATTTATTATATTTTGTAATGTATTATATGTTTTTTTATTATCACAATGTAAAATGGGTCTCATATATGTATCTGGTATATTTGAATCTACTAAAATGATTAGTACATAGGGATTTTATTCCTTCTAATAATGAAATTAAAATAATATACCTTCTCATGGATTTCGTGGTTGATAGATTACATTTGGTATTAGAAAATGTTTATTATAAACTATGGGATTTAAATATATAAAACATATATTATGGAGAAAACCAATACGATATATATTGTGGATAAATATAGAATACATTCTTATAATAATGGTATATAATGTATTATGAGGTTATTCTTAACAATACATCCGGGAATATATTGTACATGTTGATGTAGTTCTGGAAAAAATGTACAGAGGTTTTAAAAATATAAAAGTTGTCATTGATTGGCTTGGGGTAACCTAGTAAACGACAACATGACTTACTATGAATTTTTTTTGATACTCCATGGGAATATTCTTATGGTAATTAAAATTTTAATTACAAACCATTAGGACTGATTTAATTGTAAATAGTAATCATTTCTATTCTAATTAGATTTGTTAGGAAGAATTATTTATAAAATATTATTTTTTTTATAGTTCAAAATTAGTAATTATTATTTTTAACCTAATTTAGTGCATGAAATTTTTATTGATGGAACATAATGGGAGAAAGGAAATCAATACCCATAGAAAATATCGAGATTTCCCCACTAAGAAAGTAAACATAGTTTGTGTTGGAGGTGTGCAGATCATGGCCATAATTAGATAACTAACTCAGTATATGATGAATAACCATGTTACACCTGTGTTGGATCATTCCAAGTGACAGAAGACCCCATCATTTAGTGGGACTACTAATCATTTTGTATCTGATCAGTGGATCACGTCCAATGAAATGAAATTTCTGGTATTAATATGCCATGAATATGAAATGTTATATCTGTTAGTATATATTCACACATGTTATTCTTATCAATGGAGGTCCATGGCCCAGAATACCATGGTATAAGATGAAATTAATGTTATATAATGGATTACATTTAAATAATTATTCTTCGACAAATATTTCTCTTCGGAGAAATAGAAACAAATGAAGAGAAACTTTATTATCATAAAAAAAGGGAATAAGATGATGTTGTAGAGAGTGGGGATACATTCAAAAGACTATACATATATTATATACATTACATATGTAATTCAGAATACAAAATTGATCATTTCTTCAATGGACCTAATCCATGTCTTCTAACAAAACAAAAATTCACAACCATTTTCATTATATCCTGAAATAGTATTTAGTTACATAAAAATGAGAACTGAATAGTCTTGATTAAATTTGTTCAAGGTAAATCACGAGTAGAAGAGGTCATTTCTTAATCATGGACAAGGTAAATCTCCCATGAATAATATGGGAATGAAGAAATTCACATTATGCGAGAACTGTGTAATGAACTATCTAGTAAAATTTATAGAAGGCATGAGAGATTTTTATAATTGTTGAGAAAATGGTCATTGATCTGATTATTGGAAGAGGATGATACAAATAAATTATATTCAAGGATATAATTATAAGGAGATGGGACACTATGCAAATTATTACCCTGAACATGAAGGAAAATTACCATTGAAAATTCCATGGGAGTATTGTTAGGGTTATGAAATCACAACAACGGACGAAGAAGTTCCTAATGTTGTGGTGGAAGGTACATTAATCATTTCCTTTATTTTAGCCATTTCATTCCTAGATTTGGATCATCTTATTCATTTATATCTTCTAATTTTTCCATAAAGATTATAAATCTTCTATTTTATTTAACAATGTATTTTTATTCCAAAACACCTATGTGAAGTATCATCATAATAAAGAATTTTCAATTCTTCCACTTTTTTACCACATAAACATACATTATTTGAAAAATATATCATTATACGTATGATTAAACACGACTTAATTCTCAGTATTAATTTAATTTCAAATTAGTTTTTGAAAATATATTTAAAAAATAAGGAAATTATTTTTTTATAATGATGTGGAGTCAATTACCTCTATAGTAAACAAATAATCATTTTTATATTAAACATACCACTTTTAGTATCTCTTTTAAATGAAATTCATTCATTGAAAGATAAAACACCATCTAGGGTTCTTATAGTTTATTAAGTGCCAATTGTGAAATAATTCATTGATTTATTTCCACAGAATTTACCTGGACATCCTCCAAATTGGAATGTTGAGTTCTCTATTGCTTTAATTTCTGGTTCATGACCTATATAAAATCCTCACTTTAGAATCACCAATGTTGAATTAATAGTGATTAATGAAAAACATGAGGAATTGAGTGACAAGGGATTTATTTTCCCCAGTTTTTGTACATGGGGCACATGATCCCTTTTATAATATGAAATATGGATCCTGGAGGTAGTGCATTGATTATAGAGAAATCAATTCTATCGGAATGAAGATCATGCATCATCTACCTAAAATTTATGATCTATTTGATCTATTTCACAGATCTCAATATTTTTAAATGACTGACCATCACTATAGATTTAATATTTTACATGTGAGAAATGATGATATTCCAATGAAAAAACATTGAACTAGGAATTATCATTATGAGTGTTTTGTAATTCCATTTGGAATGACCAATGGACCCTTCTTTGTAATTTTCATAATAAACAGTATTTTCAAGAAATATATTGATGAATTTTATATGGTATTTATTGATGACATATCGATATATTTCAAAATCTATGAGGAACATGTGAACCACTTGTGGGTTAATCTTGGAGACTCTATGAATTTAAGAGATATATGGGATGTTTTGTAAATGTGAATTCTGGCTTCATGATCTCTCTTTTCTTGGACATATTTTCTCTATGTATGGAAGATTAGTCGATCCAATAATGATTATGGAAATCCAATAATGTACAATACCAGTAAATATAACTGAGGTATATAGTTTCATTGACTTAGTAGGTTACTTTTAGAATTTCATACAAATTGTTTCCCAGTTAGCTATCCCACTAACCAAGGCCACACGTAAAGTGGATAGGTTCATATAGACAAAAGAATGTAAATATGCAATGATGTATTGAAAAGAACATTGGTTAGTTCTCCAATTTTGAATCATTATCTAGAAATTATGGGTTTGTGATATACATTTATGCATCAATGAATTGACTCAAATTTTCCCTAAAAATTATAAAATTATTTCTTATGTGTCATGGTATATGAAGACTCGGGAGAAAATTTATCTATGTCATGATCTTTATTTAGTAGTTTTAATCTTAACATGAAAAATATGGATACAAATCCTTTATGTTGAATGATGGGTGATATATACAGATCAAAATTGTTTGAAATACATTTTTACACATAAATAACAAAACATTAAATAAATTAGATGGCACAAGGTACTCATAGATTATGATTGTTCAATACACTACAACCTATGAATGGAAAATAAGGTACTAAATTCATTAAAAAGAAAATATCATAGACTTCTTAACTCAAATGGGGATTGAAAGAGATCAAATATTCAAAGGTCTACTAAATATGTATATGGGAATAATTAATGGAGAGGAAACATCTTGAAATTTTAAAATTATTGAAAATCCATTATTACTATAGAAGATAAAATGTTCTAAATTTTATGATGATAATTTTCCAAATAAAATTTTAACAGCAAGGTTAGATGATTGTTAGAATTTTTCATTGAGGATGGATTATTAAAGTTTTGTTGGAGTTTATGTGTTCCATTAATACATGAGATAAAAAAGGAACTATTATATGATGCTCATATCTCTGATTTTACTATAAAACCTTGAATCCCCCTGATGTATAGAGATTGGACGGAACATTTTTGTTGTATAACATGAAGCGAGAAATTGTTGACTATGTATCAAGGTGTCTAGTTTTCCAAAAAATGATGGTCAAGAGAAATTACCCCAAATGAGTAATGAAACATCTATTTATACATAGATAAAAGTGGGATGATATTATGAAGGCCATTTTTACAGGATTAATAAAGACACATCTAACGAATGATGAAATATGTGTAATTGATGACCATCATACAAATTCACAACATTTACGTGTTGTGAGAGAATATTAACCACATGAGCATCTGGAAAGAATATATTGTAATGATTTTGTAAGACTTCATGGTGCACCTATATCAGTTATATCTGATCATTATCGTGGATTTTAATCAAAATTATGGATATTCCATTAGAAGGATTTGGATACCAAGATTTATATGAGTACTTCTTATAACCCCAAACTGATGGGCTATCCTAAAGGAATATTAATGAATATGAAGACATGTTGAGATAATACTCACAAGATGTTCAAGGTATCTATGATTAATAATTATCATTGGTGTAATTTAACTTTAATAATAGTATCCATTCCAGTATTGAAACGGTGCCATATTAAGCATTATATAGAGAAAGATTTATAAGTTGGAAAGATGAAAATTTTAATACCATAAAATATTAAAGAGATAAAAACAAAAGTTAAATGAAAGAAGACTATTTTTGAAAAATGATAAAGTACACAAAATAGCTATGATAATACCCATTTAATGGATTCAGAAGTTTATGTGGGAGATAATGTCTTACTAAAAGTATCTCCATGGAAGTGTGTCTTAATGTCTGATTGGAAAGGGAAACTGATCCCTTGGTATATCAGACCATTTTTCACTTTTAAAATAAATGATTATATATCTTACTATTTAGTGATTCCCCTAGTTCTATCCAAATTTCATGATTTGTTCTAAATATCATTATTGATGAAGTATATTCCCATCCCAAAACATGTACTCACCTATTATGAAATATAATGTGAACCTGATTTCTCATTATATAAAGAGACTATTGGGATTACCAATCTAAGAGAGAATGCATTGAAAATTTGGACAAATCCAACGGTAATGGTTCTTTAGAGAAACTATAAAATGGAATAAGAAACATGATAACCTGAAGAAGTTATGAAGATAAACCACATATATATTATCTGAGGACTATAGCATGAAAAAATTTTAGAAAAATATTTCTGGAAGAGGGAAGAATATAACTCCTCAGGATTTAATAGAATATTTCTTATTAAATAATTTCAATTCATAGTAAATATTATTATACTTGAATCACTACATCACTAAGAAAAAAATTTTTTATAGGTTATAGTTATAAGCTATATATGGAATATAAATATTCCACTTCTATTATTTGAATTTTGAAAATCATTCACACATAATTGTGTCTAGTAAATATATAGTGTCTGATAAGACAAAATCATATGTATTTTATTATTAACATTCCCTTATGAATAGTAAATTTACCCATATAAATAATAATATAAACCATATATATAGTAAACTAACACTTTAAATTATAACAATAATTTTTTCACCTTATAAATTAATGTGAGAAATGTAAAAATTTATTCATTTAGTGTTAGTATATTTCTGAGTAATAAATATTTAATTATAATTTTATATTATTAATTTTATATAAAAGAAAAATAATTTTCAAAAATTGTATTCCAAAAAGAAATATTTTTCTTTCCTATGATTTTAAGATTATCTAATGTGTCCTTAGATAATTTTCTAGGTTATAATAAAATTAGTCATAATTTGAAAAAAATATTTTTTTAAAATATGGTAAAATTAATTAAGAATTAAATTTCTCATATATTAAAATATATTTCCATAAAATGGAGTTAATTTTTGTATTCTAAACAGTGGGTAATGGTTTGGGTGAATTTTTTTATTTTTCATAAATACTTAATATTTTTTTGAATAGTCAAATTCAATGATTTACGAAATATTCTAAATAAACAAATTTCTGCATCGTTCATGAGTCATGGATGATGTAAATGGACATTTTTTTGACCTAACATTCACTTATTACTATTTTTTGTTATAATTTTCCACAGTATTTAATTTATTGAAAAAAATAATGAATAAAACATTGAAAAATCACTTATCTCCTCTACTATAAAAATTAACAATCATGTTACTCTCCCTTTTTTATTTTATAAAAGAAATCACCATCCGAGAGGTTCCAATTTAAAACATTCTTTGAAGAAGATGATTCATTCATGAAATTCATCTTTAATGTTGTTCATGAATACATTTTAATGGTTGATATATATTTTAAAATTTATAATATAACCCATTATATGTTCTGGATGTATCATATTTACATAATACTAAAAGTTAAAAAAATGAGTTCATTATGATAACTAACAACTATAATAATCTAATCCATTATCACTAAATGTCTTATATAATTATTAATCCTAATTCCATAAAACCCAATGATATACATAAACACATACAATTAAGTATGTTCATTAATAATTTATTAATTCAATTTTGTATAATTATATCCATTCCACATAAACTTGAACATATTTACACATGTTTTCCGTTAGTGAAATTATTGGAAACAAACTCTCTAGAAGGATACATTTGTATCTTATAACTCGAACAAAATTTCATAAATAAACGTAATAAAATTATACTAAATAATATAAATGTAGATAAGGTTCTGAATAAATTATTGGATTGAATTTGATTTTTCAGGATAGTTTGATCAAGTAAATAACGCATTCGGGATTCAGGTAATGGGTTTCTAATGTCATTTTTATTTCCCAGAGATTTCCATTAATCAACACTTATTTCTTGAATATTTTTTCTGTATATTTCCACCTATTATATAATAATATTTATATCTTGATATTCATGGTATTCAATCATCATCTTCATGATTATTAATTTTTGGTAATTTGATTCAAAGGATTAGAATTTTGTAGGGGACATCATCTCAATTTATATTTCCTTACAGTATGCATGGTATTATGAACCTAATAATTTTATTTGTATAATATATAACCCCATTGAGATAAATTTTCATTTAAAATTACATTCCAATTATATATATATATATTCTTATATACTGGATTTTATAATCGTCTAAGTCATATACCCGTTAACATATGGGGTTTATTATGGATGTTGTATTAACAATGGAAATATTGATCATTTCAACTCATCTATTCAACAAGTAAATTGATAGTAAATATTATTTTTAAAAAAAAAATTATTATAATAATTAATTGGAAATTATTTGATGGACTGGTCACCATATAGACCCTTGATGACTTGATAGGTCTCATGAGAATAATTATTTGGTTACTGGCACTTCGAGTTTGTTTCGAAAAGAAATCAGATAGGATTATACCCGTAAATGTAAACCATATTAATGGTATGTTGGTTCATGTTCTAAATACAAGATGTCTGAATAATAATCTGTATCTTTATTAAGAATTCCAATATAACATTCCATGAGGTTCTCAATATGACAAAATATATGGATGCATTTTCATTCTCATTTTACTAATGGCATGCGTTTTTAAATAATTCTACAGTACATATTGATAAGGTTTAATGAATTATGATTAAATTACTATTTATTCATACTTATACTATATGAACCCCTTACAAATCATTTCAGAAAACCCCTTTCCTTTCCATGGTTATGAATAATCATCATTTACTGAGTTTTCAAGGATATTGTTCATTGTATTTTGTTATATATTATATGTAATTCCCTTATCCCTAATGTATAATCGGTGCCATTTATGTTTCTAGGTTCATCACGAATACTAAACTGATTGATCCTTTAATACTTTATTCCTTCTAATCAGGCTAATTTAATAAAAAAATGCACTAGCTCCCGGATTATTGGGTTGGGGTGTTACATATGCGGATTCGATTTAGGTGGCTTGGTATGGGAAATAAAATTTCTAATTTTGTTTCTTATTGTTATACATGTAAATAAGAAAATTTATAGACTCATATAATGTTAGGTATTATTCAACAAATTCTAGTGTCAACATGGAATTTCAATTATGTCACTATGTATTTTGTGTTTTGGATTCCATGTACAACATGTAAGAAGAATGGGATATGGGTTATGATCAATAGGATGAAAAAATCGAATCACATAACAACCTTTTATTATACTACCAGTGATCTAGAGATTTTAAATTTCTTTATACACATGATTTTTTTGTAAAAGATACATATTCTATATTATAATATAGGGATCCTGGTATTACATATTAATTTTATAGAGGAATCTAGGAGGCACCAAGATCTTAAGTTCGTTTGAGTAAAACATTTAATACTACAACAAATGGATATACAGGGAGAGATATAATGATTCATTAGGATATTCATCATGCCTATGTCCTTGATTTTTTTGATCCTATTATGATAATTTATATCTGGATGAGTTTTATTTGACAATAATTACATGTCCTTAATCAATGTGGTTTCTTTTGATGGCTTCTACGGAAATCATTGTAACTATTTGTGTTTGTGGTCATAGATTATTTTTATTTCTTTTTTGAGACTAGGTTTTATCCAAGATATGTTAGGAAATATTTAGTTTATTCAACACAAAATTTCGATGGCATAGATTTGATATAAATTAGATGTGGATTATCATCATAATCCACTGGATATTTCTGTTGGTGACCAAGTGTTATTAAATGATTCACATCATTTCATCTACTTATTGTTTTGGGTGAAGTGGAATATCAAGCTAGTTTTTGGCCATTTTTAGTTTATTATGTAGGTAGTGAATATGGAATTCCATTTAGAACAACCACTACATTTTTTATCGATACATAACATTTTCCATGTATAAAAAACTCAACATTATGTTTGTGATCAATCTCATTTTTTGGGATGCAGTGGCCTTGATATTGACTCAAATTTATCCATGACTGATCATACAATCATGATTGTAAATTATGAAATAGAGGTACTTAACTATAGGATAATATATTTGGTGCTATTTTAACTGAAACAAAGGTATGATTCTTATGATTCATGGGTGATGGAAGAACTAATTAGAGAGAATTATACTCAACATTTCGGAATGAAGATATTTTGATAGGATTTATTGTAATTGAAAAAATTCTATGGTGAGGATATAGTAACATATCTTTTTGATTTATTCTATGTTTCATTATTTTTTATGTTTTTTGTGTTTTTTATAGAACCCAACCTTTCTACTATCTACAAATATATTACACAACATGTAATGTTCACTATCTTGAAGACATAAAAAATTACATTTCATGAATTTATTGAATTCCATGTATTGTTTTCATGGAATAAAATAAAAAATATATATTCTATCATAAAAAGTGATACATATTTTTTTAGACAACCTTAGTGAATTTAACATCATGTAGAGAGAGTATATGATGTGAAAATCTCCAAGATTTTATATTTTATTTATTGGTTCGATGATTTTTATTTCATTCCATGTGAAATCTTATCCCTTTTATGAAATAAACTTCTCTAGAATGTTTTAGTGGTCACCAATTCCACCAAATCATTTGTTCATTGGTTGATCAAAATTTCTGTTGTGGTGCAACACTCTACATTATAAGTCTTCCAGTCACTTTTTTATCTCATTTTTTACATTGAATATTTAATGGTCATAATGTAATTTATATATTTAATTATACACTATAGAATATTGATTCTAGTTTCTGTAATTATATCATCTATCCCTTCATTCTTTATTGGTGTGTCTCATTTGAGATGTTGAAATTTCATTTTGTGATTTAATATAGGTGTTTATATTTGTGTATCAATTTCTAATTAAACCATGAGTATCCATATTTTATTTATATTTCAATGAATGAATTAATTAAATCCCAATTCTATATAATCACAAGTGAAATTAATGTTTATTTTATTTTTTAATAACCCATAATTCTAATTGAATTGGAATTTAAAATGTAAAAATAAATTAATGAAATTTATGAAATATGATGGGGATTGATTTCAAAAATAGATTAAATAGATTTTAAATATACACCATGATTGGTTTTTTATGTCATGTATTGATGAAATGCATGTTTTTGTATTTAATGTGAATTAGAAGTTTAATAAAGAATAGTGGTAAATCGAATTGCGAACGATGATTGACTTATAATCAAATGATTTTTACTATATTAGTTGGATAAATTATTGACCATTAGTGAGCCTAGATATTTATCTTTTTAATTTGGAAAACCATGCTATGATAATTATCCCCAATAAATGGATAGATGACTAAAACTCTATAAAAATATATTTAGCTAGGCCATATCCACTTTAAGATATTGATAAATATTATATTTCATTATTATAATGGTTGGGTGATCACATATATACATGATCACAATATGATATGTTTGATGATCATATAACTAGAATATCTAACCACTAGGAATATTGAAATGGTGCTTATTTTGATTATACAGGAATATATGTTAATAATTATGAAAATGTATTAATCATTCCATTTTGTTAATGTATATCATGTGAAATAAATTTTTCTTTAAACAAATATTGAAATATTATCCATCGTGATGAATTGAAATTATGTTGTATAAGAAATATGAAATTGTATTTAGATTCCCAATTTTTTAAATGGAATGAAATATTTGGTTTAATATTAAATAACATTTTCATATACCCCATAGAGAGACACTATAATTCATAGTAGATAAATACATGTATTTTTATTTTGGTGTTTATATATTTCATTCATCCTATTCCAAGAAAAGGGAACAAACTTCATGGGGGAGGTGGAAGTTCTTGATCGTCTAGGCTTGGAGTGGTTTGTATATTTGAGAAATTTGAAATCATTTTTATTTAATTAAAGTGTTACTATTTGGGATTTTTATATTCATGTTTGTTTTTACGTAGTATCTATCATTTTATTTTTTATCATACTAATATATATATTTATCATATATTTTTTTTTGAATATATGTTCACTCTTTTATCTTGCATGATTACATATTCTAGTCAATAACATGTGTAGATCGAGAAAATCCTTCAAGATATATCAATTTCATCCCATGTATCATAGTACATGGGTATCTGGTCTAATTTGTGAGAGGATATCTATATCATGAAAATAAATTTTCAATCTAAGACATCATATGTTTAACTAATGTAATTCATATAGAATATCATATAAAATTACTCAAAGGGTTCTAAATTAATATATGAGTTAGAAGTACAATATCTTTAGGGATTTTAATATTTGATACATATTTATTTAACACTCACTGTTAACTAAAATAATTGTCATGATATACTCAACTGACGGTTTTATGGTTATAACCCTTGTATGCATTTGTGATTAAATATTATCAACATGTAGTATCCATGAATGGATATATTAATAATAAAACTATATAATTTCCTCAATTAAAAACATTTTCTTACTATCATATACATATACATATATCGAGGATCTTGGAAATTTTCCTCTATTAATAATCTCAACACATTGAATAAACCACTATCTGATACAAACAATACCAACCACTATTTTTTTAATCATATACATTATATCGTCATTGATTATTATTCAATAGAAATTAAAAACACATTCTGGAGAACCATAATAGGTTATTGTAATCACATATTAGATAAATAATATTATAATTTCAGGGATTATATGTAATATATATAACAAAAATCATATCACATTATAATCCTCTTGGAAATACCATACATAACACCATTCTTCAAAACAAGTTGAAATGAAATATTAGGAAGGAATATACCAGACACTTAGTAAGGTTTAACAATGGAGATATCAATAATCACCTAAGAATAAAATGATCACAATGGTATGGTAACATTATATTAAAATAAGAAAATATATTTTCAGTATATAATAGTTTAGAAACATACGTAATGGAATAATGCATGGTAATTCCTATTATATTAATCATAAATGAACCAATTAAATTAATACCATAGACAATTACTTTGGAATAAGGCAATATATTTCTATTCAATCATAATAGAATATAAAATAATTTCCCTAGTTAGGTATAATATCCTTATCCTTCTGGTATATTGGTTTCACTATGAATTCGATCATATATTTATTAATTACTAACTCCCAAGAAAATCATAGTGGTCATATTCCATGTTTGAACTATGTTTACCTCCACTTCTAGCCCATATAAACTCAAAAGATATCCATTTTATCAAAATGAATTAAAGGAAAATATAATTATAGTACCAAAAATTACATAATCATAATATATTCATATGTGTTTAATGTGTTTATCAAACATTCATTATATATGGTAGCTAGTTGAATATAAATTGCGTTTATATTTTTTGTAAATTTTATTTGTGCATAAACCACAAAACAAACTGGCATCACAAAAATATGTTCCTCATAATTATAAATATTATATAAAAATATTAAGGATGTTATTCATGGATCATATCCATAGAAAATATTACATAACATCATATGATATCTTTTTTTAATGATTATTCCATTAAGAGATGAATGAAAAATTGTTTGAATAAAAAATGCCTCCCATTATTGAATAACAAATTTTATATCATTAAAATAATAATTTATTATAGATAACATATTACTTTAAAATAAATATTGAAAATTTTAATTAATTGTTCAAATTATTAATCGATTAGGTTGGTGAGAAATTATTTTATTGTTTAAAATTGTAAAATTAGTATTTCATAAGTGTTATTAAAAAAAAGATAAATGATCCTCATTCAGAAAATGATTAAAAATTTAAATTACAAATTATTAAAAAATTTAAGAAATTGTTAAAATATATTCATAAATTCAAAATATATTATTAAAATCATTCGTAAAAATTAAATTAAGGATACCTGATCATTGATGAAAAATATTCATTACAAAATATTAAAAAAAGGCTTTTATATTATAAACAATTTCTAAATATTTATATGTAACGATGATATGAAATTGTATTATTCCACTAATTTTCAATGAAAAAACATGTTTAATATAATTTATTATTTTCTTTATATTATATTGATTATATTTTATTATATAACACATAATCATAACCAATCATATTTCACAATTATATTATTATAAAAAACATATTCTTTGTGTTTGGAATTATTTGAATCTGACCTAAAATCTTGTTAAATAAATTTATATTTATTTTAAATCTATATATTATAAATTTTTGTTTAGTAATATCTTAAATTAACCAATTAAGACATACCATGAAATATTTATTAATAATTTATTATAAATTATACATTTCTGAGTGTTAGATGTTCTATATTTCTTATATATTTTGATTTGGATGTTTTATTCCATTAATAGTTATAATGAATAAATAATCTATATAATATTAATAATGAATTAAATAATATATATTAATTATATAAATATTTCAAATTATTAAATATATTCATACTTGTGGAAAATACACATATCAATTAGGGAGATGTTAGTCCTTACATGCGAATTAACAACATTTTTATTTTCTAACAAAAATGATTGAAGTAAAAGTATAAGAAATGTTATAATTATAGAACCATAATTATATAATTTGTACCTTATATTTAGATAAAATATATCCATATTAGTATTAATAAAATATGAAAATTATCAAATTTTCCTAACATTATATTATATCCTATGTTTTTAAAATATTATTTTTCATAATACTAGGAGAATCCCCTATTAGAACTCATAAAATAGAGAAATAACATATTTGGGTGAACATTGAAAACTATCTCCTATAGTATTCGTGATTATAAATCAACCATATTATTTATATTATATAAATTGGATACATTACCATCATGATATTTTTCAATATATAATATATATTATAATAAACTCGATATATATTAATATTTTGAGAAAAAGTTCCCAAAAAAAAAGAATAAAATTAACCAAAATGAAATAAAGAAATTTTAATGAAAAATGGAGAAAATTAACTCCATTTCCCAAATCCAAATAGTCTAATTCATCATCCATCCATTAACAATACAAAAAACATGATAATAAACCTAGTTTGTTGCTAGGGGTAAATGATTTCTCAGTAGAAACATAACTCAATGAATAGAACATCTATGTGAAAGAATTGTGGATTGACATAACTTTTGGTGATCAATTATTGATGATAAGTTGTAATAAATAATAACTTTTGTTACATGATCATGATAAAATTAATTGTATAATATATGAACAACCACCTTACAACCAACCTATATATCATTATACCATTGATTTGGTTACTAAATATAAAAATATAACACACACAACAAAAGGGGGAAATGTTATCTAGTTTGAATAAATCAATACATTAACCATGTTGAATAATCAATAATTTGGGTTGTGCTTATTCTCTACATTTCATATCCTCTTAAAGGTACTAAAAACATTTATTGTGATTAATCAATTGTATAATAATGAAATGAAACCCAAATCATCCTCACATCCTCCACATCATTCATAATTGAAATTATAAAAAAATATACTACTAAAAATAATTGATTTTAATAGTAAAATTAAATTGTAAATATCATTATATATGTTATGGAATTTTCATTGAAAGAACATAACTATAAATTGATATCATTCCATACAAATATTCATATCTTTTAATATTTTCATGAATCATATATCATTTAACATCCCAAGAATTGTACCAATCCATCATCAAATGATTATTATAAAAATAATCCATATATAAATTTAATATATTTTTTCCCTAATTCAACATATTCTTCTATAGACCAAAATTCATTTTGTTAATCATTACATTATACATTTAATTATTTTGAAAAAATATACAACAATCACAATATCAGGTTAGATGATTAATTTATTATTATTTAAATAAATATTATTAATAAATAATGAAATAATTTAATACAAAAAATTAATATTTACATATAGTTTTTAGTTAGTTTTCCACATGATTTGGATTAAAATGAATCATAATACAACCAAATCATACCAATTCATTGAAAATAACAACCAAAGTTAAAAACTCTAAGGAACTCAAAAATCTTAGTTCATGAATAATATAAATACCCCCATCCCATCAACTAAGGTTTAAAAATTTAACTATCTAATTAATTGAACATTATCTAAAATATGAACTAAAACCATTCAATAATAGAGTCTTACTAAACAACCAAAATCTTATTGAGTCATCCCTAGTTGGATTACAAAACCACCTCCTCTATAGATCCCTTAAAACCTTGAAATTATAACAAAATTTAAATTCAACCACTCCATAATAAAGAAAACTTATAATATAGACACATTCAATTTTATATGATCAACACCATTCACCCACTATATAATTTCATGAAAACAATAACAAAAATAGATGATAAAAATTTATTTTGAAAATAAGCTACTTCTATAGAAGGATTAATTCAGCACCAATGAGTTCAATAATTCCTCAAAACTAAAAACACCTAAATTACATTGAAAAATAAATATTCTCATAAAAATTATTATTTCATGATTATCATACACTTATATTTGAATATTTATTACACATCTTATTTCAGCAGTTTAATTCCATATTTACATACTCATTATTCTAAATATGTTCCATATATATCCTATAATAACATTATTCATAAAAAACTAATGTCATACTCAAATATATATTCCTAGATAAATTTATCAATAATTGTGTAAATAGAATTTTTTTAAAATATGATCACCATTTTGATCAAAGTAAATATTCAAATTTGTGCCTCAAAAATCCCTCTACAATAGAAGTACATTTTAAAAATTATATGACTCAAAATTATAGTAAATATTTGTACAATAAGTAAATTAATCTCCATAAAAATTGAAATTTTAACTCAATAAATAATTCATAGTGAGTATAAAACATCAAATTCCACTAGGCTCAACTTCAAAACAACATAATTAAGTGAAGGGAATGTTAAACAGATTAAATTAAACAATAAAATTTCCCCTTCACCCAGAAAATAAAGGTAACAAAATTATAGAATTATATTAAAAAAAATATGGAAATAAAAAAACAATCCCCCAACAATAAAAGTATTTTAACAAGTATTATAGGAAATATATTACATAAAATATTATTGGAAATTTTGTTTTGGGTTTGTTATGAATACATCAAGTAATAAAAATAAAAGATAGATTATAAGATTCATTATTATGGTTTAAATTAAAATAATGAATATTATTTTAATATTTCATATGACGGTATTATAATTGATGAGATATGACTTTATGGTTAGTCATTTTATTAAATGTCCTAACAATGTAAATTTATTGTTTAATATTTTGTTGACTATGGTTTAAAAAAATAAATCATGTGTTATTTCATTTATTTTATATATATAACCTCATAAATTAAGAATATCTATAACATGACTAATAACAATTTTAGAGAATTGAATATGGTACCAATGAATCAATAATATTTCTCATTGAACCTATATCATAAAATTAATTATAATTCTTTAATCCATAATATATCATAACAAGAGAATATTCTTCTACCCAAAAATATAATTAAGAAGAAAATTGAGTAATCTAATTGCATATAAAATGATATAAATCAAAAGAATGTTTATAAACATAAAAATGTGTCATTTTGTTCCAATAGGGAAGATAAACCTTCCAAAAAATGGACTTTTTCCACAAGGGCTCAAAAAAATAAATGGTAAAAAATATATAATTTGGAATGGATTCTAAATATATACTGGATATACAATTATAATACGAATAATTATTGAAGATCAATCACCCACAATTGTAGTTATTTAAAATATAATTTTTTTTCTAGATATAATACAATGGTTCAAATAAAAATACATCCAGAAAATTATATTGTAAAATTCAATTTGTATGATCCTCTATGAATGAAACAATGAAACCTAATTCTATATAATTGATATGTCACAATATTTTAGACTTTATGAAATGGAATAATTTTTTTATGGTCGGTAAATTAAATATTATTTCACTAAGGGGATCCATGGTGTATCATATTAACAATGAAGTAATTGTCTCCAAAAAAGAACGAAAATAAAAATCACATGTAAAATTACCCCAAATATAGGTATGAGGAAGAATCTATAATGTTACCCCCCCCCCATTACCATCTCTATTCTCACTATGTTTATAATGATGTTGAGTTATATGTAAAAAGTTTACCAAAAATGATAATCCAATAAAATCCCCATAACCCAAAAGTCCCTTTTAACTCATGTCAATGAACATGCCACAATACCCTTAATTACTAAAATTACCACTTTTTATGAAACTAAAACATAATAACTGAACCAAAAACACTAATAGAGATATTAATATTGAAATTACATATCAAAACCCATACTATGGTGCCAAAAAACATTCCATTATATTAAATTTCATCTTAAATAATATAATTTCAATGCCCAACCATCTATTAATTTCTCTCAAAAACATCCATTGCAGAAATGTATAATGGAAGGGATTCATATTGAGATATAAAATTAATTTTAATTCTTAATTATCTACTAAATTTAAATTAACAATTATTGATTACTATCATGTATTTAATTTCACTTATTATTTTTATTTTTTATCATTTTATAAGTTTAGTAAATAATTCGATAAAAAATTATTGACTTAATTAATAATATTTATCCATTTATATTTTCTTATTTTTATTATATCCATATATTTTTTTACCTTTGTATGAATTATTTTTTATATGAATTGTATGTATCTCAACATAATTTTTGACAACATGCTTTTTGTAACTAATTCAATTTTAAAATTAATAAAATTCACATCCAAATTGTTATAAAAATAGAATATTAAATAATATATATTATTTATCTTATTTTATTATTTATCATTATGTTTTGTTAACATTTATTGTATATTGTAATCCATTTTAAATATTACATGACACTAAATTTTATATAATATTGTTAATAGAATGGTTTTTAGAAATCATTGGGATTAATTGACTCATAATAACCATATAAACAATAGCTTTATCTTATGATTAGAAAATAATATAAATAATTTAATATTAATTGTGACTATTAGTTGGTTTTTTCATACATGGATTTAGTATAATTATTTTTATAAATCACCACAAAATTTATAGTACCACAATTGAGGATTAATATTATTTACCTAATGAATAATCAATCATATTAATATTTACAATTTTATATGTGTCATGTTTTTTCCATACAAAAAACAAGAATGTATTTTTTTACCAATATATTTTAATGATTATTTTACAAAAATATTGAACTTATATTCTAGAATAGAAATCAATAATTTCATAGATATATTTTATATCAAATTGAAATATATTTATTCAATATATTCAGTGTAAAGTGTATCAATGTTCATCTCTTCCATTAGGGATTAATTTTACATGTCACTCATGGTTACAATTTTATTTAAATAACATTATTTTGGTTTTTATATATTATCTAACAATTAAAATAATTCCATAATCATATATGATCCTAAACTCGAATTAGAAGTCATTAGTCACTAAGAATACACAATTTGTAAAAAAATGAAATAAATTATATTTAATATTATATTTTATACAACAATTTTTATAATAATTGATATAAAAATGGTGAAATATTCTGTAATAAATATATAATTTGATGAAAATTTTCTATTTTCATTTAATCTATTTGAAAATCACACAATGTTTACCCTCCATTAATGATTATTATAGTTCAATGTTTCCATTTAGTATTTCGATAACTCCCAGACCCTTGTTACCCAGAGTCGGTGCATTATGACATAACATTGGAATGATACAATGAATCATGTCCCAAATAATGATCATTTTAGTAGCCTTGTATATACTATATCCATTCATAAGTTTAACAATACATCATGAAATAAAAACATCAACAACCTATTTCCCCCTTTTGAAAATAGTAAAATCCATAGCCTATCCATGTAGGTCAGCCATAAAACACTTCTTCACATCCTGGAAAAAATAAAACATATAATGGGGTATGCTCAGATGCTCAGTAAGGATAACAATATAGCAGAAACAATCAAAAATAAGCATAAACAGTTAATGCAATGTATAATACTAAAAAAAATACTTTTCAAATTAACCTTATTCATAATATGGTGACGATAAAATCAAATAATTCCATTTAATTATTCACATATATATTCTACCAGTAGAATATTCAAATGAAATATCAATAGCCACATTCATAATAATTGAATGCATAATGCAAGACTTCATAAAAACATAGTTAAGGCTTTGTTCCAACACTAAAAATAAGATTTTGTCAAGGCCCAGTGCCAAGAAAATTGATTGCTGCATGAGACCCACCAATTCATCAAGTATCTATAGAAGGCTCCACCCACCACTTACTATTTTTTAAGCATTCCTTAAATGAAAAGGATTAAACACAACATAAATCTTCATATTAAAACTAACATATTAAATGTAAATACATTATCCATAAAGTATGAATTGTGTAAAAATAACGCATCCACAATAAGACATATCTCAGATCCTTCAATACAATAAGGAATATTTTTATCATAATAAATCGACATCATATATTTTTAAAATCCCTCAACGAATGTTTATATAGATGAAATGAAAACTATTTGAAATAAATACCTCTTTCTATTTTGAAATAATTTAAATGTCACATAATTTTAATAGATGAAATTTATTTTTCAAATATTCTTATAATAATGTAGGGGATTCTTCGATGATGATTTAAGGGTGGAATGTCACCAAACCTGCTATTAAAGTTAAAAAAAAGACATTTTGACCTTAATTTTGTCGAAAAGGTCATAAAGTACATTGTTTGTAATATGGTGGAATGAATCCTTTTAAACCATTTTATAAAAATTCTAAAAAGAGTATAAATGAATTTAAAACATATTATAGTAAATAGTAAAAATGTTTTGAAAATCATTTTTAAGAAACATGAATGTGGATGATAAAGTGGTACTATTAGATACTTATGTAAAAACATCCTCAGATAATAAGGAGATTTTGAAATTTACCATTAAATTGTTCTTTTCATTGGTCAAGGGTATGTTATCCTCCCATATAATAGTTTAATCATTGTTATTAATTTATACAATAACTATATACATAAATATTATATCATATATGATCCTCTAATATTTCTTTGATTCTAATATTATAGTAGTATCATTGTTTCAGGTGTTAACAGATTCATTTCCATTATATGACCGGTTATGTAAGACATGAATGTAATTGTTATGATGTATTTTATTCATATCCATAATTATATTATGTTTTCTTAAAATTACTTTTAATTATAAAATGAAAATTATTTTTTACTGATGACAATTGTGAAAAAATCTCATTGCGTTCGTGGAGACTGTAATTCGTACGTACCCATGAGCGACAATTACATTGTTTTGATTGGGAAATCAAATGTAATTGGACGTTATATGATATATACATAATCATTAACATGTTATATTCATTCTTTACATCAGTTATACTCATTATTATAACTATTCAAATAATGAAGCATTTTAATAACAAACTACACCACGACGTGGAGACGGTAAGCCGTACGTACACACATATGGTGACTTTGTCATTCATTTGATGGATAGAATAATGAATATGTTTGTATTATTTTTATAATAATGTCATAATATAAATATGATACTATGGTTATTATTAAATAAAAGTAACCACAAATAAGAGGAAGTGGAAAAAGAAAAGAACATGAAAGAGGGTGGTGAAATTATTAACTCTTATTCGGGTGTTTCCTTATGAGTTGATCCAAAAGGCTCCATAGATTTCATAGAATGAAAATATAGATTATTTATTTTACATAAATAGATTTTATAGAATAAAAAAGGAGTTTCACCAATAAAATTTGACGATTGACATATAAAAAATTGTGTTCTCAATATAAACATGAAACAAAATGAAAATTAAATATTTCATACTATTGAGTATGAAGATGGAATTGTTGTAGTACTTGAAACAGATTGTCGAGAGGTTGAATCAGAAGGCACAACCTGTAATATAATGAAATTTATAGTCAGACCACGAAAATAATGATTCATCATATGTAAAACAAGGGTTAATAATTTGTTTGTTAATGTTTATTATTCTAACAATATAAAAAACCACAATGTATAATAATCAAATGTATTTATTATGATACCATAAATTATTGGATGTAAGCATAAATGATTTGGATCAATTATGTTATTAAATCATTGTTTAATTGTGATGTATTGTTCATAAAAAACAATACATAATAATAAATATACCAACATAATTGAGTTGGATCTATTATGATTAAATTTTTAATTGTAGTTTAAAATTATTGTGTTAACAATCATGATTTTAAGTTGGTTTTTTATATTGAAACTCTAATCAACTCCTCTAATACAAGAATGAACACTTCCTTGGTTATTATAAAGACATCTGATGTAACTGATGTTATAAAGATAGTTTAAATTACAACATTGTATATTAATCACATTTTATTTTTATGATTTCATCAAATATACATTATTATTTATTAACATAAAAACTCAAGTAATAATAAATCCTAATAGATTCCCTTAAAATATTTTAACATTTTCAAACTGATAATAATCATGAAGTGAAATTGATTGAATTCAAGATTTACTATTTTATTTAATTATGATGTTGTGTGGGTATATTAACATAACTATGAATGTAATATGAAGAGTATTTCAACCTAATTTATTTGGATTTCTTATCTAGATTTACATCTGATGATTTATTTAATATACAAACAATATATCAAATGTATGGAAATAATATACTAACAGTACATCATAAAAAATACATATGAATATATATATATATATATATTATTTCTCTCAAAACACTTTCTCCTCTATATTTTTTTCACTTCTATTTCTATGTAATATTTGAAATAACTATCTAATATAAATTCACTAACACATATATTGGATTTTTTCCAATATAAATTCATAGAAAACACGTTCAAAAAAGAAGACACTAATATTAATGTGCTTATTCTCTATATAAGTGAATACTAGTACTCCATAGTGAAAAATCAATTCATATAGTAGCTATGTGACAATTATTTTCTATTTGAGTGAAAACTGGTAATGCATAATATAAATAAGCGCATACCTAAATATGTATACTAGAAATTAAATACAAATATGTAGTGATATATATAATAATTTGATATATATATATATATATGTAGTTACTAGTTATTAATTGTTTAGTCTTTGTCAATATAATGCTAGTGTAGAAATATTTTTCACTAAAACAGATATTAAAAACCATTTAAATTCATGTGATTATAACATTGGTTTATAGAAAGGAAGTGGATTTTAGACTATTATGGAGCTAAAAAGAATGTATTATGAACAGGTGGAAAAAAATCAAATTCCAAACAAGGATGTGTTTATCCCATTAAAACGAAGATATCTGAGACTTATAAGAGATTGTGGAACAACGTGATTTCATTCAAGAATTTTAAATGTGATGGTCGAATATGATGACTTGGAGAGAATGGACCAGAATAGAGAATATACCTTGAATTTCAACATAAATAAAATGGAAAAAATGATGAATGAATAAAGTGATAGGATTGAAGTGATTTCCAAAGTACGTTATTATGTAAATTTCGATGGATATGAAATTGAAGGAAAGAATTATTCCATTATGAGGCTATTAAAGACAATGTTTTTTATTCAGTGGATAGTGTTCCCTATTCAATTTTAATAAAAAGGAAATATTGTAGTCTCCAATTTCCTTATTATTTTGGTTTTATAAATATATAATATTTAACAAATTAAATTACTATGTTTTTCTGAGGATTCGTAGGGTGGTGTCGAAACAAGGTAGTGGTATTTCAATTCAAATGTTGATGTCTGAGATGTATTCACCAAAAAAATATGATTGGTTTTGAGTTCAAATGGTTGATAGATATTAATAAAGTGATTTTATGGGTGTTTTGTCTTTTGATAGAATGGATATTGAAATGTGGAGATTCTTGAATTCATCTATGATGCTGACATAGGTTGGAAATAATGTTTTGTATGATTAAGATGAATTGTCTAAGTGAGATACATCACATTAATAATGGTAACCCATGTTCCAAGGGCACTATGGAAGGGTACAAAAAATTATTTGAAAACAAAAAAAGCCCTAATTTATAATTGAAAAGTTAATTTTGAGGGAATGATTTTGATCTTGAGCTAGTGAGTGACGTTTTTTAATGATTATAGAGATTTCGTGAGTTTCCTGGAGAATATATCGAGCAAGGTAAGTCACGATTGAGATCTGGTTGGATGAATAATCTTGGACATGGGCAAATGCTTAATGAAGATGTCTATGGCTGAAAGAATCTGACATTTTTATTGTTCAGTGATATGTGGCATTTTGATCCTTGATAGTAGGAGAAGTTTCGGGAATATATTGTAGAGGTGAATGAAGTGTGAATTAATAAAAAAAAATTATCCAAGTATATCAGGCACAATGCCTCAGCCAGTAAAAAATGGGGTTTTTTCATTTAGTTAGTAGGGATGAGTTCTTGTCACATTATAGTAAGAGTGCCAAGTTAAGACTTCCATGGAGAGAATGTTGAGGATGTGTAGTGTTAAAGTGGTTTATGAGGCCTTGAGCATGTGAAAAATATTTTAATGTCAAAAACATTAAAATAATGAGGGATAGAAAGGAATCATTAGATAACACACTAGAACTCATGAATGTCTACCTGTCAAAATTGCGAAATTTTTCTAGATTTCATAATTAATTTTTTTTATTCATTTGATAATTGTACATTGTGGTTCAATAGTTTCCTCTTCAATGTTGGAGTGAGAATTATCTTATAATGATAGCCTTTTATATTCTTATTGGACAGATGTGCTAGGTATTTGTTTAATCTCTTAGATGAAAAAACCAGTTTCCCTTTTAGTTTTCAAAAACTTTTATTTTATTGGTTTTAGATGTGATGTGATATGATATGAAACTATAATAGGGTGAGAATTGTAAAAAAAAACAAAAAAAACAGTTATCCTAGTATTGTTGATGTTGACAAGATGATATAATCTTCCAATCAAATCACAGTACAATAGAGTACAATATAAATATGTGGTGAATAAAACTATAGGCACATTAGAAATAGTTCATCAAATAGAATGTCAACAATAAAAATTATAAATACAATGATATATAAAAAATAATGTATTGAGTAACAACTCAAATATCCCTAAATCATATCAATTAATAAAAAAATACAAATATGAAACCCTTAACTTTTAGAACTATTTGACATGTGCTTTGTAACCTAAGCCAAGGAATCTCAATTCTGTCCCAAAGATGTTCCTCGACTGAAAACTCAATGTTATGTATCAACAACCAGTCCTTTTACACTCTATTCTCCACACACAAAAAAACCCTTCACCAATCTAAGAAATGAAAAATTTATTACTAACCAAGGAATTTGTTACTCTCAATGGATCAGCAGTAGTGCGTCATCATGAATTATCATAAAAATCACATTCTATACCATATCTATTTGATCTCAATAACTGAAAAACAAATTAATTACAAGAATAAATAATTATATCATTAACAATTTAAGCAACACAAGTGGATTTTCTATGAAAATATCCCTAATGAAAATGAAATCAAAAGAACTCTTGGAAACAGGCTTGTCAAAACATGAAAATAGTCTATTAGATATCAATGATAATGAAAGAAAAATTACAAAATGAAAGACATCGGAAAATTTACAATGAATTTGTTAACATATGTTTAATTTGGTCAGAAATAAATGAATGGAAGATAAGGATTCATATCATTCAAAGAGATGTAAGAATTGTGATTACCTACAGGAAGGGGTAAATCACGATAAGAGGGAGCCAGAAGGTTTATTCCCTTGGAAAGAAGGTTTCATCGGCGAGAGCAGGGGGCGGGTATGGTTCCATTGAAATATATGGAGAGGGTAGTGTTCCTTAACCTAAGCTGATGTCACAGGAGCATGGAGCGATGGAATGGGTAGGGTTCCATTACGTGGTCCAATGTCATGAGATCTGGGAGCTGATCGAGTCCTTCATAGGAGTAGCAGGCAGGGAAGGGCAGTTCTGTCGGGTGGAGGACAGGGAACTCAATCTCGAAGAGGGGAAGCATCAGTTGATTCACCAGATAGAGGAGGTACACCCAAAGAAGGGTATGTGGGAGGAGAGGAATGTGTGATGGGTTGAGTAACCGTGAATGGAGTTGTCTCGAATGGATGAGCTGTGAATGGAGATGCCAGTGGGGGTGAAAGAGAATCTGCCAAGGATCAGATGATGGGGAAATCACTCTGGAGACTATCGAAGGGGAATGGTTTCGAGGGAGACATTGGGGAGTGGGTGAGAGGAGAAGAAAGCCTCAACGGATGATAAAAAATGAAGAAGCTATTCCTAGAGGGAATGATCTATTCGTGGCTATATCTAATCTATAGAAACGAACCATTTATATTGTGGCTATAAATTTGTGGCTATATGTCATTTTTAGTATTAATACATAGTAGTACAATCCACAATGATTTAGAGATATTAAATTTTATTTTGAAAAAGGTTTAACTGGAATTGGGCTTCAACCTAGTTCCCATATGTTAGTAGGTTTATTTTATATTCCATAATGTTTTAAGAATCAATTATCTTATTCTCCATAATATATGTTGACTATTATTATAGTATTTATTATTTATACAATAATGGATATTTTTCTACTATGTATTAGTAACGTGTGAATATAGTGATGTTTATTACACATGTAGTCATTATTGATAATTTGATGGTTAATGGAAAAGGGTGATGTAAATGATGGACTGGTTTACTGAATGAGATTGGATCAGGATAGTGGGACTTAGAATGTTTTTTCGGATATGGGTTTCTAAGTATTTATTTATGAGCCAATTTCATCTTCATCATTTATGAATTCATCATGAAGTTAATATTGGGATACTGTATGACATGTTGTGGATTTTAATAATTATTTATATTGTTTTTTATTTTTTTATTTAAATATTGATATTTTTATATCTCATTATCTACTTATTCAATTTAACCGTTTTTTTAATTATTTTATTAATTCTAATTTTTACTATAGTATATGGTCTCTAAAAATATTTCTATCCACCCTTGCTATTATTCCATAGCCTATGGCATATAGTGAGGTTATCCTAAGGTCAAAAATAGTTATAAATGATGCAAATGTGGGATAACTATGATGGGGATTCCCCAGAAAATATCAGAGATGTTAATTTTCTATTTACTTTTTATTAGTTGAAGGAATACTTCTAAATAGGATTTTTTGAGTTTTTGAAATGATATTATTCATTTAGTTGTTATCACATGCTTGGGGGTACCTATTTTCCAAGTTTTTATATTTTAGTTCAGGTTTTTTCTTATTTCTATGATGGAATAACGTCTGCATTACTGATTTCTTTTTAGTTTGTTGTCGTTATTTTATGAGATTTTACTCATGGTCTTGTTTGGACAGAGATTGGATTTTCATACATTATGGTAGTCATGTTAGGAACCTTGTTTACATTTTTTGTTGAGGTATCATAAATATTTATTGAATGAGAACTATTTTCACATATATGATGTGAAAAATAACACACTAACAAATATAATGAAATTATATAAATCAGAATTTTAGCAAAATTAAATTCATATGTGAATATGTGTTCTGTAGTATACTTATGTTAGTGATTATCAATTGTTGTAAGGGAATTCATATGGGAATCTTGTTCTGCATGTTCTTGTATAAAGAGTGAGTTTACCTTTATAGATAAAATGGATCTCTATCTCATTCTAGTCAATCATTAGGATAATTAAAATTAGTACAAACCACATTCATATCAGTGTGAAAATAACATTAATTTTGGAAAATTCATGGGTGATTATCATTATTATTGTATTGTGTTGGTCATTAGAAACATATATTGGGTGAATTTTATTTGTAAACTAAATATCACAAATGACCATAATGTTTCACTTGTATCATCCTCATACATTCTACGGGGAGGGAGGCCCCAGGATGATGAGATATGATTTAAGTCATTCAGAATAATATTAATGAATATTGAAAGAATAATTTATTACAGTGGTAGAATATTTATACTTGTATTCTATCGGGATCAATGTTGGTATTGTGAAAATTCAAAAACAATGACGGATAATATCAGTATAAATCAACAATGACTTCTAGGGGATTTTCATGGGAAAAAGAGTATCGACATATGCAATGGGTTGTAAGGGAAAGGGAATTCATGTACCAATTATATGAGAGCATGATGTATATTCACTACACTATACATTTAATGAACCTGGAGTGTTTTATCAATATTTAGAATAAACATGGATATCTAGGTGGAGGAATATCTGGTATGGGAATTTTTATGGGATCATGTTACTATTGAATGTATTCTTCGTACATAATTTCCAATGATGTTATTAATCACACTCTAATTCTAGAAGAAATCATCCAAGGAGTACCCTGTTGGTTGATAGAACATATTCGTATGATGTTTGGGTAGATTATATTCATAAATTGTAATAAAAAGTATAAATAAATACTACTAGGGATTTATCAGGGAGGGAATATAGGTGGATCACCCTTCTAATCAATAACTAAACCTATAGCATTGTTTACAGAATCGAAAGTATGACCCAAAATCCCTATATTCTTCTAACCCAGTATTGATGTTCCATGAATTTCATGTGATATGGACTTTGTAGATGTATAGTAGGAGATTTAAATAGGCACGTAGTTGTTATAGATAATTATTGGAAGTATAGTTTGGGAAGGAATCATCTTCCAATAAGTGTCAGGTTATTAGTGTTCCATTAGATTTCTAGGCTAGGTATGGTTCATGGTACCCTGAAACAGGATTAGTGGAATTAGTTTTATGGTTTTTCAAAATTGATTCATTTTAAATACCATGATATTGGAGAAAATTTCTTTGATGTTATATAGTCTAATAATACCAGTTTGGACAGAAGAACATTTATTTCCTTATTTATGAATATTTTTTCATCTACCCATTACTCTATTTTTTATATAGTAGAATTTAACTCCAATATATCATGTCTATTATTTTTTTTAATTTTTTTGTGGAGATCTTTGATGGTGTTACGGCCATACACTCACCATTAGGGGTGATATTATACGATATCTAGAACTATAATTGGTATTATCTTGAAATGTTTTTCTTTAATTTAATTATGGTGTTATTTTTCATTAAATGGGTGGATTTATTTTGATATTGGATATGAATTAGAATGTTTAAAAAGAGGGTCATATATTCTATTGTTGGAGAATTGTGAATCTTCTATCACTAGAAGGGGGAAACTATATTAAGCAAGGAGAATGGGATCTTGCAGCTTTTTATATAAGAATAATTTAGTGACTATTGGATTTACCCATAGATCTAATAGTTAGAATAATCCTATATGACAATGGGATATAGGATTGTAGTTTTCTAACAATAATATATTGGTTTTATGATATCAATATTAGATTTATCCTTGTCTACCAACATGACTAGGTGATAATGTTCACTAATGAGTTGAATCCTAAAGATAAAATAAGTTGTGTCCAGCCTTATCGAATTGAAAATTGTATCATTTGAAATTGAAATTTAATAGATGGATTTTGATGAAGAAGGGATGATTTAGCTAAGTACTTAATTATGGTGTTCATATGTATGCTTGATCATGATGTATTGACTGAAATTATGTATTTGGGATGATTTGTAGGGACTAAACCAATTGATGGTCAAGAAATAGTATCCAATTACTCTCATTGATAACCTTTTCAATTAGATGATATGTGACCTAGAATTATCAGAAATAAAAATAAATATATTATTCAAACAGTTTGTGGTGAACAACTGACATACCTCTAAAATGATTTCTTAGAAAATTTGTATTATATGAATATGTGGTATTTCTTCTTTTTTCATTAAATTTCACCATATTTAATCACAAATTTTTTATTTATATCTTCTATCCATTTATTGATACATTTTTTAGTGGGGTCTATTAATGATGGCTTGTTGTAGTACCCATATATAGAAAACCATTCCCCAAAATCATGAAATCACCACCAATATACTATGTTATAATCATAATTACTCAATTATATGTAAATTAACACTATATATTGATATAATTTTCTTATTTGTTCATTTTATATATGATTTTAGATTTTAAATATACCAAAGGAATGTTATAGTTATTGTATCATGGTAGTGACAGAAGAACATCTACATGATTTTTTACAGCCCAGGACTGGTAGGAAATTATTATTTTTGTCTCATTTTCATACACTATATCGATTAAAAATTTCCAATTTTATTATGAATGGGGTGTTCTAATTTTTTAGTTCTACATTGATTCATTCTAGATCCAAATGACTAGGATGAAGTTTCATTTTATCCCATCGATTTTTTATGATGATAAGGAATATAACATGAACTAAATCAAATCCAATGTATAACTATGAGAAATGATAATGTTGACTAATAAAGTGGTTTCATATTGAACTAGATAATTATGATCATATATGAGGAATAATCCTTCTCAATATCTTGTGTTTTGAATTGTGGTACACAACATGATATGCAAGATACAGTAAACATCTTTTGAGAGATATTTGGTTATTATTTACCACATGATCCTTACGTAAATCAATTTATGGAAGGAAATGAACCATATAAAAATTTATTGTTTAATTTAAATTCTACATTTTGAATTCATGTTTCAATAAACTCTACATTATTTCAACCCTAATGATGAAACCTTGTGTTGAAATAGAAAAACTGAGGTATTTTTGGAAGAATATGATGAGTGTTGGTGGATGACACTCTTTTGTGATATGAAACCTAATAATACGAATTCAAGGGAGAAAGTGTATATAACATCTAAAACTAATTTTATGATACTTCAAGACCACACCACAAGATTACATTTATGAATTCTAGTGTAAATATCTCAAGGGGACATCATATATTTTGTAGATTCATCATCATGTTTTTCTTTAAAAAATGATGTTTTTTCTTTGTATTGTGGTCTTTATCAATGTCCCAATATACTTTTAAAATGGGATGATTCGGAAAAATTAATATTATAAATCAGTATCAAATTTTGATTTTACTCTTAATTATCATTATATATATAGGAAATAATGGTGAAAAACTATAATTAATGATATAGTGGAATTGTTGGTGTGATGTTTCACATGTCCCCTGGTAAATGTTGAGAATCAATGACCTACATATTTATTGTAGTCACATCCCATTCATGAAAAAAAGGGATTATATTATTATAATACTTGTGATAGTATTTCCCTATACACTTCATATGAATGACATAGAATTGGTAATCATGGATCAAAAGATGAAGGTAGCCATCTTATTTATATTTATGTAGACTATCACTATTAATGATCTTGGTAGTGTCTATATGTAGGATATAGTCCTATATTAGTATGTTTTGAGAAATATTTATTCTATCACTGATGCACATTTATTCACATGGTTATAGAAGGTCCTTTATAATGTATTAAGTGGATGGTTTCATCTTATTTCATCCTTCCATCATCATAATATAAGTAATTATAAGGGAATGATTTAGATTATAATAGATATATTACAAGCCATTGTTTTAAATTTTATTGGTTCCGAGAAGTAATATAGGAAAATTTTTATTTCCTCTTATGAAAATTATATTCATGAATCATTCAAAATCGATCTTTTTTATGAATTTAATGGGATTTCATGTAATTTTCCTTGATTCTTGTTAGTGTTAGGCAAGCTATAACTTATTGAACCATGGTTGGTACTAGACATGTCTAAGAAGGAATTTTTGATCTAAAAGTGGATCAAAAACATGAATATACCGTAGAAATTGTACACTACCCATCAATGGAATACAATATTGTTATTGGATTGGCACTATTTTCTTCATCATGTTCCTTTTGGGATATGAAAATTTTTAATCATGATGTATGGATTGTCTAAACCTTTGATCATTGGGTTATTTGAGACAGTGCAGTGACTTAGTCCTATGGAGTAATATCTTGATTTCCTATAGTTGTAAAATTTCTTTATAAATTAATATTATGTGAAACAATACAAAATATATCACCCTATCCCATCTCATATAAGTTTTGATTATGATGTTGAACATCATGTTAATTTTTTCGTTATGGAGGATCTTATCTATATTATGGTATAAAGTAAAAAAGAATGATTATGGATGGATTGGCCCTATAGTGTGGGTAAAGTGGCAGTAAGGTATTTATTTATAGGATACCATGGTTATGGAGTCATATTAAGGTATCTCTAATTTTTTATCAGATAACATCTCATTACATTTTCAAAAACACAATATCTTTAAAGTCTAGTGTCTTGAAAAATATAAGAATAATATATGAAAACCTAAAAATATATTTTAAATACACATGAACAGCTTCGTGAAATGTTAATCAAATGTTCAATTACTGCATCTCAAAACATTGAGACATATATCAAATTAAAGGTTGTGTTGAAGGCCATTTAAAGAAATCAAGGGAATCATTTTACTTGTGATATCAATAAGAACTTGATGAAAAACAAAAAAAAGGAAATTGAAGAAGAGGCATATAATAATAAAATGAAATAGAATACTAACTTGAATATATGGCTAAAATTTTAATTTAGACAATCAGGATAATATCACTATGGTTCATCCCCAAGGTTTCATGAAAATTAATAGGATTATTCCCAAATGTATTTTGAAACTTGTCATCTCTATATATTAAATTATATACCCAATGCATTGGAGAGCTCTCAGGGTGGACCATTAATATGTCAATATTTTAATGTGGTCCAAATAGATCATAATAATATATTTCATAATTAATCAATGAGAATAAATGAAATGGATTTCTTATCAAAATCGTGACGTTTTAAAAAGTTCTTAAAATCAAGACCATTAAGTCATTTATATCCCATTGAAATGCAATAATGGATATATGTTTGTAAATTATGAAAAAATGATTCAATTTTATATCTTGATTAATTCCCAGAGAAATGAAATATTTTTGGGTATTCACATAATTAAAATAAGATAATTTTTTGAGTGAAAGGGAAAACTTTTGAGACATAATTTCTATAACATAATGGCTATATAACATGGATTTAGAATACAATAAAAAGATAGAGGAAAAGGGTCGACAATACATAATTGAATAATTTTACAGTATAGGGATAAATAAAAATATAAATATGATCATTTTGTATATATTTTAAATGACATACCAAATGAAAAAGATAAATGAGTAAAGGGAAAATGAAATTTATTTACGAAAATTATGCAGCCTAATGACATCACTAAAAAATTCATAAAATCAATTGATGAGAGTGGAAAGGGAATATCATAATTTGGGGATGAAATTGATAGATATAAAGACACATATAAACATACCCCAACATAATAAGATGGAATCTAAAATACATAACATAAAAAAATCATGATAAAAAAAGACGGTGAAAGGTTCCCTTACCATGATGAGTAACTTCAAAATCCTGAAGGTTGGGACAATTGTGGGCTTTTGGACACCTATGGAGGACTCTTTGTGAGGTAAAAAGACAAAATATTTATTGAGAATGAATTTGGAATGATATTAATGAAGGAATGGGTTGGTATTTATAGCAATAGTGAGGGAATATTTTATTAATTTCCAAGGGACACCTCATTAGTGGTTTATGAAAAACCATGGGCTTTAACATGGTATTTTCCCATGGTATTGGCCACATGGGACACCTAATGAAATATATTACTATTCACAAGTTCAACATAGTTATTACTTCAGGATTACTTCATTAATGATGTCATTAAACACACTAAAACTCAAAACTATATTTTCACTATTCACTACAAAACAAATCATTTTATAAAAACTATTAAATTCATCCTAACCTTATATTGATGATCTGAATTAAAAAAATTAAACATAATTTTATGATTATAAATTTCTCAATATTTTTAATTTATTTTTTAAATAAAATTTTTATTTGTTCAAAAAAACTCTAAAACTATAACTCATTTTGTAACACCAGGAGAAAGTAATCAAGGTCGCATTAAATAATTATATAATCATAAGATAATAATGTAACAATTTATGATTTAATTTTGTGATTATTAATTTCCATTTTAAATTAGTAAATTAATTATTAAATTGTAAATAAAATATTTATGACATATAAGAATACCAAATTTTATACTATGATAATTTTTTCAATTTTTATGATATATAAATTATATTTATAAATTCAGCAGTGATGTTTATATTATTCTGAAGAATTACTATTCATTACTATTTTTAAGGGCGTGTTACAATTATCCAAAATATTATTTTAATCCTATTGAACCACATTTTTTCACACTTATTTACCTGATGTATGACAGATTTTTTAAATTCATTTTAGAGAAAAAGTTATTTAATAATAAATATTCTGTACTATTCATAATTATGACACTATTAATCAAGAAAACATTATTCATACAATTCTCTTCATCAAATAAAATACTACTGGACAAAAAAATTGATACTTCTTAGTAAACATCTAAAATATCATCCATGATTAATTTTAACATTTGAAATTCAAAAATAATATTTATTTAACCATAATAATTCTATAAGTATGAAATATTTATCTTATAAATATAAAAATACTTATTTATTAATAATAATGGTGGAAAGGAAAGCAATACTGAAATTTCATCATGAAATTTTTGATGCATAAAAAATTAAATCATGTTATCATTTACTTTATAAAGCTGAGTTTTAATCATTCTATTTAATTAAAATAATATTTATTCGATATAAATTAATTTGATATAATAATTATATACTTTTTGAAAACTAAAATTTGGATATGTATTAATTTCATGTTTTTTTATGGAAAAACAAAATATAATGTTATTAGGATTAAAGATATCCCTAAATAAAAGAATTTTAATTTTTGGGTTGTTGCATTCTTCCCCAGTTAATGAAATTGAATCCACACAATTTTCACTTATTAGTAATTTGTTACTATTATGAATCTTATAATTATAATTTAATTTAATTATATAAAGATAATTCTTAAAAAATGTTATTCTTTAACAAAAAATTTATGTTCTATAAATTCTTCATAATGATTCATAAAAAGATTGCGATTAACCAACATATCCCCTGAGAGTGTCAATCCAGGAGACCTTCCACACTCATTTTCCTGTATTAGGATACCTCGCATCAATCCCTCAATAACTTGTTGATGTTTTCACTCCTAGGTACATCTATCCCAGAGCCACATCCTCTTGTTGGTATGCAGACATGGTTTTATTTGTTTGGAATCAACTTAATTACTATTTCACCAAAATGCGAGGATGTTTTATTATATTTAAAATTTCATATAGGCTTCTTCCTAATGTTTTGATAACCTAATCTCTGTAAATAACTATACTATCTCATGATACTAACTATGTAATCCCACATTTTTTTACGTAACATTTAATTACATTTTACAAATAGAGGATCTTTAAAGATTTGTGTCTTCGAAATTAGGAGCATGATACATAAAAACATAAAAAAATATTTTAAATACCCATGAATATCTTTTTGAAATTTAAATCCTATTTAAAATTATTGGATATCATAACCTAGAGATAAAAAAAGAATGGGTGAGAAGAAGGCCTAGAAAGGAATGAACGTGAATCTGTTTACATGTGATATCAATACGAACCTGATGAAAAATATAAAGACATGAGAAATGTAAGAACATGCATAACATAATAAAAAAATGAATCATATCTTGTATATTCTACTATAACATTTAATTTATAAATTCATGAACATATCATCAAGTTTCATCCACAAGGTGTCAAAAAAATACCAAGGTAATTCATGATGTTATCGTGAAAGTTGTCATATATAGAGATAAAACTAACACCCAATGAATTAGATCAACATCAGGGTGGAACCCTTAATATTTATTTATTATCATGTGATCCACATAGATCATAATCAAACATTTCATAAATATACAAATGATAATAAATGAAATGGGGTTCATATCAAAATCATAATGTTATAAAAAGTGCTTAAATACAAGATCGTTAAATCATTTATTACCCAAAGAAAGCGAATAAGGGTTAAATGTATGTCAATTAGGGAATAAAATATATCAAATTTAAATATTTTTGAATACCCCTATAATTATAATTGGTTTGGGTATTCACATAATGAAAATAAGATAATTTATTTAGAGAAAGATAGAAATTTTGAGACGAAATTATCGTATTATAACAGCTATATAACATGGTTTTAAAAAACAATAAAAAGAGTGCAGACAAGTGTATCCGATACGTATATGCATAATCTTACAGTATATGGACATAATGAAATATAAATAAGATCATGCTGTGGATATTTAAATGTCATACCACATGAAAAAAGAAACATGAAAAAAAGTAAAAACATGATTTCATTTAAGATAATATGGCAATCGAAAATCGTCACATAAAAATTCAGAAAATCAATTGAAGAGAGTGGAAGTGTTCCTTCATAAATTTGGATATGTAATATAAATTAATAATAATATATATGAGCATACCCTAAAATAATAATATGGAAACTAGAAGACATAACATAAAGGCAGTCTTGACATAAAATAGGAGGGTGAAAGGTTCCCTTACCATAAAAGCCAAATTTCGAAATCATAATGGCTGAGACCTTGGGGATTAAGGAAAACATTGAAGGACTCATTGGGAGGTAAAAAAACCGGTACATTTTTCAAAGTAAATTTAAATCAAATTAATTATGGAATGGGATGGTATTCATAGAAAAAGTGATGGAATATTTTATTAATTTCCAAGGAACACCTCATTGGTGGTATTTGAAAAACCATGGGCTTTATCCTCATATTTTCTTTTTGTATTGGCCTCATGGGACACCTCATAATATATCATATTATATAAAAGAATACTGGAGTTATTAAATCATTATTACATCATAAATAATGTCATTAAACCCACCAAAACAAAAAACTATATTTCCAAAATTCATTGAAAATTTTTTTTTATAAAAATTACAAATATTCACCATAGCATGTCTATTATGATCTAAATTAAAAAATGAACTCCATTTTATGAAAATAATTTTAAAAATAAATTTAATTAATTTTTATAAATAAAATTATTATTTATTCTAAAAAAAATCTTAAACAATAACTTTTTTGGTAACACCTTGAAAAAGTAATCAATGTTCCATAAAATTGTCATATAAACATAAAAAAATGTAAAATAATTTTTGTACATTTTAAAAAATAAATTTCCATTTTAAATTAGTAAATTATTTATAAATTTATTAATAAAATATTGATGACATATAAAATTACCAAATCATATACTATGATCGTTATTTCACATTTAAGATGTATAAATTTTATTTTCACATTCATGGGTGAGGTGTCTTTTTTGGATGATTTAATATAAATTTCTATTCATTACTATTCAAAACTGTATGTTATTATTCTCCAAAAAAAATTATCTTATTGAACAACATTTTTTACCTGGATTACAACAATGTTTGACAGAATTTTGAAAACCATTCCATAGATAATGATATTTAAAAATAAAATATATTTTTACTATTCATTAAGATAACACTATTCATAAAATACTATTCATTGAGAAGACACTATTCACCCAACACAATTCTTCAAATAACATACTATTTATCAATAAAATTGATATGTCTTAGAAAACATCAAAATATTCAGCCAAGATTAATTTTGACATTTTAAATTCAGTAAAGACATTTATTTAACCATTTTAATAATCAATGTACGGAAAACTTATCTTTAAAATATAAAAACACTTTTATTAAAAATAACATTAGATAGAAAAGAAATAATGAAATTTCATAGTGAAATTTTGGATGCTTAAAAATATAAAATAATTTTGTCAATTATATTTAAAAGTTCATTCTTAATCATACTATTTAATTAATATAATCATTACACCATACACATTAACTTTTTAATATAATTATATCTTTTTTAAAACTACAATTTGACCCTGAATTAAATCAATGGGATTTTATTGTAAAACATAATAAAACATTATTATGAGAAAAGATATCCTTAAATTAAAGAAGTTCAATTTTTGGTTCATTACATGGTTACATGGGTGTAATGACATCATTTGTTAGAATATACACCATAGTGATTATGTAGTACAAAGATCAGTGGTTATATTTTTTATGTTGGGGAATTTGAATGATCCCATCATTTTTCATTTATGTTACTCTAAAAGATTTATTGCATCTATTTTATCATTTAAATATTTTTTTTTGACATTTTAAATGTTATATTATTCTTATATAGCGCATTTTTTAGGTTTTTTGGAGTCAGGGAGACATTTTAATAGATCGATATAGTTTTTTTGCAATATTTTAGATGTTGTAGAACTAACATATATCTACGGTATTCGTCTACCTATCCACTTGGATGTCTAATATATTTTTATAGAAACTGGAGTTCCATAGGAAATTCCATGAGACTTATTATTCAACCTATGCACGTAGGAATAATGTGGTCTCTTTTTAGAGTCCAACTAGGCCAATAGTGAAATCCAATAATCCTAGTTGAAGGGACCCACCTGACAACTTTTATGGACCCACCATTCTATTTGTGGGGCCTCCGTCCATTCATGTGTATTGAATGAAACTATCATCCAATTAGAGGGTTTGGACATGGTTGAAATATAGATTCTAATAAAAATATTTATAACCCATGAAATATTATTGAGACATATATTAACTTCTAATTGAACCCTAAGTATTGATATTCCAAATTTTAATGTTCTATAGAGCTCTAATGACTTATCTAATACCAATTATCCACCTCTTGAAATGTTCTTATATCTGATGATTAAAAAATAGTGAAAAAATCTCAATCATGTCAATTTACTATTGTATCCCCCTTGGATCATATTTTTCCATTACCTGAATGATTTTGTAAACATTTTTCCTAGCATAAGTTCCATTTACATGTTTATATGTTACCAAATTTTGGTTCTTGTCTTCAATATTCCTAGGATGTGTGGTTTAGAATAACTCTATAAATCCTTCCTTATTTTCTCTATCATGAGAGAACTATGTCCTGATAGAGACAGCCCATTCATGAAAACAATCAAAATATAACCCAATTAATATTTTCATATCGTATTCAATGTACATCTATAGATGTAATTAGTTTTGTTTCTGTTGAGACTCAGACATGCGCATACCTGAGGTGTGTTACACTATTTGACCCTATGATGAAACATAGATTGAATGAACTTAGATAACTATAGAGACCCAAACATCTCAAAAATAAAAAATAAAAAATAAATGACTAATATTTATTACAAACATTGCAGTACATTCAATAATATTTTAGGAATAGTTATTTTGAAATAATTAAATTATTAAAACTATTATCAATAAGTGATCTAAACATTCCCTCACCAAGATCATTGTAACTAGAACCTTTCTTATATGAATCAAACATAATGCGTTCTTTATTTCCTTATGATGTTGAACATAAGAATGGGGGATATCAGGTGTTTAGTATGAGTAAAAATGTTTTTATCCACATAACAAGATGAAAACACTACAAGAATAAGAGAACAATAATTGACAAGCCATACCATGCACATCATGGATCATAAACATCATTTATGGAATAAATCGTGGTAGTTCATAAGACACGAATCATGGATGAATCAAAGAATATGATATATGTGACTTTAACATTGATATATTACATAAATTATTGGAATGCATGTAACAATTGAAAATATTAAGTCTATTAAATCCACCAATTCATTAGTAACATGTAAGGCATCATCTAATGACCCATATACCATATTTGGGCTTGAGATGACCTCATATTTACCCTATTTCATTTTTGAGAAAACCTCTCATATAAATTCTTGGGGATCAGGATAATCTCATTCATATCCATTTTGAACATCTAACATTAATCATACCCTTTTCATATGACAGAGATATCGGCCCCATAAATCCCATAATCTATATCTTTTGGTTTTATATGATTGTAAAACATTTATGAAATCTGAATTCATGAAATTAAATGGATTTCATAATAAAACTCATTAATAAAATATCCCATGGATTTCATAATCATTATTTCATCATATTTATAAAATATTTAGGTAAATAGTAAAGATATTATCATTGGATCATATTGTATAAAATGATTATTTAAAATCAAATTATTACATAATATGTAGAAAATGATTCAAAAATATATCACTGATTTTTATTTGTTGAAAAAAACTATTTTCAATTGAAATAATATATTTAAAATATAAAATTATTCCAAAAAAAATAAAACATTTTAATTGAAAATAGAATTTTAACCTATAATGGAATATTTATATCATTAACCATTTATGGAGTAGGAAAATAGTTTTCAATCTGTAAATGTCAAAAAAAATTATTCTGGTCAAATGTTTTATAAAATACAAATAAAAAATGATTTAAAAAATAAAAGAATATACCCCTATAAAATTATGAAAAATTACAAAAGGGTAATAAGGAAATAGAATTCTCATAGAATGATATGAAACCATTATTGAAAAAATCCACATTATAATGGATATGGAAAATAAATTATTTTTAATGGACGGGAGAAATAAATTTGGTTTTATTGAAAGAAGATCAATTAAAAACATGAGTATATAAAGTGAGGGAAATGAAGGAAAGACATATGTTCTCATGAAATAACTATTGGATAAAAAAATTCATTATTTTATTGATAAATATATAATATTGTTTCTACATAAAACTTGAAATCAGAAAAACCCAATTAAAATTGATATTGTTACATCAGAACCTTACAACTATTGTATCCTTTGAATCATAATCCCCATGGGGGTATAAGATGAATAAAATAATTTGGAATTATGGAATGAATATTATTTAAGATATTATATATAAATTGAAAATTTTATAAACCTCATAAATTAATATTTCTTCCTTGGATAATATATGTCCCATTGATGACAGACTGAGATAAAATTCACTCAACTTATGTATCAAACTTATTCAAACATGTTGTAAAATATAGTATATTATATTAATGATTAGTAATAATATATTAAAATCCACACTGATGTGTATCCTACTATAAATTAATTTCATATATACATTTATCACCATGTTCTAAATAATTATTTATTAAAATCACTCTTCAGTTAATAACTACTTTATATTTCATGTATGATTTCATTTTGTATCATTTTTCCTTTTATATTGATCTTGTTCCAGTCATATCCAAAATAATATCCATGATTTTATATAAAAATATTCTTAATATAATCATATACAATAATCCATTATTTTCATATGTATAAAATGAATTACTAATTTCTAATAGATGGTGTTTTATATTTACACATGAACATTGTATCAATTTTCTCGAAGTATTAAACAATAGACTATAAAATTTTATATTAACACTAATAAATTTAATTCATTTATATCGCATAGATTCAAATATTTATTGTTATTAACATCAATCTAAATTGTAGTTATTAACGAATAACATGACTTCGTGATGTGGTGGTCCATAATACTCAGAAATGACGTTGTTATAATCCAATACAATAAAATTTTTGAAGGAATATTTAATAAATTAATTTCTAAAATTATGATAATATAAATTATATAATATATAATCATTAAATCCATCATTTAATATTTTCATGATAGGTGGGGATTGAAAAGAAATATTATATGTCTATGATGTGGTTTTCTACTCTAACTAAGTTTAATTATTTGTTTCCAATTTAATGGAAATTAAGAAATATGTAGTTCATGAAATTTACATAATAACAACAAAATATATTTTATAAAATGGTGTTTTAATATTACCATATTTTAATAATATTTTAATATTTTGGATGAAGATATAAAATAGAATCACATTTTTCAAAAGATTTCCTCTTCTTATGAGGTCACAATTTAGTTTATACCTAATTTCTTCAAATGATGGTTCACAGATAAATTTATATCATTTATTATGTGTGCATTGAATTAAAAAAAATTATTGATCAACAAATTTATTAAGAAAAGTGTTTCAGTTTTGGGAGGTTTAGACGAGAGGTGTGTCCTTTTATAAATGTCTGGAGAGGTGACACTTGTAATGTTTAGAATTAAATAATCAATCTAATATTGTTCACCTGAAAAAAATGATCCATATTGGACCATATTAGAACCTTATAATATATACGATAATAATGTAAATATAAAATTAGAAACATTCAATTTTGGGGGCATTTTTAGCCATTATCTTTTTTGTTTAAACCCTAGTCTACCAATTTTACATATAACCAATGTAATTAATTTTTAATATTTTTATATTCTTTATTATGAAAATGTATATTTAACTTGATAGATTTTAATATTAATAATTATTAAAAATATGTAATATATTTTTTGAAATTTTGTTCACAAAAGTATGAAAATTTATTTAGACCTATAGAATTGATGAAAAAGTGGGGTTTTAAAGGAAAAATTCAACAAGATTAAAAAAACTATATAAATATCTAATATGATATTGATTCCGATGAAAAAAATTTGATTAATAAATAATTATTTTAACAATTGAAACTATAAAAAAAGTAAAAAATAAAATGTAATAATTTGAATAAATGAAATAGAAATGTTAAATAAAAACCAATATTTTCACTATATAATGAAAAAATAAAATGTTCATAAAAAACCAAAAAAATTACTCAAACATAATTTTGACATTTTGAATTCAAAAATTATTATTATTTTATCAAATAAAATTTCTAAAATTTTGAAAAAATATAATATTATTATTTTTAACAAAGATAAATAAAAAATTATGTTGAGAAAATATTATTGTCCAAACATATGATGTCATTACTAGAATGAAAGTGCATTTTTTAAATATTTTTCATTTAATTAAATAATTATTAAAAATTATTTATATATTGTTCATACCTATTCATTGAAACAATTGTAATGAATTTTTTTTAAAATTCATGTTTAAATAATAATATCAAGTTTATATTTTGGTTCATTAAAACTCAATGTTGCATGTAATACAAACTATCAAATAAATAAAACTTATTTAAAATAAATTATTACATAAACTAAAATTGTGTTAAGTTATAATCCCCATTAAATTATTTTCTCAAATTAAAATTCATCACTTTATCACAACAATTTGAGGACAATTTTTCCTCGTTAGATCATCATGATTTCACAAATAATCCTTAAACTGGTGGTTTCATAACAAAATAATGACCTTGTGATTGTTCTTGATTCGTATTAAATTACCCTTTAATACAATCCCCATTGGTTATTTCTCATAATAAAAAAAATTATTCATTGGTATGCTCAATTTCTTCAATACAAGTGATGGATGCTTTATGAACATCTATTGTAAAGATACATGGAACACATTCTGAGCCTTATTATGTTGTGTTAATTAACTAAATGATGAGGTACGACCAAAATAAAGTCATAATTTTCAAATGGATTGATATAAATATGAATTAATTTCAGTTAATTAAATTTATCATTATATTCAAATAGGTAAATATTATTAGAAACAAATTGCAGCAAACATAAACTTCTTTATCACACATATGATTTTTATCATCTATTTTTATTAAATATTATATGACCCTTATATGATTCTTTATGGATCAAACATTCTCATAATTTTATTCAATTTCCTCATGTCCCAATAAAATTATTTAATTAAATCTATTTCAGTGTGTTTGAGTTCTAAAATATATTCTATAGTGGGCTCCATAAAGAGCTATGTGAATTCTCATATGAAAACAAGAGTTTTAATAAAACCCAAATAGTCGAGGATTTTAATCACAATATATTTATAAATACATATAAATGTTATCAAAATAAACTATATTGAGTAATTTTTTATTTATATTGACCATCTACTTTATAATGATATGATTTTATGAAGTTCAAGTATATATTATGATCCTACTAAAAAAACCACCATAAATTCAAGGAAAATATCAAATATTGTCCATATAAAATAGTCTATGGTAATCCATTAAATCATCATAGTAAATAAATTTATATTATATAAATATTATCAATAGATATGTGGTTAATGATATTAATTATAGGTACTATTATAGCGAGGGTATTGATAGAAACCCATATAGAATAGTTCAATTTCATCATTTTTAGGACTTAGATATAGAAATCCATTCTGATGTTTTCCCATTTCCATTTTCCAATAGATAATTTTTTAGAATCCACATAGAAATTTTTTCCTCATACATTACATTATTCGATTCCAAGAATCAATATATAAACTAAGTGATATATCTCTTTATGTCAACTCACCAAAAATACCCTTTCAATTATATATATATATATATATATATATTTGTACTTAATGGACTAATAGAGAATGATGAAATATGAAATTATTTTAGAAAATATTTGTACAAATAATGTATCAGTGGAAGACATACCATATTATTGAAACATAAAATTACATCATAATCAAGGTTATATCCTACAATATTTCACGCCTTCTTCTACAGCTCCTCATATTCCTTATATTCATCTTTAATATTCATATGGTTTCATGGTTGATCATTTATTTGATAAAATCTTTATTTATATAATTACATAATTATTTTATACCCATAAATCATAAATAAATTAATAAATGTTCTTTTTAGTCTCTATCATGCATTGGATAGCATGATCATTTCAATCTCAAATCATTTCCGACCCTATTCTTTTTATAGGGTGTTAATATATTAAGATGACCTAATTATTAATATGTTATAACTATCATATTTGGAACATATTAAATTACTTCTATATTAATATAAAATTTAATAATTCTTTATATGAATATATATCATACTTACCTCCATAAGGATAAATCTTCCATATTTGTAACAAATGATTGACCACATCTAACTCCAAAATAATGAGTTGAGTAATTTTTCTAATGTACCATAAATTCTCATGAGGCATAAGAGATGTCCATGATGTTTTATATGAGAATTAATCCCAATCCCATCTTGGATGCACTATTATTGATTAAAAATCATCTCCATTATAGGGAAATGTATGGACATGTGTACTGACCAATATTTTTTTTACTTCCATGAAATTTCCCATAATGATATATATCAAAAGAACCATTATCACATAAAATATAAATTTATGAGTAGATTATATATACGTATAAAATTATCAATGAACTATAAATAATTATTATATAAACGATGAAAACCATTAATATTAGTTATTTGGGTTGGTCTGCCCCAATGATCAGTTGACATTTTCTTTGAATGATATACTAATGTACCATCTATAGAGAATAAATGTAAAAATGAATGATTTTTCATTCTAAATTATCACATTGAATATTTTTCAATATTTTTCTCCTTACATTGGATATTTGTATTTTTCTCAATCAATCATCATGATCTTCTTTTATCATTAATAAAATAATAATATCCACCTTAATGAATTCCCCAAACAGATCAAGGAAATCACTAATTAATCTATTCATTATATATAAACAAATAGTATAATAATTAGTGAGACTAAATTCAATGAATATATACTAATAGTGTTGATAACTTGTTTCAAAAACTGTCTTATATATATCTTCCTTCTGGACCCTCAATTGATTATATCTAGAAGAAATATAAATATGTTAAAATTTATTAGATATTCACATTTGGTAAAAAAACTCATCAATACTTGGTGATGGATACCTATTCTTGATTATTATGTTTTTATCTCCTAATGATCAATGCAGACTCACCTTTACCCATATTTTTTTTATGAAAATTGCATCTAAACAATAATGTGAAACACTTTGGAGAAAGAATAGAATGTCATGGTTCTATTAGATTGTTTCTTCAACTAATTTAAATCAACAATTCCAATTCAATAGGGATTAATTGAAATAGGAGGGGCTATAAGAATGAGTTCTATTGAAAACCAATCATCACCTTTTATTGGAAGAATATGATACACTTATATAAATACATCAACAAAATACGTCACAATTAAATTATTTTAAAATTTGAGTTTATCCATAACCATGTGAGATACTAACCCCTTTTTAAAAGGAACCCATACCCAAACAATAAATTTTATTTCAATCTGATCGTTTTATCTATCATTGAAATAAAAATTTATAAAATATAAATTTATAATTTAAGATATGTACTTTATTCCATGGAAATAAAAGTAGTATTTATATCATAAATTTAATTTCAATCATTTTATAACATTAATTAGAACCATTGGAAGGCAAAAGTTTTTTGTATGAAAAACAGTTCTACAAACATCAACCAGATTAGAATCTTATAATTTAGATGTATTCATCAAATCATTAGTGGTTTTCACTACTAATTCATTATCTATAAATATTGATTGAATCCTGATACCCTTGTAAAATTTAGTAGATATAATATAATAGGTTTATATAAATTCAATTAAGTCATTAGAAATTATAGATTCAATAGAATATGTCACAATAGACATGTTATTTCAATAGCCGGATAAAAAAAGTTATCAGAAAGGATATCCCCTTGTATCTAAGTATATGTGGTCAAATCCATCAATCATCTTCATTATCCATCATATATGAAATTTTTTTATCATACTTAAGAAAATACTTGTCATTAAATAACTGAGGTTTGGGAGGTTAAATTTGTGGATGATTCTCAATATTTATATTATTATCTAACATCATCCAATTAATTTGAAATTTGTATTATTAGTTACCTTATATTCATTAATTATGACATTAATCATTCTATATAATAAAAAGTATTCCACATTTCCTTCTAAAATTCCATCATAATGGAAATCTCATCATCATTTCTCCATGGGATTTTTGAGTGTCCTTGGAATTCCATCATTCATTTATTAAAAAAATATTTTGATTTTAGGGAAATTTAAATCTCTATTTCTACCTTATATATAGCTAAATATGTTTTCTCAAAGATATTGATGTCCCATATGGATAACACCAATCATAGACATGGTTTTGAATCATTTATGAATTGATTAACTTTATATTAATGGTTGATTAAAAAACATAAACTATAACACGATTGACTTGTAAAATATTCCTCATTAGTACCACTATATTCTTATTCCATATATTTTATGTCAAGCAACAAAATTATCTATTTTCTTATAAATAAAATAAACACGTTAAATATTGAAAAATAATAGCATAAACTCATCCAACTATAAGGGGGAGATTTCAGCTTGATTCCTAATACTATTGATATGATTCCCCCATTTATTTTTTTCCTTCCAATATTTAGATATCCTATAATACATTTCCTTATTATAATAACAAGAGAGAAGAAGTACTTTTTCAATGGTATCTGTCCATTTAATTCTAATAATATAATATGTTAAGTAAAAAAATATGTTGGGTGTTCCACATTAAGGACCCAACTGAATGTTGTACTCTACATTTATCATTTTCAAGTTACACATGATTAATATCCATGGATGGTTTTGTGAGAATTTGTCAAATTAATTTTCATTCATTCTCTTATAATATATGGTCACTCAATATTTCAATAATTTTATTTTATATTATATTAACCATTATCAAATTTATTTTTTGATTAATCCATTGAAAAAATGAAAACAAATAGTGTTTGAATCAATAATAATAGTGATGAATCACATTACCATAAAAAATGACATCATGAATTTCAAAATAATGAAACCATACATTAAATATATGAAACAATATGGATGAACTAGTTTAATAATGGTCATTATTCATATAATTTATGATGGATCATAATGATTTGTGAATTTAAAAATAATTTCACTTGGGAGTGTCAATCAAGGTGTCTAGTTAGACCCATTATTGTGAACCAGGTAACACGATTTTCATGAATAACATTACTTTTGTAGATTTATTACTCCAAGGAATATCTATATTATAACCACATCTTATTAGATTATCCATAAAGGATGTAATTTCATTGTAAGAACATTCTCAATCCTCGAAAAATTATTTGATATATTCTTATATTTAATATTATCCATATAATTTTCTCAGGAAATATACCTATGGATTTCTCTAATGTTTTCTCATTTCATTTTATAGTGTATAAAGAAACCATTCTATCTTCTAGACTGTAATGACCTAAAATCTCATTAATAGACATTAAATTCTAATATAGAAATATTCACTATATGAAATAGAAATACATGCCATAATTTCAACAGAACAATAACTATAGAATCATTTATTATTATACATATTGTGACTATGTTTTCTATGACATCTATAACTATATTTCTATTATTATTTTCATAAATATTATAAATATCATATATTATACTATTCTCCATATCTTGTGGGTGTAAATATAAGAATGGTTGGGATCTGATGCTCGGTAAGACTATACATGGGAGATATCCACAGAACATTGAAATAAGGCTAATCGAACGTGATATACACATTTTAAAACTGATACCCTTCATATTTTATATCATAAACATCATTCATGGAATAAATATTGGTTTTTCAATAAAAATTAATCACAATAGAATAAAATAATATGATCCTCATAAAATTGGACAAATATATATATATATATTTGGAATAAAAATTATAATGAAAAATATAATTTCAATGATATACCATAAGAAATTAATAACATGATTGGAATGAGATATTCCCCAAGGAAAATATAATGGAATTTGAATAACCTCCCACAAATCATATTTTTTATTGAGATAACGTCTCTTTTTCACTTATTTTTGGATTGGGATAAACTCCTCTGTACATATTGATCTCATAGAAAATATAAAATTAAAAAATACATTAGTGGTAGTGTATAACCATCAATTTCAATAATGTAACTCTTTGTTTATGATTTTTTAGAGTATAAATATTATGGGTGATCTTTCGTAGAGTTTGGAGAACTTTTGGAGGGATTTGGTTCATTCTAATAGGTACTTGGTTGGGGAACATTTTGGCCCTACCGAGAAACCCCTACGGGAAACCATGTATAATGTAATGAGGGAAAATGGGTTGGAACATAGGTGGTGCATTTTTTCCCACACCATATAGAAGAATAGGAGGACAAGGTATCATGAGATAGTAGGATTTGGAAATGCTGGCGCATGGTTGGGAAATCATGTGTTCACACCATTTAAGGTTCATCATATAGGTGTTGGATAGTGCATGGTTTCCGTAATAGTGAAACAAGAAGTTGCATAGTTTAAAATATACCTTAAAAAGCTTATTTTTGGTTAGCCATGAATTGAAGGCCTGTTTTTTTTAATATGACCCAAACAAGGTATTTTTCCCTCTTAAATTTTTTAAAACCTCTCTTCATAATTTTAAAATAAATCGGGAGCCTTCTCAATGTGATTTGAAGTTGGTTTCTCTTGGTATTTAATCATTCTTTGTTGTTCATGATGATTTTTCACTGTTCTACTTCACTATCTCTCTAGATTAATTAGTTATACATTCTCTTTGGTATAATCTACGATAGTGGATTCATATTATTATTATATATATATTGTTTTATTCTAGGGTAAGCAATATATGGTGGGTTTATGGAGATTTACCCAAGCATTGTCGTTCATTCAATTTCGTTCTTCATTTTTTTTCATACAACCTGAGGTTCATGGATTCACATGAAAATCATCTATTTGGACCAGGATATCATAGATTCATATGGAATAAATTGATTGAAATTAATAGTGATTTTTTTTTCAAACCATGGGAGAAACCCTTTTTAGTGAAGGTTTTTATAATTATGATGAATTATAAATTTTTTATCATGATGTTTAGTTAAACAGTTTTAAAATTTTGTTTTTAATAATTTTTTATTATTTTTATTTAATTAGAATGTTTTTTCAATAAATGTATTTTATTGAAATTTTTTGATTGAATGATTTTCAATAATATTTTTGTTTTTCTGAAATGTGGTTTCCAGTGAATTGGGTTTGGAATTGAATTTGTTCTTTGGGCATATATAGTGGTGTGGGATAATATTTTATTACATGTACTACTTAAAATATTACATTGTTTTCAGTTCCAAAGGTGTAATGGCCCATAGTATTTAATTACATCATGATGAATTCTTATATAGATGAGAATCATCGAATGTGTATGGAACTATCACAATAAAGAGTACATTTATAGATTTTTGGATATGTTGATATGGTGATTAGATTGAGATATTATAAAAAAAATTCAATGATGGACCGATTTTGATAAAATTTCATGGTTAAATTCATTGAAATTGGTATTATATTGTAAAAATAGTTTATTATAATAGTTTAGGTCTTATGATAATTTGTTTCATGTTGTTTAATACAAATTGTTATATATATATTTTTATATTAAATGTGCTAATCATTTATATCCTAGTGGAATTAGTAGGGATGTCATTTGGGAAAATATATTGATTTTATTTACTCAAATATTCATTGGAATATTGGTTCACTTAAATATTTTTCTATAGGGCAATAGGTTACGGAAAAGTATTTAACATCACTATTGGTACATCATTATTCATAATCATGAATTTGGAGTTATAGGTTGGAGTTGTAAAATTGGATTCATTATGTTTTTTCTTCTAATATGTACTCTAATATTGTATTCTTCCACCTCTAGTACTTTGTTTTAGTTTGTTTATAATTGAATTGTTGATTTGTTTTTCATATTTCTCCTTCATCATACATTAGATGTAAAATACCAAGTATTTAATGAATAATATATATTTTTATCTCTGTCTATTAAGGAATTAGATAGTGGTTTAGAGGCTTAAAATTAGATTATATCCAATCAAAAGTATGGAATACATTAATATTTTTAAAATATTGTTTTACTTCCTTTTGGTGGAAAACCATTTTTAAAATTTTTTTTTGACAATTTTATATGATCTATTTGTAGAAATAAACATATTATTTATGATTGGGATATTGAAATTTAATTTGGGTAAATTATTGGAATTTTTCAGATAAAGTTCATTTTTTAATGAATACTGGAATATGTTGTATTTTAATTCAAAACCACTTTATAATATAATTTATTTAAATGATTAGATTATATTTTGAATTTTTTTAAGTTAAATTATAATATATTTTTAAAATTTAATACAATATTGGTCGTTGGAATTAATTTTACTTTGAAATTGGACTTAAACTCGTGTCAATCTTTTGATACTTATTGTTTCATAAAAACACGCTATTTGCTCTGACAGTGGGAATTAATTATTAAATTAATTAATGTAACTTATAATTTTTCATTTTATAATATATATATCATTTTTTGAATATGGAATATCAAATATAACTTATGGTGATATTTTGGTATTTTTCTGAAAAACATCAATTTTTGATGAATAGTAAAACCACTAAGTGGTACTTATAAAAACAAATTTTCTGTTTAAATGAAAATTTTCCACCTTTGTGTTTTGAATATCAAAAATCCGACATACAAGGTTGTCATTAATAATTAAAATGTGATTCAATGAGATTAAAATAATTTTTTGGTGAATAGTAACTTTTAAGTTTTTAATCGCGATTAGAGGTAATTAGTGTAATTTATGGTAAGAATAATGTTTTAATAATATGAAATGAACTTGACACAAGTCCTACCATTATTGGATGTGTCATGTCCAACCAAGAAAAACCATTGGTCAACTTGGGGACCCCATGGAGCCACTTTGGTAGGAAAATGGCATTAATATTTTTTTTAGTTAATGTTAAAATAAAAAAGTCACAAACATGTGTTTTTTTACTAAAACAATTTTTAAATGGGTTTATAAAAGTCATATTTTTTAATACAAATATTCATTAGAAATATAAAAATATATCCTACATCATGATATTTTTTTAATAATTTTTATACATTAAATAAATTAAATTATTTATGACATAACGATGATGAAGCGATTACCTCAATATTTAATGATTTAAATAAAATGAAAAAATAATGTAAAATCTAAGACATACAATTGAAAAACCCCTATTGGATGGGGTATTTCTAAAACTTATCACCTTGTCCAAGAATTTTATAATTGTGGGACAATTTTTATAAGAAAATCATTTTATAACAATGTATATTTTCTTAACTTTCCAAGAGTTCCCCTCCTCTTCTCTTATAAAAGGCACCAACTTCTACCACCATACTCACACTTCCAAAGCCTTTGGCTCGGCTAACCCCTGCCGATTTTGTCTCTCCAAATCCCTCTATAACTCTTAGATTCCTCAAAATGGGCAGAAGTCTTTCCAAGGAAGCCTTTGAGCTCAAATCATAAAGAGTTACCCGATTTAAAGGTAGTGTCTTCTCTTGTGTTCTTATGTTTTATTTTGCTTCTCCGACCCCCTAAACTCTTCTTATTAATTTCTTTTGTAACAAAACCAGTATCTTAAATATACTAGTATGTTTTCATAAGAAGGATTCCAGATACACATACTCACACCTACATCTAATGGTAAAAGAACATATTGTTTCCGTGGAGGGTGAATTTCTGCCTCACGAAACGATGATTGTTCAATATTATTTTAACACCTTCAAAGCTGGAAATTAAGCTGTCACTATATTCATATATGATATATAATATTTTTATGTTTTACTTAAGCTTCTTTATTTTTCATTTATGTCATACCTTTATAGTATCAATTATTGGTAAACGCGATATCTCCATTTTAGGAAGTGCACACTACTGCCCCCTCAATGTGATTTGATTCGTTAATGCCATATGTGGGACGTATAATGGATGTAATTAATGATATTATATATGATATTATACTGGAATTATAATATACCTTTATATAATTATGATTCCATTCCATAAAATATGAAATAGAAATGAATGTAGCGTTCATGCGTACGTACGACTTACTGTCTCCATGAACGGTGCATTTCATTTCTTCCCTCTAAACGTTATGTAATATTATAAATGCAAGTAAATAATTGAAATATATGATATATATGATATCTAAATCATGAGTATAACTCTGGATATAATGGATACATGAACAACTTGTAATTATAAAGAGTTTATTTTCGACTCAACTACCAATGATCGTTAAAACAATTGTTATTAACTTAAATAATTACATAGTGTTCATGACATGGTAATAAGTGATAAAAAAGGAATAATGAACTTGAAAAAGGTTCTTAATAAAGTTTAAATTAACTCTAGTTTATTATACAGGAGGTTAAAGAACGATTGAGTCACGTCGGACCCGAGGTATGTGACTTCGTCTTAATATCCTTTCATTGAGGCATATTTTGTTTTATACACAACCATATTTTATACATTGTATTAACCCCATTATCTTTTACGTTTATCAAAAAGGGATCTTTTTTATACAAAGCATTTTACTAAACAACAAAAGGGAATGTTTTTGTCATACGTACGCGGTGACAACGACTTCTCTGCCGCCGTGACCATTATTTGAGTTTCAGCTTCCTCTACAAGCCATACCTTTTTTTAAATGAAAAATAAAAACCATGTTTTACTTTTATTTTATTTTGGTATTGAATTTGGTTTTTATAATGTTTTTATTATATCAATGTGTTGTATTTATATCTTGTGATTGAAATGTGGAAATGTTATGTTTCCTTTATGCATGTTTTATGTTATACGATTATGTTATGGTTCTTGGGCATTATTATGAAGATGGGTGGGATCGTGATAAACTAAGGGCAGGCGTGCCCGATATAGCTCTCAAATCCATTGGGTAACGTGAAGGAGTTAAATGTTAAGGTTTCTCCGAAGAGATTTAGGGAATATACTGTGATGGGTATTCCAAACGTAACCAAGAGGGTTACTCCCTACGTAACAATGTTATGAATGCCTCATGTTACCTTTATGTCTTACGATTTATATGATTTATTCTTGATTTGATGAGGTATGTTAATGTGCATATGTTTTATGAGTATAGTATGATTTCATTTATTCTTGTGTATAAATCAACTCATGTTTCCTTTCCATATTTTTATATCCCTTACTAATCTTTTTATGCACATCCCAAGTTTTTGAAATGTTCTTCATAGGTCAAGGGAAGGGTATATGATATGATGATAGTGTCAATGAGGTGTCAAGAAATAATCGATGTTTTATTTTAAATATATTTCTGTTGATTGGAAAAAATGAATACTATCTTTTATTGTCACCACTTTGTTTAAATGTGGGATGTAATGCTTGTTTTATGATCTAATTCTCTAAAACTCTAAACCTGAAAAGATCTTCAAGGTATATTCTTGAAATATCTCATGATTAAGTAATTTTTAAAGCTGGGGCCTTATATTAGCTTGTTTAGAAATAAATATTTTGGCTAGTTGTTTCATTCCATAAGGGAAAATCATCCATGACATGTATTAACGCCCCTCAACATTTTTTTCCATACTTTGGTCTCCTAGGGTTTTCACATAAGGCCATGTAACTTTCCAAAATATTATCAAGAAAATTAAAATAATGGGGGATTTTAAAAGTGGTATAATTTTTTTTCATTTAATAAATCTCCTTTCAAACATGTTGTATCAGCTTGGTCTTTTCCTAATGGAACAAGTAGTCTATGTAACATTTAGTCATTAACGTTGTGTTGGTTTTTAGTATCAAATTGGACAATAATTTCGGAATATTACATGACTAGAGATCATTGAAATGAATTTAATTTGTTAGGACATGAAATGTAGATCATAAAAATAAATAGTTAATATTTTTATTTTGAATATCATGTTGTTATGGGGGTTGGGTATCTAATCGTTTTGGGTAATCTAATAAGAATTTAAATCTCATCATCATGGGATTATTCTTTTAGTAGATAATGAAATTAATTTTAAAAATATATCCCACAAGGATTTCATATTTCAGTTTTATTAATGGTATATTATTTAGTGGCACATGTTGATTTTAGAAAACTATGGAATATTTTTTCAAATGTGATATTTTGAACATGTTAATGGTTGTGACATAATGAATATGGTATGATTTTCAAATAGCACAGAGATTTTTAAAAAAATAGATGAATGTGGAAAATATTAACATTTGAAATTATTATTGTGATATGATGATGTGGAGGAATTTGAAATATTATTCCCTAAATTAATATAGATTGTGACATTTGTAATTTCCTGTTATTTTTAAATGGAACACATTAGGTTTCATAGAATACAACTTTAAGAGGCCATTGGGAATGTGGTTGCACCCAAGGAACAAGTGAACCAACATCTACATCAGAGTATATTCTAATCTATTCATGTTGTGGATTAGGGGAAGTTGGTCTATGATACAAGGATTGTGGATCATTTTTTGTAATACCATAAGTAGAATCCCCCTGTATTTCGTTGTGATTATAAACAATAAAATATATATATGTGGATTAATAGGATGAATTGTATCGTTAATTTCATCAGTGAAATAGAATACTATAAATTCAAGATGGTGATGTGAATGTTGGAAGATCATCCATGCAAGTGATGGGATTTAGTTGTTCAGGATAAATTAGACCATGAACCTTCATGGTAGGATTATAATGAATATTTTAACACACAATTCAATGAACATATGTGATGAATTAAAATAATGACATATTTTTTCATCTTGATGTAGGAAAATATATCTATCTTGGATTATGTGGATAAATTCCAGAATTTATTTTGTTTTTCACCTGAGGTTGTTTCTATTTCATCCTTGAAGTATCAAATCATTGAATCGGGGAAAGTATATGTGATTTACTCAATGATTGGTGTGATCTATATTAAATTTTATAAAAATTTAGTAAATTGATCACCAATAGATGAATGAAACATCATAGGATCAATGGTAGGAGAAATTATTCTTATACCTATGGGAAATATTTGAAACACTAACTAGGGGCGGAAGTGAAAGAGGGACACTTACTTCCAAGGTGGGAGCATGATTCAAATTCCATCAAACATATCAATAAATCTTCCTCTAATAACATATATCAAAACATTCTGATTATAATTTAGATAGTTCGACCACAAGAAACGAGTGTGTACAAAACCACCACAAAAATTCCATAATTTTTTTAAAAAAAGTGGCATATTTATCACATTTATCACAATTCCCCATGGTCTCCTATTCAGAAAACCTTTTAGGTTTCATAGAGTACGTACACATTGATAGGATGAGATCAGAACAATAAATCTATTTATTATAATATAATTAACCATGCTGATTCTCAGAATAACATAATTCATCATATAGATCAATATAAATAGATAAATAAAGGGCAATGTCGAGAAAAAAATTAATTAAGTAGAACAGAACATGATATTGTGGATAAAGAGGCATAACCATCTATTGTACGAGGAATGATTCCTTTGAATTCTACCATTTTCATATTGTTTGATATAGATTTTTCAATTCCATTATTGGTTATCATTTTTTCAGATTGTTTTTTTAATGTTGTATTGATGTCTTCTATGATAAAACATCAATCTACACATTGTCAAAGAGAGTGTTGAGACATTGTGTGTAAGAAATGATCCATTAACATTGATATATTAGGGATGAAATGGGATTTATTTATGATTGATATGGATATTTTTTATATAATATGATTAATTGATTGGTTGATGATGTTAAATTCCCACATCAAATTATATACCCAAATGGCCATTTTTACAACTTAATATGAGATCAAGAATGTCTTAAGAATCGTCCAAAATGTATAAGTGTTGTCATAGGATTTTTTGTTCCAATATTTTTAATGATATCATAAGATTTTGTAATTTTTTTCATTGACATCTTTTAATGAGATCAACAATTATAGTTCTCCAGTAGTGGTGTATCACTTTCCAAATGTATTTTCCAAAAATTTATTACTGTTAAGTCCAATAAGAGTAGTGGAGTATTAAATTGATCTTTTTCAAAGGAAAATTATTATTTACCTTCAATCCTATAAGATGTAACTATAATAATTAGTGGAGATAAAAATTATTATGGATGATCTGGAAAGAAAATTGGATTAATTTTCCTAGAACATCCTATGTGAAGTACTGATCATGATCATCAAAAGAATAATTTAAACTCTTAGTTCTGGGTCGATTATAGTAAGCATAACCATGTTAAAATAAATAATTAATATCCACTTCCATGAATTAATGATCAATTAAATCAATTAAAGGGAGATTAGTGGTTCTCTAATATTGAATTATGATCAAGATATCATCAATTACATGTTTAAAAGGATGTTATGAAGAAGACAACATCTATATTCATATATGACCATTATTCATATGATTTTTCCTTTTAATATTAAAAATGATAGAATGATATTTATGGAATTGATACAATTGATATTTCATAGGCGTTTGGATAATTGTTTTGTAGTTTTTATTGATGAAATAGTACTGTATTCTTCGACAAGGGATATGAATGATAAATACATATATATTGTATTGGGAATATTGAGGTATTATTATTTTTATGTAAATTTTTAAATATTAATTTTTATATATAATATGTACATTTTCTTTGCTATTTTATATTATAAAGAGGTGTTTTTGTGGATCATTAAATGATATATACTGCAATCTCTTTGAAACCTCAAATGAATATTTTAGAGATATAGAGTTTCATTTGTCTAACTATATATTCTTAACTCTTGGTTCATTATTTTTCAGGACAATCATTTCATATTAATGCTCTAAAATGTAATATTCATCAAATCCAATTGGTATATTAATTAAATATTTGTATTGAGTGGATAATGTTTATCCTTACATCATCACCAATCATTATTTTTCTAGAATAATGACAAGGGTAAATGGTTTATTGTGATTCTTTAGGATCAGGGATATGATGTTTTCTCATTCAGGGATATTATTTTGTTTCCTATGGATAAAGGCATTAAGGTTTTCATAAGAATAATTACTCTAACTACTATTTTGATCTATCTACCATAGTCCATGATTTGAAGACATTGCATCATTACCACATTAGTGATAAATTAAATATATTTATGGGTCATATGAGAATTAACAATAATTTTCTCATAATGATATTTCAATATAAGACAAATAATATAGATGGAGTAACTCTATATATTTGGATTTTGAATGGATGTATATGCCTAGAAAATTAAATTTAGTGTTTTATTCATTAATCATAAATTCTTATGCTCTGTTGATAAAATATGAATTAGACGAGTGGTAGTTGATATTGGTCCTTGATTACTTGAATTTAGAATGTGAATAATGTGATGATTATGTAGATTTTATGCTCGTACATTTGGTATAAAATATAGGAAATATGGTTAAATAGACATGGATTTCAGCTTCCAGATGCGTGGATCTGAGGTCAAAAAATAAATGGTGGAGAGATCATTGATGGATAGATTCTAGATGATAGTTCAATTTTCTAGAAATAAAAATGGATGGTCATAAATATGTATTTTCAAGTGAAAAATCGTCACACTTACCACCATGAAGTATGGGAGGATAATCAAATAAAAAAATGTTTTATAACATGTTAAAATCAGATTTTTGGTGGAATAGTATGAAAATGAAATTGGATGTGTTTTTTTAAAGATTCTTAACCTATCAGGAAGTTAAAGTAGAACAACTGGAAATAGCAGTTATGATAATGTCATTACCAATAATTGAATGGATGTTGGAGGAGAAATCTATATAATTTTTAACAGAACTCCAAGGAATGGTTTTGAAACATTACTTTATATTGGTGATGGTGTATTGGTTGACAAATTCATCTCATTTACATTCTATTTATGAAACATTTATGGTGTCGGAATTTTCAAAAAAAATATCTGATATGTGGTAAGGAAACATGGAATTTGTGTTTCAATCATGTTAGACAGAGATCTGATGTTTATGCCTTATTTTGAAAAATATTAATAGAAATTTCTTGGGACATAGTTGAATGTCTGTATGGTGTATCATTCTCAAATAGAATGAAAATCTGAATAGACCATAGAAACATATGAAGACATGTTAAGATCTTGTGTAATAGAATTTGGTGCTTCTTGGGAAGAGAAACTACCATTGGTGGAACAATCATATAAGAACATTTAGCAGTAATCGATAGAAATGTATCTTTTATACACATTATAAGGGAGTCCTTATTTTTCTCCATATATATTGGGGGAAATAGGTGAGACATCAGTAGTTCATCAGATCCTTGATTGAGAAACAATGAAAAATAATTAATTTTTTCAATAAAATAATGGAGACAACAAATAGTTGATAGAAATCATATGAAAATCATCACTGATGGGTGTTTTTTTTCATGACGAGTGATACTGTGATCTTGTGTATATCTCCAAGGATTGGACACCATAATTTTTCAATATAGTTAATGTTATCTCCTCAAGAAATATTCCCATTTGAGATACATGAATAAGATGGTGAGGTGCATATGAATTATCATTACAACCATAGTTCAATGAATTTCATAATGAGTTTATTTTATCCCAATTGAAAATTTTTCATCCTAACCCAGACCATGGAATTCCACATGATTTTTTAGAATTTGATACAAATGGTTTGTTGGTACATATAATGGTGTAGATTGTGTATATACAATTGAATGACATTCATTGAAAAATCATCGGTCTAGAGTGGGGTTTATAGAAAAATAGTAAGAATAAAAATATGACTTGGAAACATGAAAAGGAAATGAATAAATACTAGATCAAACCCTTTTAGAGTGAAAAATTTTTCTTAACTTTTGAGGATATAAAGGCCAATGTTATGGATAATTTATGGCCACCTATTTCAATTATGAAATACACATTTCATGATTTTTATGTATATAATGTATAAAAGTGATGTTTAGGGGAGTTTGGAGAAAATTTGTGCATTATTATGACTTTCAATGATGTTAAATGTATGAAAAAGTGATTAAAAATCTACCGGAATCCAGGAACAATGTGACATGGGTAACATGATGGAACATCGATTCCACAAGATTTTCCAAAAACATTTAGATATCTAGGAGAACCAAGCAACATAATATAGATGTAATTTGATTTATAGGAACATGGTTTGGAAACTGTGCAAGTGAACCATGTTAGGTTCATCATTGATGTAGTTTTTATTGCTCAGTTAGATCTCAGTATTCCTAACTATGTGACTAAACATTGTATGTTTAAAAATTAGATCCTAAAAAATTGATTAGGTACATCTGTGTGTGTGTATTAATGCCTTTTTTGATCCATATAACATCACTAATTCATGATATTTCTCTATCAAATAATGGAGAACCTCACTCCATAATTTTGGAAACAACATAGAGGTTTCTCTTATAGACTTGAAGTCAGATTCACATGGTATATGATATTTCATGGTTGTTTATGGAGATTTTTCTTTGATCCACATTTATGTATCTCTAGGTTATATATATATAATCATCTATTATGGATTGATGTATTTTTTTTAATGAAACTAATAATATATTTGGATTATTATATGATAGGGGAAGAGATCTAAGGATGATTCCTTGTGAATTAATGTGGTTTCACAAGTTTTTCAGTTCTATTCATAATTTTTATCATAAATCCTATGGTAGGTGTATTTAATCTTGACCAATATAATTAGAACATGAGGATTTACTATAAAATTTATTAACTAGAATAAAACTGATTATTATATTTGTATTTACCAAATGGAAGAAACCATCTTTAGTGATGGTGTGTTGATTTTTTGGAATTTTTAGTTATTGTGGAAGAATATTTTTTAAATTGTCTAAAAAATAAGATTATAAAATTGTTCTATTGGGTTTGATTTCATGAGAATTCTTTTTATTAAAATTTTATTGTTATTGAAATAGATTCTTTGAATTGTTTTCAATTAAATGTTTCTCTTATTAAAATGGTTTACGTTTGGATGTTTTTTTCTAATTGAAATGGTTTTTGGGCATACATAGTGGGGTTCTGTCATATTGAATTAAGGAAATTGTTTGATATATTACATTGTGATTGGTGACAATAGTGTAATGGAACATGTGATTTAATTACCTTGTTAAATGTTAGTAGATTGATGATAAACTGCTCATGTGTATGGAACAATCATAACAAATCATGCATGTGTTGATGTGTGGATATGTGGTTTTGGGGATTGGATCGATGTATGTGAAAAATGGAATAATCTAATGGTTTTTAAGAATAATAATTTTTGTTTTAATGATATTTTTTTATGTGGAAAACTATTTTGATAAATTAGTTTTGTTATTTTGATAAACTATTTCATGTTTTTTATATAAATTTTTTTATTTAAATTTTTTTATTAAATATGTTATCCAGTTCTATACTAGTGTCATGTGTTGGTAAGTCCATTGGATAAATATATTGAGTTTCACTAATAACACTTTATTTGTAACATTGGTGATTTTATAGAAGTTGTTTACTAGAAAATAGGTAATTATAATGTAATTCACTTCTCTAGTTTTACATCATGATTCTGGAGAATGATCTAGAGTTATAATATGGATGTTTATTGTTGGAGACATTATGTTTTGTCTTTAGTTGGGTACATTGATATTGTGATATTTTATCATGGAACTTATTTATAGATTTATTTTGATAAATGAAATATTGATCTTTCTTTCTTTGATATTAGTCATCATATAATGGTTTTCTCAAATTCTAGATTTCATTATAGTTTCTTTTGGATGGGAAAATCTCCCCACGAGTGTATTGAATCACTTTGACAATTATATTCATCCTTTGGATTCTTGGATATGTTTATTAAGGCCAGGTAACATTACACTGCTTTCTCAAGACAACAAGAAAAAGGGGAGTGCCATATGTATGTATTGTTTCCACAATTAACAAAATATTTTGACTTTTTAAGATAATTTTATAAATCAACCATTATATCATAACCTAATAAAATTAACAGGTTTTAGAAAAATATTAATATTATCATATCCTATGGAAAAGATATGGATTTCATAAATATAATTTATTAATAAACATAAACAATAAAAATAAGGAATTAGGATGGTATCATTGGATCTCATCATCACAAAATAATATATAAAATAAAATGACGTCATCTTATAAGGAAAATGATTTTCAAAATATATGTTGGTACATTTAATGTGGGAAATTGAATATTCAATTGAAATTAATTTTTCAATATATAAAATTGCTCCAAATATTAAAAAAAATTCCATTTAAAATAAATATGTAAACACATATGGGAATAATTAAATCATTGATCGACCAACATGGAGGGAAATACAATTTTATAAGTAAATTATTAAATAAATATTCCATTCAAATTTTCAATAAAATCCCAAATGAACTTGTTTAGAAAAATAAAAGATGATTCATGCAATTTTTTTAAATGTTATTAAATGAATAAATTACATTAATGAGTAATATAATAATATTAAGCCATTATTTTTAACAAGTTCATAAAAAATGGTCTTTAAAAAATTTGTTTTAAATAATATAGAGGACTTCATTAAATAAATTATTCTCGAGCCCTGATAACATAATAAATGGTAAGTTTATAGAAAAAATTAATTATGATGAAGTTACAAGATGAGAAAAAAAATTATTATTTTATTGATAAATATATCATAATATTTAATCATAGAAATCATAATCAGAAATAATTTTGAAAACCAATTTGATTGTCACATTAAACCATTTCAACTATGGTAAAATTTTAATGTAATACATGTTAAAAAACTATATTAATAAAAAAAATAGTTATAATATGACATGTAAATGGAACATGATATACACCCCATAAAATATGACAAGTGCGCAACAAAAAATTTATCCTATAGAAGAAAAATTGAGAAACTAAATCCCTCCCTTTAAAAATTTCATTACATCATATAGATTAACATATCATGTTAAATAAATATATAATTATTATGAATATATTAAAGAACCATGATCATATGTATAATATCATATAAAATTTATGCATGACCTTTTATTGCATTTTTATTAATAATTCCTTGTTAAAATAACATTTTTTCATCTAATTACTTCATTTTTCATTAATCAATCAGTATGGTATGTTAGGTAATTTAATATTGATGTTGTTATCATCATAAAAATAATTTTAGAAATGATATAAATTATTTATATATTTATATTCATAATTTATGTATTTATAGTAAAGGATTAATGGTTGAGATATGAAATGACTTCCACCGTTCATGGAGATAGGTTGTTGTATGTGTGAATGGATGTTGATTTTGTTTTCTTCAATGGAATAATTAAATGAAATGTAAAAAAAATATTACATATCTAAACTAATTAATATGTCATATATATATATATCATATATTCATTAAATTTATGGTTTTTTTCTTTCTTTGTTTACCCTATGTGAACAAATTCAAATCGCTTAACGAGGCGGTAGTCTATAGTACAAATTAGTTATGTTATCATATTCTTATGAATTTGAATATAAGAATTTATTTTTTATATTATAATTAATGATGTATAATAATATCATTATTTTAATTCATAATTATTATATAAATCATATATCCATCCATGATTGGTGGTGAAGAAAAACAAATTACAACATTTCAAGATGTAGTAATCTATAAAACAAATGGTCACCAGTTTCATTACCCATTTGATGAAATAAGATAAACATGTAGGAAATTACCTTAACATAATAACATATATTTTTATCATAGATATGTTTTTTATTATATTAAAATTTTCAATGACTATTTTTTGTATGTAAAAGAATAAATGAAGAAGAAACACAATTTTTAGAATATTACCTCTTATTTGGTGGACCTAATTAAGTATATTCATAAAGAATTATTAAAAGGTTTCATAACTAAATTATATCTTCTAGGATATGGATAGGGGGTATGGAATATATTTTCGTATTTATTAGTGAAACATGATAGTTTTGGAGATGTCAATAGTGGACGATTCGTAGTGGCATATTATATGTGGGGAAAGGACACAATTATAATATTTGGAATGCAATAATAATTCAAACAATTTTCACATGATCTAATCATCATTATTTTCCGTTATAGAACCATATAATACATAGTGTGTAAACATTTCCATATAATAATATCTTACATTTGTTTTTCTTTTTAACAATTTTCATTACAACTTAACTACTCTATAAACTAGTTTTTACATTATAAATAAGGAATAAATTTTTATTGTATTTAATTTTCGTTATAGTCGCGAAACTGTGTCTACATTGTTAGATAATTTTAGTTATAATTAATAATAATATGTATGCCATTTTTTTAAATTTCTTACAAAAAAGTGGAAAATTTTAATTAAACCAACAAATGTGATAAAAAAGTGGGATTTCCAATGGAAAATATTCTAATGATTGAAAATATTTTATTTCAAAATTCAATATAGTATTGATTATAATAACAAAATTTAGTTTAATAAATATACCATAGGTCAAATTTATGTATCTTAGTAAAATATTTATTTAAATAAACAATAATAATTAATCAAATAATAATGTATTTTTCATAAAAACCTAGTATTATTCCCCATTCATGGTGAAATTAAATATCTAAAAAAGTCCCTAAATATAATTGAAATACAATTTTAAAATGATTATTTAAAAATAAATCATATTTTTTCAAATTCATTTACAAAATGGGTAAATTTTTTAATTATATTATTTATAGCTATTCAAAAAAACATTTTCCTATAAAATATTCATTTTGGAAGATATAAAAATTTTATAAAAAATTAAAGATATTTTTATTAAGATATTTAATTACTATAAAATAATTATACATAATATTTGATACATTTTTATTCGTATTCAATCCACCATGTGAAATATCTAGTGATTCATGGTATATTTTCAATAATGATATAAATATTATATTATGTTTCACAAAATCAATATGTTTTGTGAAACACGACTATTAAATGAATATAGATTTTTTGAAAAGAAATATTAATATCACATTGTATTATAATCCTCTTGATGAAATTTTAACGATATAAAAAATTTTAAATTTGATAAAAATTGATGTTGCATTACATGGAAATATTTATAATCATATTTAGAATGTAACACTTGTCTTGAGGTGATATTTTTAAAATATTATGAAATTAGCATGATAATAGGGTGAAAATTGTATACAATTTCTTTTTAATTGGATGATTCCTTGAAAATTATGTATATTGAATTTGATAAATTATTTGATTAGATAGGTAAATTAGACAAACATAATGGATGTCTTCATAATTAGTAAATTTTTAAAATGATCTATATGGATTATATCAACATATATTCCATGATTGGAGGTTAGAATTATAAATATTTTTCTTGGATTTTTTCATTTTTATGAACCTTTTATTATGATTGATGCCTCATAAATATGATCATTGAAACACCCTAAATCATGAAAATGTTATTTTTCACATTAAAAAAATATTTATTATATTATATTATATAGTATTATGTAGATACAACCCACAGTTAATCCAATAACACATTATTTCATTCTTGAAAATCATTAAAGTATTTATTATTAAATTCATTAAATTTAAAAATATTACGATGGGACAAAAAATAATATAAAAAACTAAAATGAAAAAATAATAATTTTCCCAATATTCTATAATCATCCTCCTATGAAAAATCTATTTAGAAATGAATCAAACAATTATAAAATAATTTCAATTTTATAAAATAGAAATATATAAACTTGATTGAATCCGATGTGTGTAAATAATTATTGTATAAATTAGTATTTATTAGAGTAAATAAATCCTTTGAAAATGTAATGTGATGGTTGAAATAGTAATGTGACCTTTGGAATAGTAACAGGACCATTGGAAATAGTTACAAAAAAATAATAAATACTAAAAAGGAAGATTGAAATGAAATTTGACCTCAAAAAATAATATTTTATAAAAAGAAATTTTCAGGGGTATTTTATGTAAATAAAATTATTATTATTAGAATAAAATTTCTATATTTGAAAAATAAATGAAAGTTTATTAATATTATTAATAAACTATATTTTATTATATTTCATAAAAATATCCTAAATAGTTAAATAAAATAATTATTTTACTTATCATTGACAAGTTATTAGATAAAATTATTTCACATTTTGAAATCATCATATAGAATGTATCCATGGTTAATGTTTTTTAAAATTTATAAAATAAATTTTTTTATATCAATATCCAAAATACTATTTTTCCTATAACCAGTCAATCTTGAATATAATATTTCATCATGTAATAATGGACTATCTATTTATATAAAATTATTCTAGACTTATAAAATTTAATTTATTAAATGTGTACATGAAATAAAATAAATTGTTTTTCAAAATCAAAAAATTACTCTCCAAATCTTGATGATATTAGTATTTCTTTAAAAAATATATTTCTCATTATTTAATAGACATTTTTTTAAAAAAATGATTTCAAGTTATAATGGTGTCTGATGTAAAATATATATATTTTAGTTATATGATTGATAATGTCAAAATAATACATATTTCATGGTTTACATTAGATATTATAATTTATTTAATATGTTATTCTAAAAATGCATGCTAAAGTATAATTAACACATCATTATCACCTTTTAACAAAACTCCACCCCCACTTAACGAATCCTAATATCTTCAGAAATTCCCTCTCATAATCCCTTATGATCCTTATGTACGTTTTTTATTAAAACCAGTCAATTATTTAATAATCTCTTGTGTCTTAAAAGAGTACATGACTGAGAAAATTGTATGCTTATATCAACCCTTGTCCTATTTTCCTCCTTTACTCTCTTTTCATTCTATTTTTATTGAAAGCAATTTTTTATATTATAAAATTCCTAGTGTGTTAATTTTATACAAATTATGGAAACATACTGTAAAATTTATTTTTCTAAAATAAATATATTTAATACCTAAATTTTCACCTACATTATAAAACATTCCAAATAAGTGAAGTGTAACAAAAAAAAAGAATATTTCCAATTTCATTGTTATCACTAACCAAATTTATCATCTCACTAAATTATTTATAATGTAAAAATTTATATATATGTTTATTATGTGATTCTAAAATTGATATTACATGTCCATAAATTACAATGATGTAAAATAGTGAATTCAAAATAAAATGAGATGATTTTAAGGAAATCACGATATAGAAATTAATCATCATTAACAAAAATAATTATGGAATATAATAATGTTTTTTTAGGAAATCATAATATAATTTATCATAATTTAATTATAGTTAAATTTTTAACTAGAATTTTTATTATTCTGTAATTTTATGGAGGTAGAATAAAGCAGTAATGAATGTAAGGGGATTCTTGTACACAAAATCCATTGTGGTTATCTGTTATTTAAATTTATTATACTATTAATGTTTCACAAATGTAATTTTTTTTAATATTATCTAATTTTTATATTTGTGGATTATATGTTTATACCCATTATAAATAATTTGATCCTTTTATAATACTTTTTTAAAAAGGCATCAATTTCTACAAAAAATATCCTATAAACATATGTTATTTCTCCTTGGAAATAGAGAATTATTTATTTATTCTAATTTATGATAAACTATATTCATTTGATAATCCTATATTCTGTATCCTAAATTATAATATGTGAAATATTTTTCAAAAATCATTTAATTCCCTGGATTATTTCAAGAATATTATTGTCATGTTTCTTTATGGCATGTATGAATATGTGAATATTCTGATATGACATGTGGGACAATAATTATATAACTCTCCAATTAATTGTGTTATTTGAAATATCTAAATATATAATATTTATTTAAAATGATTTGATATTTTTCACAATTGTGATGTTTATATTTATTTCCATATGTTATCTATTGAATTGATGCTACCTTTTTTCAAAACTATATTTTGTATATGACAACAATTAATTAATATATCAACTTTTTGAATTTATCACATTCCATGACATTACCAAATGATTCCACCAAGATATCAATGATGATATTATTCTTATGACATGATGTTGTTAATTATTCTCACCCATTTAATATTGATTCATATCCATTATTCATCCAGTAACTCTATTTTTAGCACACCCCATTCATTGATATATATATATCTTCATATGTAGAGAAGTACATTAGGGATAATGAAATGACTAGATGGATAAATTATAATAATTAAAATAAAAATTATTTTTTATTATGTAAAATTTATTTATGATCCTAATATTCACTTAATAATAATCCATTGGATCCATTATTATAATAATTTTTTTTCATTATATTAAATGTGTTTTAATAGTGATGTAATAAAATTTTGGGTCTCTATATGCATGGAAACATGTTCCCTAAGGTCATATTCGTGGTAATGTACCTCTTAAAGGATTTATTTATTATATCAAAGCTCTTAGTGGATAGATGCTTAGTTTCTTACTTTCTGAGGTATAGATGCATGGGACATTTAATTTATTAAATGTGTACATGAAATAAAATAAATTGTTTTTCAAAATCAAAAATTTACTCTCCAAATCATGATGTTAGTAGTATTTCATTAAAAAAAATATTTCTCATTCTTTAATAGTCATTTTGTTAAAAAAATGAAATCAAATTATAATGGTGTCTGATGTAAAAAATATATATATTTTCGTTATATGATTCATAATGTCAAAATAATACATATTTCATGGTTTACATTAGATATTATAATTTATTTAATATTTTATTCTAAAAATACATGCTAAAGTATAATTAAAACATCTTCATCACCTTTTAACAAAACTATACCCTCACTTAACAAATCCTAATACCTTCAGAAATTCCCTCTCATAATCCCTTATAAACCTTATGTACGTTTTGTATTAAAATAAGTCAATTATTTAATAATATCTTGTGTCTTAATAGAGTACATGACTGATAAAATTGTATGCTTATATCTACCCTTGTCCAATTTTCCTTTTTTACTCTCTTTTCACTCTAATTTTATTGAAACAAATTATTATAATATAAAAATCCTAGTGTGTTAATTTTATACAAATTATGGAAACATACTGCAAAAATTATATTTCTAACATAATTATATTTAATACCTCTATTTTCACATACATTTGAAAGCATTTCAAATAAGTGTAGTGTAACAAAAAATGATATTTCCAATTTAATTATTATCACTAACCAAATTTATCTTCTCACTAAATTATTTATAATGTAAAAATTTATATATATGTTTATTATGTGCTTCAATAATTGAAATTACTTGTTCATAAATTACAATGATGTAAAATAGTGAATTCAAAATAAAATGAGATGTTTTTAAGGAAATTGCGATATAGAAATTCATCAACACTATCAAAAAAATATGGTATATAATAATAATGTTTTTTTGTAATAAATATTAAAATAATTTATCATAATTTAATTATGGTTAAATTATTAACTAGACTTGTTTATTATTCTGTAATGTTATGGTGGTAAAATAAAGCAGGAATGAAGGTTAGAGGATTCTTGTACACAAAATCCATTGTGGATATCTATTATATTAAATTTATTATACTATTAATGTTTCAAAAATGTCCGAAATAAATTTTAATATTATCTAATTTTTATATTTGGGGTTTATATGTTTATACCCATCATAAATAATTTGATCCTTTTAGAATACTTTTTAAAAAAGGCATCAATTTCTACAAAAAAATATCCTAAAAACATATGTTATTTCTCTTTGTAAATAGAGAATTATTTATTTATTCTAATGTATGTTAAACTATATTCATTTGATAATCCTATATTTTGAATCCTGAAGAATAACATGTGAAATCTTTTTCAAAAATCATTTAATTCCCTGGTTTGTTTCAAGAATATGATTGTTATCATTCTATGTGGCACGTATGAATATCTGAATATTCTGATAAGACATGTGGGACTATAATTATATAACTCTCCAATGAATTGTGTTATATGATATATCTAAATATATAATATTTATATATATCTAAAATGATTTGATATTTTTTCACAATGGTGATGTTTATATTTATTTCTATATGTTATGCATGGAATTGATGCTACATTTGTTCAAAACTATATTTTGTCTATGACAACAATTTATTAATATAACAATTTTATGAATTTATCACATTCAATGATATTATCAAATGACTCCACCAAGATATCTATGATGATATTATTCTTATGACATAATGTTATTGATTATTCTCACCCATTTAATATTGATTCATATACATTATTCATCCACTAACTAAATTTTTAGCACACCCCATTCATTGATATATATATTCTCATCTGTAGAGAGGAATTTAAGGGATAATGAAATGACTAGATGTGTAAATTATAACAATTAAAATAACAATTATATTTTATTATGTAAAATTTATGTATGATCCTAATTTTCACGTAATAATAATCCTTTGGATACTTGATTATAATGATATTTTTTCATTATATTAAATGTGTTTTAATAGTCATGTAATAATATTTTGGGTCATTATATGTATGGAAACATGTCCCCTATGTTCATATTCTTGGTAATGTACCTCCTAAGGGATGTATTTATTGTATCATACCTCTTGGTGGATAGATGCTTAGTTTCTTACATTCTAAGGTATAGATGCATGGGACATTCATCTGGAGTGATGAATTCATTATTGCATACCTATTAAGGCTTATATTTGTGGGTAGATAATTACTATTGGAATGATACACAGTCAGATGATTATTAATAGTGGGACTAGTTTTATAATTTACCTCTAGGGGTCGAATGTATAGTATATATGATTCTAGAGGATGAGTGACACAATTTTTGTGACTCCTACTCAACATGAGAATCCGGAAGGGGTTTCTCGGATTCATTATAGGTAAGATAATCCAACACATTAAATATATATTTGGTATTCAGGTTAAGAACGTTTCACTAACCCACAGAATCAACCTAGAGCTCGATGGTTTGTTATCTTATTTGAGGTTCCACATTTATTTAGATATTAATTAACATGTATATTGTACAATTTCAGTCACCATTTTTTGCATTATTGTTTGTTTAATAACCATGGATGTTTTTTAACTTTTACTAAATATTTCTAATGATTTTGACAGGGCATGTGCATCCATATGTCTAGGAGGAAGCACAACTATTTGTTTCCACACATTCATGCTTTCCCAATTTAGATGGAAACCATAGCTTTATCATATATGATTGCTCCTTGATCGAAATGGGATGATGGGATATCAACCTCTCCTTCTTGAGATTTCTCCTTAAAATTATATACCTAGTCCAGGTTTCCAATAAATATTAAGATGTTTTTTGTGATACTCTTCCCGAATCTATATCATTTTTGATGCATGTTAACTCCTCATATTCAATCAGGACATTCCCAGGGTTCTTGTTAGAGTAGCAACCTTCGGTTAGAGGAGTAGTCACATTTGGAATCACTAGTGTGACTAAATGTTGAAACACTGGTACAACTAGATTTATTCCCTTTCTGATATGGACTATCAATGGCATGGGAATCCAAGGCATTCCACGTCGAATGTGAGGAATTATATGCTGGTGGCATGTCTCTATTGTTTTCCTCATCTTCCCATGTTTAACGTGGGATATTTAATGAGATTAGAATCTAGAGAAGACATATCAAAATAATCAAAACACTAATGAAAGTTGGTCAGATAGTTATATCTCTTGGAGTTAGGTCCGTGAAAATTTATTGTATGGGTGAATCGAGACAACCAATTAGGATCGAACTGATGTGGTGTCTCTTATATAGGGAAGATATTACACCACGAAGGTTAATACAGATGTCTCAAAGTCTGGGTTAGAGGATTATTGGGCCCCTACAAAAGGGACTATATGGGTTACAATTTTCTAGGATTGAACCTCGTGGAGGATTCCTATGTACCCTTTATAAATGATATGGATCAAGACCCGTGCAGTTCGAGAGGGTGAGTAATCAGATATGGGTGGACAAAATGGAATGTAACCCAAAATCATGTTGGGGCATACATGTTGTAATAATTTTGGTAAATTATCAATATGATTAATGGGGATTATACATGGTTAGTTGCCCGAATGGATAAGATTATTTCTCAGGGAAGTGGTGGAGAATGTAATGTAATGATGGTTATGAGTGATGTTTCGAATGATGGAATTGATTGTGATATAACTGAGAACTTGTGTAGAGGTGACTTTATTGGATGTGAAAACTTGAATAGGTTTCCCATATAACCCTATTACTGGGAATCAAAGTCCACATTGTTATGTGAAAGGGGAAATGAGTCAAATAAGTAGTCAGATCGTGATAATGGACACATGGATGGTGACCTGAAGGGATTTAAACCAACAGTTTAAGGCAGGATCTTCTTAAAACACAAAGGGCTCAAGGTAGTGACATATATGGGACATTGGATCTAGTATTGAACCATTCAGATCCATCCTACCTATCGGAATGGTAGGGAATCAATGTCTACATAGTTCATGATGGGACATAGAATCAGAGTGTACACAAAGGAAAACGTCCTGAATTCATGATCGGGGATTATGAGTGGTTTGTGTCCTATTTCATGTGGCACACTCATGGTTTCAGGAGAATGGATGGAGTGTATTGTAATTCCCTGACCCCAGTTACCCGGAGTCGCTGTATTATTTTAATACATTGGCATTATTACAAGGAATCAAGTCCCGAAGGACCAATCAGTTTAGTATTCCTTGAAAATAGATTACATACATTAACAATACATTACAAATTCAAACATAAAACACAACATAAATATTTCTTTGAGAACACCATTATTCCCTTTAGCATAACCCTTCATATAAATCATAATACACTTCTTGGAATCCTAGGAAAAATAAAACATAAAAAGGGGTGATCTCAAATGCTCAGTAAGGGTAAGAAATAATGCAGAAAATGACATAAATATTAAGCATGGTGAATAATTGAAACCACATGCCTTTACCAATAATAAACATGAATACTTTTATGGCATGAAAATGAGTTGAGTAAATAATTCTATAATAAAACATAATCATCAGTATTATACTTGTTGAATAAACACATGAACTATCAATATTATTTCCATAATGAGGGAATGTATAATGCCAGACATTCTAAAACATTTTTTCAAGGCCTCATCCAAGACGTCTAAAAATTATTAAGTCCTCGGACAAAACCATATATCAAAATGGGAAGGGGCCTTGTCCAATTTCACATATAGTTGTCTCATTAGACCTAACAATGCATCGAGGAGCTATTGAGGGCTCCACCCGTCACTTACTTGGTCCAATACATTCCTCATATGAAAAGGATGAAACTTAACATTAACATTCTTATAAGAACTAGGATACGAAATGTAAATACATTAACCATAAACTATGAATGGTATAAAAATAACACATCCATAATCAACCATATCACAAAACATTCAACACAATAAGGAAGATAAGTATCATGATAAATCAACTTCAAACCAAGTTTAAAATCCATTAAATGAGTTTTACGTTGATGAAAATGATTTATAAAACTCTTTAAGAGAAATACACATTTTTCATGAAAACATTTATAAATCACACAATTTTGAAAAGAAGTCATTTAAAGAAAATTTTTAATCAATGTTTCCCATACAAATTTTAAACTTTTGAAAGGAATCTACATTTTAAAAACATTCATGTCCATATAAATAAATCCATAAAAACCATTTGAAGACATGCACATTAATGAAAAAGGTTTAAAAGAATAAATATTTAAAACATTTGAAATTATGTTTTAGTAAAATTTCCCTTCAATGAATCCCTTTTAAAACACTTTCATAAAACATGGACATGGATAATAAATATTTCCCATTAGATACTTACGTAAAAACAAACTCAGATAATAATGAGATTGTGAAATTAACCATTACCAATTTGGTAACTTACAAAACCTACACCCCATTAAAGAGGTATCATACAATTAATATTTAAATACAGAAAAATTAATGTGTATTAAATAAAGAATACAATTATGGTCTATTCATACACCACACAAAATGTAATAGTGGCAATATGGCTTGAATCTCATGGGAATAAGGAGTGAGATGAAAACCCCTTACCTTGTACATTTCCTCTGCCGAGGATAGGGTAATCTCATGTATAACAGTTTAATTATTTTTATTAAACTATTAAAGAGTAATATACATTAATATGATATCATATAAGATCTTTTAACATTTCATTTTTAATAATATCTTAGTATTATCGTCGTTTCGGGAGTTAACTTACTCATTTTATTTTATATGTTTTGTTACATAATCCATGTTTGTTATGGACATGTTATATATTATACATATCTAGAATGATATCATGTCCTTAAACATTATTTTTAATCATAAAATGTGAATTATACTTTAATGGATACGATGGGGATTGAATCTCATCGCGTTCGTGGAGACAGTAGTCCGTATGTACGCACGAACGCTTATTCCATTTAAATTTTCAATTTAAATGAAATAAAAACCAAATAATACATAGGTATATTATTATTATATTATAATATAATATCTTATATGTGTTACTTATGTTCATTAAAACCATCCTTCATATGTTCTATGTATGGTATAAACGATTCATATCACTTTGAGGGGGCGGTAGTCCGCACTTTCTCAAATGAAATTATCATTTATATATACAACATGAAACGAATAAATGAATGACATAAAAAGGAATTAAAGAATATTATATATTAAATAAATATCATTAATATCATATTTAATTATTGTGCCATCATAATGTCTACCATGAGAGGTGGTAGGATATAATTGAACAATCATCATTTCATGAGGCGTTTGTTTGCCATTGACAGAAACATTATGTTCTTCACCCATTAAATGGAGGTGTGTGTATGTGTAGTACAAATACATCTCATAAAAATATCCTAGTATATTTAGAATACTGGTTTTTGGACAGAATAATAGAATGAGATGAGTTTAGAGGTTGGAGAAGTAAAATAAAAGAAAAGAAGCTAAGAGATAACGTTACCTTTAATTGGGGTAACTCCCTTTGGTTTGAACAAAAAATGACTCTTGAAGTGGCTTCTGCCTAAGGTGAGGCATCTAAGAGTAGGAGAGGGATGTAGGGAGATTAATTGGGCAGAGGTAGGAAGATATAAAAGGCTAGAGAGGTGTGAGGAATTGGTTATATGTGGTGTCCTTTTATAAGGGGGAGGAGGGGCTCTTTAGGAAAAACATAAAGTATTAATTTATAATAAATGCATATTCAGTTTATAATAACTCCAATGTGTATTATTCAAAGCCTAATATGGGTATGGGTCTAAAACCATTCATCCAATAGATTTTAGACATGTTGGGGTCATTATATTAACCTTATCTATTAGTTTTAACTCTTGGTTAATTTCATTGTCACTTAACATGTCACTTTGTATTTTTCTATTATATAGTTAATAAACATACTATATTCCTCCAAACTACTCCCAAGTGAAGGATTAATGATACACCTATCATGATACAAGTCCTTTGGAAGAACCATAGATTTTTTTTTAATTTAATATCAATTAATAATATAATATTTGTTTTAAAAACTCTTTTATGTCAATTTTGACACTATTTTTATTTTGTTTTTGTGAAAGTCATCACAACATGATTACATCAAAAAAGATACATTTAATCAGCCCTATCATGTCATAGTCACCCATAAAGATTGTGTATGTCATAAAAACATTGAAATTATATTTATGTTAATATTTTTATTACCATTTATTTGATTCATTCATTAATAAGGTAATTACTAGATCATAATTGTGTCATAAATAAATTTAATTATTTAATGTCTACAAATTATTTTTAAAATTTCATTATGTAGGAAATCTGTTTATATTTCAAATGAATATTTATAATTGAATGTATCTTTTGTATAACCCTAAATTAATAATGTTTTAGTTATTAAACAATGATTTTAACTCTTCTTTGAATTAAATAATAATAAATGTCCTAATCTAATCCATGTTGACCTAAAGGGTCATATTTTATTCCAAAGGTTGTTTTTGGTCGAATTAAACTTTTCCAATAGGATTAGTACATGTGTTAGGGTAATAATAATATTGTTTTTACCCTTTATTACCCTATTTACTTTTTTTCCGCGGTAAATAAAAGTAATAAGTCACTAATCACCAAAAATTATTTTTATCTTATTGAACCACATTTTACTCCGTGATATTATCTGTGTCTCTCAGATTTTTGAAATTTCACTCATAGAAGAAGTGAAATTATGGTTTATGTGAATTTACAAATTATCCTAGGAGGTGGGTAAAAGACGGTGAAAAATGTAAATGATCATTTTAAATATCTATGATTATTATAAACTGCCTCTAATGAATTAAATTGAATTTATATAGGTGTTATGTATATATTTTTACCTAAAATAAATTTAAATAATATAAATAATTATATAAATAATATTCTGGTTTTAAACAGTAACTCAGTGGTTTTCATTATTCATAAAAAATTTAATGTTTCCAGAAAAATACCAAAAATTTACCCTAAGCTAATATTGATATTCCGAATTCTATAATGAAGTCTATTTTACCAAATTAATAACATATATTTTTTATTTTTTTCTTTAAAATTAATTCCCGTTGTTAAAACAAAATGCATTTTTTTAAGAAACAATAACTATCAAAAGAATGACACTTGTTTATGTCCGGTTAAATGAGAAATTATGTCCAATGACCAACATTGGATTAAATGGTAAAAATATATTCTAAATATAATTTAAATCCACTCAAATTCAGAATAAATCACTATTAATTATTTCAATTAAAAAAGTTGTTTTTAATTAAAATTTTGTAATTTTCACTATTCATCAAAATTGGAATCTTATCCGAAAAGTACTAATATTTCATCCTAGGCTAACTTCGATATTCTGAATCCAAAAATGACCTCCATTTTGGGATATAGAATTTATAAAATTTTAAAAATTGGGTATTACTATTCATAATGGTTACATTGATTGATCATGGTTTGTGTTAGAACTCAAAGTTGCGTACAACACACGCTCCTGTATTATTCAAAGAGAAGCGTACCGTGGAAGCTCGGGGTGTTACATTCTCCCCTCCTTCAATAAATTGAATAAATGAAATTTATGCTCAGTATTGGAAACATGGGGTTGACATTTAAAAATATCTTAGTTGAAATCCCACATCGAAATATGAATTAATGAGGCCTCTATTTAAATGAAAGAGTGGAAAGTATCAAGTTTACTGAAAATAACACATAATAGGGTTCCATGTAAAAATATATAGATATTTAAGAGAAATATAACCATCAATATCTGATGGAGAGTGGTAGAGAACATGGCTATGAAAAGTCAAACAATCCAAAAGCCATAAATTTGTTATGATCTAGGGTACCATCTATGACACCATTTTTGTTCTAAGTTACTTTTATTAATGTTGAGGAATTTATTTATGAGATTGGATAATATCATAAGGAGATACAATTACTTTATATGTAGAGTTTTATCCATTAATAAATTTCTATCACAAACTCATCTTTCACCCCAAAAAATAATACAACTCAAAAAAACTCTATATATCCTAATTGTATAGGGTTCCAAATATAATGAATTTATAATTCACATATCACACCATTTATGAAAAGAAACCGCATTATACCATCTAGGAAAATCATGTAGTACAATGGTAGGTGATGGATCCCAATTGCACTTTGGTTGTGGGTTTGATTCCTGCAGCTTTGTCCGATATGATGGGTCGTCACACGGTCTACGTGTTGTCCTTTTATAAAAATCAAAAAATAACCTTTCAAACTTAATCCCTTCCAAAATTTATACTTATCCAAAGTACTTCTGTATACTCTCAGTCCAAAATTTATATGAAAGGTAAACATAATTTAGATCCTTTTTATCCCGTAATAGCATGTGAATGCCTTCATCATGTATTCTTTTAAAACAGTGAAACATCCTGAATTACCATAAACCCTTGTTGATTACATTTCTGTTCCCTTATTCCTTATAGAATACTGGATATACTTCATCCCTCCAAAATTTTTGTAAACTCCAAAAATGATGGAATATACAAATCTTTAATTAGTTTCAAGGTAGTCAATAATATCCAATATAATTTACCCAAATCAACAATATCTTTTTCCAAAATCAGTACATCAATATTAGGACCATATTAAGGATAATCTTTCCTTCAGCCATGTAATTTCAAAAATGTTTAACTTGTTGTATAGTCAGTTTTCTTAGTACCATAAAATCTCAAATCCTCAATGAAATAGTACTACAGTACAATCCTTATTTATTTCTAATACATCATTGATACAACACTTTAGTGAAATAATTCCAAAATAACAAGATAAGAACCCAAGTAATTCCTCTTCATCTGTGGCAGTATCATAACTTGACTGTTATCCAATAGCTTAATTTTCAACATAGTCTAATAACTAAGACATTGGTTGGCGTAGTGTCGAATCTCCTTGTAGATAAAGCATTGTACATTTGAAACCTTTTTCTTACCCTTGAAGTCACATACTTGGTGTCATTTTTCTCCACACTAATAATATACCCCCGTTCCCTTCAAGAATTTTCCAAGGTGATTATTTCCATAGTTATCACATATTGGAAAATCCTTCTTTACCTTATTCGCTTTATCTGTCCTTCTCTCTAATATCCTTTCCTTCCCTGGCTTCCCTTCAAATCCATAGGACTTCGAGAATTCTTTACTAATCTTATCAACACATGATACTATATTTACATATGATGATAATACACAGGAGACTATATCCCTTCTAAATTTTTTATTAAGAACATGATATATATTATCTTTCATACTCTTTGGATCATGCGTATTGCTGATGTTCTCATTCCTTCTACTGGGAACCATTTATTAACAATGGAATACACTAGATTAGTTTATGGATAGAAATACCTAATCCAAAACATGTAAACCAAATAACATAAATTAAACAGTTTATGGATATAATCCATAATCATAAAAATGACTTCTTTGAAAAATTATATACTCATAATCCATTCATAATGGTTTGTAAAAGAAATTAGTATTATCCTAGGCATATCCCCTCGGAGTGTCGTAATAAAGAGTGAAACAAGGCCCGTTGTCATGCACCAGTTCCCATTCGAGTCTTGCTCAATGTGGTGTTTTCGGGTTTTACCCCTTGGTACTTATGTGCCAGAGCCGCCTCTTCCTCCTCATAACCAGATAGGGATTTATTGCTCAGAAAACTCACAAAATATCTACAATATCAAAATTTTAGGAAGTTCTTCTCTATTATTCATCAAGTTCTATCTTTGGGGTATGTTCTCTATTAAGTGTTTATCGAAATCCAGCTTCCAAGTTTATTGCTAAGCCTCCCTCTGATACCAATTGTAATGCCCCGACACCAGTTACCCATAGTGGGTGCATTATTTTAATACATAGGTCTGATTACAAGGAATCATGTCTCGAAGGACCAATCGGTTTAGAAGTCATGGATAATAGATTACATACATTAAAATTACATTACAATTTTAAACATATATCACAGTATAAATAGTTTTTTAATAATGAAATTATACCCTTTAGCTTAACCCTACATATCAATCGTAATACACTTCTTGGAATCCTGGGAAAAATAAAACATTGAAAGGGGTGAGATCAAATGCTCATTAAGGGTAAGCAATAATACGAAAAATGACATACATATTAAGCATGGGGAAAATTGAAACCACATGCCTTTAACAATAATAAAAATGAATACTTTTATTTAAAGAATATGAGTTGAGTAAATTATTCCATAATAAAACATAATAATGGGTATTCTACTAGACGAATAACCACATGAACCATTAATATTATTTATATAATAGGGGAATGTATATTGCAAGACATTCTAAACATTTTGTCAAGGCCTCAGCCAAGATGTCTAAAAATGATTAAGGCCTTGGCCTAAACCATATATCAAAATGGGAAAGGGACTTGACCAATTACACGTCTAGTTGTCTCATGAGTCATACCAATGCATCGAGGAGCTATAGCGGGCTCCACCCGTCACTTACTATGTCCAATACATTCCACATATGAAAAGGATGAAACATAACATAAAAATTCGAATAAGAAATAGGATACAAAATGTCAATACATTAACCATAAACCATCAATGGAACAAAAATAACACATACATAGTCAAACATATCACAAAATCTTCAACACAATATAGAAGATTCGTATCATGATAAATCAACTTCAAAACAAGTTTAAAATTCATTAAAGAATTTTGACGTTGATGAAAATGATTTGTAAAACTCTTTGAGAGAAATAACCATTTTTCTTGATATCATTTAAAATTAACACAATTTGGAAAATAAGCCATTTAAAGAATTTTTTTATTCAAAGTGTCTCATACCACTATGATACTTTTAAAAGGAATTAACATTTTAAAAACATTCATGTCCATATAAATAAATCCTTAAAAATCATTTTGAAGACATGGACTTTAATGAGAATGATTTAGAAGAATAAACATTTAAAACATTTGAAATGATGTTTTAGTAAAAATTACTTTAAAATAATCCCTTTGAAAACTCATTCATAAGAAATGGACATGGATAATAAATATGTTCCAGTAGATACTTGCGTAAAAACAACCTCAGATAATAAAGAGATTGTGAAATTAACCCTTACCAATTTGGTAACTTACATACATACACCCCATGAAAGAGGTATCATAAAAATTAATATGTAAATACACATAATTTAAAGTGTATTACATAATGAAAACAATTATGTTCTGTACATACATCACACAAAAGGTAATAGTGGCAGTATGGCATGATTCTCACGGGAATAAGGAGTGAGATAAAACCCTTTACCTTGTACTTTTCTTTTGTGTAGGTTAGGGATAATCTCCTATATAATAGTTAAATTATTGTTATTAAATTATAAATGAATAATATACATTATATGATATCATATATGATCTTTTAACAATTCATTGTTAATAATATCTTAGTATTATTGTCGTTTCGGGTGTTAACTTACTCATATTATTTTATATGTTTTGTTTCATAAGCCATGTTTGTTATGGATAGGTTGTATATTATACATATCCAGAATGATATAAAGTCCTTAAACATTATTTTTAATCATAAAATTAGAATTAGACTTTAATGGATACGATGGGGATTGAATGTCGTCGCGTTCGTGGAGTTGGTAGTCCGTACGTACGCACGAATGCTACATCCATTTCATTTTTCATTTTAAATGGAATAAAAACCAAATAATACATAGTTATATTATAATTACAGTATAATATAATATCGTATATGTCTTACTTATGTTCATTAATACCATCATTTATATGTTCTATGTATGGTATAAACGAGTCATATCACTTAGAGGGGGCGGTAGTCCACACTTCCTCAAATTAAATTATCGTATATATGTAAAACATGAAATGTATAATGGTATGACAAAAAATTGAATTAAAAAATCTTATATATAAAATAAATATCATTAATATCATATTTAATTATAGTTCCATCATAATGGCTACCATGAGAGGTGGTAGGAGATAATTGAACAATCATCGTTTCATGAGGCGTTTGGTTGCCATCCCCAGAAAAATTATGTTATTCACCCATTATATAGAGGTGTGTGTATGTGTAGTTAAAATAATTATCATAAAAATATCCTAGTATATTTAGGATACTGTTTATGTTACTAAATAAATGAATTAGAATATTTTACGGGTTAGAAAAGTAAAATAATAGAAAAGAAGCTAAGAGAAATCGTCAACTTTAATTAGGGTAACTCCCTTTGGTTTGAACCAAAAAGGACTCTTGAAGTTTATTCTGACTAAGGTGACACTTCTAGGAGGAGTAGAGGGTTGTAGGGATCTTAATTAGTCAGATTTTGGTCGAGCCAAATGTCTTGAGCGGTGTGAGGAATTGGTTATAAGTAGTTTCCTCTTATAAGGGGGAGGAGTGGCACTTTAGGAAAAACTTAAAGTATTAATTTATAATAAATTAATATTCTGTTTCTATTGGCTCCAAAGTAGATTATTCAAAGCCTATGGCGGGGATGGGTATAAAACCATTCAACCAATAGATTTTAGACAGGTTTTGGTCAGTATATTAACCTTATCTTTTAGTTTTAACTCTTGGTTAATTAGTTTGACACTTACCTTGTCACATTGAATTTTTATTTTATATAGTTAATAAAATAACTATATACCTCCAACCGTCCCCCAAGTGGTCCATTAATGATAAAAATATCATGATAAAAGACTTTTTCTGATCCTTAGATTTTTCGGAATTTAATATCAATTAATTATATAATATTTGTTTTAAAAACTCATTTATGTCAATTTTGACACTATTTGGTATTTTGTTGTTGTGAAAGTCATCACATCATTATTACATCTAACAAGTTACATTTAATCATACCTAACATTTCATTATCACCTAGACAATTCTTTGATGTCATAAAAACATTAAAATTATATTAATTTTATTATTTATATTACAATTTATTTGATTCTTTAATTAATAAGGTAATTACTGCATCATCATTGTGTCATAAATAAATGTAATTATATAAAGTCTAAAAATTATAATTAAAATACCATTATATAGGAAATATTTTTATCTGTCTAATGGGTATTTATAATCTAATTTATACTATTTATATCTTTATATTAAAATTTTTTTAGTTATTAAACATTGCTTTAAACTCTTTAAACTCTTCTTTGAATTAAATAATAATAAATATCCTAATCTAATACATGTTGACCTAAAGGGTCATATATTATTCCTAATGTTGTTTTAGGTCTAATTAAAGTTATCCAATAGAATTAGGACATGTGTTAGTTTAATAATAATATCATTTTTACCTTTAACTACCATATTTACTTTTTACCGCGGTAAATAAAACTAAAAAGTTACTATTTGCCAAAAAGTATTTATATCTTATTGAACCACATTATACTCTTTGATATTAACCATGTCTCTCGGATTTTCAAAATTTCACTCACAGAAGTAGTAAAAATAATTTTTATGTGAATTTACAAATTCTCCAAGGAGTTGGATGAAAGACAGTGAAAAAGATCAATAAAATTTTTATATATTTAAATTATTATAAACTGCCTCCCAGTAATTAAATTGAATTTTTATAGGTGTTATGTATCTATTTTTTTCTAAAATAAATTTAGATAATATAAATAATTATTTAAAAAAATCTTGTTTTAAATAGTAACTCGGTGTTTTTCACTATTTATCAAAAATTGAATGTTTTCAGAAAAATACCATAAATTTACCCTAAGCTAATTTTGATATTCTGAATTCAATAATGAAGACTATTTTACCAAATTAAAAACATTGAAGTTTCATTTATTAATTGAAAATTAATTCCTGTTGTTAAAACCAAAATCATGTTTCTAAGAAACAATAACTATCAAAAGATTAACACTTGTTAATGTCCGGTTTAAATGTGAAATTATTTCCAATGAACAAATTGGATTAAATGTTAAAAATATATTCTATATAAAAATTAAAACCACCTATATTCATAATTTATCACTATTAATTATTTCGATTAAAAAAATTTTAAATAAAATTTAGAAATTTTCACTATTCATCTAAATATGAAAGTTATCTGCAAAGTACCAAAATTTCATCCTAGGATAATTTCGATATTTTTTATCCAAAAATTGTGTCCATTTTGAGAGAAAAAATTTATAATATTTCAAAAAGTGGGTATTACTATTCATAATAGCTACTTTGATTGGTCGTGGTGTGTGTTAGAACTCGAAGTTACGTACAACACACACTACTGTATTATTAAAAGAGAAGCGTACCGTGGATGCATGGGGTGTTAAATTTATGAAATATTCATGGTTAGATTCCAATGAAATTATATAACAACACTGTGTGGAAAACCAAGGATTTGGGCCCCAACAAGGGGGATTCCAATGTTTACTAGTGTTTTGGATTTAAGCTCACGGAGGATTCTGATGTACCTTGTCTAGGTTATACGGATAAAACCCCACATATTTTGAAAAACTATAGTTTAATATTATGTGGTAAGAGAATGAACAGACATGATGGTGGTCAGGATAGATCGGTTATGGGCATGAACCACGTCTATGATTCATACATACCACAATATAAAGGGAACACATTGATGTCCATGTAGTTCTGTAATGTGTGTGGAATGGTTCTTATCTATAATTAGTGGCCCAAATAGGATTTCATGGACAATTCATACTCTGATACCCTTGAGTCTTTATGTGTGTGATAAATAAGAGGCCATGAAATACTTGACAACTTGTTCATAAAATTCATGTTTGAGAGAAATGGATTGGGGCTTATGCATGGTTAGTAACACATGAGAAGAAGAATGGGACATACATCAAGATGTATGCCCAAGGAGGATGACTATATGTATGAGGAAAACACGGACGTTGTAAAAGGATCACCCTATAAATTTAGATGGGGATTACATAGAGACTATACATGGTATATGTGGAGACAATTCACATAGGGATAGGGGATAAACAGGGTTCTGGTGATCATCCCCTTCACAACCCTCTCGAGGCTTGTAACATAAGAAATGATCAAAGATTAACATCATTTATATCAGTTGTGGGTTCTTAGCAGTTTAACATCTTATGTCTTGGATGATGGGGATTCACTCATCAACCCTTTGGTGTACATAACAAGTGAACTATAACCCTTTCTGAAGGGAAGGAACCTAAAAAATTGGTTTAATGGGGTTATGGTATGATCCATTTGGGGGTCCATATAAGCATTTATATGCGAATGTGAAATGGCCATTATTTCTCACTTGTGATGAATCTTTTGGAAAAGAAATAAAACAGGGATCATCGATCGATGGACTTTATAATAACTTTGTACAATATTGTAGGGCTGCACATAAGAGGGGCTCACGAAGCAAGATTCCTTTTAAAGAGGTGAGTTGATAATATTAGTGAATCAAAAAGAATATGGGATTGTATATAAGTGGGTTTTTTTTAGCACAATTCTCATAGAGAAAATGGATTATAGAGCACAAGGCTTCACATAGTATAGGGCTCTTAAAGCATAAAGCCTCTCAGAGTATATGGCATTCATAGGATAGGGATTCACATATCATAGGGCTCGTATAGAATAGGTTTTTTCAATGAACATGGATCAATTATTATAGATACATTCATAGAATATGTTTTGTAAAATATAGGGCCTCATAGAGCACATAGATCACAAAGGATAGGGATTTACAGAGCGTAGTGCTGGTGAAGCACTGTGACCCAACCTATTAATGGAGTTCACATGTGCTTGGGTGGTGCTTTGAAAAAACTGGGTGCTTCATGAATTCCCATGCTCTTATAGGGGTCTCCTTCCTTTGAGATGGATAATAGTATTCACTAAGGTAGTTCCTCTTTAAAGAAGTGGTAATTTTGAGCAAAGGGAAATGTAGGATCGAAATAGTGATGTAGATGCTCAATATACAAGAGGGGGGTGAATTGTAAACATTAAAAATTCTTTTGGAACCTTTAATGATAGTTACAAATAACTATGTTTTCCATATGAAAAGGAAAGGGATAAGTTTAACAATGTTAAACTAAGAAAATTCACAACACCTCTAACACCAAATGCAAACTTGGAAAGAGATTCTGAAAGTTAGTTCCGGAAATAAGGTTCCGGAAATTGAAACTTAACAAAAGTTACAATATGAGATTCTACCTTAAAGCGTATAGAATCTAAATGAAACAGAGTACAAGTAAGGAATTATAAGAAAGTTATACTTTCCTTATAATACAAAATGCAGCAGAAATAAACAAGTAGTAGAACTACAAGTAACAAGATAATAGTCTTTTAACCCAAAGAGAAGGGTATCCAACAACCTTGGATAAAGGTCCCTTGATTTATACTTTCAAGAAAGTCTGTCTTACCTACACCAGGGTAAGCCCTCGATACGAAGATCGGAGTGTCTCTGTTTTGCTATCCCTGCAAGCCGTCAACTTCAAGGTAGTTGGCAACCTCTGTCTTCCTTAGCAAGGAACCCCTAGAACTTCAAGGTAGTCAGTACCTCTGTCTTCTTATCCCCATAAGTCCTCAAATGTAATCACCAACATTCGGAGTCGCATGAAGCTTTGAGAGTTAATAAGAGACTCTCTCTCTAGAAATCACTTCAAGCATGTAATAACATGAGTCGAAGATCAGTTAGCCTTTCAATATCCAGCAGCATCAGCAGCTCTTTCAAATGAGCTCCTATTTATAGGTATGGTCGGCCTCCTTCCCAACAGTCATATTTTCCTTAAAATTCGGAGGGACCTGTACACATGTAACTTAACCAACGGTTAGTTTTATAACAAAATAGACGACATCGTTTAATAAAAAACAAGTGTAATAGAATGTACGACACCGTTAAAATTCTAACTCAAAATATTCGGAGTGAAAAATTCGGAGTGTAACAAAAAAGAGATGATCAGATTTTGTTTAATAGATGAATTCAGAATGAGAATTCGGAATGAGAATTCGTCATCAGAATTCGAAGTGAGAATTCCTCATCAGAATTCATAATGAAAATTCATCATCAGAATTCGTAATGAGATTTCATATTAAGAATTCGTAATGAGAATTCGTATCCAGAATTCGGAATGAGAATTCATCATCAGAATTCGTAATGAGAATTCTTCATCATAAATCTTAATGAAAATTCATTATTAGAATTTGTAATCATAATTCTTCATTAGAATTCGTAATGAGAATTCCATGTCGAACATCATAAGGATTCATATCCTGAATCTGGAATAGGACTTAGTCAGAGTTCGTAACCGGAATTCGGAATGATACTTTATTACAGTTCTCATCTGGAATCTGGAGTGAAACTTCCTTACAAATCGTATCCAGAATTCAGATCCTAAAACAGAATACATTATATCAAAGTTTCAAACAAATCCGAGAAAACAGAAATGAATCCGAATTTTAAACTTAGGAAAAATATGGATGAAAATATGATAAGGATAATTTTTCTTACAAAAGAGAATTTACTTATAAAATCAATTTCCTTATAAAAGAAATTTTCATTATAAAAGCGATTTTCTTAATGATACGATGTTTGTGATTTTCAACACAAGAAGGAATGGAAAAATCATAAGGAAAACCTTATTGACTCAACAATCTCCACCTTTTTGGAAAGAACAAACATCCTTATGAAAAAGAAATTCTAAGAAGAAAGAAAAACATTAAGTCTTATCTCTCTTTTCTTTAAGGATATTAATGAATACTACTAACTCCCCCTTAGGCTTCGAAACTCAAATGATTGTATTCAGATTTTCGGAGTGGCATTTCATTACGAAAAATAAAGTCTTCTTTAATGAAAATCTCCCCCATAGATAAACTCTTATCAGAGTTCTTTTTCTTAAGTATCTTTTCCTTCTCCCCCTTTGTGATTTTCAAAAAGAATTCAAGGGAGTGGAAAAATAACAAAGTACCTGAAACATTAGTTACGACAACAAAATAACCAACAAGCACAAATTACATTAATTTTGAAATCTCAGCAACAAAGAAAATTAGATATAACAAAAAGATCGGATTTAGCTATTTCGGATCTTTTTCCTTCGAAGTGAGCCCCTTAAGAATAGTCTCGATCTTCTTTAGATCTTTATGATCTTATTCAGCTTGCTTCTCTAAGACCACTATTCTTTCAGATTGAGATTCAATCTTTTCTTCCTGGGCTTTTAGATTTTCTTCCTGGGCCTTGAACTTTTCTTCATGAGCCTTCAACTTCTGTTCAAACTCGATCCAATGATCCCTTTCAAACTTCTATTTTTGAGAAACAGAATTCAGTTTCCCATTCAGATCTCTGACTTCATGAATACAGAAGTTCTTTTCATCTGTTATCTTCTCTTCAATGGATGAAGTCAGCTCATTTATCTTCCTATCCTCAGTCTCAAAAGTATCTTTAACATTATCTTGAAATTCATCGAATAACCTCATTTCTTCAATAGTCTTCATCAACCAGTTTTTCATTCTCTTGCAAGATTTTCTATGAGCTTCGTAGCCAACAATGAAGGTTTTGAACTGAGCCTCAATCTCAACGCACTTGTCCATAACCATAGATAGAGAGTCAGTTTTCTGATTCAAAGCATGTTGGAGCATCTGACATCTTGAATCAATAATTGAGATGGTCGGAATGGTTCCCACCAACTTCATTATAGAATGAACAACGAAGTCATGCCCCACCGAGGATGACTCCCAATCTGAATCTTTGCTTGGAGAATTTTCTTCCTCAATATGCTCCAACTTCCTTTTTGATGAATCACCATATTCTCTTTTCTTACTAGCCACTGATTTCGGATTCTCAACAAGGAGTTTCTTTCCCTTTTCTTTTTTCGGAATCAATTCTTGATCAGGAGTTTTTGCTCGCTAGTAGATACTTGAATAATATCATCAAAAACTTTTTGAACAACAACTTCCTCATTCTTATCCTTCTCTGGGGTTACTAAATTAGGGGATTCAGCCTCTGAAGTTTGGAGTGACAAGTGTTCCGAAGGTGACCCCTTATAATCATCTACCTCTTTCAATAAATCTCTTGTTTCACCACTTCCTTCAGCAAATACTTCTTCCTCTTCCACTTGTTGAATCTACTCGAGTTGCTCAACATCTTCAGCTGTAATCTCTTCTGGAAAATCAAGGTTTCTTCCTGGAGTCTCAGGTGGACATTCCAAGGAGAAAGATCTCAGAACATGAATGCTTCCGGATACTATTTCATTAAATTTTATCAAAGCTTGGACTACCTCAGCTTCTGACATCTTCTTCTTGAGCTTCTTTTCCTTTACTTGTTGTTCAAGCTCATTAGCTGTTCTGTCCTTCAAGGCCTTAGCCTCCGCAGGGTCCAATTTGAACTGCGGATCCCCTTCTTTCCTTTTCTCTTTATCTTCTCTCCACTTCGCAACAACCTCATCAGGATAGGCCTTCTTCTTCTTTGGTTTGGGAGGTTCGGTTTGAATTTCCTTAGATTTAAGATCCTGTACTTCAACTGCAATTGATTTCAAATTTCTTTTCTTTACTGGCTTAGATGATTCCGGTTCAGCAGTCTTCGGAGCCACTTATTCTTGATTAGGTAAATCGAAGAACTCACCAGTTTCCTTGTTGAAGTCCACATCCATCCTCTTAAGTGTATCATCATTGACCAACAAAATTTTGCAAACCCGTGGCTTAGATCTGAAATCTTCTTTGAAAGACTCAAGGCACCGAACTATTAACTTTGATAAAATTGCTGGGTACATTACGATCTGGTCTCTGAGATTTCCTTTCTTATGATTCTCAATAGTTATAAGAATGTGCCTCATGAAGTTAAACATCCTTAGATTTATCAGGAAATCTAAGATATTGATCTCACTCTTCTTCAAACTGTCTTTATCACCATTCCATGGTACGATAAGACCTTGTACCCACAACTCTAGAATTCGTAAATTCTTAGGCAAACTAGAAATCTTATGAGCTTTGTAATCTGAAATTCCGAGAGTTTTCAAGGCTTTTTCCTTGTCAAATCTACCCTTAGAATTTGGCAACACATGAGATATGAACTCTGCTTCTCCTTCATAGGTCATCCCTACCAAGCTTGCTGCCTTGGTATAAGAAATCTTATAAGTCTTGCCATAAGAATTAAAAGAAAATTTCTCCCTATTGTCTTCCTGAAAGAAGGAGACTGTCTCATAGAACTCAATAAGTAACTCCAAAAAAACATCGTCTTGATTCCCCGGTTTGGACACATCAGTATCTTTCCACCCATTCAACATAATTTTCTTCGAAATAAGAGAATCATAGTTGTTGAAGAAATCGTGATGGACTAGCCTTTCTCTGTAAACTAACCATTGTGAAATATACTTAGAGGATGACATTTCTTAAGAAGCTAAGTCCACAGACATTCGTATCTGATGACCTCTGAGATGTTTGGAATGGATAAATCTGAAGTTTGGAATGACCTTAAAATAGAGAGGCAGAGCTTCGGGATGCTGGAGCTTGAAAACGATGTGGGACAAGTATTTGGGTCCCCTTTATATAGGCAATGAGATGACGGTTCAACTTCCACGGTTTATCGAACGGTTGTGATAAGCTGAGATCAGATCTGATGGTCGAAAACCAATTCTCTTGAAACCGACCTTTTGAGGTTTTTATTAAAACAAAGATTTAATAAAAATATAATCCAAAAACAAAATATAAGAAAATGCCAGCAAGTAAAATATGACTACAAAACCTTGGGTAAGGGAATCATACCTTTCAGATTGGCTTAGTAGGATTATTCGTAATGGGTAATATTCTTGTGATAAATATGAAAGAAACATTATTTTGAAAAGAAAAAATTCGGAAAACTCACTACGAAAAATAAACTCAGTACGAAAAACTCAGTACGAAAATTTTATTACAAAATTTTGAAAACGAATAACTTATTATGGAAGATTTGGTATCCAAATCCCGTTATGAAAACACCAGTACGAGAATTTTTATTCTGGAAGTTTTTAATACAAACACTCCCATTCCAGAAGTATTCTATACGAAAATATCCATTCTGGAATGTTTTAGTTCCGGAAATTCCATTCCGGAATTTTAATTCCGAAATGTTTGAAAACAGTTTTTGAAAAAACTTTGTTAAAACTAACAATCAAATGTAATCCCCCCTATGAAAAGGAGTTTATTTCTGTCAGGAGACTTTTTCAACATAATGTTAATGAAAAATTATTACCTTGTAGTTATCTTTCCTAACTTCTGTTTAATGTATTCAAATCTATCATAAGGCAAAGATTTTGTGAAAATATCAGCAAGTTGATCTTGCGTTCCGATAAACTGAAGAATAATATCTCCTTTATGTGTGTGATCCCTAAGAAATTGATGCCTAATATCTATGTGATTTGTACGGGAGTGATGTGAAGGGTTCTTACTGAGGGCAATGGAACTTGTGTTATATCACAAAATTTGAGTTTTAGTAAAACTCAAGCCATAGTATGTGAGTGTGTGTTGCATCCACAACACTTGAGCACAACTACTTCCAGCTGCTACATATTCAGCTTCAGTAGTGGAGAGTGTTACAGAATGTTTCTTCTTGCAGGACCAAGAAACTAATGAATCTCCTATGAAATGACAAGTTCCGGATGTACTTTTTCTATCCATTCTACATCCACCAAAGTCAGCATCAGAAAAGCTTTTAAGGATAAAATCATTTCCATAAGTATAAAATAATTCTAAATCCATGGTTCCCTTAATGTAGCGAAAAATTATTTTTACTACCTTTAGATAATATTCCTTAGGATTGGATTGATTTCTTGCACATAATCATACTGAAAACATTAAGTCTGGTCGACTAGCTGTTAAGTAAAGTAAACTTCCTATCATACCTCTAAAAGAGGTTTGATCTACTGGTTTCCTAGCTTCATCAAGATCTAAAGAGTTTGAGGTACCAATGGGAGTACTAAAACTCTTAGTGTTGTCATAAACATACTTTTTAAGAAGATCTTTAATATACTTATGTTGAGATATGTAAGTCACTTCGGGTTTTTGAGAAATTTGGAAACCAAGGAAAAAAGATAACTCACCCATCATAATCATTTCAAACTCAGATTTCATTAGACTTGCAAAAGAGTCGGTCAAAGATTACTGAGTTGAACCAAATATGATGTCATCAAAATAAATTTGAACAATCAAAAATTTTTTCGTATCTTTCTTTATAAAAAGAGTTGGATATGCATTTCCCTTAACATAGTTATTTTGAAGCAAAAATTCAGTGAGTCTATCATACCTTGATTGTGGGGCTTGTTTAAGGCCATACAAAGAATTGGTAAGTCTATAAACATGATCAGGATGTTTTGTATCTTCAAATCCAGGAGTTTCTTCAACAAAAACATCCTCTTGAACATAACCATTAAGAAAATCACATTTCACATCCATTTGGAAATGTTTGAAATTAAAGAATGCTGCAAAGGCTAATAGAATACAGATAGATTCAAGTCTTGCTACTGGAGCATAGGTTTCTTCATAGTCTATTACCTCTTTCTGATTATATCCTTTAGCAACAAGTCTAGCTTTATTTCATACTATGACTCCATTTTCATCACATTTGTTTCTGAAAACCCATTTGACTCCAATTACAGAAGTTTCCGTAGGTCTTTCAACCAAGGTCCAGACATTATTCCTTTCGAATTCATTTAGTTCATCTTGCATGGATTTAATCCAATCATCATCTCCTAAAGCTTCATTAGTGCTTTTAGGTTCTAATTGGGAAATAAATGCTAGATGTTCTACTTCATTTCTTAAGTAACTTCTAGTCCTTACAAGTTGATTTACATCACCAATGATACTATCACTGGGATGATTCTTAAGAAACGCCTGATTTGGGTTTTGAAAAGCATGTTCGTCAACATAGGGTAGAAAATCTTCTGGGGTAAATGTTTCAGGAATATCTTCTTGAATATTATCCTTATCAGAAAGTTCTTCTATAAAAGGTTGATAATAAGTTTTTTAAAACACATCGGAGGATGTAGGCTGAGGTGTTTTAAAAAAACAAGGATATGACTCATCAAGCATAACATGTATTGTTTCTTCAACAGTACAAGTGTTTTTATTAAAAACTCTATAAGCCTTAGATGTTGTGGAATAACCTAAGAAAATTCCTTCATCATATTTTGGTGCGAATTTATGTAACTTATCTTTAGTATTCAGAATGAATACTTTGCAACCAAAAACCATGCAGTAGTATAGTCTTGGTTATCTACCATTCCATAACTCATAAGGAGTTTTATTAAGAAAAGGTCTAATCCAAACTCGATTTATAGTATAACAAGCAGTACTTACAGCTTCAGCCCAGAAATGTCTAGCTATAGAATATTCACTCAACATGGTTCTAGTTATCTTCTGAAGAATTATATTTCTTCTTTCAACTACACCATTTTGTTGAGGAGTTCTAGGTTCTGAAAAATTGTGAGTAATAACTTTTTTACTACAAAAAGTTTCAAAATCAGATTTTTTAAATTATCCTCCATGATCACTATGAATATTTTTCAATGGAAGGTTTTTCTCATTTTTAACTTGAGCTCTAAAACTTTTGAAATAAGAAAAAGCTTCAGATTTCTTTGCTAGAAAATAAACCCAAGTAAATCTAGTGTAATCATCAACTAGAAAAAATACATAGTATTTGCCTCCAATACTTCCAGTTTGTGTTGGACCTAAAAGATCCATGTGCACTAACTGTAATGCATCAGTTGTTGAGACGTCACCGATTAATTTAAAACTAGATTTATGTTGCTTACCATATTGACAGTGATAAAAAACTTTAGAAGAATCAAATCTAATCTCTGGTAGATCCTTAACTAGTTTCTTCTTAGAGAGTTTACATTGTTTCCTAAGGTTACAGTGACCTAGTCTTCTATGCCATAACCAGGAATGATCATCTATTTCACTTAGTCAAGGTAAATCATGACTCTTGAGGTCTTCTAGGTTCAAAGTGTAGACATTCTCTTGCCTATTGGCTGAGAGAATAAATTCTTCATTCGAATTGTGAACTAAACACTTATCATTCCTAAAATTCACAAGGTAACCTTCATCACATAACTGGCTTATGCTAATGAGGTTGTGCTTAAGACCCTTAACAAAAAGAACATTTGAAATCAATGTTCTACCAAGAAAAACAATATTACCAATACCAACAATCTCACCCTTAGCATTATCTCCGAAAGTTACCTTTCCTCCTTTCGTTTTGATAATCTTTTCAAAATATCTTTTGTTACCATTCATGTGTCGATAACATCCACTATCCTTGTACCATGTATCGTTGCTGGTACTCTCTTTATTTTCCCGAAATCAAGAAGAAAATTATACTTTCAGAATCCAAACTTGATTGAATCCGAGATTTCCAGACAATAAAATTTTAGGTACCCACATCTTCTTTGAAAAGTAAGATTTGTGAAATCCTAGAGATTGGGTTTTGTTTAGGGAACAATTCTTTGCCCAGTGACCACCACATTGACACTTAGTACAAAATGGGGCAGTTTGAGGAACAAAATAAGTGTTACTGAAAATTAGTTTTTCATGGGTATAACCAAATCTGGATTTATTTCTTAAAGGTCATATTTGGGAATACATTTAATCAAAATTTTCCTTACCATGTGTAATGTTTGATAAACACTTCTTTAAGGATAAAATTTCGGACTTGACTTTGATAACCAAGTTTTTATCCATAAAAACATTAGTTTTAGAACTAGAGCTAGGCTTGAAAACATTTTTATTAGAAATTACTTTTTCTAATTCTTTAGAATGTTTATTCTTCTCAGAACTTACTTCCTCAAGATTTTTTGAAATACTTTCAAAATCAACATTTTTCTTATCAAGATATTTATAAAGATCTGATATCTCATTCGTAAGAATAGAATTTCTAGATTTTTCCTTATCAAGTTTTTTATTGAGTTTAGAATTCTCAATCTCATGAAGTTCAGCAAACCTAGAGACTTCTTCATAAGTAGGTAATGTATTTTCTTCATCAGAAGATTCATAATACTTAATATCATTATAATTTAAAGAATCATTGGTCAATGATTCAGCATTTCATACCTTAGACATAAAACAATGATTATCAATAGGTAATCTGGCTATAAGACCAAGATTCTTCTGTCCTGAAGATTCATAATCAAAAGATTCATCTGAAGAGTCACCACCACTGGCACTCCAGGTGTCATTATCTTTCAGAACATTCTTAGCTTTTTCTTTATAATACTTCTTTATGCTCCTGTCTGAATGTCATTCTTTCCTTTCTTTTTGAGCATAGCAAAATCTGGTCTTATATGACCAGCTCTCTTGCATTCATAACATGTAACTTCTCCATCTTTCTTATCTTTCCTGTCCTTTTTCTTATTCATGGATTCGAAATTTCTCTGGCCAGCTATCATGTTCATCCTTCGAGCAAGATTTACTAATTCATTTTCTGATATTTCACTCTCACTAGAATCTGACGACCATATTCATAGACTTAGATATGGATACTCTATCAGGAGTCTTAGATTTCATATTATTTGATGTTTTTGTGAAAGCAACAATACAATTTCCATTTTTCTTTTAGATGTTGTCAGCATCTCTCTTCATTCTGGTTTCTTGTTGGAGAAGAGTTCAAAAAAGCTCATTAAGAAAAATCTGAGTCACTTTCCTGTTCTCATCTGTAGCAGTTCTTTTTGACTCCCACTCAATAGGCATGATATCAATTATCTTATCCACAAGAGCTTCATCATCTAAACCTTTCACTCCCATAGACTGTAGACTATTTACGATGGTCATAAATATCTGTTGAACTCTACAGATTTTTTCTCCATAAGGAAAGTTGAATACATGATATTCAGATCTAAGCATAGCTCTCTAGTCTCAATCACAATAGAAGTTCCAAAGTGTGTAACCTCTAACTTTTTCCAGATACAGTTAGCTGCTTCACAAGAAGAAGTTTGGATATATATATTTCTGGTCATTGAACAAAGTAGAGTATTGCGTACCTTATAGTTGAGTTGATATTCTTTCTTTTCCTGGTTAGTAAAAGTTCTAACTTCCTTGTCAGGAATTTTATAATCACCAGTAAGCATAAAAAAATTTTCTACTCCAGTATTGATAACAAAAGTCTTCATTCGATCTCTCCAGTACTCATAATCATTACCATCAAAGATTGGTGGTCATGTAGGATTTAGATTATCAATTGAACCAACATTAATTCCTGTCATACTTATAATAACCATCAGCACACAAACTTGTTAGTAGAAAAAATTCGTAATGACAAAGTACAGAATGGAAATGTTCGGAATGATAAAGTGAGCAAGAAAAACTTATTCGTAACTATAAGTATTTCAAAGACCCCCTTTGATACCAATTGTAGGATAGAAATAGTGATGTAGATGCTCAATATACAAGAGGGGGGTGAATTGTAAACTTTAGAAATTCTTTTGGAACATCTAAAGTTTGTTAAAATAACTATGTTTTCCTTAAGAAAAGGAAAGGGCTAAGTTTAACAAAGTTAAACTAAGAAAATTTACAACACCTCTAACATCGAATGCAAACATGGAAAGAGATTCCGAAAGTAGGTTCCGTAAATAAGGTTCCGGAAATTGAAACATAACAAAAGTTATAATATGAGATTCTACCTTAAAGCGTATAGAATCTAAATGAAACAGAGTACAAGTAAGGAAGTATAAGAAAGTTATACTTTCCTTATAATACAAAATGCAGCGGAAATAAACGAGTAGTAGAACTACAAGTAACAAGATAATAGTCTTTTAACCCAAAGAGAAGGGTATCCAAGAACCTTGGATAAAGGTCCCTTGATTTATTCTTTAATGCAAGTCTGTCTTACCCACACCAGGTGTAGAGACCCGAAACATGACCTACATTGACATTACATTACATTTGTGGAATACTTAGTACATACACACAAGGATCGTAATAGTTTAGTGTCTTTGGAAACTCGGAACGTAATCTTCTAATCGTGGTGAAAGATCTTCGACATCTCCTATAAAGATCTTCCCTTTTTTTACCTAAAACCTTTCTTTATATCTTGGGGAAAAGAAAACATAAAAGGGTGAGCTCAAATGCTCAGTAAGGGTAAACAAAAGAAATATCAATCACATTGTATTCATAAGAACATAACATTTTGGAAATCTTAACCTGCAAAAGAGAGCATAATTTCATAACATGGGATAAATCATGGAAGTGAAATGTAATCACAATAATCATAACTTAAAACATGAAACTTTGTGGTATTCACACATAATCATAGAGAATCATTTCTTGTTAGTCAAGACTCATTTCCAAGACTATCTTAGTGGACAAAGTCCCTTTCTGTATTGAGTAACCCTCGTTTCAGTCCTGTTTCACTGAACCGGTATAACCTACCGTTCCATACCTGTCTATCTCATGAGATATAAAATCATTACCCAATGCATTGGAGGGAGATATAGGTCCCAAACATCTTATAATGAATCCTTTTTTTGTGTGCCACATAATCATAGACCATGCTTCATAGCGTAACTCATGTAATAAAAATGGGATTCTTAAAGAACATGACATAATAAAACAATTCATATAAGATAAAGGAATTCATAAAAATATTTCCATCACAACATAATCAAATCCATGTAATAATAGGGATAAAAACAGAACCCTTTTATTATCTTAGATGGAAAATAATTTTGATAAAATACTTGAACTCCATTCTTGAGGAAAATATCCTTTCTACTTTAAAAACACTTTTCCTTTCTTAACATGTCATACAATTTTAAACTAAAATAAGTTGATTAAAAATAACCTTGAATACTTGTAAAGGAAGATTCATGGAAATAATGTTTTAAGAATCCATTCATGCCATATAAGTTAAAAAAAACAGTCTTCGTACTTTTGTCGGAAAAGTCAAAAAGTACCTCGTACGAAAAAAACGACAAAAGATTCCTTTCATATTCTTTAATAAAAATTCACCGAAGGGTAAAATTGGATTTAAACTATTGTAAGTGGATGGAAAAAATATTACATATTTATGGAACATGGATGTGGATGATAAAATACACCCCAGTAAATGCCAAAGTAAAAACAATCTCGGATAAAAATGAGATTGTGATATTTTCCATTACCTTAGGTCCGATTTGCTTCGTATGTGTCCGAACCTCCTGTATAATGATTTAAATAATGTCATTGAATTATTAAAGAATAATATTCATTGTTATGATATCATATATGGTTCACTTATGACATTATATTACCCGTTCTTTTGTAAATTCATGTTAAAGTAGCGTTTTGGGTAAAATCATCTCATTTGTCGTTCGTGTTTTTAACTTGTAATTATTTATATGATTACATAGATCATGATTACTTAATTCCAGAATATAAAACATGATTTATATATATATATATTCAGAATATACATATATAATAAATCAGTAAATGGAAAGAAATACACCGTTCATGGAGACGGTAGTCTGTACGTACGCAAGAACGCTGTTTTCGTCTCCTTATTGAATTGAATGGAATTAAGTAGATGACATACATATAAATAATTCCAGTATCATTATTAGGTCATATATTTCATTATTACTTATTATATATACTTTATAATCATTCATGAATGGTTAATCATTGAGAATGAATCTCATCGCGTCGTGGAGACGGTAGTCCGTACGTACGCACGAGCGATGATATCGTTCCCATGGTCGTGGAATTGTGTTGAAGTGTATGTAGACTATTTAAGTATCAATATAACTTTATAATAATCATATATAGTTATTGATTACACCATTATACCCATCCTATTAAATTGGTGGTGGAAAATAGATTACACCATGGCGTGGAGACAGTATTCCGTACGTACGCACGCGCGATGATTTCTTTTTTCCGTAGGATGGATAGATGGTGAAATAGGGTTGTTTCATTCTTAAAATAACATATCAGTATATGAGTGATACTGATTTTATTACTTCATAATGAAACAACCTAAGAAGAAGAAGTGGAAGAAGAAATAAAGATGAAAGAATTGGTAACGGTAATTACCTCTTCTTTGAAGCGCCTCTTTGAGACCTCCTCTTAGGGCACTAAAATTGGTAATTGAGGAAGACCAGAACCTCTAGGATGTTTCTAGGGAAGTGGAGAAGAGATTTTGGAAGGGGTTTTCCGAGCTTGAGTGGTCAAATTAGTCTGAGGAGGAGGGGGATGAGGTGTCCTTTTATAAGGGAGGAGAGGGGCACCTTAGGAATACCTCAAAATATTATTTTATATTAATGTCAAAATCGGTTTATAATGGTTCCAAAGGGTATTATTTCGAAGCTAAAGTGGGGATGGGTCGAAATCCTGTCAACCAATAATATTTAGACAAGTTTAGGGTATTATTTTAACCATATCAATTATATTTAACTCTAAGTTAAATAATTTAACTTTTACCGTGTCTTTTTGTTTTCTTTCACTATATGGTTAATACACTTACTATAACATGCCAAACGAACCCCAAATTGTTTATTATTAATACATATATCCTTATATAAGTCATTTGGACGAACCTTAGATTTTTAGGAATAAAATAACAATTAATAATATAATATTTGATTTAAAAACTATTTTGTGTCAATTTTGACACTTTGATATATGATTTTTGTGAAAGTCATAACAGAATTATATGTTCGAACCATGTTGATTAAATCAACACTAATATGTCATAGTAACCTAGAAAATTAGTGTAATTCATAAAAAGTCTCAAATTACATTCATTTGAGCATTTATAACATCAGTTATGTTAATATTTCCTTAAAAGGGTAATTACTGCATCATCGTTGTGTCATAAATAAATTAATTTATTTAAAGTCTAAAAATTATAAATAAAATATAATTATGTATGAAATATTTTTATCTTTCTAAATAATATTTATAGTCGAATTTATCTTATGTATAACCCCATATTAAAATTGTTTTAGTTATTAAACTTTGATTTTAACTATTTTAACTATTCATTAAATAAAATAATATTAAATGTCATAATCTAATCCAAGTGGACCTAAATGGTCATATTATATTCATAAGGTTGTTTTTGGTCGAATTACAATTATCCAATAGAATTAGGACATGTGTTAGGATAATAGTAATATCATATTTACCCTTAGTTACCCTAATTACTATTAACCGCGGTAAAAAAAGTAAAAAGTTAATATTCACCAAAAAATTATTTTTATCTCATTGAACCACATTTTACTTACTGATATCAACCATGTGTGTCGGATTTTCGAAATTCCATTCACAGAAGCGGTAAAATTATGTTTTATGCAAAATTCAGTTTTTAACCTACCACTTAGTGGTTTCACTATTCATCAAAAATTGAAGTTTTTTGAAAAATGCCAAAATTTCAGCCTAAGCTATAATTGATATTCCGAATTCAAAAATGAAGTCTATTTTACCAAATTCATAACATAGATGTTGCATTAATTAATTTTATAATTAAATCCCGCTGTTAAAACAAATAGCGTGTTTTTAAGAAACAATATCTACCAAAAGATTGACACTTGATTATGTCTGGTTTAAATGTGAAATTACATCCAATGAACAACATCATATTAAATTGTAAAAATATATTCTAAATATACTTTAAAACCAATCAATTTAATGATTTATCACTATTAATTATTTCGATTAAAAACGTTGTTTTTAATTATAATCTAGTAATTTTCACTATTCATCAGAATATGAAAGTTATCCGAAAAGAACCAAAATTTCACCCTAAGCTAATTTCGATATTACGAATCCAGAAATTAATTCCATTTTGAAAAATAAAATATACAAAATTTCAAAAAGTGGTTATTACTATTCATAACGGCTAGTTTTAATAATATTTTAATAGCATATTGTTGTTTAATGAAACTCGTTATTATGTACTACACACGCTATCGAGGAAGGTCGCGATTGCGTGTAATGCAAGGAAAGTCAAGGATGTGTGTTGTGCAAGCTCCTTTTGATGTAGCGTAAAACACAAGACATTAATAAAATTAAAAAGAATATTTTTCATAAAATATAGGGCTGTTACATTCTACCCCCCTTAAAATGAATTTCTCCCTCGAAATTCGTCGGGGTTAAAAATGGTTTATTATTCGAAAGTTTCTTTAATAGAAATCCACATCGTAAAAAGGAATATCAAAACCAATCTTTAAAAACAAAAGTATGAAACGTAACGGTTACCCAAATAAACTAGTCACTGGGTTTCAACATAGGTGAAAATATAGATATGGAAGAGAAATCTAACCATCATGTTCTGATGGAGAGTGGTAGAGAACATGGCTATGGAAAAGCCAGCAATCACAAATCCATAAATTTGTGACGATCTAAGGTACCATCTGATTGATCAGATATAAGATCACTAGGAAAACATTTTTGGTTTTCAAGATCGTTTCCCTAATGTTAAAGAATTTGAATTAGAATAAATACTTACTTTATTTTGGTACAATCTCACTGTTTTTCGTGCCTTTAACAATTTCCACTTCATCTCTTAAATAAATTAAGTTGAATTTGTTATTCATGAAGTGTTAGCAGATCATGTGATAGAATGACGGGTCATTCCATCTGTCTCAAACAAAAGGTTAGAAAAAAAAATTATATACATAAGTCGATCTATAGTGAGATTAATCATATATGGTTCCTAAAATGGACTTATACATCATATGTCATACAACTTAATATAATAAAACTAGTTTCTACTAAACAGGGACTTCCTGTAGGCTATTGGTAGGCGATAAAGGCCAGTCACACTTCGGTTGTGGGTTCGATTCCCACAGCCTTGTCCGACGCGATGGGTTGTCGCCCGTCCTACAGGTTGTCCTTTTTCTAAAACTATATTACTATAATATCCCATCAATAATATCGAAAAAAAACTTCTATCCTTAAACAATAGTAACTTATTCCAACATAATCCATTCCAATATTTAGGCTTACCCATAACACTGCAGTCCACTCTCATAATATAGTGAAAACAATTAGCAGAGATTTAATACCATCGTTGATCCCCATAAGATATGTCTTGTTGGTCACATTCTAAACATTCAAAGTCCTCAATCATGTATTCTCTTGAATACCTTAGTGAAAACATGAATGCAGTTTAAAGTTAACACTTTCCACATACCAAAATCCTCAAAATTCTATATACTCAAACCATGATATCACTTAGTCCTTATATCAATCATGAGCTCATGAATACTATTAAACATTTCATTTTCTCGTTTTCCCTTCATTATGCGCATATCATCTTATTTCCAAAAAAATATCTCAATCAATTTGAATACCACGTCAATAAATATTGCAATACTCAATGATACAACATTATTTTGGAATCCCATTACATAAACACTTAATCATTCCACCACATTGTTGTCATATTCAACATTGCCAATAGTGATCGCATGTGACTTCCCTTTGTCCTTTGCCTTCAGTGGTTTCTCATGTTGATCATCACTAACCCTTGGATTAGGGAATTTATTAGCATAATGCCCCATTTCCTTGCACTTGAAGCATTGAAGTGTTGGTGGTGCGTTCTCTGCAGTGTTTGCTTTATTCACATCATTAGAAACCCTTTTTCCATTACTTCGACACTCAGCTGCTCGATAACCTTCTTTTCCACACTTAAAACATTTTCTAGTCCCTTTAAGACAATCTCCACCATGCTTCTTTCCACACTTTGTGCATAAGGAAACATGCATCTTCTTTTCACCATTATTCTGAGATTTCTCCTTGAACTCCATCTTTCGTTTCGTGTCAAAACCAGGAGATGGATATGTAACACCAACTTCCATTTCTACATTTATAGCACAAAGCACAATTTCTTCATAGCTACTGAAGTATCTTATAGCCAATTCCCTTCGTAGACTTGGTTTTAAGCCACTGAAAAATCGATCAACTTTACATTCAGGTTGGATGATAATGCCAGATGCATACCTTGCAAGTCTTGTAAAATTCGCTTCGTATATACCAACAGATTCATCATCCTTTTGCTTTAGTTCAAGAAACTCCTTCTCCATCATTGTTCGAAGAATACGAGGGAAGTACTTATTGAAAAATAAGTTCTTGAACTCGTCCCATTCCATGTACTTAATTTCATCTCTTTGCCTTGTATTCTTGATAAGATTCCACCATTGATCAGCTTCACCTTCCAAACGATATACTGCTAAGATGACTTTATCATGTTCAAAACATTGAAGAACTGAAAATATCTTCTCAGTGGTACTGATCCATTGTTCAGCAACAAGTGGATCAGAAGACCCACTGAAAGAAGGTGGACGTTGCCTCATGAAGGACTCAATAGAATATTGTTCCCTTCTCTGCTCATTTGGAAGTCCAGAATGATTCATAGCTTGTGTAAGTATAGCAATAACATTTTGCAGTCCATCTCCCATAACATTTGTTTGTTCAGGAGGACAATCATTGCATTGTCCATTGCATTGATCAACACAGTTCCTTCGGGTTCCAACCATCGTCTAAAACCCAAAAAGAATAGTGTGAGAGGAAAAAATCATGCTAGGGAAATAACATAATAAAGGGGAAGTACCTTCAATATCTAACATCTTAGGTTTAATTCTATGATCGTTAGCGTAGTTCTAGTACTATAACCTATACGTATACTTAACCTTAGGGACATCCCTAGACATACCGTAAAAATATCTCTAGGGATCTCACTAACGTTTTCGCATCCTAGTTTCCAAAGGTTGACTAATCCTTTCCTCTGATACCAACTGTAGAGACCCGAATCATGACGTACATTGACATTACATTACATTTGCAGAATATTTAGTACATACACACAAGGATCGTAATAGTTTAGTGTCTTTGGAAACTCGGAACGTAATCTTCTAATCGTGGTGAATGATCTTCAACATCTCCTATAAAGATCTTCCCTATTTTTTACCTAAAAACATTCTTCATATCCTGGGGAAAAGAAAACATAAAAGGGTGAGCTCAAATGCTCAGTAAGGGTAAACAAAAGAAATATCAATCACATCCTATTCATAAGAACATAACATTTTGGAAATCATAACCTGCAAAAGAGAGCATAATTTCATAACATGGGATAAATCATGGCAGTGAAATGTAATCACAATAATCATAACTTAAAACATGAAACTTTGTGGCATTGACACATTATCATAGAGAATCATTTCTTGTTAGTCAAGACTTATTGCCAAGACTATCTTAGTGGACAAAGTCCCTTTCTGAATCGAGTAACCCTCGTTTCAGTCCTGTTTCACTGAACCGGTATAACCTACCGTTCCAGCCCTGTCTATCTCATGAGATATAAAATCTTTACCCAATGCATTGGAGGGAGATATAGGTACCACCCATCTTATAATGAATCCTTTCTTATGTGTTCCACATAATCATAAACCATACGTCATAGCGTAACTCATGTAATAAAAATGGGATTCTTAAACAACATGACATCATAAAACAATTCATATAAGATAATGGAATTCATATAAATATTTCCATCACAACATAATCAAATCCATGTAATAATAGGGATAAAAACAGAACCCTTTTATTATCTTAGATGGAAAATAATTTCGATAAAATACTTGAACTCCATTCTTGAAGAAAATATCCTTTCTACTTCAAAAACACTTTTCCTTTCTTAACATGTCATACAATTTTAAACTAAAAGAAATTGATTAAAAATAACCTTTAATACTTGTAAAGGAAGCTTCTTGGAAATAATTTTTTAAGAATCCATTCATTCCATATAAGTATAAAAAAACATTCTTCGTACTTTTGTCGGAAAAGTCAAAAAGTACCTCGTATGAAAAAAACGACAAAAGATTCCTTTCATATTCTTTACTAAAAATTCAATGAAGGGTAAAATTGGATTTAAACTATTGTATGTGGATGGAAACAATATTACATATTTATGGAACATGGATATGGATGATAAAATACACCCCAGTAAATGCCAAAGTAAAAACAATCTCGGATAAAAATGAGATTGTGATATTTTCCCTTACCTTAGGTCCGATTTGCTTCGTATGTGTCCGAACCTCCTGTATAATGATTTAAATAATGTCATTGATTTATTACAGAATCATATTCATTGTTATGATATCATATATGGTTCACTTATGACATTATATTACTCGTTTTTTTGTAAATTCATGTTAAAGTAGCGTTTTGGGTAAAATCATCTCATTTGTCATTCGTGTTTTTAACTTGTAATTATTCATATGATTACTTAGATCATGATTACTTAATTCCAGAATATAAAACATGATTTATATATATATATATTCAGAATATACACATATAATAATTCAGTAAATTGAAAGAAATACACTGTTCATGGAGACAGTAGTCCGTACGTACACATGAACGCTGTTTTCGTCTCCTTATTGAATTGAATGGAATTAAGTAGATGACATACATATAAATAATTCCAATATCAGTATTAGGTCATATATTTCATTAGTAATTATTATATATACTTTATAATCATTCCTGAATGGTTAATCATTGAGAATGAATCTCATCGCGTCGTGGAGACGGTAGTCCGTACGTACGCACGAGCGATGATATCGTTCCCATGGTCGTGGAATTGTGTTGACGTGTATGTAGACTATTTCAGTATCAATATAACTTTATAATAATCATATATAGTTACTCATTACACCATTATAACCATCCTATTAAGGTGGTGGTGGAAAATAGATTACACCACGGCATGGAGACGGTATTCCGTACGTACGCACGCGCGATGATTTCTTTTTCCGTAGGATGGATAGATGGTGAAATAGGGTTGTTTCATACTTAAAATAACATATCAGTATATGAGTGATACTGATGTTATTACTTCATAATGAAACAACATAAGAAGAAGTAGTGGAAGAAGAAATAAAGATGAAAGAATTGGTAACGGTAATTACCTCTTCTTTGAAGCGCCTCTTTAAGACCTCCTCTTAGGGCACTAAAATTGGTCTTTGAGGAAGACCAGAACCTCTAGGATGTTGCTAGGGAAGTGTAGAAGAGAGTTTGGCAGGGGTTGGCCGAGCTTGAGTGCTCAAATTGGTGTGAGGAGGAGGGGGAGGAGGTGTCCTTTTATAAGGGAGGAGAGGGGCACCTTAGGAATACCTCAAAATATTATTTTATATTAATGTCAAAATCGGTTTATAATGGTTTCAAAGGGTCTTATTTCGAAGCTAAAGTGGGGATGGGACGAAATCCTATCAACCAATAAGATTTAGAAAAGTTTAGGGTATTATTTTAACCTTATCAATTAGATTTAACTCTAAGTTAAATAATTTAACTTTTACCGTGTCTTTTTGTTTTCTTTCACTATATGGTTAATACACTTACTATAACATGAAAAACGAACCCCAAATTGTTTATTATTAATACATATATCCTTATCTAAGTCATTTGGAGGAACCTTAGATTTTTAGGAACAAAATAACAATTAATAATATAATATTTGATTTAAAAACTATTTTGTGTCAATTTTGACACTATTTGATATATGATTTTTGTGAAAGTCATAACAGAATTATATGTTCGAACCAAGTTGATTAAATCAACACTAATATATCATAGTAACCTAGAAAAGTATTGGAATTCATAAAAAGTCTCAAATTACATTCATTTGAGCATTTATAACATCAATTATGTTAATATTTCCTTAAAAGAGTAATTACTACATCATCGTTGTGTCATAAATAAATTAATTTATTTAAAGTCTAAAAATTATAAATAAAATATCATTATGTTGGAAATCTTTTTAGCTTTCTAATTAATATTTATAGTCGAATTTATATTATGTATAACCCCATATTAAAAATGTTTTAGTTATTAAACTTTGATTTTAACTATTTTAACTATTCATTAAATAAAATAATATTAAATGTCATAATCTAATCCAAGTGGACCTAAATGGTCATATTATATTCATAAGGTTGTTTTTGGTCGAATTAAACTTATCCAATAGAATTAGGACATGTGTTAGGGTAATAGTAATATCATATTTACCCTTAGTTGCCATATTTACTATTAACCGCGGTAAAAAAAGTAAAAAGTTACTAATCACCAAAAAATTCTTTTTATCTCATTAAACCAAATTTTACTTACTGATATCAACCGTGTATGTCAGATTTTCGAAATTCCATTCACAGAAGCGGTAAAATTAAGTTTTATGCAAAATGCAGTTTTTAACCTACCACTTAGTGGTTTCACTATTCATCAAAAATTGAATTTTTTCAGAAAAATGCCAAAATTTCACCCTAAGCTATAATTGATATTCCGAATTCAAAAATGAAGTCTATTTTACCAAATTAATAACATAGAAGTTGCATTAATTAATTTTATAATTAAATCCCACTGTTAAAACAAATAGCGTGTTTTTAAGAAACAATATCTACCAAAAGATTGACACTTGATTATGTCTGGTTTAAATGTGAAATTACATCCAATGACCAACAACGTATTAAATTGTAAAAATATATTCTAAATATACTTTAAAACCACTCAATTTAATGATTTATCACTATTAATTATTTCGATTAAAAAAGTTGTTTTTAATTATAATCTAGTAATTTTCACTATTCATCAGAATATGAAAGTTATCCGAAAAGTACCAAAATTTCACCCTAAGCTAATTTTGATATTACGAATCCAGAAATTAATTCCATTTTGAAAAATAAAATATACAAAATTTCAAAAATTGGTTATTACTATTCATAACGGCTAGTTTTAATAATATTTTAATAGCATATTATTGTTTAATGAAACTCGTTATTGCGTACTACACACGCTATCGAGGAAGGACGCGATTGCGTGTAATGTAAGGCAAGTCAAGGATGTGTGTTGTGCAAGCTCCTTTTGATGTAGCGTAAAACACAAGACATTAATAAAATTAAAAAGAATATTTTTCATAAAATCTCGGGCTGTTACACCAGGGTAAGCCCTCGATACGAATATCAGAGTGTCTCTATCATGCTATCCCCGCAAGACCTCAAATTCAAGATAATTGGAAACCTCTGTATTCCTCAGCAAGGAAGCCCTCGAACTTCAAGGTAGTCGGCACCTCTCTCTTCCTATCCCCAGAAGTCCTCGAATGTAATCACCAACATTCGGAGTCGCACGATGCTTTGAGAGTTAATAAGAGCCTCTCTCTCTAGAAATCACTTCAAGCATGTAATAACATGAGTCAAAGATCAATCAGCCTTTCAGATGCCAGAAGCATCAGCAGCTCTTTCAAATGAGCTCCAATTTATAGGTAAGGTCGGCCTCCATCCCAATGGTCATATTTTCCTTAAAAATCAGAGGGACCTGTACACGTGTAACTTAACCAACGGTTAGTTTTATAACAGAATAGACACCATCGTTTTATAACAAAACAAGTGTAACAGAATGTACGACACCATTTAAATTCTAACTCAAAAGAATCAATGTGAAAATTTCGAACTGTAACAAAATAGAGTGGATCAGATTCTGTTTAATAGATGAATTCGGAATGAGAATTCGTCATAGAAATTCGTAGTGAGAATTACTCATCAGAATTCGTAATGGAAATTCATCATCAGAATTCTTAATGAGATTTAATCTTAAGAATTCGTAATGAAAACTCGTATCCAGAATTCGTAATGAGAATTCATCATCAGAATTCGTAATGAGAATTCGTCATCATAAATCTTAATGAAAATTCATTATCAGATTTCGTAATGAGAATTATTCATTAGAATTCGTAATGAGATTTCCATGTCGAACTTCACAAGGATTCGTATCCTGAATCTGGAATAGGACTTAGATAGAGTTCATAACCGGAATTTGGAATGATACTTTATTACAGTTCTCATTTGGAATCCGGAGTGAAACATCCTTACAAATCTTATCCAGAATTTAGATCCTAAAACAGAATACTTTATATCAATGTTTTAAACAAATTTGAGAAAACAGAAATGAATCCGAATTTTATACTTAGGAAAAAAATGGATGAAAATATGATAAGGATAATTATTCTTACAAAAGATAATTTCCTTATAAAATCAATTTTCCTTATAAAAGTAATTTTCCTTATAAAAGAGATTTTCTTAAAGATAAGATGTTTGTGATTTTCAAAACAAGAAGGAATGGAATAATCATAAGGAAAACCTTATTGACTCAACAGGAAAAGGGTCTAATAGTGCTCATGTACCTCTGATTATTCATCTTTTCAGTAGGTTCCACGGGACTGGGTGATTCACTCTTTGGGAATTCATAAGGTGATGGTTAGGGTTATGATAATTGTTGGGGGAGCCAGATATTTATTGGAAATAGGATTTGGTGAAATTTTTTAATGGTGTGTCGCAATGAATCATTCTAGTCCCCACTAGAGGAAAATATTTTCATGTTCCTCAGTGTCATAATGTCATCTTTCATATCGTCCATGTAATTTATAATTACTTATTTCCCTTCACAGATGTCATATATTCTTCTTTCAAATTTTAAGGACTCATAGAGGCAACTATCCTTCGCTCAGTGGAGAATATTCTTCTATTAATTTCCTCGAATCCATAATGGAAATCAACTATTTTTCACTTTTCCATTCATGGAGAAAACCCTGATCTTTGTGTTAGTAATGATACTGGTGGAATTTTTTATGTTGTATCCTAATGAAGCCAATATGGAACCATTTTTAATGTCCTTTTCTTATTTTTCCAAGGCCTGGATTTATGTATCAAAACTAATCCCCCACAATCAATTTGAGTTTTGGAGAAAAAAATACATCATATTTTGATGGAAGTTTAAAAAAAATTAGTAGATCATGAAGTTGGATCATCATTAGAATGAGAAAAGATCTAGTTGATAATGATTCAGAGCTTTCCATAGTAGAACTCAGTGTGATGCTCTCCACCACTATGCGCACTATGATGTTTCAGGGGTACATCTCCTATAATAGTGGGTGGAGACCTCTCATTTGTCAATATCATTTTCTATGTTTCCCTATTTGAGCTATTGAATCAGAAGCTCCCCACACCACACAAACGTAAATCGAGAAATGTGATTTTTTAATCTATGGTGATCAATGGGTCTTTATACTCTGCGATCATGTTCTGTATGAGCTATGTTTGTGAGATCTACAATAGAATCTATGACCAAGCTCTGTGATAGAGATTTATCATCATGATCTGTGATCCATAAAAAAATATACTAATGTATTGAGACAAAATGTCCATCCGAGAAGCTTCTTGGGGGGTCCTCGCATATGAAATCCAAAGAGAAGAGATGACTAATAATATAGGAATAGATGAATACAATAGAAGCCATTCAAATCATGAAGCCATAGTGGTGATCTTGTCTTAAATCCATAATAACTATCCTTTATGCAAGATAAGTCCCCAATACGAAATAGTTCGGAGGGATGATGTTCTCATCCCAGAATCATGTTTGGATGAACCAACTCTCTGGTTTAGGAGTACTCTATGTCAGTAACATTGGTTCAAGGTTGTCTATGGTCATACATTGGAGGATCACATAAAGGATAATGCCACATGTCTTTAAAATCTTTTCAATATAATTTGTGGAAAATTATTACATTTATGGTTATCTCCCCCATAGTACCATCCCATCCTCAATGCGGCTTTTGGGAACCCTGAGAATGTGTGGCCCAAAAATTGGGACATTCTCTAGGGTGGAAGCTTCATAGAGTATTGGGCCTAGGTTTATTGGGATGGTGAATCTTGTGGGGAATTAGAGGTAGGATTGAAGAAATTGGGGATATATAAAGTTTCACAGATCTCCTAATTCCACATTTACCATCGGAAACACAATATACTAGTGTTGATGAGAAGATGGTTGTCTAGGACCAACAATTTCCATCTTCATCGCAGGGAGGTCAACCTCATCCACCAAGACTATAATAATATCGTGAGGATTCCAATTCTGTGGGTTATGTATGATATGTTCCTCCATGTGAAGAACTCATGGAAGGATCCAAAGTATATTCCATTCATGGAAAAGGAACAGATGGATTTGTTTTCAGGTGAGGACATGAAGATGGTTAGGGACGTCCATTTTATGTTTTGGTTTGATATTTTTTTTAAACAACTCACTAAAATATTTCGATGAAGTGGCGAAGGCACCCTGGAAGCTAATAGTCATGCCTCCCACCTATCAAAACGAATCCCATCATAGAAAATATAATTCGAAATGGGGAATCATGGATAACATATAGGCAGATCTATTATTCTACAATGTCAACATTGAGCAGCAACCGGTGGTTAGGTGGGAAGGGTATATCAATATGGTTATTTATGGAAAGATGTTTGTGGTAAAATACGCAAACATGTGTTTGAAACTGAATACATTAATTATGAAGTCTGTTATAGAGATGGGGAGGTGTGTCAACCAGGGGATCCTACTTCTAGCCATGTTGTCTATGTTGTTGTTGCACATCAATGAAGGGATGAAGAAATAATGGGTATGTTGAAATCCCTATTTATTTTAAGGATGGATATATTCACAAATGATCTATTAATAAAGAAACCATATTCCACTTTATAGATCAGACCTCTTATCATCCTTTTTAAATGTAGTGGGTAGTATTCCGACAAATATTTCTCCACTACTAATGATTAACAGAATCTCAAAGGCTGATGAATTCAACATTAATCTATCTATGCTTCAAACAGATGTATTAACTAATGACATCATGGAAATTGAAGAGCATCAGTCTTATCTCTTAGCCTTATGGGAAAGAGTTCTACTATAATGGGTAGACTGTGAGCCCATATTATATCCATACACCCCATACTAATTTGCGAGGTAGTTCTGGTACATGAAAATTTTGACTCCAAAAGTATACCTGGGATTATCCCAAAAATATCATCCATGTTTGGTGAGGCATGAGTGGATAATGTTCACACGACATGATAGAAAAATGTAAAATGAGTTATCCCCACCAACTGTTGCCTATGTGTTTTTCAAGGATTGTGTAAAGAGCTTGAATGAATCCTTCTATATAGATTTGATGATGTGATGAACTATTCATGCCAATGATGGGGTTCCCATCAAACCCCAGGATGAGGTCAGAAAATGGTGAGAGGAAGCCATGGTGGGGGAGCTTATACACAATTCAGTGATAGGTGTATAACAATGCCAGTGATCCAAATTCCTATTTCGAGTGGAGGGATGGCAGCCACGATGGACCTAGAATCCCCTGTTGAGTAGAGAAAGATGAGAAGAAGGCCATCCAGAGGGTTCCATATGATACCCATCGAGGATCCTTGGAAAGTGATGTTACATATTGATATTATTGTGGATGTTTCCTTTTAGAAGGACTTGGGACAACTGGGATGTCAAATACAATTTCTCATTCCATCGTAGATGTGGGATAATATCAATCCTCCTGGGATGGATCTGTCAGTGATCGATCATGCCGATGGTGGATTTCTGGAGTCTCAACCAAAAGGGTAACAATACATCTCCGAGACAGAAAAAAATGTGCATTCTCCGGGTATTATACGTCTTATGACAGACCATGTGAATGTAATACTCGGACATAGAGTCTCAACCCAACCATCTTCCAACAAGTTGAGTGATTGTTCCCCTTAAATATGTAATTTGTGGGGTCCTACTGGGGATAAAATGCTGACAGGTGGAGCCCCTTGGAGGAAGGTGAAGTTCCAGCCTCATAGCTGAAATATCTTGTCAAACTCTTGAAGAAAATTGTAAACTATTTCATTGTGTTACAAATTCATTTCATCTAGGAATTATAAACAGACATTTTCCCTTTGAAGGAGAAACATATATATATAAATTATTCTCACATGACAACAAATGTATAATTGGTTCATGCACATGGGACAATGTGGGATATAGATTCTAGCAGGGATGCGACTCCCAGAGTTGTTCTCCCATAGTTTTCTATGTTCCTGACCATATATTTGGGGAAAATTCATAGATTTTTTACAACAACTTTTCAAGAGAGTGACCCATTGTTTGACCTCTGTATGTCCCCTCTTTCACAGAATTCAAAATCACTATCTATTGATCCCTGCCCACTAACATTGTATACTTCAATATGAACATTTCTTAAAAAAGAATGGGTCATTCAAGAATGGATGGATGGGGATACCAATGCTCTTTTATTAGTTGAAAAACTAGTTATCATGGAAAAAATCATGGTAGTTTTGATCCCTGGTGTGGTTACCATGTAGACTGAACTAGAAAAAATCAAGGTGGAATCGAGTGACGAAGACCAGCTGAATGATGTGGAGCTTAGAAACCCTAACAAGAAACTAGATGAAGATAATTCTTTTGTATGTTTGGAGGAATTATTAGCAAAAAAACCTACTTACCTAGAGGATTGAGATGATACTTCTTCTGATGTAGAGGATAGTAAGGCCGTCTATAGCCTATCATGGAAACTGGTCAGGCGCTTCATCAAGGAGACCCCACATGTAGAGTGGACAAAAAAATTGGGAGACATCGTTCCCAGTAGCATGAACTATGTTCTGGAAAAGTAGATTTACAATGTACTCATATAATAATTTGATATTAAATGGTATAAAAATTATGGATAAATGGACACAACCTCATGATCAACTGGAAGAAAATAATGTTTGTCAACACAATGAGACTCTAGGAAGCTGATCAAAATATCTAATTCATGAGGGTGGTCGTCAACAATCATTCTTCATTCCATGATCCAAAATTGAACCTCATACCATGATTAAATGAATAATTAATGGTGTTTGTGGAGCGGAATAGTATAAAATCCGAAGAAATGGTTATCATCTTAGATGAGGATGGTCAGGAATGGATCAAGGCTAATGAACAATTATACACAACCAGTTGAGAAAAGATGGATCATAGCTGGCGACATCAATCCATGGAGGCCTCAAACCAGAGGGTGGTAGTTGTGGGACGCTCCATGGAACTGTTCAACCCATCACTCAGAGGGGGAGATCATTGGGGGATATAAATCACACTAACTCACAATCAATCTTTTATGATTTATATATTATTGTAGTTGTGTACATCACTACATCACAAATATTATCCTTTTAATAACCAATGTTCAATTCCTAAGATCATGTGGGTCATACCTGTTATGAGATACAATGTATAACTATATAATCATTAACATTGTGTTTGAGAGTTCCATCCAATTATCAGGAACTCAGGGCTCAGATGACTATCCGGTACATTTGGGACTAGGAGATGGGTTTTAAACAGAAAATTTGGTTCTGAAAGTAGATTAATTACATGTCCCATGATGCTTTACTACATAATGGGGATAACACCAATGGTGCTATAATCATTCAAAATAAAGAGTAATGAGAAATGTTTAATCTAGATAGTATAAATTCATAACACAATTAGATGTTGCATGATGATTGAGGTTAACTCTTTACCATATAAAAAACACAGTATCAATATCACATTTTCATGAAATGGGGACGAAAAACAGTGGTCTATCTCGTAGCTGTATTCAAAAACACAAAGCGTAACTCAAAATTTCATCTGATATATATTTGAATGTTGGCCATAAACGGTATTTGGGTCGAAAGGTCGAGTATATATAGCTTTTTGTGGACCCTAAAATTTGGAAAGATGGTGACGATCTGAACAAGGGGCATGTAAAGCATGGGGTGGATTGACATGTTATTCAAATGGATTATAACACTATAAGAGTTATGCCACTATGAAAATAATGAAATAGGTGAGTGAATCGGCATGAATCTATAACATTCCTAATTCTAAGAGAGACCTCTATAGTGAGTACATTAGATGATCTAGAGTTTTACATTGTGTAAATGGGGAAGATAAGAATGCAATTTTGTATCATACAGTGAGGATGATGCGGGAAATAGTTTAACATTTCATGATAAAGATGTTGAATATAGTTTATTTTAATACATCATGGACCCTACCCAATAGTTTAATGTCACTATATATGAAAAGGGAACACCAAGTATAAAGTTATAGTGTTCGGACCATGATTAGGGGAAATGAACTATGAATGTTAATTGTCCTAGTGTTTGTCATTAGGTGAAATGAATGTGCATTGCTATATATTTTAAAAGGATTAGAATCCTGGAAATCCATGTTCTTGAACATGTTATGGTCAAAGACCCACACTAGTGGGGCAAATCCTCTCTAGAGGGAAGTTTTCGTATCCCATAATTGTCATGGGGAATTCGGAACATGTTCTTGGTAGGGACACAGTTCAAAGTCAAGTGTCGAGGACATGGATAACCTAAAAGTGAAATGTGAAGTGTCTATCATATCAAAATGTGAATGAGGATTAGATAAGTTCGAACCACACCAGGAATTCTTGAAAGGGAATTCAAGGATGAGAAGGCCGAGATAAAGAGTTTATGGTTTAGTTTTTGTAACTGGGTATTAGATTCCTGAACATATCTATGTACCCTGCATGGTCAGAAATAAAAACATACATTATTCCATGTATTGAAAACATTTTTACATCATGTGTTGAGGATGATAGTGTTACTTTTTAAGGTTGTATGATAAGAACCATGGGACACACAATCATGTATATGAATATTACCCTATCAAAACCCCTAAGCCTACATGATGCATACTCAGTGTAGGAACCAAGGAACATTTTCAGGCCTTAACTATCTAAAAAGATTATGAAATGGTGGAATGGAAATATTTGGTGGGGAAAATACAAGGAGAACAAACATTTCTACTTGGTGCAAGCAAATGAGTGGAGTTACAACAACATGGGGGTCAAGGATCTATAAAATAGAAAGGGGTATTAAACGTGTGATTCATAGTATTATATATTTGGGACACAATGGGTGAGACATGATGATAAATGATATCTTTTTATTAGCTTTGAAACATAGAATAACATTCACATTAGTCGAGAATTCTAACAAACTACTGATTGTCTACCGCTGAAAAACTTTTCTACATAGAAAATTTCCCATTATATATTTTGAAATCCTCTGAGATGTTGGATAACGATGGTAGGAGAGAACTGAGTCCAACAATCGATGAAATTAGGGGGTCCCTTTAGATATGTAATATAATTAACACCCATATGAAGGATTGTGCAAAGTGCATACATTACCCATGCATTTTAAGCAACATTTAATACATGTGTAATTAGTAGTAATCTCGAATAAAGTACATAGAGCAGCTATTATAATCCCAACATGAATGAGGAAAAAATTATTCCACACAACACATCATATTTTCAGAGAAACCATGTCTTAAGGGCTGTTGAGGAGAATGTGGATGTGAATGGACCATAGATAGGAAGTTCAGGGATCATAATATATCCCAAAAAGATGGGAATAAAGAAACATGTAGTTCTTGGAGGAGGTGTGGTAGGAAAACCATTCCATAAGTGGGTGATATCCTCCCTTAAATATGAATGACATAATTATTATGTAGTTCAATTTCATTCGAACATAGATTGGAAGTATCATAGATCATGGTTGTAGTGCTTGGAATATAAAGTGCCCAATTTAATTTCATGTGTGTGAGACATGCCTGTTCAGTTTTTCGGCATGTGGTATGAACAAAGGGTGAATATCTTTTAAGGGTAGAATACATTGTGGTTATTGATAAACTGATGTGAATGGGGAAATGGAATTCCACCCACACCATACTCATATGAAAAAATACATCCATTTAAATGTCAAGATAGATGAAATTTATGATCGAAGAACCTAGTTTAACGATGCAGAGTTACAACTATAAGGTTAGAGAGGTTCTGAATTTCACAACGGGGAATACCCGAAGTGGTTATGACAGAAGAATTATATACTAGATCTCACATTTCAAAATGAAAGGTCATTGACCTGAAAAAAGGGATGGAAAAGGATCATAAATTTGTTGCTGGACCTGGAGGCAATGTGCTGAAGGATCACTACGTAACCCTTGAGGATGATAATCAAGACATAGGTAGTTCGTAATAGGTATGCAGTTTGACATCATGTGATAAGGACTCAAGAGATCAAAGTTTATTTTCAATGATCTCAGACCAAAATAAGTGTGGTTCTTCCATTCCATCACAAACCATTCCTATAAACATAATCCCATGTGATCTATGTTCGGTGTGTGAGACATGGGTGGAGAAGAAAATTACAACGCATAGAATACATAGTAGGGGGAGACTGTGTGGAGTCAAAGGGGACCCCATTAGACTAATTTATTATTCTAATTCAAAAATTTGAATATATAGATAACACCAAGAGTATGGAACTTCAACTATAACATGATGGGGTTGAAGGGGATGTGTATTAGGAGACCAATATTTAGGGAATAATGGTGTATGGAATAATGATGGATGATAAATGTTGAATGTACTTGAGACACCAACTCCATATCATGGGACATGGAAAATGAATGACAAAAGATGGTCCACTACTGACACAATTCACTACATGGGACATGTCTCCTAATGTTGATCGAAATACTCTAGTTTGTTTCCATAAAGAGGTAAGCGATCTATAACCCTAATCATCTATATTATTTGGTGGAAATTTTACATTTGAGCGATACTGGAAATCCATATAAAGGGAGATATGATTCATTAAAATGTATGAAATAATGTCCATGTATAATCCAACAATCTAATTCTGAAACCATAGTTCATATAGGCACTATTATGTGGCATAAAAAGGTTCGAGGAGTCATGTTTAGAGACAAAGACTCAAGGAGGTGGTTGTAGGAAAAGGGGAAATGGATTTATAATCCTAGGGCTAGACCGAAAGATGAAATGGTGGGGAATGTCAATGTACCCCATGGGGATGAGAGTCAATCCAAATGTTGTTCTGTAAATGCCATGTAGTAATACATCATGAGGTAAGGACACAATGTGGTAGAGGTTTCGGTGATAGAAAAATGTATAGAAGGAAGAATAAACCAATGTGAATGAGGACCAAATAAATACATATAACAAACCATTCATAATCTCAGGAAAGAACCCCAACCCTAGAGTCGGGATAAGGAATAGAAGAACCTTTGGTTGGACTTGAGGACAACATGTCACAACGTGCATATGTATCATATAGATATGGGAATCAATCCATATATAGTTCTTGAAATCTGTACATTTTAATATCATGTGGTAAGGATATGGAAAATTGGAATGTAGATCCCTGATGGGATGTGCATGGCATGGCTATTATAAACCCGGTGTGAATGAAAACACAAAAACAATACTTCCCCACACAACATGCTTCAAACAGAACTCAGGATAATGGGACAGAAAGAAGGCCAGATTTGAGGTACCTAGTGCTGGACTCGAAGAACAAATTACAGGTGTTACACAACAATAATTTAGTGTGTGTTGTATATTTAAGGTAAATTAAAAGCTTATACAGTACGCAACACCGACATGGCTTGGGTTATATGAAATATTGAGTATCAATGAAACAACACATTAGTACTATAATTATTAAAATGATATATTTATGAATCGGTTTTTTATTATCATATGAATAATAAAAAATAAATTTTAATTTTAATTTCTAATGTTATCACATAAATAAAGCATATTTACAATAAAATGTATATGTTTTTTTAAAATAGTTATATATATTGAAAAACTATTTTCTTAAAAGAACTACTTTTTATATCATATTGTAAAGAAACAATTAATATTAGACAGTACAAAAAAATGAATCTTGTAAAATTGACTTCATTTTTTGATTCTGAATATCAAAATTATCATAGGGTGAATTTTTGGAATTTTTCTGAATACTTTCAATTTTTGGATGAATAGTGAAGAATACTGCATAGTACATAAAAACAAAATATTAATTTTAAAAAAATTATTATTTTTAAATTTATTTTTATGTCAAAATAGATAGATAATACCTATTTTTTCTAATTAAATTTATTAGAGTCTTTTTATAATAAGAATAGATATATAAATGATTATTGACCATTTTAACATCTTTTACCAGCCTTCTAAGAACTTTTTCAAATTTGCATAAAACAAAATTTTACCACTTTGTTGAATTGAAATTCAAAAATCCTAGATACACAGTTTACATGATAATGTAAAATTTGGTTTAATATGATGAATATATTTTTGGGTGAATATTAACTTTTGAATTTCATTTACCACTGTTAAATGTAAATAGTGTAATTAAACGTAAAAATGGTATTATATTTACCCTAAAACATGTCATAATTCTATTGTATTAGTTTATTTTGACAAAAATAATCCTTAGTAATGAAATATGATCTTTGTCTTCCACTTGAATTAGATTACAATATTTAGTATTTTTTTAATTTAAAGAAGTTTGAAAAAAGCCAAATTCAATTATTAATTACTAATCAATTTTAAATATCGGGTTATACACAAGGTAAATAAAACAATAAATATTCATTAGAAATATAAATATATTTCCTACATAATATTATTTTATTTATAATTTTGACACATTAAATAATTTAATTTATTTATGACACAATGATATTGTATTAATTACCGTATTAATGAAAAACTAAAATAATTGATATTATAAATATGAAATTAAATTTATATTGATACTTTGATGAATTACACGAATTTAAAGGATAATATGACATTTGTGGGTGGATTAAATTTATTTTTTTGATGTAATCATTTTTTTTGACTTTCCCAAAAACCAAATAGTAAATAGTGTCAAAATTTACATAAAAGGGTATTAAAAAAAATTTCTATATTTTTGAATGATATAGTATTCATAAAAATATAATATTCTTCCAAAGGACTTATATTACAATATATAATTCATTAATTAAACACATGATGTTATTTTGTAATTTTATGGTATGTTTATTAACCATGTAATATTAAAATACAAGAATACATGGAAAAAGTTATACTATTTAAATAAGAATTAAATCTAAATGATAAGGGTAATATAGTGACCTAAACATGTCTATAATCTTTTGGATTAGTGGATTTAGACCCGGACCCCCATTATAATCAAAATAAATTCATTTGAAGCAATTAGAAATAGAATATTATTTTTTTCTAAAAAAATATTACATGTTATTCCTAAAGTGACCCTTATAACTATTATAAAAGGGTATTTACCGTTCCCTAAAAAGAAGCCTCCAAATCCCTTTGGAAAGGACAAATCCTACATAAATATCCCCTCAACAAACTTCAATTTTAACTATAGGTCTTACATTGGTCAAAAATCCAACCTAAGGAGGCTTCTTGATCCAATCAAAAGGAAGCTCCCGAAGAAGAGGTAATAATTTCATCACCTCTTTCAAAGTTATTTTCTTCTTCCACTTCCACATTATTGGTTGTTTCTATACAAAAATAATAAATCTAGTACCTTATATACACTATTATGTTATTATTTATATTTAACAACCATATTCATTATTTTAACCATCCTATTAATGACAAAGTCAACATATATGCGTACGTACGACATACAATCTCCATGTTGTGGTGTATTTTTTAATTCCACACATTATTATATTGATGGTTATTATAATGAATATAATTTTTGTAAATAATAAATATAAATTATAATTATTCTTTATATATGATATATCTTCCAATTCAATATGATTTAACCATAAATAAAATGTTATTGTCGCTTGTGCATACGAATGGTTTACCCACTCCACAAACACGATAAGATTCATTCCCCATCGTAACCAATCTAGAATAATTTTCATTTTATGAATAAAAATTATATTTAAGAACATAATATCATTCATTACATGAATAAAATACATATTTTCTGTATCAAACATGATATACGTAACAACAAATATAATGGAAAATAGATTAGTAAACACCTGAAATAGTGATACTACTGAAATATTATTAACAAAGAAATATTATAAGATCATATATGTTATCATATTAATGTATTTGGTTCTGCTATAATTTGATAGCTAGGATTCAACTATTATACCAGTGTTTATGTACCCTCGATCAAGGAAAAATACTATTTTATGGTAAATTATACAATCTCTTTATTTAAACAAGGATATTTATACGTATTTATCTAATGGGACTTATTTATAATCCACATATGTGATTCTTAAAAATATATTTGAAAACATTCTTACTACTTCCTAGAATATGGTTTAGAGTTTTTTTAAAAAAAATTCGACTTTTTTTAAAAGAAAATTGAAAATTATCATTCCATCATTATCCAAACATGGTGCTTTATGTAATTTTAGACAAAATAAGTTAAGAATGTTTTTATAAATTATATGGTGGGTATAGATATTTTCTTCCATTATAAAACATTCAATTCTTCCTTTACATGTTTGTAGGGATATCTTAAAAATAAATGTTTTATTTTTTATTTACATGACTTATTATTGATATGAAAATTGAAAAGAGATAGTTATATAATATAGTTTTGATTCCATATATGTCAACATCCTTTGATGGATTTTACACATGTTTGAAGTTTATTTATTATGAAACAATCTTCCATATTTTATTGAAGTTTTTATTATATGTTTGACTGTGGATGTGTTATTTTTATAACATTCATGGTTTATTGTTAAAGTATTAACATTTCAGATGAAAATTTAAAATTGATTTTTTATGTTATGATTAAACATTTTCATATGAGGAATGCATTGGACATAGTAAGTGGCGGGTGGAGCCCACTATAGATCCTCGGTGCAACGATAGGTCTCATTAGAAACAATACTATCTCGTAACAAGTCCTTGACCAAATATTTATTTATGGTCTTGGCATGAGGCCTTGAATATGTGGTTATGATGTCTGGCATTATTCATTCCATCATTATGAATTTAGCAATTCATATTTCGTGTTATTACTCAACTAGTAGATTATACATGTGAGTATTAAAATGGTATTAATTGATTTATCTTTTCCATATAATGATGAATTTTATGTTTAAAAAGATTTTTTTTATTCTTATACATTTCCATAAATGTTTGTGCATATTTATAACAGTTTCTACAACATTTTTATCCTTACTGATCATCTGATCTCACCCTTTTCTTATGATTTATTTCCCCCATGAATTGAAAAACTATTTTATGATTAACATGAAGGAATTAGATAAAGGATATTAATGTGTTCAAGGGGGTCACAATGTTTTTGTTTTTTCATTTCAAAATGTAATGTAAAACTTATGTTCGTATCAAGTATTTTTATGTCTATTAAACTAGTCGTTCTTTAGAGACATGATCTTTTGTGATAATGAAAATGCTATGTAATATTGCAATAAATTTGTATAACTTGGGTCAAGGAATTATAGATGGTATCTGAGGTTGTTTAAAAAAACTACAAAACTAGATTTAGAAAAACATTTATTGGAAAAAGTTACCTAAAATTAATAATTAGGATCAGTATAAAAGAACATCCATAAATATTTGAAGTGTTAATATTATGTTGGTTTTCCTAGAAAATGAATCCCTGACAGGATAAAAACAACTAGAGGTGGCTCTAGAATAGATATACCAAAGATTGAAATATCTGACAAGAAGTTCCAAGCCTATCATGGGGTATCCTGGTACACGAAAATGGGCCTTTCATCACTCTTGGTATTGACACTCCCAAGGGATATGCATAAGATAATTCAAATTTTATTTATAAACCATTATGAAGGATTTATGTGGAAATGATTCCTCAAAAAATATTTGTTTTTGATTATTTATTACATGCATAATCTAATCAATTTGCGTAAAGTATTTTACATGTTTATAATTTTGCATTTTGATTCATAATATAAGATAGTGTATACCATTTTTTTGAAATGGTGCCCAGTAGAAGGAAATAGAACACATTCAATAATCCTTATCCAAAGAGTAATAAGTATTATATCTTTCATCGGCTTATAAAAACATATTAATGGGAAATATTCTCACACATATTCTCATCATTTGAAGAAATAATATCATGTGTTAATAACATTAATAATTAATTATCTGTGTCCAATGTCTTTGATGTGATGCTAGAGAAGAAAAGGTAGGTAGATAAAATGATGGATAAAGGGAAAAAAGGGGAAAGAAGAATTTTCCCATATGTAATAACTGTGGAAGAAATTGCCATCATAAATTCATGAAGGGAAGGAAATTTGTTATAATGGTGTAGGAAAAGGACACCATTTACTTGTTGTCAAGGGTAAAAAAATTTCAAATGTACAATTCATTATCTGCAATGAGTTGGGACACTACAAGAATCAGGGTCCCAATCATCAGATATACTGAAAATGATTCTATGGGTTAATTTTCAAGTTATGATACAACCTAATATGAAGATAAATAATTAGGGTTCTTATAAATTTTTAATGAATTATGTGATTAGATTTTTGTATAATCAATTTCTAGATATATTAATTATGGAAATAAAAAAGGATTGTACTACAATACTATTTAATTATGTATTTGAGATTATATAATACTATGAAAAGTGACTCAACAACAAGTGATTTTTTTAGGAAAATAAATTGTTGAATGAAAGAAATTTCGTTAATACATTCCTGATACTAAGCTAGTTATTTTGGAATAAGAGATGGTTTATTTGTATAAATTATTTTGAATATTCTCTACTACCATGGAACTGATTAATGGTCTGTTTATTCCATCATTGTTGGAGTGTTCAAAATTTTCTGGATATATGGAATATATCAAGTATTCTCTAATGAATAATGGGGAGGGAATTTAATCAATAAGGTTTAATGTTAATTTATGGTGGTACCATGTTTTAATATAATACATGATGAAGGTAATCGTGTGTTATTATGATGAAAATAGAGATCTTCGTTATTTCAGGTTGACTTTCCTTAAAAAAATTTGGACAATGAGTTTAGAAACAAGAATTTTGGAAAAGTCTAATGAATTTTATGGATTATGATAGAAATTTGATTCTATGGTTTATGGTTATAAATGTTCATAAGAATTTTTTTTATAAAAAGGTCATCGTGAAGGACAGGTGAGAACTCGTCGTGTTTGGCTAGGCCATGATACTTGAACCTACAGCTGAAGGGTGACAAGGATGCATCACCTACCACTGGACTACATGATGTATTGGTTTATATAATGTTGTTTTTAAAATGATCTGATAGTTGAATTATAATGTCTTTTTTTTAAAAACCTATACAATTAAGATAAATATATTAATTTTTAGTTCTATTATCATTTGGTGGGAATTATGAGTTTGTGGTACAAATTAGTTAAAGGGTGGAACTCTATTTTTCAATTATTTTTTTTATCCTGCGATGAAAATAATTCATTAAATTTATGGAAATGATCTTCAAAGAAAAAAAGGTTTCATCGTAATATATTATGTACTTATGAACCTATAATATTTTCAGTCATCATAGATTTATTTCACTGAGGCCCTCAATTTTGTATTTACTGTTCACTTTTTTGAGATTGATGACCTCAATCACACACTATAAATAATAAGATGTTTTCTCCAATCATGGGTTTCAAATTTATATAAATGTTCCCCTATTTGAAATACTTTTTTGGTGGTGAATGTTTCATTTCATTTTCCTTCTTATTAATACTAAATTTTAATATCCCTATTTCTGATGTCTGTTTTCCACAAAGGTATTTTCTATTTTTACCGTTTTATTTTCAAAGAATAATTTCAAATTATGAGAATGAAATTTGTTGAAGGATGTGAGATTGTAACACCACAATATTTCAGAGTAAGAAAAATCATTAAATTATGCCAATATATTATACTAAAGGAAATATCAACTTCTCTGGCATTATACGCATGATTGAGTTTATGTGAAACAACACATTAGTATTATAATTATTTACACGATATATTTATTTACCAATTAAATATTTTTATATGAATAGTAAAATATAATTTTTTAATTTTTTTTATAATTTTTATGACATAAATAAAACATATTTATCATAAAATGTAAATATTTTGATAAAATGGTTATATATTTAGAAAACTATTTTCTAAAAGAACAACTTTTCATGCCCTTTTGTGATCAATTATAAAATTAATATCAGGCAATTATAAAAATTGAATTTGGTAAAAGGGACTTCTCTTTTTGATTTAGAATATCAAATTTTTCATAGGGTGAACATCTGGTATTTTTTGAAAACATTCTTTTTTTGATGAATTCTGAAAAATACTGCATAGTATATAAAAATTAACTATTTATATAAAAAGTTAATTTTTTTTTAAATTTATTTTAAAGTAAAAATAGATACATAATACCAATATTAGTTCCAATTAATTAATAAGAATAATTTTATTATAATATTAAATATATATAATTTTATTAAACACTTTAACATATTTTACCCACCTTGTAGGCACACTTTCAAATCTGAATAAAGTGTAATTTTTCTGCTTTGGTGAATTTTAATGAGAAATTTTGAGAGACGCGGTATACATCAGTAAGTAAAATGTGTTTCAACAGGATGAACATAATTCTTGGTGAATAATAACTTTTGAATTTTATTTACCATGGTTAAAAGTATATAGAGTAATTAATGGTAAAAATTATATAATAAATAACATATCACATGTCTTAATTGTATTGGATAAGTGTATTTAAAGAAAAATCAACGTTGGTAACAAAATATTGTCCTTCTGATCCACTTGTATTATATTAGGACATTTATTATTATTTTAATTAAAGAATAATTATAAGTGTTGTCTCCCATTGCTGGATAAAAAGATCTGCGCTTACAACATCATAGACTAAGATGCCAAATGAATAACTACACCGACTGTGGGTGAGTTTCAATCGAGTCCCAATATTTTATAGGTGGGTAATAGAACTAGATAGCTAAATATGGGGGCACGCTTATCCATTGATGTCTGGAAACATTAATAATCCCCAGAGTTAGGAGAATAATTTCACATCAGGTTCTCCATTTCATTTTCAGATGCTTTCATTGGGACGCAGACATCCGTTGTGGAGGAGGATGTGCATCTATTGGTTTCCCCACATTCCCGCTTTCCAAAGGTTGGCCGCATCAATTTCTTCTTGAGAATTTTTTTTCCTTGTTTGAAACAGGATGATGGGAAGTCGATCTCTTTTTATAGGGATTTATGCACAAAATATTCTACCTATTATAGGTCTCCCTTAAAGATTAACATGTTGTTCGTAAAACTCTTCACAGATCCTTATATTTATGTAATCCAGTTAAATAAATTTATTCTGTTAGGTCATTCCATAAAATAATTTCATGGTAGCATACTTTGGATAGGGGTGCAGTCACATTGGGAAATTTTGGTGTGTCTAGACACTAAAACACTGGTACACCTAGATTTCCACCCATTACGAAATGTATTATTGAGGGTGCGAATGCCTAAGGAATCCAATATCGAATATAAGGAATTATATTTCAGTGGAATGCAATAGAGTTTTTACCCATATTTCGATGTTTAACATGGTGTATGTCGTGACATTAACATCAAGTAGAGGTATATCAGACATATCAGAACATTGATAAGAGTGGATCAAATGGGTATATCTATATGAGGGAGAAGCTGTAAGGATTACTATATGGGTGGATTGAGTATCCCAATGAAGACAGATCTGAGCTGCTCTGTTCATATAAGTTTGATAACACACTGTGAAGGATGAGTTTGAATCCTGAAAGGGAAGTTTATTGGATCATTAGCCTCTAGAAAAGTGGAAACCATGTTTTACCATTCCCTGGGATTGAACCTTGTGGATACCTCCAATGATCCCTGAATAGTAGATAGTGATAAAAACATGTAGATAGAATGGGTGAGTCCTGGTAGTAGGGTTATAATAATGGATTGTAACCTAAATACATGTTGGGGCTTGCACGTTGTTAACGGCCCCTGAAAAGAGAAATATGACGAATGGGGATAACAAAAGGATATATTCTTTAATGTATGGATTGAATTCAATTTGATTTTGTTGTTTGGGTAATGTTAGAAAGGAAATGGATAAATTTTTGAAGGATTGAATTAATAGGGATGGAACTTATTATCGGTGTAGAGGTGTCTATATTGGTCTTGAACCTCGAAGAGGATTCTTACCTATCCCAGCAAAATGGAATCAAAGAACATGTAGTTCTATTAATAAGGAAATGAGTCACCTATGGAGGTGTCTCATGATAATGGACCAATGTATGGGGACCCACAGGGAATGGAAAAAATATGATAAGGATAATTCTTCCTAAAACACAAAGGGCTCAATGGGGAGACTAGGATGGGAAATGCGTGGTGGTCTTGAACCTAGTTGAGGAATCATACATCTTTCCATGGAAAAGAATCAAAATTACACATATTTCAGGATGGGGAATGGAATTAGAGTGTACATAATGGACATTGACCAGAATACATGCTCGGGGATTATATGTTGTTAGTTGGACATCACAAGAGGGACACTATTTATTATTGGAGTATGGATCGAGTGTGTGACTTACACATGCATAGCTACCAGAGAACTAGTCTTACACCACTAAGGGGTTGACCAAGGATATGGGACCTGACATAGGGGATGAATAAATTTACTAGTGTTTGGGGTTGAAACTCACGGAGGCTTCCTATGAACCATGTATAGGAGATAGAGATAAATTCCCATGATGTTTGAAATCATACTCTTTAATGACATGTGGGACACAGATTAACCGACATGAAGGTGGTCGAGATATATGGGTGATGGTATTCATTCTCTGAGAGGCTTCTGATGTACCTCTCATGAAATGGGAAAGGATCAATGTCTACATCATTCAATTACAAGTGGGTCATGGGGATTATGCCAGATTAGGGGCCCGTATAGTATGTCATGGTCGCTTATTACATTAAGCACATGTGATTCATGCCCGGTGTGAGAAACAAGAGGCACCCAATGACAAGACGATTACCTCGCAGAATGCATCTCCATGAGGAATGGTGCAGAGCTTATGCATGGTTACCTGACTATGAGAAAATGTTTGGGACATACTATAGGATTAAAGCCCATGTAGTATGTTCATATGTATGAAGAGGCCATGGAAATAGTACAAGGATCACCCTAAAACACGGGTCGGGGCGTACACAAAGTCCATCCATTGTATGCATGGAGAAAAAGTGCAGAGGGAGAGGGGAGATAGATGGAGATTGTTCACATCCCCTTCACGACCCTCTCAATTCTTTCCACACCTGAAATGATCACAGTTTAACATATAGTGTTGCGGATTTGGGTTATTGGATATTAAATGTCCTTAATCTAGAATTGCAGGGATTCACATTTTACCAATAAAAATTACCTAACGGGTGAACCATAAAACATGTTGAAGGGAAGGAACCAGAAATGTTGTGGTTTAATGGGGTTGTGGTGTGATACATTATAGGACCACATTGTCATGTCTATGTGATGTATAAATAGAAATTAGAGTGTCAAGGAGAAGACACAGGTTGAAACGAAACCCTATAAGGAGAACCTCTTGATGGAATTTGTAATCAATTTTTACAATCCAAGAGGGTCTCATGGAAGAGGGGTTCATGAAGAAATATGAAATTCATAGAGGGTATTTTAAATTTATAGGGTCTCGAAAAGGATATGGGCTTGTAGAGCAGAGGGTTTCGTAGAACATATGATTTCATAGTGGATAGGGATTCCAGAGCAAAGGGTTTCACTGAGTATAGGGATTGTAGAGCATAGGGCTTCACAGAGAACATATATTGTAGAAGACATGGCCTCACAGAGCACATTCAATTCATATGACAAGACCATATATAGCACATGGATCATAGTGGATAGTGCTTCCTAGAGCATGGTGCTCATGAATCAAAATTACATATCCTATGAATGGGGTTCACATGTTCTAGGCGGGTGCTTCGTGATATCTTGGTTCTTTGAGAAGTCCCGAGTACCCGAAGTGGGCACCTTCTTTTTTGATTCTCCATAGTATAACAACCAAATGTTTTTTCAATGGAAGTCATTTCTTATAATTATTCATTATAGTATAATCGCATTATGAATCAAAATGAAATATTATGAAACTATATACTATGTGATCCTTAAACATAAGTTTTATACTTCAATGTTTTGAATTTGAAAAATCTGAAAAACACAGTTGCGATCAGTATGATTTATGGATTCCAATAGGAAAAACATAATTTTGGGTGAATTGTATCCTACCCTTATGAATAGTAAATTGTTCAAAATTATAGTAACCTTACCCTTAAATTATTAAATAATATTTAGGCATCTTATAAATTAATAATATGACCATTGTAAATGTATTTTAATTTTTGAATTTCATAAATTATTAATAATAATTAAATAATTAATTTTACAGAAAATGTAGTGGTTTAAAATGTGTTGAAAAATTTTCAATTCTATTTCTTCTAGTTTAATGATAATTTTATAAGACCTTACGTTATTTTTGAAAGCATTAAAAATTAATTTTAATTGAAAAAAATGTATTTTTCTTGTAAATTATGAATTTAATAAAAAATTAAAAAAATCATATATATAAAATTATTTTTGAAAAATAGACTTCATTTTTGGAATCTACATGTCGAAAAATGGTTGCGGGAAATTTTTGGAATATTTTTGAAATACATGAATTCATGATGAATAGTGAAAGCCCATAATTTACAAAATATGCTAAATAAGCTAATTATAGAGTCATGCATGATTTTTTGCTGATGTAAGCCCAATTAATTCTATTTAAAAAGATAAAATTACTATTTTTGGACATGGATGACTCACTATTCTTTGTCATGTAGAGAAATTATAAATTAATGAATATTATATTGAGAAAACCCATCTCCCCTCCACTATAAATACCACACTTCAGACCCTTTTTTCGTCACATATCCAAAGCTTAATTCCTTGTCTAAATTCTTCCTAAGATCATCCCTATACCCTCCCCCATGTATTATATCTTTGGTTCATATCAGAATTCCCATCCTAGGTCCCATAATGAAGATCTCCAGAGGAGGATTCATGAGGTAATTTCCCTCTCTCTTTTCTGTTAATTTCATTTCAATATCAAGTACGTTTCTTATTCATTCCCCACCTATCATTGTACAAATAGTATGTAAACTCTAGTATCATAAATATAAATGAATTTCATAATAATAATGTAATATTATATCATCCAACCACTTCTCCTCTTCCATTTATTTTATAAAAGAATATATTGTTCACGAGGTGTTAATTTACCACCTTCAAGAATGACATGTTTTCTTTTTCCATTTATACCTTCAAATCTGAACATGAAGCCATTTTATGGATGAACCAGAATATTTTATATGTATCTTTTCTAATTTTATGTTCTGTAACTATCTTATGTACAAATTACTTAATGATTAAACAAAATAAGTTCGTTGTGGTCGAAAAAAAACAACCCAAATTAACCCAAACAATCACCATTTAAATCCTATCAAATTCTTCATCAACATGGTATATAATATAATAGATTAAAAATAATTTTTACTCATATAATATACTTAATAACATTAAATATCAGTTATATATGTTTATCCATGTTCTAAACGAACATTTATTTATGTATACATGTGAACAACTCAAGAAAACCATAAAAATGAACATTCCCAAAAAAATGTTTTCAAACTCTATAACTCATCCAAAGACCCATAAATTTAAATAATTAAACATAACGAACCATATTCATGTTCAAAATATTCTTTAATTGTTCATTATTGAATATAATGTGGCTATACAAGACATTAAAATGATGAAATTGTTCAAATACAAGGTAATGGAAAAATCTCAAACCCTACTTTCATCCTTAAGGTTCTCCCTATTTCACTACTTTTTTTGTTGGTCACTCTTTGAAAATTATTTTTATATTATTATATTATATTTTATGGGATATAAATATTTTCTAATGAATTTTATTTGAATTAAATTTTTTTCAAAAGAAATATTCTTTCCAAAACACCGCTTTTACTTCTCACTCATGGTTTTTGGTTATGGTATCATGTCAGTTATTCCCACATTATATTGTGGACCCATCATTTATTACTGTGTTATTATGAAATGAAACCCATTTAATTCCATGGTTTAGATATGTTCATTTTTTATATAATTTTATTGTGTCATTCCTGATAAATGATAATGTTATGATGTGACAATTGGGATCGGAATTATATAGTGAAAAATTAATGTTTCTATATGACGGGTATGCCTAGAATTATATGTGCTCCAATTAATTTGGTAATGTGATTAATATCATGATTTAATGTGAAATTATGTGTGAAATATATGATATCTTTTTTCACAATTATGTGTGGTATTTAACCACTATGACATGATGTTTAATTATTTATGCATTTCCACATTTTCAGTATTTTTTTAATGATACCTATAATTTTCATGAGATTTTTCCTATGTTATGATTATTCTCACCCCATACTATTTTGATATTATCTATATTATTACTGGTATTTTATATCAACACTTTTGATATATATCCTCATGTGAGTACATGTACTAAAGATAGGTCAAGTGATAATAAAAAGCAATAGAAGGAGGAATTAAATTAATGTTTATGCTTGATGTTGTAATATATAGTCCTAGTTTGACCAAAGCAGTAAAAATATGGATCCTTTATGTGTAATACTATTATTTTTTATATATTTAAAATTATTTAATAGTAATGTTACGAATTTATGGTTCTCTATTGTTGTTATTAGAGGCATGGTTTAGTTAATTTGGGAATTAAAATTAGTGAACCCTAGAGAAAACCTATAGCACGAGACTAAGAAAAAATATTCACATAAGAATCTTTACATACAGATCCCATTTTTTGGGATTTTAGTATAAATAATAGAAATGAATAAGATATTCATGAATTGTTTCATTAATTTTTTATCTAACATGTCCTAATTTTGATAATATCGTGAACAAGGAGAAACTAGAACAAAAAAAATCATGTGAGGGCCAACAAAACAATTTCTTGAACGACATTCCAAATGATTTGGGATGTGGAGTTAAAAACATCAAGGTGATTCATACCCATCTATCTCATGTTATGAAAAATAACCCCAATATTGTGGATCTTCCTTCACCATAGTGGGAGAAACATGATATCAACTATGTTATCCGACAATGACCATCGATGTTTAGTGGATCTTCTGATCCAATAGTTGTGGAATAGTGGGTCAACTCCATGGAGAATATATTTTATATGCTCCAATATTTTGAAATGGAGATGGTTCCACTAGCTATTTATTGTATATATGGAGAGGCAGATCAATTGTGGTATTTCCTTAAGAACACCAAGCCAAGTGAGGAAATTGAAGAGATGGAAGGAGGAGACTTTACGATCATGAATCTTAATATGTATTTCCAAAAACAAATCATACAAATATGGACATTGAATTCATAGATCACATGAAAAATAAGGATAATCTATCACAACATACGGAGAAAATTTCAAAAGGGTTTCAATGTAAATTTTGGGTTTTGTTATCAATAATGATAGGAAAAATGAATGATTCTTTATAGGATTAAAACCACACCATTGAAAGGATCATGACTTTTTTGACTTTGGGAGTTATGAAGAAGGATTCCAATTTTTTATCAATTTGGATATGGAGTTTTGGGTATTATCCCATAGATATGGTGATAAGAAATGAATGATGGAATTTCAAGCTGGTGGACCTAATGGAAAAGGTGTGATGAAAACCGAATGACACACATGCCAAAAATATTAGAAGTTTCCTCATGGAAACTTTCCAAAAGGGAAAGTTAAGTGCTTCATGTTGTGGAAATAAGGACACCATGCACAATATTGGTGGAAAGGCATGAAAATGAATGAGAATGTGGTGGAAGAAAGGATTGAACTACCCATGGTTAAATTATACAACTTTAGGGAGTAAGGGAACTATGCAATCTAGTTCACTAAACAACAAGTTCTCAAGGGTAATCAGCATCAGCAACCACAAATGCCAAAGGAACCTAGGAAGACTTATTTCCACACTATGCAGAAGTGGAGTATGATAATGAAGTCGTACAAGGAAAAGATACAATTCAATCATGAATTGATGAATTATTATTTGATTCTAGTTCTACACATTCCTTTACATCATTCATTATTGATATAACTATAGAATCTACACCTTGAAACCATTATGTAGTGATATCTGAAAAAATAAAAACTAGTTAAATCATTGCAACCCAAGTGGTTGAATCTTCCCCTATTGGAATGTGTGGGATGATTCTTCCAATTAACCTCATAATACTTTCCTTTTTGGAATTCAGCTCTATAATATGAATGGATTGGCTCCAGCTATATAGAGCACATCACAACAATAAGGAAAAATTAATATCTTTTTATATTTTGAATCATTGTATCATCCTCTACCAATTCAAGGAAGAACATGAATCATCATTGAATAAATAATAAATGGTGTGGGTGTTAATTACATATGTATAAGAATACCTTTCCCTAATTATTTATTAAAAGGATTGTTCCAACCGTGTGAGTTTCCATCGTGATTGAATACAATGATGTATTTCCAAAAGAGTAACCCATAATTCCCTAGATCATGAGGTTTATCTTGAAATCAAACTCATACTCAGAGATACTACTAATTAAATGTGCCCCTATAGGATAAATCTTATTAAACTAGAGGAGTTATTGATGAATCTACAAGAGTATCATGAAAAAGGGTTCCTAATCAATAGTCCATTACCTTGGGGTGCGCCAGTGTTCTTTGTGAAGAAGGACGAAACAATGTAGTTGTGTATCGTTTATCAGGAACCCAACAAGATCACTATAATGAAAAACCATCATCTTCCATGTATTGATGACTAGTTCAATCAATTAAGTGGAGCTAAATAAATCTCAAAGGAGGATCTTAATTATACATATCATAATATAATGGTGAAGAAGGGGGATTTTTAAATTTCTTCCTTCTAAAAAAGGTGTAGGCTATATGAATTTCGGTTGATTCCCTTTGGACATACTATTTCACATAAAATATTCATGGTATTGATTAATAGAGACATTAAAAATTGCATAGAAAAATTTGTGGTACTATTTATAGTTCATATTCCTATATACTCAATGATCATGGAGGAACTTAAAGAAAATCTATGATTTGTGTAGGTGATATTGGGAAAGGAGAATTTTTTCACCATGTTTAGAAATTGTAACTTTTAGACGAATGTAGTCACATTCGTGGGACATGTGCTCATATTTGAGGGAATTTTGTGGACCCATCATTGAAAAATAAGATTGAGGAATGTCTGAGAACCTCTGGTGTCATAGAAATATATTGTTTTGTTAGATTAGCTGGGTACTACCAATGTTTTGTGGAAAATTTATCCTGATATTAAAGCCCACTGACTAATTTAACATGTATTGGTGTTAAAAGAGTCTTGACAGAATAATATGAGGGAAGCATCAATGAGCTAAAGAATAATTTGTTCACTGCACCAGTACTCACATTACCAAAAAGTGGTAAATTTTTTGTGACATATAGTGATGATTAGGAGAATATATTGTGTTATAAACTCATGAAAAATGATAATGTGATAGCCTATGCCTCACAACAGTTGATGTACCATGAGTAGAACTACCCGACATAAGATCTAGATCTGGATGCGGTGATTTTTACCTTGAAAATATGGTGGCTCTACCATTATGGTAAAAATTGTGACATATACACTGACTACAAGAGTCTAGAGTATATATTCCCAAAAATGGAGGTCAACATTCTTCTAAGGATATGGTTAGATCTAATAAAGATTTGGGATTTTTATATTCACTAACATTGTGGAATAGCGAACGAGGTAGATAATGCTCTTTGTAGACAAGAAGTTGTAACACTATCCATGTTATAAACCGAGAAAGATCATATCTTCTTCGCATTGAAATGGATGGATTAAAATATTATAAGGGAAAGGGATACATCCTACCATCCCAAATTATGGTGCAACCATCCATCCAATATATTCTTAATTAAGCTCAATGGAATGATGTGGAGATACAAAAGAGTTTGAATGCAATAAATGCAACAATTATGCCTAAGTTTCATATTGACGATCAATGTGTGAATTAGTTTCGAACACATCTTTGAGTGCATTCATCTCTTAGGATAAATAAGGAGCTATTGGACAATACACATAACCCATCATTTTCTATCCATCCTGGTGGCGCCATGATGTATCGTGATCTCCATTAACCCATCTAGTTGAATAGCATGAAAAAGGAGATTACAAAATATAACTCAAGGTGCTTTTTATGTCAATAAGATAGAACATAGAGACCAAAGACCAAAGGAATGATATTGCCATTGTATATAACTATGTGGAAATTGGAGAATGTTTCTAGGGACTTTAACATTTGACTCCTGAAGACTTCTATGGGAAAAAATGTGATAATGTTTGTGGTTGAAATACTCACTAAGACTACCAATTTTATCCCATTGTGGGAAGATATATCGCTTGAATAACATGAAAATATATATGTGAATGATGTTGTGAGACTGCATGGTGTTGCACTCTTTATTGTATTTAACTGTGATCTAAGGATCACATCTATATTCTGGAGGATCCATCAACATTCATTAAGTAATTAATTAAATTTCTTAATGACCTATCACCCCCATATTGTTGGGAAATATGAGAGAACAATTCATAATCATGAATATAAGATACATTATTTCACTTTATAAATAAATGTTTAATGGGATTAGCATCTACCAATGTTTTAGTTTTGATACAACAACAACATCCACTCTGGTATACAGATGGATCTGTATGAATCTCTATATGGAAGGCGATGTACAAAAACCCAAAATGTTGAAATGGAGTTGGATAAAGAAAACTTATTAAACTAGATCATGAGAAAGAGATGATAGAGAAGGTTCATTTCATCCAGAAACACATCAATGCGTCTCAAATTCGGAAAAAGATCCACACTGACAACAATCAAAGGGACATGGAGTCTGTTGTTGGAGATAAAGTCTTCCATTCAATATCACCATGGAAGAGAGTCATGCAATTTTGAAGGAGAGGTAAGTACAGCCAATGGTACATTATCCCCATTGAGATCCATAACCACATTATAGTCATGGCCTATTGGCTTTCACATCGACCAAATATGGCTATAGATCATGTTGTGTTTAACATATCACTCCTGAGGATGTACATACCAGATCCCTCACATGTACTAAACTCAAAGGTGGCTTAGGAAGAATATGATCTCTCTTATGAGTATCAGCCAATAGAGATTATGAACTAGAGAGATAAGGTTCTTTGCAACAAGACAACCCACCCTGTCAATATTTTATGGAGGAAACATAAGTTTGATGATGCAACTTAGAAAACATAAGAGGCAATGAAGAAGATGTTCTGACACCTGTTTGTGTGGAGTGAAATTTCGTGATCAAAATTTCATATGGGGGGAAGAAAATAACGACACAATGTTTTGTCAATGGAATTCCCTTCTTATAATTATGCCTTATTGTATAATACCATTAAGAATCTCAATGACATATTACAATTATAAATATTGTGTGATTATTAAACCTAATTTATCTACTTGTATGTTTTGAATTTCGAAAATCTGACATACATGGTTGTGATCAATAAGATTTTTGGAATACAATAGGAAAAAATTAATTTCTGGAAAATAGTAACCTGACCATATGAATAGTAACCTACCCTTCTAAATAGTTAATCTATCAAGATAATAGTATCCATACCCTTCAATGATTAAATAAAATTTATGCATCGTAGAATGTAACAATTTGACAATAGAAAAAGTAATTGTATTTTTATAAGTCATAAATAATAAATTATAATTAATTAACTAATTTAAAAGAAAATTTATTTTCTTAAATATTTTTCATATATTAATAATTCTATTTCTTCTAGTTTTAATATATTTTGATAATACATTATGTAATTTTTGAATGCATTATAAAATCATTTTTAATTTTTAAAACTGTATTTTTAATGTAAATTATCATTTTAATTAAAAATTGAATTAATCATATATAGAAAATTATTTTTCAAAAATGGACTTCCTTTTTGGAGTCTACATGCCGATACATGGTCGGGGTTAATTATTTGGATTTTTCTAAAATACATAAATTATTGATGATTCCTGAAATACCATAAATTACTAAATAAGCTAAATCAGCAAATTTTAGAGTCATGCATGATGATAGGAAGATATAATACTAATTGATTTGTATTAACATGATAATATTACTATTATTTGTCATGAAATACTCACTATTCATTTTTTGTGGAGAAATAATAAATTAATGAAAATTATATCGAGAAAACCCCTCTCCCCTCCCCTATAAATCCCACCCTTCATACACTCATCTCCTCACACCTCTCAATCTTCATGACTTGTATAAAATCTTCCCAATAATTATACCTAGCCTCTCCCCCATGTCTATGTGATTCTGGTCTCGTCAAAAGACTAATCTTAGGTCCCTTAAATTGGATCTCAATAAGTTGAATTTAGAGGGAATTTCACTCCCTCTTTTCCATTAATTTCCTTTCAATTTCATGTTCTTTTCTTATTCTCCCCCACCCATCTTCTTCCAAATGGAATAGTAACACTAGTATCATACATATACTAGAATGTTATGATACCAATGGTATATTATACAATCATTTCACTTTACCTTCATACTTTTATTTTATAAAAGAAAACTTTGTTCATGTGGTGTTAATCTATCACCTTCAAGAACGACATGTATTCTTTTGCAATTTATACCATCAGATTTGGTCATAAAAATATTTTTGTGGTTGAAACATAATATTTTAAATGTATAATTTTTCAATTAAGGGTCAGGAACTATCAAATGTACATATGAATGAATTATTAAACAAAACATGTTCGTTGAGTGTGAAAAACCGCCAAAATTAACCCAAACAATAATCATTTAATTATAAATTAATTATTAGTTCACATGATATATAATATAATTATTTATAACATAATTATAACATTATATTTAATACTAATAACATGAAACAAGAAATTATCTCATTATTGTTCACCATTCATGGATGTTAAATATAGATACAAAAAAATATTTCTTCTACTTATATAAGAAAATATTGTATGGAATAATGCTAAATTATAATTTTTATTTTTGAAGGTGTTGTGTGTGGGTATTTTTATAAATATGTAATGAGGAATTTTTAAAAACATATTATGTTATATATACACAAAATTAATTATTATATAGTGTAGATATAATTTTTTTCATTTAATGAATTTATGTTAAGGGCATGAAGATATTTTTTTAATATCATAACCATTCCCAATATTCTTCATGATATTTATTATGTAGTCTCTTATCCAAGAATCGGTTATTCCCTAGTTTTTTTATGTGGTTTTGTTTTTAGTGAATATGAATAAATTTGGAATAAAATGGTGCTATGCTTGGTAGGCACATGGTTAGGGAAAACCATGATGATTTATCCATTATATCATGCAACCCATTATGACTAATGATAAGTAGCTCATAGTTTGTTCACATTTTGATAGATTATTCCAACCTCTCTCCCTGAACCATGCTCCCATAATATATAGTGTGTTTTAATGGTGGTCAAGAATTGTTTCAAACCATTAACCACATAATAGAACACTTGAATCACATTATTAGGGGTGTATGTTAATGTGAAATGACTTAGAAAACTAGGGGCCTACCCCACGAAACCTGGAATACAAGATTTTCAACACTAGTTTGTTTTTATATAAGTTGCATTAACCTTGGATTATAACTATAGAACCAATATATATAAATAATTTGTTTTCAATAATTTATTGGGGGATATTGGTAGGATTTCAGGGCTCCTTAAACCTCTTTCTTATTGAATAAATAATTTTTGTTGAAGGATTGATGAATCATTTGATTGTATTATCTTCCCTATTTGGTTTCATCATTCACTAGTATCTCATTCACAATGAAGAGTGATTACATTTAATCCTTTAAAAATGGATTTGGATCTAGGTTAGTAATATTATAACTTCATCAGAACACAATCCATGTAATTGGAACTAGACCGTTTACATTGTTTCCATTCTGATCATTCTGCATCAAATTGATAGTTAAATCTTCATTAGAAACCAAAGAAAATACTGAGGTGGTGGGGTAACTATAAAATCATAATGTATTTATTAAAAAAATATTGATTTAATGTTTAATTATAATTTAAACATTTTTTAATTGGATATTTTAATTTATTTAGAAATAAATTCCCTTGATATTGTGAATCCATTTATAGATCCCATTAAAATTGTTGATGATTTTGTATCATGAATTGATTGAAACACCTTGGGTGTATAGAAATAATTGAAATGATTAATTATGAGCTAAATATATTATATAAATATAATTATGACTATGGATGTGAAATTATTATATAAAACAATTAGGAATAATGGATTATGGAAAAGGTAGATTAATGGGTTGTGATTGTGGATCCCTGAGATGTGGTAATTTTGAATGAGTTGTATGAAAGGGATTACTTCTCCAAATACCCTCTGGGTTCTAGAATACCACTATATACCACCATCATATATATATATTTATATATCATGAAACACCCTATTATTTTTTGGAATGTTTTTTTTTCAAATTAATTTTAACTGTTTGATAATTTTTAATTTCACACAAAACTAAATACAACTTTTTTAGATATAATAACTATGTTTGGATAACATTTTTTGAAAAAAATATTAATATTGTACTACAAAGATCACTTGTATTATCTAGTTGTACACAATAAATTGTGTTTGTCTTTTATTACACATAATAATGAATCCCATCGATATCTTGTGTTAAATTCAAGGCCTTGTTTTACTAAATAATAGTATACTATTAATATTATTATAAAAATATTATTATAGTTTCCTCATAGCTATTTGAAATGGGGTTATAAATAATATAAATTTATTATTAAAATATATTTGACACATATATATAAAATTAATCCTTTTATAATCAAATACTTTTAAATGAATGTAAAAAATATTTTAAATAAGGATATTACTATTCTAAGAAGTCAATTTTAATATGTACAAAAAATGTTTTATCAGAAAAAATTAAACTAACCCAATATAAATAATTTTATTGAAACAAAATATATTCCAAATATTCAATGAATATTTTTTATAACCATATAATATATTTGAATGCTATTAGATGAGAATAAATCCAATTTTATGAATAAAAAGATGAATTTTTTATATGGTAATTTTAACACATGTAATGGTGAAGTAGTTTTAAATATATTTTTTGATAGATTTTATAATTTTTATTTGATAAAAAAATTCAATTTTTGAAATAATTATTAAAAAAATTATTTTGGGTGAATATTTTATGTTTTTAAAATAAGTTTCTTATTTTTATTAATAGATACAAAACACTAAATTTTAATTAAAAAATTGGTTTGAAACTAAATAATTTATAGTCATTAATTGTATATTATATTTGATTAAAATTTTAAATAGATAAATATTAAATAAATTAATAAATTTTGTTCGTTGGAATCAATTTCACATTGAAATTTGACATACACACATTTAAATCATCAGAATATTTTTACATCACGCTTTGTTGCCATGTTTGTGATATTATATTCTCATTAATATATACCACTTCAATGTTTGGTATTTGAAACAACAGTATCTATTTTTATATTTATAGTATTATATAATTTCTAATTTTTATAAATTATACTTTTAAGACATATATTAGTAAATTTTATTAAACAAATTTACAAAGATTAACACAAAAAATAGCATAATAATTGATTAAACATTAAATATAAGGCCAATAATTTCAAAGAAAAATTACAAAAATCGATTGGATGTCAACATTTCCATAATATACTCCATTGTTTTGTATTGGGTCTATTATTATAGCCAAATTTAATTTTATAAAAATTTGATAAAATAAAATTTGAAAAAAATTCTATAATGGTACTCATCCCCCAAAAAATGGAAAACACCCATCCAAATTATTCACACACCTAAATCCCCTTTCTCGGCCAAAACACAACCCAAATATCCTAAAAATCCATTACATCATACTATATACCATTTTTGGTATTAAATGAATCAATTTAATCCTTATGGTGAAAATCAACATGATTTATCCATATAATTCATAACATCTTTCTTCAAGAGCTTTTGTTTTGTTTTCATTATCCACCCCCAAAAATCTACTTATTCCATGACTATATAGTAACCTTATTACTCTAAATATAATGAAATTTTTTTAACATAAGGGTTGCACAAACACATCAACAACATTCCATTAAATGTGTAGTGAACTTACTAATCTTCTGTATGGAGACCAACCACCGGACAAAATGATGTTGATCATTTTATCATTACCGCCTTTCATGGTGTGAAGTTATGATTTTCAGTATGTATTAAAATTATATTTCTAATAATTATTATTTATTTATAATATTATAAATATTATGTTAAATATACCTTCAAGATTTCCATTTTGAGTAATTTTGAAAACCTTGTTAGTGGATGTGTGGACTACCATTTCCTCAAAGCGATGTGTTTTAGTTACACTTACCGTGTAATGTATTGAGAATGGTTTTTGTAAAATTATATGATATATATGACATAACAATTATTATGGAATTTCATTATATATATAGAATTTACATTCATTCTTTCAATTCATCAACAAAACAGAATCACTCATTGTGGTACGTATGGTCTATCGTCCCCATGAATGGAGTATCCAATTTCTTATTTATATATTTTATAGACCATTATAAATAAATTTATACCTAATATATATTATATTTATATAATGTGTTAAATCATGGAAATAATTAAATCCTAATATACATAATATGATTAAAGATAACAAGACAATCATATCTACTAACAACAAATCAAATATTACCTGAAACATAACATTAACAAGAAGTTGTAAATATTAGGGTCATTTATGAAATAAAAATATATATGGTATTATATATAAATAAATTTTAATTAGTTAGATATATAACAAATAAATTTTTATTATACAGGTTTTTTAATCATGTACATAAAATGTTATAATTTTATGTATGAGAATTACATGAAATTTTTATTTTACTGATATAGATTCCATATTCACCAAATTATTAATTAGTTGGTTTATATACTACCCTGTAAAGTTTTATATAATTAATTTACTTTATATAATTATAATAAAATATATAATTGACGTTTTTATTTCACGAGGATTACAATTATAATGTTACTAAAGTATTATGGGTTTTCTCGTCTCACTTTTATTTAAATTAGACATATGCCTTATTCACCGCTCATTCATTTTGTGTTGTGAATATACTAACAATGTATATATTATATTTATATTATAATTAAATTTATGTGTATTTAAATATCCATTCAAATATATTTATTTCATGGGGTTTATTGTTCAAAATTCAACCATTTGGAAATGTGATTGTGTCTCATTATACATTATTTGAGATACATACCATGTAATGAACCATTATTTTCCTATAGTATGTATATAGATACCATTTAAATGTTTTATCATTAATATACTTATTATTAGTTTATTTTTCAATTCCATAAATTTTATTCTATCATTAGGATTTTTATTTAAGGTTACCAAAGTTGTAATATTGTATTTCTTCAATCTCGTTATTTATCGGGATTTTTAATGTTTATATTTCCATTTAATAAATCTTATTATCGATATCTCAAGAACACACATAAAATATGTGCTATATTTTTATATGATATCTTCTTGTTTTAGTATAATTTCCCTCTCTTTGGTACTTAAGATTACAAATAAGTTGTTTTATGAAAAGTTTTACATTATTTCCCCATTTTCTAGAAATTTGTGTTCATTCAACTTTCAGTTTTCACAAAATTCATTAAAAATATATTAATATTATCTTTTTATGTTAATGAATAATGTTACCCATGATTTACCTTTAAAATGGAGTTTAAAATGTATATTTTTATCTTTTTCTCATCAATACACAAATCTAATCTTTTTATTGTAAAAAGTGGATATTTATTATTTATAGACTTGTCTATTATAACGATTGATATTTATATGATGAATCATTGTATGTTTAAAAGGAAGTTTTTAAATAAAATTATATCCTAATATTATTGGATACCTTTTTATTTTAATGTGATTTCAAGGATAATTTTGTTACAAATGTTTTATGGTTAGGATGTTTTTTTTCTAATCTTACTTTATATATTTTAAAACATTTAATTTCAATGAAATTTATTTCAAATATTTCAAGAATTCATTATAAATTTTCAAAAAATTATTGTAGAAAAAAAATTATAATGAATTGAAGCATTACTTTTATGCTTTCGATGTATTTCTCCTGAAAAACGTTTTCAAATTGTTTTCACGCATTCATTATTATTTTTCTTTTTCTCAAATAAAAAATTGTTAAAAATATTTTCTATATTTTGTTATAAATTATCTAATATATTTAAAAAATATATATTTCTAAATTGATATGTATTTTAAAATACTTTTCAGGGAATATATTAATTCCTCAACATTTGTTTTATATGAAATTTCAATTATTTCATTAAAATAATGATATTTTTCAAAATGTTTTGTGAGAATAGTTTTTAATAAAATGTTTTTTTCATTAAGAAATATTCCATGTGATCATATAGTATCCATATCAATATAATATGAGAAACATCTTTATATTTTAATTTTTTCTAGCGATATTATTTGAGAAAAACATTCATATTCTTTATTAATTTTTTTGGATTTGATGGAATGATGTTTATGATATCCATTTCATATCTAAAGGATTAATTCATTCGAAACCATCTATCATTAATGGGTTATGATTTGATGAATTAATTTTGAGACGTATATATTTTCCGGAGGTAATGATAATATAGCATATTTTCAAAAATCATTTCATTTCAAGGGTTTTGTTAGGATTTTTATGAAACCAATCTATTTTTTGGGTCATGATATGATTCTAATTTTATTATCTTCTGTAACATATCTGAATAATTTATTTTCGGATAGATATGATATATAAATCTTTTAAATGAATTGGGTAGAGATTTATATCTAATGTGATAATGGTGAGAATCAAGTATAAGGGATTTCTCTACAATAGTATACATGTGAATCCAGATCCAAAATGGGAAATATGTGCGTCCTAATCCGTAATGGAGAAAAGAATGTCCTGGTCCACTAAAGGATGATGAGGAAACCATATCCACTATGTTATGATGGGGAGTATCAATCCACTATGGGATGACGGGGAAACCGAATCCATTATACGGAATGGACTGCGACTGTGGTTGGAGGTGTGTCCCACATACAAGATGTTATCCGAACGAATTTCTCTATTTTTGGCAATGATAATTGAATTATAGGGAATGCTATTACATTATTATGTGTCTTCCACAATTTATATGTCATATGACTTTCCTATTCTAGAATGGTACTTATTCTTGTTTATTTTATGATTTTGGCATTATGATATGTCTATTATTATTCCTTATTTCATGATTATGTTCTCATTCTTGCTGGGGAAGATCTTCATATGTTATTCCCATATTTTCATAACCTTATTCTAATGTTATACATACATATTTCCTTTATTTTCTATTACTCAGAATTCAATCTCACCCCTGACTTATATTTCCATTCCCCAGGTTATGTGTAATGGTTTTAAGTAAGAGTACTATAGGGGAATATATTTATGGGAGAGGTTGAAGGTCTTTTACCGAATTAAAATTGTCATCACCTGTCCTTAGGGCCCGTGTCGTGAATACGCCAAGCCCTCCTTCCAAAGGCTAGGGGCTGGCGACTGGCATCAAAGGCATAAATCCCGATAAAAGGGAAGGCATTGCCTTTATATAGTAAAAAAACACCACATAGTGAGAATACATGAGTAAACACTAAGTAAAATGTAAATCAAACGTGCTGAAAGTACAAGGGGCCAAAAATAAAAGCCTAAATGAAATGTACAACTACAACTAAAAGTAAAGTTCAACTTAAAGGACAACAGCTGAAAGGTGACAAGTCGCTCATGGATCGTCCTCCGGCTTCCTAACTGAAGGGTAGGTACATATCTCCTCGTCAGCACTCCGCGTTCGTATGTCTCCTCCAGCTACCGAATCGTCATGAAATTCACCTCCGAACACTAACTAAATGCGAGATTCCCCTCCGGGTACCGTCCATCTCTACAAGCCTCAACCATGATCAGTGATGTCCGCCGTCTGCAACCAATAAAACGTAGTCCAGGCGAAGCCCGTGCAGGGGTGAGTATACGCTACATAGTAGGGACCTCGAGTCCCTTGAAGGTCTCCCTGAATCCACATAGGATAAACCACAAAAAATACAATCACAAAGTATCATCCAACTCTACTTAGGTATATTCCCATACAAATACCTAAGTCATCAAATCCCGTTCAGCTCCTACTCACAAGCTCAAGTACAACCCAGTACACACATGAATGTACAACCCAGTCTTCACAGGAATGTATAACCCAATCCCCACAGGAATGTACAACCCAGTCTATACAGGAAAGTTAGTCAATCAATGCTAAATATTGAAAATCAAGAATCAGCTCACACATGTATACATCATTTTTAACGAAAAAGTAGATGATTAGATGTAGTTACTGATTTATCTATATGGGTCCCGCGTAGGATACTAGACCAGCTAAGCTGTTGGACCCACGTAGGATAATAATCCAGCTACTCTATCAGACACACATAGGATACTACAATAGAGGTCAATACTGTCAGACCCACGTAGGATTCAAGTACAGTAGTAATCACCACCGAACCCACAGAGGATTATAGTACGGTTTTCATCGTCGTCGAACCAACGGAGGATTCCAGTAGAAAAGCCTTGACCGTCTAACCCACAGAGGCTTTCAGTACAGTTTTCATCGTCATAGAACCCACAAAGGATTCCAGTACGAAAGCCTTAACCGTTGAACCCACAGAGGATTCCAGTACGGTTGTCATCGTCGTCGAACCCATAGAGGATTCAAGTATTAAATTCTTCACCTTTGGACTCACGGAGGATTCCAGTACAGTTGTCGTCGTAGTCGCATCCAGTTCTAGGGTTCCCGTACACAACATGATCGTTTCTGGGAGGGTCCGCTCCATGAGCTAGGGGGTTGAATCATCATCTGACACGTATTCCGGAGATGATGTATCCCAAAGATTCGTCTCGTCGATAGGAACTCATCACGACAGACGGCGCGTCAATCGGGCGCCCGGTCTGAGAGTTATTGGCTTTCACGTCCTAGCGGTCCGGTTGGTTTTTAAGTCAAAACCAACCCGACCGTACTCCAATTGTGTCCAAACCTCGAGCGGAGTAAATCAAATGTTCTTCCTCACTAAGAGGAATCCAACAATGTTGACGGAACATCAATCGGACGTCCAAAACTCAAGTTATAGGCATTTCCGCTCCGAGGGCCCTGATGGTTTCGTATTCGAACCAACCTGGTTGTACCAAAATTATTCAAAATCATGAGTGTAATATAAAAAAACGACCGTCTCAATCCATGGATCGCATCTCAATTTACGGTGCTCCAATCGAAGGTCCATAGCCCATGTTACGGGCATTTGAATGACTCTTCCCTCTTTTAGGAGGTTTGGGCATAGATCGACCGGGTCAAAGACCCATAGGGTCGGCCCGAACCGGGTCGAACGAGCCCGGGTCCGGTTCCAGTCCATTATTGCGTGGCCCGGAACGAACCGGGCGGCCCGGCCCGGTGTGGCCTGTCCGGCCTGGGTGGCTCGGCGCCGGCCGAGCGGACGTGCAGGGGGGGTAGGGGGAGGGGTGCTGCCCCCCCTTGTTTGAAATGGCGGCCCCCCTCGTGGGGTTCCATTCTTTTTTCAGTCGGGGGTTACGACCCCCGGTTTTTCCGAAATGGCCGGCAGAGTTGGCCGGCCGGTGTGCCTCCGCGGGACCCCTAGCGGGTCCTGCCTTCCATGCGCCGGCGGCCGGCAGTTTTGGCAGCCGCTCGTTGCACCGCCGTGGATCTAAGTCACGGCCTTGTCCGACCATTGTGACACGACGGCGTTGCGCCCCTCCACCCCGACCCCACCCCGGATGCGGCCTCTTTCGGCATCAACGTGGTGACGCGACGACGCCGCGCTTCTTCACCATGTTCCTCCTTGTTTCTACGCGGAGCCGTTGCACCACGCCGTCTTCATTCGAGCCGCAACGAATAAAACAACAAAGGGGGAGGAGGGTCAGCCATTTTCATGCAGTCCGACCCCCTCATATTAATTCGATATCAAGCGGCTAATGAATTTTATGTTGGATGGCCATAAATATTAATGAAAAAAATCATACCCCTACCACGTAGAGGTCGTCGAACGAGGATCATCACGGGAAAAAGATTTCTCAGAAGACGGCATCGCGGAACGAGGCTCTATAAGCATTGTCAGTGTTCTCCCAATGAAGGATGCGGCGCATCTTCATTCTCCGAAGAAGTCGTCTCTCTCCGGCTACGGAGAGGAGAGGAGACAGTATGACGGTCTCCCCTTACGGTGATGGAGTTCTTCGTCGTAGAATCAGTGTTCTTCATGAAGAAGATGGAGTTCTTCAAGGCTCGTGTATTTTCTCCCCAAACCTTATCTTACAAAAATATAACAATTTCCCTTATATTATTACTCATCCCAACTTTTTCAAAATTCAAATTGAATTCACCGAATTAATAAACTCGTGTTGTCAAATTAATGAGGTGTTTTATTGGCAAGTAATTTAATGTGGAGGAGATACAAAATAATTTCTAGAGGGGAAATAAATGGGGTGTCTAATGAGACGTTATGAATTTTAAGGAGGTGGGGGATCGTGTGGGAACCACCCCAACTTCTTCACATCATCCCTCCAATAACACTTAAACCACATAAATGAAATAAAAATAAAATTTCAAAACAATTTTTATTTTTATTCTTCATATTTTTAAAATCTCTTCCCGAGCAAACACAACCCAGAAAAAGGTGCTCTGAAGAAAAAACCGGTGTTGCGGATTTATCGATGGCCTCAAATTTTGATTCCGAGTACTAGTTCACATGTGAGAAAAACCCACTCATTCGTTCACTGAACATACCCGATAAAAACTTTATAAGTTGATTCCGGGCACACCGGGCCTCAGAATCAGGTTCGGTCAGAAATTGTGCACTCGTAAAATCCCACAAAAATTAAAAAAAAATTCCATGAAATTTTCGGGTCATTACATTACTCCCACCTCAGGGTGTTACATCCTTTTAAATCTATAACACAAACTAGGGAGACAAAAGTGGTACTGATCACACAACTGAGCCTCCCGCTCCCATGTGCTCTTCAGGAGGTTCCCATGCTGCCACCTGATGCACACTAGGGGAATCGGCCGTTCACGTAGGACCCGCTCCTGTCGATCCTCGATCTCCACCAGGACCTCCAAAAATGTCACCCCATCGCCAATTTCAATCTCCCCATGGTCGATGATATGCGTCGGGTCAAGAACGTATCTCCTCAGTTGAGATACGTGGAAGTCGTCTTGCTCCTAGTGTAACTGAGGTGGATGGGTCAAATTGTAAACCACCTCACCTACCCTGTTGAGGACCTAGAAGGGTCTGATGAAGCATGGAGATAACATGTCGCCCCAGCCAAAATTCTATAAACCACATCTAGGTGAGACCCACAAGAAAATGTGGTCACCATCCTCGAACACTAGTGGTATCATCCTCCTGTCAGCATAAGTCTTTTGTCGGATCAGATGTATCCTCATCCACTACAGGATGACCTGAACCTTCTTTGGTCCTACAAGAGCTGCTAAGATTTCTTCTTTGTCGATAATAGAAATCCGGTCTAATCCCCTGGATGAACCACGTTCCTTTCCTTATATAGTCAATCCCGACATGGATGATACAAATCCATACCAGGGATGACGTCGCAAGGCCTCGATGCTACTACCAAGAGATCCAACCGTTACTCTCACCTCCAAGGGTTGAGTCACACTGTCAGCATCAGTGTGTGGTCACTAGGTCTCCTCTAGTAGGTATCTAAAATGTGAGGTTCAAGTCAATAGTTCTAAACTGTAACCTCTTAGTATCAACTACATAAAAAGGATTGGGAATAAAATGTCACGTGAACAAGTGGCTTTTACTACTACAGCTCAAGGTACAAAGTCACACCACATTAAAAAATCTAGAAGCAACATGAACAAAAGTCCCCATGTCTTGAGCTATTCCCACTCCTATCCACATGCTCCAAGAGATTCATGGTCATATGCCTCAGCTTATTATAGTTGAGCTCTCCCATGTCCACCTGTTTCCTGTGGTCGGGGTGGTCTTCCTAGTGGTGGTGGTGGTGGTGGGGCCTCAAAGCATCTCCCACCACCCGCTGCATGGCCAGCTCCACTGCCTCGTCCGCCTGTACCCTGTGGACCGCTAAGGTCGAACCTCTGCCTGGGAGGTCCCATTACTGCCTGCTGCTCATCAGAGGGACGAATTGGGTAGTCTCGAGCCATGTGACCCTGCCCGCCGCATGAATAGCACTGTCTACTCCTCATGTAGTTGTCTCTCCTTCGTGTGCCCCGCACAAATGAATCTGCATCCCGAGATTGCTCTTCTGATGGTATGGCCCATTTGGACCTTTGCATCATCTGTCTACTACCAGCTATAGAATACTTCACTATGGGTTGTCCTGCGGAGGGTCCCACTGCTGGTGACTGATTGGTGAGAAAACTCTATACTAGAAGGGATCTCTCTAACACCCCTACCTATGTCGGAATGTTGAAGGAGATCGTCGAAGCCCTGATCTCATGCCTCAGTCCCTGCTCAAAGGTCTGGTCCCAGATGAACGGGTCTCGTACCATATCTGTGGAGTTGATTGAGAGATCAGTAAACCTCACCGAGTACTGGGCCACGGTCATGCTGCCCTGCCACAACTGTAGTAACTCTTGAATGCGCATAGCACCGATGGTGGCAGGGGAAAACTCCGAGCGGAAGAGGATATCAAAGGCTATCCCAAATAGTGATGCCTCATCATTCAACTGGAGCATCAGGCTCCACCATCTGCCTACTGCAGCTTGCCGAAGACTTGCTGCAAGGATCACCATGAGGTAAGCTGGTGTCTCCACTAACCTGAAAATTCGTACAACATCCTCCAGCCAATCCTCAGATGCCTAAGGGTCTGTCTCCCCATGGAACCTGGGCTGTTTCTGACACTGAAACTCGTACAGTGCACTAAGGCGACGTGCACTCTCAGCGTTTGGGGTTAGTGGCATCAGTGGGTTGAAGGGTAGAAGTACCGACGGTTCCCCCGCTGTAATAGGGCCCTGCACCAAGGCCTCATCGATCGGTGGGAGGTCGTCTCTTATAGAGCTCGGAACCCTAGCTGGCTGCCATCGTGGGGCCATCCTGAAAAGAAACAGGTGTGCCACAGTAAAAAAATTATACCTAGTGAGGTGACACAAAGTAATCACAAAGAAGACTTTTGAAGCACACATGCAATCAGTGATTTCGTGCACTGAGTCGGAAATCAGAAGTCAGGTTCCTGGTGTATTGATACGTTTGTCGCCGCACCAACACTAGACTCCCTGGACTAATAAACACACTCAATACCCTTTCACTATTGCTTCATCAAGATGACAGATTAGAGTCCTGAGTTCTGCGGTAGAACCGAAATCCTCTGATACCAATTTGTCAAAACCCGTCCTCAGGGCCCGTGTCGTAACTACCCCAAGCCTGCCTTCCAATGTCCAGGGGTTGGTGACTAGCACCAATGGCTTAAATCCTGATAATAGGGAAGGCATTGCCTTTGTAATGTAAAAAACACCACAGAGTGATCAAATATGAGTAAACACTATGTAAACTATAAATCAAACGTACTGGAAGTAAAAGGGGCAGAAATACAATCCCAAAAGAAAGGTACAACAACAACTGAATGAAAAGTTAAACTCAAAGGACAACAAATGAAAGGTGGAAAGCCGCTCCTGGACCATCCTCCGGCTTCCTACCTAAAGGGTAGGTACAAATACCCTCCTCAGCACTCCATGTCTGTCCGTCTCATTCGGTTGCCGACTCGTCGTGAAATACACCTCCGAGCACTTACTCGATGAGAGATAATCCTATGGGTACAGCCAGATCTACAAGCCGCAACCACGATCAGTGATGTCCATCGTCTGCAACCAACACAATGTTGTGCAGGTGAAGCCCATGCATGGGTGAGTATACACTACTCGGTAGGGACCCTGACACCCTCGAAAGTCTCTTTGAATCTACATAGGTTAAACCACAATGTAAAGATACAATCACGAAGTATCATCTGACTCTACTTAGGTATATACCCATACATATACCTAAGTCATCAAATCCAGTTCAGCTCCAACTCATGAGATCAAGTACAACCCAGTCCACACAGAAAAGTACAAATCAGTCTACAAAGGAAAGTAAGTCATTCAATATAAAAGATTGAAAATCAAGACTCCGCTCAAATAGGTATACATCATTTGCAATACAAAAGGATATGATCCAATGTAGTTATTGATTCATCTAGATAGGACCCACGTAGGATACTAGACTAGCTAAGCAGTCAGACCCAAGTAGGATACTAGTCCAGCTACTCTGTCGGACCCATGTAGGATACTACAACAGAGGTCAATATTGTTTGAACCACGTTGGATACATGTACAATAGTCATCACCGCCGAACCGACATTGGATTCTAGTACGGTTGTCATCATCGTCGAACCCACAGAGGATTCCAGTCCAAAAGTATTCACTGTCGAACCCACGAAGGATTCTAGTAAGGTTTTCATCGTCGTCATACCCTAAAAGGATTCCGGTACGAACGTCTTCATCATCGAACCCACATAGGATTCCAGTACGGTTTTTGTTGCAGTCGCAGCCAGCTCTAGGGTTCCCGCACACAGCGTGCTCTTTTCCAGGAGGGTCCGCTCCATGAGCCAAGGGGTCGATTCATAAAATGACATGTAGTCCGGAGTTGATATATCCCAATGTTCCGTCTCGTCGATAGGAACTCATCATGACAGATGGAACATCTATCAGAAGCCCGGTCTAAGAGTTAATGGCTTTCTCGTCCTAGGGGCCCGGTTGATTTTTAAGTCAAAAACAACCCAAACGTACTCCAATAGTGTCCAAACCTCGAGTAGAATAATCCAAAAGGTCCATCTAACTAAGAGTAATCCAACAATGTCGACGACACGTCAATTAGACATCCGGAGCTCACAAGTTATAGGTGTTTCTGCTCCGATGGCCTGGTTGGTTTCGTGTTCTAACCAACCCCGCCATACCCAATGTTTTCTGAAACCTTGAGTGTAATATACTGAAACTACTGACTCTATCCAAGGATTGCGTCGCAACTGACGGTGTGCAATTTGGAGGTACATAGCCAATGTTATGTGCGCTTGAACGAATATGACTGCTTTATGGGGGTTTTCGCCCGGACCGACCATGCCCAAGACCCCCTGGGTCGGCCCGAACCGGGTCGACCCGACTCGGGTCCCAATCCGGCCCATCAGGGTGCGGCTTGGCGCTGGGTGAGCGGACACACAAAGGGGGGGGGGGGCTTCCCCCCTTGTTTGAAATGGCGGCCACCCTCGTGGGGCCTACTCCTTTTCCAGCTAGGGATTATTACCCCCGGTTCCTCTAAAACGGAAAGTTTAGTTTTCCGGCCGGTGTGCCTCTGTGGGACAGCTCGCGGGTCCCGCCTTCCATTGACTGGCGGTCGACGGTTCCGGTAGTCACTCCTAGCACTGCTGCAACCTTATGCGGTGGCCTTGTCCGACCGGTGCGAAGCGACGGCGCCGCGCCCCTCCGCCACACCCCTGCTCCAGCCACGGCCTCTTTGTGGTTCTCTGACATGGTGCGTCGGCGACGCGCCCCACATCTGCAACCCATCTCTGGTCGCGGACTCTTTCAGCCTCAACGGCGCGGCACGACGGCGCTGTACTTCTTCACCGATTTCCTCCTTGTTTTTGCGCGATGTCGTTGCACCGTGCCGCCTTTGTTCAAGCCGCAATGAATACAAAAACAAAGGGGGAGGAGGGTCATCCGTGTTCATGCAGTCTGCCCCTCCCATTAATTCAATATCATGCAGCTGAAGAATTTTACATTGGAAGGCCATGAATATTCATGAACAAAATCTAACCCCTACCTCATAGAAGTCATTGAACGAGGATCGCTGCAAGAAAAAGACGTCGCAGAAGACGACGTCACAGAACGAGGCTCCGTAATTGTCATCGATGTTCGCCCGATGAAGGATGTGGTGCGTTGTCGTTCTCTAAAGAAGGCATCTCTCACCGGCTTTGGAGAGAAGGGGAGACAGTTTGACGATCTCCCCTTGTGGTGACAGAGTTCTTCGTCGTAGACTCGGCATTCTTCGCGAAGAAGATGGAGTTCTCTGAGGCTCGTGTATTTTCTCCCCAAACCATCTTGTACAAAAATATAACTATAATAACATAATGCTTCCATTATATTATTACTCATTCCTACTTTTTCAAAATTTAAAATGAATTCACCGAATTTATTAATGCGCGTTGTCAAATTAATGAGGCGATTTATTGGAATGTAATTTAATGTGGAGGAGATACAAGATAATTACTAGAGGGGAAATAAATGGGGTGTTTAATGGGGTGTTAGGAATTTTAAGGAGGTGGGGTCTCGTTTGTGCCCCACCCCAACTTCCTCTCATCTTCCCTCCCATAACACTAAAACCACAGTAAATAAATAAAAAAAAATAGTAAAAAAATTTATTTTTATTCCTCACAATTTTTAACATCTCCTCCCGAGCAAACACAACCCAGAAAAGGAGCTCTTAAAAAAAACAGGCGCTGCGGATTTATCAGTGCCCTCAGATATTGATTATGAGTACTGGTTCAAATGTTAGAAAAACCCGCTCGTTTGTTCACAAAACATACCCGGGCTAAACATCGAAAATTGATTCCGGGCACACTGGGCCTTGAAATCAGTTTCCGTCAGAACCTGTGCACTCGTAAAATCCCAAAGAAATTAAAAATCAATTTCCTTGAAATTCCAAGGCTTTTAAAAAAATAATGATTTTCACGATTCCAATTACAATAAACTATTATTATTCATTGGTCATTATTTTTGTACTGTGATAAATATTTATCTTTAATGATGACATATCCATGTATGTGAAGACAGATTCATTGTAGTTTTTATCAAAGTAAATTATTAGTCATCCTTTGAAAACAATGATGATAAAACATTCATGGGATCCCAAGATATTTTTTTGAAACCTTATTTCTATATTATATCACTCTTATATTTACTTATGTATATAAGGATTTCCAGTTATAGAATTTTTGACATTGAAATTCATATGTGGTTTCAGTGATTGATGTGTTATCTCACCATAAAAGGATTAATTCATATGGGATAACATGTAATATACTTTTTTAATAATGAAATATAGAATTTCATGTCATTTGATTTAGAAATATCATGAACCATTAATGCTTCATGAATGAAAAATTCACCTTCACTTCATTGTGCCGGAGAAGATGTGGAAATCCATAAAGGAATAATCAGAGGGTCTAATTGTGTATATGAAATGAAAAAAAATAAAGTAAGTATATTTACATATGAATATATAAATTAAAATAATTCATGTATAAAAGGATATTGGAACTGATTTATCCAAAATCAATCATTTCTATTGAGTTGATGTTCTTAAAAATCACCATAGATACATGGTTCTAAGTTCCAAAGCATTTCGTTGATCTTTTTCATTGCAATGATCAATGATCATTGACAATGTATATTTTTATTTGATGTTTTTGTACATGTTCAATATTATCACCCAAAATATTTTCATCTATGTTGATTATTAGTTCTGACATACTTCGGCTAAACATTATGTTTGAGTGATCCCTTTTTAAAAGCATATTTTAGTATTCATTTTGATGATGGGGGTTTCTGTGAATGGAAATTTCAGGTTTTCCATCTTCGATAACCTAGATGAATTTTTAGGGAGAAATTAATTTTATGGGGGTTAGAATGTGACACCTTGAAATTTTGAGTGATACATTTTTTAAATGAATTTAAACTACTTAATATTTTTTCATTTTCCCACAACATTGAATATAGATTTTGTTATAGGAGAGAATTGTGTTTGGAAAATGTTATATGAAACACCATGTAAATATTTCATTAAATTAATTACTATGTGTATATTTTGGTATACAAAAAATATCATTGGAATATATTACACACCATATTGAATTCCATTAATAGATTATGTTACACATAATGCCATATTTTACTAAACTACATTATACAATTAATATTATTTATAAATATTATTTTTGTTACCACCCAGCCATTGGAATATGAGTTACTAATAGGATAAATTTAATTATGAAAATATGGATTACACATTTACATATATTGAATCCATTAGTTATCCATTATTTATAACTGAATGTAGGAACTATTTCAAGATAATGATATTATTTTTCTAGGAAAACAATTTATCTATATAAAAACACAATTTAATCCAAAGAAAATAAAAACCTAGATTATATGAATTTTAAAAATTAAATTCATATATTATATATTCATGCAATTTTATTTGTACTAATACAATAGAATTTATAGATGTAATATAAAAATAAATCCAATTTTATAAATAAAAATATTTTTTTGCAAAGTTAATTTTACATATTTTTACTGGAGAACCCATTTTAAATATATTTTTTGAACATTTATTTTATTAATTCTAAAAAATAAAAATCATTTTTTATATAGGTATATAGAAATTTAATTATGTGGATTTTTGGAAAAATTTCAATTTTTTGATGAATAATGAACAACACAAAATTTAAATTCAAAAGTACATTTTCATATAAATAATAAATAATGATAATTTATTTTTTCAATTGGATTTAATGGTCAATTAGGTCACATTTAAATAACCTAATCTAATTTATTTCATTCCAAACATATGAATATTGATACTCATAATGAAAAAATTTCAATATTTGGAACATTTTTACATTAAAACCCCACCTTGTCTTCTCGTTTGAAAAATTAAATTCAAATTAATTTAATACACTCATATGATTTGAATTTGGAAAAATATTTTCAATATTATAAATAATAAAAATTTATAATTTACTATATGTTAATAAATTATTTTATTAAATTTTTTAGTGAAATAGATAATAATTAATTGCATCAATTAAGAGAAAAAAACTATATTAACAGTGTAATAAACAATAATCCTAAGGCCCCAAATGACCTGAATCAATCATAAATCCATTTTATGTTCTTATATAATCTATATCATCTAATTAAATTAATTTTTACAATTATTGGAGGAACCATTCATCTTTTTAATGGGGGTGTAATTCCATTTTAAAAAATATACAAGAATTTCAATCCTCTTATACTATAAAATTGAACTCAACCCTCCCACTTATTCATACCTATCAATCCTCTTTGACCAGCCAACAACATCACAAATATATGACAAATAATCCTCCTTTAATCCTCGAAGCTTTTATTTTTCTGAGGAGACACTAGCTTGACATACATCGACATTACATTACTTTTGTAGTATATATATGATAAAACCAAATCAGACACCCAATGACTGTAATTCATTAGTGTCGTTATAAACCTTGAACACAATATAATAATCAAGCTGAATGATCTTCCAAATATCCCATAAATATCTTTCCCTTTTTTTCTTACCTAAAACGTTTCTTTATATCATGGGGAAAAGAAATCAATAAATCGTTGAGCTGAAATGCTCAGTAAGGGTAATCGTGGAGTAAATAAAACAAACCATATACATTTAACATAAAAACATGAACATAATGTTTAAACAACATTATCTTGAGTGGTGAAATAAATCATGTTAGTATGTAAGGTATAGATAAAAAATTAATATAAATAATGATAAAAAATCTTGGGAATAAAACATGTAAATGTGTCATCCGTTAAGCATATGTTATTATTTATGTTGTAGACAAGGAATTGTTGCCAAGACCATCATAGTGGAAAAAGTCTATTACTGAATCAAGTTTACTTGTCGTTCCAACATTGTAATAATGAACTCTATTCACATTTCATTCCATCCATGTCAATCTCATGATATATAAATCATTACCCAATGCACTTAATGGAGATATAGGTCCCACCCATCTCATAATGAAATCATTATTTTGTGTTCCATAAAATATACATAAATCAATCATCATAACCCAATGAATAAAATGGGTTTCATATACATCATCCATCATAACATAATCCATACAGATTAAATAGATAAAATTTCATCATATAAATAATGAAACCATGTAAATTATAGAGACATTATACTTCAATAATAAACATATTACATAATATCACCTTAGATGGAAAATAGTTTTGATAAAACACTTGAAATGTATTCATGATAAAAATATCTATTCTACATCAAAATCAATTTCTTTTCTCTAAATGAAATGAAATATAAAATGAAACTAATTTTTTTGAAAAGAATCATGAAATGTTGTAGAGGATGTTTCATGGAAATAAGGCATATGAATCCATAAAAATCTGTTCATTCTGTATAAGTTAAAAAAACAATCTCATCATACTTTTTCAAGAAAATTCATAAAGTACATAATATGGCAATGAAAAGAAATATTCCTTATATTAAATGTGATAAATGTAAAAAAAATGGTAAAATTGACTTTATAAATACTTGAAAGATTGGCATGAATTTTATGACAACATTTATAGAAGTCATGTATGTGGATGATAAATAAAACCCCTAGTAAATACTTATGAATAAACAATCTCGGATAAGAACGAGATATGAATAATTATTACTTACCAATTATAATTAGTGGAATCATACATGTCATAAAATAATGAGAATTGCATGCATAATTAATATCATATCCTCCATAATAAAAATCATAAAACATTTATGAGACTCATAAACACCATAGAAAAGAAATAGAAGGTGATTAAGGCATATGTCTCACAGAAATAAAAGTGAGACGAAATAATCTGTTACCTTAGGTCTGATATGCTTTATACATATCCAAAAATCCTATATAATGATTTAAATAATTTCATTGACTTATTACAGAATCATATTATTTATTATGTAATAATATATGGTCATATTATTATCTTCTTATTAGTAATATTTCATTGTTATTTGTTATTCGGGTGGTCATTGCTTTATGTTCATATGCATGTTTTATCGAATAAATTATTATTTCTCTTTTTAGGATACAGATAAATAATTTAAATAATGGTATTTGTGTAATATATATCGTATTTATTGATTAAATTCATTTATATAATCATTATTCAATGAATATCATGTAGAACGAGTCGCATCACATCGTGGAGACGGTAGGCGTTACATTCGCACGAGTGACGATATCAATCCCATGATTTTGGAATTGTATGGAAGTGTATGGTCTATAATATATCATATTCAATATCTCTTTAAAATAATCATATATAGTTAGTTAATCAATCCTTATACCAATCCAAGTATGTTAGTGATGAAATAAAAGATCACACCACTACGTGGAGACAGTAAGTCGTGCGTATGCACGCGTGGTGATTTCATTTTTTTCATAGGATCGATAGAAGATATAATATGGTTGTTTCATATTAATAATATAATATGAATATAAAAGTGATACTTGAGTTATTTCTTTTTAATGAAACAACTCATATAGACTAAGTAGGAGAAGATTTAAGTTTGAAGTATTCGATAATGAGTATTAACTCTTCTTCGACATGCCACCTCTTAACCTCCTCTAAGTGAACTAAAGAAAGACTCTGAAGAAGCCCCAGACCTCTAGTTAGTTCCTAGGGAAGAAGATTAGTGAAATGGGTAGGGTTTCGATGAATTTGAATTCTCAAAATTGGCGTTAGGTGGAGATGGAGGAGGTTCCCTTTTTAGTGGGGAGAGTGGGTCACATTTGGAATCCTAAATAATATTAATTTATAATAAATTAAAACCCCACATAAAAACATCAAAAAATGACTAAATTCAAAGATGAGATGAGATAGGGTTTTAGTCTCATTAATAAATAAAATTCAAACATGTTTGATGATTATTTTAAACCTTATCATTTCGATATATCGTTATTTACTCTATTTAATCTTATATGGGGTAATAAAATTCTATATTTTAAATTGTCAAATATAATTTATTACAAGTTTTCAATATCCTAAAATTGGATACATTATTACCTTATCTACCATACAATTTTCATTTTGTAATTTTTAAATATTTTTTTGATTTTTAAATAATTTAATAATATGTTATTTTTATAAAATACCAATAATGTAATTTTTTAAACTATTAATTTATTTGAATTTTAATAAAATACCAATAGTGAATATATTCAAAAAAAATATTTAATATGTTTCTAACATGTTTTTTTTACTAGAAAATTCGTGGATCAAATTAATTGGTTCATATAATATTTATTGTAATATTTTTATAACCATTTATTTGATATTTCTCTAAATAAAATAATTACTACAACATTTTTGTGTAATTATTTAAAATACTTATTTTTCGCATGAAAATTAAAAATGAAAAACTATGATGAATATAAATCTAATATATTTCATTATAATACATTTATTCGAACTCATCTTCTAAAATAACCATCTTTTAAAATGTTATGTTTATTAAATTATGAAGGTGACAATTTGGACATCATTTAAAATAAAATAATATAACTATCATAATCGCTTTTATAAGGCACCATGTGGTCCACAATTCGACCTTTGAATGGTTATGGTTTTTATGTATTTAACCAATAAGTTTTCGTCTTGTTTTTGGGCCTTTTATGTGTATTATTAGTTTAATAAAATCAATATTATTTATTTTTTGATAAATAAATAATTACTGCATGATGAATGTATAAGATATTAAGGTAATTATATATTTCATAAAAATTAAAAATAAATTAACAGGATAAAGAAAAATATTTTATATTTAAAATGAGTATTAATAAATGAATTTATATTCTGTATAAATTGATATTAAAAATAAGTTAATTATTAATGTTTGAGTGAGACATATTTCACTTTCATTTAAAAAAAATAAATTATAGGTATTAATCACAGAAGATTGGGTTATAATAGATACCATTTATACCAAAGAATATTTTAGGATGAAATATAATCATCCAATTATATTATGAAAAGTGTTAGGGTAATTTTATAATATTATTTTTACCCTTAATTACCTAATTAACCTTTAACTGTTGTAATTAAAATTTACCGTAGTTACTATTCATAATGCCCAAAAATAAAAAATCTCTTATTAACATAATTTTTAACTATTGATTCCAAATATGGAATCTACTTTTCCAAATTCCAAATATATATGATTCAGTAATAAATTTAAAATTATTCCCATTGTCGACAAAAACGGGTTTCTGGTTAAACATTGCAAAAGACTGAATTGATTTGACCTACAAATTCAATGTAAAATTATTTATAATGACATACATGATATTAAATGGAAAAAATATATTCAATTTATACTTTAAAAAAATATTCTACTATTATTTAACCATATAAATAATATGAATGAAACAAGTTGTTTTTAAGTAAAATTTAGCGTGTTTTTACTATTCATCAAAATAAGAACGTTGTCAAAAAATATTATTTATTATCCAATGTAAATTTTTATATAATAATTCAAAATAAGAATTTTATTTTGTAATATTTAACTAATAAAAAACGTAAAATTATATTTTAAATGGGTGCGTCGTCAAAAGGTGGAAAACTGCATTTTTTTGAAAAATAGTTATTTTCTCCAAAAAAAAATGGTTTTGTTCTTATACCACGTTATAGAAAATGTGTATGTTGAATAAAATTAAAAATGGGGTTCTTACTATTCATAACAGTTGTTTCATAATAATAATATATCCATGTTTTTTGAAACATTGTATTGCGTACAACACACGCTATTGAGGAAGGCTGATCTTGCGTGTAAAGTAAGACAAGTCAAGGTTCCATGTATAGAAAGCATCCTTTCCAGTTGCATATACTCAAAATATATTTCAGTTATACATTGATAAAAATATATTCATGGTTTTGTGTAAAATGAATTTTATTTGAACGAACTTGAAATTGTGTGCATAACAAGCCATGAATAGAGTTGCGTATTTTACAAGCTAATGCGGTGATGCGTATTGTTCAAGATAATATTGGTGAATCATACCACAAAATACATAAAGGAATTAAAAACAATAATTATCATAAAATCTCAGGGTGTTACATTTATCATAATGACATCCATGATATAACCTTTATGCATTCCAAAATTTGATTTCCAAAGAAGAGTTAACGTCATTCTTCTTGCTCTTTTGTTTTATTTTCATTATCGAAAACATAAAATAATATTAATACATGATTATATAACAAAATCATAATACTAAATAAATTTAGATGATGTTATTATATATTTTTAACCTACACATACACACACATCAAACAATTGAGTAACTAACATAATGTTATTTTGTACAATGAACTATCACAGAGCATATTAATGTTTATTATTTATCCCATTACCACATACCATGGTTGGAAGTTATGATAGAACTATTCATTATGTTATATATATATAAATATTATATTTATAAAGTAATATTTTAATATAAATATATATATATATATATATATCATTACCTTTTTTCTTTCAATATTTCAACTAAATAAAAACAACATTCATGCGAATGTATGGATAACCGTCTCTAAGAATAGTGTATGTAACATCCCATGTATATATATAATAATTTTTTTTTCACATATGTTATTATTTATGAATAATATATTAATTTTAAAATAAAGGTAATGATTTTTTATAATAGTGTACTCGATACGCAATAATGTGTTTCTCTGAAATATTACGTTGCACAAAATATTGAGTTATACACAAAATTGATATAATAATAATATTATAATTTTATATGATAATTTATTCAAAATCACTGAATTTTATGTAATTACCATAACTAACTACAATACTATTCCACATGTTGTTAAATGTTCTTAAATTTATCAAATTAATGTTAGAGGCTTAAAATGTGAATGATTCAAATTTTTATCATAAAATACATTAGTATTTTATAAAGGTCACATTACCGCTTTTGAAAGGGAACCGTTTTTACATATAAATTTTTTTCAATTTTTTATATTCTATTATAAAAATTAAAATTATTCCATTGGAAAATTAAATCAAAATATACTTTAGATGAATTTGATTTATTTTATGATAAAACATATATTATAATGAATAGTTAAAAATACAACATAATAATACAAAACTACATTTTTTCTCAATTATTTATTTGGAGATATTGACTCGTAAAATGGTTTTAAATTTTAATTGGATTATATTTTTAAAATTTAATCTTATTTTGGTAATTTTATGTAAGCTCACATTAAAATTGGACATAAAAAATATCAATTTTTTGATGTTTTTACTTTTTAAAAACCCGCAGTCTGGTTTTGAAAATGACAATTAATTTTAAATTAATTTCTACCATTTTTTTGAATATGGAAAAATTGATTATATATTTCAATAATAAGGTAAATTTTTTCAAATAGGTACGTTTTATTTTTGGGCATTATGAATTGTGACTTCAGTAATTATTTTTATTTACCACGTTTATCTTGTAAATATGGTAAATAAGGGTAAAAAATAATATTGTAATAACATTTAACTACATTAAAACGTTTTATAGTCGTATTATATGATATTTATATGACCATGAAATCCTTGGGTTTATTTTAGGATATCATGGATCCACATGGGTTTGATAATGTACTTTTATAATTTATAATTTATTGAAAAGGGAAGTATAACATTAACATGTATCTCTTAACAAACACTATTTTAATTTAGTGAATATAAAAATGATATATTTTAATATAAATATTCACTAGAAAAATAAATATATTTCCGACATCATGTTATATTATTTATAAATTTTTTTCATTAAACAAATAAATTTATTTATAACATAATGACGATGAATTGATTACCTTATTAATTTAATATTCAAATAAATGATTTTATAAATAATAAAATAAATTTAATTTTAACATTTGGATGTCATCCACGAATTTTAAGGATTAAATTGACATGTATCTATTGGAAATGGTGTCTATCACCACACATCTATACCCACATTTTTGAAAAACCGTGGGTATATGTGTTTTTTATTGTCTATACCTATGATTTTTTTTAAAACAGTGGGTATTAACTCCCCAATTTAAAACAACCATAGGCCTTCTCCACCCCACTCACTCATGTCCATCAGGCACCCCACATGAACCCTCTCTTCCTCAACATCTTCCTCCAAACCGCCTCCTCCCCTCCCGACCGCCGCCTCCAATTATCTGACCTCCGCCTCCAATCCCTCTATTACCCTCTACGACCTCTGTCTCCTTGTCATCTAACCACTGCATCCTGACCATCTCTTCCCCTCCCCGACCTCTTCTTCCCAGCTCCACCTCCATATCCAACCTCACCCTCCTAGCATATTACTCTACCTCATCATCATACAATATGCATCCCTTACAATATCCCCTCCCATCTCCATTTCCTCTAGTGTCGTCCCCCCTCCCCCCTCTCAGCTCCCAATCCTCTAGAAAAGTCCCTACCCAATTCCTTGAATCTAGGTATGGAATTTCTTGTCGTTTATTTTTTATTCATTCTAATATAATCCCTTATTATTATATAAATATAATCAATAAGTTGACTACATAATTTATATTTTTTAATTTTCAATAAATAAATAATAATTCATATATGAGGTAAATTATACTTCATGACATTGTTATTCCCACATAATTTTTCATTGACATTGTTTTAAACAATAGTATTTTGTTCTTTGGATATAACCTAAAACACTAATAATTTACAATCATGTTGTTGAGTACCGTTATAATATTCCATTCCCACATAAGAATTCCATGAATCCTCCTATATGTTCCCCCAATTTTATGATACATATGTTAATTCATTTCATATGATTATTCATAGCATTGGAAGTAAAACAGCTCATGTATTTACTATCATCTTGATGCTCTATCATTGAATACCTTAATTTAAGAGGCTGATTTTTATTTCACATTGGTAGAAATATTATCTATCTAGGTCACCATACATAATTTTTATACCGTGGAACCAATTCTATCTGTATGAAGTTATGATTACTTGGTTACCAAAGATGTGTATTTTTTACCCAAATGATGCCTCAATTCTTAGTATTGCAGTAACTAAATATTAAATTTTTGGAGACCCATATTTTAATTATTTGTTTCTACTAGAATAAAATAATGTTTCATTGTAATACCTATTTTAAACGAATAAGGTACATAAATAATTTCACCATCGCATGATTCATATTGTTAACCAAACCAATGATATAGGGTCCATATTTTCTTACTACGCCTAATGTATAGTATGTCTCATATTGTGGAGACCGTGGTTTATCTCTATAAAAAATTGAAAAATCATGTAAACTATTGATAATAATTGGTACTCATATAATGTAAACCATATTGATTGAAAAATTTGAATTTATCTCTAGTGTCTTGTAATCATCAACTACACCAAACCACTCATGAGACTACTCTATAATCACATATGGCCATTTATTGTCGTGTTACAGTTTATTCTCCAAGAACGAAGAAACTAGAGTGATATACCAATAATATTACACCATCCCATTCACATATTTTTTATAGTTCCAGTGTTGATACATGATGTTCTCCATTACCGGGTCCATCTTCAAAGCCGAGACACTCAATTCTTCTAGAATTGTGAAAAAATAGTCTATTAACTACTATAATCCTTTGAGATAAAAATCATAACTCATATATATCAATTATTGTGTTTTCCCTTGCAATTGATCACTAAAAATCCCTTGTGGTTATTTACTTTTCACTATAATGGATATATAATACTATACTGAAAAATGTTTGTGTCCATACCATCAACAACACCAATAAACCCCTTGAAATGTTTTACATTTGGCTTGATTCAAGATCAATCCTGCTATATGTTCCAGTTTTCAAGATGTAGTGTAAGCCTACTCCACAATTGATACAATATATTTTATCTCCACAAATGAGTGGATTCAAGACTAAATTCTAACTCAGTAGATACATTACCATGCCAAAAAATATCAAGAAGACTATATCCAAGATCCAATGACCCACATTTAATCTATACAATCACTACACATCACAGAAACTATACATTCCTATTTTTTATTCCAGTATCAGAAACAATAGAGCCCTCTCATAGATTTTGGGAATACATAGGTGTCTCAATATGTCAAAACATGTAAACGAATAATCATAATTATATCACCATTTTATAGTTCAACTTGAGTTCATTCATAGCCTCACCATAGTTCAATAATATTATCTTGAGTTTATAGGGCCATGAAAATAATCAATATTCCATTTAGAACTATATATTATATAAAAACACTAACTCACAAAGAGTACCCATCTCAAGATCATCAGGTTTCTCTATATGACTGAACCCAAACTCCTCCAATATTTTTATTTCCCAAGGTCACTAGGCTTTCTACCCACCATGAATATAGTTGTTCTACCAAACAAGTACAGATGAAACCTAGGCTATGAATACGAAGGATACATCCATTCTCCAAACCAACCATAAAGATGAATGAACAAGAACATATGTACTTATCTATGATTCCCAGGTCCCCTAACAGAAATATAAGAAATACAATGTCAATTTTTTGTGATTTTATAACATAAACCGACGTTTTTACTTATGCCTCACAAACCTAAATGTACCTAAAATTGTCCAACCATTTGGTAGGTTACACTAAAAATCAGAATGTACTACATTATAAATATGGAGTCATTCCAAATAAGGTAACCTATCTCTGGAACCTACTACACACATTATTCATAATAGTGGTCATAACTATGGGTTGAAGTTATTCCAATCTCATGGTATCATGTCATTTAACATTTTAAATATTTAATTTTATATTTTAACCACCCATTGAAGATAACTTTGACATAACCACTAATAGGTAAAGAATTAACCAAAAAATCCATAAGTATCAGTACATGTCTCAAAATAAGAACACTCACACCATGGGCTATATAAAATTTCCCTACTTTTTTAGAGCCACCTCATCATATGGACGCCAAATAGTTAAGGCACTCTCAATTTCCCTAACCCCCCAAACCTAAGATCCACATCTACTACCCACCATGTCACCAATATATATATATATATATATATATATCTAAATTATTTTATTTACACTTTAAAATTTTATATTAATCCAAAAATTCCACAATAAGGGATTAAAAAAATGAAATTTTAATGAAATGTTATAGATAAAAACACTCAATATGTTGTAATTTAAATTTTATTTTATATAGTTACTAATAATAATAATTTTAATGAAGATATTTATATACATTAACAATGTACTTTTACCAGATACATGATACCTATTTGGTAGTAAATTATGATTTCAATTACATAATATTTACAAAAACATTATTTATGTAATAACTGGCATTTTTTAGTTAGAATGTTTTGATAATGTCTCCATGTATTCATAGAACATGTCTTTTAAAATGTATGGGATTGGATATGTGTGAAAAAACTATAAAATTATATGAAAAAATATATAAATTTTTTCAAACACATGTTATAACCGATTGACGTCATGAATCACATAAATAATAAAATTCAATCTTGAACCAAAATGGTACATGATATATAAGATTCTTGAAAACATCCCCTCCTGCCATACTATTCCATGGGATTAATCCTATATTCCTTAAACTCATAATCATGTGTATCATCTATTCTTAAATTATATCAATTATAAAATTGAATTTTATAATATAAATTTAGTATTAGATAACACGGAATTTCCTCATTCATGGGTTCTCTTGTCATTGAGAAAATCATCATACAGTGTCTCAACACATCTTATTCTATTTTGTACCTTTCCCAAATAGTAAAACATAAAAAACCTCTAATAACATTTTACTAGGTTCTAAAACTATAACCACCAATATGTTCTTGGTCTACTAGTAGATATTATACCCTAAGAATTCCTCACCAAATGATGGAGGACGCAAACTAACAGTGAGGGTATCAAGTAGTATGGGGGGGGGGGGGGCGACTATACCAACATATTCTATTTAAAATAGTTGAAATAAAAATACTAATATAAAAATTTGAAAATAATATTTTTAACAAAACAATTAAGTGTTTAAATAAAAATACAAATAATCCACACAATAAAAAATTAATTTTATTCAATACATTCAAATAGTAAAAATATAACACAAATAACAGAAGATAAAACAATGAAAACTATGAATAATGGTCTTGAGTATCAACAGTGACCAAACACCCATTCATAGTCCTAGAAACCATGCAATAAAAAACATTAGGTGCATTCCCAATTGTAAATATACATTATAATAATGATAATTTTGTAGGTTACCACGTTTCAGGGTATAAAGTTGTGGGTTTTATTACAACTCAGTAAGTCACCAAAAATGGTGTCCCTAAAATTAAAATTCAATTGTTTTTTATAAAGATGTGATTTATTAATAGATTTTTTATTATCATATAATTATTTCAAAAACAATATAATTTATGTAAATATTTAATAAAAACACTATTGATGCTTTATCTCTTCAATGAAACTAAACATCATTTTGTACCTCATTTTTTCATCCCTCGTATGTCAATAGTCATGGTACATGTCAAATCATAAATCGTATCAATGTGAAAAATAATAGAATCCATGGGAATAATAATATGAGAGATCCTAGATATATCAATAGAGAATTTTCCTTAATAAATATCATTCAAAATACAAATGGTTATGCCATCCAATTTTTAGTGGGGGGAGAGGGTCACCTTTGGAAACCTAAATAATATTAATTTATAATAAATTAAAACCCCACATAAAAACGTCAAAAAATGACTAAATTCAAAGATGAGATGATATAGGGTTATAGTCTCATCAATAAATAAAATTTAGACATGTTTTATGTTTATTTTAAAACTTATCATTTCGATATATCGTTATTTAATCTATTTAATTTTATATGTGGTAAAAAAAATATTTTAAATTGTTAAAAATAATTTATTAAAAGTTGTCAATTTCCTAAAATTGGATACTTTATAACCTTATCTACAAAAAAATTTCAATTTGTGATTTTAAAATATTTTTTTGATTTTTAAATAATTTATTAATATGTTAGTTTTATAAAATACAATTAATGTAAATTTTGAAACTATTCATTTATTTGAATTTAAATAAAATACCAATTGTGAATATATTCAAAAAAATATTTAATAGGTTTCTAACATGTCATATTATACTATAAAATTTGTGGATCATATTAATTGGTTCATATAATATTTATTTTAATATTTTTTTAACCATTTATTTGTTATTTCTATAATTAAAATAATTACTACAACATTTTTGTGTAATAATTTAAAATACTTATTTTTCGAATAAAATTAAAAATTAAATAATATGATGAATATAAATCTAATATATTTCATAATAATATTTTTAGTCGAAATCATATTCTAAAATAACCATCTTTTAAAATGTTATGTTTATTAAATTATGAAGGTGACAATTTTGACATAATTTAAAATAAAATAATATAAATATCATAATCGCTTTTATAAAGCACCAAGTGGTCCACAATTTTACCTTTGGATGGTTATGGTTATTATGTATTCAACCAATACGTTTTTTTTCTGGTTCTTGGGTCTTTTATGTGTATTATTAGTTTAATAAAATCTAGATTATTTATTTTTTGCTGAATAAATAATTACTGAATCATTAATGTATATGATATTAAGGTAATTATATATTTATTAAAAATTAAAAATAAATTATCTGGATAAATAAAAATATTTTATATATAAAATGAGTATTAATAACTGAATTTATATGTTGTATAAAATTTTATTAAAAATAAGTTAATTATTAATGTTTGAGTGAGACATATTTCACTTTCATTTAAATAAAATATATTTTCGGTATTAATCACAGAAGAGTGGGTTATAATAGATACCATTTAGACCCAAGTATATTTTAGGAAGAAATATAATCAACCAATTATATTATGAAAAGTGTAAGGGTAATTTTATAATATTATTTTTTCCCATAATTACCGAATTAACCTTTAACTGTGTTAAATGAAATTTACCGTAGTTACTATTCATAATGACCGAAAATAAAAAATATCCTATTAACATAAATTGTAACTATTGATTCAAAATATGGAATCCATTTTTCCAAATTCCAAACATATTTGATTCAGTAATAAGTTTAAAAATAATCCCATTGTCGACAAAAACGGGTTTCTGTTTAAAACATTACAAAAGACTGAATTGATTTAACATACGAATTCAATGTAAAATTATTTATAATGACATACATGATATTAAATGGAAAAAATAAAGTCAATTTATACTTTAAAAAAATATACTACTATAATTTAACCATATAAATTATATGGATGAAACAAGTTGTTTTTAAGTAAAATTTAGCGTCTTTTTACTATTCATCAAAATAAGAACGTTGGAGAAAAATATTAATCATTATCCATTGTAAATTTTTATATACTAATTCAAAATAAGAATTTTACTTTGTAAAATTTATCTTATAAAAAAACTAAAATTATATTTAAAATGGGTGCACCGTCAAAAGGTTGAAAAACTGTATTTTTTTGAAAAATATTTCATTTCTCCAAAAAATTGATTTTGTTCTTATACCACATTCCAGAAAATGAGTAAGTTGAATAAAATTAAAAATGGGGTTAATACTATTCATAAAGGCTGGTTCATAATTATAATATATCTTTGTTTAGTGAAACACTGTAATGCGTACAACACACCCTATTGAGGAAGGCCGATCTTGTGTGTAAAGTAAGACACGTTAGGGTTGTGTGTAGGGAATGCATCCTTTGCTGTTGCATATTCTAAAAATATACTTCAGTTATACATTGATAAAAATATATTCATGGTTTTGTGTAAAATGAATTTTATTTGAATGAACGTGAAATTGTGTGCATAACAAGCCATGAATAGAGTTGTGTATTCTACAAGATAATGAGGTGATGCGTATTGTTGAAGATAATATTGGTGAAGCAAACTACAAAAGACATCAAAGAAAATAAAAAGAATAATTATCATAAAATCTTGGGGTATTACATTTATCATAATGAATTCCAGGATATAACCTTTATGCATTCCAAAATTAGTTTTCCAAAGAAGAGTTAACATCATTCTTCATGCTCTTTTGTTTTATTTTCATTATCCAACACATAAAATAAAATTAATACAAGATTATATAACAACCTCATAATACTAAATAAATTTAGTTCATGTTATTATATATTTTTAACCTACACATACACAAACATCAATAAATTTAGTAACTAACATAATGTTATTTTGTACAATGAACTATCAAAAAGCGTAATAATGTTTATTATTTATCCCATTACCACCTACCATGGTTGGAAGTTATGATGGAACTATTCTTTATGTTATATATATATATATGATATTTATGAAATAATATTTTAATATAATTCTTTATATATATATATTTCATTACCTTTTTTCATTCAATATTTTAAAAAAATAAAAACAACATTCATGTGAGTGTATGGATAACAGTCTCTAAGAATAGTGTATATAAAATCCCTTGTATATATTTAATAATAATTTTTCACATCTGTTATTATTTATGAATAATATATTAATGTCAAAATAAATGGAATGCTTTTTTATAATAGTGTACTCGATACGCAACAATGTGTTTCTCTGAAATATTACGTTGCACAAAATATTGAGTTATACACAGAAATAATATAATAATAATAATAATATCCTATATGATAATTTATTAAAAATCATTGAATTTTATGTAATTACCATAACTAACTACAATACTATTCCACATGTTGTTAAATGTTCTTAAATTTATCAAATTAATTTTAGAGGCTTAAATTGTGAATGAATCAAATTTTAAGCATAAAATACTTTAGTATTTTATAAAGGTCACATTACCACTTTTGAAAGAGAACCGTTTTTACATATAAATTTTTTACAATTTTATATATTCTATTATAAAAATTAATATTCTTCCATTGTAAAACTAAATAAAAATATACTTTGGATGATTTTTTTAATATTTGATAAAACATATTTTATAATGAATAGTAAAAAATACAGGATAATAATACAAAACAACATTTTTTTTCTCAATTATTTATTTGGAGATATTGACTTGTAAAATGGTTTTAAATTTTATTTGGATTATATTTTTAAAAATTAATGCTATTTTGGTAATTTTATGTAATTTCACATTAAAATTGGACATAAAAAATATCAATTTTTTTGATGTTTTTGCTTATTAAAAACCTTCAGTCTAGTTTTGACAATGATAATTAATTTTAAATTAATTTCTACCATTTTTATGAATATTGAAAAATTGATTCTATATTTCAATAATAATGGAATTTTTTTTAAATAGGTACCTTTTATTTTTGGGCATTATGAATTGTGACTTCAGTAATTATTTTTATTTACCACGGTTATCTTGTAAATCTGGTAAATAAGGGTAAAAAATAATATTATAATAACATGTAACTACATTAAAAAATTTTATAATCCTATTATATGAGATTTATCTGACCATTAAATCCTTGGGTTTTTGTTAGGATATCATGGATCCACTTGGGTTTGATAATGTACATTTATTATTTTTAATTTATTGAAAAGGGAATTATAACATTAACATGTATCTCTTAACAAACACTATTTTAATTTAGTGAATATAATAATGATATATTTTAATATAAATATTCATTAGAAAAAAAATATGTCCTAAATCATGGTATATTATTTATAATTTTTTTTCATTAAACAAAAAAATTTATTTATAACATAATGATGATGAATTTATTACGTTATTAATTGAATATTCAAATAAATGATTTTATAAATAATAAAATAAATTTAATTTTAACATTGGATGTCATCCACGAATTTTGAGGTTGAAATTGACTTGTATCTATTGGAAATGGTGTCTATACCCATGCATCTATACCCACATTTTAGAAAAACCGTGGGTATATGTGTTTTTTATTGTCTATACCTACGATTTTTTTTAAAATAGTGGGAATTAACTCCCCAATTTAAAAACACCATACGCCTTCTCCACCCTACTCAATCTTTTCCATCAGGCATCCTACATGAACCCTCTCTTCCTTAACCTCTTCCTCCAAACCGCCTCCTCCCCTCCCGACCACCGCCTCCAATTATCTGACCTTCGCCTCCAAGCCCTCTATTACCCTCTACGACCTATGTCTCCTTGTCATCTTACCACTACATCCCGACCATCTCTTCCCCTCCCCGACCTCCTCTTCCCAGCTCCACCTCCACATCCATCCTCACCCTCCTAGCATATTCCTATACCTTATCATCATAGAATATTCATCCATTACCATATCCCATCTCATCTCCATTGCCTCTAGTGTCGTCCCCCTCCCCCCACTCAGCTCCCAATCCTCTAGAAAACTCCCTACCCAATTAATTGCATCTAGGTATGGAATTCCTTCTTGTTTATTTTTTATTCATTCTAATATAATCCCTTATTATTATATTAATATAATCAATAAGTTGAATACTTAATTTATATTTTTTAATTTTCAATAAATAAATAATAATTCTTTTCTGAGGTAAATTATACTTCATAACATTGTTACTGCCACATTATTTTTCATTGACATTGTTTTATACAGTTGTATTTTGTTCTTTGGATATAAACGAAAACCCTACTAATTTACAATCATGTTGTTGAGTACCGTTATAATATTCCATTCCCACATAAGCATTCCATGAATCCTCTTATATGTTCCCACAATTTTATGATATATAAGTTAATTCATTACATATGATTATTCATAGTAGTGGAAGTAAAACAGTTCATGTATTTACTACCATCTTGATGCTCTATCATTGAATACATGAATTTAAGAGGCTTATTTATAATTCACATTGGTTGAAATATTATCCATCTAGGTCACCATACATAATTGTTATACCGTGGAACCAATTCTATCTATATGAAGTTAAGATTCCTTGGTTACCAAAGTTGTGTATTTTTTTCCCAATTGAAGCCTCAATTCTTAGTATCGCATTAACTAAGTATTAAAATTTTGGAGACCCATATTTTAATGATTTGTTTCTACGAGACTCATATAATTTTTCATCGTAATACATATTTTAAACGAATAATGTACATAAATAATTTCACCATCGCATGATCCATATTGTTAACCAAACCAATGATATAGGGTCCATATTTTCTTACTACCACTAATGTATAATCTGTCTCATATTGTGGAGACCGACATTTATATCTATAAAAAATTGAAAAATCATGTTAAAAATTGATTAAAATTGGTTCTCATATAATGTAAACCATATTTATTAAATAATTTGAATTTATCTCTAGTGTCTTATAATCATCAACTACACCAGACCACTCATGAGACTACTATATAATCACATATGGCCATTTTTTGCCAAGATGTAGTTTATTCTCCAAGAATTCAAAAACTAGAGTGATATACCAATAATATTACACCATCCCATTCAAATATTTTTTCAAATTCCAGTGTTGATACATGATGTTCTCCACTACCGGGGCCATCTTCACAGCCGAGACACTCAATTCTTCTAGAATTGTGACAAAATAGTCTATTAACTACTCTAAACCCTTAAAATAGAAATCATAACTCATTTATATCAATTATTGTGTTTCCCCACGCAATTGATCACTAAAAAACCCTTGTGGTTATTTCCTTTTAACTATAATGGATATATTATACTATAATGAAAAAAGTTTGTGTCCATACCATTAACAACACCTATAAACCCCTTGAAATGTTTTACATTTGGCATGATTCAAGATCAATCCTTCTACATGTTCTAGTTTTCATGATGTAGTGTAAGCCTACTCCACAATTGATACAATATATTTTATCTCCACAAATGAGTGGATCCAAGATTAAATCCTAACTCAGTAGATACATTCCCAAGCAAAAAAATATCATGAAGACTATATCCAAAATATAATGACCCACATATAATATATTCAATCACCACAATTCACGGAAACTATACATTCCTATTTTTTATTCCAGTATTAGAAACAATATAGCCCTCTTATAGATTTTGGGAATACATTGGTGTCTCAAAATGTCAAAACATGTAAATGAATAATAATAATTATATCACCATTTTATTATTCAAATTGAGTTCATTCATAGCCTCCCCATAGTTCAATAATTTTATCTTGAGTTTATAGGGCCATGAACATAATCAATTTTCCATTAAGAACTATATATTATATAAAAACACTAACTCACAAAGAGTATCCATCTCAAGATCTCCTGGTTGCTCTATATGACTGAACCCAAACTCCTCCAATATTTTTATTTCCCAAGGTCACCAGGCATTCTATCCATCATGAATATTGTTGTTCTTACAAACATTAACCGATGAAACCTAGGATATGAATATGAAGGGCACATACCTTCTCAAAACCAACCATAAAGATGAATGAACAAGAACATAAGTACTTATCTAAGATTACCAGGTCACCTAATAGAAATATCAGAAATAAAATGTCAATTTTTGTGAATTTATATCATAAACCGACGTTTTTACTTTTGCCTCACAATCCTAAATGTACCTAATATTGTCTAACCATTTGGTAGGTTACACTCAGAATTAGAATATACTACATTCTAAATACGGATTCATGCCAAATAAGGTAACCTATATCTGAAACCTACTACACACATTATTCATAATAGTGGTCATAACTATGGGTTGTTGTTATTCCAATCTAAAAGTATCATGTCATTTAACATTTCAAATATTTAATTTTATGTTTTAACCACCCATTGAAGATAACTTTGACCTACCCACTCATAGGTAAATAAGTAACCAAAACATCCATAAGTAATCAGTACATGTCTCAAAATGCAAACACTCACACCATGGCCTATATAAACTTTCCCTACTGTTTTAGAGCCTCCTCATCATATGGACACCAAATAGCTGGGGCACTCTCAATTTCCCCAACCCCCCAAACCTAATATCCAAATATACTACCCACAAATTCACCAATATATATATATATATATAAATTATTTTATTTTTACTTTAAAATTTTATATTAACCCAAAAATTCCACAATAAGGGATTAAATAAATGAAATTTTAATGAAATATTATAGGTAAAAACACTAAATATGTTGTAATTTAAATTTTATTTTATATAGTTACTAATAATAATAATTTTAATGATGATATTTATATACATTACAAATTTACTTTTACCATAAACTTGATACCTATTTTGTAGTAAATTATGATTTCAATTACATATTATTTACGAAAACATTATTTATGTAATAACTAGCATTTTTTAGTTATATAATTGTGATAATGTCTCCATGTATTCATAGAACATGTCTTTTAAAATTAATGGGTTTGGATATGTATGAAAAAACGATAAAATTATATGAAAAAATATATAAATTTTTTCAAACACTTGTTATAACCGACTGACGTCATGAATCACATAAATAATAAAATTCAATCATGAACCAAAATGGTACATGATATATAAGATTCTTGAAAACATCCCCTCTTATCATACTATTCCTTGGGATGAATTCAATATTACTTCAACTCATGATCAAGTGTTTCATCTATGGATAAATTATATTAATTATTAAATTGAATTTATAATATAAATTTAGTAATAGATAACACATAATTTCCTCATACATGGGTTCTCTTGTCATTGAGAAAGTCATCATACCATGTCTCAACACATTATTATTCTATTTTGTACCTTTCCCAAATTGTAAAACATAAAAAACCTCTAATAACATTTTACTAGGTTCTACCACTATATACCACCAATATGTTCCTGGTATACTAGTAGATATTATACCCTAAGAATGCCTCACCAAATGATGGACGACGCAAACTAACAGTTTGGGTATCGAGTAGTATGGTGGTGTGACTATACAAACATATTCAATTTAAAATAGTTGAAATAAACATAATAATATAAAAATATGAAAATAATATTTTTAACAAAACAATGAAGTGTTTAAATAATAATCCAAATAATCCACACAATCAAAAATTATTTTTATGCAATACATTTAGATAGTCAAAATATAACACAAATAACAAAAGATAAAACAATGAAAACTATGAAAAATGGTCTTGAGTATCAATAGTGACCCAACACCCATTCATAGTCCTAGAATCCATGAATAAAAAACATCAGGTGCTTTCCCAATTGTAAATATACATTATAATAATGATAATTTTGTAGGTTCCCACGCTCTAGGGTAGAAAGTGGTGGGTTTTATTACAACTCAATAGGACACAAAATACAGTGTCCCTAAAATTAAAATTCAATTGTTTTTTTCATAATGATGTGATTTATTAATCTATTATTTATTATTGTATAATTATTTCCAAAACTATATAATTTATGTAAATATTTAATAAAAAAACTACCGATGCTTGATCTCTACAATGAATCTAAACATCATTTTGTAACTAATTTTTCCATCCCACATAAGTCAATAGTCATGGTACATGTCAAATCATAAATGGTATCAATGTGAAAAATAATAGAAACCATGGGAATAATAATATGAGAGATCATAGACATATCAATAGATAATTCTCCCTTAATAAATATCATTCAAAATACAAATGGTTATGCCTTCCCATTCTTCCATATCCATTCTTGTAATCTAAACTGAAAGAACGATCCTTAAAATGTAGATCAATAATAGTATTATAATTGATAGATTACTATAGAGGTATTCCAACCAAATAGATCGGGTCTACTCGAGGTAAATCATCATTCAAAATTAAGTGATGATACACCATAATTATCGAAATCATTAATCAATGACATTTTAATCATAAGATATTACCTGAATCATAGAAGAGATTCCCCTAGTCATTACACATTAATTTCCCACATTTTTATTTCTCATGAGTTCTCAAATAATGTTCTGTGTAAAATTTTGTGTTCTATATTAATCTAAAAACAAGTATTTTATTTTTCAATTGAATTTGAATTCATCTATTTTACCTGAATGCCTTTTCCTTTTTAAGAGTTTTGTTTTGAATTGTTCCACATTGTACGCATTATGTGTTTCTATGTAATTATTTTATTAAAAAATTCATTAAGTGAGTTATTTTATTAAATTAATATTCTTGAATATTTATACCAATATTTTACCCATGATTTCTATATATGAATTATGTAAATTATTTTCAATCCGGGAGATGAAGTGGTTTTCAATAAATTTCATTTCCATATTGGAATTAAATTATTTCACATGGAAAATATTAAATTAAAGGAATATAAGGATTTTTTAAAATATTCTTGTGGATGGATGAGTGATTTTCTTTTTCCTTTTCCTTTTTAATGAAATAAAACAGGTTTAAGGGTGGTTTTAAATGTTAAAAGGTGAATTTGGTAATGTTACAACATTCAAATGATATTTTTTTTTCTCTCCCTTAGTTAAACTATAATGACACATACCACTATTTAATAGACATGGAACCTTTCATGGCCCATTATGGATTACCATGTGGATCATCTCATTATAGGATAGAGGTATGAATTTTTTTCTCTAGTAATAAATGTTTGAACCACTTTGTGTATAGGTGTGTATTTGTTGTCAATAGTTGTCAATGGAATATCAAAATGAAGGAGATCAAGAAGTACTCCGATGAAGTAGAGGAGTGGTGATTCAGACGATTGTTGTACTGATCGGAAGTTCAAAGAACATGTGTCAAAGGTGATACATTGTTTACAACAATGCAGAATGTGAGGTATAATCCATCCAAGGATGATTAAAGAAGAATGAGGTCTTTGGATGAAGTCCATGCAATTACTCATGATTGCATGAGAACCATGCAAGAGACTTCCTGACGAATTGAATCGGTTTTCATGAAGTACATCATACCAGTTGATGAAGAAGACAATGTGCAAAGATTGGACTTCTGAGATAGTCATGAAAATAACATTGTCATAGAAGATGATGATGCTAAAGATGTTCCTTCAAAGACTACATATCACAATATTGGAGGTTGTGATAAAAGCAGAATAGTTACTGAAGTATACAGATCACCAAGATGAAGCGCTGTTGAGGTGATCGTCCTTGTCGACAAAGCAAACAAACGACATAAAAATTTGTTGGCAAAATAGTTTCTATGGAGGCAGGTCGAGTTCGAGGGATGTGGTTAATGATCCATGTTTTTTCAGAGAACGTCGAACAAGGAATGGATGATCTGGAGGCATTACAAAAAGAGCAGATACAAGTTGGTGCTATTTCCCAGTGTTTGCCAAATTTTTGGGCCTCAAAATCGGAAAATGAAGACATGGATTGTCTGCAAAAGGAGGTTCTCACAAAAGGAAGTGGTGCGCGAAATATAAGAGGCTTGCGTGAAATACATAAGTTAGGCGCGAAAAATAGCGGGATGCGCGAAATGAGTGGAGCGAAGTTTTTCGCGCAAACAGTGTTTCAGAATCAGAACTTTGTAAAATGGTAAAGGCAAGGGCTGTGCGAAAAACTAGAGCTGTGCGCGAAAAACCAGAAATGTGCGCGAAAAATGTTGTGCGCAGAAAAGCTGGGTGAATTTTTCGCGCAATCAGCGTATAGAATCAGAAATACAGAAAATCGGCAAAGGCAAGAGGCGTGCGAAAAATCAGAGATGTTCGCACCATGTGCGCGGAAAATCGAACTGGTGCGCGTAAAGTTTGCAGTGCGCAAGAAGGGGGGTTTTACGCGCAGGATCAAAAACGTCTATAAATATGAGGTGAACCCCTCTCATTCGGAGAGGCTCGACACTTAGACAAATCCTGAGCTCCGGCGCGCGGAAAAATTAAGGTACAGAGGTTTGCGCGAAAAAGAAGGCGTTGCGCGAAAAAGCGAAGTTCTGCGCGAAAAAGAAGAGTAGCGCGAAAAGCCTTTTACGCGACAAAAGTTATTTTTACGCGCAAGGTTTGAATTTTACGCCCAAGCCCCCGGGAAGGGTGCGCGGAAAATTTGGGGGTCCCGCAGGCCTTTTGACAGGTGCTTAGCACTCTCAAATCTGCTTTGCGAAGAGAAGAAGAACGATCGTGCAACCAAAATCTAATCTGCACAGAGAGAGAAATATATCGATACACTCAGGTGTCAGAATTGGGAATTGAAGGAAGAGAAGGAGATTTAGTGCATTCAGGTATTTCACTGAAGTAGAATATTGATTTCAAAAGAGCATCAACTCAGGACTCTGATGAAAGCAAAGTATCATGCTGAACAGGAGACAAAGACTTCAATGCATATCTATTGAAGAGACCTTCACGTCTATAAACTGAGTGAGACTTTACCAACGACAGTGAGCCAGGGGGAGTCAACGGGAGTGACCCGAGGGAAGCAGTGAGCTATCCCTGAACCTTTGTAATTGCAGTGAGCCTGGGACAGAGTGACTGTGCCCGAACAATTGTAATCTACAGCTAGTGAAGCATAGTGGATTTAGGTACGACCGGCAACCTGTCGGCGTATGTTCCTTGGACGTAGACCTTAGTGGTGAACCAAGTAAAAATTGTTTGGTCATCTCTTTTCATGTGAATGTTTCATTGCTGATCATATCCATCATACAGATTTGACTAGTTCTAACCAACGTGGGAACAAGATCCACAACTTTAAGAAGAAAAAGTTGACACCCTGATTCACCCCTCCCCGCTCAGGGTGTCCCGGGGTCCTACAAGTGGTATCAGAGCCAGGTTAACGTGTGTTTGATATTCTCCAGTAATTCTATTGAGAAGAGGATTTGAGTTTCTTTCCTAAAGTCAATAATGAAGAGCAGTCTTGATGAAGTTTCTGAGCAGACGTCTACATCTAGCAAGACCATGACAAATAGGAAAAAGAAAGAGAAAAAGCAGCTGAAGAAGTTCCTCATATCCAAAGAAGATGCAATGTCTTGTTCTCCATGACAATCCAAAAATAAATAAACATCAGGCATGGAAGGTATCGAGAAGGTGACTCAGAATTCTTCCAGAGGAAAGGATGACACCCCCAATTCATGCATTCAAGAAAAACTCAAAACATATCTGCATGATATTCCAGAAGAAAGGGTTGTTATTATCTGTAGCCTATTTCAATCTATGCAGGTTGAGATCACTAGACTTGAAAGGGAAGCGGAAAATATGGAAAAGGGGCTGGAAGGAAAAATTATGGAAAGTATGAAGCTCACCAAACGGGTGAAAGCCCTTGATGAAAAAGGTGAAGTCAGCAATACTCTAGAAGAACAGATCCATGCACTTGAAGCTGAGCTGAAGAAGAACAATGAAGTCAAGAATTTTTTTCTGGAAGAAACTTCCATTAAATTCAGGGAACTTGACTCTTTGTTACAAAACAAAGTTAAGATGCATGAAGATGAGGTTGAATGGTTGAAGAAGAATTGTGAAGAGAATATGATCACGATTGAAGATCAGAAGATCATCCTCAATATTGTGGGTCAAAAATTGGAAGCTCAATTGACCAAGATTGAGAACACACATATTGAGACTTCACAAAAGAATGAAATGAGTGATTCTTGCACTCAATGTTCATTGGAGGAGTCTAAATCTGAAATGCCTCCAACATGTGACAAGAAGATTATGACAACTCTTGATTATCCACATCAAGAATCAGTTGCTGCCGGTACTCAATGCTCAATGGAGGATTCTATTGTCAAAAGACCTCTAAAATGTGATAAGAAGATCATGACTTCGCTCATTGATCTATCACAGGAAACTGAGAAAGTGAAGGTACCATCCAGACCATCTTGTACTCATGTTTCTAAATACACTCCGACAATCAGTGCAGGTGGGAAGAAAAGCTCTAAACAAGCATGGATGAGGATAGGTGAGAAGAATAAACCTACCACCATGACTAGGGTGGATAGGAAGAAAATGGAGGAAGCTTCTTCCTCAAATAGAGCACAAACGATTAAGCAGATGGCCCAACAACTTAATACTGAAGAAACAAAGAAGAAAAGATTTGTGGGCCAATGTTGGTGCTGCAATAGATTTGGTCACTGTGCACTGGATTGTTTTTATAATCCCTTTCATGGAAAAGCACAGGGAAAGCCTATATCAAAGGGGAGGAAAGCAGAGAAGAAGAAGCAACATCCACAGGTCCAGAAGCATCTATTTACAGCAAACAGATTTGGAATGCTTGATAACATCTGTGATGTATGCAACGGCAGTGGTCATAATAATGGTGCATGCCTAGGTCAACAGATATCCAGAGCTGATAAGAATAGAAGACCACACAATCCATCTAAGTATGAAGAAAGTACCTTGGGAAGAAATCATAAGAATATGGAGGACACATCACTCCCCAAGAAGATATCAAGTAGGCAAGCTGAGAAGACCCAGGATTTTAGATCCATGAAATTGAAGGGTCATTCATCCAAAAGAAACACTAAGTGGGATGAATCTCAGATGAACCCATGTGGAAGACCTAAACAAGCTGCAAAAGTTCCACATGACATATTGGTCATCTGGCCAGAAGATTTGAAAAGAATAAGGAAATTTGAAGATGTGAAGGCCAAGGTTGGTGACAAAGGAAAAGGAAAACTTTCACATGATGAAGACACAGTGGAGGAGAGATTGCAAACAAAGAGAAACACACGTGTCAAAGAAGTTCTGTGTGAGAGATGCAAGAAATCTGGTCACGTTGCAAAAAGTTTCCTAACCTTAATACCAGAGCAAGAAGCAGTCCTTAAGAGGATTAAGAATGTATCATTCATGATGGATGCTAAGCAAAACAATTCTCCACACAAAGAAGAAGAGAATGTGAATAGAGCCATGCCACACCGACAGATGTCAGAACACATGTTCAAATGTGCAGGCATGAAGACTGGAGTGAACAGAGGAACTTGGTTGAGAAAAGAACCTCAACCAAGCAAGTCTTATTGATGAAGCAAGAAGGAACCACCTTATTCCCATAATCATTTGTGTATTGTATTTGTGCTAATAATGTAGGGAATTGAAGGTGAAGCATGCTCTCAGGGGGAGAACCTGAGAAGTAGTGAATGATGTCAACTCTTGATAGCCAAGCTGAAGAAGTTTCCATCCTAAGTAGATTCTTCAATTGATATTCAATGATTATGATGATGAAGGATCACTCTTGATGAAGATGATGAGGAGTGTTTCCCTTGAGGGGGAGAAAAATGAAAAAGCTTCCATAATCACTGTTTCGATCAATATCAACTCCAGCTGGACTCAAAAGCAGTTATTCTATGAATTTCACGCCAATGGAGAAGGTATGCCATTTCTTAATCTCTATCCCTTGGTTACTCAAATCAAAGATCATTCTACAAAGGCGGAGTAACTGAATTGATCAGTGACATAACAAAAAATTTGAAGTTCCCCAAGGTCATTTTTTTCCTGCCGATTGCACATGAATATTTTTGATCCACATGCTGTTGTGAGTGCAAGAGTTTTAGGTTGGTTTTTCTCTATCATAGTGATTTTTCTTAAGCCTGAAATAAAAGTGGTAAACCCTTGAAGACAAGATACATGAGTTATAATCTCATATTGGTATCATGATATGTGGATAATGGACAGCCTTGTTGACTTAATCAAATCCTCTTGTTTTCTACATCGAGCACTGCTCAAGTAGACTTAGAGTGAAATGATTAATGAAACTTTGCTTAAGTGAGGATTGATACCCTCCCTACCATGCGCTTTGTATTTCTTGTCAATAAGGGGGAGAGAAAGTGAAATGCAGAAGATTCTCATTTTGACATTGACGGATTCATTTCAGAAGATGTTTAAGGTATTGACAACAAAATACAAAGGGGGAGATTGTTGGAACCACTTTGTGTATAGGTTTGTATTTGTTGTCAATAGTTGTCAATGGAATATCAAAATGAAGGAGATCATGAAGTACTCCGATGAAGTAGAGGAGTGGTGATTCAGACGATTGTTGTACTGATCGGAAGTTCAAAGAACATGTTTCAAAGGTGATACATTGTTTACAACAATGCAGAATGTGAGGTATAATCCATCCAAGGATGATTAAAGAAGAATGAGGTCTTTGGATGAAGTCCATGCAATTACTCATGATTGCATGAGAACCATGCAAGAGACATCCTGACGAATTGAATCGGTTTTCATGAAGTACATCATACCGGTTGATGAAGAAGACAATGTGCAAAGATTGGACTTCTGAGATAGTCATGAACATCACATTGTCATAGAAGATGATGATGCTAAAGATGTTCCTTCAAAGACTACATATCACAATAGTGGAGGTTGTGATAAAAGCAGAATAGTTGCTGAAGTATATAGATCACCAAGATGAAGCGCTGTTGAGGTGATTGTCCTTGTCGACAAAGCAAACAAACGACATAAAACTTTGTTGGCAAAAGAGTTTCTATGGAGGCAGGTCGAGATCGAGGGATGTGGTTAATGATCCATGTTTTGTCAGAGAACGTAGAAAAAGGAATGGATGATCTGGAGGCGGTACAAAAAGAGAAAATACAAGGTGGTGCTATTTCCCAGTGTTTGCCAAATTTTTGGGCCTCAAAATCGGAAAATGAAGACATGGATTGTCTGCAAAAGGAGGTTCGCACAAAAAGGAAGTGGTGCGCGAAATATAAGAGGCTTGCGCGAAATACATAAGTTAGGCGCGAAAAACATCGGGATGCGCGAAATGAGTGGAGTGAAGTTTTTCGCGCAAACAGTGTTTCAGAATCAGAACGTTGTAAAATGGTAAAGGCATGGGCTGCGCGAAAAACTAGAGCTGTGCGCGAAAAACCAGAAATGTGCGCGAAAAATGTTGTGCGCAGAAAAGCTGGGTGAATTTTTCGCGCAATCAGCGTATCGAATCCGAAATACAGAAAATCGGCAAAGGTAAGAGGCGCGCGAAAAATCAGAGATGTTCGCACCATGTGCGCGGAAAATCGAACTGGTGCACGTAAAGTTGGAAGTGCGCAAGAAGGGGGGTATTACGCGCAGGATCAAAAACGTCTATAAATATGAGGTGAAGCCCTCTCATTCGGAGAGGCTCGACACATAGACAAATCCTGAGCTCCGGCGCGCGGAAAAATTAAGGTACAGAGGGTTGCGCGAAAAAGAAGGCGTTGCGCGAAAAAGGGAAGTTTTGCGCGAAAAAGAAGAGTAGCGCGAAAAGCCTTTTACGCGACAAATGTTATTTTTACGCGCAAGGTTTGAATTTTACGCGCAAGCCCCCGGGAAGGGTGCGCGGAAAATTTGGGGGTCCCGCAGGCCTTTTGACAGGTGCTTAGCACTCTCAAATCTGCTTTGCGAAGAGAAGAAGAACGATCGTGCAACCAAATCTTGATCTGCACAGAGAGAGAAATATATCGATACACTCAGGTGTCAGAATTGGGAATTGAAGGAAGTGAAGGAGATTTAGTGCATTCAGGTATTGCACTGAAGTAGAATATTGATTTCAAAAGAGCATCAACTCAGGACTCTGATGCAAGCAAAGTCTCATGCTGAACAGGAGACAAAGACTTCAATACATATCTATTGAAGAGACCTTCACCTCTATAAACTGAGTGAGACTTCACCAACGGTAGTGAGCCAGGGGGAGTCAACGGGAGTGACCCGAGGGAAGCAGTGAGCTATCCCTGAACCTTTGTAAAGGCAGTGAGCCTGGGACAGAGTGACTGTGCCCTAACAATTGTAATCTACAGCTAGTGAAGCATATTGGATTTAGGTACGACCAGCAACCTGTCGGCGTATGCTCCTTGGACGTAGCCCTTAGTGGTGAACCAAGTAAAAATTGTTGTGTCATCTCTTTTCATGTGAATGTTTCATTGCTGATCATATCCATCATACAGGTTTGACTAGTTCCTACCAACGTGGGAACCAGATCCACAACTTTAAGATGAAAAAGATGACACCCTGATTCACCCCTCCCCTCTCAGGGTGTCCCGGGGTCCTACAATAAAAGTTTTGAAATTGGTTATAAAAAATAATTCACTTGCATTACAAATGTGAATTAAATATTAAGTACATATGTTATAATTTTTATTTATCTTTAGTACATATAGAATTTTAAATTATTGTTTAAATTTTTTATTGAAAGATCAATTATTTTTAAATTTTATAGAATAGAATGAAGTTGGATGTATCATATAAATAAGATTTAAACCGTATTTCAAAACAATTTGTATATTTTTTTTATTTTTCTATATGACAATGCTTCAGATAGTGGTTGTATATAGTGTACATGTTATTAATGTGTTTTTAGACAATGGTTAATCTAGGAAAAAATTAACTACCATATAATGAAATTTGAATTTAAAACAATGTATTATGTTCGGTATCACTAGGAAGAGTTGAGTCAATGTTCTAATATTCATGGTCAAAATGAAAGAAGTGGCATAGAGAATATAATATTTGATTAGATTCCATTTTTTCAGAACCCCTAGATGGATTGTATGATAGTTTAATTATATAGTGACATCAATTCACATATATGTAATACTAATAATGAAAATGATGAAGAGAGAGTGAAAATTGTATTAAATTATTACAAAACTCTATTATATGAGGAATGAACTAAAATGACCATGATGGAATTTTACATGTAGTTATATCATGTGAAAAAGTTTTATAGAATTTATAATACTGGTATTGTTTATATTCATACATTTTTTAATTACATTATTAATGATGGTGCAAATATAACCTCAAATCATTATTAAGAACAAAAGTTAATTAAACATCTTGGATTTGATATTAATAATCTCCATACTTGTCTGAAATATTGAATTTTATATTGGGGAGATAAAATTGACCATAATGCATGTAATTAATGTTTTATATCTCAATGGATGAAAAATAGAAATGGAACACCATCTCATGAGGTATAAAAATTAATGTGGCACTTTCCATTGATTCCCAGACTTCAAAATCAATTCATGTCTGCAGAAATCTCAGCCAATATGTGATGGCATGATGATCAGATAATTAAAGGTAATGATGAGTTGGTTTATACTATAGATATATTATCATGGTAGACATTTGATTCACAACCTCTTAATTTTTTACCTGATGTTTGTAATGTCATGTTCGGTCTATCTGATCATGGTTTTACTCCATGTGGTCAAATGTGTATATCTAACATCATATGTAGTTATTTTAGTCATGTTAATAATCTTCATCAATGGATGTCAATGAAAGAACCTTTCACTTGTGTGATTATAATGATATATGTGCCTTATGATCGTTGTAATTAAATATATGTATACTTGAAGCCTTTTATATGATATTTGAAACATCTTTTGTATATGGGTGTGCAGAAATTTGTTGTTTCTTCAAAGAAATATTTTTAAATTTGCGATTCCCTTCTGTGGACCATATTTGATTTCCCTTCATATGCAATGATTTCTGGGTGTAACAAGAATGGATAACTATCGTACCCCTTTTGTATGAAGAATACATGATCGAGAAGGCTTAAATATTATCATTGTTTCAGCATCATGGGGCATCAATGATTTCATATTGACCATCAATAAATGATGAATCATGAGAGGTTTGATAATACCATTGAGATTAAAAAACCACCTAAGCATTTTCCAAGAAGTGATGTGCAAAATGAATTGAAATATTTCAGATTCTCATTAGGTAATTGTCTGTTGAAATATAAAATGATGATGAATGTTGACATTGATTCCATATAAAATTGAAAAAAGGGGATTATTTTTTTGAGTTTCTATATTGGTCTACCACTTTGATACATCATTGTTCAGATATAATGAATATTTAGACAAATATATGTTAAATTATTCTTCCAATTATTCTTTAATATCTATGGTACGACCAAAGATGACTTAAAATATCAGCGGGACTTGTTATATTGGGGTATTTGACCAGAACTGCCTCCTGGGTGTATAGGTGAAAAAATAGAATGATCCTTGTGCTTATTTTGAGATGACACCAAAATAGAATTATCAATTTCATGTAGTATTAGAGAATATCAAGGTTCTTAATATCTATTCCAGAAACATATCTAAAAAATCAATATTAGAGATATAAAACTAAAATATATAAAAACTCATGATTATCACATCCTCCTAGATGAATTTATTCCAATATAAATTTGGCATTTTTTATCCAATAATGTTAGGGTGATATATAGTCTCCTTTTCCATTTTTTGAGATAAATGTGTGCTAAAATGTTATCGAAGCCATTCATGATAAAAATGCTGTAGGTGGATCTATTAATTTTATGGGAGAAGGAAAATATTTTTCCTCCATCCTTTTTCACTTGATTTTTTCATTTAAAGATTCATCTTACAACTGAAACACTTATTTAGGAGCAATTTTATTTTAGTGTAGGAATCCCACTGAATGAAATATGATCACAATGAAATCATATGTTCAGAACAATAATTATCCTAATGGTTTGATTGTTTGGGGTTATTTGGTTCAAGAATGAATTTATTTTTTTTCTATGTATTTGTCTGATGTCACCTCAAGACATAACTAGACAATGATAAATGAAGATGTCCAGAATTGGAAAATTTAACCCTAATTTCTATCTCTTACCCAAACAAGTGGAATTATTGGGTCTTATAAATTGTCTACATTTATCCTTGAATAGAATGAGATCGAACATCACACAGTCCTATTTAATAATGTCTTTATTGATTAATATATAATGTATGTACATTGAATATTTATATGTTACTCATATTATGAAATTTCATATAAATTTTACAATTTTATAATAAGTTTATGTAGGGACACAATCAAATTATAAGTAGACTTCATCGATCATTGCCTTTGAGAAGCAGAGTGGCTTTGCATAGCCTAGTGTTTCCTTCTTGGTTATAATAAATGGTATTACCATTACTTAAATTACATTAAAATACATATAAACATATAAATGTACTATTCAAATATATTTCAGGTGTTCATATTACATGTTGACTATGTTTCTCATGAATTATTATATTTGGATTTTGGTCATAATTCTTGTTTTTTGTGAATGAAAATCATTTGAAATCAGTGGGTATAAATAGGTTATAATGGACAGAGGAATGAAAACGGGTTCACAACATAATGGTGTAATTTTAACCATTACAAATTATTGTTTGTTCAGAGTGTCATATTCTTGGCCTCGCTATAAATATGTTTATTGTTAGACTTTTTTAGAAAATATTGTTATTCGATTTCTAATCATTAGGTAGAGTCAACTTTATGAAATGTAAATGGTATGATTCAATGAGATGACATTGTAAATTTATTGATGAATTTTGATTAAAAGTTATTGATATGAGTCGGTTCCTACGTACTGATAAACCATATATTTTTGGCTCAATTTCTAATCAAGTCTTTTATGTGAAAGAACATCTGAGACCCGATTATTTGTTCCTTAAGGACGTTATCCCCAGATATATTTTTCATGATTTTGTTTCAGAAATTTCCACCATTTAAGCACCCTTTGTGTTGCCCAAAATATTTCATTTGATAAAACAAATTGTCCCATTGTGAGTGTTTATGATGAACAAGATGTAATCCTCGGTAATATATACAAACAATCTTATATGTTCATTTTTAATTTAGATTACAATGAAATTAGTTTCTAAGGTTAGTATTATTGTAATTACATTAATAATGTCTTAGCTATGTGTAATTTGTTTGTTTTCTATATTTTATATTGTCATTACATTAAATTATATTTATTTCAATGTACACAAATAAGCTTAAATTTTTCTCTTAAAAATATATAACTTGGTCATGTAAATTTAAATTTTTTTTTAATAATTTCCTTAAAATAATTTTTAAAATTTTATAATTACAAGAATTTAAATTGATTCCTCTCAAGAATTACTAATATATGTATGTTTAGGAATCATTTGTAAGAGATCTTTTTTATGATTTTCAATTCATTCTTATGTAGATTATGCGAAATACAATATAAGGATTAATGATGTAACTATTTGATCCTAATCAACTTAGGATTGAGTGTGCAATACCACTGTTACATACAATAGTGAATCTTATAATTGTAAATTTTTTCATTGTAATTACATATAACATATCTTAAATATTCGTTATCAATTTTTTATGTACATTAATTTCCATTGGATTTAACTCTTAACCGTGTTAGCATGGGTATGAGTTGTGATGCTCCTATAACTAAATGGAGATCTAATCATACCCATTTCCACATTGACCCACCATTAGAAAACCCTTCGACCGCACTATTCAATCATCCTCTTGAGCCTTTGAGGATGTTTTTTTCATTCCTCCATCATCATCACAACTACCCTCTTATTCACATGCCTTGTCTTTTTCTCCTTTAGGAATGATCCCACTGATGCCTGCATCAATTATTTTTGCCTCATGTACCCATAAGATGACTACACAACCTCTATAGATATTTACACCTTTACCATATCCATGTCTGATTCTGTATCCTCCATCCTACAACACATATGTTTCCATGTATACACTGCCTCCAATTCCAACAATCCATTCATAATCTTATTAGTATATTTTATTAGTTTCCATTCCAGTGCTTGAAGTAAACCTAGAGAATTCACTATAAAACAATTTAGCAGATGATATTGTGTCAAGACAATACATTGATCTGTTACGGTATATATAGAAGCATACAGACGAGTTTTGGATTATAAATATTTCAAATTATATCACATTATTTTTTTAAAGTTGTATCGTGAATTAATTCTTATTTCCCAATATTTTTCAAATTTAGTGGGACCATCAGCTATGAATCATGGGTGCACTAAGATGGAGGATTTTTCAAATCTCCATACATTGCTAATGGTGGATTGTAATCGACCAAATCAGATTGTATGTCCAAATGAAACACGGTGTAGAAGTTTCATGGACACTTTGGACAGGTCTCATGATATCATTATGGTGAAACTGGTGTAATGTAGATGTATCTGTAAAGAGATCAAGGTATATATATGGGATAAAATGAAGATAAACATTTATATAAATTAATATATATATTTTTGGTATATTTAAATGAAATAACATTTTCATTGGAGATTCATTTTATCTTTCCCAATTTAAAAGATGCTAAGACTGACAGGTTGATGGATTTTGTTGAGTTATGGGATGCATATATGCATGAGTTGAATGTTGGTTTGATGTGTAGGTTTGTAATAACTAAGAGGTGGTACACATATTCCCCAACAATCCAAATTCTCAATATGAAAAAATGATTTCACATTGGAGGAATCCTGTGGTTACAGTAATTTCAATATTTAATGGTATGCATTAAAAATTTAATTCATATTAATTGTATTTGATTTTTTTATGAAGTGTTAGAGAAGAACATAAACAATTAGTGTTCAATGAAATATTTTCACACATTGGGGAGTACTAAAATGATCGATCGTAAAAAGAACTATGTACATTAATTGGGTATTTTGATGTAATACCTGCTGTTCTAATGAAAATATTATTGAATAGAAATAGGCATGGTTTTTTAATGTCCCATATATTGTTATAATCTAGATTTATACATTTCTCTTGTACTATAATCTATATTGTGAATTTATGGTCATATACCATGTTCCAAAATATATTTCTATAGTAGTATTAAAAAAGAAGGATGTGCAGTAAATGCACAGACATAAGATTTTTTTTTAATTTTTTATAATTTATATATTAAATATTTATATGAAATTTCTAATTAAATATGATTATAACTTCAACAGTGTTCCTTGGAGGTCCATGATAGTATGGAAAATAAATACTTTGAGGGACATGATCATTTATCTATGATATTATATGAGGAGAACCCAAGAAGAATAAAATTTCCACCAAGGAACTACCACATCCCCTCTAGGTATTGGTCATCATCGAGATCCCTTTAAGACTCCTTGGCATCTGATATATAAATTGATTATGCTAATGTAGCTGAGTAAAAGATTATAGCTTTAGGGGAGAATGAAATACGTTAGATGATGACCGAGACTTTCTTGAAAGCTATAGATGTTTTGATTCATTCACATCCTCAGAGGCTATTGCTAATTTTGAATAAAATATGCCATCAATGTTCCCTTTAAATGATGTTTCTGGTGATTCCAATGATGATTATATTGGAGATGAATATATTGGATATAGTGCTTTTGGTGGTGATGATATTGCTGATACTGCTTTTGGTGATGATTCTACTGAAGATGTTGCTGCTTCTACTACTGCTGATGATGATGATGGGAATGAAAATGGGAATAGAGATGTTGGTGATGGGGGGATATTAATACCCTCCATTGTTGACATTGAATAGAGACTTATGTATGTACATTAAGAATATTAATTTAATTCTACTATGGATGGGAATAGTTAATTTATATATTTCTGAAATGTTCTACATAAATTTTTAAATCCATTAACATAAATCTGACATTAGAATCCTTATACATGCATAGGTGTAAGTGGGTGAACATGTAATCCTAATTATATGTAAAGGGATTAGTGATATATCTTGGATATAACCATATGGTGTGGTTTTCCTAGTCTTATTCATATAATTCGTATTTCTTTTATACACTATATTAGTTGGCTCACAAATTCCATGTGAGCTTAATTTATTTAGCACATCACAAAGGATCATGGTCAACTACAGGAACTAGTTAATCTACCATGGGTGCACTAAACTACCATGAGTGTAATGTCCTGAATCATTATAGGCTATAAAATTGTCAATGAAATTAGATGTTATTATTTTTTAGAAGGTTGGTTTAGAGAATCAAGAGTCAAAAAATATTTTGAGAGATTGGAATCCTTAAAAAAAATATTTTTGGTTGTGGATTAAGGAGAATGAGGTGAATTGTGGGATTTCTGAAGTGCCATTGAATGGATGAGAGGTTGGTGTGTCTTAGAAGTGATCTTAGGTATTTTGGTTTATTCATCTTTTGTGTTTAAAACCTCATTCATTTTCCTCTCATTTCACTTGGTTTTAATTTGGAATTTGAAGTCAATTCCAACTGTGCATGGTAAAATATACCATAATCGATGGAGTTTCACACACCCTACATAGAAGTCATCATGTGATGATTTTTTCATGCCACCGCTGTAGGTTTTGGTGAATTATGTCATTGTTATTTTATTATGAATTTTGGCTTAACTTGTCCCCCCCCTCCCCGCCTCCTTCCCAAACAACACACCCCTTCACCCTCCCATATTGATTCCCCCACTTCCTCCCATATTTCCCTCTCCCTTCTAACCTACACCCCCAACCATTCCCCACTCCCTACATGTAAACCCCCTCCCCCCAACCTGCAGCCCCACCCCTCCCTTTCAAAATTCATCCCCTTCCCAACCTAAACCCCATCCCTCCAAAACTACACACACCCTCCCCCTCACAACCTATTTACCCTCCTTCCCAAACTTCCACCTCCCTCCCATAATACACACTCCCCTACCCCTACCAAGAATTATGACTTATAATTTTGGATGGTATTTTTGATAAATTTTTTAGGAAGTATTGATTAAATATGATATATTTTTTCTACCAATGTAATTTATTATTTTTCGCATACTCAAAATGAATATGTGAAAAAACATAAAAAAATACATTTTCAATAAATTTATTGTTCTTATAATTTTTTATGAAATGATTATTTCTATTATAATGGATGTTTATTAATTTTATTAAATAATTATAATCATAGGTTATAGTTAATATTTTACAAAAAATAATAATATTGATATAAACAGATTTAATGAAATTAAAAATTATTTAAAATTACAAACAAAAACTCAAACTAAAAGATGAAAATGGATCTCAAATAGATCATGCATGTAGGGATGTAGGTAGAATCATAGTGATACCCATGAAAAACCAAAAACTCTAGTCAAAATTGAAAATAGATGTATTAAACTCTAGTTTTTATTGAGGATAGATTATGATAGACTATGGAATCATTTATCTAGGGTTTCCATCTTAATCAAGCTCAAGCATCATCATTCCTAATGTTAAAATGAAATAGAACTAATATGGTAAAATTGTATTGTGGTTTAAGATCCATGAAACAGAGTCTAGAAACAAAAAAAACATGGTGGGATACTTATAATTTTGGCATCAAATATTCAAATGGATGTGAACCCCTGAAATATTTCATGGCTTTTTGTAATTTTCATCAATATTATACCATTCTATAGAATTTTTTACTGAATATCTTGACCGTTAATGAAAAAAAAATTCTGAAATATATGAAGAAAACTACAAAATAATAAAAAAACAAAAAGGAATCCATTAAATTAATTAGAGAATACACATACATGATAAACCCTTCAAAAAACAGTAAAATTTAGGTACCTACCTTAGTACCGACATTGAAAAAAAGTGACACAATATGTCAATTGAAACATCGTAATTCCCTCATGTGGGATCCATATTTGTCAATATATTGGACCAAAATATGGAGATACATATAGAGGCATAGAATTGATGAAAAAAGATCACACTAAAAATTTTCTTGTGGCCAATGTGATGGAATACTCCAAAAGCTACATAATGGATTACAATATCATTTTCAAGATCATCATGAATTCGGTAGTTGATAATATAACAATTTGAATCAATGAAATAAACATCCAACCCATGGATAACATGAAGACCGCATGTAACAACCAAAGTTTCATGAATGAAAATCCCTCTTAATATAATTAAATGTATCATTATTTTTATATAAAATGTAAAATTATTTGGTTGTATGTTATGAATTTTTGACCTTTGCTCCTTTATCCATTGAACAACGATCACGTGATTGGTATAAATATAGGGATTTTAAAAATCCAATTCACTCAGACAAAAGAAGTGATGGCCTCATCCAGTAGAATTGCTCCATACGAAGCCCATTTGCCGGAGCTTGGAAAAGAGGTGGCATCCGTGGGCACTGCTCTTGACCAATACCAAGCTGAGCATCATCATGTCAAAGTCGAATAGGATCATCTACGGGAGAAGTGGAAGTTGATAGAAATTACCAATCGAGCGATGTTATCGGAGCCACCCCAAGAGTATGTCTCTATCGCACACCTTACCCTTAGGTCTTATTCGGCTGTTTTAAGGGGTTATGTAACAAATATCTAGAACTATGTTCACGTATATTATTTTTGTATATAATAAAAAAAATACTTTCTTTTCATTATTGATAAATTGTAAATAGTTTTTAATGTAAAAATAGTATTTTTCAGTTATTATTTAATTAAGAATTAAATTTTTTATAATTAAGGGATTTTTTAATAAAATTATATTGTAATAAAATATTATTATAATTATTTAATTAAATTTTATTAAATTTAATGATCTTATAATTTTATGAATGCAATTATAATTTGTATTATGGTTTGAAATCCATTTCTGTCATAACCGGTGAATTTTCGATAAATGTAGGTTTTTGTTTCAAAAGTGAAAATTAATATATTTAGAAAATTATTTAGATAAAATATATTTTATTTCTGGAATTAGGATGATGAAATTATCAAACGGTTAATTTTTCATAATTTTCTGAGACAGTCAAATGTTTGGGTAAAAATTAAATATCGTTTAAATATATAATGTATTTTATGACATCATAATGTCCCAATAGTGATGTAATAGAATACAAAAATCTTTATTTTCGGCCAATATTTGTTTTTCCAGTAAAATAATGTGATTTTTGGTTTGTTTGAATTATTTTGAAAGCATTAATGGACCCCTCAAGATTTATTAAACACCTTGTCTTTTTAAATTAATTTCCTTGGGAGTGTGACAGGCCTCCACATAAGAAACCCTATTATTTTAAAAATTTCATTCTTTGGCCTTATAAAATATTATTTCCCTCTTCCCTTTTCAATAATACATGGGAAAAAACCATGGTATGGTTTCTGTTTTGGATTAATTTAATGTAAGGGGACCCAAACCTAAAAAATAAACAATTTCCTCCTCACTCAAAGCCATTTGATTTCGTCCAACCTCTTCCCTACACTCTATAGAATCCTTCCAAGGTGCCTCAATCTCCCAAGTAGCCGCCCACATGCCTCACTCTAGCCTTTGGAAGCACACTTCCAAGTAAGGGTTTTTTATTCCTTTCCCTTTTTTGTCCAATTTTCATTAAGTTGTTTTTCCAGTTTAATTTCAATTATTAATGTTGGGGTATGGTTTTACACATCCCTCATACTTCCCTATTTATTTTTGAATTATGGGAGACCCCTTTACCTCTCATTAAATTCATCTCATGTACACCCGTTACTATGCCTAAATTCTGAAATGAACTTCTCTCTCCTCTTTTACATTCAAGAAATACTTTTATATCATGAATCTAAATTCACATACAATTTTTGGGACATGTATCAATATGACCTCCATACATTCCTTTACATTGAAATATGATGAGTAACCCCTTTCTCTCTCATAAACCATTTTTATGAATTCTTATGTCACACTGTTACGCTGCCGAAAGCGCACAAATTTTCTAAGACAATGACATTGCGTAATGAATACCATGCCCATTTCTCCATCAAGGGTATTCACATTTATGAAAATTTACTTATTGATAATAAAGTTCCATGTATGAATTCCACATTAATTTATCATGGAATAAATGATAATGTTCTATGAATCCATGTTTTATGATCTATATGGCACACTTATGCAGGAAATTAAATGCTTAAGAAGGGTGCGCCTTATAGCGGTCCAATGCATTGGGTAATGTATAGTATCATGATACATCATGTGCAATGAGTGTTGACTCGTGCTAATTAATGTGAAATGACGGTTTAATCATGCTTCATGTTTAATGAGGATTTACTCATGCTCCATGTGCAATGAGTCTTGGCTAAGGCTAATTCCATGATAAGTGTTGTTGCCACATTTCCATGTTTTGATTATCATGCTTTATCTAGCCTTTATTTTCATATTTCACTTGTGCTCTATTAATATGCCTAATTTCTAACATGTATTTTACTCCTTATGTTATTCCATGTGTATTCCTTTACTGGGATTTATAGCTCACCCTTTTCTTATGCATGACCTCAGGTTATCCCATGCAATGCTAAGTATGAGGGATTGTTTTTGTTATGTAAAGGAAGTTTTCAATAAAGATGTTGTATTTCATGTTTCAAGTTATTATGTAATGATCCTAATACCGAAAGACACTAATCCTCTCGATCTTATTTTTTATATCAAGTGATGTTTTATTTAAAAAATAATGTTTACGTTTTAATATAAAGCCGGATAGTCATAGTTGGTATCAGAAGATTTGTTTAGTTATTTTTGGGATTAAGATTAGAAAACCCTAGTAAAGCCTTAGAGACAAGACTAAGTATAATAAAATCATCCATATGTTTTGGTAAGTACTTTGTAAGTGGTTTATAAAGAAAATACATCCCTGTCTAGATACGAGCAGTTAGAGGCGACTTAGGCACAGATGCATCATAGGGGTAAAACCTGAAAACACCGCTTTGAGGTAGACTTGAACGGGAACTGGTGCACGAAAACGAGTCTTGCTGCACTATTGGTCATAAAACTCCTAGGGGATATGTTTTGATAAATTCACAGGCATTTTATGATACCTTATTATGGTAATTAAAAAAATTACCCTAATAATACATGTTAGAATGTAGATAATGAAAATCCTAGATTGAAGCCTATATGAGTTATGGAAATAAAAGTTTATTTTTAAGCCATCAAATTTTGTCTTAGATTACCCTATATTTGTTTCCCCCCTAACATTACTTTTATTCCAGCCAATGGACGGTAATAAGAGGACTCAGGCTAACAACCAATGTGAAGATCAGTGTGATGATTCTACTAATGAGATGCACAATCCATTAGAAGCGAGAATCGCGAACATTATCGTGCTTCTCTTTCAGCTAACTCATGTTATGAATCGAAACATGGGGAAGAGGAATGTTCATCCCCCCCTAAGAAAGTACAAGTTGTTATCGAGAGATTCATGAGACAATGACCTCCTACTTTTAGTGGATCATCCTATCCCACGATCACTGAACAATGGATCACCTCCATTGAAAAGATCTTATCCATCCCTCAATGTTATAAACAAGAGAAGGTTCTCCTGCTGGCTTATTGTATTAATGGTGAAGCTGATCAATGGTGGATGTTTATCAAAAATACGAAGCCTGATGAGGAGATCGAGGGATTGGAATTGAAGGATTTCCCAAATCTGTTTTTTGATAAATATTTTCCGCACACCCACTGGCTTAAGATGGAAAGGGACTTCCTTTACCTCACGAAAAAAGATGAAGAATCTGTTGGAGCGTACGAGGAAAACTTAAAAAGGAATTCAAGATACACTTTTGGCTTTGTTGTTACCCCCGAATACAATGTTGACCGCTTCTTTGGTGGGTTTAAGCTTATCCTATGGAAAGCATTAGTGATCTGTGACTTCGACAGCTATGAGGAAATTGTCCAATGTGCCCTCAAGGTTGAAATGGAGATTGGAGAATCATATGGGTATCATGGGGATAAGAAACATAATGTGGACTTCAATTCTGGTGGTCCTATGGATAAATTCAATGGTGCTAAGAAGATCCAGCACCCCACTTTCCAAAAGTGCAGAAAGAAGCACCCTGGAAATTGCCTCAAGGGGATGAGGAAATGCTTTAGGTGTGGTAGAGAAGGGAACATAGCTGTTAACTGACGGCAAGAAAGACCCACGTCTGTGAAATAGGAGAAGAACACTCTGTTAGAACCTCAACATGTTGTTCAATGCAGCAAATGCAAAGAACCGGGTCATTTTTCAAATCAGTACCCTAATCCAAGGGTTTTCAGAGGCATCTAACAACCTCCAAGGCCGCAAGTAAGAGCTTTTTCCATCACTTCTTCTGATGTAAACCCCGAAAACAATGTGGTGACAGGTACGCTTGTTATTCATTCATGAATTGAGAATGTACCTTTTGATTCAGGTTCTATGCATTGTTTTATATCTCTATAATTTTTTAGAACAATCCTAGAACCACCACAAATCATTGAAGTGAAGTTGTCAGTGAGTACGGAAAAGGGGGAAATCCTTGCATCCCATGAATATAAGTACTCCCCTATTATAATGTATGGAATGAATTTCCCGGTGAACCTCGTCATACTCCCTCTGGTGAAATTTGATGCAATTCTTGGAACAGATTCACTCTCCTTATATAGAGCCAACATAATTTGCTGGGAGAGGGAAATCACTCTTCATATAGAGAATCGAACCACAATTAATTACAAGTGTAAGGAGGAGGATGAATTCCTTTAGCTCTATCATCTCAATCATGGATATTACTTCCCTATGATCACGTGTATCTAGCTCATATGATTGAGTCCATGGAAGAAACCATCATTGATGAAATTCCTATTGTGAGGGAATTCACGGAATTGTATCCCGAGGAACCTCATTGTCTTCCTCCTAGAAGAGATGTTGAATTGTCAATTGAACTTTTTCTCGGGGCTTTACTAATATCCAAGAATCCATATAGAATGAATATTTTAGACTTTGATGAGCTAAAGAAACAACTACAGGAGAATCTGGATAACTGTTTTATACGCCCAAGTGAATCAACATGGGGTGCACAAGTCCTCTTCATCAAGAAGAAGGATGCGTCAGTGCGCCTTTGCATCAATTATCATGAACTTAAAAAAATCATGATAATGAACAAGTATCTTCTTCCATGGATCGATGACTTGTTTGATCAGCTACGTGGAGCACAATACTTATCCAAGGTTGAATTTCAGTCGGGATATTATCAAGTAAGGGTGAAGAAAAAAGATGTCCTCAAAACTGCTTGTAGTACAAGATACGAGCACTATGAATTTATAGTAATGCCTTTCAGACCCACTAATACTACAGAAATCTTCATGGATATAATGAATAGTGTCTTTAGATATTACCTTGACAAATTTGTGGTTGTCTTTATAGATGGTATTCTAATATTCTCGAAAACCAAGGAGGATCATGAGGAGTATTTAAAAACTATACTAGAGAATTTGTGCCAGGAGAAGCTCTATTCAATGTTCATCAAGTGTGAGTTCTGGTTAAATGATGTCTCATTATTGGGCCATATCATCACATGCAATGTGATATCTGTGGACCCTCCAAAAAAGATTCAATTGAGGGATGGCCGAGGCCAACATCATTAATGGATATTCACATATTCTTGGGGTTAGATCGATATTATCCAAGATTTTTAGGATATTTCTCAGGATTGTCAAACCCCTTTAACAAGCTAACTCGAAACGGAGTAATTTTTGCTTGGAGTGATGAATGCGAAGAAAGCATCAAAGAGTTTAAAAGGAGGCTTATCACTGCACCTGTGCTCACTTTACCCACAAGTGGGGAACTTTTTGTTGTATTCAATGATGCTTCAATGAAGGTCATAGGCTATGTACTAATGCAGAATGATAAAGTGATATCTTATTCATAAAGGTATTTGAAAATACATGAGGAAAACTATACAACACATGATCTGGAGTTGGCAGTGGTGATCTTTGCTTTGAAAATCTGGCGGCATTATCTCTATTGGGATTAATGTGAGATATATACTGACCACAAGAGTCTTAAATATATATTCAAACTAAAAGATCATAATATGCGCCATAGAAGATTGATAGAGCTCATCAAGGATTATGACTGATTAATACATTACCATCCGGGGAATGCAAACAAGGTGGAAGATGCCCTATGTAGAAAGGACCCGGCGATTCTATCAATGATGAGAATTTAGAAGGATACAATCTTCTCAGAATTGATGACGATGGACATGGGAATCATAAAGAAGGTAATATCATCAATCCTTTCAAAAAGTATTGCTCAATTGTCTCTTTTATAATGGTTAAAGAATTCTCAAAAAGAGGTTGTGGGAACTCAGGAAAAAGATGAAGCTATCAAAAAAGGTAAATCCTCGATGTTTAATGTTAATGATGAAGGAATTGTGCGGTTTGTGAAAAGACTATGTGTTTTTTCACGTCCAGAGCTGAAAAAGGTACTTTTGGATGATGCACATAGTTCAAATTTCTCTATTCACCCATGGAGCACAAAGATGTATTGAGATCTCTAAGAAAACGTTTGGTGGGATAATATGAAGAGGGAGATCGCGGAATATACATCAAAGTACCTGGTGTGCCATCAAGTGAAGGCAGAGAGGCAGAAGTCTAAGGGGATGATGCAACCATTACCCATACCAGTATGGAAATGGGAAAACATCACCATGAACTTTTTCACAAGAAATACAAGGACATACAATGGAAACAATGCATTCTTGGTTGTTGTGGATCGTCTTACAAATACTTCACACTTCATTGCTATTAGGGAGGATTTCACTTTGGATCAAATGGTACAGATATATATCAAGGAAGTGGTAAGGTTTCATGAAGTACCACTATCTGTTTGGTCTGAATGAGATCCATGATTTAACTCTGTGTTTTGGAAGAATCTTTAACATGCTCTAATTACTGAACTGAACTTCAGTACAACCTATCATCCTCAAACTGATGTCCAATCTGAGCGGACTATCCAAACACTAGAGGATATGTTGAGAGCATGAAAAATGGACTTTAAAGGAGGATGGGATCAACATCTTCCTCTGGTTGAGTTCTCATATAATAAAAGTTTCTACTCAAGAATCAAAATGGCACGATATGAAGCCTTGTATGGGAAAAGGTGCAGACCACCGGCATGTTGGGATGAGGTCGGTGAACATAAGCTGCTTGGACTAGAAATGGGCGAAAAAATGGTGGAGAAGATGAAAACCATTCAGTATCATATCAAGGTAGCCCAAAGTCGACAGAAGAGTTATACATATAACCATTGACGAGATATTGAAATTAAAGTTGGAGACATGGGTTTTCTAAGGATATATCTATGTAAGAAGGTAGTGAGGGTTGGAATGAAAGTTAAGTTAATTCGAAGGTACATCATCCCCTTCGATATTCATTATCGTGTCGGGGTTGTGGCCTATCGACTAGCACTTACACATACAATGGCTAAAATACATGATGTCTTTCATGTATCCCAATTAAGGAAGTACATACCGGACCCTTCACATGTACTCTCTTCGGAGGTGGTATAGTTGGAAGATGATATTTCTAATGAGGAGAAACCAGTGAAGATCATAGATAGTAGAGAAAAAGTTCTATGAAATAAGTCAATGCCCCTCGTGAAGGTGATGTGGCAAAACCACATGTTTGAAGAAGCGACATGGGAATCAGAGGAAGTGATGAAGCTGAGTTACCCACATCTATTTTATTGTGGGAAAAGGAATATTTCGAGGGAGAAATTTCTTAAGGAGGGAATATTGTAACGACCCAAAGTTTCATTAATGGAAATACCTCTTGATCTAATTAAATTTCTCTTTATGAATATATAGAATGAAAAATTATTTGTTTAATATAAAAATTATTTGACCATTTCTATTATAGCCATTGAATAGTGATCACGTGATTGATATAAATATAGGGCTTTAACAAATCCAATTTACTCAGAAAAAAGAAGTGATGTCCTCATCTAGTAAAATTGCACCATACGAAGCCCATTTGTTGGAGCATAGAAAAGAGGTGGTATACTTGGTTTTCCCTCTTGACCAAGCCCAAGATGAGCTTCATCTTGTCAAGCTTGAACGAGACCGTCTACGGGAGAAGTGGATGATGATAGAAATTACCACTTGAGCGATGTTATTTGAGCCACCCCAATAGTCCATCACCATCGCACACCTTACCCTTAGGTCTTATGCGCTGTTTTAAAGGGTTATGTATCAAATCGCTATACTATGTTCATTTATATTATTTTGGTATATAATAGAAAATACCATCATGTCATTATCGATACATTATAAATAGTTTTCAACGTAAACATATTTTTTTAGTTATTATTTAATTAAGAATTCTATTTTTTTTAAATTAAAGTATTTTTGAATTAAATAATATTTTATTAAAATATTATTATTATTATTAAATTTATTTGTATTCAATATAAAGGATTATATAATTATATGAATGCAATTATAAATTTTATTAATGTTTGAAAGCCATTTCTACCAAAACTGGTGATTTTTTGATAAATGTCGGTTTTTATTTTAAATATGAAAATTAACATATTTAAAAAATTATTTAGATAATATAAATGTTATTTCTGGAATCAGGACGTCGAAATTATCCAATGGTGAATTGTTCATAATTTTCTGAGATAGTTAAATTTTTGGGTAAAAATTAAATACCATTTAAATATATAATGAGTTTAATGACATCATAATGAACCCCTCAAGACTTATTAAACACCTTGTATTTTTAAATTAATTTCCATGGGAGTGTGACTCAACTCCAAATAAGCAACCCTATTATTTTAAGAAGTTTGGACTTTGGCATTATAAAATATAATTTTCTTCTTCCCTTTTCCAAAAACCATGGGAAAAAACCATGGGGTGGTTTGTGGTTTGGATTAATTTAATGTAAGGGGACCCAAACCTTAATAATAATGAATTCCCTCACCTTTCCTATATAAACCCACCCAATCTCCCACTTCCTAGTCACTCAATACCTTTTGATTTCATCCAACCTTTTCCCTACTCTCTCTAGAATCCTCTTAAGGTACCCCAAGCTCCCAAGATGCCTCTCAAAATCCTCTCTCTATCCATTGGAAGCCCACTTCCAAGTAAGGGTTTTTTCTTCCATTCTCTTTTTGTCCAATTTTCTTTTAGTAATTTATTTCCTTTTAATTTCAATTATGAATCATGGGGTATGGTTTTTTACCTCCCTCATACTTCCCTATTTATGTTTTAATGATGGGAGACCCCTTTCCCCCTCATTAAATGCCTCCCATGTACACTCATTACTATGGTGAAATTCCGAAAGGAACTTCTCTCTCCTCTTTTACATTCAAGAAATACTTTTGTATCATGAATCTAAATTCCAATAAAATAGTTCGGACACGTATCTATATGACCTCCTTACATTCCATTACATGTAAATATGATGAGGAACCACTTTCTCTCTCATCAACCATTTTAATGAATTCTTACGTCACACCGTTACACTGTCAAAATCTCACAAATTTTCTACGCCAATGTCATTGTGTACTGAATACCATGCCCATTTATCCATCAATGATATTCACCTTTATGAACATTTACTGATTTATTATAAAGTTCCATTTATGATTTCCACATTCCTTTACTGTGGAATAAATGATTATGTTTTATGAATCCATGTTTTATGATCCATGTGGCACACTTATGCATGAAATGAAATGTATAAGAAGGGTGCGCCCTTATAGCACTCCAATGCATTGGATAAAGTATAGTATGATGATACGTCATGTGAAATGAGTTTTGACTCATTATAATTAATGTTCAATGAGGGTTTACTCGTGCTTCATGTGCAATGATGATTTACTCATGCTCCTTGTGCAATGAGTCCTGGATCATGCTAATTCCATGTTAAGTGTTGTTGCCACATTTCCATGTTATGATTATCATGCTTTATCATGCCTTTATGTTTATATTTATCTTGTGATTTATTGATATGGATAATTTGAAACATTTATTTTACTCCCCATGCTATTCCATGTGTATTCCATTACTGGGATTCATAGATTACCCTTTTCTTATGCATGTCCTAAGGTTATCCCATGAAATGTTATGTACGAGGGAATGTACTGGTCTGGTAAAGGAAGGTTTCAATAGAGATGTTGTATTTAATGTTTCAATTTTTTATGTAATGATCCTAAGTCCCAAATACAGTAATCCTCTCGATCTTCTTTGTTGTATCAAGTGATGTTTTATGAAATAAATCATTTTTATGTTTTAATAAAAAGAAGGGTTGTCATACCACATGATTTGGTACACCAGGATGATGATATTCACTTATGTTTATTTGTTATTATGATCGAGTAGAAAAAAACATCATATCACTAAGAATAAATGATGTGACTTAGTCTCCCCTTGTGATGCTAAGATGGTCTGCATTGTCAAAGTAGTAGGGCTACATTGGATTCACCATCTATGTCATGCATTAATTTGTTCATATACACATAAATATGAAAATCTAATAGTAACCAAAGATTATGATCCCTAATTTGATGTCTGTTTTATTTTGGTAAGAATACTTTCATTTGTAATTTAGGATCAGTTTTCTATCACAATTTATTATTGTTTATATTAGTAATGATTTTTCAGTATTGGATGTTTATAGGGAGGGGTTCAAAGATTATTACTTTCCTAATTTATGGGTCCTATTGAATCATTCATTAATTCCATATGAATTTTTTATTAATATGAAATATGAATATATGTGTTATGAATTTCATTTATAATATAAGATATGCATTATGTTTCTAATATGCCACTTCTATTAATTTTATTATGAGTATATTCAAGAAAATTTATCTTCCTATTTCATTATATTCAATTTTTAATTATCAATATATGTAATGTTCATTCCGTATGATCATAATGTATAAAATATGTAATATGTAAGTTTTATTCAGAATTTATAAAATATGGAATACAAATTCTGAATATATACAATAGGGAACATGTGCCTTGTATATATGCAATTTTGTATATACATTTTTTTTATAGGGAAATAGTTTTGAACTATTATTTTTTTTTGTTTTCATGTTTTGATTAATTATAAGGGATTTCATAAACATAACAATCAACTGAGAATTAGATGAGTGATGAGTTCCAAAATATTATGTTCTCATAACATTATTATCATGTTTTTATGCGTCCCTTTTTCATATATTATTCATTGCATTAATTATTGTATTATCATATTTTTTGATATTGATGATGAATTACAAAAAGAATGGATTTTTCTTCAAGGATCCAAATAGTAATGTCACTCTTCTTGTTATTATTTATTTCAATGTTGTATCACATTGATCATAATCATATATTAATATATCTATAAGTAAAACAATTTCTATATATTTCTCTTGGAAAATTTCTATTATGTTTTTTTAGTAATCCTATTGATCTTATGTGTCATAATAATTATTATAGTGTTAATTTAATGTTCGAGAAATTAGAAGGCAGTACAGATTGGTATGTAATTTTAGAAATTCATGATAGGATTAATTGTTGTTATTGTAGCTTATAATGTATGTTAAACCATATTTTTATATCATAATTATGAAACTTCTAGAATTTGTAAAAATAATTTAATGTCAGTTATGTTTTGGTAATATAATTATAATTTGTAATGTATGTTCAGTTTTTAGATTTTATAACACTTTATTACGATTTTCATTAGTTACGATAGTTTAGTAATGGGTATTCTCAGATATAGGTTTTATTATAATTTGAATTGAATGTTAATAATTTTATTTTTTTCATCTTCTGGAAGTTACTATGAGGTATTGTAGATGATTTTTCAATCATGGATATTCATGATCAGATTAATTGACTTTCTTTCATTTCATATTACATGTTATTCTCTATTTAGTTGTGATACTTTTTTTAGTAATAGGTTTTAATTATATCAGAATAGTTAATATAATGATTCAATGCTTATTATATTCATTCAATGGCCTGATATGTAATATAATGATTATAGTCTTATTAGATTCCTTCCAATATTCATATCTCTTACAATACTCATTCTCAATATATTCCTTATCTCTCCAAGTTCTTTTATCTCAAATCATCTAGAAATTCTAATTTTTAATTTACAAATAATAGAAATTCCATTCTGAACATCAACATTTACTCAACATAAAATATAAAAATGCTAATGGTTCAGACATATCATTACTTCTAGTAAAAAAATAATCAATGTTTCACAAATTGAATCCATCTTCTTCCATTAACGATTCAATCTTCTGTTTCCATTCTAGTTGTGCCTGATCCAATCCATAGACTATATTATTCATCTTATATACCAAAATATAGTTATCATCTACTGGTAAACCTCCCATTGCATCATGTATATATCATATTCATAATCACCCCAAATATAATATATCCTTTTATACATCTATACAGATAAAAATATTTTTATTCCAAAAATCCATGAATTAGTCATATGGTATAATGTTTAACTACTAGTGAAATAATTTTGGATAAATCAAATCCATTATTTTATTGAAACCCCTTCATTACATGTCATTTTTTTATCTTCTCCTAGCATCACAGTCTTCGTTAATATAGTAATTCCACTATTCTCATGTTCAATTTTACCCCCTGGAAGATCAGTTATCTCTAAAGCTTCATTGAAATTCAACGGTGTAATATATTTATTCATGGATAACTCTCAATATTTGTGGTCAATATTTCAAACTACTTACTATGGATTTGAAGGATATAATGTATCTATTAGAATAACAATGTTCAAACCATTCCCAACCCATTACACTAGTCTCATAATACTAGTTTTTTTCATTAAATGAATCAGATAAAATGAAATAGTCTGAACTTTTTTGGTATATGTATATTTATTACTAGTTTAAGAACATAGAGGGTTCATAATTTGTGTGGTCTCACTCCTGTTCTTTCTCTCAAGCATTCAAACAGTGTTAAAGCATAACACCATAACCCCAGTTACCCAGAATTCAGGAATTATTACTTAAAATTGGAATTATACAAGGAATAATGTCCCAAATGATCGATCATTTTAGTATCCTTGGAATTACTAGATACATACATATGTTTTACCTTACATCATGAAATAAAAAAACAATAATATTTCCGTTTTGAACACTCTTATATCACATAGAATTATCCTGTAGGTTAATCATATTATAATTCATTGCATCCTAGGAATAATAAAACATAATAAATAGGAGATCTTAGATTCTCAGTAAGGATACAAATATAGAAGAAACTGTCATATATAAGAATGGAAATATATAAGAATAGAACACATGCCTTTTAATCTAAAACATCAGCCTAATATGGAAAAGATAAATCAAAAATTTCTATTTACTTATTAAAATGGAAGTTCTAATAGTAAAATAATCACATGTAATATGAATAGCCAATTTTTATAATGATGGAATTCATAATTCCATACTTCATAACCACATAGTCAAGGCCTTATGCCAATACTACAATTAATATTTTGTCAACATGTTGTTCTAATTCACTAGTTTGTCTCTTGAGGACTACCGATGCCTTGGGTAGCTATAGAAAGCTCCACCCTTCACTTACAATGTCCATTGAATTCTTCATATGAATGTTTGAAACATAATCTAAGTATTCGTATTAAAAAAAGCATATGAAATGTCAATATTTTAACCAAAAACCATGAATGGCATAAAAATAGCAAATCCACAGTCAAACATAACTCCTTAAAATCTATACTGATGATTGTATGATAATTAATAATTCTCAATCATGATTAAAATATAGTAAACTATATTGAAATTGATGAAAAAAATAATTAAAACTATTTGGGAGAAATATCCCCTTTTTATTGAAAATATTAAAAGTATCATTATTTATCAAGAAGCTATTTAAAAAATATTTTTTAATAAAAGTGTCCCATTACACTTTAAAATATTTAAAAGGTATTTTAATTTTAAAAAAGTAATTTACATATAAATAAATCGTTAAAACCATATTTAAATCATTTACATTAATGAGAATGATTTAGAAGAATAAATTTTTAAAAAATTTAAAATGATATATTAGTTTGAGTTCTTAAACAAATGTGAGATACCTGAATTCAAATAATTGAGGAAATAAAAACGCTATAATATCAGGGTAATAAAGGAAATCATGATATACTCTGTCAATGTATACTATATACACCACATAAAATTGAATTGGTGCATAACAACAAATAAGTCTCAATGGAATGTAAGTTGTGATGAATTATTTATAATGATTGTATCCTTAGGTTAAGGATAAATAAATGACATATTAATGTGTGACAAATAGATATACAGTCAAAATTATTAGATATTATCTTAAATCAATTAGAGGAAATTCACACATATTTTTGTAAAAACCACACCAATGACATGGATGATTAACTCAATGAATATAAATTGTGTTAAATTTACTCTTATCATTATTATATCGATGTCATGAGAATTTATCAATGGGGTTATTATGTGAATCAAAATTATATCATCACAAAGAGGAGAGGAAATTACAACATAAGTAAATAAATTTTGATTTCACACATAATCATGGATTATAGTAATCTACGAAGTATGCGTAAATCCCAATGAGTGGAAATTGAAATCTGAAATTCCCTTTCTGATTTGGTAAAGAATGAAACACAACCCCCCCTGAAAGAATTATCAAAAAATGAAGATATAAATACAAATAAATTAAATTATGTTTCATAAGAAATAAAATCATGGGATGTACATACACCACATAGAAGGAAATATTGGCAATATAGCAAGAATCTCACAGAAATAAGAAGTGAGATGAAAACCTCATACCATGTTATAATCAATCGAATAGTATGACCAAAATTTAATAACGACCAAATGAATTACATAATAAAATTATTATAAAAAATCATTATAATATATATCAAATGTCAGAACACAATACACCGCATGCAATAAATAACTGGCGAACTATGGAAATATCATGGAATTAAAAGTGAGGTATGAAACCCCAAAGCTTGTACATTTACTTATTATTGGGTTGGATAACCTCCTGTATAGTTTTGAAATAATATTTATTAAATAATAAAATAACAAAATATATAAACATGATATCATATATTATCTTCTAATATTTCTTTTTTAATGATATTTTAGTAGTATCATTGTTTTGGTTTTTAAATGATTTTTTTTCCTTTATATATTTTGTTATGTAAGCCATGTTTGTAATGTGTATAATATAATAGATTCATATAAATAGTGATATAATTTTCTAAACCCATAATTTTAAACATAAAATGAAAATTATTCATGAATGATTATGATGGGAAATGAATCGCATCACTTTCATGGAGATGGTAATCCGTACGTACGCACGAGCGAAAATATCATTATATTGATGGAGAAATAGTATGTAATTGGATGGTATATCTTATATAAAAAATCATTTACATGTTTTATTTATTATTTAAAGATGTTATATTCATTATTATACCCATCCAAGTGATGAAGTTTTTGAATAACAAAATACACCATGATGTGGAGATGGTTAGTCGTGCGCACGCACGTATGGTGACTTTTTCATTTATAGGATGGATAGAATTATGAATATTATTGTATCAAATTTATAATAACATGATAGTATGTAGATGGTAATGGATTTTTTTATGGAATCAAAAGAAATGAGGAAGTGGAAGAAGAAACGAAAATGAAAGAGGGTGGTGAAATTATTACCTCTTCATCATGTGTTTCTTTTTCAGTTGATAGAAAGGGAATATTAGGATGGATTTCTGATTGAATTAATTCCTCTAGAATAAATTTAGGGAAGCTGGAATGACATTTGGGTAGCTTTTTTTTGATCTAAATGGGTTTGGAGCTGTGAAATTTAGAGAAAGGGAAGTACCCTTTTATAAGAGACGTGAAGGTCACTTTAGAAAGAGTTTGAAATATTATTTTGTAATAATAACCTTTTCAGTTTCCAAGGGATCCAAAATGAATTACTTCAAACTAAGGTTCATATGGGTCTAAATACACTCAACCAACAGGTTGAAGTCAATTTTAGGTTACCATTTTTACCTTATCTTTTAGATTTAACACTAAGTTATATAGTTTATGTTTTACCGTGTCATCTTTTATTCTTCCACTATATGGTTAATAAGCATTCCATAAACATCCAAAAGAACCTCAAGTGGTTCATTAATGACATATATAATATTATTTAATCCCTTTTACGGAGTCACAGGTTTTAAGAAATATTTTCTTAACCAATAATATATTATTAGTTTTAAAAACAAATTTATGTCAATTTTGAAACCATTTGATATTTAGTTTTTGTGAAATTATTAAAAACCATATCACATAAAAATTAATATATATAATCAAATGTAACATGTCATATTAACCTTGAAAATTTGTTGGTGGAATAAAAAGTTTTAAATTATATTTATTTCAATATTTATAGTATTAACTATTTTAATATTTCATTAAGAAGGTAATTACTACATCATCGTAGTGTCATAAATAAATTTAATTATATAATATCTAAAAATTAAAAATAAAATTAAATTATGTAGGGAATAATTTTATATTTATAATGAATATTTAAAGCCGAATTTATGTTATTTATAACAATATATTAAAAGCGGTTTAGTTAATTAACGTTGAATTTAACACTTTCAACTATTCTTTAAATAAAATAATAATAAATGTTGTAATCTAATCCACGTGGACCTAAATAATCATATTTTTTTATGGTTTTCTTGGTCAAATTAATATTATCTAATATTATTAGAACACGTGTTAGGGTAATTATAATATATTTTTTACCTTTAATTACCCTATTTACTTTTAATCATGGTAAATAAAAGTCAAAAGTTACTTATAGAAAAATTATTTTCATCTTATTAAACAAAATTTTTCTTATTTTTATTAACCGTGTTTCTCAAATTATTGAAATTTAATTCATATAAGATGATAATTATGTTTTATGAAAATTTGTAAATGTCTCAAGAATGTGGGTAAAAGAGGGTAAAAATTTATATAAAATTTTATACTTCTAATATTTTTATAAAATGACTCCAATAAATTAAATTTAACTTATATAGGTATTATATTTCTATTTTGACATAAAATAAATTTAAATAAAATAAATAATTATTTAATGAATAAGCCAGTTTGAATCTATAATGTATTGTTCTTAACTATTAATCATAAATTGAATTTTTTCAGAAAAATATCAAAACATTACCTAAACCATATATTGATAACTTGAATTCAAAAATTAATTATATTTTATGAAATTCATAACATTGAATTTTCATTAATTAATTTAAATATAATTCCCATTGTCAAAACAGAAAAGTTGTTTTTGAAAATGAAAAAACATCCAAAAGAATGACATGTGTTTCTATCAAATTTAAATGTGAAATTTCTAATAATGACCTATATTGTATTAAATGAAAAAAATATAACCTAATTACACTTCCAAACGATTAAAATTCATAATTTAACACTATAAATTATTTCGATTAAATTTTTTTTTTTCAATTTAAATATTGTATTTTTCATTATTAATCAAAATATAAATGTTATCAAAAAAATAAAAATAAAATTTTCAAAAATATATTTTTATTTATTTATTGAATAGAGAATTTAATTTCATTAAATTTTGTATATAAATGATTCAAATATTGGTGTTAAAAAGGATTTTCCATTAAAAGGTGGAAAAATTCCATTATTTTAAAAATACTTCTTTTATCTGAAAAAATTAACTTGTTCTTATATTATGACTAAAACACATAATATGGATTCAAAAATTATATGAGTATATAAAATTCAAAATTCATTTAATACTATTCATCATCACTTTTTGAACGTCTAGTTTGGTAAGTCATGGTGCACTCCAATATAGTGTTTCGTGTAGTGAAATCTATTGAATTAAATTAATAAAAATAACTTAATATGAAATATAGGGGTTCTATATTCTCCCACCCTTATAGAAATTTCATCCTCATAATTTTAAAATTGTGCTTGGAACATCATTGAAAATCCCTCATTGGAAAAATAGACAATAAAAATATCACTTTATATGAAAGAAAGAGATGTATTATGGTCACCCGAGATAAACCAATCTAGGATTCCATATAGTAAAATTTGGAAATGGAAGATAAACTAAGTGTCTTGTTCTGATGGAGAGTGATAGAAAACATGATCAAGAGAATGTTAACAACAAGAAAACCATAAACATGTGATATGATAAACGATCATTAGATCCCCTGTATGAAAAGTAAACAGACAATTTTTTCTATTCTAATTTTCCTTTCATAAAGACGAGGAATTTATTTATGAGATAGACTCATAAAAAAAAGATATATAATTTATTTTTAAGTATAGATTCCTCCACTAATAAATTTCTACCAATAAGTCATCTTTTTGTTTTCAATGGACGATTATTCAAGATGTCCTGGTCACACCTAAAGCACTTGAATCTACATCGAGAGAATCACATTATCCACAATGAATAAACTATATGTTTACCTTGTCTTTATGGATTAACAAAAATGAAAATGGTTAGTACAACATTATATGATCCAAAAAGGATAATCCTTTAGAGAAAGAAATAATAATCTTAATTTCTAAAATTAAACCAACAATACTTGATTTTCAATTAATACCATTAAATAAATAATTTTCTGTAAAATCCATCAATATAATCCATTCTAATATTGAAACCAAAAAAATAGAATAATTTGATTACATAGTCTTCCACGTAAAATTGTATATCCAAATAACATTGACTACTCTTAAAGTCACTTACTTAAAAGTAATTAACCTAATCACATATACTCTATGATAGCTTAATCATTTCCATAAATAAACTATATCACTATAAAAACAAAATAGGTAAATAGATAAAAATCCACCAATACTCTTCAAATGAAATCTCATAGCAATCTATTTTCCATAGGCATACAATGTTCCAGACAGAGCAAACACCTTTCAAGATAACATTTATCACTCAATCACCAAATCTTTTCTTTATACTTTATATATCTATTTGATAAAAAATAAGATCCATAATCATGTTATTAGTGAATAATAAAAGTTGTTAACTAAAAGAGTTAGTCACACTAACAAACGGCATTACGTAGTTCAGTGGTATGTGATAAATCCAAATTGCACTCTGGTTGTGGGTTTAATTCTTGCGGCTTTGTCCAATGTGTCGGGTTGTCACACAGTCTATGTGTTTTCCATTTTCAAAAACTATATTTTATTACATTCAAAAAATTGAATAAATTAATCAAAATAACGATAACATAATTTCACCACAAATGAAACTTGATTCTTCACATTTTCATCGCAAAATTTTATAACTTGTAATCACCTCAAATTCATGTATCATATAATCCCAAGTGGTTATTTATAACTATATCAACAAAAGAAAAGATAATTCTTCCTAAAATTGCATTTTCACATAAAAACATCAGGTTACACATACTAGAGAAAAGTATTCAAAAGTAATCCCATCAATAAATAGCCCTAATACTTTTAAACATTTCACCATCCATTTAATTCCACATAGGTTATTCCATGATCAAGAGGTTATCCTATAGAATAAGGAATTCAATAGTGTATTGACCTGGTCCTCATCATTTATGGTAAATGAATGTAAATTGAATCTTGGGGTCATTTTTATTTTCTTCCATAGTACTCGTCAATTTTCCTCAGAAATTCTTTACATTATGACCTTCTTTTCCCCACATAAAGAATTTCATTGTTTTATTGAGACACTTTCATTGGTGTCTCCTTCCGAATTTCCTACATGATAAAAATTGTGATTTCATCTCTCCATGGTCTCCACTATTGGAGCTCTTATCAATCAATACCTTTCTCTTCATTGTTGATTCTGGAGTTGGTTAATATATTTTTTTGACCATATTTCTGGAAAACTAATTTGGCATGAATATTATATTTTTTACATCTATCAACATTCCATTGTGTTTCTTATTTCCAAAATTGTTCCCACCTCATACTTCATGTTCAATGATACAATGACTTCCTTGGAATCAAGCCATTGGCTAACACAAGAAAGCATAGTGTGAGCCTAAAAATCATTTAGATAAAATCATAACACCTTATTTTCAATATGAAACACATTAGTATTAACAATGTTTATTAATTATCATCTTATATTAAAATCCATCAAATCAGTTTTTAAAATAAATGTGAATTATCCTAAGAATATCCCCCAAGAGTGTCATAACTAAGAGAGCAGCAAAGCCCATTTTCATGTACCAGGATAGCCCAAGTCAAGACCAAAACTCTTTGTAAGAATTTTCATACCTGGGTATATCTATTCCAAAGCCGCCTCTAACTACTCGTAACATGACAGGGATGTATTTTTTGGAAAAAATACATAATATTTACATTATGAAATTTTTTGGATATGCTTTTATATTAATCCTCAATGTTTATCTTAATGTTGTTTTTCCTAATCTGAGTTTTTTTCTAAATCTATCTTTCTTGGATTGTACTAAACTTTCTCTGATACCAACTATAATTCCCCGAACCTAGTTATGAAGAATGAGTGCATTATTACATAACATAGGAATGATATAAGGAATCATGTCCCGAAAGACTGATCAGTTTAGTATCCTTTTAAGTAAAATATACATACAGAAGTTTTACAATACATCCTGAAATAAAAAAACATTGTGTCACCTTTGAAAACTCTTATATCCCTTAGCTTAATACTGCAGGTTAGTCATAATATACTTCATTACATCCAGGAAAAATTATATCATAAGAAAGGGGTGATCTCAAATTCACAGTAAGGATGAAAATATAGCAGAGACAATAATAAAGAAGAATAAACATTTAAGGAATTGTTTAAGACTAGAACACTAGCCTTTTAAACATTAACATCAACATAATATGAAAAATATTAATCAAATAATTTCATTTACTTATTCCAATGAATATTCTACTAGTAGCATAATCACAAGTAATATAAATATACAATTTCATAATGATGGAATGCCTTATTCCAAACTTCATGATCACATAGTCTCGACCTTTTTCCAAGGCTACAAATAATATTTTGTCCAGGCCTTGTTCAAAGATAGTAGTTAGTCTCATCAGACCTACTGACACATCGAGGAGTTATATCAGGCTCCACCCATCACTTACTAAGACTAACATAGTTCTCATATGAAAGGGAGAAACATAATCTTAAAATTGGTATTAAAACTAACATACTAAATGTCAATATTTTAACCACAAACCATGAATGACCAAAAAATAGAACATCCACCATAAAAAATAACTCATTCCATACAATATGAATGATTGTATTATAATAAATCATCCTTCATAATGAATAAAATTCAGTGGAGGATATCGACATAGATTAAAATAGTCATTAAAACTTTTTGAGATAAATATCCCCATTTCTTGAAATCATTTAAAAGTCTTACTATATATCAAGAAAGTTGATTACAATAGATTTTTGAATCCTTGTGACCCATAAAAATTTCAAACATTTAAAAGGTTTTTTAATTTTAAAACCTTAATTTATAAATAATTAAATCCTTAAAACAATTTTTAAAACATTTACATTTATGTTAATGATTTAGAAGATTAAATTTTAAAAAAATTTAAAATGATATTTTAGTTAATGTTCCTAATCAAATGAGAGACATTTGAATAAAAATAATTGTTGTAATACAAACATTATAATATCATGAGAATAAATGGATTCATGATATACTATGTTAATGTATAGTATATACACCAAATAAAAGTGAATTGGTGCATAACAACAACGAAGTCTCAATGGAATGTAAGTTGAGATGAATTTCTTTATAAAAGTTGTGTCTTTAGGTTAAGGATAAATAAATCAAATAATTAATTATGAAAAATATAAATAAAATAAATATGATTGGATATTCATTTCAATTAAATCATATGACATTAACACATTTTATTTTAAGAACAAAATCAATGACTTGGATGGTTTACTCAATGAATAGAAATTGAGTTAAAATTACACATATCAAGTTGATATCGGTGACATGAAAATTTATAAATGGAGTGACAATGTGTATCAAATTTATATCCACAAAAGGGGAGTGAAAATTACTACATAAGTAAATAAATTGTGATATCACACATAATATTGTAGTAAATTAATTAATAAAGTATTTGAAAATCCCAATGAGTGGAAATTAAAATTTGAAATTCCCTTACCAATTTGGTAACATACTAAACATGCATCCCATTAAAGAAATATCATAATAAAAAGATTTAAATACTAATAAATTAAATTATATTACATAAGTAGTACAATCATGGGTAGTACATATGCCCCAAAATAGGATATAGTGTAAATATAGCATAAATCAAACAGAAATAAGAAGTTAGATGAAAAGTGGTTACCTTGTGGAAAACAATCGATTCGTATGACCAAAAGTTAATAAAAAACAAACTATTCATAAAATATAGTTAATATAAAGGTAATCATGATAATGTATATATCAAATTTCTGTACACATTACACAACATGAAATAAATAATTGGAAAACAATGGAAATTCTTGGAATTTAATGTGAGATATGAAAACCCTTAAAATTTACATTTCCTTAGTATAGGTTAGATTATCCTCCCATATAATTGTGATATCATTTTTATTAAATAATTGAATATCAAACTACATAAATAAGATATTATATATTATCTTCTAATATTTCTTTGTTAATGCTATTTTATTTGTAACAGTGTTTTGGTTGTAAACTGATTTGTTTTCCTTTATATATTTTGTTATGTAAGTAATATTTGTTAAGTGTTGAATATATTATATTCATATCAATAATGATATAAATATCTTAAACCTTATTTTTAATCATAAAATGAAAATTATTCTTGAATGAGTACGATGGGAAATGAATCTCATTGCGTTCGTGGAGACGGTAAGCCATATGTACGCTCGAAGGACAATTTGTTTATATTGATCGAGAAATCATATGTAATTGGTTTGTAAATAATATATAAAAATTCATTTAGATGTTTTATTAATTATTTTAATCAGTTATACTCATTATTATACCCATAAAAATGATGATGTGTTTGAAAAACAAAATACACCACGACGTGGAGATGGTAAGACATGCGTACGCATGTATGGTGACATTGTCATTTATATGATGGATAGAATAATGAATATCGTGTAGCATATTTATAATAACATAAAATTATGTATATATTACTAGATTTATTATTTTGGTATTGAAACAAAAAGGAATGAAGAAGTGTAAGAATAAAAGAACATGAAATAGTGTGGTAATATTTTTACCTATTATTCATGGGTTTCTTTTTGAGTTGATCGAAAGGAACCCTTAAAATGGATTTATGAACAATATAAGGCCTCTAGGATGAATTTAGGGATGTTGTAACGATACTTAAGAAGGGTTTGGCAGAGCCAAAATTGCATTGGTGCAGTAAAATTAAGGGAAGGGTATGTACCCTTTTATAAGAGATGTGAGGGTCACTTTAAGAAAACTGTGAAATTTTATTTTATAACAAAATCATATTCGGTTTATAATGGCTCAAAATTTTTTTAATTCGAATATATAGTGGGTATGGGCCGAAATAATCTCAACCAATATCTTTTATACTATTTTAGGTTACTATTTAAACCCTATAATTTAGATTTAACTCTTAGTTAAATAGATTATCTTTTACCATGCATTCTTGTATTCTTTCAATATATGGTTAATAGACATACCGTTAAATTCAAATATAACCTATAGTAGTTAAATAATTACATATATAATATTATTTATGACCTTATATGAATACTCAGGTTTTTATGAATATTTTATCAACCAATAATAAAGTATTTGTTTCCAAAAACAAATTTTTCTCAATTTTGACTCTATTTTTTATTTTGTTTTTGAGAAAGTCATAGAAATATTATTACATATGAAATAATTTATCTAATCAACCCTAACATGTCATATTAACCTATAAAATTCGTGGATGGTATGGAAACCTTTAAATTATATTTATTTTAATATTTATATATGTAAAATATTTTAATATTTCATTATGATAGAATTACTGCATCATCATTGTGTCATTAATAAATTAAATTACATAATATATAAAAATTATAAATATAGGAAATTTTTTTATCATTCTAATGAAAATTTATAGTCGAATTTATCTTATGTATAACCCTGTATTAAAAATTGTTTCGTTAATAAACATTTATTTTAACACTTTTAACACTTCTTCAATTAAAAATATAATAAATGTCCAAATCTAATCTAGGTGGACCTAAAGGATCATATTTTATTCCTAAAGTTGTTTTTTGTCAAATTTAAATTATCCAATAGAATTTGGAAATGTGATAGGGTAATTATAATATAATTTTTTTTAATTACACTATTTAATTTTTACCGTGGTAAATTAAAGTAAAAAATTACTATTCAACAAAAATTATTTTCATCTTATTGAGAAAAATTTTACTTAATAATATCAAACATGTTGCTCTGAATTTTGAAATACAATTCACAAAATTGGTAAAATTATGTTTAATGAAAATTTGTAAATCCCTGAAGATGGTGGGTAAAAGAAGGTAAAAAGTTCAATAACATTTTATACATCTTATTTTATTATAAAATCACGCCAATGAGTTGAATTGTACTTATATAGTTATAATATTTTCATTTTTGACTTAAAATAAATTTATATAAAATAAATAATTATTTAAAGAAGAAGGCGATTTGAAACTATATAACATTGTTTTCCACTATTCATAAAAAATTTAATGTTTTCAGAAAAATACCATAAATTTAACCTAATATAATTTTGATATTACAAATTCAAATATGAATTCTGTTATACCAAATTTAAAATCTATAAGTTTAATTAATTAATTAAAAATTAATTTATGTTGTCAAAACCGAAAAGCACGATTTTAAAAAGTAATAACTATCAAAAGATTTACATGTGTTTATGTCAAATTTAAATATGAAATTACTTATAATGAACTATGTTTTATTACAAGATAATAATATAATCTAATTATACATACAAACCATTCAAATGGTAAATTTAAAACTATAAATTAATTCGATGAATTTTTTTTTCAGTTAATATTTATTATTTTTTAGTATTAATCAAAATATGAATGTTTTCAGAAAAATAAAAAAAATTAATCAAAATTGATTTTTATATCCTGATTCTAATTATTAATTTAATTTTATTAAATTTATTATATAAAAGATTCATGTATTGGTTTTAAAAATAGTTTTCCATTAAAAGGTGGTAAAATTTCATTTTTTGAAAATTAATTCTTTTATTTGAAAAAATGAATTTGTCCTTATGATATGTCTATGAAATAGAAAAAATGTATTCAAATATTATAAGAGTATATAAAATTGAAAATTTAGTTATTTATATTTTTAACATATTTTTTATTCTCTAGTTTTGTATGTCATAGTGTGCTCGATGTTGTTGTTGCATGTAGCTCAAGATATTGAATTACATTAATAATAATAACTGACTATGAAGTCTGCGGGTGTTACATTCTTCCCCACATTTAGAAATTGTGTCCTCACAATTTTAGAATTTGGCTTGGAACTTCATTAAAAGTCCCAAATCGGAAAAAGTGTCAATTAAACTATCACAATAAATGAAAGAAGGATAAGTACAAATGTCACCCGATAATAACCATACAAGGATTCCATGTTGGAAAACATGGATACAGAAGATAAACCTAGTGTTACGTTCTGATGTAGAGTTATAGAAAACATGGCAATGATAATGTTAACATGCAGAAAACCACAAACTTTTGATGGGATAAACAATTATTATTTTCCCTATAGGAAAAGTAAACAGAAAATATTCTCTATTTTATGGTACCTTTCATAAATATAATGAATTTAATTATTATATTGACTATGATAATTAATTGTTACACTTACTTTTAATGTACAGTTTCATCCTTTAATAAATTTCTACCACTAACTTATCTTTTTTTTAATAAGTATTCATGATGACATGGTCACACCTGAAGTGCTTGAATCAACATCTAGAGAATCACATGATCCTCAAATGACGAAAAATATATTTACAATGTCTTTAGAGATTAACCAAAATGAGAATGGTTAGTAAAAGATTAGATGATCTCTTAAAAGGATAATCCATTTGAGTAAAAAATATTATTCTTAATTTCTAAATTTAAATGAACAATACCTAATGTTCAATAAATACCATTGAATAATCAATTATCCTAAAAATAATTAAATATAATCCAAACTAATATATAAACTTAAAACATTGAAGAATTTTATTACGTAGTCTTCCATGTTAAATGGTGTCTACTAATAACATTGACTAATATTAAAATCACATATTTAAAAGTAATTAACCTAATCACATATTCACTATGATAGGTTAATAATTTCAATAAATAACCCAAATATCTATAAACCCACAATAAAAACATAGATAAAAATCCACCAATACTCCTCAAATTAAATCACATAGCATTCCATTTTCCTTATGCATATAGTGTTCCAAAATGAGCGAACTTCCTCCAAAATAACATTTATCACTCATTCACCAAATCTTTTACCAATAATATGGATATCCATTTGATAAGACATAAGATACCGAATCAACATATTATTTACTAATAAAATAATTTAACTAAATATAATGAATATCATAAACATTGGAGTTTATGTTGTCCCGTGGTAGGTGAGAAATCCCTATCGCTCTCTGGTTGAGGGTTTGATTCACGCAGCTTTGTCCGACGTGAAAGGTTGTCACACGGTTTGTATGTTGTACTTTTTCAGAAACTATATTTTATTACATTCCCAAAAAGACATAAATTAATCAATATAACCATTACATAATTTCACCAAAAAATTTATCTCATAACTCGCATTTTCATCAAAAAAGTTAATAACTTCTAATTGCCTCAAATTCAAGGATTATATAAACCCAAATTGTTTTTTATAACTATATCATCAATAAAGAAGATAATTATTGTGAAAATAGAATTTTCACATAACAAACTACATGGATACACATACAAGGAAAAATTCTTCCAATGTAATCCCATCAAAAAAGAGCAGTAATACTTTTAAAAAAATTTCCACACATTTATTGCCATATAGGTTCTTCATTGATTAGAGGTTATCCTATAGAACAAGTCATTCACTCGGGTTATTACTAGGTCTCTTACATTTGCAGATAATGACTGTAAATAGATTCTTGGGATCATTTTTATTTTCATCAAGAGTCCACTTCATTTTCCTCTACAATTCTATAATTTATGTCGTTCTTCAAAGTTTTTCTCTTTATATTTGAGTCCGGGTGTTGGTTAATATATATTTTATTGATCATTTTTTTTGGAAAATAGATTCGGCATGAAACCGATATCTTTTACACCTAAAAACATTCTAATTCGTTGCTTATTTCCACCATTGAACACACATTATACATCATTTTCAGTGTTATTATTACATCCTTGGAATCAAGCTGTTGACTAACACAAGAATGCATAGTGTGAGCCCTAAAATTATTTAAAACATATCTTAACACCTAATTTTCTATCCAGAACATCTTTTTATTAACAAAGGTTATTTATTATCATTTTATATTAAAATACTATAAATTAGTTTGTAAAATAAATGTGAATTATCTTAATCATATCCCTCATGAGTTTCATAACAATGAGTGCATCAATGTCAATTGATGTGTACCTAGATAACCCGAGTCAAGCCTGAAACTCTTTGTCTGTGTTTTCGCACCTAGATACATCTGTGACAGAGCCACATCTACCTATTCGTATCCTAACAGGAATTTATTTCCTGGAAAACCGACCTAACATTTACATTATCAAATTTTTTGGATATTCTTCTATAGTAATCCTTAATGTCAATCTTATGGTAGTGTATCTTAATCAGAGTTTTTTCTAAATCTAGCTTCCATGGTTATTATTGTACGTCCTCTGATAACAACTATAACACTCCAACCCTAGTTAACCAGAATCAATGCATTATTATATAACATTGGCATGATACAAGGATTAACATCCAGAAAGACTGATAAGTTTAATATCCTTGGAATTACTAGATACATACACATGTTTGACATTACATCAAGAAATAAATAAACAACATTGTGTCCCCTTTGAACACTCTTATATCACTATGATTACTCCTACAATTTAATAATAATATAATTCTATTCATCCTGGAAAAAATAAATCATTTGAAAGTGGTGATATCATATTCTCATTAAGGATAACAATATAGCAGAAACTGTCATAAATAAGAATAATCATTTATGGAAATGTATAAGAGTAGTATAGAAGCCTTTTAAACTTAAACATAAACATAATCTGGAAATGATAATTCAAATAATTCCATTTACGTATTCACATGAATATTATACTAGTAAAATAATCACATGTAATATCAATAAACAATTTCATAATGATGTAATTCATAATTCCAATCATCATAACCACATATTCAAGGACTTGTTCCAAGGCTACAAATAATATTTTGTCAAGGCCTTGTTCCAAGACACAAGTTTGTTTAATGAGACCTATTGATGAATCATAGAGCTATTTCGGGATCCAGCCATCACTTACTAAGTATAATTTATTCCTCATATGAAATGGAGATTCATAATCTAATCATTTATATTAAAACTAACATACAAAATGTCAATATTTTAACCACAAACCATGAATTTTAAAAAAATATCACATACACAGTAAAACCTAACTCATTAAATACAATTTAAATGATTGTATTTTAATAAATCAAAAAAATAATAATAAATAAAATAAGATGAAGAATATTGACTTAGATGAAAATAGTAATTAAAACTATTTGAGATAAATATCCCATTTTTCATGAAAACATTTAAAATTCCCACTATTTATCATGAAATCTTTTTGAAATAGATATTTTAATCTGAGTGACCCATAACACTTTGAAACATTTAAAAGTAATTTTATTTCAAAACATTAATTTCTGTATAAATAAATCCATAAAACCATATTTAAAACCTGTACATTAATCAGAATAATATAGAAGAATAAATTTTTAAAACATTTAAAATAATATTTTAGTTAGGTTTCCTAACCAAACGAGATACACTTGAATAAAAATAATTGTGGTAATAAAAACATTATTATATCATTATATGAAATGGATTCATGATATAATATGTTAATTGATAATATATACAACAAATAGAAGTGAATTTTTACATAAGAAAAAAGAAGTATCAATGGAATGTTAGTTGAGATGAATTCCTTTATAAAGTCTGTATCCATAGGTCAAGGGTAAATCAATGAAATAATTATGTGTGAAAAATATAAATACACTCAATATGATTGGATATTCAGTGTAATTCAATAAGAGTACATTCACATGTATTCTTTTAAAAATAACACCAAAGAATTGGATGTTTAACTCAATGAATAGAAATTGAGTTAATATTACACTTATCATGTTTATATCAATTACATGAGAATTAATCAATGGAAGGATTATGTGTATCAAAATTATATCAACACAAAGGGGAGTGATAATTACTACATAAGTAAATAAATAGTGATTTCACAAAAAATCATGGAGTAAAGTAATCAATGAAGTTTGTGTAATGCCTAATGAGTGGAAATTGATATTTCAAATTCCATTACCGATTATGTGACAAACGAAACATACAACCCATTAAAGAAGGATAATACAATGAAGATTTAAATACCCATAAATTAATGTATATTAAATATGTAATACAATCATGGGTAGTACATACACCCCACAATAGGAAATTGTGGCAATATAGCATGAATCTCACGAAAATAAGAAGTGGGATGAAAACCTCTTGCCATGTTGTAATCAATCGAGTCGTATGACCAAAAGTCAATAAAAACCAAATAATTCTCATAATATCATGAATATAATGATATTCATGACAATATAAATCAAATTTCAGTACATTTTACAACACATACAATAAATAAGTGGCGAACAATAGAAATCTCACGGAATTAATAGTGAGTAATGAAACCCCTTAGATTAGTGTTGTTTTACAACCTGTATAATTGTGAAATAATTTTTGTTAAATTAATAAAGAACCAAATACATAAATATAATATTGTATATGATCTTTTAATATTGCATTGTTCATAATATCTCTGTAGTATCAATGTTTTGGTTGTTAACTGATTCGTTTTCCTTTATTGTTTTGTTACATATATCATGTTTATTATATATAGGTTGTGTTTGATTCATATACTAAATTATATTTTGTTCATAAACAATATTATTAATCATAAAATGAAAATTATTATTGAATTATTATGATGGAGAACAAATCTCATCGCATTCTTTGAGATGGTAAGTCATACGTGCGCACGAACGACAATATCATTATATTGATGGTTAAATAATATGTAATCTGATGGTTTATCATATATAAAGAATAATTAAAATGTTATATTTATTATTTACATTAGTTATACTCATTATTATAACCATCTAAATGACGAAGTTTTTGAACAAAAAATGACACCACGATGTGGAGACGGTAAGCCGTACATACGCATGTATGGTGACATTGTCATTTATTGGATATATATAATAACGAATATGATTGTACCATGACTTTTATAACATAAAATTATGTATAAGGTACTGGATTTATTATTTTGGTATGGAAAACAAATAAAGAGGAAGTGGAAGAAGAAAAAAACATGAAATAGCGTTGGGATATTACTACCTCTTCTTCAGGTGTTTCCTTTTAGGTTCATCAACAGGGTCCTTATGTTCTCTCTCTGATAAAATTAATGCCTCAAGGATTAATTGAGGGATCTTGGGAAGATATTTTGATAGGGTAAGGTTTATCCGAATTTCATTGGAGGTGTGAAATTAAGAGAAGGGGAAGTACCCTTTTATAAGAGATGTGAGGGTTGCTTTATGAAAATCTTGATATATTATTTTATATTAAAATCTTTTTTGGTTTATAATGTCTCAAAAATGATTTATTTAGAAACTATGGTGAGGATGGGTCGAAATAATCTCAAACAATATGTTTTATATAAGTTTAGGTTACCATTTTAACCATATCTTTTAGATTTAACTGTTAGTTAAAGAGTTTATCTTTTACCATGTATTCTTAAATTCTTATAATATAAGGTTAATAAACTTACTCTAAACATCCATGAGAATCACAAGTGGTTAATTAATGACATATATAATATTATTTAATCCCTATGGATGATCCTCATATTTTTAGGAATATTATTTAAACCAATAATATAATTTTTTTTTTAAAAACTAATTTATGTCAATTTTGAAACTTTTTGGTATTTTTTTTTGTGAAATTTATAACTTTATATCTTCTAAAATAATTTATCTAATCAACCGTAACACGTAATATAAAAATTTAAAATTAGTGTATTGCATTAAAAATATTAAACCCTATTTATTTAAATATTTATAATATAAACTATTTAAATATTACTGGAGAATGTAATTACTACATTATCATTGTATCATAAATAAATTTAATTATTTACTATCTAAAAATTATAAATAAAATAACATTATGTATGATATATTTTTTTCTTTTTTATAAATAATTATAGTTGAATTTTTTTATGTATATCCTTATATTAAAAACTCTTTAGTTAATATACTTTGAATATTACACTTTTAAATCTTCTTTAAATAAAATTATAATAAATGTTATAATCTAATCCATGTGGACCTAAAGGATCATATTTTATTTCTAAGGTAGTTTTTTGTCAAATTAAACTTATCCTATAGAATTAGGACATGTGTTAGCGTAATTATATTTTCATTTTTACCTTTAATTTCACTATTTACTTTTAACCATGGTAAATAAAAGTCAAAAGATACGTTTCTCCAAATATTATTTTCATACTATTGAAAAAAATTTTACATACTGATATTAACCGATCTTATTTGATTTATGAAATTAAATCCATAGAAATGGTAAATTATATTTTATGAAAATTTTCAAATGCTCCTAGAAGGTGTGTAAAAGATGGTAACAAGTTCAATAAAATTTTATACATCTTATTTTATTATAAAATGACTCCAATGAATTACATTGAACATATAAAGGTATTATATATATATTTAATTAAAATAAATTTTAAATAAAATAATTTATTTATTAATGAAAAAGTTGGTTTTAATTTATAATTCAGTGTTTTTCACTATTCAATAAAAATTGAATGTTCTTAGAAAAATTCAAAAACATTACTCTAAGATAATTTTTATATTTAAAATTAAAAATTGATTTATATTTTAACAAATTCAAATAATAGATGTTTCATTAATTAATTTATAAATAATTCACATTGTCAAAACAAAATAGTGTGTTTTAAAAATGAAAAAACTATCAATATATTGACATGAATTTATGTCAAATTTAACTATGAAATTACATATAATGACATAAATTGTATTAAATAATAATAATATAATATAATTATAATTAAAAATAGTTCAGATTCCTAATTTAACACAATAAATTATTTCGATTAAATTTTTTTTCAATTACAATTTAGTATTTTTCAGTATTCATCAAAATATGGATGTTATCAGAAAAGAACCATAATTTTATACAAAATAAAAATTTATGTCTTGATTCTAAAGATGAATTTAATTTCATTAAATTGAGAACATTAAATTTTTAAATATTGGTTTTAAAATGGGTTAAACATTAAAAGTTAGTAAAATATCATTTTATAAAAATACATATTTTATATGAAAAATGAATTTGTTCTTATATTATTTTTAAAAAACACAAAATATTGATTCTCAAATTATATAGAGTATATAATAATAAAAAATTAGTTAATATTATTTTTTAAATGGCTAGTTTGGTAAGTGGTGTTGTGCTCAAACTCTGTGTTTCTTGTAGCATAAGTAATTGAATTAAATTAATGAACATCACATACTATGAAATCTGGGGTGTTACAGTCTTTCTACTTTTGGAAAGTGCATCCTTGAAATTATAAAATTAGGCTTGGGAACATCCTTAAATGTCTCACATCAGAAAAATACTCAACAAAACTATCACTTTAAAAGAAAGAAAGAAAAGTACCAATGTCACCTGAGATAACCCATACTATGATTCCAAATATGATAACATGGGTATAGAAGATAAAATAAGTGTCGAATTCTGATGGAGAGTGATAGAAAACATGATTAGGAGAAATTTAACAATAAGAAAACCCCAATATTTTTATGGGGGATATAACCATTAGTTTCCAAGTTGTAAAATTAAAAGGAAAATGTTTTTTGTTTTAAGATCCATTTCAATAAGATGGGGAATTTATTTATTAGATTTAGTAAGAACATATAGAGATAACATAATTTTTTAAGTAGTGTTTCATCATTTAAAAAACTTCTACCACTAACTCATATTTTCTTCAAACGATGTGTATTCAAGATAACTTGGTCACAACATAAGTGCTTAAATGTACTTCTAGAGAATCACATGATCCGAAAGGATAAAATATATATTTACCTTGTCTTTAGAGATTTATTGAAACAAAAATGGTTAGTACAAGATCATATGATCCCCAAAGAGGATAATCCTTTAGAGAAATAAATACTAATCTTAATTTCTAAAATTAAATCAACAATACCCAATGATCAATAAATACCATTCAATAAACAATTTTCCTTAAAGACCTTCAATATAATCCAAAATAAAATTTAAACCCAAAACATAGAATAATTTGATTACGTAGTCTTCCACGTTAAATTGTATATCATAATAACAATGACTACTCTTAAAGTCACATACTTAAAAGAAAATAACATAATCAAATATTTTCTATGATAGGTTAATAATTTCCATAAATATCACTAATTTAGATTAATCCAAAATTAAAGCATGTTTAAAAATACACCATTACTCACCAAATGAACTCCCATAATATTGTTTTTTCATTAGGCATATAGTATTCTAAACAGAGCAGACGTCTTCAAAAATAACATTAATATAATTTCAATAAATGATGTATATCCATTTGATAAGACATTAGATACCAAATAAATGTATTATTGATGAATACAATCATTAAAATAAAAATAATTAGTCACACTAACCAGGGAATTCATATAGATTAGTGGGAGATTATAAATCCCATTAGAATATTGATTGTGGGCTTGATTCTTGCAGCATTGTCTGACGCGATGGGTTGTCACATGGTTTATGTGTTTTCCATTTTCAAAAACTATATTTTATTACATTCCCAAAATGATATAAATTTATCAAAATAACCATAATATAATTTCACCTCAAATGTTAACTCATAAATCTCATTTTTATCCCAATATTTAAAAACTTGTAATTTCTTCAAATTATAGGATCATATAAACTCGAATGGTTATTTATGACAATATCAAGAATATAAAATATATTTTTTCCTAAAATATCTTTTTACATAACAAGATTTAGGTTACACTTACAAGAGAAAAGTCATCTAATGTAATCCCATAAAAAAGCACTAATTCATTTAAATATTTTTCCATACATTTATTAACATATAGGTTCATCCATATCCATGAGGTTTTCCAATGGAAAAGGGAATTCCCTTGGGTAACACCCATGTCCCCAACTTTTAATGAAAATGACTGTAAAAGGATTCACATGATCATTTTTATTTTCTTCCATAATACTCTTCATTTTTTGTCATCAATTATTTACATTATGTACTTCTTTCCCACACATAATGAATTTCATTATTTCATTGAGACACTTTCCTCGGTGCATCCTTCAAAATTTATTGCATGATGGGAATTTAGCATTCATTTCTCCATGGTGTCCACTATTGGAGCTCTAATCATTCATCGACTTCTCTTCTTTGTTGAGTCTGTGAGTATGATAATATATATTTTATTGATCAAATTTTTGGAATACTTATTTTGCATTAACACAATATCTTTTATTCCTATCAATATTCCATTTTGTTTCTCATTTCCACCACTGTTCCAACCATTTACATCATGTTCAATGTTACAATATGTTCCTTTGATTCCATCCACTGACTACCACAAGAATGCATAGTGTGAGTCATAAAATAATTTAGATAATATCATAACACATTATTTTCAATCTAAATCACCTTAGGATTAACCAAGATTATTTATTCTAAAATTATACAAAAAATCCTTCAAATCTGTTTTTAATGAAAATGTGATTTATCTTAATCTTATCTGTAAAGACCCAATGTTTTAATGGAAATTACCTTCTTATAAATATTCCATAAAATCACATAATAAGTAACTACTAAGTGATATTTCACCTTTAAACATATGTTTCTCACTTCATTGTTTGGAATTTCTAAAATTCGGCATTCATGGTTGTGTTCAAGATGTTTTTTTGAGTCTAATAAAAAAATAATAAATTTTGGTGTATAGTAACCTACCCTAATGAATATTAACATACACTTATGAATAATTATATACCCTAATGAATAGTTACCTTACCTATGGTGGAATAAAAATAATATTTATATTGGAAGTTCGATATACCTATAGTTTAGATTGAGTTAATGAATGCTTTAAAGGTGGTTTTGATAATAAATAATTATTTTATTTAAATATTAAAATAATCAAATTTAAAAAATTATTTTTGAAAAATGGACTTTATTTATGGATTCAACACATCAAAAAATGTTTGGGGTAAATTTTTGGGATTTTTCTCAAATACGTGAATTTTTGATGACTAGTGAAATACCATAATTTAAAAAAATAAGCTAAATAAGCTAATTATTGAGTCATGGGTGATGTTCTACTGATGTAAGCCCACTTGGTTCGTGATTAAATTATAAAATTAATATAATTGGTCATGCAATACTCACTATTCGTTGTCTCGTGGGGAAATAATAAACTAATAAATTTTATGTTTAGGAAACCCCTCTCTCCTCCACTATATAAACACTCTCTCCTAACCCATTTCCCTCAAACCTCTCAAGCCTTGTTCCTAGACAAATTTCTTCCCAGATACCCTCCCAAGCTCCTTTCCCTCGTCCAAGTCTTTTTGGACTTTCCAGAAGACCAAAACCAAAGCCCCTAATAGGAGCCTCAAAGAGAGGAGAACAAAGGGTAAGGACACTCTTTTGTTTTCAAGTGTTATGTTTTCATTTTCATTCTTTCCTTATACCCTCTTCCCCTTCCATTATCCGAATGGAATGAAAGCTCCATAATCACATATATTCAAGATGATAATCATTTTTATGAAACATTTCAGGCATCATACTCCACATCCTCTCCCTCACCTTATAGAATTAAACATCGTCCGTGATGGGTCAAATTACCGACATCATGGATATTTTGTTTTGAAATTATCTTATCATGTTGATTATGGTCATGAAACCATTTATGTTATGGTTGAACCAGATTATTATATATGTTTTATTTCCTATTTAAGGTTCTGTAATCCTCATACACTCATGATATAAAACACTAATACAAAAGAATTCAATTATGGGAAAAATCGTTAAAATTAATTCAAGTGCTTATCATTAAGGTTCTCTTTCACTATAACTAACCAAATGATTTTTTTAACCATGTAACCTACCAGATGTCCAATAATGTTATAACTTCAATTATGGAAGTCCACTTTCATCTTAAAATTTATTTTAACTTAAATAAAATTGAACCGATCATTAAAAGAAATGAAACAAACGGACTCGAACAATGAAATTGAACCTCGTAAACAACCAAGATGGGTATAAATGAATGTAAAAAGGTTATAATGAATCTTTTAAATGTATATATGGTTATGGAACTATTGATTAATAATCCTAATTTGAATATTCAGGTCATTAATATCAGGTGGTTAACAGAAACGGGCCTATGGTAAGGGATTCTCTCAATTTCACTACTATTCATGATTGTTCACTATGTTAAGACATCTAGTGAGTAATTATTAATTCTGGGGTATGATTTCGAACCTCCCCCATACAGTCCAATATATGTGTATGTTATGATAATTCCCTTTACATTCTCACTAAGTCCCCTCAAGTACTCACGATACCATGCCGAAAATCCGTAAAGAATTCTACCTGAACCTCATTTATTCCTTCGGGTGGTCTTATCTACCGTTCTACCAAAATTATGTTATCTTATAATTTATTGTGCATACTCTAAATGTGGTTTACATGTTCCAAGTATATTTATCAAGAATCTTTCATCACTTTCTTTCCGGGGTATGCATGATTTTCAGTGATTCTCTTCTCATTACTTCTCGATAAGTGAACCTGTTTTAAGGGAACTTCCTGAATTCCTTCCTATTATCAAGTGTACTATATTATTATTTTTAGCCACCTACGTACTTATAAAATCAGTAATTTTATTATTAAAAACCTCCTGGTTTACTTCTGTTTTTATAAAAAATATTATGTCGCTTTTCGTTTTAAGAGATTTTTGATGTTTTCTTAAACCGCACAAAAATGTATTGACTCAAAGATTCCTAAAAACTATTTTTACATGCTATAACTATAGTTTGTTATATATTGTCATGATTCATTACATTATATATTATTAATTTATATTTTTGATTTAATTCCATTCTTTCATAGATGCTTTTATGTTACACCCTTTTTTATTATGCTTCAATACGTGATTGTGCGCGTAATTCTTTACTTGGGAACTCTTATGTTTATGTATGATTGAGGTTTTTTATGTGGAATGAATATACATGAATATGATCAGATGGGATCACCCAAATAGCGCTCCAATGAATTGGGTAATGTTAATGACTCATGAGGTGATTATGGGCAAATGGTCCGGGCGGTTAGCCTTGTCTTGTGCTACTATGGGAAACGAGATTGGCGGTTAGCCTTGACTCGTACTAATGTCTTGTTTAAAGTTGTTGCACCTCTATATGAAACTATGCTTATATAATCTCATTCTTACATGATCCCACGATTATTTTATCCCATGTTTTTATGATCCCATGATTATATGTTATGATTCCATATGTTCCATGCTTCCAATGTCATTATGTCAAGACTCCTAACTAATGTGCTTAATGTTTAGGAGATCTTTATGGAGATTAAATAAAGAAGTTTTTTTAGCCCCATGTTTTCTATTTTATGTACCTAGTCTTCCATGACACTAGACATAATGATCCTTGGCTTGTACTTTGATGATGAATTATGCTTAAAACCATGAAATGTGTTGTGTAAAATGCTAGGGTCACTATAGTTGGTATTAGAGGATGGTCTAGTTATTTTTGGAGATTAGGAATAGAGCACCTTAGTAGGAACCTTAAGGATGAGACTAAGTATTAGAAAACATTCCCAAAATTTTGGTGAGTATTGAGTAAGTGGTTTATCAAGAAAATACATACCTTTATGGATATGAGCAGGTATTGGCAGCTCTAGCACAGATGTATACTAGGGGTAAAACCCAAAAACACCACTTTGAGCTTGACTCGAACAGGAACTGGTGCACGACAACAAGCCTTGCTTCACTCTTTGTTATGACACTCCTGGGGTATATGGTTTGGTAAATTCACGATCCTAGTACAAACCATTAATAAGGGAAAAAGGCCATAAGAATATATGTTAAGAAATAGATTGTGGATAACCTAGATATAAACCTAAGGAATCAAAAGTTATTATGTACTTCATCTTTATAATTTTATCCTTTAATGTTCAAAGTTTCATTCTATGCACAATAGCTAAGTATTCAAGAAAAATAATTATATTTTATTTCACTATATTAATGGTGGTAAATAAAAGAACATGTACCATCTTCCAACACAATATTCAATGTGATGATTGCCCTAATGATATTCCTCAGGTGATGAAATCGGGTGATCAAAAAATCATGACAGTTCTCGCTCAGATGGCTCATGTTATGAATAATAACATGAATCAGGTGTAACGTCCTCCTCCAAGGAAAGCGATAGTTGTCGTGAAATCCTTTATGCAGCAAAGGCCTCCCACGTTTTGTGGATCATCCGGTCCACTCCAGGAGGAATAATGGATTAACTCCATTGAAAAGATATTCACCATCCTACAGTGCTCAGAATAAGAGAAGTTGGTACTGTCAGTCAATAATTTTGATGGGGAAGTTGATTAGTGGTTGGCACTGATCAAGAATTCCAATTCCCAAGAGAAAATCGATTTTACAGGTTGGTAGGAATTCAAGAGAATGTTTTCAACAAATATTTTCGTCGAACCCTTTATCTCAAGATGGAAAGAGAATTCCTCGGACACAAGAAGAAGGAAGATGAGTCAATTGGGTCGTATGATGAAAAGTTTATCGGGCTTGCAATGTACGCCTCTGGATTTTTCATGAACACCGAAAGTAAGGTGGATCTCTTCTTTAGCGGACTAATGTCGTGTTTAGAAAAGTGTTTGTGATTCAAGACTTTGACAGCTATGAAGAGATTGTCCGTTGTGCCCCCAAGGTTGAAATTGATATTGGAGACTCTCAGTGGTATCATAGGCCCAGTGAAATAAAGCAGATGATGGAAATGAACATGGGTGGTCTATCAAACAAACCCCATGATGGGAAGAATCCCAACATTCCCCTTTGCTATAATTTAGGGAAGAAGCATCCTGGTAACTGTCTGAAGGGATCCAAGAATTACTTCAAATGCAGAAAGTCTGGTCATCTGGCCAAGAGCTGCCGAAGGGGTATGAAAAATTCCGTTAATGTTGAAGAATAAAGGAAGGTTCAGATCAACAATCATCCTGTAGTGCAGTGTTATAACTGTAAGGATCTTTGGCATTAATAAAACAATTACCCTAAGCCAATGGTTGTCGAAGGAAATCATCAACAACCTCCAAGGAAACAAGGAAGGGCTTTTGTTATCACTACTGTTGAGGTGGAGTCGAAAAACGATGTGGTGATAGGTATGCTTGTTATACATTCATGAATAGAGAATCTACTATTTGATTCTGGATCTACACATTCATTCATATCTTGAATGTTTTGTAGAACTATACAAACACCACCTCAAAATTTGGAGTAAAATTTCTCTGTGAGAACATGGAATGGGGCAATTATTGCATCCAAGGTATATAACTCCTCCCCTGTTAATGATTGTGGAATAAACCTCCCAGCTAATCTTTTCATACTTACTTTAGTTGAATTCGACCCTATCTTGGGAATGGATTGTCTATCTTTGTACATGGCCAACATCTACTGCCAGGAAAGGGATATTACTCTCCATATCCCAAAGCATCCTCTGACTCTTTACATGTGCATAGAGGAAGATGAATCTCTTATAAAATTTTCATCTCATGTGTGGATATTTATTCTTTATGAGCATGCATATCTAGATCAAATGATTTAGAGAAAGGAGAGAATCATGCTTGAAGACATGCCCATCATGAGGGATTACACTTATGTATTCCCCAAAGAGGTTCCTGGTCTTCCTCCTAACCAAGAGGTTGAGTTCCAATTGAACTTATCCCTGGATCTCTTCCAATCTCAAAGACACCTTACAAAATGGCCACCGTAGAGCTGGATGAGCTGAAGAAGCAGTTACAGGAGAATATGGAGAAGGGTTTTATATGCCTGAGTTCTTCACTATGGGGTTCTCTAGTCCTCTTCATCAAGAAAAATGATGGATCAATTTTCTTATAGATTGATTATCATGAGATCAATAAAATCACGATAAAGAACAAGTATCCCCTTACATGGATAGATGACTTGTTCGATCAGATACATGGGGCCAGTTATTTCTTTAAGATGGACCTTTAGTCAGGGTATCACAAACTAATGTTGAGGAGGAAGATATTCCCAAGACTGCTTTTTAAATGAGGTATGGATATTATGAGTTCATAGTGATGCCCTTTGGACTTACTAATGCTCCAGAAATTTTCATGGATTTAATGAATAGAGTCTATAGAGAATACCTCGACAAAATTATGGTAGTCTATATGATGATATTCTGATATACTCCAAGGGAAAGGAGGAACATGAATAGCATTTGGAAACTATGTTAATGAATTTTCAAAGGGAGAAGTTGTATGAAATGTATATTAAATGAGAGTTCTGGATGGGGGATGTGTCATTCTTGGGGAATGTTATCACCAACAAAGGGATATATATGGACCCTTCCAAGATGAAGGAAATTAAAGAGTGGCGCATACCAACTTCTGTAACTGAGATGCGTAGCTTATTGGGTCTATCTGGGTATGATCGGCGATTCATGAAGAACTTTTCTTGATTGTAAAATCCAATGACCAAGATGTTACAGAAGAGAGTAATGTTTGTCTGGACATAGGAATGTGAATACTATTTCAAGGAGTTGAAAAATAGTTTTATCACTACGCTAGTACTCACACTCCCTACCAGTGGGGATCTCTTTGTGGTGTATAGTGATCCTTCCAAGAAGGTCTTAGGCTATGTGCTGATGCAAAATGATAAAATGATAGCCTATTCCTAAAGGCCACTGTAAATATATGAGAAAAACTATCCAAATCATGATCTAGAGTTAGCGGCAATGATCTTTGCCTTGAAAATCTAGCGGCATTTTCTCTATGGGGAGAAATGTAAGATATATACTGACCACAAGAGTTTAAAGTATTTATTCAGATAGAAAGATCTTAATATGCGCCAACGTTGATGGATATATATCATCAAGGATTATGACTTCTCAATCCACTACCATTCCGATAAGGCAAACAAGGTGGCATATGCTCTAGTATAAAGGATCCTGCATCTTTATCAATGATGAGATTAGAAAGGGATCTAATCTTCATAGATTTTCAAAGGATGGACATGGGAATCATTAAGGGAGGAGCATCATCAATCCTTTCCCAAATGATTGCTCAACCATCCCACTGGGAGAAAATAAAGGTTGCACAATGAAAGATGTGGAAATTCAGAAAATGGTGGAAGCTGTTAAAAATGGGAAATCCTCCAATTTCAAAATTGATGAGGAAGGATTTGTAAGATTTGGGACATGATTATGTGTACTATCTGATCCCAAGATAAAGAAGGACCTATTGAATGATGCACATAGCTCGACCTTCTCTATACATCTTGGGAGTACCAAAATGTACTGTGATCTCCAAGAACACTTCTGGTGAGATAACACGAAGAAGAAGATTGCAGAATATATATCAAGGTGCTTGGTATGTCAACAAGTTAAAGATGAGTGACAAAAGTCTGAAGGTATGATTCAGACATTGCATGTACACATGTCTAAATAGAAAAATGTTAATATAGACTTTGTCATGGGTATCCTGAATACGTTAAAGGGAAATAATGCGATATGGGTTGTGGATGACCGACTCACTAAGACATCCCCTTTCTTCGCTATTCGGGAACATCTCTTGCTTGAATAACTAGAAATGATATATTTGAAGGAATTGGTGAAACTACATGGTGTTCCACTCTCAATTGTCTTTGACCGTGATCCAAGGTTCATATCAAAATTCTGGAAGAGTCTTCAACATGCATTGGGTACTAAATTAAATTTCAGCATGACCTATCACCCCCATACTTATGGTCCGTCTGAAAGAACTATTGAGACGCTTGAATATATGCTTACAGCCTGCTCTCTTGATTTCAAAGGTGGATGGGATCAGCATCTCCCATTGGTTGAGTTCTCATACAAAAATTGTTGAAACCCAAAGGCTGACATACATGGAAATTACATTACTTTTACAGAATACATAATACATAACAAAAATAGACACACAAGGATCATAATAGTTTAGCGACTTCGGAAACTCGGAACGTAATCTTCTAATCGTGGTGAAAGATCGTCAACATCTCCCATAATTATCTTCCCCTTTTGTTTTTTTACCTAAATCCTTTCATTATATCCTGGGGAAATGAAAAAATATAAAGGGTGAGCTAAAATGCTCAGTAAGGGAAAACATAGATAACATAAAACAATCCATAAGCATTTGAAGAAAAAACATGAACATGAAATTTAAACATCAAAATCGTGAGCAAAGACATAAATTGTGGAAGTATGTAAGGCATATATCATAATGGAACATCATCCATGATAAAATATAATGGGAATAGAACATGTAATTTTGGAAACCATTCAGCACATGATATGATTTCCATAGTAGCCAAGGCATTGCATCCAAGACCATCTTAGTGGAAAAAGTCCTTTTCGGAATCGAGTTCACACCTCATTTCAGTCCTGTAATACTGAACCAGATTAACTTATCGTTCCAGCCATGACTATCTCATGAGATATAAATCTTTACCCAATGCATTGGAGGGAGATATAGGACCCACCCATCTCATAATGAAATCATTCAAACTTTTTCCACAACATAAACATAAATCAATCATCATAACCCAAATAATAAAAATGGGTTTCATAAACATCATCCCATCATAAGAAAATCCATAAAAAATAAATGGATATCATTTCATAATAAGAAAAGTGAAGCCATGTAAATCCTAGAGACATTATAGTAGAAACATACACATATAAAATAATGTCATCTGAGATGGAAAAATGGTATTGATAAAACACTTGAAATTAATTCTTGAGGAATGTATCCTTTCTTCTTCAAAATCAATTTCTTTTCACAAAACGTCATTAAATTTTAAATGAAAAATATTTTGTTTAATATAGTCATGAAATTTTTTGGAGGAAGCTCCATGAAAAAAGGCTTTATAAAAACGTAAATATCATTTCATGTCGTATATGTTAAAAATAACATTCTTCTCGTACTTTTGTCGGAAAAGTCAAAAAGTACATCGTTGGGTAAACAAAAGAAAGATTCCTTCCATACAATGGGGTAAAAGAAAAAATGGGTAAAAATGACATTGAACATACATAAAAACAATTTTAGAAAAAATGTACATGGATGATAACAATAACCCTAGTAAATACATATGTATAAGCAATCTCGGAAAAAAATGAAATTTGCAAAATTATCCCTTACCTTAGGTTCGATATGCTTCGTATGGATCTGAACCTCATGTATAATGATTTAAATAATCTCATTGGCTTATTACATAATCATATTCATTTTTATGATATCATATATGTTTCACATATGACTTTATATCACCCGTTTGTTTGTAAATTCCATGTTAAAGTAGTGTTTTTGGTAAAATCATTTCATTTATCATATGTGTTTCAAATTTTCATTCTTGATATTATTACTTATATCCAGATTTAGATAATTCCATAATTTAAAACATGATTTATATATAATATATATTCATAATATACATATATATTATAGATCAATAAATGGAATGAAATACACCGTTCATGGAGACGGTAGGCTGTACGTACACATAAACGTTGTTTTTGTTTCCTTATTGAATCGAATGAAACTAAATATATGACATTAATATCTATATACATAAATCCAGTAGAATTATTATTACATATATTTCATTATTATTAATTATATAAACTTTATGATCACTCATGTTTAGTTAACATAGAGAATGAATCTCATAGCGTCGTGGAGACGGTAGTCCGTATGTATGCACGAGCGATGATATCGTTTCCATAATTATTGAATTAAATTGGAGTGGATGATACAATATATCAGAATCAGTATGATGTTATAATAACTATGTATAGTTATTCTTTACACCATTATACCCATCCAAGTATTTTGGTGTTTGAAAAACAGGTTACACCATGGCGTGGAGACGGTATTATGTACGTACGCACATGCGGTGATTTCGTTTTCCGTAGGTGGGATAGAAGGTGAAATGGGGTTTTTTCATAATTATAATAACATATCATAATATTAGTTATAATTATGTTATTAATTTATAATGAAACAACTAATGAAGAAGAAGTGGATGAAAAAATAAAGTTGAATGAATCTGTAACTGGCATTACCTCTTCTTTGAAGCGCCTCTTTGAGACCTCCTTGTAGGGCATTAAAATTGGTCTTTGTAGAAGACCAGGACCTCTACGATGTTTCTAGGGAAGTGGAGAATAGAATTTGGTAGGGTTTTAACGAGATTCATGGCTCGATGTGGTGTGAGGAAGAGAGGGAGGAGGTTCCCCTTTTTAAGGGAGGAGAGGGGCACCTTTGGAAAATCTAAAAATATTATTTTATTATAAAGTCATATTCGGTTTTTAATAGCTCAAAATTGATTTATTTATAATCTAAGGTAGGGATGGATCAAAATCATCTCATCCAATAGAATTTAGACAAGTTTAGGAATATATTTTAACTGTATCATTTAGATATAACTTTATGTTAGATAATTTAACTTTTATCGTGTCTTCTTGTTTTCTTACACTATAAGGTTAATAAACATACTATAACAATCCAAAAGAACCCCAAGTTGTTTATTAATAGTATATATATATCCTTATATAAGTAATTTTGTTGAACCTTAGATTTTTTGGAATAAAAGAACAATTAATAATATAATATTTGTTTTAAAAACTATTTTATGTCAATTTTGACACTATTTGGTAATTGATTTTTGTGAAAATCATAACAGTAATATTAGTCAAAAAATTTAAATAAAATAAGTACTAACATGTCATATTAACCTATAAAATTAGTTTAATTCATAAAAAGTCACAAATTACATTCATTTGAGTATTTATATCATCAATTATGTCAATATTTCATAATAAGATAATTACTTCATCATCATTCGGTCATAAATGAATTAAATTATATAATGTCTAAAAATTACAAATAAAATATAATTATGTATGAAATAGTTTTATCTTTCTAATGAATATTTATAGTTGAATTTATCTTATGTATACTCCTATATTAAAAATTATTTAGTTATTAAACTTTGATTTTAACAATTTTAACCCTTCTTTAAATAAATTAATAATAAATGTCCTAATCTAATACAAGTGGGCCTAAAAGGTCATATTTTATTCCTAAGGTTTTTTGTGGTTAATTAAACTTATCCAATAGAATTAGGAAATGATTTTGGCTAATAATAATATAATTTTTACCCTTAATGACCCTATTTACTTTTAACCGTGGTAAAAAAATGTAAAAAGATACTATTCACAAAAAATTATTTTCATCACATTGAACCACATTTTACTTATTAACATCAATCGTGTTTCCCGGATTTTTGAAATTACATTCACAGAAGTTGTAAAATTATGTTTTATGTAAATTTTCAAATTCTCCTAAGAGGTGGGTAAAATACGGTGAAAAGTTTCAATAAAATTTTTATATATCTAAAATTATTATAAAATGACTCCAATGAATTGATTTGAAAATTTATTGGTTTTATGTATCAATTTTGACCTAAAATGAAATGAAATGAAATAAATAATTATTTAATTAAAATGTCGGTTTTTAAATAGTAACTCTGTGTTTTCACTATTCATCAAAATTTGAATGTTTTCAGAAAAATACCAAAATTTCACCCTAGTCTGATTTCGATATTCTGAATCCAAAAATGAAGTACATTTTGAAAAATTAAAATTTACAAAATTTCAAAAAGTGGGTATTACTATTCATAACGACTAGTTCTAATAATATTTTAATAATATATCGTTGTTTAGTAAAAACCGGTATTGCGTACAATACACGCTATAGAGGAAGGTCGAGAATGCGTGTAATGGAAGCCAATATAGGGTTGCGTGTTATGCAAGACTCCTTTGTTGTTTCAATATAACAGAATCCAACCATTTTTCATTTATACATTGAATATATATATATATATATATATATGTATATACTCAATGATGCGTAGAATGACAATAATTAAACGAACTAGAAAATGTGTATAAAACAATCTAAGAATAGTGTTGCGTATACTGCAAGATAATACGGTGTTGAATATAGAACAATATAATATTAGTGTGTCGTACAATAGATGATATGAAAGAAATTAAAACGAATATATCTTATAAAATCTCGGGTTGTTACATTCTACCCCCCTTAAAATTAATTTCTCCCTCGAAATTCGTCGGGGTTATAAATCGTTTACTATTCATAGAAACCCGCATCGTAAAATGAAATACCAAAACATAACTTTAAAAACTAATGTATGAAACCTAACGGTTACCCAAATTATCTCATCACTGGGATTCCATGTAAGAGAACATAGGTCAAAATATGGATATGGAAGATAAATCTAACCATCATGTTCTGATGGAGAGTGGTAGGGAACATGGCTATGAAAACACCAACAATCACAGAACCATAAATTTGGGATGATCTATGGTAGCATCTAATTCATCAAATATAAGGGAACTAGAACAACATTTTTTGTTTTCAAGATCATTTCTCAAAGAATTTTAATTATAAGAAATACTTAGTTTATTTTGATATAATCTCACCGTTGTTAATGCCTTGAACAATTTCCACTTCATCTCTTAAAGAAATGAAGTTGAATTTTTCATTCTTGAAGTTTTAGCGGATCATGTGATAGAAATATGGGTCATTCCATCTGTCTTAATCAAAAGGATAGAAATAGTTATATACATAAATCCATCTATTGTATATCATTCAAAAAATGGACATATACATAATCTATAATACCACTTAATAAAAAAAACTCGTTTATACTAACCAGGGACTTCCTGTAGTCCAATGGTAGGTGATAAAGGCCATCCGCACTTCAGTTGTGGGTTCGATTCCCACAGCCTTGTCCGACGTGATGGGTTGTCGCCCGTCTGGCATTTTGTCTTTTTTCTAAATCTACATTACTATGACATCCCATTAATAATAACGAAAAAAGTATTATCCTTAAACAATAATAACTGATGTCAAAAATAATCCATTCCAATCATTAGGCTTATCTAAAATACTTCGGTCCAAGTTCAAAGTAAAAAAAGAAAATGATACATGAAATGTCACATAACAATCACTTGAATGCCATAATTTATCCCCCATATATCATAATTTATATATTTTTGGTCAAATTAAAAATATTTGAATACTTTAATCATGTATTCTCTTGAATAATGAATACCCATTGAACTTTAGTGAAAATATGAATGCAGTTAGAAGTTAACCCTTTCCACATACCAAAATCCTCAAAATTCTATATATTCAAACCATGATATCAATTAGTCCTTATATTAATCATGAGCTCATGAATACAATCAAACATATCATTATCTTCTTATCCCTTCATTATGTGCATATCATCTACTTTCCAATAATATCTGAATAATATTCCATGGTTACCGGTACCATTCAACATATACTTTCTAATACTTTAGGAAAACAATAGTGTAACAATCCTTATATGATTATTTATTCCATAGTACCATTAACTATACAACATAACTCTTGATAAACATAAAATCATTCCACTACCTTCTTAAACAACTAACTGAGCTTCAACACTTCTTTTAGCTCATATATAATTTTCAGTCTCCTCATCATCATCGACATAAATACTACCAATATGATCATGCTGATTCTCTTCATGAGATTTTCCCTTAGGGAATTGGTTTTCATAATGCCCGTACATTACACATTTAAAACATATAATCATTGTTGATGTTATAGAAATACCATTATCCTTGTCCATGGTATTAACTGAACCTTTTCCTTTTCACTTACTAGCTTTGTGTCCTTCTTTTCCACACCCAAAGCATCTTCCATTCCTTTAAAACAATCTCCCTGATACCTCTTCCCATATGATTTACATGAGGGAAATTGAACATTCTTTCCTCTATGATCATCATGAAACTCCATCTTTCTCTTATTATCTTAGTCGATAAACATAACAAAGTTGAGATTATTGATCATATTATGAGACTTATGATTAGGAATAATAAGGATGTTTTGAATTCCAAATCCGGTTTCATTTGGTTGCTCATGAAGAATATCATTCCATTGTCTATCATATCCTCCATAATCGTGAATCTTCATGTTTCCAGCCATTTTATAAAACCAAAAAAGAATAGTGTTAGAGGTAAAAATCATGATAGGGAAAAACATAGTAAAGGGGTAGTACCATCAATATCTAACATCATAGGTTAAATTATATGATCGTTACCGTAGTTCTAGGACTATATCCTATACGTATACTTATCCTTAGGGACATACCTAGACATACCTTAGAAATATCTCTAGGGATATCACTAATGTTTTCACATCCTAGTTTCTAAAGTTTGACTAAACCATTCCTCTAATACCAACTATAGATACCCAAAGCCTGACGTACATGGACATTACATTACATTTGCGGAATACTTAATACATAACTAAAACAAACACACAAGGATCATAATATCTTAGTGTCTTTGGAAACTCGAAATGTAATCTTCTAATCGTGGTGAAAGATCTCCAACATATCCCATAAAGATTGTACCCTTTTGTTTTCTTACCTAATCACATTCTTTATATCCCGGGGAAAAGAACACATATAAAGGGAGAGCTCAAATGCTCAGTAAGGGAAACAGAGATAACATAAAACAATCACTAAACATTTGGAAGCAAAAACATCAACATGAAATTTAAACATCCAAATCATGAGAAAAGACATAAATCATGGAAGTACGTATGACATATATCATAAAGGAACATCAACCTTGATAAAATATAAAGGGAATAAAACATGTAATTGTGGCAACCATTCATCACATGATATGATTTCCATAGTATCCAAGGCATTGCCGCCAAGACCATCTTAGTGGACAAAGTCCCTTTCTGAATCGAGTTCACTCCTCGTTTCAGTCCTGTAATACTGATTCAGATTAACTTACCATTCCAGCCATGTCTATCTCAAGAGATATAAATCTTTACCCAATGCATTGAAGGGAGATATAGGTCCCACCCATATGATAATGATATCATTCTTACTTTTTCCACTACATAAAAGTAAATCAGTCATCATAACCCAAAGAATAAAAATGGGTTTCATAAACATCATCTCATCATAAAATAATCCATATAAAATAAATGGATATCATTTCATAATATGATAAGTGAATCCATTTAAATCATAGAGACATTATACTAGAAACATAAACATATAAAATAATGTCATCTTATATGGAAAATTGGTTTTGAAAAAACACTTGTAATGAATTCTTGACGAAAATATCCTTTCTTCTTCAAAATCAACTTCTTTTCACAAAACGTCATGAAATTTTTATAGAAAATGATTTCGTTTAAAATATTAATGAAATATTTTGGAGGAATCTTCACGAAAATAAGGCTTTTTAAAATAGTAAAAATCCTTTCATGCCGTATAAGTTAAAAATAACATTCTTCTCGTACTTTTGTCGGAAAAGTCAAAAAGTACATCGTAGGGTAAACAAAAGACAGATTCCATCCATACCATGGGGTAAAAGTAAAAATGGTTAAAAATGAAATTAAACATACATAAAAACACGTTTATAAATCATGTACATGGATGATAACAATAACCACAGTAAATACTTACGTATAAGCAATCTCGGATAAAAATGAGATTTGAAAAATTATCCCTTACCTTAAGTCCGATATGCATTGTATGGATCCAAAACTACATTATAATGATTTAAATATTGTCATTGGCTTATTAAATAATCATATTCATTTTTATGATATCATATATGTTTCAATTATGACTTTATATTAACCGTTCTTTTGTAAATTCCATGTTAAAGCAGTGTTTTGGTAAAATCATTTCATTTATCGTATGTGTTCCGACTTGTCGCTCTTGATATTATCATTTATATCCTCATTTAAATAATTACATAATGTAAAAAATGATTTATATATAATATATATTCATCATATACATATATATTATAGATCAATAATAGGAATGAAATACACCATTCATGGAGACGGTAGGCCGTACCTACGCATGAACGCTGTTTTCGTTTCCTTATAGAATTGAATGAAACTAAATAGATGACATAAATATATATATAAATAAATCCAGTAGCATTATTATTTCATATATTTAATTATTAATCATTATATAAACTTTATGATCATTCATGTGTGGTTTAGATAGAGAATGAATCTCATCACATCGTGGAGACGGTAGTCCGTCCGTACGCACGAGCGATGATATCGTTTCCATAATTATTTAATTGAATTTGAGTGGATGAAACAATATATCAGAATCTGTATGATGTTATAATAAATATGTATAGTTATTCTTTACACCATTATACCCATCCATGTATGGTGGTGTTGGAAAAACAGATTACACCATGGCATGGAGACGATATTCCGTACGTACGCACGCGCGGTGATTTCATTTTCCGTAGGATGGATAGAAGGTGAAATGGGGTTATTTAATACATATAATAACATATCAGTATATTGTTCATACTTATGTTATTACTTCATTATGAAACAACTAGAGAAGAAGAAGTGGAAGAAGAAATACAGCTGAAAGAATCGGTAACGGACATTACCTTTTCTTTGAAGCGCCTCATTGAGACCTCCTCTTAGGGAATTAAAATTGTTCTTTGAAGAAGACCAGGACCTCTAGAATGTTTCTAGGGATGTGTAGAAGATAATTTGGTATGGTTTGGCCATGCATGAAGGCTAAATGTGGTGTGAGGAAGAGAGGGAGGAGGTGCCCTTTTATAAGGGAGGAGAGGGGCACCTTTGTAAAAACTAAAAAAATTATTTTATTATAAAGTCATATTCGGAATTTAATAGCTCTAAATTGATTTATTTTGAAGATAAGGTGGGTATGGGTCGAAATCCTCTAATCCAATATAATTTATACAAGTTTAGGTTTCTATTTTAACCTTATAATTTAGATTTAACTTTTAGTTAGATAATTTAACTTTTACTGTGTCTTCTTGTTTTCTTACACAATAAGGTTAATAAACAAACTATAACAAGACAAAAGAACCACAAGTTGTTTATTAGAAATATATATAACTATATCTAAGTCAATTTGCCGAAACTTAGATTTTTAGGAATAATATAACAATTAGTAATATAATATTTGTTTTAAAAACTATTTTATGTCAATTTTGACACTATTTGGTAATTGATTTTTGTGAAAATCATAACAGAACTTTTAGTTCTCCAATGTTAATAAAATCAATACTATCATGTCATATTAACCTATAAAATTAGTGTAATTCATAAAAAGTCTCAAATTACATTTATTTGAGTATTTATAACATCAATTACGTCAATATTTCATTAATAAGATAATTAATACATTATCGTTGTGTCATAAATAAATTAAATTATTTAATGTCTAAAAAATAAAAATAAAATATCAGTATGTAGGAAATCTTTTTAGATTTCTAATGAATATTTATAGTCGAATTTATCTTATGTATAACCCTATATTAAAAATTATTTAGTTATTAAACATGGATTTTAACTACTTTAACCCTTCTTTAAATAAATTAATAATTAATGTCCTAATCCAATCCATGTTGGCCTAAATGGTCATATTTTATTCCTAATCTTGTTTTTGGTCGAAATAAACGTATCCAATAGAATTAAGACATGTTTTAGGGTAATAATAATATCATTTTTACCCTTAATTACCGTATTTACTTATAACCGTGGTAAAAAAAAGAAAAAAGTTTCTATTTACCATAAATTATTTTCATCTCATTGATCCACATTTTACATACTAACATCAACAGTGTCTCTTAGATTTTTGATTTTCCATTCAAAGAAGTTGTAAAATTCTGTTTTATGTAAATTTTCAAATTATCCTAGGAGGTGGGTAAAAGACGGTGAAAAGTTTCAATAAAGTTTTTAAATGTCTACAATTATTATAAAATGACTCCAATGAATTAATTTGAACATATATAGGTTTTATGTATAAATTTTGACCTAAAATGAAATAAATTAAATTAAATAATTATTTAAATAAAAAGTATAGTTTTATATAGTAACCCTTTATCTTCACTATTCATCAAAAATTGAAAGTTTACAGAAAAATACCAAAATAATACCCTAGGCTAATTTCGATATTCAGAATCCAAAAATGAAGTCCATTTTGAAAAATAAAATTTACAAAAATTCAAAAAGTGGGTATTACTATTCATAACGGCTACTTCTAATAATATTTTAATAATATATCATTTTTTAGTAAAACTCGGTATTGCGTACAACACACACTATCAAGGAAGGTCACGATTGCGTGTAATGCAAGCCAAGTTTGTGTTGCGTGTTGTGAAAGACTCCTTTGTTGTTTCTTTATAACCAAATCCAACAATTTCTCATTTAGACAATAAATATATATATATATATACTCTATGTTTCATAGAATGACTATTATCAAAAGAAATTGAAATTGTGTGTAACACAATATAAGAATAGTTTTGCATATACTACAAGCTAAAACGGTTTTGTGTATAGCAGAAGATAATCTTGGTGTATCGTACAATAGAAGATATGCAAGAAATTTAAACTAATATATCTTATAAAATCTCGGGTTGTTACATTCTACCCCCCTTAAAATGAATTTCACCCTCGAAATTCGTCTGGGTTATAAATCGTTTACTATTCATAGAATCCCACATCGTAAAATGAATTACCAAAACTTATCTTTAAAATCTAAAGTATGAGATGTAACGGTTAGCCAAATTAACTCATCATTGGGTTTCCACGTAATAGAAAATAGTTGAAAATATGGATATGGAAGAGAAATCTAACCATCATGTTCTGATGGAGAGTGGTAGAGAACATGGCTATGAAAACACCAATAATCACAAAGCCATAAATTTGTGTTGATCTATGGTATCATCTAATTCATCATATATAAGGTCACTAGGACAACACTTTGGGTTTTCAAGATAATTTCTCTATGAATTTTAAATAGAAGAAATAATTACTTTATTTTGATATAATCTCAACTTTTTTCGTGCCTTGAACAATTTACACTTCATCCCTTATAGAAATGAAGTTGAATTTGTCATTCATGAAGTGTTAGCAGATCATGTGATAGAATGATGGGCCATTCCATCTATCTTAATCAAAAGGTTAGCAATAGTTATATACATAAGTCTATCTATTGTATATCGTTCCAAAAATGGACATATACTTCATCTATAATACCACTTAATAAAATAAAACATGTTTATACTAACCACGGACTTCATATAGGCCAGTGGTAGGAGATAAAGGCCAATCGCACTTCTGTTGTGGGTTCGATTCCCACAGCCTTGTCTAACGTGATGGGCAGTCATACGTCAGGCATGTTGTCCTTTTTCTAAAACTACCTTACTGTAACATCCCTTCAATAATAACGAAAAAAGTATTATTCTTAAACAATACTAACTTATGTCCAAAATAATTCATTCCAATCTTTAGGATTATCTAAAATACTTCGGTCCAAGCTCAAAGTATAATGAAAATGATACTTGAAATTTCACATAACAATCACGTGAATGCCATCATTTATCCCCCATTGAACCTTAGTGAAATTATGAATGCAGTTAGAAGTGAAAACCTTCCACATACCAAAATCCTCAAAATTCTATATATTCAAACCATGATATCACTTAGTCCTTATATTAATCATGAGATCATGAATACAATCAAACATCTCATTATCTTCTTATCACTTCATTATGTGCATATCATCTACATTCCAAAAATATCTGAATAACCTTCAATGGTTACCGGTACCATTCAACATATATTTTCATATACATTAGAAAAACAATAGTGTAACAATCCTTAGATGATTCTTTATTCCATAATACCATTAACTATACAACATAACTCTTGATAAACATACAATCATTCCACTACCTTCTTAAAAACTGACTGAGCTTCAACACATCTTTTAGCTCATATATATTTTGTATTCTTCTCATCATCATCCACATAAATACTACCCATACAACCATGATGATTCTCTTCAGGATATTTTCTCTTAGGGCATTGGTTTTCATAATGCCAATGCATTCCACATTTAAAACATATAATAATTTTTGATGTCGTAGAAATACCATTATCCTTGTCCATGGTGTTAACTGAATGTTTTTCTTTTGAACTTACTGGCTTTTTGACATTCTTTTCCAAACCCAAAGTATCTTTTAGTTCCTTTGAAACAAACTCCCTGATGCCTCTTCCCACATGATTTACATGAGGAAAATTGAACATTCATTCCACTATGATCATCATGAAACTCCATCTTTCTCTTATTATCGAAGTCGGAAAACATACCAAAGTTGAGATTATTGATCATATTATGATATTTATGATTAGGAATAATAACGATGTTTGGACATCCAAATACAGTTTAATTTGGTTGTTCATGATGAATATCATTCCATTGTCAGTCATATCCTCCATTATCATGAATCTTCATGTTTCCAACTATTTTATAAAACCCAAAAATAATAGTGTTAGAGCCAAAAATCATGCTAGGGAAAAAAACATAGTAAAGGGATAGTACCATAAATATCTAACATCTTAGGTTAAATTCTATCATCGTTAACATTGTTCTAGGACTATATCTTATACGTATACTTATCATTACGGATATCCCTAGACATACCTTAGAAATATCTCTAGGGATCTCACTAGCGTTTTCGCATCCTAGTTTCCAAAGGATGACTAAACCTTTCCTCTGATACCAAATGTAGAGACCCAAAGCCTGACGTACATGGACATTACATTACTTTTGCAGAATACTTAATACATAACAAAAACAGAAACACAAGGATCATAATAGTTTATTGTCTTTGGAAACTCGGAATATAATATTCTAATTGTGGTGAATGATATTCAAGATCTCCCATAAAGATCTTCACATTTTATTTCTTACCTAAAAATATTCTTTATATCCGGGGGAAAAGATAACATATAAAGGGTGATCTCAAATGCTCAGTAAGGGAAAACATAGATATCATAAAACAATCAATAAACATTTGGAAGCAAAATCATGAACATTAAATTTTAACATCAAAATCTTGAGCAAAGACATAAATCATAGAAGTATGTATGGAATGTATCTTAATGGAACATCAACCATGATAAAATATAATGGGAATAAAAAATGTAATCGTGGAACCCATTCAGCACATGATATGATTTCCATAGTATCCAAGGCATTGCTTCCAAGACCATCTTAGTGGACAAAGTCCCTTTCTAAATCGAGATCAATCCTCGTTTCAGTCCTATAATACTGAACCGGTTTAACTTACCGTTCCAGCCATGTTTATCTCATGAGATATAAATCTTTACCCAATGCATTGGAAGGAGATATAGGTCCCACCCATCTGATAATGATATCATTCTGACTTTTTCCACAACATAAAAGTAAATCATTCATCATAAACCAAAGAATAAAAATGGGTTTCATAAACATCATCCCATCATAACATAATCCATATAAAATAAATGGAGATCATTTTATAATAAGAAAATTGAAACCATGTAAATCATAGAGACATTATACTAGAAACATACACATATAAAATAATGTCATCTTAGATGGAAAAATGGCTTTGATAAAACAATTGAAATGAATTCTTGAGGAAAATATCTTATCTTCTTCAAAATTAATTTCTTTTCACAAAACCTCATGAAATTTTTAAAGAAAAATATTTTGTTTAAAATATTCATAAAATCGTTTGGGGGAAGCTTCATGAAAATAAGGCCTTATAAAACCGTAAAAATCCTTTCATTCCATATATGTTAAAAATAACATTCATCTCGTACTTATGTCTGAAAAGACAAAAAGTACATCATAGGGTAAACAAAAGAAATATTCCTTCCATACCATGGGGTAAAAGTAAAAATGGGTAAAAAGAACATTAAACATACATAAAAACACTTTTAGAAAACATTTACATCGATGATAACATTAACCCTAGTAAATATTCACGTATAAGTAATCTCTGATAAAAATGAGATTTGAAAAATTATCCGTTACCTTAGGTCAGATATGCTTCATATGGATCTGAACCTCCTATATAATGATTTAAATAATGTCATTGTCTTATTACATAATCATATTCATTGTTATGATATCATATATGTTTCACTTATGACTTTATATTACCCGTTCTTTTGTAAATTCCATGTTAATGCAGCGTTTTGATTAAAATCATTTCATTTATCATATGTGTTTCGACTTGTCGTTTTTGATATTATCACTTATATCCTAATTTACATAATTCCAGAATGTAAAACATGATTTATATATAATATATATTCATCATAATCATATATATTATATATCAATAAAAGGAATGAAATACACCATTAATGGAGACGGTAGGCCGTACGTACGCATGAACGCTGTTTTCGTTTCCTTATTGAATTGAATGAAACCAAATAGAGGACATACATATATATTTATATACATAAATACCGTAGCATTTTTATTTCATATATTTCATTATTATTCCTTATATTAACATTATGATCATTCATGTATGGTTAACATAGATAATGAATCTCATCACGTTGTGGAGACGGTAGTCCGTACGTACGCACGAGCGATGATATCATTTCCATAATTATTGAATTGAATTGGATTGGATGATACAATATATCAGAATCGGTATGATGTTATAATAACTATGTATAGTTATTCATTACACCATTATACCCATCCATGTATGGTGGTGTTGGAAAAATTGATCACACCACGGCGTGGAGACAGTATTCCGTATGTACGCACGCGCGGTGATTTCATTTTCCGTAGGATGGATAGAAGGTGAAATGGAGTTGTTTCATAATTACAATAACATATCAGTATATTAGTGATACTGATGTTATTTCTTCATTATGAAACAACTAAATAAGAAGAGGTGGAAGAAGAAATAATGTTGAAAGAATCAGTAACAGACATTACCTCTTCTTTAAAGCGCCTCTTTGAGACCTCCTCTTAGGGAATAAAAAGTGGTCTTCGAAGAAGACCAGGACCTCTAGGATGTTTCTAGGGAAGTGGAGAAGAGAATTTGGTATGGTTTGGGCAAGCTTGAAGGCTAAAAGTGGTGTGAGGAAGAGAGGGAGGAGGTTCCATTTTATAATGGAGGAGAGGGGCACCTTTGGAAAAACTAAAAATATTAATTTATTATAAAGTCATATTCGGTATTTAATGCCTTGAAACTGATTTATTTCGAAGATAAGGTGGTGATGTGTCAAAATCCACTCATAAAATAGAATTTAGGCAAGTTTAGGTATCTATTTTAACCATATCATTTACATTTAACTTTAAGTTGGATAATTTAACTTTTACCGTGTCTTCTTGTTTTCTTACACTATAAGAATAATAAACTAACTATAAGAAGCCAAACGAACCCCATTATGTTTATTAGTAATATATATAACTGTATCTAAGTCATTTCTCAAAACCATAGATTTTTACAAATAAAATAACAATTAATAATATAATATTTGTTTTAAGACTATTTAATGGCAATTTTGACACGATTAGGTAATTGACTTTTGTGAAAATTATAACAGAAATATTAGTTCTCCAAAGTTAATAAAATAAATAATAACATGTCATATTAACATATAAAATTAGCATAATTCATAAAAAGTCTCAAATTACATTTATTTGAGTATTTATAACATCAATTATGTCAATATTTCATTAATAAGATTATTACTGCATCATCATTGTGTCCTAAATAAATTAAATTATATAATGTCTAAAAATAAAAAAAAAATATCATTATATAGGAAATATTTTTATATTTATAATGAATATTTATAGTAGAATTTATCTTATGTATAACCCTATATTAGAAATGATTTAGTTATTAAACATGTATTTTTACTATTTTAACAGTTCTTTAAATAAATTAATAATAAATGTCCTAATCCAATCCAAGTGGGACTAAATGGTCATATTTTATTCCTAATATTATTTTTGTTTGAATTAAACTTATCCAATATAATTAGTACATGTGTTAGAGTAATAATAATATCATTTTTACCCTTAATTACCGTATTTACTTGTAACCGTGGTAAAAAAAAGTAAAATGTTTCTATTCACCAAAAATTATTTCCATCTCATTGAACCACATTTTACTTATTAACATGAACCGTGTCTCTCAGATTTTTGAAATTCCATTCACAGAAGCGGTAAAATTATGTTTTATGTAAAATTTCAAATTCTCCTAGGAGGTGGGTAAAAGACAGTGAAAAGTTTAAATAAAATTTTTATATATCTAATATTATTATAAATTGACTCTAATGAATTACATTGATCATATATATGTATTATGTATCAATATTTACCTAAAAAAAATTAAAAAAAATAAATAATTATTTAAAAAACATTCGGTTATTAAATAGAAACCTAGTGTTTTCACTATTTATCAAAAATTGAAAGTTTTCAGAAAAATACCAAAATTTCACCCCAGGCTAATTTTGATATTCAGAATCCAAAAATGATGTCCATTCTGAAAAATAAAATTTACAAATTTTCAAAAAGTGGGTATTACTATTCATAATGGCTAAATCTAATAATATTTTAATAATATATCACCGTTTAGTAAAACCCGATATTGCATACAACAAACACTATCGAGAATGTTCGCGATTACATGTAATGAAAGCCACGTCTGGGTTGCGTGTTGTGCAAGACTCCTTTATTGTTTCATTATAACAGAATCCAACCATTTTTCATTTATACATTGAATATATATATATATAAATATACTCAATGTTGCGTAGAATGTCTATTATAAAATGAACATGAAATTGTGTGTAACACAATCTAAGTATAGTGTGGCGTATACTGCAAGTTAATAAGGTGTTGCATATAGCACAAGATAATCTTGGTGTACCATACCATAGAAGATATGAAAGAAATTAAATCAAATATATCTTGTAAAATCTCGGGTTGTTACAACAATAGCTTCCACTAGAGTATTCAAATGGCTCTATATGAAGATCTACATGGAAAGTGATGTAGAACTCGGAATTTTTGGGAAAAAGTTGGAGAATGAAATCTACATGGACCCGATCTTGTTCAAGAGATGACAGAGAAGGTTTATGTCATCCAGAAACAAATCAAATCAGCTCAATGTCAGCAAAAGAGCTATGCTGACAACCGTCGAAGGGACTTGGAGTTCGACTTTGGAGATAATGTCTTCCTGCAAATATCTCCATTGAAGAGAGTCATGCGATTCGGGAAGAAAGGGAAGTTAAGCCCTAGGTATATTGGCCCCTTTGATATCCTTTATCGCATAGGAGTCGTGGCCTATAGGATTTCACTTCCACCGAATATGGCTCGATTTCATGATGTTTTTCATATATCTATCTTGAGGAAGTACATACCTGATCCCTCACATGTACTAAACTCAGATGTGGTGCAGCTGGAAGATGGTGCCTCCTATGAGAAGCATCTGGTAAAGATTATAGATCAGAGATATAAGGTTATATGCAACAAGACAGCCAATCTTGTAAATGTGTTTTGTAGGAACCATAAATTTGAGGAGGAAACATGGGAGATGGAAAAATCAATGAAGGAAAAGTACCTACATCTGTTTTTGTCCTAGAATGTAAAATGAAATTTTGAGGGCGAAATTTCTTAAGGGGGGAAGATTGTAACGACCCAATGATTTAAAGGAAATTCCCTTATTATAAATATTCCAGAAAATCACATAATAATGAACTAATAAGTGATAAGTGACCTTTAAACATAAGTTTGTCACTTCTTTGATTGGAATTTCAAAAATTCAGAATACACTATTGTGTTCCAGATATTTTTTGGAGTCTATGAAAAAATTTGGTTAATTGTAACCTACCCAAATGAATAGTAACATACCCTTATGAATAGTGGTATACCCTAATGTATAGTGACCTTACCTATGGTGGTATAAAAATAATTTTCATGTTGGAAGTTCGATATACCTATAGTTTAGAATGAGTTCATGAATGCTTTAAAGCTGGTTTTGATAATATTTTTTTATTTTATTTAAATATTAAAATAATCATATTTAGAAAATTATTTTTGAAAAATAGACTTCATTTTTGGATTCTACACGTCGAACGATGGTTGGGGTAAATTTTTGGGATTTTTCTGAAATACATGAATTTTTTATGAATAGTGAAATATCGTAATTTACAAAAATAAGCTAAATAAGATAATTATAGAATCATGGGTGATGTCCTACTGATGTAAGCCCACTTGGTTTGGGATTAAATTATAAAATTAATATAATTTTTCATGCAAGACTCGCTATTCCTTGTCTTGTGGGGAAATAATAAACTAATTAATTTTATATTAAGGAAACCCCTCTCTCCTCCACAATAAATACCTTATCTCCTTACCCCTTTCCCTCACACCTCTCAAGCCTTGTTCCTAGCCAAATATCGGCCAAGATACCCTCCCAAGATCCTTCCCCACATCGATGTCTTTCTGGTCTTTCCAAAAGACCAAAACCAAATCCCCTAATAGGAGTCTCAAAGAGAGGAGATCTAAGGGTAAGAACTCTCTTTTGTTTTCAAATGTTTTGTTTTCATTTTCATTCTTTCCTTATACCCTCTTCCGCTTCCCTTATCCAAAATGAATTAATGATCCATAATCTCGTATATTCAGGATTCTAATCATGTTTATGGAAAATTTAAAGCATTATACTCCATCTCCTCTCCCTCACATTCTAGAATTAAACATCGTCCGTGATGGGTCAAATTACCGACATCATGGATATTGTGTTTTCAAATTCTCTTATCATATGGATTATGGTCATGAAAAATTTTATGTTATGGTTTAACCAGATTATTATATATGTTATATTTCCTATTTAAGGTACTGTAATCCCTATACACTCATGATATAAAACAATAATACAAAACAAGTCAATTATGGGCAAAATCGTTAAAATTAATTCAAGTGTTTATCATTAAAGATCTCTTTCACTATAATTAAACAAATGAATTTTTGTAACCATGTAACCTACTGGATTCCCAATAATGTTATAAATTCAATTCTGGACAACCACATTCATCTTACAATTTATCTGAACCTAAATACAATTGAACCGATCATTAATACAAATGAATCAAACGGACATGAACAATGAAATTGAACCTCGTAATCAACCATTATGGGTATAAATCAACATAAAAATTGTTATACGTAATCGATAAATTTTATATATGGTTCTTTAACTATGGATTAATAAACCTAATTTGACTATTCAGGTCATTAATATCAATTGGGGAACACCATCGGGCCTAAGGTAAGGGATTCTCTCAATTTCACTCTTATTCTAGATTGTTCCTTATGTTAAGACATGTTGTGTGTAATTATTAATTATGGGGTATGATTTCGCACCTCCCCCATATTCCCCACTTTCCGTGTAAGAGATGATAATTCCCTTTCCTCTCTCGCTGATTCCCCTCAAGTACTCTTGATACCATGCCAATAATCCGTACAGAATTCTACATGAACCTCTTTTATTCCTTCGGGTTGTCTTATCTACCTTTATACCAAAATTATGTTATTTTATCAATTTTTTGTGAATACTATAAATGTTTTGTAGATGTTCCATTTCTATTTTTCAAGACTCTTTCATCACTTTATTTTAGGTATATGCATGATTTTATGTGATTCTCTCCTCATTACTTCCTGAAAAGTGAACCCATTTTAAGGGAACTTCCCGAATTATTTCCTATTATCAGGTGTACTATATCCTCTATTTTATTTCACTTTGTCCTTAAAGAATCAGACATTTTATTATAAAAACCCTCATGGTTTACTTCTGTTTTTATAAAAAATATTATTCCACTTTTCATTTTAATAAATATTCGATGTTTTCATAAACCACACTAAAATGCTTTGACTCAAAGATTCCAAAAAAATATTTTTACATGTTATCACATTAGTTTGTTATATCTTGTCATGATTCATGACATTATAAGTTATTAATGTCTATTTATTATTTAATTCCTTTCATTCATGGACTCTTGTATGTTACACCCCTTTTTTTATGCTTCACGAAGTGATTGTATTCCAAATTCTTACCTTGGGTACTCTTATGATTATGTATGATTGAGGTTCTTTATGTGGAAAGCATATACATGAATAATCTTAGATGGGTGCGCCCAGATAGTGCTCCAATGCATTGGGTAAAGTTAATGACTAATGAGATGATTATGGGAAAATGGTCTGTGCGGTTATCCTTGGCTTGTGCTACTATGGGAAACATGATTGGCGGTTAGCCTTAACCCATACTAAAGTCTATTTTAAGGTTTCTTCCACCTCTATATGAAACTATGCTAATATAATCTCATGATTATATGATCCCATGATTATTTTATCCCATGTTTTTTTGATCCCTTGTTTATATGTTATGATTCTATATGCTCCATGCTTCCATTATCAGTATTTCAAGCCTCCTAACTCATGTGCTTAATGTTTAGGAGCTCTTTATAGAGATTAAATAAAAATGTTTTTTTAGCCCCATGGTTTATGATTAATGTACGTAGTCTTCCAAAACATTATAATTAACTATCCTTGTCTTGTACTCTGATGATGAATTATGCTTAAAATCATGAAATGTGTTGTGTAAAAGGCTTGGGTCACTATATTATCCCTCAGTAGTGTTGTAACCAAAAGAGCAGCAAGGCCCGTTGTCATGTACCAGGATACCCAATGTCTAGCATGATACTCTTTTTCCTAGTTTTCACTCCTAGGTACATTTGTTTCATAGCCTCCTCTACTCACTCATATACAGAAAGGTAAGTAATGATTGGAAAATCCACATCATATTTACATTATCAAAATTATTGGAAATTATTCTATATTAATCCTCAATATCTATCTTATTGTAGTGATTCATAATCAGAGTTTTTTTAATCTAGATTCCATTGTTTGTACTAAACTTTATCTAATACCAAATATAACACCCCAACCCTAGTTACCAAGAATCGGTGCATTATTACATAACATTGGCATGATAAAAGGAGTTATATCCCATAATACCTATCAATTTAGTTTCCTTGGATGTACTAGATACACACATATGTTTTACATTACATCATGAAATAAAAAAACATCATTGTGTCCCCTTGGATCACTATTATATCCATTAGCCTATTACTCAAGGTTAATCGTAATATAAATCATTGTATCCTGGGAAAAAACATAAAAACTGGTGTCTCAGAAGCTCAGTAAGGAAAAATATATAAAAGAAACAGTTGTAAATATGAATAAACATTTACACAAATATATATGAGTAAAAACAATCATTTTAAACATAAACATCATCATAATATGGAAAAGATAAATCAAATAATTCCATTTACTTATTCACATGGATATTCTACAAGTTGAATAATAACATGTAATATCGATAGAAAATTTCATAATGATGTAATGTATAATTCCAGACCTCATAACCTCATATTCAAGGCCATGTGCCAAGACTACAAATATGATTTTGTCAAGTCCTTGTGCCAAGACACCAGTTTGTCTCATGAGAACTACTGACGCATCAAGGAGCAATAGTGGCTCCACTCATCACATACTATGTCAAATGCATTCATCAAAATAAAGGGTTTAATATTATCAAAACATTCGTATTAAAACCATCATAAAAAATGTCAATATTTTAACCACAAACCATGAATTGAATAAAAATTGAACAACCATAGTCAAGAATAACTCAGTCAATAAAATATGGATGATTTTATTATAATAAATCAACCTCTATGAAGAATAAAATACACCAAAGGATATTTACATAGTTCAAAAAATATCCATTAAACTATTTGATAGAAATATCATATTTTGTTGAAAACATTTAAATATATCACTATTTATCAAGAAGCTGTTTAAAATCGATTTTTGAATTTAACTGTCACATACCTCTCTGAAACATTTAAATGGAATTTTATTTTTTAAACATTAATGTCCATACAAATAAATCCTCAAATAGATTTTTAAAACCTGGACATTAATGTGAATGATTTAGATGAATAAAATTTTAAAACATTTAATATGATATTTTAGTTAATGTTCCTAACCAAATGAGAAATGATTGAATGCAAAAAATTGAGGAAATAAAAATATTATAATATTATTAGAGTAAATGGATTCCTTATATACTATGTTAAAGTACAATATATACACCAAATAAAATATAATTTGCAAATAACTACAAAGAAGTCTCAGTAGAATAATAGTTGAGATTAATTCTTTTATAAATACTATATTCATAGGTTAAAGATAAATAAATGAAATAATTTGGTGTGATAGATATAAAAATATTCAACAAGATTGGATATTTATTGTATATCAATCATACGACATTCACAAATAATCCTGTAAAAACAACACCAAAGACTTGGATCTTGAACACAATGAATAGAAATTGAGTTATAATTACTAAAATTAAGTTTATAATGATGACTTGATAATTTATCAATGGAGTGATTATGTGTATAAAAAGTATATCCACATAATGGGGAGTTGAAATTACTACATAAGTTAATAAATAGTGATTTCACACATAATCTTGGAATAAATTTTTCAATGAATCATGTGTAATGCCCAATGAGTGGAAATTGAAATTTGAAATTCCCTTACCGATTTGGTAACTTATGAAACATAAACCCCATGAATGAAATATCATAAAATGAAGATTTAGATACCCATAAATTAAATTATATTATTTAAGGAATTTAATCATTGGCAGTATATACACCACAGAAACATAAATAATAGCAATATAACATGAATCTCAAAAAAATAAGAAGTGAGATGAAAACGCCTAACCATGTTTTAATTAGTCAAGTCATATGACCAATGTTAATAACCACTAAATCAATCATATAATATTATAAATATAAATAGTATCATGATAATATATATCAAATCACATTACACAATAGACCACATGTAATAAATAAGTGGCGAACAATGGAAATATCACGGAATTAAAAGTGAGATAAGAAACCCCTTACCTTGTACATTTCCTTAGTATATGGTTGGTTATCCTTTTTTATAATGGTGAAATAATTTTTATTATATTATACATGATCAAAATTCAAAAATATTATATCATATATGAACTTATAATATTTCATTGATAATGATATTTTAGTTGTACCATTGTTTTGGTTTTTTATTGATTCATTTTTTTATATATTTTATTATGTATGTCATGTTTCTTATGTATAGTATTAATTTGATTCATATACAGTATGATATTATGTTCTTACTAATTATTTTTAATCATAAAATGAAAATTATTCTTGAATGATTATGAAGAGAAATGAATCTCATCGCGTTCCGGGAGACGGTAAGCCGTAAACACGCACGATCGATAACAACATTATATTGATGCTAAAATCATTTGTAATTGGATGGTATATCATATATAAAGAATAATTAACATGTTATATTTATTATTTATATTAATTATACTCACTATTATACCCACCCAAGGGAAGATGTGTATGAATAACAAACTACACCATGACGTGGAGATAGAAAGTTGTACGTACGCATGTATGGTGACGTTGTCATTTATAGAATGGATAGAATAAAGATTATTATTGTACCATATTTATAATAACATCATAGTATGTAGATTCTATTGGACTTATTTTTTTGGTATGGAAACAAAAAAGGAAGAGGAAGTGGAGGATGAAAATAACATGAATGAGGATGGAGAAATTATTACCACTTCATTCGGGGTTTTCTTTTGAGTTGATTAAAAGGGCTCCATTGGTTGGATTTCTGATCAATGTAAGGACTATAGGATGACGTGAGGGAATTAGTGACGATATTTGGGCAGAGGGTGGCCGAGCCAAATGGTTTTGGAGATGTGAAATTAATAGAATTTGAAGTACCTTTTTCTAAGAGATGGGAGGGTCATTTTAGGAAATATATTGAAATATTATTTTATAATAAAAAAATTTTAGGTTTTTAATGGATCCAAAATGATTTATTTCGAATATAAGGTGGGTATTTCTCAAAATAATCTCAACCAATTGGTTTTAAACAATTTTAGATTGCCATTTTAACCTTTTCATTTAGATTTAACTCTTAGTAGAATAGTTTATCTTTTACTATGTCATCTTGTATTCTTACACAATATGGTTAATAATCATAATATAAACATCCATGAGAACCCAAGTGGTTCATTAATAACATATATAATATTATTTAATCCCTTTGGATGACCCTTATATTTTTAGAAATATTATATCAACCAATAATATTGTATTTGTTTTAAAAACTAATTTATGTCAATTTTGACAATATTTGATATTCTGTTTTTGATAAATTTCATAACAACTTTATCACTTCAAAATTAATTTATATAATCAACCATAAGATGTCATATTAACCTATAAAATTCTTGGATGCCATCAAAAATTTTAAATTATATTTATTTTAATATTTATTATATATACTCTTTTAATATTTCCATAAGAAGTTAATTACCTCATCATCATTGTATCATAAATAAATTTTATTATCTAATATCTAAAAATTATAAATAAAATAACATTATTTATGAAATATTTAAATATTTATAATGAATATTTATAGTCTAATTTATCATATATATAATCTAATATTGAAAATATTTTAGTTAATAAATTTTGAATTTAACACTTTTAACTCTTCTTTAAATAAAATAATAATAAATATTTGAATCTAATAGAAGTGAACCTAAATGGTAATGTTTTATTAATAAGGATTTTTTGGTCATATTACACTTTTCCAATATAATTAGGACATTTGTTAGGGTAATTATAATATCATTTTACCTATAATTACCCAATTTTGTTATTAACGTGGTAAATTAATGTCCAAAGTTACTATTCACCAAAAATTATTTTCATATTATTGACCCAAAATTTACTTATGGGTATTAATAGTGTCTCTCAGTTTTTTGAAATTCAATTCACAGAAGCGGTATAATTATATTTTACGGAATTTTGAAAATGCTCCTAGAAGGTGGGTAAAAGACAGAAAAATGTTCAACAAAATTTTATACATCTAATATTATTTTAAAATGAAACCAATGAATTAAATTGAACATATATAAGTATTATATAAATATTTATAATTAAAAAAATTAAATTAAATAAATAATTATTTAATGAAAAAGTCAGTTTTATACTATAATGCAGTGTTTTTCAATATTCATCAAAAATTGTATATTTTCATAAATATACATAATATTTTTCCTAAGCTAATTTTGATATTCCGAATTCAAAAATGAATTCTATTATAGAAAATTCACAACATAGAATTTTCCTTAAATAATTCAAATTAATTCTTATAGTCAAACCCTAAAAGCTGGTTTTTAAAAAGTAAAAACTATCAAAAGATTGACATGTGTTTATGCCAAATTTAAATGTGAAATTACTTATAAAATCCTAAATTTTAATAAATGATAAAAATATAATATAATTATACATCCAAATCATTCAAATTAATAATTTATCACTATAAATATTTTCGAAAAAATGATGTTTTCAATTAAAATATAGTATTTTTCAGTATTCATCAAAATATGAAATTTATAAGAAAATTACAAAAAATTTATACGAAATATATTTGTATATATGATTCTAAATAAAATTTTAATTCAATTAAATTTTATTTATAAAAGGTTCAAATATTGGTTTTAAAAAGGGTTTTCCATTAAAGGGTGGAAAAATTTCATTTTTTGGAAAATACTTATTTTCTCTGAAAAATTGATTTTTTTTCTTATATTATGTCAATGAAAAACATATTATAGAATCTAAAATTATATGGAGTATATACAAACTAAAACTTAGTCAATACAATTCATAACTACTTTTTTAATGACTAGTTTGGTAACTCATGGTGTTCTCAAACAGGGAGTTGCATGTAATGTAAGCTATGGAATTACTTTTATGAAAATAACATACTATGAAATATTGGGGTGTTACATTAATCTCAAATTATCACCCATTTTTTATCAATGATTCTGGTAATTAAATTCAATTATTCCCATAATTTCCTTATACTTATATAGGGAATAGAACCACACATATATGATATTGAAATATCATAATCATATATGTTGGAAGCGAAAAAAATTATCTTAGACATCCCACTGTATGAATTAGTATGGATAGATTCATGAAATATAACCTCCAAATGATCCATATTAGGGTTATGATAGTTTTGTTAGACAAACATATATCCAAGGGATCCCAACTTAAATCATGTATAGTTATAAAAAATTATGATTTTGTTCAGGAATACCAATAAGAATTGGTTTGTAGGCTATAATTAATTGTCTAAGGGACTTTCCCATTAGGGAATTCGTTATCACATGAAAATTCCAATACAAAAACCACATTTTTGTGTGTATTTACCCATGATTGGGGGGCCCTTTCGGTGCCATTTACACCTCACATTCACCAATATATCCTTTTATTTTCTTACTTTTTCAATTTTACATTCTATAAAGTTGAGATGCATTCCTATTTTCAATCAAGTGTTTTTTCTATTCTGAGGTATCCACATCCTACTCCAGTACCTATGAATCATCACGTTCATCAGACCAGAACACAAAAGTTAATGTTGCGAACTGATTCCCAAATTTCCCTAGATCACATTTCTTCTCTCTAGACATCGTCCTCTTGGAAACCGTGTTTTCATCTACCTATAATAACCCCCTCCCCTCCTTCTCATCGCTTTCATCATGATGAAGTTGCTTTGTGGATTCTTTTTCATGAACAAATGAATGATTCTCTTTCATGTCTGACTCGGTCATAACACATAAGGATCCATAATGTACATTTTCTTCATGAAGAGAATTTTGGGAGGCCTTGGAATAAGGAACATTCAAGAAGGATCCCTCAATTGGTTCGCCCAACCTATTATGCCCTTGGTTACATGTAGGGGATTCTTTTCCATTTGATCTAGCAGAAAAGTCCAAACTATTCCACATTATATGAAATTTTCCGTTAGTTTTTTAGATAAACTTTCTCATTTTCATCAAGGAGGGTAAATACAGGATCTTGTAATGAAATTTATTGTTGTTTATTCATCTGTATAGGGTTATAGTAATTATCACCAACAATCATCATATGTGTAGCTACATCAAGAGGCAGTTCTGGATGTCGCCCTGATTCTGCACTCAGTGTCACCAAATTTACTACTAGACCAGTGAGCTGGGATTTATTAGTGGTGTCCATGGGAGAATATCATATACAACCCCCATTAACATCAATATAACCATTATCCTTAGTTTCCCCCATAAAACATTTCTCAATATCATTCTAATTAGATGATCTAAGAATGAAAACTTTCCCCTTCATCCTTTGAGATGAGGCATCGTGATGTCCCATGACTTGAAAAAAACTGAAATCATTTCCCTTGTAGAAATCTTCAAGTAGATTCACAATGTCTATGAAACTAGAATAGAATGTAGGCCTTCTATCATAATTAATATGAAGTCTCATTCTATCATATATCGTTTTCAACCCAACATCTTTGACCATTGTGGATGACATATCAACCTCCTCTAACACTTTATTATAATTCCCAAATCATGGATTTCCCATTTTTTATTCAATCTCATTGGGTTGACCACTAAGTAAGACATGATCCAAAAGATATATGGATAATAGCGAATCTAATTAATCTTATAGATATGCATCCTAATCCGTGAATGTGTTTTACAAACTATAGTGGGGTCAATGTTTTGGTCCCACCCATGTTTGCCTAAGGGGCCAGATTTCATTGATATTGAACATGTGCCCACTCATGACACTTGCAATCATCATAGGAAATACTGCATGATAGTAACATCATCCCCTTGATGTCATCCTATATTCATCATTTCCCGATATCTCCCCAATTTGTTTTGTTAAATTAGATAATTTCTATAATATCCAACCTTTTGGGATCAAACCACAGGAAATAATTGAACAATTTATTATTGTTATCCTTTCCTTGAATGTATCTTGGTTCGCAAATACATGATCCATTATCCCCTTCCTAATCACTCACCCAAGATATGGTGAATCAAAATTGGTTAAAGAAGGTCCGACCATAGCCTTAACATCATCTGAAAAATTCATTTTTCTGGCCATCTACATTCAGATGTGTTGACATGCTTTCCTTCTTATTCTCAAATGAATACAGAATCATGTGTCTCAAATACCCATCACCATGATGTGAAACCCCTATAAACATTCTAATTCCCTTATAATCAATATTTAATGTTCCATTAAATGTTAAAACTTTTAGGTTATTATTAATGATGTCTCCAAAAATATAGTTTAAAATTTCTTGATAATTTGAATTTGTACTTCCAATAAGCACAACCCACCCTGAATTTTTGTTCATATAATGATTACCATCCTTATGACTCTATAAAACTACAAATGATCTTTAGGTAAGATTTCATACCTCATCAAAAAACTATAATTCAATTTCCAACATAATCATGTTTTTCAATGAAATTTATATTTATTCCTAGTGTGTATTGTGTGTAACTTCTTATATTCTAGCCTATATTGGATGTAAAAGATGGCAAGAAGTAGGAAGCAGGAAGACGGGAAGCAGATGGAAGTAGGATGAAGAAAAATGGATAGTATTTTCTACTGCCTGGGTGAATCTCTGATACCCACCGTTCATTTAACTGTGGGAATATTATATTTCAGTAAAAATATATTCCAATGGTTTTCACAACTATGGGAGTAGATATATTTTTGTAAAAATATATAACTATGGATTATGAAAATATTTGTTATTATGTTATTCCAATAATTTTTTGATTAAAATTTCACCCATGATAAACCAATGAGGGTGGTTAAGTGGTAAACCAATGATGGGTTGTTCTGTGATAATCTAAGGATTGGTGGTTATGTTAAAACCTCTGATACATTGTGTATGTATGTCGACCATAATTAAATTCCATGTAGTGATATCTAGGGAAATAAACTTTAGTGTTACTCCATGTTAGTATGTTTATGTCTGACGTTACCATTATATGTTATATGTAGCTTTTTATGGGATTTACGTTAATATTTTGGTTACCAAAATGTAATTAAAGGAGTTGTATTCAGAGAATTGTATTTACTACTTCTTAAAGGTGAAATGTAGTACTTTTTGGTAAAGTGTTCATGGTTTTCATGTTATCCCAAGAATAACATTTTCCTTCTTCATATTTCCCTTACTAAGATTATTATCCACATCCCATGGTTAGAAATTTTTTTCACATGAGATAAATATAAATAGAGTCAATGATAGAATCAAGGAAATGCTTAGTTGCTAAAACATGAAATTATACCAAGTTTATTTTGAAATATTTTTTATTTTATGAAAAAATGGTAGTGAGTATAGGTATCTACTTGAAATATTTATGGTTCTATGAATGAGTTATGATATAATTATCTAAATATATAAGCCTAAAAATATCCATGATGTGAATTATTTTCAAATTTTGGATATATATCAAAATTAATTAATTTTTAATGATATTGCTTTATAGTAGGTATTATAGGACATTTTAGATAACTATACTAGTTAGAATATTGTTCATCGAATTTCCATATAATATTTACTAAAATTATTGACCAATCTGAATGATATACACTTTGATGATTACAATGTTGCTTCATCAAAGAAATTTTTGTTATCAATTGTTTTCTATAAAGGAAACTGCGAAGCATTGATGGTAAGGCATACAAAGTGAAATAACCTTCCAAATAAACATCCTGAGATGGTATGAATCAGGTGTAAATTGTTTTTTTTAAATGATGGATTAATTGACATAGGTGATAAACGGTGGTGGAATCCTTGCATGAGATCAACTAGACCAACCGTGGTGGAATATTTCAATCGTGGGGAATTTTCTAAGGAAACATCTACCATCATTCAAGAGATCATTTGAAACATTTCATAATGAGGGGGTGAATTAATGCATTGAATTTTTTTATTTCATAAGGAGTTTATAAAATCAATAGGTTAGTCATCTTGTTTATCATTTTGTAAGTGAATCTGGTCAGTGGTGGTCAATGATTAAAAATTTCAGAGGATGTTAAGACATTGATGTCATGAAATGGGATAAATTTAAGCGTAGATTATTAGAGAAAAATTTTACAGTGACTGGTTGACATAGGAACGAAATGATATTCCTGGAATTGATACAAATAAAGAAACATTTAGTGGATTAATCTGATGAAAATTTCAACCATTTTTCATGGTATGTCCCAAATTTTATCTATGATATTTATATTAAGAGATGTTAATTTTACATAGGATTGAAGAAATTTATATCGAAGGGTGTTAGAATTTCATGAGCTAAAATCCTATAAAAAAATATTTCTGATGTGATGAGAAGGTGTAAATGGAGTTTTCTGATGAGAATTTGTTTCATGAGAGAAAATTCATCAATGATGTTTGGTTGTAAAAAAATTAAATTTCAAATATGTGAGAAGTGTTGTAAAAATAATCATGAAGAATTCCTATCAATATACGGGATGTGTTTCTGATCTGGTATGACTATTCATATTACTTGTAACTATATGGATGATTAATAGGTAGGTAATGAAAAACTTGTGGCAAGATATTTTTGTTGGAGTGAGTTAAGACATTATGCCAATGTGTGTCCAATTTGGATTACACATGGTGGAAAATAACAAGCTCTAAAGAAAAAGGGAATGGAAAAATAACACGCTACTACTATAGTTGATGTGGGAAAATCAAATAATGTGGAGACATGAATGTAATATATTTTTAGAAAATATGACAATTATCTATTTGACTTTGGATCATCAGATTCCTTCTTTCCAAGAGCTTTGCAAGTAAATTATAAAGAGAACCACATAATTGTTATATAAAACATTTGGTTAAAACATTGTGTGGAAGTACTAAATAAACCAATATTTTTAGGAATCAGAAAATTACCATTAATGGGATGGACTTTCCTGCAAATATTATTAAACATCCCATAGTGGAATATTTTATCATTTTGGGTATGAATTTTCTTTCAGTTTATCATGTTATATTTCATTGAAAAGACAAGAAATTCTTAATGTATGATTTCATCCCAATGATAACATACTAAAAAGATGAAATATTGATTAAATATGGTATTGAAAGTTTTATGGATCATATTTTTGAAAGGAATAAGATTGTTTTGATTAGAGACATTCTAGTAGTGAATGAAATCATATATGTTTTTCCTGATGAATTTCTTGTAATTTCTCCCAATCAGATGGTTTAATTTAAAATTAATTTAGTTCAGTAGGTTGATCCTATTTTTAAATCCCTTTATCCAATTGAATATGTAGAAATGATGTCATTGAAATAATAGTTCCAATAATTACATGATAAAGGTTTCATTCGACCTATCAGTTCACCATAGGGTGCTCTAATATTATTTTTGAAAATCACTAATGGTTCTATGAGACATTGTATTTATTATAGACAATTTAATAACATCACTATTATGAAAAATTATTTGTTGACTCATATCAATGGTTTTTTGATATGATCCATGTAGATAAGTAGTTTTTAAGGATTGATGTGAGGATCAGGTACCATCTGTTGAATGTAAAGGTTGGTGGCATTACAAAGAAACCTTTTTGAACAAGATAGGATCATTATGAGTTGGAATAATGACCTATTCCTAGAATCCCAGATATGGAGAATAATTTTAATTCATTGGCACAATTACAAGGAATCTTGTACTAAAGTACCAATAAATTTAGAAGTCTTCAAAAATATATTACATATATGAATGTTACAATGCACATTCAAAAACAAAACTAAACAAAAATAATCCATTAAGAGCACCATTTTATCAGTAGGTTACCCCTTCTTATCAATGATAATACTCTTCTTGGAATCATGGTAAATCAAAACATAAGAATGGGGTGAGATTATATTCTTATTAAAGTTATATAATTCACTGGATGCTATAAACATTTAAAGAATGATGTGTAATAAAAAAAATCATTTTTATACATAAACTTGAACATAATATGGTATAAATAAATCAATAATTACTATATAATCAGTCACATGGATATTCTAATAGTTGAATAATCACATGTAATAAATATTTTTATAACGAGGGAATGCATAATGTTGGACATCATAACCACATATTCAAGGCCTCATGCCAAGACTACAAATAAAAGTATTGACAAGGACTTATGCCATGATAGTAATTTGTCTCATGAGACCTACTAATGCATCGAGGTGCTATAGTAGGCTCCACCCGTCAGATACAAAATACAATACATTTATTATATAAAAATGTTAAAATATAATATAAACATTTGTAATAAAACAAGCATATGAAATGTCAATACATTAACCATAAACCATGAATGGTATAAAAAATTCCACAACCAGGATCAAACATATCACAAAAAATATAATATAATATTGAAGATTTCTTTATAATTAAACAAATTAAATAAACAATAATTTCTAGTAAAAGATGTTGAATTAGATGAAAATGATCATTAAAACTCATTGGTAGAAATATCCTTTTTTTTGTGAAAACATTTAAAACTCACAGATTTATAAAGGATGTTTTTTATAAAACATTTTTTAATCAATGTGTCCCTTACCAAAATGAAATTTTTTAAAGTATTTATCATTTTAAAAAGTCATTTCCATATCAATAAAATCTTAAAATCAATTTTAATATATGGACATTAATTAAAATGATTTAGAAAAATAAATCATGAATTTTTTTAAAATGATAATCTAGATAAAGAATACCTTCCAAAAAACCATAAAATATTAATTTTGAAAACATTTTTATGAAACATAGACATGTATTATTAAATTATAATAGTAAATACTTACACATAAACAATCTCATAAAATAATATGATTGAGGAATAACCCTTACCTTGTACTTTTCTTCGGTCACGAGTACAATTAAATTCATTTATAATGATTATAATAAATTATTAAAGTATAATAGAACCCTATTAATATTTATAATTTATTAAATTTTTAATTTAATGATTTATACATCCCATTTAATAATAATTTAAATGTTAATATAACATTTCGTTTAATAATCGCATTCTATATCCTACATGTTTTAACTTGTTATTCGTGATCGTATTAACTATATCCTAATTTAATTGTTTACATAATGTAAAACATTATTTATGTATCAAAAATATTCAGAATATCTTTATTCATAATAGATTGATATATGAAATGAAAATCACCTTTTATTGAGACAGTTTGATGTATGTATTTATAATCTTTATTTTCATTTTTATATCATACTGAAAAGAAGTTAGTGAATGATATATATATATATATAAATATATTTCTAGTATAACTAATATGTCATATATTATGTATTATTCATAATATTTATATTAATAATCTTATTTGAATGGTGAACGTGGAAATGATTCTCATTGCATTGTGGAGACGGTAATCCGTACGTACGCACGTGTGAAAATATAATTATATTTATGGTGAAGTCTAATGTAATTGGACAATATATTATATATCCAGAATCATTAAAATATTATATTTCTTATTTTCATCAATTTTACTCATTATTATACTCATCCAAATAATTAAGTGTTAAATAACGATCTACACCATGATGTGGAGACGGTAAGTTGTACGTCCGCATGTATGCTGAATTTCTCATTCATAGGATGGATACATTAATAAATATGGATTACCAAATTTATAATAAAATTATATTATGTAGAAGGTATTGGAGTTTTTATTCTCGTATGGTAACAACAAGGGAAGTGGATGTGGAATAAGAGGACATTGAAAGAGGTGATAAAATAATTACACATTCTTTGGGTTCGTTTTTTTATTTGATCAAAAGGGATACTTAGGTTGGATTATAATAAATTTATGGCCCATAGGTTGCATTTAGGGTAGATTAGGAGATATTTGTGCAGGTTTCGGCCGTGAAAAATGGCTTTGGAGGTGTTATTTTGAAAGAAGGGGATGTATCCTTTTATAAGAGAGGTGAGGGTCACTTTAGGAAAATCATGAAATATTAATTTATTATAAAATAATATTAGGTTTATAATGGCTGCAAAAAAATTATTTCGAGGATACGGTGGGGCTTTTTTGAAAACATCTCAACCGATATGGATTATATAGGTTTAGGTCACCATATTAACCTTATCATTTAGATTTATCTCTTAGTTAAATAGTTTTACTTTTACCATGTATTCTTGTATTATTATAATAAATGTTTAATAAACATACTATAAAAATCTCAGAGAACCCCAAGTGGTTAATTAATGACATATCAACCATTATATATGTCCTTTGGAAAAACCATAGATTTTAAGAAATAGTATATCATTTAATAATATAGTATTTGTTTTAAAAAGTAATTTATACAATTTTGACACTATTTAGAATTTGGATTTTTTGAAAGTCAAAAATATAAGATAAATTTGAAAAAAATACTGTACATAAATCGTAAAATTTCATATTAACATGAAAAATAAATGTAATTCATAAAAATTATCAATTTATATTTATTTGGATATTTATAATAGCAATTATTTTAATCATTCATTAATAAAGTAACTACCACATCATCATTGTTTCATAAATAAATTTAATTATATAATTTCTAAAAATTAGAAATAAAATTCTATTATGTAGGGAATATTTTTTTTATTTCTAACGAATATTTATTGTCGAATTTATCTTATGTATAACCCCAAATTAAAAAATTTTAGTTATTAAAATTTGAATATAACACTTTTTACTCTTCTTGAAATAAAATATAATTAATTTCTTAGTCAAATCATCATGGATTTGATAGAATCATATTTTATTAAAAAGTTTTATTTTGGTTGAAATACACTTATCCAATACAATTGATACATGTATAATGGAAATTAAAGTATAATTTTTACATTTAATTACCCAATTTTTCATTTTATCGTGGTAAATAAAATCTAAATGTTTATATTCACCAAAAATTATTTTCATCTCATTGAACCTCATTTTTATTACTTATTTCAACTTTTTATCTTGTATTTTTTATATTCAATTCATTGAATCAGAAAAGTTATGTTTTATGCCAATTTACAATTGTGCCTCGAAGGTGGGTAATAGCAATTAAAAAGGTCAATAAAATTTCATACACCTAATTTTGTTATAAAAAAATAAAATAAATTACATTGAACTTATATATATATTATGTAACTATTTTTAACTAAAATAAATTTTTGTAACATAAATAAATAATTAAAAAAATATAGGTTTTAAAAAATAACACAATGTTTTTCAGTATCCATAAAAAATGTAATGTTTTGAGAAAAATGCAAAAAATTAACCTTAATATAATTATTATATCAGGAATCCAAAAATGATGTCAATTTTACCATATTTAAAAATTAACTATTTCATTCAATAAATTATATTTAATTCCCATTGTCAAAACCATAAATTAGGTTTTTATGATTTAAAAACTATCAAAAGATTTATATGTGTTTTTTCCCAATTGAGATGTAAAATTACATTGAATGGACTTCATTATATTAAATGAAAAAATTATAATATAATTATTCTTTGACACAACTAAAATTTATAATTTAACAGTAAAAATTATTTCGATTAAAAAAGCCGTTTTTAATTAAAATTTTGTATTTTTAAATATTCATCAAAATATGAAAGTTATCATAAAAATAAAAGGAAAACTAACCAAACTAAATTTTTATGCCCTATTTCTAATGAAGAATTTTATTTTGTATAATTTATAATATAAAATTTTTAAATAATGGATTATAAATGGATAATCCATTAAAAGGAAATAAAATTTCATTTTTTGAAGGACACTTCATTGATCTGAAAACATTTAATCTTTCTGTATATTATTCCTTTGATATAGAAAATATGAATGATAAAATTATATAGGATATATTAAAAATTAAAAATTGTCTTAATAATATTCATAACATCTTTTTAAATGACATGTTTGATAGGTCGTGATATGCTTGAACTCAATGATACATGTAGTGCATGCCAATTAATTACTTTAAAGAGATAAAAAACTATAAAATATTATGGTGTTCATTATCCCATCGTTCAATAAATTGCATCATGATAATTTAAAATTTTTCATCGAAAATAAAAGGTTGAAAATAGAAAATACATTTGTGGATAACCCAAATCCGAAATAGGGTTTATAAAATTTAGTCTTAATAAGATTGAAATTGTAATGAATCAGTTACCACAAAATTAGGGTTTCAAATAAGATAATTTATTTGGAAATTATGGACACATAATTATAGTAAAAATATAAATATTTATTTGGAGTGATTGTTGTCCTCATTAAAAATCATGTGAACAATAATTGGAATATTGAGGGCCTTAAAGCCAAAAATCTATTAAGATTTAGAATATTATCATTTTAAAAAAACATAAGTTATTATAAAAAAACATTTTTGATTTAAGATCCCTTCTCTAATGTTTAATAATTAATTTCTTTATAGAATAAGAAAAAAAGAATACATGGCCGGTAGAGTTCCACCCTTTAAATAATTTCCAACACAAACTCGTCATTCACTCAAAAAATATAATAGAACTCCAAAATACACTTTTTTGCATAATAAAATAGGGTTTCAAACAATTGAATTCATAATTCTTCTTTCGTACCATTTTAGAAAAAAAAAATAGCATTATACAAACCAGGAAATCACGTAGTCCTGTAGTATGTGATCACCCATTTCTTCCTTTAGTTGTGGGTACTTGTCTCGCAGCTTTGCCGGATGCGACGAGTTGTCACCTAACCACCATGTTGAACTTTTTATGGAAATAAAAATAAAATAATAAGAACTGTTTTTACTTAAACAATAATATATAATTTCCATGTTTTTCCATTCCAACCATTAGACATATCCAAAATAATTTTTTTCCAAACTCACATTCCAAAATTTATAAGTAAGGTAAACCTAATGAAGATTTATTTTTCCAAATAATAACATGTGAACAACTTAATCATGTGTTCTCATAAAATATCGTAACAATTTAAATATCCATATAATATTATTGAATACATTCATGATACCATATTCTTTGTAGAATACCATATATACTCTTTAAATCCAAATTTTTGTATACTCCAACAATGATGGAATAAAAAAAAGTAATTAATTATATCGATGGTAGACGATAATATGAAATAAAATTTATCCAAATTGATTATATCATATTCTGAAATTATTATCTTAGTTTCAGAAAAATAATAAAGTTTATATATTACCCAACTAGATGTTTTCCAAAATATTTAACATGCCACATTGTCACCTTACGTGGTACCATAAAATATCAAATTTTAATTGAAAACATTTTCAAGTAAAATACATATATACATTATAATTCTTATAGTTGTACTCAAATAGAAAACCTCCTTGATAACATCATAACAAAACTAATCATTCTTTTTCACCTTCATCAGTATCATAAAATGATTATTATCCAATAGAATTATTTGGGAAATATATTGATGATTGGAAAATTGATTTGTGTAGTGTATCAACTCTTTGTAGATAGAACACTGTACATTTGATACCATTTTCTTAAACTTTCAATCACGAAAATAGTGTCCATTTTGTCCACACTTATAAAAAATTCTCCTTCCTTTCATGCACTCCCCAAGGTGATTCATTCCACATCAATCAAATATGGGAAAATAATTCTTTCCCTTATTCCATTTTTCTTTATTTCTCTCTACCATCCACGTCTCCTCTATCATACCTTCATATCCATATGACTCATAGAATTCTATACTTATCATATTAATAAATGATAATATTTGAACATACGATGAGAATATTTGGGAGACTATTTTTCTTCTAAATGATTTCTTAAGGCCATGAAATACATGATCCTTCATAATTTTTAGATCAAGTAAATTGGTAGAGTTCTAATTCCTTCTTCTAAGCACCATTTTTAATTGAAGAAATACAGTATGTTAGATCATGTCACAATGCATAATCCAATAACATGAAAAATCTCAAACATTAATTTAAGTCATTCACATTTCTAGTCTCATAATCATAAATATTGTTTATTTTTTTGACATATTAACACATAAATCCTTTATATTAGTTTTTTAAAAAATGTGAATTATCCTAACCATATACCCAATGAGTGTCATCACCAAGAGTGCAGCAAGGCCCATTGTCGTGTACCAAGATACCCCGAGTCAAGCCCAAAATTCCTTGTCGGAGTTTTCAGACCAATGTACATCAATTCCAAAGAAACCTCTAGCTTCTTGTATCCATATATGGATATATTTCATGGATAATGAAAAAAGTATCTATATTAACAAAATTAATATATGTTCTTTTATATTAATCATCAATGTCTATGTTTGGGTAAAGTTCTCTAATAATTTTTTTTCTAAAAATAGATTTCTAGGATTATACTAAACATTCTCTGATACGAATTGTAATGCCCCGAACCTAAAAGCCAAGTGCCAGTGCATTAATTTAATTCATTGGATTGATTATAATAATTCATGTCCCAAAGGACTGATCAGTTTATCATTCTTGGAAAATACAATACAGACATGAAAGTTACACTGCACATTCAGACATACAACAAATAAAAATTATTCCTTTGAGAATGTGATTATTCCATTATCAAAACCTTTCACATCAATCATATTATACTTCTTGGAATCCTGAAAAAAAAACATATGAAACGGGTGAGCTGAGATGCTAATTATGGGTAAATAATTTAACGGAAGCTATAAACCTATAAGGATATAAGTGTAATAAAATTGACATTCTTTTTGAACATAACCATTAACATAATATACCTAAAATAATTCAATAATTTCCATATCAACATGCACATGGATATTATACTTCTGACAACCCTGCTTTTATTACAAACTTATACATGATTTTTTTACATAAAACATCACATGATACAAAAGAAAGATCAAGAGGATTAATGTCTTTGGGGCTTAGTATCATTACATAAAAACATAAAACATGAAATAAAACATCTTTATTGAAAACGTACTTTACATGACCACTACATTCTATCGTACTTACCATTGCATGGGATAACCTGAGGACATGAAAAAGATAATGGTGATCTATAATGCCCAGTAAGGGAGTACACATGGAATAACTTGAGCAGTACAATAAATGTTAGACAATAGGCATATCAGTAGAGAATAATAGAAACATGAACATAATGGCATGATAAAGCATGATAATCATAACATGGAAATGTGGAAACAACACTTAACATGGAATTAGCATGAGCCAAGGCTCATAGCACATAGAGCATGAGTAAATCCTCATTGCACATAATGCACGAGTAAACAGTCTTTTCACTTGAATTTTCATGAGTCAACATTCATTTCAAATGATGTATCATGATATTATACTTTACCCAATGCATTGGAGCTCTATAAGGGAGCACCCTTCTTAAACATTTCATTTCAAGAATAAGTGTGCCACATGGATCATAAAACATGGATTCATAAAACATAACCATTTATTCCACAATAAAGGAATGTGGAATTCATACATGAAACATTAAAATCAAGAAGTAAATGTGCATAAATTTTAATACCCTTGATGGAGAAATGGGCATGGTATTAACTACACAGTGATATTGGCTTAGAAAATCAGTGCGATTTCGGCATCGTAACGGCATGACATAAGAATTCATAAAAATTGTTGATTATAGAGAAAGGGGTTCCTAATCATATTTTCAAGTAATGGATAGTATGAAGTTAATATTCATACATTTCCCAACAATTGTAATGGAATTTAGATTCATGATACAAATGTATTGATTGAATGTGAAAGCGTAGAGAGAAGTTCCATTTGGAATTTCATCATAGTAACGGGTGTACATGGGAGGCATTTAAAGATAGAGAAAGGGCATGCCTTCATAAAAACATAAAGTGTGTAGTATGAGGGTGGTGCGAAACCACACCCCAACATTTATAATTGAAACTAAAAGGTAAAAACAACATAAAGAAAATTGGACAAAAATTAGAAAGGAAGAAAAAACCCTTACTTGGAAGTGTGCTTCCAAAGGCTAGAGAGAGGCTTGTGAGAGGCTTCTTGGGAGCTTGGGGATCCTTTGGAGGATTCATAGAGAGAGTAGGTTAGAGGTTGGATGAACTCCAATGTCTTTGAGTGAGGAGGAAGTGGGAGCTTGGTTGGGTTTATATAGGAAAGGTGAGGGAATTCATTACTATTTAGGTTTGGGACCCCTTATATTAAATTAAATCAAACCACAAATCATCCCATGGTTTTTTCCCATGGTTTATGGAAAAGGGAAGAGGAATAAATTATTTTATAAGGCCAAATTCCGAACATCTTAATATATTAGGGTTTCTTATTTGGAGGTGAGTCACACTCCAATGGAAATTAATTTTAAAAGACAAGGTGTTTAATAAGTCTTTAGGGGTCCATTAATGCTTTAAAAAGTAATAAAAACAAACCCGAAATCACATTATTATAATGTTAAACCATATATTGGCCGAACATAATGATTATAGTACTTTATTACATCACTATTGGGTCATTATGATGTCATAAAACACATTATATATTTAAACGGTATTTAATTTATAATAAAAAATTTGACAGTCTTAGAAAATTATGAAAAATTCACCGTTTGATAATTTTGATGTCCTGATTCCAAAAATAACATATATTGTTTCCAAATAATTTTCTAAATATGTTAATTTTTACTTTTAATATAAAAACCGATATTTGTCGAAAATTCACTGGTCTTGAAAAAAATGGATTTCAAACCATAATAAAAATTATAATTGAATTCATACAATTATATGATCATTTATATTTAATAAAATTAATATAATAATAATAATAATAACATTTTATTAAAATATAATTTAATTCAAAAATCTATTAATTTTAAAAAATAGATTTCTTTATTAAATAATAACAAAGAACATCATTTGTACTTTAAAAACTATTTACAATATATGAATAATGATAAGAAATTATATCCATTATTATATACAAAAATAATGTACATGAACATAGTACTATCGATTATTTACATAACCCCTTAAAACAGCTGCATAAGACCTAAGGGTAAGGTGTGCGATAATGACAGACTCTTGGGGTGGCTCAGATAAATCGCTCGAGTGGTAATTTCTATCAACTTCAACTTCTCCCATAGATGGTCCCGTTCGAGATTGACATGGCGATGCTCAGCTTGGGCCTGGTCCGGAGCGAAGCCCAAGGACGCCACCTCTTTTCTGATCTCTGATAAATTGGATTCCTATCGGGAAATTCTACTGGATGAGGCCATCTCTTCCTTTTTCTAAGTAAAATACGATGTTTTAAATCCCTATATTTATACAAATCATATGATCACAGTTCAACAGCTATAAATGTAACTGTCAAAATTCTTGTCATAATACCAATGAAGTATACATTTTATAAAATCATTTTATATAAATAGACATTTTATAAGATCAAGAGGGATTTTCCATTAATGAAACTTTTGGTCGTTACAATATTCCCCCCTTAAGAAATTTCACCCTTGAAATTTTCCTTTTCCCGCACTAAAATAGATGTGGGTAACTCAGCTTCATCACTTCCTCTGATTCCCAAGTCACTTCTTAAAACTTGTGGTTTCTCCACAACACCTTGACAAGGGGAATTGTCTTATTTCGTAGAACTTTTTCTCTACGATCTAAGATCTTCACTAGTTACTCCTCATAATAATGATCGTCTTCCAATTGTACCGCCTCAGAAGATAGTACATGTGAAGGGTTTGGTATGTACTTCCTTAAGAGGGATACATGAAAGAAATCATGTACTATAGCTATAGTAGGCGGAAGTTCTAGTCAATAGGACACAAACCCAACATGATCAAGAATCTCAAAGGGTCCAATGGACCATGGAATTAACTTCTCATTCATTCCAAACCTCATGACCTTATTCCATGGAGATATGCGTAGAAAAACCATGTCCCCAACTTTAAACTGAAGGTCTCATCGACGATTACCTGTATAACTCTTATGTTGACTCTAGGCTACCTTGATATGATGCTGAATGGTTTTCACATTCTCCACTATTTCCTCGACCATTTATGGTCCAAGCAGCATACGTCCACTGACCACATCCCAACATGACAGTGTTCTGCACCTTTTCCCATACAGTTCTTCATATGGTGCCATTTGGATGCTCGAGTGGAAACTATTATTATAAGATAACTCAACCAGAAGAATATGGTGATCCCATCCTCCATTAAATTCCCTTAATCACACTCTCCACATATCATCAAGTGTTTGGATAGTCCGCTCGGATTGGCGATCAGTTTGAGGATGATAGGTCGTACTAAAGTTCAGTTCAATATTCAGAGCATGTTGAAGACTCTTCCAAAAATTAGAGGTGAATCTTTGATCTCAGTCCGACGAAATAGACAGTGGTACTCCATGCAACCTTACAACTTCCCTGATATATATTCGTACCAGTTGATCCAATGAAAAATCCTCCTGAATAGCAATGAAGTGTGCAGTCTTTGTAAGACGATCCATAAAACCCCATATTGCATTGTTGCCTATGGATATCATCAGAAGTCCAGTGATAATGTCCATGGTGATGTTTTCCAATTTCTATTCTTTTATGGTCAGTGGTTGGATCATCCCCTTAGACTTCTACCTCTCTGCCATCACCTGCTGACACACCAGGCACTTTGATGTATATTCACTAATCTGCTTCATATTATCCCACAAAAACTTTTCTTGGAGATCTAAATACATCTTTGTGCTCCCTAGGTGGATATAGAAATTTGAACTATGCGCATCATCCAAAACTTCCTTCTTCAGCTCTGGACTTGATGGAACACATAGTATTTTGCCAAACCACAAAATTCCTTCTTCATTAACATTAAACTCCGAGGATTTCCCTTTTTCGATAGCTCCCACTTTTTCTTGAATTCTCACATCATCCTTTTGAGCATCCTTTAACCTTTCCAAAAGAGACTATTGAGCAATCATTTATTAAAGGATTTATGATGTTCCATTCTCTATGATTCCCATTTCAATCTTCATCAATTATAAGAAGATTAGATCTTTAACAATTCTCACCATTGATAGAATCATTGGATCATTCTACTTAGGGCATCTTTCACCTTGTTCGCTTTCCCAGGGTTATAATGGATTGAACATTCATAATCCTTGATGAGATCTATCCATCTTCTCCAGTGCATATTAATCTATTTCTGTGTGAATATATATTTAAGACTCCTGTGGTCAGTCTATATTTCAAATTTCTCCGCATAGAGATAATGCCGCCAGATTTTCATGGCAATGATCACTACCGCTAACTCCAGATCAAGAGTTGGATAGTTTCTCTTATGGATTTTCAACTTCCTTGAGGCATAGGATATCACTTTATCATTCTGCATCAGCACAAAGACAAATCCCTTCTTTGAAGCATCACTGAATACCACAAAAAGATCACCACTTGTGGGTAATGTGAGCACAGGTTCAGTGATAGTCCTCCTTTTAATCACCTTGAAGCTTTCTTCACATTCATCACTCCAATAAAACTTTACTCCCTTTCGAGCTAGCTTGGTAAGAGGGTTGGACAATCATAAGAAATTTCTCACAAATGGTCCATAATATCCAGCTAACCCCATGATGCTACGGATATCCGTTACCGATGTTGGGCTCAGCCATCCCTCAAGTGCATCTGTTTTGGGGGGATCCGTAGATATCCCATTGTTTGTGATGATATGGACCAAGAATGAGCCCTCCATCAACCAGAAATAAAACTTGATGTACATTAAAAAGAGATTCTCCTTGCACAAATTCTCCAGTACAGTTCTTAAATTCTCATCATGATCCTCCTTGGTTTTGGAGTATATTAGAATATCATCTATAAATACTACCACAAATTTGTCTAGGTAATCTCTAAAGACTCTATTCATTAAGTCCGTGAAGATTTATAGAGCATTAGTGAGTCCAAAAGGTATGACTATGAATTCATAGTGTCCGTATCTTGTGCGAAAAACAGTCTTGGGGATATCTTCCTTCTCCACCCTTACTTGATAATATCCCGACCATAAGTCCACCATTGATATGTATTGTTCCCCACAATACTGATCGAATAAGTCATCAATTATTGGGAGGGGATACTTGTTCTTTATAGTGATTTTTTTAAGTTCATGATAGTCGATGCAATGCTGCATTGACCCATCTTTCTTCTTGACGAAGAGGACTAGTGCACCCCATGGTGAAGCACTTGGGCGTATAAACCCTTTATCCAGATTCTCCAGTAGTTTTTTCATCAACTCTTCAAGCTCTACAATATCCATTCTATATAGAGTCTTGGATATTTCTAAAGCCCTGGGTATAAGTTCAATTGAGAATTCAACATCTCTTCTAGGAGGAAGACCAGGAAGTTCCTCGGGAAACACTTTAGCAAATTCTCTCACAATAAGAATTTATTCAAGGATAGTTTCATACATGGACTAAATCACCTGAGCCGGATATGCATGCTCATAAGACAGTAATATCCATGATCGAAATTATGGAGCTAAACATGATTCATCTTCCTCCTTACACTTGTAAAGAATCGGGGGTCGATTCTCCATATGGAGTGTGATTTCCCTCTCCCGAAAATTTATGTTGGCTCCATATAAGGAAAGCCAATCCATGCTATTAATTACATCAAATTCCACCAGAGGGAGTATGATGAGGTTCGCCGGGAAATTGAATCCACAAATTGTAACAGGGGAGGACTTATATTCTTGGGATGCAAAGATTTCCCCATTTGACGTACTCATCGACATCTTCACTTCCATGATTTGTGGTGGTGCTGGGATTTTTCTACTAAAATTTAGAGATATAAAAGAATGCGTAGAACCTAAATCAAAAAGTATGTTCTCTATTCATGAAAGAATAACTAGCGTACATGTCACCACTTCTTTTTCGGGGTTCACTTTGGAAGAAGCGATGGAAAAAGCTCTTCCTTACTGCCTTGGGGGTTGTTGGTTTCCTTCGAAAAACCTTGGATTAGGGCACTGATTTACAAAAAGACCTGGTTCTTTGCATTTTTAGCATTTAAAAACACGTTGAGGTTCGAACGGAGCATTCCTCTCCTCTGTTTTAGTCGTGAGTCTTTCTTTCCTACAATTAAAAGATTGGTGCCCTTCCCTTCCACACCTGAAGCATTTCCCCATACCCTTAAGGCAATTTCCAGGGTGCTTCTTTCCTCACTTTTTGCAAGTGGGGTATTGGATCTTCTTAGCACCGTTGCATTTATCCATCGGCCCACCAGCATTTAAGTCCACCTTACGCTTATTATCCCCATGATACCCATGTGATTCTTTTATCTCCATTTCAACCTTGAGGGCACATCAGAAAATTTTCTTATAGCTGTTGATGTCACGGATCGCCAATTCTTTCCGCAGGCTAGGCTTATGCCCACCAAAGAAGCGGTAAACTTTTCATTCTGGGGTAACGACAAAGCCGAAAGTGTATCGTCCAAGCGATGTGAAGTTTTCCTCGTATGCTCTAATAGATTCCTCATCTTTTTCAATGAAGGAATGAAATTCCCTTTCCATCATAAGACAGAGGGTGCACGGAAAATATTTATTGAAAAACATCTTATGGAAATCCTTCCATTCCAACGCCTTGATCTCCTCCTCAAGCTTTGTATTTTTTATCAACGTCCACCATTGATCAGCTTCAACCTCTATACAATAAGCTTCCTGGAGAACCATCTCTTGTTCAGATCATTGGAGGATGGAGAATATATTTTTAATGGAGTTGATCCATTGTTCAGTGATCGTGGGATCAGTTGATCCACTAAATGTAGGAGGCCTTAGTCTCATGATTCTCTTGGTAGAGACTTGTTATTTCATGGGGGGGGGGGGATGAACGTTCCTCTTGACACGTGTTTCTATTCAAAACATGAATTATCTGAGAGAGAAGTGTGACAAAGTTCGTGATTCCCACTCCAATTGGATTGGGCATCTCATTATTATAGTCATCACACTGATCTTCACAACGGTTGTTATCCCGAGTCCTCCTATTACAGGTCATTGGATGGAATAAAAGGAAAGTTAGGGGTATCATATAAAGGGTAATCCAAAGACAAAAGTTGATTACTTATAAATAAACTTTCATTTCCTTAACTCATGAGTCTATAGGCTTCAATATAGGCTTTTCATGATCTACTTTCTAACATATATTCTTAGGGGCATTTTTTTATTCCCTTAATAAGGGTTCATACTAAGCTTGGGAATTTACCAAAACATATCTCCCGAGAGTGTCGTAACCAAGAGTGCAGCAAGGCCCGTTGTCTTGCACCAGTTCCCTTTCTAGTCTAGCTCAATGCAGTGTTTTCAGGTTTTACCCCTAGGATACATATGTGCCAGAGCCACCTCTACCTGCTCATATCCAGAAAAGGATGTATTTTCATGATATCCCATTTACTCAATACTCATCCAAACATATGGACTTTTTTATTGTACATAGTCTTGTATCTAAGGCTTTACTAGGGTTTTCTAATCTTAATCCCAAAAATAACCAAACCTATCCTCTGATACCAACTATGACATCCCTTCTTTTATTACAAACATAAACATGATTTATTACATAAAACATCACTTCATACAAAAAAAATAAGATCAAGAGGTTTAGTGTCTTTGGGGCTTAGGATCATTACATAAAAACATAAAACATGAAATAAAACATCTTTATTTAAAACTTCCTTTACATGACCACTACATTTCATCGTACATAGCATTACATGGGATAACCTGAGGATATGCATATGAAAATGGTGAACTATAAATCCTAGTAAGGGATTACACATGGAATAACATGAGGAGTAAAATACATGTTAGGTAATAGGCAAATCAATAGAGCATAAGAGAAACATGAACATAAAGGCATGATAAACCATGATAATCATAACATGGAAATGTGGAAACAACACTTAATATGGAATTAGAATGAGCCAAGGCTCATTGCACATAGAGCATGAGTAAACCTCATTGCACATAAAGCACGAGAAAACCCTCGTTGCACATGAATTATCACGAGCCAACACTCATTTCACATGTCGTATCATGATACTATACTTTTCCTAATGCATTGGAGTGCTATAAGGGCGCACCCTTCTTAAACATTTCATTTCATGCATAAGTGTGCCACATGGATCATAAAACATTGATTCATAAAACATAACCATTTATTCCACAATAAAAGAATGTGGAATTAATAATTAAACTTTACAAGCAATAATTAAATGTGCATAATTGTGAATACACTTGATGGAGAAATGGGCACGGTATTGACTACAGAATGACATTGGCTTAGAAAATTGGTGTGATTTCGGCAGTGTAACGACGTGACATATGAATTCATAAAAATGGTTGATGGGAGAGAAAAAGGTTCCTCATCATATTTACATGTTATGGAAATTAAGTAGGTCATATAGATACATTTCCCAACAATCGTAATGGAATTTAGATTCATGATACAAAACTATTGTTTGAATGTAAAAGAGGAGAGAGAAGTTCCTTTCAGAATTTCGGCATAGTAACAGGTGTACATGGGAGGCATTTAATGAGAGAGAAAGGGTATCAATTCATTCAAACATAAAGAGGGTAGTATGAGGGAGGTGAAAAACCATACCCCAACATTTCTAATTGTAATTAATAGGTAAAAAAACTTAAAAAAAATTGGACAAAAATGAGAAAGGATGAAAAAACCCTTACTTGGAAGTGTGCTTCCAAAGGCTAGAGAGAGGCTTGTGAGAGGCTTCATGGGACCTTGGGTAACCTTTAGAGGATTATATAGAGAGTAGTTCAGAGGTTGGAAGAACTCCAAAGGCTTTGAGTGAGGTGGAATTGGGATCATGGGTGGGATTGTATAGGCAAGGTGAGGGAATTCTTTATTATTTAGGTTTGGGACCCCTTATATATAATAAATCCAAACCTCAAACCATACCATGGTTTTTGACCATGGTTTTTGGCAAAGAGAAGAGAAAAAAATTATTTTATATGGCCAAAGTCCTAACATCTTAATATATTAGGGTTGATTTTCTGTAGGTGAGTCACACTCCCATGGAAATTAATTTAAAAAGACAAGGTGTTTAATAAGTATTGAGGGGTCCATTAATTCTTTGAAAAGTAATCCAAACATACCCAAAATCACATTATTTTAATGTTAAAACATATATTTGCCGAAATTAATGATTCTATTATTTTATTACATTACTATTAGGTCAATATGATGTCATAAAACACATTATATATTTAAACAATATTTAATTTTTACTCAAAAATTTGACTGTCTCAGAAAATTATGAAAAATTCACCGTTGTATAATTTCAACTTCCTGATTCCAAAAATAACATATATTTTATCTAAATAATTTTCTAAATATGTTAATTTTCACATTTAAAATAAAAACCGACATTTATCGAAATTCACGGGTTTTGACAAAAATGGCTTTCAAACCATAATAAAATTTATAATTGCATTCATACAATTATATGATCATTTATATATAATAAAATTAATCTAATAATAATAATAATAATAATATTTTATTAAAATAATATTTAATTAAAAATCCCTTAATTTAAAAAAAATTGATTTCTTTATTAAATAATAACTAAAAACACCATTTGTACATTAAAACTATTTACAATATATCAATAATGACAAGAAATTATATTCATTATTATATAAAAAATAATGTACATGAACATAGTACTATTGATTAGTTACAAAACCCCTTAAAACAGCCGCATAAGACCTAAGGGTAAGGTGTGCGATTGTGAGAGACTCATAGGGTAGCTCGGATAACATCGCTCGAGTGGTAATTTTTATCAACTTCCACTTCTCCCATAGACGGACCCGGTAGAGCTTGACATGGTGAAGCTCAGCTTGGGCTTGGTCTCGAGCGAAGCCCATGGATGCCACTGCTTTTCCGAGCTTTGATAAATGGGCTTCGTATGGGAAAATTCTACTGGATGAGTCCATCCATTCCTTTGGCTAAGTAAAATTGTATGTTATCAAGCCCTATAGTTATATTAATCATGTGATAACTGTTCAAGAACTATAAAAGTAATGGTCAAAATTCTTATCATAAAACCAATGAAGTTGACATTTTATAAGAACATTATATATAAAGAGACATTTTATAAGATCAAGAGATATTTTCTATTAATGAAACATTGGGTTGTTACAATACGAGTCTTATAATAACATTTAAAAACTTATTTCATAACGAGGGAATGAAACATATTGGACATCATAACCACATAGTCAGGGCCTCGTTTCAAGACTGCAATGAAATGTTTTGTCAAGGCCTCATGCTAAAACACTAAATTGCTTCATTAGGCCTACTAATGCATCGAGGAGCTATAGAGGGCTGTACCCATCAATTAATAAGTCGCATGCATTCCTAATATAAAAACGTGGTAACCTAAGATAAGTATTTTTATTAAAACTAGCAAACTAAATGAAAATACTTTTACCATAAACTATTATTGGTTTAAAAAATAGCACATCCACAGTCAAACATATCATGACACATTTAATATAATATTAAATATTTCATTAATATAAATAAACTTCAATCAAGAATAATATATAGTATAGGATGTTGACATACTTGAATATGATCTGTAAATCCCTTTGATGAAAATATTTTTTTTTGTGAAATCATTTTAATGTCACACATTTATAAAAGAATTAATTGAAAATAGATTTTCAAATAAAAGTCTCCCATATGACATTGAATATTTTTAATGTAATTAAAATTTTAAAAAAATCTTGTACATATAAATAAAACCTCAAAATTTATTTTTAATATATGGTAATAAATTTAAATGATATAGGAAAATAAATCATTAAAACATTTAAAATATGGAAATTGATAAATAATACATTCCACTAAACCTTAAAATATTCAATTTGAATACATTTTTATGAATCATGGAAAAGGATGATAATAATTTCCTTGTAAATACTTACACATAAACAATCTCGGATAATAATTAGATTGAGTAATAACACTTACATTGAAATTTTCTTTTTGTCGAGGGTACGTTTAACCACATCTATAATGACCATATTATGTTATTAAACAGTAAGAGAACTATATTAATATTTTTTATTTCATACTTCATTCATTTATGGACATATACTACCCATTTTATAATAATTTCTAGGTTAAAATAACAGTTTGAGTAATAATCACTTTCGTTATCATATGTGTTTTAACTTGTTCTTCTTGATCATGTAACTTATATCCTGATTTAATTGATTCCAAAAAATAAAACATAATTTTTGTACAATATATATTTAGAATATGTGTATTTATAATTGATAGATATATGAAACTGAAAACACGATTTATGGAGATGGTAGGCCGTACGTACGCATATATGTCATTTCAGTTTTCATATCGTATTGAACAGAAGTATGTGAATGAGATATATATATATATATATTCATTAGAATTAATTTTTCATATATTAATTAATTATTATTAATATATATATTTATAATTATCATAGATTTTTTAATGTGGAAATAAATATCATCGTGACGTTGAGATGGTAATTTGTACGTACGCATGAGAGAAAACGTCATTCTTTTATTGGTGAAATCGTATGTAATTGGATGGTATATCATTTATAAATAATAATTAACAAATTATAGTTAATATTTACATCAAATTATTCTCATTATTATACCCATCCAAATAATTAAGTGTTGAATAAAAAAATACACCACGGTGTAGAGACGTCAATCCGTACGTACACACATATTTTGAATTTTTCATTCATATGATGGATTGAATAATGGATATGGATGTAACATATTATAATAACATCACATTATGTAAAACGTTTTGATGTTATTATTATTTTATGGAAATAAAAAATAAAGGGGATGTAGAAGAAGAAAAGAACATTGAATGAAGTGATGAAATTATTACATCTTCTTTATGTGCTTCCTTTTAATTTGATCAAAATGGATTATTAGTTTAGATTATTTTTAAACCAAGGCCTATAGGTTGAATTTAGGGTATTTGGAAGGATATTTTATCATGGCATATACAATCCAAATGTATTTGGATGTAGTTACACAATGCTTGACATACATTGAAATTACATTTATTTTTCAGAATACATTGTACATAACAAAATAGACACCCAAGGACAGTAATAGATTAACATCTTTGGAAACATGGAACATAATCTTCTAATCATGGTGAAAGGTCTTCAACATATCCAATAAAGATATTCCTCTTTTTTTTTCTTACCTTAAACCTTTCATTATATCCTAGGGAAAAAAACATATAAATGGTGAGCTCAAATGCTCAATAAGGGTAACCATGGAGAAAATAAAACATACCATATACATTTGAACTTAATAATCATGATCATAAAGTATAAACATATAAATCATGAGTTGTGAAATTAATATTGGCAGTACGTAAGGAATATATCATAAAGGAATATCAATCATGATGAAATAGCATGTGGATAAAACATGAAAATGTGGAAAACCATTAAAACATGATATGATTTCCATAGTAGCCAAGGCATTGCTTCCAAGACCATCATAGTGGGAAATATCCATTAATGAACCGGGTTTACATGTCATTCCAGCCCTGTATTACTAAACTGGAATTACTAGTTATTCCATCCATGTCTATCTAATGAGATATAAATCATTACCCAATGCATTGCAGGGAGATATAGGTCCCACCCATCTCATAATGAAACCATTTTTCATGCATGCCACAAAATCATAAATCATATATCATATCAAAACCCATGTAATAAATAATGGGATTCATAAACATCATGCCATCATAACATAATCCATACAAGATAAAAGGACATCATAAAAATAATTCCACCATAACATAAACAATTCAGTGTAATAATATGGAATGAAATAGAACCCTTTTTTATCATAGATGGAAAATAATTTTGATAAAACACGTGAACTCCATTCTTGAGGAAAATATCCTTTCATCATCAAAGTAATTTTCATTTCACAAAATTCCATGAAATTTTAAAATAAAAGAATTTTTTTCAAAATAATCATGAAATATTTTAGAGGAAACATAATGAAAATATGTTGTTATGAAACCGTAAAAATCCATTCTTTCTGTATATGTAAAAAACATTATTCTTGTACTTTTGTCGGAAAAGTCAGAAAGTACCTCGTATGGTAAAAAAAGATATAGTCCTTCCATACTAAAAAGGGGTTAAAATGAATTTAAAAATACATGGAAGAATAGTTTAAAATTTATGAATACATTTTTCTAAAACACAGAAATGGATGATAAATAAAGCCACAGTAAATACTTATGAATAAACAATCTCAGATAGATACGATATTGGAAAACTTACGCATTACCTTTTATGATCGATGGAATCATACATGTCATAAGGTTAATTAAATTCATATTTAAATATCAAATATTCCATAATAAAAATCATAAAACATTCATTGTAATCATAAACACCATAAAAAATAAAAATATGGTGATTAATGCATATGTCTCACAGAAATAAAAGTGAGATGATATAATCCCTTACCTTATTTCCAATTTCTTATGTACATGACAGACACTCCTATATAGTGGTTTTAAAGATATTATTCACTTGTAATAGAACCATAATTATATTTATGATATAATAGATGATTCACTTATGACATTATATTACCCGTTCTTTTTCCAATTCCATGTTAAAGCAGCGTTTTGGGTAAAATAGTTTCATTTATCATACATGTTTAAACTTGTTGTTCTCGATATTATTACTTATATACTGATTTAATTAATTATATAACTTAGAAAATTATTTATATATAATATATATTCATAATATAAATATATATATGATAGATCGATTAATGGAATGGAATACACCATTCATGGAGACGTTAGGTCGTACGTATGCATGAACGTTGTTTTCATTTCTCAATTTAATATAATGGAATTAAGTAAATGAAAAATATATGTACATAAATGCAGTATCATTATTATATCACATATATCACGATTATTTATTATATATAATTTATACTCTTTCATGAATGGTTAACCTGGAGAATGAATCTCATCATGTCGTGGAGATGGTAATCTGTACGTACGCACGAGCGATGGAATCATTCTTGTAATTATTGAATAAAATTGGATTGGATGATATAATATATCAGAATAATAATGATGTTATAACTTCCATATAATTATATTATTTACATCATTATACCCATCCATGTAAGGTGGTGGGGGAAAAAAAGATTACACAACGACATGGAGAAAGTATTTCGTACGTACACACACTTGGTGATTTAATTTTCAATAGGATGGAAAGATGGTGAAAAGGGGTTGTTTCATATTTTTTATCAAAATATCAGTGTATTAGTGATACTGATTTTATTACTTTATATAAAAACAATTAAAAAATTAGAAGTTGTAGAAGAAACAAATTTGAATGAATCAGTAGACGATATTACCACATCCTCGAAGTGCCTCCTTTAAACATCCTCAAATGGAACTAGTGTTGGTCTTTTGAGAAGACTAGAACCCATATAATGTTACTAGAGTGGTTGAGAAGATGAATTTTCAGGGGTTGGCTGAGCATGAAAGTTCAAAATTTAATGAAGAGGATAGGGAAGGAGGTGCTCTTATATAGAAGAGGAGAGGAGCACTTTTGGAAACCTCCAAAATATTAATTTGTAATAAATGCATACCCCAGCTAAAACCCACCAAAATTACTCAATTTAAAATATTAAATGCAATAGGGTTGTAATATCATCATCCAGTAAAATTTAGACATGTTAGTAATTTATTTTAAACCTTATCAATTTTATTTATCATCATTTAATTTATTAACTTTTATTTGTGGTAATAAAATTTGGAATTTTAAATAATTATAAAGTCTTACTTATGTGTTCCCAATTTTCCATAATTGGATATTTTATGACATTATAGACCATGTAAATTTCAATTTATAATAATTAACTGTTTTTGTGATTTTTAAACAATTTAATAATATGATATGATTTTAAAAAATCAATAGTGTCAATTTTAGTACTATTCAAAAGAAATAATTAATATATCCATAACATGTAATATTCATCTAAATAATTGATTAATCACATTAATTTACTCATATATTATTTATTTAAATATTTTTAAAACAATTTATTTGACATTTCAATCCAAAATAATAATTTCTATATCACTATTGTGTCACCATTATGATAATTATTTAATACCTAAAAATTCAAAATAAATTCACATGATATATATAATTTTATTATATTTCTGGTGAATATTTATGTTCGAAGTTTTATAATGTTTATCAGTAAATTAAAATTATTACACTTATAAGATATAAGAGAGTGACATGTTGTCAATTTCTTTGGTTTTAATAATAATTACATCCCTTTCATTGTCAAAAGTCTGTGAAATTAATATATTATGACCCTTAGGGGATATGGATCGTCATATATTCATCCAATAGATTTTTGGAAGGTGTTAGGGTAAATTTATAGTAATATTTTTACCCTTAATTACCCAATTTACCTTTATCTATTGTAAATAAAATTCACCGTATTTGATATTCATAATTTCTAAAAAAATATTAGCCTACTAGCATAATTTGGACCGACTGATTCAAAATATGGTACCCATTTTCCAAATTTAAAACACAAAAGTTGAAGTATTGAATTTTAAATTAATCTTGCCGTTAAGAAAATGGGTTTTAAATGTTAAAACATTTCAAAAGATTGAAATGTGTTTACATATGATTTCGTTGAAAAATAAATTCTAATCACATGGATTATATTATATGGTAAAAAAATTCATTTTGTACATTAAAACAATTAAATATTATAATTTAACTATATTATTTATCTTGAAGAAAAACAGTGTTTTTAATTAAAATTGAGCAAATTTTTACTATTCATAAAAATATCAATGTTAACAGAAAAATATTAAAAAATAATACAAAGTTAATTTTTAAATTCTTATTGAAATTAATAATTTTATATCATCAAATTGAACTTATAAAACGTGTAAAAAACTATATTTAATGTGGGTGAGCCATCAAAAGGCAGTAATCCTGCATTTTTTTAAAAATTCTTATTTTACTTGAAAATTTAATTTTGTTCTCATACCATGTTATATAAAATGTGTAAGATGAATTATAAATTAATAAAAATAAAAATTTAGTTAATACTATTCATAAAGGCTACTTCAAAATGATATTATAATAATATATCGTTGTTTAGTAAAACTCAGTATTACGTATAACACACGCTATTAAGGAAGGTTATTCTTGGTGAAACACAAGCGAAGAATAGTGATTGCGTATAATAAAATCTACTATTGTGTTTCATATAGCGCAAACTTATTTTGGTGTAGCGTACAACACAAGGTATCAATGAAATTAAAAATAATATCTCTCAAAAAATCTCGGGGTGTTACATTCTACCCAAATAAATTTCTCCCTAGAAATTCATCTGGGATATAAATGGTTTACTACATGATATTTTATTTCATAGAAACCCACATCATAAAAAGGAGTACTAAAATGTAATTTTAAATCTAAATTATTAAACATAACGGTTACCAAAATTAACTCATCACTAGGTTTCAACATAAGAAAATATCGGTGAATATATTGATATAGAAGAGAAATCTAACCATCAATTTCTGATTGAGAGTTTTAGAGAACATGGCTATGAAAAATCAAACAATCACAACACCATAAATTGTTGATGATCTAAAGTACCATCCGATTTATCATAAATGATGGTACTAGGACAACATTTTTTGTTTTCAAGATCATTTCTCAAATGATGAAGAATTTTTGAAACACTTGCATGATTTTGGTAAAATCTCATTGTTTTTCATGCCTTGATAAATTTCCACTTCATCTGTTAAAGAAATGAAGTTGAATTTTTATTTCGTGAAGTGTTAGCAGATCATGCGATAGAATGATATGTCATTCCATCTATCTCAAACATAATGTTAGAAAAAGATATAAACATAAGTCCATCTATGGTGAGATTAATCATATATGGTTCCAAAAATGGACTTATACTTCATCTATCATATGAAATAATAAAATAAAACTAGTTTTTACTAACTAGGGACTTCTAATAGTCCATTGGTAGGCGATAAAATCATTTCGCACTTCGGTTGTGTGTTCGATTCCCGCATTCTTGTCTGATGCGACAGGTTATTGCACGTCCTATTGGTTGTCCTCTTTCTAACAGTACACTATTATAACATTCCAGAAATAATATCAAAAAAGGCTCTAGCCTTAAAAAATATTATATTATGTCCAAAAAAATCCATTACTATATTTAGGATTATCCAAAATACTTCTGTCCAAGCATATAGTATAATGAAAATGATTACTAGAAATGTCATCAACCAAGAACATGAATTCAATCAATTATCCCACATATATCATAAGATATAAATTGTTGGTTACAATCCAAACCGTTAAATACCTTAATCATGTATTCTCTTGAAATAAGAATTACCATAGATCCTTAGTGAAAACATGAATGCTATCAAAAATTTAACTCTTTCCACATACCAAAATCCCAAAATTTCCATATACTAAAACAATGATATCACATTGTCCTTATATCAGTCATGACCTAATTAACACTATCAAACATCTCATTATCTTTATCCATTCATTATTTTCATATAATCTACTTACTAAAAGTATCTGAATAATCTTTCATGGTTACAGGTACCATTCAACATATACATTCGAATAATTTAGGAAAAAAATAGTGTAACAATCCTTATATGTTTCATTATTCCATAGTACCATTAAATAAACTAGAAAATATAAATCATGATAAATATACAATCATACCACTAATTTCATAAACCATTGTCTGAGCTTCATCATTTTATTTCCCAAGACTTCTTTCGTCTTATATATCATTTGTAGTCTATTCATCATCATCAGCATAAATCCTACCCATATGACCATGCAGATTCTCATCATGGGATTTTCCCTTGGGGCATTGGTTTTCATAATTCCATTATATTGCACATTCAAAACATTTAACTGATATTGATTTCATAGCTATACCATTATCCATGTCTATTGTGTTAACTGAACCTTTTCATTTGCAATTACTGGCATTGTTTCCTTCTTTTACACACCCAAATCGTCTTCCAATTTCTTTTGAAACATTCTTCCTGATGCCTTTTCCCACATGATTTACATAAGGGAAATAGAACGTTATTTCCTCTATTATCATCATGAAACACCACATATCTCTTATTATATGTGTCCGAAAAATTACCTATGAACGGATTATTGATCATATTATAAGAATGATGATTGGGAATAATAATGATGTTTCGTCTTCCAAATCCCATTTAACATGGTTTCCCATGATGAATATGATTCCATATTCCATCATATTCTCCATTTACATGAACCCTAATGTTTCCAGCCATTTTCTAACACCCAAAAAGAATAGTGTAAGAGGAAAAATTCATTCTAGGAAAACAACATAACAATGTGGGTACATTCAATATCTAGCATCATAGGTTTAATAATAGGTTCTTCATGATAGTTATGATAATTATTGGATTAAAACCTATACCTATACATAACCTTACAGATAGACCTATAAATACCTTAGATATATCTCTAGGGATCTCACTAAAGATTTCACATTCTAGATTCCACAGGTTAACTAAAAGATTCCTCTCATACTAACTGTAGAGTCCAAAAAACAAGACATACCTGGACATTACATTACTTTTACGGAATACTTTATACGTAACAAAATAGACACCCAAGGATCATAATATTTTATTTTCTTTGAAACATGGAACATAATCTTTTAATCATGGATAAAGATCATGAACATCTCCAATAAGAATATTCCCCTTTTCTTTTCATACCTAATTCCATTATTTATATCATATGGAAAAGTAAACATATAAAGGACAATCTCAAATGATCAGTATATTTAAGAATTTAGAAAATAAAATAGACCATATATATTTTAAGTTTAAATAGAACAGACATAAATTTTAAACATCCAAATATTGAGTTGTGAAATAAATCAGGGCAGTACGTAAGGCATAGATCATATAGGAACATCAATCATGGTGAAATAGCATGGGGATAAAATATGTAATTTTGGAATACCATTAATAACATGATATGTTTTCCATAGTAGCCATGGAATTTTTTCCAAGACCATCATATTGGATGAAGTCCATTATTGAACCGGGTTTACATGCCGTTCCAACACAGTATTACTGAACCAAATTTACTTTCCCTTCTATCTATGCCTGTCTCATGAGAAATAAATCATTTCCCAATTAATTGGAGGGAGATATAGGTCTCACCCATCTCATAATGAAATCATTCTTATGTGTGCCATAAAATCATAAATCATACATCATAGCATTACCAATGTAATAAAAAATAAAATTCCTAAACATCATGCCATCATAAAATAATCCATATATGATAAAGGTCATCATTAAAATAAATCCATCATATCATAATAAAATCAATGTAATAATAGGGATAGAAACAGAACCCTATAGTATAATAGATGAAAAATAATTTTGATAATACATTTTAACTCCATTCCTGGGAAAATTATCCCCTCTTCTTCAAAATCATTTTCATTTCAAAAAATGCCCTGAAATTTTAAAAGAAGTATTTTTTTTCTGGAAAATAATCATGAATTAATATAGAGGAATCTTCATGAAAATAAGGTGTTATGAATCCTTTAAAATCCATTATTTCCGTATAAGTCAACAAAACATTCTTCTTTTACTTTTGACAGAAATGTCAAAAAGTACCTGGTATGGTAAACAAAATAAATATTCATATCATACTAACATAGGGTAAAATGAAATTAAACATATACGGAAAATATTAAACACTTTATTAATAAATTTTTTTAAAACTCCAACATGGATGTTAAATATAACCCTTGTAAATACTTACGAATCAACAATCTCAGATAGAAATGAGATTGGATAAAGATACCCCTTACCCTTTATGATCGGTGGAATCATACATGTCATAAAAATAATTAAATGCATGTTTAAATATCATATATTCCATATTTTTAATTATAATACATTCTTGGTAATCATAAACACCATTCAAAATAAATAGATGGTGATTAAGTCATATGTCTCAGAGAAATAAAAGTGAGATGAAATAATCCCTTATCTTAGGTCCAATTTCTTCCTTACTTGTATGAAACTCTGATATTGTGGGTTTAAACATATTATTAACATGTAACATAACCATAAAAATATTTATGATACCATATATGACTCACTTATGACTTTATATTACCTATTCTTTTACCAATTCCCTGTTAAAGCAGCGTTTTGTGTAAAATTGTATCATTAATCGTATGTGTTTTTACATGTTGTTCTTTATATTATTACATATATCCTAATTTACATAATTCCATAATTTAAAACATTATTTATATGTAATATATATTCAGAATATAAATATATATGATATATCGATAAAGAGAATGAAATACACCGTTTATGGAGACGGTAGGCCGTACGTATGCATGAATGTTGTTTTCGTTTTATTATTGAATTGAATGGAATTAAATAAATGAAACATATATTTAAATAAATCCAGTATAAATATTATTTTATATTTTTAATGATTATTTATTATATATACATTATTATCATTCTTTAATGGTTAACATGGAGAATGAATCTCATCGCATCGTGGAGACGGTAATCTGTACGTACGCATGAGTGATTATATCATTCCCATAATTATTGAATATAATTGGAGATGATGATATAATATATTAAAATAATTATGATTTTATAATAACCATATATATTTATTTTTTACACCACTATAACCATCCATTATGTTGGTGGTGGAAAAATAGATTACACCACGGCGTAGAGACGATATTTCGTACGTGCACATGCGCTGTAATTTCATTTACCGTCAGATGGATAGAAGGTTAAATGTTGTTTTTCATATTTATAATAAAATATCAGTATATTAGTTATACTGAATTCACTACATTATAATGAAACCACTAAATAAGAGTATGTTTAAGAAGAAATAAATTTTAATTAATCGGTTGATGATATTACCTCTTCCTCGAAGTGCCTCCTTTAAACTTCCACTTAGGGCTCTAGTGTTGGACTTCTGGGAAGACTACAACCTCTATAATATTACTATATAGGTTGAGGGGATAAATTTTCAGGGTTTGGTCGAGCATGAAGGCACAAAATTTAATGAAGAGGAGAGGGAAGGTGGTCCCTTGTATAAGAGAAGAGAGGGGCACTTTTGGAATCCTCCACGATATTAATTTATAATAAATTCTAACACCTCCTAAAAACCTAAAAAATGAATCAAATTCAAATAAGATATTATATAAGGTTGTAATCTCATCATACAATAAAATTTAGACATATTGGGAATTTATTTTAAATGTTATAAATTTGATTTATCCTTATTTAATCTATTTTATTTTATTTGTGGTAATAATATTCTAAATTTTAAATCAATATAAATTCTTACTTATGTGTTCTAAATGTTCAATAATTGGATAATTTATGAAATTTTGTACCATAAAAATTTTAATTTATAAATTTTATATATGATTGTGATTTCTAAAAAAAATCATGGATCACATTAATTTTTTCATATAATATTTATTTTAATATTTTTAAAACCATTTATTAGACATTTCAATCAATAAAATAATTTCTACATCAAAATTGTGTCACCATTATGATAATTATTTAACACCAAATAATTCTAAATAAACTCACATGATGTTTATAATTTAGCTATCTTTATTCTGACTATTTATGTTCGATGTTATATTATGTTTATCACTAAATTAAAATTATTAAACTTATAATATATAAGAGATTGATATGTTGTCACTTTGTTTGGTTTTAATAATAGTTACATACTTTTCATGGTCAAAAATCAATGAAATGAATCTATTTAGACCATTAGGTGATATGTTTTGACCTTTATTCATCCAATAAAATTTTGGAAGGTGTTAGGGTAATTTTATTATCTTATATTTACCCATAATTACCGGATTTACCTTTAAGTATAGTAAATAAAATTTACCGTAATAACTATTCATAATATCTAAAAATAAAAAGTATCCTACTAGAATAATTTTGACCCAATAATTCCAAATATGGAATCCATTTTCCTAAATTCAAATAATAAAATTGGTATTATTTAATTTAAAATTAATCCCACTGTTGGGAAAATGGGTTATAAAAGTTAAAATGTTGCAAAAGATTGAAATGTTTTTATCAATGAATTCAGTGAAAAATTAATGAAAAATAAAAGAATTTTATTAAATGGAAAAAATATATTCTATTTATACTTTAAAACCATACAATATTATAATTTAAATTTATTATTTATCTTCATGAGAAAAGTTTTTTTAATTAAATGTTATCAAATGATAACTATTCATCAAAATATAAAAGTTAATAGAAAAATATTAAAAAAAATATAAAAAGTTAATTTTTTTATACTTATTGAAACTAATAAGTTTATTTCATAAAATTAAAATTATAAACGTGTCAACAACTAGATTTAACATGGGTTCTCTATCAAAAGGTGGCAAAACTGCATTTTTTAAAAATAGTTATTTTTCCGGAAAAAAATATTTTGTTCACATACCATGTTCTATAAAATGTGGAAGATGAATTATAATGTCATAAAAATCATAATGTAGTTACTAATATTAATTAAAGAAAGTTCATAATAATATTATAACTATATAACTTTGTTTAGTGTAACCTAGTATTGCGTACAACACACAATAGTGACTAAGGTTGTTTTGCGTGCAACACAAGACAAAAATAGTGTTCTCATATAATACAAGCTAATATGGTGATGCGTATATCGAAATCTAATTTTGGAGTAGAGTACAACATAAGACATCAATGAAATTAAAAATTATATTTCTCATAAAATCTCGGGGTGTTACATTCTACACACCTTAAAATGAAATTCACCCTCGAAATTCATCAGGGTTATAAATGGTTTACTAAATGAATGTTTCATTCATAGAAACCCATATTGTAAAAAGGAGTACTAAATCTTAATTTTAAAACTAATTATGAAATTTAACGGTTATCCAAATTAACACATCACTGGATTTCCACATAAGATCACATAGGTGAAAATATGGATATACATGAGAAATATAACAATCAATTTCGGATATAGAGTGGTTTAGATCGTGGATATGAAAAATCCAACAATAACAAATCTATTAATTGGTGATGATCTAAGGTACCAATTTATTTATCATATATGAAGGTACTACGAAATCATTATTGGTTTTCAAGATCATTTCTCTAATGTTGAGCAATTTTTGATATACATAGATTATTTTTGTTCAAGCTAACTGTTATTCGTGCCTTGAACAATTTCAACTTCATCTCTTTAAGAAACGAAGTTGAATTTTCTTCCGTGAAGTGTTAGAAGATCATGTGATAGAATGATATTCCATTCCATTTTTTTCAAACTTATGGATAGGAAATGTTATATACATAAGACTATATATATTGAGATTAATCATATATGGTTTAAAAAATTTACATATACTTCATCTATCATACCTCTTAATAAAAAAAAACTAGTTTCTACTAACTAGAGATTTCATGTAGGCCAGTGGTATGTGATAAAGGACTATCGCACTTCAGTTGTGGGTTCTATTCCCACAACCTTCTCCGACGTGATAGGTTGTTTCATGTCCTGCTGGTTTAGTTTTTATAAAACTAAACTATTGTTAAATTCTAGAAATAGTATTGAAAAAGTTTCTAGCCTTATAAAATATTATCTTATGACCACCAAAATCCATTCTAATCATTAGGCTTATCCAAAATACTTTTGTCCAAGCTCATATTATAAAGGAAACAATTACTAGAAATATCATCAACCAAGAATGTGAATATAATCATTTATCCCACATATATCATAAGATATAAATTGTTGGCAACATTCCAAACATGTGATTACATTAATCATGTATTCTCTTGAAACAAGAATTACCAAAAAAAATTAGTAAAAAGATGAATTATGTCAAAAGTTAACTCTTTCCACATACCAAAATCCCAAAATGTATATATACTCAAACCATGATATCACATTGTCCTTATATCAATCATGAGGTCATTAATACTATCAAACATCTCATTATCTCCTTATACATTCATTATACGCATATCATCTACTTATCAAAAATATCTGAATAACCATTCATGGTTACTGGTACCATTCAACATATACTTTCAAATAATTTAGGCAAAACAATAGTGTAACAATCCTTAGATGTTTCTTTTTCCCATAGTACAATTAAATTACCTAGACTACATAACTCTTGATAAACATACAATCATTCCACTACCGTATTAAACTATTGAATGAGAATCATCAGTTTATTTCCCAACACTTCTTTCATCTCATATATCATTTGTAGTCTCTTCATCATCATCAACATAAATACTACTCATATGGCCATGATGATTCACTTCATTAGATTTTCCCTTAGGGATTTGGTTTTCATAATGCTTTCAAATTCCATATTTAAAACATTTAACCACTGAGGAGGTCTTAATAATACCGTTATCCTTGTCCATGGTGTTAAATGATCCTTTTCCATTGCAATTAATAGATTTGTGTCCTTATTTTCCACAAAAAAATCATCTTCCAGTTCCTTTGAAACATTAATCCTGATTCCTCTTCCCACATCATTTACATGATGGAAATTTAACATTCATTCCTTTATGATCATCATGAAACTCCATCTTTCTCTTAATACATTAGTTAGGAAACTTTCCAAAGTTGAGATTATTGATCATATTATGAGATTGTTCATTAGGAATAATAATGATGTTTCTCCTTCAAAATCCATTTTCATTTGGTTTCCTATGAATAATATGATTCCATTGTCCATCATATTCTCCATTAACATGAATCTTCATGTTTCCAACCATTTTCAAAAACCCAAAAAGAATAGTGTAAGAAGATAAAATCATACTAGTAAAACAATATAATCAAGGGGGAGTACATTCAATATCTAACATATTTGGTTTAATCCTAGGTTATTCATGATAGTTATCATAATTCTTGTATTGTAACCTATACATATACTTATCCTTAAAAACATTCTTAGACATACCATATATATCTCTTGTTATCTCATTAAAGATTTTGCATCCTAGTTTCCAATGGTTAACTAAACATTTTCTATAATACCAACTATAGAGACCCAAATCTTGACATACATTTACATTACATAAATTTTTCATAATACATAATACATAAAAAAATAAACACCCAAGGACTATAATAGTTTAGTTTCTTTTGAAACTCAGAATATAATCATCTAATCATGGTGAAAGATCTTCAACATCTCCAATAAAAATATTCCAATTTTGTTTTCATAGCTAAAACCATTCATTATATCCTAGTGAAATGAAAACATATAAAGGGTGAGCTCAAATGTTTAGGTAGGGTAAGCATGGAGAAAATAAAATAGACCATATACATTTGAACTTAAAAAAACATGAACATAATGTTTAAACATCTAAATCATGAGTTGTGAAATAAATATTGGTAGTACGTAAGGAATAGATCAAAAAAGAACGTCAATCATGATGAAATATCATCGGGATAAAATATGTAATTTTGGAAAACCATTTAGAACATGATATGATTTCCACAGTTGCCAAGGCATTACTGCGAAGACGATCATAGTGGACAAATTCCATTACTGAACTAGGTTTACATGTCGTTCTAGACATGTTTTACTGAACCACATATACTTTCCATTCCATCCATGTATATATCATGAGATATAAATCATAACCCAATTCATCGGCGGTAGATATAGGTATAAACCATCTCATAATGAAACCATTCTTATGTGTGCCATAAAATCATAAATCACACATCATAGCATAACCCATGTAATAAATAATGGGATTCTTAAACACAATGCCATCACAACATTACCATATAATATAAAAGCGATTCATAAAAAAAATTCCATCATAACATAATCATATCAATTTAATAATATTTATATAAACAGAACCATATGTTATCATAGATGGAATATAATTTTGATAAAACCCGTGTACTACATTATTGAGGAAAATATCCTTTCTTCTTTAAAATAATTTTCTTTTCACAGAATTCCATGAAAATTTAAATGAAAATGATATTTGTTGAAAATAATAATGAAATATTTTAGATAATAGTTCATGAAAATAAGGTGTTATGATACTTTAAAAATCCATTGTTTTCATATAAGTTAAAATAATATTGTTCTTGTACTTTTGTTGGAAATGTCAAAAAGTACATTGTGTGGTAAAAAAAAGAAATATTTCATCCATAATAGAAAGGGATAAACATGAATTTTAACATAAATTGAAGAATAGTAAACACTTTATGAATAAATTTTTATAAAACATCGACATGGATGTTAAATATATCCTCATTTAATACATACTAACAAACAATCTCGGATACAAATGAGATTGGAAAAGATACCCCTTACCTTTTATCATGAGTGGAATAAAACATTTCATAAATTTAATAAAATTCATATGTAAATATCATATCCTCCATAATAAAAATAATAAAAAATTCATGGGAAACATAAACACCATTAAAAATAAATATATTGGGATTAAGACATATGTCTCAATGAAATAAAAAGTGAGACGAAATAATCGCTTATATTCTGCCCAATTTCATCCGTATATGTCTGAATCTCCTATATAGTGGGTTTAAACATATTAGTAACTTGTAGATGAACCATAATAATATTTATGACATCATATAGGATTCACTTATGACTTTATATTACCCATTCTTTCGTCAATTCCATGTTAATGCAGCGTTTTGGGTAAAATCGTTTAATTTATCATACGTGTTTGGACTAGCTGTTCATGATATTATTACATATATCCTAATTTAAATAATTATAGAATGTAAAAAATTATTTATATATAATATTAATTCAGAATATAAATATATATGATAGATCAATAAATGGAATGAAATACACCGTTCATGGAGATGGTAGGTCGTACATACGCATGTACGTTGTTTTAATTTTCTTATGGAATTGAATGGAATTAAGAAAATGAAATATATGTACATAAATCCAGTATCATTTTTATGTCATATATTTCATGATTATATATTATATATAATTTATAATCATTTTTGAATGGTTAACGTGGAGAATTAAACTCATCGTGTCATGGAGACGGCAATCCATACCTACGCACGAGCGATGATATCATTCTCATAATTATTGAATTGAATTGGAGTGGATGATATAATATCTCAGAGTCATAATAATATATAAGAACCATATAAAGTTATTAATTACACCATTATACCCATCCAAGTATGTTGGTTATGGAAAATAGATTACACCATGGTGAAGAGACGGTATTCCATACGTACGCATGCACGGTCATTTGATTTTTCATAGGATGGATAAAAGGTGAAATGGTTTTGTTTCATATTTATAATAGCATATTAGTATATTAGTGATACTTCTGTTATTAGTTTATAATGAAAAAACTATAGACGAGGAAGTTGAAGAGGGAATAAATTTGAATGAATCGGTAGAAGATATTACCACTTCCTTGAAGTGCCTCCTTTAAACTTTCTCTTAGGGCACTAGTGTGGAGATTTTGAGAAGATAAAAACCACTATAATTTCACTAGAGAGGTTCAAAAGTGGAATTGTAAGGTTTTGGGAGATATTTATGTTTCAAAAGTGAATTATGTGGAGAGGGAAGGAGGTTCCGTAATATAAGAGAGGAGAGGGGCACTTTTGGAAACCTCCAAAATATTAATTTATAATAAACATAAAACCCACCTAAAAACCTCCAAAATGACACAAATTAAAATATTAGATTAGATAGATTTTTAATCCCATTAGCCAATAAAATTTATACATGTCGGTAATTTATTTTAAACCTTATCAATTTGATTTATCGTTATTTAATCTATTTAATTTTATTTATTGTAATAATAATCTAAATTTTAAATCATTATAAATACATACTTATGTGTTGTCAATTGTACATATTTGTATACTTTATGAAACTATCAACCATATAAATTTAAATTTATAATTTTCATATATTTTTGTGACTTTTGAACAATTTAATAATATGTTATGTTTAAAAAATATCAATAGTGCCAATTTTGACCCTTTTCAATTATTTGAATTTAAATAAAATCTACACAGAAAATATATATTCGAACCAAAATATTTACTAGATCCCTAAAATTACATATTCATTTATAAAATTCATGTATCATAATAATTTTTTCATATAATAATTATTTTAATATATTTAAAACTATTTATTTGACATTTCAATCAATTAAATAATTTCAACATCACTATTATGCCACCATTAATGATAATAATTTAATCCCCAAAAATTATAAATAAATTCACATGATGTATATAAATTCATTATATTTGTTATGAATATTTATGTTCTATGTTTTATTAAGTTTATCACTAAATTAAAATTATTACACATATAAGATATAAGAGAGTGAAATGTTGTCACTTTCTTTGGTTTTAATAATATTTACATCTTTTTCATCATAGAAAGTCCATGAAATGAATCTATTTCGACTGTTAGGTTTTATGGGTTGACTTTTATTCATACAGTAGAATTCTGGCAGGTGTTAGGGTAATTTTATTGTCTTATATTTACCCTTAATTACCTGATTTACCTTTAACAATAGTAAATAAAATTTACTATAGTTACTATTCATAATGTCTAAAAATAAAAAGTAGCATATTAGCATAATTTGGATCAACTGTATCCCAATTTAGAATCCAATTTTCCAATTTCAAAGAAAAAGTGGCTATATTTAATTTTAAATTAATCCCGCTATTGAGAAAATGGATTTTAAAAGTTAAAACGTTACAAAAGATTTGGTATGTTTTTACCTATAAATTTCGTGTAAAATTAATGCTAATGACTAGAATTATATTTAATGGTAAAAATATATTCTATGAATACTTTAAAACCATTTAATATTATAATTTAACTTTATTATTTATATCGATTAAAAAAATTGATTTTAATTAAAATGTAGTGTATTTAGACTATTCATCAAAATATGAAAGTTAGCAGAAAAATATTAAAAAAATATCCAAAGTTTATTTTTATATCATTATTCAAATTAATTATTTTATTTCATCAAATTAAACTTATAAATGTTTCAAAACTATATATAAAGCGGTTGCTCCATCAAAAGGTGGCAAAAATTCATTTTTTGAAATATAATTATTTTACCAAAAAAAATTATTTTGTTCTCATACCATGTTCTATAAAATGTGAAAGATGATTTATAATGTAATAAAATTCAAAATGTAGTGACTAAAATTCATAACTATTAGTTCATTATAATATTTTTACAATATATCACTGTTTAGTGAAGCATAGTGTTGCGTACAACACATGCTATTGAGGATGGTTGTTCTTGTGTGCAACACAATTCAAGATTTGTGCTTGCGTATAATACAAGCTAATTCGGTGTAGCGTATAACGCAAGATAATTTTGGTGTTACATACAACACAATACATAAATGAAGTGAAAAATAATATTTCTCATAAAATCTCGGTGTGTTACATTGGAGGAGTGATTTTGAGAGAAGCGGAAGTATACATTTATAAGAGAGGTATGGGTCACTTTAAGAAAAGATTGAAATATTAATTTATTATACAATAATATTCAGTTATTAATGGATCCAAAAGGATTAATTTCTAGGATATGGTTGGGGTGAGTCGAAAACCTATAAACTAATAGGTTTTATATAGGTTTTTGTCACCATATTAACCATATCATTTATATTAAAATCTTTGTTAAATAGTTTACCTTTTACAAATGCATTGTAGTATTATTATAATAAATGGTTAAAAATACAATAAAAACCCAAGAGAACCACAAGTGGTTAATTAATGACATATATATAACTATACAAGTCTTTCGGCTAGACCGTTTGATTTTTATCAATACTATATCATTTAATAATAAAGTATATTTTTTAAACAAACATTTATGTCAATTTTTATACTATTTAGTTTTTTCTTTTTTTGGAAGTCAAAAAAACTTGTTTACATCGAAAAAATTAATTAAATTAATCCTAAACTTTCATATTAACCAATAAAATTAGTTTAATACATTAAATTCTAAATTTAAATTTATTTGTATATTTATAATATCAATTATTTTATTATTTTATCAATAAGGTAATTGCTGAATCATCATTGTATCAAAAATAAATTAAATTATTTATAACTAAAAATAATAAATAAAATACTATTATATAGAAATTATATTTATATTTCTATTGAATATATATAGATGAATTTTTCTCATGTATAACCATTTATGAAATTTTTTTGGTTATTAAATTTTGAATTTAACACTGTTAACTCTTCTTTAAACAAAATATATTATTTATCCTAATCAAATCACAGTGCCACATATATGATCATATTTTATTCCTATGATTTATTTTGTTTGATATAAAATAATTCAATAAAAGTAGGTCATGTGTTAGAATAATTATAATATCATTTTTACATATAATTACCATTAACTATTTTAACCATGGTAAATCAAATTAAAAATATAATATTCATAAAATATTAATTTTATTCTATTGAACCAAAATATTATTATTTATTATAATAGTTTCTCTTATATTTTTGATATTCAATTCATAGAATCAGTAAAATTACATTTTATGTAAATTTTCAAATTTGGCAATAATGTGGGTAAAAGATGTTAAAAAGATCAATAAAATTTTATACAACTTATTTTATTGTAAAATGACTCTGATGAATTAAATTGAACTTATATAGGTATTTTTTATATTTTTACCTAAATTAAATTTAAATTAAATAATTATTCATTTTAATAATGTAGGTTTCAAACAATAACACTGTGTTTTTCACTATTCATCAAAAAATGGATGATTTCAGAAAAACACCAAAAATTCACCCTAAATTAATTTTGACATTAAAAATCATAAAATTATTTCTATTTTACAATATTTATAACTTATATGTTTCATTAAATTAATTAAAAAAATTTATCATTGAAAAAACCAAAAAATAGGATTTTGAGAATTAAAAACTATCCAAATATTGATGTGTGTTTATGGCATAGTTAGATGTAAAATTTATTTTACTGACAAAATATATATTAAATTTTAAATATATAATCTAATAATACATTAACACCACCAATTTTTGTATTTTAACACAATAATATTTTTAAATGAAAATGATTTTTAAATATTAAATTTAGTATTTTTTTTTGATTCATTAAAATATAAAAGTTATAAAAACGTACAATAAATCTATCCTAACAAATATATTATGTCCTGTTTCAAAAGATTAATTTTATTTTTTCAAATTATTTATATAAAAGATTCAAATATTGGATTTATGAAGCGTTCTTTATAAAAAGGAAATAAAATTTAATTTTTTTAATGACACTTATTTTGGCTAAAAAATTGAATTCATCCATATATTATTTATATGAAACAGAAAAGATAAATGATAAAATTATATTAAATATAAATAAAACTCAAAATGTAGATAATATTATTCATCAACACAGTGTAAATGTCTAGTTTTAATTTTCGTGATGCGCTTGAACTTAGTGTTTCATGTAGCGCAAGCTATTGAATTATTTTAAATAAATAATATACAATGAAGTGATGGGGTGGTAAAGATTGTATTTATGTACTTTTGTCTATCTAATACACCTTCATTATTTATATATCTCACTAATAATGTTCTTCATCATTTTTTGGATCCGTTTGTGGTTTTTTTGATAGATGACATATTGGTATATTCAAAAATTTAGGAGAAATATGAATGTCACATAAGGGCTATTTTTATAACCAAAAAAGAAAATAAGCTATATGGAATTTTTAGTAAGAGTTAAGTCTAGTTGCAAAAAAATTCATTCATTTGTCATAATGTTTCTAAATATGGCATAACAGTTGACCCATCTAATACAAAAGTTGTTAAGGAGTGTCCAAGAACTACCAAATTAATAGAGATTCCTAATTTTCATGGATAAGTGGGTTATTAAAAAATGTTTGTTGAAATAGTTTCTTAGTTATATATCCCACTAAATATGATAACAAGTAATGGAGTGAAGATCAATTGGAGAAAATAATGTGATTATTTTTTTCAATAATTGAAATGAATATTGAAAAAATATATTGTTTTGGCCCGACTTTCCAGGACTGGTTATTATGTTATCCATAGTTATGTCTCATTGAAAATAAATAGTAGTGTCCTATTGTAGAATGATCGTATAATTTTATCTGCATTATGTCAGTTGAATCCTCTTCAGTTAACGTATCTTTCACATGATTTGGAATTAGGTTATTTTATCAATAAAAAATTATATGCATCATTTGTATGGTGTAAAGTGTGAAATATATACTGATCACAAAATATTGAAGTAAATATTCACTCATAAATAGATAAACACATGATAGAGGAGATGTATAGTGTTAATAGATTATTATTATTGTATGATTCATTATCATCCATGAATGTAAAATAAATTGTATGATTCTCTGATTTGAAAGAGTAATGTTATATAAACCATGCTACATTTTGAACAAGATCCATTGGTTTTTTAATTGATGAAATTTGTATTGGATGTTACTGGTGAAGGGTATTTCTTTATTTTGTTTTAGGTGGCAGTGAAATCATCTATATTATATTGAATTATGCTTCTGTAGAAAGATGATAGAAAGAAGAAAAAAAAGGTAAAATAGGTCGACAAGGGTAAACTACCTTAAATTAACATTGATAAGGACCATCTTTTAAGGTTTTAAATATATTATATGTGTCTTGTGATTAAAATTTGAAGAAAGAGTTAATATGTGAATATCCTAGTTCTTTATTTTTAGTTCATTTTGGAAGTTCTATGATATATAGATATCATCACGAGTATTACCGATGGGATGGAATGAAAATAGATATTTCTAACGTTACCTTGATATTTTTTATTTGTCATGAGGTAAACGTAGATAAGAACCTACCATAATTGATGCTTCATCATTTTCCAGTGCTAGTGTGGAAATGGGAAAATGTTTTCATGGACATTGTAGGTGGATTAACAAATACATCTCAGGGTAACAATTCAATCTAGGTTATTTTTTTTGATTAAATAATTTTTTTCATTTTATTCATATTTGATATACTCTATATCTAAATCAAATTTCTTGGTTTTATCTAAACTATATAGCCATGTTACATTGATTTCCACTACCAATTTTATTTGATCCTGATACCAGGATCACTTATATCATTTGGAAAGGCCTTCATAGGTCATTGGGAACTGAATTAAATTTTAATACAACTTTTCATCCTCAATCATATTAGGAGACATATTAAATAATTCAGAATATAGAAGATATGCTACGTGCTTGTGTAGTGGATTACCTGAGAATTTGGGATGAATATAATTCTTTGATTTAGTTTTCTTATAATTACATTTTTCATATTAGTATATAGTTGGAAATAATTGGATCACTATAAGGATGTTTGTGTCTAACTCATGTGATTTGTGATGAATTTGGTTAATAAATTTTTATGGAACCATATTTTGACAGAAGTGATTGTAGAAAAATCATGGTTGATTCATAAGAACACAGGGAAAACATTGCGTAGGTAGATAATTTATACAGATAACCAAAGGATGGATCTTTCTTTTGAGGTAGGTGATCATTTATTTCTCAATGTTTCTCCCTGGAAATGTTTTTTGCATTTTAGTATAAATGGAAAGTTGTGTCTGATGTTCGTTGGACCCAATGATGTATGAGATAATGTTGGATCTATGGCCAACATGGTGGATTTTCCTTGATGTTTATCCCAGGTAAACAATGTATTTAATTTTTTATTGCTGAGAAATTATGTTCTGATTCCAACTCATGTTTTTTAGTCGATACGTAGTTTAGTTTAAAGATAATCATTTTCATGAAGAATAACAAGAAGAGATTCATGAACGTAGAGAGCATGTTTTTTTGGAATAATATTATTTTTAATGTAATGTTTATTTGGAAAACCCATATGGATGATGTGTAATTTTGGGAATTTCAAAATTCTATAAGGGATAAATACCCCACATATTTGATATGTAAATAAAATTGTGGGGATTCAATTTATATAAGGGGGAATGATATAACATATCTGGTATTTATAGTATAATATCGTTTCATATAAATTAATATTTATGAATATGATATTAATTTTACATTAAATGGAATCCTTTCTCTGATATCATTCTCGACCTCCAACAACAGTTTTCTCTGAAATCTTATATAGCACACAATATTGAGTTATACGAGAAAATGATATAATAATGTTATTATTATTTTAAATTTTATTTAATTCCAAGCCATTATTTTTAAGGGAATGAAAAAACTAACAAAAATAAGATTACACATGTATTCATATGTTTTTACCTTTATAGAATAAATGATTTATACTTAAAATGAGAATGAATCCAATTTTAGGCAAAAAGTATTCTCATATTTTTAAATAGTTGTCTCACCGCCTTTTAATGGATGACTAATTTTAAATATATATTTTTCAGTTATATATGTTTTATAAGAAAATACTAACATACTCTTTAGAATGTGGTCATATAAATAAATATATGATGAAATTTTGTTTTTTTAATAAAAACCATAATATAATAAATAGTGAAAATATTGCATTTTTATTCAAAAAAAAATTTCATCTCATTTAGTTTTATGGTTTGATTTTACTTTTAATAGGTTTTAAATTTTAATTTTATATGATTATATCATTTAATACAATTATGGTCATTAGAAGTAATTTCACATTGAAATTGAACATAAACATATGTCAATTTTCGATAGTTTTTACATCTTAAAAAACCGATTTCTTGTTTTGAAAAGGGGAATTAATTTTAAATTTATTTTTCCAATTATTTGTTTTTAATTTTAAAAATGTATTCTTTATTTGCAATAAAAAGGTCCAAATTGTCTATATAGGTAACTTTTATTTTTTGGACAATATGAATAAGAAGTTCAGTAATTATTTTAATATACCAAGGATTAAGTGTAAATCTACTAAATAAAGGAAAAATGATTTTATAATAATTTAAAACATCTATAAAACATTTATTAATACTATTTTATGAGATATTTATGACCATCGTCATCCTTGGTTTGTTTTTTAGACCCCATGGACTTACTTGGGTGTGATGGGGACCTTTTATAATTTTTAATTTAATAGAAATGGAAGTATAACATATAGATGTATCTCCGATCTATTTGTTTTATTTTGTTTATCTAAATTTAATATTGAAAAATACTTTTTAATTATGAAATCTATAAATATATTCTATATCATGGTATTTTATTTTTATTTTCTAAAAGTCATATAAATAAATTTATTTATGAAACAACGATGATGCAATGAATACCTAATTAATGAATGATTTAAATAAATGAAATTATAAATACTAAAATTAAATTAAATTTAAAATTTTTATTCCATAATAGAAGCTTTTTTTTTGAAATTTACATGATTGGGATAAATTAATTCATTTTATATAAGTAATCATGTTGTTATGAGTTCATTCAAAAGAAATTACTAATTAGTGTCAAAATTGACATAAATGAGTTTTCAAAACAAATAATATATTATTAATTAATATTGAAGTCGTAAAATCCATTATTTGGAAAACTGAATGATATAATGTCAAAAATTAAATTAATTATCCACTTTTGGTTCTATTGTCATTTTATAGTTACTATAGTAACCATATATTATGAAAATATATGAAAAACATGGTAAGAGTTAATGCCTTTATCCTAGGATTAAATCCAAAGGTATGTCAAATTTTGTGACCTAAACTGGTCTAAAAAACAAATTTTGTTATATTATTTTGACACATCCATATATAATCCTTGAAATACATCACTTTATAACTATTTTAAATTGAAAATCAGTTTATAATAAAATAATATTTCTAGACTTTCTGAAAGTGTCACTTCTACCTTTTATAAATGGAAACAACTTCTACCGACATACTCACATAAATAAAGCCCATTGTCTCATCTTACTTCAACTCAAATATGGTCCCAACATCATTCCCTTACACATAAATTCCTTACCTTTGGTAGAAGGAAATTCAAGATTCCTTTTGTCATAAATCAAAAGTAGTTACCTGGTTTAGAGGTAGTGTCTTCACTCATGTTCCTTTACATTATTTTCATCCTTCACTCCTTATTCTCTTTATATTAAATTATTAAATTTAATCACAATTATACTCAAAAAAATATGATATTATTATGAGAAGTATTAGAATTAATCTTATACAGACATCCATTTAATTTATACAAAAATATTGTTTCTGTGTACGACGAACTACTGTCTCAGGAAACGATGATTATTCAATTATAACCTACCACCTATCATGGTGGCCATTATTATGGAACTATACTTATATAAGATATATATTAAATTTATATTTCCTATAATATTCTATAATTTCTATTTATAACATACCATTATGCTTTCCATAATGTGTAAATACGATAATTTCTTTTGAGAGTGTGCGGACTACCGCCACCTCAATGTGATGTGATTCATTTATGCCATACATGGAATGTAAAAATAATGGATATAATGAAATTATGTAACAAATTTAAAATATATATTATAATTTAATTGTAAAATAAAATTGTATCATTTATTTATCATTCTTTTAATATGAAAATGAAATGAATGTAGTGTTCATGTGCATGTATGGCCTACACTATTCATGAATGGTGCATTTCATTTCTTATCTAAAAATGTAATGGAATATAATAAATACATATATACATGATATATATAATATTTAATTAATCAATATTATTCTTTAGATGATAGTCTTTTGAATACATGTTCAATTTACATCAAAATAAGTTTAATTTCAACTCAATTATAAAATATTGGAAAAATGACAAATATAAACTAAAATAATAATGTCATTTTTATAACATGTTAATAATAGATATAAAAGTTAAAAAAAATTAAAAGTATCTCATATGAATATAAATTATCTTATGTTTACTCTTTATGCAGAACAATGAACATAAGTGATGATTTGGACTCAAGGTAATAGACATCGTCCCTATAACCTTTCATTGTGGAATATTTTAATGTATACATGACCTTATTTATATTGTGTATAATAAATAAAATTTTCCAATAATTTCATTCAAAATGAATATTTTTTGAGAAGTATTTATTTAAATGATTTGTTTTTTACATACACGGTGATAATGACCCTTCTGTCGGCATGAAATTTTTTTTGTATATGGCTTCCTCTACATTATATAATGTTAAAAAGAATTAAATAAAAAACCTTATTATTTTTTAGGTATTATGGTATTGAAAATGTTTTTGATAAAAGGATTTATTGTGTAAAAATCTTGAAATAATCTCTTGGGATTGCGATGTGGGAATGCTATTGTTCTATTATGTTCGATATGATTATAAAATTGTACGTGGGCATTTTATGGGTGGTTACGTGAAAGAAAATATAGGGTAGGTTATGTGGAAGACAAAATATGGGTGGTTCTATGATTATCCAAAGATGTTTGTTTACGTAATAACTTCCAATGCATTGTGTACAGTAGTCCACCAATTCAATATTCCATTTAGTTGTATATGTGGAAGTTGATCTTATGGTTATTTCTTTTAAGTATGATTATGTTCTATGTAACCATTATATGTTAAATTTATTTTTCTATGGGATTTACATTAATCATTTAGTTACAAAAGGGTATTCAATTAGATTATATTTAGTAAAGTATATTAACTACTTATTTAACGTGAAATGTATAACATTATGAAAATGTATTAATGGTTTTCATGTTATCCCATGACTAAAAAATTTCATTATTTGTGTATCCTTTACTTATAATTTTATTCTCATCCCAAGTTTAGATATTTTTTTCACAAGACATAAAAAATAATAATGTTAACAATGGTATTAAGGAAATGTTATACAGTTAAAACATGAAACTATACCTTTTTTCTTTTTAAACTGTTTTTGTTTTTATAAAAAAAAGATATTGAGTAGAAGTGAAAAATTGTTATATTTAATTTGTTATTTATGTCTTATAAGATAATTCTGTATTGCTCTAAACATAAAAAGATCATAGATATGAATTAAATTCATATTATCGACTTATCTTAATTTTATTTTATGTTTATGGCTAGGGCCTTATAGTACATCAAACTTTACATTTCTATATTTTCTAAATCATTATTAATACATATATAATTTGATTCTTGGATATTAGTATCATTTTTTAAAATAAGGAATTAATTATATCCTGATAGAGTAAGAGGATACGAAATTATAAACAATAATATATATATAAAACAATGAAGTTATTTCCCGAAACATAACATTATGAAATAGTTTTTAAAAAATCACTAATATTAACTCATAATCAGATAATATATGTAATTTTTTATTTTTATATGGTTCTTTTTAATATTTATAATAATATTATATTTTTTATAATGTTTGATATAATGTGTAATAATATAGCCAACCCTTAACGTCTGTGAATTTAATATCCCTTTTTATTTCTCTGAAATACAAGCCCTGTTCCCCCACATAATTATTTTTTATAGTATATATAGTAATCTATGAAAAATTAAATGATTAATTTAATTTTTTAATGTTACTAAAATTATTAATTGATTTTATTATTCATGGTGATCGTGATTCAAATATTTTTCATTTATTAATTGGTTTTCCATATCCCATTTATTTTCGTTTTACTAAGGCCATATTGGAAACTCAGTTTTTTTTGTGTATATACTAGACATGAATTTATTCTATGATATTTACACATACAATTATTGGAATTTATATATCCATTTTTTTACCATTCATTCATTTGTTTTATTATTCCAATGTTTCCATTTCGGTAACATAACTTTTTCTCAATTTATCTTATTTTAGATATGTTCAATGTCATGAAAAAATATTTTTATATATGGTATATATATATTTCATTGACTAGGTATATCATTAATATCATCATTTTAAGGATATTTTAAGATTCATGTATGTTTTTTTAATTCATGTACAATATTATCAAATGCTACACAAGTTGTATCAATTTATTATTACAATCTTAATTTTTTTGGATTTATTTATTAATATAACTCAATTGATCATATCAAATGTTACATATATTAATAACACTGATGAATTTCATTCTCAATTGGTTATCCATTATATATTCATGTATTAATTTCAATTCTCCACTATATTTTGCTTATTATAATTAAGAATTGTTTATGAAAATATGACATTATCTCTTCCTTCTGTCAGAAATATATGTCATTTCAAAACAATATTTTCTAGAAATGTATATAAAAATGTTTTCCACAATCAGTTGATTTTTAAATGTCATTTTTACCCATGTTTTACAATATCAAAAAATGAATTTAAATGAAATATTGTTTCAATTTTCTAGTCCAGTCACCTTTCTAAACTTATTAATTATAAAAAATGAATATTTTTATGTTTGAACAAACCCACTATAATGACTGTCATTTCCATAAATCACACATTATATATTTACAAGGATATTTTTATAGAAAATTTTTTCTTAACACTATAGAAATTTTATGATTTCGATTTGGTTTTCATGGATATCAGTTTTCAAAAATTAATCTTATTTTTAAACTGTTATCCAAGGGTCCTTTATATGTTTTAAAAAATATATTTTCAATGAAAATTATGAACGCATAAATTTTTCAATGAAATTTTTAAGAAAAATTTTCTTAAAATGACTTTAATAATTATTTTTGGGTTTTCAAATTATTTTCAATGATTTATTTTTTAAAATTCTATTCAAGAATTATTTATATTATATATATTTTTTAAATAAAATGGTTTTATAAATATATTCACGCATCTTTTATAGTTCATCAAATACATTTAAAAATATATTTGTATTATTATTTAATTATGTACAAAAAAATTGATTTTCATAGAGGTAAATATATTTTCTTCCTGAATGTTTTAAATGAAATTTTATAGATTTCATTATAAAAAAAGGTTTTTAAAATGTGCTTATGAAAAATATTTTCAAAGAAAGTATATTTTCCTTATAAAATGTTCCATGTGATTATTAAACATAATTCTTAGTCTATAATTATATAATTTGTCAAATTTTTTTTTTACAAGGGATATGATCCAATAAAAAAATTTATATTCTGTTATAAATCTTTTATACTTATACAGAATGCTGTTTTTGACACACATTTATCTTTTACAGGTTATATAAATTTGAAACCATATCATTTCCACTTGTTACACATTAATGAAATGATTGTGATACATATATATTTTCTATATTTAATAGTACAATGAAATGTTTCTAATACTCAGTTCATTTCATGGGGTTTAAAAGGATGTTAATGAAACTATTCTTATTTAATGGGTTGTTATATGATTGTTGTTTTATTATATTGTGGAAATTTTTTGATTAATTTTGTTTTGTGAAAGGTGGAATTTTATCTCTCGAAAATGAATTTTAATATTATTTAAATATTATGAAAATTTAATTGGAGACATGACAATGAGCATGATTCATAATGGAAATGTGGAGTTTTATGAACCAAAAAGGAAATGGGTGTGTCCTAATCATAAATTGGAAAGTTGTATGTCCTAATATTTTATGGGAATTTGGAAATCCCAGCCCACTATAGGAATATGGGAAAACCCAATTCACAATGGGATGATGAAGAAACGTGATTCACTATAGTAAAATAGAGAAACATGATCCATTATGGGAAGATGGGGAAACATATGCCCTTATAACAAAAATATTGCAACCAGGGATGGTGGTGTATCCCATATAGAAGGTGTAGTCCCCAAAAATATCCCTAATATGTTTTTTGAAAATATACAAGTCTAAATAATAATGCTAATAATTTTTTATGTGTCAGACCACACTTATTTTTATTATGCATTAGATATTATCATATGGTTCTTATTCTTTATTATATTATGATCCTTATCTTGTAAATTTAGAATCATTAATCTACTATCATAAAATATGATCATTGTTATACCGATAATGATCTTCAAATGTTTTTCTCATGTCCTCATTCTTATGTTCATGTTATCTCTAAGTATTTCCTTTATTTATCATTGATGATTTTTTGAGCTCACCCTTTCTTATGATTTCATTCCCTATGTTATGAAAAAATAATTATGTTTGAATTATAAAGGGGAAGTTATTAATGGGAGATACTGATGATTTCACAAAAAATAATATGAATGTCTTCCATTTTTACAAACATGGTAAACTATTATAGTGCTCAAGTAATGTGATTTATATTTGTCTAAAATGGGGTAATATTTAGGTATGTCAATAATGAGTTGAAATATGTTGTATCATAGGAATAATTTATTCATAAATTGTAAACAAGGATGAGAAACCAATAGTCAGATCCCATAGGATATTTTAAAGTATGTTTCCAGATATCTCTATACTTATAGTCCTATGGTGTCATAGATTATTGTATTTTTCATTATTTAGACACTAAATTAGTGATTTTTCATGATTACATTGTTTTCCTTTATTTTATATTCTCCTCATGATATTTTTTCTAATTCTATTTAGTAGAGGAAACCTGTCACGACCCCATCCCACCAAAGATGCCCCTCCTAAGCTGCCAATGGCGAAAGGGAGATAATGACCCCCGAGCCTCGCCTTAAGTAGGCCCCGGGGTTGCGATTAGCACCAAGGGTATGCGTTTTTCACAAATATGGGAGGCATTACGCATTATATTTTTAAAGATCAGGAAATATGACAAGTCAACCACCAAAAAGGGAAAGAGAAAGTGTATAGAAATAAACCCAAACCAATCCCACATGCATGTTTAAACAATTTTATAACAACGTACAAGTACAAGAAAGCTCAAAGTACAATACCAAAAGAAACAAATGGTACAACAACAGCAACAACTCCAACTTTCCGACTAGTAGGGTCCCACACGGCCCTGGTAGTCCTCCTGGAAACCTGAATGTAAACGTAGGGTGATCATATAAGTATAATCAGTAGGGAAACATAAAGCTCTCTTGAACAAGTGGGGAGACATCCTAATGTCCCGTGAGAACAACAAAAGAAACCTAGCAAGGAATTCTATCCACCCAACCTCACCAGCCACACCAACCAAAACACAATCACAACAGGTAATAGTATTATATAATAACAAGATTATTGGGTACCCCACACCATTTCCCTTTAGTTTTATGCTCTTCCTAACAACGAAAGTCCTGATGCTTCCACACTCTCCCTGCCCGCACACACATGGGCCTCACAACCACGTATCCCACCCACACACTCCTGGGCCTCACAACCACGTATCGCGCCTGCACACACCTGGGCCTCACAACCACATATCCTGCCCGCACACACCTGGGCCTCAAAACCACGTATCCCACCCTCCCACACCTGGGCCTCACAACCACGTATCCCGACCACACACACATGGGCCTCACAACCACGTATCCCGCCTGCACACTCTTGGGCCTCATCCCGAAGATTATTGGGAAACAGAAGAACCCGCCTGAAGAGTTTTGGGCTAAACCACCCCAATCGAAACCTAACCGATGATTCTTAGGTGTAAGGTCGCCTCATGCAATCACAACCTAGGGGAGAAGGAGCAGGAAGGAGCTAGTAACTATGGGGAAAACACCCTCTCCCATAAAATGGGAGTGTTCGGAACTAAGTTCTCAACATCGGTGGGGTGCGATAAAACACAAAATATACAAATATATATATGTATACCAAACACACAGCCCAACCTATGGCTTCTAAACAGAAAACTGAGCACATGCCTCAGCACTGCTATCATGAAGTATGTAACAAACAATCCAAACCCCATTTAGGTTTTCACATTTCATCAGAAATAGTTTATTTAGTTTCTTAACTACTGGGAAACTATCCACAGCCAACCACATCGATCGTTCGTAAAACATAACCCTTCCATCCAAAAATCAAGTTAGGAAAACACAAGCAACACAACCAAGCCCTTCTTATCAACCAACTAACCAATGATTATTAATCCCTTTCCATTTCCATTCCCCACCATTTATTAACTCTTCCACATTAATTTATTATTCACAACCCACTATTCTTTCAAAAAAAAAACCCATCCCCACAGCCCCGCTGCTTACAACCATAACCACAACCACACCATACATCATTATCCCTTTAATACCATTATTGCAGCCCTGCTACCCATTACCAACACAACATTCACACCAACCCACAACTATGTCAACTGCAGCCCCGCTGCTTACCCGATCCACAACAACCCACAAAACACCCCCATCACATGCCACGTAACCAATCCAACACCCACATGTTCATTATTCCATTTTGTTCAACCATGGTGATCACACAGGGGTTCCAGATTTTAAAACATATAACTTTACTTGATTATCCAAATTCCACATTCCACAAATCTTCCATCCATAAGAAAATCTAGAAGGAGAGGGAAACTATTAATTGCGTGTGCAAAGGCCCCCAATGACCATGATTTTCATTAGGTAGAGGCTCATTCAATTCACAGCATAATATCACAGGATATAAAGTATAAGAAATAACAACATCCCATCCCCGTCATATAAGACAGTAATTATCATTATTAAGTCGGTTCAAAAGTTTTTCACATAAACAAGAGAACACCCACCCTGCATGATGCAAAAATCAGAGAGACAAAGGTAAGATCCCTACCTCAAAAGGTTCCGATCACAACGCTCCAACAGATCAACATTAGAAGACGTATGTCGGTGTCCGTCACATCTGTCATGTCCCGGAAAAACCTACACAGTTGGAAGTCGGAAAGGAAAGGCCGAAGGAAAGACAACTGATCGAAGCTCAGAAGCTCCGCCTCGTCGTTACGATGTCGTGTCCACTAACGGATAGTGAATTGGAGCTTGGATGAAGATGTTATAGAAGAAAACGAGCATTGGAGTCTCGTGGGAGAGCTCTGCTCAGAGGAAAGGGGAGAAGAGGAGTGAATTGAAAGGAGTAGAGGACCCCTCCTTTTATAGGCGAGAAAAGGAAAAGTACACAGCGTGTACTTTATGGTACACAACATGTACTCGGTTATTTCACATGGTCTCCACGTGGCTTCCAACACGGCTCTATGGCCATTGACTGGTCAACACATGGTTTGAGGGTAATGCAGACGCGGGGAAGGACTACACGACATATAGTTTTTATACACGGCGTGTACTCATTTATTGAACATGACAAGGACACAGCTCCAATACGGTACACGGCCATTGACTGGTAAAGTGTACGTGGGGAAGGACCACACGACATGTAGAACTAGTCACATGGCGTGCACCCATTATTCCACACAGCAAGGAAATGACCTTCAACACGGGGTATACCCGGAAAGGGGGTACACGGCGTGTACTCAAACTACATGGCGTGTAGTTTCAAAATTCTGGAAAGTGTGGGAAAATTCCATTTTACCCTGCAGAAGACTTCTTGACCTTCTTTTTGACAAAGGAATGGGCCAGAGAGGTACGGACCATTACATCAGATACCTCTTAAAACATTCTTTTCTTTGAGAATTCAAAAAACTACCCAGGGGAAACCCAACAAGATACCACTTAGGGTTCTCGTTATAACAGAAACCCAACCAACAACACTAATTATATGTGCTAGGAATTCCTTATCCTATGTCGAAATATTATCCACATTAGGCGGCACTGACTCGCCTGCACGGGTTTAATTGCATCCTCATTAATGCGTCTCGATTAAGAATTGGTTCTTCCCACTTTCATATATTAGGATTTTTCAAATCGAACACCCCCCAACACAACACTGCCCGAACATGTGGTTTTGGGAAATTCGCTCTCCCATGTTGATATATTATCCTCTTTAGGGGGCACTGATTTTCCTGCACCGGGTCAATCGAATCTGCATTAATGCCTCTCGATTAAGGTTCATGTTTTCCTCTTTCCCACACATACGGACATGTTACAAATTAACAGGTAACAAGGAAACAAAAGGTCTCACAACTGACAAGCCAAGAAATCCATATAACAAGGGTACAGAGTAAAACATGAACAAAATGCTCAGAAGAACAATGAAAAACACAAGTCAAAAAAACTCTGGGTACTGAGCGTGTATCTGGGTCTCCTGCTCGCAAGTGCTCTCCTCGAGGCCACCATGCCTCCACAACACATGAACCAATAGAATGGTTCATCCACAGAGCACCTTCTCTTTACGATCTTCGATTCTGACTGTTCGTTCCTCGAAGGTTGCATCGTCTCCCAGGTCTAACTCTCCCCAGTCGATAATGTGGGAGTCGTCGTGTAAGTACCGAAGAAGCTGGGAGACGTGAAAGATGCCATGAACCTTCTCTAACAGAGGTGGCAGGGCCAGCTGATATGCCACCTCGCCGCCTCGCCTCAGCACCTCAAAAGGTCTGATGAACCTAGGTGAGAGCTTTCTCACTTTCCCAAACCTCGGCTGCCCCCGTCAAGGGGAAACCTTTAAGAACACATGATCCCCCACCTCGAACTCCAATGGCCTCCTTAGACGATCATCATAAGACTTCTGTCGGTCTTGAGCCGCTTTCATCCTCTCACGTACAAGCTGGACTTTCTCTGTGGTGCTCTGCACTACCTCTGGCCCAAGAGCACCTGTCTCACCAACCTCTTCCCAGCTAATGTGTTAATGACATGGCCTTCCATACAAAGCCTCAAACGGTGACATTCCAATAGTAGAGTGGAAGCTGTTGTTGTAGGCAAACTCTACTAAAGGAAACTGTCTTACCCATGATCCTCTGAAATCCAGAACGCATGCTCGCAGCATGTCCTCCAACATCTTGATAGTCTGCTTCGTCTGCCCATCAGTCCGGGGGTGGAAAGTAGTGCTAAGGAACAGCTAGGTGCCAAAAGCATGTTGTAACCCCCTTCAGACTCGTGAGGTAAACCAAGTTTCCCGATCAAAGGCAATAGTCTTCAAGACCCTATGAAACGTACCACCTTGTCTATGTTCCTCTATGCTAAGGTAGTCACCAGGTCCGACTCCTTGATTGCTAAGAAGTGAGCTGATTTTGTCAGTCGATCCACCACCACCCAGATAGCATCATAACCACCCTGAGCTCTGGGTAGTCCTGTGACGAAGTCCATTGAGATGTCATCCCACTTCCAATCGGGGACATCTAAAGGATGAAACAAACCACCAGGAAAACGGTGCTCAGCCTTCACTTGCTGACACACTAGGAATTTAACCACAAACTCTACCACATCCCGTTTCACCCCGGGCAACCAAAACTGTTCCCTTAGGCCTCGGTACATTTTTTAAACTCTTGGATTTACAGTCAAGGTTGAGCTATGGAACTCACGGAGAACACCCTCGTGCATTGCCTCCAGAACAAACAACCTTCCATGGAAAAGCATCTGATGTCGGCTGTCGTATGACCATCCTTCTGGAGCATTCCCCTGATCGACATGATCCCGCATCAATTTCTCCTTGGTGTCCCCCCACTAATACTCTTCCACCTGCTGCAACAAGGATGATTACACTGTCATCTAAAACAAGCAGCCTATAACACCTTCTACCCTTTCATCCAAGTGTAAGGTAGCCAACTCGCCCATAGCCTTCCAAACATCAGCAGTTTCATCAACCACATCTTGATGCGACATCCTTCTCAGGGCATCAGCAACAACATTTCCCTTACCTTCAGTGTAAGAGATCTCAATGTCATAGTATTGGAGAAACTCAACCCATCTCCGTTGTTGTAATTTCAGGTCCCGCTGGGAGAGGATATAACACAGGCTCTTGTGATCTGAAAGGCCAAAAAGAACTCCCCAAAGAGGTAATGTCGCCACAACTTCAGTGTGAACACTACTGCTACATGATCTAGGTCATGGGTGGAATAGTTACGCTCGTGAGGGCGCAACTGCCTAGACCCATAACAAATCACTCCCTTCTTCTGCATCATAACACACCCCGGACCAAGTCCAAAAGCATCACAAATAAGCTCATACAACAACCCTTCCTCTGGAAACCTGAGTACGGGGGCACTGACCAACTTATCCTTCAGGTAGTCAAAATATTTCTGGCACTGCTCGCTCCATAGGAAGACCTGGTTCTTCCTAGTCATGGTGTCAATGGAGCAGCAACTCAAGAAAAGTCCGAAACGATCCTTCGATAGTAACCTGCTAACCCCAAGAAACTACGAACTTCCGCCATGCTCTTGGGTGATTCCCAAGAAACAACTGCTTCCACCTTCAACGAGTCCACCGACACTCCATGCTGAGACACCACGTGGACAAAGAAGTGTACTTATTGTGACAAGAACTTACACTCTGACAATTTCCCGTAAAGCTGGTGGTGTCGAAGGACTTCCAAGACTTCCCATAGATTCTCAACGTGCTCCTCCTCTGATCTAGAGTAGATCAGGATGTCATCGATAAACACAATGACAAACCGGTCCAGAAACTCTCATAAGACAATGTTCATAAGTCCCATGAACATAGCTGGTGCATTCGTAACTACAAACGGCATCAATACAAACTCGAAGTGCCCATAACTACACCTGAAATCCGTCTTCGATATATCACTATCCTTTACCCTCAGCTGGTGATATCCCATTCATAGATCAATCTTAGAGAACCAACCTGCTCCCCATAGCTGGTCGAAGAGATCATCTATCATTGGGAGGGGGTAACGGTTCTTGACCGTTACATGGTTCAACCTTCGGTAGTCTATGCATAGCCTGAGACCACAATCTGCCTTCTTTAAGAACAAAACTGGGGCACCCCATGGCGACACACTGGGTCGAACAAAACCCTTCTCCATCAGATCGTCAATCTGAATCTGCAACTCCCACAACTCCGAAGGTGCTATCCGATAAGGGGCCATCGAAATCGGACGGGCACCAAGATGTAAGTCTATCTGAAACTCAACGTCACGTCGGGGGGGGGGGGGGGGGGGGGTTGAGTCACAGCCTCCTCCGGAAAAGCATCGAGGAACTCCCCAACAACTTCCAGGACATCCATCATCTCTGTATCACCTAAAACCACTAATAACCCGCCTAACAAGGAAAAGAGAGGATCAACATGCCGGCTTCCCTCCTGATTGCTCCTCTCGCCAACAAAAGATACGCACTGCTCATCCACATCGGATAACACGACTCTTCTCTGGAAGCAGTCGATAACAGCACTAACATAACACAACCAGTCGACGCATATGATGACATCGTATGGCTGCATCTGTAATAGAAGAAGGTCCCCACTAGATCAGTGTGGTCCCAACGTCAACCCACATCCCCGAAAAACACAAGATACACTGGTCTAGCCCCCAACTGGTGTACTCAGTACCAGTGGTATGGAATGTCTCTCTACGTATAGTCCCAAAGCATGGGCTAGACCAGGTGCAACAAAGGAGTGATAAGCTCTCTAAATGAACAAAGAAGAAACAAGAGTACTGAAAAAACATATCGTACCTCGCACAACCTCTGGTCCTGCTGGAGCTGCCAACTCTGCTGCGTGCAAATGTCCATGCCCAGCTCCTCCGCCTCTCTGATGTCGTCCACCTCTATGAACACGCCCTGGTCGAGGTCCCAGAGGAGCACCTTTAGGTCGACCTCCTCTTGCAATGTCTTCCCTTGGAGGAGCATGGTCCTACTGCTGCTGGATGGGCCTCGCCGGCAACTGGTGCTGCTGAGGTGGGCGCTGAACCTGTCCACCTCCATCGTAGTGAGCATGGGTCAGGCACCGACTCTGAACGTTCCCGAAACCTTCACAAGAATAACACTTCGGTCCTGAGCTCGTGAAAAATTGATGAGGACCCGAAGATCTGAACTGGAACTGCTGGGGCCTGCTCCCCACTGGCCTGAACCTGGAAGGTTCCGTCGCAAGAGACCTACTGCTGACTGCCTTCCCCTTCGACGAAACTGGCTGGATACCCTCACGGGGTGCACCTCCGAGTGAGTTCATCCTCTCTACAACCTCTGCCTTTTTATGCACTGCTAAGTAAATCAGAATGGTGAAGGGGGTGACATCATACTAGAGCGAAGGACGAAGCGCCTCTTCCAAACATCTCGCCCGAGACTCCTCATCCGGAAAGAGATCTGGAGCAAAGCGCAAGAGATGCTTGAACTTGATCCCCATCTCTCGTACCAACATACTACCTTGTTGAAGGGAGAGTAAATCTTATATATTTTCCGCCTTATCATGGATGAATGGAATTCCTCTCGGAATTCCTTCTCAATGTCAGCCCATGGAACCTCTGCCTCTATCTTCTATCTGAGGTAGAGAGTCCACCACTATCCCGCCGCACCTCTCATCTGACTAACTGCTAGGGGAAACCAGTAGTCCCTCGGAGCACGAATCAAGGTAAAAGAGATCCCTATCTCTTCAAGCCACCACTCCATCTCTGTATCCGAAGTACTAACCTCATACTTATTGAGGGTCTGCCAATGGAAAGAACAGAGAGTCTTCTGCCACTGGCTATCTTCCTCCTATCGGTCTGTCCTCAACTGATCGACCGCCTGAATTTGCTGGGCCTCGGTCATCTGAGCCACACAGGGACGACATCCAGGTGCCATAGCTTTACGGTAAACAAGGATCGCCTAAGCCCAAGTAGTAAGGAAAATTTCATGGTTTCATTTTATCATTTTATTTCAATTTATTTCCCAGAACGTCCAAATCAAGTAAAACACAATCATGATGATGCATGTACCTTCCCTAGGGTCTCTACCCTGAAATCAATATAGTTTCACTTGGTCGTTTGGTAGGGTCAGAGTCCTTGCATCAGATCACGGGGCCCCTAAAATCCCATGTCCTTGCCGGTCTTCCCTGTCCTATGTCACGCCCCATGATTAACTAACACTATTTCCCTACCATCCCATTCAATCCTCATGGTGCCTTACTCTTGAATCCATCCTATCTCTCAACCATCAACTCATATACCATTCTTTCATGACCCCCTCCCACCAAAGATGCCCCTCCTGAGCTAGCAATGGCGAAAGGGAGATAATGACCCCCGAGTCCCACCTCCAGTAGGCCACTGGGTGGCGACTAGCACCAAGGGTATGATTTTTTCACAAATATGAGAGGCATTACCCTTTTTATTTGTAATGATCGGGAAATAGGACAAGTCATCCACCGAAATTTGAAAGAGAATGTGTATATAAATAAACCCAAACCAATCCAACATGCATGTTTAAATAATTTTATAACAAGGTACAAGTACAAGAAAACTCAAAGTACAATACCAAAAGAAAACAAAGGTACAACAACAACAACAACTCCAACTGCCCGACTAGTAGGGTCCCGCACGGCCCTGGTAGTCCTCCTGGAAACCTCAAAGTAAACCTAGGGTTAGCATACAAGTATAATCAGTATAGAAACCTAAATCTCTCGTACACAAGTGGGGAGACATCCTAATGTCCGGTGAGATCAATAGAAGAAACCTAGCAAGGAATTCTATCCACCCATCCTCACCAGCCACACTCACCAAAACACAATCACAACAGGTAGTATTATTATATAAGAACAAGAGTATTGGTTACCCCACACCATCTCCCATTAGTTATCTATTCTAACCAAAGATGAATTTCCTAACGCTGCCACACTCTCCCCGCCCGCACACACCTGGGCCTCACAACCACGTATCCCGCCCGCACACACCTGGGCCTCACAACCACTTATCCCGCCCGCACACATATGGGCCTCACAACCACGTATCACGCCCGCAAACACCTGGGCCTCACAACCACGTATCCCGCCCGCACACACATGGGCCTCACAACCACATATCCCGCCTGCACACACATGGGCCTCATCCCGAAGATTCTTGGGAAAAAAAGAACCTACCCGAAGAGTCTTGGGCAAAAACCACCCCAATCGAAACCTACCCAAATAGTCTTACTTGTAAGTTCGCCTCAAGCCATCACATCCTAGTGTAGAAGGAGATGGAAGGAGCTAGTAACTAAGGAAAAAACACCCTCTCCCATAAAATGGGAGTGTTCAGCAATAAGTGCTCAACGTGGGTGGGGTGCGATAAAACACAAAAGGTACAGATATATATATTTATACCAAACACACATCCCAACCTATGGCTTCTAAACAGAAAACTGAGCACATGCCTCAGAACTGCTACAACGATGTATGCAACAAACAATCCCAAACCCATTTAGGTTTTCACGTTTCAGAAGAAATAGATTATTTAGTTCTTTAACTACTGGGAAACAATCCACAACAACCCACATAGATCGTTCGTAAAACATAAACCTTCCATCCACAAATTAAGTATGGAAAACACAAGCAACACAACCAAGCCCTTCTTAACAACAAACCAACCCATGATTATTAAACCCATTCCATTTCCAGGCCCCACCATTTATTAACTCTTCCACTTTAATTTATTATTCACAACTAACTATTCATTCACAATCAAACCCATCCCCACAGCCCTGCTGCAAACCACCATAACCACAACCACCGCTTACATCATTATCACTTTAATACAATTATTGCAGCCCCAATGCCCGTTACCAATAGAACATTCACACCAACCCACAAATAAGTCAACCGCAGCCCCGCTGCATACCCGATCCACAACAACCCACAAAACACCCCCATCACATGCCACGTAACCAATCCAACACACACATGTTCATTATTCCATTTTGTTCAACTGGGGTGATCACACAAGGGTTACAGATTTTAAAATATCCAACTTTACATGATTAACCAAAATCCACATTCCATAAAGCTTCCATCCATAAGAAAATCTAGAAGGAGAGGGGAAAATTTTAATTTTGTAATCAAAGGCCCCCAACGACCGTGATTTTCAGTAGGTAGAAGCTCATTCAATTCACTACATAATATCATAGGATATAAAGTAAGAGCAATCACAACTTCCCATCCTCGTCATATAATCCAGTTATTATATTTATTTAGCCGGTTTAAAAGTTTTTCACGTAAACATGAGAACACCAACCCCACATGATATAAAAATTAGTGAGACGAAGGTAAGTTCCCTAGATCAACAGGTTTCGATCGCAACACTCCCTCGTATCAACATTAGATGACGTCCGTCGGTGTCCGTCGGCATCCGTCGCTTATGTCGGGTCCCGGCAAAACCTCCTCGGGTGGAAGTCGGAAAGGAAAGGCCGAAGGAAAGACAACAGATCCAAGTTTGAAATCTATGCCTCATCGTTACGACCCTGTGGCCGCCAACAGATCGTGAATCGGAGCTCAGACGAAGAATTTATGGAAGAATAGGAGCCTTCGTGTCTCTTGGGAGAGCTCTTCTCAGAGGAAAGGGGAGGAGAAGAGTAAATTGAAAGGAGGAAGGGACGCCTCCTTTTATGGGGGAGAAACAGAAACGTACACAGTGTGTACTTAATGGTACACAGTGTGTACTCGGTTATTTCACACTATCTCCATTCGGCTTCCAACACGGCTCTGCGGCCATTGACTGGTCAACATATAGTTTGACGGTAACACATACGCGGGGAAGGACTACACGACGTGTAGTTTGGACACACGTCATGTACTCATTTATTATAGACGGCATGGACACTACTCCAACACGGTACACGACTATTGACTGGTAACGCGTACGCGGGGAAGGACCACACGGTGTGTAGAACTGGTCACATGACGTGCACCCATTATTCCACACAGCAAGGACACGACCTTCAACATGGGGTATACCTGGAAAGGGGGTACACAGCGTGTACTCAAGCTATACAGCGTGTAGTTTCAAAATTCTGGAAAGTGTGGGAAAATTCCATTTTACCAACCAAAACTCTTCTTGGCCTTCTTTTTGACAAATGAATGGGACGGAGAGGTCTGGGCCATTACAAAAAGAGAATGAAATTTTTTATGGTCTAATGTGAAGGAAAGTTTTTTGATGGCTAGTCTAATGGTATTCTCATTACAGTAATTGATGTTGTGATGATGTCTAATTTTTTTTCATGGAACATGATTTAAAATTTGAAACTTAACAATCCCTCAAAGACACCAATGAATAGAAATAAGTTCTACACTGATATTTTAGGTAATGGAGATCATAGAGGAATGGGTACTCTAGTAAAATAGTTTTGAAAATGTGCAAATAGGAACCCAGGTGAATGTATTAGAAAATTTGGATTATGTTTTTACAGTAGAAAATAATTGTAAAAATATTGTAACAGATAATGAAAAAGAAATATTTCAGTTAACAAAATGAAAAAGAATAATGAACTCCCTAATAAATCATTGGTGGTTGGATGATTTAAATGAGAAATGTACAAGACAAAATGTATAAGACAAAAGAAAATAAATGTACATTGTGATATGAACTATAAGGTAATCAACTGTAATAGTAATTGTTATTTTACTGATTATTATGATAATATATATGCAATGTGAAAGGAAGTATATATTATATAATCGGGAGTTGTAGCATTGTAATTATCTGAATGATGATGTGGAATAATCTATATGTTTTTAAATTTGGAATCAATGATTATGAATTGTGAAATATACAAGAATTTTTTCAAATTTATTTTATTCACTATGGATTTACAGGAATCTGTTGAATTGTTCTAATGGACTTGAAATGTTATTTTATGACAAATAAAATATAACCATTAATATTTTCTTTATGAAAAGAAAATTATTATTTGATAAAGATATATTGGATTTGAATATGTAAAATAGAAGGATCTTTTTACCTTTGAAATAATTAAGGATATGTTGACAAGTGGTTAAAGATTTCATTTATGAAGTTTACCACATTTTGTGATTTAATGAATATATAAATTATAAATTGGAATAAGGAAACAAGAGTTATTTATAGTAATTTATGCCATTACAATGTTTCATGAAAATAAATTATGAATGTATTCACATGTTTAGTATAAGACACGCATGATCGACTATATGATATGATTCTGAGAAACTTATTAACGAAATTTTTTATAAATTATTGGACTCACGTATTTGTTATGTTTTATAATTTTAACCATTTTTGAATTTTTTATGTTAAAAATCAAATGAGGTTTTAGAGATTAATGCATTATCTTTCTATGTGAGGATTCATTCAAGTTGGATGACTAGTGATAACCATTTTTTATATTGATAAATGGAATGAAATATCATTTCTTTAATGGTTTTCATGATACTTTATTTCTTTAGGAATGTAAAATTCACCTTCAATTGATAGAGTAATAAATGATTTCGAAATGATTTAAGGCATAATTAAAGGGTGAGTATATGCATATGAAAATAGATTAAATCAATTATGTATATTTCCATATGTACGTAGAAAGTAAAATAATTCCTCTATTAAAATAATCTTTGAAATCATTTATCCTAATACCTTCATTTCTTTTGAACTGATGGTCTTAAAAATTATCATTGATTCATGGTTTTGAGGTCATTGTTTTTGTGTTGATCATTTATTTCCTTATGATTAATGATCATTACCACTCTCTATTATTATTTATTATTTTCTTTTATGTCCAATCATCTCTACCAATATTTTATTCCTTTTTATATGTAGTAATGAGTTAATTTGTGTAACAATTATGATTCTAACATTACAGTTTGCAATAGTGTTCTTATAATCATATACATGGTGTCAGTTTTAGTGAAAAGAACAGTCAAGTAAAAATAAATTTATAACTTAGAAACATTTTCAGTGCTTAATATTTTTTATGAGGTGTATAAAGTTACCCCCGAATATTTTTCAATTATTTTTCAAATTTATTTTAACTGTCGATATTTTTTTCATTTTACAAATAAATATATACATATTTTGTTATATGAAATTAGTATTTTTCTCTTATTCTATATGAAACACCATGTTAAAAACTAACATAAAACACAACATAGATTAGCTAATGGTACATGAAAAAATATATTTCGATTATGTTACCAAAAATAACAAATCCCTTCAATATATTGAGTTACACACAAGGTAGAGTTTTAATGAAATAAAATAAAATATTATTATTATTATTATGATATTACTATAGATAATACCTAGTTATTGGAATAAGAGTTGTGAATATATATAATTTTAATATTAAATTAGGGTTTAATCAAGTATATAAAATGAATCCTTGGTTTATTAATTAGTTTTTAGTGAATATTAGAACTAATTTAATCTAAATTATTTACTTTTCTATTAAATATATTTTTCTATGTAATTCAAAATATTTTCCCAATAATTTGAAAAAAAAATTTGAATGTTTTAAATAAAACATATATATCATATATTTTATCTATATTTTTTATATCGATTCAATAGATTTTATAGGTATAATATAAGAATAAATTCGATGTTATAAATAAATAGATTTATTTTTCTAAACGTTAATTTTACAACAATTTAATGGAAAACCCCATTAAAATTTGTTATTGAAATGTTTAGAATTTTCATATAAAATAATAATATTCATTTTTGAAATATCTATATCAAAATATAAATTTGGATATTTTTTTGGTATTTATCAATGAAGTTTCTTGTTTTTATGAATATTGAAAAGAATGTAAAATTTAATTCCAAATTTTATTTCCATATAATTAATTTAAATTGTTTAATTATTTATTAAATAGGTTTTAAAGGCTAAATATATCGAATTTACATAATCTAATCTAATTTATCTCATTTTAATTAATTTCAAATTGAAATTGGATATAAAAAACATTTCAAACTCTTAAACATTTAAATATTAAAACCCCTCTGTGTATTTTCATCTATGATATTGAAATGAATTTAATTTATTCAAATTATGTCATTCTAATTGGAAACAATAGACTCCATATTTGAAATAATAAAATTTTATAACTATTAATAAGGTATATATTGTATTTGGACATATAAATTTAGTTAAAATGATATAATTAATTATAATTATTTAGAAAATAAAATAGAATAATATATAAAAAATACACAATCTAAAGAACTTATATGAAATAGAAACATATCTAAAAGTCACTACCAATTAATATTTAAACTCTATAATATGTTGTGTAATATTTGAAACATTATTGGAGCAACCTGAAAAGAGAATATTTATAACATCTTATAACCTTGTTCAGGTATGTTTTTTTCCTCTGTCAAAGTTCCATTTTTTCTTTGATGTATATAAAATTTTATTTCATGATTTTATTTCATGATGAAGACCAGTCACACACAGTGTCATGAGTTTTGGATGTATTTTTGAATTTAAATATCATGATATGTACTAGTAAATGTAATAAATGGTGATTACACATCGTGTATAATCTAAATGATTTGTTTTAATTTGAATCAACCAGTGTTTTGGCGTATATGGTACATGGATGTTACAAACATTGATCCTTAGTTACACATCATGTAATAGACCACATACAGTTTTTAAACACAATTTTCAGCATGTTTGTTTCTATTCCTTCAGTAGTTGTTCATAGAGCCCGACTTAAAGAAATTGTAGTGCATTTGTGAGAGAATCAACACCTTCAAGATTGATCCTAGTGATGACTAATCTCCATTGTGATCACGGTGCATCTTTCTAGGTAAGTTGTTCTTTTATTTATTCATTTCCTTTGATCATTTTATCTCATAAGGGTTGTGTTATCATATACTTGGTTTTAAATTCATAATTTTAATTTGGTTTCTTCTTGATATATTGTGTGAACCCATTCTAGAAGAATTTTCTTGTATTGGTCACGGGGCAAGGTGGATTTTTCATTGACGTATAATGTTTTCCTCTTATCTGCATACCTTACATCATCTAAATTGAATCAATATTGAGATGGATTCGATTAGGGTGCCTTCATTGAGGCTATTTTATTTCATTAAAATTGGATTCTAATATAGGCCTGAGAAACCCTAGATTTGAGTTAGGTTCTACTATCTCTAGAATACATTGATGAAACTTTTTGTTTTAAATTATAAATTATTTTGTATATATAAATTTGCATGGTTTTTTTGTGTGTGATGAAAATATGTTTTAGTGTGAAATGTATTTTCCATGGTCATTTATAAATGGAGTGAAAATGGGTGTTTTCAAGCACTAAAATGTTACTTCTAAATGGTTTTTTAAATGGGTTTCAAAGGATTGAATTGATTTTTTAAAAACAGCACATGAGTTACCATGGGTACTTATGTGAAAGATATATCTTCGGTTATCATCCATTTCTTATTTTTCCAGGAGTATATCCATGGTACATTCCTCTATTTCCTTGGGAAATTGTTTTATAAGACTTATATTGAAATTTTTTGTTGGGAGGTGGGTGGTTTAATCATGGGGTATTCCTAATATTCTTAGGACCATTGTTTTAGGATTGGATTTGTGCACCAGATTATTATGATACAAGTAGTTTTCATCAGTGATCGTTAAAATTCATTAGTGTTGTCATACATATAATTTTATTTTATATTTATTGAATTTATTAGATATCCTTTATATGCTAGTTTATTCTTGTAGAGAATGGTATAAGAAATGATTTTTGAAATCGATATACCTGATTTTGTTTAGAACTGTGGAAAAAAACAAATATTTCCCTTGTTTTCCATAAAATTATTTTACATCTTATCATTATTTGTTTTTATTTTAAATTAGCATACCATATTTTTTCTACAGTTGTACAAAACATAGGATATATCCTACATATCTTATTAGATAACAACCTTCACACCACTTCGAATGTTTGTAGACAATTGATTGTCTTTCAATGTAGTGAATGGTAAGGATCCTTAGTGAGTCAGTGGGGTACATGTCAGCTTGTTGGGTTGATGGTGTTTAGATGGTGAGAGTTTTCCCATACCGTCCATTGGAGTTGTTGTGTGGTTTTTATCCCTTTTTTGTAGTAATTTTCTTGGTTTTTTGGATAGTTTTGTTATTTTCTATTTCTACTATTTCAATATAGTTATAGAAAATGTATTTTACAAAATTATTCTATTTCATTATTAGTTATATATATATACTATGTGGTTGTTCAGGTTCGGTGAAATCATACCCTCAGATGTGTTGTTCGATCCCCGGGTGCTTGTCGCTAGCCTGTGGGGATCATGATATATGATGGAATGGGTTGGGTGTTGGGTATGAGGGAAACCTAGGTTGTTTTGTATCATATTGTTAACAGAGGAGTTCTATCTTCAAGAGTCAATGTCTTGGAACATCTGGTAAACTGGAGATATGATTTCTGAGATAAGATTTGTATGTCTCTATCAATGCATATCCAGCTCTTGTCATAATGAAACTCAAAATTCTATGGGATGTTAGGATTTGTGCCTCTAGTATGGTTTTTTTGTTTGTTTAAATATCAGTTTTTTCTTCTAGGTTTTTTAGTTTTAACTGAGAATTGTTATGTTGTATGATCATTTTTCAGTTTTGTTTTGCAGTAATATTACTCTAAGACATCATCCAAGAGATCCAATCAGGTTGTTCCATGAGATCACAATGTAGTGGTTTAGGTACATCCAAGAGCTAGAGGAGAGATCAATCGATCACTAGACTTTTTACTAGAGAACGTGCTTCCATTTAAAGGGAAGACTGAACATCAACAAGGGGAGTATTGGATGGACATGATCGATGAAATATTTTAATTAATAGAGATATGTGATAATATTAGGGTTAACTGTGAACCATTCAGACTCTAAGGAACCATAAATTCATTGTGGTATTCTATAGTTCAAGAAGATATGCAGATAGACATCGATTAAAAGGGTTTCAAAACCCTATTCATTTAGAGGATATGTCTAGAGTCATTGAAACTGGATAATTCATTGGAGTTCATATCATTGGTTTTGTCGGAGAATTCACTGTTGGCATACACTAGCAAATTTGTTGATCCTTTTGGTTTCTCTTTGGAGGTGGTAAATAATGACCAACCAAAGGTTCATGTATACCATCATGGTTTGTGACCAGATGTTTAATTGCATGTGTTTATGATGATCATTATACATTTGAAAAGATAGTATATAGAGCTATGAATAAAGAAATTAATATATTTGGAAGGCATGTATTTTCCACCTAAATTCACTTATCTAGTGGAATCTTCAACGGTAATCATGGGAAGAAGAGGATGTGGAAGTATCACCGATAAAGTGGTGGAGGTGGGTGTAACACCTGAGACTTTTATAAGAAATATTTTGTTTTTATGTTATATATATCATCAAAGGAATCTATCATTACACCCAACACTCTCTTGGCATGCATTACACGCAATCACAGCCTTCCTCGATAGTTTGCATCGTACGCAATACCGAGTTTCACCAAACAACGTTATGTTATTAAAATATTATTAAAACTAGTAGTTATGAATAGTAATAACCACTTTTTGAAATTTTATAAATTTTATTTTTCAAAATGGACTTCATTTTTGGATTCGGAATATCAAAATTAGCGTAGGGTGAAATTTTGGTATTTTTCTAAAAACATTCAATTTTTGATGAATAGTGAAAACACTAGGTTACTATTTAAAAACCGACTTTTTATTTAAATATTTATTTATTTTAATTATATTTATTTTAGGTTAAAATTAATACATAATACCTATATAAGTTCAATGCAATTCATTGGAGTCATTTTATAATAATTTTAGATATATAAAAATTTTATTGAACTTTTCACCGTCTTTTACCAACCTCCTAGGAGAATTTGCAAATTTATATAAAACTTAATTTTACCACTTTTATGAGTGGAATTTCAAAAATCTGAGAGGCACAGTTGATGACATTAAGTAAAATGTGGTTCAATGAGATAAAAATAATTTTTTGTGAATAGTAAATTTTTAATTTTTTTCCCCACGGTTCAATGTAAATAGGGTAATTAAGGGTAAACATTTTATTATTATTACCCTAACACATGTCCTAATTCTGTTGGATAAGTGTAATTCTACCAAAAACAACCTTAGTAATAAAATTTGACCATTTATGCCCACTAGGATTAGATTAGGACATTTATTATTAATTTATTTAACGAAGGGTTAAATTAGTTAAAATCAAAGTTTAATAAGTAAACCATTTTTATTATAGGGTTATACAAAAGATAAATTCAAATATAAATATTCATTAGAAATATGAAATGATTAAATACATAATTATATTTTATTTATAATTTTAAGACATTAAATAATTTAATTAATTTATGAAACATTGATGATGCAATAATTATCATATTAATGAAATATTGGCATAATTGATGTTATAAATACCCAAATAAAGAATATTTGAGACTTTTTATGAATTAAAATAATATTATAGGTTAAAATGTCATGTTAGTATGGATTTAATTAGCTTTGTTTGAACTAATAATTCTGTTGTGATTTTCATAAAATCAATTACTAAATAGTGTCAAAATTCACATAAAATATTATTTAAATCAAATATTATATTATTAATTGTTATTTTATTCCTAAAAATCTAAAGTTCGTCCAAATGACTTAGATAAGGTTATATATATTAATAATAATAATCATGGGGTTCGTTTGGCTTGTTATAGTATGTTTATTATCCTTATAGTGTAAGAACACAAAAAGACACGGTAAAAGTAAAATTATTTAACTTAAAGTTAAATATTAAAGATAAGTTTAAAATAGCAACCTAAACTTGTCTAAATTCTATTAGATGAGAAGATTTCGACCTATCCCCACCTTAGATTCAAAATAAATTAATTTGGAGCCTTCAAGCTCGGTCATCCCCTTCCAATTTATCCTCCGCACTTCCCTATAAATATCCTAGAGGTCCTGGTCTTCTTCAAAGACCAATCATTGTGCCCTAAAAGGAGCTCTCAAAGAGGCACTTCAAAGAAGAGATAATGTCTATTACCGATTCTCTCAACTTTATTTTTTCTTCCACTTCTTATTGTTTATTTGTTTCTTTATGAAGTAATAACATTAGTATCACTCATATACTGATATGTTATTATAAGTATTAAACAACCCTATTTCACCATCTATCCATCCTACGGAAAATGAAATCACCGCACGTGCGTACGTACGAAATACCGTTTCCACGCCGTGGTGTAATATATTTTCCACCAACACCATACTTGGATGGGTATAATGGTGTAAATAATAATTATAAATTATAATTGTAAAGTGATATTGTTTCTGAAGTAGTATACAAACACTCCATTACAATTCCACGATCATGGGAACGATATCATCGCTCGTACATACATACGGAATACCATCTCCATGAACACCATACTTGGATGGGTATAATGGTTATCCAGTGCACCTGTTCTCACACTGTCTTGTAGTGGAGAAAGGATTTTTATCTACAGTGATGCATCCAAGAAGGGATTGAGGTGTGTTCTTATTCAAAATTATATTGTGGTAGCTTATGACTCACGACAGTTGAAAATCCATGAGAAACATTACCCAACTCATGATTTGGAGTTAGCTTCGATAATCTTTGCATTAATGATTTGGAGGCATTATCTTTATGGTGAATGGTGTATCATTTATACTAATCATAAAAGTGTAAAGTATATTTTCACACAAAAGGAGCTGAATATGCGCCAAAAAGATGGTTGGAGCTGATTAAGGATTACGAGTGCTCAATTCATTACCACCCTGGGAAAGCAAACAAGGTGGTAGATGCATTAAGTTGACAAGACCATGCCAGTTTATCCATGATGAGGATCACAAAAGATCCAATATTTATGGATTTAAAAAGGATGGATCTTGGAATTATAATTAAATGGGAAAAATCTTATCTTTCTCAAATGAATGTTCAACCATCTATACAAGTGAAGATTAAAGAGGCACAGAAAGAAGATGTAGAGTTACAAAAGATGATGAGAAATGTTCCTGAATTCAACCTTGATTGTGATGGGATAATAAAGTTCTGGAATCGAGTTTGTGTTCCTCCCTTCCCCAAATTAAAGGAGCTGCTGGATGACGCTCATAGTTCATCAATCTCTATTCATCTTGGAAGCATGAAGATGTATAGGGAAATGAAAGAGTACTTCTGGTGGGATGGCATGATAAGAGATGTTTCTAAATATGTCTCTCGATGCTTGGTTTGTCAGCAATTTAAAGCTGAGAGAAAAAAGTCTAAGGGGATGTTACAACCATTGCCCATACCCGAATGGAAATGGGAAAAAATCACTATGGACATTGTCACCATACTTCCTAAAACATATAAATGCAATAAATCTATCTGGGTCATAGTTGATCGTCTTACAAAGTCTGCACACTTCATTGCTATTAGAGAGGATTTCTCTCTAGATCAGCTTGCCAAGATATATTTAAAGCAAGTAGTAAGATTTCATGGAGTCCACTTTCTATTATATCTAATTGGGATCCAAGGATTTACTCAAAGTTCTGGACTAGTGTTCAGCATACTCTAGATACAGAGTTGTGTTTTAGCACTGCTTATCATCCTCAGACAGAGGGTCAGTCTGAGAGAACAATTCAAACTCAAAAAGATATACTGAGAGCTTACTCTATGGATTTCAAAGGTGGTTGGGATCAACACCTACCTCTTGTGGAATTTTCTAATAATAATATATTTCACTCTAGTATTCAGATGGCTCCTTATGAAGCTCTCTATGGAATGAAATGCAGGACTCCAACTTGTTGGGATGAAGTTGGGGAAAGAAAGCTATTAGGACCTGACCTTGATGATGAGATGGAAGAAAATGTCTGATCTATTCAACAACCAATAAGAGCAGCTCAGAGTCGAAATAAAAGTTATACCGACAACCGAAGAAAAGAACTAGAGTTTGAAGTGGGCGATAATGTGTTCTTACGAATATCACCCTCGAAGAGGGTCGTGAGATTTGGAAAGAAGGGGAAGATGAGCACTAGATATATCGGTCCTTTCAAAATACTGGATCATGTTGGAAAGATAGCTTACCGATTTGTGCTTCCACCGAATCTCTCTCATGTTCACGATGTGTTCCATGTATCTCTCCTGAGAAATTACATACCTAATCCTTCATATGTACTCAGCTCAGAAGATGTACCGCTGGAGCATGATCTTTCTTATGAAGAACAACCGATAGAGATTTTGTACCGTAGATAAAAACTCCTATGAAACAAGACCACTCGATTGGTGAATGTTTTATGGATGAACCAACAATTATATGAAGATACATGGGAGCGTGAGGATATGATGAGGGAGAGGTATCTCTATCTGTTTAATACGAAGTGATGAATTTCGAGGGTGAAATTCATTTTAAGGGGGGTAGAATGTAACACCTGAGAATTTTATAAGAAATATTTTGTTTCTATGTTATATACATCATCAAAGGAATATATTACTACACATAACAGTATCTTGGCTGGCATTACACGCAATAGTGGCGTTCCTCGATAGCCTGCGTCGTACGCAATACCAAGTTTCACTAAACAGCGATATGCTATTAAAATATTATTAAAAATAGACGTTATGAATAGTAATAACCCCTTTTTTAAATTTTAAAACATATATTTTTCAAAATGGATTTCATTTTTCGATTCAGAATATTGAAATTAGCCTAGTGTGAAATTTTGGTGTTTTTCTGAAAACTTTCAATTTTTGATTAATAGTGAAAACACTAGGTTACTATTTAAAAACCGACTTTTTATTTAAATAATTATTTATATTAATTAAATTTATTTTAGGTCAAAATTCATACATAATACCTATATAAGTTCAATTCAATTCATTGGAGTCATTTGATAAAAATTTTAGATATATAAAATTATATTGAACTTTTCACCGTCTTTTAGCCACCTCCTAGGAGAATTTGCAAATTTACATAAAACATAATTTTACCACTTCTGTGAGTGGAGTTTTGAAAATCTGAGAGACATGGTTGATTTCATTATGTAAAATGTGGTTCATTGAGATGAAAATAATTTTTGGTGAATAGTAACTTTTTACTTTTTTTTACCACGGTTAAAAGTAAATAGGGTAATTAAGGGTAAAAATGATATTATTATTACCCTAACCCATATCCAAATTCTATTGAAAAAGTGTAATTAGACCAAAAACAACATTAGGAATAATATATGACCATTTAGTCCCACTTGAATTTGATTAGGACATTTATTATTAATTTATTTAAAGAATGGTTCAAATAGTTAAAATCAATGTTTAATAAGTAAATAATTTTAATATAGGGCTATACAGAAGATAAATTCGACTATAAATATTAATTAGAAAGATAAAAATATTTCCTACATAATCTATTTCATTTGTAATTTTTAGACATTAAATAATTTAATTTATTTATGACACAATGATGATACATTAATTATCTTATTAATGAATTATTGACATAATGGATGTTATAAATACCCAAATAAATGTAATTTGAGACTTTTTATGAATTACAATAATATTTTAGGTTAATATGACATGTTAGTATTGATTTAATTAACTTTGTTGGAACTAATCATTCTGTTATGATTTTCACAAAAATCAATTACTAAATAGTGTCAAAATTGACATAAAATAGTTTATAAAACAAATATTATATTATTAATTGTTATTTTATTCCTAAAAATATATGGATCTTCAAAATGACTTATATAAGGTTATATATATTAATAATAAATAACTTGGGGTTCGTTTGGCTTGTTATAGTTTGTTTATTAACCTTATAGTGTAAGAACACAAAAAGACATGGTAAAAGTAAAATTATTTAACTTAAAGTTAAATCTAAATGATAAGATTAGAATAGGAACCTAAACTTGTATAAATTCTATTGGATGAGATTATTTAGACCCATCCCCACCATAGATTCAAAATAAATAAATTTGGAGCTATTTAAAACCGAATTTGGCATTATAATATAATAATATTTTTAGGTTTTCCAAAGTAGCCCCTCTCCTCCCTTATAAAAGGGAACCTCCTCCCCCTCTTCCTCACACCACTATGAGTCTTCAATCTCGGCCATCCCCTAGACATTTATCCTATCCACTTCCCAAGAAATATCCTAGATGTCCTGGTCTTCTTCAAAGACCAATCTTAGTGACCTAAAAGGAGGTCTCAAAGAGGCGCTTCAAAGAAGAGCTAATGTCCGTTAACGATTCCTTCAACTTTATTTCTTCTTCCACTTCTTCTTCTTTAGTTGTTTGATTAAGAATTAATAACATCAGTATCACTCATATACTGATATGTTATTATAAGTATGAAACAAACCTATTTCACCATCTATCCATCCTACGGAAAACAAAATCACCGTGCGTGCGTAAGTACGGAATACCGTCTCCACGCCGTGGTGTAATCTATTTTCCACCACCACATTACTTGGATCGGTATAATGGTATAAATAATAACTATAAGTTGTTATTGTAAAGTTATATTTATTCTGAAATAGTATACATACACTCCATTACAATTCCACGATCATGGGAACGATATCATCGCTCATGTGTACGTATGGAATACTGTATCCACAATGTGATGTGACTCGTTCTACATGATCTTCAATGCATAATGATTATATAAATGAATTGAATGAATGAATATGATATATATTAAATTAATACCATTCTGTAAATGAGGTATCTATAACCTAAAAATAAAAATAAGAATATATTTGACAAAACACGCATAAGAACAAAAAGTAATAATCACCCGAATAACAAGTAGTAATGAAATATTACTAATAAGACGTTAAGAATATGACCATATATGATATCATAAAAATTAGTATGATTATGGAATAAGTAAATAACATTATTTAAATCATTATATAGGAGGTTTGGACACTTACGAAGCAAATCGGACCTAAGGTAAGGTAAAATATCACAATCTCATTTTATCCGAGATTGGTTATACTTTGGTATTTACTAGGGTGCATTTTATCATCCACATCCATGTTTCCTCAATATTTTATATTATTTCCATCCACCTACATTTGTTTAAATCCAATTTTACCCTTCGGTGAGTATTTAGTAAAATATATGAAAGTAATCTTTTGTCGTTTTTGTACGAGGTACTTTTTGACTTTTCCAACAAAATTACGAGAAGAATGTTATTTTATCTTATATGGAATGAATGGATTTTTAAAAAATTATTTCTAAGAAGCTTCCTTTACAAGTTTTCAAGTTTATTTTTAATCAAATTATTTTAGTTTATAATTGTATAACATGTTAAGAAAGGAAAAAAATTTATAAAGTAGAAAGGATATTTTCCTCAAAAATGGAGTTCAAGTGTTTTATCAAAATTATTTTCCATTTAAGATAATATTAGGTTCTGGTTCTATCCCTATTATTACATTGATATTATTATTTTGTGATGGAATTATATTTATGAATTCCATTATCCTATATGAATTGTTTTATGATGTCACGATGTTTAAGAATCCCATTTTTATTACATGGGTTATGCAATGATGTATGATATATGATTTTGTGGCACAAATAATAATGGTATCATTATGAGATGGGTGGGACCTATATCTCCCTCCAATTAATTGGGTAAAGATTTTATATCTCATGAGATAGACATGGCTGGAATGGCAGGTTAAACAGGTTCAGTGAAACAGGACTGAAACGAGGAGTGAACTCGGTTCAAAAATGGACTTTGTTCACTAAGATAGTCTTGGAAATGAGTCTTGACTAATAAGAAATGATTCTCTATGATTATGTGTGTATTCCACAAAGTTTAATTTTTTAAGTTATTATTATTGGGATTTCATTTCACTACTATGATTATCCCATGTTATGAAATTATGATCTCTTTTTCCGGTTAAGATTTCCAGAAGTTATCTTCTTATGTATATGATGTGATTGATATTTCTTTTTCTTACCCTTACTGAGCATTTGAGCTCACCCTATTGTTTGTTTTATTTCCCCAGGTCTGGAAGAAGGTTATTAACTATGATATGACAAAATGGACTCTAGATATGATGAAATAAATGATAGGCAAAGTAGATTCTTTATGAGCCAGTTGTTTTATGTTTCCCAGTTTCTAAAGACTCTATTCCTATATGGTCATTTCCTGTTTTTGTTTTATGTTATAATAAGTGTCCATTAATTCTGAAGTAATAACAATGTATATAAAGTATGGGTTGTTATAGTGGGTCCCAACAGATATCCTCTTATACACCGTCTGTCATAGATGACAGTAATCCTATAACTTTGTATCTATGTGGAAATGGTGGACACAACTGAAATTCTTCTCCTATTTCCATGAATATGTGAAACAGTTTTGGTCATGTATTTCATATACAAAACTTATGTTAGGATATGACTATTCATAATTATAGTCTGGGTTTTCCCACACTAAAGGATATTGTGGTACATTCAGAAGCATCCAAGACTACATGGATCCTATAATAGGCCTTATCATTGAATCATTTTAACATAGTATATGTGTGTCTAGAGGAAGTTGATGTAGGTCTGGTAATAGTGGGAGGTACAGTCCTTATTTTATGTTCAGTAGAAAATTCATTATTGGATACTAGTTTCTCCCACTCATTTCTGTGTACAGATTTTTTTATTTTTATATACTTCCTATGGAACTCATTTTCTTAACAATGGAGTTTTTGGATCATCTATGATAGAGGAAAGAGTAAGGGTTTTAGTGTTCTTGTTTGTTCACGAATGATGATATTGAGTTGGTCTAGGATATTCTCATTCTTGAACTGCTTCTATTTAATGTAATAATCAGTATGTATTGGGTTGTCACTCATCAAGCTGAGGTTGATGGTTATCACCAGTGTGTTTCATTTCATTCCATTAATGGGAGATCTCATGTGTTAAATAAGAGAGGTACCAGAGGATAGTTTTTCTTGGACCTTCGCTCCCATAGTTCAGTAGATTGTTGGTTGTTGTTACCATTTATAAATATAAACATTCTTCTGTAGATGATGTACCCATTGTTGTTAAATAATTTCATGATGTTTTCACATAGTATTTATTTGGTCTTCCTCAAGAGATAGAGTTTGAATTTAGTATTGATCTAGTGTATGGTAAACAGATGACATCGATAACATCTTATAATATGTAACCACTATAGTGGAAAGAGATCAAGATACAGTTGGACAACTAGTTATAATAAGTTTTCATTCACCCTCGAATTTCACCTTTGGCCCCCCGAGTTATCTTTGACAAGAAATTAGATGGTTAACATCGTTTATGAGTGGACTATCAGAAGGTGAGTCGAGAAATAACAAATAATATATATTTCATTCCTCTTTGGGATGTTATGTTTAATTAGTTAGTTGAGGAAAAGTGTTTTTTAATGATTTATCTTCTGTCAGGATAACATTATCTCAATGTTCAGGAGTCTAATATATTGAATACTACCTTCAATAGAAGGTATAGAAATTATGAATATCTCATTATTCCTTCTAGACTGACTAACCCTCCAACAGTTTCTATGCATTTAATAAATCAGATACTCTAGAGATATCTCCACTCTTTTGTGGTACTATGATTGGATGAAATTATGGATTATTAAAAAAAATTTATTGAGCATGAGCACTATATGAGTTTGGTTATAGAAATATTGAGATGTTACCAATTGTATATAATGATTTTTAAATTTTGTTTCTGGATTCATGAAGTGACGTTCTTATGGAACAAAATATCTAAACATAGCTTATACATTTATCCAGATAATGTAAAATTATATTATCATGGAAGGAACAAAGAAATTCCTTTTAAATCCAGATCTTCCATGGACATACTATATACAAGAATTGTGTTTTTAATGATATATCCATGTTGGTTCCACCTTTGACGAACCTTACTATGAATGTGGTGGAATTTAATTGGAATGATAAGTGTTAGATTTATTTTAAGGAACTGAAAAGTCTTTTAAATTATTATCATATTTTGATCATACCTCATCCCAATGTGAGATTATGGTGTTTTGTGATGCTTTAGATAGTGGTTTGTGATTCATGCTTATGTAGGATGATCATGTGATAGGTTATGGATCTCATGAAATCTGAATACATGACAATAATTAACCCATTAATGATTTAGATCTTGTGTTAGTCGCGCTTGTACTTATGTGTTGGTGACAAAATCATTATGGGGTAAAGGTTCATGGTCTTCAATAACCATATGCATTTAATGTACTTCTATTCTCATATAGATGTAAATATTAGACAGAGATGATGGTCATAATACCTTCAAATATTTGACATTGATATCACCTAGAAACAAGGAAATGGAATTGTTTTTACAGATTCTAGTAGTAGGAATGAAAATTCAAAGTCTATCATTGTATAGACGGAGGAGTGGATACTTTTGGAGATTTTTTATAAGTTTCCCCTAGATTATCAGGAAGATATTTCAGGTGTTGTTATGTCCAATGTTCAGTTATTATCATCTATCCTAGAGTCTATATTTTGGAGTTTGTAGTAGGATGATATGTTTTAGAAGAGTAGATAAATCCATTATGCTGGGGAGTCCATTTCAGGTTGGTCTCTTTCTTCAGGTGGTATTCTTCACATTAGGAAAAGAATAGTCATCCCAAAATAAGTGAGGAGTTCATTCATATTTTATTTTCATATATCTTAACCATCCAAACATTCAATAATGAAGAAGATTTATTATGTTATGAGAATAATATTCTTATGGCTAGTTATGAAGCAAGACGTCACTGTGTTTGTGTCTCACATTTACTCGAGAAAATAAATAATAGGAAGAGCACAAGGAACCCTTTGGTTTTCATCAGCCTCTTCTTGTGCTAGTATTGAAAATTAGGTGAGGTTTCCATCTTTTTTTTTTGTTGGATTTATTTGTACACCCCGAGGGTAGAATTCTATTTTGGTGGTTGTTTATCTGTTGAAAAAGATTTCTAATTATATTCTGAACAAAGACACCACTAAGGATGAGGATCTAGTATGTTTTATTTGAATTAAATTGTAGGATTACATGGGACTCCTTCAATTGTTTTTGATGAGGATCCTAGGTTTATCTCTTGGTTCTAGAGTATTCATAAAAATGAAATAATAACTCAGATCATTTTGATCACAAATTACCATCCACAGAAAAAAGCATAGATAGAGGATTTAATTCTGAGCTTATATGATATGCTTCATGCCTACATCTGTGACTTTGGTGGGTCATCAGATATCCAATTGGGACAGATTGATTTTTCCGATTCCAATATTTACCATTCATTTATTTCGATGGATCCCCATGAGGCATTGTATGGTCGCCCATGTAGATATCCTCTTTGTTGGGTAGAGGATGGTGAAGTATCTTTATTTTGAAAATGTTTGTTTCAAGAAAGGTCTTTGAAATTCAGGATGTATATAGACATCTAGATATAGCCCAGAGTCGACAGAAATCATATACAGATCATAAACGTCATCCTTTGGAGTCTTCCACTGGTGAATGGGTCTTCATGATGGTTTGTACTCATTTGGGTAAACGTCAACTTGTAAAACCATGAAATTTCTATTAATCATATATTAGACCATTTGAGATCACTAAGAAGCTCAAACAATTTTTTTATCAGATATCATTTCTTATTCATCTAATTAACATTAATGAAGTTTTCCACATATCTCAGCTTAAGAAATATAACCCTGATCCTTCTCATGTATCAATTTGTGGAGAAATCGAGTTAGATCTAGAAGAATCTATTTTTTACGAACACATTGTTATCATTAACTCAAAATATAATTTCTATTGGGGGAAGTTGATTCCAATGATTATAGTCCTAGGGAAACAAGGATCAGATTATCATTAGACTTGGTAACATGAATAGTTGTTAGTCGTGTTGTATCTTCATCTATTTTGTGGGAATACATATTCTACATGAAATATAGTGGATGAAGATTCATTATGGTGGGGAGTTTGTATCATACCATTTCCTTGATCAGTTATGTGTATCCCTCTCTCAATATCCCCTTTATGGTGAAAATCTTTAAAATTTTTTATGTATTTTATGGTGGCATAAGAAAGGTTGCACCCAATATAACTATGTTATACACTGTTTAATGGGTGGGGGATGACTTTTGTGAAAGGAAATACCAAATTGTGAAATTTTACACGTCTTGAATGGTGAATATATGTCATGTATGGTTTAAATGACGTATTTAAATTAATGTAGATAACATTTTCTTCTTATATGAGATGTTGTAGCAACACATCACGAACCTCTGTTACAAGTCATTTAATGGTTCTCATCTAATTTATAATGATAACATACAACAATTTTGTTTCAGTTTCATCATCATTTTATCATTGATACCAACCTAAAGCAGTTGTAAGAAATTTTTGAGTGACTCAACCCCTTCTAGATTGATCTTTCAACATCTGATCTCCATTTAAATTGTGGTGCATCTATCTGGGAAAGATATCCCTCCCTTTATTTGATTCTGTTTATCATGGTAGTGCCCTAGGGTCATGATATCATATCTGTGGGTTTAATGTTGGTATTTCTATTTTTTTATTTCATATCCATTAAGTGATAATATTCTATAGAACTTCTTTTCTATTGAACATATTGAATTAGGAATTCTTATTTTAGGTATGTGGGTTTCCTCCATCCTTCCAACAACTCATATTATATTAAGGGCATGTGTGACCTGAATTTTAATATAGGTAGTTCTATATCAATCCAACATAGATGAACCTAATTATTATTTTTAAATAGTCTTGTATATTGAAATTTGGATTGTTGTTCTGTGTGCATTGAAATGGATTATTTGCGAGATTTTTTTTAATTGTTATTAATTAATAAATATATATTTTTTATTTTCTAATATTGAAGTGTAAATTTGCAAGTGTTTGGAAATTGGTTTCAAATCCATGAAATGATTTGTGAAAATGAGAAAATGGGTTACCATGGGTACTTAGGTGGAAGGTTTAGATTTGGGTCATCCTCCATTATTTTTTGATTTATCATGGAGGGTTATCTTGGGGAATGCCTATATTTCTTATACCAGTTGTTCTAGGGAGCTGATATTGACATTTTGGGGGGATTATTCATGGGGTATACCTCTTCTTCATAGGTCTGTTGTTCTTGGATAATATTAGTGTAGTTTATTATGGTGGTATGTGAATTTTGTGTCCTAGACCTATAGTATTCCACGGTGTTCTGATACTTGTGCATTTCTTTTGTATTTCATTACTTTTTGAGTTATCCTTGATTTCCATGTTTTAACATGTGGAAATTGATATAGAAAATGTTCTTTGAAATTCATATACATTATTCTTTATAACTTTTGGATAAGGGAAATGTTTACCATGATTTCTATAATTTTTTTTACATCTTATCATTGAATTTATTTAATTTTAAGATCACCATGAATGATTTTTTATACAGATACTTGTAATAGAACACAAAGGTATAATACTACTGAGCTTGTCAGCTCACACTCTGCACACATCTTCATTAGTGTGTAGACATATTTTGTCCTTGCAGTATATGGAATGGAAAGGAATTGTTGTAATGTAGTGGGGTTCATTTTATCTAGTTGGTTATCTTGTTATTAGATGGTGGGAGTTCTTCCATAATATCATTTGGAGTAGTTATTATGTTTTAGTAAATTTTTGTTATAATTGTACTGGGGTTTTTATACTTTTTATTATTACAATTTACATTGTTTCTTTATAGTTATATCATATATATATTCTAGTCTTAAACTATTTCATTTATTATATATATATATATGTGTGTGTGTGTATTTCATGTGGTTGTGTAGGTTGGGAGAATAAATTCCAACTTTTGGGTTGTTCGATTATTGGGTTCTTGTCGCTAGCCCATTTGGATCGGGATTTACCCTTGGGCATGTGATGGAATGGACATGGTTCCTAGTTTGAGGGAATCCCAGGTTGGTTATTGTTGGAATTATTTTTAATAAATTTACAAGAAATACACTCCTCCTCCATTTATAAAGAAAACCCACCCTAACTATTTCTCACTACTCAATAACATTTTATCAGAAAAATATACCCAAATCTCCCCATATTTCCATTAATTCACAGGTATTATTCCCATTATTTAGAAATACGTACAAGATATCCATTTTTTTCCAACCAAATAGATATTTGAAAACATGATGATACATGCTCCTCCAAGGTCTTTTTTTCATTCTCCACACTGTCAAATATTCTTATTACAATATTAAATAAAAACCAATGTATCATAAATATTCTATGATTTTATTTTTCTAATTTTTCTATATACACATAAATATTCTTCTATCAAATGGGTATCAAAATTACTGATCTTGTGTATAGTAAAATATCGCCACATGAAATGATGTTGTTCATTTTTTCGTTTACCAACTCTCATGGTTGGAAACTGTGGTGGATAAATAGTATCTATAAGATATATATGATATTTATTTTTATATTTAATTATGTAAATATTATAAAAAAATTATTTCTTCAATTAATTTTTTTTAAATATGAAAACATTGTTTCTGGATGTTCCAACTACCTCCTCCCCAGGGTGAAGTGATTCATTCTTACACGACATGGAATATATTAATGATGACTTTAGTGATCCAATATGATACATATGACATGATAAAAATAATATAACTATATTATATATATATATTCGATCAAACTTAATTCTTTCGATGTGGAAATAAAATAAGAACAAATCTCATTCGTACGTATGACCTACAATCTACATGAATGGTGTTTAAAATATTATATTTCTATGTCATGTATATGGTTTAATATATATAAATATATCGAATATATATGATATTTTTATCATGATTAAAATTATGAAAATAATTAAATCACAATCTATGGTGGATCATTAAGAATAAAAATCAAAAACATATACGAAAACAAAGTAGATATTACTTGAAACCACTACTATAAGACACACAATTAATAGTGCTGGAATCAGCCATTTTTAGTGCAAGATATTTTATGACTTCCTCATCATGTTTCAAAGGCCATGACATATATCAACATTATAAGAGGATTTTTAATTTTATTATTCATCCTCCAAAATAAAATCAACGTAAAAATGACATAATTTATCTGCACATTTTATTTAGCATGGTCAAATAGTCCCTTTATTAGAACTTTTGAAAGAACTAATAAATAATCCTTTATCGGCATATCAAAAAGAACTGATGAGAGTATGAATTAACCATTATTATAATGTTTTATTTATTTTAACTTCAAAATGCGTTGATAATGGTATATTTATTTTCATATGAAGAAGTAAAAATAAAAATAGTTTTTTTAACTAATTTTATATGTGCTGATTAAGATAACTTTTATCCGCACTTTAAGTAATAATGATAATGGTGAAAACTGAAGTGTGAAACTACATCACACTACATCACCAAAAAATTGTAATGTGTTGTATAAAAACACATTGTTTCTCCATAATTTGAACAAAAAATTAAAAAAAAATTGATAAAAATACAAAATTTAAAAGTAAAAAATTTAATAAAACAAATTAAATTAATATAAAACACATATAGAGTGTTTTAGTTATTTTTATCTAAAATTAATCCATATTTTTAATAAATAGCTAGGTGTGGATTAATACCAGTCATACCATTATTTAGATTGAGTTGTGATTGATTCCTACACATCACAAATGACTTATGAATGGTTGTCCTAAAGTAACTAACACAATCAGAATGTGTTTAACAATTATTGACTATGTCTGTTGTTTTTCCATTAAATGTAATGTCAGTTATGAATTCAATGATTCAGTTGGAGTGATAACTATCACACAGTGCTTCAGATTGAGGTTTTGATAATTATTACATGTCATAAATGAAATATGAATCATTTACTTAATGGACCAAAATAATACAAATGTGTTTTCTTGGTTTTGAGTATGTCAGTTGTTTTTTCACTATATTAATAATTTTTTTTAATAAAAAGTCATTCTTGGATTCATACCATTCACACCATGCATCTGATTGTTGTGAATAAAATTTTTTCATGACCAAAAAGACTCATGAATCATTGTTTGAATGTATCAAAACAATCAAAATGTGTTTCCTCAGTTTTGAGTTGTCACATGTGTTATTTACAAAAATTTCATTTTAAACAGGAAAGACGCACTTCGATCAATACACGTGGTATCATATGTGAGTATTACATGAGAAATATTTATACACATCCAAAATTAAATATGAATCTTTTACCATAATTATCATTACATTCCATGGGTGTTTTCCAATTTTCTAGTGAGTGACTCTTTTCTATCAAAATGTCTAACTCATAAAACATTTTGACACCAAAACAATCATGTAATGTATCGTATTAATGGGTGGATAATTCTATTACATCACAAATGACTTATGGATCATTTTCCTAATGTATAAAAACAAATGAATTTGTTTTCTTGTTCTTGATTATGTAAATTTTTATCAATAAAATACAAGTAAATTTGGAATATAAAATGCAGTCAGTGTCATACGCATCACATTGTGTGTCAGATCATAGATAGGAATATTTATACACTTCCCAAATTAATCATGGATCCTTCTCATAAATTATAAAAACTATCAAAATATGTTTCCTTGGTTTTTTGTATCCTATATTAGTATTTAAGTAAAATTTCATTTCAAACAATAAACAAGCAATTTTATCTATAATTGTGGCATCATGTGTGGTGGGTGTGACATGAGACGAATATATACACAAAACAAATTCTGAATCATCATAGAAAATTATCAAGACAATATGAGTGTATTTCTTCAGTTTTCAGTGACTGACAGTTCATTGAATTAAAATGTTAATTTTAAATAATAATGGACACCGTGACACCGTATTGGTCACACCGTGCATTGGATTGAGGTGTGATGGATTATTACACTTCACTAATGAGATTTGGATAATTTTATTAAGATAAGAATCGAATCAATATTTGTTAGATCAGTTTTTAGTACATTATTTTCCTTTTCATTAAAACTAATTCCAATTTTGAATAAAAAGATGAAATTGGAGTCATAATAGTCATTGAATCCATTGGATTGATGTGTGGATGATTAATACACATCCCAAATGACTCAGGGATAATATTCCTAATGTTTCAAAATAATTATATAGAATTTCATCTATTTTGAGTCCTCCAATTTTTTTACCAAAATATAAAATTAAACTGGAAACACACACTTTGAGCCATACTCGTGGCATCGTGTGTGGGATTGTCTGGAGAATGATTCATACTTGTAAAAATTTAATTATGAAAAACCTTCAAAATAACTCATATCATGTTTTACAAGTTTTTTGTTAACATTAATGTTTTTTTTTCAAACACAGTCATGGTATGGTCCTCATTATACATGAATTCACAAAAAAAATTATTTTTTGCAAGCCAGTGCTTCTTATCAACCTCCACCTCATTCTCAACCCCAATCTTCGCCTCAAAATCATCCTTCACCTAACAATCCAACATTGACTATACATCCAAATATTCCACCTCCTATACCTTTGCACCTACATTCACATCCACCACCACCTCCACCTCCCCCACCACCTATATGATTTACAAAAAATTTATTGTTTCTATGTTAGTGCCTCTAAAATTATTATTTCCTCTATTATTATTCATCTTTAGAAAGTGATAAAAAAATAATATATAATCATTATGAAAAAAATTCATCACAACTAAAATATTATTTCATTTCTTTAATTTATATTAGATATCAAAAATAGTAGGTCATCGACTAAATTTATTATTGGGATACATTCTAACAAAAATTACACTACTGAATTTTCCTTAACCATAATTATTTCTTCTTTTGAGTACCAAGTTTTTCGTAATATTGATATTACTAAGAATATTAAAATAAATAATGGATTATGAAATATGCTTAATGAAATTTTAATTACCTAAAGAAATAGCAGTTGGGTGATTTTTGTCTTTTCATGATTTATGATTTATGGAATAAATTTGCAATAATAATGTCAACAATCAATGACATTTTCTTGTTTTAGACAACAACAAAAAATTAAAAAAATAAGTAATTTATTGGGAAATGTTTTGATAGTTAAATAATTCTATATATACCGTATTCTTTACATTTTTAGAAAATAACATGATTTATCCCTTTAGATAAAGAGTTCATGCCATGATCTATCCTATGTAAAGATAATACCCTATCATAACAAAATTATTTTTAAAACACATATTAGACATATAATTCAAAGTACATATATATAATTTGTAGTTTTGTGTATTATATATTCACAATACACATCATGTGTGGATGGTTCGACGCAGATCCATGAATTCGATCCAAAAAAATAAATATTCAGGGTGTCTAGATTGACTGCTATAAGAATCTATTGTTCCATTAAAAACAAAAACAATTATGTAATGGAAAAATTAAAAATTTATTTTATGTTTTGAGATTTTAGAATTTTGCCTTTTTATTGTCGTTATAAAAAACATCCATTTTCCTAAGGCATTTTTATTTAACACTTGGAGTAAATTATATTTTTTCATCTCAATTTCAATGTCCACTAATGTACATTGTGGACTAGAAATGATACAAGGATTAATGAATCCAAATCATGGTCCCAGGATATTCCCATTATATGGTTTTCATATAAATTTCTCTATGAAATATGAATATTTATTAACATTATTTAACATATTTTCTCACTATTTATATATATGTATTAAGAAAATGAAACATATATATGAATTCACAACTGAAATTCCCAACCATTCTTTCCTTAGGATCTCACTTAGGCTCTAGATACCAATTACATTAGCCATGGAATCTAAATTTTTTCATATTATTTATATGACATTTTTTTATCATTTAATGTGATATCTACATGATTTTTTAATTATCATTAATATTTCATTGGAAGTGGTGGGGATAAGGTACACTCAGAAGGTCAATTTTTCCTAATCAAATCAGTCAATTTTATGACTCGACCTTCCGTTTCACTGCCGATTTCTTCATCTCTAATATCATACCTCACATCAGAACATCGATAATAAACATTTATAAGTATTTTATTTTATAATTAAAATAATTACCTCATTCATCTATATATTATTTGATGATCGTGCTTTGAAATCTCCAATATCATCTTCAACTGTTGTATTTTCCTAACCATCATGTTGATTTAGAAACATAATATTTGGCTCATAAGAAACCCCAATAATCACATTCATTTAATCTATGTGAAAGGGTTGATTATGTGGTTGGTCTGATGAAATATTTTATGATGTATCCATTGCAACGTTTTGGTACGTGGGTGTTGATATATACAAATCACATACAATTGTACCATATGAAATTTTAATAATATAAAGTCATCCAAAGTTGTTTGATTCACATTTAGGAGAGATATTAAATAAAATATTGATTACCCCATGTAAGTTATTCATTTGTAGGATGACTACAATCATAGCTAGTTCGATAATTGGGTTCTTGTAAGGATCTTTTCTTCACATCAATTTCAATTTGATCATTTCTTACTCATTGGTCAGCCAAAAAAAACATTAAACAAATATTTTATAGTTATTATATTTGGGTCTGTAATTCTCTCATCAAATTATGTGTAACATCAATTGGTTTTTTCTTCTTGATATATGTTCGATAGATTCACCAAAACCTAATCCTCTAATGCATCCATATTGTTTGGGTCACATCAAAGACACTGAATGTATCGTATCTTTTGGTATGGTAATTGTGGATTGTTTTGTAAAAAACATATAAAAATTATTAACATAAATATTTATTTTTATGTGATATTGTCATAAATAATAACAAACTACATTTATGTCATACTTACTCTGACATCATATAAAAAATTTATGTATTCAACAACTAATTTACACACATTAATTACAACAACCTCCATTCATAACACATTACATGGTATAGATGTGGCTTCAGAATTTGATTCATCAATCTTCATATAAAAAAAGTAACATATGTTTTTTCATATCACATAATTTTAATTTTATTGTTGATTTTAAATAAATACCAATTTCTTCTTTAATGAATCTTAATATATTGTTCCATTGTTACAGGGTTAAATTGGTTTTGATGAACATTTTTTATTTTTACCACTCTCTTTTTTCATCATAGATTATAAATTTATATTCATGTAGTATAAAATAAATAATTACAATTAAAATATTATCAGAAAAATGCATGAAAAATGATTTCTCATTAATACAATTGGTAAATTATTCCATGTTCCATGATTTATAATGTCTGCATAACTCTGTGGTTGGTGGGGAATTATTTTCCCCTTAGAATCCCTAATATGTAACTTCATCGAAAGATACAATTGGCATTTATGGGATTTTCAAGCATCCAGTACGAAAACATTCATACTGAAATCATCTAAAATATTTGAACACATCATGGAATAATTAAAATTAAATAAAAATTTTGTAATATCATTTTTGGTAAAATTGAGAAACTGTCTTGTAACATTACCATTATGCCATTTCCAGTGGATTTCCTTTCATATATGTTGGACTCAGCTCCATGAAAAAATTTCAATTTCCACATTAAACCTCATCTTGAACCTAGGATAACTAATGCACATTAAATATTTGGGTTCTATAGCTTGGCCATATGGATTCCATCCAAATATCTATTTCAATGCACTATCTTCATTACTAGTTAATTTTATTCAAACCATGATATTTCACCGTTGTTGTTTTTTTCATTGAAATGTAATTTATCCTCTAATAATTCCCCTGAATCATCATACACATTCAATTCCACATTAGGATTCTAAAATCATCATGTTTTTAAGACATTTTAAACTTGGGTAATCATGGATTTAATTATTATTGAATAAAAACAATATAATACACTACATGTATAAAATTCCACAATTTCATGCATCGTGCATGAAAATTGTTACTTTCGTGAATTGATATATAATGATTCTATATTAATTTAAAACTAACCATCACTACCATTATTTAATAATTTCATATACTCTAGATTTTTTTATATATATTGATGATGGGTTCGAATTGCTCTATCAAACAAGGCTTCCTCCTGTGATTTTGGTTCCAATGATCATTGATGACCTAAACTCTTGAACAATTGTTATTTAATTTACACAATTTATATTTATCATTGATCATTTTTGGACATCCATCAATATTTAAAGATCTTATATAAAAAATTTCATATCATATAGTATATTGGTGATAATTTTGGATGAATACAACTCAATGTAGTTCAAAAAACATATAAGATATATGGGATGAGAATTAAAAAATAAAATGCAATAATAATTATTCTGGTGATGAAAGTTGAGTTGCCACTTCGTAACACCATGTTACCAATTTTTCACCTACACCGATAACATCATTTTGGTTTCCCACACCATTGATATTGGGAGGATACATACAATTGTGAAGTTAATGATTTGTAAGACTTTTATCATTAACCATCTTTTTTCATGATAGAAAAAAATTTATTCCATGTAAAAAAGTACAATCTATGAAAAGTCATTCCATATTTGAAATATTACACATCCTGAAGGGTGATTTCATGTAGTGAATTCTTTAAAAAACGTATTTTTAATCTGAGGTGATGGATTTGTCATCATATTTGTACACCGTGTATTTCACAGTGTGTAACTATATTACACATCATGAAACGAACCATGTCAAATTTTAACACATGGGGATGGTTTTATTTCTCTGTCCATTCCTACCATACTCCTTCATCATTGTCCCATTGTCCCTTCTAGTTATTTTTAGAAGACATATTCCCTTTCAGATAAATCCACTTGACATTAGATCTTTGTTTTGATTATGGTGTGTCCATATGGTTAAGTGATCATTCAAGTTTTTCATTATAAGTGATCACAGTAGAACCCTATAATTATGGTTTCTTATATTATGATCTATATTGGATGCTTATTCTTGTTTAATTCATGAAAAATTGTGAGATCTTGCTCTCGGGGATGTTTATTTATTAATTGTGGTGCGGAGGACATCCATACATGAGCTATGTGTTGCTTTTCAGTTCATCTAACCGCATTATATCTAAATTACATCAATCCTAAGATTTGGGAATTTGATTCAGGTGAATTATTTTAATTTAGTTGGTTTTTTTCATTCTGGATTCCGTTATAGGTGTGTGGGACTTGATTTTTGAGGCAGGTGGTTCCATATCCTGTCTATATTATTGGATCTTGTTGTTTTTTTTTACTAACTATTTCATAATTAATGAATTTCTTGATTTATTTTTTGTGTTGAGTATTTTTTGTAACGACCCAAAATTTCATTAATGGAAAATCCCTCTTGATACAGTTAAATGTTTCTTTATGTTTTTATAAGATGTCAACTTCTTTAGTTTAACGTTAAGATTTGTGACCGTTACTTTTATAGCCGTTGAACAGTGATCATTTGGGTAGTTTAAATATAAGGCTTTAACGAACCAATTTTCTACTCAGACAAAGGAAGCGATGGCCTCATCCAGTAGAATGCCCCTTACGAAGCCCATTTGTCGGAGCTCGGAAAGGAGGTGGCGTCTTTGGGATTTGCCCTTGACCAAGCCCAAGCTGAGCTTCATCAAGTCAAGCTCGAGCGTGATCGTCTACGGGAAAATTGGAAGTTGATAGAGATTACCACTCGAGCGATGTTATCCGAGCAACCCCAAGAGTCTGTCACCATCGCACACCTTACCCTTAGGTCTTATGCGGCTATTTTAAGGGGTTAAGTAACAAATAAGTAGAACCATGTTCATGTTCATTATTATTTTGTATATAAAAATGAATATAATTTCTAGTCATTTTTGATACATTGTAATTAGTTTTTAAAGTACAAACGGTGTTTTTAGTTATTATTTAATTAAGAATTATATTTTATTAAATTAAAGGATTTTTGAATTAAATAATATTTTAATAAAATATTATTATTAATATTAAATTAATTTTTATTAAATATAAATGATCTTATAATTTTATGAATGCAATTAAAATTTTTATTTTGAAAGCCATTTCTGTCAAAACCCGTGAATTTTTTTATAAATGTCGGTTTTTATTTTAAAAGTAAAAATTCACATATTTAGAAAATTATTTAGATAAAATAAATATTATTTTTGGAATCAGGACGTCGAAATTATCCAACGGTGAATTTTTCATAATTTTCTGAGACAGTCAAATTTTTGGGTAAAAATTAAATACCATTTAAATATATAATGTGTTTTATGACATCATAATGACCCAATGGTGATGTAATAAAATACCATAATCCTTATGTTCGGCCAATATGTGTTTTATCATTAAAATAATGAGGTTTTGGGTTTGTTTGACTCACTTTTCAAAGCATTAATGGAGCCCTCAAGACTTATTCAACACTTTTCCTTTTTAAATTAATTTCCATGGGAGTGTGACTCACCTCCACATAAGCAACCCTAATTTTTTAATAAGTTCGGACCTTGGACTTGTAAAATATTGTTTTCCTCATTCCTTTTCCAGAAACCATGGGCAAATACCATGGGATGGTTTGTGGTTTGGATTATTTTAATATAAGGGGTCCCAAACCTATATAATAAAGAATTCTCTCACCTTTCCTATATAAACCCACCCAAGCTCCCACTTCCTTCTCACTCAAAGCCCTTGAAGTTCGTCCAACCTCTGCCATACTCTCTCTAGAATCCTCTCAAGGTTCCCCAAGCTCCCAAGAAGCCTCTCACAAGCCTCCCTCTAGCCATTGGAAGCACACTTCCAAGTAAGGGGTTTTCTTCCGTTCTAATTTTTTTGTCAATTTTCTTTAAGTTGTATTTCTCTTTTTATTTCAATTATGAATGTTGGGGTATGGTTTAGCACCTCCCCCATACTGCCCTCTTATTGTTTGAATGATGGGAGAACCCTTTCTCTCTCATTAAATTCCTCCCATATACACTCGTTACTATGCCGAAATTCCGAAAGGAACTTCTCTCTCTTCTTTTACATTCAAGCAATACATTTGTATCATGAATCTAAATTCCATTTCTATTGTTGGGACATGTATATATATGATCTCCTTACTGTCCATTACATTTAAATATGATGAGGAACCCTTTTCTCTCTCATCAATCTTTTTTATGAATTCTTATGTCACGCCGTTACGCTGCCGAAATCACACCGATTTTCTAAGTCAATGGCTTTGTGTAGTGAATACCATGCCCATTTCTCCATCAAGGGTATTCACCTTTATGCACATTTACTTATTGATTATAATGTTTCATGTATGAATTCCACATTCCTTTATCGTGGAAGAAATGATTATGTTTTATGAATCCATGTTTTATGATCCATGTGGCACACTTATGCATGAAATGAAATGTTTAAGAAGGGTGTGCCCTGATAGCGCTCCAATGCATTGGGTAAAGTATAGTATCATGATACGTCATGTGAAATGAGTGTTGACTCATGCTAATTCAAGTGCAATGAGGGTTTACTCGTGCTTCAAGTGCAATGAGGGTTTACTCATGCTCCATGTGCAATGAGCCTTGGCTCATGCTAATTCAATGTTAAGTGTTGTTGCCACATTTCCATGTTATGATTATCATGCTTTATCATGCCTTTATGTTCATGTCTCTCTTATGCTCTATTGATATGCCTATTGCCTAACATGTATTGTACTCCTCATGTTATTCATTGTGTACTCCCTTACTGGGCTTTATAGCTCACCCTTTTCTTATGCATGTCCTCAGGTTATCCCATGCAATGCTAAGTACGAAGGAATGTAGTGGTCATGTAAAGGAAGTTTTCAATAAGGATGTTGTATTTCAAGTTTAAAGTTTTTATGTAATGATCCTAAGCCCCAAAGACATTAAACCTCTCGATCTTATTTGTTGTATCAAGTGAAGTTTTATGTAATGAAGCATGTTTAAGTTGTAATAAAAAGAAGGGTTGTCATAGTTGGTATCAGAGGATAGGTTTAGTTATTTTTGGGATTAGGAAACCCTAGTAAAGCCTTAGATACAAGACTAATCATAATAAAAACATCCCTATGTTTTGGTAAATACTAAGTAAGTGGTTTATCAAACAAATACATCCCTGTCTGGATACGAGCAGGTAGAGGCGGATCTGGCACAGATGTATCCTAGGGGTAAAACCCGAAAACACCGCTTTGAGATAGACTCGAACGGGAACTGGTGCACGACAACGGGCCTTGCTGCACTCTTGGTTACGACACTCTCGGGGGATATGTTTTGATAAATTCACAATCTTAGTATGAACCCTTATTAAGGGAAAATGCCTCTATGAATATATGTTAGAAGGAAGATCATGAAAAGCCTGGATTGAATCCTATAGACTCATGAGTTAAAGAGATTAAAGTTTATTTATAAGTCATCAACTTTTGTATTTGGATTACCCTTTATGTGTTACCCCTAACATTCTTTTATTCCAGCCAATGGCCGGTAATAGGAGAACTCGGGCTAACAACCGTTGTGAAGATCATTGTGATGATTGTACTTATGAGATGCCCAATCCAATGGGAGCGGGAATCGCAAACTTTGTCACGCTTCTCTCTCAGCAAACTCAAGTTTTGAATAGAAACACTGGTCAAGAGGAACGTTCAACCCCCCCTAAGAAAGAACAAGTCTCTATTGAAAGCTTCATGAGACAAAGGCCTCCTACTTTTAGTGGATCATCCGATCCCACGATTGCTGAACAATGGATCATCTCCATTGAACGGATATTCTCCATCCTCCAATGCTCTAAAAAAGAGAAGGTTCTCCTGGCGGTTTATCGTATGGAGGGTGAAGCTGATCAATGGTGGACGTTGATCAAAAATATGAAGCCTGAGGAGGAGATCGAGGCTTTGGAATGGAAGGTATTCCGGAAGATGTTTTTCAATAAATATTTTCCACGCACCCTCCATCTTAAGATGGAATGGGACTTCCTTTCCCTCAAGCAGAAAGATGAAGAATCTGTGGGAGCGTACGAGGCAAACTTCACAAGGCTTGCACGATACGCTTCCGGCTTTGTCGTTACCCCCGAATGCAAGATTGACCGCTTCTTTGGTGGGCTGAATCCTAGCTTGCGGAAAGCATTAGCGATCCGTGACTTTGACAGCTATGAGAAATTGTCCGATGTGCCCTCAAGGTTGAAATGGAGATTGGAGAATCACAGGGGTATCATGGGGACAAGAAGCGTAAGGTGGACTTCAATGCTGGTGGTCCGATGGATAAATCCAACGGCGCTAAGAAATTCCAGCACCCCACTTGCCAAAAGTGTGGAAAGAAGCACACTGGAAATTGCCTTAGGGGGACAAGAAAATGCTTCAAGTGTGGATGAGAAGGGCACCTAGCTGTTAACTGTCAGCAAGAAGGACCCGCGGCTGCGACGGAGGGGAGGAATGCTCCGTTCGAACCTCAACGCGTTGTTCAATGCTTCAAATGCAAAGAACCGGGTCATTTTGTGAATCAGTGCCCTAATCCAAGGGTTATCGGAGGCAATCAACAACCTCCAAGACAGCAAGGAAGAGATTTTGCCATCACTTCTGCCGAAGTGAACCTCGACAACGAAGTGGTGACAGGTACGCTAGTTATTCATTCAAGAATAGAGAACGTACTTTTTGATTCAGGTTCTACAGATTCTTTTATATCTCAAATGTTTAGTAGAACAATCCCTGCACCACCACAAATCATGGAAGTAAAGATGTCGGTGAGTACGACAAATGGGGAAATCATTTCATCCCATGAGTATAAGTCCTCCCCTGTTATAATCTGTGGATTGAATTTCCCGGCGAACCTCGTCATACTCCCTTTGGTGGAATTTGATGCAATTCTTGGCATGGATTGGCTTTCCTTATATGGAGCCAACATAAATTGTCGGGAGAGGGAAATCACCCTCCATATGGAGAATTGACCCCTGATTCTTTACAAGTGTCAGGAGGAAGATGAATCTCCTTTACCTCCATCATCTCAAGCATGGATATTACTGCCTTATGAGCACGCATATCTAGCTAAGATGATTGAGTCCAAGGAAGAAACCACCCTTGAAGAAATGCCTATTGTGAGGGAATTCGCTGAAGTATTTCCCGAGGAACTTCCTGGTCTTCCTCCAAGAAGAGATGTTGAGTTCTCAATTGAACTTATACCTGGGGAGCTACGAATATCCAAGAATCCATATAGAATGGCTGTGGTTGAGCTTGAAGAACTGAAGAAACAACTACATGAGAATCTGGATAAAGGGTTTATACGCCCAAGTGCATCACCATGGGGTGCACCAGTCCTCTTCGTCAAGAAGAAGGATGGGTCAATGCGGCTTTGCATCGATTATCGTGAACTTAACAAAATCACGATAAAGAACAAGTATCCTCTCCCAAGACTGCTTTTCGTACAAGGTACGGGCACTATGAATTCATAGTAATGCCTTTTGGACTCACCAATGCTCCAGCAATATTCATGAAATTGATGAATAGAGTATTTAGAGATTACCTAGATAAATTTGTGGTAGTCTTTATAGATGATATTCTAATATACTCCAAAACCAAGGAGGACCATGAGGAGAATTTAAGAACTGTACTGGAGACTTTGCGCAAGGAGAAGCTCTATGCCAAGTACAACAAGTGTGAGTTCTGGTTGAAGGAGGTCTCATTATTGGGCCATATCATCACAAGCAATGTGATATCTGTGGACCCCTCCAAAATAGAAGCAATTGAGGGATGGCCGAGGCCAACATCAGTAACTGATATCCGTAGCTTCTTGGGGTCATCTGGATATTATCGATGATTTGTCAGAAACTTCTCATGATTTTCCAACCCTCTTACCAAGATAACTCGAAAGGGAGTAAAGTTTTCTTGGAGTGATGAATGCGAAGAAAGCTTCAAGGAGTTGAAAAGGAGGCTTATCACTGCACCTGTGCTCACTTTACCCACAAGTGGGGAGTTTTTTGTGGTATTCAGTGATGCTTCGAAGAAGGGCTTAGGATGTGTGCTGATACAGAATGATAAAGTGATATCCTATGCCTCAAGATAGTTGAAAATCCATGAGCGAAACTATCCAACGCATGATCTGGAGTTGGCGGCAGTAATCTTTGCCTTGAAAATCTGGCGGCATTATCTCTATGGAGAGAAATGTGAGATATATACTGACCACAAGAGTCTTAAATATATATTCACACAGAAATATCTTAATATGTGCCAGAGAAGATGGATAGATCTCATAAAGGATTATGACTGTTCAATACATTACCACCCTGGGAAGGCGAACAAGGTGGCGGATGCCCTAAGTAGAAAGGATCCAGCAATTCTATCAATGATGAGAATTGAGAAGGATCCAATCTTCTTAGACTTGATGAAGATGGACGTGAAAATCATAAAGAAGGGAACATCATCAATCCTTTCACAAATGATTGCTCAACCATCTCTTTTGGAAAGGTTAAAGGATGCTCAAAAGGATGATGCGAGAATCCAAGAAAAAGTGGAAGCTATCAAAAAGGGAAAATCCTCAGAGTTTAATGTTAATGAAGAAGGAATTGTGCGGTTTAGGAAATGACTATGTGTCCCATCATGTTCGGAGATGAAGAAGGAACTTTTGGATGATGCACATAGTTCAAATTTCTCTATTCACCCAGGGAGCACAAAGATGTATCGAGATCTCCGAGAAAATTTTTGGTGGGATAATATGAAGAAGGAGATTGCCGAATATACATCAAAGTGCCTGGTGTGTCAGCAAGTGAAGGCAGAGAGGCAGAAGTCTAAGGGGATGATGCAACCATTGCCCATACCAGAATGGAAATGGGAGAACATCACCATGGACTTCGTCACTGGACTTCCAAGGACATCCAAAAGCAACAATGCAATCTGGGTTATTGTGGATCGTCTTACAAAGACTGCAGACTTCATTGCTATTCGAGAGGATTTATCTTTGGATCAACTGGCACGGATATATATCAGGGAAGTGGTACGGTTGCATAGAGTACCACTATCTATTGTGTCTGACCGAGATCCAAGATTTACCCTTAAGTTTTGGAAGAGTCTTCAACATGCTCTGAATACTGAACTGAACTTCAGTACGGCCTATCATCCTCAAACTGATGGCCAATCCGAGCGGACTATCCAAACACTTGAGGATATGTTGAGAGCGTGATCAATGGACTTTAAAGGAGGATGGGATCAACATCTTCCTCTAGTTGAGTTCTCTTATAATAATAGTTTCCACTCGAGCATCCAAATGGCACCATATGAAGCCCTGTATGGGAAAAGGTGTAGAACACCGGCATGTTGGGATGAGGTCGGTGAACGTAAGCTGCTTGGACCCGAAATGGTCGAATAAATGGTAGAGAAGGTGAAAACCATTCAACAGCATATCAAGGCAGCCCAAAGTTGACAGAAGAGTTATGCAGATAATCGTCGACGAGACCTTGAGTTTAAAGTCGTAGATATGGTGTTTTTACCCATATCTCCGTGGAAGAAGGTCATGAGGTTTGGAAAGAAAGGGAAGTTAAGTCCAAGGTACATCGACCCATTCGAGATTCTTGATCGTGTTGGGGCTGTGGCCTATCGACTAGCACTTCCACCTACTATGGCCAAGGTGCATTATGTATTCCATGTATCCCTCTTAAGGAAGTACATACCAGACCCTTCACATGTACTCTCTTCTGAGGTGGTACAATTAGAAGACGATCTTTCTTATGAGGAGAAACCAGTGAAAATCTTAGATCATAGAGAAAAAGTTCTACGAAATAAGACAATTCCCCTCGTCAAGGTGTTGTGGAGAAACCACAAGTTTGAAGAAGAAACTTGGGAGTCGGAGGAAATGATGAAGCTAACTTACCCACATTTGTTTTAGTGTGTGAAAAGGAAAATTTCCAGGGCGAAATTTCTTAAGGGGGGAATGTTGTAACGACCCAAAATTTCATTAATGGAAAATCCCTCTTGATCCAGTTAAATGTTTCTTTATGTTTTTATAAGATGTAAACTTCTTTAGTTTAACGTTAAGATTTGTGACCGTTACTTTTATAGTCGTTGAACAGTGATCATTTGGGTGGTTTAAATATAAGGCTTTAACGAACCAATTTTCTACTCAGACAAAGGAAGCAATGGCCTCATCCAGTAGAATTTCCCCTTACAAAGCCCATTTGTCGGAGCTCGGAAAGGAGGTGGCGTCTTTGGGCTTTTCCCTTGACCAAGCCCAAGCTGAGCTTCATCAAGTCAAGCTCGAGCGTGATTGTCTACGGGAAAAATGGAAGTTGATAGAGATTACCACTCGAGCGATGTTATCCGAGCAACCCCAAGAGTCTGTCACCATCGCACACCTTACCCTTAGGTCTTATGCGGCTATTTTAAGGGGTTATGTAACAAATAAGTAGAACCATGTTCATGTACATTATTTTTTTGTATATAATAATGAATATAATTTCTAGTCATTTTTGATACATTGTAATTAGTTTTTAAAGTAAAAACGGTGTTTTTAGTTATTATTTAATTAAGAATTATATTTTATTAAATTAAAGGATTTTTGAATTAAATAATATTTTAATAAAATATTATTATTAATATTAAATTAATTTTTATTAAATATAAATGTTCTTATAATTTTATGAATGCAATTAAAATTTTTATTTTGAAAGCCATTTCTGTCAAAACCCGTGAATTTTTTTATAAATGTCGGTTTTTATTTTAAAAGTAAAAATTCACATATTTAGAAAATTATTTAGATAAAATAAATATTATTTTTGGAATCAGGACGTCAAAATTATCCAACGGTGAATTTTTCATAATTTTCTGAGACAGTCAAATTTTTGGGTAAAAATTAAATACCATTTAAATATATAATGTGTTTTATGACATCATAATGACCCAATGGTGATGTAATAAAATACCATAATCCTTATGTTAGGCCAATATGTGTTTTATCATTAAAATAATGAGGTTTTGGGTTTGTTTGACTCACTTTTCAAAGCATTAATGGAGCCCTCAAGACTTATTCAACACTTTGCCTTTTTAAATTAATTTCCATGGGAGTGTGACTCACCTCCACATAAGCAACCCTAAATTTTTAATAGGTTCGGACCTTGGACTTGTAAAATATTGTTTTCCTCTTTCCATTTCCATAAACCATGGGAATATACCATGGGATGGTTTGTGGTTTGGATTATTTTAATATAAGGGGTCCCAAACCTAAATAATAAAGAATTCTCTCACCTTTCCTATATAAACCCACCCAAGCTCCCACTTCCTCCTCACTCAAAGCCCTTGAAGTTCGTCCAACCTCTGCCCTACTCTCTCTAGAATCCTCTCAAGGTGCCCCAAGCAACCAAGAAGCCTCTCACAAGCCTCTCTCTAGCCTTTGGAAGCACACTTCCAAGTAAGGGGTTTTCTTCCTTTCTAATTTTTTTGTCAATTTTCTTTAAGTTGTATTTCCCTTTTTATTTCAATTATGAATGTTGGGGTATGGTTTGGCACCTCCCCCATACTGCCCTCTTATTTTTTGAATGATGGGAGATCCATTTTTCTCTCATTAAATGCCTCCCATGTACACCCGTTACTATGCCGAAATTCCGAATGGAACTTCTCTCTCTTCTTTTACATTCAAGCAATACTTTTGTATCATGAATCTAAATTCCATTTCTATTGTTGGGACATGTATATATATGATCTCCTTACTGTACATTACATGTAAATATGATGAGGAACCCTTTTCTCTCTCATCAATCTTTTTTATGAATTCTTATGTCACGCCGTTACGCTGCCGAAATCGCACCGATTTTCTAAGTCAATGTCTTTGTGTAGTGAATACCATGCCCATTTCTCCATCAAGGGTATTCACATTTATGCACATTTACTTATTGATTATAAAGTTTCATTTATTAATTCCACATTCCTTTATCGTGGAAGGAATGATTATGTTTTATGAATCCATGTTTTATGATCCATGTGGCACACTTATGCATGAAATGAAATGTTTAAGAAGGGTGCGCCCTGATAGCGCTCCAATGCATTGGGTAAAGTATAGTATCATGATAAGTCATGTGCAATGAGTGTTGACTCGTGCTAATTCAAGTGCAATGAGGGTTTACTCGTGCTTCAAGTGCAATGAGGGTTTACTCATGCTCCATGTGCAATGAGCCTTGGCTCATGCTAATTCAATGTTAAGTGTTGTTTCCACATTTCCATGTTATGATTATCATGCTTTATCATGCCTTTATGTTCATGTCTCTCTTATGCTCTATTGATATGCCTATTTCCTAACATGTATTGTACTCCTCATGTTATTCATTGTGTACTCCCTTACTGGGCTTTATAGCTCACCCTTTTCTTATGCATGTCCTCAGGTTATCCCATGCAATGCTAAGTACGAAGGAATGTAGTGGTCATGTAAAGGATGTTTTCAAAAAGGATGTTCTATTTCAAGTTTAAAGTTTTTATGTAATGATCCTAAGCCCCAAATACATTAATCCTCTTGATCTTCTTTGTTGTATCAAGTGAAGTTTTATGTAATAAAGCATGTTTAAGTTGTAATAAAAAGCAGGGTTTTCATATTTTTTTCAACTAAAAATAGGATTTCTCTTTTTATTGGAAAATGGAGTGGAAAACAACTATTTAAAATAATTTAAATGATTTTTTAAATGGTTTTGAAATTGATTTCAAATAATTGAAATTAATTGTGAAAAATAGAACACGGTTTTCCATGGGTACAATGGTGGAACATTTATCTTGATGCCAAATTTTATTATTAGGTATTTATCAAAGATATTTTTCATGGAAATTTAATCAATTTCTTAGGCATGTTGTTCTAGGTGAATGATATTTATATTTTTAGGGGATTTACTCTTTGGATATTCCTCTTCTTCATATGATCATTTTAGTTGGAACTAGTTTGTGTACATAACTATTGTGGTATGGGTACTCTGCAAACTAGACCTTTAGTATTCCTTGGTGTTGTGATACATATGCCTCTCTTTTTTGATGCTTTTATTTTTTATATTGGCATGATAAGTTTGTTTATGATTTTGAAAATTGATATAGAAAATGTTGTTTTAAATTTATATAGCTTTATTTATTCAGAACAATAGATAAAGAAAAATGTTTAAAATGTTTTATAGAAAAATTTGATATTTCTTATAATATAATGGTTTAATTTAAAATGATAATAAAATAATTTTTATGTTGATATTTGTAGTGGAACACCTTGGTGGGATAATAATGGAATGTTAACTCACATCCTATACAACACTTCAGTGGTGTGTGATACTTTTTTTGTCGTCCAGTGTAGGGAATGTGAAGGAATCAAAGTGAGGTATTGTGGTTATTGTTAGCTGGTTTGGAATTTGGTGGTGAGATGGTTGGTGTTTATCCATGAAACTATTTATATTATATACTTGGTATTGTTCCTTTCTAGTTTTAATAGTCCATTAAATATTTTAGCTATATTTTTTGTTGTATGTTTCTTCATTTTTCATATATTTGAACATATATATTCTTATTTCACTTTTATTTTATGTTTAGTACATATACTCCATGGGGTTCATCAGGTTGGAAAAAAATCATTCCCTATGGTTCATTGTTTGATGCACGGGTGCTTGTCACAGACCCCTAGGGATCTGGAATGCCCTATGGATATGTGACAGATCAAGTTTGGTTCAGGTTTGATGCTACCTCAAGACAGTTAATTTTAATTTTTTACTGGAGTATGTTTTTCCTCAAGACATTCTCTTGGGATATTTGTTAGACTAGAGAAAGTATTCTCATTACGTGAGAGGTATGTTTTGATATGTTCTTAGGATTATCATGTCATACCGAGGATCATTTTTCAATGGCATGTTGGTATATGTGACTCCAAAATTAGTTTCTATTTTAGAATATTTGTTTTTCTTATTTTCTTATAGTTTCAATTTATATTTATTCTTTTATAACATTTTTTATGTTTTTGTGTGCATCAGGTTGCCTCTAATACGACTTCCTTGGGTACCCCACGAATGTGCAGCTGATTCTCCTCATGTTAATTCTCTAGTTAATTAATATATATCGAGACTATTGTACAAACAATTTATTCAATCATTCAGGATGAACCATAAGTTAATAATGAAGTGGTTGTGGTATATCCAGGAGCTGGAGAGGAGAGTGATTGATCGCGAGATTTCTAGAATTAGAAGCTACTATCATTTAAAGGGGAGACTGATCCTCCATATGCGAAAACCTAGATGGAGAGGAATGATCTATTTTTTTCATTTATGTTTAGAGTCCATGATGTTGGAAAAGTATCTGGAGTTTTGATAAATAAAACATGTACATTGATCAGTGTTAGCATACACCAAAAAAATTTATAGCTTCTATATTTTCCCTCAGACGTGGTAAGGAATGACCATTTGAAGGCTCAGACGTACCTGCTAGTGATGTGACTATATATCAGATTGTATGAGTTAATGATGAAACTACATACCTACATGGAGAAGGTAGATATGGAAATTATGGATGAAATGAATATGGTAAGAATTTTTTTGATATTACACCATATGTATTCTATCATGATTCATCTTTAGTGGTGTAAATGGGAAGAAGTGCATATTTCGAGATCAACATAGGCATAGTGGAGGTATGTTTGAGTGGAAATCCTCCTCAAAACCATCTGTTATATTGGGTAATGTGCCTCTAACATTCTATTATTATGGAAACATTATACACACTAGCAATTATTTTCTTATTCCAATGAATATTTGTTACAACTGTGGATGTGTCAGTCATCATCAAATTTATTTAGGTGATGAATAGGTCTCATTATGGTAAGGGATCATCATCTCCAAATGATACTACAGTGCAATCAGAATCATGAAAGACTATATATATCTAACCATAATCCTTATAAGTGAATAATTTATATGTAGTAGAGAGCTTTAAATAGAATTTTATGTATGTCCAGCAATAGTTAAATGCATTATCCTTATTTCATCATCATTATAAATATCGTTATTCGATATTGATGCCTCCCAATCATTTGTATTTCAATGTTTTGTTGATATTATTTGGTATCCAATGAATCTTCTTGACATTACAATGGATTTATAAAAAACACACACTAAGTGTAATTATTAGGGGTTTCAGTGTCCTTGTTTGTTAATGATTTTTATTGTGATTTTGGTCATGGAATTTTTCATTATTTATTAGGATCTGTTTGAAATCATTTTTATTATGTATTGATATGTCTCTCATTGATGTGATGTTTATTTTTATCCTACATTTTTTAATTTTTTTGTTGATGATGGATGTTTTTGTTTTATTTAGGGGGAGTGGGACCTGAGGTCAAGCCATGCATGACCTTCTTGACCAAAGCTTATGAGTATTATGGTTGATGTTGAATTTGAGCCCACCGATGTCTCTAATTTTGTTATTATCCAATTGTTGTTTTCAATATTCCTAATGTTTTACAATATGACTTCTTGGGTCTTCCTACGTATATAGAGTTGTGTTTACGATTGATCTGGTTCGAGGTACATAGTTGATATTGATACCTTCTGAATTTATGGAACTAAATGAGGTGAAAGAGCTCAATATTAAATTAGATGACCGATTATAAAAGGGTTTTTTTCAACTACTGTTTATACATCCTCATCCCCTAGGATATATTCCAAGAAAGATGACCGTTCACATCATTAATGTGTTGACTATTGGATATTGTACTGGGTGATGTTTAAGAACGAATATCCTTAGCCTCACAAAGATAATTTTTTTGATCATTTATAGGGGGAATGTGGTTTTCAAATATTGATATTATGTAGGGTTTTCATAATCTAAAAGTATAGGAGTATAATATACCATATAAATATTTTATGAAAACTAATATCCATCATGAATATTTTGTGATTTATTTTGTTATCAATAATTCTCTATCAATTTTTATGGATTTGATGAATTTAATTTTCCATAAATATTGTAAAAAATTTTGGTAGTTTTCCAAGATGATATTCTAGTTTAATCGAATTCTTAGCATGAGAATGAGAACAATCTATGTTTGGTTCTAGAAATTTTAATATGTCACTACATTAATGAAAAGTATTTGAAATTTTGTTTTCAGATTCCACATGTGAAGTTCATGGGGCATAGAATATATAATCATGGATTATCAGTTGATCCAGAGAATTTAATGGTTGTTTTTTCCTAGTAGTAACCATGGAATATATTTTAGATTAATATTTTCCATCGTTTGGGCGGATTATATCATCATTTGTTCAATGATTGACCTATTTTGGAGTCACTATTGTATTCATAAACATTGAATTTTGTGAAATAAAAATGTTATGAAATATTTAAAACTTATTTAAAGTAATTAAAATTAATTATGATATAGAATCATATTCTGATATTCCACGAGCTCGTCAATGGGTACATGGTGTTTTTCAATGCTTTGGGTGTTTTTCTGGGATGTGTGCTTATACAGGATGACCATGTGGTACCTTAAAACAATCTTCACATTCTACTTCATGTAAAGAATTACCCCACTCATTATTTATAACTTATCACAAACACTCATAAACTCCATTGTTTGTGGCACTATCTTTTGAGGTAGAAGTTCATGGTATTCTCTGATCATAAATGTCTGAGATATATATTTTCCCAGAAAAACATTATTCCAAAACAGATATGATGGGGATAATAACTTTAGACATTTGAATTTGATATCTCTTACACCCCAGGGAAGGGAAATGTCTTTTCAGACAATATTTGTTGTAATATACCATCACATTCTATTCTAGAATCGAAGGAAGAGTGGAACTTTATTGGTCTTTTCACACAATTTCACTTGGTATCTTAGGATGATGAATTGAGTATAGTTCTAAAAAGTTATTAGTTATCATCTTCCATCCTAGAGTATTTTCAGATTCAATAGCATGATGAAGAGTTTTGTAATGTTTGGGAAAGCCTTTTTGGAGGTGATAACATTTCAGGTTGGTCTCATTCTTAAGATGATATGATCCTCTTTTGGATGCAGGTTGTCATCTCGGAATCTCTGAGATATTTAGGATTATTTTAATATCATATGTTTTCATGTCCCATTCATCTAGAAACTATATTGATGTATTATGACAAGAGGCAGTGATTTTGGTGGCCATGTATGAAGCGTGACATTACATAGTACATGTCTAGATATTACACCTCCCAACAGATAATGGTAGATAACTTAAAACCCTCTTGTTTTCATCATTGTATTCCTATGACAAATTGGAAATAAGATGAGGTATCCATGAATTTTTTTTGGATTACCATAGACTCTATGAGGTATTAATAATAATTTAGTGGTTTTGGATTTTATGATAGAGTCTTGCCATTTCATTTTGATCAATGACACCCTTATTGTAGATGATATGGGATTGTTGTCTATACGGGAGATTGTGTGGGTTCATGGGGGTCCTTCTATAATGGTTTCATATAGGGATCCTGGGTTCACCATGATGGTCTGAAGAAATAATCACGCCCAATGTCTATAGAAATCATATGCAAAACCACAATGTAAAACATTATAGTTTTCCATTGTAGAATTGGTTTTCATAAAAGGTTCTCATCATTTGGGTCACCATTGAATTGGAAAATAGGTAATGTTTGCTCTGATATATGTTGAACTGTTTGAGGTCACTCAACAGCTCAAAAAAGATTCTTATCAATTATAATTTCTAGTTCTGTTGTTAAAGTTCATGATTTTTTCTACATGTATATGCTCAGAAAATACCATCTCGATCCCAATCATGATTTTAGTTGTATGAAATTGATATATAGCCATATAATTCTATTTTAGGGAAACTATTTGAGATTTTTAACTCTGATTTCAATGTATTATTTTGTGGGAATTTTTTTACACTGGTCGGTGTTTTATGGAATCAATGATCAGATTCTCATGATACTTCGGAATGTTAGTCAGAGATGTGGGATAATCATCCTCATCTATTTATGGGGATTACATCATCCACATGACTTCCTGGGGACAGAAATTATTGGGGGTGGGGAATTTGTAACATCCCATTAACATTTTATAAGGTACTCTATTAACCCCATCGTGGATTCCCCTTCATTGATATTGAGGGGATACAAATAATTGTATAGTCTGATATTTTTTGGAATTTCAACTATAAATAGATTTTTCAATAGGATCAAAAAAGATTTCATATAATGTAACTAGGTTAAATGTAATGTAATTATTGTTGGGTACATGCTGTGAAATTAGATTCATTCTATAGATTATTACATATCTTGAATAGTGGTTTCACGTCATGAATGTTTTAAATAATCTATTTTAATTTAAGGAAACAGATTTTCGAGAATTCTTGTACATTGTGGAATTCATAGTGTGTAACTATATTTCACATCGTTGAGCAACCCACATATTGTTTTAAAACATATGATTGGAATTTTTAATGATTTATTCCATTGTGACTCCTTCATCATCGACATGGAGTTTATCATAGGAAATTTTTTGAAGACATCATTCCTTCTTGGTCAATCTATTGGACATCTGATAACTGTTGTGATTACGGTGTTTCTCTCTAAATTGGTGATCTAACAACTTGTTCGTTGCAAGTGATGATGGTAGCAACCTAGAATTATGATATCAGATCCATTTATCTATGTTGGATTTTCCTTCATGTATTATTCTAGATCCACTTTGATATCTATTTATAGAGATGGTTTCTTGGTTAGTTGTTGTGTGTCAAACAACCATTCATGATGTATGTGGGGTATTTCTTTTATAAAGACCATATGTTTTCTATATTCGATCAGTCTGAAGATGTAGGGATTTTATTCAAGGTAATTCGTTTATTTTGATAGGTTTCATTGGTTTTAGGTTCCATTAAGTTCAAGTGTGACACATGTTTTGAAGTAGGTGGTTACGTCCTCAACCTATGATAGTGGATTTTTTTTCATTACAAACTGATTCAAAAGGAATTATTTTCATGAATGATCTGTGTGCTTTGAGAACAGTTTTCAATGAAAATTGTTTGTTAGTTAGTTATTTATAAATTTAATGGAATAGGGTTTTTTCAAAGCATTGAAATAAAGTTTGAAATGGTTTTCAAATAATTTAAATGAATTATAAAACAGAGAACATGTTTTCCTTGGATACATTAGTTCAATGCTTATCATGAGGCCATAAACCATTTTATTGTGATTATCAATATGATATGTATTGGTGAATTCCTCTATTGCATATGGATATTGTTCAATGGGGCCATTATTGATATTGATTGGGGTTTTTGTAAGGGGAAATTTATGTTCTTCTTATGCTCTTTGTTATTAGAACTAGTTTGTGAACATGATTATTGTGGTATGAGTATTCCACAGACAAGAACTATAGTATTTCTTAGTGTTTTGATACCTATAATTCTATTTTTCATTTAATTTATCATTATTTATCCTTTAGATGCATGTTCATTCTTTTGAAAATTGATATTGAATATGTTATTTGAAATTAATATACCTTATTTTGTTTAGAACTATGGTAAAAGGGAAATTTTTATCATGTTTTATATAAAACATCATTATTAAATACCATTAGATTAATTTATATAAAATAAGAATACATGAATTTTTATTCTGAGGATTTTTGTGAAACACCTGCATGGGATCATACTAAGTCTTTTTTCTAACACCCTTCCCACCTCTTCAGTAGAGTATAGTCCTTTTTTCTTCCAATGTAGGGAAATTCAAGGCACTGTAGTGAGACAATGATGATCATGTCATCCGGTAGGGTTTCAGGTTGTGAGATGGTGGGTTTTTATCGATTATATCATTTGGAGTAGCTATTAGGTTTGGGTCCTTTACAATTGGTCTTTTTCATTTGTGTTTTTAGCTAATTTTTTGTTGTCTGTTCTATATTTTTCATACAGTTATGGAATATATATCTTCTTCATTTTTATCTATTTTTTTATTGGTAAATATATTTTATATTGTTGTACAGGTCGGGTGAAATATTTACCTCATGTTCATTATTTGATGTCTGGGTTCTTGTCACAAGTCCAAGGGGATCAAAAATTTCATTCAAGAATGTAACAGATCGGTTCAGGTGCCAGGTTTGAGGGTACATTGGTTCTTTTCATTACACACTAAGTATAATGAATAAATTAAATGGTGTTTTAATGATTGTTTCTAAAATATTAATATTTTGTGGGGGATGATGTGTAGTCAAATGAAACTGATTGAGTATTATTATAAAATTAATATCAAGAAATAAAAAACATCATTCATTATGTTTTTTTTAATTATTAAGTGTGATTTTTCATGTTCTCAATTAGTATTAAATGATGAGGATAGAAGGCAGAAAGAGTTAAAGAATGATTTGGGAGACACGGTATTCAAATCCATGGTAGTTTATTTAAAAATGTTTAATGAAAGCAATCCAAGTGGGAAATATGTCATCAATGAACATCAGAACCACAGTGATGGGAGGAAGGATTTTTTGAAAGAGGGATCCTAATCCATTAACACGATATGGAATGAAATCAAGAATTTGAGGATAGATTAAATAATGTCAGTGAAGTATAGTTGTAATGTAGTATTGAATTGTTATATATTTGTCCAAGAATGTAACAATTCACATTCAAGATCCTTGAAATTGTGGACATTTATACATAGAGTTTATTGTTTTTTATATCAATATTACCAAAAAGAATTATTTTTTACATAAAAATATTTCTGAAACTCATTGTCTTTTTTTATGAAATTTTATTTATTTTCCTTACAGCTATTATGTTTTTGATGCTTCATTCACAATAGTAGATGGAGATACAGTTTGCAGTGGTCTCGTATGAATAATAAAATCAAAATAAGTCATAATAAGGATATATAAATAATTTAAATGACTATATATACACATTATAATATCCCAATTTATAAATATAACATAAATTACATCCTTCTTATCTGATTGTATCAATACACATCATCTTTGATAAAACATTCACATTCCATTCAAGATTATATACACACTTGTGACTGCCACGATTGCATAAAATCAATAATGATTTCTCTTTTTCTATATGTTTACTTATAAAGAATATTGATGTCAATAATAATATGAATAATTTGTAATGACAATCCAAGATTATATATAAGAGACTCATTAAAAATATATATGTCGCTTTGATGTCCTAAATCTACCCAATTGAGTATAATATAATTTGATTTTAGCTATAACTATAAAAGAACCCTGTCTAAAATAACCCATAGTCTACTCAACCATAAATAATCATCCAGTTGTATCTAATGACCCTTCCTAGAAGTAATATCTCAAATGTATTATTATAGGATCCCAAACTAACCACATATATAGTAATTATTCACATGAAAGAGGAAACATGCATTATAGTGTCTTAGGAACCTAAAATGATGGAATCAAAAAAAAGTATCCTTTATTGAACAGAATTAAAATACATCCACTCTAATGGACATGATTAATTGAATTCCATCCCACCTACATTCGACATCACTTATTTCTACTAAAAGATTCATCACCTAATTATTTTCGATATTTTTTGAATCTACCATAAGTTCCTATACTACAATATATCTTTTAAATAGATGAATTTTTCAATGAATGATCAATATTGATGTAGAATTTTTCTACCATTATAAATTTAATGAAATTATCCAATCTAATCCAATGTTTATTATTTTTATATGTTATCAATAAATTGTAGAGTAACCATAGATACTTCCCATCATTGAATATTATTCTACATTTCTTGAAGTAGATCTGCAATTACCTATATGACATGAAGATAAATATATGTTATACCATAAAAATGATGTTAATTTTATCCTTAATGTATATGTCTATGGGTTAGTGTGGTGACATATTCAGAATTAATTTATAGATTGAAATAATTTTTACCTTCAAAAAATATATGCATTCATAATTAGGCATTAAATAATATATATTAAATGTTTACCCCCTCCCAATCTCTCTCATTAATTTCCTTTTTAATTAGTCTTTCCATTATTTATTTATAACTTAATATTTGTTAGAAGAAATATTTTAAATATATTTATGAAACAAGTAAATAATTGAATCAATAAAGTGGAATACTAAATGAACTCAATAAATTAATAAGTTATCTAAAATGAATCATCCCTAATTTTTAAAAGGAATGTAGTATTCATTTATGATTCATTTCACTATTAATATGAATTTATAAATCATTATAGAAATAAATTAAAAACAAACACATAATATCAAGAAAATTCTTATATTATTACTGATTCCTTCCTATCAATTCTTAAATAAGAGACATGAAACTCTTGAATATTGGTCGAGGAAAATATAAATGTAATACAACCTTGACCTCCTATTGTAACTCAAGAATCCAACATAATTATTCTATCAAAATATATTTATGAATTATTTCTTATGTATGGAAGGTTTTTTAAATATAATCATACCAATATCCCTAGTTTCACTCTGAATGCATTTTGTAACATTGATTACCTAGTATATGAAAAAAGTCCAAAATTTTGGTCACGAAATCACCTTAGAAACACATCCTGAACACTAAATTACTGTGTCGATGATAAGGTATAAAGAAAACATGTTTATGAAATGGGTTAACCTATTCAATGTTTAACTATGCATAGTTGGGTCATGTCATAAAGGTATAATTTTATTTTCCTTACTGTTTTGTGTAAAATCTATTTTAGTTTTACATATAGTCCCATACAGATATTTTGACTAAGATTACAATATTAAAACATGATTATATTTCCTTGAAACCATTGTATATAGAAGAAAAAGGAGATGTTGTACCATGTGTTGTATTTCACTAGCGAGAAGATGATATATATTGTTCATCATTATTAGGAATAGCACAAAAACAGAAAACATGGAACAAAACATATCAAAAAAATGATAGAGGACAAGTTAAAAATAACAAAAAATTAAATTCAATACTTGATTAATATGTTGGGACATAGACGAGTCGCGTAGATAGTAGATGAGTTCTGCAAGAGTATCGAAATCATGAGTGAGTGAGTGAGACTATAGTTCATTGAAATACATCGGGGATACATTTAACAGTGATTTTAAAAAAGTGAAGATAAATATCCCATTTATTAGTGCTAAGATGATAACTGCCAATAAAATGGACATTTATCGGTGTCAAAAGTGAGATGATAAAGGACTTAATTTTCCTCAATAACATTTTAGTGATGACAAATATATCTTTAATTAATGATTTTTTAGAACGGATAAAGATCAATTTTTATCACTTCTATTAAAGCACTAATTTTTTTATCAGCGTTACAAATTTAGCGCTGATTATGTTTCTATTATTATAATTATTTATAATAATTTTATAATTATATAAATATATATAATTTAAAAGATATAATTATATTGGTACTTATTTAAATAATAATAATAATTAATTTATAGTAATTATAAATTTCGAAAATTTATTAATTTATTAATTATAAATTTATAGATATATTTATTTTTAAATATATTTTTAACATTATTTGTAGATATATAATATTAAATAATATTACGTTATAGACTAGGGATACTAAATAATTAAACATGATTACACCTTAAAAATATTGAAAGAAATATAAGTTTTATTTATTAAATATAAAATATTTAAAAATTATGGATATATATATTTAAGTGGGTAAATAAATATTGAAAATACTAAAACATTGTGTATATATATATAAAATAGAAAAAGATCAAATTCAATAATTAAATATTAAATATTAAATATTAAATATGAGTACTCTAACATTATTAATAAAAAATATTGACCGATTAAAAACATAAAATATTAAATTTATTATGTAATAATGAAATTATATAATTTACTAAAATTATAATAAATTGCATAAATTTTAAGAGCATGTGTTTCTATATATTACATAAATCTATTTCTATGTGTGTGTATAATGATATGATATATATATAGATATGCATGTATGTGAAATCAATGTGACCCACAACCTTTGATATATGTTAAATTGAAAAATCAAACAATATAAAAAATGAATAAGACATTATTTAAATGTTTTAAATTATCATTTTATTCATTATATATATAATATAAATTATTAACTACTATATATAATTCATAAATTATATAATTTTCATTTTTAATAATAATTGTTATAATAATTAATCACTAAATATTTTTTTAAATTATTCATTGTTAATTTTTTTCTTTCATATAACAATTAAATTACTATATATATATATATTTAATATATAATATTTCTTAATATTTATAATCTATATATATGAATATTAAATTTCATCTTTTTAATCTATAATTATATAATTAATACGTTTTTTAATATTTTTCATAATTTACCCTTTGAAATTTTTATATCTTTAATTATATCAATTTTTCATTTTACACAGTTATATAATTATAATATTAAATAATTTTTCTTAAATAAATTTATATATATATATTCAATTTTTTAATTTTTTAAAATAACTATTTATTAAAATATATTTTTTGTATATTTTTATTTTAAATTGTTTAGATTTTTATTTTATATTGAATCATTATCAACGCTAAAAAAACCACAATAATGGGAACCCTTTATCATCATAGAAAATATATCACTGTTAAATGGTACCCTTATTCAATGTTAGAAGTAAAACGCTGATAAATGGTAACCTTTATGAGTGTTGAAAAATTGAGGATAAAGGGTTGTCATTATCAACCAATTATTTAGCATTACTAAATGGATAGCTTTATCATTGCTTATTTTAGCGCTAATAATGATGGAAATTACCAACTAATTTTTTTACCAATATTAATTTTCAACGTAGATAAAGGAGTGTTAGTAGTAGTGAACGTAACATCAAGATTGATTTATTAATCAAAAGGTAATATAATGTAATAAAAAAATATATTTTATTAGATATAAGAATATAGATAAATGATAGATTTATAATTATTATATATTTGTTATACAGGAGTTGGTAATGTGTGTGTAGAATTTCAAGACTTACAGAAATGGAATTTCATGAATATACTTATTTCTATGTGATTTGTGCCATATTTTCTAATCATTTATTTTATGTGGTGTATATAATTCCCCATTTATTGTTAAATAATTAATAATATGTATTTAATGAAATTAAATTTTGTATTGATATAATTATTTTAGGGGGATTGTGATTCTAACGTTATTCGGGTAGTAAGGGTTTTTGTGTCTCTTTTTTATTTATGTGAGACATTTTCCTAATTATGTAACAATTTAATTTGAGTGAATTATATACTACATATAAATGTATCATATTATTCTTATACATAATTGAATATGTATTTAAATAAACAATCTATGATCATAATTTTATGGGGTTTATTTATCTAAATATACCTAATTGGTATGGTAACTTTGACACAATTTTCCTTACATGAGATACGTGCCATGTAAATCCCCAATATTTTCTATTGGGGTGTATATAGTTCCTAATGACATGTTATATCATTAATATCATTATTTTCATGATATTTTCATGTATCTAGTTTTATTCATTAATGATGATTGAGAATCAAATTTATTAACATAAAAATTCTGTATTGCTAAAAAATCATCATTTGACTGGATTTTTTAATATTATGTTTCAATTGATGAAATATTATCATTAAAATATCAATAAAACTCATGAATAATATTCTCACCTAGTTATCCAATATATCATCATGTTTTAGTTCCTTTCTCACTTTTTAGTCATTAATATAATTATGAAAATATCTTTCTAAAAATATGATGTTATTTCTCCTTTGATTTTCAATTCTGTGTTCTTTAAAAAATATTTAAAAAAAATGTTTTCAAACTTTTTTTAATACTACTCTATGATTATAATGGAAATTTTGAATGATTTTTTGATTTTCTAATTCATTATTAAAATAAATCTGTTTGTTATTTTCTAAATAAGGATGTTTTGTAAATTTTTTAGGTACAAATGGCTTGTTTGGTATGCATAGACTTACCGTCCAACATGACCATCATTTCATTGAATATCCTTTTATATGTTTTCAAGGATGTTATTAAATTAATTGTTCTCTTAATCTTACAGAGTTTTATATCTTAAATTAATTTTAAATTAGAACAATTTTCAAAATTTATTTATATTTAAAATGAAATTTACAATGCCTCTTTATGTGTTTTTGTAAGGTTTTTTAGAGGCAATTATATCAAATATTTTAAGAAATAATAATATGATTTCAATTTGAATTTCCAAAACAGGGTTCTTAAAATGTTTTTAACAATTATTATTATTTTTTAAAATTAGTTTTAAATAATAAATATTTAAAAATTTTACATGTTTTTTTTGAGATTTAAGGGGTCTTCAAAGAAATAGGGTTCAATTTTTTTTTCAATATCCCATTTCATATTTTCAATGATAATTTAAAAGAATAATTTTTTGAATATTATATATTTTTTAAATATTAATTTCAAATAGTAAAATATGATTTCATCGATAAATTAATTAAATTAATATATTAGGTTTAATTAATATGATAATTACATTTGAAATGGTTTTGGGAAATTAATTTCTAATGAGGTGTTATTTTATTAATTAAATGTTACATGTGATTTTCCAAAATCTTTCTCCATATAAGATGAAAAAAGTTGATTATATATTTGATTTAATAGTGATTTTTTTCAATAATATGAATCATTTTCATTCAAAAAGCGTATATGATTCAATTGAATGATGTTTTTGGAACTCATTTCTCTTCTAAATGTAATATTATTTTGAATAAATCACATTTGAAGGGTAATTAATTGATGAAATGATTACGAGACCTATATATTTTCCATAGGTAATGATATGTTGAAATTTTTCCACTACCCATTAAATTTAATGGGTTATAATATGATGTTTTGGAAAAATTCCTCATTTATGGGTTATGATATGATGCTTATATGATTATATTTTGTCCCGTTAATGTAGTATTTTATTATTAGATGGGTGGGAACTATATCTCCCTCCATTTCATCAGGTACTGATTTAAAACTTCAAAGACAATGATGAGAAATAAGTCGACGGGATTGATTCACAATGGGAAACTGATACCTACTCATAAAAAAATGGCAAACAGGTTTATCATGATCCATACTGGGAAACACATATATCCTAATACATTTGGGGAAGATATAGAATCGTGATTCACTATTGGAAAATGGGTAATATCGATCAACTATTGGAATATGGGGAAACCTATTCCATTATGGGATTATGGTGAAACCCAAAAACTTATAAATAACTGGAAACAACAAGGGATAATAGAATATACTGCCCAATAGGTCTAGTATCCTTCATGTTCCCTAATATAGGTTTTCCAAGGATACCTTCCATGTTTGGAATGATGTTAATTTTTTATGAGTCTGTAAAAAAAATCTATGCCTTATGCCTTCGATTGGAAGATATGGTTCATGTTCATCATTAAATTATGATTCATGTCTTCACAATGGTCAATAATTATTCATATGTCTCATGATTATGGCCTTTTTTATGTAGTGTAAGATATTCAAATGTTATGATCATGTTCTCAACACCTTATGTTTTTGTTATTCATGTGTATTTCCATTATTTACCCTTACTATGAATTTGATCTCTCAAATTTATAATATTTCATTTCCTTGGAATATGAAAATAGGATTAATATATGAATATTAATCGGGTTGATATTTATGGGATATGTGGAATATTATTCATGAAATTTGAAGAATGTGTTCCATGTTTCCAAAGACACTAAAATATTATTGTACTCACGATGGAAAATTTATAATGTGCTAAATATTCTTCATAACTGATGTAATATCAATTTATTTTATGCAGGGGTCACTATACATCATTGGATAACATAGCTGTGGGATATAGAATATTACCTCAAAATACCCATGGATTTCCAAACTATAACCGTATGTCCCATTGTATGAATGTAAAAGATAAATTTACTTATTAATTATGTCCCATGATTGAATGAAATATAATTTCAATATGGTGGTGAGTTCAGAATCCAGTATAGGATGAAGCAGGTATCATCGGTTTGGGTGTCCCCCTAAACACAAGGACATGTATTGGTAATAAATGAATAATTTAATTTTAAAAGTGTTATATTTTTCCTTTCTACCTTATTTGTTATAAAACTGCATACACTATTCTAGAAAAGGTACTTTTCTTACATTATGGGGGGCATCCTACTGAGTTTTACTCAAAAACTAATTGGGATTCCGATGAAGCACACATTTTCATATATTTTATACTATAAATCATTGTTTATAATCCCACCATAGTGTTATTGTTTGTATAATTCTCATGTTTTTCTGTTTTTGTGGTAATCTTGAGAATAAATGAAACAGGTGGTTAAATCACTAATTTTGACATATTGTTATCAAAGGGGTATATTGGTCTTTATTATTGAAATTTAATTCCAAATTGAGTAAATCTTATATTTATGGAATCATTACTGTATTTACCCCAGTTATTTCTTCTGGACTAGGTGCTTATTCGGTCATCTAAAGGGCCTAAAATCATTTAAATGAAGTATTTTTACGGTCGGACAACATGGAACCCAACACTATAATGGAACCACATATTGTCCTACAATCCTTTAATTGAGGTGGTTACAACTAGGATATCACAACGGCACATAGGCCTGACAATAATGAAAATTGTTGGGCGGGGGGTTTGATTTCATTAATGTTTCCATTGGATGTTATATTATTAAAAGTAACTTCCTAGAACATGCGTCCAAAACAGAAACCACCAATAAAAAAATTAAAAACTCATTTATCCAGTGTCCAAAAGAGTATATCATTGGATGTTGAATGGAATATACAATAAGGAAAAACTTTTAGGAAGGGGTCCATTAATGAATCATTCATTTAATGGGCCCATAATGTGCAATATTTTGGAGAATATAGTTTGTCCTATAAAAGGAGTCCCTCACAACCTTACCAAGCCATCCCATTCCACATTAATTCTTTGAAGGAACCAAGGATGAGATCTACAATGTGGGAGTCCAGCCAAAACTCTTCCCCATTTCTTTTTAATCTGTTTATTTTCTTTATATTTTTTTTAGTTTTAAATTTTAAGTTAGATTTCAAATAAATTAATAGATAGTTTTAATTTCTGGGTCCACCCATCCACCCTATTTTATTCTTCATCGTTTCTCCTTATTTGTATCATTTATTATTCTCATATTATCCATCATGAGAAATTACCCTAAAATGAGTGGTTAAACTGAAATTTTTCCTTGGGAAGGTAAGTGCGAATTTCATTTATTTTGTGCTTAAATTCCAATGTTTTATTATGTTTACGATGAGCATGAGTAATGTGCACGGGTGTGGGGATCGTCCACAATGTCACTGATCTCAAATTTAATTTCTATTATTTTATAAAATATTTTCCCTCTCTTTTATTGGATACAATATCATTATACAATGGGGTTGATCAATTTAGTGGCTGAAATGGCATACGATGGAGCTAGGTCTTGGAAGATGTCACACTCTTGATCGAGGTGTTCCATCAACCATGTAATAGGTGGAGTTAAAGTTAAGATTGCTAAATTAATTTAATATATCACACCTATAACTAATATAATAGTTATTCCTAAATGAAATCTGTTAATTGAATAATCAAACATAATTTTAATACCAACAAGAAGAATGATGGAACTCATAAAACATCCCAAAAAGGCCATGTACTTTCTCCAATAATTCATTTTTGTAATTGTATGTTAGTTTTATATTTTATTTTAATTAATTTTACTCCATTACTAAAATAAATAAAAACAAAAAAATTAAGTAGTTTATTTAAATTATATTATGTGATTGAACGACTGAAAAATCTCATCAAGAGAGATAATCTTGTTTGGCCTCTATGCAACACTTGGAAAATTAAAACGCTTTTTTCATTCCCTACGATAGGAATGCAATAAAACTAGGATTTATGATTGGTATACAATCATTAGATTACTTATATCACTCCATTTTCACATTCTATATACATTTTCATGTAAAAAACAAGAATAATTCATAAATTTCAAACACAAAAAATTAAAAAGAACCCTTTTCATCATGATGCCATTCAATTCAAATTATTATTTACATATTGAACAATCTCATATGCCAAAAAAAATAAGTAATGATCATGATGCTCAGTATAAAAGGATTAGTCATAAATTGAAAAAGATGGAGAGACAAATAAAATTTATTTCTAATTATGTACGCACATCCCAAGAACAACCCAAACGTGAGTTGGAACATGAACCAGAATGAGTGATGGACATGATTTCACAAATATTTTTTGATTTGAAAGAACATGAGGGATGTCAGAAATAACTTCTAAAGGAACTAATCACATCATCTTGCACTCATCCATTGCATGACGAGGACCCAGAACTACACATTTCAGCTGATGAATTGATGAGAGTCAAACATTTTTTGGAAAAAAACTGGAATAGACTTATTATAGATAACATTAATGTTGATCTTCCCATCCACATTTATGAATAATCAGAACCATTATACCTTTCTAATAGATTAGAAGATGATGAAGAAGATACACATTATGAGAGTGAGTTGAAAATGGTCCAGCTTGAAGAGATCAATTTCCTAGTTGACATACATGAAATAAAAGATAAATTTATTAATTAAACATGTTTTAATATTATTCAAGCTGAATTGTTTGCTAAATTATTCCTCTCTGAAATTTTTGACACAAAATAATTGCAGCATTTCTTAGATGATACATAAGAGACCACTCAAGAAGTGTTTATTGATTATGAAGAGCTAGAGAAAATGGTGTTTCAACTAAATCTTAAACAAAAATTTGCATACCATATGGGGGAGCACATCATAGAAGATAATAGAGAGAAACCATATCTACAATTCCCTCCCACTAATGAACTCAAATTCTATCTTTCCTATTTCATGATGCTTGAGAACAATTTTATCTATAGTTTGGTTATTTAATTTTATTGTTTACACATGAAAATTAGTAAAACTCACATGTGCTAGTTTATCTCAATGAAACCACACCCACCATCTGATTGGGGATTGTCCACTGAAACTGCCTGACTGAGGGTAGTAAAATCCTAGCACCCGCTTGGGGGTCTAAACAAAGCATTATATTTTTTTATATTCCCTTTATATATTTTATTTATTTTTATTATGTATTATCATTTTACACTTTCAGTCTTAATGTGAATGATGTTAGGATCTTAACTCAAGGAGTCCACATCAAAAATAAAATCAGGTTGTACCATTCCATCCCATGGTTTTTCTACTTTGATATTTATATTTTCTTGAATTTAAATAAGTGTAGTAAATATTATGTGTGGGGAGTGTAAAAATTCATAGTTCTTCTTATGTTGATTTAGTTTTTTTAATCATGTTTTTATTGTTTTTTTGCTTTAGTAAATATTCTTATCACATTTCACACATCAGTTGATTTTGAAATAGTTGAAATGTTTTTTGAAATAATGTATTTTAAATAATTGTTGATGTGAATTAATTTTCCATGAAATTAATTTTCAAGAATATTTATGAGTTTGAATGATTTTTGAAATCTATTCCCATGAAAAACTGACTAAAAATATATTTCCAATAATGTTAAGTATTATAAACCATATTTACACATTCTTCTAATGCCTAAACATTCTTGAGAGAAAATTGAAATTTGTGTGAGAAACAGAATTTGTGAATATTCTATTTCAAATAATTGTATTTTATGGATTGTATCAGAAATGATTTAGGTATCTCACTGGCTAGCCATATTTTATCTTTAGACCCACCTTTAAATTTATAATTCATAAACCCTTAGAAGCTATGAATTTCCTTAATGGTTTAAGCCATATTACAAGCTGATTTTTCATTATCAACCTGCACTATTACTATTTTTAAGATAGATATTTTCATGTTTGATTGTGGGTGAAGGCCCTTTTGTTTTCATTCATTGGGATTTTTATCATATATGGGTATTTCAATGTGTGTGTTAATATTTTTGTATGTGGATAATAAGAGAATTTTGTATGTGTCATCATTTCATCGTGCTTTATTTGTTTCATCCATTTCTCTATAAAAAATATGGAGATGAGCATTATTAAATTATTATACATTCTGCTAGGACCAGTTTACCTCTATAAAAATAAAGGGAATGAATTATAATTCAATCAATGTATTCCATTTTAATCTTATCCTTTAATACATAGCAAAGGAAAAAAAAGAAAATAATGTTGTACCATTATGGAGCTTTATAAAAAAAGGAGAACATATATGATATAATTAATTATAATCATTGATTGGATCATGTAGCATGTCATAAAAAAGGGTTTTGATTGTTTTTCAAATGTTCATGTTGGATAGAGAGAATAATTTCCTGTGTTTTCTGTTTAATTAACCACGCATTGTACTTAAGAGTCCAACCTCCTCTTTCTGGCCTGAAACTTTTTCAATAATTTTCCCACAATCCCTAAGCCACATAATCATTTGAACCATTAAATAAATCCCTCATTATTTATTTTATTTCCCTGTTTCATGCTGTGGATAAATTAGAATTTTTCATAAACATATGGTTAAACATTTGATTTTCATGTATGAGAACAACTCTATATTCAATTTCTCTTGTGTGGAGAGTGACATAAAATTCAATGTGAGGTAGGTTGGGATTGGGCCCTATATTTATATATGACATTGAAAAAAATTTAATTATTGAAATGGAAATGATAGAGAGTTGTTTTTTATATATGATACATGATGGACTTCTATTTTGAATAAAATAATTTATATTTTCTAATTTTTGATTGTTGTGTGGATTTTGATTTGGTTGTAAGATGATTGCCCCAAAGTGAAATGTTTAAGTGTGGCGGAGTGATTAAGATCTCATTTTAATATATTTTATACAATAATTAATTTTTTATAATCCCAAAATAGTGTTATTGTATTGGTAATTTTCATGCTTTTATGTATTAGTGAAAATTTGAGACTAAATGCGAAAAGCGGTTAAATCTGTAATTTTGACATATTTTTTTCAGAGAGATATTTTGGTGATTATTTTTTATATATAATTAAAAATTGAGTGAATATTATTGTTTAGAAATCCGTTTTTTATTTCCTCCAATTTTTTCATCTGGACCAATATATGATTTGGCCATCTAAAGTACCTTAAAATTCAATTAAGATAAATATTTTTCTGGGTGGACAGTATGTACCGCACCACTATAATAGAACCACATATCATCCTACACACATTCAATTAATATAATTCCACCTCGTATAGCACAATGACTCATAAGGAGGATATAAATCAATTTTTTTTTTGGTTTTGATGTCATTGATGTATCCATTGGATGTTATAATTTTTAAGGAAGCTTCATAGAACCTGTGTCCAGAAAAAGAAACTTCAAAGGAAAAATATATAAGCCATTCATCCAGTGTCCAGATGAGTAGATATTTGGATGGTTAATGGACAAAAAATTAAAGTGTGACGTTTATGATGAATTCCTCATGTGAATCAGTCATTTAATTAGACAAAAAATGTGCACAATTGTAGAGTACATAATTCTACCTATAAAAGGAGGACCTCTCCAACTTCCCATGTCATCCCATTACCCATCCACTCTTTCAAGGAACCAAGGAGAAGATATCCACTGGGGAAGTTCGACCATAAATCTTCCCCATGTCTTTAATTTTTTAATTTTCTTTGTTTTTAATTTTATTTTCAATTGTAATTTAGATTTTTAATAAATTTATTCATTGTTTTTATTTCGGTGTCCACCCATAAACTCTATTTTCATATTCATCCTTTATCCTTCATTTATTATTTTATTCATCTAATGTTATCCATTATGATGTCTTACCATAAAAAATTTCTAGTTAACCTATGATTTGGCCCAGGGGAGGTATGTGGTAATTTATGTTATTCTTTTCTTAAATTCATACGTTTTTTTCATTTTAGGATGAGCTAGAGTGATGTGCATGGGTGTGGTGATCATCCATCAGAGTTCTAATATCAAACTCATATATATTATTTTATAAAATATTTTCCCTCCCTTCTACTAGAAACATGCTCTTCATATGATGGAGTTGAGTCATTTAGGGGTTGAAATTATATATGATGGAGTAAGCTCTTGAATGATGCCACACTCTCAGTTGAGGTATTCCATTACCCTTGATTAAAGGAGGAGATGAAGTTAATATTGCTAAATAAATTAAATATTTCACATCATTAAATAAAATAATAGTAATTCATGAATGAAATCTCATAATTTGATTTTCAAAAATTATTTTAATACCAACATGGAGAGTAATGGGACACACAAACCCACCCATAAAGGCCATGTTCTTTCTAAATAAATTTTATTTTTTCATTGCATCTTAGTTTTATATTTTATTTTAATTAAATATAATTACATTCTTAGATTAAATAAAAAACAACAAAAATTAAGTTGTTTATTTAAATTTGATAAATTTAGTGAATGACTAAAAAATATTCTCAAGAGAGACAACCTTGGTCAGCCTCTATACTACACTAGGAAAAATAATTGCTTATTACACACCCTATAATAGGCATGTGTCATCTTCCTAATTAGTACCCCAATAAATTTTACATTTGGTAGTCATAATAAGGGGAAGAGAGAAATGTTAGATTGATGGGATGTGATTTAGTATAGATAATTAATGTGGGAATCAAACATGATTTCAGTTATCGTTCGATGTTTTTCAGTGTGTCTCATTTTTTTGGTTTCAATTGGGACGTTACACATCAGTGGAATGATATATATATAGTTTTGGTTTATGGAAATTTATACATTTTTATGAATTATCATGCAATATTTTTCCTATTAATTTTGGTATTATACTAGTTATCATTTATATCTTTGGTTTATTTTTTATTTATGTCTCCTATTTTGATGCATCCATAAAGAGTTAATGTTATCTCATATCACAAATTATACCCTCAATACTAGTTGGAAGCATTTGTCATAAGAGGAGTAATAAATGAGGTCATGTTTTTAACTTTCTCATTGAATCAACATGTTGAACACATGTTAGGTTGTTACAAAGCCATGTCCAAATACTATTCATTTCGATTATATTTTTTTAAAATTTGGGATAGGTACAAATGAGAGTAGCATGAGTTTGTCCTTGGACATGAGGTCATTCATGGAATTAGTTGAACAATGTGTTACGAAGAAACCAGGTACCAAGGGTGTGATTCTTATTATTTATGTTTTCAATTATAAATCAATGTTACTTCCAAATGTGTGATTCATTTGATTTGTAATCATAGTATTATAAAATGATTTTACATGTTATAGATTGTGGGAAAAATTTCGAATACATGATTCATTTTAGGAACATTATATTTTTTGTGACATGCCTCATTTTTTGCACACATAGAAATAAAGGTTTTATGTAAGTGAATGTAATAATAATTCGTCCATTATTTGTGTATATTTTAAAAATGAAATTCTTCCCTATATTAAATTAATTATTTAAAAAGATATAAACTATTTTAATTTGAAATAGATAATTATTTTCCTAATAAGAAAAAAGAAATATTAAAGTTTTTCACAGTATTTTTCAATGACCTTGTTGTGGGATATATGAGGGTAGTGATAATTCTTCTTTTTTGATAGTTTGGAAGAGTACATAGGGTAACATGATAGGCCTTTTATGAGTCCATATATTTTAACATGTCAATATGCATTGTTATATTTTTTGAATTTTTATATTCATGCATCCATAACAACATTTATTGATCAGAAGAGAAGAAATACCAAAAAATGTTCCCCTATTAGTAGAATAAGGGAAATCAAAAGTTCTGGGTGAGGTATCTGGAGAGGAGTTCCCCGTTAAATTTTTAATGATTAATAATATTATGAAAGGACACATAGGGTGGGTTGTTAAAAATAATTCAGAACTAAAATATGAGTACCAGTTGAAGAAACCCCAAACCTTCATGGGATATGGTGTACTAGAGGTAGTTGATCCCACGATTGTGTCTATATAAATGATTAATGACCTTTTACAGTCTAATCAGGAGAAGATAGTAAAATTGGAATCTTATATGTTCTATGGAAAAGTGACGTATGGGTGGGATATTATGACTAATTATGTGAAACTGGAAATCATGGAATAGAATGTATTTCCAGATATGGTTATGGAACATATTTACCTATATATAATTATATATGAGAATTTAGCATAGTGTATTTTTTTGAAGGGGGGAGTTTGTATGGGATGGAATATATTTGAAGATTCATTGATTTTTAGTGCAATTTACAATTGTTTGTAGGATATGAGGATATAGTTGTGTTGATTTTTTAGGATGGACATAAATGTGAGATTATATCTGAGGATAACATTCGACAGGTGATGTAGTTTTCATAGGTGGTCCATGAGGCTCTCATAAGTAAGGGTTACCTAATAGATTATTCTAGTGATATTCATGTTGTTTCTTATAGACATCAAGTATTTAGTAATTCTAAGGGTTGGAAAAATCATTTTATAATATCAACAATGGAAATGCAAAATCGAATGTCCCAGGGTAAGGATAAGTTACTCAAAGTAGTAACCGAATATACTACCACTAGTGTTGTAGTTCAGGTCACATTCATATTCATTCTCTATGACCAACAATGGAGTGTGGATTCTATGTAAAAATGGTCCACATACAAAGGTGTATTAGATATCCTCAATCAATGGGTAATTATATAGGATTATATCATATCTGTATCATTGGGTGGTGGTTTTCTTCCCTATATATGTTGAGCAGTTAAAGTACATCTAGCTATGAAGGTTATGGATGTGTATAAGTAAATTTATACAATGTGTTCTTGTATTATCAGAGTGTTGTAGCTCATGGGACTCAATATAAAACATATGGATTAGGGGGATGGATGTTTTATGTAGTTTAGCTTATACTTGTGGATAGTGAGGCTGGATAATCAAGAATCGAACATATAATTCACAGAACTTATAAGTTTCATAGTTCCTTATTTGATACTGTATCCTCTAATTATTTTCTATAATTTTATTTTGAGTAGAGATACTGTCTGAGGGACAATATTTTTAGTGGGTTCTGATGATTGACACTCTTTTAAGAGTATGTCCAATAGATATTGATATATCTATGTTTTTTCAAATAGAGGTTTGGGGGTTTCATTTCGTTTCATGTTATTACAGGCAACAAATATTTGGGTTTTACTAGATATTCGGTATGGATAAAATTATATCATAACAATCCCATATAAATTGTTAACAATGAAATGTTTACATTATGATTCATGAGGGTAACCATTAAATTCATCTACGATAATTGGATATATAGGAAGGCCTTAAAGGGATTGTAAATTACCAACTGAGGGAGATACCCATTTGGATTTCATGTACATTTATGATTTGTGGTGGGTGTGAATCATGATGTCTTTACACATACAGTTGATGTTTTCTAGAAAAAATTTCATTAACACTTCTCAAGGATTCCACTTGTGATAGAGTTAGATAATACAATTGAGAATATTCATGGTGGTAAAATAGATTCTATACCACCATATAGAATGGAACCAACAGTTATTTATAATTAAAATGATCAATTTGAAGTGTTTATTAATAAGGAATTCATCAATATGATGTTAAAAAATTGAGGTTTAATGGATATGTTTTCTATAACGGATGGTATGAAATTGGATTTATTTGTTTATTTGTAGAAGTTGAACTTTATGATAGAAAAGAAATTCTCTCATCTTCCATGTATAAATTATATTTTTGGACTAATAATAAAATATTTTGTTTCTCAAAGAACTATACGTGTTTGAGGTATCATCATTTTAGATTTATACTTACGAATTTACTATAAAATGCATGAAGAATATGGTGTGTCTTATACAACATTGTCAAGATGTCATTCTGGATAAAGAATTATTTTTCTATCTTTATGGACCTCATGAAACAAATCAGTCACTTATACCATGATCATTATGTAGTTATTTTAGTAAATAAAGTCTATCAATAATCTTGGAATCATAATGATTATTCCCAATAAATTAACACTGTCATGTGGAAACTAAGTGAGCATTGACTATATGGAAATATTTCTAAAGGTAATTTAGAATCAACATAGAACATTTCTTGGTTTAAATAATCTTATAGGGATGTTTGTTAGTGGACACCATGATTGTGTTGTTAGTGGATTCATTAGAGTAAAAAAATATTATTTTTAAATTCTAATGATTAATGGGTTTTGAATGTTTTACATAGAGTTTAATTTTGGACATTTCCCATTTGGTATCTCTACTATAAGGATTGACCATGAAGGGAATCATGTTTAATTATTTTGGTTATTATGTTTATATTTCTCTTATTGATGAAGTGTATAACTAACACATCAATATTGAACATACATAAGCTCAGGGAGGAGTATATTGTGTTTCATGATGAATCAGATACGTGAGAAGGAGTCATGTTAATGTACAAAGATCATGTTTTTCTGTATGGATTAATGAAATTAAGGTAACAATAATTAAATTAAACTACACATGTTATCGAGTTAGCTCTGGTGGTTTAGGAACTAAATTTTTGGTGGCCTTAACTATTCTGAAAATAAAACCCTACATAAAACGTGAATAATATTTTAGTGAAAATCATCTCTCAATGATATTTAAATCTCTGATACCAGAATGGGTTGAGTTTATGAAATCATTAATAATTGAGATATATTGTCTTCCATTGAAGGGAATAAATATTTATAACTCAATTAAAAAAAATAAATAGGCTCTAGAGGTTCAATAGTCTTGATTGTAGAGGACATTGATGACATTGAAAGCTATGATGTATATTCAGGTTTTAGAGGGACAAGAGTATATTACACATGTATCATTATTAATTGAATAAAATCATTTTATCAGAATCTGGGAGATATTTTATTAGTATTTTTTGTGTCTTTTAAATTTAATAACATTATTGTAGGTAGATACCTATGATTTTACTATATATAATTATGTTATAATGTTTGTCTACAACTTGGGTATTGTGCCTTCATGTATGTGTGTCGATATTATGCATTGGATTCATGCCTCAAACAATGTGGTGCACCCATGTTTGTAAAAACATTACAATGAAATATGTAGAATATATTTCTGGTGAGGTGTTAAATATTTTTTTAATGGTTTTAAGAAATTATTGTACATCATTTAGATGGTTAAGGTCATTAATTAATGAAATGGACGAATAAATCATTCATCAACAAGTATGGAATTAATGTTTTTCCATGATACCATCGATATCCTTGTGGGCATTCAAAGGATTCTTCAGGATAATAAAACAATATGGTTGATTATTGTCCAATTTATTATAGTATCCCAATTCATACATATTTGGATTCCTATTAGATTAGATAATTTCGGCGACATGTATTTGTGGGAAATAGTCTATTTTCCTCAGGTTCCTTAGAGTATATTCTTACTGACTATGATTAACACTATACATCTCCCTTTTTTTATAAATTATTGATGTTTTTGGTACGTATGTGTTACTTAGTATGGATATTGACCAATTGAAGTTAATGTAGTGAGAATCTATTTTTCCTGAACTATATGAAAATCTATGAGCTTGAATCCTATATATTTTTTGGTCTTGCGAGAAGAAATAATTTCATATTGTGTTTTCCATTAACAATAGTTCTTAGAAGAAAATTAAAATGTTACCATATGAGTCACATTATAGAATCCCATACAAATCCTATCAATGTTGTATGTAGTTGGTTGAGTTATATTTATTTATACTGGGTCTTTTAAATTAGATAGTGGAGATTATCCAGCTGATTCAAAGACATATGGATATGACATAATGTAAGAAAAATTCATATGGTGATCAACATTGATGACCCCTTGGTTTTTTGGTGGATTATCATGTATTACATAAGATATCACTCAGATAGGATCACCATATGATTTATAGATAGGTAAAGTTGTCTCTAAGGTTCTCAACCTTATAGATTATATAGAGAATCTGGTAGACAGTGTATCAAATGGATCTTCCACAACAGAGTTGTTATATATATCATGATTTCATGTCTCACAACATTAACATTATCACCCTAATCCTTATCTTGTGATCATTATTGGTTATTTTTTTCATGATGTTGATGTGTCCTCATATTTGAAAATACATTATATTATAGATCATTTGGTAATGTGTTATAGGGAATGAATGTTATGATCGATTGAGTTCTATGGATGTTTGGATTTCTTAAGGAGTAAAAACATAAGATAGAAATAGATATGTGAGATCAGGGGACTAATAATTCTACCACAAAATCATTGTTATTAATTATAGTAAATAATATGGTTGACTTATTATTCAGTAGGGAGATTTTAAGATCCTTACACTTCTAGAGATTCCATGAACTTTTTTCATGTACTTTTTTACCCTTGATTTTGTAATATCATGATTGGGTGTAAATTTTGGATTGTATAATGTGATGTTAATGAAATTTGGAATCCTATAGGGTCGTGAATGGTTGGTTCATGGTTAGGGATAACTATACTATTTTCCCTAGGAAATTGTGGGCCACATTTTTTACCACATGAGATGGTACTTGGTTGGCATATGGTTTGTCCAAACAATGAAGCCTCCTTGTCCAAATGGTGCACCCTCAAATAGTGGTGATTTTCTGGGTGGGAAAAGATTATATCAAACCATGCACCAAATAGGATAAATATTACACCCCATGAGAATGGAATCATGGTTAAGGTGCACAGTTTGGAAAATAGTGCACCTATCCATGGAAAATGTTCATTCGAGATTTGAAATCAATAAAATTTAAATTTAAAATTATTAACCCTCTAGTTTATAACCCAAAAACCCTATTTAATCCAAATATTGTTTCTATAATATTTATAGGATATTGAGAGGATTACAATTCATCTTTTCCCCTTTCATATATATTTGAAGATATATATGATTGATTAGAACCTCATTGGCAGGTGTTTATAACCCGCATGGTTTTGTTATTCTCTCGTATCTATTTTCCGATGAATGTGAATTATTTTTCACTATTGGAAATAGTTATAGGTCAATAAATTTATTAATATAGTTCATTGTATCCAGGAATTTTTTATCGATCCACGATTTTCCATGTTGTTGCAAAATGATCATTCAACATGAAATTGATGGAAACCGCTCCACGTGGGTTAATCAACGATGTCGAGGTGGGTTGACTAACTATAAATTCAATAGTATTGATTATATATGGGTGTTTGTGTATGTAAAATTTAGATACCCATGTTTGAAATTTCATATTTAAATAAATTATATTAATTAATTTTCTTTGTTATTGTGAAACCTTTCAGGGATCCCATTAGACATGTCGATTATTTTAAAGCCGGACAAGACGAAATCTGATGTGGTGTACCAATATTATAGTATTGATAAATTTTTAATTATGCATCATTAATTTATTTAATTTTTAATGTGCTTAATAAATGAAATTTTAAGATTTGGTGGAATAATATATTATGTAAATGGTTTATTAATGGCTTTTGAATATGTAGCCATGATATATGATATTTGTGACTTGAATTTAGGACAAGATCTACAAATCCAAATTCCAACAGGGTTACAAAATACAACTCCAGGACACCAATATATAAATATATATGTATATTTATTTCATGTTATCTCTGAGTTGTGGGATAGGGATATATTCTACCAATACCAACATGAATCCAGACTACTTCAGTAGGCTCCAATTGTATAAATGTGATATTTTAATTAAATTCTTAATGAAATTAAATTATTGAATTAATTATTAAATACCTTAAGTGAATTTGGTCATAATGCAGTATGATCCATAGTATGTTATATTGTTTCATGGTTCCCCATGAAACTGGGGCCCTATATCGTTAAGTAATGAATAATTTAATAAAAAACCTAATTACGGTTATCTTTTTTACCTTATTCTTTTTACAATTTCATAAACTGTTAAAATATTTGATATTGTTTTTGATGTTGGTTGTGTTTGACCTGATGAGTTAATTCAAAGCCTACTAGAACTTTCTGATTGGTACATGAATGCAGATTATGTTTTAAAAGCATTATTAATATCAAGCATGATGTAAGATAGATGAGTTAGGATTCATGATAAATCGTGGATGTGGGAACTAGTCCTGATGTTAGGACAATATTGGAAATTTTAAGTGGTTCATTATTTTAGCGTTTCATATCACATGTATAAATATTTTTTAAATACATATATATATATTTTCTTCATATTTACATATCCACATTTTTGGATTATCATATGATGTTGGTCTAATTGATTGTAGTATTAAAATGGATATCAATTATTATCATTTGGTGATATTTATTTGTTGTCCCTTATTTTTTAATTGATAAAGAAATTATAGTATCCCAACAATACATATTAGATCATCGGTGCAAGTCAAAAGCTTCTAGAATGCGGGGAGGCACATTTCATGTCATGTGGAGAACCAAATTGGGACAATGCCATGTGACACATATATTGAGGTGCTAAAATATTACTACTCTATTCATTTAATGATGTAATTTTATTATATTTTTTCACATTAAAAATTAATTAAAAATAATTACATAATTTTAGTATTATTCCTAATTACTACATTTTCCTCAAAAAATCATTCATATGATAAATAAAAAAATTAAAATTATTATTTTGTTTCGATATGATGAATATATATATTATATTAATTTTATTTTATACAATTTAATAATTTTAAAAAATTATACATATAATAAAATAACATGGAAAACCTATTTTTTGAATAATTTGGCCTTTAGTAGAAAATAATTTTGTATCTTATTTAGACCAATAATAATGATATGCATAATATATATTTGTTTTTCATCAATATAAATTGTTTTTTTATTTTAAACAATGAAAAAATGGAATCAGGTGAATATTTAATTACAATAAATTGAGTGATATATGGGTTTATTAGAATTTAATATATCATCAGTCCATTATTGGAAGTCACAGGTTTATAAATTTAACAAATAATTTATAATGAAAATTTTATTTCTCTATATAAATTAATATTTGGTTCATATAAAAATAATTTCTCAATTTTGATGTCATTCTTATTACATTAAAGAATCATTAAATTCATGAGAATTAAGATAAGATGGATTATTTACTATTAAAAATTTAAAATAATCCATTTATGGAAAATTCAAAATATAATCCCAATGATAATATTAAAATGATTTATTCAAAAATTATTATTTTTAAATAAACATTAATTTCATATATTTTCTTAATTTAAATAATATATAAAATTAGATATAATATTCAATAAAACCAATTTTTTATTATTAAGCATGTTTTCCGTCCAATGAATAATTTAAATAAATTTATTTATATTTATGTTAATATTAAATAGATGTTATTAATATATTTTAAATTCATATGGATGAAGATAATCAATAATTTTATTTATATAATTATATAAAAAATATAAAAAATAACTATTTTATCAAAATATTAATTTTTAATACATGGTAGTACAAAACATGAATTTAATTCTATTTCCCTAATAAAAAACCATTCATTTTCCCCCAAATAAATTTATCATATAAAATTAACATCAAGGAAAACATTACCATTGTTAGTTTTTTTATGAAAAATCCTAAACATTAATATTATAATAAATGGATTTAAAAAATATTAATAATATTCTATATTATTTATTGACTTCTCTAATATTTTAATACAAAATATTTTTAATTTTTAGAAATATAGTTTCATGAGTGAAATGTTTCATAAATCATGAGCTATTAAATGACCCAATGGTATTTATAATGTTTCAAAGGATATGTATTCCAAAAAAAATATGGTACAAAAAATAGGGTCAATTTATAAGATTTTATGTGGTGAACGAGATCATTAATTGTTTATCCCATATGATAAAATAATTAAATAATGTATTATAGAGGATGTTGGTAATATTTGAGTATAATAAGTCCCTATGATGTTCTTATTTTCAATTTGGTCCATATTTTTAGAATAATAAATGTTATATTATGGATCATTTGAATATTATTTTATGAATCCCATTTTCTTAAAATAGAATCTTGTGGAAGAAATATTATGTTTCCCATTTCTACTCTCTATAACTATGTTATTATTTCCCAATAATTATTGTTTTTTCATAGGTACTTCTTATTACTTCACATCTCTTTATTACACACTTATGAATGATTTATTACGTAAAAGTGCACTTCAAAAAACCTTGAGGATAGAGAGGTCCATTGACCTGGAAAATTAGGAATGATACATAAAATCATAGAACATAAAAGACAACATCTTTATTGAAACCCTCTTTTAAATGTCCACAAAATTTCTTCATACTTAGCATTTCATAGGATAACCCGAGGACATGCATAAGATATGGGTGAGATATATGGCCCAATACGAAATTAAACAAGTTAAAAATTGAAGGATGTAGAACATTTTAGTCAATAGTCATATCAATGGAGCATAAGAGTAACATGAACATAAAGGCAAGATATAGCATGATTATGTTAGCATGGAAATGTGGAAACAACATTTCATATGAAATTAGCATGTGCCAAGGCTCACTACACATGAAAAATATATAAACCATCATTGAACATGAATTATCATGATTAAACCATCATTGCACATGATATATCATGATAATAATTATTACCCAATGCACGGTAGTGCTATTAGGGTTTACCCTTCTTAATCGTTTCATTTCATACATTAGTGTTCCACATGGATCATATAAAAATGATTCAATAAACATAATAATTTATTCCATGATAATAAAATGAGGAATTCATATATGAAAAACTATAATTAATATGTAAATTTTAATAAATATTAATACACTTGATAGATAAATGGACATGGTATTCCCTACACAACGACATTGTCTTGAATATCACGGTGCAATTTCGGTTTCATAACGTTGTTATATAAGAAATCATAAAAAAAATTTATTAAAGAAAAATGTGTGTATAATCATATATTCAGGGAATGGATAGTATCATGGTCATATATATACATTTCCCAATATTTATAAAGGAATTTATATATGTGATACAAAAAAATCATTAATATAAATGAAGAGAGAGAAATCCCTTAATGAATTTTATCATGGTAACAAGAGTATATGAGAGGAATTAGTGAGAGTGAAATTGTTCTATTTTCCCTCAAACATAAGAAATGAATTTTTTTGGAGTATCGAAATTAGTCCCTAAAATTTTTAATTGAACAAATGGTAAATCATGGTAATGAAATTTGAACAAAATTGAGAATGGAAGAAATAAATCTCTTTGAAGTATGTCCTGGAGGATTGGGAGGTTTATGAGAGAGGCTTTGTGGGAGCATGGGGTGCCTTGGGAGGATTTTTGGGATCAGAAGTCAGCATTGGGATGTGATCCAAGAGTTTTGTGTGAATAGAAGTGGTATCTTGGTTGGGATTATATAAGAAACGTGAGGAATTCTTTATTATTTTTGTATTGGACACCACACATTACAGTAATAAAAACAATGAAAAACCCTTTGATTTTTATCATATTTTTTCAAAGGAGAGTGAATTTTATTCTTAATGTCAATGGAGGAACTTTATAAAATATTATGATTTCTTATGATGATGTGAGTCACACTCTCAAGGAAATCATTTTAAAATGATGAAATGTTTTATAAGTCTTGGAGGGTCCCCAAAAGCATTTTAAAATAAATAAAAAAACCTAAAATCAATTTATATTAATGGTAAAATTAATATTTTCTGAAAATCAAATTTTTAGTATTTTATTACCTCACTATTGGGTCATAATGATGTCATAATACACATTATATATTTAAATGGTATTAATGATTTTCCAAAAATCGACTTTCTCTAAATTGTTTAAAAAATTCAATATTTGATAATTTTGACGTACTGATTCAAAAAAAATATATTCAATTTATCAAAATAATTTTCTAAATATTATAATTTCTAATATCATAATAAAAGCCATAAATTATTGAAAATTAATGGGGTTTGACAAAAAAGGATTTCAAACCTTAATTAAAATCATGATTGTTTTCATAAAAATTCTATGATCATTTATAAATAATAAAAATTAATTTACTGATAATTTTTTAAAAAAATATTATATAATTTAAAAATTCATAAATTCATAAAAATATATTTCTTAATTAAATATTAACTACAAATACTATTTATGCTTTAAAACCCTTTACATTTTAATAATATTTAAATTAAAATATATTATCAATAAAAAATAATATAAATAAACATAGTGATAGGATATTGATACATTACCCCTTATAACACTAGCATTATACCTAAGGGTAAGTTTTGTGTGGTGATAGACTCTTTTGGTGGCTTGGATAACATCATTTGGGTTGTAATCTCCATCAACTTCCATTTCTCTAGTATTCAGTTCTACTTGATCATAATGTGTTGAAGTTCAGCTTGGGATTGGTCAAGAGGGAATCCGAGTGATTCCACCTCCTTTCCGTGATCTGAAAATTGGGATTCATATTGAGCATGTCTAATGGATTTTTCCATCAGTTCCATTGTCTGTGTAAATTTGATTTGTTATGGTGTAATATTTACACTAATCATGTGATCACTATTCAATGGTTATATTAGAAATGGTCAAAATTCATAACAGAATTTTGAAATAAAAAAAACCTATAAATAAGGATTTTCATATGTTATATAACCATTTTACATAGTAAGAAAATAAATTATATCAATAGTAATTTTAATTAATAATATTTTGGGTCATTACAAGCATCCCCCTTAAGAAATTTTGACATATAAATTTATTTTTCCCGCACTAAAACATATGAGTGAAACACTAGTTCATCACTTCTTTGGATTCCAATGTTGATTCATTGAACATGTGGTTTTACCACAACACCTTGATAAGAGGCATTGTCTTATTTCGTACCACTTTTTTCCTCTGATCTAAAATCTTCACCATATTTTTTTAATAGGAGAGGTAATTCTCCAATGGTACCACCTCTTGATTGAGTACTTGTGATGGGTCAGGTATGTACTTTCTCATTTGTGATACATGGTATACATCATGTACATTAGATATGTTTAGTGGGAGTTCTGGTCGATGTGACACTACTCCATTGGGATAAAAGATCTCAAAAGGAACAATGTTCTTGGAAAACGAATTCCCTTCATCCCAAATCCCATAATACTATTCCACGGTGATATTTGGTGAATACCATGTCGCTAATACAAAACTCTAGGTATCGTCGATGATTATCAGCATAGAATTATTGTCGACTCTGAGCAGATTTAATGTGTTGCAGGATGGTCTTAACATTATCCACCATTTCATAGACCATTTCTAGACCAATGAGTTTTCAATCCCCAACATCATCAAAAAATGCCAGTGTTATTCACCTCTTCCCATACAGAGATTAAAAAGGATCCATTTGGATGCTTAGGTGAAAATTGTTATTGTAATAGAACTCAACATGAATATGATGTTGATCCCATCCTCCTTTGAAGTCAATTGAGCACACTCTCAGCATATCCTCAATTGGTTGGTTAGTCCAATCATATTGGACATTAATATGAGGATGATTATATGTACTGATGTTCGACATAGTGTTTAGAGTTTGTTGGAGACTCATCCATAACATGGAGGTTAAACATAGATCTAAATCTGATAAAATAGATAGTGGTACTCCATGAAACCTGATCACTTATCTGATTTATATTTGTTCCAGATGTTCTAGTGTGAAATCCTCTGAAATTTAAATGATGTGTGAAGACATTATAGGATGATCCACAACAACTCAGATATCATTGTTTCATTTTTTTGTCTTCAGATGTCCAATTAAAAAGGCCAAATAGGTATTTTTTTCATTTCCATGAAGGTATGGGTAGTAGTTTCATCATCCCCTTTTACTTATACCTCCCATCCATCACATGATGACATACCAATAATTATGATGTATGCACAGATATCTCCTTCTTCATGTTATCCCACTAATAAATCTCTCAGATATTTCATTTCATCTTTATGTTTCTCGAGTGAATGGATAAATTTGAATTATGTGCATCATCCAAAAGATCATTCTTTAACACCGGATTAGTGGGAACACATTGTCTTGTCCCCTGTCTCACAATTTTTTTCTTCATTAACATTGAACTCCATGGATTTCCCTTTTTGATAGTTTCCTTTTTTATCTGAATTCCGACATCATCTTTTTAATCATCCTCTATCCTTTACAAAAGAGTTAGTTGAGGAATAAATTGTGAAATGATTGGTGATGTTATTTTCATTATGATTCACATTTCCATTATCATCAAATCTATGAGGATTGGATCCTTTTCAATTCTCATCAATGATAGAATTGTTGGGTCTTTTCTACTTAGAAAAATCTCCACATTGTTCTCATTTGTAGGGTGGTAATGGATTGAGAAATCATAATCTTTGATCAGATCTGACCATATTTATTGGTTTATTTTCAACTCTTTCTGTGTGAATATATACATGAGGCTTTTGTGATCGGTGCATATTTCACACTTCTCCCTAAATCGGTAATGTCTCAAAAGTTTTAAAGTGATGATTACTATATCCAACTCCATATCACGTGTTGGATTTCATTTCTCATGAACATTCAATTTCCTTAAAGCATATGGAATTTATTTTTTAATTTTTCATTAACACACAACCCATTCCCTTCTTCTATGTATCACTACATACCACAAAATTTTATTCCCCTAAGGGTAATGTGAGAAATAATGTAGTGATAAGCCACCTATTCATCTCCATGAAGCATTCTTCACATTCATTACTCCAAAATAATTACTCCCTTTAAATTTAACTTGGTATGATGGTTGGAAAATCGTGAAAAATTTCTCACAAGTTGGAAATATTATCCATCTAATGCCACAATGCAATGGATACCTATTTCCGATTTTTCCCTCAGCAATCCCTCATTTCAGCAATCTTAATGGGGTGGACATATATCCTTTTTCATGTTATAATATGACCAAATAATTATAATTCTGTGAAATAGAACAAAAACATTATTTACTTTTCAATGAGAATATCATTTTCCAAGGTCTCTAGTATAGTGCTAAGATTCTCATTATTCTCCTCCTTTGTTTTGGAATATATTAGAATATCATCTATAAAGAGTAGCAAAAAAAATTCAAGGTATTATCTAAAGACTCTCTTAATCATGTACATTAATATTTCTAGATAATTAGTCATTTTTAATGAAACTACTATGTATTCATATTTCCCATATATTGTATGCAATGTAGCCTAAAGGATATCCTCCTTTTTCACCAATACATGGTAATATCCCGAAAGTAAATCCACCTTGGATAAGTATTTGTGCTCCATGTAGCTGATCAATCAAGTCATTAATTCGTAGAAGATTATAATTTCTATTTATCATGATTTTTTTATCTCACAATTATCAATGAAATTGAACATTGAAAAATCCTTCTTCCTGACAAAGAGGTCTTGTGCACCCCATGGTGAAACACTTGGGTATATAAACCTTTTATCCAAATTCTATTATAGGGGTTTCTTAAGCTCCTCAAGCTACACAATTGATATTATCTATGGACTCTGGGATATTGGTAATTCTCCAAGTATAAGCTCAATTGAGAATTCAACATCACATATAGGAGGAATACAAGGAATTTCGTCGGAAAAAACATCCACAAAACCCCTCAAAACTGGGATGTCTTCAAGGATGGTCGCTTCCTTAGACTGAATAATCTGAAAAAGATATGTGTGCTTGTAGGGATAAAATATCAATGCTTGAGATGAGGTTCTAACGAATAATTATACTCCTCCTTTCACTTGTACATAATATGGGGTCAATTCACCCTACACATATTGATTTTCCTCTAATGAAAATTTATGTTGGCTCTATATAAGGAAATCCAAATCATACCAAAAATTTCATAAACATATCCTTGCGGATGTCTGACGAGGATTTCTCAGAAGTTCAATCCCCAAATAATAATAAGGGGGAGTTATATTCCTAGGATGCAATGATTTACCCATTTTTTATTCTCACTGATATCATTAGTTCCATGATTTGTGGTGGTGTTGGGATTGTTCTACTAAAAATTCGAGATATAAAAGAATCTGTGGAAACATAATTAAATTTTTTTTTAATATATTTGAATAATTAATTAGAAGACCTATCACATGATCATTTTCTAGCTCCACTTCAGTGGTAGTGAAGGTAAAAGGTCTCCCCCACTACCTTAGTGTTCGTTGGTTGCCTCCAAAAGCCCATTGCTTTGGGTACTATTTTGCAAAGCTCCATGGTTCATTACATTTAAAGAAATAAACATTATGTTGAGGGTCAAATTGAGTGTTCCTCTCCTCTATAGAAACCACAGTTGTTTCTTGTCAGTAGTTAATGGACATGATCCATTCTCTTAAACACCTGACGCATTTCATCATCCCATTTAGGCAATTACCAGGGTGCATCTTTCTGCACCATTTTCTAGTGGGGTAATATATTTTTGTAGAACCAATGGATTTATCCATTGGACTACCGGAAATAAAGTCCACCATAACCTTATTAACCCCATGATACCCCTATGATTTTCTGATCTCCATTTCGAAATTGAGGGATAATCAAAAAATTTCCTCATATTTCTCGATGTCGCAGTTTGAAATGGATTTCTATATGCTAGGTTGTATCCCACCAATGAAGTGGTAATCCTTGAATTCTGGTGTAAAGAAAATGTCGGGGGAATATCATGCAATCCTTGTGAAGTTTTCTTCATACTCTATGATTGATTTGTCAAATTTTTTTCTTCAAGTGAAGGATGTTCCTTTCCATCTAAAGCCAGAGGGTTCAAGGAAAATATATTCCAAAAAACATTTTTTAGAAATACATACATTCCAACTCCTTTATATCCCCCTCAGGATTCATATTTTTTTGCAATGACCTCTATTGAACATCTTCACCCTCCATATGATAAGTATCTATAAGTACCTTGTCTTGTTCATTCCATTGAATGATGGATAATATCTTCTCATTGGAGTTGATATTATGTTCGACGATTGCGGGATCTGATGGTCCATTAAAAGTGGTACCCCTTTGTATCATAAAAATCTTGATTGTGATTTTTTTCATTCCCTAGGGAGTTATGTTTTTCATAACCCTTTTTTATATTGAAAACTTTAGTTAACTGGGATATTATTGGAACACAGATTGCAATTCCTGCTCCCATCAGATTGGGAATCTTATGAGAATAGTCACCACATTGATCATCACATTTCTTGTCATCTGTGACCTCCTCTTTCCATCCATTGTCTATAATAAAAGAAATTTTTTGGGTAACAAAAATAGGGAAATCCATAAACAAAATGGGAAAATATATAAATTACACTTATTTATTTAACTTATTAATTCCTAGACTTAAATATATATATTATTCATGATATACTTCCCATATTATATTCTCAGAGGAATTTTTATAGCATTCCTAACAATGTATTCTAATATGATTATAAATTTACCATAGATTATCCCAAAGGAGTGTCATAAACTATAGTGAAGTAAGGTCTGTTGTTGGGCACTAGTTCCCATTCGAGTCTAGCTCGAAGTGGTGTTTTTGGGTTTTACCCCTGGATACATCTATTCTTGAGCCGGCTCTACCCACTCATATCCAGATATGGATGTATTTTCATAATAAACCATTTACACAATATTCACCAAAATTTATGGATGTTTTTATTATACATTGTCTTATTTCTAAGGCATTGAATAGATTTTTCTAATCCTAATCCAAAAAATAACTGCACTTTTCCTTTGATACCAACTATAACAAGAATGCACATTATTATACAATAAATCATGTTTTATTACATAAATATTCATATAAGAAAACTCTAAGTATTGATAGGTCAAGTGACATGAGAAATTATGAATGTTACGTAACAACATAGACCATGAAACACAACATCTATATTGATAACATATTTTACTTGACTAAATATATCCTTTTTACTTAATATTACATGGGATAAACTAAGAAATGTGAAAGAAAACGGTGAGCTAAAAATCTCAGTAAGGGGTTAAACATGGAATGACATAAAGAATACAGTACATGTTTTTCAATAGGCATATCATTGGAGAATAATTGAAACCTGAACATAAATGCATGATATTGAATGATTATCATAACAAAGAAATGTAGAAACAACATTTAACAAGATATTAGCTTGATCTGTGGCTCATTTCACATAGGGCATGAGTAAACACAAATTAAACATGAATTGGAATGATTAAACCCTCATTAAACATGGAATATCATGATAATAATCATTATCCAATGCATTGAAGTGATATGAGGGATCAACCTTCTTAATAATTTCATTTCATGCATAAGTGTGACACATTGATCCGATGAAATTGATTATGTAAACTACAACATCTATTTCATGAAAAAGGTATGTGAAATTCATAAATGATAAAATATAATCAATAAGTTAATGTTTATAATGGTGAATACCCTTTATAGGGAAATGGTCATGGTATTCACTAAACAATGAATTTGGCATGGAAAATCACGGTGCAATTTCAGCTCCCTAACAGTGTGACATAAGAATTCATAAAAATGGATGATGAGAGAGAAAAAGGTGTATCTACATATATACATGGAATGGAATGTAAAAGGTTCATATAGATACATTTCCCAACATATTTAATGTAATTTGGATTCATGATATAAAATAATTTCTTGAATGTAAATGAGTACAGAGAAATCTCATACGAAATATCAGAATAGAAAGGGGTATACATGGGATTAATTAATGAGACAGAACGAGTTCCATAATCATCCAAACATATGGTGGAATGTTTGGAGGAGGTGAAAAATCATTCTCCAACATTTTTAATTGAAAAAAAGTTCATAACAATTTAATTAAATTTCGAAAAAAATGATAAAGGATGAAATACCTTACTTGGAAGTGGGATCCCAAAGGATTGGAAGGGGCTTGAGAGAGGCTTCATGGGAAATTTGGTCGATTTTGAAGGATTTCAGAGAGAGAATAGATTGATAGAGACACGATCCATGTGTTTTTAGTTATGATAAGTGGGATCTTGTATGGGTTTATATAGTAAAAGAGAGGAAATTATTTATTATTTTGGTTTTGGATACTACACAGTAAACTAATTAATACCTCAAAACAACCCATGGTTTTTTATGATGGTTTTTTTTCAAAGGGTAGTAGAATAAAATATTTTATAAGTCCAATGGGAGAACATATTAAAATATTAGGATTTCATTTTTTGAGGAGATTCACACTCTCAAGGAAATTATTTTAAATTGATAAAATGTTTTATAAGTCATTGAGGGTCCACAAAAGCATTATAAAACAAATAGAGAAAACCTAAAATAAAGTTATTTTAATGTTAAATCATATATTTTTCTTGATACCCCACTTTTCATATTTTATTAAATCACTATAGGGTTATTACGATATCATAAAACACATAATATAATTAAATAGAATTTATTCTATACCCAAAAAAAGCGATTATCTTAGAAAATTACAAAAAATTGACCATTGTATAATTTTTATGTCTTGATTAAAAAATTAATATTAATATTATCTAATTTTTTTCAAAATATTTTAATTTTTACTTTAATAATAAAAAACAATATTTAGAAAAAATTAATGGTTTTTGACAGAAATAGCTTCTAAACCATAATTAAAATCACGATTGTGTTCATAAAAATTAAAAGATAATTTTTATTTAGTAAAAAGTAATTTAGTAATAATTTTTTATTAAAATATATTTTTTTTTCAAAAACCATTTAATTAATCAAAATAAATTTCTAAATTTAACATTAACTAAAAATATTATTTGTTCATTAAATAATATTTACAAAGTAACAATATTAAAATGAAATTATATTCTCTAAATAAAAATAATCTACATAATCATAGTGCTAGGGTCTTGTTACATAACCCTTTATTAAACCCACATAAGATGTATGTGTAAGGTAAGAAATGGTGACAAACTCATGGGGTGGATCAGATAACATCTCACAGGTGGTGATATCTATCAACATCCAATTCTCTCATAGGCAGTTCTATTCGATATTAATGTGTTGAAGCTCGACGTGGGCTGGCTAAATAGCGAAGACCAGTGACGTCACCTGCTTTCTGAGTTCTGAAAAATGAGTTTCGTAAGGAGAAATTCAAATGTATGAGGTCATCACTTATTTTGTATGAGTAAATTGGATTTGTTAAATTCCTATATTTGAACTTATCACATGATCACTATTCAATGGCTATATTAGAAATGGTCACAATTCATAATAGTATTTTAAAATAAAAAAAACATAAAACCCAGTGAATATGTTATATAACAATTTTAAATAACAATACATTTAATTAGATCAATAGTAATTTTTATTATTAATGTTTTGGGTTGTTACACATATTCACAAAATTATATGGATAATAATGCTTTCAATTATTATTATTATCTCCAAAAACACATGTATCTAAAATATTATAAAAAGGTTCCATATATGACACATTATAGTTAGAAAATTATATGTATATAAAATTGTAAAATAGTATGATAAATTCAATAACATTATTCATTGTTATTATAACATTTATAAAAGTCTAGGTGTCTTACATTACTATATGTAATATTATGAGGAGACATGTTTTTTATGTATTTAGTGTGTTATGATTGTATTAGATTAATTCATTTCATAAAGATTATATTATAACCATTGTATAAGGCTTGCTGATAGGGTTTATAAAAAGTAATTTTAACACTCATAATGTAAACTATGGTGGATAAAATGTCCATATATCATATAGGAAAGATATTATGATGGTTATACATGGTGTCATGATACTGTATATTGATGGTTTTTATAAGCATAAATGTGGATAGTTTTTGTGTTTTTGAATGATCAACATATGTATATGTTTAAATATTTATATTCATAATTTTTTATATCAAGTGGGTGATTTATTTTGATATAAAAAACATTTAGTCTCCATATATCACATTATATAGGATAGATATTTTTCTATGATGATATTCATAAGCTCATTGTTTTAATTCAATATTCATACTCATTTATTTTATTTTATTTTAATATTTTGATGTTTAATTTTTATTGTGATCAATGATATAATGGTAATATATTCCCTAAGGTTGGATATAGACTCGGGAATTTCATCAACAACTTCAAATATGTTTGAAGGCGTGATTGAGATCAAATAACATCATAATGATTTATCGATTCATTTGTGAAATATTCCATACTGTTTTAATATGGGAACTTAAATAGGGAAAAGAAGACAAATTATTAATAAAGAAAAATATTATTGTCTCTCTTAGGTCGATATATAAATATATACTAATTCATTAATATTTATCCTCATTATACTACTATATATCCACATGAGAAAGGTATTGTTTTTTAATTATTCAACACATGTCATAATCTTCCATGAATTATGATAGGATATCAACATATATGTTATTATTTTTAATATCACAATACTATATACCAAAATGTAAATGAATTGAGAATAGAATGAATATTTTAAATTTTCGTTCACATTTTGACAGTGTTCCTTATTTCTGATTTTATTCATATAGTAATATTACACAACAATATGTCCATCATGAATTCATATTAATTAGTTTATGGGTGATAATTTTAAACAGTAATATAATATATATTACTAGAAACCATGTATAATATTATATGTAAAAATTAAATTAATAAATTATAATAATGATACATAAGAACTACCCAGTTGTAGGAATTTTGCCAATTAGAATTTTTTTCATTCATAACTCTGTAATGAATATTTAGATTCTCTATTTTCTATTAACTTAATTCATAAATATTATTTATATGACATTATTATTATATCATAATATCTATATTTTTATATAAAATTTCAAAAAACATCAATAAAATATTAATAACCATAAACCATATATTTCATCTAATATACAATTATTTCATAAATAATTTTTTTACCAATATATGATTCTATTATTACTCTCATATAAATTGTTTTTTAAAATTTTTACATAATTACCATATATGTTTTTATTTTAAATTTAAATAAATATTTTTGATATAATAAATCCTCGTTATATTTTATTTATTTATTTTTTCCCATAATATTGTAACTACTTTTTATCATTTCCATGATCAACATTATTAGTATATATCATAAACTTTTCCCTCTATATTTAATAATTGAGATATACTATTGATAAAAAATTACCAATAATTAATATATATATATATAAACATATATTAATTTAACCGAGTCATGTGTCTTGCATTGGTTATCATGACATGATTTATGGTAATTTAAAAATACATTATATGTGGACATATCTCCCCACATAAATAATATTCAAAATTAAATAAATATATTAGATAAAAAATTGGGAAAAAGTCAAGTCTTTTCAATATTAAAATAAATAAATAATTAATTGTTTTGTATGATTGATTTTTGTTTCTAATCAATGATAATATTTTACCACATCCACATTCATTTTTGATCATTTTAAATCATAATAAATATTCAATCTATATTTTAATAAAAAAACAATTACATTACTTCTACCAAATATTTATTTTTCTTCATCTTTATACATAATAATTCAGATCACATATACCATATATATATAATGATTCATACAAAAATGGTTTTTATTGGTAATATTATCATAGCACCTTGATCATCATAAATATTCTTGAATACAACATGTAATTAATGTATCTCCAAATTTTATTTCTCAAATTGATTATAAAAACTCAGGTTAATATAAATGATAAATATAAAAATATATAACAAAATTATATTTATATTTATAATCCTTCATTACATATGAACTGATTTTTTTGAATAAATTTAAATTGAATAATAGGAAAATTCATAGAAAATATTATTTTATTTAGTATATGATAACAATGTGTTTTTATAATCACATTCAATGTTATATTATAAATAAATCTCTCCATGTCCTGATAAAATTAACAAGGACCTTGAATGTATGAACATTATCTAAAATATGGATTTATTATAAGAAAAATAACATTAATCATCATAACATGATATCGAAAAATCAACCTACATATCTTTTACATTATATATATTTAATGGCATATAATACAAAATGTCCAATATGTTTTCTCTAAATTAACACAATTTATTTTTTATCATATTTTATTTATTACATTATAAATCAACTATTTTTTCTGACAGTAATATTTTATTTTCAAATTAAATGATACAACATTAGGTGAAATATTCCATTCACAAATTTTTTTTGGATAAATGATTTATATCCACTATTTATAATGAAATATTAAATATCATTCATCCTTTCATGAAATTATAGAATTTCATTGTCAACATAGGATAAAATGATTATATTACATTAAAAGTAAAAAAAATTAAATAATCATTCTTCATAAATTTAGACATAATTAAATTCCCTATATGAATAATTATGTTTTTTCAAAACAATAATTGTTAATTTATATTTATATAATATATATATATTATTTTTATTCTCACATGTGAGACTCCCCATAAAATATGAAAAAAATTTTATTTCTCCATAACAAGATTATCACTATTCATTACATCATGTTTTCATTTTATTGTTGTTGTATATTATATTAGCATCATCATATCAAATGTTTCGAACTGAATATCTTGAATTCATTCAATTATCCTAAAGAAAAAATTATGTAATATTTTTTTTATTTTTTACTTTTAATATTTTTCAAATAAAATTCATATCATTTCTTATTTTTTAGTGAAATATTGAATGCCATCAAATAATTAAGGTATGTGTTATGATAATATGGTATATCGTGAATGATATAATGTTTGTTGATAATAAATTTCTTATAATTTTATTTATTTATCTTAGTTTTAATACTAAAAAAATAAGATAAAAATTTTAATGTACTTTTTCATATTTTTAACTAATAATAATGAGATAATATATAAATTGTGATATCATTTAATTTATTTTGTAGAAATATAAATTCTAATGTTATTTATATTTTTTATGTTCAAGAATTATTTCATATCATCGCAAAAAAATGTCTTTAATAGTCCACTATAATCATTATTTTTTAGTTGGTTTGTTTTCATCAAATTATTATACGATCTAAGAATAATTTCGAATACCAAATCAATAGAATGTTCAACGGATTAATCTATTATATATATATATATATATTATAAAATTTTTCAAAATTTATTACAAATGGATTCATTAAAAATAAATATGATGTCCATAATATTTTTTTATATAGAAAAATTATTCCAATTTTATAAACATAATAATTATGTTACAAAATTTCTCCTTATTAATTATATATATGATTTCTATCATTTTTTATGTATATATGTAAAATATTTTATATATTGTTTCTAAATTTATTTTTATTCATTAGATATTATGAATTTCAAATTTATTATAAATCATAAAAGAGAAATATTATATTAATTATATGAATATTACTAAATATATTATACTTTATGAAAGATATAATTCTAAAATTATACATTCCCTCATTCCATAATGATTATTAAAATGCTATTTTTCAAATTGAATTTATTTTTAGATATTCTTTATAATTACTTCTAATGTATTTTAATACACCAGTCATCATATTCCACATTATGAATGAATATTTGTTCTTCATTAATGATAATTATCACTGGTTCCCTCCAAGAATTATTATTTATTAATGTATTTCAATTATGTAATTTGTAAAAAAAAATTTAATAAGAAAATTATCACTGATTCTGGTTTATATTATTGGGATCATATCAAAAATTATCAAAGATGATGAGGATTGAAGTTATTGATAAAGTATTCCCCTAATCTCTTTCCAATAGATTCTATTAATTCTTTATTTTCTATTCAACAACAGTATATGTAAACCAAATATTTTATTTTGTTCAATAAAATAACATTTGTATTGATGAAAAGGATAAAGTGTATTTTTGCATTTTTTTCAGTCTCAATTTTTTTCCAATGTCCTTTGTTTAAAATATCATCATTAAAATGGACAAATTCTATTATTCATTAAGTCATATATAACAATATAAATAAACATAATAGATAATATAACATTATAAGGTTTTAATTAACGAAAACCTCTTTCAAGAAATACATAATTAAATGAATTAACGAATTATGTCAAAAATAAATTGAATGCCTTTATGGATTTTATGGAATAATGCATAAAGTTTATTCAATTGATGAAAAAAATCATTATATTTTTTATATTTTAATTGATCTCAAATTTCATTCTTATTTCTTTTTTTCTTATTTATCCATAATTTTGGATAACCCATATATATGTTATATGAACATAATTAATTACCCTTATATTTGTTTAGTTTTATGATACATATGAAACATTTAAATTCATTTAAATGATTTATATTTCTTTATCACATAAATTAAGAAATCTAATATGTTAATTTTATGTGAATTTATTTTTTACAATCAATATATTCTTTAACCAACAGAACAATAATTTAAACAAATAAAATTTAAAATAAATATGATAATATATGTAGACATTTTATTTAAATCTCATATTTAAAATGAGATAGAAAATATAATTTATTATATATAAATATCTCAAAAATATACAGAAAATATTAAACTATCGAATATTACGTTGAACAAAATAATTTTTAAAGAGATACTCATAAATGTTAATGATTTTTTATAGAGTATAAGGAATAATTAAAATTAAAACAATCAAAAACATGGAATAAAATATTATAGAATTACCACAATCTTAATCAACCAAAGAGAAATTTAAATTTATTATCAGAAACAAAAATAAAAAATATCATCCAACTAATACTATGTTCACACATATAGTAGCTACCCAAATGTAACAAAATGTTAAAACCTAACACTCGTATCATTAAATGGGCATAACACGTAATGTGAATACTTCACTAAAGTGGTTTTCCAATGGTCCGGTTAATACCTTACTCACATTTTTTTCAATTTACATACCATTTTCTATATATATATGTATATATTAATTTTCTTATCCTTTAATTTTTATTATAAAATAATTTATATTTATGAATTATATATTATTATTATTTGTAACATATAAATTAATTTATTTCTTATCATATATTCTTGATATTTCTCAATCAATTTTATAAAATTTCCATGTACATATATAAATTGTAGTATTTATCGATAATATAATACATTTATCTTCAATATATAATAAATACAATATAAAAATATTAAATTTATAAAAAAAAGTTAATGAAGAAGATAAAAAAATTACCCAGTATATATATTTTAAATTATTTTAAAAAAAATCATTATTTAAATGAAAATTTATCACATCAATAGGGCCCATAAAATCCATTAATCAAGTTAAAAAATAATTTGTGTCAAAATAATTGACATGGATAAATTAGTTCATGAATAAGAAATGAAAATTATTATTTCCCATATTTTATCAATGGTATGGACCATTAGTTTTCAGTTTTAATTATTTTTTTCCTCCCTACTAACAATGCCAAACAAATTCAATGAGTTACCTAAGGTGTATGGGGATTTTTTGGAGAACGGTGCTCTAAACCATATTGAAACTTAATGGGTTGCATGTTTAGTAGAAACCATGCAGCTCAAAATAGTGAGAAGTATGGATGTAGATTATTTCTATTAAACAATGATAGAGTGGCGCACGCCCATTAAACATGGAATGGAAACGATATCAAGATAATTTTCATGGTCTACGGAAGGTTACCCATATCATTCACCTATCTTGTGTGAGTTGGCACATGGATCTAAACCAAGAGAATGATTAGCTCCGATTTTTAAAAAATGTGCTGACAATGATTGATATCTTTCCACTATTGGGGGAATTACAAATTTACCTTAAAAATTATTAAAACATCATATCCAAATTCCTCTTATACAATTCAAAAAATATAATTTTTATTTATTATTCATGCTACAAGACATAGGGTTGAATAGATATCCTATATCGAGCATCTATTTCCTCATCCATCAAAACCATTAGGAAGCTATATGTAAGGATCTAAATCCCCACCATTCTACTACAAGTTTATCATCCTATCCACTATACTACCTTGGTATAATATTATTTATCCCATTTTTAGGGAATTTGACAATATCTAAGATATCTTATGTTATCAATCCAATCAAAGTCTCTTACTTGAGGAGGGAAGCCCTTCATGGATATGGAAGGTTTTCTAGATTTTGTACCCTTGTTTTGTTGCATCATATATCATTGTATAATATAACCATAGACAAACCATTATATTGATTCCACTTAATTACTAATTAATTTAAATGTCAATATTTACAATTACAAATGTCACCCAAGGTTGTGTAGAATCAACCAGTTTGTTTGATTGACATGATTAATGCCATCCCAATTAGTGTACTCTTCCGTAATGGAAAGTTTTCCAATATTTTCTATTTTTTATACACATATTTGTGGGTATTACATATCATAAATATCCATAATTGTTAAATTACGTGATTTATTTCATTGTTCCCCATGTTGGGAACTTATAATATATATCATTATTGAAATTAATAAATTAAATGGATTAGTTAATATAATAGTATGTTTTATTTAATCCTTAATCCACGTATGGATTTATTATAATAATTTTTTAATAATTATTATTATTTTAATATATATAGATTATTTAATTACATCAACATATTATTTAGGGTGACACAAGAGGTATTAATATGAGTACCCATTGGAAGGGTTCTGGGTGCCATTGTTATAATTTTAAATTCATAAAATCATTCCAAGGTTGATATAATATGTTCATGGGATGGGACTGCGAACCGTTAATCCTATTTACATATAGTTGATTCACACATATTCCCTAGGGTATACCCCTTGTATAGGCTCTATGTCACGTTGGATTCACCATAAAATGACAATGACTCAAAACCATACATTCAATACTGTTTACGGACCCAGAGGTTACTTCATACGATCACTACCAGTTAAATAGAGTTAGACTGGGTATATCATTATTCAGTCACCTATTAATTGATTCCCAAATAATTTAAAATATATAAATCCATTATATTTTTACATGAAATTATCTTATAATTTCTAAGGATGGTCTTGGTGTCGCCCTTAATAATTTAAATTGAGGCCAATTTTGAATAAAAAGTTAGAGAATTGATCTATATAAAAAAATATCCATTGTTTATGGAATAATTGGTACATTTCCACCAATAAAAATCACATGATTGGGGATAGTCAATGTCTATAAACTTTATATAACTCACTTTACCTTTTCTTCATACCTTTATTCAGACTCACATTCTTAGGAAAATGGAAGTGGAATTGGGATTGTATCCTTTTGGAACCCAATATTCATTATTTATTTATTTATTTATTATTACATGTATCTAATAATTATGGAATATAATTAATTTTATATTTTATAGGATGGATTAAACTAGACACAAATGGTGGCGGAATATTGGGATTTTATCTAAAACCCAACTCGATCCACTCATGGTATCTTTGTTGACTTCATGATGAACGATATTAATCAAGGGAAGCAAACATGTCCAATTAATTGTTAATAGTTCTTGGATAGAGATTGGGAGTAGTGGATTGAACTTGTTCTTGAAATGATATAAGTACATTTTATTGTTTATTTTTTAATCATGTAGTATAAGATTGTATCCCTCAACACCCATTCATTGTTTTGTATAGATAAAACATGTATTTTATCTTATTGTTATTCATATTTCACCTGTCATTTATTTATCAATCATGATTATGTATTGTATTTGTATTGTGATCTATATGTTGATTATACTTTCAAAATGGAAGGATATTGACTGGTCATATTTCTTATGATTGGCTATTCCGATTTCATTATGAGTTGTTCCACTCCACTACAATCAATTAGGGAATAGTATAACTATAGAAATGCTCTAATCCATTGATTCTAGTCAACAGCCTCATGAATTCATGGTGGCATTGTTGAGAACTTGTGGCCACCATCTTAGGAAACCATTAATAGGGATCTTGTGTGGGATGGAACCATTTGGTATCAAATGGGTTTCCCTTTAGTCTACCAATTTTGGGTTAGATTGGATACATGGATAATTGGATGTTTAATGATGTTGGTCCTGGGAGTTCCCTACCCACATATAGGGGAAATCAAAATTACATGTGATGGGTAAATTCTTTTTTTCTGATGTTCTTATAGTTTCACTGATTTCACCATTGGGTTATACAATTGTTTTTTTATGTTTATTTAATTAAAAATGGGTTTTTATACATGGCCCCATCATATGAGGTTGTATCAAATTCATGAATCATCCAAGTAACTATAGCACTCCAAATTTTATGAATTATGTTGTTTCATATCTAATAATAAACATGAATTTCATATTTTAAATATAATTAAATTATGTTCCATATATATTATTCTGGATAATTAAATGGTTACTATATTTATTATTGTTCCAATTTTCCTTATAAAACTATAAAACATAATTGAAACATAATTTTTTGTCCTTAACAAAATAATACATTCCTAAATGTGTTAATAAATATACCTTAATTACATGGATATGAAATATTAATCCATGGACCATTGTTAACATGGGATAGAACATGCTATGTTTAGGATTATATAGACCCAGCCTCTAATGATGATGGTGTATATGACCATAAAAATTTGAATGAATATCCATGAAATTAAACTATTTAATTGTAATTTCGTACATATATGGATTAAAATAAATACAACCTTAAAAATAAAATAACCAAATTATATGTGAAATATGATACCGTGACCCTGTCCTGAGTATATAAGTTGGACGTAGTCCATGTCTCCTATTATCATTTTGTAACCTTTTTGGATCACTTGGAAATGGATTTTGGAGGATGTAAAGGGTTGTAACATTATTATTGGTAGACTATGTTTATTTTATTTATTTAATAGTTTCATTTTTTGCTATGTGTCTTATCTGAGGTGAGTTCTTGAAAATTATAGATTTATGGTGCTACAATGACCTCATGATATATTCATGGAATGTGGATACGAGCACACTCATGATCTGGTGTGACATTATCCACCCAAGATACTTCATGTATTGACATAATAACACATCCTTTAGAGCATCTACAAGTAACTGATGCTCAATTCGTGCCATTTTATTTTTCTTTAATGTAGTCAATTCAGTGTGCTCCAAGACCCATCCCTTCAATAATAAAATTGACTAGGGGGCTCAATAAGTATCATCCTCCCACATTTGGGGGGTGGACCTCAGGATGATGATTCATGTATTAATTTCATACTATTACTCTTCAACCATATTGATACACCTCCATAAATAATGATCATGCTCAAGACCTAAATGTTATGTAACTCCTCTACGAATTGGAGGGAAATTATCACATAGGTTGTTAGATATCAGTTTATGGTTTGGAATGACATATGCATATCCTTATATGAATATATTATTTTTTATACCATGATAACATACCATGTTTCGGGGTTCATGCACCTTCTATAAGATGACATGACAGTGTTGGAATAATCATATCTCATCATTGAATTGTAGCATTTTTCACCCACCTTTTCCATGGTGAGTAAACTACTGAATGTGGTTAGATGATGGTCTTTCTCATGTTATTCTGTCTCATATGACCATCTTTTGGATAAAAATAATTTCATTTATGGTTCACTATGCGCTCATCACTAAGCAGAACTTAAGGGAATTAAAATATTTTACACATTTATATTCAGCTTCTTGGTATTTTAGTGGTTTATCTTTCTATAAAAAGTGACATTTTGACATTACATACTAGTGTACTAACTTCTAGGTAGAACAAACTAAAAATATCTGATTTTTACTAGTTTGAATTTATTATAAAATATTCCTGGTGTACAAAAAACCTAATGAAGTTCTAGGAATGTGGGGGGATGGGTCATTTAATGGGTTCATTCCGATCCATTCATCCAGGTACAAATGATCATGATTCTATTCTAGAACCACATTCAGGTGAAGGAAAGGTGATGCCTTGATATGTAGGAATCTTGTATTCTATGTTATTTTGGGATCGTGTAGGTGGTCATGCGTGGTGGATTTTAGCATCAAGATTCCATCATTACTAGTGTTTTCCACCTCATGCTTCTTATCCATCATATTAGTGTTGTTGTTTAATCCATATCTATGTGGTGCAGTCTATTTCTGAGGATTAATGTCTACGTTTGTCTATAGTTATTTTTAATATTCTACAATACTACACTTTAGTATAGTCCATTGTTAATATTGGTGGATCACACTTTTTTCGATCATAGAAAACAATGAGATTTGGGCCAAGTGATATAGTATAAAAGGTTCATGATTACCCTTGACACACCATTATGAGGTTGAGTTGAGGGTATACACCAGTGTATGAATTTCCACATTGAGATAGTGGTATTGTTTTTAGTGGAGTATATATATCCTCAAGATGACTTGTTTTAACATCATTATCATCTTGGACTGACTTATTCATTATTGAGAACAAGTGGATATTTACATCTATCATGTATCCATTAAATTGCCTAAGGGTTGATATATCATATTATGGGAGAATGGAATATCTATGAATTTTGAGTTATAACCAAGAATACTGGGATCGGTGGAGTGAAATCTAAGAAGTATATTCTCATTATGTATGATTGGGGAATGTAGATTTTGGAATGTTAAACTATTTTGGATTGATTCAGTGACCTTTTTCAATATGAATTCTATAGCTTACCTTTTAAAAGAGCAATTGAAATCACTATGAAGCTACTTTCCTGTTTTTTTACCTATGTCCATTCCTCCATATAGAATAGAGCCTTCATGGATATAATAACTGAAGAAGCATTTTAATGATCTATAGTCTAAGGTTTTATCTGATCTAGCACATATCCATGGGGTTCACCACTACATTTTCTTTATGAATGTGGATGGTACTATGAGATTTTTCATGGAATATACCGACAGAAACAACATATTGGGATGAAATAGTATTTGTTGCCTCATATGAATGAACTCTTCATCCATATATGAGGAGAAAATTTTTTCTCCAAGATTTATTTGCGGTTGAGCTACCATCAAAATCATGGGAGTCCCTCATACCAAACACGTACAATGTTTCAATGAAGATATATCTTGTATGAGTAATTGGTTATGCTTTCAGATCTAATTATTGCCCCAATATACATTATGGACCAGATGTATCAGTTTTTTTCACATTTACATTGATTGATTTATGGTCACCATTATAGATGGAATTTTTTTTATGGGGTTGTCAGAAAAATATTAATCATCTTGAGATCATGGTAAATACACTGATTGATGATTATCTATATGCATAGATTAACAAATTACACTTATACATCATCATGGATGAATAAATGGGTCATATCATATCTGAGGTAGTAATATATATTTACACTGAAATAGTCAGCACTGTGGTTTCCTTGGGGCATCCCACGAATGAGTGTGATATAATTAGTTATGTAGGGTTGGCTCGAAATTACAAGTGATTCATACAAGGATTACCATTCTTTGAAGTGCCCCTTACGGACATAAAAATATATTGTTCATCATCATCTAGACTAAATATTGTGAATAGTGTCTCATGACATAATGGGACAACAACATTCATTATCAATCACGATCTTTCATGATATGGGTAGGGGTTATAAATTCTAATATGATGCTTTAGGGATTGGGATATGTGTAGTTTTTATATAGGGTGATAGAGTCGTGGCATATTATACAATGAATTAGATTATCAATTTATTTTTATTCATATTCTATATATATATATTGAGACCGTTCAATATGATTACATGAAATTATGAGGTATGGGGTTATAGGAATAAATGTTCGATATATATTAAATATATTAAATTACATGCACCAATTGTTTTCCTAAAAATGTTGTATTACATCAAAAATAGAGCCTAGTTCTGAAATCAATGGGAACAATTGAGTTCAAAATTCCAGTATTAACATAATAATGACATAACATTGGTTAGGGTTCTACGTTTGTAGAAATGTTTGTGTAGGAATAAAATTAATAAAATAATTAAATAAATTATTTTATTTGATTTTTTTCACACTGATATAAATTTATTAATTTAAAATGTACATAAACAATTTTTGATGTGTTAGAAACATAAACCATTGACTTTATGAGAGACATTAAAGGCATTGGATAATGTTTTTTTGAGAACAATGACCAATTCGTAGATCGATTACTGGTGTGAGACAAAATCGAAGGATATCTCAAATGATCCCATCAAAAAACATATAATCTAAAGTGATCTATCCAAATCGATATAGTATTTTTCTTGCATTTGATTCAATTCCAAATTCTTATATTGACTAATAATGTGGAATAGTCAATGAATTAATTGATTAGTGGATTGTTCATATTGTGATATGGATTTCTAGTAGGTAATTATTTAGAGAATTTTATATGTGATTTTTAATTCTCATCTGTTGTTATAATTATAATTAATCAAGACTAGCACAAAAATTGATCGAGTCTTGTTCCACTAAATTATTCGTGTGTTATTCCATAAATTATAAATTCTCCTGGAAATTCATCATTTGTACCATTGTTCAATATAAACTAATGAATTATTCACTGTGCTCTCACTTATTGGTGCAATGATCCATTTTTTTAAACATCCATTCAGCACAAATTGTTAGATGTGTGATGATGGATGTGGAGAGGGATAAAATAGTTTTTGATACCAGATTTCATGTTCCTTTGCATGCAATGAATAAAGAGATTTGATTGTAATTGTTGAGTAGATTTATGGAAAAAATATATTTTTTCGTCAACGGTGAGGCTTAGAAGAGGTGGTTTTATGATTTTCCTAGAGAGACGATCATTGGATCAATGGTCGAGCCATAGGAACAAGAACGAAAAAAATTAGGGAATATAGAAATTTTATCACTACATGGGGGGTATCTCAAAGACATATGGAATGTTAGACCCTTTCTATGATGGATATGGATTTGGATGGAGATAAGTATGACAAAGAGTGTGGCCCATGTCACACGACATGTGACCAATCCATGAAGGATCTCTGTGTACTTCAGTGCATACACATACATGTCATGAAGTACATAGACATAGGCACACCATGACCTCCCACCGGACATAGCCTAGGAATATATAAATATATAAGATGTGCAAAATTACATGGGTACATGTCATTGTTAATCCAACGTCCATGTAAGGTTACATCAACATGGGACACGTTGAGTTTGCATGAGCAGAACCCATGATCAAGGGACATGGTGTGTATCCATAGTAACCTATGTGTGAACATATGATGTTAGGTTGAATCCATTGACCAATATATATTTCACATGATTTCGTAGGGTTATTATCACATATCAATTCCCTGTGGGATAGTATGGAATCACCTCCTACTATTAAGAAATCGATCCCCTCTATAGTACATCTTGAATACATTTGTTGGAATCCTTCTATTTGTCTGAGAGTGATATTTTACATTAATCTTCATGTCCTAGGTGGAGTTATAGGTATGTTTCTGAACAACCTAATGTAGGTGTAGATCCTCTATGTAGTGGTAAATCGAGACCGATTTCTTCAAATACACTAAGGCCTTTGGTGTGATATTCAACCAGGTAACATAACTATTTAGACATAAATTATGTACATATAACATATAATCTTGATGAAAATTTCCTCTTGGATGGACATCAACAGTTCATTCAGACATAGAAGATTATCTATATGGATGAGTTCTTTGTGGAAACATCAAGATGGAATATAAGGCTTTCATGATGATTGTGACTTACATTTTGACTCTATGGATTTTTTGACTATATCTAGACACTAGATAAATATGTGTTGTAGACATATACTTATGTGTAGATGATTGTATTATTTTTTTGAATGATTAGTGATTTTTGGGTGTCCAATTGAGTATTATTATCCTTTCCCCTTTATGAGGTTTAATCGCATGTATCTTTTATTTTATGATCATTTACTATATGATAGATTCATAAATAGAATAGGTCCAGATGGTTCTTATTGGGTGAGATAATAGTATGGAATGTTACTGTGGAATATTAAAACCATTCACTAGTATTACATTCAAGTTGGTGTTATTTAAAACTCATTTTGGTGTAATTATATTTATCCTTGTTCATTTATTTTACCTCCTATCATACTCTATTTCTATTATTTAGATCTATTAATTCAAGGTTTTTTAGTGTTATTGACATTTTAGAATTGGGAATGTCTTTTAGATGTCTGTGTTAGTGTACAAGTTCCTAGGCTAAGGTTTTCATTATTTGGTATATTCCTATGTAGTGCTAGTCATTAGCCCCTAACCTTTTATATGTGGGCCTGTGGAGTCATAGCTTAGGCCCCTATGGTATATTTCATGACAGAGTGGTATTATAGGATTCAGTTATACCATACTTTTAGAGTTAGTGACAATTGTTTATGGAAATAATGATAACTATTTCAAGTTCAATATTTAAGCCATGGAATCTAGTATTGGTTTCGCGTCCGACATACCCATACACTATGACATTGATTATCTACATTTCAACTTGGTAAATAATAATATTTTTTTCATCGGAATTTTTTTTGCATTCATCTCATAACAATGGTTTTTTGTTCCATGTCATTCTTAAATTAGAGATCCTGATATACATATTGATTGTGGTTCATATTTTTTACATTTAGGATGCCTCTACAATGACTGCCAGATAGTATAAAACATAAGGATCTTGAAAATGATCCCCTTTTTTGTGAGGTGTTTTATGTGAAAAAATTACAAAGATGTTACAACTAGGTCATACATTATCTATACCACCCATATAGAGAATCCCAAGGTACCCGAAGTACCAGTGAATGATGTTCGATCATTGTTCGCACATCACGAGTTTCATTAATTGAAACCCTCTTAGGATTCAAGGTGATCCTATCTCATATAATGTTGTGGAATAGATTGAGGTAGTTACCATTGTTTTTCATATGTAAAAAAACCATTAATTCGTAGTGTAGTCTTGGACGATTTCCTTCCCCAATGAAATGTTAGACAATGGTTAGGGCAAGTGACTTTGTATTATAGTGAGGTGAATCTAGCATGTAATGATATATAGTTCCTTTTCACATAAGATTTATATCTAGATATACAATGGGTTGTAAAACTATATATAATTATATAGCACTAATAGGGAGAATGATTGTTTCATAGTTTTCACCATGTTATACCACCATATCCAAATACATGATGGATACGGTTCATGGTCAGTTCTTCCAGGCTCGAATCATCAAGTAAGGAATGAGTGAAGTCATCTATTGTAGTTTAATCCAATTATGAATTCATACATATTTTAGATTCATAGGGAGATCATTTTTGTTTGATTTCTTCTTGGTTGAGAAGATACAACTAGTGGTTTTAGGTAGTGGGAATGATGTAAAAGAGACCTAAATATAATGTATATGATGTTTCTCTCAGGGACCTAGAAATTGGATAAGTATTAGGTGGAGGTACTGGGATGGATGATCTATTGTCCAGGGCTCACATGCTATGTATAGTATGACTAGGGAGTGGTTGTGCTACTCAATTGATAGATGGGGACATATTGAATGAGAATGTTTCACCCAACTTATAGGTGAGAGATAGACTGTGGATGGGATTCAATTGTAGAGATAAGTGAAGGAAAATACTATTCTATAGGTCGGTGGACATGTAAATGGATTTCATAGGGGAGTTGGAGTTTTTAGATGAGTTTCCTATTACCAATACCTCCCCCAGGTAGTCCATGTAAGGCTCAAGGAGTAGGATGATAGTGAGGCAACTTCAAGATATTTAATATTATAACCAATAGGATCTAGGAATGATTTAACGTATGGATTGTGTCCTTTATTCAATATATAAAGTAATTATAAACATAATTTCTAGTCATTCCTTTCATTTTACATATATTGTTTGAGATATAGAGATTCCAGTTGAACAATTGGATTTACTCTGGTGCTTTTATACTCCTACTATAGATCACCTAGTGACAACACGCTTGTCCCAGTAGTGTGACGTGACAGTTGGATGTGAAATTTTATATTGGAATATATTTTTAATACAAATGAGTCCTTATAACATTATATTATATATGGTATATCTATTTACAATTCATTATAGGATTGAATGTTTCAGGATGTGGATGTAGTGTCTCTATAGTGACTGAACTCAGTTCTACTTTATTGGTGAAATAGAATCCAATGTTGTGAAGGATAAATGCATTCATTGAATGGTATAGAAAATTATTTACTCATTGGTTGGACTAACGCTGTGTGTAGTGGATGTTATGCATCACTAATTCCCATCACTGATTGGGGGATATAGGGAAGTCATCACCAATATTGTTTTAGGATTTTCCCCCCATTGTGAGTTATAATTATGCATTGATCTACCCTCAAAAATGACACCAATATATGTGCCAACATATCATTTTTTTCAGTAGTACAAATAGAGTTGATGGTGTTATTGGAGGAAATGAAAAGGTCTGATCTATTAAACCCAGTATGTCACCATGGACTTCTCTATTGTAGTTTTTTATGAAGGCATAAGAGTGTTTGGGGTTGTGCATGTGATATTAGTTCATGAAACAAGTGAATGTATATAAAAATTATTCTCTACTAAGTATTTATGACCACATTGATTTGTGGAGAGGGGGGATATAGTTCTTAGAGGTTATCCTCATGTCCTCATATAACCAGTTGTGATTATGGAATACGGGTATCCCACAAAAATTAATTTATATTTCACTAAAATCACTATGATTATTTTTTTATTCCATTTCCCATGAAGAACAATCTATTAGTGTTCATGGTACTCATGAACTGGATATTTCATCATATTATTAGAAAATTTATTTGAAGTGTTTCTCGAAAATATCATTGTGTTCTCGATTTCTAAGGAGGAGCATGAAATATACATTGGGATAGCTCTAGAAATATATTGATAACATTATATTCATGGAACACTATCAAATTAAATATTCTAGATTTATGAGTTCCACTTATTGGACATGTTATCATTCTAGGTGGTGTAAAAATGGTCCCCCAAAAGGTTGCTGTAGTGATCGCTTTGGGTCACCCATGATAATGATGAAGGTGAGGACCATAAATGGGATTGTATGATATTAACATTGATTAATAAAAAATTTATCCAGTGTATAAAAAACAAAGAAATAATTGACCAGAAAGGGGAGTCTATTCATGTGGATAGTGTGGTGCATGCATGACTTTCTCTAGTTGATGTAGAGATTAAATAACACTAACATGTTGAGATCTTTTGAGGAGGTTGTCAAGTATGTAGTTCAGGATGATGAAACTAGAAATATAAATGGTTGAGTTATAATTCAAATGATGGTTATGATTAACTATGATAAAATTTAGGTATGAACACATGAGAAAAACTATTTTACCCTTTACCTTGAGTTAATAGTAGTGGTCTATGGAGCAAATATGTAAATTTTATGTTTAATGGGATAAAGAATTTCCATCTATTATGATCAAAATATTAAAAAATATATCTCATATCAGAAATATATTAACTTGAGAAAAAGGATTTTTCTAGGATCCCTCTACGATTTTGACTTTGAGATATTATATACCCTTGGGAAGGAGAACTTATATCAGTGGCTCTCAGTAGGATATCATGATCACAATTGCTGAATGAGGTGTTAGAGTAGTTGGACTCGTTAAAAATATATTTTTTGGATGGTGATTGAGAAATATTCCTCTAGTTTATGGTTGTTACCCCACACCATTTACATAAAGATAGGGAGGCACAACATGTGGATACTGACATTGAGACCATAGGTATTTAGTTATCCATCGACGTTCTACTGATACATTTTCTGATGCAGGGAATCGTGACAATCACTTATATGATGAATTGTGATTCATGTCCCATTATGGGATGATTTTTTCAACGATTTACATAAATTTACATTGTATGTAAATCCTGATATGTAAAATAGGTAATAGGACCTCCGACATCAGTTTTGGTGGATATAGATAATGAATGGAGTTATAGAGTTTGTTTTTTGATAACTTACATGTCAACAATTAATTGTTGAGAAACATGTTAAAGTTTCTATAGCTCAACCCCAGGGGTTCTAGAGTGTTATTGGGATGGGATAAACTATTCCATTTTGATGGGTTTACTACATAGATCAATGGGTTATGATTCCATATGGGTGATTTCTGACTCGCTCAGCATGTTAGACGACTTCAAACATTTCTAAGAGCAGAGTTAATTAGAGAGATTGAAATGAAAATACATGAAAAAGATAGTTGGACCCCATATATTTCCATCAATTATAATTTTTGATCATGATACTCAAATAAAATACCAGTTTGGGACTCTTTTATACTTCAGGATATTGTTCCACCCGCAAATTAATGTCCAATCATATTGGACCATTACTCTATGGGAAGACATATTTCAAGATAGAATGACGGATAATAACCATAATTGATAGTATAACTGACATGTAAGGGAGTTTTCAGACCAAAACATATGATATTACACTATCGTAATTCGACCATTAGATGATTTATATAGGAAAACAAGGAGGTCATCATGTCACTTGACTGAAAAATGAGATTCAACATTTATGGGGCCATAATTGTTGTGGGAAACTATCAATATGGGCTAAATCATCCCATAGAAGAAGAAGGAAACATAGTTCCATAAAAACTTTTATGTGGACATAAGGCGGTGGTATTTGGAGTTCAATGATGGACTCCATGTGTTCATATAAGTTTCCCCTCATTGCGTATTTGAGATAATTGGATAGGTTCGCAAGGTATCTTTGAGATTTATTAGCCCTTTCTAGAAACTGCTTACTGTAAGAAAATTTGTGTACCTATTTCTTTCTACCATCAATAGTATCCCAAGTACATGTTGTCATACACAAGCCTATGTAGACAGAGTACATTCATGATCTACCACATGCCATCAAATGGAGAAATCTTGACATCAATGATGTTTCTACCTTCTTATTAGTACCTGGTAAATATTGCATATTTGAAAGAGAAGATCCTTTATAGGTGAGAGAATTTTTTGTTACATTTTTGGTGGAATCATGGAAATATTTAGTAGACAACCTAAGACAATGATGCTCATATTAATTCTCTGTACCTACATCTCATTGGGTATCCCCTGTTTTGGATTTATAGGATGTAAAGACCCAAAATGGGTAGAATTTCATGATTATATTTTTCAGAGGCCCGATGTTCCCTAAATAAATTTTTTAATTATATTAAATATATAAATTTAAATAATTCATATATTTCCTGAAAAATAGGAATAAAATTTAAAAAGGATCACAAATTAGAAATATTATGGATCCATTAAGTTCAGAAAATGGTGATTTCCCTAAGCATGGCATTACTTTGGTTAGAGAGAGATGATTATAAGAAAATAACATAACTCATAAAATGAATATTATTATTAAATAAATATATTTTTTATTTAAGGAAGAAAACAAAATTATATTTAGAAATAAATAATTATAAAAAACTATTAGTGTTAGCCAAATAAACCAGTGAATTGATGATATCCCCTAATGTCATTGTACATGAGTCCTTTGGTGGACGATGTCTGAATTAGTGATTGATGACTACTGTCATATGATTACAAAATATTTAAAAAATCATCATAGATAAGAATTCTTCTTAATATATGATTGATCCAAATATAGCTAGGTTGTTTTTTACATTTTTTCTTCCGTTTTTTTCTATGAAAAACATTGGTGAATCAACCAACAAATTGATTTTTTGATCATGTTTATTATTGAATGGGTTTATTTTAGGGATTTATTGAGAGAATTATCCCATTGATTATTGATTCTTCGCATGTTCTTCTAAAAAATATTGTCAATATCCACATGAACATTGATCGAGTTCCATTCAAATAGATTTTTTATTCTCTTTTCTCCCTTTATTTTTCATTCATCATGGGAATTTTATATTTCGACCATGCATAGACGTGTCCTCATGAATCAATATCTATGAACACATTTTATGGAACAATGTTCTATTTTTTAGAATTTTTATTATCACAAAAAAACCGTTGTAAGATGATTGATGTGGTAATGGATCAAATAGTTTTGAAAACTAATTTCACATTATATAGTGTGTACTAAATAATAGAGTTTGATGGTGATTTTATAATGGATTTAGTGGTTGATTCCATCTTTTCATTGTTGTTTAGGATCATACAAGGAATTTCATTAATTTTCCTAGCAAGATAGTCAGTAGTTCTAATTCTGGAGGAATGATAATAAATGTAAAAACTAGATTTGTTAATTTTAAATTTTCATCACCACATTCCATATAACTCGGAGCCACACACTGTGTGGGACCATACCAGTGGTTGATGGAGTTCCAATTGGAGAAACAATTTCACATGATATGTGGACCCGGTCATAGATAATGTGACCTCTCTCCCAAAACACTTCATGTTCCAAGGTGGGAATAAGGACATTGGATAGAGTAAACAATAATGAAAAGGATGGGCACTCCCCAATAGACATGAACTAAGAAAATGTACATGGTTTAATCCATGTACCAAAACATGGGTGTAGTAGACGGTCAAAATGTAGTGTTCCAAAATGTATGTTGTAGTAAACGGTCAAAACACATGTTGTGTACATGATCAAAATGCATGTTGTGTACTAGGAAAATGAACAAGGAAAAATTCCCAGAGTGAGATCCTTTTTTGTACTTCATGATCTATGGGGGAGTTTATTGTATTGATGTGAACAACACAATTTGGGTACTGATCCTATTATTAGATAGTAAATCTACAAATAATTTTTGGTTTACCCCATGGCCTTTGTTTTTATCATCATCATTGTATAGTATAACTTCAAACATTGAGCATGTAAATCTAGTGGTGACACCTGATAAGAATTTCCTCTCTGATGAGTGTTCTTAAAACATTCAAATTCCCGAGTGTGTTCTCCTGGATGACTTCTATATGAAACCTTCGAGCTACAATTTTAGTATATGATTACTATTGTGAAATACCATTAGAACCTATGTCTGTTTTTCGAATATCTAGATATTCATATTATATGTTTTTTAGAAATATACCTCTATAGAGTTGACTATATTTTTTTGTATGATTTTTAGTTTTGGGGTTTCCATCATAATATTATTATACTCACCAATGCATGAGATATTACCAAACATTTCATGTCTTCTATTGGAGATCAAACTTTTTTTAGATCCCTAAATGGACCAAGACAATATAGGACTTCATGAGACCAGATAGACTGAGGTCTATTTTTATAATATAATGATAGTAAAAAAATTATTAGATTCATGTTGGGATTATTTTTCACCTCTTAAAGGTGGATTTTATTTTGAATTATTTATATTCATTTACATTTTTTGTAATATATATCTAGGATTTATATTTATAAAGGCATGGTTTTTCAGTGGTTTTATGATTTCATCAATTCTATGGGGTTGTACATTTGTGTGTTTATATATGTACTTAAGATAAATAATCCCATTTTAGTTATATGACAACATGAAACTAGTGTCTATCCCATGTAATATTGGAGGTGGTCTCGGGGAGTCAAAAAAACCGATGTTGAGAAGGGTCATGACATATGGATGCAACTATATGACAACCCATTTATTGAATTACTCTATGCATGACCACGAGTTGGATGTTTTGGTTCATGAACTATGTAATTGGAGGAACTATCCTTTTGCTGAATGGATCATTGTTTATTCAGATCATAAATGTCAAAAATAAATCTTCGAACAATGATAAATTAATCTATTTATGTATAGGTGGGTGGAATACATAAAATTTACCTTCCATGAGACTACTTAAACACCAAAAAATGACACTGAAAGTTCATTAGGATTGAATATTTTCAGAATATCTATCATGATCCCAATTATTGAGTGGTAGATGATGGATTTTTATCAGAGGTTCACCAAGAGGTTCAGGAATTGCTCGGACAACCAGAATTAGATGCCCTCATAGAGACATTATCCCATCTAAAATGGCCCCAAATCTATCATTTTATAATTCAATGTGCTTCATTTTTAGGGATATAATCATATCAATGGACTCACCTACTGGTTGTGTTGTTCATCGAATTGATACATTAAACTTCTACGGGAATTTTTGGGTGACATTACATATATGGGAAGTGATGATGATGGAATATCAATAATCTATATTGGTTGTTCATCCATTTAATTCCTATATTTATTTTGAGAAGTGTGGTCAAAATTTTTATCTAGGTATAGATAGGGAGATATTGTGATTCATCACACAAACCTCCACATGTCAGTAGGTAAAAGTAGAGAACTATCAACCTACTGGACTCTTACAACCTCTATCAATTATTGAATAGAATTGGAAAGACTACATCAGGTATTTTGTGATAATATTTTTTATATTGTCATGAGGAAGTGATGTTTTATAGTTGATCATTGATATTTTCTTCATGGTATCAAACATACTACAAATTCGGTAGATATTATCACGTTATGATTTTGGCATGATTTAAATTTGTGATATAGTGATCCTCATTGTTTTACCTTTTATATACTATCAGATATAAATTCCATGTCTTCCTCGTGATTATTGAATGGGGTTCAAAAGCCATTAGTTTAATAATTAATATACAGTGCTATATAATTATATGATCAACATGAATATTTTGAAATGAATTTTTGATTAAATTTATTTACCAAAGTGTCGAGGGTAAAAAAAGGGGTTCAGTATAAATACAATGTGGATGGGCTGATCATGAATTAGTTATAATTAATTATTTCTTGTAAACACGGGGAGGGGGACACTAGCTATGCATGGGATGGGGTCACATGGCTTTAAACATTTTTACCACCAGGTGACTCACACTGTTTCCCTAGGGGTATCCCTTTGAGAGGGCTTAAATAAATGTTCATCATAATATTCCATGAGATAGCATTAAGACCTAACACGTTATTCCAGGTATGTACTTGGAGGATTAATCATGTTTTCATTACTCCGTGCATGAAGTAATGCTAGGGATCTCAGTTTTGGATCCCCTTGTAAAAAAAACATTGTTTTTGGACTTATAATTATCACCTAAAATGATAAATGGAATTATAATAGAATTTACATGGATGTCCTATGGGTGACTCTAAAAACATTATAGAGAGATTCATATGATTTGAAATATATGGGAATGAATTTATATAATAATTAATACTTTGGTTTTGGAATCGTATGGATGTTTTAACCTAGCACAATCCCAAGCCAGGGGATAAACCATCTACTTAATCATTATATGAATCACATTACCTTTATTAAATCCATTCATTAATAATCACTGACAAAGATCAAAACATATATAATTTGGCATTTTTTCTATTATAACACATTTTTACTTATATATATTTTATTAATCCATTATGTCTTTCATTTTTTAATTATGTCACGGTGCTCATTTTATATTTTCAAGAGAAAGATTTATTTAGACACCCTTGGTGGTAGCCTATTTTGATTAAATCTAAGACTCTACATGGGCCACCACTATAACCTGATTTGAATTCATGTCTACAGTAAAATATAAAGAGAAGCATCTTTATACTGATTCTTTATTATATTTTTATAATATATATTGATGTATTAGATCAAGCATATTTTCAGGATTATATTAGTTGTTATACATGGCCAATTTTTATATTACATTTTCATGTCGTTTATGCTTGTGTCCCCCGACTCTCGTGCATTCTTCTGTATAGATACAATCTCATGATAATCATAATATGGTATCTATATATTATTTAGATTTTATAATTTATTTATTCACCATTCATGATTATTTATTATTTTTTATCTACTATCGGTAAATTGATTCTGCCTCATCTATGACATGGTATTAGTTTAGACATATTGGCTCTTCTTATTCATTTACATTTTCATTATCAATATCTACACACAACACATAGTAGTGAGGGAATGGTCTCCCCAATAACACACACATGTCCATCGCTTCTATTTGGTAGCTTCTAGCATTCGGGGAGGTGCACATGTGTTTATATAGCCACTTCTTGGGTCCACCATTTGGTGGAATATAGGGTCGGATTCTACAAAAAATGCATTTGATTCATTATATAAATTCCTGTATAAAATAAAAATTTTCAAGAATTTTCATTATATTTGGAGATATTTCATAAAAAATAAATCAATACAAAATAAAAACATTCATTATCTTATTATTATTTTCTTTTACAGTGATGATGAATTTTTTTATTAGTATTTGGACTACATATCATGTAGAAATCATAAAACAATGATATATTAGATTCCATTTGATATATAAATAATTTTTAAATATCATACCATGTTTTTATAAATATGTATTGGAATACATGTGTCAAAAAAATGAAGTCGTATTATACAATTGATAACTATTACTCTCTATCTTAAAAGAAATATTAGTTTTTATCTATTCTACTTATCATGAAAATTAAAATGACTTCTTCTCACACAAATATCATACATGAAATGCATATCCAAAATATCATTCGAATCATTGTGATCTAATTTATTCTAAAAAATATATTAAATTACAAACTATCATGTTGATAAATTTTATTCATACCATATGATTACTAATAAATATTATTGAAATTATTTGATCATTATATTAATAATCATAATTAGAATTATTTAAATAGGGGATTTTTTCATACATTAAACAAAAATAGTTACTTCAAATTATTTATTTAATTTGATACCAACTAGTTCTAGATTAGAGTTTTGTATATCACTCAGTGTATCAATTTTTGACATTGATTTAAAATAAAAAAATTGTTATAATATAATTTCAATTATAATTTTCAAGGTTCCATTCATAAAATATGATGAAATAAAATCATCAGACATAAATGTATTTTAAATATTAGGTTAAATATGATATTGTTATTTGAATAATGATTGAATCTATTTTAATATAATTTTATTTGAATTTTTTCAATTAAATAAAAATAATAGTAAAAATATTTTGTCAACGATAACCAATATGTTTAAATAATCATAAAAAAAATTGGAACTCGTTACTATTTATTTTAAAAAATTTAATTTTTATCAAACTAAAATGATACATTGTTTTCATTATAAAATATTTATTTTTACTTATATTATGATTGATAAAAATAATTAATTTAATTTGGATATCCTAAAAATCTATCAAATTATTAACATAATTTTGTGGCTTAAATTCAAATTTTATATGATCTTTTCACCCTTCCATATATTTTATTTTTTTAAATAACCAAAAATCACATTTTCACAAATCAAATATTTTTCCTTCAATGCCATTATTATCCATTCACAAACAAATAATGGAATACTACATTTTTACTTGATGTAAAATATTTTTATATATGTTCTATATAATTATTTATATAATTATTTTTATATGAATCCCATATGATCAATAATACAAAAAATAAATAACCAACTTATAATAGAAGATGTTATGATGAAATGTGTATCTTGAATATGTTTCAAATTATAATATAAAACATCATAATTCCCCATTTGTGCCTTCTAGATAAATTATTATTTAATTATATAAATAATAAAATTATAATGTTTTATAGGTAGATACACATGGTATAAAAACATATAATTTCATTGAAACAAAATATAAATATCTCTCAAAATCTCATAAAATGATAGGACATAACATTTCATGATATTACATCTTATATAAAACATTACATCATCACTCTTATTTCAATAATAAACATCAAGGACACATATCAATAATTATATAGGAATAATGTCATGTACATATATTATAATGTATTAAATATCATCAACACTCGTTACTAAATATTAGGAATATTATACATTGTAATAATAGTTATGAATGGATGGGACCTAATATTTATTTAATATATTTTAAAAATAAAAACATTTATAAATATATGTCACTATTTATTTTTATTTGAGATTTAGTCTATTTAAAACTATGAATTCTATAAAAATATTTAATAAAATATCTGTTTTTCTATATACATATAAATCATTTATTGTGGTTTCCAAATATGATATTTTTTTCATTAATATACATGTAAAATAAAATAAATTTTTGTGAAATTAAAACCTATATTTATTTATATTGATTGAGGAAAAAATATTCACCTACAATTATTCATTAGGAATAATTGTCATTGATATAATAGTACAATATCTCTCATTATACATGTTATTTATATAGTGTCATATCAATAAATTCAAAACTAATTCAATAATACAGTTTTTCCATTTAAAATCATTTTTACTATATTGATTAAACACTGTTAAATAGGGTGAATCTTTGATGGTAATATTTTATAGATTTTCCTTATAAATAATTAAATAAATATTAAAATAATATATATATATATATATATTTATTTATCATTTATGTATCAATTCCAATAATATATTAAAAATTGTAAAATCATCACAATATATTCAAAAAATTCTACAATTTTCTTATATCCTTATTTGGGTCTATAATATTTGTGTTATATATTAGTAAACTAAAATATTAATTCTTATTGAAATATTGAATAAGATCTATTTTAATTTTTTTATAAAAATTACAACCTACAAAATTCTTAAACAAAAATATCACATGTTTTGAAAATATTAAATCCCAAAATATAATTACTAGGGATATTATTATAACAGTTAAATTATTATATTGAAATTATCATTTCGGGTCATAATAAAATTTAATAATAGTCATTCATGTTTTATTCATATTATTGAACATAAATAAATCAATTAATTATAAAAATTATGGTTATTTTTTAATCTCACGGTCCATTTATAAATTAAAAATTTTAAAATTAGTACAAAAATGAATTGTATGATATGTTATATTTTTACATATATTTTACAGAAACTATTAAATAAAAATAATATTTTAAATCACCAGTCATGGTGTGAATTTATAATAATTATAATCAAATATACAAGATATATCATATAAAAAATAAGGAATAAAATAATATTTTTACATTATAAGACATTAAATCATTAATAAAAATTATGTTTTCATCACAATTCACATATTTAATACATATAATTTCATTTATTAAAATAACACTCAAAATGTGATTATTAACTAGATAATGACCCATTCTCAATAATTTAATATTTAAATATTTCATTATATGCATATAATTATTTATGTAAAAACATTTCTTCAAATAAAGTCAAATGATCAATTTTATATTATATGATATCAAAATATAATATATGAAATAATTACACCTATTTTCCTACAATATATAAAATATAGTGATCTTTTCATTAATGTTAAAATATATTTTATATTTAGAGTAAAATTATTATTTCTAATAATTCGTAATATTTTTTTAATATATTATTATGAATGATATTATCAAATTTTCACAAATAAACCATATTTGAGATTTATTTTAAAAACATTAATAATTTTTTTAATGGTTGGATAAAATATTAATTAGAATATATATATTTTTAGAATATTATTTTTATTATTCCTCACAAAAATCATTCATTTCCTACATACTACCTAATGGAAATAAATATTTTAATTTTACTATTTCATTTCTAATGAAACATCTAAAATTCACTAGAATCCTACAATTATTATTTAAATATTATTTGAATATATTGAATGTTGAATTCATAAAGATTAATTTTATTGTTACTCATGTATGAACCCATTTTATATTCAGGTATGGATCATATTAAATTCTCTTTAAATGTTTAAATAAGGACTAGTTTTATTTTCCTTTGACATAATGGAGGTATAAAGGGTGTGTGAGGATTGTTCGAATCCTTATTCCCATCAATTTTCAAATTCACAACAAGACACAGTGTATGTAGATACCCTATGGGATTGGCCCCATGGTTAATGAAAATCATTCAATTCTTGACAGGGGATAAACATGACACACTGATTGAGAAAACCATAAAGATAGGGATTAAAACCCACGTAACAACATTTTTTGTTTTTAATAGCGTGAGTAGGAATTATTTTCATATATTAACCAAAATCGTGCACCGAAATTGTGTGAGGTTCCCCCTTAGTACAGTGTATGGAACATTGTCGGTGAACGGTTTGGCCAACTATGTAGTGAAATTGTGTGGCCGACTTTATTGTGGAAAATGGCCTATTAGAGATAATTTATTTTATAACATAAATTTAATTCTAATTTATTTTTCTAGATAACAATGAACCCATGGGGTAGCACCATTGAAACATATTATATTACCTGGGAGATCATCTCCATCCAATCACAGAGTTGAGTGTCGATCGTCTCATTGGATTTACACCTGTAAGTAATCAAATCCTTTTATGTCATTATACTATTAAATATGGATTGATTGAGTTATTTAGGGGAATAATAGTATTCACTCTTTTGATGTTTTTCATTCATTCTTAATTATTTCCCTCATATTAGTAAAATCTTAGGTTGATACTGGGAGAACACTCTAATATGGACCTATGGTAGGCGGAATAATACTTTTTCTTTATTTCGAAGGATTTATAAATTTTTTATTATACAGAGTGCCTAATTAACTGAGTGATATTTTAGAAATAGAATTTATTGCATCACTAAAATGTATTCTAATTAACTAATAATTAATGAGACTCATTGATAAATTATAAATGGTAATGAGAATTGAATTGGAACTACCCAGTAGTTGCAGAGTTTAATTAATTAGAACACCAAGGATAGAAACAGAATTGATCATCTTTAATGTGTACTTCTACCCAATTCTAAGTGATGTAAATTTATTAAATGTAATTATAAAATGAATTTATAATTTAAAGGTAATAGAAGGATTTTTTCAACATATATGTCTATGTAATTTTTTGATTATTCAGGTTTCTAAATATTAATAAAAATTAATACATGTCATGATTATTTGGCTAGGCCACAAATTCATAGATCAAGACTTTTGGAAACTTTTAATTAATGTTTTGATTAAAATGATCACAATTATAAACCTTAACAAAATTATATGATATTGATTTAATGTTGATATATGGATTCTGTTACATAAGGAATAACCTAAGAATGATCATCATAGACTAATAAGGATACTAATTTACTTATGACTTAGTGGAAGATGGAATCCATATAATATGTAGAAGGGTGGACATAGACAGATGATTCTCTATATGCCTGAGTGATACTTGGTCTTCCTAATTAAATATCCAATGATTGACTTATATGGATGTTGTATATACATTCCATGGTTTACACATGGGCTCCCATAGTGGTCCTCCCAGGGAGATCAGAGTGAATGGTGTTGGTATACCACACCTAGATAGAAGTATTTGTTCTTATGAGGATATCCATGGATGTGATTATAAGGTTATTGGTTCATGATAATCATGTAAAGATACATGTATTACAATAATGGAATTTAAAGTATGATCTATTGTTCTTAATGAAATACGTATTGAAATGATTCATATGAAACATCTCCTAAGGAAAGAGTAGTCTATGATTTAGTCAGATTATTATACATTATTATTGGGCTATGTTAAGAAAACTACTATTCATATATCATTATTGGGGAATGCAGTCTACTTTCTAGGTCCTGATACATGTTTATTTAAATGAGGATAAACATACTATTTACATAGAGAAATATATCAGAGGCTAATGCAAGTATAATGGGACTAATGTCAATGCGAATTAAGATCATTATGGGATTTTTACTTTGAACAATTCCCTATAATTTTGTTTTACTACATGATAATTTTTTTATTATATGGTAATATAATGGATGTAATTAGACCCAATGGGTGGTGGAAAATTTGGATTTAATCTCCCATCCTACTCTGGCTACCTCTAGTACTTGAGAATATTTCATTACTATAGCTATGGATAATGAAATAAAAAAACTATAGTTTCTGTATTTCTTATTAAGATTACTCGAGAACCTGAACAATGGAAGCCTAATCATGCTAGGTGGTAATATATCCATTTGTCATTTTTGGTGTTTTTTATATGTATGGTATTGTTGTATAAATTCTGGTTATGAATGATATGGAGACATATGATAGTATCATTATTATAAATGTGATTACCCTTTCTATTATTCAATATTTCAACATTTGTATGTTTTCTATTGAGTGATTTATTTATTTCATAATCTATTTATTTTATGACTACTAATGTTGTGCTAAAATCTGATAATAAGGAATACTATCCCCACAGAAACAACCTAGGACATCATTTCATGTTGTCATACTCTAGTGTTTAAAGATATGTGAAATATACCATGTGGCCATATAGTGTCAGAGAACCATCATTGGCATCCAATATTGGGATGTTATATTCTAGTACTATAGTGTCTATTTTTTAGTACATTTTATTCTGGTGAAAATGAAAATGGAATTATGATGAATGGGAAATTAATTCTGATATTTTCCAATGAGGATCAAACCTATATATATGAAAAAACCCAAATTTCCACAAATAAAAATTACTGTTTATGAATTTTAATTATTATAGTATATTTAAGTCCACTATTGGGTGATGCACTTGGTTTGTGAGGAATCATTTATGTGATTGTAGGTTTTATTTTTATTTTTGAACCCAATGTGATGAGGGTATTCCCTCTCATGAATACTTTTAGGAATGTAAATGAATCAAATTCAATGAATTATGACTTGCCTTATAGGATTAATTTTTTTAAATGAAATTTGTATATGTTCTATGGTATATATTCTTTCTATTTTGATTGAGAATATCATTAGGTAATTGAGAATCATGGTTGTTATTTAGAGTTCATGTTATAACATATGAATTTTATTCTAGATTCAAAAAAATGTTCCTTTATGGACATAAGTTGTTCCTGTTATAACATAAGAAGTTCATGTTATAACATAAGCAATTTTCTCAAAAGGCTCAAGGAAATGAACATGTTATGGTGTGTATTATGTTGTCTCTATAATCTGGTTCATAGGAATGGTCCCTAATTGAATAGAATTTGATGAATCATTTGGTTCATCTATTTTAAAATATATTTCGACATAATATTAACTAATATGAAAACAAAATTGAATCTAAAATTTTATATAGCATAGAACATGAACAATACATAACCATAACTGTGGCTAGTTGGCAGTACATAATTCTTTCTAATGATATTAATGTAACCAATACTGAACTCAAGAAGCTGGAATATGGTTTTGATTCTTATATAGAATGTATTATATCTATCCAATTTTAATATTTTCTCTTATACTAATTTGTGAATCTAGTTTATGCATATACATGGAATTTTTAATGAGGTTACATTGTAATGTACTCTAGTGTAATCCCATCTGGGTGGATGTGACCATTATTCAGAGGTGGTGATCAATTTGATTCAATTAGATCTTCGAGTAGTTCTAGATAAGGAATTAGAGGAAGTACAAGACTTGGGTACTGAGGCACAGTTCCATGAAAAATTTTGTCATTCATGTAGTCTATTCAAGGACCACGGTGAGCTTCCCTAAATGGGGAAGTGTTTATTAGTGAGTTTAAATAGTATAATCCCTCAATGATTTCAAAGGATAATTGATCTCATACTATGGAGGAATAGATAGAGTCCAGGTAATATATTCTCATAATTCTTTCGAAATATACTGAGAAGAGTGTATTTCTCTCTATATATATTATATGTGATTCTACCAAGAGATGGTTCGATTTAATTTAACAAAAGGATCATAATAAGGATATTTATAAGAGGGAATTTCTTATTTCATGTAGTGACTAATTAATTTTCATGGAATTTTGGGATCATATAGATTGAGATTTTAGGCACTAAAAGCATGTCATGTGATAAATTATGGATTATTCGGTCTATTTTTTTTAGAACATTGGTGAATCATACCAATTTAGATGCATGGATACTTATCTAAATCCATGAAATTTGAGGATGTTCTTAGGAATAAAATTCCATTGGAAGTGAATGTATCTTGAAATACTCTGATTTTTTGGAATAATTAATCATGTTCTTATCATGGATAATATCCAACCAGAAGCTGGGGGTGAGCTATGGGAGTCCGACATCTTGATATGGTACTACAACAACCAGTAGTAAGAAGCATCATATGGATCTCCCACATGGTTATATCAGTAACTAGATAACATATTCAGGTAGTTTAGTTTGGTGAAACTAGTGAGGTAGACCAGTACAATTTGATCCTAAGTGCATGAACGACCTATTCTGGTGCCGATCTGAGGGAAATACTGGACATAATGTTGGGATTTTTCATAACCTTTCTTCTATCATCAAGTGAGAGAGAGTCTTCACTAACTCCATGTGTTGAACTGGGATAGGTGATTCTGTTCAGTCAATGATCTATAGTACAAATGGGTGATCAGGCCAATGAAGGGTATGTGACTATGATGTCAGACCCCATATTTACATGAACAATTGAGTGGATCAACCCATGGTAGCCTTGATGTATCACAAGGATATACATTAGGCACTATATATGCATTTAAACCAATACATGAGTAAAATAATCATAGAAATTCTACTATCAGAGTTATTATTATAGTACCATCTACTTTGGAAACTTCCCTTTTCTATATAAAATATTCTCATATATATAAATCTACTCCCATTATATAGAACCTTAGTCTCATAATTTAGTGTTTTGGTGAATTTATAACCCTTAATTCTATATTTTGTATTTCAATAGATGGTTTACATTAGTGCAGAGAGTGAACCATTTATATAGGAATGTATAAATTCCTATGGGACAACTTTTTCCTTGATAAGAAATTATTTTACATCATTACTAATATGGTTTTGTTGGTTCCCTTTCATCCTTTTAATGATTTATATCGTTTATAGGAGATCTTCACATCAATAGAGGGAGTCAAATTTATTCACACGGGGTAATTTGATATACATCATAACAGAGGAGAACCTCATCATCATGGTATGGGTGGGATGACATCCCAGATTTCATTTTCATAACTATATGATTATGGAATAAATCAGGAAAAAATTCCTTCTCATGGCTGATTGTTTTAGGGAATGTTTCTTGTACAAATTTTCCGGATTACCACTAATGAGAGAGGTTGATTTCTCTATCCATTATATTCCAGGAACTGCATTAGTATCCATTCCAGCATACTTGATAGATACTGTTGAGATATAGGAGATCAAGAGGTATTTATAGGGTTTAGATGATAAGTTGTTTGACATACCTATTACATCTACGTGGGGTTTTTTAGTTCTATTCTTTAAATGGAGGACATTACCCCCAGTATATGTGAGGGGTATTAACAATTAATAAATCTAAATGTGAATAACCAATACCCACTTCCAAAGATACATGATCACTTTTACTAGATCTGATGAGTATTGTTATTCTTGAAGATTGGTTTTTGATTTGGAAATAATAAAGTGTGTGTTAGACCCTTGGACGTATCTCGAATAGCCTTTTGATGTCGACATGGGTTGTATAAGTATTGAGTTATGTATTTCTGCCTCACATATGTGGAAAACAGTTTTCCTAGAAAGGATGGACTTTTTTTCTATGATTATTGGGATTTTGGTCATGGTATATGATGATGAAATATTGGAGTATTCTCATAGTTTACATTATCATTCTAAACGTCATGACGTCATATTGAATACAATTAGAGATATCAATTATATTCTATATTAAAAAAGGGAAACTTTTGGATAGATGTAATTCACATCCTAGAACTCATTATCATGGAGACAAGACTATCAATTTATCCATATAAGGTTACATCTCTAGTTTCCTAAGTAAATACAATGAAAATTTTCATGATATATAGTTTTTTGGGGATATCTAGAAATTCAAGGCTTTAAAGACACAACACCTCATGCCTATCAGTGATATTCACGGGCTTGAAAATGGATGGTGTAATTTTTTTATATCCAAATGTTTTGAATTCATCCTTTAATTGGTTAAAAGAGAGATTGAAATAAGTACTAATATTTATTTTTTGAGAACAAGGAATAAGATAAATTTTTTATTTCATGACATCAGGTATCTAGCATAGAGTAGTGTTGATTCAAGGGGGTAGAGTCCAAGCATACATGTCACTATAGATTCAAAGACATTATAGTAAATTACTATTTCCTGATATTGAGGTATCTATACTAGAACAAGGTTGAAAATGTTATAGACACTATTTAATCAGAGAGTTTTTTATTGAGGTACACGAGACTCAAAATACATATTTGTATATTCCAAAAACATGATCCTTGTCTAGGATTGGGATTTTTATTTGAGTACCTACATTATTATGACTTCCAAATAGAATAGATTCTTGTTAATGGATGTTTAGTGACTGATGGAATGAGTAGGGTTACATAGAAACAAGAAACTCAAGGGGACAGTAGTGAGTGGGATGTCATGTATTTTTTCTCTAAGATGCACATGGATGTAAAATCCATATAGGGATATAATTTTCTCAAATTTTTAGTTGTGACCTCTACTATTCTAGATGTTGTGAGGATACGACATCAAGAAGAATTTAAGGGCCTATTTTTATGGGAGATATTTGATGGTGAAAAAAATCCTCTTAATTGGACCATATCTGAAGAAAATATTCATCATATACATGTTCATGTATGGGTTTCATCAATCATGCATAAGGTGATGATGTGTGGATATCTTGAGTTAGATTCAGTAGTGAATCATTCTATTACCAAGATATATCATGGTTTTAATCTCTAATGCATCAGATTGTGTAAAAAATGTGATGCAACATGTTTTTTCATGAACTGTTCCACCTATCTGTTGTTGAAGGTGGAACATTATTGAACAACCATATATATATTGAAACTATCCATTACAGAGTGATTATTTGAATATGTTGTGAATGATTTCATGACTTGGTTACCGAGGTCACAATGATGCAATGATGTTGTTTTAGTTTTTGTTTATTGTATCATAGAGTAATCTAATTTCTTAAAAACCATAGTTACATTCTTAGCTAATCATCTTGAGATATTCTATATGTGTGAGATTGTACGTCACTAACAGTTCCCTTGTTATATCATCTCGGATAGGGACACTAGGTTTACATGTTTTTTATTAAAATGGTTTCAAAGTGAATTTGATGCACAAGTTTTACTAATCATTAAATACCACCACCAAACTGATGTTTTGATAGAGCACACAATAAATGTTATTAAATACATGATGTGTGAATGTATATTGGATTTTTGAGGCTCTTGGGAGACACACATACCCATAGTAAAATTAACCAATAACAATATATTTTTTGATACAATACATATATGAAATTTTGATCCTTTTTGAGGTAGGCCATCCCAATCACCAACGTTCTTGTTTGAGGGATGAGAAAAATTATGCTGAGACCTCAACACATAAAAGAGACTATAGAGTAGGTATAGTAGAATCCAAAGAAGATAGATACAATGTTTTTTTATTGAAATATTTCTTCTACCATAGTCAATAACTTCTAGAGATTGAGGATGTAGATCATGTCTTTTTACATATTTCCCCAAGGTTGGAACATAAGTTGGTCTGAGGTTATGGTAATCATTCAGAATGATATATCAGACAATTTGGGATTTTGGGGAGAATCTATCCCGTAACCAATATGTTGTTGTTACCTAAGAGGAACCAATCCATGCATGAAGACATTTAAATATCACAATTCTGTATTTATAATTCAGTCCATTCCTAATATTTTCATCCAGATGTAGTTTTTCTATATTAATATTCATCCTATGAGGGAAATCCAATTCATATTGTAGATTGTAAAATTAAGGTTATTTAAGGACATTCAGTTCCTATAGAATGGGAACCATGGAAGTACAATTGGGTATAAGATGAAACATAGGATTATTAATCTAATGCATAATAATAGTGTCCTTATTTTTTTTACATATTATTCTTCACCAGAAATTAGAGGGAAATTCCATGACAAATTTCTTAAAGGGGTATATTTTTAAGAACCCAATTCTATCATGAGGTATATATAATTATAAATTATATTTAATTGATTAATTGAATACTAAGGTGATGTTACTTGGAGTTCAGGTATGTATCAATGTTTTCCATGGATTTTTCAAAGCACTGAATCAATACATTTTGGAAGAAATATGTTGGAAATCTGGTTCTTTTAAAATGTGTGGGACTAGCAACATGTTCGTTGAAAATATTGTGCGGAATAAGAAAGGGGTGATAAAGGCTGCAATGTATGAGGAAACCATGTGTATTTTGGCGTAAATCCATAAAAAGGACCCTAATGATTTTTACAGTGGCTTTGTGAATGATTTTTTCAGGGTTAGACAAATCTGGAGCACAAATTGTGCAATTTTCCCACTAAAACAATAGATAGTTCACAGTTGGTGCATATTTTTTCCCATCACGAGGCTAATTATTATAATTCAAAATGAAAATTTTCCCTCAATTAATCATATAACCGAAATTATATTCTCATATCATCCAACACACAAAAGTGAACATCTGGGACAAACCCATTGAAGCATATCCTAGGAATTGGGAGACCATCGCCATTTCGACATGAAATTGGTCACTGATCGTCACCCTCGATTCTCATTAGTTTGTAATCAATTTTGGTTATGTCATTATTTTTATAACATCGAATGAATAAATTAATTTAGGTGAAAGATAATATTCCATATTTATTGGGTTTCTAGATGTTCTTTTTTTTACATGATCTATGTTGAATTCAGAGATGATACTAGATGATCAATCCTCTCTGAACCTACATTAGGTGGTCTTGTTCTTTTACATTAACATTAGTTTTTTATGTATATTTTTTTTGTCACATAATCTATTTTCCATGAATCACTATTGAAATGGAATATATTATTTGATTTAAATTTTTATTAATTACCTCTTAAATTTATTAGACCTATTGATAATTGATTAAGGGTTATGAAACATGAATATGATCCACACCATGTGTGTGTTATATAATAAATCGCACTAGTTTGGGGGAATATATATGCATCACAATAAATGTTCATTGTTACCTATTTCTAAAAGATTTAAATTAATTTAGTATAATTGTATGTTTAATTTATTAACAAATAGGAATGGAACATTGTGCAACTAGGCAATTGACATTTAATTTCTTTCTTAAGCATGAGTTACATCTTATATTGATAATTAACATGTGAATTGATTAAGGGAATGACCCTTATAAACATAGACCATGATTTCAACCACCATTATATATGAGGTTGTATTAAAATGGTCATTATTATGACCCTTGAGATAATTAAATAAAATTAGGTGACTATTATATCTTTCCTTGTTTGACACATGGGTCCATATATGAACACTAAAAATAGACTAAGTTGGACACTTCATTTCTAATTCCCTAGTGACACTTTGGATCTCTAGTGTACTGTTGTGAAAAAACATAGATAGATTTTTCTCAATTAGGCTGAGTGATTATTGGATATCTTCTAGGGACTACCAATGATGAAATAAAAGGAATTTTTTTAATACACCATGGGTGACACATAGTCTCCCTTAACAGACAGCTTGGATAGACTCAATGAGTGGTCATGTAATACCACACCAAGTGTGATACCTTATTTATGATGAGGAACACCATGGATGGGCATGTAAAGAGTTTGGTTCATCATATGCCTAGTGTGATACCAAGAATCCAAATAATGAATTCCAATGATAGGGTTAGGTTCTTGATTCAATACATAACCAAATTAATTATATGAAGAATCATACAACACAAAGAACAATCTTGTATCCAATCATATTCTTATAAATTATTGATGAGATTGGTTAGGAATCTCTTAAACACATATCATTATAGGGGATGATGGCATACATTCCATGTTTATAGACTTATTATGTCACGACCCGCCTTCACCAAAAGGAGGGAAGGGTCAGCAGATTGCCAGGCCCTTCCTTCTTTAAGTTGAAGGAGGGATAATGACCCCCCCCGAAACCCGCCTTCAATAGGTCCCGGAGTGGCGACTAGCACCAAGGGTATAGGAAATTTTCGAAAATGGAAGGCATTACCCTTTTTATTTTATAGGATCGAAAGATAAGGAGGAGAAAACCCAACAACACCAAGGTAGAAAGAAAAGTAAAGCCAAAAGTAAACCATTCCGACATGCATGTTTCAAAAGTGAAAGCCACAAAGTGCAAAAAGGTGACTACAAGGTAAGCACCAAAAAGAAAAGAGAAACAACTGCAACTGCTCCAAAAGTCCAAGCTAGTAAGGTCCTGCGTGATTCCCGAAGTCCTCCTAGAAACTTGAAAGTAGTTTATATACGTAGGGTGAGCATACAAGTACACTCAGTAGGGAAAACCAAGACTCTCGTGCACAAGTGGGGGAACGTACTAAAGTCCCGTGAGAAAAAGAGTAAACCAAACACCTAACAAGGCAAACTATCCATCCCAGGCCTCACCAAGGCTCGCTCCCCAAATAACGCAAGTCAAGTAATATATATATAAGAGCACATCGATGTTTGGGTACCCCGCGCCACTTTCCCACTGGTTATTGAGACATCCTACGCATCGGACCAATCCCGCCATTCTCACCGCAGTCCCACTGCCAAATCCCGCCCGCACACACCTGGGCCACATCCACACGCAGTCCCACTGCCAAATCCCGCCCGCACACACCTGGGTCACAACCACACACATTCCCACTGCCAAATCCCACCCGCACACACCTGGGCCTCAACTGTCACATGTAACCATGCCTGCAAACACCTAGGCCAGAACAACCACCGCTACGCCCGAAGACACCTGGGCTAAAGGATCCACTGCCACGCCCGAAGACACCTGGGCCTCATCCCGAAGACACTTGGGAAACCACCTGCCGCACACACCTGGCCAACCACCACAACACCCTGCCCGATGATTCTTGGGCTAATAATGGACTTCAGGCCATCACAGCCTGCCCGAAGGTACTTGGGCTATCCGGGAAAGGGAGCAGAAAAGGAGCTAATAACCAGCCACTAAGGATAGTGTTGGGAAAAACACCCTTCCCCCATAAATGGGGGTGTTCGGCACTAAGTGCTCAACTTGGGTGGGGCGCGAATAAGAAACACAAAGCTACAAGTATAGATATAGGTAACAAACACTCACCCAAAACTTAGGTTTTCCTAGCCAACCTACAGAACACAACACCACAGCGTCCGAGTCACAATTCACGACCCTTGCCCACAACCATTTGTCCCATTCTTGTTTCATGTTCAGTCAAATGTTCAATTAATTTTAAGCACTACTGGGCAACTACCATAAGCATAACCAAGGAAAGTGTCAAAGCATAGATCAACCAAAACACTCACACCCAGTTCTGCCAACAGAGGATCTCTCCCCAATTTGTGATAAAAACTCACAACCACTGAAACCATACCAACAGGAGATCCCATCCCCCAAATTCACACAGCCACCGAGAGTATAAAAGAGCAGGGGATCCCATCCCCTCCCACATTTCCAGCAAACGGCCCGAAGGGAAAACAACCACCAAGAAACACAAGTCAGGGATCTTTAGATTTAAAAGATTTAATACACTCCATGATTTCAAATTCCGTGTGTTCTAACCGGGAGTTATCACAGAAGGGCCGATCCTGGTGCTTTCAATTATTCAGCTGGATATACGTGGTTAACCAATTTCACAGCAGGAGTTCACAATTTCAGCAACCCATTTAAAACATCACGAGGGGATTCAAGTGCACACACACGACCACCAACGGCCTCAATTTTCAGAAAACATAAACTAGTACAACAAAAGGGATGATCACAAGATAAAGCATAACAACGATCACAACCCCTTCCCCTTCTTCCTTTAGAACTTCGATTATTATCTTCATTGGGGTTTGGTTCAACCAATTCCATAGGAACAAAAGTAACGCCCACCCCGCATGATACACAAAAGTGAGAGACGAGAGAAATTCCCTACTTGTTGATAGATGATCAACGTTTAGGCCGGGGGCGCGGAACTTTACGGATAACGACGCGGCGGTCCTGATGCACCAGAAGATCCACGATCGAAGAAGGGGGGGGAAAGCCACGGCCTAACCCTTAATTTATAAGGCCTGGGGACGGTTGAGATGAAAACACAAAACCACGGAAGACGAGGGAGTCGTGGGTTGACCACGTGGCATGACTCGTCTTCCGTGGTTTTGTGTTTTCATCTCAACCGTCCCCATCCCTTATAAATTAAGGGTTAGGCTGTGGCTTCCCCCCCCCCTTCTTCGATCGTGGATCTTCTGGTGCATCGGGACCGCCGCGTCGTTATCCGTAAAGTTCCGCGCCCCCGGACTAAACGTCGATCATCTATCAACAAGTAGGGAATTTCTCTCGTCTCTCACTTTTGTGTATCATGCGGGGTGGGCGTTACTTTTGTTCCTATGGAATTGGTTGAACCAAACCCTACTGAAGATAATAAACGAAGTTCTAAAGGAAGAAGGGGAAGGGGTTGTGATCGTTGTTATGCTTTATCTTGTGATCATCCCTTTTGTTGTACTGGTTTATGTTTTCTGAAAATTGAGGCCGTTGGTGGTCGTGTGTGTGCACTTGAATCCCCTCGTGATGTTTTAAATGGGTTGCTGAAATTGTGAACTCCTGCTGTGAAATTGGGTAACCACGTATATCCGGCTGAATAATTGAAAGCACCAGGATCGGCCCTTCTGTGATAACTCCCGGTTAAAACACACGGAATTTGAAATCATGGAGTGTATTAAATCTTTTAAATCTAAAGATCCCTGACTTGTGTTTCTTGGTGGTTGTTTTCCCTTCGGGCCGTTTGCTGGAAATGTGGGAGGGGATGGGATCCCCTGCTCTTTTATACTCTCGGTGGCTGTGTGAATTTGGGGGATGGGATCTCCTGTTGGTATGGTTTCAGTGGTTGTGAGTTTTTATCACAAATTGGGGAGAGATCTTCTGTTGGCAGAACCGGGTGTGAGTGTTTTGGTTGATCTATGCTTTGACACTTTCCTTGGTTATGCTTATGGTAGTTGCCCAGTAGTGCTTAAAATTAATTGAACATTTGACTGAACATGAAACAAGAATGGGACAAATGGTTGTGGGCAAGGGTCGTGAATTGTGACTCGGACGCTGTAGTGTTGTGTTCTGTAGGTTGGCTAGGAAAACCTAAGTTTTGGGTGAGTGTTTGTTACCTATATCTATACTTGTAGCTTTGTGTTTCTTATTCGCGCCCCACCCAAGTTGAGCACTTAGTGCCGAACACCCCAATTTATGGGGGAAGGGTGTTTTTCCCAACACTATCCTTAGTGGCTGGTTATTAGCTCCTTTTCTGCTCCCTTTCCCGGATAGCCCAAGTACCTTCGGGCAGGCTGTGATGGCCTGAAGTCCATTATTAGCCCAAGATTCATCGGGCAGGGTGTTGTGGTGGTTGGCCAGGTGTGTGCGGCAGGTGGTTTCCCAAGTGTCTTCGGGATGAGGCCCAGGTGTCTTCGGGCGTGGCAGTGGATCCTTTAGCCCAGGTGTCTTCGGGCATAGCGGTGGTTGTTCTGGCCTAGGTGTTTGAAGGCATGGTTACATGTGACAGTTGAGGCCCAGGTGTGTGCGGGCGAGATTTGGCAGTGGGACTGCGTGTGGTTGTGGCCCAGGGGTGTGCGGGCGGGATTTGGCAGTGGGACTGCGGTGAGAATGGCGGGATTGGTCCGATGCGTAGGATGTCTCAATAACCAGTGGGAAAGTGGCGCGGGGTACCCAAACATCGATGTGCTCTTATATATATATTACTTGACTTGCGTTATTTGGGGAGCGAGCCTTGGTGAGGCCTGGGATGGATAGTTTGCCTTGTTAGGTGTTTGGTTTACTCTTTTTCTCACGGGACTTTAGTACGTTCCCCCACTTGTGCACGAGAGTCTTGGTTTTCCCTACTGAGTGTACTTGTATGCTCACCCTACATATATAAACTACTTTCAGGTTTCCAGGAGGACTTCGGGAATCACGCAGGACCTTACTAGCTCGGACTTTTGGAGCAGTTGCAGTTGTTTCTCTTTTCTTTTTGGTGCTTACCTTGTAGTCATCTTTTTGCACTTTGTGGCTTTCACTTTTGAAACATGCATCTAGGAATGGTTTACTTTTGGCTTTACTTTTCTTTCTACATTGGTGTTGTTGGGTTTTCTCCTCCTTATCTTTCGATCCTATAAAATAAAAAGGGTAATGCCTTCCATTTGCGAAAATTTCCTATACCCTTGGTGCTAGTCGCCACTCCGGGACCTATTGAAGGCGGGTTTCGGGGGGGTCATTATCTCTCCTTCAACTTAAAGAAGGAAGGGCCTGGCAATCTGCTGACCCTTCCCTCCTTTTGGTGAAGGCGGGTCGTGACATATTAACATAAATAAGACTAGACTGTTGGTTTATTCAGAGACATACATCTAATGATGACATTGGTGTCATAGGCTGTTATCCTTGATAACTCAATCAATTATGGGTTGTCTAAATTCAACATAGATTTTAAAAATTCTATTACATGGAACACATTTTATTATTATATATTCCTATATCAAATGTAACTAGACACTGTTAGTAGTGGTCTAATAAGGTATTATCTCTCACACTACTCGGGATACCTTCGGCACCTGAAGTGAATTTTTGACATAATGTGTGGGTAATAGAAGGATATCAACTATAGTTTTTTAATTTTTTATGAGTAGAAGGAGAGAACATGACATAGATAAGGATCAATATTCATGGTGCAGATAGATCCTTTTCAGATCTTTTTTATTTTTTATATGTATTTTACTATTGTATGGATTCTTATTTTGGAAACCTTGTAGGAATATAACAAGATAGTAATTTTATATTATATTCCATATCATATTGTTTTATAAATATTTATTTGGATTTTTTCTATTTTCAGATTGATTTATTACATATTCTATTGAATTTTTGACAACTACCAATGCGTACACTCTGAGAAGAGGGAATAGTTTCCTACAAACACATTGTAGGCCCTCAGTACTAGCCGGTAGCCTCTAGAATTTGGAGAAATGTGCTTAAGGCAATGTATCCAACCAATATCAGGGAACCATTACCAGTATCCAGGTTAGGTAAGTCACAACTCTATCTCAAGGATGATAAAAAACTAGACTCTATAAATTCCTCAACACTTATCAATATATACTCATAATTTATACAAGTATAAAAAGACATTTTTATATCACCTTGGAATAAAAAAATAAAATTTATTTCCAATGAAAATAAAATCCATATCATATGTCTAATAATAATATTTTTTCTCATTTTGGTAAATATATAAATTTTTATAAATTACAATCCATATTTTTTTTGAAAAAAAATAAAATATTTTGAGCATTATGAAAATATAATTGAATCAAAACATATGTTTACCAATTCATAAATAGCTGAATCCAAATATCTTCTCCTTTATTAATAATTTAACTAATATAAATATTTCACACCACATAATATAGGTGAATAATATTTTTTGGAAAATTAATGACATATGAAAGTTGGATATAATATTATATACTCATAAAATCATAAAAACTCTTGATGTCCTGTTTTTTAATCTATATATTATAAAATATTTACTTTACCTTTATATGATAAATTTCCCATTTTAAACTCCCTCTTCCTAAAAACAACTAAAATGGTTTCCAGTCCTTATAAATGATTTGTTATTTATGGAGAAAAAATAAAAATACTAAATTATTTTTATTTAATCAAAACATATTATTGATTTGTATGTTCATTCCTATATATATATTAGAAATTAATTTAATATATATGGAATGTGTAATTAATAAATACCTAATATAGGATGAGTTTTTTTAATCTTAAATATATTACATGAATTGTAAACAAATTCATCTTTAAAAACTCATTTGATGATATATACATTATTTTTTTGTACGTAATAAAGATTAAATATTCTTCATGTGACATTATATTTTATTTATAGACACATTATTTATATTTTAAATGACTATTTTTATTTGATGATTTTATTAATAATGTAATTATTATCTTAAAAACCAATCCTAAAAGATAAAAAAATTACCATAACAAAATATTGTTTTTCAAAAAAACATTCAATCCATGTATGAGGTAAATACACCGATTTATTATCTCAAGACCAGTACCTTAATTAATTAAAATTACATAGATATAAGACTATAGATAAGGAATGATGAATATATTAAGACATGGTACGGGTAAAAAATATAATAGAAGATATCATAAATATACACAACAAATAAGGAATGATGAATAAATTAAGACACGTTCCATTAAAACCATATTTTTTAAATAATATATCAACAATAAAAGCTTATAAAATAATTCTATATAAATAATCAAATTATAAGGAAACATAACCCTGGATATTCTACTCGACTAATGATCATATGGAATATCAATTAGTACTATCAAAATTCGGGAATATATATTGGAGGACATCAAATATATATCATCAGGGCCTCAAAAAATACTCATGAAAATAAATGGTTAAGGCCTCAACCAAAATCCTTCTTAGTTTTGTCTCACGACACCTTTCGATGCATCGAGGGGAAATAGTTGGCCCCTCCATCCCTTATTAAGTCCAATAAATTCCTCAAATGTAAATAAAAATATATATTTAAATCAATGTGTCTCATAAATCTATGAAATAATTGAATAACAAACATAGATGAAGGCCCACTAATAAATTTATTGGGATATTATTGAGTGATAAACTATTTTCTACTTTTGGAAAAAGAGTTCCTCTGGGATAAAATTTGTATTTTTTATATATTTATATTCTAAATATGTATATCCTAGAATGGAATATAGTGTAATAATTAAACTAAATTTTTAGAAAAATTTACTTCTAGATGAAATGAAATCCAATAAATAAGGAATTTAAGACACTTTAGAAATGAACTGATTTAGTGCTCTTTTAGGGAAAATAATAAATAGTCACTAAAATATAATAAGGAATATTTCTAATATAAATGAAGGAATGAACAAGGATATATTTTCATGAAAAAATAATAGATATTAAAATTATATTGGACAAAAATTTATTATGGGGTATATATGAAAAAATGTACGAAATTGGGAAGATCACTTCAATTAGGCCTTACATTCAAAAGATTTGTTAAGGTAACCATAAAAATGAATATAATTCCCTGTAAAATAATGATGAACATAAATTGACAATTTTTTTTGGAACATATAATTAAAATATATAATTATTATATATAAATAATGAAAAATTATATCAGGGTAAAGAGAGATAACTCGTAACCCGAATGAAAAATTTATGTTAGGGGAGAATCACTTACCACTATTCAAAATTTGAACTGTATTCCCCATTAAAATAATCACCATAAAATAAATAATTGAAGATAATTAAAATTATTATATTCATTTATTGATATATAAATTGTCAGTATACATATATCACTGACAATAAATAGTTTTTCAAAAGAATAATCTCATGGAAAGGAAATCGAGATGAGAAAACCCTTATAATGAACATATAAATGATGTGTGGATTAATCAGTGAAATAACTAGGTGTAATAAAAATAAAATAAAAAAATATAATGTGTGCATACATTATAAAATATTCATATTTAATTTGACATGTTTTCATGGAAAACCACAACTAATGACATAGATTGTTAACTCAATGAATGGAAATTGAGTTCTGAAACCCCTTACAAAGTTAGTATAATTGGGAAAAGCCTAAATTGATGGGATGATAATGTGGAAAAAAATCATATCCAGAAAATGTATAAATTCGAATACCAAATAATGAAATAAATATTTCATTACACACATAATCTTGGCATTATACAATCAATGATTTTTTATTATAACCCCATGAATGAAAATTTATTTACGAATCCCCTTACCTTTTGTATGAATGTCTTCATCACCTGACCTTAATGTAAGTTCAAGGACCTCTCAGGTCCATTCCGTTACTAAAATAGGGTGTTTGAGGTGTTATGGGAGGTCAAGGTGACATATCCCCAACACTTTTCTAAATTTATAATTATGTGAATAGCTTCATTGGTGAATAGTTGCATCGGTAGCCTTCTTTGAATAGTGAAATGGTATCCTTATGTGAACAGTGCATCGGTATCCTTAGGTTAATACTGTCATCGATATCCTTATGTGAATAGTGCGACTATGACAACCCTATTCATTATTACACACTAAATCAGGATTTATTACATAAACATCAAATGATAGAACATGAAAGATCGAGATGCCTAGTGTCTTTGGGGAAGATGATCATTACATAACAACATAAAACATGATATACAACATCATTATTAATAACATCCTTTACATTAACACTACATTCCCTCATACTTATCATTTCATAGGATTACCCGAGGACATGAATAAAAAAGGGTCAGCTATAAATCCCAACAAGGGAATATACAATGAACAACATGTCTAATACAATACATGTTAGAAAACAGGAATATGAATGGAGAAAAAGAGAAATATTTACATAAAGGCATGATAAATCATGATAATCATAACATGGAAATCTGGAAACAAAACTTAACATTTAATTATCATGAGCCAAGGCTCCTTCCATATGGAGCATGCTTAAACCCACATTGCACATGAACCATGAGAAACCCCTCGTAGCACATGAATTAGCATGAGTAAACACAAATTTCACAGGAATCATGAGTATAAAATCATTGCACATTAATTAGTATGAGAAAAACCTCATTTCACTTACTTATTATGATACTATACTTTACCCAATGGACTGGAGTGCTATGAGGGGACACCCTTCTTAAAAATTTCATTTCATGTATAAGTGTGCCCCATGGATCATAAAACATAGTATCAACCATCATCATTTATTCCAAGATAAAGGATATGTAATACATACATGATGCATTATAATATACAATTATATGTTCATAAAGGTGATTAACCTTGATTGATATATGGGCATGGTATTCACTACACAATGACATTGGCATGAAAAATCATAGTGTAACTTCATCAACATAATGACATGAAATAAGAAATCATAAAACTGTTTTATGAGGAGAAAAATTTGTATTATAATATATATAAGAAATATAAATTAAGGGGTTACTATTGATACAATTCCCAACAAACATAATGTAATTTAGATACATAATTCAAAAGAATTACATGGATGTAAAAAAAGGAGAGAGAAATCCCTCGTGGAATTTCGGCATTATAACCAGTGTACATGGGACACATTAATGAGAGATATTTTGGTCTCCCATAATTAAATAATAAATAAGTAATTATGGGGGAGGTGATAAATCACACAACAACATTTTTAATTGAAAATAAAAGGTAATAACAACTTAAAAAAATTGACAAAAATGAGAAAAAAAAAATCCCTTACTTGGAAGTGTGATACTGAAGGCTTGGGAGAGGCTTAAGAGAGGTTTATTTAGAGATTTAGGAACCATGGGATGATACAAGAGAGAGGAGGGAATAGTTTGGATGATCTCCAGAAGCATGTAGTGAAGAGGAAGTTGGAGCTTCAGTGAGATTATATAGGAATGGATAGGGAATTATTTATTATTTAGGTTTTGGTCACCACACATTAAACTAATCAAACCCAGAAACCATTCCATTGTTTTTTCCGATGTTTTTTCCAAAAGGGGTGTGGAAAATAATATTTTATAAATACAATGTACTTTAATCTTAATATAATAGGTATTTTTATATGGATGTTAGCCACACTCTCAAGGAAAACAATTTAAAAAGTCCAAATGTTTTATAAGCCTTGAAGGGTCCACCAATGCTTTGTAAAATAAATAAAACATACCGAAAATCACATTATTTTAATGGTAAAACATATATTTTATGAACATAATGTTTAATTTTTTTAATACATCCTTATTGTGTCAATATGATGTCATTAAACACAATATATATTTAAACAGTATTTAATTTTTACCCAAAAATTCGACTGGATGAGAAAATTATAAAAAATTCAAAATTATATAATTTTGATGTCCTAATTCCAAAAAATAATATTTAATTTATCTAATTTTTTTTAATGTTATTTCTACGTTTAAAATAAAAACGGCCATTTATCGAAAATTCATGGGTTTTGACAAAAATAGCTTTCAAACCATAATAAAAATTACATGAGCATTCATAAAATTTTATGATCAGTTATATTTAATGAAAATTAATTTTATAATAATAATAATAATATTTTATTGAAACAATATTTAATTAAATATCCAATAATTCATAAAAATATTTTTATTTGTTGAATATTAAGTTGAATTATTATTTTCACTTTAAAAACAATTTAAAAAGTAACAATAATAAATTAATTCACATTATATAAAGAAAATTTATGTAAAAAGTCATAGTACTAGGGTCTTCTTACATATCCCCTTATAGCACTTGCATCCGACCTAAGTGTAAGGTATGCAATGGTGATAGGCTCTTGGGGTGGCTCTAATAACATCGCTCAGGTGGTAATCTCTTTTAACTTCCACTTCTCCCATAGTCGGTTCCACCCAAGCTTAACATTTTCATGCATGGCTAGGTCTTTGTCAAGAGTGAATCCTAAGGAAGAATCCTCCTTTCTGTGCTCTAACAAATGCGATTTGTACGGTGAAAGTCTGTTTCATGAGGCCATCACATCCTTTCTATGAGTAAATTGAATTTTTTTAAAGATTTATATTTATAATTATCACTTGATCATTGTGCAATGGATATATTAGCAATGGTCACAATTCATAAAAATATTTTAATATCTAGAATCTAAAAACCAATGATGTTTACATTTTATATAACCATGACATGAAATTTAATTAGATCTTGAGGAATTTTGAATAATGAATGTTTGTGACATTACAATATTCCCCCCTTAAGAATATTTATCCATTAAAATTTCTTTTTCCCACACAAAAAAAGATGTGGGTAACATTGCTTCATCAATTCCTCTAATTCCCACTTCACTTATTCAAACACGTGGTTTCACCATAACACCATGACGAGAAGAATTGTCTTATTTTGTAAAACATTTTTCTATGATCTAAGATATTCAATAGTTTCATTTCATAAGAAAGATCGTTGTCTTACTATACTTCTTCTGAAGAGATTACATGTGAAGGTTTTGGTATGTACTTCTTTAAGAGGGATACAAGAAAGGCATCATTTAATATGTCCATGGTATTTGCAAGTGCTAGTCGATAGGCCATAGTCCTGACACAATCAAAAAAATCGAAGGGGGAGATGTACCTAGGACTTAACTTCACTTTATTTCAATACCTCAAGACCTTCATCCATGGAGATATACATAAAAATTCCATGTAACCAATTTTAAACTCATGTTCTCGTGGGCAGTTATCTGTATAACTCTTCTGTCCACTCTGGGATGCCTTGATAAGCTGCTGAGTATTTTTCACCTTCTCTACCATTTCATAGACAATTCCGGCTCATAGAATCTTATTCTCACCAAAATTATCCCAACATGTCTGTGTTATGAACCTCTTCCCATACAGGGCTTCATAAGGTTCCATTAAGATTCTTTATTGGAGACTATTATTGTAGGAGAATTCAACCAGTGGAAGATGTAGGTCCGACCTACTTTTGATGTCCATAGAACATGATCATAACATATCCTCCACTATCTAAATAGTTTGTAATTATTGGCTTTGTGTTTGGGCATGATAGGCCATACTAATGTTCAGTTCAGTATCCAGTGAATGTTGAATACTTTTCCAAAACTTATAGTTTAATCATGGATCTCAAACATATAAAATAGATTGTGGTACTATATATATCCATACCACTTCCCGGATGTATATCCATGCCTCTTGATCTAATGATAAATCTAGCCTAATGGAAATGATGTGTGAACACGTTGTAAGATGATCCTTGAAATAAAATATTGAATTGATGCCTTTGGATGTATTCGTATGTCCGGTGGCGAAGTCATTGTTGATGTTCACCCATTTCTATACTTGTATAGGAAATGGTTGCATCATCCCCTTATACTAATGCATCTATTCCTTCACTTTCTAACAAACCAGGAACTTTGATGTATACCCAGTGATATCCTTCTTCATATTATCGCCTCAATAATTCTCTCAAAGATCTCAATACATCATTTTGTTTCATGGTTGATTAAAGAAATTTGAACTATGGGCATCATCCCAAAGTTCTTTCTTTATCTCCAGACGTGATGGAACACTTAGTCAATTCCCAAATCTCACAATTACTTCATCATTAACATTGAACTCCAACGATTTCCCTTTTCTAATAGCTTCTACTTTCTTCTGAATTCCCACAACATAATTTTGAGCATCCATTATCCTTTCCAAAAGAGACGGTTGAGAAATCATTTGTGAATGGATTGATGATGTTCCTTTATTTATGAATCCCAATTACATCTTCATCAAATCTATCAATATTTGATCCTTATCAATTGTCATCGACGATTGAATCAATGGGTCCTTTCTACTTTGGGCATCTGCCTCCGTGTTCTCTTTCCCAGTGTGGTAATTGATTATGCAGTCAAAGTCTTTGATCACCTCTAACAATATTTGATGGCGCATGTTCAAATATTTCCATTTGAATATATACTTGATGATTTTGTGGTCCGTATATATTTAACACTTCTCCCCAAAGAGATAATGCTACCATATTATTACCCCAAAGATCACCGTAGCCAAATCCTGTTCATGTGTTTGATAATTCTACTAATGAAATTTTAAATTCCATTAATCATGGGCAATGAGTTTTTCATTTTCCATCAACACACAACACATTCCCTTCATCGAAGAATCACTGAATACCACAAAAATTCAATCCACTTGTGGGTAATGTGAGCACTAGAATAGAGATAAGCCTTTTTTCATCTCATTGAATAATTATTTGGATTCATCACACCATGAATACATTACTCCCTTTTGAGATACCTTGTTAAGATGGTTGAATAATCATGTGATATATTTTCACAAATTGATGATACTATATATATAGCCCCATGATGTTACTGATATTCCAAACTAATGTTGGCCTCAGCCACACACAATGGTAGCTACCATGGAGGGATCCACAGATAACCCATTTCATGTGATGATATGGACAAATAATGAGACCTCCTTCAATCAGAACTCACACTTTCATTACATTGCATAGAGCATCTCCTTTTGTGTGGTCTCTATTATAGTTCTCAGATTCTCCTCATGAACATTCTTGGTTTTGGTGAATATGAGAATATCATCTATAAATACTACCTCAAATTTGTTTTGTTAATCTCCTAAGACCCTATTCATCAATTCCATGAAGATTTCAGTAGAATTAGGGAGACCGAAAGTCATTACTTAGAATTCATAGTGCCCATATCTTTTAGGAAAACCAGTCATGGGGATATCTTACTTCTTCACCCATACTTGATAATAACCCGACCACTAATCCACCTTGGAATAGTATTGTTCACTAAAAATCTTATCAAACAAGTCATAAATTCTTGGGATATTATAATTGTTCTTTATCATGATTTTTTAAGCTCGTGATAATCGATGTAAAGGCGCATTAACCAATCTTTATTCTTGACAAAGAGGACTGGTGCACCCCATGGTAAAGCACATGGGTGTATAAAACCTTTTTCTAGAATCTTCTATAGTTGTTTCTTCAGATCCTCATGCTCCACCACAACCATTCTATACGGAGTATTTGAAATTGGAAACTCCACAGGTATAAGGTCAATTTAGAATTCAACATCACTTCTAAGAGGAAGACTAGGCAATTCCTCAAGAAACACTTCAGCGAATTCTCTATCAATAAGCATGTATTAAAGTATGGTTGCCTACATAGACTCAATCATATGAGGTAGATACATGTGCTCATAGGAATGTATTATCCATGCTTGAGATGATAGAGAAAAAGAAGATTCATCTTCTCCATGAAATTGTACAAAATCGGAGGTCGATTCTCCACATGGATAATGATTTCCCTCTCACAGAATTTTTTATGGATCTATATAGGGAAGCTAATCCATACCAATAATATCATCAAATTACACTAGAAGGAGTATGATGATGTTTTCTGGGATGTTCAATCCGACAATTTTGACAGTGGATGAGTTATATTCATGGGATACAATGATTTCCTCATTTTTTGTATACACAAACATCCATACTTCTCTAATTTGTGTTGGTGTGGGGATTGTTCTACTAATGATTGAAGATAAAAATGAATATGTAGAACTATGGACAACACCCCAAACATTATCATTTTGAATCTAGTTCAACTTATTTACATCAACCAAAACAACTATAGGTAACATAACTATTATACACATTAATATTAATCCAATGAAAAAAATTGTTAACGTATACATTAATATTATTTACATAGATTTTTAATTTATTTGATTAAATCTATTTTATTCATGATCTAATATATTACATATATTTTCAGGGTAATTTTTCTTAATTCCATTAAAAATGGTTCAAACTATGATTGTGAATATACCAAAGCATATTTCCCAGGAGTGTCGTAACCAATAGTGCAGCAAGGCCCATTGTTTTGTACCATGATACCCTGAGAAAGCCTAAAAATAATTTTTGGGGATTTGAACCGTAGGTACATTTGTCTCAGAGATGCCTCTACCTGCTCGTTTCCGGATAGGGATGTTTTCATCGATAAACAACATACTCAATAACCACAAAAATATAAGGAAATTTTATTATACATTGAATTGTATCTAATGATTCACTATGGTTTTATAATCCTAATAAGAAAATAACTAAACCTATCATCTGATACCAACTATGACTACACTATTATTTATTACAGAAGAAATCATGATTTTTTTCAGAAAAATCACTACTAACAACATGAATGATTGAGAGGTCTAGAGTTGTTAGCGATTAGGAACAATACATAACAACTTAAAACATTAAATAGAACATCTTTATTGGAAAATTCATTTAAATTACCACTACATTCCCACGTACATAGCATTTCATGGGATAACCTAAAAACATGCATAAAAAGGGTAAGGTATAAATCCTAGTAAGGTAAAAACAAGGAATAACTTAAGGAAAAAAATACATGTGAAAAAAGGAATATCAAATGGAGAACAAGAGAAACATGAAAATAAAGGTATGATAATGGATGATTATCATGACATGGAAATGTGGAATCAATAATTATCATGGAATTAGCATTACCTATGGCTCATTGAAAAAGGATAATGAGTAAACCCTCATTTCACAAGAAGCATGAGTTAACCCTCGTTGCACTTGAATTAGAATGAGTAAACACTCATTGCACATGAAGTATGAGTAAACCCCTATTGCACTTTAATTAGCATTAGTAAAAACTCATTGCACCTGACATATCATGATACAATACTTTACCCAATACAATCAATCTCTACTTGGGTGCACACATCTTAAATATTTAATTTCATGCATATTTGTGACACATGGATCATACCACATGGAATAAACCATCAACATTTATTCCTTGATTAAGAGATGTGGAATAAAATCATGGATCTATATAAAAAATAATTAAATGTTCATAAAGTTGAATACCCTTGATAGATAAATGGGATTGGTATTCAAAACACAATGACATTGGCATAGAAAATAGTAGTGCAGTTTCGACAACATAATGACGTGAAATAAGAACTCATAAATATAGTTGATGAGACAGAATGGGGTGTCTCATCATATTGAAATGAAATGGAAATGGGGATATGTAGAAACATATCCCAAAAAATAATGGAATTTACATTCAAAATTCAAAATAATTACATAGATGTGAAACAGGATAGAGAAATCCCGCACGTAATTTATGCAAGGTAACAGGTGTACATGGGACCCATTAATGAGAGAGAAAGTGCTCTTCCATCATAAAAACATAAATAGGGCTGTTTGGGTGAGGTGATAAATCATAACCCAACATTTGTAATTGAAAAAAAGGTCATAAAAACTAATATAAAATTTGAAAAAAATGAGAATGGAAGAAATCCCGTACTTGGATGTGTTATACCTAAGGATTTATGGAGGCTTGAGAGATGCTTCATGTGAAATTGGGGGCAGCTTGGGAGGATTCTAGAGAGAATAGATAAGAGGTTCGAAGATTTCCAAAGGCATTTAGTGAAGATTTATTTGTAGCTTGGGTGGGTTTATATAGGAAAGGAGAGATAATTCCTTATTATTTTGGTTGGGGTCACAAGACATTAAACTAATCAAAACAACAATGCAGCTCATGGTTTTTTCCTATGGTTTTTTCCTAAGGGGATTCGAAAAAAATATATTATATGGGAAATGGATGAAAATATTATAATAATTGGGTTTATTGTGTGATGGTGAGTCACACTCTAAAATAAAACAATTTAAAAAGAAAAAATGTTTTATAAGACTTGAAGGTTCGTCCAATGCTTTGTAAAATAAATCAAATAAACCAAAAATAACACTTTTTTAATGGTAAGACATATTTTGTACGATCATAATGTTTATAGTATTTTACTACATCACTATTGGATCATTATGATGTTATAAAACACATTATATATTTAAATGGTATATAATTTTTACCCAAAAATGTGACACTAAAAAAATTATGAAAAAATCACAATTGGGTAATTTTGACATCCTGATTCCAATAATTATATTTTTTCTATATAAATAAATTTCTAAATATGCTAATTTTTACTTGTAAAATAAAAACATTCAGTCATCGAAAATTCATGGGATTTGACAAAAAAGCATTCAAACATTAATAAAAATTACAATTTCATTCTTAAAATTATATGATCATTTATATTTAATAAAAAGTAATATAATAATAATAATAATAATTTATTAAAATATTATTTAATATAAAATTCCATTAATTCGTCAAAATAGATTTCTTTGTTGATTATTAACTAAGAATACTATTTTCACATTAATAACTATTTACAAAGTAACAATAATAAAATTAATGAACGTTGTTTATACAAAAATAATCTACATAGTCCTAGGGATAGTGTCTTGTTACATAACCCATTATAAAACCCACATAAGACCGAGTTGTAAGGTGTGTGATAGTGACAAACTATTGGGGTGGCTCTGATAATATCACTCAGGTGGTAATCTCTTTTAACATCCACTTCTCCTGTAGTCAATTACACTCAAGCATAATATGTTTGTGCTCATCTTAGGCTTGGTCAAGATTGAACCCCAATAACACCACATCCATTCTAAGATCTAACAAATGGGCATCGTATGGGAAAAATCTACAAGACAAGGTCATCGCTTCTTTTTTCTTGGTAAATTAGATTTGTTAAAGCCCTATATTTTTACTAATCTTGTTATCACGGTTCCAAGAATATATTATCAACAGTCACAATTCATAACAGTATTTTAAAATATAGAAACATAAAACCAATGATGTTCACAATTTATATAATTATAATAAATCATTTAATTAGATCAATAATAATATTCATTAATGAATGTTGGGGAAGTTACAATCTTCCCCCCTTGAAAAATATCTCCCGCAAAATTTCTTTTTCAACACTAAAACTGATGTGGGTATCCTTGCTTCAACAATTTTTCTGATTCACATGTCTCTTTATTGTAATTGTGGTTTTTCTAGAACACCCTGACGTAGGGCAATGTCTTATTTTGTATAAATTTTTCTCTTTGATCTATGATCTTTACTAGTTTCTCCTCATAAGAGAGCTCATCCAATAATTGTACTACCTCTGACGAGAGTACATGTGAAGGGTTTTGTATGAACTTCCTTCTGAGGGATACATGAATGAAATAATGTACCTTTGCCATGGTAGGTGGATGTTCTAGTTGATAGTCCACAAACTCCACACGATCATGAATATCTAAGGGGATGTTGTACCTAGAACATAACTATTAATTATTTCCAAACCTCATGAACTTATTCCATAGATATATGCATAAAAATATCATGTCTCCAACTTTAAACTCAAGGTCTCATAAGTAGTTATTTTCATTACTCTTTTGTCGACTCTAGGCATCCTTGATATGTTGCTGAATGGTTTTCACCTTCTCCACCATTTCTTCGACCATTTATGGTTCCAGTAGCTTACCCTCAAGGAATTCATCCCAACATGTCGGTGTTCTGCACCTCTTCCCATAAATTTCTTCATAAGGTTCCATTAGGATTATTTATTAGATAAAATTATTGTAGGAAAATTGAACCGGTGGAATATGTTGGCCCCAATCTTCTATGAAGTCCATAAATCATGATCTTAACATATTTTCTAGTGTCTGAATAGTTTTTAATGATTAGATATACCTTTGGGATGATAGGCTGTAATGATGTTCAGTTCAATATCCAGAGCATGTTAAAGATACTTCCAAAATGTAGAGGTGACTCTTGGATCCGATCGAATATAATAGATTGTGGTACTCAATGTGGCTTTACCATTTCCTTGATGTATATCTGTGCCAGCTGATCCAATGAGAAATTCTCCTGAATTGAAATTAATTGTGATGTCATTATAAGACGATCCACAAAAACACAGATTGCATTGTTTCCATTGGATGTCTTCAGATGTCTGGTGAAAAGTTCATGGTGATGTTCTCTGATTTCCAGGATGGTATGGGAAATTGTTGCATCATCCCCTTAGACTTATTCCTCTCTACCTTATCTTGCTGACACACCAGCCACATTGATTTATACCTAAATATCTCTTTATTCAAATTATCCCTCCAATAATGATCTTAGATATCTCGATACATCATTGTTTTTCCTGGGTGAATACGGAAATTTGAACTATGTGCATCATCCAAAAGTTAGTTCTTCAGATCCAGACTTGATAGAACATATTTTTTTTCCCAAATCATATAATTCATTCTTAAATGACATTGAACTCTAATTATTTTTCTTTTCGGATATCATCCACTTTGTTTTCAATTTCCACATCTTCCTTTTGAGCATCGTTTAACCATTTTAAAATAGATGGTTGGACCATCATTTGTGATATGATTGATGATGTTTCCATCTTTATGATTACCATGTCAATATTCATCTAATATAAAGAGATTGGAACCCTCTTTATTATTACGATTAAATAATCATTGGGTCCTTTCTACTTAGAGCATCCACCACCTTGTTTGCTTTCCCATGATGGAAATTGATTGACCAATCATAGTCTTTGATCATCTCTAACCATCATCATTGGTGCATGTTAAACTCATTCTCTTTAAATATATACATGAAACTTTTGTGGTGCATATATATTTCACACTTATCCTCAACGAGATATTGACACAATATTAATAAGGTGAAGATCACCGCATCAAAATCTAGATCATTTGTTATATAATTCTTCTCAGGAACATTCAATTTCCTTGAAGCATAGGAAATGAATTTTTCATTATGCATCAACACATAGCCTCGACCCATCTTTCAATCATCACTTAATACCACACAATATTTTCCACTTGTCGGTAATGTGGGTGCATGCATAGTGAAAATCCTCCTTATCAACTCTGTGAATCATTTTTCACATTCATCACTCCAAGAAAACATCACTCAATTTTCATTTATCCTGGTAATAGGGTTGTACAATTGTGATAAATTTCTCTCAAATCATTGATAATATCATGTTATCCTAAAAAAGCTACGGATATCTGTTACAGATGTTGGCCTCAACCACCCCTCAATTGTAGTTGTCTTGGAGGGAACCATAGATACCCCATTTCTTGTGATGATATAGGCCCATAATGATACATACATCATAACGAACTCACCCTTTTTGTACAATTCATAGTGCTTCTCCATTCGCAAGGTCTCTAGTACAGGTCTTAGATGGTCCTCATGATCCTTCTTGGTTTTAGAGTATATGAGAATATCATCTATAAAGACTACAACAAACATGAGAAGGAAATATCTAAAGACTCTATTCATCATGTCCATGAAGATTTATGGTGCATTAGTGAGTCTGAAAGGCATTAATATGAATTCATAATTCATGTATCTTGTATGAAATGTAGTCTTGGGGATATCATCCTTCTTTACCATTACATGATAAAATCCCAACTAGAAATCCACCTTGGGGAAGTATTTTTCTCCATGAAACTGATCAAACAGTTCATCAATACATGGTAGAGGATACTTGTTCTTTATCATGACTTTTCATTTCTCATTATAATTGATGAAAAGTTGCATTGACCCATCCATAATTTTTACGAAGAGTACTGGCACACCCCATGGTGAATCACATGGGAGTATAAACCCATTTTCTAGATTATCCTATTGTTTTTATTCATATCCTCAAGCTCCAGAACTCCCATTCTATATAGAGTCATTGATATTGGAAACTACCATGGTATAAAGTCAATTGAGAATTCAACGTCTCTTTTAGCACCAAAAATAACCAATTCCTTAGGAAACACATCCGTGAATTCCCTCACAATAGGAATGTCTTCAATGATGGTTTCCTTATTAGAATCAATAATATGATCCTAAAACATGTTCTCATAGGGAAGTAATATCCACACTTGAGATGATGGTGATACATAAGATTCATCTACGTCCTTGTAGTTGTATAGAAGTAGGGGTCAATTCTCTACATGCAGAGGGATTTCCCTCTCACAAAAATTTATGATCGATATATATATTGAAATATATTCCATGCAAATAATTTCCCCAAATTCAACAAGAGGGAGCATGATGAGGTTCTCCAGGAATTCCAAACCACCGATTATTTTAGGGGAGGAGTTATATTTAACAGATGCAATGATTTCCCCATTTTTCATACTCACCGACATCATTACTTTTTTGATTGTTGGTGGTGTGGGGATTTTTCTACTAAACATTAGAGATACAGAAGAAGGCTTAGAACTATGGACGAGAAAACTAACATTATCATTTTGATTCTGGTTCTTCTTATTTACTTCATCCAAAACAAAATAGGGAATATAACTATTAAACACATAAAAGGAAATCCAATGAAAAAAATGGATAAACTATAAATTACTTTTAATTCCTTAACTTATGAATCTATAGGATTCAATCTATTCTATTCAAGATCAAATTTCTATCATATATTTTTAGGGGAATTTTTTATATTCCCTAAATAAATGTTCCTTATAAGCATGTGAATTTACCAAAGAATATCCCCTGAGAGTGTCATAACCAAGAGTGTAGCATAGCTTGTTTCCATGTACCAGGATACCACGAGCAAACCCGAAACTCCTTATCAGGGTTTTCACCTCTAGGAACATCTGTTCCAGAGCTGCCTCTACCTGCACGTTTCCAAATAGAATGGTTATTTCTTGATAAAAAACTTATTCAATAACCACCAAAACATAGGGATGTTTCAGTATACTTAGACTTGTCTATAATACTTCACTAGGGTTTTCTAATCCTAATCTCATAAATAACTAAATATATCCTATGATACAAATTATGTGAACCATATTCATTATTAAACACTAAATCATGATTTATTACATAAGTCTCACTTGTTACAACATGGATGATCGAGAGGACTATTGTATTTGGGGCTTATGATAATTAAATAACAACATAGAACATTAAATACAACACCTTTATTGAATACATCCATTACATGAGAACTACATTCCGTCAAACTTAGCATTGCATGGGATAACCTGAGGACACACATAAAAAAGGGTGAGCAATAAAATCTAATAAGGGAGAAAACAAGGAATAACATGATAAATACAATACATATTATACAATAGGTATATCAATGGATAACAAGAGTATCATGAACATAAAGGTATGATAATTCATGATAATAATAACATCGAATTGTGGTAACAACACTTACCATGTAATTAGCATGAGCTAGGGCCCATTTCACATGGAGCTTGAGTAAGCCATCATTGCTGATGATGCCCAAGTAAACCCTCGTTGCACTTGAACTAGCAGGAGTAAACACTCATTGCACATGAATCATGAGTAAAACCTCATTGAACATGAAATATCATGAGTAAAAACTAACTTCAAATGATGTATCGTGATACTATACTTTACCAATTGAATTATAGAAATATCTGGGAGCACCGTTCTTAAACATTTCACTTCATGCATTAGTGTGCCACATTGATCATATAACATGGAATCAACCATCATCATTTATTCCATGATAATGGGATGAGGAATAAATAAATGAAGCATTATAATAAACAAATAATGAGCATTATGATGGATACTCTTGATAGATAAATTGGCATGGTATTCACTACACAATGAAATATGCTTGGAAAATCATAGTGCAATTTTGGAAACATAACGATGTAAAATAAGAACTCATAAAAGATTTTGATGATAGATAAAGGTGTGTCTCTCATATTTACATGAAATGGATAGTAACGGGTCAAATATATTCATATCACCACAAAAATAATTGAATTTATATGCACGATACAAATGAATTTCTTGGATGTAAAAGAGGAGAGTGAAATTCCACACAACATTTAGGCATGGTAACGGGTGTACATGGGACACATTAATGGGGGAGAAATGTGTCTCCCATATTCCAAATATAAATATTATAGTATGGGGGAGGTGAAAAATCATAGACCCAACATTTTTAATTGAAAAAAAGGGAATACAAACTTAAAGGAAATTTGAAAAAAATGAAAAGGGAAGAAATCTGTTACATTGATGTGTGATCTGAAAGGCTTGAGAGAGACTTGAGTGATGCTTCGTGGGAGCTTGAGGTGACTTGGGAGGAATCTAGAGAGAGTACGGTAGAGTATGGATGAACTCCAAAGGCATTGAGTGAATAGGAATTGGGGCATTGAGTGGGTTTACATAAGAAAGGATAAGAAATTCATTATTATTTAGGTTTGGGTCACCACACATTAAACTAATAAAAAACACAAACAACTCATTGTTTTTTCCCATGGTTTTTTACAAAGGGTAGTTATAAATAATATTTTATAATTACAATGGATGAAAATATTTAAATAATATGTTTTCTTAGGGGGAGGTGAGTCACACTCTCAAAAAAACAATTTAAAAAGACAAACTGTTGTAAAAGCCTTGAATGGTGTGCCATAGCATTGTAAAATAAATTAAACAGAACCAAAATGACATTATTTTATTGTAAAAACATATATATACCAAACATAATGTTTATAGTATTTTATTACATCATTCTTGGTTCATTAAAATGTCATAGAACACATTATATATTTAAATAGTTTTTAATTTTTACCAAAAAATTCGACTCTCAAAAATTTAGTAAATATTAAACATTGGGTAATTTTGACATTAATAATACAAAAATAATATTCATTTTATCTAAATAATTTTCTAAATATTTGAATCTTTCCTTTTAAAATTAATACCATTATTTTGGAAAATTTAAGGCATCTGACAAAAACAACATTCAAACCTTAATGAAAATTATAATTGCATTCATAAAAATTTTACAATTATTTATATTTAATAAAAATTAATTTAATAAAAATCATATTATTGAATTAAAATATTATTTAATTAAACAATCCATTAATTCATCAAAATAGATTTCATCGTTGAATATTAACTAAAAATACTATTTTTTCATTAAAAACAATTTTCAATGTAACATTAATAAAATGAATGCACATCGTTTATACAAAAATAATGTATATATTCATAGTGCAAGGGTCTTCTTACATAACACCTTATAACACCTTCATATGACTAAATGGTAAGGTGTGCGATTGTGACATACTCTTGGGGTGGCTTAGATAACATCGCTCGGGAGTTAATATATATTAACTTCCACTTCTACCATAGTCGGTTCTTCTCATGCTTAACATGTTCAAGATCGGCTGGGGATTTGTTAGGAGTAAAGCCTAATGAATTAACCACATTTCTGTAATCTGACAAATGTGATTCGTACGTGGAAATTCTACTAGATGAGGCCAACACTTCTGTTATCTATAAAAATATGATTTGTTACAGCCTTATATTTATTCTAATCATGTTATCAATATTCAACACTATATTAGAATTATATAATATTCATAATTGTATTTTAAAATCTAGAAACATAACACCAATGATGTTCACATTTTATATAACAATAATTATTCATTTAATTATATCAATAAGAATTTTGAGTAATCAATGTTAGGGTCATTACAATCTTCTACCCATAAGATATTTCTCCATCAAAATTTAATTTTCCCACACAGAAACAAATGTTGGTTACATTTTTTAATGACTTCCTATGATTCCAACGTCACTTATTCAAACATGTGCATTATAAATAAAACCATTATGATGGGAATCGTCTTATTTTGTAGAATTTTTTCTCTACGATCTAAGATATTCACTAGTATCTCCTCATAAGAATGATCATCCACTAACTGTATTACCTCTGAAGAGAGTTCATGTGAAAGGTCTTGTATGTACATCCTTAATAGTGATACATGAATGAAATCATGTATTTTTCCATGGTTGGTGTAAGTACTAATCAGTAGGCCACAAACCCAAAATGATCAATAATCAAAAAGGGGACGATGTACCTAGGACTGAACATCCCTTTTGTTTCAAACATCATGAAATTCTTCCATGGGGATATGCATAGAAATAACATGTCTCCAAATTTATATTCATGTTCTCATTAAAAGTTATCTTCATAACATTTATATTGACTCTGGACTTCCTTAATATTATTTTTAATGGTTTTCACCTTCTCCCCCATTTCATTGACCATTTTAGGTCTTATTAGCTTATGCTCACTGACGTCATCCCAACATGTCAGTGTTGTGCACATATTTCCATACATGGCTTTATAGGGAGCTATTCAGATTCTTAAGTGGAGACTGTTATTTTATTAGAATTCAACCAGGGGAAGATGTTGGTCCTGCCCTCCTTGTAAGTCAATAGAACATTATCATAACATAACGTCCAATGACTGAACAGTTCCAAAATTTTGGTCATCCATTTGAGGATGGTAGGTTGTACTGATGTTCAGTTAAGTATCTAGAGCATGTTGAAGACTCTTCCAAATCATATAGGTGAGTCTGGTATCTTGATATTAAATAATAGATAGTGGTACTCCATGTAGCCTTATCACTTCCCTGTTGTATATCTGTTCTAGTTGATCCATTGATAATTCCTCATGAATTTCAATGAAGTGTGATGAATTTGTAAGACGATCCACAATAATCCAAATTCTATTGTTTCCTTTTGATAACTTCGGAACTCTGGTGAAGAAGTCCATATTGATGTTTTCCCTTTTCAAAGATGGTATAGGCAATGGTTGCATCATCTCATTAGACTTCCACCCCTTTGGCTTCACATGTCGACACACCAGGCTCTTTGATGTATACCCAACGATCTTCTTCTTCATATTATCCAACCAATAATTCTCTCACAGATCTCAATAGGCCATTATGTTTCCTAAGTGAGTAGTAAAATTTGAAATATGTGCGTCATCCCAATGTTCCTTATTCTACTCCGGAGATGATGGAACACATAATCTCTTACCAAATTTCACAATTCCTTTTTCATTAACATTGAACATCAAGGATTTTCCTTCTATGATGGCTACCACATTCTTCTAAATTCCTACATCTTCCATTGGATCATCCTTTAACCTTTCTATATGAGACGTTTGAGAAATAATTTCTGAAATGATTGATGATGTTCCCTTCAATATTATTCCCATGTATATCTTAAAAAATTCTAATAATATTGAATACTTTACAATTCTCATCAATGATAGAGTCATTGGGCCATTTAAACATAGAGCATCCCCCACATTGTTTTCTTTCTTAGGGTGGTAATTGAATTATTTGTTATAGTCTTTAATCAGATCAAACCATATTTATCAGTTCATGTTCAACTCTTTTTGTGTGAATATATAATTTATGATTTTTTGGTTTGTATTTATTTCACTCATCTTCTCGAATAGATAATTATGCCAAAATTTTAAGTTGATGATCCCTTTATCCAACTCTAGATCATTTGTGGGATAATTCTACTCATGAGAATTTAATTTCCTTGAAGTATAGGTAATGAAATTGTCATTTTTCATCAACACATAACATAGGCCCTTCATTGAATCATATATGAATACCAAAAAAAGTTCTCCACATGTGGGTAATGTGTGAATAGGTGGACAGATATGCTTCCTTTTCAACTCCTAGAAGCTTTTGTTGAGTTGGTATGGAGCATGATAATCTGGTATGATACCAACTGACGGATCAAAATGATGTTGTAGATGCTCAATATACAAGAGGTGTTCTGAAATGCATACATTAAAAAAATACTTAAGGAAATTTGTATAAACAAAATTCCCAACACCTCTACGTCTACAAACTTTCTTGATTCCGGTAATGTGATTCCGATAATTCAATTCTGGAAAAGTGAGTTCGGAAATTAAAAAGAACCCAATTTTTAAAAGATAAATATTATACCTTAATTTGTATAGAATATTACTAGATTGGAGTGTACAAGTATAAGGATGTATAAGATAGTCATACATTCCTAAACAAAAAAAATTACAGAGGAAAAAAATATGAAACAGTATAAATAACATGTAGTAAATCATTTAACCGAAAAAGAAGGGTATCCAATGACCATGGATAAAGCTACCATGATTTATACATCCCAGAAAGTATGTCTTAACAAAACCAATGTAATTCATCAATCCAAAGATTGGTATCTATCTTTCTATCCCCAAAAGCCCTCGATTTTTAAGGAAAACGGCTCCTCTGACTTCACAACCCAATGTCTATGATTCTAAGGAAATCACACCTATTCACAAAGAAATTCTCCATGAAGAGATGTTTGAACCAGACATTGAAACTTTCTGCTCGAATCCTGAGATTTTATAAGACTCCCCCTCTCTAGAAATCACTTTAATAGCATGTAAGTAAGTTCTGAATAAATTTCTGCTAATGTTCTCAAAAAGTTCTGAGCTCATTCAAATGAGCTCCTATTTTTAGGCATGACTTCAATGGTCGGCTCCCGCATCCAACGGTCATATTTTTATTTGAATTTCGGAGGTACATGTACATATGCCATTCAAAAAATTATTAGTCAGTAGCTGAATGAACGACATCGTTTTATAACCCAAATATGAGTATGAAAAAATATGGATACGTAACCAAATTCATTTTTCAGAGTGTAAGAATAATTGAATGTTTGGATTATACCCAAAAATATCGGGATTCTACAATACGAGTATATTTGGATTATGTTTTCCAAGGAAATTGGAACCTGAATTCTAAAAAATTCCTGAATCTGAATTTCAAGGAAATTTAGATTTTGGATTCATAAGTATTTGGAACCTGAACTTAGAAAGTTGAGTGTCTGAATTCATAAGAATTCAGAGTCTGAACTCAAAATATTTCAAGGTTTGAATTCATAGAACTTGGATTTATAACTAAAAAGTGTTTGGAGTCTAAATTTAGAGAAATAAAAGTCAAAACTGATAAGAGTTCAGAGTCGGGATTCAGAGAACTCAGAGTCAGAACTCATATATGTTTGGAGTCTAAATTTAGAGAACAACAAGTTAGAACTCAGAAGAGATCAGAGTCTAAATTCTGAGAACTCGGAGTCAGAATTTAAAAGAGTTTTGTGTCTGAATTCGGAGAGTTTGGAGTCATAACTCATAAGAGCTCAGAGTCTGAATTCATAGAGTTCCAAACCAAAATTCATATCCTGAAAACAAAATTCTCTATATCAAAGTATTATATGACTATATGGTTTTGGATATGGAATGACATATTATTCATAGAGAAAATTGACAATGAAAAACATGGTAATGAAAAATTTCCTTAGGGAAGGACATTTTTTTATGAAAATAATATACATCATAAAAGAAATTTTCATTAAGATAAGGTGTTTATGATTTTCCAAACAAGAAGGAATGGAAATTTCATAAGGAAACCTTATTGACTCAAAAATCTCCCCAAACAAGAAGTTATAGAAATTTTATAAGGAAGCCTTATTGAATCAACAATCTCCATCTTTTTGGAAAGCACAAATATCCTTTTGAAAAAGAATATAAGGAAATTGAAAATATTTTTCTCGACATTGAATGTAATAATTATTTCCCTTCACACATGAGAAATGAAGAATATGACTAACTCCCCCTTAGTATTTTTGAACACTTTGGATCTTATTCTAGATTTTCAGATTGGAATTTGACATTTTATTGCATATGAAAATCTTCTTACATACAAACTCACCCTTAGATGAACCCCCCCTTAGAGAAATTTATTCTTTTCTTATTATTCATTTTACTTTCTCCACCTTTGGGATTTTCAAAAAAATTGAGGAAATGGAATAGAAATTATGGAACCTCAAAAAAATAAGTACGATATATCCAAAATACAACCAACCAAACATTTCATTCTGATTACAAAATATTTGTACAAGAAGTAAAATACTACAAAAGATTGGATTGGGTTTGTTATCATTCCTTCCCCTTGGTAATTAACATCTTTAAATTGGTTTTCAGCGTTTTGAGCTCCTTTAGATCATACTCAGCACGCTTTAGAATCAGGTACTGATCCTTACCTTTCTTCTCTAGAGCTTTGATATTATCTTCCCAGGCATTGAAGGATTTGGCCAGACTCTTTAGTGCTTCTTCCTTCTTGACAATCATTTCTTCTATCTCAATATAATGATCTCTTTCTCTCTTCCAACATTGGGAAACAGAATACAACCTCTCATTCAAATCCTTTATTTCTTGCATCTGAGTTCTCTACTCAAGGGTTAGATTTTCCTCAATGTTATTCGTGAAATCCTTGATCTTCCCATATTCGGGGTCATAAAAATCCTTGAAACATTCTTTAAATACATCAAGGATTCTTATCTCTTGAATGTTTTTCATTGAAAAACTAGATATCATCTTGAAATATCACTTGTGAGCATCATAGACTATGAGAAAAGTCTTGAAATATGCCTCTATTTTTACACACTTCTCCGTCACCGTGGACACTGTATCCAAAATTTGATTTAGGGTGTGTTGGAGCATCTGGCATCTCGAGTCAATACTTGGAATAATAGGAATAGTCCCCACAATATTTTTCAAAGACTATAATACGAAATATTTTCCAAGGGATAATGATTCTAAATCTTAACGTTTTCTTGGAGAGGGTTTTGTCTCATGATCAGCATGTTTTCTCATTGAAGGTCTACCATCTTCCTACCTCTTACAACAACATTACTATGTGTATCAAAAACCATCGACATTCACTTATTGGTTTTTTGAATGGCTTCATCATCTGTAGATTCATGTTCACATTCAGATAGTTGAATAATTTTATCTTCATTTATTTCTTTTTTCTCAGCTCTTGCCACAACATCATATATGAGTATGAAATATTGATGGGAACATTCTTCACCAGACAACTTATTTACTAATTCTTCAATATTTTCCTCTTCTTCTTTCTCATATTTCCCATGTTTATCAAGCTATGATGATTCTGCATTAGAAGTTAATATTGAGAGCTTCTCGGATGTTCTTACATTCTCATGGAAATCATCTACATGGTTAATCACTTTGAAGTTTCACCACTACATTTTACTTCTTCTTCTTCTTCTTCTTGTACATAATTAATTTTTTATAGAGTAAAAAACATCTTCCTAGAGATTTAGGAAATGCTTAAACCAGGCAGTTATCTCGTATCATAATATTATCATATTTTTTCTCAGTATCCCATAGAAGGGATTGAATAATCTCTAATTAGAGAATACAATGATTTGTAGACATGTGGGTGATCTTTGAAGTCATTACATCATAGAGTCGAAGCCATTACATAGCCTTCTCCTTAACAAAACTTCCTTTGACATATTTCATCTTATGTGAATAGAACTCAGCCACACCATCTTATGGAATACCAACCAAATTAGATTCCGTAGTATATAAAAGATCATAAGTCATTCCATAACTTTTGAATGAAAACATATCTCTACCAACTTCCATAATAATACTGATTGATTCAAAAATTTCAACATGCTAGTCCAGATACATTAAATCTTGAGCCCCTTGTATTGATACACAAATGCTCTCTCATCCATTCAGATTCATGTTCTTAGATATGATCGAATAAGATTAGCGAAGACGTTTGGATGAACCAACCATTGTCTATAGATCTGCCACTATGAGATTGGCGTGACATTAGACATATCTTTATAAAAGGATTCTTCTAGATCCATTCAGAATTGTGAAACCCTTGATAATCCAAAATGAGATTATGTTGAAGAGCGGGATATCAACATGTGAGATCATGAGATTTGATGTGGTAGATCTATATAGGTGTCTTTTAAATAGGTGTTTGATGCGACGATTCATCATCCAAACACCTTACAATAACTAAAAATCCATCTAATCATATCTGATAGTTGATATGATAGCCACAAGGAAAAATTGGTAGAATTCGATCATTTGAGGTTTTTATGAAAAAAATTCGGATATAAGGAAAATAGAATCCAAAAAAATTAAAAGCAAAAGAAACTACCTTAATATAAATGATGATTACGAAAACTCCGGAAAGTAAACATACATTTTAGATTGCTAGGAAGATTATTCCTATTGGGGAAAATTTATCTTGATGAACATTAGATTCCAAAAAATAATTTGAAATTAATTTTAAAAACATTACTACGAAGATTTTATAAAATCTTCATTATGAAAATTTTGAAAATATTCACTGTGAAAATTTATAAAATTGTCATTAGGAAAACTTATAAAATATTTATTAAAGAAATTTTCATTACGAATGATTTGAAAAATATGGCTATGAAAATTTCCATTATGAATAATATGAAAAAAATTTACTATGAATTTTCCCATTAAAAAATAATTGAAAAATATTTCTAAAAAAATTTTCATTACGAAATATTTGAAATATCTAACTACAAATTTTTCCATTATTAATGATTTAAAAAATCTAACAACGAAAATTTTCATTACAAAAGATTTGAAAAATCTACATTATGAATAATTTTCTATTTCGAAAAAATTAAGACTTAAAAAATTTGGAAATAAATCATACTACAATGTTTTTTAGAAAGTAATAGATGTGAAAAAATTTAGAAAACTAGAAAAAAATTTACTCCCACAATGAAAAGGAGTTTATTAAAATATGTAGATTGGTTTTAACAAAATGATAATATCGAATATTACCTTACGGTTATCATTCTTTAATTCTGTTTAATGTATTAAAATCTATTAGAGAATAAGGATTTTATTATAATATCAGCAAGTTGATCTGGTTTTCTGATAAATTGAAGAATGATTTCATTTTTTGTGTGTAATCCCTAAGAAAGTGATGCCTAATGTCGATGTGATTTTCATGGTAGTGATGTACATGGATTTTACATAAGGAAATTTCACTAGTATTATCACACAAAACTTGAGTTTTGGTAAAACACATACCATAGTCTATGAATGTGTGTTTCATCCACAACACTTGACCACTACAACTTCCAGCTGCTACATATTCGACTTCAATAGTGGAAAGTGATATTGTGTGTTTCTTCTTACACGACCAAAAAAATAATGAATCTCCAATGAAATGATACGTTTTGTATGTACTATTTCAATCCATTCTACATACACAAATGTCAGAATCCAAAATACATTTTAGAACAATATCATTTCTAGAAGTATAAAAGAGTCATAAATCAATGGATCCCTTTAAGTACTGAAAAATTATTTTCACTACATTTAAATGATATTCCTTGGGATTTGATTGTTATATTGCACATAAGCATAATGAAAACATTATGTATGGACAATGAGATATCAGGTTAAGTAAAATTCATACAATACATTTAAAAGATGTTTGATATACTAGTTTCCCAGCTTCATCATGATCATGTGTGTTTGAGGTACAAATGGGAGAACTAATTCTCGTAGTAATGTTATATCCATAATTTTTAAGAATATCTTTAATATAATTATATTGGGATATATAGATTCCTTCTGGTTTTTGGGAAATTTAAAAACCAAGAAAAAATGTTAACTCACCCATCATACTCAATTTAAACATGGATTTCATTAGATCCACAAATGAATAACTAAATATTTCTAAGTTGAACCAAAAATAATGTCACCAACATAAATTCTAACAATAAAGACATTGTTATTATCATTATTTATAAAAAGGGTGGGATCATCATTTCCCTTAACATAATTATTTTGTAGTAAAAATCATGTAAGTTTATCAAACCAATCTCGAGGGGCTTTCTGAAGTCCATACAATGCTTTGGTATGTTTGTAAGCATGTTCAGGATGTTTTAGATCTTCAAAAACAAGAGGTTTTTCAACAAACACATCCTCTTAAACATAACTATTAGGGAAAGAACATTTCACATCCATTTGAAAAATATTGAAATTGAAGAATGCTTCAAAGGCAAGTACAATGTGAAAAGATTCAAGTCCAGCTTCTAGAGCATAGGTTTCTTCATAGTCTATTCATTCATATTGATTATACCCTTTAGCATCCAATTTAGATTTATTTCTATCTATGATTCCATTTTCATTGCACTTATTTCTGGAGACGCTTTATACTCCAATAAAAGATATTTCCTTAGGTCTTTCAACAAGGGTCCATACTTGATTCCTTTCTAATTCATTTAGCTCATCTTGCAGAGCATTAATCCAATCATCATCACCACATGATTCATTAGTCTTTTTTGGTTCTAATTGGGAAAGGAATGCAAGATGTTCTACTTAGTTTCATAAATATCTTCTATTCTATACAGGGTGATTTTCATCACCAATTATACAATCACTGAGATGATTCTTTAGAATTAACTGGTTTGGGTTTTGTAAAACCTGTTCATCAACATAGGGTAAAAAATATTCTAAGGTAAATGCTTAAAAAACATTATCTTGGACATTTTCATTATTAGAAGGATCTTCTATAAAAGGTTGATATTTAGTTTATTAAAACACATCCAAATATGTAGGTTGAGGTTGTTAAAAAAATGGTCAGTTTCATTAAATTTGACATGTACTATTTCTTCAACAATACTAGTATTTTTATTGAAAACTTTATATGCCTTAGAAGTTGTGGAGTAGCCAAAGAAAATTATTTCATCTGATTTTTGTGAGAATTTGTGTAGATTATATTTAGTATTCAAAATGATAACCTTAGAACCAAAAATCATGAAGCAGGAAAGTATAGGTTTTCTACCCCTCCATAACTCAAAAAGAGTTTTATTAAGAAATGGTCTAATCAGAACTCGATTTATAGTATAGAAAGAAGTACTTATAGAATCAGCCTAAAAAAATTTCTATTGAATATTCATTCTACATAGGTCTTGTTGTCTCTTAAGGAATTCTATTTCTTCTTTCAACAACACCATTTTTTTGTTGTGTTATAGGTGCTGAGAAGCTATGAGTAATTCCTTTTCTACTAAAAATATTTTAAAATTATAATTTTGAAATTATCCTCCATGATCACTATGAATAGTTATCAAAGGAAGGTTTTTCTCATTATTAACTTTGGATCTAAAATATTTGAAATAAAAAAAGCTTTAGATTTATTTTCTAGAAAATAGACCCACGTAAATCTTGTGTATACATCAACTAAGGCAAATACATAATATTTTCTGCCGATGCTTCCAGTTTATGTTGGAAAAAAAATATACATATACACCAACATTAAGGCATATGTGGTTGAGACTTCACTGACATATTTTAATCTTGATTTATCTTTCTTCCCAAATTGATAGGGATCAAAAAAAAATTTAGAATCAAATCTATGTTCTGTTTGATCCTTGACTTGAATTTTCATAGAGAGTTTTCATAGGTTCTTATGGTTACAATTTCCTAACCTTCTATGCCACACCCATGAATGATCCTCCATTTCACTAAGGAAAGGTAAATCATGGCTCTTAATGTCATCTATGTTTAGTGTGTAAACATTCTTTTTACTATGGAAAGAAAGAATAAACTCTTCCTTGGAAATGTGTACTATGAATTATTCATTCCTAAAATGCACACGGTAACCTTAATCACATAATTGAATTAGGCTAATGAGGTTGTTCTTAGGACCATTAACAAATAAAACATTTGAAATCAATGTTTTTACAAGATGAACCTTGTTACCTATACCAATAGTTTCACCCTTAGAATTATCTCTGAATGTTACTTTTCCTCCTTTGGTCTTGATAATCTTTTCAAATAAATTTTTGTTACTAGTCATATGCTGGGAACAACCACCATCTATGTAACATGTATTCTAGTTTGTACATTCCTTATTTTCTTGAAAATAAGTGTGTTAGACATTCAGAATCTAATCTTTCTCGGATTTGGAATTGTTAGACAATAAATTTTTGGGTATCCACATCTGTTTAGAAAAATATGTTCTATGAAACCCAATAGATTGAACATTATTCAATGTAGAATTTTTCTTCCAATGCCCACCACATTGACATTTAGTACAAAAGGGGAATTGGATGGAATAAAATACTTGTTTTTTAAAACATGTTTTCTGTGAGTATAACCTACACCCGTAGTATTTCCTTGACGTTTGATATTGGAATATATCTTTTCAAAATATTCATTAAAATATGTAAAATATGTATGAAGATTCATAAGGGAATATATTTTGGATTTTATATTTATGACTAAATTTCGATCCTGAGTAATTATTTCCTTAGAGTTATATTTTTCCTCAAAAATAGATATTTTAGAAATAGCATTATTAAGATCATAAGAATATTTATCCTTTTTAGAATTTACTTCCTTAAGGCCTGAAAAATGTTTTTCTAGAAGCTCATCCTTTTTTAAGGTCTCTAGAGAGGTCTGAAATATTTTTTGAACGAACTTCTTCCCTAGTATTTTCCTTGTCTAGTTTCTTGTAAATTTTATAATTTATTTCTTCTAAAAACCTGGAAAATCTAGATAGCACTTCATATGAAGGCAATTCATCATTATCTAAATATGAAGTATCTTTATTAGAAGTAATATCATCAAAATAGTAATTATTATAAAGAGATAAATTTTTCAAACCCTCGGAAGAGCATACCTTGCCCATAGTACATTTATTAGGGAAAGTAGTCGTAACAATGAATTCAACATTTTTCTGTATTGATGATTCATATTCCAGAGAATCACTCCCCGAAGAATATCCACAGCTTGCACTCCATGTATCATTTGTATTAAGACATTTCTTGTGCTTCTATGAATAGAAATTATTCATGTTTTTCTTTGAATTACTTTTCTTCTTTTCATTATATTTCAATAGAGGGTAATCAGGTCTTATATGACCCGTTCTTCTACATTCATAACAAGTAACTTCCCCATATTTCTTATCTTCATAGTCTCTATGCTTGAACATATTTTTATAGTTCCCTTGAGCGACAATCATGTTCATTCATCAAGAAATATTAGCTAATTCATTCTCATACATTTTTTGTATCACTAGATTCTGACTGAATAGTAACTTACTTTGACTTTTGATTAAGTTACACTTTCTAGAGTCTTGGATTCCATATGATCTGAATTATTTTTAAAAGAAACTCTACTATTCTCATTCTTCATTTTAACATTATCAGCATCTCTTATCATTCTTGTCACATGTTGAAGAAGAGTTCCAAACAAACCTTCTAAAGAAATATGGGTCACATTCATGTTCACATCAATTGTAGTCCTCTGGGACTCCCACTCATTTGGTATGATGTTTATGATCTTATCTACAAGTGCCTCATCATCCGAACCTTTTTCTCCCATAGAATGTATACTATTCACAATAGTCTTAAAACATTGCAGAATTTTTCTTATAGGTTCTCTATAAAGAATGTTAATGCCATATTATTTAACTATCAACATAGATCTTCTTTTCTCTATAACTTTAGAAGTACCTAAATGTGTGACTTCATGTTTCTTATGGATACTGTTTCAGCTCCACATGATGATATTTGACTATAGATGGTTCTATTCAAGGAACATAGCAATGTATTTCTGACTCTTAAATTTTCTTGATATTCTGATTTCTCTTGATTAGTAAAAGTTCTCAACTCCATATCAGAATTTTTATAGTCTCCTATTAGAATCAGGTGGTTATCAACTCTAGTGTTAATAACAAAAGTCATCATCCTATCTCTCCGTTACAGATAATCATTTCCATCAAAAATTGGAGATCTAGTAGGATTTAGATTATGGATTGAACCAACATTTAAACCTGCCATCTAAAATAAAATATTTCTACACACACTTGTTATTAATAAAAGATTTTAAACCAAAAAAATATCCTATGAATGGAAAATAGAACTAGATTATCTCTAATTATAATATAAATCTGAACTTTATGTGTTCGATACTATGATTCTGAAAAATTGAAGAAGAGGATTTATTTTCTAAATCTAATCTTGAGATTAATTCATATTGAACCAATCCTTTGATATCAATTGGTGAGTTGTTATGGAGTATGATAATCTCTTTTGATACAAACTGAAGGATTGAAATGATATTGTAGATCCTCAATATACCTAAGGGGGATAATAGTATACTTTAAAAATTTCCTAAAGTTAATTATTTATTATCAAAATTCACAACATCTCTAGGTCTTCCAACTTGCATGATTAAGGAAATGTGATTCTGTGTATTCAATTCTGGAAAAGTGAGTTTGGAAATGAAACATAACAAATGTTTACAAATATTATGATTCTACCTTAAAGTGTATTGAATATTACTAGATTAGATTGTACTAGTATAAGGATGTATAACACAGTTATAATTTCCTCAACAATAAAAATAATAGCAGAAAACAAATATGAAACACTACAATAAACAAGTTTTAAATGTTTTAACCCAAATAGAATGGCATACAACAACCTTGGATAAAGGTCCCATGATTTAGACATCCATGAAAGTATGTATTAACCAAACCTAGGTAAGCCCTCAATACAAATATCGGAATTTGTCTTGCTATCACAACAAGCCCTCGATTCGTAAGGAAATCTAAACATCTTACTTCACAACTCGAAGACTCTTATTTTAAGGAAATCACACCTCTTCACAAAGTAATTCTGCACAATGAAAAGATTGAACAAGACATTTAAACATTCATCATGATGATTGGGAGTTTATAGGAGCCTCTCTATCTAGAAATTACTTCAACGGAATGTAAATAAGATATTCCCATAGTTCTGCTAATGTTTTCAAATTGTTCTAATCTCGTTTAAATGAGATCATATTTATAGGTATCGCTTCAATGATCGGCTCCCTCCTCCAACAGTCATATTTATCCTTGAATTTTGGAGGGACCTGTACATGTTTCACTCAAACAATAGTTAGTTATTAACTGAATTCAAGACATCATTTTATAACCAAAACATGATTAAGAAAAAATATAGTTAGTTAAGTAAACTATTTTTTCAAAGTGTAAGAAATAATGAAAGTTTGGAGTCTAGCCAAAAAATATTTGGATTCTATAATACGATGATATTTAGATTCTATTTTCTAAGGAATTTAAAACCTGAATTCTACAGAATTCTGGAGTATGAATTTACAAGAAAATCGGATTCTGGATTCACAAGAATTTGGAACCAGAACGTAGAAAGTACGGAGTTTGAATTCATAAGTACTCGGAGACTGAACTCAGAAGATTTCAGAGTCTGAATTCAGAGAACTCGGATTCAGAACTCAGAAGTGTTTAGAGTCTCAATTCAGAGATAGCGGAGTCAAAACTCATAAGTGTTCAGAGACTGGATTCAGTGAACTCATAGTCAGAACTCAGAATAGTGCGGAGTCTGAATTAAGGGAACTCAGACAAAGAACTCAGAAGAGTTCAGAGTCTAAATTCATATAACTCAGAGTCAGAACACAGAAGAGTTTGGTGTCTAAATTCAGAGAGTTTTAAGTTATATATCATAGGAGTTTGGATTCTAAATTCAGAGAGGTCAGAACCTGAATTTGTATCCTAAAAACAAAATTCTCTATATATAAGTATTATATGATTTCAAGGATTTGGATATGAAACCGAATTTTATACTTAGACAAAATGAATAATAAAAAACATGGTAATGATAAATTTCCTTGGGGATGGAAAAATTTCCTTATGAATGTAAAACATATTGTAAAATGAATCATTCCATAAGATAAGGTGATTGTGATTTTAAGAACTAGAGGTAATAGAAATGTCATAAGGAAACCTTATTGACTCAAAAATCTCCACAAAAATTGAGGAATGGAAAATTGATAAGGAAGACTTATTGACTCAAAAAAATTATTCTCATTCATCAATCCAAAAAAACATTACTCCTTTTTTGTTATCTTGGTATGGGGGTTAGACAATCGTTAGATATTTTTATCAAATTTTTTATAATAACTATCAAATTTCAAGAAAATATGGTTATATGTTTTTGATGTTGGCCTCTACCACCCATTAATTGCATCTATCATGTAAAAAACACAGTTATGTTATTTCTTGTGATGATATGGCTGAAGAATTGGACCTCCTTCAACCCAAAGTCACACTTTTTGTACTTCACATAGTGCTTCTCCCTTTGCAAGATCTCTATTACTGTTCACATATTCTTCTCATGATCCTCATTGGTTTTTGAATATATGATAATATAATAAATAAATAATACCAAATATTTGTCGAGGTAATCTATAAAGATTCTATTCTTCATGTCCATGATGATTTTTGGTGCATTAGTGAGTCTGTAATGCATTTCTATGAATTCATGGTGCCAGTATCTTGTACCAAAAGTAGCCTTGGGAATTTATTTTTTCTTCACCATTACTTGATAATAACCAAACTGAAAATCCACCTTGGAGATGTATTTTTTTCTACATTACTGATCGAAGATGTCATAAATTCATAAGAGAGAGTAAATTTTCATTATCTTTATTTTTTTAATCTATTGATAATCGCCGAACATGCACATTAACCCATCTATCTTCTTGATGAAGAGGACTGGTTCACCCCATGATGAATCAATTGGGAAAATAATACATTTATCAGGATTCTCCTATAGTTGTTTCTTCAGCTCCTCAAGTTCCACAAAAACCATTCTATACTGAGTCTTGGATATTGGAAACAACCCAGGTATATGTTCAATTGAGAATTCAACTTCTCTTCTAGGGGGCATAGTAGAAAATTCCTCTGGAAACACATCAGCGAATTTCCTCAAAATATGAATGTCTTCAAGGATGGTTTCTTACATACACTCAATCATCCAATAAAGATATGAATTCTTATAGGGAAGTATTATCCACGCTTGTGATGATGGATCTAAGCAAGATTCATCTTCATCCTTGCACATATATAGATTTGGGGGACGATTCACCACATAGAGATTTATTTTACTCTCACAAAAATTTCAGTTTTCTCTATATAGGGAAATCCAATCAATTAAAATAAGTGAATCATATTCCACTAGAGGGAGTATTATGAGGTTCACCAGGAAGTTCAATTCACTGATTATGATAGAGGAGGAGTTGTATTCCTGGGATGCAATGACTTCCCAATTTGTTGTACTCACCGACATCATTACTTCCATTATTTGTGGGGGTGTTGGTATTTTTTTTTCTAAACATTAGAAATACAATAGAATGTCTATAACTATGGATGATAACCCAAAAATTTAAATTTTGATTCTAGTTCAACTTATTTACTTAATCCAAAAAATCATAGGGGAAATAAATATTAAACACAATGGTAATCCAAATGAAAAAATGCATAACATATAAATTAATTTTATTTCCTTATCTTATGAATCTATAGGCATCAATCTACCGTATTAATGATCTAATTTCTAACATGTATTTTTTTTGTGGAATTATTTAATCCCCATAATAATGGTTTATACTATGCTTGTGAATTTACCAAATCATATCCCTTTGGAGTGTCATAACCAAGTGTTCATAAATTCCCATCGCTATGTACCAGGATAAACCAGGTTAAGCCCGAAACACCTTGTTGTGGTTTTCACCCCTATGTACATCTGTGCCCAATCCACCTCAACATTATCGTATTTAGAGAGGATTTTTTGCATGAAAAACCAATTACTCAATACCCACCAAAACATTCATATGTTTTTTTATACTTAGTCTTACCTTTAAGTCTTCACTAGGGTTTTCTAATCCAAATCCCAAAAACAACGAAACCTATCCTTTTACTCCATCTATGAAAGCCTTGTTATTTATTAAACATGAAATCATGATTTATTACATAATCATCATTTGTTACAACATGGATGATCGAGAGGTCTAGTGTCCATGGGGTATAGGATCGTTACATAACAGCATAAAACCTGATATAAATCATGTTTATTGAAAACAACCATTACATGTCTACTAAATTCTCTCATACTTAGCATTACATTGGAAAACCAGAGGACATGCCTGAAAAAGTGTGATCTATAAAGCCCAGTAAGGGAATAAATAAAAAAACATGAGGAATACAATACATGTTTATAAAATATGCATATCAATGGAGAATAATAGAAACATGAAAATGAAGGCATGATAAATAATGAAAATCATTACATAGAAATGTGGAAACAACACTTAACATAAGATTATCATGAGCCAAGGATCATTGCAAATAGAGCCCGATTAAACCCACATTACACATCAAGCAAGAGTAAACCCCCGTTGCACTTGAATTAGAATGAGTAAACCCTCAATGCACATGATAATCCAGTAAACCCACATTGAACTTTAATTAACATGACTAAACACTTGTTTCACATGGATTATCATGATACTATACTTTACCATATGCATTGGTGCGCTATCAGGGATCCCTTTTCTGAAACATTTCATTTCATGCATAAGTGTTCCCCAAAGATCATACAACATGGATTCAAAATTGATCATCTATTCCATGATAAATGGATGTGGAATAACTAAACAAATATTTATATTAAATAACTGAATGGGTGAAATGATGAATACCCTTGATAGATAAATGGGAATGGTATTCACTACACAATGACAATTTCATAGAAAATCATATTGAAATTTCGGCAACATAACGACATGAAATATAAACTCCTAAAAATGGTTAATGAGAGAGAAAAATGAGTCTCATCATATTTACCTTAAATATACAATAAAATTATCATATAGATAAATGTACCATATAACATAATGAAATTTGGATGCATAAAAAAAATAATTTCTAAGATGTTACTGATGAAAGAGAAATCCATCAAGGAATTTCAACATGGTAATAGGTGTATATGGGACACATTAATGATAAATAAAGGTGTCTATCATCATCCAAACATAAATAGGGTAGTATGAGGTGGTTGGATATCAAACCCCAAAATTTTTAGTTGAATGAAAAAGTGCATAACAACGTAATGAATATTTGACTAAAATTAGACTAGAAAAAATGCCTTACTTGGAAATGTGATCCCAATGGCTTGGGATAGGCTTGAGAGAGGCTCAATGGGAGAATGTGGCACCTTGGGAGGATTTAAGAGAGTGATGGGACGATTTTGGACGAACTACAAGGGATTTTAGTGATTAGGAAGTTTGTGATTGGGTGGGATTACATTGGGAAGGTGAGTGAATTTGTTATTAGTTAGGTTTGGGTCACCACGCATTAAACAAATCAAAACCACAAACCATACCATGGTTTATTCCTATATTTTCTTCCGAATGGGAGTGTAAAACAGTATTTTATAAGGAAAATGGCTGAAATTTTTAAAATGGTATTGTTTCTTATGTGGGGGTGAGTCAAACTCTCCAAAAACCATTTAAAAAGAAAAAATGTTTTATAATCAATGAAGGGTCCACCAATGAATTGTAAAATAAATGAAAAAACCCTAAAAACACATTATTATATTGGTGAAACATATATTGGCCTAACATAATGTTTATAGTATTTTATAACATCACAATTTGGTCATTATGTAGTCATAAAACACATTATATAATTAAAGAATATTTAATTTTTACCAAACAAATTGACTATCTCAGAAAATAATGAGAAATTTAACATTTGATAATTCCATCATCCTGATTCCAAAAGTATTATTAATTTTATCTAAATAATATCTATAATATGTTAATTTTTACCTTTAAAAAAACTGCCATTTATCGAATATTAATGGATTTTTATAGAAACCACTTTCAAACATTAGTAAAAATTACAACTGAATTCATAAAATTATACGATCATTAATATTTAATTAAAATTAATTAAATAATAATAATTATATTTTATAAAAAAAAATTTAATTCAAAAATCAATTAATTTTTTAAATTAGATTTTTTATTTGAATATTAACTAAAAATACTATTGATGCTTTAAAAACTATTTACATTGTGACAATAATAAAATGAATGGACATTCATTATACAAAAATAATGTACATAGTCATAGTTACAAGGTCTTGTTACATAACCACTTATAAAACCCACATAAGGCTAAAGGGTAATGTGTGCGATAGTGATATACTCATGGGCGGGCTCAGATAACAACACTTAGGTGGTAATTTTAGATAACTTTCACTTCTCTCGTATATGGTTCTGCTCAAGAATTATATGTTAAAACTCAGCTAGGGATTGTTGAAGAGAAAATCCCAATGACACCACATCATTTCAACGAATTGGAAAATGGTCTTCGTACTGATGATGTCTACTAGATGAGGTTCTTGCTTCCTTTATCTGAGTAAATTGGATTTGTTAAAGCCCTATATTTATACTAATCATGTTATCACTATTCAACGACTATATTAGTAAAGGTCACAATTCAGAACAGTATTATAAAATCTAATAACCTAAAACCAATGAATTTCACATTTTATAAAACCATAATAAGTCATTTAATTAGATCAACAGTAATTTTCCTAAATGAATGTTTGCATTGTTATAGCAACGGTAATCTTTTGTGAACGTTGTCATTGGTAACCTTTTGTGAACAGTTTCATCTCTAACCTTATGTGAATAGTGAAACAATGGCCTTCTATGAACAGTTTCATTAGTAACCATATGGGAACAGTGTCATCAGTAACCTTATGTGAACAGTGCAACGGTGACCTTAGGTGAACAGTGAAATCTGTGACAATATGTGAACAGTGTCAAAAGTGGCCTTATGTGAACAATGACATTGGTGATCTTATTTGAATTGTAACATCATTTACCTTATGTGAATAGTGACATCATTGACCTTATGTGAATAGTGTCATCGGTAACATTATGTGAACAGTGCAATCGTGACGTTATAAGAACAGTGTCATCATTAACCTTATGTGAACAATGTCATCAGTAACAATATCTGAAAAGTGTCATCGGTGGCCTTAGGTGAATAGTGAAATGGTGAAGTTCCTATGGTGAGATTTAATCATTAACCTCTATTTTCATTTCCATATTTGGAGTTCCAGAATAGTGTTTCTAGAACGGTGAGGTTCCATTGGAAACCACTATTTCCATTGCCAAATATTGAGATCATGGAAAATGTTTAACGAGGAGGTTCCATCGGTAAACTCTATTTCCTTTTCTAAATTTTGAGTTAGTGAATAGTTTTTCTAGAATTTTGATGGTCCATTGGTAACCTCTTTTTCCTTTTCAAAATATTCAGTTAGTGAACAGTGTTTCTAGATCTGTGAGGTTTCATTGTTAACCACAATATCCTTAGCAATATTTTTAGTTCGTGAAGAGTGTTTCTAGAATGGTTAGGCTTCATCGGTAACCACTATTTCCTTTTCCAAAATTTGAATTTGTGAATAGTGTTTCTAGAATGTCGACATCCATTGGTAACCTTTTTTTCCTTTTCCAAATTTGGAGTTTTTTTAATAGTGTTTCCAGCTTCCTTCAGTTCACCCCTTTGACGTTTCCTTTGACGTAAAATGAATTTGAATCCTCATTTTGGGGACTCTAAGGAAGATTAAAAGGTCATAAATCCTATATTAATTTCTCCAAAGGCTTAGGATTTTATTACATGTTCATGTTGTGTGTTTTAATGTGATCCACTTTTAATGGAAAATCATGCGTATCTTAAACCACTACTTCGTTAAATATTCAATGGGATGACATATCATCCTCCCATGTTCCCCCTTCTTTTTCCCTAGTGTGTGCTTCTCTATCCCCTCCTTCATCCCTTAGGAGTAGTGTGATTGATCCTTAATCCTTGGATCGTTTCCCCTCTGTATTTTGGGAATCCAAGCAGTATTGGTGGATCTCTGACATAAGGTATTTTCTATCATCATTCGGTTGGGTTCATCTTTTGTTGTTTCCCCTATCCCTTTTATAGAATGTTATATCCATCATCCTAATAGACTATTCATGGGCTATGAATGGTGTGGGGATCTCTCTACATCCTTGGGTAGATATTATTTTCATGGAGGGATGAGATCATAACATGTTGTGTGGCTCGTCAAGAACTGTTTTCAGTTGGGCATTTGTTTTTAATTATTTCTTTTACATGCATATGTATATCTATCACGTTTTATCCGACTAGATCACAATGGAATTGGGATAATAAATATTTGAATCGGATAATAAAAATGTTATTGAGTGTATGTTATTTCATTTTTTATCTAGATAGTATGATTTCAGTGCATGCTTTGATTATCCATTCATTATTGATGGAAATTGGTGATGAAAGTTAAGCCAGAATTAAATGATAATTGTTTTGATAAAGATAAAGATTCATGTATATGAATCTGGTTCTTCTTGATGTTATTTTATGGTAATAAAATTGGTTTAGTAAGCATGTTTAATTATTTTTGATATCTTACTCGTAAGTTTTCTTGAATTTAGAACATACCAATATTAAATTTATTAATCCAAGGTTGATTAAAGGACTTTTTTTTGATAAATGATAATTACTTGTAGGGTTATGAGTTACCCTCTTTCTTGTTTAAGGGCCTAGAGAACAATTTATATGTTGTTTGATTTCATGTTGCTTGTGTTGTGATGTGATCCTTGATGGAAGTTGTGATATGTGGGGGCATGGAGGCCTACTGGTTGTGGTTGTATATGAAACCTAGATCTTCGAGATGAATCAGTGTATGCATATGGGTTTCGGGAAGGACACTAGGGATAATGAAATGAATTAGATGTGAATTTTTGGATTCATTCTTTTCTTATTGGTTGATTATCTACATCGCTATCCCCATTGCTCAAGGCATCTGGTTTTTTCATAACCTTTGTCTGGAAGGGGTGAAAATAAGAAGGGTATCCCACGTGCATTACTTGTTTAGATTCTCATGTGATGATGGGTCTATGCTCTTACTATAGGATGAAAAGACTCTACGGGTAGTTCATCTACTCACCGGGTTGAGCCCCTTGTGTTTAGTAGCAGAGAATGTTTTTCTAGAATTCATATGATTATGGGAAAGTAATGTTGTAAATAAATAATTGAATAAATGTTGTAAACCTAGGGGGATGGAGATTGCTGAGATGCAATGGTGAAGTTACAATTTAAACGGATAATGGACTTTGGGTGTGATTCTAATAAAATATAACTTTTAGATTTATAATACTTAATCAGTGATTAATGAATTTAATAATGTAAAGTGAATGCGAAAAAAGGGAATAATGTACTGTAATAATGCTCTTTAAATGGTTTTGTGCTTATATGATACCAATTCTTTGAAGTGGCAGCTAGTAGTTTGAGATATGTTAGCTACAATTGATTTCAAAACAAGGTTATTCCAATAGTGTGGTTGTGAGATATAGTGTATTCTGGACTTTTTGTGTTACAATACACTACTCCACCCTGTCAGTTAGGGAAACTGACACGCCAAGGATTCTGAGCCCTGGGGGGTTCCAAAACATCCCCATGGGAGGATTGTTGGATGACTACCCCTTTGTCCATTCTATCTTCTATTGGTAGATACTAGTGAATGAAGTACCAACAGTTAATTTTACCCTTATATAAGTGTAGAGGGTTGTAATGGATTGTGGTTATTCAAACATACATATTATGGATACAGTTTTCTATGGAATTCTATACGTGTAACTTGTATAGGCCATGATGGCTTTAGGATCCTTACTCGGTGTATGAACTATAATGTCTCCATGTTTAATACTCGACATATGATACACATTTTATGAGTTTTGGTGGCTCCCAAAAACTACATGGTTACATTTCATGGGTGGACATTGTGGTTATGTTGCACAAGGTGCATGTTATAGTGCTTCTCTCTTTTGTCTGCAAGTAAGCTTTTTGGAGAGAGAATCTTAGGATGTGTTACTTTGGGAAAAAGTGGGAAACTAGTGGGAAAGTAGTAGAAATTAACCCTTGATATTCTTTATTATAATATATTATATTTAATGTGATACATTGTGATAGTATCCGTGGTGAGGCTAGCAATTTAGTATACCTGTTTAGGTGAAGAATTAGTTTCCCATGTTGTTCACTGTGTATTATATTTCATTATTTACTTTTTCATGAAATTCTTAGAGGAGGATCTTAATTAGTATAATTCTAAACTCACCATATGTATATATAAACTATTTTTTAGGTCACATGGAGAAGGATGGATATCAAGCTGGTTTATTCCATCATGGGGTTGCAGGAGATGTTCGGGCTTGCAGTTACTGATGTTTTTAATTTATTTTTTGTATTTTTTGTTTTTACCCTTTAATCTGTAGTAGGTTGCATGACAATACATATTTTTACAGGGTATTTATTTTATATTTTAGTATGAGTTGTAGTCGGTTGTTTTCTGTCATATCTATGTCTTGCTCATGTGTTATCTTAGATGGAAATGCCTGCATCTGTGTGTTTATTATACCCTCAGTCTATGTTTCCAAACTGGGGCTTACAGGAGGCAGGAATCGGGGGACATTATATTTCTTCTCACCTTTATGGCCTAGTAGGGGTACAAGTTGTGGGGAGGGGGTCATGATAGAGTGTTATCAAAGGAATGTTGAAAGATAGGAAAGTGTTTGGAGTTAGGAACCGGTGATTTTTCATGGATGCGTAGGAAAACAACATCAGTCATGTTTACAAAATTATGTAAACAATGGAGACCGACTGAGAGATAGGCATTAAGCCCCCCCTATGATATTATGTGGAGACCATTATGCCTATAATTGCTACTAAATGAGGTTATACTAGTTTTAGTGTAGATACATAGGGAAGAATCCTGCATCATTCTTCTTTGTGCATATTTTTGAATGGGTGGTCCTTTGGATATTTTAACCTAAAATGAATAAAAGAAAATAAATAATTATTTAATTATGTGTGTTGTATATTCCAGGTTTAGGTGCACTAACTATTTTATTTTTTGGTGATATGGCTCCAAGTCAATGTCCCCATTAGGATCGCATAGAATACATCCAGCCGGTTGTTCCAGCAGATCTCCACCGGGAATAGGTTGATGATGACGAAACTTGGAGGATGACACTCTAAGAGTATCAACACCAGAGTCTGCAGAATTATGAGGGCTATGTTTTAGATGCATTCAAAACAATACTGGCTGGAGGAGGTTTATATAGGTTTTAGTTAGATCCATACTTAGAAGGAACATTGGATATCCTTGTTTGTGATGATTCTGCATGGATCATTTAGGTAGTGAGGGTTCTTATTCCTCAAGGATTGTGAGGAGTAATAAATCTCATGGGAGGTGTTCCAAGACAAGTTTAGTGTCATGTTTCATTCCTTGACCATGAAGGCATCCAGTCTCCAGAAGATCTTACCTTTCAATAGGGGAGTTCCAATGTGAGAGAGTTCAAAATAAGTTTCAAAAACCTTTTACGATATGCTCCAGACCTATTTCTAGATGGCGAGGCTAGGGAAAGGCATTTCGAGGAGGAATTCTATCTAGAGATATAGCGACAAGTCACCCCATTTATAAAGAAGACATATCATGAGGTGCGAGCGAGGGCATATGTCGTCGAAGGGTCATTGACCAGAACCAAATCATCATGAGAGGGGAGTCTTCATGATTCCTCATCATGTATAGTTATGGTCTGGGGTTCCTGTTTTTTATGGAAGAATAGTTTTTATTCAGTCGTGGGTTGGTCCAATCCCTTCACATCTTGTTTCTCTAGAGGCAGCAGATCTAAGGCCTATGCAAAGGGATTAGGAGCTTGTTTTTCAGGTGGTGGTCAAAGTTATCAACAACGACAATGCTTGACCATTCAGAGTAGTCATTGTGCACAAGGTTTTCTTCTCCAGGTTCCTTTGTTTATGTAGTTGTAGCCAAGGCAGCAGCTGTAGGTCGCATAAGCTTTAGATCAGAAAAAGGTAGATGGGGCAGGCAGATGAAAACCATGTGACACTCCTCGTCCTCAGAGAGTAGTGTGAGGCCATGGTGGTGGTTGTTATCACGGTCATAGAGGATGTTGTGGAGATCATGGTCAGTTTTATGCTTTATATTTCATAGCACCAGGTGAGCCAGATGTCGTTCGAGGTACCTTTTTCGTGTTTTTACCATTGTTTATTCCATGGTTGATTCAGGTGAGACATACTCATTCACATCCTATAACCTCTTCCATGCTTTGGAACATGAGTTGGAGAGGATTCCAAAGACCTTGTCCTTGTCTATGACAGTTGGAGGTTGAGATGACATCATTGAAGTATGTAGAGACTATGATATAGTGTTGAAGAATCACCTTTGTTGGGGAGATTTTCTATGATTATGTATACAACCATATGAATTCATCCTCAGCATGGATTATTTTTATTCGGTTTAGGCTCTCAAGGATTTAATTATGAGTCAAGTTGTGTTCTTCGATGTAGATGGATATCTAGTGGTGTTATTTGGCGAGGGAGCCCCTCAGACAGGTCAGAGACATGTACATTCCATATCATCTATGATGGTTGATCAGATTCTGATATGTTTAGAGTTTTAGTAGTTGGAATTTCCTATTGTCATAGAAGAGTACCCTGATGTCTTTCCAGAATAGGTTGTAGCATTTCCCCCTCAATGGGAGATTGAGTTTAGGATTGAGTTATAACCAGGGAAATATCATATCTCTATGTTTCCATATAGGACATAACCTTATGAGTTACATGAGTTATGTATACAACATAATGGTCAGTTATAATGTGGTTTTGTTCAGCCTAGTGTGTCACCGTTGGGTTCATCATTTTTGTTCATGAAGAAGGATGATGACAGTTTGCGGTTGTGTCTATAATTTCACCACTTAAACAATGTGACACTGGAAAATATATAACCTCATCCATGTATTGAAGATTTATCTGATCAGCTAAAGGGTTCAAGATTCTTCCCAGTGATTGACTTGCAGTCTGGATATCATCAGATGTGTGTGAAGGATGAGAATATCCCGAAGACTGCATTCTATTATCGTCACTAGTTTTATGAGTTTGATGTATTACCATTCGTTGTGAAGAATTCTCCAACTGTGTTCACGAGATTGATGAATGTTGTGTTCCATGAGATCCTGGACAAGTTCATTGTGGTGTTCATCGATAACATCCATGTGTACTCCATGTCTGAGGAAGTCCATTCCTATAATACACATGCCATTTTGGTAGTGTCATCGAGGTAGTATCGAGAGGAGGTGGTGAGACTTCAGGTGTCACAAGGGAGATCATTTCTGATCAGTATAGTCATTTTACCTTTAGTTTGTGGAGAGTTATCTAGCATGCTTTTTGTTCTTAGCTATGCCTTATCTGTTCTTTTTATCCTCATATGGACTGTCAGATAGATTAAACCATCCAATATCTTGAAGACATTTTACACTCTTGTGTCCTGGATTTTGGAGGTTCTTGGATGAGCCACTTACCCTTGTAGGATTTCTCATACAATAATAGTTTTCACTCCAATATTGTTATAGTGTTGTTTGATGCATTTTATGGCCTACCATGCCATTCTCTATTATGCTGGACTGGGGTTGGAGAATTATAAATTATCGGACAATAACTAGTACAAAATACAAGAGGGATAGATTAGATTATTCCTGAGAGGACGAAGAAAGAACATGACCATCAGAAATCATCTTCCGATCAATGGAGGAGAACCTTAGAATTTGATTTATGTGATAATGTGTTTCTGAAGGTGACTCCCCGTCGTGGCCAATGAAGATTTGGTAGTGGGAGTAAGTGTTTTCTCCAGATTGTAGGGCCTTTCGTGGTGTTAGATCATATTGGAGCTATGGTGTATCAAGTAGAACATCCATAAAAGATGATCTAAATACATATTTTCCATGTATCATAGCTCTGTCGTTATCTTCATGATGACTCTCACATCATCGATTGGGGAGATATAGATGTTTATGGTGATACGACGTTGAAGAAGCAACCAGTGGAGATCCATGACCGCAAAGAGAAGGAGTTGTGTGGGTGCTTTATCCCCTTGTTCATATCTTGTGGAGACATGGTGGCATGGACGAGAGTACCTGGGAATCTGAGTCACATATATGTGCTCATTACGCATATGTTTTTAATATTTATCTCTTTTCATGTAAGGATTTCCCCTTGTTGGTTATTAAACTCTCATGTTTATAAGTTGTATTTTTTTGGTTCTTCATTTCTATTTCTCTCTATTGAAATGTATCTCGATGTGTTGTTGTTCAGACCACTTTTTTGTTTCCATTAGGTTGGTTTCGAATTCATGAGAAAAAGAATGTTTTGAGAGGTATCTGATGTAATGGTCTGGACCTCTCAAGTCCCTTCCATTACTATAATTTTGTGTTTGATGTGTTACAGGAGGTTAAGACAACATATCCCCAAAACTTTTCCAATTTTCAAATTCTATGAATAGATCTCTCGGTGAAAATTTGCATCGATCGCCCTCTGTGAGCAGTGCAATAGTAACCTTAGGATAATAATGAATCGGTAGCCTTAGTTGAAGAATGTCATTGGTAGCCTTATGTTAATAGTGAAATGGTATCCTTCTGTTAATAGCGTCGTCAGTAACCTTATGTGAACTTTTTCATCAATAACCTTATCTGAATAGTGCAATAGTGACCAACTTATAACAGTTTCATTGGTAAACTTAGGGGAATAGTGTCATATGTAACCATATGTGAACTATGCAACGATGACCTTATGTGAATAGTGACATCAGTGACCATATGTGAATTGTGACAATGGTGAATTTATGTTAATAGTGACATCATTGACCTTACGTGAACAGTTTCATAATTATCCTTATGTGAATAGTGACATCAATGACCTTATGTGAATAGTGTTATTGGTAACCTTATGTGAACAATGCAATGATGTCCTTATGTGAACAATGTCATCGGTGGACATAGGTGAACAGTGTAATGGTGATGTTTCATCAGTAACCTCTATTTCATTTTCCAAATTATGACTTCATGAATAGTGTTCCCATAATGGTGAGGTTGTATTGGTAAACACTAATTCCATTTCAAAATTTTGTGTTCATGAACAATTTTTCTAGATTGGTGATGTTCCATCGGTAACCACTATTTTCTTTGCCTAATTTTGAATTCGTGGACAGTGTTTCTAGAGCGGTAAGGTTCCATCAGTAACCTCTATTTCCTTTGACAAATATTGAGTTCATGAAAAATGTTTCTAGAATGGTGAGGTTTCATCGGTAACATCTACTTCATTTTCCAAATTTTGAGTTCTTGAACCGTGTTTCCAGAATAGTGATGTTCCAACGGTAACCACTATTTCTTTTATCAAATTTTGAGTTCATTATCAGTTTTTCCTAAATGGTAAGGTCCATCGGTAAGAAATATTTCTTTTTCCAAATTTTGTGATTGTGAACAGAGTTTTTAGCTTCCTACAGTTTCACCCCTTTGACATTCCCTTTAATATAAAATGCACTTAAATCCTCATTTTATGTACTCTATGTATGATTCAAGGGTTATAACTCCTATATTAATTTCTCCTATGTCTCGAGATGTTTTTTACATGGTCAAACTGTGTGGTTTAATGAGATCCTATTTTAATGGAAAATCTATAATATCATAAACCGCTTCTCCATTAAATTTTCTAAATGGATGATATATCTTTCTCTGTTGTACCATATTCTTGTTACATGGTGCAACACGCTCGATCCCTTCCTTCTTCCCTTTGGTGAAGTGTGATCGAACCTTAACCCTTGGATTCTTTCCCATCATATTTTGGTGAAACCACAAAGTATTAATCGTTCTCTGATATAAGGAATGTTCTATCGTCATTCTATTGGGTTCATATCTTTTTATTTCCCCTAACCCTTTTATTGAATGTTATATCCTTGTTCATAATGGAATTTTCTTGGGTGTTGACTGGTGTGGGGGTCTCTTTACTTCCTTGTAAGGTTACAGTTGTCACGGAGGTGGGGGCGTGGGGGGGGGGGGTGATTACAACTCGTTGTGTGGCTCGTTAAGAAGTATTTGTGGTAGGGGATTCAATACTTCTCTATTGATTACATTCAAATATATAGCTAGTATGTTTTATCCCACTCTATCACAATGGAATTGACATAAAAAATATTTTAACCGGATAAATAAATTGATTTCAATTGTATATTATTTCCCCTTGTTTTTCTATACAGTGTGATTTTTATTCTTGTTTTGTTTAGCCTTTCGTACATGATGGATATTTTTATGGAACGTAATGGAAAAATTAATTGATAATTTTTTGGATAAAGATAAAGTGGCATGTTAATGAATATGGTTCTTTTTGTTGATTATTGACATTAATAAAATAGGTGTTGTAAGTATCTTTAATTATTTGTGATAGCTTACTGGTTTGGTTTATGGAATTTGGATCCTATGAATAGTAAATCGGTTAATCCAAGGTGGGTTAAAGAATATTTTGTTTGATAAATTATAATTTCTTTTAGGGTTATGAGTTACCCACTTTCTTGTTTAAGGGATATGAGACCAATTGAAATAATGTTTTTTTTCATGCTGCTTGTATTGTTATGTTAACCTGGATGGCTATTGGGATATGTGGTGTTAGAGTGGCCTACTGTTTGTGGACGTTATTTCCACATAGAGTGGCATGATGCATTGGTTTTTTCATGTTGATGACATGGAGGATATCAGGGTAAATTAAATGAATTGGATTTGAAAGATTGGATTCATTATATTTTTATTGGTTGTTTATCTGTGTTACTTTCCCCACTGCTCAATGCAGCTGGTTTTTAATACCATTCATCTAAAAGGTTTGATGAAATGAAAGGTATGACACATAATTTCCATGTTTAGATTCTCATTTTAAGATTGATATTTTATCTTACTATAGGTAGTAAAGACACGATGGGTAGTTCATCTAATCACTGGGTTGAGCCCCTTGTGTTTATTAGTAGAGAATTTTTTTCAATATTTCCTGGTATTATGGGAAATTAATGTTGTAAATAATTAATTGAATAAATGATTCTAACCCATGTTGTTGTAGTTTTATTGGATGTAATGGTGAAGTTACAATTTATTGCATCAGTGGTATTTGGGTGTGATGCTAATGAAATATAATGCGGAAATAGATAATGGTTAATCAATTTTAAATTAATTAATTAACGTTAAGTAAAATTGATAAAAAGGTAATGAAGTAATGTAATAAATATATTTAAATGGTTTTCTTCTTATGGGATACATTGTCTTAAAAGTGGCATCCAGGAGTCTGAGAGACGTTAGCTACAGTCGATTTCAAGACTAGGTTATTCCAATAGTGTGGATTTAAGGTATAATATTTTCTGTACATTTGTGTTTTTATACACTACTCCAACCTTTCATTTAGGGAAACTAATTGCCCATGAATTTTGTTTCCTATGGTTTTTCCCAACATTCTGGTCGAAGGATGGATTATTTACTATCCCCTTTAGCCTCACTCTATTGTCTTGGTATTTTCATGTGATGGTAGGAATAAAAGTTAGTTTTTCCCATATATTTGTGTAGAGGGATGTAATGGCCATTGGTTATTCGCACATATATATTCTATATATAGTTTCCTATGAAATACTATATGTGTAACATTTATAAGAAACGATGGCTGGAGGATCCTTACTCGGTGTATGAGCTATAATGGATTGATATTTCATACCTGACGTATGATACATGTTATGCGAGCTATGGTTTCTCCCTGAAACTACGTAGTTACATTTCTTGTGAGGAAATGGTTTTTCTGATGCATGAGGTTCATGTTGTTGTGATTCTCCTAGGTTTCTGGAGGCAAGCCTTTTGGATAGAGATTCTTAGGATGTACGATGTTGGCGGAAAGTGGGAAACCAGTGGGGATGTATTAGTGGAGTACCCTTGATATTTTTTATTATATTATATACTCTTTTATGTGTTACTTGGTGAGAGTAGCCATGGTGAGGCTAGGAACATAGTATCCCAGTTTAGGTGCTGAGTTTGTTTCACTTGTTGTTCACAAGGCTTTAACATGTTTTCTTTACTTTTTCCAAACAGGATTCATGGTGGATCCTACCATGTTTACCTTTATACTCACCCTAGGTATATATAAATTGTACTTCATTTCATGTGGATATGGTTGGATGTAAAACTAGTTTCTACTATCATAGGATTTCAAGAGCTGTTCGGGATTTTGGTTGAGGTTTTTTTTAATTTCTTTTTGGTATTTTCTATTTTCCCCATTCAGTTGTAGTAGGTTTCATGATATTACATATTTTACTTTGGATTTCTTGTATATTTCAGTCTATGTTGCAGTTGGTTGGTGAATATATTATTTCTCTCTTTCGCATGTGTCATCTTACATGGTAATACCTTCCATCTGTGTGTTTACTATACCCTCGTTTCTAGTCTCCCACCAAGGGCCTACTAGAGGCGGGTCTCGGGGGACATTATCTTCGTTCTCACATTACCTGCCTCGGAGGGGTACACATTGTGGGGAGGGGGATGTGAGAATTAATATCTAAGATAATTAAATTAAATCCATTTAATAATTAATTTAAAACCTTTAATAAATTTATACTATATAATATAATTTTATTATTTTCATTTTTGTTCTTTTTTTGAGATATAAGACACAATTTTATTGTTTGGGAGGGTTTATTTCCTTGGATTTAATAATAAATTTAACTATATATTAGTATGGATATTCAATAAAAATGGGAATAGATATATAGAATTAAAATAATATGTTATTAATAAAAATATAGAACATTTAATAGTCATATAATTCATTTGGGTATTTTTGGTGGGAATGAATCATTAGGTATGATGTTAGTGATAATCGTTTAAATTATTTTTGTTGTGTTTCAATCATTAAAAACTTGTTTTGTGTTATAAATTAACATAATTATTATATAATGGTAATAGAAAATTAAATAGGATTTAAAAAAATATATAATTTTTTGTAAACTTAAAAATTCTTTTATGACATTCCATAAAGCCATAATGGAAAATTAAAATGCATTGTCCATGATGTTGTTAAAATGGCACATCATAGGTGATGTTTTCATTTATATTACAAAAGTGAGTGAGAATGATCTTGAGGATGAGTATTACCTTAAAAATATTTAATTAAAATATATATATATTATATTATAGGTATCATGCTACTTGAATAGTGGTACGTGAGGAGAAGATAAGAGAACTTACATAAGGAAATGGTAATGTAGTCCAAGAGGACACATTAATGGTGATAAGTTCTTGTTATGTGTTTGGGGAATAAATTTTAAAAGGATTAATACATAGATGTTGTGAAGAGAAGAGGTTGTGAGGGGATTTATTTTTAGAGGAGGAGAGGAGGTTTTTTAATATTTTATTCAAAAGTATATTATTTTGTTGCATGATAAAGAATAATGTGAATTATTAAGATTAAATATAGAAAATATATCTTGTGATTTCTAACAAATGGCCTCATACATCATCCATGACAGTGTCATGACTAAAAAAACGCATTTATTTACCTTATAACATAAATTAATGTATTTCATATTTTCTCAGAATTAAACTATTTTATAAAATCTTAAAAATTCAATATAACTATTTCTTTATGTTCAAAATTACAAAATTAAATCAATTTCCAGAAAATAATTTTATAAATACTAGAAATTAATTTTTAATTATAATTATTGTTTTTTTTGTAAAATACCAATTTCAAAATTATAACTAATATTATATCATGTTGAAAATAAACAAATGAATCCTAAAATTTACTTAAAATAATAAGACAAAAATATGTTAATTTATGAATAAATTTATAAAAATAAATATAATTTTAAATAATTATATTAGTTATATAAATTTAAATAAAATTCATTGTATTATAACACCATCGACACTAAATTGATATTTTCTATACCATTAATTTAGTTATTCAATGATATAATTATATCATTTTACAATTTAATTGATTAATAAATTTTATATATACCTAAAATGGTGAGGTTTCTTAAATAATTATAAAATAATAATTTTTTTAAAATGATGGTTTTATAAAAATTAGGATTCATTATTATTCAATCGAAAATAATTATATTCTTTAAAATACCATAATTTCACAAAAATCTAATATTAACATTATTATTTTGAAAATGAGATTTATTTTGATTAAAATAATTTATAAATGATTCAAAATTTAAATTTAAAACAACTTCTCCATTGAAAGTCAATAAGACCTTGTATAAAAAAATATAGCATATTATTTGAAATGTTAGATTTATTATTCTCTTATACAATTAAAAATAATTTTAATGAATGTAAAAACATTTTATTTAATACATTATATGTATATATAATAAATATAATTCAATAATATTTATTAAATTTCATTTATGGGAATAATTTTTTAAAAAAATACATATTTAATGGTAAAGTTGTGTTTATTACTAATTAATTGATAAATAATGAATTAATTTTATAAATCTGTTGACATTATATTTTCATTATTTACTTATTCCTAAACACGACCAACATTACTAACATCTTGGAGTTAAATAAAAATATTATATAATAATATTTAAATCATTTATTAATGAAATATTCTATCAAATAATTTAAATTTAAAAGGATACATATAATAAAATGTTGGGGGATAACATTCACCAATTTTTTAAAAAAACACCCTCATAATTCTAAATTTATATAAACAACCAAAGGTTTATAATTTAAATTTATTTCATGGGAATCCCACATCATAAATAGGATAATTATAATAAACTCTCAATAAGATGAATAGATAAATTTAAATGTTACTAAAAAACAGGATATTTGAATTAGAAATAATTAGTGGAAGAAATAAAATAGTCATATATTATGAATATAAATATCATGTTCTAATGGAGAGTTATAGTGAATTTTTTCATTAGAATTTTATCCATCAAAAAACATAAATAATGTGATCATTAAAAATTCCATTGATTCCCATGTATGAAAATTTATCATATTGCATTTATTAGAAAATTATTTTGATAGATTTATTGAATTCATACACATAATAGAATAAGAATATAATAGAACATACATATATTGTAATTTCATTTTCATCCTTTAAATAATTTACTCCATAAACACATATTTTTTTCTAAATTATGAGTAGTAAATATGAATTTTGCATCCATTAAAAATTTGAATCAAACTCTATGGATCACAAAATTAAAAAATATATAACTATATATTCCTTAAATATTCAAGACTATGACTACAAAACCAGAAGGATATGTTCATATATTTATCTAAATAACATCAATAACTCATAATGTCTTATACTAAATATTTTATTAGTCCTATAATATAATAATCAAGATATTGTTTCCATTAATATAAATAATATTAATCACCATAATCCCATAATAAAATAATATTTGAATCATAAATAAAAATTAACATTTATTTTTTAAAAATAATATATTTTTAATCATATTGGATTACAAAAAAAATTAAATCATTGGAAATAGCATTAATCACATAATCAAAAAATTATTTTCCAATTCAAATTTAATTTATTTAATGAATCAAATTTCTATAAAATAAAAATATACTTTATTTATTATATATTTTATCTAAAATGTTCTTGATAACTAGGACTTCACGTAGGCTTGTTATAGGTGTCGCACCCTTGATTCCCTTTCAGTTGGGGGTTAAAACCCCATGGTCTCTTTAGATGTAACTGGGTTTCATCAATCATATGAGTTGTGATTTTCCCATAACTATATTAACATAACAACCAAATTAAATATATTGGAAATCCTTGAAATAAGCTTAATCTCTAAATTTATTTTTAATAATGGTATCTAATTCAAATTTCATCCATAAATATATCATCCATTTATTTCTACATAGGCTTTTATATTGTCTAGATTATCCCTATAGAAATTTATATGGACTTCACAAATGCGATAGTTCCACAAATTTATTGATATGAACAAAAAAAATGGATTCTTACAATGTGTTTTATTTAAATCCATCATAATATTCACTTTTCCATGGAAATTATTTTCATAATGACATTCTTCCCACAAATAAAGTATTTAACCTTTTGGTATAAACATTTCCTTGGGTGACTTCATCTATATTTATTCCAAGATAGAAATCTATCTTTTTTTCTTTTGTGGTCTCCATCATTGGATATCCTAGAAAACATCATCCTTTTTTTATTTTATAGATTTAGGAGATGGTTATGGTATATGTTATTAAAAATGTCTCAGAAAAACTAATTAAGCCTGAAAATGTTATCTTTCACTCATATCAACACCAATTTTATATATCATCACCACCTCTATGTCCATAATATTAAATTATATCATGAACAAATTGGGTTCCACCATTATATAAAAATTCAATGAATATTGTGAGTAAAAATAGTCATAGTGAGAAAAATGTAAAATCATTTATAGAATATCAGGACACCTTCTTTCAATCATAAACACCATATGATTTACCTACTCATTTTCATTAAATTTTTAAATTATTTATAATTGTTTGTAAATAAAATGTGATTTTTTTTATTTTCCCCTGAGTGTGTCAAACCCAGTGTGTTGTATGGTTCATTGATGGGTACCAGGTTACCCAATGTCAGGATCGAGGAAAAATTTCAAATTTGTTGCACCTCTGTAACTCTATTCCAGAACCACGCCAATATGTAGTATCCATAGAGATATGTATTTCTATTAAAACCCACACAATATCTACCTTACCAAAATTATATGTTATTTATCTTCTCATATAAACAAAGTATATATTAGGGTATCTCTCTCTAATCTATGTTTTATAAAGATATTTTCATATGTTTCTTGTTAAAATCCTTTTATATCACCAGTAATAACCTTGAATTTAGAATCCTGATTCCAATTCCTTAATTCATTAAATTGGAATAGATAAAAGGAATTAATCCCATAGGACCAATCATTATTTCATTTTAAAAATCTATATTACAAATATGTATAAGGAATTTAATTTTAAATTGAAATATAACATATAAATTCTATTAGTCAAATCTATAAACTCCAAGATTATTCTAGAAAGTCATTCATAATATACATAATCACATCCTTGGGAAAAAATAAAACATAATAAAGGGGTTACATCAGATGCTCGTAATGTGTAAACAATATAGTAGTGGCTATCATAAATAAACATAATCAATATAGTTTGAGGAATAACTAATTACACATTCCATTAAAACATAAATTTGAACATAATATAGAAGCGATAAATGCTAACTAAATAATTCCATATAAATAATCACATGATAATTAATCAAAACCATGTATATTTCACAAGTAAAAAATTATTATAGAATATATATTACTAATATAATAATTTGTGAATTTATAATTCCATACATATTTATCATATCTTCAAAGGGTAGTCTAATAAGCATTAAAATAAATGGTTAAGGCCTCATCCAAAATCTATTTCTGTTTTGTCCAATGAGACTTATCAATTCATTGAGGTGATGTAAAGGTCCACACCCATCACATAATAACTCAAATGCATTAATCATATTTCAAATAAAAAATATAAATGTTTATAATTATTTTTCCATAATACTGTTAAAAATTAGAATCAGAAACATAAATAAAAGTACTATAATAAAATAATTTCAAATTTCATTAGAGAAAGACTATTTTTTTGAGAGAAATTTATTTCTTTTATAAAATCATTATTATTTTTCAAAAATTAGTTTATAATAATTTATATAACAGAGAAGAAAACGGGAAGTTCACATAAATCGGGTTTGATTATGGGAAAGTATTTGAGAATAGATCCTTATAAAAAATTTAAATCCATATAAAATAAATATAAATTTATTGGGATTCATGATTTTTGAAAATATAAACCGAATATAGATGATTTATTTTAAAAAAGGATGCATTACACTGGGTTAAAGAGATAGAAATTGTAACTCAAATGAAAAATATAGGTTCATGGAGAATCCCTTACCACTTTGAAACATTTGAATCATTTTCACCCTAAAATTTTTAACCATAAAATGAAACATTGAATAAAATGAAGATAAATATACTCATGTATTTATAAATAAATTGGTTGTATACATACATGACATGCATTAAATTGTGGGAAATTAGGAATATCTCCTAGAAATGGAAGTGATATGAGAAAACCCTTACAATGAACATATCATTGGAGTGGGGATAAATAAATTCAATATCTTAGTGTGAGAAATATAAATCCATAAAATAATATTAAATATATATTATAAAGAAATTTTAGGACTTTTAACACATATTAATGTAATATCCTAACCAATGAAATAATATTTTAACACTATGAATGTAAATATAGTTAAGAAATCACATACAATGTTCGTATCTTTGAGGTGAGATTTAATCAATGGGGTTATGATGTGTAAAAATAGAATATTAAAAAATGGATAATTGGGAATACAAAGGAAATAAATAAATATTTTATTACCCATGATTTATTTTAATAATACAATCAAAGAATTAGTTATATAACACAATGAAAGAAAATTGTGTAATGAACCCCTTCGACTTATGTCTGAATGTGTTCTGCAATTGAACATAATGTTCTAGAAAAAAAATTAAATCAGTTAATTAATCACATATTATAACTTTATAAATTTATTTTATTTAATAAAAATATATTATTTTAATTTATGTTATTTTGGATTCGATATACGATAAAATTTTATCATTTCGGAGCATTCGTTTCATTGGATTTCAAGATCTGTTTACTTGTATATGAGTATGGATGTCCATTTAAAATGGAAATATATAACATAAATTGAATATATATGTTATTAAGGATCATACATAATATTTTATGTTTAAATATGTCATTTGGTTATTTTTAGTGAGGATACATCATTTGATAAGCCATTAGTGATTATCATTATGATTATTTTGGTAGTTTTTCGATCATTATAATATATTTTTGTTTTATTAGTTAACATATATTTTATATAATTGTTATATAAACATAAATATACTTTAATAAAAATAATATATTTTTTTTCTAAACCATTAAAATGATTTTATAACCCTCCTTGACTGCATTAATGGAAATTGAAATTGTAACGACCATAATGATGGTAAATTGACACATCACAGGAAATGATATCATTATAGAATAATATAGAGAGAGAAAGGAGTTTGTTTATTGATATTATATTAACATGATATCATTACTATATAATCAAAATACTATATTTATCATTCTATATGGACAATAGAATGTTAGGATTTGATAAGAAAATAAAATAAATTGAAATGAAAAAAATTGAAAAGAAAATATGTTTTTACCTCTTGAATTTCTCCCCATGAGAACCTCCTTAGGGAAATGATTTTGTTTCTTTTTATTTATAGAAAATCCCATTGTATACGAGACATCTGATTGATAATATTATTGTATAGATATTGGGCATGGCCTGCCATTTGAAATGAGTGGAATAAGATGTAATGATGTGTAGTATTTATAGTGGAGGAGAAGGGTGTTTTAAAATATTTTAATCATTTCATCATTTTTTTGGGTCAATACAAGAAATATTATTGATTAATTTGAGTAAATAAAATAAAAAATCATGTTAATTTGAAATAATGGCCACATTCAAAAATAAATGAATCAATCATGACTTAAAAATGAATTTATTTACCTTGTATTCTAAATTAACATATTTCACTATTCACTACAAATTTAACTATTTGAGAAAAATCCCAAAAATTCACTCTATACATTTATTTTTGTTTATAATTCAAAATTAAGTCTACTCTATGAAATTAAATTTATACAAATGATATCTATAATTTTTAATTAATGTAAAAATTTAGTTATAAAAACATTTTTAAATTTATAATAAGTTTATAGCACTTAGATAATTAATTAATGTCTTATTAAATTATATTATAATCATAAGAAAAAACTAAATGAATTATAATATACATTTTATTGAAATAAATTTTCATTTAAATCATTATATTAATTTTAAAATTCAAAAAATTAATTTATGTTTTATAAAAATATTAACTCTAATTTAATAATTTCTAAAACATTTATTTACTTATATTAGGATATAAAAATATTATATAACTACTTATAAGATGAAAAATTTAATTCATACTGTAACACCTTGAGATTTTATGAGAAATTTTTTTTTATGAATTATGATATACACAAAGAAATCTATCACTACACACAACACAGTCTTGGCTTTCGTTAAACTCTAGAGAAACCTTCCTCGATGGCTTGCATTGTACGTAATACCGAGTTTCACTAAACAACGATATATTATTAAAATATTGTATAAACTAGCCATTATGAATAGTAATACCCACTTTTTAAAATTTTATAAATTATATCGTTCAAAATGGACTTTTTTGGATTCAGAATATCAAAATTATACTAGGGTGAATTTTTGGTAATTTCTGAAAACATCCAATTTTTGATAAATAGTGAGAACATTGGGTTACTATTTAAAAATCAACCTTTTATTTAAATACTTATTTATTTTATATAAATTTATTTTAGGTAAAAATAGATAAATAATACATATATAAGATAATTGTAATTCATTGGAGACATTTTATAATAATTTTAGATATATAAATATTTTATTGAACTTTTCACCGTCTTTTACCCACCTCCTTGGAGAATTTAAAATTTACATTAAACATGATTTTACCACATATGTGAGTGAAATTTCAAAAATATGAGAGACATGGTTGATATCAGTAAGTAAAATGATGTTCAATGAGATGAAATTTTTTTTTGGTGAATAGTAACTTATTTCTTTTATTTATCAAAGTTAAATGTAAATATGGTAATTAAGGTCAAAAATGATATTAATATTAAATTAAAACATGTCATAATACTATTGGATAAATTTAATTCGACCAAAAACAAACTTAGTAATATAATATTATCATTTATGTCCACTTGGATTAGATTTGGACATGTTTTTTTGTTTAATTCAAAGAAGAGTTAAAAGAGTTAAAATCAAATTTTATTAACTAAATCATTTTTAATATAAGGTTATACATAAGATAAATGAGACTATAAATATTAATTAGAATGATAAATATATTTCCTACATAATGGAATCTTATTTATAATTTTTAGACATTAAATAATTTAATTTATATATGACACAATGATGATGCAGTAATTACCTTATTAATGAAATATTAACATAATTGACGTTATAAATACGCAAATAAATTTAATTTTATACTTTTTATAAATTACACTAATTTATTAGGTTAATATGACATGTTAGTAATGATTAAATTTACATTTTATGAACTAATCATGTTGTTATTATTTTCAAACTAATCAATTACAAAATACTGTCAAAATTGACATATAATAGTTTTTAAAACAAATATTATATTATTAATTCAAGTTATATTCCTAAAAATATAACGATCACTCAATTGTCTTATATAAGGTTATATATATTAATAATGAACCACTTGGGGTTCATTTGGATTATTGTAGTAAGTTTATTAACCATATTTTCTCTAAAAACAAGAAGAAACGGTAAAAGTTAAATTATTTAACATATAGTTAAATCTAAATTATAAGGCTAAAAAAGTAACCTAAACTTGTCTAAAATCTATTGTTTGAGATTATTTCGACACATCCCCAAGTTTTCTTCAAAATAAATATATTTGGAGCTATTATAAGTCTAAAATGACTTTATTATAAAATTATATTTTCTTTTCTTTTCCTAAGGTGCCCCTCACTCCTCTTATAAAAGAGCTCCACCCCCTCTTCTCTTTAAAAAATATTGAGCATCCATTCTCGGCCAAACCCTATCATATTCCCTTATCAACTTCCCTAGAAACATTATAGAGGTTATTGTCTCCTCAAAATACCAACTCGAGTGCCTTAAAAAGATTATTAAAAGAGGATCGTCGAAGAAGATGTAATTTATTCTACCGATTCATTCAAGATTCTTTCTTCTTCAACATATTCTTATTTAGTTGTTTCATAATAAATTAATAACACCAGTATATATTATATAATTATAATTTATTATAAATATGAACCAAACACATTTTACCTTCTATCCATCCTATAGAAAATGAAATCACAGTGTGTGCGTATGTACGGAATACCATATCCACGCCGTGGTGTAATCTGTTTTCCTCAACCACCTTTTATTGGTTGGTATAATTGTGTAAAGAATGACTATATATGATTATTATAACATGATAATAATTATTATATATTCCATCAACCATTCCAATACCATTCAATTATTATGGGAACGATATCATCGCTTGTGCGTACATTCGACCTACCGTCTCCACGGTGTGATGCGACTCGTTCAACATTATCTTCATTGAATAAATATTATATAAATGAATTTATTGAATAAAATTGATATATATTACACTAATAACATTCTGTAAATTATTTTTCTATATCCTAGAAAGAGGAATAAGAATTTATTCAATAAAACATGCATAAGAACATAAAGCAATGAACACTCGAGTAACAAGTGGAAAATGAAATATTACTAATAAGAAAATAATAATATGACCATATATGATATCATAAAAATGAATAAGATTCTTTAATAAGTCTATGAAAATATTTAAATCATTATACATGAGGTTTAGATTAGTACTAAGAATATCAGACCTAATGTAAGGCAAAATCTCACACTCTCATTTTTTTCCAAGAGTGTTTATACATCAGATTTTAATGGGGCATATTTATCATCCACGTCCATGTTTCCTCAAAATGTAAAATTATTTCTATCCACCTACAGTTGTTTAAAAACAATTTTAACTATTGGTGAATTTTTAGTAAAATATATTTAAGGAATCTTTTATCGTTTTTAGTATGAGATACTTTTTGACTTTTTCGGCCAAAGTATGAGACGAATGTTTTTTTTACTTATACGGCATTAATGGATTTTTATGATTAAATAGAAAATTATTTCCATTATGCATACTCTACATGTATTCATGTTTATTTTTAAATAACTTCTTTTAGTTTAAAATTTTATTACATGTTAAGAAGGGAAAAAAGCTTTTTGAAGTAGAAAGGATATATTCCTAAAGAATGGAGTTCAAATGTTTTATCAAAATTATTTTCCATCTAAGATAATATAGGGTTACATTTATATATATATTATTACATTAATTTGATTATGTTATGATCAAATTATTTTTATGAAGTCCTTTATCTAATATGGATTGTTTTATGATGTCAAGATGTTTAAGATTCACATTTTTATTACATGGGTAATTCTATGATGTATGATTTATGATTTTGTGGCACACATAAGAATTGTTTCATTATGAGATGGTTGGGACCTATATATCCCTCCAATGAATTGAGTAATGATTTATATCTCATGAGATAGACATGGCTGTAACAGAATGTTAAAACTGTTTTAGTGATACAGGACTGGAATGAGGAGTGAACTCTATCAAAAAATGGACATTGTCTACTATGATAGTATTTACAATGAGCCTTGACTAATAAGAAATGATTTATATGATTATGTGTGTATATGAAAATATTTCATGATTTATGATATGATTATTGGGATTACATTTTCAATACTACGATTTATCCCATCTTATTATATAATGATCTCTTTTGAAGGTTATGATTTTCAATATGTTATGTTCTTATGAATATGATATGATTGTAATTTCCATTTTTTACCCATACTTATCATTTGAGCTCACCCTTTTGTAAGTTTTATTTACCCTATGTCAGGAGGAAGGGTATTAAGTAAGATATTCCAAAAGGGACTCTAGATATTATGAAATAAATGGGAGACAATGTAGATGCTTTGTGAACTAGTTGTTTTTGTTTCCTAGTTTCTAAATGACACTATACCTATTCGGTCCATTCATGATTTTGTTATATGTTGTAATAAGTATGCTTCAATTATGAAGTAATAATCATGTATGTTATGTAAGGTTCTTTATAGTTGGTATCAGAGGAAGGGTATAGTCAACCATTGGAAACTAGGATGTGAAAGCCTTAGTATAAACCCTAAGTATATGTCTATGCATAAAACCCATTATTGGTGTTTTAGAAATGTCCATTAATAACATATGATAAGAAATACAGTGTGAAATTTTATTCTTGAATATGTGGTTTTCCTATTATGATTAGTGTTTATCATACTATGCTTATCGGTTTTAGTCAATGGATGGAACCTGAAGGATTGGTGTTAATGATGAATGTGATGGGAAATGCAATGATTGTCCACATGAGCAACCAAAACATATGAGATTTGGAATGAAATATCATGTAGCCTTGCTCACACAACTTTCTCATGATACGAATCAAGCATGACTTCCAAATGAGAAAAGGAAGGAGCAACATTCTGTTGAATCTATCATGAGGCAGCGTCCACCCTCATTCAGTGGATCTACTGATCCATTAGTTTCTAAACAATGGATCAGTACAACTGAAAATATATTTTCAGTTCTTCAATGTTCTGAACATGATAATGTCATCTTAGCATTATATCATTTGGAAGGTGAAGTAGATCAACAGTGGAATCTTATCAAGAATACAAGGAAAAGAGACGAAATTGAGTCCATGTAATGGGATGAGTTCATGAACATATTTTTCAATAAGTACTTCCCTCTTATTCTTCGATCAAAGATGGAGAAGGATTTTACAAAATAAAGAAAAAGTATTATGAATATGTTGGTACCTATGGAGAATATTTTACGATACGTGCAAGGTTTTCATCTGGAATTATTATCCAACCTATGAGTAAGATCGATCGATTCTTTAGTGGCTTAAAACAAAGTCTTCAAAGGGCGTTATTAATGAGGGACTTCAATAGCTACAATGAAATTATTTGATGATCTCTCAAGGTTGAGATGGATATTTGAGTAACCCATCAGTCATACGGGTTTGATAAGAAGAGGAAAATGGAATTCAATGGAAATTATAAAGATCACACTGAATGGATGATGTGTTTTACCTTATGCTCAAAGTGTAGAAAGAAACATGGTGGAAATTTTCCTATATGGACAAGTAAATGTTTCAAATTTTTAAAATAAGGTGATCAGGAATTTGAATTCCCTAATGATTGGAAAAATATGTCTACTGATGGGAACAAAGAAAAGGATACACAGAATGCACCTCCTACACTTCAATGCTACAAGTTCAAGGAAATGGGGCATTTTTCTAATCAATTTCCTAATCTAAGGGTTGTAAATGATGATCATCTTCAACAAACTCTTATGGCCAAATACAAAGGAAATTCACATGAAAATTCTATCGGTGATGTGGAGTATGATAACGATGCGGTGAAAGGTACACATACCATCAACTCTAAAGTAGAAAATGTTTTATTTTATTCTGGATCCACCCACTCTTTTATTTCTGAAAAATTATCTAAGGGTATCGTCGTAATACCTCAACAATTTGATGTTGAGTTCTCTCTGACAACTCCTAATGGCACAAAGGTTACATCAAAAGTTTATATTTCTTCTCCAATTGATGTTTGTGGGAATGTTCATTGTAGAAACCCGAAGCTTGAAGTACATGGACATTAAATTACTTTTGCGGAATACTTAGTACATAACAAAAACACACACACACAAAAACTGTAAATGTTTAGTGTCTTTGGAAACTTGGAATATAATATTATAATCGTGGTGAAAGATCTTCAACATCTCCCATAAAGATCTTCATTTTTTTTCTACCTAAAACCTTTCTTTATATCCTGGGGAAAAGAAAACATAAAAGGGTGAGCTGAAATGCTCAGTAAGGGTAAACAAAAGAAATATCAATCACATCATATTTATAAGAACATAACATTTTGGAAATCTTAACCTGCAAAAGAGATCATAATATCATAACATGGGCTAAATCATAGTAGGGAAATGTAATCCCAATAATCACAACATAAAACATGAATCTTTATGGAATAGACACATAATCATAGGAAATCATTTCTTGTTAGTCAAGACTCATTGCCAAGACTATCTTAGTGGACAAATCCATTTCTGAATCGAGTTCACTCCTCGTTTGAGTCATGTTTCACTGAACCAGTTTAACCTGCTGTTCCATCCATGTCTATCTCATGAGATATAAAATCTTTACCCAATTCATTGGAGGGAGATATAGGTCCCACCCATCTCATAATGATACCATTCTTAGGTGTGCCACAAAATCATAAATCATACATCATTGCATAACCCATGTAATAAAAATGGGAATCTTAAACATCGTGACATCATAAAACAATTCATATAAGAAAAAGGAATTCATAAAAATATTTCCATCACAACATAATAAAATCCATGTAATAATAGGGATATAAATAGAACCCTATATTATCTTAGATGGAAAATAATTTTGATAAAACTCTTGAACTCAATTCTTGAGGAAAATATACTTTCTACTTCAATTTTTTTTCCATTCTTAACATGTCATACAATTTTAATCTAATAGAAGTTGATTAAAAATAAACATGAAAACTTTTAATGGAAGAATCATGGAAATAATTTTTTAAAAATCCATTCATGCCGTATAAGTTAAAAAAACATTCTTCTCGTACTTTTGTCGAAAATGTCAAAAAGTACATCGTACGAAAAACGACAAAAGATTCCTTTCATATCTTTTACTAAAAACTCACCGAAGGGTAATATTGGATATAAACTATTTTATAAGTATATTAATATCACATATTGTGGATACATGGATGATGATAAAATACACCCCAGTAAATTTCAAAGTATGAACAATCTCGGATAAAAATGAGATTTTGATATTTCCCTTACCTTAGGTCCGATTTTCTTCGTAAGTGTCTGACCTCCTGTATAATGACTTAAATAATGTTATCAAATTATTCTAGAATCATACTTATTTTTATGATATCATATATGGTCATATTCTAAGCTTCTTATTAGTAATATTTCATTAATACTTGTTTATTCTGGTGTTTATTACTTTTTGTTCTTATGCGTGTTTTGTCGAATAAATTCATATCCTTATTTTATTTAGTTTATACATACCTCATTTACATAATGGTATTAGTGTAATATATATCATATTAATTCATTCAATTCATTTATATAATCATTATCCAATGAAAATCATGTAGAATGAATCAAATCACATCGTGGAGATTGTATTCCGTACGTACGCACGAGTGATGATATCATTCCTATGATCGTGGAATTGTATTGAAGTGTATGTATACTATTTCAGAATCAATATCACATTATAATAGTCATATATAATTATTATTTACACCATTATACCCATCCATGTAAGGTGGTGGTGGAAAATAGATTACACCACGGCGTGGAGACGGTATTCCGTAAGTACGCACGTGCGGTGATTTCATTTTCCGTATGATGTATAGATGGTGAAATAGGGTTGTTTAATACTTATAATAACATATCAGTATATGAGTGATACTGATGTTTTTACTTCATGAATAAACAACTAAATAATAAGGAGTGGAAGAAGAAATAAAGATGAAAGAATCGGTAACAGACATTACCTCTTCTTTGAGGTACTTCTTTGAGACCTCCTTTTAGGGCACCAAAATAGGTCTTTGAAAAGACCAGAACCTCTAGGATGTTTCTAGGGAAGTGGATAGGATAAATTGGCAGGGTTTTGCAGAGCATGAAGGCTCATGGTGGTGTGAGGAAGAGAGGGAGGAGGTGCCCTTTTATAAGGGTGGAGAGAGGTACCTTTGGAATAACTAAAAATATTATTTTATTATAAATCGAAATTCGGTTTCAAATAGCTTTAAATTGATTTATTTAGAATCTAAGGTGGGTATGAGTCGAAATACTCTCATACAATAGAATTTAGACAAGTTTAGGTTCATATTTTAACCTTATCATTTAGATTTATCATTATGTTAAATAATTTTACTTTTACCGTGTCTTCTTGTGTTCTTATACTATAAGGTTAATAAACATACTATAAGCAGACAAAATAACCCCAAGTTGTTTATTATTAATATATATAACCGTATCTACGTCATTTGGCTGATCCTTAGATTTTTATGAATAAAATAAAAATTACTAATATAATATTTGTTTTAAAAACTATTTTTTGTCAATTTTGACACTATTTAGTAATTGATTTTTTTGAAAATAATAACAGAATGATTAGTTCGAACAATGTTAATTAAATAAATACTAACATGTCATATTAACCTATAAAATTAGTTTAATTCAAAAAAAGTCTCAAATTATATTTATTTGGGTATTTATAAGATCAATTATATCAATATTTCATTAATAAGATAATTAATGCATCATCTTTGAGTCATAAATAAATAAAATTATTTAAAGTATAAAAATTACAAATAAAATACCATTATTTAGGAATGCTTTTTATATTTCTATTGAATATTTATAGACGAATTTATCTTATGTATAACCCTATATTAAAAATGATATACTTATTAAAAATTGATTTTAACTATTTTAACCCTTCTTTAAATAAATTAATAATAAATGTCATAATCTAATTCTAGTGGGCCTAAATGGTCATATTTTATTCCTAAGGTTGTTTTAGGTCGAGTTACAATTATCCAATAGAATTAGGACATGTGTTAGGGTAATAATAATATCATTTTTACCCTTAATTACCCTATTTAATTTTAACCTTGGTAAAAAAAGTAAAAATTTTCAATTTACCAAAAATTATTTTCATCTCATTGAACCAAATTTTAGTCCTTGATATTAACTGCGTCTCTCGGATTTTCGAAATTCCACTCACAGAAGCGGTAAAATTATGTTTTATGAAAAATTCAGTTTTTTTTCCTACCACTTAGTGGTTTCACTATTCATCAAAAATTGAATGTTTTCAGAAAAATACCAAAAATTAGGCCTAAGGTATATTTGATATTATGAATTCAAAAATGATGTATATTTTACCAAATTCAAAACATTTCAGTTGCATTAATTAATTAAAAAATTAATTCTCGTCGTCAAAACAAATAGAGTGTTCTTAAGAGATAATAACTATCAAAAGATTGACAGTTGTTTATTTCTGGTATAAATGTGAAATTGCATCCAATAACCAACATTGTATTAAATTGTAATAATATATTAAAAATATACTTTAAACCCAATCAAATTAATTATTTATCACTATTAATTATTTCTATTAAAAATGTTGTTTTTAATTAAAATTTAGTAATTTTAACTATTCATCAGAAAATGAAAGTTATCCTAAAAGTACCAAAATTTCACCCTAAGCTAATTTCGATATTCCGAATTCAAAAATGAAGTCCATTTTGTAAAATAAAAATTAAAAAATTTCAAAAAGTGGTTATTACTATTCATAACAGGTAGTTTTAATAATATTTTAATAGCATATCGTTGTTTAGTAAAACTCGGTATTGCGTACTACACACGCTATCAAGGAAGGTCGGGATTGCGTGTAATGAAAGGAAAGTCAAGGATGTGTGTTGTGAATGCTCCTTTTGGTGTAGCATATAACACAAGACATTAATGAAATTAAAAATAATATTTTTCATAAAATCATGGGGTGTTACATTCTACCCCCCTTATAATGAATTTCGCCCTTGAAATTCGTCGGGGTTATAAAAGGTTTACTATTCGAAAGTTTCTTTAATATAAACCCACATCGTAATAGGGAATAAAAAACCAATCTTTAAAAACAAAAGTATGAAACGTAACGGTTACCGAAATAAACTAATCATTGGGTTTCTATATAGATGAAAATATGGATATGGAAGAGAAATCTAACCATCATGTTCTGATGGAGAGTGGTAGAGAACATGTCTATGGACAAGCCAGCAATCACAAAGCCATAAATTTGTGACGATCTAAGGTACCATCGGATTCATCAGATATAAGAGCACTAGGACAACATTTTTAGTTTTCAAGATCATTTCCCTAAAGTTGATGAAATTGGAATTGGAAGAAATTATTTTGTAATTTTGGTATAGTCTCACTATTGTTCATTATTTGTACAATTTCAACTTCATATCTTAAATAAATGATGTTGAATTTGTCATTCATGATGTGTTATCAGATCATGGGATAGAATGAAGGGTCATTCCATCTGTCTCAAACAAAAGGTTAGAAAAGTTATCAAAACTTACATAAGTCCATATATAGTGAGATTAATCATATATGGTTCCTAAAATAGACTTATACTTCATATATCATACTGCATAATATAATAAAACTAGTTTCAACTAAACAAGGACTTCCTGTAGGCCAGTGGTAGGCAATAAAGGCCAGTCGCACTTCGGTTGTTGGTTTGATTCCAACAACCTTGTCTGACGCGATGGGCTGTCACCCATCCTGCATGTTGTCATTTTTCTAAAACTATATTACTATAACATTCCATCAATAATATAGAAAAAACTTCTATCCTAAAATAATACTAACGTATGTCCAACATAATTCATTCCAATATTAAGGCTTATCCATAATACTGCAGTCCACTCTCATAATATTGTGAAAACGATTAACAGATATTTCATAAGCATGTTAATACCATCGTTGATACCCATATATCATAAGATATGTCTTTATGGTCACATTAAAATCATTCGAAGGCCTTGATCATGTATTCTATTGAAAAATGAATACCCATTGAACCTTAGTGAAAACATGAATGCAGTTAAAAGTTAACACTTTACACATACCAAAATCCTCAAAATAATATATCCTCAAACCATGATATCACTTAGTCTTATATCAATCATGAGCTCAAGAATAATGTTAAACATTTCTTTTTCTCGTTTTCCCTTCATTATGCACATATCATCTTATTTCCAAAAATATCTCAATCAGTTTCCATGGTTATCGATACCATAAAATTATTTAATACCACAATAGACCAATACATAAATATTCCAATATTCCATGATACTATATACAACATTATTTTGGAATCCAATCACATAAAAACTTAATCATTCCACCACATCGTTTTCATATTCAACATCGCAAATAGTGATTGCTTGTGACTTTCCTTTTCCCTTTGGCTTAAGTGGTTGCTCATGTCGATCATCACTATCCCTTGGATTAGGGAATTTATTTGCATTATGCCTCATTTCCATGCACATGAAGCATTGAAGTGTTATTGGTGCGTTCTCTGCAGTCTTTGATTTATTCACATCATTAGAAACCCTTTTTTCATTACTTCAACACTCAGCTGCTCGAAGACCTTCTTTTCCACGCTTAAAACATTTTCTAGTCCCTTTAAGACAATCTCCACCATGCTTCCTTCCAAACATTGAGCATAAGGAAAAATTCATCTTCTTTTCACCATTATTCTGAGATTTCTCCACGAACTCCATCTTTCGTTTCTTTTCAAAACAAAGAGATGGATAAGTAACACCAACTTCTATTTCTACCTTGATATCACAACGCACAATTTCTTCATAGCTACTGAAGTCTCTTATAGCTAATGCCCTTCGAAGATTTGGTTTTAAGCCACTGAAGAATCGATCAACTTTACTTTCAGGTTGGATGATAAATCCAGATGCATACCTTGGAAGCCTTGTAAAATTCGCTTCGTATATACCAACAGATTCATCATCCTTTTGATTTAGTTCATGAAACTCCATCTCCATCTTTTTTCGAAGAATACGAGGGAATTACTTATTGAAAAATATGTTCTTGAACTCGTCCCATTCTATGGACTCAATTTCATCTCTTGGCCTTGTATTCTTGATAAGATTCCACCATTGATCAGCATCACCTTCCAAACGATACACTGCTAAGATGACTTTATCATGTTCAGAACATTGAAGAACTGAAAATATCATTTCAGTAGTACTAATCCATTGTTCAGCAACAAGTGGATCAGAAGACCCACTGAAAGAAGGTAGACGATGCCTCATGAAGGACTCAAAAGAATAGTGTTCCCTTCTCTTCTAATTTGGAAGTCCAGAATGATTCATAGCTTGTGTAAGTATAGAAATAATATTTTTTACTCCATCTCCCATAACATTTGTTTGTTCAGGAGGACAATCATTACATTGTCCATTTCATTGATCAACACGATTCCTTCAGGTTCCAACCATCGTCTAAATCCCAAAAAGAATAGTGTGAGAGGAAAAAATCATAATAAAGGGGGAGTAACATCAATATCTAACATCTTTGGTTTAATCTAATATTGTTACCATAGTTCTATGACTATATACTATACGTATACATATCCTTAGGCACATCCCTAGACATACCATAGAAATATCTCTAAGGATCTCACTAACGTTTTCATATCCTAGTTTCCAAAGGTTAACTAAACTTTTCACAGATACCAACTGTAGAGACCCGAAGCTTGACGTACATGGACATTACATTACTTTTTCTGAATACATAGTACATAAGAAAAACACACACACAAGGACTGTAATAGTTTATTTTCTTTGGAAACTCGGAATATAATCTTCTAATCGTGGTGAAAGATCTTCAACATCTGTCATAAATATATTCCTTTTCTTTCTACCTAAAACCGTTATTTATGTCCTGCGGAAAATAAAACATAAAAGGGTGAGGTCAAATGCTCAGTAAGGGTAATCAAAAGAAATATCAATCACATCATATTCATAAGAACATAAAATTTTGGAAATCATAACCAACAAAAGAGATCATAATATCATAACATGGGATAAATCATAGTAGTGAAATGTAATCCCAATAATCACAAACTAAAACATGAAACTTTGTGACGTACACACATAATCATATAAAATCATTTCTTGTTAGTCAAGACTCATTGACAATACTATCTTAGTGGACAAAGTCCATTTCTAAACCGAGTTCACTCCTTGTTTCAGTCATGTTTCACTGAACCAGTTTAACCTGCCGTTCCAGCCATGTCTATCTCATGAGATATAAAATCTTTACCCAATGCATTGGTGGGAGATATAGGTCCCACCCATCTCATAATGATACCATTCTTATGTGTGCCACAAAATCATAAATCATACATCATTGCATAACCCATGTAATAAAAATGGGAATCTTAAACATCGCGACATCATAAAACATTTCATATAAGATAAAGTAATTCATAAAAATAATTCCATCACAACATAATAAAATCCATGTAATAATTGGGATAGAAATAGAACCCTATATTATCTTAGATGGAAAATAATTTTTATTAAACTCTTGAACTCCATTCTTGAGAAAAATATCCTTTCTACTTCAAAAACATTTTTCCTTTCTTAACATGTCATTCAATTTTAAACTAGTATAAGTTGATTAAAAATGAACCTGACAAATTTTAAAGATGCTTCTTGGAAATAATGTTTTAAAAATCCATTCATTCCTTATAAGTTAAAAAAACTTTCTTCTCGTACTTTTGTCGGAAAAGTCAAAAAGTACCTCGTACGAAAAACGACAAAAGATTCCTTTCATATATTTTAATAAAAACTCACTTAAGGGTAAAATTGGATATAAACTATTGTAGAAGTATATTAATATCACATATTGAGGAGAAATGGATTTGGATGATAAAATACTCCCCAATAAATTTCAAAGTATAAATAATCTCGGATAAAAATGAGATTGTGATATTTCCCTTACCTTAGGTCTGATTTGCTTCGTAAGTGTCCGAACCTCCTGTATAATGAATTAAATAATGTTATTGACATATTTCATAATCATACTTTTTTTAATGATATCATATATGGTCATATTCTTAGCTTCTTATTAGTAATATTTCATTACTACTTGTTTATTCTGATGTTTATTAATTTTTGTTCTTATGCGTTTTTTATCGAATAAATTCTAATCCTTATTTTTTTTAGCTTTTAGATACCTCATTTAAATAATGTTATTAGTGTAATATATATCATATTAATTAATTCAATTCATTTATATAATCATTATGCAATGAAGATCATGTAGAACGAATCACATCACATCGTGCAGATGGTATTCCGTACGTACGCACGAGTGATGCTATCGTTCCTATGATCGTGGAATTGTATTGGAGTATATGTATACTATTTTAGAAAAAATTTCACTTTATAATAGTCATATATAGTCATTATTTACACCATTATACCCATCCAAGTAAGGTGGTGGTGGAAAATAGATTACACCACGGTGTGGAGACGGTATTCCGTATGTACGCACATGCGGTGATTTCATTTTCATAGATGGATAGATGGTGAAATAGGGTTGTTTCATACTTATAATAACATATCAGTTTATGAGTGATACTGATGTTTTTACTTCTTGATGAAACAACTAAATAAGAAGAAGTGGAAGAAGAAATAAAGATAAAAGAATCGGTAATGGACATTACCTCTTCTTTGAAGTCATTTTTTGAGACCTCCTTTTAGGGCACTAAAATAGGTCTTTGAAGAATACCAGAACCTCTAGGATGTTTCTACGGAAGTTTAGAGGAGAAAATGGCAGGGGTGGTCCGATCTTGAAGGATCAATGTGGTGTGAGGAAGAGAGGGAGGAGGTTCCCTTTTATAAGGGAGGAGAGAGGCACCTTTAGAATAACTAAACATATTATTTTATTATAAATCCAAATTCGGTTTTAAATACCTATAAATTGATTTATTTAGTATATAAGGTGGGGATGGGTCGAAATAATCTCATCCAATAGAATTTAGACAAGTTTAGGTTACTATTTTAACCTTATCATTTAGATTTATCATTAAATTAAATAATTTTTCTTTTACCGTGTCTTCTTGTGTTCTTATACAATAAGGTTAATAAACTTACTATAAGAAGCCAAAAGAACCCCAAGTTGTTTATTATTAATATATATATACTTATCTAAGTAATTTGGCCAAACCATATATTTTTAGGAATAAAATAAAAATTACTAATATAATATTAGTTTTAAAAACTATTTTATGTCAATTTTGATACTATATAGTAATTGATTTTTATGAAAATCATAACAGAATGATTAGTTCTAAAAAAGTTAAGTAAATAAATACTAACATGTCATATTAACCTAGAAAATTACTGTAATTCATAAAAAATCTCATATTATATTTATTTTGGTATTTATAACATCAATTATGTCAATATTTCATTAATAAGATAATTGCTGCATCATATTTGTGTCATAAATAAATAAAATTATTTAAAGTCTAAAAATTACAAATAAAATACCATTATGTAGGAAAGCTTTTTATCCTTATAATTAATATTTATAGTCTAATTTATCTTATATATTACCCTATATTAAAAATGATATACTTATTAAACTTTGATTTTATCTATTTTAACCCTTCATTAAATAAATTAATAATAAATGTCCTAATCTAATCCAAGTGGGCCTAAATGGTCATATTTTATACTAAGGTTGTTTTAGGTCGAGTTATATTTATCTCATAGAATTATGACATGTGTTAGGGTAATAATAATATAATTTTTACCCTTAATTACCCTATTTACTTTTAACCGTGGTAAAAAAAGTAAAACGCTACTATTCACCAAAAATTATTTTCATCTCATTGAACCCCATTTTAGTCCTTGATATTAACCGTGTCTCTCGGATTTTCGAAATTTCAATCACAAAATCGGTAAAATTATGTTTTATGAAAAATTCAGTTATTTTAACTACCACTTAGTGGTTTCACTATTCATCAAAAATTGAAAGTTTTCAGAAAAATACAAAAAATTTGGCCTAATCTATATTTGATATTATGAATTAAAAATTAATGTCTATTTTACCAAATTCAAAACATATCAGTTGCATTAAATAATTTAAAAATTAATTCCCATCGTCAAAACAAATAGCGTGTTCTTAAGAGATAATAACTATCATAAGATTGACAGTTGTTTATGTCAGGTATAAATGTGAAATTACATCCAATAACCAACATTGTATTAAATTGTAAAAATATATTCTAAATATACTTTAAAACCAATCAAATTAATAATTTATCACTATTAACTGTTTCTATTAAAAAGGTTTTTTTAATTAAAATTTAGTAATTTTCACTATTCATCAGAAAATGAAAGTTATCCGAAAAGTACCAAAATTTCACCCTAAGATAATTTCGATATTCCGAATCCATAAATGAAGTCCATTTTGAAAAAAAAATTTAAAAAATTTCAAAAATTGGTTATTACTATTCATAATGGCTAGTTTTAATAATATTTTAATAGCATTTCGTTGTTTAGTGAAACTCTGTATTGCGTACTACACACGCTATCAAGGAAGGTCATGATTGCGTGTAATGCATGGAAAGTCAAGGATGAATGTTGTGAAATATCCTTTTGGTTTAGCATACAACACAATACATTAATGAAATTAAAAAGAATATTTTTCATAAAATCATGGGGTGCTACATTCTACCCCCCTTATAATGAATTTCGCCCTCGAAATTCGTCGGGGTTATAAAAGGTTTAATATTCGAAAGTTTTATTTAATAGAAACCCACATCGTAATAGGGAATAAAAAAACCAATCTTTAAAAACAAAAGTATGAAACTTAACGGTTACCCAAATAAACCAATCATTGGGTTTCTACATAGGTGAAAATATTGATATGGAAGAGAAATCTAACCATCATGTTCTGATGGAGAGTGGTAGAGAACATGGCTATGGAAAATCCAGCAATCACAAAGCCATAAATTTGTGATGATCTAAGGTACCATCTGATTCATCAGATATAATAGCACTAGGACAACATTTTTGGATTTCAAGATCATTTCCCTAAAGTTGATGAAATTGGAATTAGAAGAAATAATTTTGTAATTTTGTATAGTTTCACCGTTGGTAATTCTTTGGACAATTTCAACTTCATCTCTTAAAGAAATGATGTTGAATTTTTCATTCATGACGTGTTAGAAGATCATGGGATAGAATGATGGGTCAATCCATCTGTCTCAAACAAAAGGTTAGAAAAGTTATCAAAACTTACATAAGTCCATCTATAGTGAGATTAATCATATATGGTTCCTAAAATAGAATTATACATCATATATCATACTGCTTAATATAATAAAACTAGTTTCAACTAAACAGGGACTTCCTGTAGGCCAGTGGTAGGCAATAAAGGCCAGTCGCACTTCGGTTGTGGGTTTGATTCCCACAGCCTTGTCCGACGTGATGGGCTGTCGCCCATCCAGCATGTTGTCATTTTTCTAAAACTATATTACTATAACATTCCATCAATAATATATAAAAAACTTCTATCCTTAAATAATACTAACGTATGTCCAACATAATCCATTCTAATCTTAAGGCTTATCCATAATACTGCAGTCCACACTCATAATATTGTGAAAACGATTACCAGATATTTCTTAAGCATGTTAATACCATCGTTGATCCCCATATATCATAAGATATGTCTTGATGGTCACATTCCAATCATTCGAAAAGTACCAAAATTTCACCCTAAGCTAATTTCGATATTCCTAATCCAAAAATGAAGTCCATTTTGAAAAATAGAAATTTCAAAATTTCAAAAAGTGGTTATTACTATTCATAATGGCTAGTTTTAATAATATTTTAATAGCATATCATTGTTTAGTGAAACTGGGTATTGCGTACTACACACGCTATCGAGGAAGGACGCGATTGCATGTAATCCAAAGCATGTCAAGGTTGCATGTTGTGAATGCTCCTTTTGGTGTAGCGTACGACACAAGACATTAATGAAATTAAAAAGAATATTTTTCATAAAATCTCGGGGTGTTACATTCATCCTGCAAATCTAGTGATCCTTCCTATAGTGGAATTTTATGTGATTCATGGAATGATATGGATTTCCTTATATGGAGATCATATTTATTGTCAAAGAAGGGAAGTCAAATTTCATATTATTGATCAATCTATGATCACATATCAATGGAATGATGAATATAACCTTCCAATTGAAATTTTCTCCATTTATTGGGTCTTGATTCCAATAAATGATGGTTATTTATCTCAAATGGTTGGAGAGAAACATACGATTAAGAATATTCCCATTGTATGGGATTTTGATGATGTCTTTCCAGAGGAATTTTTAGGTATTCTACCAAATCGTGAAGTTGAGTTTTCAATTGAACTCATACCGGGTGCTATGCGCATTTCAAAGACACCTTATAGAATTTCCCCTATTGAGTTGTAGGAATTGAAGAAGCAACTACAAGATAATCTTGATAAGGGATTCATACGCCCTAGTGCATCACCTTGGGGAGAACCTGTTTAGTCTGTTAAGAAGAAATATGGATCAATGAGACTCTTCATTGATTATCAAGAACATAACAATATCACTATCAAAAAAAATATCCTCTCCCATGCATTGATTACTTATTTGACCAACTACGCAGAGGTCAATAATTTTCCAAGAAAGATCATCGTTACAGGTATAATCAATTAAGGGTCAAAAGGGAGGATACACTAATGATGTCTTTTCATTCAATGTATGGACACTATGAATTTTTAGTTATTCCATTTGGTCATACTAATGCCCCTACTATCTTCATGGATATGATGAGTAGAGTATTTAGAAACTATCTTGATTAGATTGTTTTAGTCTTTATAGACAATATTCATGTCTATTAAAAGAGAAAGTAAGAACATCAACATCACTTGAGAATTGTATTAAAGACCCTAAGAAAGGAGAATCGTTATGACAAATTTACCAAATGTGAATTTTGGCTTCAAAAAGATTCATTATTGGTACACATAATCTCAAAAGAGGGGATATCTGTTGAACTAGAAATAACAAAGTTTATCAAAAAATGGTCGAGACAAACAAAAATAACAAAGATTCATTGTTTTCTTGGTTTGGATTGATATTATCGACGTTGTTTGAATGATTTTTCACATTTATCTAATCCACCCACCAGGTTGACTGAAAAAAGGATTTAGGTTTGTTTGGTCAGAGGAGTGAGAATATAATTTCATAGAGTTAAAAAGAAGTTATACAGTGCACCTGTACTAACACTGCCTTATAGTGTAGAATGGTTTGTGATGTACAGTGATTCTTCCTAGAGGGGGTTTAGGTTTGTTCTCATGAAAATGATATGTTGATAGCTTATGCCGCACAAAAATTGAAAATCCATGAGAAAAATTTCCCCACTCATGATTTGGTATTAGGTTTTTGTTCCTCCCATCCTAGAATTAAAGAAGGAAATATTGGATGAAGAACATATTTATTCATTCTCTATTCACCATGGAAACACGAAGATATATAGGGACCTGAAGGAGTAATTCTGGTGGGATAGCATTAAAATAGATGTTGCTGAAAATGTCTCTCAATGTTTGGTTTGTCAGCAAGTTAAAGCTGAGTGACCGAAGTCTAAGGGGATTTTACAACCATTACCCATACCATAATTTAAATGGGAAAACATCAGTATAGACATTGTAACTATACTTACTAAAACATCCAAATGAAATAATGCTATCTAGGTTATAGTTGATCTTCTTACAAGGTCGGAACACTTCATTTCTATTAGAGAGGATTTCTCTTTTGATCAGCTTGCTAGAATATATGTGAATGAAGTGGTAAGATTTCATGGAGTACCACATTCCATTATATCTGCTCATGATTTGAGGTTTACCACAATGTTTTGGTGAAGTCTTCAGCGTACTTTAGATACAGATTTGAGTTTCAACACTTCTTATCATCCTCAAACAGATGGTCTGTCTGAGAGGACAATTCAAACTCTAGAAGATATGTTGAGAGCTTGCTCTATGGATTTCAAATGTGGATGGGATCAACACCGAAATTTGGTGGAATTTTCTTATAATAATAGCTTTCACTCCAGTATTCAAATGGATCCTTATGAAGCACCCTATGGAAAGTAATGCAGAGGTCCAACTTATTGGGATGAAGTTGGGGAAAGAAAGAAATTAGGACCTGATCCTATAGATGAGATGGGAGAAACGATATGATCTATTAAACAACACATAAGAGTTACTCAGAGTCGACAAAAAAGTTATACTGACAACTGAAGAAAATACCTAGTGTTTGATGTGGGTGAGAAATTGTTCTTACGAGTATCTCCTTGGAAGAGAGTAATGAGATTTTGAAAGAAGGGCAACCTATGCCCTAGGTATATTGGTCCTTTTAAAATATTGGATCGTGTTGGGACAGTAGCTTACAGATTTGCGCATCCACCAAATCTCACTTACATTCATGATGTGTTTCATGTATCTCCTTTGAGAAAGTACATACCCAATCCTTCACATGTACTTATCTCAGATGTTGTACCGCTGGAGAAATATATCTCTTATGAAGAATATCCAATAGAGATTCTGGATGGTAGTGAAAATGTTCTATGATGAAATACCACTAACGTGGTTAAAGTTTTATGGATGAACCACCAATTTGACGAAGATACATGGAAACTTGAGGATATGATGAGGGAGAGTTATCCCCATTTTTTTGTTACGAATTGACGAATCTCGAGGGTAAAATTCTTTTTTAGGGGGGCGGTATAATGTAACACCCTGAGATTTTATAAGAAATTTTTTGTTTTTATGAATTATGTTATAACTAATGAAATCTTTCACTACACACAACACATTCATGGCTTCCGATACACGGTAGTGCAACCTTCCTTGATAGCTTGCGTTGTACGCAATATCGAGTTCCACTAAACAACGATATGTTATTAAAATATTATTTAAACCATCCATTATGAATAGTAATATCCACTTCCTGAAATTTTATAAATTTTATCTTTAAAAATGGACTTCATTTTTGGATTTGGAATATCGAAATTATCTAAGGGTGAATTGTTGGTATTTTTTCTGAAAACATTCAATTTTTTATGAATAGTGAAAACACTAGGTTACTCTTCAAAAACCTATTTTTTATTTTAATAATTATTTATTTTATTTAAATTTATTTTAGGTTAAAATAGATACATAATACCTATATAAGTTCAATGTGTTTCATTGGAGTCATTTTATAATAATTTTAGATATATAAAAATGTTATTGAACTTTTCACCGTCTTATACCCACCTACTAGGAGAAATTAAAAATTTAAATAAAACATACTTTTACCGCTTTTGTGAGTGGAATTTCAAAAATCCGAGAGACACGGTTGATATCAGTTAGTAAAATGTGGTTTAATGAGATGAAAATAAATTTTTGATGAATAGTAAATTGTTACTTTTATTTACCATGGTTAAAAGTAAATATGGTAATTAAGGGTAAAAATGATATTATTATTACATTAAAAAATGTCCTAATATTATTGGAAAAGTGTAATTCGACCCAAAACAACCATAGGAATATAATATTATCATTTAGGTCCGCTTTTATTAGATTAGGACATTTATATTTATTTAATTCAAAGAAGAGTTAAATGAGCTAAAATCAAAGATTTATAACTAAAATTTATTAATATAAGGTTATACATAATATAATTTTGATTATAAATATTAATTGGAAGGATTAAAATATTTCTTACGTAATTTTATTTTATTGATAAATTTTAATGATTAAATAATTTAATTTATTTATGACACAATGATGATGCAATAATTTTCTTATTTATAAAATATTAACATAATTGATGTTATAAATACCCAAATAAATGTAATTTGAGACATTTTATGAATTAAACTAATTTTATTGGATAATATGACATCTTTTTAATGATTAAATTATCTTTTTTCGAACTAATCCTGCATTTATGATTTCAACAAAAATCATTTAACAAATAGTGTCAAAATTGACATAAAATAGTTTTAAAAAAAATATTATATTATTAATTGAAATTATATTCCTAAAATTATAATGATCATCCAAATGACTTATATAATGATATATATTCTAATAATGAACCACTTGGGGTTCGTTTGTCTTGTTGTAGTATTTTTATAATCCATATAGTGTAAGAAAACAAGAAGACACGGTAAATGTTATATTATTTAACTTAGAGTTAAATCTAAATGAAAAGGTTAAAATAGTAACCTAAACATTTCTAAAATATATTTGCTGAGAGGATTTAGACCTATAACCATTTTAGCTTCTAAATAAATAAATTTCGAGCTATTATAAACCAAATATGACTTTATTATAATATAATATTTTAACATTTTCCAAATGTTCCCCTCACGCCTCTTATAAAAGGGAACCTCATATCTCTTCTCTTTAAACAATTTTGAGCTTCCAAGATTGGAAAAATCCTACCCATTTCCCATATAAACATCCCTAAAATATTATATAGGTTCTGGTCTCTTCAATGAAAAACTCTAGTGCCTTAAGAGGAAGCATAAAAGAGGTGCATCGAAGAAGAGGTAATCTCCTCTACCGATTTTTTCATGTTTCTTTCTTATACAACTTTTTGTTCATTAATTGTTTCAATATAAAGTAATATCATAAGTATTACTAATATACTGATTTTCTATTATAGGTATTATACAACCACATTTCACCTTCTATCCTTCCATTGGAAAATGAAATCACCAAATCTGTTTACGTACGGAATACTGTCTCCACGCCGTGGTGTAATCTGTTTTCCACCACCACCTTTAATGGATGGGTATAATGGTGTAAATAATAACTATATATTATTATTATTAAATGATACTAATTCTGAGAAATTCAATATTCCACTCCAATACCATTTAATTATTTTGGAAATGATATCATCCCTCGTGCATACGTACAGCCTACTATCTCCATGATGTGATGCGGCTCGTCATACATGATCTTAATTGAATAATTATTATATAAATGAATTTAAGGAATAAATATTATATATATTACGCCAATAAAATTCTGTAAATGAGTTGTCTTTAACCTAAAAAGAGGAATAAAATTTATTTGGAAAAACATTCATAATAACATAAAGCATTGAACACCCGAATAACAAGTAGCAATGAAATATTACTAATAAGAAAATAAAAAAATTATCATATATGATATAATAACAATTAATATGATTCTGTATTAAGTAAATAACATTATTTAAATCATTATATACGAGGTTCGGATACGTACGAAGCATATTAGATCTAAGCTATGTGAAAATCTCATAATCCAATTTTTATCTGAGATTGTTTATACTTCAGAATTTACCGGGGCATATTTATCATCCATAGCCATGTTTCCTCAATATGTAATAGTATTTCCATCCTCATACAATATTTTAAATCTAATATTACCTATTGGTGAATTTTTATAAAAATATATGAAATGAATCTTTTGTCGTTTTTAGTACGAGATGCTTTTTGAATTTTCCGGCCAATGTATGAGAAGAATGCATTTTTAACTCATACGGCATGAATGGATTTTTATGATTTCATAGAACATTATTTCCATGAATCTTAAATTACATGTTTTCATGTTTTTTTTAAATTAACTTCTTTTAGTTTAAAAGTTTATGACATGTTAACAAAGGAAAAAAAATAAAAGTATAAGGGAAATTTTCTTCAAGAATAGAGTTCAAATGTTTTATCTAAATTATTTTCCATCTAAGATAATATATGGTTCTGTTTCTATTTCTATTATTACATTGATTTGATTTTGTTATGGTGGAATTATTTTTATAATGTTATTTACCATATATGTATTGTTTTAAGATGTCATGATGATTAAGAATCCAATTTTTATTACATGGGTTTTGATATGATGTAAGATTTATGATTTTGTGGCACACATATGAATGGTTTCATTATGAGATGGGTGGGACCTATATCTCCCTCCAATTCATTGGTTAAAGATATATATCTCATGAGATAGACTTGGCTGGAACAGCAAGTTAAAACTGGTTCAGTGATACCAGAATGGAATGAGGTGTGAACTCGGTTCAGAAATGGACTTTGTCCCCTAAGATAGACTTGGTAATGAGTCTGGACTAATAAGAAATGATTTTCTATGATTATGTGTGTATTCCATAGAGGATCATGTTTTATGTTATGTATATTGGGATTGAATTTTCACTACTATGATTTATCCCATGTTTTGATATTATAATCACTTTTACATGTTAATATTTTCAAATTGTTATGTTCCTATGAATATTATTTGATTGATACTTCCTTTTTTACCTTACTGATCATCTGAGCTCACCCTTTTGTATTTTTTCTTTTTCCCAGGTCAGGATAAGGGTATTAAGTAGGATATTCCAAAAGGGACTCTAGATAAGATTAAATAAATTAGATACAATGTATATTCTTTATGAACCAGTTGTTTATGATTCCCATTTTCTAAAGACACTATACCAATACAGTACTATTACAGTTTGGTTATATGTATTAATAAGTATGTTTCAATTATAAAGTAATAACTATGTATGTAAATTTAGGGCCGTTAAACATATATCTAAAGTTTAGGTTACAATTATAATCAAAAATCTACTATCGATTATAAATAAAATGAAAATTTTATAAAAAATGATTTTTAAACTCTTCACTATAAAATATATATATTCATAAAATTACAAAATTTCACTCTAAGGAAATTTTGATATTCAACATTGGAATACTGTATTCTATTTTGATCAATATAATTAATAAGATTAAAAAAATATCTTGTTCTCAATTAAAAGGTGGAAAAATAATTTTTATAATTATATATAATTTTATGTGTAAAATTTGATTTATTCCAATATTATGATTCTAAACATATTTTGGATGAATACAAAATTTTTTGGTGAATATATAATATATATAGATTATTAATACCTTTCACTAATAGTGATTAAATTTTCCTGGGAATAAATATAATTTTTATGAAAAGACATCTCTTATGTTCATTTGGTTTCCATTTCAATTTTATTGATTACCAATGAATTATTTTTATAAACTTGTATAATCTATATTGAAAAAATTTACAACATACCATTCATTCCCTCTATTCCTAAAAACATAGAATTAACATTAATAATTAAATAATTTTATCTAAATAAATATTAATGTTGATAAGTTATCAATAAAGTAATATTTAAATGTGGTATAATATAAAATCATGGAGTACTACATTTGACTAGATACCATATAATCGACTTCATTTGTATTAGGAATGGAAAATATAATGTTAAATTCAAGAACATAAATTGTATTCCATGGTATAATATATATTATATAGCATATATTCATTAATTTTTAATAGAAATCATATATGACACTATTAATATAAAATGCTTATTCTTAATTTTTTATTCATTAAAAACGCAAAATTTTATTTTCCATTTCACACAAATGGAATTTACATTAACATATTTCAATTATATTATAATGTGATCATAATGAAATCATACAAACCTTCATACAAAAAATAGGTTTATCATTTAATAATAGAAAATATACATAAAATTATAATTTTTTGAAAGATTTTATTATTTCTTGGGTTATCATACTATTTGGAAAACATTATGCCAATTGGGATAATTATTCAAAAATGTGACAAAATTATTACTTCCATACTCATATTTTTATAATGAGATTTGAAAAAAAATTATCTCTTATAAAAAATATAAATAAATAAATAGATTTATCTCTCTATAAATTGATAACATTTTTATTTTATTAAAATTAGTAAAAAATTCAACATTAAAATATTAATTTTATCAGGAAGAATAATTCTATCATTATAAATTACTATAAATAGAGTTCATATCATTTTCACATTCATAAATATATTATTTCACAGATTCATTGAATGAAATTATGCTATCATAAAAATATTAAAGAATAATAATATTATACATTTTTTTGTAGCCATATGTAGCTTATTATTTTTCTTAAAATATTATCACAAGATAATAAAAACCTAGATTGTTTCTTTTATTTGCCCGTATTATTATGAAATTATGATTTTGACTTGATTTGGTCTAGGAACCATCAAACAAAAATCCACCATAATATAATTTATTAAGATAATGTAATATAGTTAAATATAAACATTAATACATTATCAGTTTGAAATATGAGATATTAATAAACCAAAATAGAATTACATTAAGAAAAATATATGTAAATAAAAATATAATGACAATTAGAGCTTTAACGATTAGTTTTCCCATGAATATAATAGAATAAACTTTAAAAAATTATTATATAAGTAGAAATATAGTAGAAATATTATAATGTAGATAAATTAATTTAAAAAATGATTTATTGTTATGAATATATTTGTATATAAAATAATTTTATTTCAATATTAAATATATTTGGCCCTTTGATGTATAGAATTTTTTTATATAGTTTTTGAATATATTATTCTATGTTATATGGTAGTTGGAAATACATGAATAAAATACATTTAGTGATAATATTAGTGTTAGAAATAAAAAAATATGTTACACATATAAGATTTTTCATATAGGTGAATAATTTATTTTGGAATAAAATATAGTTATATAAATTTATTTATGAAAAGATAAATTATATAAATGATATATTTTATATATGATCAATTTTATGTAAAATTCCATACTATAAAAAGTCATTTCAAAAACATAATTCATTAATGGAATGATGGGTTCAATAAAAATATAACATATTGTAAACACCTAGAAATGACTATTTAAATTATTAGGATTTAATGAAAAACTAAACCATTTTGATTCTTAATATATATTTCACCACATATTTTAAATTTTTTAATATAAATATTTTCACATATGTTGTAGAAAAGTTTACATTAATGTTTTTTAAATATTACAATAACTGAATTAAAATTAACCAAATTATTATCACTTTTAATGAATAATAATAAAGACATCTAAAGGATTAAAATATCATTTTATAAAAATTAATTTTTTTCATGTGTTTTCTGTTGTTGTTAAAATCCGAATAAAACATGTTTACTATTTTAATTTAATAATAAAGAATCCAAATTTTGAAGCATCCCATTTAAATTATTAAAATATTTTGATACCATTATTTTATTAAAATATATGTTATCTATGTTAAAATTTATATATCATGATAACATTAAAATGAGTTGAAATTAGTTTAGTTAAATGGAAAATGCGTTTTAAATAACAAACCTTATATTTTATTTAGTGTATGGGGGTATCACAATCCCATATCACATGTATATATCAGCTATTTGGCCACTCTATATAGAAAATTACATTCCTTACTCGTTATGGAATAATTATTGTAAAAATGAATGAGAAAATCAGAATGAAATGGGAACGACAAATGCCTTATTCTAAAAAAATTAATCCCTATGATCATTATTGAATATAAACCAATATTAGCTATAATAATATATTATTACATAATCATAAACTTCTGGTATCATTTAGAAGAATGAAATCCTTCATTCCAGAATAACACATTTTTAGAATAATATTCCGTAATGAAAATATCTAATTTTTCACCATTACTTTTAATTTAATTTGAATATATATTTTCTCAAAAATAACATTAACCAAATTAATATTTTTTTGATAAATATATATTATATTAAAAAACATTAATATAATATAATTATACATCATTACACTTAAATTTTTATATCATGTTATTGATTGTGATGGGTCAACCACCCATATAAACAATTCAATAAAGTCAACATATAGTCCAAAATAATGAATCTTAGAGAAACTATTAATGGTAAAAAATTATATCAGTTACATTATTATAATTAGGAATACTATTCAAGATGTGTGAAGGAAAAATGATTTGTCATTATAAAATGCCTTGTTTTTTTGAGAAAATTAATAAGAAAAATATCCACATGAATATTATTTTTTTCAACCATAACCATTCATTACATTAAATGATCATATTGTGTTGAAATTATTTTTGTAACATAATTATTTCACTACATTCATTGTTATGGTATTGAATAATTTATTTCATATAAATGATGATATATATCATAGTAATATAATGTATACAAATTAGTAAAACTAATTAAATTCAATGATGAAAAAAATAATAAAAAACTAATATATTTAACATTTATTATTATAATTGATGAATGAAAAATGAAATAAAAATTTCAATTGTTATAAAATAATTGATCAATTTGGTTATTTTTATTATATAACTAGTTATTATTCTTTAATGTAAGGTAGAAGTAAATGTTATGTAATTTAGTGAAATCTAAATTTTATATTATGATAAAATTTTCTTTAATCTAATGTATTGATATTTTCTATTATTTTTATCCATAACCTGATATATATTTTTATCCCATAATTATTATTTTATTTTATATTTAATTTCACCACTTCCCCTCTAATTTTATAAATTTTAATAAATAATCCATGTAATGATTACAATCATTATAATTTTTTTTGATTCGAATGATTTTCCTTGAAACACATGTTTTTTATATTATTTTATATATTTATTCATATTTAATGATGAGATGGAATAATATATTTTTAATATATATTAATTTATTTTAAAAAAACAAATTAGAATGGAATACTTCTAAATATCTTCTATAACATTTTTTTCAACTAGTAACATTATAACTAGTTTATTCAGAGTCCTTAAAAATATTAATTTTCATGAATAAAGATTTTTTTTAACAAAATAATTTTTAAATTTATTTAAAACAATATATTACTTATGGATTTATTAATATATTTTTTAACCATATTTTAGTTATTGATTCTTATTTTAAATTAAATTCAATAATCTTATAATATATTTTTAGCCTTTATCAAACTCCATTAACGATTCTTATTTTTTTACTAAGGATATGATATATTCATATCTCCGACCTTCATAATCAGGAATACATATATAAATATCTTCAAAATAATTTCATAATATTTTTACATTAAATAATTTATTTATCCGATATTTTATTATGAATTAGATCCAATCATTATGTATTCATGGGAATATTTTTTATATGACAACTGAATATAATGTTATATAGACCACAAAATTTTTATGATTTTTTTTATTAACAGAAATATATGCCACTCAATAGTGAATTCAATCAACATTTTAATGGGGAATATAGAGTAAACCATGTACATTATAATATTGTATGTTTCCCTATTTTTAATGATGGGCTTCTTAGTGACCCCTGAAATAAATAATAAACATTTGATCATATATTTGTACAATATATAGATGACTATTCAACAAATATTTTTATATTCTTCATTAATTTTCAATGTAAAAATTTCATTGTATATAGAAAATCATTATTTTTGTAGCTTTATAGGTTATTATATAAAACAATATATATTTATTATGGGAAACCATTAAAAACTAATAATTTTAATCTACTATGAAAAATTACTTATGCTCTTCCATTATCAAAATACTATTCTTTATGATTTATGATTGATATTTTATTATACATGAATGTCTTGATGAAAATTTCATGTGTAGGAATATTTTATCAAATGATAAGTTTTTCCTCATCATAAATTATGATATTTAAATTAAATATATTATGATTACCCAAAATCACTGTTTTAGATAATTATATTCTTATATTTACATTCCAAATGAATTTAATGGATTTTTATAAATTAATAGGTAAGGAAAAATAAAATTTAAATGATTATTAATAGATTGTTTGGAAGAAAAATTATAATATATGATGGTTTTATATTAATTATCAAAACATAAGAACCATATATCATTTTTCATGAGATTTATTTTGATAAATTGTATTATACAATTAAATTGATCAAATATATTTGTATTTAAAGATTTTTTCATCTGAACACATGTTGGAGCTGAATTTGTTGGAGTAATGAATAAGAGGACTCGATTAATAATATAAAATAATGATCCATATTTGATATAAAATGATATTAAAATATCATAACTATAATTGGAGGGGGTCCAAATTAGGAAAAAATATATTTTATATTCAACATTATATGACTATATAGGGTTGTTATTAAATTATTGTAGTAAAAAAAATTCCCTAATTCAGTTAATGATAGGATCTATGATTAATTCATTGACTTAATAGTTTGAAAAACAATTCAATGACATAGCAAATTATATTAGAATAAAAGGATATAGTGTGGTAAATATTTTTTTATAGTCACATCGAATTATCATGCATTTAATAGTAATAAAAACTTTATAAAATTCACAAACACACAGTAGATGGAATAAATATCCACTTAGATTAACATATGTCATTATTAACACTCCATTAGATAACATCATGGTCAACTTATTATTTAGTATTGGGTCAAAGAAACACATTTTGTTTTACTCCCATGTGCTTGGAGTTTGAAATGGTTGTTTTATATTTTTATCATTCAAGATGTATAGGTGATTAATGGTTTTCCCTAGTCTAGAAATGAAAAAAAATTGGCCATATGAAATTGGATTATTTAAAAAAAATATTAATAAATATATTTTTGGAATACATTAAACTATTATAGAGAGAGAATTCATCAAGAAGAAATACATAATGGATGAATCTACTAGCTTCTATGAATCAAGCATCATGGGGAATTCAATTAATGAAACTATTTTAATCATAGACCATAGTAGAAATATCTATTTTTAATATACTAGTTGAAAAAAATATAAAATATATTATTAAAATAAAATACATTATTGGAAATTAGATAATTGTTTTATTTTCCCTCATTATAGAAATATAAATTTTTGTTCTCATACTACTATAGATATTTTTGGTGTAATAAATATGAATATTATATTTTTTTTATATCAATGAATAAACCCCATGGGATAGTGATTATTTAGCTTCAAATATTTAACAAATTGAATAAAAATTCATGAAATAATTCTAATTAATGTGTCAATGAATCCAATTTATAAGATACTAAGAATATGCACCAAACACATGATGATATTTGAAGATGATTACAACTGAAAAAAATGAAAAAAATTCTAATATAATGATATATAAACCATAAAATTCATAAAATGATTTAATTATGGAAGTTAATACAACCACTAAACCAGTTAAATAGTAAATTATTACATTTAATTTCAAAAAAAAATAAACACCAATTGATCATGTGAAATAATATAAAATCTCAACTATTGAATTATTTATGAAAATGGTATTGTGAATGAAACACTGATATCTCCATAATGAAATTGAATATTCTTAATTTATCATGTCTTTTCTAGATCCATTATATCCAAAACCTTCACTACAATTATTAAACCATCACTCTAATATCAAAATATTTAATTATTAATGATAAATATGTTTCCTCTATATTACTTCATTAAAAATATAAAACGTTTTATTTATTAAAATTTGTTTGAATGTGCATCATGGAATATAAATTTCTATATTTTATTAAATTTTATGTGATTAATATCATTGTTTACCTATATCAAAAAATAATTCATGAATATTTAATATATAGGGAAATCAATATTCATATCTCAAATCAACCATTAATTATCAATTAGTGCAAGTATATTTATTAATACCCAATTGACACGAATTCAAAAATATGTTCCCAAATACCAAGTCATAAAGGGTATTTAGTTAAAATGTAGTGTAATAAAGTCTATAAATTTTATATTAATACTATTTATGAATATTATGATGAATTTCCAAATGATCATTTGAACTATACCCTTGATCATGAGGTATTAGTTTTGTTGTTCTCATTCTAGTTTTTACCCACAACTTATGGAATTATAATACATGATGATTAACTGAATCGAAAAAACTTCTGATGAAACATCACAAGAAAATATATATTAAAATATTATATTTCCATGTGATTCAATTAGAGATAATATAGTAGACTTTTTTATGATAAATGATTGGTTAATGTATCTTTTTATTAATTATTATGAACAAAATTAGATCCAGATCCAGGAGAAGTGTCATTTACCATGTATTAATGATTTATTCAATAACTTGACATTGTCTTAATATATCCAAATTAAATCCCTTATATTTATATATCATCAATTTTGGGGAATGTAATTGATATACACAACACAACATTTTATATAATATATAAACAATATGAATTGATGTTGAAACATTTTATCCATACAAATCCCACACAAGTATTCACATATCTTATCAATAATATATTAAATGATTATTTAAAAATGTTTTTGGTAGTATTTATATATCGTATTCAAATTTATTAAAAGATAAAGGATAACCTTTATTTATGTTTAAAAGTAATCTTATGGTCATTATGAATAGAGAAAAAATATCGTAAATTGTGAAAATGTAAATTATTCCAATAAAAACTATCATTATTAGGTTATACAATCACATGATAAATTAAATTGAATGAACCACCAATAACTGATGTGTTTAATGAATTTTATAATGGTAAATTTATGAATGTTATATTCAATTTTCTTATATTTATAGGTTAATATCAATGATTTGGGGGAAATATTTTTTTTAAATAAATTCCCAGATCATATTAACTCAAAAGTGAGTCATGTTTCATTCAATAGAATAATTTTATGAAAATATCATTTATGATATTTGATAAGTTCTAAATAAACATGTGATCACTCAATAATGTTGTAAAATATGACTAGATATATATAATAATTTTTTAAATAATGTTTTTGAATAAGCCTTTATACAAACCATCACACTTGTATTTTATGTGTCATATAAATATGATGTCTATTATAAATAATACTTGAGACACTATCAATAGATAATAGTTTTAGTAATTACCATAATGATTTATATAAATTTTAATTATATTTATATGTGTAATAAATATACTCATAGAAACATATTAATATATATATGAACTCATAGGGAGATAAGTATAAACAAAAGTGTTAGATTGTAGTTTATATGGTATAGTGAATGATCAGTACACCAACTACCTAGGACTGATAATATGGTTATAAAAAATTCTTGTAAAAAAATTCATGATACATTATCCATAATGTGGATTCAAAGAGGAAAAAATAAAAATATTTTTATTAATTATTGTGTAACAAATCACATAGTAAGGAGAGAGGTCGTATACTAAAAATATATATAACCCTATTGTATACATATTTAATAACAAATGAATTAATAAGAGAGGAAATAAATTTGTTATAGATATTAATGAATGAAAAAAAGTCACTAGTAACATAGATATGGAGATCAATACCCTACATTAAAAATATATCAATTTACCTGATCACAAATAATTACATTATTTAGTAGATAGAAAATACAAGACAAAATCATGTATTCAATATCATTTTAGAATCTATAAAATATAGAATAATAATGACCTTGGAAATATTCATTTTACATTTATTAAATCCATGAATTCATCCATGGATCTCTTTTTAGTATAGTTCGGAATAAAAAATAATCCTACTAATGATCTTATATACTTATTTAGGGAATGTCTACATTAGATGAAAACGTTGATAGAAATGGAATATTCCACACAAAAGTGTTAATAGTCAATAATAATTTATTACAACAAATATCAAGGGAATTAAATATGTCAATATATAACAAGGATATTTATGTATTATAATATATAATAATAACATAAATCACTGTAATTTAATTCATTATAATGGATAACCCAAATCATAAAATTAATTCCTTATAATAAGAAAAAAAAAACATCTTACCATTAACGTTAAATTCCACCCCAAATCACTATATTAGAGTTTGATAAGAACACAATGTCATGCACACCTATCATTGCCTATTTTTTCTCTAAATAGCATTAGCAATAAAAGGTGAATCATGGGATAAATACACTCTCAATAATATTTAACCAACCTTATATAATAATGTTGTTGGTAAAAATAAATAAATTATTAATTAATAAATAATCATTAGTGTATAAGTATAAAAAATAATTACAAAACCATATATTATCCATATGTAATTTCAAACATAAATATAGAAACTAATTATAGTTATCCCTATATAATGAGTATTAATATAAGAGCTAAAAATATAGTAAACAATATAAAAAATCAATCATGAGGCCAATTTTTTAATGACTCCATCCTCGAACTAAAACAACACATTAATCCTTCTCATAAACATGAACATTATCCATATACTTCACTATAAAATCTATAAGATCAATAAATAATAGAGTAGAGTGTTAGTACATGACTCATAATGAATCCAATAATTATAATTAACAGAAGTACATATGAAATACTATTTCATTCTCTAATGGAAAACCTAAAATATAACAATAGAAACTATACCACAAAATCCCAATATACAAAATGGTTCCATAGAGACTAAATCCTTATACATATTCACCGTATTGAATGTAACGTAAACTGATAAAATCATACAAATTCCAATACTTCCTTGGATATTTCAATAAAAAAATATTCAATAATCATATAATAATTGATATTCCATGTATATATCAATCAATATATTACACTAACCTTTAATGAAGAATTGTTAATATGGACAAGCCTGCATGAACAATATGTAACAAATAGATAAATTAAATCCAAAAATGTATAAATGATGAAAAATTAATATTATTGTCATAAAAATAATAAGTCACAACCATAATAATCAATATGTGATAAAAAATCAAAAAAAAAATCATTCCAGGGTCTCTAAAAATAAAAAAATAATAACTCAATAATTTTATATATAATAGGTGAAAAATTCAATGGATTTGTACCATAGGTTAAATAATGGATGATTAATGGTTATGTTTTTAAGAAAATAATAATCAATGAATCTATTAATGAACCCAAATCAACATTATTTATAATTTTTAGATAATGGTTAGGGGGAAATACTCACTAAGGGTTTGTTAAAACCAAATATACCTCATAATTTCCAAATCTGACAATGATAAAGGTCTAATAAAAGAAAAAAATTCATAATCCATAAATCTAGGTGGGTATTATTTTAATATTAAAAACCATGTTATTCTATCACAAGAAAACCATGATAATATAAATAAATCTATGGAATATTTTTTTATCAAAGAAAAGAAACTAAATCTAGTTTTTTATTTAAATTTCATTCGATTTATAAAAAATGATTGATTCATTATTTAGTGATCAAAAAGATGAGATGAAATTGATTAGACGGTCCAAAAAACATTAAATAGGTCTCTAATATCACTATGAATAAATTTTATAATCTGATAATGTAGGGGAACGGTGTATTGGTCAGGATATTGAAATGCATAACACATAAAGGTTGGAATTACTAGTCCCTGAATCATGCCAATATTGAGTTTATCGCCTCAATTTTCTTGTTTGGGGATACAAGGTAGAGCATCCTCTCTCTAGGAACCTCATTTTCTAGAAAATTGTTTTCATCCATCTCATAGGTGGCACTACTATAATGTGAATGATTATAGCATTTAAACAAGTTCTAATTATTTATATTTCGTCCTCCAAAATTTAAATAACCAATATCTATATAAACATAAAAACAAGATCAATGCCTTTATAAAATATGATTTGAGGTGTTCATGATATGGGGGTGTTAAATTTCTCCCCCTCATTTGTCTACATGTCTTCATGAATTTTTTCTACAAGACATACATAATAAGTCATGTTAATTCTCCAAAATATTAGTTCCCCACAACCATGAATCATACTAAAAATTCCAATTAATCTATTTTACCATAACAAAAACAACAATTTTTACTCAAAATAATTTTTCAATTTATAGGATTATATATGTAGGTCACATGACCAATGATTCATCTAAAACTATCTCCATATTCTTGTAGTTGCTGTTGTGTGAAGGGAAATTTTTATACATACTAGTAAAACACAAATTGAACACATTGTTTAAACCTATTTTCCTTTCTAGTTTATTTATCTTATATGTTACTATTGTGTTTTTGTTCAGATAATTATTAATCTAACGTACTATAATTCCATCTTTCCATGCCCGTTCAAATCCTTACTCCATAAACGAGGTGAAACCCATTAGAAAAACCAATCGTCACAACAATCTAAAAGGGTCATCAGCTGCACAAAAAATAATAACTTTTCCAGTTTGAATTCAGGGATAGTTGTTTCTAAATCAATTACACCCTCATTGGGGTATTCATTTCGATACATATCCTATCAACTGAGGATTCAGTTTCCTTAAACTGTCATAGTGGGGATAAAATGACTTCTCATATAAATACAAAAATAGAGTCATCTAAATATTAGAATATAATAAATTATTTTAGGTTATCTCTACTAAATATATGTGATAATTCAATGATACTACATGTCATAAAACTAAATCTTGATTAATATATCTTAAAATCTTGATCATTCCCTAATATTTGCAGTTATTATAGAGGTGAATATATGTTGTACACATCCATGAAGGCCAAATATAAATTTGAAATCCCTTCCAAACCGTGATATGAATTTATAATATAGTTCATATAAATACCAATATGTCACTACAAAACAAAACATGATCTATTGATTTTGATATTTCCTAGATAATTAATTTAAAAATTTTATCAGACCTATACGTTATTTTTCACCTTTATTACCCGATCCACAAAAACCCAACATGTATCTCGACCTCTCATCACCCTTCAAATCATTTTCATGATGTTTGTGGAAACCTAATTGAACATAATAACATTAATTGGGATTGTATGTTAAAATCATCTGTGTTTACAATATTTTCACTTGATCTTTTAAAATGATATATGATAAGAGAAAAAATAATATAATTCATCTCATCATACTCAGCCAACAAAATTTCCCTATTATATCAAGATAAATCATTGTCAATAATTGGTTCACATTCCACTACAATAAAATATGTAATCACATAATATACCCTCTCGTAAAAGAGGGAATCATCACTATTCCATGATCTAGAAGGAATTAAATTTTTTTCAAAGACCTACATAAAATATGGACATATGTTACTAAACTTTCAAACATCATTGAAAATTTTGGATAAATATCTTTAATATCATTGAATAATACTAACAACTTGTATGTCATCATTATGTGGGAAAAATAAATAACCCCATGATCCTCAACTGCAACCATATTACCATCTACCAATAGTGTTTTTAGATTCCAATCAATATTTCAACCTATATCTCTATCCATATATGTCATCATACATAGATAATTTATAGCTACAAAAAATTTAAAATAGTGTTCTCTATAACAATGTCTAGTTTCTAAACACATCTACCCAATTGCACTTATAAATATACAAGTCATGGTTGGATTGAATATACCACAAACCCTTTCAGTATGTATACCCAATTAATCTTTAAAAAAATATTTGGTGTTTCTAATATTTCATATCCAAACCAAAATTATTCATGAATAATTCTAGAGTAGGATTTTCCAACTCTTGGTGTTGAAAAAGGTGAGGCTTTATAGAAAATATAACGTCAAACTGCAATAAAACCACTCATAATCCATTTAAACATTGGTCAATGTATTCACCAAAACAAAATATACACTCTTGATAAATCATGTTCATATCCAAATTTAACCACTTATTCTTCTTAAAAAATAAATTTTCATAATATTTTTCTAGTAAAACATGAACCCCATAATAGAATATAATATCAAGGTGAATTCAAGGAATACAATTTCCTTAATAAACCACATGTATTTCCCAACCTTCCCAATAAAATTATAGATATCAAAAATATTCATAGGTTGTACCACTGATATTTTTTTAAAAAGGTTGTGGTCGATGCCTTATTTTATTATTAAAGAAAAGAAAATTCTTCTTTAACATGGTATAGTGAGAACCATTACACAGCTTGAGGGCCAAGAAATAATTTAGCCCATTACATAGCCCTTTAGGACTGAATTTTTGGCCCACGACCCATCCATTGAATAGTACTGGTACAGTATCCACACTGTTATAGTAACAACACAATTGCTGCATTAGATAGATTTAACCTTCCGCAACTATAGTGTCATACCGACACTATAGTGTTGTTATAGTTCTTGTTCCCATTGGGTTTTGAACCCCTACTTATCATGTAGTATTACGAGGTACTTTCCACTAAGACAAACCTAAACTACTTGTACCCATGATATGACTATATAAACATTGTCTAAATCATCTAATATTCCTTATCAAGAAACCATGTTCCCATGAAGGCATAACTCATGTATCAAGAAATGTAACATTGAGTGTTTGACGTAAAGTAGATATACTAAAATATTACTCGATGTGTTGTAAAAGTGATAGACCTGTGATTTTTAAATCATGGAATAAATATTTATATAATTTATGAACAAAAATTTGAATGGTCTATATATGTGTGATATATCTATTTTATTAGATCCATGAACATCAGTGGATCATTTAGAACTCCAAAGGGAATAATAAGATTCTCTTAAAACACATATTTTCTTGTAATCACAATCCTCAATTTCCGTCTGATCTAACAAAATTATGATGTTGTACAAAATATAAATTCAATCATATAAAACTATAATGATACACTCAATTTATCAATCAAGTGAATAATATTTTTTAATGGATTCCAATTCATCAAAATTATTTTATTCAACTTATATTAGTTTACAAAAATACGAATAATAATATCCAAATACATGGATAAAATCACCTAACATCCCCCATGGTAATGATCTTCATCTAATGATTCCATTGTTATCAACATAGTCAAGCTATAAAATGCGTTCATTCATCTATTATGTTACCATGTTGTATAGTATAATCCTTATTGTTTATTCACCTAGAATGAGAATAGTAAAAAATAACACTCATCTATGTCAAGTTATACCCATTATTTTTTATCGAAATAGATCATAGTATATGATAATAACAATAGAAAATTTTGTTGGATTCATTATAATATTCAGCGCTAGAATCATTCCATCCAACAACCCTAAAATGTATTATATAAAATGAAGATAAAATCCCACTAGGCCTCCATCGACATTCTAGTCACCTATTATAGGAAATAATTTCCTTAGGTGATGTAAAATTCACTCTTCACTGATGACTATCATTGTGACCATGGTAGATGGAGCACAGGTCCTTGGAAAGGATTACATAAAAACCCATAATTTCATTAATTATAAATATACAACCATTTTAAATGAATTATACTATGATTGTATAATCTAGATAGATGTAATGATAACATACATTCATCACTAAGTATTTAATAGTAGATAACAAGTCAATGTATTATATAAAATATAAATCCTTCCAAGAAACCACTTGAGTAGATTTGAATGGATTAAATGCACCATCAACACAAAAATAAACCCAATTTATAAATGAAATCATTATTATACTTGAAACTATTGAAGAAACCACAATATTATCCAGTGAATCTTGATAAAAAATATAATACCTTCTATGAAATACACCATAATGCACTAGAGGATGAGTATTCACTTTTTTAATGATATTTGTAGGTCTACACCTACATCGAATAACCCGTACACTATAATTTTTTCCTTAAGAATCTATGAATTATTATCATATGAAAAATTAAAATGTAAAGTCATTTCATAATGGTGTAATAGCATGATGGAATAATATAATTTCATGATAATGTTTCCCAAAACCATAATTAAGGCACATTGGAGAAAATATTCACATAGAGGTAGTCAGTCCAACTCATCTACATTTTGAAAATTTACAATTATCATGGAATCCAACCTATTAAAATATATTTTTATTCTAAATTATGTTACTAGAACCAAAAGAGTGGATTCATTGTTAAAAAAGTACGTAATTGGATGAATACAAATAGTTGGGTCCTACAAAAATACCATCTTCATTGATAGTGAATTACAAATTAAATTAGAAAATTATTTTATGTGAATGATTAGTCTTGTAATTTTAGTTTTGGATGAAGTTTAATTTGGAATATTATTTTGTTATGTACAATTTTATCTACTAGAAGATCAGTAATGATAATGAACTCAATATATCATTATTGTTTAGAGATCATTTTTGTAGTCTGTATTTTAAAATCTATAAAATATTGACCATGTTTCATCATTATAGAAACATAATGAAATAATTAATGATTATATTTTTAATGAAAATCTATTTCATCCCATCACATTTATCAGACTACAACTTCTTATATCAACTTCTTCTTGTTTATCCATGAAGAAAAACTTTCTTGATCTTCAAAGTTTTATTCATTGTAATCTTGAAAAATAAGAAAAAACACATCATTAACTGATATCCATTGTTCCATATCCTAAAATCATTGTGTTACATAAGAGGATGTGGGATAATAGATGCAAGTTAAGGATAATAATTTAACATTTTCATCAAACACCCTTGTGGTTCTCTACAATATATAAGAAGAAGTCAAAAGAATCATCTTTTTACCCGATCTATATAACATCTCAATTGAAAAAAAGTGATCAATATTAGTTTTGTTGTCTTATTAAATAATTTTTTAAACAAACTACAAGATATTTTTATAAGGGGTAATTTCATTAATTCATCAATAAAGTCATATATAATCGAAAATTGTTAACAAGATTAAATTTATTCAAATAACAGAACTCATAAGGGTCCAAAACAAGGATAAACATATGGGGGTATCCCAAATGACTAACATACACCAATAAAGACTCCAGTACATTTATTTAGCTCTCAACTATATATGTATTATCAATCATAGAATACTGAGGATCAAATAAATGAATAGAGGAAATACTGAATGAACCTGTCATAATTTCCATAGGTATTTATTTATGATGGATCTATATAATAAGTGATTAATATAAAAATAGATCATACATTCCTAACATCACACTTGAATGCACACCAAATCCATAAATCCAAGTAAATCTATCATGTGCATCACCAATTTATAATTTTATACAATTTTTACATCTAGAAAAAAGAATACATTTTACTATAATATGGGAACATGGAAGTCCCTTATAATGTTCTAGATAGAAACTCACATATATCCCATCTTCAGGTCATATACATCATTTCCCATACGTATAAAGTCTCAAATTAAAAAAATTTGAAGAAATAATTTATTGAATTGTGTTATAATATATAAATAAAAAACATAATAAAATAAACCACTAGGTCTGAGACATAATTCCACACATCATAATGTATTCCACTATATAAACAAGAGGTTTTAAGATAATTATTATAGTTGAAGTGGATTATGGGGAGGATATGGATTTATTACTAAGAAGCCATAGGGTTAAATAATTTTAATAATACCAATAAATAAGAAACATGATGAATTGACAAATAATCAAAAAATTATTATAAAAAATAATAAAAAACATGAAAAATAAATATAGAATTATGAAATATTAAAAAAACAAAAAATATTTTCCCATAAGTGATTGAAAAATTATTAAGGTTTGAAGATAAATATAAACAACATCAATAATCTTGTTCATGTTTCATTTAGAAATTACCCATTATCCAACTAACCATTCTCAATTTTCCACACAAGTCCACTATCACTTCACCAAATCCATGATCCTAATTTTTATGATACCTAAAATGATTGTTTATGGTGTGAGTGCACATGTTTGCAGGACAGCACCAACAACATATGAGAAAATTTCATAATAAATTCAAGTTAATTGTCACGACCCGCCCTCGGGGTCCGTGTCGTGACTACCCCAAGCCCGCCTTCCATAGGCCAGGGGCTGGCGACTAGCACCATGGCGTAAATCCCGGTAAAAAGGGAAGGCATCGCCTTTGTAAAGTAAACAAACACCACAGAGTAAGTAAGCGGAAAGTAAACACTAAGAAAAAGCAGAGTACAACTGAAAGTGCGGAAAAGTAAATTGGCCAGTATACACACCCAAACTGAAAGTAAAGTACAAATCGAAAGGGAAAACAACAACTGAAAAGTAAAAGCCGCTACACCGAGTTGTCCACTGGAAATCCCACCTGAAGGGTGGGTACAGATAGCTCAACTGCTCCACGGGTCCCGCCGTCCACTCCGAGCACGTCCCGCCCAGTGGTCCACCTCCAGGTACCGTCCTGCTCTGCAAGCCTCAGCTAAGATCAACGTTGTCCGTCGTCTGCAACCAACAAAACGTAGTGCGGGCAAAGCCCGTGCAGGGGTGAGTATAAGCTACTCAGTAGGGACCCTGAGACCCCCGAAGGTCTCTCAAAATCCACAAAGGATAAACCACAAAGAAAGGTACAATCACGAAGTAACAACCGACACTGCTTAGGTATATACCCATACATATAGCCAAGTCATCAATTTCAAATACGCTCCAACCTCCGAGCCCAAGTACAACTCAGTCCACACAGGAAAGTAAACGTATTCCACACAGGAAAGCAAAACGAAATCCACACAGGAAAGTAAACGTATTCCACACAAGAATGAAAAACGAAATCCACACATAAAAGTAAACGTATTCCACACAGGAAAGAAAAACGTAATCCACACAGGATAGCACAACACAATCCACACAGGAAAGCAACTGGATTCAACTCACAGAGGTATACTTCTTCGAAAGATGATAAAGATGATCTCTGATCCATCTAAGTCGTCGGACCCACGAAGGATCGATAGGTAACTAACCCCCGCAAAAGACCCACACATGATCGGGCCCACATAGGACCTATAGGCGCTGGTTCACACAGGACCGCTGAGCGCAAAGACCCACACAGGATCAGACCCACACAGGATCGGGCCCACACAGGACTTGTAGCACTGATCCACGTAGGATAGCTGAGTGTTGTAGTCGTCGTCGTCGAATCCACACAGGATCTCTGTACTGTCGTCGTCGCAGTCACAGTAGCAGTCACATTAACAGTAGCAGTCACAGTAATAGTAGCAGTAGCAGTAGCAGTAGCAGTCACAGTCGCAGCCAGCACTAGGGTTCCCGCACACAGCAAGCTCGTTCGAGGGGTCCGCTCCACGAGCCGAGAGGCTGATACATCAACTGTCACAAATTCCAGAGTTGATGTATCCAAAAGTTCCGTATCGTCAACAGGAACTCAACGCAACAGACGGCGCGTCGATCGGACGCCCGGTCTGAGAGTTATTGGCATTTTCGTCCCCGGGGCCCGGTTGGTTTTTAAGGCAAAACCAACCTGACCGTACTCCACCTGCGTCCAAACCTCAGGCGGAGTATGCAAAAAGATCTTTCTCACTAAGAGGAACACAACAAAGCTGACGGCACGTCAATCGGACGTCCGTAGCTCAAGATATGAGTGTTTCCGCTCCGAAGGCCCGGTTGGTTTCGTGTACGAACCAACCCGGCCGAACTCAAAGTATTCCGAAAAATTGAGTACGATATACCGAAACGACCGCCTCGATCCAAGGATTGTGTTTCCGCAGACGGTTCCTCAATCGGAGGTCGGTGGCTCATGTTATGGCCAAAAGACAGAAACCAATTCGAAACGGGGGGTCCGGGCCCCCCCCCCCTGGGTCGACCCGAACCGGGTTGACCCGACCCGGGTCCGACCCGGCCCGCCCGGCCGGCGGAGCGGCGGCGCGGCGGCGCGACGGCGCGGCGGCGCCGCACGGAGGCAGCGCGCGGGGGGCTAAGCCCCCGCTTGATTGGGATGGCGGCACGGCATTATGTCGTGCCCTTTTGGAAACTGGCCCCCCTCGTGGGGGCCTGCTTGAAGAAACCGGGGGGCCGCCTGCCCCCCTCAAGGAAACCGCCCCCCAATTAAATGGGGGGGCTTTAGTGCTGGCCGGGGGATTAATTTCCCCTGGATTTTGACCATCCGGCCGACCACCTGGCCGGCCGGTTTTTCTCCAACGGGACCGGTAAACCAGTCCCCTTTTTCCGGCTTCCGACGCCGGCGGCCCGGCCGCCGGTCTTCTCGTCCCGCCGCGGCCCGGAACCGGCCGCAGTGTTCGTCGTCCGGCATGGTGCGATGGCACCGCGCCCCTCCGCCGCGCCTTCGATTCCCCTTGACGCGGCGCGACGGCATCACGTTCTTGATGATTCTTCCACGGCGCAGCGCGACAGCACCTCACAATATAATCGTACGATTATCCGCGTGGTGCGACGGCACCACGCCACCTTGTTTCCACCCGCAAGATAAATCAACAAGAACGATGGAGGGGGTTCGGCCGTGATCATGCGGTCCGGCCCCCTCACGTTAAACAATATCACAAAATTATAATCCTCACATTAGTCATGCTAGAACCACGAACAAGGATAAATAAATAAACAATAACAACAACCCCTACCTTGAAAAATGACATCGCACGTCGGGTATCGCGGAGAAAGGCGTCGCGGCGTCGGACGTAGATTCTGTGGACGTCGGGGTGCGTCCGAGGAGGAAACGACGTCTCTTCACTTGTCGCTATGACGAGAAAGGGAGGTACGTTGTCGTTGGCGATGATCACCACGGTCGGCGACTTCTCCCTTGTCGAGGAGGAAGATGAAGACGGATGAATCCGGGACGCCGAGTCTTGAAGGTCGTGGGGTCGATGTTCTTCGTCGGAGAAGAACTGTTCTTCATGTTCTTCGTCGAAGACAAAGAAGATCTTCAAGGCTCTCAACGATTCTCCCAAACCTCTCAAGAAACAAAGAAACTAACCAAAAATAAATTAAGCTCACACTTAATTTATTAACACAACACCAACCTTTGAAATTCAAGAGTTTGAATTTCAAAAACTCAAATTAAACTCACTTATTAATGTCATAAGTTTTAACTCAAGTTCACATCATTAATTGTGAGTTGGGGGGGGTTAGAGGATATGAAGGGGTGGGCTTCGTGTGGGCCCCACCACCCTCTTAACCTCCCTAGGGAAGTTGGGTAGTTACCCAACTTCCATCCAATGGATAAAAACACTTAAGGAAAGATAAAAATAAAAATTGAAGTTAAATTTTTATTTTATCATTCACAATTTATTTTACAACTTCCCTCGTGTAAACGAAACTCCGGAATAGGCGTTCTTAAGCAAATACCGGCGCTACGGTTCCATCGGTGCCCTCGGAATTCAATTCCGAGCACCGGATCAAAAGTTAGAAATCCCCGCTCGTTTGTTCACTGAACGTACCCGAGCCAAACTTCAGAAATTGATTCCGGGCACACCGGGCCACGGAATCAGGTGCCGTCAGAAACCGCACTCTTGTAAAATTCAAAAGAAAAATAATAAAAAATTTCCCTTGAATTTTACGGGTATTTAAATTACTCCCACCTCAGGGCTTTACGTCCCCATAAAGATACATCAAAACTAGGGAAACAAATGAGGGTACTGAGCACGCATCTGAGCCTCCCGCTCCCATGTGCTCTCCTGGAGGTTCCCGTGCTGCCATCTGATGCGCACAAGAGGAATCAATCACCTACACAGGACCCGCTCCTGTCGATCCTCTATCTCCACTGGGACCTCCGTAAAAGTCGCCCCATCGTCAACGTCAAGCTCCCCATGGTCAATGATGTGCGTCGGGTCGTGAGGTGGCAGAGCCAGGCGATAAGCCACCTCGCCAATCCTGCTGAGGACCTGGAAAGGTCCGATGAAGCGCGGAGATAACTTGACGCCTCGTCCAAATATCAGAAAACCACGTCGAGGTGAGACCCGCAAGAAGACGTGGTCGCCATCCTCGAACTCTAGTGGCCTCCGCCTCCTGTCAGCGTATGACTTCTGCCGGCTCTGAGCTATCCTCATCCGCTCCTGGATGACCTGGAATTTCTCTGTCGTGGCCTAGACCATCTCCGGTCCCAAGAGTGCTGACTCCACAGGGTCTGTCCAGCACAAAGGAGATCTACAAGGTCGGCCGTACAACGCCTCATACGGTGCCATCCTGATGGTGGAGTGGTAGCTGTTGTTGCACGCAAACTCCACCAAGGGTAGGTGGTCCTCCCAGCTACGGCCAAAGTCGAGGACACATGCGCGGAGCATGTCCTCGAGAGTCTGAATGGTCCTCTCCGTCTAACCATCCGTCTGAGGGTGAAAGGCTGTTCTCAGACGTAGCTGCGTCCCGAACGCCTCTTGTAACCCCTTCCAAAGCCGGGAAGTAAAGCGAGCATCTCGATCGGAGACGATAGATGATGGCACACTGTGGAGCCGCACAATCTCCTGAACGTAGAGACGTCCCAAACTCTCCACTGAGCCCTGCTCTCTAATGGGTAAGAAGTGTGCCGACTTGGTGAGTCGGTCAACAATCACCCAGATGGAGTCGTGACCTCAGGAGGTGCGTGGAAGTCCAGTCACGAAGTCCATAGATATGCCTTCCCACTTCCACTCCGGAACCTTCAAGGGTTGTACCAAGCCTGCTGGTACCTGATGCTCTGCCTTCACCTGTTGGCAGGTGAGGCATCGAGAAACGAATTCTGCTACAGCCTTCTTCATGCCCGGCCACCAGTGCTATCGTCTGAGATCCCGGTACATCTTCACCACTCCCGGATGTACCGCCAAAGGAGAAGTGTGAAACTCTCTCAGCACTTCCTCTCGCAAAGCGAGTGGTACCATGGTACGTCTTCTGAAAAGGATGTCGTGCTCTGCTCCAAGGGAGAAACCATCAGCTGTCTGTCCCGAGGATATCTGTGTACACTATGTCTCACAGTCAGCATCCCCACGCTGTGCCTCTCTGAACTGTTGTAGTAGAGGAGGGGTGACTGTGAGAGACTGGAGGAAGGCTGCTCCATCACTATCCACGAAGGATATCTGCAAAGAGGCTAGCTGCAAAGATTTCTCCTTTGCTGAAAAGTGAAATCTGGTCTCATCCCATGGATGAACCACGTTCCTTTCCTAATACAGTCAATCCCGTCATGATTAGTTAATACATGGCATGGATGACGTCGTAAGGCCTCGATGCTGCTACTAAGAGATCCAAATGTTACCCTCTCCACTAAGGGTTGAGTCACACTATCGACATCAGTGTGTGGTCACTGGGTTTCCTCCAGTATGAATATCGCAAGTGAGGGTCAAGTCAACAGTTTTTAACCGGCACCTCTTAGTAAAAACAAAAGACAAGAAAAGAAAAGTCACCAAGGCAAGTGTCTTTTATTACTTCAACTTAAAGAACAAGGTCACAAAGCAACACAAACTATGAAGCTAGATGCATTATGGGAAAAGGCCTTTATGCCTGGAGCTAGTCCCGCACTAGTCCACCCGCTTCCGGAGCTCCATGATCGTAAGCTTCAGCTGCCTGAAGCTGTGCTCTCCCCTGAGGTCGGGGTGGACCTCCTCGTGGTGGTGGTGGTAGAGCCTCAAAGCGTCTCCCACCACCTGCTGCTCGGCCAGCTCCTCTGCCTCGTCCGCCTCCTCCCTGCAGACCACCACGGTCGAACCTCTGCCTCTGCCTAGGTGGTTCCTCAACCGTCTGCTGCTCCTCTGCATGGCGGGTCGGGCAGTCACGAGCCATGGGGCCTTGCCCGTCGCATGCATAGCATTGTCTTCCACTCGAAAGACTGGCTCCGCGCTGTGTGCCCCGCACTACTGAGCCAGTGTCCTGAGGTCGTCTGCCCGAGGGTCTGGTCTGTCTGGACCCCTGAGTCATCCGTCGACTGCCTGCTGCAGATGACTCTACCATGTGCCGCCCTGCTGTGGGTCTCAGTGCTGGAGTAGACTCAGCAAGGAAGCTCTCGATCAGAAGGGCCCACTCCAGTACTCCTGTCTGAGTCGGTATGCTGAGGGAGATCAGCGATGCCCTGATCTCGTGTCTCAAACCCTGCTCGAAGGTCCAAGCCCGGAAGAATGGGTCCCGTACCATGTCGGTCGAGTAGCGCGAGAGATCAGTAAATCTCGCCGAGTACTGAGCGACCGTCATGATGCCCTGCCGCAGCTGAAGAAGCTCCTGGATACGCACCGCACGAAGGGTGGCTGGGACGAACTCCGAGCGGAAGAGGCACTCAATGTCCGTCCAAAGTAGAGATGCCTCATCGTGCACCTGGAGCATCAAGCTCCACCATCATCCTGCTGCTGCGTGTAGTAGGCTCGCAGCGAGGATCACCATGAGGTCTGCTGTTGTCCTCACTAGCCTAAACACTCGTACCACTGCCTCCAGCCAGTCCTCGGCTGCCTGGGGATCGGTCTCCCCGCGAAACCTGGGTGGTCGTTGGTGCTGAAACTCATGCAGTGCGCTGAGGCGACGTGCATCGTCAGCGGCTGGTGCTGGAAGTATCGGTGGCTCGACGGGTACAGCTACCGCCGGTGCCACTGCTAACAAAGGGCCCGGCACCGAGGCCTCGTCGCTCGGTGGGCTGTCGTCACGCTTGACTCTCGGAACCCTAGCTGGCTGTCGTCGTGGGGCCATCCTGAAAAGGAAATAGTTGCGCCACGGTCAGAACAATATACCTGGTGAGCTGATATATGTAATCACAAAGAAAACATTGAAACACACACGCAATCAATGTTTTCATGCATTAAGTCAGAAATCAGAAGTCAGGGTCCTGGTGTACGGATACGTCGGCCGCCGCACCGACACTGGACTCCCTGGACTGATAACCACACTCAATATGCAAAACATTATTGCTTCACATAGAAAAGATCAGAGTTCACGGTAGAACCGAACTCCTCTGATACCAATTTGTCACGACCCGCCCTCGGGGCCCGTGCCGTGACTACCCCAAGCCCGCCTTCCATAGGCCAGGGGCTGGCGACTAGCACCAAGGCGTAAATCCCGGTAAAAAGGGAAAGCATTGCCTTTGTAAATTAAACAAACACCACAGAGTAAGCAAGCGGAAAGTAAACACTAAGCAAAATCAGAGTACAACTTAAAGTGCGGAAAAGTGAATGAGCTAGTATACAAACCCAAACTGAAAGTAAAGTACAACTCGAAAGGGAAAACATCAACTGAAAAGTAAAAGCCGCTACACCGAGCTGTCCACTGGAAATCCCACCTGAAGGGTGGGTACAGATAGCTCCACTACTCCACGGGTCCCGCCGTCCGCTCCGAGCACGTCCTGCCCAGTGGTCCACCTCCAGGTACCGTCCTGCTCTGCAATCCTCAGCTAAGATCAACGATGTCCGTCGTCTGCAACCAACACAACGTAGTGCGGGCAAAGCCCGTGCAGGGGTGAGTATAAGCTACTCAGTAGGGACCCCGAGACCCCTGAAGGTCTCTCAAAATCCACAAAGGATAAACCACAAAGAAAGGTACAATCACGAAGTAACAACCGACACTGCTTAGGTATATGCCCATACATATACCTAAGTCATCAATTTCAAATACGCTCCAACCTCCGAGCCCAAGTACAAATCAGTCCACACAGGAAAGTAAATGTATTCCACACAGGAAAGCAAAACGAAATCCACAAAGGAAAGTAAAAGTATTCCACACAGGAAAGCAAAACGAAATCCACACAGGAAAGTAAACGTATTCCACACAGGAAAGCAAAACGTAATCCACACAGGATAGCACAACATAATCCACACAGGAAAGCAACATGATTCAGCTCACACAGGTATACTTCTTCGAAAGATGATAAAGATGATCTCTGATCCATCTATGTCGTCGGACCCATGAAGGATCGATAGTTAACTAACCCCCGCAAAAGACCCACACAGGATCGGGCCCACGTAGGACCTATAGGCGCTGGTTCACACAGGACCGCTGAGCGCAAAGACCCACACAGGATCAGACCCACACAGGATCGGGCCCACACAGGACCTGTAGCACTAATCCACATAGGATCGCTGAGTGCTGTAGTCGTCGTCGTCGAATCCACACAGGTTCTATGTACTGTCGTCGTCGCAGTCACAGTAGCAGTCACAGTAACAGTAGCAGTCACTGTAATAGTAGCAGTAGCAGTAGCAGTCACAGTCGTAGCCAACACTAGGGTTCCCGCACACAGCAAGCTCGTTCGGAGGGTCCGCTCCACGAGCCGAGAGGCTGATACATCAACTGTCACAAATTCCAGAGTTGATGTATCCAAAAGTTCCGTATCGTCAACAGGAACTCAATGCAACAGACGACGCGTCGATCGGACGCCCTGTCTGAGAGTTATTGGCATTTTCGTCCCCGGGGCCCGGTTGGTTTTTAAGGCAAAACCAACCTGACCGTACTCCACCTGCGTCCAAACCTCGGGCGGAGTATGCCAAAAGATCCGTCTCACTAAGAGGAACACATCAAAGGTGACGGCACGTCAATCGGACGTCCGTAGCTCATGATATGAGTGTTTCCGCTCCGAAGGCCCGGTTGGTTCCGTGTACGAACCAACCCGGCCGAACTCAAAGTATTCAGAAACTTTGAGTGCGATATACCGAAACGACCCTCTCGATCCAAGGATCGTGTTTCCATAGACGGTTCGTCAATCGGACGTCCGTGGGTCATGTTATGGCCAAATGACCGAAACCGATTCGAAACGGGGGGTTCGGGTCCGGGCCGACCCGGCCCTGCCGGCCGGCGGCGAGGCGGCGCGGCGGCCTGGCGCCGCACAGAGGCAGCACACGGGGGGCTAAGCCCCCGCTTGATTGGGATGGCGGCGCGGCATTATGCCGCACCCTTTTGGAAACCGGCCCCCCTCGTGGGGGCTTGCTTGAAGATACCGGGGGGCCGCCTACCCCCCTCAAGGAAACCGCCCCCCAATTAAATGGGGGGGCTTTAGGGCTGGCTGGGGGATTAATTTCCCACGGATTTTGACCATCCGGCCGGCCACCTGGCCTTCCGGTTTTTCTCCAACGGGACCGGTAAACCAGTCCCCTTTTTCCGGCTTCCAACGCCGGCGGCCCAGCCGCCGGTCTTCTCGTCCCGCCGCGGCCCGGAACCGGCCGCGGTGTTCGTCGTCCGGCACGGTGCGATGGCACCGCGCCCCTCCGTCGCGCCTTCGATTCCCCTTGACGCGGCGCGACGACGTCGCGTTCTTGTTGATTCATCCACGGCGCGGTGCGACGGCACCGCGCAATATAATCGTACGATTATCCGCATGGTGCGATGGCACCACGCCACCTTGTTTCCACCCGCAAGATAAATCAACAAGAACGATGGAGGGGGTTCGGCCATGTTCATGCGGTCTGGAACCCTCACGTTAAACAATAACACAAAATTATAATCCTCACGTTAGTCATGCTAGAACCACGAACAAGGATAAATAAATAAATAATAACAACAACCCCTACCTTGAAAAATGACGTCGTACGTCGGGTATCGCGGAGAAAGGCGTCGCGGCGTCAGACGTAGATTCTGTGGACGTCGGGGTGCGTCCGAGGAGGAAACGACGTCTCTTCACTTGTCGCTATGACGAAGAAGGGAGGTACGTTGTCGTTGGCGATGATCACCACGGTCGGCAACTTCTCCCTTGTCGAGGAGGAAGATGAAGACGGAAGAATCCGGGACGCCGAGTCTTGAATGTCGTGGGGTCGATGTTCTTCATCGGAGAAGAACCGTTCTTCACGTTCTTCATCAAAGACGAAGAAGATCTTCAAGTCTCTCAATGATTATCCCAAACCTCTCAAGCAACAAAGAAACTAACCAAAAATAAATTAAGCTCACACTTAATTTATTAACACAACACCAACCTTTGAAATTCAAGAGTTTTAATTTCAAAAACTCAAATTAAACTCACTTATTAATGTCATAAGTTATAACTCAAGTTCACATCATTTATTGTGAGTTGGGGGGTTAGGGGATATGAAGGGGTGGGGTTCGTGTGGGCCCCAACACCCTCTTAACCTCCCTAGGGAAGTTGGGTAGTTACCCAACTTCCATCCAATGGATAAAAACACTTAAGGAAAGATAAAAATAAAAATTTAAGTTAAATTTTTATTTTAACATTCACAATTTATTTTTCAACTTCCCTCGTGTAAACGCAACTCCGGAATAGGCGTTCTTAAGCAAATACCGGCGCTGCGGTTCCATCGGTGCCCTCAGAATTCAATTCCGAGCACCAGATCAAAAGTTAAAAATTCCCGCTCGTTCGTTCACTGAACGTACCCGAGCCAAACTTCGGAAATTGATTCCGGGCACACCGGGCCTCGGAATCAGGTGCCATCAGAAACCGCACTCTTATAAAATTCCAAAGAAAAATAAGAAAAAATTTCCCTTTGAATTTTACGGGTCTTTACATTAATTACATGATATTAAAAATACATATATAAATAGAAATCATATCACGCAATCTCAATACATATCATGGTTCCTGAGAGACATGTTCTACATACTATGGAGTCATTCCACAAAGAACATCAACATTCCATGTCATAAAAATCCCCTCCATAATTATATAATAAAAAATTAAATTATTTCATTGGAATGTATAACGCATTTAAATGCCTATAAATTTGTTTAAACCCTCTCGAGGTGGGTGATATATTTTATAAGTCACATCATGGAGTATCTTCATAATACATAGTGAAAAATACACGAAAATAATATATGATGGTTAAATGATATATCATCATGTCATAGCAAGAAATATTCACAACCCTAATAAATTTTTTTGAGAAAAAAAATTCTATACTTTTTACATCAAAATACACACACTCCACAAATATAATTTTTTTTAAATAAGAATCATGCCCTAATTTCATGGTCTTACTACATTAGGTGAAAAGATGGTTGAAATAATGACCATAATCCGTTTAAAAAATAACCATAAATTACTGTAGAAAAACATAAATAAAACATATTGTATAATATTGGGGTCATGTTTTAGGAGAAACTAAATCATATGTGTAGACAAAAACCAAAAATACCTAAGAAAATATGTTTTCAACAATAATATAGGTCAAACTAATACACATATACTTAATCCATAAATCATGGTTCTGAGTCTATAATAATATACACAAAAACCAAGATAGACCATATAAAATACCTATATTTTATCAACCCATATATGATTTAGTTTTTTGGATCACCCATAATAAATGTAAATTGACCTAAATTAAGATGGATCTCACTATATTAACAAACATAAAACAATCTATTATTTGTATATTGAATTAAGGGTATGGATAGAAGGAAAAGGTAAAAATTTTCCAGAGAGGGAATATAGTTAATTGTAAATCAAGGAGAGGAATATATATTTATTGAAAAAAATATTATCTTTGTATTGAAAATAATTCACATAAATTTTCATGTCTTATTGGGGTTTAAATGACACCAATGAGGAACATTTTTCCACTACGGGAAACATTTTTTATCATAGTGCCCCACTTTTGAGGTAGTTGTGAAATAATTAGATGAAATTTTATAACATATCCCACATTAAATCCTCAACGTAGTTACATCGTGTTGGTAAAATATATCCTACCAAAATACACTTAAAATAAGTACAAAATCTATGCACAAATTGAAAACGTGTATAACTAAATATGGAATGTAAAAATTCTCAACATGTTTTTTATTCAAATCCACGAGAAGTATCCCTAGTGGTTATATACAATAAATAAGGCCACATCACTATAATTTTTTTTCTAACTCCCACATACCTTCTCGAAAACACCAATGGTAATATTCAACAAGAAAATGCGGAATATTTTTCCCTCATAGAACCTTCTTTAATCTATCATCTATCTAAACAGGTCCCTCCAATGTTTTTTCATAATTAAAAAAATATCTCCATAGTAAATAACATTGATTGGGTCAATATCATTGATATATTTATATAAAAAAATTGAAAAAATTTCAATATCATTAAAATTTTTTGGAATATGAAATAAATATGAATATTTTCTAATGCATTTCCTTAACATAACCATTCCAAAATACTATGGAAAAATATTTACATTCCACATAAATCAAATATTACATAATTATTGTTAAACAAACAATAATATTTTTTACCTAATAAAACACCATGGGTTATCAACTTTAATGAATTCCATTGTACAACCTATTAAATCATGGTAGAACTACATCTTCATAGAATCCTCACATGATTCCTTATGGGACTACTATAATATGAAATCATAAAACATATCAACCATAGAGTTATCATATTAGTTTTAACCTACTAAATTATACTAACAACCTATAAAAAAATTAAAAAATTTGAAAATATTCATTAATGTTTATATATATTTATGCATGAATAGAGGTGTCAAAAACCCATTAGATCCATGATTGAAACCATGATTGTATACAATATTTCACGATGAACCTAATGGATCAACAAAATCATCATGTAAACCATGTGTGTAATATATTTTGTTTTTTATGGGAAGAATCTGAGGTATTATTTTATAATCAAGGTGTAATATAAATGAGTTAATATCCTAGGTAGGAAAATCATGAAAATAAATGAAATATCCCACCAAATCGTCATCATACAAAAAAGACAAAAATCATGGACATTTTAATCCTTCTATAATGTCCTTATTTACTGAAATCATGATTATATTTTCAAAGTATCATGTAAAATAAAGGGTATCAAATTAATATGCATACTAAACATAAAATAACATAATGTCTCATTAGACCTATAGATACATAATGTGGAAATATAATTTTGAGACCCTCTCATATAATTATTATATACAATAAATTCACTATAAAGTGATATAAATTAGAAAAAAAGGGAAATAATATTACCTTTTGAATAAAAAACTACATTAGAATAAGAGAAATATTAAATTTCAATATTTTCCACATTTAATAAGTAGAGGAACATTATTTGAAATATACATAAGAATATGGTGGATGATATCATTAGAGAATATCCACTACGGAACATGGAAACATTAAATAATAGTTATATAGAAGAGAAAAAAAATTATAAGAGTACAAAATATTTAACTTCAAAGGGAAGACGAAATAGCATTTATATTTTATGAAAAAATATAGACATATTTATTTTTATTAAGTTATTGTTAGAAAGATATATTGTAATATTTTTGGAGTTAGGCATTGAGAATGTATGAAATTCCGAGGCAAGTTGATCTCATTATTGATAATAATAAAACTACAAATATATTAATATCACATAGGTATCATATTCTAGAATCAATTGAATAACTCCACAAAAAACTATTTGTTTGAAAATTTGAATCATCAGTTTAGTTTAAAGTATATGTTTAATAATATGTGTAACATAATCCTTATTTTTATTTGGTGGTAATATATGGATACTTCTTGGGGAAATAATTAAATAAAAATGTCATTTATTTTAATTATTTAAAATATCCAATGATATAGATATCTTTTAAATAAATTCATCATTTCCAATTATCATGGTTAGTACTATAACACTCATATTGAGATAGAGAATTGGTGGAGGACATCGGTAGATGATGATGAATAAGCGGATAAAATTGAAACCATACGAATAATATATACCTAATTAGTTCATGGATATAACCATGGAATATGAAATATTATAATTCTAATATATTGATTATTCCAATCAAAAAGTATAATTTTTATATTTTTTGGAGTCAACTTGTCTTATTATCCATTGCTGAATGAAATTCGATTCATGTAACAAAAATTGATTATCCATTCAAATTTTGAATTACTATTGAATTATTTTGATTATTTATTTTTACGTCAAAATAAATAAAATGGATAATTTACCACCCAAACGTGGAAAAGTTTTATTACTATTTTTAAAAAAATTCTTTAAATTTTTTTCACACAATAATTAAGGTAAATTTAATTTCCGTACAATTTGATGAATAAAAAGTACATGATTATTATGATTCTACGTTACAACATAATATATTAATACAAAAAGAGATTTTAATTATTAAAAATGAAGTTGTGGTATAATGAAACTTAATTTTTATTGTAATTAAAAAACTATAAGTTTAGAGTTCCATTTTTATATGCTTGTGTAATGTGATGGAATTGAAAGATATATGGTTTCTTGAGAAGTTTTAATGTCTAATATTGGATAAAACGAGATTAATATTTTAGGTCAAATGAGATATTTTATCCCCTTGAATGATTGGTGTCAGACAAATAGGGAATGGTGCGTTGGGAATACACATGAAGGAACCCAGAGTATGTATGTATTATGTCATAATGTGTGTAATCCATATATTCATGTAGAATTTGTCACCAATATAAGATGGTATGGTTTCCAAAGAATATTAAATATCTCATGCCTTGTAAAAATTTTCACAAAAAATGTGACCCTTTTCTAGTGGATCGACATAAATCAAATAGGAAAAATAGTCATAGACATAGCCAAGAACAAATGAAAAATATATGTAGATTGTAAAAACATAGTACTCTGATAAAACTAAGTACATGTGAATGACCAGAGTACACATCAAGGGCCTAGAGTACACTTTTAAATCTTGGAGTACACCATCATGAGATAGAGATCACAGGAAGACCCACAATAGGAAAGACACACTATGAACTACTAGTATGTATATAGTACATTCCATATGAAGGTCATATGAATGTTTCCTCTTCATCACGAACTAACATCTATAGGTAACATATCCTAGAACGATAACCTAAGGGTATAATGTTCAATAAAATCTAGATAATATGATTGTTATCGCCACCATGGGAATATTATTTGATAGAGTTAGTGGAATCACTTCATCAGAATCGGGGTGTGATCCCCTATAATCAGTTTTTCTAAGGGGTATTACTGGAATATGTGTTACAAACACACAAGGTTATTGATCCCCTATATAGTTGATTATTCCAATCTAGGTTTTCATTATACCCAATGTATTTTGGGGTGACCCCAAAATATGTATCAACCCCTTATTAATCCAAGAATTTACTTCCAAATGGAATGTCATATTGAGAGTGACATTGTAGATAGATTCCATTAGTTCTATTATACTCATGGATTGAGTCATTTTGGGGAATTTTTCTACAAAATCTACAATATACTTTTTTTTTGGTAATGTAGATTTCAACATACTATGATAAATAGTATCTACAATTAGTATAATTAGAAATTTGTAATATGTATCAGGTTTTTATTTACAAAATATAGTGATGGGATCAGTGTTATTTAAGTTGTATTCTTGTGGATTTCTAGGTTTCCAACATATTATTGTCACACTCACCCCAGTATGGGATCTTCCTATACATGTCCAATCATATGAAAAAATGTTTTCTGTATGATTTTATTATAATACCAATAGATAATGGATCAAATATTGGAAAATAAATACGATGTTAAATAATAGGTGTCCCAACATATAATAATTCAATCATCCTTAGTAGGATTGAGTCGTTTTTTGATTTGGTTGGGGTATTATTTTAAATGACTTCACATTATATTATTTTTTCATACATTTATTATGTGATAGATTCCATGAAAGAATTTTTATCAGTTTTATTATTTTAAATTTCTATATTGTATGGGAATAAATATGTGTTTGAGAATATAGGCACATTTGGACAATTATTTGGTTTAGTTTTATTTTATTTATCGATGATCATATCCTTGTAATGAAATATGGGAGGTGGGATTTATGTATTCATAGATGGATTAAAACATATCAATAGGGACCCATTGAGATGAGTTTTGAATGATTGGTATGAGAGGGCGTGTTCCAAATTATTGATGGAGTTTGTAGTTTTCAGTCTTGTTGTGAGATTGTTATGGGTTATATTGTAGTAGTGTTAAGATTAATGGGTTTGGAAATTAGTCTACAAGCCTAGTATTGGGGTTTCAGTTCATTTATTGATTAATATTTTGTTTTTATATGTATATGATGAATTTTTATATTTAGGAATTGGATTCATTGAGAAATTTTTACAATCAAAGGAAGAGAATATCTTGTACCTTCTTTGTCCTTCTTGAGTTAGCTACCCAAATAAAATAAAAATGAGAGTGGTATGTATTTTATTTTTTAGGATTAAAACAAAATTATTTCCATCATGGATTAAATATCATGATCTTAAGGATGAACCCATAGTGATGCAGCCTCGATATAGTGAAATATCTAGATGATTGTTCCACATTGTTATTTTCTATCCATTCCTCTTATTATCGAGCTACTAAAATTACTGGTAGAAAAAACATAGATTATCATGATAAGTACACATTATAAGATTCAATATTATTTATAGATATTGTTCCTATTTTTCTAGATTAATATGATGAAGGGGATAAGATCAAAGAAGTTACATGGTTCTTTCACCTCATCAAGAATCTGAAATACTAGATGGTGTTCATATTGATGATCACTCATCATTTTCTATTGGGAGATGGTGGAAAAATTGGATTAGATACATGATGTGAACAATATTTCATTTAATAATACTGATTTTAAATTGTAGATTGATATTTTATTGATAATATTTTAGGTTTCCTATCCAATAGGTTTTAAAATCATCATTACAACAACCCTTTTGTGAATGAGTGTTAATTGAACCTTGTGAAGGATTTCAACGTACCTTGTCTTGGCAAGGATCAAAGGACACGTAGTTCAGGGTGGAAAGGTTCTGTTGAACCGACACAAATGGGTGTCAGAGAAACTGTGCATGAACCTCATAGAGGCTTCTTATATATGTTCCCTTGGCAAAGATAAATGTCCACATAGTTTGGGATGATGGTTTTCGGGGGACGAATGTGATGAAGGACCTGGGGTCCAATGATGGTGGGTTTGAACCTTGTGGAGGCATTTGACATACCTTGCCTTGACAAGGATCAAAGTCCATGTAGTTCTTGGTGCTTGTGAGGGCCTCGGTACACTGACATGGGGTAGTCAGGATTGCTGGATGGTGGGATTGATCTTCGGGGAGGATTCCTATGTACGTTTCCTTGGTAAAGATTATAGACCTTGTATTTCGGGTGTGGGTTTGGGGATTACACTATTGGCAGCCTAGGGTGTTGGAGAACTGACTTGAAGATGGTCGGAATGACCTGGTTTAGGTCTTAATCTTCATGGAGGATTCATACGTACCTTTCCATGGAAAGTATCAAAGTCTACATAGTTCATGGTGGTGGGTGTGGGGAATGCACTCTAGGTTTCCCAGGGTGTTGGTGAACCTATGTGAAGATGGTCGGAACGACTGGGTGTTGGGCTTAATCCACCAGGATGCTTTCTACGTACCTTCACATAGCACAGATCAAAGTCCACATAGATCATGGTGGTAGCTCTAGGGCTTACACTCTAGGCTGCCCAGGGTGTTGATGTCCTAGTCGGTGCTTGCTCTAAGCCGACGTGAGTAAGGCTCGCTATGGGAGAGAAGAGATAGAAAAACCTGGTGATCTTGTCACGAAAAGTGTGTCTCTGATAAGTGGAGTGGGGCTTACTTGCAGTTAGTGGCTCAAAGAGGAAATAGGGGCTTACACGTTGTTAGAAGAACGAGATGTTATGACATACTTCAAAATGGTGTGCTGATGGACATAAAGCGTTGTGCGATAGGGATTGGCACCCAAGAAAAGAGGAGAAGTAGACGTGATACCTCATACAAGGAAGGATAGGGGGATTACTCCAGAATGGTTTCCCTCTCCCTATGGAAAAACAACACCCCGATAAGGAGGATGTCATCCCATGTGAGGGAAGGTCTCATCCTCATGGAGACCAGTGGGCATGAATCATGTTCATGGTGGGGGTTCCCTACGTGCAAGGCATGAGGTGAGGTCATAGTTTAACGTAATGTGGTGAGACCGATGATTCGTGGATGTTTAACGTACTAGAACATGGACAAGGTGGGATCTTTCCACACACCAAGGACGTTAATAATTGGTACCCTCTACTCCTTGATGTGGAGAGGGAACGTTCAAGGCCGTGGAAAGGGGTTGTCATAGAGAGAACCATCGAGGGGTCCATGTTGGCGTAGCTATACAAAGAAGCATTAGCCATTAGTGTACTTATGTAAGAAAGCATGAGGTGAAGCAACGCATTGGGTGATATCATCCAGGGGACGTTGAAATCCCATCGTACCAACCTGGAGGGTCACATAGGAAAAGGAATTTCCATGTAGAGGGGATCATAGATAGGGGCCTTGTGAAGCTCTATTACTCTGCGTGGGTGAGGGAACATGTGAATGGGTGTGCTTCACGAATTGGGGTGCCTTAGCCTAAGCATTGAGCCTAGGTTTATATGAGAGGTGCTTCAAGAAGTGGAAAGGCATCCACGGAGCACTTCCTCATGGAAGAAAAGGACCTTGTGAAGCAAGGTATCGTGAAGAAATGTGCATCGCGAATTATAGTGACCTTCCTTAGCATATGGATTATGTGTACATGAAGGTTGTTTCGTAAAGCAAAAATGCTCTTTGACGACATGAGTCCCAATAAGGATCCTCATCCTTCATGAAGGCCCTTAGGCTTCAAGAAATTCATCCCTATTGGATGGGGGGATCCAAAAGTGAGAGAGGGGTGGCACTTCACGGAGCAGAAGTTCCTCACATAGCTCATGATTCGCAGAGCAGAAAGATGCTTCATGATTCGGGAGATGGGAAGTTGAAAGGTCAGATTTTCTATCCTTTGGGCTCAGGGGGAGGCCATTATTTTTAAGAAATAGGCTCCGTGAAGAAGAGCTATGCAGTGAGAATAGGGACTTGGTTGCTTTGTGGTGGGCTCATGAAGGTCAAAGGCATTCGCGGAGATTTCTTCCTCCTTGATTCACGGCGGGCTCACGGATGTCAAATGTGTTCGGTGAGCGTCCCGCCTCCTTGCTTCGTGGCAGGCTCGTGATCTGCAAATGAGTTTGTGGAGCATATCGCCTCCTTGCTTCCCGATTGGCTCGTGAACGTCAACTGTGTTCGCAAAGCATCATGCTTCCATGCTTCATGGTGGCCGCAGTGCTCAGGAGAATTCAACGGAATAGCTTCGTGAGGCAGTCATCGATGCCTTCTTTTTGGCTTCTTCTCCGTCCTGAATTTTTCCACTAATAGATATTTATAATAATTGTTAGTTTATTGTATAGTGATTTGACATTGTAAATTACAATGTTCCCATGATTTATGATATTGAATTGTTATTAGAATAATTGGGTGAGCTTTATATCCCATCACTATTTTTAACAAACTCACAAATATTTGGTATTAATTAGTTTGACTATATCATCAACTAACAAATATAAAACAATTTTTGGTTCAAAAAATATATTTTCTTGTTTTTATTCTTCCAATAATGATTATATCTATGAAACCAAATATTCATTCCTCCATCATATTTATCAAAATAGTACTAAGAAAAAGTATCCATGTATTTATTGTTGTTTTTCATAATTCAACTATGTTATGGTTGATATAAAAAAAATCATGATAGCTAGTTATTCATAACTACAATATTTCACCCGCCGAATCCTATATCATTCGATTATTATTTGAAAATAACATTTTATTTTCCCTGGAATAGAAAAGTATTTAACTTCCAAAAATTTATATCCATTTTTAAAATAAATTTGTTATGCTATAAATATTTTTTGTATTTTTATTATATTGAAAACAATTATATTAATTAGTATTCATCATTGGTTAAAAATTTTCAATAAATATTAAAATAGAATGATTTAATTAATGGTTTATATGTTAATTTATGTATTGGGTTCTCATTGAATTAATATATTCATATAAATAACACGGTTATTAATTAGATTTAAAACATCCAAAAAATATTCCTTTGATGTTTCAATCTAGTCATGTAGGTTTGCCTCGCAATAATTTAGATCATGAGGATTTAGAATATTACCAGCCATCATTTATTGGTTATTTTTTAAAGATGCATCTATTATAGGGTATGTAACCACTTTTTTATTCCTTAACGTGGATTTAATTGTTATGAAAAATTAAAATATCAAGATTACCAAATAATCATGATAATATCCTATACATATAATTATCTCTAAATTCTGTCATATGGAAATTTTTTATTAATTCATCTTTTTCATAATTTCCTTTCCATGTTTTCTACCAGAAGTTCATTAATACAAATAGTAATTACCTAACTACAATAACCTATAATATTTTTTCCCTGCCTTACATTATCATAATATAAATGGGATCTCATTTCAATGGATTGTGTTGTTTAGCAGTCTTGGGAGACAATAAATTTACATTCATTCTAAATAATATTAATAAAATTAAAGAATTCCTTAACACATATCATGAACAAATTATTAAATATTTAAATAAATTCCACAATTTATTCCTTGATCTATTTATGGTACACTAGGTAAGGAAAAATATTAGTGGATAAACCCATATCTATATAATTTAGAATTGTAAAAAAATAGATTTATATATAAAAAGTCATATAAATATCATAATGTAAATAATTAATAATTATTCAATTTCATCATTGCCTTCATCATTAAATATTTGAATGAATAAAGATATTATGTTAATAATCACATGGATGTTAATACATTAATTATTGGAAGTGATATATATATTAAAGGAAATATCAATCATAACAAAAATTCATTATATGTTTATATTATGATCTTAGAAACATAGTCGTGTTCTTTGATATCTTGATCACACCATAATGTTAATTCTTTATGATATACAGTTTTTTACATAAATTCCCCATTCTAGACATCACAATCATATTGTATAGGCCAAAAGTCTAGAAAAATTTAATAAATGTGAATGAATACATAAATAACCCAAATATGTTTTCTCATGAGACATTCCAATTAATAAATGGGATATATAAATATAGTCCTCACCCACCACTATATTAAATTCAAATCATTATCCATATGTAATATATTTATATAATTAAAATGAATAATATTAGATATTTTATAGTCAATAGTCAAAAATATTGGAACAATAATCATATGTGACATAAATAAAATCTATATATAATAAAAGGAATATCATGATTATAGTGTATCAACAGAAATATGGTGGTTGGTATAATTAAAGCATATACATTGTGAAATAATGATAACATTATAAGAAGTTTACACTGGTAAAGAAAACATTTTTAATGAAATTATATGATTAGAATGAGTATGAATTTGAATTAGAAATTAAATATTTAATAATATTTCATGAAATATTTATTAATGAATTTCGAATAGAAATGTATTTTAAAACCCATCAATTCATGTATATGATGTTAATTATTGAAAAATTAGAAGGATCATTGGAAAAAATGTTGTACATAACCATTTTAAAAAATATTCCATTCATAATTTATAAATTAATTAAATATTTATTTTCAACTATATTATAATGCACTATTTAAATTATTTTTCATGTTATTTGGTGATGACATGATAAAATATTAAAAAACTATAAAATGGTATTACCATTGTCATATTATTGGATTCTATTATTCATATTCAAATTATGTATTAAATAAAGAGGAGTGGGATATTTTTAAAAAAAATTTAAAATATTTTCAACCAATTTATTTTTGAAAAGAAAAAAAACTAATTTTCGAAGAATCGTGGGAACGAAGATATAATGTATTCCTGTGATAGAGAATCTATGTATAATATTTTCTAAATTCACATATTGAATACCAAATCATTAATATATTGGTAAAACATTATTTCTAGAAAGTTAAAAGAGAAATAAAAAACACATTAGATAAAAAATTGATGAGATAAATAATATGGAATGGAAATATTAAATTAAATAATGTATACAGATATAGTGGTAAAAATGCATTATATGTTCTGATAATTATTCAAAAAAATAGAATATTTTGTTTACTAGTGACATTAATTAAAAGGAATGAATTGATGTTATAAGACACATAGATTTTGTTCATGTGAAGAATTCTATAACAAGAAAAATTGAATTTTTAATTTTGATATAATTCAATCATAATTTTGAATTTACCCAACAAATATGTGAAATGATATAGATAAAAAAATCATTAATCAAGGAATGAAAATCATTTAAATGCAAATATTTTGGCTTCAGTAACACATTGATTCAAATCTATATAATAAATATCTTTTAATAGACATAAAGATCAATTTATTTTAATAATTTATTAATGTATGGAATCCATAAGGAAAATAATTCTCTAAATAATAATAATATATCTATTGAACTGAAAATATGTCCAAGGATATAAATTTAATATATAAAAACACCTAGACACATAATAATAATTTAATTAAATGAATGTGAAGGGGGATGTATGAACATGGTTTTTAACTCGGGTATTGAACCTTTACTATTCATTTTAAATCATTAATTTAGACATAATATGGATTCTTAATGAGTCCATAAAGGATTTGAGGGTGTCAAGGGCTTGTTCAAGGCCTAGAACTCATATTAATGGTGAAAAATGAATCAACAAATAGTTAAGAGTTAATAATATGATATTTTTACATATTTTGGAAAACATTGAATATGGTGTTTTTTTGGACAATGGCATCTGACATGGTTGGAACATGACTTTGGAGCTCAACCGTATGAACACCCATTTTTCCCTTATAACCATTCATGGATGGTGCACAGTTTGATCAAACCATGTGGGGGAATACATTTCATGATGATCTGTCTAGCATGGCTTGTGCACACATTGAAAAACCTTGAGGAAAAACCGTGTGAAGGCTAAAAACCTGTGTAAATGTCCACAACTCCCTTAATGAACTAGTAATCCTTCCCCTTCCTCCTAATATGAGAACCAGTCGTAGTTTCCTCTATTTAAACCCAGTTTGATCCTTTCTAATTCTAAAGGTGGGAATCAAGATACCACCTTCATCTGGTATTCGATTGAGCATCAGTTCATCATGTTGGATGCCAAAAGTCTGTACTCAAGTCCTCAGTAGTTTTTTTTCTTCTCTTTCACTCATGATCTGGATATCACCATATAATTTTTTTCACCTTTTCTAAGATCTGCTATGATATGAGGTGAATCAAGTACTGATACCGTAGAAGTAGTGTTATACAATCCTATGGTGGGTTTTCTATAAATCACCCTCAAGTTCGTTGTTTTTTGGAATGTTTGTGTGGGGTCACCGATTTCGTTGTAAACTAATTCGTAAGTTTACATGCCATTATTATACTTGTTAGAGTCGTATGATTATGCTCTTCAAAATTATGTGATTAGTTGTTAGTGGTTACACACATAACTCAATCCTCCCCATGCCAAAGGATATGCCATAATTCGTTTTTTAGGTTTTCGGTACATTTGAGCCACATATCATATGTTCCTTTACATTACCTTCCTAAATGTAATCCCACTTATCGTAAGATTCTTGTTATTATTTAGAATTTCATAATTTCATGTACCATGTCTGGTCACCCCATGACCCATCTATGGCATGTTCTTCTGGATGGTTATTAAAAGTGAAAAGTGAAAGGGAATGTATACTAAGTATATAACATCACAAAAAAAAAGAGATTGAATAAAGGTTACAAGTCTGTATAACCCCTTTATATTTTGATGTAAAGTAGTGGTGTAAACCAAAAAAAATGGATAATCCTTAATGGCTAACTAAGACTTGATTAAATTCTTACAACACTACTCAGCTTATCCACATTAATGAAATACAAGGAATGGACCAATAAATAAAAGTTTTCTTCAATACGTGACCTATCTAAAATAATTGAAGGAATGATTTGATACAAATTAATAACACCATGATTACAATATCAAATACGAATGTACTGACTCGAAATCGCATTGGATTCTATGTGGAAAATACCTTGGGTCTCGAAAACACCATTCTAGTTCAAGGATGCAGTTTTCTTTGGTTGACACCCAGCTAGACTCTAGTTCCTTCCAATTCCTTAGATTCATGGTATTCTATCATTGGGTCCCTTTTATTATTATTTTCTAACTTGAATACACTACTTCGATCAAGCATTGACATGTAGGTTCCAAGGTGAAAGCCCATTGGGCCTTATCTTCGCTTAACCGCATTTACCTTGGTCGATCACCATGGACTCAGTATGATCCTTATTGTGGAATAACATAGATTACAGTACTTGTATTACATTATAACCCCTTTAGATAGACTAAGATACTACTGAGTTTTCATTTCGTTGAAGTTATGTTACCTTGGTTATTACCCTAGAACACCCTCACTAGATATCAATTTCATGTTACCTTTTCATGTATTGGTACCTTCACTACATATATTATCATGAGGTGATGTTATTGCTAGCTATGCCTCACATGACCTATGAATAGAAAATAGTAATTTATTAATTAATTTATTTCATCCTTTTATCTATGTATGATGGCATATAGTATTGCTAAATGAATCATTATAAGCACCTTGAATTCACATGTGATGCATATTTCCATTCCATATATGTGTATTTCACTGCTTATCAATGCTTAATATGCCTATAATTGATTAGTTATATTGTGATAGTTTCTAGTAAATTTAATAATTAAGCTTTGATTGAGTGATTTCATTAATCAATTAATGAAGTGTATGGTCCCTCATTGGTTGGGATGAGTAATTTACCTAGATGGTCCATTACGGTATAAATAAGTTAGTGTTGTTTCATGTTATAGGTGTATGTGTGAAGATTCATCAAAAAAGTAATTCCATTATAAAGTGAATCATGAAATATAAAATGAATTTTTCCATATCCTTATGTCGCCATTTGATTTTTTTAATGTTAATGGAGTGAACCTGGAAATTAACTCCAAAATGACATAAAACATATATATGGAAACTTACTGATACCATGCCATCTATGTGGGTATTTTGGAAAGTATTCTGTTGGTAATGAGTTTTCCTAAAATCATTTTCTAATAGTGTTTCAATATTTTACTTCTATTCTTTTTCTGAGTCAAGTGCTTGGAATTTGTAGACTAATGACACCATGACATCCTTGTGTCATTATCTAAGAATGTGGTGACCACCATGCTCCAAACAGGGTGGGCCTTGATCCCCCAGTCTTCTTCAAGGAGTTCCACATAAGGAACTGACTATTGTACCTAATTTGTGCACAGATTCCCAAGTCTGTGAATGCTTTATAAGTATGATTTAGTCCATGATAGCATCTCTACGGTTTTAACCTACAAAGGATGATCAGAACTGCATGTTCCAGCAGCAACATCCTCCTACTTTATTAGGGGATGGTGGTTCTCATGCGGTCAGGTCTTGGATATTGGCCCTGATATCTATATTTGAGCATTTAGAAACGCCAAAATAGAATATATTAGTGCATTATATATACATTCTTCAGGTTTTTTCCAACAGTGGGTGGGATGTCGTTAGACAGGTCTGACATCATAAGGGTATGTTATGGGTTGACATCCAGACTACTTTCTATGATCAGTTCTTTCCTCGTTCATTGAGAGCTCATAGAGTCAATTGTTTCATGCAACTGAAGTATGTTTTTATGTCAGTTATGGAATATTCAGCATGATTCCCTGATTTATAGTTTTATGAACCTCTTTTAACCAGTGCTAATTCTTCACATGCTAGAAATTTTGAGGATGGGCGCAAGTATGCCATCCAAACACAAGTGAATGGCTTTTGACATACTACCATATCTACAATAGTTAATTAGGATCATATCACTATCTGTAACATGAGGGATGGTTTGAGTACTAGGATTAATGTATCAATGTCGCATCAAGACGGTAGTTCATCCAGTGGTTGGAAACCTTCCCATGAGGTTTTTTGTCAGGGTAGTGGTGCCCATACTATCCAGTTCGATTGCACTGTAGTGTGTCATCAATGTCAAAACTAGGGAATTAAATGACCCAATTTGATAGAGACCCTATGGAGTGTTGGTCTTTCTATTGTATGGATCATATTCAGCACATTTCCAGTCCCTTTCAACCAGCTTCGCGTGGAAATGGATTTTGACCAGCTCCCCCTTCATGAGTGAGTTCTTTTTTTCCACCTAGGTGGGGTGTTGGAGTAGCACCGACAGGTCTGGCAAAGGAGGTGGTCATTGAAATGGTATTTTGATCCCTAGTCACCGGTCGATCAAGCAGAGTAGTTCTTATCATGGAATCCATACGTGGCACATGTTTGTGGATTAGGTCAGTTGAATGCATTACATTTGATAACCAAGGATTAGGTAGCATTACCATCTATAATACTTGGTACTATTATTGTAGCCTCGACTGTTTTCTCCTCTTGGTTTGATACTGGTGCTTCAGAATCATTTATTTTTGTATCTATCATGGAACGTCTCAGACTAGAGATGTAGTATCACTATTATGTAACAACCCTCGATACACTATTGGGAATACTAACGGAGGGCATACGCTAGTGCATGGAATGTCCCCTTAATCTAGGAAGATACACTTTCTGGTGGGATCACCATGTTCTTGAGATGACAGGATGTGATTTCATTCTTGATGTGGAATGGTTAGATCATTATTATGCCTTGGTAGACCACTATGGTCGTAGGGTTTCTTTTACATCACCATAAGGAAGAAATTTTCTTTTCAAAAATGATTGGGATGTCCAGGCAGGGTGAGATGGACTGAAGCAACATGGGCTATGTGTAGTGTCTACCAAGATTGAAAATCTTTTCATAGAGGATCATAGTTTGCATCAAATTGATGTCCCTCATGTAGTTTATAATTTTAGGGAAGTCTTTCTTAATGAGTTTTCTAGCTTACCTTCTAATAAAATGGAATATTTTACTATAGATCTTGTTCTAGGAGCATCTCTAGTGTCCATTCCACCACACAATATGGAACTTATTGTTCTTCAGGATCTCAAGAAGTAGATATAGTTCCTAGAGGCCAAATACTTTATTTGGCCATGTACATCCTCTTCAAATTCACCCATTATTTTCAATAATATGGCAGATAAAACTCTCCTTTTATGGGTGGATTATAAAAAGATGAACCAACTTATGTTCAATAATCACTATCCACTTCCTCGAATAGATGATCTCTTTGAACTACTCTGAAAAGCACTGTTGTTCTCTATGATCAACCTGAGATCAGGTTATCATCGGGTGCGATTCATACCATTAGACGTACCTAGTGCAACATTCCGTAGTAAGTATGGTCTGTATGAGTATCTGGTTATGTTTATCGGTCTTAAAAACTCTCCTGATGTTTTTATGGATTTGATTAATAGGGTTTTCCATCCCAATTGGACTCTTTTTTAATTGCCTTTGTGGATGACATCATGGTGTATTTGTGCACTCATAATGACCATGACAAACATCTTGAGATCATTCTATGTAAACTAATAGATCATCATATTTATTTCAATCATGAAAAATGTGACTTATGGATTGATAAGTTCCACAATATGGGTCATATTACTTCCTAATAAAGAATATATGTTTACCCTATAAAGGTTAGTGGTGTATTTTTCAAGGAGAATCCGAAAAATATGATCGATATCATGAATATATATGGGCTCATTAGTTATTTTAAAAATTTAAAACAATATATTTATCGGATTGTGTCAACTTTTAGTTTTCTCAAAAAGATGGGTGCCAAGTTAACATGGTCAGAAGCATGTGATAAATCCTTTCAAGAGCTTAAAGGGAGGCTTGTGTCAGCACCAATTCTAATTCATCCAGAACTAGGTAAGTGTTTTATAATCTTATCTGATGTATCTGACGTTTTCCTAGGAGCACTTATGATGCATGATGACAAAGTCATTGTTTACGGATCTCGGTATTGGAGGTCTCATGAGATAAATAACCCAACACACAACCTCGTGCTAGTGGTATTTTTCCATGCCTTGTGTTGCTGGAGACATTATCTATTGGGTGACCACTTTTTTGTGTTTATAGATCAAAAGAGGCTCAAGAATATCTTCTCTAATAGTGACATGAAACTCTAACAATGAATATGGTTCATACATATACAATTCATTGATTATGAGCCTGCATATATGCCTAGAAAGTGAAATGTGGTCACTGATGCACTGAGTCAGAAAACTCAAATGCATGTTTTACAAGAAGCCAGTGATGAATGGAAGTTAATGGACCTATTCTCTAAACATCAAATTGAGTTTCATGATAGTCAATAGTAGTCTTACCACTTTTCCTTATTTATTACCCATTACCTATATAAGATGGTGATGAGTAGGTAATTTTCAGATCCTGAAGGTTTGGTTCTATGTGAGAGTATATGAAGGGATAACCAGACTCCATATGGATCTGTGGAAAGAGACACCATCCTATGACTATGTACATGTATCAGGGATCCTACTGATGAGAGAGAGGGTTTTTTCAAAAAGTCACATTTTTTCCAGTGGGAAGATCATCCAAAAATTTCTAAGATATATTAAGATATGATACACCAGTATTGGTGGCCAGGGATAAAATGATTTATTGTCGGATTCATCACTAGGTGTTCTACTTTTTAGCAGGTGATAGAAGAGAATGAAAGTCCTGCAAGCTTGTTACATCCACTCCCAGTCCTGGAAGGGAAATGGGAAGTTGTTGCTATATATTTCATAGTTAGAATTCCTAGGTCTCCAATGGATAGTGATGCTATTTGGGACTTCATTGACTGACTAATGAAAACATCTCACTTCATTCCTATTCAGGATACATTATCAATTGATGAATTAGAAATACTATATGTTCATGAAATCATACAACTATACGGGGGTCGGTGTACTATTTTTTTTATTATAGGGATTCTAATTTCACTTCTTGATTCTAGAAGGGTTTTTAGAATGCAATGAAAACTCAGGTGCCTCTATGAAAAAATTTTCACCCTCAGACTGATGGACAATTTTAATCGACATTACACTTTTTAAAGTATATTCTTAGAGCATGAATCCTTGATTTCGGTAGTTCTAGTGGGAATCATATCCCTCTCGTTGATTTATCATAGTAACATTTTTCAGGTGATGATTCAGATGGATCTTTTTGAGGCCCTATGTGGTATGTCATTCCGTTCACCATTGTGATCGCTAGAGGAAGGTGAGTCCACCCTACTAGGTCCTCATCTCGTTTCAGAGACATCAAAATTGGTCCAACTGATCAGGAATCGTATGACTACTGCTTAGTTTAGATAGAAATATAACACTGATCTTCATTAATGAACTATTGAGTTCGAATTTGGTATCATTTTTTTCATCTGGTGTCACCCAGGATATGGAATAGACAGTTAAGAAAGCATGGATAGTTTTCACCTCTTTACATCGGGCCGTTTGAGATTCTAGAGAGAGTATGGCCGGTAGAATATCAGTTACTAATAACATAGAGGTACCATGGCTTGGACAATGCCTTTAATGTCTAACAGCTTATATAATACCATGTTATCCCATCTCATACCTTTCTTCCGGATAATGTTGGTATAGATGTTGATGATACTTTTGAGGAATCTCCATTACGCATCATTGACTAATGTGAGAAGGCTATCTGAGGCAAGTTTATCCATCTCGTAATGGTGTTATGTCCACACGACCAACTACAGGATAAGACTTCGGAGAGGGAATCTAATGTATGTTCTCAGTGGCTAGAATTTTTCCTAGACTTTTTTTCCTTACCCTTGGAAGGATAACACATTGGTGAGTACTTTTAACGGGGGTGGGGGGATTTAGGAACCTGGTTTTTCACTCATGTATGGATCCTTTAATTATCAGTATAAATCCATAATATGGACTTAATATGGATTCATAATGAGTTATTAAATAATTTAAGGTTTTCTGGAGAATGTTTTGAGCCCAGAACCCATGTTATTTTGTAAAACAAACTCAGAACACAGTTTAGAGTAAACCATGCTTTATTTCCCCATAGTTTCCCAAACACTACGGATGGTGTTCATTCAGAAAGGGGCACCTAGCGCAATTGGTGCATGTCTATGTAGCTAAACCATACAAAAACCATTTTATGGAATCTAACATTTCATGGTTGATGCAAGATTTGATCAAACCATGTGGATGAATAAATTTTGAGTAGATGTGTCATGCACGGTTTGGGCACTATTTGAAAAACTGTGCAGACAAATCGTGCTCAGGCTAAAACTGGTGTAAAATTTCCAAAATGACCATAACTATATATCAATCCTTCCCCTTCCTCCTAATCAAAGAACCAAGGGAATTTTACTATATTTTCACTAATTTAGAGCTTTTTGAGAGAGAACTATAGGGATCTATTGAACTCCTTCATCTGCCATCTGATCGAGATTTTGTTCATCGCGTTGGATGTTCAACGGTAACTACTCAAGTACCCTTTTATCCATTATTCATCTATTTCAGTCTTGATCTGTATATAACAATAACAACCCTGGTAAATAATGAAATAATACATTCTTTTTTTTATTAATATTATGAGAATTAAATATTAAGTTTACTTTAAAGGGGTTTCCATGTTTAATAGCGTACCCAATACGAAACAATGGGTTTCTTTGAAATCATATGTTGCACAATAATAATAAAATATTATTATTTTAAATGGTAGTTAACTTCTAGCTATTGTATTTTCTAGAATAAAATAATCGTTCTAAAATATGATTATACATGATTAATAAACATATTTACATTTATCCAATAAAAATTTAGAGGCTTATAATTTTAATGAATCTAATTTTAAGCAATATTTACTTTAAAAGGACGATTTACAACATTTTAATGGAAAACTGTATTTAAATCTATTTGTGGTCACTTTAATACAATTTATTTGACAGAATAAAATCCTTCTTTAAACTAGGGACATCAACATTTACATTTTATATATTTTTGGAATTTTTAGGATATTGTTCATTTTATAATGAATAGTGAATTATTTTGTATTTTAATTCAAAAATGTGTTTTATTCTTATTTATTTTTATGATTAAGTTAACTTTTTAATTGGTTATAATGTGTAATTAGAATATATGTTTACAATTTAATCCAATTTAGGTCATTGGAATTAATTTCACATTGAAATTGGATATAAACAAGTTTCAATATTTTAATAATTATTGTTTCTTAAAAACACACTATAAGTTTTAACAAAGTGAATTAATTTAAAATTAATTAATTCCACTTCTAGTTTTAAAATATTTTTATATAGACATAATTTTTCAATTCAGAATATCAAATATAGTTTAGGCTGAGTTTGTGGTATTTTTCTGAATAATGTTTTTTGATAAATAGTGAAACCAATTAGAAGTAGTTAAAATACTGAATTATTCATTTAAATTAAATTTTATAACATATTTGAATTAAATTACAAAAACCCTACATATATGGTAGTTATTTATAAATAAAATGTGGTTCAATAAAATTAAAATAATTCTGGGTGAATACTATCGTTTAACTTTTATTTACCTTTTTTAAATGTAAATAGCGTAATTCAAGGTAAATAGAATGTTATAATAATTAAAAATTAGCTTAATACATGTCTAAACCTTTTTGTATGTGTAATGACTGACCATCATCATCCTTGGGTCCCACTTATAAATGATAATGACACTTTCTATATATTAATTTAAAGTAAAGGAAAATATTATATAAACAAAAATAATTTGGGAAATTAATTTTTATATGGTGTCATATAAGTTATTTTTTTGACTAATAATATTCATTGTATATATAAAAAAATTTCCTACATCATGATATATTTTTTATATTTTTTATACATCAAATAAATTAAATTATATATGACTCAATAATGATGCAGTATTTACCTCATTAATAAATGATTTAAATAAATAAGATTATATAAGTTAAAATAAAATCCAAAACCTATCGAATTGTTAGTGGATGATTTTATTTCGACCATTATTAATCCTATTCATCATTAATGAGTTTCGGATCTTTAGAAACTAGATATTTTTTTATAATAAAATAATATTCGCAAACATTCCTAAAGATCCCCTCCTCCTCCTTATAAAAGGAGACCATTTCTAACTAATTCCTCACACCTTTGAATCCTTTTGGCCCATCCAACCTCTAATCAAATTAATCACCCTACATCTCTCTCCTCCTCCTAGAATCATTACTTTAGACATATGGCACATTATGAAGTCCTTTTGGTTCAATCCATAGAAAGTTACCCTAATTAAAGGAGATTAAAGAACGAATGGGTCAAGTCGGACACGAGGTAAGGGTCTACGTCTCAATCTCCTTTCATTGAGGAATATATATATAATATATACCATCTTCTTTTACACGGTGTATGGTAAAACCCTTTTACTTTTACTTTCATTTAAAGGGAATCTTTTTCTAATAAGTGTTTTACTAAATAGTAAATGAAATGTTTTTTTGTAGCAACATTGACCTCTCTGCCACCATAATCATTATTTGGCTACCTCTATAAGAAATAATGTTTTCTAAAATGAAAATGAAGTTACCGATTCTATTTATTGGTTTTTTTTATTTAAATTGGTATTTGAAATGGATTTATTATTTCAATATCTTGAAATTATTTCTTGGATTACAAATTGAATGTTATTAGTGAAATGTTTATAATTGCAAAATTTTATGTGTTATTATTTTATATTGGTAATTTGAAATTTAATGAGTGATTACGTGATAAACAAAAGTATGGGTGGTGTCATGATAAACTAGGAGGATTTGTAACATTATAACCACTAATGCATTGGTTATGGATGTCGGCCATATGGTTATTCTATTTAATGATATGTGTGGAAGTCGAGCATATGTTTATTCCACTTCAGAATGTTTATGTCCCAAGTAACATTTATATGTTATGTGTTATTTTTATGGATTTTATGGTAATCATTCGGTTAGAAAAGATTCAGTAGTGATCATTTATTTCAGTGAAAACTATTTACTACTTCATAAAGGTTAAAAGTATTACTTCTGTTAAAGTTTTCATGGATTACATGTTGTTTTGAAAAACACTTACTGTTTTCATTCTTTGTGTATCCCTTAATGATATTTTAATGGTCATCCCATGATTTGAAAATATTTCAACATACATAAAGATGAATAGTGTCAAGGATGGGATCCTGGAAATGTTTTTCTGTATAATACATGGAACTAGAAATGACACTTTTTATGTGTTTTTATTTTATGAAAAAATGGATACTAAGTAGAGTGGACAACATGTAATATTAATTTTTTTATGTAAATGTAATGACCTAATTCTCTAAAACTCTAAACCTGAATGGATCCTCAATGTGAATTATCCATTGAATTCAACAATATGAAAATTTTAAGGTTGGGTCCTTATTTTTGGTGTCTTTGGGAGGTTTAGATAACTTTAGGAGTTAGAGAATTGTTAAATTAATATACATAAAGTAATTTATGTTAATAGTGAAATGATATAGAATTTACAGATAACTAGGCTACTTTTCATAAGATATTTCTATGTTCAGAATGGGTTACCATGGAGGAAACTTGGAAGCTTTGTTGGAACGACATCAAGAGGAAGACAACCATCCAATTCAGAAACATGAGATAGACAGAATCGGAACTGAACAGTTTTCTATAGTTATTCCATAGTTTACTCTGGCTATACATGCTAGGGGTATCCATGAACAAGATTAACCGGATCATCTTAAGAGGAACATGTTAGTAGTGGAGCATTTTATGAGGCAACAACCCCCATCATTCATAGGATCATCTGACCCTGTTATAGAAGAAGGGTGGATTAATGCAATAGAGAAACTTTTTGATGTCATGGGTCATTCAAAACATAAAAATTTTAGTCTCAATATTTATCGTTTTAATTTTGAAGCTAATCAGTGGTGGTCTATGGTTAAAAATATCAGTTATAATGAGGATATTTATGCTCTTGATTGGGATGAATTCGTATGTATTTTCATTGAGAAATATTTTCCTAATGTGGTATGTGTTATTATAGAAAAACAATTCATTGAATTAAGGAAGCAGGTTGACTCAGTGGCTTCTTATGAAGAAAAATTCACTTTACTGGAAAGGTATGCTCCAAATTTCATCCAAGATCATGATAGTTAGATAAATTGATTTTACTCAGGACTGAAGCCACGATATCGAAGAGCAATATCCTCTCATGATTTCAAGCATTATAAAAAAAATGTTCTATGTGCGGAGAAGGTGGGAATGTAGTTTTCCAATGATCAGGTGCTTGTTGAAAATCTACTGAATAAGAGGACCTGTTGGCAGGAAAATGGAATGAATTCATTAGAGAATCCTAGAGGTAAGAAAATTAAATATCCAACCTATGAGAAGTGTGGTAAATATCATCCTACATAATGATTATCAATGCCTAAAAAGTGCTTCCAGTGTAGTAAGTCATTTCATATTTCTCTTAACTATAAGGAATATGGTCAAGAAGGTAATAAAAATCCATTAGTAAGATGTTTTATGTGTAATGAAATGGGTCATTATGAAAATGAGTATCCAGTGAAGAACTCACCTGAGTAAAAGCTTACAGACAACAAGAAGAAAGGGGTGGTGGAATCTTTTGCAACTACTTCAGCAGATGTAGGGCCATCAAACGATGTAGTATCAAGTACACTGTTTGATTTTTCATATTATTCCTCTGTGTTTTTTTATTCAGGGTATAGACATTCTTTCATTTCTGAGAAGTTTTATAATAAATTGGGAATTCCATTTTATGATATGAGTACATAACTTATGGTAAAAACACCAGGATAAATTGTTGAGACAAAATGATAACTTAAGAACCTTCCTATCCTTGTGTGTTGGAAGAATCTACCTAAAAACCTTATTGTTTTTCTTCTAGTTGAGTTTGATGTTATTTTGGGCATGGATTTTCTGTCTGTTTATCATTATAAGATTGACTACAAAGATAAAAAGTTTTTATTTTAGAAAGATTTACAGTTTGTGTATAAGAAGAAACCATTGATTTTGATAACATATCAAGAAGCTGAGAAACTAGAAAAAGATGGAAATGAATGTTACCATGACCATATTGTTGAAAATAAAGGAACTGTTCATATTAATTATATGCCAGTGGTAAATGAGTATCTTGATTATTTTACTGATGAGTTGCCTGGTATTATACCAGATTGGGAAGTTTAATATTCTGTTGAGTTAGTTCTTAATGTTATGACAAATTTAAAATCCCTTTATTGAATGTCTCAAATTGAACATTTAGAGTTAGATAATCAAATGAATTTGTTATTAGAAAAAGGTTTCATTTGACCTAGCACATCACCATGGGGTGCTACTTTCATTTTTTTAAAAAATAAATATGGTTCAATGAAACATTACATTGATTATAGAGCATTGAATAACATCACTGTTAAGAACATGTATCCTTTTCCTCATATCGATGATTTTTTTGATCAGCTCTAGGGAGCTTAGTATTTTTTAATGATTTACATGAGATCAGGGCAACATTTGTTTAATGTAAAGGAAGAATACAATTCGAAGACTGCATTTTTTACTAGATATGGCCATTATGAATTTGTATTTATGCCTTTTGGGTTAACCAATGCACCTTATGTATTCATGGATCTAATGAATAGAATTTTTCTTGAGTTAAAGGATATGATTGTGGTTGTGTTCATTGATGATATTTTAGTTTATTCTAAAAGTAAATATGATCATGAAAGTCATTAAATGGTTATCATGCAAACTATATAAGAATATAAAATTTATTGGAAATTCAGTAGGTGTGAGTTTTGGATACAAAAAATATTTTTTCTTGGTCACTTTGTTTTAAAATATGGCATAACTGTTGATCCTGCTTAAACAAAGGTTGTTGAAGAATGGCTAAAACCCACAAATATAAAAAATATTTGTAGTTTTTTTTAGTTTAACAGGTTATTACAAGAGGTTTGTGGAGAAATTTTCATGGTTTTCTAGTCCAATGACAAAGTTAACTCAAAACGGTGTTATGTTCATTTGGGAAAATAATGTGATGATTTTTTCAGGAATTAAAAAGAATATTGGTGAATACTCAAGTTTTTTCATAGCCTTTTAGTAATGGTGAGTTTTTTATTTACAATGATGCATCATTGAATGGACATTATTGTTTCCTTATGCCGAATGAATGGTAATTTCTTATGCTTTATGTCAGTTTAAACCACATGTATTAAATTACCATACACATGATTTGGAATTAGCTAATGTTGTTATTGATTTAAAAATTTGGAGGCATCATTTTTATGGAGTAAAATGTAAAATATATACTATTCAGAAATACTTAAAGTATATATTCCATAAAAAATAATTTAACATGAGGAATAAGAGATGGTTAGAATTAATCACTGATTATGATTGTATGATCCATTACCATCTTGGAAAATAAAATAAAGTGGGTGATTCGTTGAGTCGAAAAAGTAATTCTTCATTAACCATGATATTTTTGGAACCATATCCTTTGGTTTTTGATTGGATGATCTTTAGAATAGATGTTTTAGGTGCCAAAAATTCGTTTTTTTTGTTTTAGGTGTCACTGAAATTGTCTCTATCAGATAGAACAAAGAAAGCACAGATAGAAGAACATGAGTTTCAGAAAATGGTAGAGTTGGTTCAGAAGGGTATATTTCCTTATTTTAACATTGATAATGATTGTGTGTTGAGGTTTGGGAAGATATAATGTTTTCCTTGTGATTCAAAGTTGAAGAACGTGATGATATGTGAAGATCATAGTTCCCTGTTTTCAGTTCATCCTGGTAATACTAAGATGTACATAGTTCATCGGGAGTATTACTGGTGGGGTGCAATGAATAGAGATATTGATGATTTTATTATCAAGTGTTTGACTTTTACAAAGGTTAAAGCAGATTGGAAGTTATCAAAAGGGATGCTTCAGTCATTATCAGTGGCAGTGTGGAAATGGGATAATATATCTAGGGACTTCAATGAGGTATTACCAAAGACATCTCGAACTAATAATGAAATCTGGGTTATTGGTGATCGGTTGACTAAATCTTATCATTTACTTTATATTCAAGATACATTGTATCTAGATAAACATTCGCAGTTGTATGTGAAAGTGATTGTTATGTTGCATGTAGTTCCTCTTTCTATTGTATCTGATCATGATCTAAGGTTTACTTCTATCTTTTCGAAAGGCCTTCAAGAGTTTTTTGGTACTGAATTATATTTTAGTACAGCTTTTCGTCCTCAATCTGAAGGGAGTTCTGAACAAAAAATTCTGACCATGGAGGATATGTCATGTTCTTTTTCACTAGATTACCAGGGAAGTTGGTACCAACATCGTTTTTTGTTTGAATTTTCTTATAATATCATTTTTCATTCCAGTATACTAATGTCTCTATATGAGGCATTAAATGGAAAGGGTTGTCGAACTATAGATTTTCGGGATGAAGTAGGTGAAAGGAAGATGATGGGATTAGAATTTGTAGAAGAGATGGGAGAGAAAGTTCAGTTCATTCAGAAGCACATGAGAACAGCTAAGAGCAGAGATGAAATTTATTCGGATAATCGGAGGATGGATATTTATTATGAGGTAGGTGATCATGTCATTCTCAAAGTTTCTCAATATAAAAGTGTGATGTGTTATGGTATAATGTGAATGTTGAGTCCGAAGTTTAATGGACCTTATGAAATCCTAGATAAAGATGGATCAGTTGCATAAAAAGTGGTGTTACCTCCAAGCTTATCATAAGAACACACTTTTCTTCATGTTTTGATGTTGAGAAAGTATATTCCAGATCCCTCTCCAGTTTTGAGTCCATAGGTAGTTCAGTTGAAATATAATATCTCTTATGAGGAATAACTAGTCTAGATTCTTGATCGTAGAGATAAAGTGTTGCACAATAAGTTAATTTACCAGGTAATGGTTTTGTGGAAAAAACATATTGTTGAATATGCAACGTGGGAATGTGAAAATTCAACAAGGGATAAATACACCCACTTATTTGATAAGTGAATAAAATTGTGAGGGTACAATTTCTAAAAGGGGGGAAAGATGTAAAATCCCGGGTAAATAATGAAATCATAAAATTTCTTTTTTATTAATAATTTGATTATTAAATAATAATTTTACTTTAAAGGGGTTTCTATGTTCGATAACATACCCAATATAAAACAATGGGTTTCTTTGAAATCTTATGTTGCACACTAATAGTATAATATTATTATTTTAAATGGAAGTTAACTAATAGATATTTTACTGGTTGGAATGAAAAAAACTAACTAAAATATGATTATACATGTTTGTTAAATTTATTAACATTTATCCAATAAAAAGTTAGAGGCTTAAAATTTGAATGAATATAATTTTAAGCGTATTTTATATTAAAAGGCCAATTTACCGCTTTTGAATGGAGAACTCTCATTAAATTTATTTTTGGTGACTTTAATAAATTCTATTTGACCAAATAAAATCCTTCTTTATAATGGGTATATCAAATTTTACTTTGTTTAAATTTTTTGGAATTTTTCCAATAAAGTTCATTTTTTAATGAATATTGAAAAATATTGTATATTAATTCAATGCAATGTTTTAATCAAAATAATTTATTTGGTTATATTATATTTTAAATTGGTTTTAAAATGTAATTAGAATATATTTTTTCCATTTAATCAAATGTTGGTCATTGAAATTAATTTCACTTTGAAATTGGACATAACATGTATCAATCTTTTGATAGTTATTGTTTCTTAAAAACACACTATTTTTTTTAGAAAATAGAATTAATTTTAAATTAATTAATTCCACTTATATGATTAGAAGATGTTAAAATAGATATCATATTTTAATTCGGAATATCAAAAATATATTAGGCAGAATTTTTGGTATTTTTATGAAAAAACATAAATTTTAATGAATAGTGAAACCACTTAGTAGTAGTTAAAAAATTGACATTTTCATTTAAATGAAATTTTACAACTTCTTTGAAATTAATTTCAAAAATCCAACAAAAATTGTTGTTATTAACAAGAAAAATGTGGTTCAATAAATGAAAGTAATTTTTGTGGAATAGTAACATTTGACTTTTATTTACCCCGTTTAAAGGTAAATAGGGATATTCATTGTAAAAAGAATATTATAATAATTCAAAATTACCTTAACACTTTTCCAAACATTATTGGATGAGTAATTTTAGACAATGGGAATCCTTGTGTCGATTTTGGGACCCCATAGTGCCACTTATGAATGATAATGACACTTTAGATTAATTAATTTAATGTAAAGGTAAAAAAGACTTAAACAAAAATATTTTAGTGAATTAATTTTTATATGGTGTAATATAAGTAATATTATTGGCTAAAAATATTAAATATAAATCTAAAAAGATTTCCCACATAATTTTATTTATTATAATTTTTCGACATCAAATAAATTAATTATATATGTCATAATAATGATGCAATATTTACCAAATTAAATAATGATTTAAATAAATAAGAATATAAATATTAAATTAACATCTAAAACATGTCAAATTATTATTAGATGATTTTATTTCGACCATGTTTCAACTTATCTTCATCTTTAATAAGTTTTTGATCTTTATAATCTTAATATAGGTTTATAATTAAATACCATTTTCAAACTATCCGAAAGTTCACATCCCCCTTATAAAAGGAGACCATTTCTAACCAATGACTTACACCTCTCAAGCCTTTTGACTCTTCCAATCTCTATCCAGTTAAGTTCCCTATATCCCTCTCCTCCTCCTAGAGGCATCACCTTAGGCATATGGAACTTCAAGAAGTCCTTTTTGTTCAATCCAAAAGATGTTACCAAAATTAAAAGTGATTAAATATTGAATGGGTCAAGTCAGAGACGAGGTAAAGGTCTTAGTCTCAATATCCTTTCATGGAGGAATTTTTTAATAATATATACCTTGTTCTTTTACTCATTTTATGGTGAAACCAATTGGATTTTACTTTCATTCAAATGTAATATTTTTCTATGAAGTGTTTTTCAAAACAAAAAACAAATTTTTTTTTGCGGCGACAATGACCTCTCTGCTGCCATAATCGTTATTTCGCTTCCTCTGTATGCCTTAATGTATTCTGAAATGAAAAGTAAAATTATTATTTTTCATTTGAGAGTTTTCGTATTGAAAATGGTTTTTGGAATGGATTGATTATTTCAATATATTGAAATTATTTATTGTGATTTCAAATTAAATGTTATTAGTTAAATGCATATACTGGCATTATTTTATGTGTTGTGGATTTATAATGGTACATTGACATTTTACGGGTGGTAACGTGATAAACCAAATGTTGGTTGGTGCCGTGATAAACTAGGATGGGTGGTTACAATATAACCTCTAATGCATTGGCTATGGAAGTCGCCCGTATGGCTATTACTTTTAGTGATATTTGTGGAAGTCCACTGTATGGTTATTTCACTTACGAATGATTATGTCTCAAGTTACCTTTATATGTTTTATGTTAATTCTATGGGTTTTATAGTAATATTTTGGTTACAATAGGATATGTAGTGATTTTTAATTTTGTGATGAGTATTTAGTACTTCATAAAGATAAAAATTATTACTTATGTTAAAGTATTCATTGATTACTTGTTGATTTGAAAAAAAAACTAACAGTTTCCCTTCTTTGTGTATCCCTTGCTGAGGATTTTTTTCTCATCCCGTGTTTTGAAATGTTTTTCACAGGACGTAAACATGAACATGGTTCAGGATGGTATCAAGGAAAATTCATGCTATCTAAAACATGGAACTAGAAATGATGATTTTTTTAAAGAGTTTAAATTTTATAAAAACAATGGATACTAAGTAGAATTGTATACAAGTAATATTCTTTTTTTATGTAAATATAATGAACAAATTATTTAATAATCTCAACCTGAAAAGATCCTCATTGTGAATTATCCATTTAATTGAAGAATATGTGATTTTTATGGAGGTGTCCATATAATTGCCATGTGAGCAGTTTTCACATTTTCATATATCTACTCATATATAAGGAAATTAAATTGCCGATACCGTAGGAGGAGAGTCATACAACCCTAAGTTGGGTAGTCTATATCTCATATCTAGTTTTCATTGTTTTTGGAATGTTCATGTGGGACCCACTGGTTTTTTTGGAAACCATTTCTTAAATTTTCATGCCAAGAGTATACTTGTTAGACTCATATTATTATGATCTTTCCAATTATGTGTTTAGTGGTTAGTGGATACACCCACAACTCAATATTCCCCTTGATGATGGTTATTCCATAATGGATTTTTGATGTTTTTTTAAATTTTATCCACCATACATCTATTCCTTTTCTTGAAATTCGTAAATGTGACCCCTATTTTTATAAATAGCATTTTATTAGTGATAACTAAGTAATGTCTTGTACCATTTATTCTCAACATTGGAAACATCTAGGTTATGTTATTCTAAATGGTTATTAAAGTGAAATGCGAAATGTGAATTGGCATGTAAACTAAGTATATAACATGGAAATAATAAAAAGATAATGAATAAAGGTTAAATAGTTGTAGAACACCATTCTATATTGATATATAGTAGCAGAGTGAACCTCAATAATTGAATAAGCCTAAAGGATTACTAAGACATTATTAAATGGCTGAAAAATAATTTGGCTTATCCACTATCACACCCTGAACGGTCGACGTGCGACTTGTGCTCGAGTTATAAGACTGCGCGAAAGCATGCAGTTGACCCTATAAGTGGTCGATGCTATGTGACCCAGTTTGAGTGCAGTTTTCCAAACCGCTCACTTCACGGCACGCGTGTCGTGCGACTGCTCGACATTAGAATAAAAAATGTAATTAAGTATTGCTCGACATTAGTCCTATAAAAATGTTATCATTTTTATTTTTTTTATAATATTATTATTATTGTTCTTTTTATTATTATTATTAAGGTTGTTTGTATTATTATTATTATGGGTTACTTTATTTTTTTAAAAGTAAAGAGGCTTTAATAAATTATTTTTTTGACTATATATATAGATATATATACGTAATTTGGAATATATATATATATATATATATATATATTTATAAGAAAAAGCAAACCCTAACCTAATCCACGCACCCCAGTCGCCTCCGACTGAGTCCCCTTGCACAGTGCGCACCCTACGACAACCATCCTTTTCGCTCAATGGTCCTCCCACATAGTAAACCATAGGTGTGTTCCACTTCGATTGGTTATTTCTTCCGTTTGGTAGGTTTTCAGATTTGTATATAATGTTGAGGTTGGTTTGATTTTGGTGCGAGTGGTTAGACTATCTTGTTTTTAGGGATTGATTAATTCTTGTGATATTTTCTCTTGTTTCAAGGTTGCTCGACGATGTGTCGTGACATGTCGGTCCTCACTCTGACAACTGCGATAGGGTGAAATTATGTTTTATCACCAACATTTGGTTAAGGATATTTTTTATTTGTTGTCATATATTCACACGCCAACTTAATTATGAAATTGAGTTGCGGACCCCTGAGGTATTTATCTAGTCCTGAGTAAGCTTTACCTGAGTTGTTATATTTAGCAATGTTTTTCTATTTGCATTGTAGGATATATATATATATATAAACCTATGGTGTATAGGTATATATTTATATATATATATGCAGATATGTATATAAATATATATATGTATGTATGTATGTATGCACTTCAAGTTCGCATGTGCTTTGGACATGGGTTAACCAAGGTTTTACAGTTGGTCTGCAGAGCGTCTTTCCTCCTTCTGTTGGGGTTCTTCCATTTTTGCATGTGTCGAGGTAGGTGATCCAACCATTTTACCTTTTGAGTCAAACATGATCACTTGAATGTTTTCAATTAATTCTTATATAGTATTTGAATCTCCATTATATTTTTCAAAAAAATCTAACAAGGTTATAATGTTTTTTTAAATTTCTAATAGTGTTTTCGATGTTGGTTTATATGAAATTCATAAGTTCTTGGTAATGTTAAATTGTGTGTATTGTGATGTGTTTTATTGAATTCGATGGTGATTGGGGTCTGAAAATGTAAAATTGGTTTGGTGTGTTTCTAGTTAACAAAATTATATACTTATGAGTTGTTTTAGAAAATGTTTGGAAATATTGATGGTTTGAAAAAGAATTTTTTTTTAAAAATTTGTTGTGAAAGGATCGGGTTCTGTATCAATACAAATATGTTTTATGAAAGAAGGGTTCTATGGTGTTCTTCCTAAAAACTAGATGTTCAATTAGATGTTTGCACATCTATGGAGTGCTTGGCGCTCACATGGATGTGCCTCCAAATGAAAATGGCACATTAAAAATATATTTTCATAAAACTAGGTTATTGATGAATGGTTTTGTTTTTAAAAAATGGAGTGGAAGCGTGGTTGGCCTAGTTGGATTTTGTTGTGAGTTGAATGGTTGTTTGGGGTAAAGGTCCATTTGAAATTTTAAAATGTAAAGGGATGATTGTGTTGGATTTTGAGAAAGGTGGATGTGCCCGATGGGCAACCCAACCCATTTGTGAAATGTTTAAAGGTTCTAATGTTGTGAAGGCCCGGTTGGCACCTTATTGAATGTGAATGAACTTTTGATGTGTTCATTCTTGCATGGAATCTCTACAGAGGGACTTCCCTGGAGGTTTATCATCTAGTAGTGTCCGTGTAAGGGGTTTGTAAGTGCGGTGAGATGTGTCACCCGTGCGAGGGCCTCCCACATACAAAGTATTACTAAAACCACCATGGGTTCCTGGATTTCTTTTAGAATTTCATGTGACGGTTTCTAGACATCCCTGATTAGATTGGTTGGTTCCCCTTGGTAGGTAGGCCTTTTGGGGCATGCCACTAGTTGGCTATTAGGGAAGCCAGTTGGTTATTGACTATGGAGTACCACGCCGACATGTAGTCTGATTCATGTTGTGTTTTTCGTGTTGTTCTGAGTATGTCGCCAATAAGGGTCACTATGGTTACTAATGAGTCATGCCTAGTTTTATGTTCTTTTTGCATAATGGATATCTATAAAAGTAATAAAAGTCTTTTAAGGACAGTTGTGTGGTCGTGGAATTTGTGTGAGCCTTCGGGTTGGGAACTCCCATGGTTGTTAGGGTTCGTACTTTCTTAGGTTTATTTGAGGGTCCAGTTTTGGACTAGTAAAGGAGAAATGACTTGCCATCATTAAAGTATGGGGTGTATTTGATGGTAATTGTCTCTAGTGAATGTTCCTCATCTGGAAAAGAGTGCATGCCGGATGAACATGTTGCCAAGACACCATCTCCGTTGGTGTTGACATTTAGGTTGTCTATATTTTCTCTTATGTGTCATTAGTGTGGCCTCTTTGGGAATTCTCTGCCATAATCTTGCATCCATTTGAAAACATGCCACTATAGTGGTCGTTTAAATAGTCGAGATGAAGGAGATATTGGGGAATGGAGAACGAAAATGCTTGACTGTGAGGCAAGAGATGCTTCAGCAATTAGAGCCCCAACCACATGTCTAGGGTTGAAGCTCGCACACAATCAGGAATTTCTGAGAGCGTGTGGAACCTGGGTCTGGTCCATGTTTTCAGACTTTTAAGGGGAAATATCCAAAAAAATTCGTATTCTATTATTGTCAACATTGTAAGATCCCCTTAGTTGTTGTCACACGATGAAAATGTTCTATTGTAATCCAAGCTACCTCATCTTCTCTTAGTGTAGATTCTAAATCGTTCTGTTTCCTTGAAGGGTGTTGGGTCTCTGACTAAATGAACCTATTTTGGTCATGAGAATGTTCTCGGCTGCGTAAGTTATGAGAATATTGGTTCTGTGAAATTTATGGGTATTTTGTCTGGGTTCTTTATTAGTTCGGACGACATTCAATGAGCTTTAATTTAGTGTTTTTGAGATTTGTAGGGGATTCCTCTTTCCTAGTGCCTTGGTGTGCCATTTTCTTCTTAGAATGGTTCTAATCGTAGTGGTGGAGTTGTTCCATTATCTTTTAGAAGCAGGGATGAGTTTAGTTTGGGAAGTTCCCGTGTTACCCCACCAAGGGTGGTGTGTCTATCTTTCAATGTTTATGTGTTAGTAAATTATTGTGGTGGGGATAACCCTCCTGTGTTCTCCCCTCACCCTAGAACAATGATCGTGCTCAAGTTAGTCATGTGTGTCTTGCATTGGTAATGTTCACCTCAAGCATCTCTGTTTATTCTGTTTTTTCCTTGGCACTGACTTGAATTATACTAACTTTTGGCTTGGTGACTTTCTTGGGGCAGATAGTGTTTGTGGTGGGGAGAATTTTCACACCCCGACCGGTCGACGTGCAACCTGTGCGCGAGTAATAAGACTATGCGACAAGCAGACAGTTGACACTATAAGTGGTCGATGATGTGGGACACGGTTTGAGCGCAGTTTCCTCAACCTCTCACATCACATCACATCTGTCGTGTGACTGCTCTACTTTAAAATAAGTTATGTAATTTGGTATTGATCGACTTTAGTCTTATAAAAATCTTAAAATTTTTTTATATATAATAATATTAACAGTTTTCTTATTATTATTATTATTATTAAAGTTGTTAGTAATATTAATATTATGTGTTATTTTTTTTTTTTTAACTAATGAGGGTTTAATAAATTATTTTGGTTGAATATATATATTCATGTGTGTGTGTGTGTGTCATTTGGAATATATATATATATATACATATACATATATAAGTATATATATGTTATATATATATATATGTGTGTATATATTAAAAAAGAAAACCCTAAACTAATCCCCGTGCCCCCTTATTTAATGTGAAAGAAATTTTGATGTGCGTATGATTGTGGGGAATCTCTACAGGGGGACATCCCTTGAGGGTTGTCGTGTAGCAGTGTCCATGTAAGGGGTTGGCAAGTGCGGTGAGATGAGTCACACGTGCGACAGCCTCCCACTTACAAAGTATTACTAAAACCACCATGGGTTCCTGGATGTCCTTTAGAATATCGAGTGACTGTTGCTAGTCAACCACTATTAATAAGGTTGGTTCCCCCTTGGTCGGTAGGCCTCATGGCGCGTGCCACTGGTTGGCTATTAGGGCGGCCAGTTGGTTATTGACTATAGAGTACCACACCAGCATGTAGTCTTAAATCGAGTACGTCTAGGGGTTTTCTAGGGATGTTTAGGATCTCCAATGTTTATTGCTAATATCTTCTTATATACTTTTACTTGCACGTGGTTTTCAACATTTACTTACTACATGTTCTTCTTTTGTGCTAATATGATAAACATGGATTTGAAATACAGTTTCTAGGGGACTTTCCTTGAGCCGGCTCGGGTGACTTGCCCAGGGTCGACCTGGGCTGGTTCCTGACATCCACACTAATGTAATACATGGCATGGGCCAGTAAATAAATGGTTTCAACTCAACTGGACCTATCAACACTAATAAAACTGAATACATGAAAAAAAGGAATTACTACATGATTACAATATCATATAGGAATGGAATGACTCTTGATCACCTTGGATTTTATAACGAGAATACCTGGGGTCTCATAAAACCCAATCTAATTCAAGGATATGGTTTACATAGGTTGATACCAACCTAGATTCCTATTCATTAAAATTCCTTGGATTCCCAGTATTCAACCATTGTCTCTCTATCTATAAGTTCTTGGACTTAAAAATTTCTTAATCTAGACTTTAATCGAGAATTCATAGTGATGACCTTTTCAGGATTTTAGTTTTAGATAAATAAGCCATAATTATTACATTATATTTAATAATTAAAAAGTAAAAACTTCTTCAGAGTTTCAGTTTTTTTATAAAATAAAAAATATTAAAAAACAAGTCTAGTTCCATGTTTTAGAAATCATTTCTTTTCCTTGATCCCATTCTTGAACCAATTCATCGTTGGGTCCTGTGAAAAAACATTAAAAACATGGGATGAGCATAAAAACCATAGTAAGGGTTGTAAAATAAGGAAAGAAAACATTAGGACAGAAGTAAATATAAATAAATGAAACCATACTTTTTAATCATGACATGCCTCATGAAAGCATATTATTTATGAATATCCCACTGAAATCATAAATCATAAAGACAAATTATGGCATTCATTACATACTTACATTATATCTTTCACAACATTGAAGGGACTTACGTTGGGAATACCCATCATAGTATATTACATAAATCTCTTTGGAGAAACATTAAAACATACCTCTGTCACATTACGCAATGCATTGGAGAGAAATCTTAGGCTCACCTGCCCCAGTTTTATCACGGAATATCATGTATGCATAATCAATGCCCAAGATCCAAAACACATTCATAAAAAATAAATTAAATATAAAGGCAAGATAACATTCTCACATTTTAATAACAATATATAATTTAAATACATTAACATATCAAATCCATTATCAAAACCATTTTCAATACTATCATACTTAAAATATAATATGGTCTATATTTTCATTTTAAAAACATTCCTTCTTATTATGAAAGCCATTTGTCAAATAATACTTTTGGTGGGCGAAATGTGATTGTCACTACAAACCTGAAAAACAAAAATTATTGTTTTCATGTATAACTATTCCTTGTAGAAAATGATTCCAAATGAATGAAATGAAAAGTAAAATGTGTTTATACATTATATAAATAATAGTCATGTTTAATACAAAATATTCCTCAATGAATGGTGATTGAGATGAAGTACCTTACAATGATCATTTTGTAAATAAAATAAATCGAGGATGTGTAATCAATATAAGTACACAAAAATAATGTATTAATATTAGATAATACATTTTATTAACGTGGAAAATTCAGGAAGTAGCATATTAAACCGCATAATGGGACATGGGTTAAGAATTTCTCATAAAAAAAATTTACAACTTAACGATGTCACATTAAAATTCCAAATTTGAGTTGATGAGAGAAAAAAATATCTCATAATATATAAATTAATTATATAGATATAGAAATATTGAATAACATATCCCAACATAATAATATTTAAATTAAAATACACATCCAAAATAAGTCTTTGACTAAAAGGGGAAGGTGAAATGTCCCTTTACCGATTTGGTAACTTATAAAACATAAACCCCATGAAAGAAGGACCATAAAATGAAGATATAAATACCTTTAAATTTATGTATATTACACAAATAATACAATCATGGTTAGTACATACACCACAAAAAAATAAATAGTGGCAAATATAGCATGAATCTCATTGGAATAAAAAAGTGTGATAAAAACCCCTTAACACGTTTTAATCAATTGAGTAGTATGACAAAAAGTTAATAACCACAAAATGAATCATAGAATACCATGAATATAAATAGAATCATGATAATATATATCAAATGGAAGGTAAAAATACACCACATGAAATAAAGAAGTGTTGAATAATGGAAATCTCAAGGAATTAAAATTGAGAAAATAAACCCCTTAACTCGCATCTGACATGACTCTTTTGTTCTTTGTTCATCCTGAATAATAATATTTAGTTAATTTCAACTTGAAATAGATTATTTTTCATGTTTATTATTACTTTTATATCACTTATTACCATGCTATAACAGTTAGTTAATTATTGGATTTCATATATGACATTTTGTTGATGTTTGAAATATGAGTAAAAATGAACTTGTTATAATTAAAAATTGTCCATGCGATCAAAATTTATTTATCTCCATAATAATATTCATTCTTTATATACCATATATATATATTATATATATATATCCACTATGTATGTATTTATAATATTAGAAAAAATTTGGAGATAAGAAATGAAATGCACCATTCATGGGGATAGTAAGCGGTACGTACGCATGAACGCTACTTTCATTTCTATTTAATATTTAATGAAAATAAAAGGTAATGATAAATAGATATATTATAATTTTAGTAAAATCTCAAATATATAATTTAATTATTTATATCCTTTTTTCATTCAAAAAATGACATAATTGAGTCATATCACTTTGCGGGGGTGGTAGTCCGCATTTCCTCAGATAAAATTATCGCATTTACCCATTATGGAAAACATAAAGGATTTCTATAAATGGAAAATAAAGAAGCATAGAAACAAAATAAATATTATCTATATCACATATAAATAAATTTATATATTATTTTAAACCATGAGATGTGGTAAGAGATAATTTAACAATCATTGTTTCATGAGGTAGTAGTTCGCCCTATAGAGAAATAGAATGTTCTTTACACATTAGATGGAGGTGTGTGAAATTATTTTTTGAATCAATCTCAAAAAATAAATAGTATATTGATTATATTGTTATTTTTATAAAATAATTGAATAAAATTTTTTATTGTGTGTTTAAAAGTAAAATAAAAGAAAAGAACTTAAGAGAAGACGTTACCCTTAAATTGACTAACTCCCTTTGGTTTGAACAAAATTGTTTACTTGAAGTTCCTTATGCCTAATGGAAGGATTATAGGTGTAAGAGAGAGATATTTAGAGATAATTTGGGAATAGGATGGATTATCCATGAGGCATGAGAGGTTTTAGTAATGGGTTAGAGGTGACGTCATTTTATAAGGGGGAGGGTGCTCTTTAGGAATGATTGAAAACATTATTTTATTATATAACGATTTTCATTTTATAAAGCTGCAAAACCAATTAATTTGTAATTATGACGACTCTTGTTCTATATAAAATTATCCAATAATAATTGGGAGGGTTTTGGATATTGTTGTAATCTTTATAATCTTATTTATCTAAATCTGTAATTCATGAGCAAAAAATTTAACATTATTATGTCATCAGTAATTTTATTTATATGATATATAAAAATTATAAAAAATAGGTTGATGTAGTAAATCGTTTTATAATTATAATCAATATTTATAGTTAAATATATCAATTATATAACCCAACATTAAATTTTTTAGGCAAAATAATAAATGTTTATGATATTTTTATTTTTAGATTAAAAAAAGATATTAATATCATTATTATACACATGTGGCATTCAAAGTCAAAAGGTATCACCCAATGATTTTAATGGCCGTATATTACTCATACAATAAGGTTAGAACAAGTTTTAAGGTAATTTTATATTATTATAATATTTTTTTTACCTTTAATTACCCTATTAATCTTTAACAGTGGTAAATAATAGTCAATTGTTACTATTCCCTAAAAATTATTTTCATCTTATTGAACCACATTATACTTACTAATAACAACAATGTATGTCATATTTTCAAAATACAATCACATAAGGTGTAAAATTATATTTAAATGAAAAATTATCTTTTTTAACTACTACTATGTGTTTTCACTATTTATCTTAAATTGATGATTTTTCAGAAAAATTAAAATAATTCAAAAAAAATAAATTTCATAATTAAAATTAAAAAATTATTTCATTTTTAACAATTTCAATACAAAATAGTTGGATTAATTAATTATAAATTAATTCCCATTGTCCAAACAAGAAAAAGTGTTTTTAATAAAAAATAACCATCAAAAGATAGACACTTGTTTATGTCCAAATTCAAAGATAAATTACTTCCAATGACTTAAATTTTATTAAATGGAATTAATATAAAATAATTAATCTTTAAAACCAATTAATAATATATTCTAAATATATAAATAAAATATATGAAAAGGTAGTTTTCAATTAAAATGATGTGTTTTTCAGTATTCATTAAAAATGAAAATTATCAGAAAAATAAAAAAAATTCATCCAAAATAAATTATTATGTCATGATTATATAGCAGAATTCTATTTTGTCAAATAGAATATATAAAAGTGACAGAAAACTGGATTTAATAAGTATTCTTCTTCAAAAGGCTGTAAAACGCTTTTTTAAAGAATATTATAGTGTATCATTCTGAATGCTGGATTCATTCTCATTTTAACCTCTAAATTTTATTTGGTAAATGAAATAACATTTAATAAACATATTTAATCATAATATTGTTAGTTTTTTCCATTCCATCCAATAAAATGGCTATGATTTAACTACAATTAAAAATAATATTATTATATTAATATTTTTATGTATACCTCAACGTTGTGTGAAACCTATGTTTTCAATAAAACCTGTTTTGGCGTATCAGGTATTCCATAAAACATATAATTACCTATAATGTAGTATTAATATTTAATTCACAAAATTTTATAAATATAAAATTTTTATATTCTCTATTTAATTGGGATGTTACATCCATTCCCCTTTTGGGGAATTTCATCCCACAATTTCAAAATTGGGATTGGAAACATTATTTAATGTCCAAAATTAGAAAAAGAGTAAATAAAAATATCAAATTAAAATAAAGAAAGAGAAATACAATGTTCACCCATGATATCCACTAGTTGGATTCCAAGTAGGAAAAAATATATATAGAAGAGAAACAAACATTCATGGTTTGATGTCGAGTGGTAGAAAACATGTTTAGGAGAATGCTAACAAAAATAAAATCTCCGACTTGTGATGGGTAAAACGTTATTTGATTTCCTAGTAATAAAAGTTAACAGAAAATGTTTTTTTTTATTTTACTTTTAATAATGTTCAGGAATTTATTTATGAGCATAACTAAAAACATAAGGAATCATACTTACTTGTGATATAGACATTCATCCTTTACTAAATTTCTACAAGAAACTCATCTTTGATCCAAACAATGAGCATTCAAACTGACTTGGTCACATAAAAAGCTCTAGATTCCACATCTAGTGTATTTTGTAATCCACAAAATATTAACTATAAATTTATTATGAATTTTATCCTCAACCAAAATAAAAACCTTTAGTACAATATATGATAACCTCCAAAAAGGATAATCCCTTATAAAAATAAAAAATACTCATAATCCCCAAAATTCAACAAACAATACCCAAGGATAAAAAAAGGCCACTCAATACACAATTTTGCTTAAAATTTTTAAAAATAATCCAAACAAAATTTGAAACCCAAATCTCAAATGAATTTAATCACATATTATTCCATAGTAAATCTTAACATTTATCTCCCAATAACATCGACTACTCATAAAATCTTTTACTAAAGTTTCATTAACCAAATCACATATTCCCTATGATATGTTAATAATTTCCATAAATAACCCAAATCTCCAAATGTTCGTAATGAAAAAATTGATTCTTCCAATATAAAATTCCACCATTGGTATTCAAAAGAAAATATAATTATTCCATGAATAACATTTTCATATATCAATCTTCATGGTTACACATACTATAAAAACTTGTCTAATGTAATCCAATCATCAAAATAGCATATATAATTTTAATCATTTCATCATCTAAAAATATACCCTTACTAATTAATCCATTATATGTTGACTTCTTACACATTCAATGTTCATAAAAATCCAATAACCATTCATTACCAACTTATTTTGAAATACTTATTTCGTATAAACAAAATCATGAATCATATCATAAGATTCAATAATATCAAGACTTATATTATGAAATAATCCATAAATTTCATTGGTCATTGTCTGTTTCTTCATCCTCAATAGGAATGTTATTAGGTATTAGTAATCATATATTTGTACGATCTGGGTGATCCCATTCCCAAAACATATTTGATGAAAATATATTTGTATAATGACCATGAAAACCACATTTAAAACATTCAATTGATCCCTTAAAAATAACTCGTTTCCCTTTCCTAGAGTGATCAGGATGATTCCTTTTTCATGGATGGTTTTTTATTTATGGACTTCATTCCCACATCTATTGCATTATACCATCATTTTGAAGCTTTTTCGTAGGTGTTTAATTTCACATAATTTACAGATTTGTTATTGTACATTCTTAAATTTTATTATTATTACCTGAAATTCCAAATGGATTTTTTTCAAGTGTATTCAATTCCTTATAAAAATCACCATGGTTCAGGTGGCTAATAATGACTCTAGATTGTTGGTTTAGAATGAGAATAAAACCAAGAGTTCTAAATACATCTCTCATTTCATTCAGTTTCTCATTCATAAATTCATCACAGTTTTCATCAAATCCACTGATACATTGGTTCCTGCTAGATCCATCCATTTACTAAAAACAAAAACATCTGTGTGAGTATATCATTAAAATAATAATATAATATCTTACGAGGAGGGTAAATCCCAAGATAAAATTATTCATGTTCTCTTAAACTCATTCAATTTGTCTAAAATAAGTGTGGCTTACTCTAATATGCTAACCGTTACAGTTATGTCACTTATGCCTAAATAACACCTTAAACCCTACTGTTATCTAAAACGACCTCTGCAACCAACTATAAGGACCCATCCAATATATATTACATAATATTGGAATAAATGGATAATTCACATTATAGATCTTTTTAGGTTTATTGATTTAGACGATAAGGCCAAAACTATTAAATTATATTTCAAAAATTTCAATGTAGACACTTCTACTCAGTTTGTATTTTTTTATAAAATAAATTACTCTTAAAAACATTTCTAGTTCCATTTTATAGACAACATGACTTTTACATGATCCTATACTTGACCATATTCCACTTTTACTACTGTAATTTTTTATTCAAAATATGGGATAGAATAAAAAGCTCAGTAAGGGTCATAAAATACAGAAAGAAAACATTCTCCCATACATAAATAAAACTTAATTAATCCATACTTTTCAGTCATGAAATACCTCATGAAATCCTAAGATTTATTAATAGATCACAAAAATCATAAATCATAATGGTAACTTATTGCATTCATAACATTCTTACATTTTAACTTTCACACCTACGTATAGATTAAAATTTGAAATACCCATCAGTGTATATTTCCTAAATAAATTAAGAGAAACACAAATCATTAACTATATAACATTACCCAATTAATTTAAGAGCTATCATGGGCTTACCCTCCCTAGGATTATCACGGAACCACCCATATGTGTAAATAATTCCCATGAACCATAACATATTCATAACTCATAAAAAAATTAAAAAAATATAACATTTCCACATTTCAATCATAATATTTCATTTAAATAAAATGGCCTAACAAATCCATTATTAAAACCATTTCCAATAACAAAATAAAAATTAAAGTATATGGTATTTATTTTCCCTTTGAAAAACATTATTTCTTGTTATTTAATCTACATATCAAATAATACTCATGGTGGTGGAATGGTCATTATCACCACTTATTTTAAAAAGAAACATTCATTTTTTTCATTTAGTAAAATGCCTCATAAAAAATGATTCCCTAAAAATGAAATGAAAAGTAAAAGGAATTTATACACCGTACAAAAGAATGGAATGTAAAAAACAAAGAGTGCCTCAATGATAGTTTATTGATAAAAAGTAACATAAAAAGATCAATTTTTAATTAAAATAGATAGATAAAACATTTTAACTATAAGTAAACATAATGAATGTATTAATACAATATAGGAAATAATCATTGTATGACATAACCATGAAGTAGATTATTAACCCAATGAATGGAAATTGGGATAAGAAGTTCCCTTACAAAAAATGAAACTACCTAATGCCGTCAATTTAAAATTAAGAAAATGAGTCGATGAGAGAAAAAAGGGTAAATCATCACTTGGAAATTAAACTTATAGAAATAAGGATATAGAAAAATTTATTGAAACATTATAATATATAAATTCATTGACATAAAAAATAATTCATTGAATAAAGGAGGATGGTGAAATGTTCACTTATAGATTTGGTAACGTATATAACATACACCCCAAGAATGAATGATCCTACAATGAGGAAGTAAATACCCTTAAATTGATTAATATTACACAATTAATATAATCATGGGAAGTAAATATACCACACAATAGGATATAGTGGCAAATTTATCATGAATCTCATGGGGATAAAAAAGTGAGATGAAAGACACTTTCCATGTTGTAATGAATCGAGTCATATAAAAAAAAGTTAATAACCACCATATGAAACCTAGAATACTGTTAATATAAAAATAATCCTGGTTATATTTATCAGTTTTTTGTGCACACTACACCACATGCAATAAATAAGTGTCGAACAATGAAAATCTCACGGAATTAAAAGTGAGATAAAAAAAACACCTTACCTCGCTTCAGACATGAGTCATTTGTTCCTTGTTCTTTTCGAATAATAAAACTATAATAGTTTATTATTTATTAAGAAACTTTATCAAGTTTATTATTCATATTTTATCACTTATTATCCTTTTATAAAAATTATGTAGTTATTAGAGTTCATATTGGATATTTTGTCGATGTTTGAAACATGAGTAAAAATTGAACATGTTAAAATTACAAATTGTCCATGTGGTCAAAATTTCATTATCTCTAGCATAATATTCATGATTAATATACTATATAAATAATATATATGTATTATATATGTATATATGATAGTACATAATATTAGGAGATATGCAATTAAATGTACCGTTCATGGAGACGGTAAGCCATACGTACGCATGAACGCTATATTCATTCATATTACATATTTTTTGGAATTAATATTTAATTATAAATAGTTATATTATAATTATAGTATAATATCATATATAATTTAATTATTTCTATATTTAGTACATTCCATGTATTTCATGAACGAGTCATATCACATTGAGGGGGTGGTAGTCTTCATATCCTCAAATGAAATTATTATGTTTACCCATTATGGAAACCAAAAAGGTATGAGATAAAGATAAAATAAAGAACCATAAAGACAATAAAAATATAATATATATCACATATAAATATATTAACATCATAATGGACACTATGAGAGGTGGTAGGAGTTAATTGAATAATCATCATTTCGTGAAGTAGTAGTTCACCATCCACAGAAACAGTATATTATTTAATCATTAGATGGAGGAGTGTGTAAGTGTTGTTTGAATACTTCTCATAAAAACATCCTAATATATTGATGATACTTTTTTTTTATAATAATGGAATAAAAATATTTTATTGGGGTTGGAGAAGTAAAATAAAAGAACAAAACTTAAGAGAAGATGTTCCCATTAAATTGGGTTACTCCCTTTAGTTTGAACGGAAAGGTTTACATGAAGTGCCTTCATCCAATGTGGAGGATTTTTGGTTGAAGAGAGGGATCTAGAGAGCTTATTTGGTCATTTTCTGGATGAGCTAAGGGGCTTGAAAGGAGTTATTAATGGGTTATAGGTGAGGTCTGTTTATAATGGGGCGGAGGGGATCTTTAAGAATGATTGAAAATATTATTTTATTATATAACAATTTTCAGTTTCTAGAGGCCCAAAAAATAATAAAGTAGAATATAAGATAACTGTTGTTCAATTTAAAATAATCAAATAATAATTGGACATGTTTTGGATATTTTTTAAAATTTATAATCTTATTGATTAAAATCATTCATTTTTTAGGTAAGCACTGCATCATTATTGTGTCATAGATATTTTTAATTATATGATGTCTAATAATTATTAAAAAAATACAATGATGTAGTAAATATATTTATCATTATAATTTGTATTTATAGTAAAATATATCAATTTTATAACCCGACACTGAATTTTCTTTATCAATACAACACATGTTTATGATATTTTTATTTTTAGTTTAATTAAAAAGTTATTAATATCATTATCTTACACAAAAGGCTTTCAAAGGCCAGATGTCTCTCCAAATAATTTTTTGTTCAGCTATTACTCATCCAATAAGGTTAGGACAAGTATTAAGGTAATATCATATTATTATAATATTTTTTTACCATGAATTACCCTACTAACCTTTAACATCGGTAAATAAATGTCAAAAGATATTATTCACAAGAAATTATTTTCTTCTTATTAAACAATATATTACATACTAATAACAACCATGTATTTCATATTTTCAATATTCAGGTCACAAGAAGTTTTAACATTTTATTTAAATGAAAAATATAGTTTTTAATTACTACTAAGTGTTTTGACTATTCATCAAAAATTGAAATATTTCTGAAAAATACCAAAAATTTAACCTAAACTATATTTGATATTCTGAAATCAATGATTATTTTTGTTTTAAAAAATTTAAAACATATAATTTGTATTAAATAATTTATAATTAATTCATCTTGTTATACCAAAATGTGTGTTTTAAAGAAATAATATCTATCAAATGATTGACACATATTTTTGTCCAATTTAAAAGTGAAATTACATCAGTAACCTAACTGGGATTAAATTGTAAAAATATATTCCATTTACACTTTAAAAAAATTAAAAAGTTAATATAACCATATAAATAAATTAGATTAAAAGGAAGTTTTAAATTAAAATAATGTATTTTTCACTATTCATTAAAAACAATCATTACTAGAAAGATAACGAAATTTCATCCAATGTAAATATTGATGTCCCTTTTCTAAAGAAGAATTATATTTTCTCAAATATAAAATATAAAAGTGACAAAAAATATATTTTAAAATGTTTCATCATCAAAAGGCTGTAAAATGACCTTTTAACGAATATTAGAGTGTTTTATGATAAATATTGGATTCATTCTCATTTTAAGGCTATAAAATTTATTAGGTGAATTTAAAAACATTTATGAAACATATTAAATCATAATAAGGTTAGTTAGGTTCATTTTTTCCAATAAAACAGCTATACGATAACTAAAATTTAAAATAATAATATTATATTAATATTTTTCATTATAACTCAACATTTTGGGAAATGTAAGTTTTCAATGGAACATGTTGTTGCGTATCAGGTATGCCATTGATCATAGACTACCCTTTAATGGGTAATTAATATTTAATTTAAAAAATTTAATAAATATGTTAATGTTAGTTTCATTTATTACTTGGGATGTTACACATTCATTATTATAAGATAACTCAGACACACTCCTATGATCAAGAAATGACAGTACGTGCCATGGTGAAAGCCCATAGGTCCCTGTCATTATGTATACATGTTTACCTTATTCTGTCACCTTGGATGTGGTAGAAACCTTATTGTGGAATTCCATGGATTATAATCCTTGGATTACACTCTTAACCCTTTTTCTAGACTCGGATACTACCGAGTTAGCAGTCTATGAGATTTACGTTGCCTTGGTTGTTACCTTATAACTCCCTCACTATATATCATTTTCATGTTTCCTTGTCATGTATTGGGTGGTTATATACTTATAGAATCACTATGTGATGTAAGTTCTAGATATGCCTCATGTGACCTATTAACATTAAATTATATATTTTTAATTAATGAACTGGTTACATGTTTATACACTAGACAAGGGCTAAAGCAGGTACTTAGTTATTTGGTTATATATTTTTTATTTCATTACCTTATGTATGCATTCCTACACATTTCTATTTTCCGTTACACGAGCATGATGTTTTAAACATGATTGTTCGAGGCTCACTATGATTTTTTTGACACACTCTCTGGGAACTGATTAGTACCCAGAGTAGATTACATGGTTGAAGGTATTTAAAAAGGGATTTATTCAATGTGCAACACTTGATTTCATGCTGATAGGATAGATCTTGACATCAGATGACTGAGTTGGATGTCAGGATACATGGAGTAGTATTGTTTTCCTTTACATGTGCAACATGTTATTCATGTTGTATTGTGTCCATGCTTTTCAGTTTTGTACTGACATTACATGGAAGAATTATTGTGATAGTTTATACAGTTATTTTTATTCTCATTTATCTATTTCATCAGTTTCATCTGTTGTTTATATTATTTATATTTATTCTACTATTTATTATTCAATTATAATTATTATGTTGTGATACAATCTGGTAATGAGGGAATAGTCTTCCCAGGGAAACACCCTTGACCCTCACTGTTATTCGGTAGCCTCTGGTGTTTGGGAAGGAGTTCTTAAGGCCATGTGGCCCACCAAGCTCGAGGCACCCAATATGTGGCATCCGAGTCTGGGTTGTCATAAAGGAATAATAAAAACATGTATAAATCCCCATAATTTATTTTAATATTAATTAAATATAATTAGGCCTAAAGTGTACCATTTAAAATAAAATAGGTGCACAACAAGAAAACATTTCTCATATAATGGAAATTCAGTCGATAACCATTACCTTTATCACTATAATATAATTAAATTTACATAATATATTATATAATAAACGTAATATTTATAAGAACATAATTAATTACAATAATAATATAATTTTCCCTATAAAAAATTCTGTCAAAACCATTTTTCATATATTCATTATCAATTTATGTTTATTTTCATCTCTAATGTTTTGTAATATTGATTACTTCATGCAACTTTCACAATCCAAATGTCAAACCCTATTACATGATTTTAATACAAACAAATTTTTTTTATAAAATATATTAGAATAGAACCTTTATAAATATTTAATAATTTTTAATCTCAATCTAAGATACTTTCATCCATGATTCATAATAATGAAATAAATTATGAGTTTATTTTTGGAAGTTTAACATGAATATTTTATTATGGTCACTTGTCTATATTTTATATATAAAAATATAATTTCATAGATTTACATTCATCATTAATAATATAATAACTAATAAATAATCTTCTAATAATCTTCTATCTATATAGTTAAGCAAAAATAATCATTTCTTCCTTGGAAAATATTATATGCATTTATACACGAGATACATTTTTGTTTTCCATTTTATTGAAGGAATGTCTAAATTGAATTATCATACCAAAGTAACAAAATATTAAAAATATCTTATTTACTATTTGGAATCATTTTCTAAAAAATTCATTTATGAAATTTTATATAATTAAAACAAGGCATTCACAGAGATTGAAGTCCATATGTAACACAATTGACATTTTCATTTTCTTATAGCAAGTGGATAATAATAGATAATAAATATACAATCATCATAATAGAGAATATATAATCTAATGGTTATTATGTCATTTTTTAAATGTATAATAGTTTTATAAATTAAAATAATAATAAATATTATAATAAAAATATAATGGGGTGATTATTGAATTTTTACTTTACACAATAGAATTACTCCATTGAAAATAGGCTAAATGCTTAAATTGGTGGTATTTTGGGGAGGTAAAATCCAATAGGGTTTATCATCCTTTTTTGGATTCAATATATATATTTTGGATTACTTATATGTATTTTTGTGTAAGGATAAGTGGATTGGTGGAAGGACCCCCTTAAAAGAGATTGGGGTGTTAATTTTTAAGATAATTATAAAATTATATTTAGGTCTTATAACATTCATTTAAATGCTTCCCTATAAGTGGAAAATAGATAAACTGGGAAGAGTTTGGGTTTAGAAAATAATCAAAACCAATTTTAATATAACATTATTACCTTTTTAAATCATTTACTCAATTATTTATACATCTATCATTTCTTTTTTAACCATAGAAAATATTTTTTGAAAAATAATTTATTTTAGTGGATATATTTATACTGGGAAATATTAAATAATTTCATAATTTTTAATCCCAATAATGAATAATACTTCATAAATTTCATATATGAAGGAGATAAAAAGTAAATGTTATTTATGAAATTAATAATGCATATAAAGATTAGGAGAAAAATAATAATTACTCTATAAAGGGGAGGATGTTGGATTTTAAATATTAAATTAATATTTTTAAATTTAAAAAATTACTTTTTGAATATATTATTTGTATTAAAATGGATTCCTAAATTTATACAATAGAAGTATAAATTAATAGATTTAATATAGTCATATTATTTGAAAAAACAATATAGAGCACTATTGATGAAATTTAAAATAATTTAAGAATATTCTATTAAATTTAAAATTCTATTAGTATTAATTTAATGTAAAAAAGGAATTATATATTTTCATATTCATAGTATAATGATTTGTAATTAAAATTTTATTTGATAACACCAATCATAATGACATGTTTTCTATAAGAAAATTTATTTTAAAATATTAAATGGTCTTATTACGATTTAATATAAAGTATAAATCATATTTATATTTATATATTATTTTTATTAAAATTTATTCTATCATCATATTAATATAATATAATTATTTTAATAAAAAATCACAATTTTTAAAATAGTAATTTTTGGGATAAAACAATTTATAAAAAATGATCATATTAACAATTTTGATTCACATAATGACTATCATCAATAACATATTACTAAAAATATCGAAATTTTTCTTTCTATATATATTTAAAAAAATTATTTCTTTTTCTTATACCCACAATTTTTGTGGAAAAATGATTTTGATATAACTAAATACAAATAAAATTATCATAATAGTGTGTATCAATATTTAATTTTAGTTTTTTGTTATATGTGACGCATGTTATTAAAAGTTTTATATATTTAAAATAGAATTACATATTTATGTTTTTGGGTGTTACTATAAATATTCCATAATTTATAATTTATAACAATGTAATAATATCATGTGGAAAATTATTATTTTTTAATTTTATTTATGAATTGGAGAATAAGATATTTTATGATGCTAATCTATAATCTATATTTTTCAAATCAATTCTAATGAAAAAGTATATATATGTTAAAAATCTTAACTGATGTTATAACATATTCTTTGAATTGAACACTATATATCTTAATTCATGATCTATAAAAAATAAAAATTAATTTTACTTTATAAAATTGTTTGATGAAAGACATGGTCCTGAATACCTGTGAATATGATAACATCACAATGGAATTAATTTTAGATCATTATATGTAATATAGATGAATTATTTTCTATTGGGATGTATTTATCCATTCAATGGATTTGGATCACCTAATATTTTGAAAAAGTTTTTTCAATAGATATGTGTTCTAAAATATGAATTATAAATGTTGGACATCTATATTGGTGAAAACAATCCATTTTATCTATCATGATATTGGTTTTGTAAATATATCCATGGGTTTCTATGAAGGGGAATTTCATAATGTGTAAATAATTAAAACAATTTAACAACATAGACATAATGTTAATATTAAAAGGCCCATTCAATACACGTAGAATATGGGATGTGCCATTTAATTGGATTTAATGTAAATTTGATTTGAAATCATCCATTGTTAAATATAAAATATAAAATAATGTATTATCTTTTACATTCATAAGTGATAATAAAAGAATTTATTATAAGAAATGGTGTTACAAAACACAATGTTTGGAAGGAGTTTGTGAGAGAGAAAATTATGTTGAAGATCATTCTCATTTAATCTATGAAAATATTCCAGCAACAAAATTATTTATATAATAACTCAATTATTAATCAGAATAAAAACTAATAATAATTATATTAATTTTTAAAATAAGGATCTAGACATGATATTTATTCAAATATAACATTTATGATTATTTTGAGATTTAATAAGAAGTTAAATCTAACCCCCAATATAAAATTTCCACTTCTAAATAAATTATCACATGGGTCTGATACCATAACAATATATAATTCCAACGATCCAATCATATTTTCTTTATGTGTTCCAATTTGAATTATTACGGTTATACAAGATACAATATATTTACTGAAATAAATGGTTGCATGACCTTAATGTGTTATCACTTATCTATGGATTCTATATTAGATAAATAATAATAAACATAAAGTACCATAGAACAACATCATTATCATAGATAAATTTCTCAAGAGGAATTATATGTTTGGGAATAGTATGTGAAAACTGGATTATGTAATTAAGTATACATAAAAAATTTAATTTTCCACAATTTTAATCTATTATTTGAGAATTGTTTTTAATGTTAGAATTTTCAGAAACCAATTTGGAAGTAAAATTATTTTCCATGAGAGGGGAAGTGTGAATCATGGTGTGAATATTGACTTTCAAATTCAATATAAGTAAATCCCATGTTAGAAGGATAATACTGAACATTAAATATTTTATAGAGTATCCACCCAATGATATGTCAATAAAAACACGAGACAAAAATTTTATATTGTTCACCACTAAGGTAGAGTCTATGGAAAAGAGAAATATTATTTTGTCAATGTAAAAAATACACGAACAATCCCTAGTTCTTGGGATAGAATTATTTATTTTTGTAACACAGTTTCAGGGACACGTCCTATATAATTATTTTGTGAACAGTTCTCAATCTATATAGTCTACCTCCACCATATAAGGCTTGATCTCTGTATTGTATGATTTATTAATTATTTTAATATATTCACGATCACTTATATACTATATCAAATGCATTCTAGAATTTTTATAATTAAATACCATTAATGAGGATACAATGTAAACCACAATATTTTCAATAATTTTAATTCATTAATCTGGTCCACATAACCTACACCTGTTAATGAGTGTTACTTCCAAAAGGCATTGTATAGTTCATTATGTTATTATACATGGAGGTACTCCTCTTAGGTTTTGTTCATCAATAACTAACTCCAAGGTATAGTTTTAGAAATCTCCCAACCAAAGGTCATGCATTACATAACTCATTAATTAAGAAGAAATGAAGAACTATTTTTCATGAAACTCTATTATCATAGATTTATTTTCACTTTTATTCCCAATGTATTTTCTATTATACATCAAAATTCATGTAACAATATTTTTATAGTTTACTTCTTTGAATTGAGTCACCCATTTTTAATTTTCATAAAAAAACATACATGTATATATATCATAACCGTTTCCAAAATTTTTTATTAGTCCTATTCAATGTCAGTATACTATCCATTATAGGAAAATCATGAACATCACTCAATACTTTCACTTTTAATATTTCTTGTCATCATTCACAAAACCATTATTCTCTGCTGACTCTATTTAGAAGTAATATACAAACCATAATTATTAAAATCACAAATTAATTATTTAAACATATATGACACTCATCAAAATAAGAAAAAAACATAAAAAAAGAAAGCATATGTCTTTACTAACATGAAACATTTGGCAGTATGGTAAAAATAATCCATATCAACAATAATAATCACTGAATATCATCTAATAAACATTAAAATTTATATTTTGTAACTAATCCCATAGTTTGTATAAAAATCATAAAAACCATATAATGTGATTGAAAAAATAGTAGATATCTAAGTGATACACCATTGATAATAATTTATCCATTATTCTATCCATTTGAAATTAATGGAAAACCAATTTGATATTATAATTCAAACAAATTTGATTAATTCCTATAGAAAAAAGATTAACTCATCTATAACTATATATATAATTGTGATAATTAAAAGTATATAAAATAAATATGCATGACTATATTTATGTTTTATATCCATATTCATATCATAACACCCAATATATACATCCATGACCATATAGGATTCCCCCTCCAATGTTAGACTATATGTACCCCCTAAATTCAATCCTTATACTATTCTTGTAATTGAGAAGCTCTATATTGACATCAATTTTCAGATGGTTCAGTAACACAAACTATTTCGAAACCTAGTTTTCCCCACCAAATTTTATTTTCATTTGTATACCACTTTAAAAATATACATTAATATATCATTATATAAAAGAAAAGATAATAATGTATTATATTAATATGGGGAGAGGGTAATTTAAAACCTCATAGTGATTATGGTTATGGTTGAACACCGATGATTAACCATTAATTCTAAAATACTAGCATATAAAATGATTTTACCACGATATATTTCAAATAATTAGTTATGGTAAAATTATATATTATTAAAACAACATGTACATTATATTCCAAGATAATGTAGATTCATATTTGAATATTTACTGTAAAATAATTCTATAATATATCTTCTATGATCACAATTACTATTTTTTCATAAAATGATAACCAATAGAGAAGAAAATCCCAAAGGATATCCATACACATTTGTTTCTTCAATAGATATAATATAAAATATCAGATAATTGAGATGTATTCATATTTAATTGTGATGATATATTTATTGGAATACTTTTTACATTCTTATCAAAAATAATAATAATTTTGGGAGAATATTCAGAATACCTAAGGGAATTGTATTAATCGACATCAACATAATAATATGCATCAAAAAATATTAAATGTTAATTATACATTTCTAATTAATAGATAATTCCAATGTTGAGTGTTCTAGTGATCAATCTAAATATTTATTTCATTACATCATGATATCTTTCTTCGTTATTTCATAGGAAAAAAACCACCAAACTGGTCTTTTGATCAATATTCTCATGAGTTTTATTATTGACAATATGCATCTGACTTTTATTTTATATAATATATGATCCATGTATATCATATCATTTTGTATTCAAAAAAACCATTACATCCTAAAATATATGTTAACATGAGTATTTAATTATATAAATCATTACTAAAAATTATTTCAAAACACACTTACACAATGGGGTAAATTTTTACAATCAATTTAAAACCCATTTAATCTTAATAAGTATTAGAGTGTGAAAATAATGTAAATTTTATTATTATTGTCTGCTAAAAGATGATAATTCTTCAGAATATCTCTTGTTGCTTCCTCTAAATATAATTTATTCAAAAATTAACAACATATTTTTTTTTTCATTTCATTTCATTAAATGTTTTTTTCTAAAATGACCATTTTATATTCCATCATCTTAAAACATAGATACATTCAATTATACAGTACCCATGAAGCCTTGTTCATGACATATAGGGTATCCTTTAACATGAACATAATAATTTCATCATTTGAAATAAATATTCCCATAGGGTATTCGAAATAACCTTCATATTTTTATAATATTCATGGATGTTGTTAGGGAATCCATTAGATAACCATATAATCATTTTCAAAAGTTTAATAACATAAATGTTATTTTTCATTTTCAAATTATCTACTAGGTAAGAAATTCTATCAATAAAATGTCTTAAATATAGGAATTATCATTTCATACGAAGATAAAATTATTATAATTATTGTTTACAATATCAAAAAATATTCCCATAATGATGAACATCATTATAATAATAATGAAAAAATTTATCATTTAAATGGATCCAAAGTCATGTTCCCTTCTGCACAATCTAATACATCATTCTTGTATTTAATGAATGAATATTTTATCACATATTAATTATATTTCTTTTGTGAAACTATAATAAATATAGGAAGATGATATATATTTTGCATTTTCATCTATTGAGTTGGTATATATCAATCAGAAATTATATTATATTAAACAAACAATATAAAATATTATCCCAATTATGCTTTTATTGAAATTAATTACGAATTATTTCCTCTTATAATTCACCCGATGAGTTTTTATTATTCAAAAAACTCTATAACCTATTATTATTTGAAAAAAATAATCATATTCTTTATTTTATTCATAAAGGGTAACAGTATTTATAAAAATGGATTTATTCATTTTATTCATCCATGTGACCAAAAATATATTTATACTGAAAATATTTATTTTTATTCTTGTGTTATTTATAGGTTCTGTATTACATTAAGGAGATTATAAATACGCTTTCATTAAATACATCCTAAATTTTTCCTCTATTTAAAAATTTATTTCTAATTTCATATTTATATCTCATAACATGGAAGTATATTCATCATTGATTTCACCACACCAACATTTATAATCAGATTTCTTCTTAAAAAGGGGTTAAAAATTACTTTTTTATGTGTATACCACAAAACATTTTTCATTATTACATTATATATGGTAGGTTTTAAAGGTAATATCTGATGTATTTTCTATATTGGTAAATAGTTTATTTCTTTAGTAATTTAATATATTATTCCATATTCTTATTAAAATAAAAATATATTGTTTTTATTTTATAATTTATATACATATATCACAAATGAAATGGATTTTTATTATATACAATTGTTATATTTCTATATTTTAATGAAGTGACCGATAAGATTTTCAACTATTCATAGATACCAATTCAGGAACAACAAGACATGGTCCTATATATTCATAATCAATATACATAATATTATATTATAGTAATAACTAAAAATAATGATATAATATTCCAAAAATTTGAAATATTTTTTATTTTGGAGGAATAATTCAATGTTTTCAGAAACATGAAAATTATAATACTTTTAATTACTCATGCAATCCATAACCAAAATTAATCTTTCCTACATTAATTAAAAAACTATTTTTCTTTGAAAATTATTTATGTTAGAAATTTCAATATTTAATATAAATTTTGGTATATTATACATGATCATTTGGTGAATTTAAACTATATATTTTTTTTTATGAAATTATCTTCAGAAACTCAGGAATTTATTTTTTTTAAGAGTGAAATATTTTAAAATATTTTCTCACAATAATGAAGTATAATATTTTTTTATATTTAATCATTATGAACATCCCAAATTATTTTAATATTCAGTAATATTTTGTTTAATAGTGATTAATCACACTCGAGATATCTTATTATATACAGTAGACATATTGTAGTCCTTTAATCAGTATTTCATTAATTGAATATTTGGTATATCCACTATTTTTTCATTGTTGCTCTATTATCTCCAAAATTCATGGTCTTGAAATCTATAACATTAAATTTTTCACAAATGTATCATTCTAAGAAATATTTGATGGTCACCCATTATCATGTATCCTATCGTAGTTTTTCACTAATGTTATGAGCGTGATTTCTACAATATTTTATTTCTCTCATGTTTTAATTTCTATATAGAAGACTATAAGTTGGGTCGTGGAACACATATTCCTATATTATTTCATTACATCATGGAAATTGTAAACATACTAATACGTTTATTATAATATGTTTTTTCTATCAATTATGAATATATTTTTCGCTCATTTAAAATTAATATAATGTTGATGTCCACATCAAATTAAAAGAAATCTTATTAAATTATAATAAATATCAATGATTCAATATTTAGATCATCTAAAAAAATAATCAAAGATAATATTTTATCTATGATTTTAATCTAATTATAATATCCATATTTATTTTATCATGGTGCATCTCCTCCCAAATAGATTTTTTCGTCTTCATGGTATGACATGTTATGACAACCCATAACATTAATACTACTTGAGTAATGAGTTATAAAATAAATATACACATGATAAAAATGGAAAAAATTATTTTCATTAGTATAATTTATTTAATTTGAAACATAGAAAATTATTATTAAAAATATGTATAACAAAATTTTTAAAAATTCATAACATTCCCTTATATTACCCTGATCTTATAATATTTGACATGATAAACTAGGGATGTATATTAGAATAGGGAGATATATAAACCATTGTATGTTTATAATAAATGAATACCATAATTAATGTGATAAAACTTAATCATTATATAAATCATAGTGACAAAAAATATATTTTATAATGATAATAAAGAACATTAGAAAAGTATATAAAGACAAAATATAAAGACAACTTAAAAATGTTGAAACAACATAAAATAAGGAATCCTGAGAATATGAAAAATATTACCACTATAACACATTTAAATTTTATATTTATAATATTATTCCAGAACCATGCATGGTATCACATTATATAAAAACAATACACATTGTATTGGAGGGATTTATAATTCATAGACCACCCATCACAATCAAATCATGTTCATACATTTTTTCCTTTCCACATAGATCATAATACATTAGAATGTATTTCATAAATTTTATCAACATTAATATATATTGTGTATAATTTATATGTAATTGACCAATATATGACATTTAGAAACATATCGTTGAATACCCTTGAGAGTAAATTTTTATTGGTATTCAGAACAGAAAATGTGGCATTGTAAATTACAATATAATTTCAACAGAAAAAAGGGAGTATATAATTATTAATTTACTTTTTTTATGAGAGTGAAATGTGGACTATTATTACATTTGAATAATAAGGTAAATAATGGGATGATTCAAAACAAAGTAAAAATGAATTTTTTTAATAAAAATGTATAGTATAATGAAATTACATCAAAAAAAATGAATAAGAGATATTCTAATTACCTTGACATGATCACTCTACAAGCATGGTAGAAGGTAATTAAGATAATTATAACACCTTGGTATATATTTATATTAGGGTGGAAACAAACTCATCAAACTAAATATGTTTTTATTGAATATGAGTTGGATGATTGGATTGTATTTTTAGGAAACATTTGGGGAATTATTTATTAATTTATGAATAGAGGTTTTGGACTCTATGTGATAAAATTAAAACAACCAAAAATATCCGGATTAGTTTTTAAAATTTTCTCATTCAAAGAAGATATTTTTTTTAAATATTTATTATTTAAAGGAATATAACTTATTAAAATTATACAATTTGTGATTTGGAAGTGATGCATTCTCATAAATAATTAGTTTTAAACAGTGATAGTTAATATTGATTAGGTTGATTCAAAAAGTGTTTATTAAATGAATTAATAATTCCAAAAACTCATTATTGGAAAGGATAAATCTATATTTGGTCATTTATACCTCTAATACCATTTATTAAAACTCTTTTTGCTATTATGATTTCTTATTTAAACAATATATTTACACAATATTTAATTTCTATAAATAAATTAAATGTATCGAATAATTATAAATAATTTTCCATTTGATAAAATAAAAATAATTATTTCAAGAAAATATGTATTATTTAAAAATAATTTTCAATGTATCATTATTTATATCATTAAATAAGAATCTCAATTTACTATAAAATATTATTTTTAATAATGATAACCAACTTATGAACCATATAAAAATTACTCAGGACATCTATAACATATATAATTATTTATATTAAATTAAAAAATGACTAAAAATAATATTTTCAAAAAATATAATTTTTTTTAAATATTATTTAACTCCCCTAAATGGTTCCTTAATTTGATATATATATTTTCCAAAAAAATGTTTTGGTTTTATTTTTAAAAACACTAAATTTTACCAATAAAAATATATACTCTTGGATAATGTACTAATAAAAATATATATGTAACACCCCAATCTTCCATGATACGTTTCCTTTTAAATAATTCAATAGCTTGAATTGTATGCAACATCGAGACTCTAACACACCACGACCAATCAAAGTAGCCGTTATTAATAGTAATACCCACTTTTTGAAATTTTATAAATTTTATCTCTAAAAATGGACTTCGTTTTTAGATTCGGAATATTGAAATTAGATGAGGGTAAAATTTTGGTACTTTTCGGATAACTTTTATATTTTGATGAAAAGTGAAAATTACTAAATTTGAAAAAAACAACTTTTTTAATCAAAATAATTATTAGTGATAAATTATGAATTCGAGAGTTTTTAATGTTTATTTAGAATATATTTTTACCATTTAATATATATTTTTTATTGGACATAATTTTACAATTAAATAAAACATAAACAAGTGTCAATCTTTTGATAGTAATTATTTCATAAAAACACGCTTTAATTTTTAAAAGCGGGAATTAATTTTAAATTAATTTCTGCCACTTCTGTGTTTTGAATTTGGAAAAATGGACTCCATATTTGGAATCTGGATTTCCAAATTGTGTAAATACATAACTTTTATTTTTAGACATTTTCAATAATTACTTTGGTAAATATTTTATTTACCATGGTTAAATGGTAAATCCGATAAATAAGGGTAAAAAAATAATATTATAATAATTATAAATAAACCTAAAACGTGTCTTAACCCTATTGGATGATTCATTTCTGACCAAGGGAATCTTTTTGTCGATTTTGGGACCCCATGGATCCACTTGTATGTGACAATGACATTTTATATTAATTATGTTAAAGTAAATTAAAAATAACATAAGCATATATCTTTTAGAAAACCACTTTTTACATAGGGTTATATATATTATACTTTTGAATATAAATATTAATTAGAAATATAAATATATTCCCCACATAATAGTATTTTATTTATAATTTTTATACATTGAAAATTAAAAATATATATGAAAATATAATGATGAAATATTTTCCTTATTAAAGAATGAATCAAATAATTAGTATTATAAATGTTCAGAAAAAATTCATATGAATATTTTGATGAAATCCAAGAATTTTTTTGTATAATATGACATGTTAAGATTTATTAATTGAATTTTATTCGAATAAGTAATGTTGTTAAGACTTTATCAAAAATAATTTGTTAAATATTTTCTAATGTGACATAAAAGAGTTTTTAAAACAAATATTATATATTAATTGATATTATATTCCTAAAAATTTAAGGTTTGGACAAATGACTTATGTAATGATAGTTGTATCATTAATAGACAACATGGGGACTCTTGTATATATATATTAAGTTTATTAACTATATATTATATAAATACAAAGTGACATGGTAAGTGTTAAACTAATAATCCAAGAGTCAAAACTAAACGATAAGGTTAATATAGTTACCCAAACCAGTCTAAAATCTATTAATTGAAAGGATTTAGACCCATACCTACCATATACGTTTACTAATATACTTTGGAGACATTAGAAACTGAATATTAATTTATTATAAATTAATACTTTATGTTTTTCCTAAAGAGCCCCTCCTCCCCCTTATAAAAGGACACCACTTCTAACCATTTCTTTACACTTCAAAGCCTTTTGGTTCAGCCAAACCCAGCCTAAATACTCTCTAAACTTCAGTAACTTCAACCTAGAGGCCATATTCTGATCATAAATCCAACATATAGAGCCCTTTTTATCAAATCAAAAGGAAGAACCAGAAGAAGAGGTAATGTATTCACCACCCTTTTTCAAGTTCATTTCTTCTTCAAATTCTTCATTCATTGTTATTTACATTCTTAAATAATAACTCATGTATCTTCTATATACTATTATTCCATTATAAATATGTTACAACCAAATTCAGTATTCTATCCATCCTTTGAATGACATGTCACTATATGTGCGTACGTACGACGTACCGTCTCCACAACATAGTGCAATTGTTATTCAAAATATTATTATTTGGATCGGTATAATAATGATGTTCAATTCATGTAAATAATAAATATATCATTAAAATTATTTTGTATATATGATATACCATTCAATTATATATTATTTTAATATCAAAAGATTGATATTGTCGCTCGCGCGTACGTACGGACTGTCGTCTCCACGAACGCGATGAAATTCATTCCCCATCATATCCATTCAAGTATAATTCTCATTTGATGATTAAAAATAATGTTTATGGACTTGATATCATTCTTTATATGAATAATATAAAAATATATCCATAAAAAACTTGTCTTATATTACAAAACATATAAAAGAAAACGAGTTAGTTAACACCTGAAGCGACGATAATACAAAGATATTATTAACAATACAGTGTTAAAAGATCATAAATGATATCATAATAAGGTATATGATTCTTTTATAACATAAAAACACATATATCACCATTATATATGAGGTTAACTTACCCTCAACTAAGGAAAATTAAAATGTACGGGGTTTTCATCTCACTCTTTATTACCGCGAGATTCATGCCATATTGCCACTATCACCCTTTGTGTGGTGTATATATTACCCATAATTGTATTATATGTTTAGTACACATCAATTTATGTGTATTTACATATTCATTGTATGATAACTCTTTCATTGGTTGTATGTTTCGTAAGTTACCAAATTAGTAATTGTTATTTCACAATCTCTTCATTATCCGAGGTTGTTTATGCGTAATTATCTACTGGGACCTCTTTATCATCAACAACCATGTTTCTCAAAAATGTATTTCAAAACATTCTTACTATATTAATGAATATGTGTTAATGTCATCTATACCCTTTTTTTAATTTTTATAATATGTTTATGAAGAAATATTTCCGTTGTTTTCCAAAAAAGTCATGTTTAACCTTTTCGACAGAATTAAGGTAAGAATGCCTTTTTAACTTATATGTCGAGGTGGCTATTCTCTACTGTTATTACTCCTTTGAAGCTTCCATTTCAATATTACAATGATATTTTCAAAATAATGGTTTTCTATATAATTATATGATTTTTAAATGATTTCAAAAAGACAAATTTGTCTCAAATAGTTTTGATTTCATTTATGTCAACATCCTTTGATGGATTTTAATCTTAATTGAAGTTGATTTGTTATGATACAAAACATCTATATTGTATTGTTGGTTTTTTGATTTGTTTGTTTGTGGATGAGTTATCATTATGTCATTCTTGGTTTATGGTTATTGTATTGATATTTTATATGGTAGTTTTATTATGAATGTTTATGTGATATCTCAACCTTTTATTAAGAATAAGTTGTTGGAATAGTATGTTCCGTGGAGGGGACCAGTAAAAGTAATATAGCACCCCAAAATTTTCATACCATACTATTACATAATTTCAATGATAAAAAAACATAATAGTATTACACATAGTGGATCCAAAGGTTTAGTGTCTTGGGCCAACTAGGACCACACATTACAAATACAACATCGAGCATAAACATCCATTTAATTTATTCTTCTATAGATTCTAATTGTCACTTGTCCTCTTCAGAGTACATGTATCCACCTGAGGATATACATTAAAAGTCGTAGCTAAATTTCCAGTAAGAGGATAGATAAGAACAATATTTCATGGGGAGATCATAATCTTAACATAGGAAAAAGATCATGATCATGAGAGGAGTATAAATAATAGACTTGAAATGTGGCAATGCATAAAAATGAATCATCATGACATAGTAGTTAACTAGTACACATACTTATGAACCAAGCTAGAATATTTTTCACACATCATTTCATATTTACTAATGAGATTCATCACTTTACCCAATGCATTGGAGTGCTGAATAATTCAAGGTTCACCCTTCACATTTAAGCATTCATATTGCACTATATAATTCTGGGCACACCTATCACATCATAACATTATCATTTATCATGCATGACACAATGAAAATATAACATAAATGAACATAACTAAACCATGCGAAGGAATGTGTTTCATCTCATAAGAACACATTCATATCTTTGGGTTCCCAAAAGAAAGAGGGAACAACATACATGATACAAAACCATCAACCATGAATGATAGGTAAAAGTTGAGTTCTTAAAAGAATAGTTCCTTTGGAAAACATTTTGATTGACAGAAACATTATTTGAAGACATTTATATCCCAGGAAAGTAAATAAAATGATTAACAAATTATCTTTAAGGAGTGACCATTTCAAAAATGGATTGAAAGAGGAAGAACCCGAAGGATGAAAGTTGGGTTCGAGAATTTCCCCTTACCTTGTACCCGAATGCTTCCTTCTCTTTAATGTCTTGTATAATGACATTATATTCTTTAATTATAAATTCAAAACCATTTTTACATTAATATGGTTCATTATGGGTTCATTATGTAATATTATCTTCTTTTGGATGACTTATAGAGTTTAAAAACATCGTTCAGGGAAGTTCGTTTTTATGGTTTTTCTTGGTTAGTTCACTAGTATTCTTAAATTGAAGTTTGGGTAGAACATGAGTAAACATACCAAAATGATATAACATGTTATTAGTGATATTAAAGGAGATATAATTAATTTTTAATGAATTATATAATATCCATGTGGGTGAATCATTAGATATGAATTAAATGATGATTATTTGGGTTAATTTGATCTGTTTTTGGATCACGATGAACATGTTTTAACTTTTCACTTTGTAATATGTCCATAGGTTATTTCCAGTAAATAAATTAGAACATAATACATATAAAATATTCTGGTCCAACCATAAAAATGGTTTCATGACTAGATATGAAGGTAGAAATGGATGAAGAGAGCATGTTGTTTTTGAAGGTGATAAATTAACATCTCATGAACAACATTCCCATTAATAAAATAAAAGTAAGAGGGAAAGGGTGTGGGGTGGTATAATATAACATTAAAATCATAAAATTATATTATATGTATAATAATGGAATTAAAAAATAATTTGGATGAATATATGTGGGGAGAGATCAAGAAAGGAACTTGAACTTGAAAGGAAATTAATGGAGAAGAGGGAGAGAAACTACCTCTAGAATCCTCCTCTTGAGAACCTTCTTAAGATCCTAAGCTTGGTCTTTTGATGAGACCATAAGATCTTGGACGTGGGGTAGGGCTATGGGAGATTATTGGAAATATAATAGTCAATTCTTTAATCTTGATAGGTGTGGTTTGGCAAGAGGATGGGGAGCGATTATTTATACATGAGGTGGGAGGCGTTTTTAGTATAAAATATTAAATAAAATAATATATCCAGAGTTTGACATGTAGTAGAAGTTTTTTGACAACCTAAATCATATATTAATATAATATAATTTTTTTAGGATTTAATTATTCCTTCTAATTGGAAATCACTAATTTATTAAAAGGAAAATGAAAGAAAGAGAAAAAGACACTATAAGAAATCAACTTTTGACTTTAGGCTTTGGAAAGTTCTTTTTAGGTTTGAGAATTGGATTTATTGTTTTTAAGGAAACATTTATGAAATTAAATATAATTTGGCCGAAAATAAGGATCTAGGATGTTTATGTCATCATTACATCATTAATGATGCAATTTAGTATACACCGATTATGTGAAAAACTGTATTTTTTACTATTCACCCGAAAATTGGAGTATTTCATAATAAACCCAAAAATATACCCCTACCATTTTCATACATGTAGAATCCAAAAATGAATTCCATTTTTCAAAAATATTTTTTAAAATATTATTAATTTAATATTTAATTAAAATCAGAATTTACTTAAAAATAGTTTTTAAGATTAAAATTGATTTTATGATGCTTCCAAAAATTATGTAGGGTCTTATAAAATTTCTAAAAACTATAATAAAATGATTCAATAATTTATGAATACATTATATGGAAATAAATATTCTTTTATATTAATTAATTAATTATAATTAATTATTTATGACTTACAAATTACCAAAATGTTTACTATTGTCAAATTGTCACTTTCTAAGACGTCTAAATTTTATTTAATTATTCATAGGTATTGTTTCTCTTATGTTAGATGATTGAATATTCATAAGGGTCCTATTTATATTCATAGGGGCATGTTAATATTCATAAGGGTAGGTCACTATTCACCAAAAATTATTATTTTTTCATTAGACTCCAACAATCATCTTGAACATAACTGTGTTTGTCGGATTTTCAAAATTCATAACATAGAAGTTACAAACTTATGTCTAAAGGTCACTTATCACTTAATAGTTCATTATATTTCGTTTTCATGTTATTTTATGACATAATTATATGAATGTAATTTCCATTGAAAAAATTTGGGTCGTTACATTCTCCCACATTAAGAAATTTCACCCCCCCGAAATTTCACTTTACACAAATAGATGAGGGTACTTATCCTTCATTACCTATTCTGGTTCCCAAGTTACTTCCTAAAACTTATGGTTTCTCCCCAACACTTTTATAAGATGGTTTGTCTTTTTGCGTTGGACCTTATCTCTATGATCCATAATCTTTACTTGCTGCTCCACATAAGAGAGATCATATTCAAACTGCACCACCTCTAAATTTAGTACATGAGAGGGGTTTGGTATGTACTTCCTCTGCAGTGATACATGAAACACATTATGAACGAGAGCCATATTTGGTGGAACTACTAGACGATAGTCCATGACTCCTATGAGGTCAAGGATCTCAAAGGGGCCAATATACCTTGGGCATAGAATCCCATTCTTCCGGAATCACATGACTATTTTCCATGGAGATATTCAAAGGAAGATTTTATCTCCATCGTCGAACTCCATGTCCCTTCGACGGTTGTCAGCATAGCTCATTTTATGACTTTGACCAGCCCTGATGTGTTTCTGGATGACTTGATCATTCTATGTCATCTCCTGAACAAGATCGAGTCCATGTATATTTCTTTCTACAACGTTATCCCAACAGGTTGGAGTTCTACATTTCTTCCCATAAAGAGCATCATATAGAGCCATCAGAATAATCGGGTGGAAGATATTGTTGTATGAGAACTGAACCAATGAGTGATTCTGATACCAACCACCTTTGAATTCAATAGAGCAGGCTCTTAGCACATTTTCAAGCGTCTGAATAGTCCTTTCAGACTGGCCATCAGTTTGGGGGTGATAGGTTGTGCTGAAATTTAATTCAGTACTAAATGAATATTGAAGGCTCCTCCATAATGTAGATGTGAATCTTGGATCACGGTCAGAGAAAATTGAGAGTGGAACACCGTGCAATCTCAAAACTTCCTTCGCATTTATCATTAAAAGTTCTTAAAGTGAGAGGTCTTCCCGAATAGTGATAAAAGGGGCAGTCTTGGTGAGTCAGTCAACCACAACCCATATCGAATTAATTCCCTTTGATGTCTTCGAGAGGCCTGTGAAAAATTCTATAGTATCATTTTCCCATTTCCACATGTGTATAGGAGATTGTTGCATCATTCCTTTGGTCATTTTTTGCTCAGCTATAACTTGCAGACATACCAAGACCCATGATATATATTCCACAATCTCTTTCTTCATGTTATCCCAACAGATGTTTTCTCAAAGATCACAGTACATCTTGGTACTTCCAGGATGGATAGAGAAAGATAAGCTATGTTCATTATCCAATAGCTCATTCTTTATCTCGGGTGATGAAGGCACACAAAGCCATGTTCCAAACCGAATCACACCATCATCATCGATATGGGACTCTTGTAGCTTACCGTCCTTTACTGCATTCACCCTATTTTGTATCTCCACATCATCCCTTTTTGCTATCTTAATCTTTTCTTTGATGGATGGTTGCACAATCATTTTGGCAAGGTAGGATGTATCCCCTGCCCTTATGATTTCAAATCCATTATTTAGATATCCATGAAGATTGGGTCTTTCTCAATCCACAACATGGATAGAGTAGCAAGTTCTTTTCTGCTTAGAGCATCAGCTACCTTGTTCACCTTTCCAGGATGATAGTTAATAGATAAATATTAATCCTTGATTAGCTCTAACCATCTCATTTGATGCATGTTGAGCTCCATTTGTCTGAATATTTAATTTAGGCTCTTGTGGTTAGTGTATATGTCACACTTTTCACCATAAAGCTAGTGCCGCCAGATTTTCAAGGAAAAAATCACAACCACCAGCTCTAGATCATGCGACGGGTAGTTCTGCTCATGGATCGTCAACTGTAGTGAGGCGTAGGATATCAAATTATCATTTTTCATGAGTACACAACCCAAGACTTTCTTTGAAGCATAACTGTATATCACAAAACTTTCTCCACTTTTTAGTAGTGTGAGTACAGGTGCAGTGATCAACCTTCTCTTTAGCTCCTTGAAACATCCCTCACATTCTTTCATCCAGGACATACTTTACCCCATTCCTTGTTAACTTTGTTAGCGGGCTTGACAATTATGTGATGTTTCTCAGAAAACGTCGGTAGTACCCAACTAATCCAAGAAAACTACGAATTTCTAAGACACAAGAGGGCCTGGTCCATTCATCAATTTCCTTTGTATTTGAAGGATTGATAGAAATTCCCTCACTTATGATCACATGTCCCATGAACGTGACATGATTCATCCAAAAGACACACTTGCTGAATTTTCCGTACAACTTCTCCTTTCTCAATGTTGCCAACACAAGTCTTAGATGTTCTTCATGCTCCTCCTTTCTCTTGGAGTAGATGAGAATATCATTGATAAAAAATACCAATTTTTTTTTGAGGTAATGTCAAAAGACTCTATACATAAAATCCATGAAAATTGCAGGGGCATTAGTAAGTCCAAAGGGCATCCCCCAAAACTCATAGTTCCCATACCTTGCTTGGAAGGCAGTCTTCTGAATATCTTCCTACTTCACCTTTCCTTGATGATATCTAGAATGAAGATCCACATTGTAGAAGTATTGAGCTCCTATTAACTGGTCGAACATGAAATCAATCCTTGGGAGAGGATAATTGTCCATTATGGTGATCTTGTTGAGTTCCCGATAATCGATACACAACTGCATGGTTCCATCCTTCTTCTTTACAAAGAGCATTAGTCCTCCCCAAGGTGATTCACTAGGGCGTATGAACCCTTTGTCCAGATTCTCTTGTAGCTGCATATTTTACTCCTCCAGTTCAATATGAGCCATCCTATAGGGGAACATCAAGATAGGAGTAGCTCCAGGTATGAGTTCAATTGAGAACTCTACCTCACAATCTGGGGAAATTCCAGGTCACTCTTTGGGAAATACATCGATCTAATCCCTCACGATGGGCATTTCCTCAAGGTTGGATCTTTCCTTCGACTCAACCATTTGGGCGAGGTATGCTTCTTCATAGGGAATCAACTCCCACACCATTGAAGGATTTTTCAAAGGAGATTCATGATCTTACTTGCATTTATAGAGGAGCGTGGGATGGTTCTGAATATGAAAAGATATTTCTTTTTCTTGACAGTTGATAGGTGCTCTATATAACGAGATCCAGTCCATTCCCATTATAGCATCAAATTCTACCAATGGAAGTATTACGATATTTTCTGGAATAATCATCCCACAAAGGTCAATAGGTGAAGAGTCAAACACTTGGGTTTCAATTATTGCACCACTTGGTGTTTTTACAAATTTCTATACTTCATATTTTCGGGTCTCCGATTCTATAGTTCTAGAAAACATGCAGGATATAAAGGAATGTGTAGAACTAGAATAAAAGAAGACTTTTTTACATTCTTGAGTTAATAGGAAGTGTACCTTGTATGACTTCATTATCATGCTCCACCTCCGCAGTAGTGATGACATTAGCCTTACCTTGTTCCTTTGGATTTGGTGGTTGTTGACGCTGATTACCCTCGAGAGTTCGAGGTTTAGTGCACTAGTTTCTATAGTTCCCTAGATCACTACAGTCGTAGAATTGAAAAATGAGTGGTTCTCTCCTTTCATCGGCTACATTATCCTTCCTTTTCATGTATTTTCAACACTCTTGGGAATGTTTTCCTTATTTCCCACACTTGAAGCATTTCCCCATCCATTTGAGGCTGTTCCATTGTGTAACATCCCTCATTTTTGGCATGTGGGTGGTTTATTTTTTTCCCACCACTATCATTAGATCCACGAGCTTGAAACTCCATATTTATTTTCCTATCACCATATAAATGAAACCATTCTTCAAACACCATATCCACTTTGAGAGCACACCGAACAACTTCTTCATAACTCCCAAAGTCTCGAATTGCAAGAGACTTTAGAAGGTGTGGTTTTAATCCACTAAAGAATCTATCAATTTTTTTATCATGGTTGATAACAAAACCCGAAGCGTACATTACAAGCCTTGTGAAATTCGCTTCATAGGTTGTGACAGATTCTCCTTCTTTTTTATTGATCTCTATAAATTCTCTCTCCATCTTCGTGTGAAGAGGTCATGGGAAGTACTTATTAATAAAAATTATCTAAAAGTCTTCCCATTCCATCTCTTAAATTTCCTCCCTTGGATTGGTGTTCCTAATCAAAGCCCACTATTGATCGGCTTCTCCATCTAGAGGATAAATGGCTAGAGTCACCTTCTCTGTCTCAGAACAGTGAAGCACATAAAATATATTTTCCATGGAGTTGACCCACTATTCCACAACTAGTGGATCGGAAGATCCAAAAAATGTCGGTGGTCATTACTGCATAAAATATTTGATATCTAGTTTCTCCCTCTTTGGTGAGGAGGAAGTTCCCCATTATTATGGTTATTATTCATAACCTTACATAATTGGGTAATAATTCTCCAAGAAGTTTTGAACTCCACCTCCCAAATCATTGGGGATGTCGTTCGAGAAATCATTGCATTGGCCCTCGCATGAGTTGTTGGGCTGATTTCTCCTTGTTCCCACCATTTTCAAAAATAGAAAAGGTTATAACAAAACATATGTAGACAATTAAGGAATAACTTATACATTTAAACAATTATCCCAAAAATAAATCATATTGGTTCTCTAGGAAAATATTTTTGTGTGAATATTTGTAATTAGTCTCATGTTGTATGTTTTCTCTGGGGTTCACTAATCCTAATTCCCAAATTAACTAATCCTTTCCTCTGATACCAATTATAGCATCCATGCCTTTTATTACATTACTATTACATAATATCAAAATAAAAAACATAATAGAATTACACACTGAGGATCCAAAGGTTTAGTGTTTTGGGAAATCTAGGACCACACATAACAAATACAACATCGAGCATAAACATCCATTTAATTTCTTCTTCTATAGCTTCTTATTAGCACTTGTCCTCTCCTTAGTACATTTAGCCACCTGAGGATATATATAAAAAGGGGTGAGATAAATTCCAAGTAAGAGGATAGATAAGAACAATATATCATGTGGTGAGCATAATCATAACATAGGCAAAAGATCGTGATCATGAGAGGAGCATAAATAATAGAATTGAAATGTGCCAATGCATAAAAATTAAACATAATGTCTGAGTGGTTAACTACCACACATAATTGTGAACCAAGATAGCATATTGTTCACACATCATTTCACATTTACTCATGAGATTCATCTCTTTACCCAATGCATTGTAGTGCTTTATAATTCTGGGCGCACCCGTAAGATTTAAACATTCATATTGCGCAATATAATTCCGGGGGCACCCGTCACATCATAACAATATCTTTTATCATGCATGAAACAATGAACATATCAAATAAATGAAAATAACTATCCCATGAAAATTAATGGGTTTCATCTCATATTAACATATTCATTACTTTGGGTTCCCAAAAGAAAGAGGGAACAACATATGTGATATAAGAACCATCAACCATGAATGATAAGTAAAAGTTGAGATCATAAAAGAAGAGTTCCATTGGAAAAAATTTGGATTGACATAAACATCATCTGAAAACATGTATATCCCAGTAAATGAAATAAAATTATGAACAAATAATCTTTATGGAGTGACCATATAAATAATGGCTTTAATGAGGATTAAATCGAAGGATGAAAGTTGGGTTCCAGAATTTCCCCTTACCTTGTACCTGAACAGTTCCTTCTCTTTAATGTCATGTATAATGACAATATATTAACTAATTAGAAATCCACAACCATGTTTACATTAATAGGGTTCATTCTGGTTTTATTATTTAATATTATGTTCTTTTAGATGCCTTATAGAGTTTAATAACATTGTTTGTGGATATTCGTTTTTATGGTTTTTCATGGGTTGTTCACTTGTATTCATAAATTGAAGTTTGGGTAGAACATGAGTAAACATACAGAAATGATATTAAATGTTTTTAGTGACAGTAAATGAGATTTAATGATTTTATAATGAATTATATTACATCTATGTGGGTGAATCATTAGATAATAATTAAATGATGATTATTTGGGTTATTCTGAGCGGGTTTTGGATCACAACGAACTTGTTTTAAATTTTAACTTAGTAATATGGCCATAGGTTATTTCCAGAAATTAATATAGAACATAATTAAAATAAAATATTCTGGTTCAATAATAAAAATGGTTTCATGACCCGATATGAAGGTAGAAATGGAAGTAGAGAGCATGTTGTTTTTGAAGGTGTTAAATTAACACCTCATGAACAACGTTCTCTTTAATAAAATAAATGGAAGAGGGAAACGGTGTGGGGTGATATAATATACAATTAAAATCATAAAATTACATTATATGTATAATAATAGAGTTACAAAACAATTTGGATTAATATTGGTGGGGAGAGATCAATAAAGGAACTTGAACATGAAAGGAAATTAAAGGAGAAGAGGGAGAGAAATTACCTCTAGAATCCTCCTCTTGAGAACCTACTTAAGAGCCTAAGCATGGTCTTTTGTTGAGACCAGTAGATCTTGGACGTGGGGGAGGGCTAGGAGTGATGATTGTACTGAGCTTAGACAATTCTTGAAGCTTGAGTGGTGTGTTTTGGCAAGAGCAGTGGGAGGGCTTATTTATATATGAGGAGGGAGGTGTTTTTGGTATAAAATATTAAATAAAATAGTATATCAATAGTTAGACTTGTAATAGTAGTTTTTTGACATCCTAAATAATATATTAATATAATATTATACTTTTTAGGCTTTAATTATTCTTTATAATTCTAATTCATTAATTTAGTAAAAGGAAAGTGAAAGAAAGAGAAAAAGACACTTTAAGAAATCACCTTTTGACTTTAGGATTTGGAAAGTTCTTTTTAGGTTTGAGAATTAGATTTATTGTATTTTAAGGAAACATTTATGAAATTAAATATAATTTGGACTAAACTAAAGTTCTAGGATGTTTAGTTCATCATTACATCATTAACGATGCTATTTAGTAAACAACGATTATGCGAAAAACTGTATTTTTTACTATTCACCAAAAAATTGAAGAATTTCAGAATAAACCCAAATCGTTACCCCTACAATTTTTCGACCTATAGAATCCAAAAATTAATTCCATTTTTCAAAAATAATTTTCTATATATTATTATTTTAATATTTAATTAAAATCATAATTTACTTAAAAAACTGATTTTAGATTAAAACTGATTTTATGGTGCTTCCAAAAATTATGTTGGGTCTTATAAAATATCTAAAAACTATACGACATTGATTCATTATTTTTTTGATACATTATATGGAATTAAATAATCCTTTATATTAATTAATTAATTATAACTAATTATTTATGACTTACAAATTACCAAAACGTTTACTAAGGTCAAATTGTCACTTTCTAAGATGTATAAATTTTATTTAAATATTCATAAGTAATGGTACTATTATGTTCTATTATTTACTATTCATAAGTGTCATATTAATATTCATTAGTGCATGATTCTATTCATTAGGTTTGGTCACTATTCACCAAAAATTATTTTTGTTTCATTATACTCCAAAAATCATCTTGAACATAACTGTGTTTGTTAGATTTTTGAAATTCAAAACATAGAAGTGACAACCTTATGTCTAAAGGTAACTTATAATATATAAGTTAATTATATTTTGAATTCATGTTATTTTATGAAATAATTTTAATATGGTAATATCCATTGAAAAACTTTGGGACGTTTCAAGTAAGCCCTCTTGGTTGGTGTCTACTTATTAGAGGCACTTCGGGTTGGTGTCTGGTTATTAGAGGCACTCCTAGTTGGTGTCCGGTTATTAGAGGCTCTTCGGGTTGGATTTTTGTTACATAGGCTCTTCGGGATGGTTTCCAGTTATATTTATCCTTAGGTCTTGGGACGTGACCTTGACATAGAAATTAATGTTCATCATTATGCATTCCCTTATTATGAAAGTGGATATTGATATTGCATGAGATTAATTGATTTGTATAATATAAAAGTAAATAATTAAATGGAATTATTTCATTTTATCTTTACCATATTATGATGAAGTTCATGTTTAAAAAGATTTTGTTTTAGTTATACATGGCTTTAAATGTTTATGCTTATTTATGAATGTTTCCGTTGTATTGATATCCTTAATGAGCATCTAAGCTCACCCCTTTCTATGTATTATTTTTCCCAGGATTCCATGAAGTAATTTACGAATGACCTATAGGGATAGTATGAGGGGATATGAAGAAAAAATTTTGTTGTATTTTTTTTACTTTATGATGTAATGTAAGACTTATGAATATATCTAGTGTTTCCAAGACTACTATACTAATCGGTATTTCGAGACATGATCTTTTGTGATCATGCCAATGTAATGTATTAATGCACTGACTCTGGGTAACCTGGGATAGGGAATTATAGTTGGTAATAGAGGATGTTTAGTAAAAACCATGGAATCTATATTTCGATAAACTCTCATTAGAGCACATGGACCTAAGATGATCTTTGAAGATTAGTAAAGAAGAACATCCGAGAATATTTTTTTTGTAGTTATTTTTTGAGTTTTCTGAGAAATACTACCCTTTCTTGATACGATATAGGAGAGTCAGCTCTGGCATAGATGAACCTAGAGGTAAAACCCGAAAACACCTCTTTGAGCTAGACTCTAACGGGAACTAGTGCACGACAATGGGCCTTGATACACTCTTGGTTATGACACTCCCATATGATATGATTAGGATAATTCTCATTTTATTTACAAATAATTTGAAAGGGTTTATGAGTATATACATCCTGAATGAATTTTTTTTTGATTATGGATTATATCCATAAATCGTTCAATTTATGTTATGTTTTTTGCATGTATGGAATTATGTATTTTGAATCATAAACTGATCTAGTTTATTCCATTGTTAAGAAATGGAACCTAGTAGAAGGAATGCAAACTATATCAATGCATGCACTCCATGTAGGGATTTCCCTCCTGCTCATGATAATTATAGTGGAGCTGGTGATGCAACTGGTGCTGATTAGCTAATCACCTAACTAGGAAAACTCACTCAAGTTATGAATAAAAACCTTACCCATATGAAGCACCCTGATCCACATAATGGAGGTTTAATGTTTGATAGATTCATGAGGGAACAACCACCAACATTCAATGGGATTAAAAATCCCTTAGTAGCTGAGAAATGGATAAATTATTTAGAGAAAATATTGCATGCCTTGGGGAGTAGTGAAGGGGAAAAAGTTATCAGGGCAGTTTACCGCCTCACTAGAGATGCTGACCAATGGTGGTCATTGATTCAAAACACAAAGGAAGATAACGATGTATCAAATAAAGAGTGTATGGAGTTCAAAGATGTTTTCTTAAAAAATACATTCCTCGTGACCATCGAGCAGATATTGAAAGGCAATTTCCGAGTCTCATAAAAATGGAAGATGGGAATGTCGCAAAGTATGAGGCTAACATTACGAGGCTAGGAAGGTATACTAGAGATTATATATGTAACCCAAGAAGTATGATTGATCATTTCAATGATGGTTTAAAACCATTTCTTCGTCGCTCATTGATCTCACAATCCTTCTTGTCGTACAAAGACATTGTCTCATGTGCTTTCATGACAGAAATAGAAATTATAAAAATCTTATGAATATAAAGTAAAGAAAGAGTAGAAGAGAACAATGGAGCAAGAGATAGATAACGGAAAAAAGGGAAAGAAGGATTTTCCATTATGTGAAAATTGTGGGAAGAAACACACTGGTACTTGCCTAAAAGGAATGGGAGTTCGTTACAAATGTGGATAAAAAGGTAACCAGACTCGGGATTGCAAGGGAAAGAAAGAGGCTATAAAACTTGAATTCTAAAATTGTAGATAAATGGGGCATTATGAAAATGAATTTTTTATGTGTCAGGGAAACACACCTCAGAAAAGGACATGGGATCAATTCCAAGATTATGTTGTTACTACAGTTGAAGAGGAATGATTAATTTATTTTTATTTCTGGATACAATGATTATATTCTGGTTTTGAGAATAACGTGATATATATATGTATTAGAATACAATACTTGTTGATTTCAATAATGTTTTGATATGACTAAGTTAATAATATTTTTAGTACGTGGCAATAAGAGAAACTTTACTCTGGAAAATCTGATGTTGTGAATGATTTTTGACTTTTGATTCCTTTTATAGAGAGTCTGGATAGAGGTACTTTGGATAACTATAATGTTTTGGAATGGAATAAGTTGAACTTTGGATAGTATGGTTCAAGGTTAAAAAATTGATTTGGATTATTTTTGGAATATTATGATACTATAGTTTAAGGAATAGGACAACCTGCAGTTCGGGCAATAACCTGTCGTGTCAGAAAAAGCTGCAGGAATCGAACCAACAACCATAGTGCGACATGACTTTATTACATACCACTAGCCTACAAGAAGGCCCTGGTTATTACAAAATATTTTTTCTTTATAATGGTATGTTTCAGTGATTGGAACCTTATACTACTAAGATAAATATAATATTTTTGAGTTCTATTATCTTTTGGAGTGAATGTTGAGTTTATGGTAGAAATTAATTGACGGACGAAAACACTACATGATAAGATGTATAAATATATTTATCTTATTCTATGAAGAAATTAATTATTTTGGAAGGTTTATTATGACAAAAAATGTTTTATCCTAATACCTTATGTCTTATTGAACTGATGATATTTTAAATAATCCTAGATCGGTGGCTTTGAGGCCATTAATTCTACACATGTTTGTGACTGATGACCTCAATCACTCCATATAAATATTTATTTTTTCCCTCTAATTAAATGACAATAATTTCCCCCAATGTTCTCATATTCAAATCTCTAATTTAGTGGAGACATTCTCATTTCCCTTTCCCACTTATTAAAACTAAATGTTATTAACCCTATTTCCGATATTGGTTTTCCACAATGGTATTTGTTATTTTCAACTTTTTATTTTCAACAAAAATTTACAAATTGTGAGGATGAAATTATTTTAAGGTGGGTAGAATGTAACACCCCATGCTTTCATGTTGCGTTTTCTTTTGGAATAAAGCTATAGCTTGCATTGTACGCAACTTCGAGATTCTAATACACCGTGACCAATCAAAGTATCCATTATGAATAGTATTACCCACTTTTTGTAATTTTATAAATTTTATCTATCAAAATGGACTCTATTTTTAGATTCGGAATATCATAATTATCCAAGGGTAAAATTTTGGTACTTTTCGGATACCTTTTATATTTTGATGAATAGTTAAAATTACTAAATTTTAATTAAAAACATCTTTGTTAATCAAAAAAATTAATAGTGATAAATTCTGAATTTGTGTTTTTTTAAAGTATATTTAGAATATATTTTCACCATTTATACAATGTTGGTCATTGGACAAAAGTTTACAATTAAACCAGACATAAACAAGTGTCAATTTTTTGATATTTATTATTTCTTAAAAACACGCTTTACGTTTTGACAGTGGGAATTAATTTTAAATTAATTTCTTCCACTTCTGTGTTTTGAATATGAAAAAATGGACTCCATATTTGGAATCAGGATGATCAAATTTTTTAAATTTCAAACTTTTATTTTTAGACATTTTGAATAATTATTTCGATAAATATTTTATTTACCACGGTAAAAGGCTAAATCCAGTAAATAAGGGTAAAAAATAATATAATAATAATAAATTACCCTAAAATGTGTCTTAACCCTATTTTTTGATACATCCACGAATTTTATTGTTTTATAAGACATGTTAGGAATTATTAAAAGTAATTTATTCGAATTAACAATGTTGTTAAGACTTTAACAAAAATCAATTATTAAATATTGTCAAAATTGAAATAAAATAGTTTTTAAAACACATATTATATTATTAATTGATATTATATTCCCAAAAATCAATGGTTCGGCAAAAGTACATATATAATGATATATTTATCATTAATGGACCACTTGGGGGTCTCTTTGATGTATATAGTATGTTTATTAACTATATATTATAAAAATACAAAGTGACATGTATGTGTTAATCTAATTAACCAAGAGTTAAAACTAAAATATACATTTAATATAATGACCCAACCCTATCTAAAATCGATTGGTTGAATGGATTTCGACCCATCCCCAACTTAGAATTTGAATAATAAAATTTTTTTCCATTAGAAACTGAATTAATATTTATTATAAAGTAATACTTTATGTTTTTCTTATAGAGCCCCTCCTCCCCCTTATAAAAGGACACCAATTATAACCAATTATTCACACCTTCAATGCCTTTTGGTTCGGCCAACCACTTCCCAAATACTCTCTCAACATCCCTAACATAAACATAGAGGCCATATTTTGATCATAAAGTCATCCTAAAGATCCCATATGATCAAATCAAAAGGAAGAACCCGAAGAAGAGGTAATGTTTTCACCACCCTTTTTAATGTTCAGTTCTTCTTCAGCTTCTGCATTATTTGTTATTTCCTTTCTAAATAATAACTCCAATATCTTTTATATACAGTTATGTTATTATAAATATGGTACAACCATATTCAGTATTCTATCAATCCTTTGAATGACATGTCACCATATGTTCATACGTACGACTTACCATCTCCACGCCGTGGTGTTATTGTTATTCATAATATTATTATTTGGATGGGTATAATAATGATGTGTAATTCATGTAAATAATAAATATAACATGATAATTATTATGTATATATGATATTTCATCCAATTATATATTATTTTAATATCTAAAGAATGATATTGTTGCTCGTGCGTACGTACGGACTACCGTCTCCACGAATGCGATGAGATTCATTTCCCATCATATCCATTTAAGTTTAATTCTAATTTGATAATTAAAAATAATTTTTATGGACTTTATATCATTTTGGATACGAATTATATTAAATCCTATCCATAACAAATATGGCTTATATAATAAAACATATAAAACATAACGAGTTAGTTAACAACCGAAATGATGATAATACAAAAATATTATTAACAAAGCAGTGTTAAAAGATCATATATGATATCATATTAATGTATCTGATTATTTTATAACATTATAACAATTATTTATCCATTATACCAGAGGTTAACAAACCCTCAACCAAGGAAAAGTACAAGGTAAGGGGTTTTCATCTCACTCCTTATTCCCGTGAGGTTCATGCCATATTGCCACTATTAACTTTTGTGTGGTGTATGTATTTCCCATAATTGTAATCGTTGTATAATAAACTTTAGTTCATGTGTATATACATATTCATTGTATTATATCTCTTTCAAGGGTTTTCTGTTTCGTTTGTTACAATATTTTTAAGGGTTATTTCACAATCCCTTCATTATCCGACGTTGTTTATACGTAATTATCTACTAGGACCTCTTTATCATCCACATCCATGATTCTTAATAATATATTTCAAAACATTCTTACTATTTTAAATAATATGGGTTAAACTCATTTTTACCCTTGTTTGACTTTTTAAAAGATGTTTATAAAGGAATCGTTCTGTTGTTTTCCAAACAAGGTCCTTTTTAACCTTTTCGACAGAATTAAGGTAAGAATGTCTTTTTAACATATACGATGGTTGCGCCTATTATCTACCATTATTACACCTATGAAGCTTCACTTACAAGATTATAAGGATATTATCAAAATAATGGTTTTTTATATAATTATATTATTTTTAAATTATTTCATAAATACATACTTATCTCAAATAGTTTTTATTTCTTCTATGTCAACATCCTTTGATGGATTTTAAGTTTATTTGATGTTGATTTATTATGATACAAAACATTAAAATTGCATTGAATGTTTTGTGATATTTTTGAATGTGGATGAGTTATTTTTATGTCATTCGTGGTTTATGGTTAATGTATTGACATTTCATATGATATTTTTCATATGAAAGTTTATGTTATATCTCAACATTTTCATAAGATTAATGTGTTGGACTAGTATGTTCTGGGTTTGGGACCGATGAATGTAAGCTCTCTGGGTTGGTGTATGTTTATTAGAGGAACTGTGGGTTGGTTTCTGGTTATTAGAGGAACTCTAGGTTGGTTTCCGGTTTTAGTGGCACTCCAGGTTGGATTTCGGTAACAGAGGCTCTCCAGGTTGGGTTCCGGATAAAGTTATCCCTTAGGTCTTGGAACGAGGCCTGGAAAAAGAAATTAACGTACGACATTATGCATTACCTTGTTATGAAAGTGGTTATTGATATTAAATGTGATTATTCGATTATTAGAATATCCATGTGAATAATTAAATGGAATTATTTCATTTTATCTTTGCCATATTAGGATGATGTTCAAGTTTAAAAGGATTTTGTTTTATTTATACATTGCCTTAAATGTTTATTCTTATTTAAGAATGTTTCCACTGTATTTTTATCCTTACTGAGCATCTGATCTCACCCCTTTCTACATCATATTTTCCCCTAGATTCCAATAAGTTATTTATGAATGACCTGTAGGGATAGTATGAGGGGATATTAAGACAAGATGTTGTTGTATTTTATTTTACTTTATGATGTAATGTAAGACTTATGAATATATCTTGTGTTTCCAATACTACTAAACTAATCTGTCTTTCGTGACTTCATCTTTTGTGATCATGCCAATGTTATTTAATAATGTACTGACTCTGGGTAACCGAGGTCAGGGCATTATAGTATAAATATAATAATTATTTTATTAAAAAAAGCATATATATATAAAAATTCTTATTACATGGTTATATAAAAAAACTCTTCTTGCACGAGTGTATCCCAAAATGATATAGTATGTAATGTTGAATGTTATTTGGGTGGTTCTTTAAAAATGGTTATGTCCATGATATCAACAAAGATGATCTTATCCAATAAATTTGTTCACTCATTACCAAATTCATAAATATCATCATGGTCCTAGTTAATGATAAATAAATGTGATCTCATATCTCTCAGAAGATCTGATGAATGTGAATCATAGTTAGAGATCATATTGGTCTAGTTCATCACCTTTTCATTTTCTATTGCTTTAACATTATCATAAAATTTATTATATAGTAATTTTATCAATTATATAACAATTAATATATCATAAAAGGTTAATATGATTTATATTATTCTAATACAAAAAAAATTATAATTTATAATTGATCATAATTTAAAAAAATTTGACATGATTTTTCTATAATTATATTACATAATAAGTAGTTTATTCATTTTGAGTGTAAATTACTTTATAATCATTCCAACAATAAATTATTCCCCCATATATAAATTCCCCAATAGAAATTTATTTTTATATTCTAGAACAGATGAAACTACTTCTATTTCAAAACATATTTTGGTTGTCATGTTAATTCCACCAAACTATTTGTTTTGTATCCACACATTGATAAAAGTGTTTTATTATTTAATTGAAATTTGTATATATGATATATGATCATGATCAGTTTATTATCATTTGAATAATAATTCCACAAGGGTAACACATATGGATTCATTACATATATTGGTTGTGGTATAATGTTCCTCAAGAGGGATGCATGGAACACCTCATGTACCTGGGAATGCATATATGTTATTATTAGTCAATGAACATAATATAGAATGTGATCATGGATATCAATGGGGGAAATTTATATTATACTAATCATTTACTTCTTCCAAAAATAAATTTATTTAATGACAAATATAAATATGAAAGGAATCATTATCTACATCAATGAACTCCATGTTTCATCGTTGTTATTTTTCCATAGCATTTTTGTTAACTCTGTGTTTATGTAATATAATTTAGAATTAATATAAAAATGTATATAGACTGTTAGATTAGATAAATACGCATAATATTATTCTCTCCAACATCAACCTAGTATGTTAGTGACTGACACCTCTTCCCACACAAATATGTAAAAGGATCTAATTGATTTCAAGAATGTGAACTGTTTTTATATGAGAATTTTATTTGGTGAATTTGTTGATCCCAACATCCAATGAAATCCATTTTAAATGATATAAAATTATCCTATTGTTTTAGAAAATTTATCATTGAATTAACATCCATTTAAGGGTGGAAGGAAGTAGCAAAAATAATAACAGTATCTATTTATTTCTTAATGAATCTCCAAAAAAATCAATGTGAAACATATAAGTAGCTCAAATTTAATAGATAAATTCACCAAATATAGTCATTAATCATTCCTTATATATATCATGTTCTTTTTAGAAAGATATAATTGTCCCACAATGTAAATAAAATATGTTTTCCTTTTTAGTAAATCTTCTACCAATCATATGGAGTTATTTCCATTAAATATCCTTGGGATTGATATGTTTAAATCAATAAAATGTTTTTTCATTTCATTATAGATATGGTAAAATTATTCATTATACATATAGACATATGCCATCCATCAAGGAAATGATGTAATAATATGAATTAGGATAAAAAATTTAATTTTTCCTCTTCAACGTAACATATCATTTTTTTATTCATATATTTATACATCTTATTTCTTTTGTTATTAATATATAATAAAAATATATTTGAATCATCCCGAAGATACCAAATCAATTCTATTTTTTATGTCTCATATATATCTGTTCAAAAAAATATATATACATCTTCATAAAACATGATCTTTGTAATATTTGTTAACCATCTCAATAGCTTCTCATTATGTTTATTGGCCTATATGTTTCTCTCTATAATTGACTCTTCTGAAGTTATTTGTGAATAAAAGGATTTAAATAATATTTTATTAAAATTTACATACTATACATTTATAATAATATTGGTTCCCTATGAATCCAAAAAATTTATATTGTGTTTTGATATTTTATAATTCTTGCAGCTGTCACATTGTTCCCCTTGATATGATGGTAATGGATTGAAAAACCCAAATCCTTGATCATATCTAACCAAATTTGATGGATCATACTAAAAACAATTTTTGTTATTATATGCATGTGGATTTATTGACCTATATATATGTCACACATCTATGAATAGAGATAATGTCATTACTATTCAACAATAACAACAATGCATATAATTTTATATCATCTATTGGGTATTTTGTATAAGTAAAATTTATTTTTTAGAGGTATTAGTTATCACCTTATCATCCTAAATGACTATAGAACCAAATATATTTTTGGAATCATCTTTTTAGATCACAAATACTTTTTTACTAGTGTTCAATGTGATCTTATGTATAGTGATTAGCCTCAAATTTTAATTTATAAATCTCTCCTCACATTCTTCAAACATGAAAACCATCTACCTATTCTGAGTAAGAGATGGTAGTGGGAAACTAAATGAAGATATATTTCTAAAAACTCAATGATCATTCCCAACTACTAGACGGAATCTATTGATCTATATCACATATATTGGCCTCATCTTGCTTTTTATTACCTCTATTTCTTATATATCTGTTGATATTTCATTGTAAGGGATAAAAATATCTTTTATTGACATTTATGTGTACAAAACTCATATTTAATATAATTATTATAGAATTATAAATTATTCATTCCCTTCATAGCATAAATCAAATTTTCCAAATGATCCATCTTTATTTTGGATTCAAATAAAATATGGTTTATAAAGTCTAGAAAAAAATTTCATGGGAATATAAAATAATTCATTAATACTATGATGATGTGAAGTTTATTAAAGTGTCGAAATGGAATCATTATGATATCATATTTCTGAAAACATGAATGGAATTTTGTCATAAGGACTTGTTACTTCTTCACTCATACATAATAATATCCTGACTAAAAATCCAACATAAGAAATTAATGAGATCCTCGAAGTAAATTGAACAAATGATCAATCCTTGGAAGAGGGTACTTGGTCTTTTTTATGATAACTTTAGGATCATGATAATCAATATAGAGTATAATTAACACTTCCTTATTCTTGATTAAAAGGATTATAACACCACATAGTGATTTAAATTGCAATATAATCCATTTCTCAATATACAAAAATATTTTTTCACATGATTACAAGCTCAGCATTGGAAATCCATTATGGAGTCTTGTATATTTGGAAATATCCATATAAATGTTTGATAAAAAAATTTCATCTACTAAGAACAATAAATTTGTTGGGAAATACATCTGTGTATTTGTAATAATTATCATTCCAAAATGGATTATCTTTTCTATAGTATTAATCATTTGTGATATATATGAATTGACAATATGCAATAATATTACTTCTTTATAGGAAAATACAAAAGGAGTTCAATCGCCATATGCAAGCTAATATAGAATCAGATCGAAATTCATGATATAGAGTATGGTTTCCTACTCCCAAATAATTATATTGGGTCTATATAATGAAATAAAATATATTCCTAGAATCATAATGAAATCAGTTAAATAGAGTTTCATAGGGTTCACTATGACATTTCCCCACAAATATAGAGATGAGAGATGGTATATTCATGGGATAAAATAATTTCATCATTTTCTATTATCATTAATAACTATACATCAATAATTGAAGCTGCACATCCAATAACATTAATAAACTTGTGTGATATGAAGGATTATGTAGAACTATCGTGACATATGATATTAGATATTAATAAGTAGATGATAATACAATCATTCAATATATTATTCATATTCATATCATTTTATTCAAAAAAAATACTAATAGATATAAAAATTTATAAACAATTCATTATATAAATGGGAATATATTAATATTGATATGATTAATCATAAATGAAAAACTACCCTTAACCAATGAATTTATAGGTCTCAATCTTTGTTATCCATGGTATATTTCATAAAATATTTTATTTTTTAATTTTAATACCTTTATAATTCTTCATTTATATGTTCTAAATTTACAAAAGAATGTACCCAAAGAGTGTCAACACATGTTTGAAACCATGATTTGTTTTCCAACACATGGTGATGATCCAGTCAATTCCCAAAGCAAATATTATGTTTTCTTTTCCTTAGGTATTACTATCACACAACAATATCAATCAATAGTATTTATACATTGTTTTTTATACACATAATCGTTAATTTTTATTGATTATGGGTTGTGAGAAAATATTTTTGTGTTATAAAAAGGATCTAAATAATTTTTTATATTAAGGATACACATAAATAATGGGACCATTCTCTAATAACATCTTTAAAAAACATTATCATTAATAAATGAAAATTCATGAATTGTTAGAAAAATACACATAATAAAATCTAAATAGGCTATGATGACTAGTTTCATTGGGTAACTAGATACCTAGATTGATAAAAAACTGATTATGAGAACATTATTTATAGACTCAAAATATTTCATTTATATTCCATTGATCTTCTAATACTACATCAGAAAACTGAAGGATGTACATAAGAATTGGGATATTTATAAAGACCAGTATTAATATAATAATATAATAACATAATGAATTTAATAAATGTTAATAAATTCAAAAATAAATGGGATAAAAAGATGATAATAATAATCATGAATAATGTATAGTAATATAATATTATAAAATTTATGATATATTTGAATGTGAGAAAACATAAAACATGACATCAGAAGAATAAGTCTAGTATAACAACTACGTAATTATAAAATGGTGTATTGAGGAATACCACATGTTAACCATACATGATATCTAATGAGCTAAAAACCATACCCCATGTATATTCATAATATAAATTTTCTTGTCCATCATTCACATTCATATGTTGTACATGGATATGTCATCTGCATAAATCATAAAACATTAGAACCTATTCAATAACTATAATTCCCATTATTATAGTGTTTCGGTTAAACAATTATATTTCCCAAATTATTGATAGATTATTACATCTAGGTGAGTAACTATAACTATAAATATGTTAATATATTCAGAAAAAAAACATTGTCTTAAATAATTGTGGAGTAACTTTGGTAGCATTACATGCGTTTAAAATGAATCATATAAGTGTTTAATGGAATTGAAAGTTGTTTTTAAAAAAAATGGAATCATAATTTATGTAAATATATGGGAAAAAATGACTACAACTTATGATATTATAAATAAAAATGACTAATACAAAGAAATTACATGAATTAAAATGTGTAAGATATAATCCAACTACATTAGTAGGGAACTTATAAATTCTTATGAGGATCTTATTAATGTATTATGAACACTGATGGATGTATTTTTAAATAGATAGAGATAATAAGAGAAACATTGTTCTCAATTTAATTTAAATGAAGATGATAGAGAGGATGGGTGTTTATGTATTGTAAAAAGGCATAATTCGTTATTAATTTCTATTAATTTTTTTTGGAATCTTCCTAAAAAATAATCAAAAAATCTATAATGGTTGTTTCCATAGTTTTTACCCATAGAAAGTGGTTTTAAATCATTTATAACACATTAAAATCATCATGTTTTAATAAAAACATAGTGGATTATGACGTGAGTCGTGTTCATTATGAAATTATTTTAAAACAATAATATATATTATTGGGTTCTAGAGAATAAACATGGCTTTATAAAATTAATAAAATTACATAAAATAAATATTATATTAAAGGGGAAATATTTTGTTGTTGATGACATTAATTTACTTTATTACATAACATTTAGGCTACCATGATTTCATAATAATTACCACATATTATGAAAAAATTAATATATTACCAAAAAATCATCATTATAAATAATCTACATAAAATTATCCATTTTTTAATTTCAACATTATAAATAATTTGTTTCAAAAAATAAATAAAAATTTTAAAACAAGATTAATTGATTGGATGTATATAATAACTAAAATCCATTTTTTTATCATGTTAGAACATAATTTTTTTCAAACATATTAAATATTCAATTATAATGTAATAATGATATTGTATAAATATGATTAATATTTTTATAAAAAAAATATATTAAAATTCATAGAACAATAGTGGAGATAGATCTTCACTTATTATACCAGCAAACACCATATGTTTAAGGTGTGTGGTGGTAGAAATATCTTTGAGTGGTCCAAAAAATATTGATTATATTGTGATGTAGATAATCCCAAAAATCTATGGTAAACAATTTCTCACATGACTTAGTTGTTGAATATATGAATTAGAATGGGAAAAGGAAATGTACAATGATTCCATCTCAATTAGAATCTCATGAAAAGCTTCATATGGTATGATCCTACTAATATATTTCATTTTTTATTTCATTTATGCCCATATATCTTTATCCTAAACCACATTTTAAAAAAATGATAACAACTACTATAAATTAAATATATTATTAATAGTTATGATTTATATTTTGGTTTCAATAATGGCATGATATTTGTTTAAAATTGGTCAAAACTAACTAATGTAGTTCATGTGTTTTATATAATATATTACATTTTTTCAATTTATTCATTATACCCTGGAAGGTGTAGGACTAGGCCAAGTGCCCAGTTCCCCAGAAATCTATTAATAAAACGATGGTTCATGTTACAAAAAATAGAATGAAATAAAACTACAAGCCTTAGATCATCATATATCAGAAAGCATCAGAGACGTCATCACCACCACCTTCTAAGAATTCATCCGGGTCTGCTAATTCCTATTCAGATTGTGAATCGTGTTGACTTAGCATTTGGATGTATTACTCCCTCAAACGTAACTGCACTGGAGACATGGGTTCAGCGATTATACTTCATCCCCTCCTTTGACCCATGTATTTCAAATTTCCATTTTTTGTAGAGGACCTGGAGGATATGGTCCTCGGAAAGTCAGAGTAATCCTTTCCGGGTTTCCTCTTCGGTGGAGCGGTGGAAGCTCCATTGCATTCGTTCTGTTTTACCCCATTCATGAGAATCTCACTATAGGATTCCTTCATATGACCCTTTGACCAACATCCGTGATTTTCCATCCCATCACACACAATTTGTGAACCCTCATGAACCTTTGCAAGGTCCCTGTTACCATCCATGGGTGTCAAGCACGAAGAATACTCCCCATTTCTCTTATTCATTATATATGGATTTTAATTTATACAAGTCCTGTTCATTATAAATGATGTGTCCATGATATTCCCAAACCAAATTTTTTTTAGGATACATATTATCACTAATATATCATCTCTATTTTTTACAATTTGAATTACTCCTAAAAAATTGAATAATATAAGGGAAACATTAATGTCCATGAATTTCCATTAGTCACACATATCACACTCTGAGTATTTTTTATCCAATTATTTTTAATAACATTATAATCCTATTATTATTATTTTAATTATGAATTAATTTTTCCTAACATGGATTACTCAATATCCTAGAAAATTATCCTACATCCCATAATTCATTATCATTGGTCATATATAGTTTTGTTAACACCATGTCTGTCTTTATTTAATATCTCGAAATATTTTCTATATCAGAGTATTGCAAAATATTGTTTCTTAATTGTAACACAAGATTTAGAATCATATATAATTTTTCATTCCTCTGTGATAACATCAAATTATAACCATATCATTATAATCTTGTACCCAATAAAATATTTCATCAACAAACTTGTCCCATTCATCAATATTTTTTTAGACTTATGATACTCCTTCCATGTCTTGATTACTGGGAGGATTATTTTCTATCTCCATCTATAACATGTCATGTTGTGTCACATTTTGACTTATAAACATAGATGATTCATACAGTATGTCAAAAAAATTAAATTTTTTCTTCATATAAATGCATATCACATCTAAATATCCCTTATATTCATCCTTGACAGTGAAATAATCTTCTTGTTGATTATCACAATCAATTATATAGTATTCTTACCCATAATTTTCTCCCAAACCACCTTTGGTAATATATTTTAATTTTATTTAGCATCCATAAAATAGTCTTCGACTCCAACATATAATTTTTATTCATTATTCATTCTTTGAATCATTAAATAAAATTATCATCAGGACATAATGTAATTTTGATGAGTGAATTAACAATTCTTTTCACGGACAACCATTATCTCACAATATTCTACATTTATCCTTCACTACATAAATATTGTTTTATTCCCCAATTAACTAAATAAAATATATCTACAGTTATCTTTCAATTAAATATTCATATTATAATGTTTAAATTCACATCCATATTAGATAATTAGTAATCATTAAAATAATATTCATTATCTCCTCACTTAACAATGACACATTTTAATAAAATATAAATACATGTAAATATTTAAAATTATTTTTGTGTGGTCAATCATTATCTGTATCTCCTTTCACATTATTGTTTCTTAGTTATTTAATAGATAACACATTCAAATATTTTTCTAGAATATCTAATATAATCAGACTATATGAAGGTGGACTATACTAAAAAATATTTTTTATATTGTTAATATAATTCCCATGATTTCATAGTCCTCGAATTTTTCAATATACATTGTAATTAAAAATAAGAAACACTATGTATTTTCATGAAAATTAGGTTTAATTTCATTAATCATAATTTACAATAAATGAATATTCATGTCCATAAAAATTATTATTTTCCATTATATAAATAATCAAAATTACAACACATGAATTTATCATGAGTATTATTATTCTATATTACTGAAATATACACTATCAAGGATGCAGTTATAATTTTTTTAATATGCATCTTCTAATTTTATATTACCTTAAAAAATAAAATATTTTTTCACATCAATGATGAAAATCCTAACATACTATAAAGATTTAAAATTCATAATAATATATTTAAGAACTGAATGCATTATATTTTAATAATAAAATATCATCCATTTAATAAAGTAATTCCATTGAAATTAACTATATTCTATATGGGTAAAAAAATTAGAAAATTAATTCAGATTTAGTAACATGAGCAAATAATAAAATGTATTTTAATCCTAGACACCAATAGTGGTTAGGGGAGAATCCAAGTATCCATTTTCTTTTTATTATCTCTTTATGGGATCATACTGAAATTATTGTATGAAAAACATAAAACAACCACATTAATGTAGAAATACACAAAAAATAAAATGATACATGGTATAGTGAAAATTTTCTATTATATCACCTATGTTAGAATCTCCTTCCTCATTATATTGAAAAATTTTCTTATCATGTAATAACTAGAAGGTTGTAATAAAATTATTTTCAATGATTTATAATTTTATCACCAGTATAGCCCATGTTTAATTCTATAATATAAACAAAAAAATTCCCCCAGATGTATATACATTATATAAGTATGCCTCTCTTATTTTGGTTATAATAGGCCCCCAATTCTTAACTATGTATATATTTCATATATCTCATTCAATAATTTTATTTCATTTTGGTCTTACTCATAAAAATCATACACTCATGTCCCACTTCATGCAATTTTGTTTTATGGAACATTATTTACTCAAATCATTCAGACATGTTTTTTCTGTCATGTTTGTTTATACAAAATCAGTTTCATAGGTACTTACACCCAATTATGTCTCAAAGAACATCATCAACTCATCCATAATTATAGAAATCCTATCCATCACCATACTACAACATGATGAGGGGAATAATTATAATTCATACAATTAATAGTTAGATAAGGATACATCAATCCTCATATCTCTTAATATTTATTACATAAATTGATGGATTTTTAAATCATTCCCAACTCCCCCAATAAGTCTCACCAAAAAACCGCTATTATAACTTAATTGTGACAACATATGTCCCAATGGATTCCAACTAGTGTTATATTGATATGATATAACTAGGATAGTATTATACACTATGTTTCAGTGTGAATAATCATAGATAAGTAGACACATAAAATTCTAATTGCCATATTACAACATGAAATATTAACATGTTAACCATTTAATAATTAATAAATTAATTTTAAATATTATCTGAAATAATCATACTATATTACATAGTTGATCACCCACTGGGATGATCATATATATATATATATACATTTATATATATATATATTACAAAATACCAATAGACAGGGGATGTTATGGTCTTTATAGCTTTGATAATCAAATTTAATATCTTGTTCACATTCATCCAACTGTAAATTGAGAACACAATACAAGACCTCCTCACATATAATATATTAAAGAATGTGAGTGTTTTTGGGTACCAATGTGCTATAGAGGCTAGAGTAGGATATGAGATGATAAAATTCAAGTGAAACACTAATGTGGTCCCATATAAACCATTACATGATATGATATTCTAAAGGGATGGTGTCCCCTAAAATAAATCCAATATTTAATTTAAGAAAAAACATTATTATTTAAAAATGCACACATAAATAATGATATAATGAATCAAAATCACCACTAAATCCATACCTCAACTATGAAAAATCCTAGGGTCCATATCCACACTTACACATGTAAAAAAATTTATCTTCATGTTAGAGATCATGATCTACCAGAATGACTTTTGAGAATTTAAAGACTCCTCTAATAATAAGCATCACCTCAAGGGATCTATTACCACACAAAGCTAACCCCACACACACATATCCACTATTATGTAGAATATCATAGGGTCTCAATAGACATCTATGACCCTCAATCCATAAGGTTATAAACTATAGTTATACCTATCAATTCTCTTTTAATTATGATGTTTGATTGTAGGATGATAATTCCCTAGGATATCCTTATTAATGGGATAAAAATATTCTAGGAAGAGAAAATAATCCAAATGAAAAAGCATCATGGATAAAATGGTCAAAATCTTGTGAATACGATATCACATAGTTCCTCATGTAAAAAAACTATTTTATCCACTATATTCAAGGGGGTGTCCATTCCATTTATCTTAGGGATCCAATATTCTCCCAAGAGTTATCCAACATCTATGATCTCCTACAAATTCCTACTATATGCATTACAATAAAGGCATTCCCATGCATTTATAATGGTCTAATGATATCTCCATTCAAATTACAGGAACCCTTGACATTCCTAATGGTTACACTCTATCAATGGAATCCCATTAAAACAATGAATTCCATTATACATTATATCATTTACCACATATGATAGATGATTGAAATGATTTATAATGGTCCACTATTTTATAAACCACATATTTTGAATAAAAGCTTGACTAGCTCTTCAGAACCAATATACTGTGAGGTTGGATTAGAAACAACCCATTCATTTTGGGGTCTCATAAAAAAATGATGTCTTAGGAAATCACAACATTAAAATTGCTAGATTATGATACATATGTGTAATGGATAATCATTTTGTATAAATAATAATGATTTATAAAATAAAAAATTTCTATATTAAGTCATACATATCATACCACCATAACACTTAAATCATTATTACACATTGGTTAAGGTTCATTAGTGACAAAAAATTTCACCACCAACCAACTACATGAACTATTAGTGGTTTAATATTAAAACATAAAAACAATCACCCAAAATAAGTCTAAATATATGTAGTCAAGTATCTATTTGGGTCAAGATTCTAAATTAGTATCACAAACCAATGACCACCATTTGAGGAAATAAGTCTTCTAAAAATCTCAAAACATAAAAAATCAACACATAATCATAGGTGAAACCACATAATCATTTATCTAAAGAGTGGGAACATATAACATCTCATTTCCAAAGACTTAGTTAGTTTTTATAGTAACTCATCAAGGTCCCATTCTATCTATGTTCATCCACCTATGATATTTCACTACTGTTGGAAAATATGGGTGATCAATCCCAACCATAACCATGTTACCATGGGCTCCTTGGACTACATGTGGAACATTGTAGATAATATTGTCCAAGATTAATACATCAAGTCAATATTCCTTATTGGATGTTTCTAAAGGTTCTAAAAATTCCCACTTGATCTGGTCATCTCATTTAACAACATTACTTCTTATATAGGAAAAAACTGTTTTTTTACTAGGTTTAGTATGTATCATAACATCTAATCACAAACATTTATGGTTTTTATGTCATAGGGAATCATAGAATACATGTAATTAGCCATCAGTGGTTGATTAATAATATATTAAATCAGGATTTAGTGGTATTTATATTTTAAAATAAAATAAATATATTTGATAGAAATTATTTCATGACACAACGAGAATAATCAAACATTCATATAATATTTATTATTAAGCAGACTGTTGGAATAGAAATATGATTGTTAGGAATAAAAATGTATCTATTTTAATAAAAACCGCACATGTAAAAGTTTAAATAAATTCAAGGTACCTAATAAATGAAAATATAATATAATTATATTATGGAATATGTAAATATATCTATTAAAATTTGAAATTTAAGTGAAGAATGTATTTGGGAAAAGTAAATGTTAATTTACAGTATTATAATTAATATAATGAATTATAGTAATAAATTTTATGAATTATATTCCTGAATTTTATTATTATAATTATAATATTATTTTTGAGACCATAGTTCATTAATCAACATGTCATAAAATCACTTAAAAAATTAATATTGATATTTTTTGCATAAATTATTATTTTAATAAAAAATAAGTTTATTATATATTAAAATAATTTTAATTATATGGTTTTAGTTTTTGAAATATAATCATTAAATAATTTATCGGTTTATTTATATTTTTTTCTCTTAAATAATTGTATTGTTTTGAATAGTGAAATATAATAATTTACAGTATTAAAAATATAAGTAAAATATATTATTTTATGAATCATTTCAAATGATAAAATATATTACTTCATAAAATAATCTATTAGTTACTATACATAGTCACACAAATAAATTGTATTGATTGTCATGAGCCAAAAAAATTAACCAATGAATAAAATAATAAAAAAACACCCATCTCCTCCCCTATAAAGACAACCCTCACTATCCCTTATCCCCACACACTTTAAGCATTGAATCATATCTATATTATACCAAATTACATTTCCATTCATCATCCCCACATTAAATTCCTACTTCTCTTAAAAAAATTTCAAAATTCAACTGTCGTAATGTGGTTCTCATGGTGATGATATCCAAGGGGTAAAATCCATATTCGTTCAAATTTTTTTATTTCAATTTCTTAATCTCTACTCAAACTACCAAATCAAATGTTGAATGACACTTCTTAATACAAATTTGTAAAATTATTGAAATATTTTAATATAATACCCATCATTAAATAACTTCTCTCCCACTTTTATTATAAAAATGAAATCATAATATGTGATGTGTCAATTCACATCCTTCGGGAATGGAGATTTTTCATTTTCTTCTAAGACCATCATGGATGGACAAAAAAACATTTTTATGGTTAATTAATATTTTAATATAAAAATTATTTGTTATATAATGTTTTATAGAGGTCATATAAATATAATATTAAATTAAATGAAAAATGTATGTCAGGGTCCTAAAAATAGTCAAAATAAATTAATGCATTTTTATCAATGTTTTATCTAAGGATTCAGCCTTATACCATATAATGAATTTATATATTAGACCATTTAAAATTATTAATTTCAATTTATACTAATTAATTTTAAATTTGGAGTTTTCGTCAATTTTTCACGTTCACCCATAATTATACATAAGAGAACCGACAATAAAACCATGAAACTATTTCTCCATGAACAAATGAAAAATAAACAACAGAAATCATAAAAATATCCAGAAATGAAAATGACAGATATAAAAAAATATAATATTTGATAAATAGTTATTAAATTAATAGAATAATTAATATACCATCATTATCAAATACATTATGTATAAATTAATGACTCTATTGAACAAATGTTATGGGGTATCTTGTTAAACATTGATTTTTTTAATGTATATACCAAATACAAACCTTATTAAAGGATTGTGGTGTACATACTTCCTATTATGTATCAAATCATTAATCTCTTTATCTTAATGATATTCAATGTTTAATTTCATGATTTTTTATTTTATGGGTACTAATTCTCAATTTATTACAAAGTAGTCAGTGGTTTTTATATCACATTAATTTTTTTGGGACATATGGCATATAGATAAACTTCTCTTTTTGGTACTTGAACTTTTATTTATGATTAAAATATTTTATTATTTAATTGAATATCAATATTTATTTTATTTTATATAGGATAATTTTCTGAGTTGTATACAATTTTTACATATGTTTTTTAATATTAATGTAACATTATTTGGAGAAATATATAGATTTTATTTTCCTATACTCAATATGAAAATTTTGATAAATTATATTTTTCTTGAATTAAATCATTGTTTGGGGACTTTTTTGAAAATGTAGTTAAGGATGGGAAAAAGGATTTTATAATCACTTCATGCATTGATATATCTCATATGATAAATTTTTTGGTAAAACCCCCTGATTTTTTATTTCAATGAAAAATCATATTGATTTCTACTAAAATATATAAAACATATTTGGAATGGTTTTGATTTTAGTGGTACATTTTCTAAATATATGACATTATATAATTAATAATTTCCACTATTCATTATTTACTTAATTACTTACCCTGATATTTTCCCTGTTAAATTAATCAATGGATTCATTTTTATTTTCATTTTATTTCTTAAATGGAAAGTATTTTTCAGTCGTTTACCATGGAATATTGATTGTTACTTTTTTATTATGATTCATTTATAATTGATTCATGATAACACTTAAATTATCCCATTGTGAATATTTTTTCTCACCAATTTATTATTATTCCTTCAATTGGATATAATGATGAAATATTTGAATAAGTGTTAAGGATGTAGTTTATTTTTCTATATTACGATCTATGATTAATACCCAATATAATAAGGGGACCATATTATTATCTATCTCAACAATACTACTAAACAAATCGATCTATGGTGGTGTGATCTCTTGAATCTATTCCATTGTAATAAAATGACCACCCAATCTTGGTAAATGGGGTTGGGGTTATTACATTTGGTATCAAAGATGGTTTTGTAGAAAACATTGTAACTAAATGTTAAATAAACTTGAGACTTGTGATTATTCGATATAGTGATTTTTTTATCACTATTTTTAATTCTCAAGGGAAAACTATTTGTGCTCTATTTTTTAGTGATGGCACATAACAGGAGAAAGGGAATAAATTACCATGGGATATATATGGATTTCTACATTGGAAAAGTCTATTTAGTTTGTGTTGTATCTGAGAAGATCATAAACATATTATTATAACTTAATCATGTTATAAGGATTACCATAATACACCTATGTTAGATAATTTACATAGAATATTCTCCTATCTCTTAGTGGTATGAACTAAAAGTTGTAGCTAAGAAATATATAGTCCCTAAAAAAGACATTTCTTCCATTATGATGTTATGAAATGAAAGGTATTACTCACATTATATTAAAACTGGGAAAATTCTGATCAATTTTTTTCATCAGTCCTGAATAATAATTAGGATCACAAAATAGATGACATTTATTAATGAGATTTTAATGAAATATTATATAAATTATTATTTCAATTGTGATAAATGAATTGAACTAAAGAGTAAATTTAATAACATTAATAAAATGTAGAATATTGTTTTTATGATTATGAGGTTTCCTTCATAAGAGTGTCAAGGTATTCTATATAATATATACATAATTTGAAAAATAATATTGGTCATTTATTATATGGTCGTATTCCATGTATTTCAAGGTCACTAGATTCTCAAAAAATTTGATCTTTGGGTGAAATATTATTATGATTCATAAAAAAGGATAACGTATTTCTTATATCGTATAGGTTCAATTGAAATAAATACAAGATGTTTTCTTCTTATAAAAATGAAAAGGGTAAATAATCAAATAAGAGGAGGGGGAAATAAATTCTACTTATGTGAAAATTGTAGAAATAATCTTCTTGGGGAAATCTTGAAATGAATGGGATTTCATTATCTATAGAAAATATTGTCATAAATCTATTTCTTGTAAGGTGAAGAAATAACAAAAATTATTTTTAATGATTCAACAACAATGAAATGGTGAATTATTTAAATAAATATAAAATTTGTTAGGGGATTTTAAAATAAAACAGTCCAAAGGGAGATTTCAAATCCATTAAGATCACCACAATTAAAATAGAATTGTCTAATGATGTTTTAGAATGTGAATTGATCCTATAGCAAATTTATAAATTTATTTATTTTATATTGTATCATCAAAAAAATTTTATCTACCTAATTTATCATGAATATTAGATAATTCCATTTTGATTTAATAAGGTATTTTTCATTAAAAACTCTTATGGGAAGTCTCAATGAATAACAAATGTGTTGGTAAGACACCATTACGAATCGTTAATATTCATTATATGATGAACTTATCATTATAAGTTTCTTATCATTGATATAATCATTTTTATATATTTCTTATAAAATTTTTTGAAAAAATTTATTTAAAGATGATGAAAATTCCTATTTGTGAGGAAGTTGTACAATTAATTATCATTACGAATGTAATCATCACGTAAAAGATGTAACATTTTTATAGAAATACATTATTGTATTTTTATAGGATTCAATTAGACACCCCCAAAGTGTGTAGTTGAGTTTCACATTGATATAATCCCTAATGCCAGATCAATTAAGGAATCATTATAAAATGGACATTGTTGTATTAATGGATATGAAGACAAAATAGTGTATTTTTATAATAAATGGATTATTTTACATATTTGTTTTCCATGGGGTGACCATGTTCTATTTAATTTTAATAAATATAGATCCATGAGGCATTTCCTTGAATATATTAAAAATAATTATTTAATAATAATGAACAATTATCCTTTTTATCACATAAAAAATTCATCTTATTGAACCTCGATATTTTAAAATCATTTAACATTGTTCTTGGTATCACCAAATTCAAGAAAGGACGTAATCCCATAAAAATATATCTCTCTGATGAGTTATATATAATATTATTTTGAAGTCTGGTCTATTAGATTACCAAATAAACCATTTGTTTTCATGGATGTAATGAATAGTGTATTCATTTAATATAATGATTATTTTTATAAGTCGTTGTTGATATTAATGAGTATTATAAAATATATGTAGACCTTGAGAATCAATTATGGATAATTATACATACACTAATAAAGAAATAGTTATATGATAAAATTTCTATGTGTTAATTATATATTTTGAAAATTTAATTTCAGGGCAATAAATTCTTATAGAAGAAAAAACATTCTACACAATATGTAGAAAGAGAATCCCAAAATTTTCAATGCCAATAGGTATATTGTTTCAATTATTTAGTAGGAAACAATTGGTGTTTATTCAGATTTTTTCCAACTTGATAACCAATTAATAGTGATCACACGTAACGTGGTTATGTTTTTTATGGAAAACAGAATGTCTAGAATTTTATTTATAAAAAAATATTAGATTATTTAATTCTCTAATTTTGACTTTACCCTTAAGAGATTAGTGGTTAGTGATATATAGTGACTCATCAATGAATATATTGGGTTTTTTCCATATGAAAAATGATAAATCTATTGCATACTCATCAAGGTAGTTGAATAGTCATGCACCAAATTATCCAACTCATGATCTTGAGTTAGCATCAATAAAATTTTCAGAGATTATGTAATGAAAATATCTCTATGATGAATGATTTGAGATATATATGGATCAAAAGAGATTCAAATAATTTTTTACAATGAAATAAATAATCTTGTGGCGAATAGTATGGATCTAATTACTCAAAGATTTTGATATCTATTTACAACTACCTATGAAAATAAAACATGGAACAAGATGAATTAAGCATGAATGATCATAGAATTATAAACAAAATGTGGATTGAGAAAGTTTAGATGATCTTGGATTTAGTAAATATGAATATCGTAATTTCAATGAAAGGGTAAACGTCAATCCTTTTTCAAACGATTGCATTCAAAATTTTCCAAGAGAATATAAAATGTTCTTAATATAATGATGATTATTAGTAAATCATATTTAATGATGTTAAAGATGTGAGAATTTTAGACATCATGTATGATGATGGATTACAGAAATTTGGAATGAGGATATGTGGTACATATATACATGATATATAAAGCGAACTATTATTTAATTATCATTGGTATAATTTTTTATACAACATGATAGGACCAAAATATATACCTATCTTATGTAAAAAATTTAGTGGGATAATATGAAAAAGAAAATTGTTGTCTAGGTGTTCAGATTCCTAGATTTTTTTATAGTAGAAGTCAATGAAAAAACATCCAAGAGGAATTATGAAACCAATACATCTTCTAATTTGGGATTGGGATAACATTACTTGGTATTTAATCACTATATTACCAAATACCCACTAAAAATAAGGATATGTTATAGATTTATATTGAACTACTTACAGAATCGGCACATGTTATTTACATAAGAGACTATATTCTTCTCTATATTCTAGAATGTCTCTATATTAATATAGTTTTAATACTTCATTGGGAACCTCTATCAACTGTGTCTCATTGACATCCTAGTGTTACATCAAAATTATGGGAGATTTTTTAAAATGATTTGGGTACTGAGATGTATTTTATTACTTCTTATCACCATCAATGTAACCTATTGTTTGATTGGATTATTGAAAAATTGGAATAGTGGTTGACACAATTCTCACCTTACTATCAATATATTTGGGATTAGATTTTACCATTAGTACTTTTTTGATCAAAAATACTTTACATTATATTATTCAAATAGTTCAATATCATTAATTATAGGGAAAGTTAATTCATAATGAAAATTGTTGGGATAAATTTAGTGATTTGTAACTTATCTTCCAAAATCAAATTGATGATACAATGAAAAAACAATGATTATTAAGGATTATTTTAAATCATCGCAAAGTAGTTTAAAGAGTTACGCTGATAACCAGGTAAATGTTTTGGAATTTTCAGTGTGATGATATATCTTTTTGTATGTATATCTATAAAAGGGTTTCATAAGGTTTGGTATGAATGGAAAAAAGTGTCATAGGTAATTTGAACGATTTGATATTATGAGATTATTTAGAGTTTTATATTACCAATTATCAATGCTTTTAAAATATTTACGCCAAGATCCACATATCATTTCTAAACAAGTACATGAAAGACCCTACACATGTACTTACATATGATGAAATAGAACTCAAACTTGATTTCTCAAATTGTGAAAATTCTATCATGATTCTTTATAGTTGGGATAATGTAACGAGAAATTGGACTACTCAATTCATAATGGGTTTTTGGATATACGATAAAACAGAAGAGAAGATGTGTCAATTAGAATAAAAGACACATATATGAATGTATCAATTTTTTTTCATTTCATAAATAAATATATATTATATTGAAATCATTGAATATGTAATTAAATGTTTTAAATTTATAAATTATTATTTTTGTTATTTTTTGAAGAAAAATGATTATTTGAAAATTTTAAATTAATATAATTATTTAATGAAAATTTATTATCATAAAATATATTCCTTAATTAGTATTTTGTTGTATTATAATTATAATATAATTTTATGAGACCCTAATTAATCTTGAAATGTTCGTAAAATAAGTTATAATATTAAAATCAATATTTTTTGAAAAAAATGATGATTTTAATTTAAAATTCAAATTTTCATATTTAGATAATTATTTTATAACATATAGTTATTTTATAAAATATAAACAAACAAAAATTGTTATGGTGAATATTTGGTATATTTTGGAAATAATTTATTTATTGATGAACTGGGAGATATTGTAATTTATTGAAATAAAATTTGAAGTTAAATTCATGACATTTTATGTCATTTATGAGGTATGAACCCATTATTTATTACTCATGCGCAATAGTTACTATATGTAGTCACAATAATCATCAGTGATTATTTTATTGATCCAAAATATTAATATAATGAAAAAATTATAAAAAACACCCCACTCCTCCCCTATAAATACCACCCTTTTCCACCCATTCTCCTTACACCATATAAGCCATTATACTTGAATAAATTGTTTCTAATTTCCATTACATATCTCTTCTCTATCTCTATGAACATTTTGTCTTACAATGTGAAATATTTAATGTTTCTTAATGTGGTTCATAAAGAAAAGATATTCACGAAGAAAAATCTCCCTTCTATCCCTTTTATTTTATTTCATTTTTTTTCTATCCGCAACTCCACATATACAAATTGCAGTAATAATACCAATAACATATATATTCTATAATATTAGTGTGTTATTGTAATATTTAACATAAAATATCTTCTCTAAACCAATTATTATAATGATTAAAACATTATTAGTGATGCATCAATTCCCACAATCATGATTGATGAGTTATAATCATACATTACCACCATCAAATATGGGCATGAAATCATGTTTATTGTTAAATAAGATTTTAATAACCATATTATATATTAAATAAAGTTTTATATCAAACATATACACATAATATTTAATATGATGACAAAATTTCATCATGGTCGTAAAAACCACCAAAAAAATTAAAACCTTTTCTTCAATGCTTTATCTATTATGTAATCCTTATATAATATAACCAAATTATATTTGAGACCATTTAATCTTTTTAGAGTAACATATTACTAAATAATTTTACTTCATTAATTTATATTTCATTTTACATGAAGACCAATAATTTTACAAAAGGGAACAAATAATTAAACAATAAAATGATTGCTTTTAGAACCACAAAATTATTCATTATAAATCATCATAATGGTGATATATAAAATTAATTAAATTATATTTTAAAAATAATATTTTAAATATTATATTAAATATTTTATTAATGAATATTATTTCATTAACCTATAAATTTATTTTGTATTATAATTATTTTTGGGATAAGGTAAGGCTTTCTCATCTCACATTTATATTTTTTTTAAAAATATATCACTTTTATTTCTATTTTATATTTTCCTTATTCAACACTTCTTTAATGTGTGTTATGTATATAATTCCAATTAATGTTTCATATAACAAATTTATTTATATTAATAGTATCAATTTTTATTATTAAATATATGGTCTATATGACTCAATTTATTACATTGTTTTATGGGTTTTTTGTCTCATTATAATACTTTCATGACATATGCCATATTCCTCAAATATTTATTTTATGTATGTTAAGTTTTATTTTTGTTCATAAATAATTTAAAAAAATTAAATAAAAATATTTTTATATCATGGATATGATTGTTGTATAATTATTTTACAATTTTTATGTACATTGTTTACTTTAAATGATATTATAACTATATAAATATTGAAAAACTGTATCCTTTACAAAATATGGATGCATTTTTAATGAAAATGTTTTATTAATTAAACATATATATGAATAATTATTTGTAATTTAATTTATTTTTGGTGATGGGAATTACATAATCCCTCAATGCATCGATATGTGTAATGAGACAAACTAGTTTGTGACACACCATTCACCATTGTTTTCAAAACAAATATGTGAGGTTCTACCCACGTACTCAAACCATCTATTGAAATGTCTTAATAATAGTGGTTCATGTGACATATATATGATGTCCAATAATTATTCATTTTCTTCATTTATTAATTAGTTATTATTATCCATGAAATTTTTATGTTTAATGATCTATGTATCAAGGGAACCACATATGATTATATTTAATCAAGTAATATAAATTGATCAATCCACATAGATATGATAACTTTTATCTATTCCATTTTGATATACTAACCATACACACAATTTTATATAGGTCAGGGTTGTTATAAATCGATCTAGTGCACAAGACCCACACGAACCCATGTATTTAGTTTGATTCAACAATTGAATTTAGTAAATATAATATATTAATTAAAAATAAAAATTTAATTCAAAATAATTCTATATCTTAATGGAATGTACACAACCTTCATTATAAATTTCACAAAACTCATACCACATATATGAGAATATATACCATAGGAATATATTGTAAGATCACATACCTCACTTCAAATCCATTTTAACATTAACACTTTGTTAAAAATCACTATATGGACACACCCATTCTCTCTATAATTTATATTTTTGTATTTCAAAATAATTTTATGGAAGTAGTGTTATAACATCAAGTCAAAAAGTCCCATAAATTAGTATTGAATAAAATTAATATACTAAAAAGACAACATAATCATATTACACATAGTGTCCCTATAATGTTAATAGGAAAAAATAGATTCCTTTTTATTCAGTTCGTCTTTGAAATTTTATTTGATTTTTTAGGACAATTTTTTCCATGCATATAAGTACTAATCAATTGTAATCTTATTGTTGTTAAATCCTCCAATTAGAATTAGTTGTTGATTGTCTATCCACTCTTCCTTCTCTTTATTTTTTCCCACATGAATTAATTAGACCTTCATCATTTCTATCTTATATATAGAAGAATCCATTAATAGAACCTTCTCTGGAATCTCTTCATAAGAGTTCATAATTATCTCCCAATATTTTTCCATGGATGCATCATCTACTACATACATCAAGGAAGAAGTGATCTCTAATGAAACATCACCAACATTATCCTCTAGTACTAAAAACTCTTGATAAAAAATTGGAATCTTCAATAGGAGATCTCTCTCACAAAATATCACCCATATTCTCCATAGCATTATCTATAGATTCATCGCATTCTACCCTTTCACTCCTACTCACCAGATTCATGCTAACATCCTTTACCAATTCATTCTTGGTTGGCTCTCCCTAATTTACCCTAATCCAGATTTTTTATCCAATCTATTGTCCATTGGTCTTGAAAGGTAGGAGTAATACTTACTCCATAAGGATTTTCCCCTATTTCTCAAAAATCAATTTCCTAGATCCACGATCTTTTTCATTCATCCTGTTTTTGATGTGAAGGCCCCTAGCGGGTCCCCCAATAGCACTATCATTTGAGTTGTAACTCTCTCCCCATGAATTTTACCCTAAGAGTCCTCCTAAAATATTTTTCTCCTTTTCAAAAGTGACATAACCGAAAATATTAATCCTATTACTGATTTTCAGCGAGGACAAGATCATTCTTATGTTTTTGAATCCCCATCATTGAACCCACTCCCATACTGATATATAATTTCTAGTAATTGGACATTGAGGCCCTTATTGTAACTATCTCTAGTTTAGAGTTACTTATAGTCTGGGAAACAAATCGATATAATGAAACCCTCTTAAATATTCCCTCTGATTGAAGGGGAACATCAACACCAGTATCCACTGACCCTGGAGGAACCTACACAATGGGATTAGAGTTAGGTAAACCATTCCACAACATGATGAAGACATCCATCCCAATAGGGTTAGATTTTTTTTTGTTTATCATCATTATTGATTGGAATGGAACATGAATCTTATTTACTATGTTATTGATCCACTGATAGTTATCCAAAGGTTTTTTTCACTAGATAGTATCCAACAAAAATAACCCTAGGAAATTATCTAAGAGACAAATCGAAGGAATATAAAAAATTCCCTCGGTGATTGAATCCTAATAAAAATTAAGTCTTATATTCAAATCTCGCCTCTTGTTTACATCGGAATTCTTACCCAGTATCTATTCAAATCCATTTATTGGGGGTCTTGAAAAACAAACTTCAATGAATATGCCAGGTGAAATTGTGTGTAAAACAATATATGTTCTACTTTCGGAGCACAAATATCTTCCCACCGTATTCCCAATAATTCATAAAATAGAGGGTTTTTGAAGGGAAGATGTAACTAATAAAACTGTTCCCACGACACCTTCATACAAGTGTATCAATTAATATGGAAATAATATGAATAATATAATATATAGAAGGGGTATGCATTACAGAATCTTGGAGCTCTAGACCATTTTAGAATTAAATTACTCTCTAAAGAAACTAAAACCATCCAATGATTCTTGTCATGAAGTTCTACCACCTCCTAATCCTATAGTCTCCTAGATCTAAATACAATCCAATTGAAGGAATCAATTGAGGTCCAATGATTGATGATACTATCTACATATGTGAGATTACGAATGATGGAATCCTTCACAATCTCCGAAGTCGAGAGCAATAGTTGTAGTGATCTATTGAAGAGATCATGAACTATCATGCATAGAGAGATTGTGGGAAAATAGTGGAGGAAATATAGGATGGAAAAGGGGAGAAATGAAGGTGTCTTACTATAAAGAGGAACTGGATAAATATTATCCCCCACTATTGAGGATAATGGGGAAGGCAGATATTCAACAATCCTAGCATAGGAAACTGCACGAATATCGTTGTTGAGAGGACTCACTTATCTATTAAATATCCCATCATGGAGACACCCATGGTCACCATAGATTAATATGTCACCCCATCATTCAATAAACCTATGTCACCATGTTGAGTTTTATTAAAATAAATATATCCAATTATAATTAATCAAAACCATTTAACTAAATAGTAATAATGCATAAATTCTCCCTAAACTTCATCACCGTGCTTGAACCATATTCAATGTAAACTCATGGTCTTGTTACTCATCATAATAAAATATATAGGTACAACCCTGTGTGGAAAATATGAAAAATTAATTCATTTAATTATTGATGGAAAACATCTGAATATTTTCATGACATCAGAACATTATTATAATATTAACTAAATACCTCATATGTATTCTTGGTGTATAATCTAGTTTGGAAGAACTAATGTATATTTAATATTGAATAATTCCATCATGCTAAAATGGAATTATTAATGAATAGGTGTGCACAAAAGTTTAATCATCGGAAATTCCCACAAGAACAAAAAAAATCAAGGGGTGATGTGGGAATGAGGAAGATCATATCCGTGTTCTTGTTCACAACTACAAAAAGAGAGAGTTTTAGCCTCATAATAAAATATCTCTCCTTGAAAAATATACTTTTCCCTATTGAAATATAATAAGAGAGATATTGGGGGTCCTATCCAGATGATGGGGCTTCATGCTTGCCAATTGTGTACCATATTTTTTTTATGCATCCTCCTACCCAAAATCAATTGATTGTACATAGATATCTCAAGAAATTGATTCCACTGCAACCTAGATGTAACATTAAATAGAATATAGGAATGGTTGGCCATTGGACCTTAGATGGTCCCCACCATAATCCAATAGAAAACAAGTATACGTGATGAAATAAAGAGGTGATAGTTATAAGATTATAACATTTCATGCATCTAATAAAAATTGTATATTTATATAAAAAGTTTTAATGAAGAATATATTCATTAGATTCATTAAAAATATATAAATATTAAGTAATAAATTGAGTTGATAGACGATATTCCCGAAATTTTATTTATAGATCTATATAAAAAAATATTACATGACATACGCTACAGAAGTTAAATGGTAGATTCACTATTTGACCACCATTAATACACACATATAATAAACAATGTTGAATATAAGGATACTCAAATGTAACTCCAGATGAATAAAGAACATTTATTATACCTTTCCATCCATATCATGTAAAACATTCATCTAAATCACAAGGGTATAACTACTGTGATTGATCCCTTACCTGAATATAGAGACAAAAAATGATTAAGAACCCTAAAGGAACCATGAAGGGTGCGCGAATGAATCTCTGTAGTCCACCACCAATGTGTCCCTTTAGTATATCCAAGATAAATGTTTTTGTAGAATAAATTAAATTAATTTATATCCATAACATGTATTCTTAATAAATAATTTTCAACCCTAGTGATTAGCACTCACAATGAACAAGTCACATAGTTCAACCATATCAAATAACATTGATGATGGTACACCAAATAAGTATTTGGATGATGACATATTTTATCATATATATATATATACCTTTATCGAAGAGTATTCATGGAATATATAAAAAGGAATCCATTAATAAAATGATATACTATGTGAACAATATGTTTCCACCTCAAAAAATATCTCATAATATCATTCAATCAACCTCATGTTTGTTGAAAATAGGAAATTCACAATAATGTTTATGCACCTTCAAAATTCTGCTCAAAAACTAAATGTCTTTTAGATGAATAATGTCCTACAGATGAGTAATATCTTTCCTCCAAAAATTTAACACATAAATATCTATATATTATTAACCTTATTCATCCCCTCAATTCACCATACCAACAATATGAAGTATCTTAGTGAACCGCAGCTTCTAACTAAGGGTCTCCTCCCTATTAATGGATGGACCATTACCAAACTTGTTCCATTCTGTGAAGAGAACCACCAATCATGACTGATGATCAATAAAATCAATTATGTCATGTCTTCTACGAGGCCCTCCACACACCTGACTAGTCAAACCCATCCGGATCTTAGTATGGTATTGGTCTGCATGGACCAAATGATGTATCATCCCATAAAAATTTATAGGAAATCACTAAAAAAATTCCTAATCCCCATCAATTTGGATCCTCATCACCCAGCGACTATGTAGCTAAACCATGATGGTCTTAAACATCTTAAGTCACATAGGTCAGACCATCATCATTTTGTCACTCATGCCTCAACATCAATACCAATTCATTCCAAATGATGATTAACATCACCCATTTATAAAAAAATTTCATTACTTGCCGAACCTGACAAAAAACTTCATCTGAATCATTAAAATCCTAAAATTTCAAAAATAGTAACTTTTTATTTGACAATGGGTAGGAAATGATACACGCATCACAAAATAGAATATATTTCTCTAACACATTTTCATATATTTTAAAGTTTAAATAAATTCAATATATAATGTATATTGAAATTAATATCATACAATGTTATCATGCACCACACATAACAACAATTTTCTTCAATGGATTGTGTTATACACAAGACCTAGTGTTACTACACAACAATATATTATTATAATATTATTAATTTTAAATAAAATAATATATATCTTATATATTAAAATTGAATTTATGAATATTATAAACTAAATCATTATAAAATATATTATACATTAAATCAAATGTTTTTCCATTCAAAAAATAAATTTTATAGTCAGTAGATAAGAGTAAACCTAATAGTATACATTAAAAACAATATTATTTTAATGGAAATTTTACAGCATTCTTATAGAGAAAATATTTATATATAATTCATTTAACAGTTATATATTTAATTTATATAAATAAATGTTAGATTCTAAATATAAATGAAAAAATTATGTTTGTGTGATTTATTAAAATTTCTCTAAAATATTTTTGTTGATGAACAGTGAGAAGTACTGAATTTTATTTCAAACAATATTTTCATATAATTTATTTATAAGGATAAATTTTGATTCTTATTAGTTTAAATTTTCAATTAGAAAAAATAATCATCAATTAAAAAAATTTATTTTCATTAGAATCAATATCACTTTTATATTGGATAAAAAAGTATCTTCAATTTTTGGACATTTTTCCTTGAAAACCCCATTTTTTCACCCCATATATAGGATTAAACTTAAATTAATTTATACCACTTATGTGATTTTATTTTAAACCAAATTATTATATATTTTCATTCATAATTATATATAATTTCTAATAATTTCAACATACTTTTTTACCAAAAATATTAATGAAATTAATTTAAATTAATTACAGAGATTAAGATAAAAAATATATTAACATGGAACTAAACCATAATCTTAATAGCTAAAATGACCAATAAACAATTCAAAAAGAAATTTTATAACCATATAATGAGCTTATCTCCCATTTTATAAATTTGGAGCCATTATTGGATCCACTATACATGAATAGAATGTTTTTGGAAATCCCTTTCCAAACATTTACAAGAATGTAACACCTCTTCCACTATAAAAGGCACAGACCCCTACAACTTTTGACACCTCTAAAGATGTTATCCATGCGAAAACTATGAAAACATAATATCTAAAAAATACTACCATTATCGAAGAAGATATAACCTTTACATAAAGGGAAAATGTATTTATTTTTCAATAAAGCAAGAGGATTTAAATGAAAATGAGGTACGTTTTTCATTGATCACTTTCGTTTCATTTCATTTTCAATACATTCAGTTATTTTTATTCTATGATTATATAATAATATATATATCCCCAATATTCTGAGATTTTTTCCCTTATGTGATCAATCTACTCCAACACACATATCCATCAAATGGATTTGGAACATACCATTCGTGTATGTTGAACCACCACCTTGTGATACGATGGAGTTTGATTTTAATTTACAACCACTAACAGTTTGGAATTATGATTGAAATTATGATTTTATATTTTATATTAATATATGTTATTTTTTTATTATTATTAATTCTAAAATTGGTACATAAAATATTCCATCATGCTTTCTCTTTTGTGTAAATAAGATAACATCATTTGTAGATATGTGGACTATAATATTCTCAAATGGATATGATTCATTCGTGTTATACATGGAATTTATTAATGATTGATTTAAAAAATATATGTGAAATATATGAAAATAATATCATACAATAATTATAATATACATATCTACTATTTACATTAAATTTTCTAAATATGAAAAATAAATTGACGTAGCGTTCATCCTACGTACGACCTACCATCTCCAAGAATAGTGCATTTCATTTTTTTCACTAAATATTATATATTATTTTAAATACATATACAATGAATACATAGTATATTTAAATCATTTCTTAAATTTTGGAGATGCTTTTTCCATTATCTAATAAATAGGAACAACAAGTATGAAAGTAAAATCCTAATCGAGAAACTAGTAAACTAACACCCTAAATGGAGAAAATAATGAAATATTATTAACAAACATTTTATAAGATACTATAATAAAAGAGTGGATGAAGTTATATATATTGGTATGGTTTTATTAGAAGTTAGTGACATGATTAAAACCATTAAATATGATGTTAATAGATGTTGACACAAATGGAAAGATAAGGTAAGGGATTAATATCTCACTATTCCTTTTGGGAGGCACACACAATTTTCACAACATGATTATTTCATGTTTTTTATGTACATACAGTTTTAATTGTATACAAATAGTACCTAAAAATTCATGGTATTTATATTTTCATTTAAAATTATTTATTTTATTTCTATTATAATATAATAATTTCAAAGTAGTAAGATACACCATCTCAATTTCAATTCATTGAAAAATTCTTTATTATTGTTTACATAATTTCTTGTATATTGGATTCATACTTCCAACTTGAAATGTAATATCATTATTCATTCATTATTTATCATTTTTTATTTATTTTTTAATTATTTCAACTAAGGGGACATATAAATTAATTAAATTTAGTTGTAATGAAACATCATAACCCAATTCTTTTTCATTGGGTTATATTTATTAAACATTGTTATTAATATTATATGATTATGGTTATAATTAATGTAACTAGTTATTTATTTATTTTAACTCATTTTTTTAGGATTTAATGTTGAAAATATTAATCGATAAATTTATTATTTCTCACTTAAATTTAATCATCATTTAAGGGATATTTAACAATCTCATTCTATTACAAATAATAAATTATTCTTGAATTTCAATTGTATTAATTTATTCTAAAATTTTTATATAAAACCAATAGATTTATTATACTATGGATATTCATTACATTTTTCATGTAATAGATCCATTCCCAACATGTTGGTTTAGAAAATGTTTTATAAAATATTTTTATTAAAATCAAACATCATTTCACTCTTTATTAGGAGAACCAAATTTCTTCTTAAAATTATTTAGTAAAAAAATATTCTAAAAAATATTTTTTGCCTGTTAAATATGATTTATTAAAATTGTATTTACCCATTATTTGATTTTATATTTTTAATGTAATCATGTGGTCTATTTCCAAAAAACAATTTCCTATTAAATTTACCATGAAAAACGAATGTTAATTTTACCATTTAAGAAGTGTTTATATTTAATGGTTTTCAATTATTATATAATACATTTGTAAGTAAAATTGATTAAATTTAATGGAAGAATTTTAAAATGTTTTCTTTAATGAGAAATATTTTCATTTTTTTTAAATAAGAACTATATTTTCCATAAAAATGTTTTTAAAGGTATATTTTATTATTATTTATATTAACCAAGGAAAAACCTTTATTTTTACTCCGCTTGGGATATGTTTTATTGATTCTCTCTTTATCCTTTTTCAGAATGGTTTATGATTGATTTATCCAATGGCAATATTGAAATTAACTTCTGAAATTTATTTGTACGTCCCCCTGAAATTTACAATTTCATATCATCACTGGACACTGAATTTCCACTTATATTAAATAACATTTACTAGTGATATGATTCTTTCCTAAACCATATATTAATTTTTAATTTGGTATTTAATTTGATAGTATTATTTTACAAATAAATATTTATAAATATGTAACATTTATTAAAAAAATTTTACAGGACATGTTGTTTAATAATTGAATCAATTATTGGATATGATGAATTCCTTAGGGAGGTAGTGACGGGTGCATCCAAAACATTATATAGAAACTCAAAGCATTTAATGTTTCTTATGTGAAAATTAAGTTGAAAAAATTAAATAGTGTTCTAACTATAGTTTCAAACCATCATGTTATTTGTATTTATGGTATAGGTTTTTAGGTTCCTCAGACATGACATTCAACAATTAAGGAATGTGTTTATTTTGATTATGTAATTATTATCCCCGATATTTTCACATTGAATATATCTTTGGATATATTTCATTGTATGTTTATTTACTAAATGTAATGTTTTTCAGTTTTTTACCTTCCCTAGAGATTTTTCCTTATCCAATTATTTAAATATAATTTTTTCACTGTTATTTACATTACCATATGGTTTACAAACATTTATAACAAATAATTCATTACATAACATGTGTCTTTATTTATTACCCTTCCATATTGACTATTTTAATTGATTTATTCAATTTTTTTCAATACATGACCTTTATAGAGATTTTTTTCTTATACATATTATGTTTTCATTCCCCGTGATTACCTAAAAATTAATAATAGTGATATTCAAGGATACATTAGATGTAATAAAGATATTATAAATGGAAAAAATATTTTATGAATTTATTTTGATACAAGTATCATGCGTGTATTTGTTTTACCAATTATATTAAGTAATTTGGCACATTCAGATTAAATGCATTTGTATCTTATTCCAATGTAATAGTAGTAGGCACTGGTTGTGGATAGGTGGGGATGGTGTCACTACACTTGCTATCATAGTAATTTAAGTAGAAATATTGGTAACTAGAGTTAACTAAACATAGATTAGAAAAAATATACATAAGGCATAATTTTAGAATAACTATAGAATAAAATCCAAATGTTTTATTTAGAAATAGATTATATTGTTTTCCTAGAAATACATGCACGTCTGGACTCTACATTTTAATGTGTTTCTAGAAAAGATGTACATTGGGCTGAAAACACTAAAAAGGTCAATTGGGAATTGCTCATTCAAATCATAGTATACAACAGCATGCCTTATTGTCTAACAATATTGAAACTCTTATGGTATATTATTAAGATAATTCATACTTTCATTACAATCATGTATGAAGTATTTTAGAAGATAATGAAAATGAAATACAAATGAAAATATTCGAAAAAAGGAAGCACCTATGTTGAAATAAATGGATAAAATAATTATTTTTTGATATTTCATTGATAATAGTATCTCAAAGTTTTTTTAATGATTAAATTTAAGGGATCTCAATCCAATTTTCAGTAAATCATTGGAATTAAATAAATGTAGTTTAGAAAATAGAAAATATTTTTGGATCATGGAACCCAATTATATCTAGAAAGGTCATAGGTCATGAACCCACAACTGAATGATGATTAGGGTTTCATGCAAACCATTATAATACATAATGTACTGGTTAATATTTATTTCCTTTTATTAAAGTGGTAAAAAAATAAATAATAATGATGAAGGAGAAGTTTTGCCTTTTTAGGTTTAGATACTAATGTAGTAAACATATTAGTTTGCAAAAATTGTTAAATACAAGTATTATTACATATTTATTTTGTATTATAATCCATTTAACATGTTCATTATTTCATTAGGAATACTGTTTAGTTTTTTGATATTCAATTCACTGGGTAAAGGGTTGAATTAGAATTTGATCAAAGATAAAAAATGATGAAATATTTATTATGATTTTGAAATGTATCACGATATAATAATTAAATATATTCTTAAAAAAATTTCTCATCATTAATAAAAATATCATTAAAAAATGATATCCTAATAACATAATATCATAATAATCGATGGATTTCTAAATAATTAGTGATTTATGGATGTGATTCCATCAACATTACATTGATAATTCAATTGCTTATGTTTAATTACATTAATCACTACCAAAATTTATTTTTGATTTTTCGACAGCTCCATATTTTGACATTATAATAACATTATCTTACATAGATACCATGTTATATGTTAGTCCATGCAACCTTTTCGCTTCTCATTCATTATTATTAAGAGAATATTTTATTAATTCATCTCATGATTTGCGATAATATAAATAAATTTTAAAAAATAATACTATAGATTGCAATGATCGAGTTTAAATTGCATGGAATTAATTTATTTTTGGTTGTTTGAGGTTAACAACTTACTATTTCTAAATGATTAACTTTTCATTCTATATCATGTCTGAGACACAACACCATGCACATAAAGTAATATAATTTCTCAATCCATTAAAATATATTTAATATTTTAAATAAATTAAATATATTGTAACATATTAAATTAAAATGATACTTAGTTTTTTTTTGCATGAAACAACCATTTTCTTCAATGGATTGTTCCAAACACAAGACAGTGTTTTTGAGAACAATAATAATTTCTTATAATTATATTATTTATATAATAAGATATATCCTTGCCATTAAACTATCCATTATTAATATTATTAGACAAATTATCATTATACAGAATTTATTTATACTAGAAAATGGTTTTACATTCATCCAATATGTTTTAGTCACTAGATAATTGGAAACCCAATATTATGCATAAAACATTTATTTTAATAATGAAATTTAAACTAATTTATATGGTTCACCAATAATAAATATAAATTTTGGAACATATATATATTTCATATGTCAAGATAAATATACATTCTGAAATAAAAACATCTATTTTGGTATAGCGTGATGAAAAATATATTTTTAAAACAATATATTTTTTATTTAATAGTGAAAAATAAAAATTTAAATAAAAAAATTATTCTTCATCAAATTTATTTATAATGTAAAATTATTTTTTATTTTCTAATAAAGGTTAATTAGATCAATTTTAAATAAATTAATTCAATTTTTTCATTGGAATCAATTTCACTTTGAAATTTAATATATAAACATCTCAAACTTGTCACCATTTTTACTTTAAATCCCACTCTATTGTATCGTCGGTGGGATTAAATTTTAATTAAAATCTTCTGTTTCTATTATTATAATTTCAGAAAAATGGATTCAAAATTAGGAATTTTAAAAATATATATTTTATAATAAATTGTACTTAATTATTGAATAAAAATATTAGTCAATGTAATTAAAATTAATTACTACGATTATGAGATAAATTAGCTTAATAAGGTACAAAACCTTAATCGGCTGGGCCAAAATGATGTAGAATCATTTCAGAAATCCTTTTTATGCCCATATTTCAACACTATCATTCAATATATATAATTTTTACCATTATTTGATCCAATTTACAATAAAAAACGTTGGGGGAATTCCATTTTCAAAAACTCATAATAATGACACTCATCTTCCACTTGAAAAAGGCACTCACCCCTCCCCTTAATTCTCAACAATCATGCCATTATTCTCCCAAGGAATCATCCCAAATAATCTCATACAATCTCTAAACTCATTATAAAAGCCTCAATATGGGAAAAAATCTATCCAAGGTAATATTATTGTATAAACCAAATTGAGATACCCGAAAATGGTGTAACATTCTTCAACAATCACTTTCATTTTATTTTATTCTCCCGCCATTAAATATGTATTATTATATAATTATTTATTGATATTATTACATAATTATCCTAAATTTATTTAAATATTTTTTTTATGTTTTACATTGACACTTTCACTTACTTACATCCAATGGGTAATGAACATATCGTTCCTGTAAGGCGAACTACCTCCCCAAAAAAGGATATCATATGTTTTTCCATTACCACCTCTCCTGGTTTTGATTTCTAATGGAAACAATATTTTTATATAATATATATATATATATATATTATGTAATATACATAATTATGAAAATTTTAATTTACACATACCTTCATGTGTTCGAGTTTGTTTAAATATGATAACATCTTTTGTGGAAATATTGATTACTACCTCCTCAAAGCGATGTGATTTTTTCATTCTATACATGGAATGTATTAAGGCTGGTTTTAATAAAAAAAATACATATATGACATAAATATGATAATGTAATTATAATAAAAATATAAAATATCTTCATTTATTTATTTTAAACATGAACAATAAATGATATTAGTGTTCATGTGTACGAACAGTCTACTGTCTCTAAGAACAATATATTTTATTTCATATCACCAAATAATATTTATTATTATAAATACATATGTACTGAATATGTTTTCAATTTAATTAATTTTCTAATTTATTTAGATGAAGTACCCATAATATAATTAATAGAAAAAAATTAACAAATCCAAACAAACTTGAAACAATAGTCAATTAACAACTGAAATAGTAAAGATTAATGAATTTTAACAAGAACGTAAAGAGACATTATATGAATATAATATATGGAATTAAAATTATTTTAATGGATTTTGTATAAGTTATGGATATGATTAAAACTATCATATATGATGTTAAATGATTTTAATCTAAAATAAAATGTAGGGTAAGAGATTCTTATATTTCATTTCATTCTATGAGGTATAAACAAATTTCATAAATTAATTCTCTTTTGTGGGCTATATACTGAAAATATTTTACTCTATATCATTAAAAAATTTATAGTCATTATATTTTTAGTTTCATTAGATATTATTTCTCTTATATGGATTATAATTCATAGTATACAATGTAGTGAGGTACAACGTCTCAATTTCCATTAGTTGAGGAATGATATATTATTTTGATCATAATTGATTATATATGGTGTACATACTTCCACAATGACATGAAATATAATTATTCCTTAATTATTCATGATATTTATTGTTTTAATTGGATTTATTTCATATAAGGTTATTTACTTTTAAATTTTCCCATGTGGTAAAGATTTTTTGAAACCCAATTCATTTTAATTTGTTTGTATTACATTTTCATTGTGGTTTATATTATATGATTATGTTTATATTGACATTTTACAAATAAAAATATGTATTTAAAACTAATTTTTGTTTATTTATAGTATATATAATCAATATATTCATTTTTAAATAAAAAAATTATCATTATGTCCTCTTTAATGGTTCATTACACAATATAAATGTTATCGAAATTGTTTATTCTTGAAAATTTATTAAATTAATTCATTTGAAAATTGTTCAATAAACCAATGAAGTTTATACTAATTTTTTATTAATGACCCCTTTCATGTAATAATACAATTCTTGCACTCTTTGGTAATCAAAATGTTTTTAAATAAAAGTCAACATATTTTTAATCTTTAGTCAGAGAACTTGTTATTGTAAAAAAAAACATGTTTTATTAAAATTTTATAGAAAATGTTTTTTAATATTTTTATGAAATATTATTAATGAAATTTTTACACCATTTTATTCAATAAAAAATTTAATAGAATATTCATATCTCCTTCTAAACAAGGCATTTCTATATTCTTATTACGGTTTAAAATGACTATTCAATTTTTCATTGTACAACATGAATTGATATAGAATCATAAATTTCATTGATTATCCCTTTGAAATTATATAAGTTTTATTTTTAATGAAATTTTTTTTAAATTTTTTTTTCAATGAAAGTGTTTTTCCCAAAAAAATCAATATAAAAATATACATTCCTCAATATTGTTTTCATAAATTCTTTTTATATAATTTATTTTCACTATTATCACCAACACTTTATTTTATCTCCACTAGGAATATGATTTATTAATACCAACCTTTTCCATACTCAGTATGGTTTATGATTTATATTTTTAATCGTATCATAATATTCACTTCACATTTTTCATTTATATTCCCCTTACAATATTCAATTTCCTATGATAATTTGGAATTGAATATACCATAATTATCTATATCATTTTTAGTGGATATGTTTATTTCCTAAATCATATAACATACAAAAATACGGTGATATCCTTGATAGTAATTTGATTTTATGGGTAAATATTTATAAGTATACATCTTTTATTTAATATGGATAATTGACAAGGAATATTTTTTATTAATGGAAGCGATTTTTAGATTCAAATAATGATTCTCACAGGCACTTATTGATTGGGACCAAACATTATATACCCTCTTGATGTATTAACTAGTTATCATGAGAATTATTATTTTCTAAAATTAAACAGGGTTCAAAATATAGTATTAAAATGTATTATGAATGGTCGTGATGACATAGTTTTTCATATGACTCAAACATCACATCCAATAATTAAGTACTTCCTTCATTATGATTTCATATTTTTTCTCCATGAGATCTTAAATATGAAAATTTCTATGAATGCATTTCATTATCATTTTATCAAATTATGTCATCTTTTTTTTATTATTTTACATTTTCATATTTATTTTTCCTTATTTAGTTTGTTAAATTGAATGTTTTTTCAGTTATTTTTATTACTACATTATTTAATCACATCCATTCCAGATTATTGATTACAAGGAAGGTGTTTTTAGTTATAATACATCCATTTAAAATATTATCATTGATTCATTATTGTATTAGCTATACATGATTCTTACTGAAAGTTTTTTCTCACTGTTAGTTTATTTTCACTCTCCATGATTTTGTTAAGTGTTCTAAGAATGATATAAAATGATATAAATGGTATAATAATGTTATTATACTCAAAAAATTTGTGTTGTAATTTTTTTATTCATTTATACTACAAGACTCATGTATGATTCAAGTTTAACAATACTATAAATCATTATGAACATTTGGAATGTGATTAACTTTTATCTTATTCCAATGTAATTGTATTAAGAATTACATCTAGGATACTGTTTTTAGGGTCTCAATAGTTGGTATCAAGGGAGGATTTGTAACAACCATATGAACATGATTTTGGAAAATGTAGATTATGGATCATTACACAATGGTATAAATTTCATTATATTTATAAAATAAAATCCTAAATGTTTCTTTAATACAGATATTATATGGGTTTCCATGAATGAAATCCATATCTAGATAATAAATGTAGATGTGGTTATATAATATACGTACCCGGAGGTAACAACTCTTAAAAGGTGAATTGGGTCTATCTATATAACAACTCATTACATGGAAATGGGCCTTACTATTTACTTGTTTTGATAATCATATAACATATTCTAAGGATAATTTATATATTCCTTAAAAACAATTATGTCATATTTTAATAGATAATGAAAATAAATTACCTAGGTAAAACTCTAGACCATAGATGGACCTACATGGAAATAAATTCATGATGTATTTTTGTATTGAGTTTGTACTGTAAAATTTTTCTAAAAGTCTATAAAATGATTAAATTTCAAGGATTTACATCACATTATTGAGAATTTCATAAAAATTATATTAAAGGTTTTTAATGGAACGGAAAACATGTATATTGTTTGAAAACTCATCATATCCAGAATGGTCATAGGTTATGAACCCACAACAAAACAATGATAAGGGTTTAATGAAAACCACTATCATAAGAAATGTACTGGTTAACATTTCATTGTTTTTAGTTAATCAATTTCACAAATAAATATTAATGATGAACGTATACTGTTAATGTTTTAGGTTTAGATACTAATATATTACCCATGTTGTTATTGGAAAGTATTTATAGACAAATAAAATGACTTATTTCATGGTTCCTAAGATATGTTAAATGTGTATTTTTTTTATAGAATCAATGTTAGTTTATGTATATTCACTTATTTGAGTAATGAGATGATTTATAACGTCATTGAGGAAAAAATAAATATGTAATTTCTCTTATGAATTTGAAACATATCAATTATGTATATTTCCTTATATTGCTAAAACAATTTCTTATCATTACAAAAAGTAACATAAAAACTATGTTGTCATAATACATTAATTTGTGTTGAATAAATAGTTTTTTAAATAATCAAATATTTATTGATTTGAGGCCCGAAACATTCCACTGATCATTTACATTTTTATGTTTTATGAACTCAATAAATCCTTATAAATATGTAATTTTTTCCTATAATACTTTATTTTTATTTTCATTTTATGATATCCTACCTATAGACCATGTAATATTTTTTTTCCAGGTGACCTATTTTACTTCTCATTAAATCTTATTAAGAGGATATTTTATTAACTCTTCTCACAATGAGGGGTTTCAATATGTTTATTTTCAAATATCAACCCCATGTAGACCATGATTGTATTAAATTACGAGGATGAAATTTATATATGGTAGGGAGAATGAATTTTGTTTTAATATGTTAATCTTTATTTCATTGCGTATATTACATGCAATAACAAGACCACAAGGTAATATAATATCATGAGACAACATAGTATATTTAGTACTGATATAAATTCAATCTATGATATATCTTGTAATTAATGTTAGTTTTTGATATTCTGTTATAACAAAAACATAGAGTTTCTTCAATGGCTTGAATTACCCGCAAGACCGAGTTCTACCGAACAACAATATATTATTAAAATATTTTAAATTACTTTTATAATATATATCCTAGTTGTTAAATTTCTAGTTTTGAATAACATGAAATAAAAATTGATAATATATGTGGTATATAAAATCATATTTTTTGATAATAATTGAATATATTTTATATTAAAAAGATAATATAATGCCTAATATTGTGTGTAAAACCTATATTTTTTAAAAGTATATTTTTTCACCTTTGTATGGAGAACCTATTTTCAAACATATATAAATATTAAATGTAAAAACAAACTTAATGTTTTAATTTAAAAATTCAAAAAAAAAATTTATTTTGGGGTAATTTTCAGAAAATATTTATTTCATTAATGACTAGATAAACTTATTGAGTATAATTTAGTAATTATTTTTGATATAATTTATTTATAAGGATAAATAATGTTTAAAATTATAAATAATGTTAAATTATATAAATTTTACATAAATTAATATAATTTTTATGATTTTAAATTATTTCACTCTGAAATTGGTTATAAAGACATCCCAAACACGTGAAAATTTTTTATTTTAAAAACTGAATATCTCATATCCTCTGACTGATTATATTTATTTTAATTTACAAAATATATAATATATTTAAATTGAAAAATTTATTTCATAATTTGATTCATAAAAATTTTTAATTTCTAAAAAATATATCAAATTTTATGACCCCTAAAATAATGAATCAAATTAAATTTATTTAAAGGGATTAAGAGAAAAATAAGTGTAATAAGGTACAACACCTTAAAATTAAGAAAAAAATGACTTAGAATGATTAACAATCGTAATTTTCTAGATATATTTTGACACAATCCTCCATATTCTTGAATATGGACTATTAATGTATATAATTTACATGTGAAAATAGGGATCGAATTACCTTTTAAAAATTTAAAAGGAATTCACTCCTCTTCCACTAGAAAAGGCACTACCCCCTCCCACTTATACACACATATCATAACTTTTTCTTCTCCCAAAATATACAAATAGTTTCCATAAAACCTTCACCTCATCAAAGAATCATCATCATGTGATTAAATCAATACAAGGAAGAAAATTTATATATTCCAAATGAGTTACCCGAAAACTACACCACATTCTTCAATGATCACTTTCATATTATTTCATTTACTAACCATTAAATTAATATTATTACATTCTTATATTATAAAATTATTATCCAAAATTTATTTATAATTTTATAAATTATTGGTTTGACCTACACCTACACACTATTCCTTCTAATGGGTAATGAACCTATTGTTCTTGTATGATTAGACACAGTCTCATGAAATGATGTTGTTTGTATTTTCATTATAAACTAGTATTGAAGTTAATTTGTTTAAAAAATTATATTTATAATATATATATATATATATTACTATTTTTTATTTAAACTTATTTAATTCTTTCATTATAGAAAACATCATGATTTCCACTTTTTGTAAATACGATTACATCATTTGTGAGACTGTGGGATACAACCTCGTCAATGAGATATGATTCATTCACAATATATGTGAAATTTATTAATGATGGTATTACTAATATTATTCTAAATGTATGTAATAACAATTATTTTTTTTAAATTAAGAAAATATATTATTATTTTTAATTATTTTTAATACGATAAATAAATAGAAGTAGTGTTCATGTGTATGTTTGACCTACCGTCTCCCTGAAGAACATAATTCATTTTATATATTCAAATATTATAGATTATTATAAATAATAATTTTCTATTTATATATTTTTGTGTGTCTTTGTGCGAAATTTAAATCATGGTTTAAAGTTTGGAGATTTATGTTCCCGTCCTTTTTACGAAGTCATCTCGAACCCATTATCATGTACTTATTGTGGATTTTATGTACCATTGTTTTGGAGTTGTGGTTTGAGGTGTGTTTGGTAGTGTTTTTAAGAAAACATAATTAATTGATTGATGATCATGGTATTTGAATGGTTCAAAAAAGTGTGTTCCTAAACAATGTAAATCATGCAAATCTGGAAAGAGGGTTCGACACAGTTGGCAGATGGTTTACCCTAATTGGGCACCCCTGCATATCAAACCATGTACACAGGTTTTAATTAGCAAAAAATTAGTGTATAAATCACCAAATCACTCGAAAATCATTGATTTAAACCTAGGCTCATCCTTGATGAATTCTAGTTGATCTTATATCCTTCTAGAGGAATTTCAAGGTGATTTTATCAACATTCATTGACATCTAATTCCTATATTGAAGATATACCCTATTCCTGATAACTGGATTTCTTCCTGATGATTATCCCATTCATTACACTATTGTTATTTGATCATTTAATGGAATATCACCATAATTTACATGGATCTAAACCTATGAGTTGATATATAGATCTTGGGTTTCAGATATAGATCTAAAGATGCAATATATTCATCCTTTGGTCCTAATTTTGGTTTAGGGATTTAGATATGGGTCATGATTGACGTTGTTACACCACTCAGATTTTGGGGATTTATTCTTGGTAAACATCTAATAACAAACCATGTTATGTTGTCTAAATTTAACTCTCATAGTCCAGGATTTGATATTTGTATATGAGATTATTGATTGGATATATTACCTTGATAATTGATTTCCTAAATTGGTGTAATTTAGAATATTAATTTGATTGGTTGATGACTTGGCGATATAGATAATTAATTAAATCATTATTCATGGAACAATGGGTGAATCCCAAATACATATTTGATTTGAGTATTTTGTTTTTGGGTTGACTTATTGAATTTGTTTTGTAATGATAATTAATTGTGGAAAATTAATTATGACATTATATTTTTTTAAGTATGATAATTAATGGTGAATTAATTATGTTCTATGAAGATTATCAAAGGTAATTTATTGTGAGAAAAAGTTATTATTTGTTGAGATTTGATTAAGATAACTAATTTTAATGAATTAATTATCGAATAAGAATTATGTTTATTTATTAATTAATCTATGAATTAATTAATTGTTTGTGTGATTAGTTAATTATTGCTTTAGGTAATGTCTTTGATATGTTTAACATATTTTTGGATTATTAAAGGAGTGATGTGGTTAATACTTGAGAATTAATTAATGATTCAATGATTGAGAATGTTTTTTCCTAAACATTGCATTCTACTCCAAGTTAGAACATTTGAATTGTGCATGGAGTTCTTCCACAAAATTTATCAAATCAATAGATGAGGGGTTTTAGACATGGTGATCTACACTGAATGGGATTTGGGGTGAATGACATGTAATTCAAAACATAATGAATTAATATAATGAATTATGATTCAAATGTAATGTGTGAATTGAAACGGGGCCAAATGTGATGATTAAATAATGGATGAAAATGTGATAAATATATAATTATGCATTGTATTTATTGGATTATAAAATTTAATACACTATCATTTGACTAGATTTATTTTAGACACCATTGGTGGCTTCCTACTGAGTCTTACTCAAACCCAATTCGGGCTGCCTGATAGGCACCTGAGTAGACTTTTTTTCTAGAGAGGATAAGGGTAGGGGCCTAGGATAGGTTTCTGTTTGGGAATGGATCACGGGTAAGAGAACCATATATTGTTTGGGACCTTCATGGGAATAGTTGTGTTTTTATTTTCAATTACATGGTAAAAACACGTCACTTTCATAAACATAGAATGTTTTCTCATTTAGATGAGTGTTGAATTTTATATTTTTACTATCTAGTGACATCGTATTTCATTGTCTATTTATATGAATTTTAACTAGTTTATTGTCGTTTTCTTCTATTGATGTTATAATCTCATAAAAGTGGGAATAGTCTACCCATGACTTACTTACCAAACCCTCACTGCCAGTCGGCACAATCTAGTGTATCAGGAGGTGCTCTTGAGTCCATGTAACCCACCGGCATGGGGCCCTGTTTAGTGGCACCTCTGTCGGGACATCACAAAGTGGTATCAAAAGGAGTTTTGGATCCTCTGACTTGTTGGTAGTGGATAAGTTGTTGAACATAATTTGTTTCCCCTACAGGAATACTAAAATGAAAAATTTGTCTATCATGAATTCTGAAATATATAAAATGATTTAAATTTAAAATAATTGGGTTTTTAAATGAGAGTATTGATTAGTGAAATGAGTATAATTAAGTAATTAATTGTCGAATTGATTAATTTTAGATAACATGAATAATTAATTGTTGAATTAATTTTTTTGAATGTGAGTACCCCTGTTAACCAAGAACATGAGTATGATGGTTAAGGGTACTGATAAGGACTTGGTGTTAAAAGTGAGGCAATAAATGGTGAAGAACATGTTAGAACATGTTTTTTTTATTTTCTCCTCTTATGTTAATTTTATAATTCTGAGTTATGAGACGTAATATGCATGGTTTTCTATATAAATATATACCTACATGAATCTTTTTGAGATATAAACCAAGGGGTATGGCATATAATGAAATTTCAAAAAATTGAACTTGAGTAACTATTTGTGAATGTAGAGGAGGTGGTGGAGCTCTTCCTAGAGAGATTTGCATGTTTTATTCAATTTAAGGAGAGAGACCTAAGATTGTTTTTTAAAATAACTTCTATGTAGAAAAGTTAATTTTAGCTGTAGCACCCTCTGAAATATACTAGAGTGGGTATAAATGAGGTGGATAAATTTTGGATTGAATCTATAGAGAATATACATGACTATTTAGAGACTTCGACTAAGAGGGGAGTCAATTTGGCTGCTAATATATTGCGTGGATCTGTGATGCACTGATGTGACATTTATGTGTGATCTGGACAGACTGGTGATATGTTTATGAAGAACCTTCTAATGATGTCCTTGGAATAATTCAATCCAAATAAAATTGTGGCAATAGAAGGATTTAGAGTTTATGAATCTATCCTAGCGAAGCATGTCCCTAATTCAATACATTGAAAATTTCATAAATTTAAAACATTTTTCTCCAAATTTTGTGGTAGATTATTATTATTCATTAAAATGATATCAGGATGGGATTAAGTTTGATATTAATTCCTAGGCAGAAAAAGTTCTCAGAAATGTTGAATCAACCTCTTATTTCATAGGTAATCTTATGTTATTATTATAGTACTTGAAAGGTGGTTGTCACTAGACGATTTGAGAGTGGACCTTCTGAAAGTAGGAAATGACATTAAGAGAACATTAGTCTGGATAATGAAAAAAAGGGCCTTCTAGGGGGAACTGTTTCATATGAACTTACACATTTTCTTTTACGACAATACGGAAGGACATGACACTCTCACACACTTTCTCCTCAACGACCAGTGGAGTGCCATTTTTTCATCCATATATGGAACATATAAGAGTGTTGTAGGAAGCACCATCAGGCTGGTGCTGAGGGACCATCTATTCAATGTATGTGTGTTTGAATATGGTCTCCTTGAAAATATATGATGGGTAGTTGGAGTTCTTCAGATAGATGCAATGGAGGTAGTGGATGTAGTTCTATAGGGTATGAGTTCGCATATCAGTTGAGTGGTTCTAATCAGGGGAGTCAGATGATACCAAAAGGAAGAGGGGTAAGACAATAACATGTATAGTATCCTATTTTTTTAGAGTGAGGATGGGATATCGATATAGATATATTATATTCTTGAAGATTCCACTTTAACTAGTTCCTTGTTTGATATTGATGCCTCCCATTCCTTTATATCTTCGAATCATGTTAATGGTTTAATCCTAAACACGGGGTCTATAAATAGAGTGATGAATATCTATACACTATTGGGAACATGGTATGAAGATATCTATTTGTGAAAAGGTTTTTCACTAGAGAACAGAGAGTATCGTTTCCTTTGGATTCTCTATGTACTTGATATAACGGGCTTTGACTTGATTATGGGTATAGACTAGATTGTCACATATAGAGCCCACATCGATTGCTACCATAGAAGAGAAATCATTGTGTCTCATAATGGTGACCAGTATGTTCATTGTGGTGAATCGTATAACCATTAAATACAAGATGGGGCAATTACTTAACTACTAGGATAGATCACATCCCATGTAGCTTGTATCAATCTCCATGAAGAAATTTGTATGAAAGACATCCTTCCACCAATAGTATAACTAGTCAATGATGCATTTGCAAAAACGTTATAAGGGTTGATACCGAATGGAGATGTGGAATTTACAATTGAGATCATTCTTAGTGTTGATCTAGTGTCTATTACACATTACAGAATGTCACTAACTGATCTTCAAGAACTCAACACGAAGATGGAAAAGTTGGAGGATAGACGGTTTCTTTGTCCAAGTATGTCACATTTCGGATCACGTATCTTTTTTTGAGAATAAGGATATAGGGGGTTAAAATTTATGTGTTTATTATAAGAAGATGAAAAAGGACCGTGAAAATCGAATATCCTCCACACAAATCGATGATCTATTCAACCATAAAAATGGGACTTGGGTGTTCTTAATGATCAATCTCTTATCATAGTACAATAATGTAAGATTTCGGACTTCTCATATACCAAAAACTTCTCCTAGAATCAGGTATGACCTTTATGAGTTTTTCATAATGACTTTTGGGTGGAATAACACTCCCTTAAGTGTTTATAGAAATAATGAACAAGATCATTCATCCGTATATGGATCAGTTAGTTGTGGTGTTTGTGGAAAACATCTTGATGTACTCCATGTCTCGTGAAGATCATGACCAATATCATTACATCATCTTGAGTACACTTCGATAGCAATGGATATTCTCTATGCTATCTATGTTTTTGTTTTTGATTGACATGGTACATTTTTTTGGGCACATCATCTTAGAATAAGTTGTTGTAGTAGTCCAAGAAAAGGCAAAATTAGTAGTTTCTTGGGAGAATTATAATGATGTTATTGATTTTCAAAGCTTTTTTGGATTATATGGATATTACATTAGGTTTATCCATGACTTTTCTTGATTGAAAGAACCCCTTTTAGGTTTGAAAAATAATAGAGTATAGTTTGAATGGATGGAAGCATGTGAGAATTATTTCTACAAGTTGAAGAATTGGTTGACATTAGAACCAATGTTCATCTTACCTGAGTCAGGTGAGGAGTATATGGTGTATTTTGATGCTTCTGAGATACGACTCAGAGATGTGTTGATGTAGGGGGATCAAGTCAATGGGTATGAGACATAGTAGTTGAATCCACATGAATACAATTACCCCACACACAACCTTGAGTTTCCAGTGGTGGTTTATGCTCTTACGTATTGGAACCACTATCATTTTTTTGAAATGTTTACAGTTTTTATAGATCAATAAATCTTGAAGTATATATTACCACAACGTGACTTGAATTGTCGACAGTGATGATAGGTAGAGTATATTCAGTCCATTGATTAAGAACTAGCATATACACCTATAAAGGTGAATAATGTAGATGATTCCTTAAGAAAGAATACTATGACTTAGTTTGTAAATGATTTGAGTAAAAAGTGGATAATGATGAATTTTAGGGATGAAAATCATGTGGAGGTTTAGGAGAATCCTGTAAAGATGGCTAGGTTTTCTATAGCAGTTGATTCTAAACTCTTGAGAATGATCAGGGACCTATAGTATGACGATTCACAGTGTTTAACCTAATGGGAAGCCTTGAATGTTGGGAAACAACTTCATGCTTTTTAATAGATTTGGATGAGATCATATATGTGATAAGTTGGTATATTGGGCTTATGATTATAAGATAGGAACTCTTGTATAAATTTCATGCCTTGAAGTGGGTGGTACATCCTAGGGTGAATAAAATTTATCGTGACCTATGACAACTATTTTGGTTTCCAGGAGTGAAGAAAGGAGATAGCAGGTTTCGTAACAATATGTTACACCTGTTATCAGGTGAAGTTAGAGCATCAACAACCTAGAGGCCTTCTATAACTATTTCATATAATGTAAAGGAGGTGGTACAAAATAACTATGTAATTTGTGGTAGGTATTATAATGATTATTAGTAATGATGAGGAAATTATGGTCTTTCTGGGTTAAATTAAATATATTTCACACTTATAACCAATAAAAGAAAAAATTACATTTGGAAGCAGGGGAGAATTGTATGTTCAAGATATAGTTCATTTGCTAGGGGTTCCATATACTATAGTTTCATATTTTGATTCACACATTACTTCACTCTTTTGGAATTGATTACCTAGGTTTAATAAAACTCATGTATTGTTGAGTGCGACTTTCCACCCACAGGCATATGGGTTGTTAGAGCGTACCATACATGTGTAAAAGAATGTATTGCAAGAATGTGTGATTGACGTTTGTGGCTCCAAGTATAATAAGATCACGTAGTTAACAGAAAACTATACATATGTCACCATACGAAGAACATTATGGTAGAAATTGTTGATCACCACTATGTTGAATATCGGCAGGTGTGTCATAGATGTTTGGACCATATCTCGTGAAGGAGACACCAAAGATCCTATAGTTCATTCGAAAATATATGGATACAACTCAGATTCGGATGAAGTTGTATTCTAATAGATGTAGATGACCCCTAGAGTATAAATAGGGTGATCGTGTATTCCATAAGGATTCACACAGTTTGGGTCACCAAAGGATATAGAGGTAGGGAATGTTGGTTCCCAGGTTTGAAAGACTTCTTGAGGCATTGGACAGAATCAGGCCAGTGGTATATGGATTGTAACTTCCAAAAATATCCAACATTATGCAAGATGTTTTCCATGTTTCAAAATAGTTACAGTATCACCCCACCCTTCTAATTTGGCTTATGTGAATTAGAATGAAATCATTATAGATTCGTTCTTTGAGTAGCATCTGATGCGTGTGGTCGACCTTATTGAGAATGTGTTGTGGGGAATGATTGTACCAATAGTTCGGGAGTAATGGAAACGTGGATGTGTTCAAGAAGAAGCTAGGGACTGTGAAGCATACATGAGTGCTCTATATAAAAATCATTTGGGTTCAGAATCATATTAAATTTTTCTAGTGCAACTTCAGAATGAGATATTATAAATTTTGGATATTTGAAGATCCTTCCATTTTTACGAAGTCATCCCACCCCATTTTCATTTACATTTTGCTGTTTTTAAGTACCTTTATTATGTAGTTTTGGTTGGAGGATTGTTTTATTGATATTTTTTTTAAAAATTACTAGACATAGGGATATGTTGGGTTTGAAAAATTATTCGCCTAAAACAAAAAAAACTAGGAAATAGGTTCACATGTTTAGCCCATTTCTTACCATAACTGGGCAACCCTACCCAAGAAACCATGTGAGCAAGTTTTAATTATCCAAATAATGGTTTTTAAATCACATGAACCTATTAAACTCTTCTTTTTCTACCAATACTTGGTCATAATGAATTCAAGGTGATCCCAATAACATTTAATTTTATTCTATGTTGATTCGATCATCATTATTAGATATCTAAAGACAATATTGAAGATCCAATCTCTTCCTCATAATGGGATTTCATCCCAACACTTCTCTTATTCATTCCTCAATATATTATTTCTTCTTTCCATGGAAGATATCCACCATATCAATGGATCTAAACCTATTATTTGAGATATATATCAAGGAGTGTGGATCTTTATCTTGACATTCAAGATCATGATGATTTGGATCTTAATTTTGGTATAGGTATTTAGATCTGGATCATGGATAATGCCATTGTTCCCCATGGATTTTGGGGATTAACATTGGGAAAAATTTGTCAATTAACCAATGATTGTGGTCAAAATAGAAATCTTATAGACATGGATTAGATATTTGATTTGATATTGTTTATTGGATATCTTCCTTTGATAATAGATTACTTAAATTGAAGTAATTATGGATGTTAATTTGACTCGTTGTTTCCTTGGAGATATAGATGTTTAGTTGGTGATTTAATCAGGGATCACAGGAGGATGTCCATATAGATATTTTATTTTGAGATATTTTATGGGTTAAGATATTGTGAATGTTTTTTATGATAATTAAATAGTGGAAATTAATTATTAGATGATGCTTGGATATGTGGGAAAATTAATGGTTAATTAATTATACTCCAAGATGTTGATAAAAGATTATTATGTGTGAAAATTAATTATGATATGTTTAGATTTTATTTAAATTATTAATTTTGAAGAATTAATTATGGAGTTAGATTTCTATTGTTTGATTAATTAATTATTGAATTAATTCATGGGTTATGTGATTAGTTAATTGTTTGGTCAACTAATGGATTTGATATTTTTAACTAATTGTAATATTAGTAATGGAATGAAGTATTTAATTATTGGGAATTCATGAATGATTAAATGATTGAGAATGTGAGTGCATGAAATGGAATTCTAGACCGATTTAGTAGTTGGGACCTGGATATGGCATTCCTCCCCAATAGTAATCCACACATGAGATGTTGGGTGTTAGACATAGTGATCTACACTAAATTAGATTTGGCGTGATTGGCATGGCGTTTAACACTAAATGATATTTGGGGATCATGACATGGAATTCAACACAAAATTAATGGAAATAATGAATTATGATTCAAATGTATGAAATAAATTGAAAATGGGTCTAATATGATGATTATAGAAAGGATGAAAATATGATAACTAATTAATTATGAATTTTATTCATTACTTCATAGAATTCAATACACTATCTTTTGACTGGACTTGTTTTAGACACTGTTGGTGGTGGCCTACTGAGTCATACTCACACTCTAGTTGAGCCGCCTGATCAACACCTGAGTAGTATATATTGTTACATTCCATGATAAAGGCACGATCCTGGGATAATATGTTGTTTGGGTATAGATCATGAGTTAAAGAACCAAATGTGTTTTGGGACCCACTTGGGATCCATTGTGTCTTAATTTTCTGTTAAATTATTGAAACATGGAACATGCATTGTCGTAGAATGTTTTCCATTTCAATTGAGTAATGTATTTTCAATTTTTTCTATCATGTGAAATACAATTTCTTTGGTTAATGATATTATTTTCCACTTGTTTAATATTTTTGGCATCCATTGGTGCCTTATTCTAATAAAAGAGAGTATAGTCTCCCTACTAATAACTTACCAGACCCATGATACATGTCGACACCCTATATAAAATAGGAAGGCAATGTCATGACCCGTCCCCCGAGACCCGTGAAGTGACTACCCCAAGAACACCTTCCATTAGCTAGGGGTAGGAGACTAGCACCAAAGGTGTATTCCCTAAAACTGGGAAGGCATTTCCTTTATAACTTGTATCACACAAAACCAAGAACACAACAAGATATGAACACAAGTAAACTGAATAGAAAATAGAGTGAGTACATTAAGTTAAAAGGGGACATAATACATGCCCAACTGGAATGTACAAGAAAAACTAGAAAGTACGTGATGGAAAATAAGTTTGAAGAAGCACCAAGATCATCCACTGCGAATCCTACCAGAAGGGTAGGTACTACTCACGAACATCCGTCTCTGTAGTTCACCTCGTGTGAATTCCACCTCCAAGCCACCTCCAGTCCTGGTACTCTCGTCCTCGGTCAGCATTGTCTGTCATCTACAACAATCACAACATGATGCAGACATAGAATGTGCAAGGGTGAGTATAATGATACTCAAAATGGACCCCGAGACCCTCATGGTCAATCAAAATAATCCAAGGATAAACCTAACAACATGAAATCAACTAAAAACCCAATATTTGTATATACACATACATATACCTAAGTTATCAAGTATACCCATCTCAATCATGAGGAAAACAGAGAGTCTAACTCAAATCCAAATGCTCAACTATTCCACAATGGATGAAATATCATGAAGGGAAGTACCATAGAGGTATGGAACATAGAAGAATACTTATAAGGTATTACCGGGAAGGAATGTACCACACATGTATTAACTCTGAACACACAAGGTATAACTTATATACAATAGAATATATGATTTGAAATAACTACTAAATCATCTTAATATGTTAAGAGGCTGACCCACACATGATTTCTTGGTGCTGACCCACACATGATCGCTAGGTGATGACCTCCAGAGGATCGCTCTGTGCTAACCCACATAGGATCTCGAGGTGCTGACCAACACAGGATTGCTAATTTATGACCCACATAGGATCTCTCCGGTAGGCCCACATGGAATCTTTGAGTGGTTAATTAGGGGAAACATAATCTCAGACCCAAGAAGGTTCTCTTCCTTATGTTAAAGCCAACTACTCGGTTCCCGCACTATGCTCTCTTGTCTCCGGGAGGATCTGATCCACAAGCCACTAGTCGATACAACAACATCCAAGAAGACCCAGAGAGATGTATCCCGAAGGACCCCCATGTTATATTAGTCTCAACACAATATACGATGTTTCAATCAACCACGGTCTCTGATTTAAGAGCCTTTTAGTCCCAAGGGCCCGATTGGATTCGTGATCGATCCATCACAAATGTTTTCCAAAGTTATCCAAATCTCCATTTAGGTATATAAAAGGGAAAAAATCACTCCAAGATTTCCATCACCATGGGTTGTTCGTCGATCCGACATTCAGTGCCAAAGTTATGGCAAAATGAGCATAATTGGGTCGTAATAGGTCTGGGTCTGGTCTGACCCAGTCAGACCGACCCGAACTGTCCTGGGCTGGCCCGACCCGGTCTGGGTCGACCTGGCCAGACCCGCTGGGGCCGGATGGGCCCGATGGGTTGCCATGCATGTTCTGTTTGGCCCATCCTGTTGGCTCTGGCAGGCCCTGAGGGCTACAAGGGGCCATAGAGCGGCTCAGCCGTGGGGTAATGCAGGGCTACAGGGCGGCTCAGTCGTAGAGGGTGTCATGGGGGAGGCTCAACTGCGGGAGTTCCACGACGGTGCGGGGAATATCAAAGGGTCATATAATTTTGGAGGGTCACGGGTGGTGCGGCTAGGAAACGGGGTGGAGCAGCACGCCGCAAGGTATTGAGGCGAGGCAGCGAGGCGGTGCGGCTCGGCTGCAGGGGGGTGCAACAGTCTGTGAGGAGGCACGATAAGGCCATTGGGGGTTCTGTGAGGGCGTGAGGTCGCAGGGCGGCTTGGCAGGAGTTGCTTGGTAGGGGTGGCTTGGCCAGGAAGGTGGAGGCCAAAGGGGGGTGTAGATAGCCATGATCGCGGCGATGAGGCTACTAGGCTGCAAGGCAGACCGCGGGCGGAAGATGACCATGGGGCGCGGAGGTCACGGGAAAAAAAGCACCATCAGGCATGGAGGTAGCGGGCAGCGGTGGCCACGGGGCGACATCGTTTCCCTAATCACAGTCATCGAGGTTGATAACTGACCACCTCCATCGCAAAAAACACCACAAATAATCACACGAATTAGAGAGATGGCAGTCCATGTTTGTTTGTCCCCCACACTCTGCATTAGTGCTATTGAAACCAGTTATAATCTCTCTAGTATTATGATGATTTGTCAAGAACGAAAAAGGGAAGAATTTGAAACAACCCCCCTACCTCATTCATTTGTTATCGTCAATGAGGAAGGAAAGATGATTGTCAATTGAAGACATCGCATATTGGAGGATGTCAAGAGGAAGTAGTCAATTTCATGCATCGTCGTTCATCGTTTGATGAGAGTTCTTCATAGAAGAAGTTCTTCATGGTTGAATTTATTCAATGGAGATAATTCTCCCAATTCTCCAAGTTCCTCTTTTTCTCCAAGAGAATCCCCCACCCCATTCCACCAAAAATCAATTAGCCCACATAATAGAATATATTGGAAAAATGTAAAATGGAATCATTAATTAATTGAGTTGGTGTATTAATTAAATGGGGGTGGCATAATTAATTAAGGGGTAGTTCAAAATTCATACACTCATTTAAGTGGGAGGTTCAAAGGGGATTAAACAAAGGTGTTCCCCACCACTATAAATAATCGTTGGATGTTTTAGGTTCGGTGGTCACCACCACCATAACATCAAGTGGAGATTTAATTCTGGCGGTCCCCAACTCTCAACATCTACATGGATTTTCAAAATAAAAATAAAAATAAATCTACAAAATTTTATGCTTACTTTATTCTTTCAAAAATACGTGAAAAGATAACATCCACCCTCGACCTACTGTAGTCAAGGTGATGGTCTACATAAGAGAATATCAGCACTAAGAGATCAACAGTGCCCTCTGATTTCAATTTCCAGCATCAGTTCAAATGGTAGATATTTTTTATCGGATGTTTACTAAACGTACCCGAAATAAAGTTCATAAATTCTTTCTGAGATCTTTGGGACTCAGAATCATGTGATGTCAATTTTTGCGGACTCATAAAAAAACCATTTAGTTAAAAAAATAATTTACATGGAAATTCCAGGTCATTACATTCTCCCCACCTCATGAATTTACAACCTCGTAAGGCACAACTCAAAATAAATGAATAAGTGGATGTACGGAGCACACATTTGAGCCAACCAATATAATGTGGTCTCCTGGAGGTTACTGTTATGCCAGCAGACACACACCCGAGGTATCGACGGACCACAATGGACCTTATCATGTCAATCCTCAATCTATGCCCTCTGTAAAATTTTCCCAATCGTCAATGTCCAACATGTCGTGGTCAATTATGTGGGAAGGGTAGTGCATGTATCTCCTCTAATGGGATACATGGAAGACTTCATGCACCTGTGAAAATTGAGATGGGAGAACCAAGAAGTAATCCATCTTTCTAACTCTGATGACGACCTGGAAATTTCCAATGAACCTCATAGATAACATGACACCTCAGCCAAATCGTTGTAAACCTCTTCGATGTGAGACTTGTAGAAAACATGGTCACCATCCTCAATCTCCAGAGGTCTTTGTCTCCAATCAGAATACGACTTCTTCCTGCTCTGTGTCGTCTTCATCCACTCCTGGTTGATCTGAACCTTCTCTGTAGTTGACCATGCCTTATCTAGTCCCACTAGTGATGACTCCCCATGGTCAGTCCAGCACAAAGATGATCTCTAAGGTCTCTCGTACAACTCCTCAAAAGGTGACATCCCAATGGTGGAGTTATAGCTGTTGTTGATTTAAAACTCCACCAAAGGCATGTGATCCTCCCAGATGCGACCAAAGTCAAGGTCTCTAGAACTTAGCATGTCCTCATGGGTTTGAAAGGTCCACTCAGTCTGACCATCCATCTAAGGATGGATGGTGGTGCTCAAACTAAGTTTCATCTCAAAAGCCTCCTACAACCCCTTCTATTGCTGGGAAGTAAAAAATGCTTCACGATCAGAGGAAAATGTCAAGGGTACTTCATGTAGCCGCAAAATCTCTTGCAAATAGAGGTGTTCCAAGCTCTCTACTGAACTGTCTTCTCTGATAGGCAGCAAGTGGTCCGACTTGGTGAGTCAGTCAACGACCACCCAAATCGAGTCATAAAACCTAGATTTATATGGTTTTATTGTCACCAATTCCGTGTATATCCCATCCCACATCCACTACGAAACCTCTAAAGGCCGATCCAAGCATGCTGGTACCTAATGCCCCGACTTCACTAGATGAAAAGTGAGGCATCGAGAGACAAAATTGGTTACTTATTTCTACATTCCTGCCCACCAGTGTTGTCATTGTAGGCCCCGATACTTCTTCTCCATTCCTGGATATACCGCTATAGGGGATTTGTGGAAGTCCCTCAACACTTCCTTATAATGTGACATTGTTACCATGTTACATCCTCCGAGAAGGATGACATGCTCCCCACCTTCAGAAAATCCATTAGGAGCATGTACTATTTAAATCCGAGCATGTTTCATCTCTTTGTTAGCGTCCCCACACTGTGCCTCCCCGACTCGCTGATGAAATGATGGAGTGGCTGTAAGAGACTGAATAAAATATGCTCAATATCTATCCAAAAAGGATATCTGTAATGCGGCCAACTACTCCTTTTCCTCAACTGGAACCTATAAAACTGCTATCTGGCTGAGTGCCTCTTCTACAACGTTCCCCTTCCAAGGAGTATTGACTATCTAAAAGTCATAGTCCTTGGGGAACTCAAGAAAACATCATTGTCTCATGTTCGTGTCCTTTTGAGATAAGATATACCTGAGACTCTTGTGATAAAAGTGGACTATAAAATGATCTCCCATCAGATTGTGTTTCAATATCTTCTAGGAGAAGACCACAACTACTAACTATAGTTCATGTGTAGCATATTTCTTCTCTCACTGTCTCAGTTGTCGAGAACCATATTTGATCACTTCATCCTCCTAGATCATGACACATTTGATCCCTATATCTAATGCGTCACCGTAGACTAATAACAATACACCCTCATCTAGAATATTCGTGATGGGGCACTAGTCAGCCTCTACCTCAGATCCTGAAAATTGCACTGGCATTTCTCCGACCAGACGAATGGTTTCCCCTTTTTTGTAAACTCTAATAGAGGTGTTGCATTTCCATAGAAATATGGACCAAATATCTGGAAGTATCTGACCCAAACTAGGAATCTTTGTAACTTCATCACCCTCCTAGGTGGCTCCCAAGCAAGTACCGCCTCAATCTTCATTAGATCCACTGCAACACTAGCCTCGCATATGACGTGTCCCATATAGTAAACATTTTGGATGAAGAATTTTCACATTGAGAGATTACCATAATGATGGTGATCTCAATTTTTGTACATTACTATATGAAAATGATGGGCATGCCCTACTTTTTTCCTAAGTAGATAAGAATGTCATCAATGAATACTACTACAAAATGATCTAGGTATGGCTGAAATGTACTGTTCATGAGTCCCATGAACACTACTAGAGTGTTGGATACACCAAATGTCATAACCAAGAACTCATAATGGCCAAACCAACATCTAAACCCCTTGTTTTTCATATCCTTGTCTCATACATTGAGTTGGTGATAGCCTGATCTGAAGTATATCATTGAGAACCACCATTCTTTCAATAGATGATCAATGAGGTCTTTGTTCCTCGGAAGATGGTACTTGTTCTTCACCATCACCTCATTCAGGCACTGGTATTCATCACAAAGAATCAATCTCCCACCTGCCTTCTTGGTGAAAAAAACAGGGCTGCCAATGGAGAAAGACTAGGTAGAATTAATCCCTTCCACTACTAGTCCTCTGGATGTACTCACACCTCACGAAGCTCCTTGAGATACATCTGATATGTTGGTGTAGATATCAGTGTTGTCCTGGGGTACATATTAATGCAAAGATCAACCTATCTGTGAGGATATAGTCCTAGACCATCATCAGTGAAGACATTTGTGTACTAGTCCAACACTACTGGATAACTTGGACTCTCTATATGAAATGCTCAAATGACAAGGCCTACCAACTGATGAGTGATCAGCTACACTCTCCTTCGGATAAGTCCATCATGTGCTGTAAAGGATTCCTTTTTTTTTCAGTGAAGGTAAACCATGCCCCATCCATGCGAACACATCGCACATTGAGCCAAATATAGTCAATCTGGGCATGAAATATAGATTACTAATCCATACACAAGATGATGTCGTAAGGAAATGATGCCACAACTAGGATATCCTACCCGATGATCTCTCCTCATAGAGTAATCTCACACTTCCTGAACCAGTGCATAATTGTCGAATATGCTCAGGTCACAGTCTATTTCTGTAATGATCAAGCCAACGACTCCATCAGAATCCCCGAGCTCTGGACAAGGGTCATGGATATTAAATAATTATATGCACCTATGTCTATAAGTACTGAATCTAAGGTTGAGTAGACACAGATTGTACATAGTATCATCTCTGGAGTGCCATTGTTGTAGGCCTCAGCTGCCTGGAGCTGAACTCGCCCCTATCTTCCTGCTCCCTGTGGTCAGGGAGTAACACCTAGTGGTGGTGGTGTTATCATCTCGAATCATCTCCCACCGCCAGCTATACGAATAAGTCCTCTACCATGTCTGCCTTCCCCATGCAAACCTCCTCGATTGAACCTCTGCATCTACCTAGGAGTTCCTTTGACTATCTGTTGATCATCCTTACGATGGGTTGGATTGTCACGAGCCCTGTGACCCTACCTACCACATGCGTAACACTTCCTACTCCTTGCATAACAGGATCTACCTCGTGTGTCCAACACAACCGAACCTAAATCCTGTTTTCATTTACCTGATGGTCTGGTCCTTTTGGACCACTGTGTCATCTGTCTTTTTCCCGCTATAGAAGACTCTATTATGTGATGACTATTAGTAGGTCTCGTTCCTGGTGACTACTCCTCAAGAAAACTCTCTACTAGGAGGGATCCCTCTAACACCCTCACCTACATCGAGATACAGAGTGAGATCATCGAAGACATGATCTCCCGCGTGAGTCCCTTCTTGATGGTCTATGCCCTGATGAATAGGTATCAAATCATATATTTGTAGTAGTGTGAGAGGTCAGCGAACCATGCAGAGTACTGATCCACAGTCATGTTGCCCTCCTGTAGATGAAGAAGCACCTGTATGTGCACTGCGCGAATAGTCACTGGGACAAACTCTTCCCGAAATATGCTCTCGATGAATGGCTAGAAAAGTGCCACCTCATCGTGAGCCTGGAGCATCAAGCTACACCATCTGCATGCTACTTCCTATAGGAGGCTAGTGTTAAGGATCACCAAATATCAGTTGGTGTCCCTACTAGTCAGAAGTCAGTCACTATGGCCACCAACATATCCTCAACCGCATGTGTGTCTGTCTCTCCCCAGAACCTGGGTGGCCTCTAGCATGGGAATTTATGAAATGCTCTCAATTAGCATTCACCCTATGCTTTTTGGGTGGATTGCATCAGTTGAACAAAAGTTAATGGAACCGCTAGTTCCTCCACTGGTGCCACTAATAGAGGAGGTCCCTACACTGAGGCATCAACGCTCGGTGAGATATCAGTGTGAACTACATCCAGAACCCTAGCCGGATGACATCATGGATGAATCCTAGAATGAAATAGGTGTGCCATGGTCAAAAAGTTATACCTTGTGGTATGACTCAAGATATCACAAAGAAAACTCTTAGATACATACACACAATCATTGTTTTCATTCCCTGAGTCTGGAATCAGAAGTTAGGGTCATGGTGTATGGATACGGTCACTGCAACACCATTACTGGATTCCCTAAACTGATAACCACACTCAATACTCTTAACAATATTGTTGTTAAAAAGAACGATCAGAGTCCTAGGTTATACAATAGAACTGACACCTATGATACCAATTTTTAATGTCTTGTCCCCCGGGGGCCATGCAGTGACTACCCCAAGCTCGACATCCTTAGCCCAGAGGTTGGAGACTAGCACCAAAGGCGTATTTCCAAAAATAGGTAAGGAAATTCCTATATAACCATTAACTCACACAACCAAGCACGCCAAAAGATAAAAACACAAGTAAACTAAATATTAAATAGAGTGAGTATAGTAAGTAAGAAGGGGCTACAATACAAGCCCAACTGGAAAGTACAAGGAATAATGGAAAGTACAAGACATATAATAAGATATAAGAATCTCTTGGATCGTTCACCTCGAATCCTACATGAAGGGTAGGCACAAATCATGAAGGACTGTCTCTGCGGTTTTCCTCGTCTAACATCCACCTCTGATCCACCTCTTGTCCGGGATCTCTCGTCCTCCGTCAGCGTAGTTCGTCATCTCCACCAAACACACCACGGTGTAGGCATAGCCTGGTGCAGGGTTGAGTATAATTATACTAATTAGGGACCTTGAGACCCTAACGGTCTCAGAAAATCGACCAAGGATAAACGACACAATGTGAAATCAACTGAAAACCCTACTTAGGTATATTCCCATACATATTCCTAAGTTACCATGTATACACTTCTATATTCATTATTCATTATTAATATATTTTTAATCTCCTAAATATAAATTTATTATTAGTTTATTATTAATTTATTTATTTATTTATTATTTATTGAATCTTATTTATTATTTATTTAATAATTATTAATTAATTACAAATTACTTATTAAATGTTTCATATTTCATATTTCCTATTTCATATTAAATATTGTGATTCAAATATTAATTATAAATTATTAATTTTTAATTTTATACTTATAAATTATTAAATATTAGTTATTATCAATTATAAAATATTAGTTATTATTAAATACTAATTATTTATTAAATATTAAATATTGGGATCCAACTAGATTAAAACTCCCCATTGATGTTCTGGAAAATAAGTGGGAGGAAAAATCGACAGAGATTATTATAGGTTTACCACGTACCTCCATGGAATTGTAGGAGGAGCTTGGGAGTTTGTTACTCTTGAGCATGGATTTTCATCCGATGATTGATGGTCAGAATAAGATGACCAATAATGATCTAGAGGACAAGATAAAGTCTTGAGTATTGGACATCAGACATAGTTGTGAGGACCACCTACCACTGGTGGAGTATTCATACAACAACAGTAACCGCTCAACCAGTGGTATGACACTATTTGAGGCATTTTACGGGTGACCATGGCCGTCACTTGTTTTCTGGACTAAATCATGAGAGTCATCACTCATGGGATCAGAGTTGGTATAAGCTACAATTATGGTGATGGAGATCATATAAAAGAAGATGAAGATAGAAAAGTGCTGAAATAAATATTCTGATGATAGATGATGGAGACCTTTCGAGTATAAAGATGTGGTCCATGTCTTACTTTACGTCTCATGTCGGTGAGTGTTGCAAAGATTTGGCTGAGGTGGATATTTATCTCTGAGGTTCATCATCCATTTTGTGATTCATTGAAGAGTTCAAAAGGTCATGTATAACATATCTCTACCTGAATAGTTTCATTTGGTACATAATGTCATTCGCGTGTCATAGTTGAGGATTTACGTGAATTACCACGTGACATGTTCTTCTAACTCAGGTCATCATACATGGGAAATAACATGGGTCAACAGACATGTCATGTGACCCTTATACATTCCAAGTATTATTTTCTAAATAGCTTGATATCCTTTTCCAACATAACATTGACATGTTTTGTTTCGGTTAGTTCCCCATTCTCGTTTCACTAATCATCAGTTTGTACCATTTCCATTATACAAGAGTACAAACACCTTCAATAGTACATTCGTTGTAGAGTCTAGAATCTTCTATGAGAGGCCTAGAGAAGGTTCCTCTTTCCATTCATTTTCCCAATGTAGAGTCTGTTTATTGATTTTACCAATCCCACCAGACATCAATCCTCTACATTGAAGGTTAATTAAGATGAGAGATGGAATAATCTATGTCCCTTTTTATGATAGTTATTTTTGTGTCACGATCTTCCCACATGTTTAGTTTGTTCTCTAAGAATGAGTGTATAAAATTAAATATTCAAATCTATCCGCATATCTCCCTATCTCTCAATGCGATTCATGATGAACAATACGTCTAAGATGGAAATTATTAGGGATATCAGAATTAGGAGTGAGTTATCATATAAAAGTACATCTTGGAATCATTGGACTGAATCCCTAGTGTTGATATGTGGTCATTGTGGCTTACCTCTAGACTACATGTCAAGGATTGAGTATATCTAGATATGTTTTTGATATATGTATTGTAGAAATTTCCATGTGGAGATAATTGTACCATTACTCATTGTGTTTATTTCTGGTTTTGGGATATCATACTGAGTATTTCCATACTCATCCATTGACTGGAATTGACTTTATGTGTCTGGTCTTACGCAGACGACTGACCGTTTGATGTAGTCTGTGGAGCACCGGGACTAGAGAGAGATCTTTGTGAGTTCTAGATATGTTGTGGTGTTCCTACAGATTTGAGTATGAATCTTAGTAACTATATTTTTTACTAGATGGACATTGTATTTATAGACACTTTATTTTGGTGGGATTCCATTTTGGCCCATTTTACTAGAATATTATTTTCATTCTTGTTGTACTCTATTTGTTGGGTTTAGTGTAATGCATGAATTTTTGTTCCTTAGTGGGTAACAAATTTATTAATTTTTTGTACATTCATTCTACTAATATTAATTTCATATCATTTAGATTTTCATAAAATTTATTATTTGTGATAAACAAGTTTTTCTCTATGAAAATATTTTTATGCTAAATAAATTGAATTTTTAAAAAGGCTTTTCTTCACAACACACAACATTGACTCACCGTTATTTGTTGCTTCATCACTCATGGATTATTTTTTTATTACGTATATCATTTTTTATATTCATTCTGGATCCTCATATTTTATTTATAAAATTATGCTTTACAAATATTATATGAATCCCATTCAATTTTTGTGTTATTTCATTACTATGATTATTCTACATTCAATGTGGAATAAGTAGTAATGATCATTTATGAATGATCGGGTGGAATCCAAATTAGAAAAATTTAATTCATTTATAAATGTGATATATCTCATGATACTATGTTTACTATATGCGCAAGTGATTATAGAATTTTTCACAATGATAATGTTAGTATTTAAAGACATATATTATGTGTGAACATTATAGAAGAATTGTTCACAACTCATTGTGGTATTTAAACATGATGACATTATGTTCAATTTTTATGCATATAGCACATTCCTTTTATATATAAAATGTTTCCCTCTTTATTATGATGATGATATTATAAATATGTTACAATGAGGTTGGTTTTGAAATCCCATGTAATATTGATTCCTGTGCCTTATTCCACCTCTCTCTAGGATTTTAGATCACCCATTTTTTTGATGTATATCCTCAAGTTATTACGTAAAATAATGTAAAAAATATCTTTTATAAGTTTAAAGAATATGATTTATATACACTTTTTAGTATTATGATTTATACATGTTTTATTATTCTTGTTTTAAAAGGAAAATTATCATTTGGGTCCTAGATTTTTTTCACTATTATGTTGTTTATCATAAAATAAATTAATTGTCATTTGTAGAATAGTCTTGCTACAATCATTGGAATAAGAACATGTTTTATAAAATTCTAGATTCATTATTATAAAAAATTGTGAAACCATAACTATTTTACTATGTATATGTAAAATATCCTTGAATAATAATTTTTAAAAAATTAAAAACATAGGGTACCATAACATATGACTTTAAAATAAATTAGGTCAATCATTTTCTGAATATGTTGAGTTATTTTTTCTTCAAATATCAGTGGTGGGATTATTGAAATCCATGTTCTTGTCTCTTATCATATTTATGTACATGGGAACATTCCTCTATTAAATCACAAGATACATCCCTTTGTGAAATTTGATGCTATACTGGCATTGAGTTGTTTTGTTTATATATATAATAGAACAACTATTGGGAAGAGGAATCCACATTTTATATTATAATATATTCTATGTAAATGAATTAATGAATGATTGATCATGAATATCATTTGTAAAATCCCTCAAATGCATGGATGTTGATCCCCTAGAAAGAATCACACTATTCCAAAATGGTTGATTCACTGGAAAATATCAACTTTAATGAATTTCCCATTTTTAGGGAATACACAAGTGTATTTCTGGATGAGTAACTTATACTTGCAATAGATAATGAGAAACATTTCTCTATAGATTTTTTACTCGGATCATATAATATCTTAAAAAACACCTTATAGTATTTATCATATCAAACTAGAGGAGATAAAGAAGCATCTAGATGATAATTTTGAAAATTCTTTCATACTCCCAAATGCATCACCTTTGGGTGAATGTGTTATGTATTCAATTAAAAATAGTGGATAAACTATGTTTAGTATCTATTAACAGGTGCTCAAGGGACACAGATTTGGTTGTGGCCCTCTATTCTTCATGTAGTGGCATGGATAGGGTTCTGAAGCATGAATTCGATAGCACATGTTCATCAGCGCAGATGATTCTGATTCGGATTCTTGTGGTGTTTCAGATATATGATGTCCTTTGGATTCTTCTCTGCATCATGGGTGACAACTTCTAGGGTTTTTGAAGTTGGAATTTTTTTCTATGAAAATGGATTCATGGCTATGAGGTGTTTGTACTGGATTTTCACATCTCATTGCACCTTGTTTTTTTCTTACCATTGGTCCTGTTCCTCATGTCCGCTGAGGAGAAAGTGTTCTGGCTCCCTTTAGAGTTGATGGTGTGAATGGATTCTTTCATAGAGGTTTTAGATCCTGACGATGGTCATTTTCTGTTCAATCCATGGCTGCTCAACCTTCTTTGACCTCATATTACTCTGTTCCTCCCCATGTCGGATATGGAGTAGATGTAACATAGGTTTTTTGGGATTTGGGGTTCTGAAATTGATAGGTTTAAGGGAGATATCTGAATTGGCACTCCATCGTTTATTTTTATTCTAATTTTCTATATATTCATCGATGTATTTGTGTAGAAACCTATGACACTTTATCATCAACTATGGGATCATGTTCCTCTGCTTGTCTCCAATTCGTATCAGGAGAACAGGTAACAATGAAACTTTTGGATTGTGTGGATAGGTGGCCTTTGTTTTTGGAGTGAGTCCTTCAGCTATGGATAATTTCTGTGTTAGCATTTTCTTCCATCATGGTGATGTTTTGGGTATGTCATATTTGTTCAGTGTTTTGATGGGAGATGTTCATTTTTTGTTTTGGTGGATGTTGTTGGCGATCTATGACTATAAAGAGATATTTTTTGTGGTGATGTGATGTGTTTAGATTCTCTGTGATGGTGGTCTGGTTTATGGTGGAGATGGTGATCTCTGATGAATGGAAAACACCATTGATAAGGGGCGTCTTTAGGTTTCGGATGATGATGGTGGTGTCAAAATGGTGACAACATTGGCGGTGATCATGATTATGGCCAACAAAGTGACTATGAAAGTGTTCTGAATTTCGAAATTTGTATTTTTCTACATTTATTTTGGTTCCCACTGATGACATGGCATTATAAAATATCAATAAAAATGGAAAATTCATGTTAGGAATGGTGGTAAAAATTGTCACTAAAATGAAAAATTATCTACTTTTAAAGATTGGTGATCTATTTGGTCAACAAAGAAGATCTCATTATATCTCAAATTTGGATACTCATTTCATATATCATCATCTAATGTGGAAGAATGAAGATATTCATAAGAAACATTCTAAACTAATTATGTTTATTTTTAGTTCATAGTGATTCTCCATGGACTTTTTGATTCTCCTACAATATTCATGGATTTTATTAATAATTCATTTTAGGGAATACCTAAAAAAATTTTTCTTTATCGATGAAATTATAATTTACCCCATGTGAAAGGAATAATATTAAAGGTATATAAGGATAGTTCTTTAGAAACCATTGAATGATAAAATGCATTATATGTTAAGAATGTTTGAATTTCAGATTATAAAAATACATATTCAGTGGGCATGTGATCACAAATGTAAGAATATCTATGGCCCCATCAATGAAAATGACAATTTAATAATTAACTATAACTCAATTGTTATGTAAATCCATTATTATTTTTAATTATCTCAATATGATCAACATTTAGTGTTAAATTTCTGATGATTTTCTTGATAATATTATTTGATAACATAGAAAGTGGTAAATAATTTCACGATATAATTCCATTATTTATCAAAAAATGAATTGTCCTAACATATTTATCAAATACACAAATAATGTTAATGAAAAATACAATGATTTATCAAAAATGAATTTTCCCTCTAAAACACATCTTTCATTTATCTTGTGTTTGTTCTTCTTCAACCAAATAATAATTATTTTTATAATAGATATGTTTTACCATAATAATTTTGGTAACCAAATGATTATTCATTAAATTATTTTTTATGAATCCAATATGAAACCCATTAATTTCTAATAGATGTTTTTTGATATATATTTTTATACAATTTATGTGGCATGCATGATTATGGGAATTAATGATATGGAAGGTGGTAGAAAATATATATATCCTTTCAATGCATTGTATAATGTGATGTATCTCAAGAGATAATAGGAATTATGAATTAAATTATAATATATTTTATTCACAATAATAATGTTTCGATTTGTGTACATATTTTATATGTAAACTAAATGATATATTTGTTGAAAACTTTGTGAGGTATTTGATATCTATGACAGAATGTTTCATTTTAATGCATGTTTCATCTTCAATTCCATTATCAAATGTTTCCAGTATGATTTTTATGTTGATCAAATTATTATGTAATGCTGATGTTGATTATGTTGATCCATGTTCTATTGAATCATTTCAATTATTCATCCAGTTTTTGGGATTTTAGATCACCACATTCATTGTTGTATATCTTAATGTTATTATATATACTAATGAAAAAATAATATCAATAATTCTAAAGAATAAAGATTAAAAAATAATTATATTATGTTATGTTTGACTATTTTATGTGTGTAATTTTCCAGGGACACTAATCCCTTGGATCCTGGATCATATTTATATTATGTTGATTAACATATGAATTATATAATAGTCATGTAAGGAAAAATATCGTCATAATATTAACTAAAATTATATGGTTTCCCATATTCTGAAACAATAACCCTTCTATAGAATGCACTTTTTTACATAACCAAATATATATTTGGATTCTAATTCCTACAAATAATAATTTTTTAAACCAATCTCTTAAAAACCATTAAAATTATTGAAGATTACCACCATTAATCCTCAATCTGTAGAATATACCACCTTGTTTCTTCAAAAATATTATCCCTAAAATATGTTGAATATCATGTTTTATATGGATCATAGATCTAATAAAAAACATGAATTAATTTTTTAAGGTAAAATATTAATTTTTTTTATTAAAAATATCGTATATTAATCATTAAATGTGAAACATCATGATAAAAATTACAATAAATATAATGAGAATAAAACTATATTAAAATTCAATGATCCTGAAATATTTAGCCTCATGGGCTTAATTATAGAGAATATATTTAATTATGATAATAGGAAGAAGGAAGCATAGTGGAAATATTTTAGACATTTTTTGATATAATTAAATAGGTTTGATGATTTAATTTTCTTAAAGTGTGTAAGGATATAAATAGTTGAATGTAATGTGAATATAATGTATTTAACTATTGGAAATGTTTTGAATGTTATAAGGTTGGGGAAAAGTCATAATGTGATATACATGAATCTAATTGGTATATAGAGTTTATTATATTTTGAATTTAAAATTGTATGACACATAACATATTTGATAGGTAATTGAAATAAATAATATTACATTATATTAAAACAACACTAATGTATATTTTAAAATATGAAATATTATAAATTCATTAATTTTTTAAGATAAGGTATTTAAAATTAGATATAATATTCTCCAAGAATGATTTATATAAAATAAATATATGATATTTCATGAACAATTATTAATATATGTAAATAACATATAAAAGATTATATTTTTAGTGAAGATGTAATATATTGACTAAAAGTAATTGAAACAATTAGTTAAATTAAAAAATTATTATCATTATAAATAATACAATTATAATTTTAATAAATAGTTATCTTATATCTACATTATAATTCAGGGAAATTGTTTAATTATATTTATATACTAGGGAATTATAGCTAACACAATTATTATTACTTATTATGGAATAGTAAATATTCCACAGTTAATATTAAAATAACATTACTTGAATGTTGTTTTATATCATTTATAATTATTTTTATTGAATATTTTAAATGTAATTGATTGATTGACATTAGTAATATATATTTTATTTTTATGTTCAATGATTTGAGTTAATGTAAGGGGGTAGTATAATCATGGGGTAAAAAATATGTTATTGTGATCAAAATTGAATTACCCATGTATGAAAATTTGGATTATTAGGGGTAAATTATAGGTAATATTAATACAATATATTTATATTTATTTATATCCTATGTGGATGGGGGTTTTCTTGATCTATATACATTAAATTTCCACATTTAATTAATATTTCATGTAATAAAAATTCATTACACATTATGGAATATAAATCGTTGGAGATTTCTCTCAAACATTACAATAATAACATCCCATCCAATAAATACATTAATAAAAAAATTATATGTCCCTATATAATATGTGACCTAATAAATTCACCAAATATATCATAAAATTATTTTAATCTTTTTGACTTAATAATATGAACAAATTACTTTTGTTAGGTTACACGTATAAATAATGATTTAATACTATTATGTAACTATCAAGGTCATCACAATATATTCCAATTAACATAAAATTGAAAATATTTTAAATATCATTAAACATTGAAACTATATTCAATTAACTAAATTTTAGAGTTTTGATATTATTATTTTTAATGAAGATTATTTAAATAAACCTTAGTTAGAAATATCATGAATATTAATGTGGAAAGGATGCATTAGTCATACAACTATTCAGAACAAAAACTTATTTTAAATATATAATTTTGTATATTGAAAATTATCTATGTTTGAATATTTTTATATATATAATGGGTTTATTTATAAAAATATTATATACATTAATATTTGTTTGTGGAAATGTTATTTTTTAATAAATAAAATTTAAGATATGTAAATTAGCTTTTACCTAGTACATTTATTAATTTTTTTAATTTTATCTTGTTTATATGTCGAGTCACTTTTTTCCAATATCATTTTGAATATATTTATATTTTTTATGTTAAATTAATTCAATATCACTAATATGAAACATAAAAATGTATGATGCTGGTAGATGATGATGTCTATAAATAATATTTGAGAAATATAATATTTATTAAATATGAGACGCATACTAAACATATCAAACATAATTCCAAATAATAATTATTTCCTAAAAACTATTTATGAAAATAAATTTTATTGGAAATTTATATTTTTTTAAACCATTATATGTTTTTTATAATCTTTTCTTACAACACTCCAACTTTACATTATTTATTATATTTATAATATCATTTATTTTCAAGAAAAAATATATTCCTAGGGAATTCGTTATCTTCTATTTGATTGTATTATTTAGATTATATTTTATATGGTTTTAAATTTACACACTTAAAATTTAATAGTTTTTCCTACTTTTCAACAATTATACATTGAATGATTATAAAATAAAAACTGTAACTAAAATATAAATTAAAATTTAAAAAATTTCTAAAAATTTATTGATGGTTAATAGTAAGAGAAATGTCATAATTTTAATATACATAAAACATATAGAGTAAAAAATATATTTTTCTGTTAAATCCATTAATTCAAATTAAAAAAATATTGATTTATTAATACAGTTAATCTCTATGGTGAGGTCACATCCCTCATGATGGTGTTCAAATGGGATACTCATATCGAGGTCATCAGTTGTTGGTCTAGTGTGGAATATGATGACCATGAGAGGAATGATCCTTGGAAAATAGAACGTAAACAATCAGAGCTCATCATGTGTTTCAATTGGTGGAGTTGTCAACATGGTGTTGCCATGATAACCCAATCCTTCTCCCATTAAGTGAGAAGAAGGTCCTTCAATCATTACCTAGGGGAACCATACAACTTGTGAAGGAATGAGAATGAAAGACGGAGGCATGGGAAATGATCCTTGATTGAAGCATATATGATATATATATATATATATGAATAAAACTATGAATATCATAGAAACACATATTGATCCGATTCATTTCGATTCACATCCCCAATTGGGTAAGGATGGACTGCTAGTGGTTCAACCTCTTCCTATTTGATATGTGAGGCCCCACATGAAGAAAAACGTGGACTATTTTGATGTCTTCATGGCTTCTTGGAATCTTATGCTACTGGTATTGGTTTATGAGAATGAATATCCACCCCATGGGTGGGTACATCATCACCCTAGGGTGGATGATCTATGATGTTATCGTGAACCACCTGACAAGATAACATTATCCCCTATGCTACAACATGGATCTGTACCAAGATGGACACTTCCCCATACACATGATCAGAGATGAAGATAATATTATGTACTTGAGTACGGGTAAAATATATTCAAAATTAATTTGAAAATAGTAAAATAAACCCAATAACTGATATTTATTTCCATAAACCGTCCATAATTTCACTTCCATGTGGAATATGAAACATTATAGTCTTTATTATCCACTCTGGCTCATACACAATCTTATTTGATAGATGTAATCACATCATAATCTATCACTCAATAAAAAAAATTCATGTTTTTCCCATTGTTTTTGATAACCTGTATGTTTTCAACACTAGTCAATATACATCTTCCATCTATGATTCACTGAATGAGGTTGTGGTGACTATTGTGGTGGAAAAGTAATAAGATGAACATAACCAAACTCGCATATGACTATTTCATTCATTAGTAATTAGATAATCATTAGTTTTCATTGTGTAATCAGTATCTAATACATAGTTAATCATTAATTAATAATTATTTAATAATTAGTTATTCATTATTGAGTCCCACATTACTAATTACTTAATCATTATTTATTCATTATTTATTCATTAGTTAATCAATAATTATTCATTAGTTAATCTTTAGTCAATCATTAGTTTATTCATAGTTAATTATTGGTTAATCATTAGTTATTCATATATTAATCATTCTATATCCATTATTTATTAACTATTTAAAAATTCCTTAATCATTCATTAATAATTATTTAGTCATTACACAATCATCAGTTAATCAATCATTACTCATTATTTAATCATTAGTTATCAATTATTTAAATAGTAGTTAATCATTAGTTAGTTATTATTTAATAATTAGTTAGTCATTAATTATTAAAATTTTAATTATTATATAATAATTCATTAATCATTAGATAATACTTAGTTATTCATTTGATAATCATTTGTTAATTATTAATTAATCATGAGTTATATATTCTTTAATCATTGATTTAAAATTACAATAACATTGATTAATAATAAGTTAATTTTTCTTTTTTTATTCATTCATCATTAGTTAAAAAATCTTTAATCATTATTCAATCATTCTTTATTTTTAAATTAATATTTATTAATTCATTAGCTAGTAAGTAGGTTAATTAATCCATAATTATTCATTAATCAATCATTAATTAATAATATTGTTTTAATTAATTATTTAATATTATTTAATCATCCTGTATTAATTTATTAATCATATCTTGTTGACTGTTAAACCTATACTTAGTAGTTAATGATAAGAACTATTATTTCCGAACTATAATTACATAAATAAAATATAATATAAATACACTATTTAGAAACATCTAAAATTAAATGATAAAAATTAATAAATAAAAACAATATAAATATGAATAAATAATACTAAATGATTATTATAAAACATTTTAACTCCATTTAGTTCATTGAAACCACCTCCCATATCGTAAGAACAAAAAAGAAAATAGTTGAGGGAGAGAGATAAATAGTTAAATTTTTAGAAAAGAATGTATTATAGAGTGAAGATGGTTGTTCCTTTTTATATTCACATCAAGAAATCCTCCCCCCTCCACCTTTCTCCTTTTTAACATGATAAGGGTCTTATAAGAATCCTCCTTTAGAATTAATTCAGAAAAAATCTGTCCTCACCCATGTTTCATTTTTATTTCATTAATCAACTTCATTGAGAGGAAATGGTGTAAAATTCCCTCATTCCATGTAATTTAGAAAAAAGGCTGCAGAGCCTGTACTGCATTTCAACGGTAATTATCAAATAGAAATTATAATTTATACTTAATTAGTTTAAAAAAACACCTATAAAATTTTTTTATGATCAGGTAAAATTTATATGACTATAATATAATTTCATGATCTTACACATTCACTGATATAGTATGTTCTTGTTGGATTCCTTTAAAAATGAACATTGTAATAGATTTATATTCATCATCATTTCAAACATGACTACGTATGAAGACATTTGTAGGTGAAATAAATGATATTAAATATTAATTTATATCTTTAATTTTGTTCTATATGTGAAAAAAGATTAATTTTATTAAAATTAATGTGTCATTACTAGTAAATTACATGTAATGTGTGTATCATGTATTTTATTATGAAGATCGACACCAACACCATCCTTAAAAAGAACATGGGATAAAATAAGTTAGTTAACCATTACTATTTAGTTATGGTGTTCAATGAGGCCTTGAATTTTCTATTTTGATTATGATATATTGGTTCATGTAGCTTCATCAATAAGTGGATTTATTCGATAAGTTATCTATTTGGCCATGGGATTTGCATGATTAGATACTATGGTGACATCATGACACCAAAAATATTATTATTTGGTTCTCTTGAGAGGTAGACCTAGTCAGTGTTTCAGCTGGGCCCCCTTAAGCCAAAACAGATCATGGATCAATATTTTTTAGTGTAAATATGACTTATAGATGAAGCACCACACCACAACAATTGGTATTTGTGATGTTTTTCATAAATTACCAATATAGTTTGAAAATCATTTTATTAGATGAATACTGGGGAATCTCATTTATAGATATATTTTTTCTAATAGTAGAACTCAATCAGTTTTCCACCCTATTTATCACCATATTTTTATGGATGTAGATGTCTGAAGATTTCTATTGTATTATGTTTGGATATTAGTGGGGTATGAGTTCAAATTCTAGTAAGTTGTTATTTTTGAATCATGGATATATATTTTTTATATGATAATGATTCTCTCAGTGGTAGGATATAGAAAATGGATCAGGAACATTGATCAACAGGTTGTTGTGTAGATATGAGGAAGTATCAAGGGATTGAAATTTAGGGCTTTTTAATGACCGAATAAGAAGATCCATTTGGGTGTATCTACTGAAATATGTAATGAAATTTTTTTGTGATGTGGGATACATAAGGTAATCTCATTGGTGGATGATATTTTATGTTGATTGAGGATGTATTTGACTGATCTCATGCCTTGGGTGGTTGTCCCATCATCATTAGTGTGTACTAATGTGGTATGTTCTATGGGTGATTTGAATTAATTATCTAGAAATTTAGTTAAGGGATCCCATAGTGGGGATGAATGATCTAGTATTGGTTTTAACCATGAAGTGAAGGCACAAGTGGTTGTTGAGTGAGATTCATGGGATCCCAAGTATTTATCCTATAATGATGAAGCACATTGAGGTTATGCATCTATTGGATGAGAGGGATCCCAAGAGACTGTGAATCTGTGAGCCCATGTAGTGGATTCTAATTTGGAATTGGTGGGTGATCCATTAGGTGGAAGTGGTTAGGAGAAGGCCCTAGGGGTTAGGGAATTGATCACATTAAGCCTGATAAGTGAATTTTTTGATAATAATCTTAACAACCAGTTCAATGGATTGGAGACTGAAGGGACTGACAATGAGTATAAAGTATATCATAGACAATCCTCCAATGATGATCCGAGATTCCCTATGGATGTGTTTTGGGATGAGTCTATTCGTTAATTCTTATGAGAAAGTGCGATAATATTATCATGATAGAGGGATTATTAGTCTAAGGAGGAGGACTTGTTTGATATGAAATGATAAATGTTTTATGAAATATTCATTCATACCCATACATTTAGATTCATGATCCAACAAAATTTTGAAATCCAAGGTGATAGAAGGTGATAATGTGGTTTTTTGAATTTCTGATTGAGAATTGGCTACAGATTATGGGGAAGTTCAAATCAAGGTATTTTTTATTAGATAACACCAATTTAAAGACATTGTTTCTATTAAAACTATATATCTTCTAATTAATTATTAAGAAGAAATAGAAGATGAGTTTATTGTTCTTAATTCCACTCCAAAAGATTCTGATTAGATTATGGGAATACTATTACATTTGGACATTATTCATGAGTAGAGAAAACGTATTGAATAAAATGATTATATATTGACAAAATGATTTAGGGAATGGAATATCAACAATGTAGAGTACATGATAAAATAGGGGAAAATATAATATCACATGGAAGATGTTATAAAAAATGATCCAGACATTTTGTTAAACAATTAATTCAAGAAATTCTTTTGGGATAACATTTCATGTATCCTTAGCTTATAATTTAATGATTATGATGCTTTTTTTTTATTTTTCTGGGTGATCCTTTGGGTTACACACTTCTCCAATAATAGTGTTTTGATAATAAAGAAGATAAATTTCATTTAGTATTTATTTTTAAAGAACATTCAATGAGATTAGTAGAAAATTTAATGGTTTCTTTTCTAATATAACATTAATATTGAAATTTTTATTCCATATAAAAATTTCAAAAATAAAAAACATATTTCATTAAATAAAATATATTTTATTTTAAAAAATAAATATTTGAGTATAACTGAATTTCCCATTTTTCAATCTTATCTACTTAAATTTCCCATCAATAAATTCTTCCAATGGGAAATTACATTTTCTATTTTTTTTTTAATTCAATAATAATTTTATTTTGAACCTTTGTTTTCATTTTTGATTTATTTATGTAAAATCTACTTTTGTATTAACGTATATATTTTGTTATAATATAATTTTCTAAAAACGTATAAATTTAAGCATTTTCTATCATTTATTATGTTTTTGACTCTATAAAATTATCTCACATTCAGGTTGGGTTTCTCTATATAAAATATGTTATATGTATTCTTCATTCATTAGAATAATTTTACTTATAGTGTCACATCTTTTCAATAGCCAATAAATAATAAATTATTTTTTATAAAATTTTATGAAATATATAAATCATATACCTATTAATTTTTATTTTTATTTTCATATATTAACAAACACTATTTATAATTTAAACAAATATATATTAATGGTTTTATTAAAAATATAGGTAGATTATCTAATTTTATCATCAAACGTTATTCAATAGATGTATTATGTTATTTTAATTAATTTTAATTAAAACCATTTCTTTATATTAGATTATTTATTCTATTTTTTAATGATATATTATATCATATATATATTTCACTCATATAAATGGTTTTTTATTACATTATGTTTATCCAAATATTTCTATATCTCTCTAATTAATTATTTAATGAATTGATCTCCATTATACAAAATTTATGTTTTTTGGAAGAGAACACGATCCAAAAATTTGTTAGAATGGTGATTGAAAAAAACCCACATCATTATGGGATAGTGATTCATAATTGCTTATGTTATTGGTACTGAGATGTGATTTTTAAAAAGTTATATGATTTTTTCTTTATTGATTAAAAATAATCCCCATTTCAATTTTTTTATAATAAATATGTTTTAATCAAATTTCATTGATTGTATCTCAATTCAATGTTGTCCCGTAAAATAATTTTATGTTTTTATGGATAATGGTTATTAAAAAATCTCAAAACAGCCCCATTAAACATATATCATAAAATTATATAAACAATATAGTGTGATTTTGGATTTATGAATTATGTTTTGGTGGGTATGTTTTTCAATTTGATACATTCACTGATCTTGATAATAATATTAAAATAGCATGTTAATATTAATCTCACATATAATATCTAATTGATATAAACTATTCTTACCATTGTTTAGAAATTAATCATACCCATTACATATATCTCTATTCAATATAATTTATGAATAATATCATGTGTAATGTGTATAAAATGATATTATGGTTCAAGAATATTTTTTAAAATATTTGATAGATAATATAAATTTTTTATTTATATAATCCTTTTTTCAAATATTCCCCTTTGATTTAATTTATGGTTTAACATTAAATTAAAATATTATTTATATATAATGATTAAATATATATGTTATTATAGTCCTTTTAATGGTTTCTGTTAATGTATTCATACAACACGCCATTTTTTAATGATAAATTATGATACAATTACAATATTGATTACTTCCAATAATTAATAATACATATTATATTATAATAGTTAATAACCACATTATAAATAAATTTTTTTACTAAAAATTTAAATTATGTAAAACTATTAATCAATCATTATTTCCTGGTTATATATAATTTTCATTAAACATGATTTCAATATCACACATGGATTGATTAAATTTATACCATATTATTCTTATGGATGAAGAACATGTTGTGTTATTTTAAATATAAATATATTAAAAAATAATTTTATTAATCATTTATTTATTATTAATCTAAAAATAATGATTATTTTATCTATTTTAAAATTTTATGCTATATGAAATAATATTTTAAATATAATTCAAGCTTAATAATAAACGCTTTGACCACCACTCTTTTTTTGTTTGTAAATTTTTAAAATACCTAATTTATAATATTGTCTAACACTATATTATATACCAACATAATTAATAATATTTCTATCAAAATCCCATATAATTCCATCTTTTTATATATTATATTATGTATTTATTTAATAAACATAATACAGTACTTCTGTAAATTTAAAGGAATAATTGCAAATTTTTAAAAATTAATTTGTTTATTTTTTATTATATTATCATCCTTTAAGTTAATATAATAATTAAAAGAAAAGCTAACCATCCCAAAAAATGTATTTAAGGACTAATAATAAAAGTTTATTCATCGGATACTATTTAAAAATATTAGAGAGTGAATAGAAAACTTGATTCATTTACATAATAAATTGTAAGCATTAATATAAAAAACAATTAAGTACACATTCACACCATAATCCATAATGTTAATTAGAAACATGTATTAATATCATATACTCTATTTACTGAAAAAATAGTACATATATATTAAAAACATTAAAAGAAATTATATTTTATAAAATATATGTCTAAGAATGAAATAAAAATATATCCCTTATAGCATGAGATAAAAAAATTTATTTTGTGTCAAGAGTATATATCATATTCTAGGGAACCTAGTTATTATGCGATAACTATTGTATCTATTAAATTGGACATTATTAACCTATAAGTTGACTAAACAATTTTAGCACTATATTCAAACAAAAAAATGGTACATAGATCATATATGATGGAGATTTTCTCTCAATGTATATCTTGAGTCAGCTCCATATATATTTTATTTTGACCAGGGTGCATCTCAAATGTAGTTGGTCAAATACTCAAATAAAAAATTGTGGTTCTCTATAGATGGATCTCAATTATTATCCAATGGAAGTGATTCTTCAGTCTATGAATATCTAAAGGATTAATCTATTCTATTTGGATAGTGATAGATGCCTCTATATATTCATCAGAATATTGGCCCACTACTTGAGGTTCCTGTGTATGCTATCTTTCGGGTGGAGAAGTAGTTGGTCCTAGTATTATTTCATGGTGAAAAATATATAGTTTATGTTCATTATTAATTTCAAAGTTGGGACCCTCTATTGTTTTATGGTGAAAGAAAACCACATCCTTTAGAATTATATGACAAGATTTAATTTTTGGTGCAAGAGTTCTTCCTTGATGGGACCCCTCTTGATAGTTTTTATATAAGTGATACATATTCCATGTTACACTGGTAATGGGGGGGTGTATATTTTACAATATTTTTGGAATTTCTCATTTAATATATAGGGGAACTGAAATCCTCGAGAAAGATTCTCTAATGATGTAATATAAACACATGATTGTGACTGAGTGCCTCCCAAAGTAAATAGTGATAGGTGTGGTGGATTATTTCCTTTTACTTTGTTTTTTCAGATCATTATGGATGTTATATAATGTTAGAGAGATACGTTATTTTGTAGAAAATGAGGAAAAGGGGAGGGATAAATTTAGGTAGCTAGGGTATGTTACTCGGAGGCTCCAGGTATGTGTTTAGGTACCACCTGTGTCCCCCCTATATTCGATGTTTCCATAATACATAATATAAATCCACTTTTTCGTGATGTCATACCTTTTTTGAGAACTGGTGTTGGTATTGGATCCATTAATCTTGATCCTTGTTTTTGGATGAACCTACTACAATTTTTGGTGACCCCAAACATCTATAATCATTATAAACAAACACTGGGAGGAAAAAGATATTCAGGTGGAACATTTCCTCAGTATTGATGAGGCCCTATGATTCTTCCCCAATACGACCTAGTTTCCAACTACTATAGAGATGTGTGACTAATACCCAAGATTTTTTAGGTCAAATAGGGTTTGTGGATATAATTTTTACACATTAGTTACAATTAATCATTGATAGATCTATATGACATCATATGAAAGAGGTTGTGACCACATTAATATCTATTTTTATGTATGAACACTATATAAATAGTTGTTATGATCGTTAATATATTTTGATATTGGTGGGGTATGTGGATGTCTTTCCTAATGATATTCTATGATTATCACCATAACAAAAGATCAATATCATGATAGACATTCACATAGGGGTTAACCGATATCTATTCAATAAAATCATAAAACCCCATAGATCATCAAGTGATGATGTATTAATTTGATAATTTATAGATCATGGGATGTTTTGAAATATGTATTCCACATGAATCCCCATGGTTTTTTGAAAATAATTCACATTAGATAGTGAGGTATTGTGGTGGTTTACATCACAATGACCATGAAATTTTCATGAAGGAGTTTCCCCCAATGATAATATAAAACATTAATGACCAATGGGAATAGGATACATGTATCTTTTAATTTTGACACATGATGGGTTATCACTATCCCTGTGTTTATGGGGAGGATATACCCCAATTCTACTTCTTGTAAATCTATGGATAATTTTCATCACTAGAGATACTGTTTTTGTGTTGAAAATTCCAAAAATGTATGTGGGTCTTATGATCCATACCTGTCAACCCTTAGTAGAAATGTTCATAATAGATTTCTTATATTACATCCATTTGTGCTAGGTATTATATATGGATCATGATAGATAGTTAGGAAAATATTTGGAAAATCTATGAGGGTGTATCCTTTATGGGAATCTCCCTAATGTCATATATATATATATGAGAGGATAGATTCATGGGATATAAAATATCATACATGGGAGTAATACTTGAGCTAGTATAGTTATACGTGGTGTTATATTTGTGGAAACCCATTATCATAATTTGTTTGAATATATTTTGGGATGGAATTCTTCCATTGAAAAATTTTCCTGACCCTTACATGATTGGGGAACCCCATACATATATATCCTAAACATGGAAGATTTTTTTGTCTATAAAAATGTATGAAAAAATATGGTATCTATAAAGGAGATACATGAGATGCCATAGTTTGATACTTCTAGAGATGTGTGTTGTGTATTTTTCATTCTACATTTTATCCATAGATGGGATTGGATTTACTCTAATGTAAAGGGAAAATGTAATTGAAAATGTTTCACAACATCCAACACCACCTTGGAAGGTATAAATAAAACACAGTGTATTGTAGGATGTGCAGTTTTTATCCCTATATATTTTTCTACTATGTCTTGTGAGAGATCTTATGTGAGTAGTTATGAAATAGACATGCACATTATGTATTTGATGATGGTGGGGATCAAAAAATCCTCGTTAATGGTTGATAAATAATCTGAGTATTATTGTGATTTGAGGTGATTATGTGGGTTAATTCATTCTCTTTGTAGTACATAAAATATATATAAGGAGATATATATTAAATAATTCATCTTGGTGGGTGGATACAGATATGACTACATGTTCTTTGGTTTAACTATTTATTCCTCAACAACCAATAGGTGAAGGCCAAGGTTCCTATATGTGAGTTAATATGGGGTGGAAACGTCATTGTTTTTATGATGGGTATTCAATTATTAGTGAGTAGCCATGATTCTATCCGATTGATCATGGTTTGACTCAATATTTCATCTAAAATTATATTCATTGAATAGAATAGTATTATAGTGTTTTTATGATTATATTAATTGATGGAGGTCTTATAGTTTATGTTATATTCCCTTTTTAGTATTTTATAGTTTTATAATCACATTAGATTATAATTTTAGAGAGGTTAATAAAGGAATTTTTTCTCATTTTTAGTTGAACATAAATTTTATAAACATATATATATATATATGAATAGATATATTAAACCATTCATGTTCGAGAGAAAACAAATTTCAATATAATTTTATTTTTTGGGTAAAAATATTATTCCACATGTTATAGATTCATACATTATGTTTTGTATTTTTTCAACCTGGGTGAGATAACTATGAAGTTCGAGTTACCTTTAAGAGCATCCAAATGGATTTTGAGAATGTTTAAGAGAATAACCTTCATAATTTTTTTTTCATTTAGTAAATTACTTATATAATCATGTTAATGTCGAAGAGATATAATGGCAGTGGAATATCAAAATGTGAGATTAGTATCCTTCAATCTGTGTAGGTTTTGGATTATTATGATGAAAATCCTGGATGATGTTGTGAATATAATGAAACAAATTTCACCCATTAAATTTTTTTAATATTATAATGAATATATTCATTATAAGATAGATAACAACATGGTATTATTAGGTCAATTTAGCCATGGTGTCGAAATATTAAAAACAGAAAATAGAGAATATCATACGCCCATAGTTTTTCATAAATAATTTTATAACTCATGACTATTTTTGTATATGGGACACTGAAGAGAATCATCATATCTAGAGCATGTAATTAACCTTATATGTTATATATGTATTTTCATCATTATATTCTTAAATAGAGAATTCTCATGGATCAATTAAATAGATCAGATTAACTTATTACGTTATTTTATATTTTAAATTTAAATCGCTAATGACACCTTTATTTTACCCCCTCTATGGTTAATTACATTGTGTTATCCACACATCACTATATCATGGTGAGGGTAGAGATGGAGGAAACAAGTAGTAATTGTTCTAGAAGAAGATCATGTATTGAGGATTCAGGATGGAGTACCACACACCCCACTATTGACAATGGAGTTCTTTAATATGGCCCATGAGAACAACACATAAATATTCTTCACTAGCGATAAATCTATCCCGATGTATGGAATTTTATATTTTTGTAGTCCCTATTTTTCAATTTACATGAAGAAATATTTATTACTTTTAAAAAAATTATGGATCATTCATCTATTACTTCTCTAACTATTATTTTCTCCTCACAGAACAATTTATTAGATATATATATATATATATTATGAATTTATTTTAATATGATTTAACACTTAATTTATATGAAAACGTTGAATAAATAACAAGAATGTATTTTTCAATTCATAAAATGTGTCTTCTTCATTTATCCATCTGTTCTTTACAAACACCATCAGTATTTCCATTTGATGAGGATCTGATGTTATTCAAGAGGAAAAATCATTTTGAAATATTTTTTTAATCATAATGGATTGTTGACAAGGATTTGATGTTGGCTTTTAACGAAATGATGGTTTTATGGAGGTGATGGAAAAAATATAATGATTTTGTGAGATACATTGGATATGTGATTATGATTTAGCACATAACTCTAAAAAATAGATTAATCATTATTATAAAAATTCATAGGTTGTAATTTGACATTAAATGATAATAACAATATTATGTTTTTGCCGATATTGGGAATATCATCAGTTGGGTTGTATGTCATTTTAGAATTTCATTAAAGGAGGATTATATAAGAGAATAAAGGTAATAATAAAACATTAAATAAGTTTTTTACATTGGTAAACACTAATATATGTACTGTGGAATGGATGGTAGTGGATCTGAAGGCCCTGATGGATGATCAGATGGTGATTCATAAACAAGATGGAGATTTGAAGATATTCTTATATACATAGTGTATACTATGTAAAAAAATTCGTTATATAGTCCCATATTTTAGTAAATTAGTGTTGATTCCTAGAGTTAAATATCATATTTCAATGTGTTAATCTCAAATTTCATTTGAACAATATGATACATGAACTATATGTAAATATAATACAAAACTAATTTTCTAGGAGGCCCCACACAAAATGTGTAATGGGTAACACCAAATATATTTTGAAATTTACATCATCATGGACTGAATGAACATAGTGGGTGTCATATAATATTCTACATAATATTTTATTTTAATACTACACATACTGTACATAAGAAAATACAAGTCCATGAGTAGATGAAACACAATTCTTACAATCCCTAGCGATTCATGTTGTGTGTTGTAATGACATTTATTGTACTATTAGAAATACAATCCTTTTGATAACGAGGGACAAGGGTAGTTCTGGAAAATTTGAGACACATCATATATCCCATGGTTCCCATCATGTGTCTTTTATCATAATAAAGATAAAAAAAATCATCCACATAAAAACATTGTTATGGGCTTGCGTGAGTTACTGAAACACCATGAGTTTTTATGGACCATTTATTGAATAAATCAAATTTTTTTTTGATTTTAAATGAACTAAGTCTAACTTTACATTCACCCGAAACAAACAATGAATATATTTCATGGAACATAATCATGGATTATGTTACAAATAACATTAACTTGTCATATTTTCATAGAACAAAAAATTGGTGTATGTTACACGAAACACCGATGTTTCAATGAAAAATCATTTTATTTTTTAAATTATTTAAATAATATAATTATAAACAAGTTGTTAAACATAGTAATATGAAAAATAATAAATAATTATAATTTTTTTTATTAATTTTTTATATAAATAAAAAATATTAAAAATGAAATATAGGTTTTTTGGTAAATTCCTTTTATGTTTAAAAATATAGTTTACTCGAATGACGATATTTTAATTTCTTTCATTGAAAAATAATAAAATTTATTTTAGAACCATATAGAAATTTAGATTGATAAAATAAAAATAATTAAATAATACATAATTGTTAAGTTATCTTAGTGAAAATTTCTAGGATTTTTTTGAGTTACATTATTTTTTATGAATAGTAAAAAATACTGCTTTTAAGTTAAAAACTGCCCTTTTATTTAAATAATTATTAATTTAAATTATATTATAAATTTTCATTACTGTAAAATAATATCAATAATACATATATTAATCATATTTAGGTCATTATAATAAATTTACTTTTTAAATTGAATATGAAAACATAATAAAGTATTGTATAACGTTCTACATTAAAGACCTATAATTTCATCTTGACTGTGGGATTTGAATTAATCATATTTTCTCTAATTATCTTAATTGAATTTAGATAAACTTACATAAAGAATTTTAATATGTATAATATTTATATTTGAAATATATTATGTTTATTTTTTACCAAATTTTTTAGTAAAAGAGATTATATTTAATAACATTTATTAATGCAAATTAATCATAATTGGAGACTTAACCTTAATATTATGGTTTGAAATGACCTATAAACATCTGCAAAACCCATTTTATTGAAATATTTCAGCCATAAAAATTAAATTATGGATTTATTTTTGTTTCTTATTACTTTAGTTAGGTAATAACATTTTTACACATAACTTGTTTTAAAAAATCCCAACTGATTCCTATTCCTTCCCAATAAAAGGCCATCACCTCTCCAACTTCATAACAACTCTAAAACTCTTATGATAGGCCAATATCTAAAAATAAACATCCACTAAATCCTTCCTTCATCCTATAAGTCTTATCCTTTTCAAAAGGAAATCCAAGGATATGCCTTTTGGCACAAACCAAAGGAGTTACCTGATTAAGAGGTAATATCTTCTCTAAAGATCATTTAATTATTTTTACTTATCCACCTCATTCACTATCATGATTCCTTGGTTTAATAAGAAAAATACTATTATCACCATACTTTGATGTTTTGATGCTATGTTTTCAACTGCCATTTTCACACACCTCCATCTAATCTTTAACAAATATACTATTTATGTGCACGACAAACTACAACCTCAATAAACGACAATGGTTTAATTTTACAAACCACATATCATGATGAACATTATAAATGAAAATATGTTTATATATGTTTATATATTTTATATTTTATTTATTTTATATTATTTATTTATCTTACAAAACATATATTTTTACATTCTATTTGGTGTTAATAAGAAAATTTCATTTGAGAAAATGTGGACAACCTCCCCCTCAAAACGATTTTATTCATTCATACCGTACATGGATTGTATTAAGGATGATTTTAGAGAATATATAAGAATTATATGATATCATAAATTTAATTTGATAAATATATATATATATATATATCACATTATATTATTCTACATGACAATTAAACATAAATTGAATTCATGAACATGTACGACCAACAATCTCTATGAACATTGTATTCTCTTTCTTACTTGTTTATTCTATAGATTATTATAATAGAAATATAATTTATATAAATTATAGTTATATCAGGGTTAAGATTTTATAATTCATGATATAAATTTTAATTACCAATGATATAACAAATTAAGAAACATGCGAACAATATAGTGGATATTACCCGATATAAAACCTTAACATAAGATTATTTACAAGAATGTAATATAATGTCATAATAAAAACATATAAATTATAAATTGGTTATGGATAAGTTTTATAAAAAATTTAAATATATCATAAAGGACTCTTGAATGATATGATGACAGTCTAGAAAAATGGTTATGAGATTTCATCTATCTTTTTTTTCTGTGAGATACATGTTATGTTCTCCATGGTTTCCCTTTGTGTAGTGTATGTAGTAAACATAATTATATTATATGTATAATATAATAAAATTTATGGGTATTCAACAATCCATTTATGAACATTATTTCATGGGGTTTATGTTTAAAAAGATATAAAATTTTAAAAAATATTTTTGTCTCAATTTTTGTCACTGATACTCATGTTTCGTTATGAACCGAAATTCTCCTAAGTGGTTCATAAACCTTAATTTTATATTTTATAACATGAATTTCATTTATTTAATTATATTATAGCTTAATTTAATTTTTGTTATATAAAGGGATCGTATGATACCATGTCACATAATTATAAGTGTTTAATGGGACAATCTCATCATTTTTCAAGATTGTTTTTTTTTATGCATCCTATGACTAAATATTATTATCTATATCTCAATAACACTCCGGAGTTTCCATATATTTTATTTATTCTATATATATCAGTAAATTAGTACCAGTTTTTCAATCTATGTTACTTCAGGTAACGTTTTTATATAAAATTGTATCATCTCTCCCATCGGTCAGAAATTTGTTATATTGAAAAAACGTGTTTATAAAAATGTTTTCAAAAAAATAAAAATATTATTGATGAAATATTTTTGTGAAAATGGGTTTTAATAATGTTTTATAATTTTCAATAATTCCATTATATTTTTTCAAATGTATTTACAATGAAAAATGTTTTCAAGATAATTTTTTCATTTAAAAATAATTTTCATTGAAATTTTTTTTTAAAAGAAATGTTTACATAATATATTTACAAATTATTTAATATTGAATATAAAATACCATGGTTTTACTCATGATTTTATGAGGTAATTATTTATTTGTTTTGTTTTTATTCTTTATGTGAATGGAATTTTTTTATGACATGATGTTTATGAAATCGAGTTCCTTTTCAAAAGTTATATTATTTTAAAATTTGTTTCACTTTCACATGATATATGATTTTTAAACTCATTTTTCATTAATGTGTTATATTATTTTGGAATCATTCCTCCTTTCACATGTTATTTTCATGATGAAATTATTATGAAATTTTCCTGTTTATATAGGTTATGATATCATTACATGATTATAATAACCATATATTTTTCTGTGTTATGATATTATTATTAATGATCTTGTTGAAAATTGTATGTATGAATACACAAGGAAATATATGGGACCAATATCTCCCTCTAATATTGTAGGTAATGATTTATATATCATGAAATTGACATTGATGTACCACGAAATGGACTCAGTACAATATTACAGGACTAGAATTGGAATTGAACATGTTATTGTAATATAAAATTTGAACGAGGAGTTATCTCAGTTCTATAATATAGGGATTGAATTTGGTGTGAACCTGATTCATTAAAAGAACTTTTCCACTATGAATGTCATAGTAGAAATACCTTGCCAACTATGGGCCACATATTATATTATTGTGTGTCTCGAACAACTCCATGTTTTATTCCTATGTTATTTTTTATGTTTTGTGCTATTTATTTCCTTATGATTTGTGTCTTGTAAACTACCATGATTTATGCCATATTTCATTAATATGATCCTTGATGTGAAGGCTTTATCTTCTATTTTCTTGAACTTTTTTTCATCCACTATTTCTCATGATTATGCATACATATCTATCTTACTAACCCATACTAATCATTTTAGGTCACCCATTTTTATGTATTCCTCCCCAGGTTATGAATATATGTATTATGATTGATTTTTTTAATATTGTTTTTATTCTATAATATCCCAGTATGAGATAATGTATCTTAATTATGTATTATTGTTTATATTACCATCATTACAAAGGCATTAAACTAGTATGACCTTTAAAAATCTGTTTGTATAATGTTTCAAGTATTCTGAAAATGTTATGTAGTGATAATGTATGAATAGAGAGGTTTTCTATAGTTTCTATCCGATTAATTATTTGGATACCCTTTGTAATATAGGATGATAAATCCATATTGGCATCCCTATGTACATGTATATGGATAAGTATAAATATATTGAAATGTATAGGAAAATTTACTCAAGTTTTGGTATTTGATATGGTGAGTAGTTTTATATAAATACAACCCTATCTAAATAATACATGTGGATTTCGATTTGGAAGAGATATACCTTGGGATAGGAACACTAACATAATGTTCCAAGCCTGACTCAGGGTAATCTGGTACATGACAATGCGCCTTGATTCACACCTAGTTTCACAGTCCCAAAGGACATGCTTTAGGAATTCACAAAATCTTCATGATCCATTATAAATGATTTAAATTGAAGTAAGATATAATTGACCTTGATTAGACATATGCTATAATATATTAACGATGGTTTCATAATTTAGAAAACATATAAGTTACTTTTCATGATAATTTTGTTAATTGATATGAAAAAATTTTCTTACTCTATGATTTTGGTTTTAGTAAATTGATGGAACCCGAAGTAACCATGTTAATTGTGATTACGATGGAAAATGAAATGACAATCCACCAAGGAAAACGATTTTTGTGGTAGAAAGAATTTAAATCCTTGTTTTAACGATCTCCCAACTTCCTAAATCTATGAATCATGATGGAATTATAAATTAGAAATGGTGGGAACAAAAATTGGTTTGAGTCATTGATGAGGAAACATCCAACAAATTCATAAGGTCATGTAATATAATTATTTCTGAACACCAGTTCAGTACTACTGAACATATATTTTCAATTATCAAATTTTAATATCATGAAAACTTCATTCTGGTTGTTTATCAGTTAGAAGGAGAAGCAGACCAACGGTGAATTCTAATCAAGAATATTAGAATTCAAAATGAGATTGAATCTATGGATTGGGAGTAGTTCAATAAATTAGTTTTTAAAAAGTAATTTACTAAAAATTTTCATACCAAGAAGGAGAAAGAGATCCTTGAATTGAATCAAATGGATTATTAATATTTTTATAACTATGAGGCTAATTTTATTTTCCTGCATTGTATGCTTCAGGAATTATCATCCAACCTGAAAGTCATGTTAATAGATTCTTCAGTGGCTACAATCCAAGTCCCATAAGGGCACATTCCATTATATACAATACTATCTATTAATATACAATGCATCATGAAATATAGGATGAAATGGAATTTGGGGTTTTATATCAACCTCATCGTTTTGAAAAGAAATGGAAGAAGGAGATAAATAAATATATATACAATGGAGGAAATAATATTGGTTTTACATTATCCCATAAATATGGGCAGATGCATGGAAAAATATTCCTTAAGGGTTCTAGTAAATTCTTTATGTTGTGAAGCGATGTTCACTAGGAAATTCTTTTTCAAAATGATTGTATGAAAATAACTCAAATTGATAATGGGGAAAAAACCACACATAATTCACCTCCCATGATTCAGTGTTACAAGTGTAAGGATAATGGGAATTATTCTAACCATTTCCCAAACCCAAGGGTTGGTGGTGATGATAGTCATTAGTAACCTCTTTTGATTTTGGATAAGGGACAATATAATGAAATAGATATTTCTATTGAGTGATGCGATAACAAAATCATGAAATATATATTGACAATCCACTATAGAACTGATCATATCATATATTATTCTTGAAGTAATGAAACCTTCATATTGAACGAATTTGATAACGGTGCTATGATTACAACAAAATAATTAGAGATGGAATTATAAGTGAAACCCACTAATGATATGATGATATCATCTCATGTATATGATTCCTATCGAGTTGATGTTTGTGGGAATGTTTCTCCTATAAATTTTTTCATTCTTCCATTGTTTTATTTTCATGTCATCATAAGCGTGTATTACCTTTCTCTGCAAAAATCCTATATCAATTTTCAATGAAGGGAAGTTAAATTTGATATTTCAAACCCTCCAATGAGGATAAATCAATATGATTATATCTATGAAATTATTATAAAAATTACATCCACTATGTGGGTATTAATTCACATTACCACGATTTTAATGTCTGAAATGGTTAGGGGGAAAATAATCATCAATGATATGCTTGTATTTTCAAGATTTTTTGGATGTATTAATTGAATAGTTTAATAGAATTCCACTAAAAGACAATGTTGAGTTATTAATAGAACTCATAACAGGTTCGACAATAATTTCAAAGAATCATTATAGAATGGATCTGATTATGTTGAAATAATAAAATATGAATCTCTAAGAAATATTAATAAGGGAATCATTCAGCCAACCATGTCACCTTTGGGCGCACCAGTTAATTTTTGTCAATAATTAAAGATGGATCAATGAAACACTGTCTTAATTATCAGAATTTTAATAAGATCAAAATCTATTATAATTATCACTTCCCTTATATTGATTACTTTTTTGTTCAACCTCAAAAATCTCACTAATTTTCCTATATTTTCATTAGTTCTATTTATAATCAATTTACAGTCAGGATGCTGAAATACCTAATATAGAATTTAGTAAAATGTATGGGTACTATGAATATATAGTGATTCCATTATGTTTTACCAGTTCCCCTACTCTCATCATTATTTAAATGAATATAGTATTAAGATATTACCTTGATCAGTTTTTGGTAGTCTTAATATATGATATTCTTATCTATTCATATATAAATGAAGAGAATGTAGAGGACTTGGGTTTTTATAGTAATGACGCTAAAGAAGGAGAAGCTACATGATAAATTTAAAAAGGGTGAATTTTTTCATCAAAGTGTTCAATTTTTCTGTGAAATAATCTCAAGAGATGGTATAAAATTATATTTTTCAATGATGGAGGCTATGTAATAATTTCCCAGACCAACCAAGGGGTCTGGGATCCATACCCTTAATGGATTAGTTTTAAATTATTGATGGATTGTGGGTAATTTATCCTGACTATGAAATTCATTAACTAAGGTCACATTGAATGGTGTCATGTTTCACTAGATATATGAATCCAAGGAATGTTTCACAGAAATTAAGAGAAGGTTAGTTATTATACCTATACTTACATTACCCTTTAGTGGAGAGGGTTTAAAATCTACATTGATAAATCTAATAAGGTATTGGGATGTGTTGTTAGGAAAAATAAAATGGTTATTACTTATGACTCACATTAGTTGAAGATTAAATAAAAAAATTACCCAATTCATTATTTGAATTTATCAAAGGTAATTTTATCATTAATGATATGGAGGCCATAAATTTGTGGAAATAAGTGTTATATAAGTAGTAATAATAAAATAATGAAATATATATTCACACTGATGTATTTAAATATTTTTTGGAAATGGTTGGAGTTTATAAAGGATTATGAATGATTAATTCATTAAAAACATATTAAATCATACAAGGTGGCCAATGCTCTGAGTCTGAAGGATCATGATATGTTATATGTGATGAGGATAACAAAAGATCTGAAATTTTTTGTTTTTCAAATGATGGATCTAGTAATTCATAAGGATGTGTGAAAATATTATCTTTCTCAAATAATATTTCAACAATATATCCATTTAAAAATGAAATATGTGTATAAAGAATGTGGGGAGCGACAAAAGAATGTTAAAAATGACTCATAGTTTATACTTGATTAGGATGGAAGGATAAGGTTCAATAATCGTGTATGTGTTCTTTTCATAATATATTTCATGTCGGAGTTGTTAGAAGAATATCATAATTATATATTATTAATTCATATTAGATTTATGAAGATGAATAGGGACTTGATGGAATACTTCTAGAGGTATTTAATAAAGAGATATATCATAGAGTTGTTGTCTCAATTCTTGGTATGAACACAAGTTAATTTTGAATGAAAAATATCGAAAGGGAAGTTCCATCCTTTACCCATACCAAAATTTAAATGGGCGAACATCACTATGAATTTTGTGGTTGAACACCCAAAAAACTATTTCAATTTTAATGATATATGGGTTGTAGTTGAAACCTTACAAATTCATCACATTTCTTCTCTAAAAGTGAAAAATTACCTCATGATCAACATCACAAGATATACATTAAAGATGTTTTGTAGTTTCATGGAGTCCAACTTTTTATTTTATGAGATCAGGATCCAATGTTTACCAAAAGGTTTTGGAGAATACATTAGTAAACACATAATATAGATTAGAGTTTGAAATGTACTAATCATCCTCAATAAAATTATCAGTATGAATGAAAAATCCATACCATATAGGATATGTTAATATTAGATTCTTAGAAATTAAAATATTATTGGGGTCAACACCTTCCTAATGTGGTGTTTTCTTACAAAAATAGGATTAAATCAAGAATTTGGGTAGAACTGTATGAATTCCATTAAGTTAATATATTTAGAGATCTAATGTGTTGTTATGTGGTTGGATAAAGAATGATATTGGGACCTTTGATTTCTGAAGAAATTGTCGAGAATGTTAGAACCATACAAAAACATATCCTGGAATTTCAAATTCCAAAGAAAATTTATGATGATAACCTATTAAATGACTTATAATTTGTAGTTGGTGAATATTGTTTCCATAAAATAATGTATTGGGAGGAATTAATGATATTCTTGAAGAAATGGAATTTAAGACATAGGTATTTCAGTCCCATTGAGATTCTTGATCGAATCAGGATGGTACACAATATATTGGAACTTATTCCAAATCTATCTCAATTCGATGAAGTGTTCAGCACAGCTATATTAAGGACTTATATACATAACCATTTACATTTACTAAACATAGAGGCTATACATTTGGTGCTTAATATTTCTTACGGGGAATAACAATTTGAAATTCTAGACCAATCAGAGAAAGTAATACAAAACAAGACCACTAACCTGGTCAACATTTTGTGTAGATATATTTTGTTAGAGGAAGCTGTAGAGACCCGAAACTTGACGTACATTGACATTACATTACATTTGCGGAATACTTATTACATACACACAAGGATCGTAATAGTTTAGTGTCTTTGGAAACTCAGAATGTAATCTTCTAATCGTGGTGAAGGATCTTCAACATCTCCTATAAAGATCTTCCTTTTTTTTACCTAAAACATTTATTTATATCCTAGGGAAAATAAAACATAAAAGGGTGAGCTCAAATGCTCAGTAAGGGTAAACAAAAGAAATATCAATCACATCGTATTCATAAGAACATAACATTTTGGAAATCATAACCTGCAAAAGAGAGCATAATTTCATAACATGGGATAAATCATGGAAGTGAAATGTAATCACAATAATCATAACATAAAACATGAAACTTTGTGGCATTCACACATAATCATAGAGAATCATTTCTTGTTAGTCAAGACTCATTGCCAAGACTATCTTAGTGGACAAAGTCCCTTTCTGAATCGAGTAACCCTCGTTTCAGTCCTGTTTCACTGAACCGGTATAACCTACCGTTCCAGCCCTGTCTATCTCTTGAGATAAAAATCTTTACCCAATGAATTGGAGGGAGATATAGGTCCCACCCATCTTATAATGAATCCTTTCTTATGTGTGCCACATAATCATAACCCATACATCATATTGTAACCCATGTAATAAAAATGGAATTCTTAAACAACATGACATCATAAAACAATTCATATAAGATAAAAGAATTCATAAAAATATTTCCATCACAACATAATCAAACCAATGTAATAATAGGGATAAAAACAGAACCGTTTTTTATCTTAGATGGAAAATAATTTTGATAAAATACTTGAACTCCATTCTTGAGGAAAATATCCTTTCTACTTCAAAAACATTTTTCCTTTCATAACATGTCATACAACTTTAAAATAAAATAAGATGATTAAAAATAAACTTGAAAACTTGTAAAGGATGTTTCTTGGAAATAATATTTTAAAAATCCATTCATTCCATATAAGAAAAAAAACATTCTTCGTACTTTTGTCGGAAAATTCAAAAAGTACCTCGTACGAAAAACGACAAAAGATTCCTTTCATACGTATTACTAAAAACTAACCGAAGGGTAAAAATGGATTTAAACAATTGTAGGTGGATGGAAATAATATTACATATTGATGAAACATGGATGTGGATGATAAAATACACCCCAGTAAATACTTACGAATAAACAATCTCGGATAAAAATGAGATTGTGATATTTCCCTTACCTTAGGTCCGATTTGCTTCGTATGTGTCCGAACCTCCTCTTCTTTGAAGAGCCTCTTTGAGACCTCCTCTTAGGGCACTAAAATTGGTCTTTGTAGAATACCAGAACCTCTAGGATGTTTCTAGGGAAGTGGAGAAGAGATATTGGTAGGGGTTGGACGAGCTTGAGTGCTCAAATTGGTGCGAGGAGGAGGGGGAGGATGTGTCCTTTTATAAGGGAGGAGAGGGGCACCTTAAGAATACCTGAAAATATTATTTTATATTAATGTCAAAAGTGGTTTATAATGGTTCCAAAGGGTCTTATTTCGAAGCTAAAGTGGGGATGGGTCGAAATCCTATCATCCAATAAAGATTTAGACAAGTTTAGGGTATTATTTTAACCTTATCAATTAGATTTAACTCTAAGTTAAATAATTTAACTTTTACCGTGTCTTTTTGTTTTCTTTCACTATATGGTTAATACACTTACTATAACATGCCAAACGAACCCAAAAGTGTTTATTATTAATACATATATCCTTATCTAAGTCATTTGGCCGAACCTTAGATTTTTTGGAATAAAATAACAATTAATAATATAATATTTGATTTAAAAACTATTTTGTGTCAATTTTGACACTGTTTAATATATGATTTTTGTGAAAGTCATAAAAGTATTATATGTTCGAAACAAGTTGATTCAATCAACACTAATATATAAAAGTAACCTAGAAAATTAGTGGAATTCATAAAAAGTCTCAAATTACATTCATTTGAGCATTTATAACATCAATTATGTTAATATTTCCTTAAAAGGGTAATTATTGCATCATCGTTGTGTCATAAATAAATTAATTTATATAAAGTCTAAAAATTATAAATAAAATATCATTATGTAGGAAAGATTTTTAGATTTCTAATGAATATTTATAGTCGAATTTATCTTATGTATAACCCCATGTTAAAAATGTTTTAGTTATTAAACTTTTATTTTAACTATTTTAACTATTCATTAAATAAAATAATATTAAATGTCATAATCTAATCCAAGTGGACCTAAATGGTCATATTATATTCATAAGGTTTGTTTTGGTCGAATTACACTTATCCAATAGAATTAGGACATGTGTTAGGGTAATAGTAATATCATATTTACCCTTAGTTACCCTATTTACTATTAACCGCGGTAAAAAAAGTAAAAAGTTACTATTCAAAAAAAATTATTTTTATCTCATTGAACCACATTTTACTTACTGATATCAACCGTGTCTGTCGGATTTTCGAAATTCCATTCACAGAAGCGGTAAAATTAATTTTTATGCAAAATTCAGTTTTTAATCTACCACTTAGTGGTTTCACTATTCATCAAAAATTGATGTTTTTCAGAAAAATGCCAAAAATTTCACCCTAAGCTATAATTGATATTCCGAATTCAAAAATGAAGTCTATTTTACCAAATTAATAACATATAAGTTGCATTAATTATTTTTATAATTAAATCCCGCTGTTAAAACAAATATCGTGTTTTTAAGAAACAATATCTACCAAAAGATTGACACTTGATTATGTCTGGTTTAAATGTGAAATTACATCCAATGACCAACATAGTATTAAATTGTAAAAATATATTCTAAATATACTTTAAAACCACTCAATTTAATGATTTATCACTATTAATTATTTCAATTAAGAAAGTTGTTTTTAATTATAATCTAGTAATTTTCACTATTCATCAGATTATGAAAGTTATCTGAAAAGTACCAAAATTTCACCCTAAGCTAATTTCGATATTACGAATCCAGAAATTAATTCCATTTTGAAAAATAAAATATACAAAATTTCAAAAAGTGGTTATTACTATTCATAACTGCTAGTTTTAATAATATTTTGATAGCATATTGTTGTTTAATGAAACTCGTTATTGCGTACTACACACGCTATCGAGGAAGGTCGTGATTGAGTGTAATGCAAGGCAAGTCAAGGATATGTGTTGTGCAAGTTCCTTTTAATGTAGCGTAAAACACAAGACATTAATAAAATTAAAAAGAATATTTTTTATAAAATCTCGGGCTGTTCCATTCTACCCCCATTAAAATGAATTTCGCCCTCGAAATTCGTCGGGGTTATAAATGGTTTATTATTCGAAAGTTTCTTTAATAGAAACCCACATCGTAAAAAGGAATGTCAAAACCAATCGTTAAAAACAAAAGTATGAAACGTAACGGTTACCCAAATAAACTAGTCCCTAGGTTTCCACATAGGTGAAAATATAGATATGGAACAGAAATCTAACCATCATGTTCTGATGGAGAGTGGTAGAGAACATGGCTATGGAAATGCCAGAAATCACAAAGCCATAAATTTGTGACGATCTATGGTACCATCTGATTCATCAGATATAAGATCACTAGGACAACATTTTTGGTTTTCAAGATCGTTTCCCTAATGTTAAAGAATTTGAATTAGAATAAATACTTACTTTATTTTGGTACAATCTCACTGTTGTTCATGCCTTTAACAATTTCCACTTCATCTCTTAAATAAATGAAGTTGAATTTGTTATTCGTGAAGTGTTAGCAGATCATGTGATAGAATGACGGGTCATTCCATCTGTCTCCAACAAAAGGTTAGAAAAAAAAATTATAAACATAAGTCGATCTATAGTGAGATTAATCATATATGTTTCCTAAAATGGACTTATACATCATATGTCATACAACATAATATAATAAAACTAGTTTCTACTAAACATGGACTTCCTGTAGGCCAGTGGTAGGCGATAAAAGCCAGTCGCACTTTAGTTGTGGGTTCGATTCCCACAGCCTTGTCCGACGCGATGGGTTGTCGCCCGTCCTGCAGGTTGTCCTTTTTCTAAAACAATATTACTATAACATCCCATCAATAATATAGAAAAAAAACATCTATCCTTAAACAATACTAACTTATTCCAACATAATCCATTCCAATCTTTAGGCTTACACATAATACTGCAGTCCACTCTCATAATATAGTGAAAACAATTACCAGAGATTTAATACCATCGTTGATCCCCATAAGATTTGTCTTGTTGGTCACATTTTAAACATTCAAAGTCCTTAATCATGTATTCTCTTGAATACCTTAGTGAAAACATGAATGCAGTTTAAAGTTAACATTTTGCACATACCAAAATCCTCAAAATTCTATATACTCAAACCATGATATCACTTAGTCCTTATATCAATCATTAGCTCATGAATACTATTAAACATTTCATTTTCTCGTTTTCCCTTCATTATGCGCATATCATCTTATTTACAAAAAATATCTCAATTACTTTGAATACCACATCAATAAATATTGCAATACTCAATGATACAACATTATTTTGGAATACCATTACATAAACACGTAATCATTCCACCACATCGTTGTCATATTCAACATTGCCAATAGTGATCGCATGTGACATCCCTTTGTCCTTTTCCTTCAGTGGTTGCTCATGTTGATCATCACTAACCCTTGGATTAGGGCATTTATTAGCATAATTCCCCATTTCCTTGCACTTGAAGCATTGAAATGATGGTGGTGCGTTCTCTGCAGTGTTTTCTTTATTCACATCATTAGAAACCCTTTTTCCATTACTTCGACACTCAGCTGCTCGATGACCTTCTTTTCCACACTTAAAACATTTTCTAGTCCCTTTAAGACAATATCCACCATGCTTCTTTCCACACTTTGTGCATAAAGAAACATTCATCTTCTTTTAACCATTATTCTGAGATTTCATCTTGAACTCCATCTTTCATTTCGTGTCAAAACCATGAGATGGATATGTAACACCAACTTCCATTTCTACCATGATAGCACAACGCCTAATTTCTTCATAGCTACTGAAGTCTCTTATATCTAATGCCCTTCGAAGACTTGGTTTTAAGCCACTGAAAAATCGATCAACTTTACTTTCAGGTTGGATGATAATGCCAGATGCATACCTTGCAAGTCTTGTAAAATTCGCTTCGTATATACCAACAGATTCATCATCTTTTTGCTTTAGTTCAAGAAACTCCTTCTCCATCTTTGTTCGATGAATACGAGGGAAGTAATTATTGAAAAATAAGTTCTTGAACTCGTCCCATTCCATGGAATCAATTTCATCTCTTTGCCTTGTATTCATGATAAGATTCCACCATTGATCAACTTCACCTTCCAAATGATATACTGCTAAGATGACTTTATCATGTTCAGAACATTGAAGAACTGAAAATATCTTTTCAGTGGTACTGATCTATTGTTCAGCAACCAGTGGATCAGAAGACCCACTGAATGAAGGTGGACGTTGTCTCATGAAGGACTCAATAGAATATTGTTCCCTTCTCTCCTCATTTGGAAGTCCAGAATGATTCATAGCTTGTGTAAGTATAGCAATAAGATTTTTCACTCCCTCTCCCATAACATTTGTTTGTTCAAGAGGACAATCATTGCATTGTCCATTACATTGATCAACACGGTTCCTTCGGGTTCCATCCATCGTCTAAAACCCAAAAAGAATAGTGTGAGAGGCAAAAATCATGCTAGGGAAAACAACATAATAAAGGGGAAGTACCTTCAATATCTAACATCATAGGTTTAATTCTATGATCGATAGCGTAGTTCTAGTTCTATAACCTATACGTATACTTAACCTTAGGGACATCCCTAGACATACCGTAGAAATATCTCTAGGGATCTCACTAACATTTTCGCATCCTAGTTTCCAAAGGTTGACTAAACCTTTCCTCTGATACAAACTATAGAGACCCGAAACTTGACGTACATTGACATTACATTACATTTGCGGAATACTTAGTACATACACACAAGGATCGTAATAGTTTAGTGTCTTTGGAAACTCGGAACGTAATCTTCTAATCGTGGTGAAAGATCTTCAACATCTCTTATAAAGATCTTCCCTTTTTTTACCTAAAACCTTTACTTATATCCTGGGGAAAAGAAAACATAAAAGGGTGAGCTCAAATTCTCAGTAAGGGTAAACAAAAGAAATTTCAATCACATCGTATTTATAGGAACATAACATTTTGGAAATCTTAACCTGCAAAATAGAGGATAATTTCATAACATGGGATAAATCATGGCAGTGAAATTTAATCACAATAATCATAACATAAAACATGAAACTTTGTGGCATTCACACATAATCATAGAGAATCATTTCTTGTTAGTCAAGACTCATTGCCAAGAATATCTTAGTGGACAAAGTCCCCTTCTGAATCGAGTAACCCTCGTTTCAGTCCTGTTTCACTGAACCGGTATAACCTACCGATCCAGCCCTGTCTATCTCATGAGATATAAAATATTTACCCAATGCATTGGAGGGATATATAGGTCCAACCCATCTTATAATGAATCCTTTCTTATTTGTGCCACATAATCATAAACCATACATCATAACATAACCCATGTAATAAAAATGGAATTCTTAAACAAGATGACAACATAAATCAATTCATATAAGATAAAGGAATTCATAAAAATATTTCCATCACAACATAATCAAAACAATGTAATAATAGGGATAAAAACAGAACCCTTTTATTATCATATATGGAAAATAATTTTGATAAAATACTTGAACTCCATTCTAGAGGAAAATATCCTTTCTACTTCAAAAACATTTTTCCTTTCATAACATGTCATACAACTTTAAAATAAAATAAGTTGATTAAAAATAAACTTGAAAACTTGTAAAGGAAGTTTCTTGGAAATAATGTTTTAAAAATCCATTAATTCCGTATAAGTTAAAAAAAACATTCTTCGTACTTTTGTCGGAAAAGTCAAAAAGTACCTCGTACGAAAAACGACAAAAGATTCCATTCATACATATTACTAAAAACTCACTGAAGGGTAAAAATGGATTTAAACAATTGTAGCTGGATGGAAATAATATTACATATTGATGAAACATGGATGTGGATGATAAAATACACCCCAGTAAATACTTACGAATAAACAATCTCGGATAAAAATGAGATTGTGATATTTCCCTTACCATAGGTCCGATTTGCTTCGTATTTGTCTGAACCTCCTCTTCTTTGAAGCGCCTCTTTGAGACCTCCTCTTAGGGCACTAAAATTGGCCTTTGAAGAAGACCAGAACCTCTAGGATGTTGCTAGGGAAGTGGAGAAGAGATTTTGGCAGGGGTTGGCCGATCTTGAGTGCTCAAATTGGTGTGAGGAGGAGGGGGGGTGGTGTCCTTTTATAAGGGAGGAGAGGGGCACCTTAGGAATACCTCAAAATATTATTTTATATTAATGTCAAAATTGGTTTATAATGGTTCCAAATGGTCTTATTTCGAAGCTAAAGTGGAGATGGGTCGAAATCCTATCATCCAACAAGATTTAGACATGTTTAGGGTATTATTTTAACCTTATCAATTAGAATTAACTCTAAGTTAAATAATTTAACTTTTACCGTGTCTTTTTGTTTTCTTTCACTATATGGTTAATACACTTACTATAACATTCCAAAAGAACCCCATATTGTTTATTATTAATACATATATCCTTATCTAAGTCATTTGGCCGAACTTTATATTTTTAGGAATAAAATAACAATTAATAATATAATATTTGATTTAAAAACTATTTTCTGACAATTTTGACACTGTTTGATATATGATTTTTGTGAAAGTCATAACAGAATTATATGTTCCAACCAAGTTGATTAAATCAACAATAATATATCATAGTAACCTATAAAATTAGTGGAATTCATAAAAAGTCTCAAATTACATTCATTTGAGCATTTATAACATCAATTATGTTAATATTTCCTTAAAAGGGTAATTACTGCATCATCGTTGTGTCATAAATAAATTAAATTATTTAAAGTATAAAAATTATAAAAAAAACTTCATTATGTAGGAAATCATTTTAGCTTTCTAATGAATATTTATAGTCGAATTTATCTTATGTATAACCCCATATTAAAAATGTTTTAGTTATTAAACTTTGATTTAAACTATTTTAACTATTCATTAAATAAAATAATATTAAATGTCATAATCTAATCCAAGTGGACCTAAATGGTCATATTATATTCATAAGGTTGTTTTTGGCCGAATTACACTTAACCAATAGAATTAGGACATGTTTTAGGGTAATAGTAATATCATATTTACCCTTAGTTACCCTATTTACTATTAACCGCGGTAAAAGAATTAAAAAGTTACTATTCACCAAAAAATTATTTTTATCTCATTGAACCACATTTTACTTACTGATATCAATCGTGTCTATCGGATTTTCGAAATTTCATTCACAGAAGCGGTAAAATAAGGTTTTATGCAAAATTCTGTTTTTAACCTACCACTCAGTGGTTTCACTATTAATCAAAAATTGATGTTTTTCAGAAAAATGCCAAAATTTCACCCTAAGCTATAATTGATATTCCGAATTCAAAAATGAATTCTATTTTACCAAATTCATAACATAGAAGTTGCATTAATTAATTTTATAATTAAATCCCGCTGTTAAAACAAATAGCGTGTTTTAAGACACAATATCTACCAAAAGATTGATAGTTGATTATGTCTATTTTAAATGTGAAATTACATCCAATGACCAACATCGTATTAAATTGTAAAAATATATTCTAAATATACTTTAAAACCACTCAATTTAATGATTTATCACTATTAATTATTTCGATTAATAAAGTTTTTTTTAATTATAATCTAGTAATTTTCACTATTCATCAGAATATGAATGTTATCCGAAAAGTACCAAAATTTCACCCTAAGCTAATTTCGATATTACGAATCCAGAAATTAATTCCATTTTGAAAATTAAAATATACAAAATTTCAAAAAGTGGTTATTACTATTCATAACTGCTAGTTTTAATAATATTTTAATAGCATATTGTTTTTTAATGAAACTCGTTATTGTGTACTACACACGCTATCGAGGAAGGTTGCGATTGCGTGTAATGAAAGGCAATTCAAGGATGTGTGTTGTGCAAGCTCCTTTTGATGTAGCGTAAAACACAAGACATTAATAAAATTAAAATGAATATTTTTCATAAAATCTCGGGCTGTTGCAGAATCTCTATGGGAAATTTATTATATAATGAAACATGTTTTTCCTCATTTTCCCCGAGTGATGATTTCTTGGTGTATAATGTAAATTTCCATGTTTTTATAGACTATTTTTTTCAAATCAATTAAATTATCATTTATGGATTTTAGTGCACTTCTTCAAAAATTCCATACACATGAGATAGAGTGGGAATATGTTACGTAGAAAATGAACATGAAACACATTCCACACAATATTGACTTGGAATACATTAAATTGAATATCAACATGGAATATGCTATACAAAACAATGATGTTTCTAAAAAACATCATATTACTATTATTATTATTTTAATTAGATAATTATAACAAAGCTATTAAACTTATTCATATAAATAGTAATAAATTCCTTTAAAATATTTTATAAATTTATATATATATATATATTACATATTGAAAATGAAATTTATGATTTTTTCTAAAGACCTTTCATGTTTGAAAATTATGATTCTAGAATTAACAAAATTTAATGTCCTTAAATAAATAATAGTAAAAATAATTCTAGACAGTTTTAGGAATTTAATTTTATTAATTAAAAAGTATATTTATTTTTATAATCCATAAATTATATAATTGTTAGATTTTTTTTTTCTAAGAGACATTAATTTTTATGAATAATGAATATGTATACATCTATGTTAAAAAGTGTCATTCTGTTTAAATAATTATTATTGTTATGTTATATTTTAATATTGTTTTAATGCAAAATTATATCAAAAATAAATCTATTAATACAATTTAGGTTATTATAATCAATTTCACTATGAAATTTATTTTACAAACAAAATAATATTTTCTTCTTCCTTTCATGTTAACAACCCGTAATTCTGTCTCATGTGTGGTATTTTCATTATTCTTAATTTTTGCACTTTTGTGAAATTGAATTGTACAAAAACTAACATAAACCCTTTTAATAATTATAATATTTAGAGTGTAATTATATAAGTTTTAATTTTAACCTAATTTATTAGTAATAGTTATTAAAACTTATTACAGTGACTTAGGTCAATCTGCTTAATTAGGGACAAAACGTTAATATTAGGGGTGAATGGCCTAGAAACATGTCAAAAACCAATTTTATAGTCATATTTAGAAAAAAAGTAAAATTTTCAATGTGAGCACTTTTCCTTATGTATAAAATGACACCATATCTTCATCTTCCCAACATAAATCAAAACACTTCTGTTTGGCCATGATCTTCCCAATAATGTTCCCAGAAATCATCCTTTCCTCCTATAATCCTTCCCCTCACCATATGTCAATCCTTGTAAGCCTTTTTATAGAAACCAAAAGGAGTTACCAGATTAAGAGGTAACACCATCTCTTAATATCATTTATTTTATTTTCCTTACACACCCCCCACTATATTTATTCTGTGGTTTTTTAACAACACGAGTATACTTCATTTACTAGGATGTTGTTATTCTATTTTTTCAACATACACATACACAAACCTCAATCTAATTGATAAAAAACATACTATTTATGTGTATGGAACACTACCACCTCTCAAAACAATGATTGTTCAATTTTCCATATTTCCTTTCATGGTGGAAATTATGAGGGAAAATAAATTTATAAATGTTATATATTATTTTTATTATTTCATTATGATTATATATTCCTTTTAAAACACATATATTTTTTAGATTCTATTTTGTGTTAATATGATACTTACGTTTGAGGTAGTGCGGACTGCCACCAACTCCAAATGAAATGATATATTCATACAGTACATATATTGTATTAAGGACGGTTTAAGTGAAAAAAAGATATATATGATTTCATAAATCTATTTTAATTATGTTATGTATACATATGACTCTTTTACATTCATTCATTCAACAAAAAAACTAAATGGGGATAATCTTCATGCGTACGTACGTCCTACCATCTCCTTGAATGGTGTATTATGTTTCATTAATATATTTTCTATAGATTGTTATAATACACTTATATAGGATATAAAAGAAATTTATATCATGGATTAAATATTTTAAATCATGATATAAGGTATATATATGAATGTTCTAACAAATTAATACGCATGAGAATAATAAAGAATATATTAATTGAAGTGAAACATTAACATTGGATTATTATCAACTTGGTAATATAAATTCGTAATCAAACCAAATATATAGAAATATGGTTGATAAATTATTTATAATAAATTTATATTTATAATACTTGTGGTCTGAATGAGTATGACATGAGTCAAGATACGAGGTCATTGGATTTTATCTCACTTTTTATTTCTGTGATATACATGTTATGTTCAACACCCTTTAATTTTTTGTGTTGTGTATGTACTACCAATGATTATATTATATGTATCTATAAAATAAATTTATTTATTATCATAATTCTATTTTATTATATTTAATTCATGGGGTTTATGTTTAAAATGATCAAAAATATGTACAATAGTTTTTTCTCAATTATCATTCATTCAAACTCATGTTTTGTTATACATCAAAATTGTCTATTAGAGATGTTTATATGTTCTTTTCATTACATTATATCACGAATACTAATTTATTTAACTACATAATTACATTAATTTCATTTCTTTTTTATACATTTATATTATGATCCAAAATTTAAACATTAAAAGAGTTTATTAAGACAATATCATATTTTTACAAGATTTTTTATGTGTATCCTTCCAATGATGAGATACTATGTTACATCTCTCATGAAAACACATTATATTTTTTGTACTATATTTATTCAAGATATATCTATGATTTAGTACCATTTTTATAATAATTAGTAATGATGGTAACATTTTTATGTAAAATATGGTTGTCTATCTCTGTTGTATGAAATCATTTGTATTAAAAAAATATTTCCAAAAAAGTATTTAAAAATATTTTCAATATTTTTTTGAAGCCCATTTTTGAGAAAAAGTATTTTAGTAATTATTAATAGCTTCAAAAACTGGTTATATATGTTTTCAAAACAAGTTTCAATTTTTGTTCAAAATTATTTATGGTTTAAAACCCAATTTCAATGTAGAAAAGATATTTTCCATAAAAATGTTGTTTAAAATATCATTCAAAATTATTTCACATCGATGATAACAACCATTTATATAACTCATGAATTCATAATGAAATTATTCAATTTTTCTATTCATATTATTTCAATGAATGGATTATATTTTGATGAAAAAATGTTTATAAAACTCATTTCTCATCCACATGTTATGTGCTTCTGAAACAGATTTTTCTTTCACTATTAATATTTTTTTAAGACCAATTTATCTATAATAGGTTATATTATTTTTAAAACATGTTCTATTAAATCAATAGTTTATTGATGAAATGATTATTAAACATATATCTTTACACATGTTATGATAATATTAAATGTTTATAATAGCCACTGCATTTATTTGGACATGATATGGTAATTTATAATATTTTGGCACATGTATTTATGATTTTACTAATAGATGGTTGGGAAATGTATCTATTGAATATTCATTGGGTAATTATTTATATCTATATATATAGATATGTTTGGAACAAGAATTTAAATTGGTATATTATTATAGGAAATGAATGGGAAATGAACAATGTTCAGTATTACAGGTCAAGAATGAGGGGAAACCTCAGTGCAGTAACACATGTAAATAATGGGGTGTCAACCGGGTTCAGTAATGGACTTTTTCCACAATGTGGGTATCGATTGTAAATCCTTTTATTCTATAGAAATCATATTATATGCTTATCTTTTGTCTACAATTCCATGTTTTATTCCAATGTTATGATTTCACAGACTTTTTTCTTTATTTACATAGGATTCCTATCTTTTGAACAGCCATGCATTATGTCATAATTCATTTATATGATATTTGATATGCATTTCATGATATTATATATTCATGATGATTTTCTCACCCTCTTATGCTCATGATTATGCTAACATATCACCCCTATTTAATGTTACTATGATTTTGTCCTCACACATCTGTATGTTTCCTTTCAAAGGATATAATGATATGTAATATTTATAATTTTTCTAAGAAGTTTTCTTGTAAAGTGGAACCTAGTGGGAAACATTGTATCTTGCTTATGTATCAGTGTTTATGTTTCCATATTTCCAATGGAACTAGGCACGAATTTTCCTTGGGAAATTATTTTTAAAATCTTTTATGTATTCTGAAAAAGTTTTGTAATGTTAACGTATAACAATAGAGGGTCACTATAGTTACTATGAACAATATTTGTATGGATTATTATATTGTTAAATTCTAATGATTTCATAATGAGTTATCCCATATTAATTATATGATGATTGATTTTCTCTAGTGATTAGTTTCAGTTGGAGTCAAGTAACCCATCGGGCAGCCTACAATGTGATCCTATATCATTCATCCATATGTCAAGAAATGGATATATTTTTTGAAATTATGGTTATGTGATACTCTTCAATGTGACTGAATATAAATATTGAATTTCATACACTATAATACATTGTTTTGATCCCTAACATGTGAAATGAAATCTGTTTCATTGTATAATACTGAAGTCTGGTTATCATTCTATCTCAGATGATCCCTATCAATTTCCTTAATGCATCATCAAGGAATGATCGATGTGTATTTCCTCTATGTCTAGCTTCATATGTGGAGTGAGAAATGATTATTATGTTCTCTATGATTGATGGTACCTTTAAACTTATAGTATGATCCTATGTAGTTATAGTTACTCCTCAATAAACTAGGTTTCTACCAATACGTCTGTACATGATTTGTTTTTTATTCATGTGTCTTCCTATTTCAGAGAGGAATCCATCTTTGTGGCATTTTTCCTTATGATTTTAGGGGTTTCTACAGGTTATGTCAATACACACCATTGCATGGGATCCTCCCACATATATCTAATTTTTTATAGATGAATGGACATTGAAGAGAGTCCCATTAGGACTTGGTGTCGGTGATGTATAGTTATACATGATGGATAAATGATGGTTCCTATTAATTTAATCACAAATAGAAATACCCTTCAATTAAATGATTTAAAAAATCAATATCATTTGTGGGCTTGTGTTTCACTCTTTTTATTTTTGTTGTCCAGATTATCATACTTTAATGTTGGATAGATATTACACATGTGTTTATGATATCATTTTTTTATATTTTCCACATTATACTCTTGTATTGATATTTCTGAGATTTTATATGTAAATAAATATAAGGGTTTGAAATTTAATGTTATACATAATCAATATTTTCTAGTAACACAATGCCTATTATAGGTGGTCTTGAGGTGTTGTTTTTAGTATTCATCATGACATGACAACCCTGATGGGTCAAGTCATGGCATTGTATACCAATCACAACAAACCATGAAGTAAACATACCAATATTAATGAATCCATTTGGCCAAACAAAAATTCATTATAAGGAATCACAAATGAAGTGCGAATTCAAAAATTTTTACCAAAAAATAAAATCTGTTCCAATTAAACTACAGAATTATTAATAATAGAAATATATTACATAATTGGGTACTCACTAAATATAGTTTTTTTAAATGAATGAATTAAAAACCCTAATATAGAGGATAATTCATTAATTTAAATTTAACAATAAAAAATTTCTCAAAATACACGTGTTAATTGAATATAGTCCATGGAGTTATGATTAGTGTGTTACAAATGGGGATCTACGTTGTTTACAAAAATAATATATAGGAATAATGTTGTGGGAATTAATTTTCTAGTGGTAGTTTCTTGTCGAGACAAACATTAGGTGTTTTTATAATGGTATTTTATAAAAAATACTACAAAAATTATTCAAAATAAAATATAAAAATATATATTAATTTATTTAAATATGGAATACGATTATATTGTTCCCTATAATGGCCTTTATTCAAAAGATATAGACTAACTCATCATAATTTTCATTTTCAAAGGGAAATCACTATAGATGAACAATGAAATTATATTTTTTTGATGATTGTTTGAACAAATGTCAATGAATTCTGAAGTCTTATATTATAGAATTATTGAGTTCAAACATATAGTTAATTTGTTTTTTGTTAAAATAAATTGTAAATAAAATTTTACATTTAAATTAGTCAATCCAATATAGTATTATAGTATATCATAAGATAAATATATCTGAGTCATACCGCATAGTTCACACACTACCCAAAAATATTAGATCATATATGTTTTAAACATATTATTTTTATAAATCTAATTTTTCATAAAAAATCATTAATCTATAGTATCCACATTTTTAATTCCCTAGAACACTGATATTTTGAAATGTTTTTCTCTCAGCAACCCATTAACAGTTCTTCATTTCTGAATTTTTATATAATGGAATAAAATCTTCTTATTGTTTTATATTAGCAATTAATTATTGATATCATGGTCAAAATCATCAATAGGGATCAATTTATGATATCCTTATTGCCCAAAAATATAATATCCATTATGGGACTACATGTATTGACATCAATTTATGAGTAATAAATTATGATAAATGGTTTTATAAGGAGATTAAATTTAATTAATGAAATAAATTGTATTAATTTAGATAAAAAATAAATATAAATGTATTTTCAATATTACCATTAGGTATTTCATCAATACATTTAGTGACAAATTTCCTTAATATCAAAAAATATAATTTATTTTTATCTCGTGTTACAAATATTTCACTTTGGATCTATATAAAGTTCATATATATATATTCTTATATGTTGGGTCATCGTTGTATTGAAATTTTTTATTTTTTATTGGTTAATTTTTAATTTTTTTATTTTTATTACAATTGTGATATTTTATTATTGAATCATATATGATTTTAGAAGTGTATGAAGTTCATCTTTTGATAAAGGGGCTCATTAGTGTTATATTAGTGTTTCTCTTACATCTATTCATTATATATAACAATTCATACTGGCATGGTATTCATTGGAAATATATAAATCCTAGAAGAATCTAATGGTCCCAATTAATGCCATCAAGAACATAGTGATCCCTATCAGTGTAGCTTGCTGGACATAATTTGATCCTTATTTTAAAATTTCATTTTGGGCTATCACATCCCTACTCAATCAACCAATGATATTTAAATGATCTAATATTTTTAACTAGTAATGAGTTCATTGTCAAGAATCTCTAAATATTTTTATTAAATTTATCATTTTCCATTAATTATGGAGGATTAAATCTATTTTTTCTACCAAATTGAATGTAATCCTTCCACTATCACTTAATTTAACACACTCATAAATAAATATTAATATAATTAATTATTTTCTGGGTATGTTATTTTATTTATTTCAAAATGAATTTTAAATATAAAATCATCTAATAGTGATTATTATTTTGTTGTTCAAATAAATTATCTATTTTTAAATTTCATTCCATTATTATTTATTTTGACTCAATGATGTTGGAAGATGAGTTTTCAATGTGGTTTTTAAATATCATGATTTAATTAAAAGAATGATATTGTTGTAAAATGTCACAAAACAATCTATTTTTCCTCAAAATCAGGATCATTTACGTGTCTAAAATAGTGAATAATGTGTGTTCTCCTTATCCACCATATATCAATGTGTTCCAAAATAACATAAGATTAATAATTTCGATACATACTTCCCTTGAATGATATTAATCAAACCATAGATTCCTATGTAAAATTTTTCATGCCCTATCTGTATGTTAGACACAAATTAAAAAATAATATATATTAAATAATTAATCATATTAATGAATATTAAAAAACAATAGTGACTGTTGTCATCACATATTTTGTGATTTATTTAAAATAATAATAAATAAATTGTTAAAGGTGAAAATTATATCAAATGAAGATAATGGTTATATAAGATCATCATAAAATAAACATATTAAATCAACTACAATCAAATTCCATTTGACCCCTTGGCCTATATCCACATCCTATGAAAACCATCATGAAAAACTCAAACACTCATTATAAGGTATACCAAATAAAAATTATTTGTAATTAATCAATAAATAGTAAACATACACTATTGTATATAAATGTTTTTTGAAAAACAAAATAATTTTAGCAACCCACTTGGGTGTTTGTTCAAGTATTTTAAAAATAAATTTCAACTATAATATTTTAAAATAAAATTATATAATTCATTCTTTATCTTATATTGTACAAATTAAAAAACCATTTCAATGATAATTAAGAAAACTATGCATTTTCCATTCCACTAAATTAAAAATATCATATACATTATTTTATAACAGTATTCCTCCATCATAAAAACATCCATATTAAATTAATAAATAAATCATTTTATAATTACAATTTTTTAAATAATACATGAATTTTGTAAAAAAATATTACAAAATAGTACAAATTATTAATTGAAATAAAAGGTATCATTTCACTAACGAATTTTTAAAAACATGAATCAACTTGTCAGTGTTCCACAAAGACCATTCGAACTAGTTAAAAATGAAAAATTTTACCCAATGGAAGTCTATAATTATCATGGGAGTCATAGTATATCCTAATGAATGATTGTTGACAAATATATGAAAAACATGAAACAATCAAAGTATATTTCACAAAAAACCAATATAATACACTTGATCCCACTCACACCATATTCATTGGAAATAAAACCCTCGCCATTTTTGATTCACTCTTGGGTCAAGTAATTACTTTTTCCACTTGACTGGTGTAATAAAACACTTTACATTTCACTAATTCCCTTATGTAAACATGAAATAAGTAATAATATGTGAGAAATAAAATATTTCATAAGATAAAAATGAAAATAAAAAAAAATATCCCACACCTCAGTCTCCATTCAATGAAATATTTTGAACCATGTATTTCATATAATAATTTACATAAATATCAAACATAATTCAGAAAAAATATTATAAATATGGATTAATAGGGTCTCAAACACTGTCACTGGGAAACCCTTTTCAAAAACAAAAAAAATTAATTATGGAAGACCCATTAATTATTTTAAATCATTTATCACAATTTTAAAACTTTTCATATATATTATATATTAAAATTATTTATCATGCTCACCAAACACATTTTCTAATAAAAAACACAATAAAAATAAATTTTGAAAAGATTTAAACAATTAAAATATATTAATTACATGTTGTAAATATATTCCAATCATATATATAATTAATTAAATAATCATTTAAATTAGTCTTAAAAGGAATTATATAATTTCAAATATAGTGAAATAAATGAAATTTCAATTTAAAAAATATAATCAAATCACATATATTCATCAACTGGTGTTTAGGATAGTTGTTTATGCCTTTCAAAAAAACACCGAAACCAAGAATTAATGTCCTTTATCAATACCTATAAATAATTAATCACTATAATAATGTATCCCTAAACCCATTTCATTCCATGTATGCCAAGGTGATGAAAACAATCCATACATAAAAATAACTGAGTGTTGTAGCCAACCCCTCCTCGGCTGACCCCTTCTCTATCGCCGACCCCTCCTCAACCATGACCCCTTTTCTATCGTGACCACTCCTCCATCATGGAAACTCATTGGCCTTGATTTATAATCTACCGTAGACCCCACTCCACCAAGGACCCTCCTACATTGTAGACCCTCCTCCACCACAGATTGTATTTTAGTGGTTTTGACTCAGATTGTTGAAGGAAACACCAATAAAGACTTTTATCACATAATATTTCATTGTTTTTATGTTTTCCATTACCCCTTTATTTAGTTATTATTTTCTTGTGTGATATTTGAAATAATATAGGTCTTATCATTTCTTGGTGTGGAAAATATTGCTCTTTTTGTTTGGATGTTGCCTTAATATGGTCTTACTATGGTGCATTTGTGGTTTCACACTAATTTCTAATTGTTTCCATGTGTGAGATTGGTGATTCTAATCTTTTATATTATTAGATTATTTTTATATGGTTTATTTTTATCTTATATGTGTTCCATGAATTTTTTATGTAGTGTTAAACATGTTTATGATAATGGTTTGGCATGCATAAGTGATGAATTTTTGTTTTTGAAAAGAAATTGTTTATATTTCTTCTTTGCTTTGTGGTACTATGTCTTGAGAATTTTTTATTCCTTGTTTAAAAGGAGATATTTATTTTTTAGAAAGAGATATAGAGTTTAATTGTTTAAAAAAAAATTATTTCTATAATGGAAATAAATTTTTAGTGTGTGTTTGATTCTGTTTTGTGTACGTTAAATGCATTTTTGAATTGTGAAAGTAGTGTAAAGAATGTCATGAAATTGTTTTTATGATATAATGATATTAAAATGGGATTTTCCAAAATAATTGAATCATTATTTAAGATCCCAACACAAATGTGATAATTCGATCTCATTAGTGATTCATACTGTTAATTTTCCCATGTTTGGTTTTTATTTTTATGTAGTTGTAATGAATATAAAGAGACCCACCACTATGTCACATATTATTCTTGGTAGAAGGATAGTTTTCTCATATTTATATTCTATCAAAAACCATATTATATGTATAACTTATATAGGATATGGGGACACTATTGACTATGTATTAATCATACTCTTTCATCCATCCCTCTACTACACATCAACCTTTAATGCACACCGTCTTTGAGGCATGTCCATCTTACCCATTGTTTGGAACAAGTCTAATAGACAATCTAACATATTCTCTCCCTATATATCTCAAATGTGGTCATTGAAATATTGTTTTAAATTTTTTCAATATCCATTCCTCACCAATTTGTCTCCCCCCTTTTGGGTTCAAATATAAAAAGTTCTTATTTACTTCCCTTCCACCTCTATTTATTCTGGTGGAATTTCAATAACCTCGGTGTCACCCCACCATTCACCAAAATGTGTTATTAAGGATTTCTATGTTAATGGGGAATTTTCAACATGACATATATTTTCACCTGTAATGTATTTACATGTGACATATGGGACACTTTCTACTCATTTTTTCACACATCAAGCATAGATCATTTGAGAATAAGAGATATGGTAGGGTACACACCATATGGTTGAGATGCATGAAGAACCCTATCAACATATACATAAAGACCATATTCTATAGTTAACATTTTCTATGGACTTTTTTGTTTCTTGTAAAACCTTTTTTCTCGTATTCATGTTGGGATTTATCATTCTATTTTCACACTGACCCTCCAAAATAAATAATGCTTTTTAACCATTCTCTAGGACCTCAATTTTCTGGGAATAAATTTCATCCATTATATATTCAATTAATCTAGAAACTTTTTTCTAGGGTTATCCACATTAGAAGTTGTAAATCATGTCTTAGAGATTTGTATTTGGTGATAGGCCTTAGTGGACATCCTAACAATATGGGTTCTTACTCTCACTATTTCCAAATGATCCTCTATATGATACCTCTATTTTTAGATCAATATATAATAATATAAGCTATAAAAATCCCTTTCAGGACAATAATAATGACATTAAACTATATAATAACCGTTTTGGGTATTCTTCCATGGAATGAGAACACTTTGGACCTCCATTCACATCATTTTTTGAACCCTATTAAGCCATGTAAATCCGTATATAAAAATCCACTTTGGTCTGAGATCCAAAACCTAAAAGTTGTAGTGATCTTGTAATAAGAAATATGAAAATAATCTATGTGTATATATGCACTCATTTAGTCATCAACATCATCAATGATTCAGTACATTTGGCTTTTCTTTGACTAGTATCCCGCTTCATTGCATCATCAGTCTAGAGGACCCCCACATTTGTTGTGGATCACAAACCACACCACCTCCAAGAACTACATATGGGATGATTGTCAGTACTATGTGGTATGCATTGAAACATATACCCAATTTCATTTTCCCAGTTTCAAACAGCCCCATTACTCATTCATTGCTTTTGGAATTCAACTCTCCACTCAGAACATTATTTCATCTTTGTACTATAATGATCACAAGGAAATTTTCCAACCAATAGGGCCTTAAACTAACATCAACCAATTTTTTCCTAGCATCCTAACCCAAAACAATGTTAAATTACCCCTAAATGTCTACAAAACAAGTTCCATCATTTCCATATAATATATTCTAGAAATAAGCCACATATTCCTAACCCATGTTATTCCATTCAAGATGTTTTTGATCCTCTCTAGCCAAATAATTTATCTGATCGATTAGGGTCCACGAATTATAACCATAAACATTGTGACCATGATAAAAATTGATTTCCATGTAACAATAGGTTCCTCAAAACCTCTATTCACATTAGTTTTTTATCATTCATTTTTCAGCATAGTCTTGCCCTTGGAAATTTCATTTTGAATGGCATAACCATTAACATACAAAGGAAATAATAAAAAAATCATGTTAAGCTTAAATCATGTAAATGGAATCCTAAAATAAATTAAGGGTTTTCCCCATAAAATCTTTCCATATACAAGGTCCAAAAATAATGGAATGAATAGAACATGTTCAAATCACTCAAGACTCTCTAACCATCCCCATTAAAAGCTTATATGATATAACTAAACCCACTAGTTCATGATTAAGTGAGATAAAATCCATCCTTTTTACCAACTTCACAAATTCCTACATGAGGTACCACCCTCTATACTCCCCTTTCATGCATCCCACTTGTTGATAGCGTGGATGTTGTTCATGTTGGTTTGTGTGACCAGGTTACATGATGATAAACTCTATGATATATCTTTCCCACCATTGATGTTAAAATTTTCATTAAATTTCATTGTTGCAAGATATTAAATATCATGGTTCTCATCCTCATTGAATTATGTAAAATTACAAAATTTTATTTCCATTTATTGAGGTGAAATCCCCCCATGTTGGTCACCTATAACAATAATCATGTTTCTCAACTATCAAATTATAATCAAGACAATACTTCCCTTTGTATACATGATTTTCCTTTATTAAATATGATATTCTCAAACAAGGCTATGTATAGTAGTTACATTGGAATAATAACTCAATATATGGATGTTGATTGATGTGCATTCATGGAACCATATTGTCACTGGGCATAAAACATAGGTGTGGGATGAGATTATTGTAATATTATTATATAATATCATAAATTTACTAAAATAAATAATGAAACACTAACTTACTCTTCATCATCCCTTTAAGAGTGCATTTATAATAAATGAATTGTACAAGGAATATGTATTAAGTGTTAATATAAGTATTTAAATATGATTTCACGCAATTTTAATGAGATATAATATTAAATATTCCAAATGGAAAATAAACCTGAACCATCCTATTATTTATTCAAACCTGATAACCCGAGAAGCGTGGGATGCATTTACTGGTCATCGTGTAGAGCAGTCATTTGATATTCCTTATGTATGGTATTACATTGTTTTATGATACAAATATTCTACAATTTGATTGGTAGTACTTTATTTTTGAAGTAGAAAATTAGTTCTAAAAATAATCAATGGGAAGAAATCAATCGTATGCCTTCCCTAAAGCAAGGATGGTGTACATTTCAATTGATAAAATTGGTAAGTAAATTATATCTACCATAATAATTTTGTGTGACATAAAAAAAATCCATAACTTTGTTCCTCATTTGGTATGTTTATTAATGATTTCAAATCAAAATCAACTACATTAAATTAGTTTTTTATGGAAGGAGGTGCATGCAAATAAAAAATTGATTGTAATAGATGAAAACACAAAAATTTGTTGGAAACATATGTATGTATATCATAATAAAAAAATATGTTTTAAATCACTATTAAATAATTATGATTACTTAATTTAAAATATTTTATATCTGATATAGTCATAAAAATAAACATTAACCACACCATATGCAGACATTATTTTGGGGTCCTTGAAGCATCCAGAACCAAATTGCCACCTTCGATGAGTGAGCTTTGGGGTGACACCCCAAACATATTTTGGGAAAAAAATATGTGGATTTTAAAATTGAAGGAATGAAAATAATGAGAGAAAGAGTATCAATAATTGATGAAAATTTCCCATGGTATTGATAGATTTTATCAACATTGAATGGGGAGGAAAAGATATGAAAAAACACGAAAATAACCATTGTGTGACGTTCCCGCCCCACCCCCGCAAAATTTGAGGTGATCCATTACCCTTAAAAACATATATTAGATGAGGTAATGAATGTTTTAATAAATTTAACTATGAAATGTGAAATAGATAGTCAATGATAAATTTTTATACTAATATTATATATGGTGAAATGACTATGATTTATATCTATAAACATCCACCCATCATCTTGTAGTGAGTGCTATGTTGTTCAATATCCAGAAGTACATGATACACGTTAGACCACATCCAACAGGTCAAGTCAGTGTTTTGAATAATTTTTCCTATTAAGAGAGCACACATATAAATGTTCCAACTCATGCTGAAGATATTAGTAAGGTCAAACAAGATCTAGGAACATTCATCGAATGGAAATCACATCTGTTAAAATATATGTTGATAATGAGGTATTCAATTCCAATTTATTTTTTAAGATAAAACATTAACATTTAATTAGAGAAGATTTAAAATGATGAATGTTCTTATAGGTAGAAAAAGTTAATGTGTGAATCAAATGTACAAAAGAAAACCTTCTCAAGTATCAACCAACCAATCCAAATGATCTACCGAAATCACCATAACCCTACCCAATCTATATCCTCATTTATTATCATTGTAGGCTCATGTGGATCTGAACATAAAATATTGTATTACTCAAACAATTTATTTTGAATAAAATATGTACATAGGGGAAGATCCATACTTCATTGGTGTTTTGAATATAAGTGAAATCCTCAAATATGATTGGATAGACGGATAAGATTTAAATGTATATATGAGGTATATTTTAAATATTAGATTTTCCAATTTCTTATATAATATGTTAATTATGAATAAAGAAATTTCATATTTTTAGTAGGTGTACATATATAAAATAGTTGGTGGGATTTCCCCACAATCAAAAATATGGACTCGTTATCCCACACATCACCTCTATAGATCATGAAAAAATAGATTTCTAGAAAGAGGATAAAATAGTTGTATGACTTCTGAAGTAATTTAAAATAAAATAAATAGATGATATACTATTCCTAATACAAATGATACTGTGGTAAAAATATACAATTTAATCATATCAAATATATTTTCATTTATTTCATTACTTGTTCTTTTTTTATTTGAGGCATCAGTCAGTGCTCATCATAGTAATTTTGGATAATACAAAAATTTATTTCATAGATACAATTCATGGATATCCTACAAACTAATGACACGTAATGGCATTTTCTGATTTTTAATACACTACACCCAAAATTTAAGAACTAAACATATAGTTATATAAATTATATTATCCTTATTGAGGATTATGTTATGATAGGGTGGTGCAACAATATCCTCTACATCATAGAATGAAGCCAAGGGCTAAGGACAAGAAACATGTAATGTACTACTTCTAGCCTAAAATTAGGGTATATATAATAATATTTTACTTTACAAACACATATCAAAATAAATTACTATTTTGTTTCAATTTTTCAGCAATGTCCATAATAAAAAAATAGAAAACATTGCGGTTATTATGTTTGTAAATTTATAAAAGACATTATATTTTGTCAACAAAATAGCATCCCTAGATATTAATTTTTAAAGATAATTAATATTTAATTAAATAGTTTATTAATCCTTTGGGTATATATATTTTTTCAGTACTATTAGGAGTGTCGAAAATACTCACATTCACAATATGATATAGAATTTTTAGAAACAAATGGGCCACATACCTAATAGAAATATGTTAACAAATAACATGAAGATGTTACTTCTATTGTAGTATTGTATTTTTTCCTATTTATGTTTTATTTACGTATTTCTAGTATTACTCACATAATAAGTTTTTTCATATATAAGTTAATTCCTTTATTTTATTTGTGGTGATTTATCCAAAATTGATAATTCTTGTGAGAGATTGGACTTCGAGGTTGCAATTGAGATATGTAAATCATGTAAATGGGTCATGAATGAATAATAGTGAGTAACTACTACTTATGATATCCTTATATAATCATTTATATCCCTCCTTCATAATCTTATTGATTATCTATGACTACCATTTCTTATGTTTCATGTCATTATTTTATGATGAATGGTTGTAGAAATGTTGTTTCATTCTATTAAAGAATGAAATAATGGGGCACTCTTATCAATAATTTAATTATGTTTCCATGATTCTAAAATAACTAGAATCAAACTATTCTTTCATGGATCATTATGTTATGTAATACACATTAATCTAATAATATGTTATATCTATGAATGAATTTTCTGGGTCAATATAGTAGATATCAAACTAACTAACCTTTTAAAAAATGATAAAATCTAAGCAAACGATGTTTATACTTTAGATAAAATATTCGTACATAATTTGATGCATGTCTGAATAAACCCCAAAACAATAAAATCCATGATTAGACATTTATTAATCAAAATTTATCTTTTTATATATCATTAACATTATTTTTAGTGAAAAGAACAAGTTACATACTGAAAACTACGAAAAAAATTTAGATAGTTTTGATACATTAGGAAAATGATCCAAAATCTATTATTGATGTGTAGAAATCAACCATACCTCAATCCAACACATGGTGTGAACGTTTTGACATTAATTGTGTATTTTTATATTAAATTAAGAATAGATTTACCAAAAATAAAAAGTGACATACTAAAAAATGAGAAAATAAATTATGATTTATTTGTAAATTTGAGACAATGATCCATTCTTCATTTCTGAAATGTAATAATAGACAATGACTTAATCTTAAGAACGGTGTGAAAAGTATAAATAAAAGTATCCATTTTCAGTTGAAAATAAACATTTTATCCCAAAATATGTCACTCATTGAAAACCAAGAAGACACACTCCAATTGACTTTATAATTTAAGATAATGATTCATATGTTCTTTGTTACATGTATAATAAAGTCTCATTTTATACTGATGTGTGATGTGGCCAGTAAGAGTCAAAATTCATGTTTACAGTTTAATATGAAATTTTAGTAAAATAATAACATACAAAAAAAAATTCATATTGTATTGATATTTTATTAAATCAATATATATATTTAAATTTCTACATGTATGAATCAATGTCACTTCAATTTGATGAATAGTGTGACCGGTATAGCTCAAAGTGTCTCTTTTTATTAAAAATTGGTTTCAATTATATTGAAAACACAACTATCAAATTAAAAACAACAGGAAAAAATCCGGTTTATATTGAAAATTTTGGGGAAAAAATTCATGAGCCTTTTTTGAAATGTATGAATCAAAACCGCATCGTTATAACACATTATGTGACTCATATAAATCTAAATGTGTCTTTTTATTTACAATTGACATTAATTTATGTAAAAATGAAAATGTAACATTCTAAAAACTGAGAAAATGCATTAATATTAATTTGATACTTGAGGAAAATGATATATGTTTAATTTGTGACATGTAGGAATTAACCCCAACTCAATATAATGCACGGTGTGACCTATATGAAAAAAAGTTTCTGTTTTCAGTTTACAATTGACATCTTACCTCTAAAATGTGTCACTAATTTAAATTTTATAATACATTCTCTGATGTTCATATTAATTTAAGAAAATGATTCTTAAATCCATTATGAAGTGTATAAATTTGTCTCATGCCAAATTGATTCACTATCTAGCCAGTTTACCCAAAATGCATGTTTTCGGTTTGAAATAATACTTTAGTATTAAAGCATAAATTTCATACTGAAAATTAAGGAAACACATCAGATTATGTATATACTTTAGTAAAATGATTCATGATTCTTTTATAATATGTATGAATCAACCCCACCTTTATACAATGCACAATGTGACCGATATAACTCCAAATTTGTCTTTTTCATTTAAATTGAAATTAATTTTAGTAAAAACAATTTGACATACTTAAACACAAGAAAAAACAAACATATTATTTTGATACAATAGTATAACGATCTATGAGTCATTTTTCTACATGTTGGAATCATCCCCACCTCAACCCGACACAATATGTGAATGGTATGGCTAAAAGTATTTCTTATTATTTTAAAATTGTCATTTTAGGCCAAAAACATGCCACTCACTAAAAAACAAGAAAAGATGATATAATTTTATTCATAATTTATAAAAACTATTGGTAAGCCCATTGTGATGTATAAGAATTAGTCATACTTGAAATGGACACATGATTTGACTAATATTAATGAAAAAGCATGTTTTCAGGTGGTTATGATATTTTAGTAAAAACACAAATCAGATACTAAAAATTAATGAAACACATTTAGATTATTTTTATACATAGTGAAAACTATACATGAGTCATTCGTGGCATTTAGAAGTCAACAACACCTCAATACAACTCGTGGTGTGACCAGTATAACACCAAATGTGTGTTCTTATTTAAAATTGAAATTGATTTAACTAAAAAGAAAAAGTTATATATTGAAAACTATGAAAAAAACATAGAAATGATTTTATACATTTGTAAAATCATTCATGAGTCATTTCTGATGTGAAAGAATCAACCACACATCAATATGACGTATGATGTGACTGATGTGACTAAAAGTGTCTGATATCAATTTAAAATTTAAATTTTAGCTAAAAAATATTTCATACACTAACAATGAAGAAAAAATGATCTAATTGTATTCATAATTTACAAAACTGATTCATAATTCATTTTTGAGATATATGAAGAAGTACCATGTCAAACCGATGCTTGATGCAAATGGTAATACTCCGATTGTGTGTTTCTAGTTTGGAATGATATTTTATTAAAAAACAAATGGAAAACTAAAAACTAAAGGAACTCATTTATATTATTTTGCTACTTTAATAAAATGATCCATGGGTGATTTTTGATGTCTACAAATCATCCCCACCACAATACCTTGCATGGTGTGATTGATATGACTCCCAATGTGTGTTTTTATTTAAATTTTACATTAATTTAAGTAAAAATGAATAGGTGACAAACATAAACCCAAGAAGACATATTTGGATTGTTTGGATACTTTTGTAAAATGATCATTGAGTAATTTTTCATGTGTGATAATCAATCCCAACTCAATCTGATGCACAATGAGAATTGTAAGACTAAAAGTGTCTATTATGAATTAAAAATTTATATTTTAGCACAAAAACAAGACACTCACTGAAAATGAAAGAAAAACACTCTGATTGTATTCAAAATTTATAATAGTGATTAATTTTACATTTATAATGTGAATGAAGTATTCTTCAATCAAATTAACGAAAATGTGTCTAATTTGACTTAATATAAATGTTTCCGGTTTGAACAGATATTATAGTAAAAAAATTAGGAACACTAAAAAAATGAGGATATGCATTTGAATTGTTTTGGTACATTAATAAATGATTTTTGGGTCATTTTTCACATGTATGATTCATCCCCATATCAATACTATGCACGTTGTGACTGGTATAACTCCAAATGTGTGTTTTTATTTAATGTTCAATTTAATTTAAGTAAAAATAATAATGGAAAAAACTAAAAACCAAGAAAACACTTTCAGATTGTCTTGATCCATTATGAAATCTATCAAAGATTCATTTTTATGTGTATTAATCAATAACTACTCAATCTAATGCATATGAGATAGTTATGACTAAAATATGTCATAATCAATTTAAAATTGATATTTTATCTCAAATTATGTCACTCACTGAAAACAAAGATAAAACCCTCCAATTGACTAAATAATTTAGTATAGTGATTAAAATGTCCTTTGTGGTTTTTATAAAATATTCTCATGTCAAACAAACACTATATGTGACCAAAATTACTCAAAATATGTTTTTTTAGTTTGTAATGATATTTTACTAAAAAAACACAATTGACATTCTAAAAAATGAGCAAAAATAATTGAATAAATTCAATACGTTTTTAAAAATGGTCTATGAGTCATTTTTCACTTATAAGAATCATCCACGCTTCAATATGACGAATGATGTGACCGATATAAGTCCAAATATGTATTTTTATTTAAAATTGACATTTATTTAAGTAAAAAGAACATGTGACTTACTGATAACCATGAAAAGTCCATTGTATTGTTTTGATACTTTGGAAAAAATATCAATGAGTAATTTTATATATATAGGAACCGAATGAACCTCATTATGATGCTTGGTGTGACCGATCTGACTAAAAGTGTCAATTATCATTTTAAATTTTACGTTTTAGTTCAATACATGTAACTCACTATAAACAAAGAAAACACCCTATGATTATCTTCATAATTTAGGACATCAATTCATAATTATTTAGTGATGTTTATGCATCAGTCCTACATAAGACCGATGCACGATGTGACTGTTATGACTCAAAATTCATGTTTTCAATTTGAAGCAATATTTTAGTAAAAAAACAAAACTAACATATTGAAAACTGAGAAAACACATTATGATTCTTTTGATACATTAGCACAATGGTCCATGAGTCATTATTCAAATTTATGAATCAACCAAAACTCAATCTGATGAATAATGTGACCAGTTAAAATCCAAATGTGACTTTTTATTTAAAAATGTCATTAATTTAATTATAAATGAAGAGGGGACATAATGAAAACCAAGAAAATGAATTTCGAGTGTATTGATACTTTAGTACTATGATCCAAGAGTCACTTGAGATGTATAGGAATCAATAACTCCTCCATATGATGTAAAATGTTATCAGTGTGACAAAATGTTTTAGTTATCAGTATAAAATTGAAATTTTATCTCAAAATGCGTCACTCGTTAACTACCAAGAAAACATGGTCTGATTGTATTCATAATTTGGTACAACAATTCGTAAGTATATTGTTATTTCAATGAAGTTTTCTAACATCAAAACGAAGCACAATGCGACTGATATTACTCAAAATATGTTATTCAGGTTTTAAACTATATTTTTGTAAAAAACCCAACTAACATACTAAAAACTGATCAAACACATTCATATGGTTTTGATACATTTGAAAAATGATTCCTGCATCATTTTTTACCTTTAGGAATCAACATCACCTCAATATGATGAAGGATATGACCGATATAAATTCAAATATGTCATTTAATTTTGATATTCATTTTAGTGATAGAAAATTGACATAATCAAAAATGAGAAAACCCATTCAGATTGTTTATATATTATATGAAAATGATCAAAAATTCATTTTTGACATGTATAAATTAAACTCACCTCAATATGATGCATGGTGGGACCATTATAACTCACAATGTTCCCTTTTTATTAAAATTTTACATTATATTAATGTATTCATACATATTAATGTTAATTTATTTCATTATTGTATTAAGAACATATTATTTTTTTCTTATATAGCTAAAATCCTACTCATGAGGTTTATGATTTTTTTGGTAACTATTTGTATGGGCAGACATGTTTTAGATGGAATCAAGGACGTCCAAAGATTAAACATTAATATTTTTAAATGTTTCATAGATAATTATAAATGTAATTATATAATTTTATTTAAATGTATAACGAATGTTTTTTGTATATACAATTTGATAATATTTTTTATTCATGTTTTCAATTAAATTTATATTGAATTATTTTCCAAAACCATGTTTGTGCTGCATGATTTTTCAATATTTTTATCATGTATGTGTTTCTTTTTTACTTATTTGTTCATATCTATCATTTATTATAAGTTAATTTAATTTTATAGTGAAATCATGTTATAATTTCACTGGATTACATTTCTATATTTTTCACTATTTTATGCAGGTTTTTGTTTGGTTTGATGTGATATAAACCTCACATCTCAGGTAGATAGCCATTTACCATAGTTCTCCAAACAGAAAAAAAGGACGGGGCAGGGGGTCTTTATCAACTCTTTATTGTGACTAATAGAGGTGACCCCTTTCTTCTATAAGATTAGAAATACATTTTTATCACTGTTAAAAGATATATATAGTTCTTTTTAAAATAACTATCTCTAGTAGTACACATCGAGCTTCAACCTCTTTAAGGGTTCCATCCACCTGACCCAACAACCCCTTCTAGAATTGATGCCAGCCAAAGGGACCCACAATGTCCTCAAAAATAGTCAGCTATGCATTTCCATGGACCAATATCTCTTATGAGAGATCACTCATACCACTAGTGTATCGAGGCAGACCATCATGATCATAAGAGAGGTCTTCCTATAATTCCTCAATAAGTTACTGGATTCCCGAATAACCCAACCCATCACCACCATCTTAAAAAAATTCCCATCAATCAATTCAGTTGTTTGATTATATCCATGGAACGATGACTCCATAAGCTCACTCAATCAATCCCTTTGAAACACGATATCATGATGATTCTTTAAAAATATTATAGATACCTCACCCAATTGCTCCTGAAAAAAATATTCAATGTTGTCTCCATGACTGGGGAATCCAAATACCAATGCAGTGAGAACAGATGGATTCCTTGTCTTTGGATGTTATCCTCTACAAGGATAGAAAGGTTCCTATACCTATATATAAGGATTTTGAGATCCAATGGAATTTTGTAATTAAAATTCTTGGAATCTATGTCGTCCACAACCAAATACCAATGAATGTCGTTGAGAAACACCTTACTCTGAAGCAACCAATCAGTGATCCCAAATATGTGCTTATATCTTTCCCTACCCCCATTCAGATTCTCTCAAATAATGATCTGGTTATAATTACTAGTAGAATCAATGATACTTTGGTGATGACTCACATCCCTAAAAGAGTTATCAGAACAAGGATCCCCTTCAAGAAGAATGGTTCATCACCAGTCCTGTTTTATTTCTAGAAGCAGATGTTCCAACTACCAAAACCCACTGACACCTTTCAATCATAGACTCCATACTCTCCCTCATTCCTTTTGAAAGCCTCTAGATCCACCTTGGGTTTTCACCCCAAACCCTCTAGTCATCCTCACACTTACCTTTCATGAGCCTTGGCCAAAGAAATATACCTTCTATAATATCCCAGGCATGTATGTCCTACATGGGTTGAGTAGCCTCTTACAAGATATAGAGGATAATCCCCTACATCAATACATTTCTCCATCCATTCCCATATATTATAGTGAAATTTTAGGGACTGGGGGCCATCCCATAAAAAATATTTCTTGGACACTCTTCATAAGTATGACATTACCCAAGTGATGATTAATAACTACAACAGTGTGCACGGGAATATAAGTCAAAACAATGTTGATTTGAAAGATACTACTGTCACGACCCCCTCCTCACAAAGTGTACCCCTCCTGGGCCAGCAATGTGAGAAGGGAGATAATGACCCCCGAGTCCCGCCTCCAGTAGGCCCCGGGTTGGCGACTAGCACTGAGGTTATAATACACACACAAATGGGAGGCATTACCCTCTAAGAGAACACATGCAGAAGAGAGAGATAGAATAGAATCCAATCAACTCCAACATAGAACTGAGATATAAAAGTAAAACAAGTACATATATGAAATTTCATGCAAAAGTACTACAACTGAAAGGGGGAAACTCAAAGTACCCAAAAGAAAGTGAAACGACAACGATCACAAGCCCGAACAGCTCCTCCTCCAACCGCAAGCAAGTAGTAACCAGCTTGATCTCCAACCTGCTCCATGTGACCTGAAAAAACAGTTTATATGTACATAGGGTGAGTATAACAGTATACTCAGTAGGATCCTCCCCAAGCCTCTCATGCAAAAGTAATGAAAGCATTCTAAAGCCCAGTGAACAACAAGTGAAACTAACTCGTTACCTAAACAGGTATACTAAGTTCCCAACCTCACCATGGATATTCTCACCAAGTAATGCATACAAGAATATAGCATATATCATAGAATATCAAGGGTACCCCGCTACTACTTCCCCACTGGTTTGCCTCTTTTCCCCAACGACATACGTCATGTGCATCTCTCTCCAAAGGCTTGCCCGCAGACACCTAGTCTAAGCTCCACAATCTGCACCTCATGCACCACATAGGCTTGCCCGTAGACCCCTGGGCGAAGCACCACACCGTCCTCACAACCAAAGGTAACCAGGTAGTTTCTGGGAGCCAACACAGCTCGCATAACGTGTATCATACGTCGGGTATAATACCTCAAGCCATTACGGCCCATACTCCGAGTAAGGATCCTCAAGCCATCACAGCCTATACACGTTACACCTATAGTATTCCATAGGGTACTATATCCATAATATATGTGTGTGAATAACCACAAGCCATCAAAGCCCTCTACACACATATATAGGGTAACTAACCGCTTGCCTCATGGCATAAGTATCTACCAAGAGAAGAGAGTGGGTCCAAAGGGGGTAGTCATCCATTCAACCTCTCATCAGAATGTTGGGGAAAACACCCCCCAGGGCTCAGAATCCCAGGGGTGTCAGTTTCCCTTACCGACAGGGTGGAGTAGCGTATAGAAACACAAAAAGTACAGAATATATATAACTCACAACCACACTATGGGCATTACCTAGTCATAGGCACAACTGAAGCTAACGTCTCTCAGACTCCAGGCTGCTACTTCTAAGACTAGGTATCCTATAAGCACACAACCATTTGAAGAGCTTTATTAGATTACTCCATTATCATTTTATCAATTCCACTGTACGTTAATTAATTATTTAAACATTAATTTACCATGAAGAATTTACCACATTAAACTAAATTGTCATCACATTCAAAAACTGCTCCTTTTTAGGATTCACATCACTATTAAATTCCAGTTTCTCCATCCCGGTGGATTATCACCATTTAAAAAAACTTTCATTATGGAATTACCTTCCCCATATTCCCAGGCATTCTAGAAAAAGAATCCTACGCTACTAAACACAAAGGGATCAACACGGTGAGTAGATATACTACCCATCGAGTCTTTTCTGCCTATAGAAAGAGCATAGACCCATCCTCCATCGAGAGGCTAAACACGGAAAGAACGTGGTATACCCCGCGTGTCTTCGCCTCCTTCAGGAAGAGGGTAAGAAAAACCAGCTACCTTGAGCAGTGGGGAAAAGTAATGCAGATAAACAGTAAAACCACCAAGATCAAACCACCACATTCATCTCATACCATCATCCTTGGTGTCATCCCCGACACCCACATGCATAAACCGATGCATCTCGCCACACTAGGCGTCATCTGCTGCAACAACCACAAGTCCCCAAGCCTCCACATATCACAACAGGCATCCAGGCTTACATCAAATCACAAGCATAAGGAAATCAAATATCACAAGATGGGCTCTCGGCCCTTTAACAAGGCATTCAGCCTTTATACAAGATTAGCACTCAGAGCTCCAAACCACAAGGCATTCAGCCTTACAAGGAAGCGGGTAACTCAGAACCCTTTTGAAATTATCGAACTAATAGTTCTTTAATCCATCTTGAATTAACAGATTCATTAACATGCCTCCTTATCTTTAGCCAATTATTTAACAAATAATTCCGGCTTTACGTTCTTTATCAATTTCCATCATGAAATAGAAAGAAATTAAAGAAAAACATAGATATCACTCTATCTAGGAAAACATTAGGAAAACCGTTATCACGGTACAAAGTAACAACATGCGATCAACCAATTATTTTAATCCGGTTCAAGTATTTAATTAGGTCAATTTCATTGTGATCCAAAGGACTAAATCATGCTAATTCTAAGATTGCACCTACAAAATTAGAGAAGCCATGAATCCCCTACCTCGAAGAGTTATTGACGCCCTTTATCCACACAACGGGTCACAGTCCTCTTCTCCTCACGACAGCTGCATCCACTGGAGGATGCCACAGTATGACAGTACCAACCAACCCCAAGAAAACTCATTAGAACCATGGAGATTACATGCTAATATGGAAGGAAGAACAAGAGAAGGTTATCCCCGAAGGAACGATGATAAAACATACCTTATATGGAAGAATGATTGACACAACTTGGTTGCATCAACAGACCAGAACTGATATGAGTAACGTTTGATTGTGAAACTCCTACGAGAATGATTGCACGGTTCTAGCATCTCGTAGATGAGAACCAGGAGGAAGAACCATGAATAATGATATCTCGTTCCTTTTAAAAAAATTCGAGAGGCGACAGTTTAAGATCCGATTTATTCTCCATTAAAAACGGATCGCATTAACCCACGCGTTTTGACCAAGTAAAAAAATCCCGGCCTTAGGAATAATTAATATAGAATTTATGACCTTTGAATCGGCCTTAAAGTCCTTAAAATAAGGTTTTAAAAGTATTTTACGTCAAAGAAAACGTCAAATTTATGAAGCTGGAAACACTGTTCACATACTCAAAATTTGGCAAAGTATGGAATCGGTAGCTCTTAGGATTCTGGAAACACTGTACAAGTCTACCGATAGAAGTCCACCGATAGAACCTCACTGATAGAAAACACTGTTCAAGTCTACCCATAGAAGTCCACCGATAGAACCTCACCGATAGAAACACTGTTCATGTCTACCGATAGAAGTCCACCGATAGAACCTCACCGATAGAAAAACTATTCACTGAACCTCACTGATAGAAACATTGTTCCCTGAACATCACTGATAGAAGTCCACCGATAGAACCTCACCGATAGAAACACTGTTCACTGAACCTCACCGATAGAAATACTGTTCACTGAACCTCACCGATAGAAGTCCACAGATAGAACCTCACAGATAGAAACACTGTTCACTGAACCTCACCGATAGAAACATTGTTCACCAAACCTCACCGATAGAAACACTATTCACATAACTAGAAATTTGGCAAAGTGTTAGCCGAGCTACTGCTGGACTACGGCTACCAGTATACCGAGCTATCAGTACGTCGTGGCTACCGGTAATCCCGGCTACCGGTAGGATGCGGCTACCGATAGACCGAGCTACCGGTAAGCAGCAGCTACCGGTAGACCGAGCTACCGGTAATCAGGAGCTACCGGTAGATCGAGCTACCGATAATCTGCAGCTACCGGTAGACCGAGCTATCGGTAATCAGCAGCTACCGGTAGACCGAGCTACCGGTAATCAGCTGCTACCGGTAGACCGAGCTACCGGTAATCAGCAGCTACCGGTAGACCGAGCTACCGGTAATCAGCAGCTACCGGTAGACCGAGCTACCGGTAGGCAGCAGCTGGGGGATAAGTCACATTGACCTCCCGGAACACCTCAACACCACATTTTCACAAAGTAATGGACCAGGGAGGTCCGGGCCATTACATTAGATACCTCTCAAAACATTCTCGTCCTCGAGAATTAAAAACCAACCCAGAAGAAAAGAGGGGTCCGAACAACCACCCCATAAGATACCTCTCAGGGGAAAACCACCATGAGTTGTTCAAAAGCTAGAACAAAACTACGACATCCGAGAGTATGGAAACAGACAATCCATAACAAAAAAAATCCAAACATAACATCACATCAAACGTACATAAATAAAACATGAAAGGTCTAACCACAATGAAAACATCATTACATGAAAGGAGTTAAACATTAAACAACTCCGGGTACTGAGCACGTATCTATGACTCACGCTCCCAGGTACTCTCCTCCATGCCATAGTGTCGCCACAAGACACGAACTAAGGGGATAGAACGCCCACGCAACACCTTCTCCTTGTGGTCTTGGATCTCCACAGGTCGCTCCTCGAAGGTTGCATCATCGTCAATATCGATCTCTCCCCAATCGATAACATGAGATTCATCATGAAGATAACGACGAAGATGTGATACATGGAAAACATCATGTATCCGACTCATTTGAGGGGGAAGTGCTACTCGATACGCCACAGCTCCAACACGAGCTAACACCTCGAAAGGCCCAACAAACTGGGGAGAAAGCTTACTTCCACGACCAAACCTTCGCTTCCCACGACGGGGAGTCACCTTTAGAAACACATTATCCCCAACATTAAACTCTAACGGTATCCTTATTTGATCAGCATATGATTTCTGACGATCCTGTACTGTCTTCATCCTCTCACGAATCACCTGAACCATCTCTGTTGTATTCTTCACTAGTTCTGGTCCGAGAATTGCTGACTCTCCGACCCCAGTCCAGCACAACGGAGAACGGCATGGCCGGCCATACAAGGCTTCAAACAGCACCATACCGATGGTAGAGTGGAAACTATTATTGTAAGAGAACTCTACCATGGGTAAATGCTTCGTCCGTGAACCTCCAAAATCAAGAACACAAGAGCGCAACATGTCTTCAAGAGTCTGGATGGTTCGCTCTGTCTGACCATCCGTTTGAGGATGAAAAGCAGTGCTAAGGCATAATTGAGAACCAAAAGCATGTTGGAGAACTCTCCACACGCTGGAGGTAAAACGAGGATCTCGATCAGAAATGATCATCTTAGGAACTCCGTGAAGCCTCACCACCTCCTCCAGATACTGCCTCGACAAAACTTCCACTGAGCTCGACTCCTTGATCACTATGAAGTGGGATGATTTTGTTAAACGATCCACTACCACCCATATAGCATCATGTCCTCCTGGAGCTCGAGGTAAACCTGTAACAAAATCCATTGAGATGTCCTCCCACTTCCACTGAGGAATCTCTAAGTGCTGGAGAAGCCCACCAGGAACACGGTGTTAGGCCTTCACCTTCTGGCAGAATAAACATCGAGACACACATTCTGCAACTGTACGCTTTAGCCCAGGCCACCAAAACTGACTCCTCAAGGATCAGAACATCTTCGTCACACTAGGATGTACCGCCAAGGGTGAACTATCGAACTCTCGGAGAACCGTCTCGCGCATCGCCAAGGGAATAAAAAGCCTGCCATGATACAACACTCGGTGTTGTTCATCCTCTGACCAACCATCAGGGGCCTCTCCACAAACAACTCTGTCTCTCCAGACTTCCACCTCTAGATCACCCAACTGAGACTCTTCCACCTTCTACATCAGAGATGACTGCACCGTCTTCTGGAAAAGACAACCTCTACCCCCAACTTCTCCCATATCAAGATGCAAATCTTCTAGCTCTTCCATCACTCTCCAGGAATCACCAGATTCACGCACAACATCATTAAATGACTTTCGGCTTAGTGCATCAGCTACAACGTTCCCTTTTCCAGTTGTATATGATATTTCAAAGTCGTATTCCTGCAAGAACTCCACCCACCGACGCTGCCTCAAGTTCAAGTCACGTTGGGATAAAACATACCTCAAACTCTTATGATCGGTGAAAACCACAAAGTGCTCACCAATGAGGTAATGTCTCCACAACTATAGAGAAAACACCACGGCTGCCATCTCAAGATCATGGGTGGAATAGTTTCATTCATGGGGACGCAACTGTCGAGACCCATAAGAAACAACTGACCTCTGCTGCATGAGAACACATCTTAGCCCCAGATGTGAAGCATCACAGAAAACATCAAAATGGACTCCCTCCACTGGAATACAAAGGACGGGAGCACTTACCAACTTCTCCTTTAGATACTCGAAAGCTGTCTGATACTGATCAGTCCATATGAACTCTTGATCCTTCCTGGTCAAAGCTGTCAGAGGAGTCGCAACTCGAGATAAATTAGCTACAAACCTCCTATAATAGCCTGCGAGACCAAGGAAACTTCGCACCTCTGACACGGTCTTGGGGGCTGGCCAAGACACCACTGCTTCTATCTTCAAAGGATCCACAACTACTCCCTGTTGGGACACAACATGTCCCAAGAAACAAACTTCTCGAGCCCAGAACTCACACTTGGACAACTTCCCAAACAACTGATGTTGGCGAAGAACTCCCAAAACGGCTCGTAGATGCTCAGCATGATCCTCTTCAGATGTGGAGTACACAAGGATGTCGTAGATGAAAACCACAACAAACTTGTCCAGGAATTCACGGAACACATCATTCATCAACCCCATGAAAACAGCTGGAGCATTCGTCACGCCGAATGGCATTACAACAAACTCATAATTCCCATGACGACAGCGGAAATTAGACTTCGGAATATCCTCATCCTTTACACGCATCTGATGATATCCTGACCGCAAGTCTATCTTTGAGAACCAACTTCCACCCTTCAGTTGATCGAATAGGTCATCAATCCACAGGAGAGGATAGCGGTTCTTTATTGTCAATTTTTTTAACCGATGATAATCGACACACAACCGCAAAATGCCATCAGCCTTTTTCACAAACAAAACTAGTGCACCCCACGATGACACACTTGGCCGAACAAAACCACACAGCAACAGACCGTCGAGCTGAATACGTAGCTCTCGTAACTCAGAAGGGGCCATCCTATACAGAGACACATATATAGGAGACGCTCCTGGCTTTAGCTCGATCCCAAACTCGATCTCTCGTCGAGGGGGTAAGGATACAACCTCTTCTGGAAAGACGTCAGGGTACTCCTCTACGACCCTAGGAAACGCCAACTGTTGAACCTCTAAAGAACTCAGCGTCTTCCCAGCCATCATGGATGATAAGGATGGAACTCGTCTATGACTCATTCGAGGATCTCTCTCACCAAAAAACACCACTTTCTCTCCATCTTTATCAAAGAAAACGACATTCTTCCTGTAGCAATCCACAACAGCATGCACTGAATACAACCAATCCATGCCAAGTATGATATCATATGGTTGTATTCGCAAACATAAGAAATCTCCCCAAGAGCGGTGTTGCCCCAACACTAGCTCACAGTCTCTACATACTTCAAACAAGTCAGCTCGACCTCCAACTGGCGTAGTCAACGCCAAGGGCACTGGAAGTCTCTCTACCTCAAGTCCCAAAGCATGGACAAGGGTAGGTGATATGAAGTAGTGTGTTTCTCCTGAATCAAACAAGGCATACACCAAGGTAGAAAACAAGCAAAGGGTACCTCGAACGACATCTGGCTCGCTTGGGGCTGGTATCGCTAGAGCATGAAGCTGACTACGACCTCCTCCACGGCCTCTCTGACCCTGATGACGAACACCACCACGTCCGCGCTCTGATCTCTGAGGACGGGGAGCGTCATGGGGTTGTCCTCTGCCTACTCCATCTACCATTTGGTGATCTAAAACTGGTGCAAACTGCTGCTACTTCCTCGGCTGGAACTGCCTCAACGGAGGAACCTGGAGTGGAGCACCCGGTGCACGATGACTGCTCTGAAAAGTTGGGCACTCCCGCTGCTGATGACCATGACCACCACAAGAAAAACAAGCGTCTGATCCCTTGGCATAGGTCTGAGAGTTTCTGCCTCCGGAGAAACGAGATGGGAAGGGCTGGGACCTACCCCCAGGTGAACGAAAACTCTTCTGTCCTGAAAACTGGGAACCCCGGACCACAGCTCTGCTTCGTGAGGAATCATGACGATTCCCCTCTCATGACGATCCAGTCCTGGACAAAGTCCTCTCAACAACCTCTGCCCTCGCCATCACCTCATGATATGTCTTCATCATAAATGGGGTGACCTGGCACTAGATCTATGGACGCAAAGCCTCCTCGAAATGCCTCGCCCTGGCCTCATCATCTGGTAACAGGTCTGAAGCATATCATAGAAGGTTCCTGAAACAAATTCCAAACTCTCGAACATTGGAGCTCCCCTGTCGAAGGGTAAGAATCTCCTTTCGACTAGACGCCTTCGCAGTCGATGAAAGAAACTCGACTCTAAACTTGTCTCAAAACTCCTCCCACGAGATCGCTGACTCCTCACGATCACTGAGGAACAAGAACCACCACTACCTCGCTGCTCCACGCAGCATCGTCACAACCAAGGACACCTAGTGTTCCTTCCGAGCACGAATCGAACTGAAGCATATCTCGATCTCCTCCAACCAGTCTTATGTGACTGCATCGGAAGCGGATCCCTCGTACTTCTGTAGACTCTGGTGCTGAAACTGTCGCTGTGTCTTCCTCCAAGTGACATCGTCGTCAACCTCTACTCGGCGGCGATCTGCTGGAATAGCCTGATGGGCATCTTCTACGCAAACCTGACGAGGATGTCGACCTGGAGCCATACCTGCAAAATAACAACTGTTAGAGCTCCTAATCCTGTAATATGGAAGAATCAACATTAATTAATTAATTGTTTTGTTTTATTTATATTAGGTTACCTATCCCAAGGTCTACCGATTCAAACACAAGCGCAATGAATAATGATGCATGATCCTTTCCTAGGTCTCTACCCTGCAACCGATATCACTTTGTTTAGTAGCCATCGTAAGCTTAAAGGTCCGTGCAACAGATCATAGGGGGCCCTAAACGCCTATGTCTCTGCCGGTCTCTAGTGTTTACCCCAAATTCTAAACATGAATGACACAGTTACCCTACCATCCCATGCATCATCACCTGTGCTTTACTCCAAAATCCATCCTATCCCTCAACCAGACCTCTGATACCACTCTGTCACGACCCCCTCCCCACAAAGTGTACCCCTCCTGGGCCGGCAATGTGAGAAGGGAGATAATGACCCCCGAGTCCCGCCTCCAGTAGGCCCCGGTTTGGCGACTAGCACCGAGGGTATAATACACACACAAATGGGAGGCATTACCCTCTAAGAGAACACATGCAGAAGAGAGAGATAGAATAGACTCCAATCAACTCCAACATAGAACTGAGATATAAAAGGAAACCAAGTACATATATGAAATGTCATGAAAAAGTACTACAACTGAAAGGGGGAAAACTCAAAGTACCCAAAAGAAAGTGAAACGACAGCGACCACAAGCCCGAACATCTCCTCCTCCAACCGCAAGCTAGTAGTAACCAGCTTGATCTCCATACTGCTCCAAGTGACCTGAAAAAACAGTTTATATGTACATAGGGTGAGTATAACAGTATCCTCAGTAGGATCCTCCCCAAGCCTCTCGTGAAAAAGTAAAGAAAGCATGCTAAAGCCCAGTGAACAACAAGTGAAACTAACTCGTTACCTAAATAGGAATACTAAGTTCCCAACCTCACCATGGATACTCTCACCAAGTAATGCATACAAGAATATAGCATATAGCATAGAATATCAAGGGTACCCCGCTACTACTTCCCCACTGGTTTGCCGCTTTGACCCAATGACATACGTCATGTGCATCTCTCTCCAAAGGCTTGCCCGCAGACACCTGGGCTAAGCTCCACAATCTACACCTCGTGCACCACATAGGCTTTCCCGCAGACACCTGGGCGAAGCACCACACCATCCTCACAACCAAAGGTTATCAGGTAGTTTCTGGGAGCCACCACAGCTCGCATAACGTGTATCATACGTTAGGTATAATATCTCAAGCCATTACATCCCATACTACGAGTAAGGATCCTCAAGCCATCACATCCTATACACGTTACACCTATAGTAGTCCATAGGGTACTATATCCAAAATATATGCGTGTGAATAACCACAATCCATCACTACCCTCTACACACATATATGGGGTAACTAACCGCTTGCCTCATGGCACAAGTATCTACCATGAGAATAGAGCAGGGCCAAAGGGGGTAGTCAACCATTCAACCTCCCATCAGAATGTTGGGGAAAACACCCCCCCATGGCTCAGAATCCCAGGGGTGTCAGTTTCCCTTACCGACAGGGTGGAGTAGTGTATAGAAACACAAAAATTACAGAATATGTATAACTCACAACCACACTATGGGAATTACCTTTTCATAGGCACAACTGCAGCTAACGTCTCTCAGACTCCAGGCTGCTACTTCTAAGACTAGGTATCCTATAAGCACACAACCATTTTAAGAGCTTTATTAGATTACTCCATTCTCATTTTATCAATTCCAGTGTACGTTAATTAATTCTTTAAACATTAATTAACCATGAACAATTAAATACATTAAACTAAATTGTCATTACATTCAAAAACTGCTCCTTTTTAGGATTCACATCACTATTAAATTCTAGTTTCTCCATCCCAGTGGATTATCACCATTTAAACAATCTTTCATTATGGAATTACCTACCCCATATTCTCAGGTATTCTAGAAAAAGCTTCCTATGCTACTAAAAACAAAGGGATCAACACAGTGAGTAGATATACTACCCATCGAGTCTTTGCCGCCTATAGCAAGAGCATAGACCCATCCTCCATCGAGAGGCTAAACACGGAAAGCACGTGTCATACCCCGCGTGTCATCGCCTCCTTTGGGAAGAGGGTATGCAAAACCAGCTACCTTGAGTAGTGGGGAAAAGTAAAGCAGATAAACAATCAAACCACCAACACCAAACCATCACATTCATCTCATACCATCATCCTTTGTGTCCTCCCCGACACCCAAATGCATAAACCGATGAATCTCGCCACACTAGGAGTCATCTGCTACAACAACCACAAGTCCCCATGCCTCCACATATCACAACAGCCATCCAGGCTCACATCAAATCACAAGCAGAAGGAAATCAAAGATCACAAAATGGGCTCTCGGCCCTTTAACAAGGCATTCAGCCTTCATACAAGATGAGCACTCAGAGCTCCAAATCACAAGGCATTCAGCCTTACAAGCAAGCGGGTAACTCAAAACACTTTTGAAATTATCGTGCTAATAGTTCTTTAATCCATATTGAATTAACAGATTCATTAACATGCCTCTTTATCTTTAGCCAATTATTTAACAAATAATTCCGGCTTTACATTCTTTATCAATTTCCATCATGAACGAGAAACAAATTAAAGAAAAACATAGATATCACTCTATCTAGGAAAACATGAGGCAAACCGTTATCACGGTACAAAGTAACAACATGCGATCAACCAATTATTTTAATCCGGTTCAAGTATTTAATTAGGTCAATTTCATTGTGATCCAAAGGACTAAATCATGCTAATTCTACGATTACACATACACAATTAGAGAAGCCATGAATCCCCTACCTCGAAGAGTTATTGACGTCCTTTATCCACACAACGGGTCACAGTCCTCTTCTCCTCACGACAGCTGCACCCACCGGAGGATGCCACGGTACGACAGTACCAACCAACCCCAAGAAAACCCATTAGAACCATGGAGATTACATGCTAATATGGAAGGAAGAAAAAGAGAAGGTGATCCCCGAAGGAACGATGATAAAACATACCTTATATGGAAGAACGATCAACACAACATGGTTGCATCAACAGACCAGAACTAATCTGAGTAACATTTGATTGTGAAACTCCTACGAGAATGATTTCAAGGTTATAGCGTCTCGTAGATGAGAACCAGGAGGAAGAACAACGAAGAATGATATCTCGATCCTTTTAAAAAAATTTCGAGAGGCGACAGTTTAAGATCCGATTTATTCTCCATTAAAAACGGATCGCATTAACCCTCGCGGTTTGACCAAGTAAAAACATCCCGGCCTTAGGAATAATTAATATAGAATTTATGGCCTTTGAATCGGCCTTAAAGTCCATAAAATAAGGTTTTAAAAGTATTTTACGTAAAAGAAAACGTCAAATTTACGAAGCTGGAAACACTGTTCACATACTCAAAATTTGGAGAAGTATGGAATCGGTAGCTCTCATGGAGTCTGGAAACACTGTTCATTCGTGAAATTTGGAAAAGTATGGAATCAGTAGCTCTTATGATTCTGGAAACACTGTACAAGTCTACCGATAGAAGTCCACCGATAGAACCTCACCGATAGAAAACATTGTTCAAGTCTACCGATAGAAGTCCACCGATAGAACCTCACCGACAGAAACACTGTTCAAGTCTACCGATAGAAGTCCACCGATAGAACCTCACCGATAGAAACATTGTTCACTGAACCTCACCGATAGAAACATTGTTCACTGAACCTCACTGATAGAAGTCCACCAATAGAACCTCACCGATAGAAACAGTGTTCACTGAACCTCACCGATAGAAAGACTGTTCACAAAACTAGAAATTTGGCAAAGTGTTAGCCGAGCTACTGCTGGACTACGGCTACCAGTATACCGAGCTATCAGTACGCCGTGGCTACCGGTAGACCTGGCTACCGGTAGACTGAGCTACCGGTAAGCAGCAGCTACCAGAAGACCGAGCTACCGGTAATCAGCAGCTACCGGTAGACCGAGCTATCGGTAATCAGCAGCTACCGGTAGACCGAGCTACCGGTAATCAGCAGCTACAGGTAGACCGAGCTACAGGTAATCAGCAGCTACCGGTAGACCGAGCTACCGGTAATCATCAGCTACCGGTAGACCGAGCTACCGGTAATCAGCAGCTACCGGTAGACCGAGCTACTGGTAGGCAGCAGCTGGGGGATAAGTCACCTTGACCTCCCAGAACACCTCCAACACCACATTTTCACAAAGTAATGGACCAGGGAGGTCCAGGCCATTACAACTACATACAAAAAAAAGAATATTTTTTCATTAATTTTGAATTCACTTGATGATAGAATTTACCCATCCATTAAAAAACTTCTTTCATATCATTCCATCATAAATTGGAACTCCCAGTTAAATCATACGAAGATGCTTTAGTGGAATTCCTACGTTCTTATGAATGCACATACTACTCCTGCATGAACACTTCCATGATAAGAACACATTATTTTTCTATTTGTTAATCCATTATCTTCTCCAAGTTCCATACATATCCAATTTGATGATGGAGAAATCTATTTATATCTATTTTTCATTCAGAAAGAATAAATCATTGTCCGTAAACAACAAGAGGCCAATAGGACGGGTCCCCTCCCTGAATTTTGAAGGAAAACAGACCCTTCCTTCACTCAGCATGTGTTATATTTGGAAAGATCCTCTTTATCCAGTATAAAGTGGTAGGGAACGTTGGGTTTCCATGGCGGAGCCCCTACACTGACATGAAGATGGAAAACACACTTCTTGAGAGGGGAATGTAAATCCAAAAATAGGTGTAACACTAAATTGAAAGGTCCTAGAACCATTACAAGAAACAAAATTTCCCTATAACCATTATAAAAAATCTCTATTACATCCTATCATAAGAAATTTACATTTACACCTTTAACATCAGATTAAACTTGTCAACCTTTTTTATGATCACACACCATTTCACTAGAAATGCCTCTTACACCAGGAATACTCCTCCCCTTGATAAAACCATGCTTCTCTTCTAAAATGAGGCTATGAAGAAAATGACATAGATTCTGGTTGAGAATACATGAAAGGATATTATCACTACTAGAAATTTGGTATATATCCATGTCTTGAAATTGTGGCTATAAGCCCAAAAAAATATTGGATATTATAGCCATGGTTCAATGAAATGTGGATTGTATAGTCTTGGATATTGCCATTGGTCTACAACAACAATTTCAAATCATGGTTAAAAACCTATAGCCATGGATTCAACCATGGATAATTGCCTATATCCATGGTTTATATCGTGGCTAAATACCCTTTTCAACAGTTTCAAACCATGGAATATGCTCAAGCCACACATTTCTTAAATCTACGATTCCAATCGGGGTTGTAGGTCTTTATCCATGGTTTAAAATTGTGGCCAAATCCATTCCCATGTTAGAATAAAACCCAACCCCCTTCATATACCCACAATACAGAGACACACACACTCCCCATGAAAGAACCCCCACCTCCATGAAGTAGTCAACCACTGCCCCTCTCGGATGGCCCCCTTCACACCCACCTTTCAGTAGCCCCACCCCACATGCAGTAGTCCCCCACCCCCTTACAGAATCCCACCACTCCCCTTCCAAGACATCCCCCACCCCTTTCAGCTGCCCCCAACACACATGCTGCAGCCACCAAACGCCTTGTTACAGCCCCCACCCACCATTGTGGACATCCCCCCCGCCACACACGTCTTGCAGCATCCCCCACCCCTTGAAGCAGCCCCCACCCCCTTACAACACCCCCACTATAGTATCCCACCACTCCACTTCTTTGAGAAACACCAACCCCCCTCTTAGACACCCCCATAGACATCCCCACCCTGTGGAAAACCCACATTGGACTCCTCCTCGTCCCCCTGGACAGCCACTACACACCCTCCAATTGGACCCCCCTAGACACACCCTAGACACCCTCCCCTGGATGCCCTGGACACCCCACCACTCTTAGACACCCCCTAGACACCCACACTACCCCCACCCCATGGAAGCCCTTTGGACACCCACCTTAGGACACCCCTAGACCCCCTACACTAAACACACCCCTCGACACCCCTCGACACCCCCAATATGGCCCTCTCCCAGGACAACCCCCTTGGAAACCCCCTTTCCCCTAGACACCCCCACTAGACACCCCCTACACCCCCTTCTCAGAAACCCAACTGACCCCCCCCCCCCAAACACCCCCTAGACAACCCCTCCCCCTGTACACCCCCCATTGGAGCCCCCTTGAAACTGCTTCCCCCAGACTCCTCCCAATGGACACCCCCTGCACCCCCCATTAGAAAACCCCAAAGACTTACCCCATTGTATCCCTATGGACTCCCCCCAATGAACCCCCCTAGATGCCACCCAGTCCCCCCCCCCTCGGAGTCCCCCTGGGCACCCCCCATAGACCATAAATTTCAATGACATATTAAAAAAAATATAGAGTAGATGATCCTAACTGCTTAAATAACCTGACTCAATGAGATTTATATGCATGTATAACACCTTAATGAATAAAAAACTAGAGAATTAGATTATTGGAAGATATCCTCAACTATATATCTCTAATCACAACATGTTGGAAATAAATAAAATTCAACAGAACATACTTTAAAGAGGACTATACTTTAGTAAGTAATATCCTTACTCAAATTGAAATGGATATACCCAAAATGATTTTATAGGACTACAATTATTATATAGAAAAATTTAATTTTTTAATCTGACCATTGGGGAGAAAAATAAATTTTACCTCCTAGAAATATAAATTATCTTGCATATACTCATTGGATACCAATAGAGTGAGTGTTATTTCATACCATAGTCCCACATATGGAAAACAGTGGTTCTCCCTCAAGAATGATCTCACATGGACCCTTACAAATACAAATGTTTTACATTTTATACATCATCTACATAGGTAAGATAAAATTAAGAATACATGAGTTGTTAGAAAAAAATTTCTAAGCCTTTGATCCAATCACCACTACAATGTTCATTACCATATCAACCAAACTCGAATTCATATAACAATTCTTTCATAAGGTATTCAATTATTATCAACGATTATACCACTTGGTCTCATCACCATTAATGGTGAATAGTATAAAAGATATCATTCATAATCATGATCAAACTCACTTCATAAATAACCATTACATACGGAATTATATATTCTTGTCAATAACATTTTCAAGTCATGGATGAAAATCAATTACATTAGATATATTTTGTTGTCGGTTATCTGCATAACATGAATCCCAATCATTCATAGCAATTCAGGTCATGAAAATTATCAAATGATTGAAATGGGAAATCCATCAAGAAGTCAAAAAAGGGAAATTACTTTGACATGACTATTTGAATCGATTAAGCATTTTTCAACTAGGGAGGAAATGTTTTCCTATGAAACCTCCTCCATGTCAGAGTTCAAATTCACAGTGATTCTCAGTAGTTGAACATTTCCTATCACAATTCACAATATCGTAATTAAAATGATAAAATAGTTACATTTTCAATGTACGTAAAACCATACCAACTCAATAGTGATATATTCATTTTCATCTTTTTTGAGATTAATATAATACATTTGATCTAATGAAAATTCAAGAAATAAATAATCGTTTATAAGGTGGAAAACTAATGTATATGATTGGGGAAAAATAAAATATAAATAATAAAGTAATCACACAATTAAAAATATATTTCAAATTAGTAGAGAAATAAAGATCCCTAAAAATGGATAATGTTGGAGAAGAGGTGTTTACCGATGTGGAGGAGACCCCCCTATACACCCCTTGTACACCTCTCCCCCTAGAGATCCCTTTCTAGCCCACAGTCAACCCCCTCCCCCTTGAACCCCACACCTCCTCCTCCCTCCCTTGCACATACCCCCTCACCCCCTCCCCCAACTCCTCCATCCCTTTTAACCCCCTCCCCAACACCCCCACAACCCTGAATGATGTCCCCCCAACCCCCTTCACCCCTCCCCCCTCCCCCTCATGGACAATCCCACCCCCCCGGAACATCCTCCCCAAACACCCCCCTCCCCCTACACAACACCCTCTCCCCTAAGGACCCCCATAGACAGCCCCCTGGACCACCACCCCCCCCTAAATCCCAAAATATCCCCCAAAGCAGAAGAGAATGAAATGATGGCACAATAAAATTATTGTAAAAAAACTTGATCATGGTATAATTAATAAAAATAGTAACAATATTCATACCTTTTGAAAGAAAATTCAGTGTTCACATTCATTAATTCATCATTTTCAGTCAAACATGCAGAACATCATTTAAGGCCACTCTTTTTATTAGTACAAGCGAAAAATACAGTGAACATTTAACATTAAAATCACCATAAAAATAGTTTTTATATTAAAACACTACCCTCATTAATTAATATTTAACATATTTTCAACAAACTAATCATGAAATATAAATTTCAAAATAAACATCATCAAACATTAAAACTCAAAATTCAGCATGTTTAACCGTAAGCAAGAATATTTTCAACAACCATCATAAACAGATTTAGTACAATAACATAATCATGAAATGTATTCAACAGTTTTTTCACAAAAACATAACTAACGTAACATCCTAAAATAAAGAATATCAAAATATTTCTAATAAGTGGAATCATGAATGTATTGTTCTAAACAAGTAAAAAGCTAATTAATTACCTCCCAATAATGATATAATGTAGTTTTCTTATTTTTAATGATTCATCCTTCTTCTTATACATTTCACTCTACCGGGATATTCTTATGGTAATACCTAAAAAGAAACAAAATCAACTTTAGATTTAATTTGTTATGTTAAAAAAACCATTTCTATGGTGAGAAATTACTGGCAATGATTCTCTAATTCAAAGGTGTTTGTTGTAGCGCACAATGGTGAGAAAGGAGGGGACATGAAAAATTACATTTCCATTGAATCATTTCAACTAATATGAATTTTTGAATATTATGGTCTATCCATAGCTATATTTTTTGTTTAAACTGAGATTAATAAAATATAAGACCCCTTATAGAAACATATAAAATGTATGAAAAAACATGTTATGAAATTATATAATAAAATATTCATTAAATGGATAAGTTAACTAAATTTCATGACATTTCATGTTACAAAATAATATCATAAAATAAATTGAATACATTTTATGAAGTATTTGTCATTACACATATAAAATGTAAGAAAATTACTATTTTTATGAAATTATAACAAATCACTAAAATTTATTCTAATGTATAAAGATTCATACAATGTCCTTAAACTAAAATAGATTTTAAAAATTATTTTTATGCAAGAAGATAATATTCAGATAAAACCATTGATGTTTTACATGGTCTCTTAGATCCATAGATATTGTAGATCAACAATAGAAAGCATCCAGTAAATTCAAAAAGCATCGCTTGCATGAATTCAGTAACATCTGATTAAAACACACGGACATTCAAGAATAAAAAATTTAAATGTAACCAATGATTTAAATCTTTTCCTCTTTAAAAGATAAATTATATTCAATGTAAAAGGAAAAATATCATTAAATTTTACTCATCATAAACCACAAATTAAAAAAAGTCTACCATAAAAGATGAAAAATACAAAAAACCACTAACTAAACTATGCTTTGTCCCCCAGAAAGTAATGATTCTGAATAAAATCACAAAAATTCAAAAATCAATGAAAGATATATTTATATCGTCACATTATAATACTTAGAAAAATAATAACATCAATAAATCTCCTGCCACATAATCAGAACAATTCAAACTACCAAATGAAGGGCATAAATGATTGACTGGTCATGAAAATAGTTAACCAATACAACAATGATTCTAGTGCCACCTACAATGTAAAATAATTCAAATTTTTTACTAACAACAATCATAAAGTAGTATAATTAAAAATCTAAACCAACTGTGTGGGACGAGAAAATAAATAATTTAATGTTATGGAGAGAACAGTTTTTGAGGGATGATGCAAGAAACATGGATGTTGTAGAGAAAACAAAATATCAATGTATGGATGCTTAAACTTGAATTCCCTGAATGTTTTTATGATGGTATTGATCTCTCTTTGACTTCAACATAAAACACATGAACAAAAATATAAAATATAATAGTGATTCTAGAAAAATGAAGGGAATGACAACAAGATGAAACCTAGTATGTCATATCATCAATGTGGTGGGTATAGACATGTGTGTACAAATAGAGAGTTGATGAAACCAAACCTGGGTTGTAATGAATGTTGTGTAGTTGAAGTCATTGGTTAGAAATGGTGGAGATGAATTGCGAAGAGGCAATCAAACGATCTATTTCAGCAGCCCCTTCCCTCTTACAACATCCCACCACTGCCCTTCCAAGACACCACCCCCACTCCCCTTGTAGCACCCCCACCCCCTTGCATCACCCACCCCCTTGCAGCAGTCCACTACTCCACTTCCTGGACAACGCCCCCGGGAAAACCCTTGGTCACCCCTGTGACACCCCCCACTGGACACCCACTAGACCCCCTGGACAGCCCCTTGGACCCACCCAAAGACCCGCCACTAGAACCCCTAGACTGCCCTCTAAACACCCTCCACTAGACCCCACTTGTACCCCCACAAACACCCCTACCCTAGATACCCCCATGCATGCATATAAATGCTTATTACGAAGAGTAATGATGAAAAAGGGAAAATAAATACTGTAAACTGAGAGAATGTATAAAATAAATTTTTTTCTAAAAAACATTAATGGTATAGTATTAAATAGTGCATACATGAGGATCAAATATCCATCACTAATACAATGTAGTGTCTAGAAGATTGAATATTTCACAATGCAGATTAAAATCTAAATCATCAACTCTACAAGCTTGTTGTATACCATGTCTATATGAAAAATACACAACATATTTTTACTATTTTCTAGTAATAAATTTTATAAAATAACCATAACATCATGAATTTTATAGTCACTGCAATACCATCAGAAAGTCATCAAATTAAATTAATTTCATCAGCTATGTTTTGTTGGAGGTTCTCTGCATAGAAATCATCCATGTACTGCATAGAAATAAAATTCATCAAAATCAACAAATGAAAGAAATGGAATTGGAATCAGGAATACAAACTCACTTTGGAAGAGGATTTAAAATGACTTAAACCCCCCAACTACTAGTTACATGATTACTACATCAAAAGTATGTATTTTTTATTTATGATGAGATTATAGTTTTAGTGGTTGTTTGTTTATTACCATTATTTTAATTTTCTTATCTATTTATTAATTTTATTTGATAAATATGATATAGTGACTATTCTTTTATTAATATATTTAACATTATTTTTCTCTAATTTTTTGTGTATATTGGTTTATTATATTTTCAATATATTTAATAATTTGGGTTGAAAAAATTTGTTTGTTTTTTTTAAATATTCACCACTTTTAATGTGAATAAAATAAATATATTGGGATAAAATATGGTATCAATGTAGTTATATAAGTTTGAGACCAAGAATCGCGTAATAGTTCTAAATATTCATTAATTTATCATATTTTTGATCATACCAAATTCCTTTCACTAAACTATAGTGGAGAATGAAATCCCTTTTTTATGGTGGAAGGATTTCATGTCGAATATATTGAAAATCATAATCATAAAATATCTCCCATAGTTGATATAAATGATTGTTAATGATGTATAGATTTTACCGAAACATTAATTATTCATATTAGGAGTGCTGTCGGAAAAAGCACTCAAAATGATACAGAAATCGTGGTTATGTTGTAATGAATTGATGATTGTATGACTTATAATGTCATATGAAATAGTTTGGCATAATCCTTTACCATTATAATATCAAAGGGGGGTCAATTATTGGTGACATGGTCATTACACCAATTTCATACATGGGAAATTCCATCATAAAAGTATAACATCACTTAAAGGATGTTTTGGTTCAAAAAACTATATTAATAAAAAGAGGGTATCCACCTACAGGGATAGAAAAAGGGTGACGTACGATGTGTGCTTTAAGACTAAGAATGAAATCGAGTATATGGAAAAAATCAGTGCAATAATGTCAAGAAAGTTATACCAATGTGAGTTTTCGCCAATATCGCACCTCTATTAGAGGGGTTTTATTACAAAACCAATACTTTTTTATCAAAAAAAAAAACAATTATCATAACTAACACTTATTCAAGAATTGAAATTTATTATATGAAAAATTATGAAGGAAAATAAATGAAATTTAAAACATTCTAGAATTAAAGAGGCAAGGAGTTGGACCCTACCTCAAAGGAGCTTAGCCACACTCAGCACTAGACAATTTTTCCAACAACTACTCTAAGCTTCATTCTTCATCCTCCAGGAGTATGCACCATTGCATATACATAATGATGAAATAACCCCTATGTACATGTCTACATGGCCTGGAACACGCACAATAGAATCCTTATATATATGCCCACATGAATAAGCCTATTATCGCCAACACACATATGCATTTTCTATATATATATATATATATTCACACGTATACCCTTATGTTTAATAACACTGACATGGGCGGATATACATATCACATGAGTACTTATTATATACATGCTTACCTATGGATACACGGTGAGTCGCCTATATCTCTGGTGACTTGAAACAACCTCAAGGATGATTAAAACTCTATAGTAAAATTAATAAGGGATATAAAATTAAAAAACTATTGATTATAAACTAATAGGAATCGATGAGAAAAAGGAAAAACTCTACATAAACCATTGATGGTTAACCAAATCGGCATGAACCGCTTCACCTTCAGTGATGGATGCCGCAACACACAGGAAGGGGTCCCGGGAGTCTTCAACCAAATTCCAGTGATCTGCTGAATCATTATTAATTGAACCTAAAAATTGAATTGGGTGGAACATAATTAGTGATAAAGGTAATAATAAAATAGATTATGATGAAAAAAATTTAATGTAAATGAACGAACTATAAATTCCAAGTGCATTCCCTAAGGTTTCCATCTAGTCTAGACAACTGAATTCCTGAATTTTACTACTCTGATGTTGTAACATGAAGTGACAATATCGAAATTCACCTAGTAAGAATAAAAAGATACCATAAAAATAATTATTATGGTTAGATATATGAAAAATATATACGCAATACAACATGAAAAAATTGGGTGCATCATATATGAATCATGATGTATTACTATAAGGACTATGTGGTTGGATAAACAATTATAATGCATTTATAATTTATCTACCACCACAACCATAGAAAAAAATTATCCTATTATAAAATTTTTGGAATCTTATAGAGTCAATTCCACTCATTTACAAGAATAATGTATTGATATTTTTGACCTACAACCCCTCAGTGTGATTACATAAAAGATAAAAATAAGCCTCAAAGCTATAAAATATAAATCTACATGAACCATCCAATCTAAAAACCACAACAACACCCCATTAATTTGAATCAATATCACTCTATGACATGTGTAGCATAATGTGACAAAAATAATATTGTATGTGAATTCCAACACCCACACCGACCCCCCCCCACCCCCACCCCTACACCAGCCCCCCACATTGCACTAGCCACCCCACCAACCCACCCACACCACCAGCCCTGCATCAGCCCCCACTAGACCATGCATCCCCCAATATATAATCCAAATTTAAAACAATCATAGTGGTAGAGATCTTGAACCCTTAGAAATTAAGATCATTGGGTAAATAGTGAAACATGTTCCATGATGAGAAACCATCAAGAATAATATCACTAAATAATTGTATTTTATAGGTCTAGATTGTTATTTTGTCATTAGTTTACAAAAATTCCATTTGGTATGGAATATAGTAATTGATTAAGTGTCGGTAAGGACCTCCGGTGGTCCTGTATGGTAATCAATGGTTCGCAAATGTGACTAATGGTAAAATTATGGTTTTGAAATAAAAAAAAATACATTCTTTAATTCATGGGGGGTAGATGACTAAATGTTATATACTTTAGAAGAACACACAGTATGTAAATAACTGGTAATAGTTTTAGGATTCTAGATATTTATAAATATAACATGAATTGGGATATGGATTTATATTTTCTATATATTTAAATGGGGTTCTAAGTACATTCACAATAACAAAACATGTGGTATTGATAAAATTATTGTATGGTCTAAACAAAATTATCGAGGCAGTACAAAAACATAGTGGAATCATACATGACACATTTTGTGACTATGGGGGCTCAATCTGTAGTTAGACACAATATGACTCACCTTATTAGCTACGAACACTACGTGGTCTCATATAAACCATATATTGTGTTCCGCTGTAAATATTCCATCTAACCTAAGATGAAACATACCCATGTATTGGAGATACATGAATTTTACATCATCAGTCCCACGCAACATTTATATTGTAGTTCCGACCATGTATATTATTTATGGATAACATGTGAAGACAAATTCACAACATGACTACTCATGTAGGACACACATCATCTTCCCCAATAATCCATGACCTGTAAAATTCTATCTTTACTGTATTTTTAGATATCCTATATTACAACATGGATTTGGAAATCTAACTAATACATTTTAAGTATTTTTTCACATAGAAATACATCGTTCACTTCCATTCATTATTAGAGGTTCAATGTGTGGCGGTGCATGTTGTTTATATTTCATATATCAATGCAGTCATTGAATGGGTTTGGGAAAGATTATTGGAGGTTTCGTCTGATATGTATGTCTCTATTAAAAATTTTGCAATATGGTGATGGTCTCATATAATATATATAGAGTAGGGTACTCCACCACATATATGGAGAGTGGGTCCGACATATTTTTTTGAGGTTGGTACTCCCTCATCACCGATAATGTGTGGGTCTCCCACACACAACTGATATAGTTTTATACTCTTCTTTATGTTTTGGAATTAGTGAATCAATGCAAGGAGTTATGAACTCCCCCATTTTATGAGAATCACTATAAGAGGAGTGGTTACTCTTTTATAAATTCTATAACATGTGTTTCATTTTTCATGGAAAGGTTTTTATAATTATAAAATTAGTATTAACTTAAATGATAACTATTTTTAGACAATGTGTGGAACCAATATAGGTTTGTTGAACAATTACCTAATATCAGGTTATAGTATGGTGTGGTAATCAATTTAATGGAATTCATACTTTAGTGAGGTTTGGGTTCCCTTTAATATATTATAGTTGTGATGTGTGAGAAAAGATGAAAGATTCAAATACTTTAATAGTTTTGAATATACATTACTCCCTTGGATAAATTCAATATGTGATTATAATTAAACTATCAACATTATAGTTTTTATATATTTCATTACATTGAGCATTAGGAGTTACTTGTGAGTTTTGACCTTCAAGGATTCCTGTGGATATTACAAGTACATATTGATATCCCTATGAATTTTTGTGATCCAAAATCCATATTTTCGGTTTTTTATAATGATACTTTTATGGGTTATGTATAAAACCAAACATAAACCACCATATTCAACCCATCAAGAATATATAAAAAATCCCACCGACACTAGAGTTCAAAAACCATGCCAGGTATAGTTTCAAATTTTCACATTCAATAAAACCTATTTTAGGTCTCATTCCACATGGGTGTGCCACCAGAGAAACTAAAAATATAGGACCACATCACATTTCAATTGAAACACCATCACATAAATCACGTTGTTACATCACCATGGTCATCACCCTAATTATCTTGTCACTATAGACCACTCTCAGATGTCCACCGCCAACACCATACACCATCACCACCTAAACCAGGCATTTTCATCACTGTCGTCCCCATCCACATTGAGAATTTCATTAAATCCAAACCTCCAACACTAATTGTTTCGCTGTTAAAACATCATGATCATCATTTATACACCATATAGTTAAGATCATGACTCATAGAAACATGATAACCCCTCAAATATCACCTTCCAACGATCCTATGAAAACCACATATCCAGACTGACTCAAGAAGGATATAATCTACAAAAATCCAGAGTAGTATAAGTGCTGAAAAAAGACATCACAACGAATTTCTATGAGTGGAATCATTTTTATATAGTTTTTAGGATCATGGACATGGGATAATCCATGTAAAATATTCCTATTTTCAAATTATAGGATGTTGTGTACATAGGTGTCTCCATGTATCACTTTATTTATATGGGTTACATATCCATAGAAATAACTAAATAAAAATAATACAAAGAAGGTTTGGAACCAAAAAACATATATATAGTCATATAACAATTTATGAAGATATCACATGAATATTTATTAATATAATTACATCGAAATATATTATTATATGTATTTTTTATTTTTTATGATAGAAATTTTCCAAATATTTATAAATGATATACATTTAAAATATTGATTCAGATCTAACATGGAAAAAACAATGTCCCTGGGTATTGTCTCCCATGGTTTTATGAGCATAGTGTAGAGTCTTATGTCTACAAACATATACTCCCATTAATATGGGGTAATTTTATGATGTCCTTTAGCCACATGAATATATGATGTTTCTCAAAGGTCCTAATACGAAGGCCAATAGTCGTAAGAATATATTCCTATGGAAATATAATCCACATATAAAGGATTATATCCGTGAAAATATACGTTTTTGTGGTAGGTACCCTATATAAAGGTCGATAACCATGGATATAGGGACCCCTACTCTGAAAAATATCTTTTCTCACACCCACATGTGGCTACAGATATATTCGTCTGATTTCTATAGTCCCTTGTCACATTTTTCCTTATGTAAAATTATTTCACACATAATCCAATATAAAAAATATATTATGATATAGTTTATATATATCCCATTCACCCAATGGACACTCATATCCCATTGATATAGGATATCAAATGACCATGGGAAACAAACCTGTGCTTATAGCCACATGTCTATATGTATACTTTCTATTAATTCTACTTAGTGCAAATCAAAAGACCTGGTCATTATAATAATAATTGTGGTAGGACACTCTGAAAACTGTAGGTTAGGGTGGAGGCTAGTGGGTTGGTTTGTTTTATCAGCCCACATGGATGGAGGAATTATTATCTCCATTATCATGCTAGAAATCCTAAAATCTACAGAAGGGTGTCTATATGATGGTAGTTGAGAAATATATTACATTTTTATGGTGTAAGGATTGGATGTCGAATATATTGAAAATCACAATCATAAAAATCACCCATAGTTGATAGAAATGAATGTGAGTGGTGGAGAGATTTGGCGGAATCATTAATTATTCGTATTTGGAGTGAAGTCCCAGGAAGCACTCAAAATGATACAGATGTTGTGGATATTTGGTATTGAATTGATGATCGTATGACTTATAATATCATATGAAATAGTGGTGCATAATCCTTTCCCTTTATAAGATCAAATGGGGGTCACATAGTGGTGACATGGTCATTACACCACCTGCCTACATGGGAAATTCCATCTTAAATGTCTAACAACACTTAAAGGGTGTTTTGGTTAAAAAAATTATTTTAATAAAAAGAGGGTAACCCCATGTAGGGATAGAAGAATGGTCACGTATAATGTTTGATTTAAGACTAAGAATGACATCAAGTGTAAAGAAAACATCAGTGCAACAATGTCATGAAAGGTATACCACTGTGAGTTTTCGCCGATAGCGCACCTCTATATGAGGGGATTTATTACAAAACCAATACATTTTTATCATAAAAACAATTAACATAACTAAATATTCTTCCAGAATTTCAATTTAATATATAAATAATTAAGAAGGAAAATAAATAAAATTTAAAACATTCTAGAATTAATTAGGCTAGGAGAGGGACCCTACCTTCAATGGAGCCAATCCACACTCAGCGCTAGACACTTTTTCAAACAATCATTCTTAGCTTCTTTATCCAACCTCCAAGCGCATGCACTATTGAATATACATAGGGACAAAATAACCCCTATGTACATGTCCTCATGGCCTTGAACAAACACATGAGAATCCTTTTATATATGCTCACATGAATAATCCTATTATCTCCAACACACGTATGAATTTTCCATATATATACATATGCACACATATACCTTTATGTGTAATCACACTACCATGGGCGGATATACATATAACATGAGCACTTATTATATACATGATTACCTATGCATAAACAGTGGGTTGCATATATCTCTTGTGACCTGAAACAGCCTCCAGGACTATTAAAACGCTATAATAAAATTACCAAGGGCTCTAAAATTCCAAAACTCCAAATTATAAACAAAGCGACAACGAAGAACAATGGAAAAACTCTACTTATACCATTATCAGTGAACCAAATCAGCATGAAGCGCTTCACCTTCAATGATTGATGCCGCAAAAAATAGGAACATGTGTCGAGAGACTTCAATCAAATGCTAGTGATATGCTGAACCATCCTTAATTGAACATAAAAATTGAATTGGGAAGAACATTATTAGTGAGAAATGTAATAATAAAACAAGAGATGATGAATTTTTTATAAGTAAATCAATGAACTATAAATTCCATGTGCATAACCAAAGGATTTAATCTAGTCTAGAGAACTAAAATCCTGAATTTTACTACTTTGATGTTGTAACATGTAGTAAAAATAATGACATTCACCTGGTAAGAATTAAAAGATACCATAAAAATAATTATTTCTGTTATATCTATGAAAAATATAAAATTAAAATAGCATAAAAATATTGGCTGCATCATATATGAATCATGATGTATTACTATAAGGACTATGTGGTTGGATAAATTGTTATAATGATGTTGTAATTTATCTACCACCACAACCATAGAAAATAATTCTTCTATTATAAAATTTGCAGCTTCTCATAGTGTCCATTCTACTCATTTACTAGAATAAAATATTGATATTTACAACCTATAAACCCTCAGTGTGATTACATGAAATATAAAAATAGTCCTCAAAGATATATAATTTATCTCTATATGAACCATCCAATCAATAAACCACACCAACATCCCATAAAATTGAATCAATCTCACTCTATGACATATGTATCATCAAGTAAAAAAAATAATATTTCATGTGAATGCCAACAACTACCCCGAACCCCTGAACCCCCCCCCCCCGCAGTAGCCCCCCACCTTGCTCCAACCACCCCCCCAACCCACCCACCCCACCAGCCCTGCATCAGCCCCTAATCACCCATGCACCTCCCAATATATTATCCAAATTTAAAACAATCATAGTGGTAGAGATCTTGAACCCTTGGAAATTAAGAGCATTGGGGAAATAGTGCACCCTATTCCATGATGAAAAATCATCAAGAATAACATCACTAAGGAATTATATTTTATAGATCTGGATAGTAAATTTATCATTAATTAACAAAAATTTCATTTGGTATGGAATATATTTATTAATTAAGTTTTGGTTAGGACATTGGGTGGTCTTTTATGATAATCAATGGTTTTCCAAAGTGACTAATGCTAAAATTATGGTTTTGAAATAAAAAATTGATTCTTCTATTCATGGGGGGAACATGAAAAAATGTTATTTATTTTAGAAGAACACCCAATATGTAAATCACTAGTAATAGTTTTAGGGTTCTCGATATTTATAAATATAACATGAATTGTGATATGGATTTATATTTTTTGTCTATTTATATGTGTTTCTGAGTACATTCACAATAACAAAACATTTGGAATTGATAAACATCATGTATAGTCTAAAAAAAATTATCAATGCAGTACAAAAACATAGTGGAATGATACATGACACATTTTGTGACTATAGAGGCTCAATCAATAGTTACGCACAATATGACTCACCTAATTAACGGTGAACACTATGTTGTCTCATATGATCCATAGATTGTGTTCCACTATAAATATGTCATCTACCATAAGATAAAAGGTACCCAGGTATTGGAGATACATTATTTTTACATCATCGGTCCCACGCTACTTTTATATGGCAGTAGAGATCATGTATGTTGTCATTGGATACCATGTGAAGAAAAATTCACAACAAGTCTACCCAAGTAGTACCACACATCATGTACCCCTATAATCCATGACCTGGACTATACTATCTTTTGTGTATTTTTAGATATCCTATATTAGAACATGGATTTCGAAATCTATGTAATCCATTATAAGTATTTTTCACATATATATTCATTATTTGTTTCCATTAATTATTAGAGGTTCAATTTGGGGGGGTGCATGTTGTTTATCATTCATATATCCATGCAGTCAATGAATGGGTTTGGGAAAGATGATTGGAGGTTTCATCAGATATGTATGTCTCTATAAACATTTAAGAAATACAGTGATGGTACATTATATTATTTCTGAATTACGGTACTTTCCCAGATATATAGAGAGTGGGTCCCACAAATTTGTTTGCGTTTGGTACTCCCTCAGCACTGATAATGTGTTGGTCTCCCACACACAACTGACATTGTTTTCTAATCTTGTGTATGATTTGTATTTACTGAATCAATCCAAGGAGTTAGGAACACCCTCATTTGATGAGTATCACTGGGAGAGGAGTGGTTCCTCTTAAAAATTATATAATATGTGTGTCATGTTACGTGGAAAGGTAGTTATAATTATAAAATTAGTATTCACTTAAATGAAAACTATTTTTAGACAATGTGTGGAACCAATATAGGTTTTTTGAACAATTGCATAATATCAGTTTATAGTAAGGTGTGGTAATCAATTTAATGACATTCATACTTATGTGAGGTGTGGGTTCCCTTTAATATATTATAGTGGTGATGTTTGAGAAAAGATGCAAGATTCAAATACTTTAATAGTGGTGAAAATACATTACTCCCTTGGATAAATTCAATTTGTGATTATAATTAAACTATCAAAATTATAATTTTTTTGTTCTTTCACTACATTGAGAATTAAGATTTACTAATGAGTTATGACCATCAAGGATTACTGTGGATATTAATAGTACATATTTACAACCCTATGTCTTTATATGATCCACAATCAATATTTTTAGTATTTTATAATGTTAATTTTATGGGATATGTATAAACCCAAATGTAAACAACCATATTCAACCAATCAAGAAAATAATAAAAATCCCACCAAGACTAGAGTTCAAAAACCATGCTAGGTATATTTTCGAAATTCCATGTAAAAAAAACCGATTTTAGGCCACATTCTGCATGGGTGTGCCACAAGAGAAACAAAAAATATATGACCACATCACATTTAAATAAAAACACAATCACATAAATCATGTTGTTACATCACCGTGGTCATCACCCTCATCGTCTTGTCACTGTCGGCCTCTCTCAGATTTCCAACGCCTACACCATACACCTTCACAACCTAATCCAAACATTGTAATCAACGTCGTCACCACCCACATTGAGAATTTCATTAAATCCAATCCTCCATCACTAATTTTGTCACTGTTAAAACATCTTGATCATCATTTTTACACAATATAGTGAGGATCATGACTCCTAGAATGGTGATAACCAATAAAAAATCACCTTCCAAATATCCTATAAAAACCACATTTCCAGACCTACTCATGATGGATGGATTCTACACAAAGACGGAGTAGAGTATGTTTAGAAATGAGAATTAAAAAATACTTGGTATGTGTGGAAGCCTTTTTATATTGTTATTAGGCTCATGGACATGGGAGAATCCTTGTATAATATTCCTATTTTAAAATTATAGGATGTTGTGTCCATAGGCATCTCCATGTAGCACTATATTTATATGGGTTCCATATCCATGGAAATACCTAAATAAAAATTATACAATGATGGTTTGGAACCAAAAAACATATATATAGTCATCTAATACATTATGAAGATATCACATGAATATTTATTAATATAATTATATCAAAATATATCATTATATGTATTTTGAATTTTTTAAGATATATATTACTAAATATTTATAATTGATATAAATATAAAATATAAAATCAGATCCAACATGGATAAAACAAAATCCATGGGTATTATTTCCCATGGTTTTATGGGCCTATTATATAGTATTATTTCTAGATACATATATTCCCATTACTATGGGGTCATTGTATGATATCCTATAGCCACATGAATATATGGTGTTTCTCAAAGGTCATAATATGAAGGCCTATAGTCATAGGAATATATTCTAATGGAAATATAGTCCACATAGAAAGGAATATATCCATGAAAATATATGTTTTTTGTTGTGGGGTCCCTATACGATGGCCTATAACCTTGGATATAGGGTCCCCAACATTGAAATAATATATTTTCTTACACCCACTTGTGGCTATAGATATATTCGTCTGATTTCTATAGTCTGTTATCAGATTTTTCCTTTTGTAAAATTATTTCACACATAAAATAACATAAAAAACATTTCACCTAGTGTATATATTTCCCATACACCCAATGGACACTCATATCCCTTGGATATAGGATATCCAATGACCACGGGAATCCCATCTGTGCATATAGACCCTTGTCTATAGGTATACATTCTATTAATTCTACTAAGTGCTAATCAAAACCCCTGGTTATTGGTATAATGATTGTGGTAGTAAACTATACATACTCTAGGTCAGGGGGGAGGCTAGTGGGTTGGTTTGTTTTATCAACCCACAAGGATGGGGAATTATTAAGTCCACAATCACCCCAGAAATCTTAATATCTACAAAAGGTTGTCTACAAGATGGTATTTGAGAAAAATATTCCATATATGATAATGCTAGGTGTATTTTTACCTCCCCCTCCTCTAAGGATATTGGTCTTTTCATGTTTTGAAGTACCTTAATGAGATATACCCCTAATGTTTCATCCATTAATGTTTCAAAATTCATTACCTTCATCAGGATAATTCTTAGTGAATGTTTTTGGGGACCCCATCAAGATTACCATCAACAAACCACTCTTGGGGGAGTATAATGGGTGGAGTATAAATGCATACATGCGATGCAAGACAAAATATTCCATAAAGAGAATATAAATCAATTCTGTGTGATTTTTCCCTCAAAATATATTCTTTCGATTTAAACTACCACCCTCTTCTGATTACTCGACAATGTGTGAGTATTTGAATCCTATTATATGATATGAGTTAGTGAATTTTGTTTATTCTAGCCTCATATACGACACAATGTATTATATCAAGGCATAAGTACATAATATGGAGACATCCCTATGAAATTTGGTACACACATAAATCAATGAAGATGTTAGGTTCACCTGATATTAATAGAAGGCTCTAGATTTGGGTGCCCCTCTAAAAACAAAATTGTCTCAATCTCAAAAAATTCAACTTAGTATAATTTAAAATGTGCAGTAGTATCCATATCCTACATGTCACCAGAAAAAATTGAGCCTCTTTATAGTATTTTTATGATTACCCTGTATGAAGAAGAATTGTATAATCTATAGTTAGTCAATTCAAAATTAAATCAGTCTTTATATACAAACAGATTGTAACTCATAGTAACTGGATAATTTATCTCCTCCAATTAATCCCAATAAATAATAAGGAACTACCCAATAAATAATGAAGGTAATATATGATGATTATGACCTCAAATCATCATGTAGGTGGTTCGCTGAAGAGGATATGGGGAGGAAGCCTTGGTGGAGGGTCTGCAGGGATGTGAGGTGACCAGAGAGAGGTGGGTAGATCATATCAGCGGGGAGGTGTGATGGAACTGCTAGAGCTGCATCGACCGGGAGGCGTCAAAGCCATGTCAGAGCTGGTAGGGAGGTTTGTTTGATGTGTTGGAGTTTAAGGGGGAGAAGGAATCACGAGGGGAGGGGGAATAATGAGAGGGGGAGGAATGGAGAGGAAGGAGGAGGGGAGGATGAATCCTGTGGGGAGGAGGAATAGCAAGGGAGGAGGAATTGTGATGAGGGAGGGATAAGTTGTGGGAGGGGGGAAAGCCTGATCGAAATAATATTAAAATAACGTATTACCAGGCCCATCTATTTGGGTGTGGCTATATCATACATATATACACAGATCATTTAAACTGTGGCTATAAATTAGTGGAAATAGATCATTTTTTCTAGTATTATATAGATAATATTTCATAAGAAAGTGGTTCTATAATGAATGATCATAGTAGGAACCTTCACCATGGGTATGTGTACAAGCATGGAGGCACTCACTACCATGTTCAGATATCCATCCTTGAAAAAATACTTGATTGCATTGACCAATTTTCCCCCAAAACTCTCCCAAAAATCCACAAGAAGGAACCCATGAATCTATCAGATTGGGTGTATTGTCTATGTTCAAGCATTCCACAACATGATTGACTTCCCACATGATGGGAAATACTCACTAGGTAATTTTCTAGTCACCTTGACTGAGCCTATGAAATCCATCCCAGAATTCAGCATCCCCTGTTATGTCATCTCTCTCAGCACCCAAAGAGACCCTTAGACCAGCTTGCATATCCCCGAAATGCTTCTCCACCATCACAACCAACCCCTCTACATTAGTAATGAAAGAACAGTCAGCCGTCTTGATGTTATTCATGGATTTTCACTTCGTCTCCCTTACATAGACTTTGAAAAAAGTTGTATTCCTATCTACTTTTTACCATAAGGCTTTAGATTTTAACTTTCACTCTTGTTCCACCTCAATGAGTTTATAATACACAAACACTTTCCTTTCAACCAAAATTAAAGATGTCCCTAGAAAATAGGCATACCTGCTCCCCATCATGGATCCATAGAAGAACGTCTTGAGGATTTATTCTTCCTGATGTGTTTCAGCTAGAATAAATGAAGAAGAAGAATATATCCTTTCCCCCCATCGGTTACATTGATTTCAAGGGAAGGGATTATGACTCCATAACAATAACAACAATAACCCTCCTCCATAAAATGTAGATATGTGAGTTAGTAGGTAACCCATGCATAATTTTTAGAAAACATAACATTCTTCTAAAGTCAAATATCTGACACTCTTTATTTGTTGATTCCATGATGACTGGTAACTTAGCACGTTGTCGATGAGCCTCATTCCCCAAGAAATTACACATTAGACAAGGCTCTATGTCACTCGCATTCCAAATAATTAAAGACATAATTAATGATCAGATGAAAAGGCCTTATGTAATCTAGTGTTGGTCAACTCGAAAGAAGCGGTGTTGGCCTACATGATAGTCTGTGCACCCCAACATGGAATTCCTACAACGCAGGACCCTAGAAGAAGGTCCGTAGAAAAATTCTTCTCTGGAAAAGGGGAAGGAATCGTGTGAGGTGGGTTCTCAAGTTAGGAATAATTTTTTATTTTTTCCTCTTTGGCCAACTCACTTATTTTCCATTTAACATATTTCTAGATAAATATTCAATACATTTCATAAACCCCACATGTATTATTGTTGTTTAGTGTCATTGCAGACTATAAAAATAATAATCTTATTTAATGAATGATCTTTAACATCCCCAAAATGATGTTATCACAATATACAACTCTTTGGAAAACCCTACCTAAATAAGATGCTATGGAAGTTTAATTATTGGTCACATGAATATATGAAAATATGGAATCAAAATATATGAATATGTGTATTTTATCATGTATAAAACTTTGTATATTCATTCCCTACCTCTCATATATTAGAAGCGCGAGGGATTGAAAAAAAATGTTAATATTTCAGAAAATATGTACTATAATAGTATGAAATCATTAAACATAATTTCATTTCATTGAATTATGACATCATTATAAATATATAATACCAATTTCATTTTAAAAGTTATAATACAATGACCATTAACATAGTAGATTTGAAATTATTAGATGATTCTAATTACGGGTCAGGATTGTCCTCTTTCCCATGGTGTATGCAGCAATAACTATTTCTCCTAGTGTATAAATCCCAACAACTTGTTTCTCATTTTAATCTCTTATGATATAAATCAATACCCAATGTATTTTATTGAGATATAGTTCACATATTTCTCATAATGAAAACTATACCTATGCCTGCCATAATATCATAAAAAATTAATCATATCGTCACATCATAACTCATGTAATCAAAATAGGATTTTTAAAATTTCATTAATTCATCATATAATATCCAAATAAAATTACGTGGGTTTAATAAACATTTCCTCTTCCAAAACCATAAGCATATATATAAAGAATAATTATTTTTTCATTCCATTATTTCCCCATCAATGAATATGTAACATCCAAGGATTCCAAATATAATGGACTGTTATTTAGAAATATTTCATGGGACATTTTAAAATTAATATCACATTTATACTATTATAGTCACTTTAAAAATGTATATTTTTCATAATTTTTTTGTTTAATACTTTCCATGTAAACTTATAAATGTATATTTAGAAATCCATTAAATCATTTCTTATGAAATCATCTTTTATATTTTTAAAATCAAAATTTTAAAACCTAAAAGATAAATATAAATAATTTTAATTAAAAATAATATTGACATATATAAACTAATTTTTAAAAAATTATGTGGTCATTATGGTGGAAAATATCATTAACTCCTTACATGTTAAAAAAATTCCTTTCACATTTTCAGTAAAGGAATGTTTTTTTGAAAAACTACTTGAAGAAATCATTCAAAATAAATTCATTAATGAGTTAAATGTATGAGATAACTCATTTTTAAAATTTAGTAGAAATTTAAATCATTTTTTGAAAAGATTAATTTGGATGAAAATGGATTTTTTCTTAATAATGAAGTATTTTCCTCAATCATTAAAATAATTCATTTTAACTCTTGACTACATAATTAGACAAAAGTTTATGGAACTCAATTATTCTCATGATAAAAGTTGTTGTGAATAAATTTCATGAGTTTCATGAGATATGGGTTATAATATTTCCTCATTTAAATAATAAACACAGTCACTTATGATAAGAGATTTGATTGTACCATAAAACCCTTACCACTTCGGTAACATTTCTATCATAAACCCCATAAATGATAAGAACTAAAGTGTAAATTTAAATAAAAATAAATCTTAGGATAATAATCATAAAATAAATTAAATATCATTATATGCACGACCTAAAACAAGAACATGTCAAATATTTCTTGTGCCTCACAAAAAAAAGTGAGGCGTAAATCCATTTCAATAAGTCTCAATATCGATAATACATGTTTTATCCCCAATTACAATAAATATATATTTATTTTAAATATACTAAATAACCATAATTAACTTCATCATAATATATAATAATTACTTATGAAATTTTATTACCCATTTATTAGTAATTCCTTATTAATTTCATGTTTCATGAAATTACTACTTTGATTTTCTTGTATGGTTTGATAGTACATTTTATCACTGATGAAATTAATCATTGTCCCATAATCTTTAAAAAGTAATAGATTATATAAATATCATATATATAAAATATATAATTATTTAATATTATCTATAAAAATTATAGATAGAAGACGAATAACGTTATTTCGAGAGATGGTGGGTCACACATATGTAAGAATGATATTTCAATTTTCCCCGTAGAAAAAAAAAATAAAGGTAAATAATATTTAACCATTACAGAATCATTTTTATTTAATATATTTTATTAAATTTAAATTATAAAATATATTTTTATTTAATATATTACGTTTATTATATCTACAATTTTTAATAATAATTTAATTTTGTGTGAGATTATATGAAATAAAATATTTGGATTTTGATGTTACTTCATCTTTGGAAATCATATTTTGGTTTGAATCTAATTAATTATTTGTAATAATTTATAACCAAAATAAGGAACATAATATTATAAATGGAATGAAGTAACTTATTTTTGTAGATAATGGTATATCCATGATTTTTTTTATGAATGTTAGAATATAGGTTGTGGCCTTTAATAATTATAGGGAGTGGAATAATTGTAATTTTTGAAAAGAAAAAAGTATAGATATGTTTTCCTCATTTCCAAAGGATCCAAAAAAGGTCCACTATCAAACAAATAATATATAATGTTAAATACATCATAAATATGGGGTTTACATATTTTTTTTCATTTTTAACCCTTAAATTTTTATATTAACCCCTGATAATCCTATTTTTACCTTTACCATGGTAAATAATTTTTTTGTTTTTTTATTCATTATAGCCATACTTTAATTTGAATATATTATATAATATTAATTATTAGGTATTAAAATTTTGGAACCATTTATCCAAATTAAAATCACATAATTTCAAAAAAAATTAATTTAAATATAATCATTTAGATCAGATGATAATGTTGTTTTCCAGAGTGAAATAATCTAAATCATTAAAAATATTAGATATAAGAATATATTATGAAAGTGATTCCAATGAAATTTTTTTGATAAATATAAATATTTTTTTAATAATTTTATATTTAAAACCCAATTAGAAAAATTTAGTTCTTTTTAAATTCATATAAATATATGATAATTTTTAATAAAACATAGTATTCTTCATTATTTATGGAAAAAAATTAACTTCATAGATAATTATAAAAAAAATCACCCTAAAACAGTTTTTATGTAATGATTTTAGAAAATTAATATTCTTTTGTCGAAAAAATTTGAAATTTTTGGGAAAATTTAATTATAAAAGATGATTTTAATAAGAGGGAAACTAGTGTATTAAAAATTATGGTTTTAAGAGAAAAAATTATTTTATTCATATATATTTTATGAGAAAAAATAAATATGAATAATGATAATTTTATTCATAATTAATTTATAAATTTCATTATAATCATTCACTAAAAATAACTATTAAAATTAATTGAGGTATAAACACGTTATTGTGCATAAAAAATTCTTTTCCGAAAAAATTTCATTTATTTTTAAATAGTTTTCCTTTAAGTGATAATTAACTTATTACCTAATAATTTATTTCATATACATCTGAAAACCATATATTTTCATAATTTAGATAACCCTATTAATAAACGACCTTCAAATGGATACACAATTAATGTAATATTAAATAATAATATTTTAAATGTTTGGAATGTTTTATTAAAAAATGTTATTTAACGTAATGTTAGATAATCATTGTGTTGTGTGTAACTAAAAAATATGGAAAGAATTAAAATTATATGATTAAAAAACCCAAAATAATATATTTTATTACATTATAATGATTTTAAATTTTAGGTTTCCAATTAATTTATTCCATTTTTAAATAATAACTGACAATAAATATATATCATTACATACTTAGGTTTCGGTATAACATAATCAATCTAGGGTTTTTTCAAAATAAATTTCTTAGGTCATTGGTATTTTTTCTCAAACGATCCCCTTTACGATCTATAATCGTTATCAATTATTCCTCATTAAAAATAATTCCCTAGTTGTATGAACACTGATTTCTGTACACATTATTGATAAATTATGTACATATTTAAGAGGGATACATAGAACAAATCATTAACCTATGATTGGTTTTGTACAAGAGATGAGTGATTTCTATTTTTCCCATATGACCAAGAATTTTTAAATGAAAGATAAACTTTGGTATTGTTTTACCTTATTAATTCCATGGAGGAATTCATAGAAATAACTTCTCACCAAATGCATATTCTAGATAACATATATTACTATTATTATTGAATTTATATAGATGTTGAGCTGACATTATGTGTTACTGAATTAATCTAATCTTCTCTACTATATCAGTAGATTTCTCGTGTCCCAATATAATTATTTCTGCAACATTATTCTTATATGTTGGACATTTACGATACCCTCCACATTGGGTTTTTTACGAATCCATTACAATGTTTTAATAATATATATTTTTGTATGAAAAAAATACTAAGGGACGACGTTGATCCAAAAAACCTTTGAAATCCATATAATAAGATATATTCATACCCTCTAAGATTTCAATTGTTCTATCATATTGACAATAAACCTAAGGATGATACCGAGGGGTGAAACTCAAATCTATATCAATGTCATGATGATGAATTTTATGAAACATAAGGGAAACATTTATATCCTGAGTTAATATAATTTAATGTGTTACACATTTCAACCATACCACAATCATATGTATATTTTGCAATGAGGATCCAGTGGGAAATATTTCTTTATTAGAGTGAAGTGTGATGAATTTATAATTTTATTGTCTATTACCTATAATTTCCTCAATATTAGTTATATGAGAAACAAAATGTTTAAAAATATACGTAATTATATATGAACAAAGTGTGAAAGAAATTTTATTTATAGAAATTATTTAATAAAACTTATTTTTAAAAAATGATTATTTCCATAAATTTATCTTATAATACCATCAGTCTATGCTATTTGGAAAATTTCCCAATTTTCTATTAAAATAATAGTACAATCCCCAATTATGACATTTTGAATTTCATAAACTTGGATACAGTGATATTAGGACAATTTTCTATAATCAAATTAAGCCAATTGTCTAATTAGCCATTATGCCATTAGACCAATATGTTGGTAGGCCATTTTTACCTTCTTCTAATTGGCCATTTTCCCATTAATACATTAATCCAGTTTCCAATTTTCCAAATGGCCATCTGGCCCGTAGGCTAATTGTAAAACAAATTTTTTTTAAGACAATTTCACAATTGGACCTGATTCCGTTAGAAAAATAATCAATTAGGACAATATGATAGTAGGACATCATGCAAATTTTTATAAGTCCAATTCACAACTAGTTCATTAATATATCAGTCCAATTTTCCAATTAAAATTTATTCCCTAACTCCTATTATAAATTTAACCATTACTCAAATTTTCCATTAAGAAAATTTCCCATTAGTACATTTTACAAATTATAATAATTACATTAGTCCATTAGATCAATTATAAAATAAGGAAAACAGGCCATTAGGACAATTAGTTGATAGCCCATTATGCCATTTTTTGTCCATTCTTTTGGTAAATTTTCTATTATACCAATTATACATAATTACATTAGGCCAATTTCCAATTATAAATTAGGAAATTATGTCATTAGCCTATAATTCCAATTGGGAATTAAAAAAATATGTTAATCGACCATTAAATTCTAGGGATAATTGTTCATTAGTGTGCTATGCCAATTAAAAATTATGAAATTATTCCAAATTATCATTGTGTCATTTATCCAATTGTTTGTTAGGTAATTAAGAAATTATGATGTTATGACATTATAGTAAACAGTCCATTCTTCCATTATTTCATTAGAATAATTATTCAAATTAAACAAATTGTTCTCATTATGATATTATTCCATATAGAATTTTTTTTTGGATAGTTGGACACTATTATATTCGGTCACCTGCCCAATGGTCCATTATTCCATTAGGCTAGCTAGGGCATTTGTGAAATTGGTCATTTTGACAATTATGATATTAATACATTAGGCCATTAGGACATTTTGTAAATAATGATAATTATAACAATTGGACCATTAATCTATTAATCTAATTCTCCATTAAGATAAATTTCTATTAGAATATAAAGAATATTAGATAATTAGACAATTAGGCCATTTGGTCAATTGGATATTTGTCAATTATTCAATTACACCAATTTTATAATCGTTCATTCGACAAAATTTCCAATTGGTAAATTTTTCCAATTAGATTATCATTATTATGCATATAGGTCATTAGGTCGTTAGGACATTAGGCTATTATAGATATGGCCATTAAGCCATTAGGCCAATTAGTCAACTATAGAATTATTACATTAGGAAAATTTTCCATTATTCAATTTAGAAATTATTCTAACCATCATTTAGACCATTATCCAATTAGGCCATACGGCCAATTGGTAAATTGTCCTCTAGGACATTTGTCCATTATTCCACTTTGTTATTAGGACATTTGGCCATTAGAAAAATTTATCATCATTCCATTAGGCCATTTTCTTAATTTTCCATTACTATAATAGGATAGTATGCCATTAGACAATATTATATTATCCTATTAGTAAAATTAGACTTTACACAACTGTAAAGGGGTATTCCCTACCATATATTAATGGTATTATTACAAATAAAACATTATATTCATCTTAAAAGTCTAACTATGTAACAATATAAATATTGGCATTTTTTAAATTCATATTAATATACAGAGAGCTTCTTATACTTGGGCATTATTGTGCACCAAAATTTCCCCAATGTCAATTTGGGGATACTATTTTTTCCAAGGTTGACATCACAATATCACATGCGACTACTCCCCTAAAACCTGAATTAATTGATAATTACATTGAATTTTTCATTTACTTTATCTTAAAGGGCCTCCATGGTAGAATACAGATAATAAAAAAAGTATAGTTAATTATGCATTATGTATGAATATCTGATATGTAAATAAAAATCATACAATGTTTTCTTATTTTTGTGAATTTACAACACTTCAGTCCTTCTTCATCATACTTGAGAAAATTAATTTTTCTTAAGGATCATTACCTTTAATAAAATAATTTGTTTAGTAAATGAGATTTTTTAGTATGATATATAATTATTTTATAATATGAAATTGATAAACCTAACATGAATTAAAATTATACATATTGAATAAATCCATATAATGAATTAAATTCCAAATATAAATTTAATTAGAAATTTAATAATAGTGGAATAATGTAACAATACATAAAAATTATCTTGAAAACATGGGTTTGATATGGATTTATATTGTTTGTTGGTTTCAGTTACATTATATTATTAAGTTATTCAGTTATTCAGTCACTTGTTCATTTTGATTAATCAGTCATTAGGTTCATATTTAGGTTATGTATTTTCATAAATAAAAAAAATCATCTTTCCCATTGGTTTATTTATCTAATTAAGAAATTTTGGAAAATTAAGTCATTTTGTGCAATTATCCTAGTTAGGATTTTTAGGCCAATTAGGAAATTTAGTCAATATAGGATAATTATTCTATTTAGGTAAATTATGCCATTTGGTCCATGTAGTCTACTTAGGACATTTATTCCATTTATGAAAATTAATTCATTTGGAAGATTCAAGACTATTAAGAAAATTATTCCATTTTTTCAATTTAGTGCAATGAGGGTAATTAGACCATTTAGGCTAATTAATTCATTACGTCAATTACAGAAAATTCAGGGTAATTTGATATTTTGGTAGATTGGGCCAATTATATGGTCAATTTATTAATTTAGGCTAATTTACAACAATTTAGACCATGTATGATAGTAATTTGGCCAATTTAATTGAATTGTTCCATTTATTATGATTTAATCCAATTGTCCAGTAAGCCATTAGGAAGATAGGCCAATTGGCCATTTAGCCATTTGTGAACTAAGCTAGTATGTTGATGGTAAAATTGGTCCATATGAATAATGGTAGCCTATCCAATTGGTTATTATTTCAATTGGCCAAATTTCCACTATGACATAGTCTAATTGGAGAATTGTAAAATATGCCATTAGGTGATTCTTCTATTTCAATATTAGACTAATAGTAAATTAGAAAAATTGTCTATTAAACCATCAACCATGTTTTCCATGAGTCCATTAAGATAAATTCAAATTTTACAATTATTCCATTAGAAAATTATTCTGTTAGGCTAATGGGAAAATGGTTCATTAGTTCATTTGGAAAATTTTCTATTAGGCCATTAGACCATAAGACCATAAGGAATTTTGTATTTTAATCTATTATTCCAATTTTTCATTAATCCATTTGTCCAATAGGATATTAGGCCAATTTTACATTAGGCTAATTGGTCATTAGGAAATTATTCCATCATAAAAATCGATCATTCGACCATTGCAACAATTTCTCATTAGGCAGTTATAAAATTAATCCATCTATCAAAACTGCCATTTAGCTATTGAAACATTAATCTTGTTTATCTTTTTTCCATTTGGCCAATTTGAAAATAGGAAATTAGGATATGCGTCCTATATTCCGTTAGGCCATTTAGAAATTTTGAAATTAGTACATTAGGCCATTTTGAAAATTGATCATAGGTCGTTAGGCTAATTGAGAAATTGTCCATTAAGACATTAAGGAAATTGGACAATATTCAATCAGTCCAATTGGTTTTTAGTCTATTAGGCCATTATGATAATTATGGAAATTTATATTATAATATTTTTCCAATTTTCTCTTTATCAATTTTCTTATTAGTCTAATTGACCAATAATCATGTATGCCAATATGTCAATTGGCTATTAGGCCACAAGTCCAATTGGTTGTTAGGCTGATAGAAAAAATTACCATTAGGTGAGTCATCCATTATACCACTAGGACTTTGGTTTAATTGTAAATTATGGAATTTTTGCAATTATACATTATGACATTAAACCATAATGAAAATTTCAAAACTAGGCCATTAGGCCAGCTAGAAAATTCACTATTATGTCATTATTTTAATTGACCATCAATCCATTATACTAATTGTATAATTATAATTTAGTCCATTAGTACATTATACCAATGTATATTATGACGTTTTTCTACTAGAATAATTTTCCATTAGTCCATCAGGTCCAATTTGACTTTAAAACGTTAGCCTAATTGGCCATTAGGCCATTAGAAAAATTGGTTATTATGCCCTTAATACATTATGCCATTAGGAAATTTTTCCATTATTTCGTTTTTTCATTTTGGAAATTATTTTATTAGGCCATTAGTCTATTTTTCAAAATTGTATAATTTCCCATTATTCCATTATGCTATTTTTTATTTCCATTAGACAATTAAGGGACTAGGCCTTTAAATAAATTGGAAAATTAGTCATTAGACAATTAGATAATTAGTCCATTAGGCCAATAAATCCATTTGATCAATTAATCTATTAGGTAATTAGGCCATCATCCCATCAGGCCATCTATCCATCAGGCCATCAGGACATTGCGCAATTATGCCAATTGGACAATTAGCTCATTAGTCTTTTATGTGATTAGGCCAATTGGCTAATTTTCTAATAGATAGTTAAGAAAATTTGAAACAATGACATTATGACAAGTGTCCATTAGATAGTTTTCCTATCAAAAAATGGACTTTATTTTAATTGGTCAATTCATCCATTAAGACAATATGCCAATTTTCATATTCATCTATTTGGAAATTATGCCAACAATCCATTCGACCTTATACTATTTGGGAAATTAGTCTATTACTTCATTATTCCTATAGAAAAATTAGGCCATTAGGCCATTAGGACATTATGAAAATTGCCCAATTGGCCATTACACAATTTGTACATTATGTCTTTGGTCTGTTATTCCATTTTTCCTTTTGTCCATTTGTGAAACTAGCCATTGGGCTATTTTCCCATTAGACAAATTGGACATTGTTCCATTATGACATTAAAAAATTTGGTCAATTTACGAATTTTTCATTAGTCCATTAGTCCATTTTTCCATTAGTCCATTAGTACATTAGGGAAATTATCCATTATGCTATTTGGAAATTAGTCCAAATCGCTATTAGGACACTAGGATATTAGGAAAATTTTCCATTAGGCCATTAGAATGTGTATATCTATAATTGTTTTAAAGGGGATTATGAAAATAAAATAAAAAATAAAAAATGAAAAGCTCAATAAGTATCAATATAAATCTAGATAAGACATATATTCATATTAATGTACATTCTTCTTCTCACACTCGGGCTCTATAGTCTCCTCCAAAGTGTTAAAATACATTATTGAATCATTGTCCTTTTTCTCCTAATCCATCCAAAAAGTCAAAAATCTAGACATGTAATAATAACTAAATTTTATATTAATACTATTAAATATTGTCAATACCTTAAACTAATCACTCTTCCAAAATTTGATCATTTTTTTATGTCGTGTTTCTGGATTGTCAAGGAATTTTGGAAATAACTCTAAACTATAAAATATAATATATAAAGTGGATGGAGGTCATCACGACCCTGAAAATTAAATTTATTAACCTACACTATCACAGTGGTGTAGAGTCGATCCACCGTGAAAACGAGTGTGTGAATTATGAGGTTTAAATAATTAAACCCCCACTATTTTCATCAATGAGGTAAACATCATTATAGAATTTTTTATCTTTTTTAACATTTTATTTTTTTAATATATTTTTTTCTAATTTCAGTTATGATTAATAAAGTCTTTCAACGATGAAAATAAATCATAAACTATGTATTGATGAACATAAGGAAAATAGTGAAATAATGAATAACATCAAGATAAGGAGCACATATCACATGAAGTACATGGGAATTATAACTACTAGTAAAAATATAGTTTCTCTCCACAGCTACAAACAAATCACACCTTAGGGAAGACTGAAATTTTTTTGTCACCTTAAAATTGAATAGGTAGAGGATTAAGCATTGGAGAATGACACACCAAAACATAATTGATCATTTGAAAAAAGAAAAAAGAAAATAATTTGAAATATACTCACTTTAAATTTCAAATGTTTCTTATAGTAAAATCATCCACAAATGTATTCAAAATCTACTTAACCAATTGATCTAGAATTACTGAGTTCGAAAAACAAAATTTGAGGAGTGAAAATATTAACAAAGAGTACTAAATCAATATCGCTGATTGATTATGAATCTGAAATATTGAAAAAAAATATTAAAGAATCAAAAATTAAAATACAATAGTATCAAATTCCTAAGATGAGAACATATCATCTTATGATAATACTGATTTTAACACAGAAAACACGTGAAAACAGAGTACAAAATCAATGTACAGGGGGAAATGAACTCCCAAAGACCTACTCTGCTCCCGAACTCCTTCGTCTCCTACTCTGATAATGTGATTCTCCCGGGAGTCCTACTCTCGAATCGTTTGGCGTGGAATGGAAATGATTGGCGTAGATAAGCTCTCCAAAATTGTGATTGTGGAATTTGAATGAGTCTGCCCTAAATCTTCTCTCCAAAGGTGTGATAATGGAATGAGAATGAGAATCTCTTGAATCTTCGCTCAAATGGTGTGTTCATGGAATTATGACCATCCTCCAAAATTATAATACTTCTTTGAATTTAAGTCATAATATCATAAACTATATGTCACCCCAGTTTTCACCGACTTAAACATTTCTCATAGAATTACACGAAACACATGCGTTTTTTTAGTGAACCACGCGTCACTCTATCTTCTCTCCCATAACTGACATCTGATAATTCTATTGCTTGAACCAGGAGAGGATTACAATTATCGTATAATAATTCAAAACAAAGAATAGAACAAGATGAAATGAAACTAATACAATAAAAAATATATTTTAGCTATTTTTTAAATTAAAGTAAAAATAAAATTTTAATTATTGTTAATTAATATATATTTATGTTGATAATTATTATATAATATATTAAATATTTATATTATCATTATTATATATTTTATAAGATAATATTTATTATGTTTTTAATTTATTATTATTAATTAAGTAATGTAAATAGTGTAAGTATTATAAATAATTAGTTAGTATAACTTCATTAAATTTTTAAATTATATTCATATCAATTACATTATTAATTGAATTATTATATTTATTCTATTGAAATTAAAGTATAATTAAATTGTTACTAATTTTTTTTAAATTTATTTTTATTTACATAATATTATTATAGAAATTTTAATTTAATTATATCTTATTAATTAATAATAAAAATTAATTTATAACTTATTTATTAATTAATATTATTATAGTTATATATTATAATACATATTTATTAATCAAATTAATGTTTAATTTAATTTATTAATTATTAATTTATTTTTATATCATTATTTATTTGGTTTTTTTGTTTTTTATTCTATACCTCATACCCCCCCTCCTCCAATCCAATGTTGTTCAAGGGAGGGGATAAAGGTTCCAATTTATCCACAAGATGTCGTTGAAGGCAGCTGCTCCTTGTCTTGCACCAAGAGGGACACCAGCTCGAGTAACTTCTGATTCCTCTGATATCTGGTCCTCCTCTCCTTAGCATGCAACACCAACTCGAGTTTGGATGAATCTCCACAATGGAAAATCCAATTCAAAAAGTGGATTTGGTCTATATCCACAGCACACATACCATCTCCACGGGACATAAACCATTTACAGTTTCGACCAGTTTGGTTTTTCACAGTGCACCCTCGACTAAACTGGCTCCTCCTTGGTTTTAGGTTTCAAGAAAGTTTTAGATCTGAAAATTTGGGTTGAATGTTGCACAACCCACTTTCTGTGGGATACTCTCACTCTGTTTGGAAGTGAGAGTTGATGATGAATTATGGTTGTGTGGCACAAGAAAACAGCTTCAGCTGGAGGTGCATCAATCCTGCCCATATAGTGGAAACATCATGGTTTTCATATCTGTGACAATGATTGGTAATCTTGATTATTTCATTTGTGAAATGGTTCCAGATAAGTTTTTTATTTTTTGAGGAATTTTTTTATTATGGTATGATATAATTTTGGAGAAGACATGGGGTATATGTTGGGAAGAAACAATGGTGTCATTGATGGGGAATGCAGGAGAGTTATAGTGAGACAATGATGGGTTGAACCGTGAAGAGGATATAGACACAGGGGAAAACAGTGCCAATAAGAAATAGTTGCTGAGAAAATAATATGTGTAATAGTAGTGGAGGTAAGCTCGAAGTGGTGAGACAATGAAAAGGTGGAGTTACATTGTCAACATAAAAGGGAAATGGTTGTTGTGGAACCATGACAAGGGTGATATCATGAGACTAATATGGCACCGTCCTGACATTTCAAAAGAAACAAATGAGTAAAATATTTTGAATCATAAATAAAATCTAAACAAGAAAATAAATTAATGATAAAAATTAATTTAAACAAATAATTTTTTTATTAAATCATAATTGTTAATAAACTTAAAAACCAATTTATACTTATGTTATATTATTATTAACTTCAATTTTTAAAACATAGATTGATACTAATTTAAAACATAAAATTAAAAAGCAATAAAATTATAAAATAAAAATCAAGATTTATATTATTTATCAATGTTAAATTATAGAAAATAGTTACATTAAAAAATTAAATTAGTTACAATAAAGATTATGTTATTTTTTTATTAAATAATTAAGTTACAAAATTGAAATTAAATTAAAATTTTTAACCTAACTAGTATGTTTATAAAATTAAATTTATAAATAATGAGTTATTAAAAGATGGTTGAAAGATATATTATGAAAAATTAATTAATTAATATTTCATACATTAGATTTTATATTTAATATAAATTATTTATGTGTAAATGTAAGATTAATTAAATAACTACTTAAATTATAAATTAACAAATATGATTACAAAAACCCAAATAGAATATAAAATTATTAAACAATAACAATAAAATTAATGAAAGGTATAAATTAACTATTAAAAGGTTCAAAATAAAAACTCAATTATAAAAATTGATTTCATAAGAATTTTAATAATAAAAATAATAAATATCTATTATTAAATAAAATGTGTTAAAATACATAATTAAATTTATAAAAATAATATAAAATGATGTGGAACAACATTTGTTTTTATGGGAATAGAAAATTCCCCCACACTTAAAATTTTTTTGCCCTCAAACAATCCAATGATTTATTATATTTTAATAATAGTTTGTAGTATTTATGATTCAACTCAAATTGTAACATGTTCCGCACTTAAAAACAGAGGACTAAAGAGTCAATAAGATTTCAGAAAATGAATTTTTCAAATTAATCCATTCAAAAAATAAAATTATCCATGTAGCCAAAAATGTAATGAATCGTCATGAAAATATAGTTTTCTACCTCATATAGGGTATAACATAATGTCTAATTACAAACCTTGCTTATGTGAATAGTCATAGGGTGTCAAGAGGTAAATTATTACGGGAATTAAAAAAAACCAAAAAAAAATTATTCATTGAAATTTCACAATGTTTTAAAAAAGTAAATATTTATTTAATCACCTTAATGATAAAACCTAAATGACTCCCATATAAACCAATTGTCTTGTTATTCATATAGTGTTCATCATTCATGTCACCTAAATGAACTATTCTTTGACCCTAGATAGTTTTATTTTAAATTTACCCTAAGCCATGTATAATGTGCTAAGAACTATGCATATGAACTTTTTAAAGGAGTAAGGAGGTATTAAAGTTAACAGAAATGCTCCCAGCATCTAGGGTCTCAGAGATTCACCATGGGATCCAATTTTTCAAAATTATTACAGTTTCAAATGATTGGTATGAAAATATTTTATGCATTCTTACTTAAGTTATTTCTATAATTATAATAAAGAAATGTGTTTCCCCTGATATCAAGACCATACATCTAGTTCCAACGGTTATGATCATAATTCCATTAAAAGGTAATCCATATCTCTTTCAAAAATAGAACCCAATCCAAATTAAAAAAACCACTATGCAAGATCACTCAAGAATCATCCAACCACATTAATATTACATTCAATGTAAATCTTAACTAATAGAAAGGTACTCGTCCTACTGAATGAACCAATTGGGTAATGTTTATTGCAAAAAATTATGAATGAATTTTGAAAAAAATAACCATTTTTACAAAAAGATTGTTGTTTTAGTGGGAATTGATGGGGGATTTCAAATAAATCACTGTTTAACATAGTCTAGAAATTACCCCATCCCCCTCACAGAAAACCCAACATTGTCCCCAAAGATGACCACTAATGTGGAGACGAGACATTTGATAGTTAATGTTCAAAACATATTTTGTATTTCTATAGATTTTTGACATGTATAAAGTTTCTCTTAGAAATTCTGAAAATATTGTCTTCCACAATGAATAAATTATAAGTTGGTTCATTAGTAAGTGAAAACCCTAATATTTAATCCAGTGAATATTTTATATACATCTAAAAAGAAACATGTAAGGTGTAAGTGAAATGTGTATAAGGTGTTAGCATTTTATCAGATTGAGTTCAATAAATTATTCAATAGGGAAAATAATTTGAATGATAAAACAACCCAACCTAAAGCAGATTCAATACAAAAACAGAAGAAGTATGCATGTACCCCCCCACCACATATTTTTTAGTAGTGAGAAGATTTTAATAACAGTGAAATTCAATTTTATGCTGTAAAGTACATGCATAATTTTTATTTACACAATGACATAGAGAAGTAATCATTCCAATATGAGTATAATTTTAATCATATGTTGATTCTATTAATTCATTTTCAGGAAATGATGTATAATTTTATATAGTTTAGTTCAAGAAACAGTATTTTCAATAAACATATAGCACAATTTTCTATAAGAAGAATTTTATAAAATAGTACACCGAGTTAAAAAAATTAATAAACAAATTATTTAAAGTGAGAAATAATTAATTAGAAATAAATAAGAATATAAATAAATGTTGAATATTGATGTACATAAATGATTAGGTGTTCCATTAATCCTCAGATAGGGAGTACCATTCCTGAGATGACACCAACATCAATATCAGAAAAAATTACAAGGAAAAATGAAAGAGGAATAAATTTATAGCAGAGAAATAATAAAAAATGGAAGCCAAACATCAATTTATTCACCACAAAATAATGAAAAATTGAAAACAATTAATGAGAATTTTTTGACTCCAATGAAGCAGTGAGTTCAATGTATTCAGTTGGACATTTTTTAATCACAATTGATTTTATTAAAACAACAAAATCCAGGGGTTTCCTCCCATGCAGCGCAAGATTTATTGTCCCATGATGGACCCACCTAGCAATTAACCATAGTCAGCATCTGGATGTAGATTCCTTAATAAGAACCTCCACATTTATTTTGCCCAATTTTTTTTAATAGAACGATGAAAATTTTAGGCTCCAAAGCTAATGACAACAACAACCAAACTCTCATAACCCAAAATAACCCCTTTGTAGCACCATCTAATAGTTGTGGGAAATGTGCAGGAAACATCGAGAATTGTTTCAAATTTGAATCATTTAACATTTTTAGTATGGGAAGACAAAGTAGGTTTTTCAAAGGGTGTGGCATTGTACAAAAATATATATTTATCGACATCAAAATAAGAATATTCAAATTCAAATATTTTAATTGGAGAGTTATTATTAGTAGGTTCAAGAAGGGTATCATAGAGTGTTGAAAAAGACTATGTACAATGAAACTCATGTGCAATTTCACCTCTGGACTATTATCTGTATCATTAGAAGGATCAGCACCCTTCACTGTTGAAGTTAAAAGTGACAGACAAGGAAGAATTTTTTTTTATCAGAAACAAATTCAGGTGTAACAATGTTGTTAATATTTTCCAAAATATCCTCATATTATTACTCACACAGAACATCTATTGTTTCTAATATACCAATTATGCATAATTAATTTTTGTTCTCAACCTCTAATTCACGTTCATATTGAGAATTTCTCTAAAAAAGTTCTTCATTGGGTTCCAAAAAGAATAAATCAGGAGGATTATTGTTCAATTCAACATCAACAAATTTAGATTCAGGTCTGTTCAAATTTAAACATTTTCCACTATGTATATCAAAATAGTTTTCAATTACAATACATAATGAATTATAAAAGTGCTTACTATGAGAATATGGAAATTAAAACTCCTCAGTTAGTATTTCTTTAAATATCATTCCCTCATCCTCATTATCAGATAAAATATCAGAAATTATTGGTTTTACAGGTTCAAAATGTAGAAGAGATGTTTTCAATTGGGGTTTAAATTTTTCTCACTCATTAACAACAAGGATTTTGTTCTCTCCTAGAATACGTCCCATTTCAAGTCCTAGTTTAATGTTCAGGATTTCATAAATTATTTGTGATGAGTTTTTATCATTCATGATTTCATTCAGATGTTTCTTATATAACCGAGTGACATTATTCTAAAAACATCGAGAACAGTGATTTTTTTAAATATAGGGATTATAAAGAAAACTGCGCTCTACTTTTCAATCTGTTTCAATTCCTCATCATAATTTTCCAACTGAACAACATTTTTTTTTGTATTTTCAATGTTACCCACTTGATTCTGCTAGATGGTTTTTTAAATATTTAGTTCAACAGAATAATATTATTAAAATAGAATGGTTTATTGAACAGTTTCAATATCACATTCTTCTTCGACATGATTTTTAAATATTTTATACACATTTACATTTTCATTTTCTTCAATTTATTCTTATTCATTTACCTTTTATTTGTATTCCAAGAGCATGTTTTCTTATAATTTCATTATTTTATCTTTCCCTTGAGTATCTTTAACTTGAATTCTGTGTGTTTTAGTAAACCTATTGTTTAATAGTTCCACCCTAGATTCCAACATACAATCAATTAGGTCAAATTGAGCTAGGGTGTCAGGACTAGACTCATATTGTTCATTTTCATCATAGTAATCAATCAATTATGGCTAGTTATATACATACTACCTGGAAATCTGTCCATAATAGTCACAACAAACACAGTGAGACCCCAATTGATTCCAGTTATAATGAAAAACCATTTTTTCATTAGATGAGATTAAACACACAACAACTCAAAATGAAGCAGATTTTTCCAAAACAGAAAAAACAGTAAATAATGTTCACAAAATTTTTTAAGGCATGTTTTTTTATGCTTTTGTATGTTTTTTTTAATGTTTCTACCTTAAGATCACTCACGGTGATCCATGCCTGGAAATGTAGCCAAATTGTGATGTGGATGGTGGCCATCCCAGCCCTCAAAATTAAATTTATTAACCTACACTATCATAGTAGTGTATGGTTGATTTACAGAGAAGGCAGGTGCATATTACTATAGTTTTTAAATTTTAATCACCCTCTATTATCAACATTGGGGAAAACATATCTATACATTATATATCTGTTTATTTATTTTATTAAGTGGTGATGAAATATGTCTGTAGATTTCCAATTTACTAAACTAATTATAAACCAATATAATGAAAAGTGATAGTAATAGTAGAATTTCATTACAATAGGAGTTCTTAGGATTGATCAAAATGATTACTCAATAGATTTGAATTCTACTAATTTAAAAGTATGTTCTTTTTATTATTTAATTCATTTCTTGCTATATTCGGTTAATGATTCCTCACCAGAAGAATAACACACTACTCTATATGTTTTATAAGTTAGACATGTCAAATACATTTAGGCACTAATATGATAAAAATACATCTTCAGAAACATTAAGTGAAGAAGGGTTATATTGATCTATTTTTATAATTTTTCTGACTTAATGTATTTTATTTGGTTAACTTCAAAAACATACAATGCATCATGTTAATCTTTTTGAGTGGATGAATTAACTGAATATTTTATGGTGCGAATTCAATAAGGCAATGAACATACATTTAAATCAGTAGAATTAAAATATCTTGAGAAATATTTTTTATCAATCCTCAACACTCATATTCCACAACAATTCTACTATTACATTCACTTTTACTTATTTTGGATTACATTCAGTTTAGTAAATAGAAAATCTTTAGACATGTTTCATAACTTATTATTAAAATAAATATATATATATATATAAAGTAAGAAGATGTTTTCCCCATTGGGGAAAACAATGGGTGTTTCAAATTATAAAACCATAGTAAAACTCACTTACCTTCTATATGGATTGAATCTTCCCCATTGTTCTAGTGTAGGTTAATAAATGTAATTTTGAGTGCCGAGAAGACCTCCAACCAAATCAAAATTTACCCCCCAAACATAGTTACATGCATTGATGAGATTTTAATAACAATCAAATTCAGTTTTGAGCAATGAAGTACATGTTGAAATTTTATTTATAGAGTTACATACAACAAATATTCATTCCAATATGATAAATTTTTTAAAAGTATGTAGATTTTCTTAATTAAGTTAAAGACATGCTGTTTAAATTTATACAGTTCATGTCATGCAATATAATTTTCACTACAATTGATGAAGAATTTTTGAAAAGAATACATTAAAAAAATATTATAACAAGATAAAAAAAATTTCAGTAAGAATATATTATTTGAAGTGGGAAAATTTTCATTTTCAATAAAATGGAGCAGAAATAAATGCAAAAAACTGAAGTACTTCCCTAACTCGGTTGGGCATTAATCTTCATCATGGGTGTTCAACTCCATAGATGAAACTAGCATAAACATCTGAAAAAAATATCAATTAGAAATGGAGGAGACAAAAATTTATAGCTAAGTCATCAAAAACATAGTGCAGCAAATAATCATGTTATATAACACAAATCAATGAAAAATTGAATACAAATAAAGAGAATGGATTGAATCCCATGAAATACTGAGATTAAAGATATCTGTTTTAATTTCTTTAACAAAAATTTATTTATTTATTAACATAACAAAATTCATGGGCAATCTCCCATATAGTTTTATATTTATATTCCCCCACCAGACTCCCCTAACAACTAACCATAATCACTAGATTTATGTGGATTCCTTAATAGGAACCACAAAATGTATTTGGCGCAAATGTTGTTAACAGAAAAATGATAACTGTGGTGTCCAAATCTAAAGAAAACAACAACCAAACTCTTATAGCCTAAAATTACCCCAATGTATCGCCCTTTTACAGTTTTGGGCAGAGTGCTGTCTATATCCAGAATTGTTTCAAATTTGACACATTAATCTTTCTTAGGAAGGGAAAACAATTTTTTTTGCATCAAAGGGTGTGGAATTTTCTTCAAAGCTATATTTATCAACTTGAAAATAAGAATATTCATAACAAAGAATTCTAATAGTTTAGTTCTGATATGTTAGATCAAGAAGGGAATCATTAGGGTGCTGAACAGTGTCATATACAATAGAACTCATTTCTAATTCCCCCTATGGACTACTATCAGTATCACGAGAAGTCTCAGTAACCTTCATAGTTGAGGATAAAAGTGACATACATTGGAATATAATTTATTTTATCCAAAACAAATTCACATCTAACAATGTTTTAAATATCTTCCCAGAGATCTTCATTTGTTAACCCAAACAGAACATCTATTACTTCTAAAAAACAAATTCTTCTTAATTCATGTTTGTGCTCAACCTATACATGATGTTCTAATGTATCATTTCCAAAAACATGGTCTCTTGTGTGTTCCAAAAATATTTGATCACAAGGAGTATTGTTCAATTCATCATCAATAAATTTATATTCATGTTTGTTAAAATTTATACATTTACCCCCATGTATATCAACACTTTTTTCAATTTCATTACCCAATGTTTCAAAAAAGTTATTACTATGATAATAGGGAAAATAAAACTCATCATTTAGTATTTCTTCAGATATAATTCACTCATCCTCATCATCCAACATCATTTTTGAAACTATTGGGTTTATAGGTTCAAAAAAACAAAGAGAGGTTTTTAATTGAGGTTCAAATATTTGAGATTCTATATTATCTAATTTAATGTTCTCATATAGATTATACACAATATCATGTTCAACATGACTATTCAAAAAGATAGATAAATTGGGTGATGATTTTTTAACATTAATGTTTTCATTCTCAAAAATCACTTCTACATGAGTGATTTCCTTGTCAAAACTCCAAAAACAATCATTTTTCTTCAATGTGGGAATTATGAAAAGAACTGGGCATTTACTTTCAATTAGTTTTAAATTATTACCAATGTTGTATAAATAAACTCCATTAAATTTCGTTATTTTTTTTTCAATGTTTTTTCATTGTTTAATGATTTTTTAATTTCACGAATAAGTTCAAAAAAATAAATTTTTTCAAAGATAATTGTTTCTTCCAAGTTTTCCTATAACTTTCCATTTCTACTAGATTTTCAAATCTGTTATACTCATTTTCTTCTTCATTTTCTTCAATATTTTCTTGTACATTAACCTCTGGTTGTAATTCCAAGATTATGGTTTTGAATCTTTTCATTCTTTTATCATCCTCTTTATAATCTATAGGTTAAATTTCTTGGGTTTTAGTTAACCAAGTGTTAAATAGTTCCACCCTAGAATCATATTTAGAATCAATTTGGTCAATTTTATATAGGGTTTCCAAACTAGAATCATATTGTTCATTTTATTAAATGTAATCAATCTGTTGTGGCTGTTTATATACACAATATAAAAAAGTGTTCCCGTAACAGTCAAAATTTACATAGTGAGGCAAAATTTATTCTTATTATAAAATATTAATTTTTTTTACAAGAAGTGATTAATCATAGAACAACTCATAGTGATGTAGATTTTTAAAAAACATAACAAGCAGAAGATAACGTTCACAGATTTTTTAAAGCATAATTTTTAGTGGTTTTATTTATGTTTTTTAATTTATTTTTACCTTAAGTGCACTCAGTGAAAATGAGAATCCTACTCTGCTCATTTGCTTCTCCCAAGATTATTGTCTCCCAAAATTGTTAGTTCATTCGAGTGAAAGAACATCCTTCATCAGCTATACGATGTATGTGATTGTTATAAGGACTCGTCCATAAACATTATTTAACATTGAATTAAACGAATAATTCACTTTGAGGATATTTTCTGGTTTAGAGTTTTAGAGAATTAGGCCTTAACTATAACATTATAACTTGAATATTACATGAATACACTACTACTCAGTATACATTTTTTCATAAAATAAAAACTCTTAAAAGGAAACATGTCATGTTCCATGTTTTAAATAGCATGACTTTTATTTGATCCCATCCTTGACCATATTCATCATTAAGTCCTGTGAAAACATTTAAAAAATTGGGATGAGAACAAAAATCCCAGTTGGGGATTTAAAATAATGAAAAGATACATTAACAAATAAATAAATAAAAATCAATGAAACTAATATTTTTCATTCATAACATACCTTACCAAATCATAAGATTTAGGAATAACACATAGAAATCATAAATAATAATGTTTACTTATGGAATCCATATCAAAAATACATTATAGCTATCACAGCTATGTATGGAGTTTCACATGGTATACCCATCATAGTATATTCCCTAAATCTTTTAAGAGATACATCATGTTTACCTCTGTCATGTTACCCAATGCATTGGAGAGATATCACGGTCTCAGCTGCCCTAGGTTTACCATGGAACCACCCATATATGTAAACAATTCCCAATAACCATAACATAATCATAACATATAACACATGTATAAAGGAATGATAACATTTCCACATTCCAATATATCAAATCAAGATATTGAAATCAACAATGTTTTATCAAATCAAATTCAAAACCATTTAAAAAGATATTTTTGAATCAAAGTGTGTCATACCACTTTGAAGATTTTAAATGAATTCATATTTGAAAACATTAATGACCATATAAATAAATCCTAAAACCCATTTTGAAAACATGGACATAATTGTGAAATATTTAGAAGAATAAATCATTAAATAAATTAAAACTATATTTTAGTTAAAGAGTTTTTTAGAAAAAAGTGAGATGCATGAATACAAATATTTGAAGAATAAATTTTAATAAAAACGTTATACAATCATGATAATAAAGGTATTAATGATATAAAATGTCAAAGGACATTATATACACTATATAAGAGTGAATTGGTGCATAATAACAATGAAGTCTCAATGGAATTGTAAATTGGGATGAAATCCCTTACAAAGATGGTGTCCAAAAATTAGGGATAAATGAATCACATAATTATGTGTGACAAAAATAAATAAACACATTATTAGAGGATATTATGTGTAATACAATCATAGGTCATTAAAATATTTTAATATGATGACACATTCAAGATGTACAAGTTGAACCCAAATAATTGAAATAGGGTTAAGAAGTTCCCTTTAAAAATTTGACAGCCTAACAGCATCTCTTTAAAATTCATAAAATTAGTTGATAAGATAAAAAGGGTATCTCATCACTTGGATATTCATTTTACATCAATGGGGATATAAAAAACATATCTCAACTTAATAATATGTAAATTAAAAGACATAATAAAAAGATGTCTTTTAAACAAATGTTGAAAGGTTCCTTTATTTATTTGGTAACATACAAAACATATACCACATGAAAGAAGGATCATAAGATGAAGATATAAATACTCATAAATGAATTTATATTACAAAAAGAGTACAATCATGGGAAGTACCTACACCACACAAAACAATATACTGGCAAATATTGCATGAATCTCACGGAAAAAAAAGTGAGATGAAACCCTTTACCACGTTGTAATCAACTGATTCTTATGACCAAAAGATAATAACCACCAAATGAATCACAGAATAAAATGAATATAATGAGAATCAATATAATATATATCAATTTAAATACACATTACACCACATGCAATAAATAAGTTATGAACAATGGAAATCTCACGACATTAAAATATGAGATAAGAAAATCCCTTACCTCATGTCCAACATGACTCAATCGTTCCATTAATATCCTAAATAATAAACTAAATTTAATTTCTACTTGATTCAGAAAATTATTCAATTTTATTATTACTTTTATATAAAAATATTAATATTTTATATACCGTATGTAATCATTTATGTTAATAACATCCATTTTGTCGATATTTGCTACTTGAGTCAAAAATGAACAACTTATATTTACCTGTTGTCCATGTGGTCAATATTTAATTATATCCAGAATTTCATTCTTCATTTATATATCATATATATCATATATATCTAATATATACTGGTATTTTTAATAGTACATATCATTTGGAGGTAAGAAATGAAATGCACCATTCATGGAGACCGTAAGTCGTACATATGCATGAACGCTACTTTCATTTCAATTTCAAATTTAAATGGAAATAAACCATTATTATACAAAGTATTATTATAATTATAGTATAATATCATCTATAATATCATTAATTATATCCTTTATACATCCACAAAAGGCATTAACGTGTCACGTCACTTTGAGGGGGCGGTAGTCTGTACTTCCTCAAATGAAATTATCATGTTTACCCATAATGGAAACCATAAAGGCATGATATAGATGGAAGTTACAAAATCATAATAAAATCGTAAAAATAATATATATCATATATTTATATAATTCCATCATAATGTCCACCATGAGAGGCGGAAAGAGGTAAATGAACAATCATCTTTTCATGAGTTGTTAGTTTTCCATCCAAAAAAACTTTATGTTCTTCACCAATTAGATGGAGGTGTGTGTAAGTTTAGTTCGAATACTTATCATAGAAAATTCCTAGTTTATTTATGACACTGGTGTTGTTATTAATGAATAGAATGAAAAGTGATTAGGGGTTGGAGAAGTAGAGTAAAATAAATCAATTTTAGAGAAACTCTTTCCTTTAATTTGGGTAACTCCCATTGGATTGAACTAAAGGACTTCTTTAAGTGCCATATGCATAAGGTAAGGCTTCTAGGTGGAGTATAGGAATGTAGTGAGATTAATTGGTAAGAGTTTGGATGAGCCAAATGGCTTGAGTGGTGTGAGGAATTGGTTAGAAGTGGTATCTTTTTATAAGGGGGTGGAGGGGGTTTTTAGGAATGTGTGGAAACATTGTTTTATTATATAATGATATTCGGTTAATAATGGTCAAAATGTCATTATATTATAATATATGATGACTCATGGTCGAAATAAAATAATCCAATAATAAATGGACTGGTTTTGGATAATATTTCTATCATTATAATCTTATTTATTTAAATGATTTATTAATGAGGTAAACACTACATCATTATTGTATCATAAATAATTTTAATTATTTGATGTCTAAAAATTATAAAAAAATACCATGATATAGGAAATCTTATTATATGTCCTTGGAATATTTATAGTCAATATGATATTTTATATAACCTCTTATAAAAATTAATTTACTAAAAGATATATTCATTTTTCATTTTTTCCTTTACTTTAAGTTAATTAATCTAAATTTTCATTAGCACTCCCCAGTGGCTCAATGGGGTCCCAAAATAGACCCAACGATTCCCATAGGCGTTAATTACTCAACGAATAAGGTGTGGAGAAGTGTTATGGTAATTTTGAAATATTATAATATTCTTTTTCCTTGAATTACCTTATTTACCATTAATCGCGGTAAATAAAAGTCAAACGTTACTATTCAGAAAAAATATATTTTCATCTTATTGAACCACATTTTATTTATTGATAACCACCATGTAAGTCGGATTTTCTAAATTAAATTCATAAAAGAAGTAAAATTTCATTTTAATGAAAAATTCAGTTTTTTTCTACCACTAAGTGTTTTCACTAGTCATCAAAAATTGATGTTTTTCAGAAAAATACAATAAATTCAGCCTAAGATATATTTGACATTCCGAATTATAAAAATGACTTCTATTTTCCCAAATTAAAAACACAGAAGTGGCATTAATTATTTTTAAAATTAATTCACATTATCAAAACAAATAGAATGTTTTTAAGAAACAACAACTATCAAAAGATTGATACTTGTTTATGTCCAATTTTAATGTAAAATTCATTACAATGACCATAATTAGATTTAATGGTAAAAATATATTCTAATTAAACATTAAAACCAACTAAAAAGATAATTTGACCATATAAATAAATTATATTAAAATGCAGTTTTGAATTAAAATGCAATATTTTTAACTATTCATTAAAAAAAGAACTCTATTAGAAAAATACCAAAAAAATTACCCAATGTAAAATATGATGTCCCCATTCTAAAGAAGGATTTTATTTAGTCATATATAATGTATTAAAGTAACCAAAACTATATTTAAAGATAGTTTCCCTTTAAAAGGTTATAAATAGGCCTTTTAATGTAAATTTTGCTTAAAATTAGATTCACTCAAATTTTAAGCCTCTATCGTTTTATTCGATTATATAAATACATTTAACAGTCATGTATAATCATATTGTAGTTTTTTGTTTTCATTTTGGCCAATACAAAAGCTATGATTTAACTACTATTTAGTATAATAATACTATATTATTAGTGTGCAACGTAAAATTTCAAAGAAACCAGTTGTTGCATATCAGGTACGCAACTGAACATAGAAACCCCTTTAAAATAAAAATAATATTTAATTCACAAATATATATATATATGAATTTTTTCTTATTGTTTTTTTACATGGAATGATACATCCTTCCCCACATTTGAAAATTTCTTCCTCGCAATTTTAAAACGGGGCTTGGAAACTTCATTAAAAGTCCCACATCAGAAAAGAGTTAGTTAAACTATCACTTTAAAAGAATTAAAGAGAAGTAAAAAAGGTTACTTGATAAAATAGATACTATGATTCCATTAAAACATGGATATGGATGTGAAAAAAAACTGTCATGTTCTAATGGAAAGTGGTAGAAAACATGATTAAGGTAAAGTTAACCACCATAAAATCACAAACATGTGATGGGTTCAACGGTTCTTGATTCAGCAGTAGGAAAAGTTAACAGACAAAGTTTTTGTTTTATGTTATTTTCATTGAGGAATCTATTTATGAGTTTAACTAAACACATAATGAAACATAATTATTTTTCATGTAGACTTTTATCCTTCAATATATTTCTAACACAAACTCATATTTCCTCCATACGATAAGTATTTAGGATGATTTTTTTACTTTAAAACTGTTATAATTAACCTCGATAGAATGAAATCATGCACAAAAGATAGACTATATATTTCCCATGTCTGTAGAAATTAAATAAAACCAAAATGATTAGTACAAGATCAGATAATCCCAAAAAGGGATAAACATTTAAATAATGAGAAACTACTCTTAATCTCCAAAATTTATCTAACAGAACTCTATGTTCAACAAAGACCATTCAATATACCATTGTCCTTAAAATTATTTAAAATAACCCAAACTAATATTGTAACCCAAAACTCAGAATGATTTAGTCACATAGTCTTCCACTGTAAATCTTAACATTTATCTCCAAATAAAAAAAACTACTAATTAAGTCTCATACTGAAGTTTAATTAACCAAATCACATATTCTATATGATAGGTTAATCATTTCCATAAAAACCAAATCACCATACATCCATAATAAAAACATAGATTGTCCCAAAATAAAATTCCACAATTACTCATAAAAGGATATTATAATTATTCCCTTGAATAACATTTTTATATATCAATCTTCAGGGTTACACATACTATAATAAGTCTTCTAATGTAATCATATCATCAAGAGATCCCTAATACTTTTAATCATTTCACCATCCTAAAATCTACCATAACACTTGAATCCCTTATATGTTGACTTCTTACTCATTCAACGTTCTTAATGATCCATTAACCATTATTTTCCAAATTTTTATGAAATACATATTTCCTACAATGAAAATCATGAATCATATCCTAAGGATCAAAAATATTAAAATATATGTTAAGAAATAATTTGTACCATTCATTTGTCATTGTTCGTTTCTTCATCCTCAATCAGAATGGAATTAGATTTTAGTAAACATATATTTCTATGATCCTGGGGATTTCATTCTCGAAAATTCATCATAGGACATGTTTTTGTTTAATGACCATGCGTACCACAGTTAAAACATTCAATTGATCCCTCGGAATGAAATACTCCCAATTTCGTAGAGCCAACTAGATGCTTCCTTTTTCTATGGCATGTTATTGCTTTAGGACCTCCATTCCCACATCTATAGCATCTTCCCGTCCCTTTGAATCATTTTCCCAGGAGTTTCATTCCACATCCTTGACACATTGTTTTTTTGAACATATAGACCTTTTTGATTAATACATGAACTTTCGTGGATATTTGTTTCGCGCATATACGATGCCATGTAAAAATGGACAAGGATCAAGTGGACAATCCTGACTCTTGATAGTTGGTTGTTAATAACCACAAGAGTTCTCATTGTATCTGTAACACCCCAAGATTTTACGAAAAATATTATTTTTAATTACATTAATATCTTGTGTTGTACGCTACACCAAAAGGAGCTTGCACAACACGCATCCCTGACATAGCTTGCATTACACGCAAGCGCGACCTTCGACGATAGCGTGTGTTGTACACAATACTGAGTTTTGCTAGACAATGATATGCTATTATAATATTATTAAAATTAGCTGTTATGAATAGTAATAACCACTTTTTGAAATATAATAAATTTTATTTTTGAAAATGGACTTCATTTTTGGATTCGGAATATCGAAATTAGCCTAGGGTGAAATTTTTGTATTTTTCTGGAAACATTCAAATTTTGATGAATAGTGAAAACACTGGGTTACTATTTAAAAACCGAATTTTTATTTAAATAATTATTTATTTTATTTAATGTTATTTTAGGTCAAAATTGATACCCAATACCTATATAAGTTCAATGTAATTCATTGGAGTAATTTTATAATAATTTAGATATATAAAAATTTCATTGAACTTTTCATCGTCTTTTACCCACCTCCTAGGAGAATTTCCAAATTTACATAAAACATAATTTTACCTCTTCTGTGAGTGGAAATTCAAAAATCTGAGAGACATGGTTGATTTCAGTAAGTAAATGTGGTTCAATGAGATGAAAATATTTTTTGGTGAATAGTAACTTTTTACTTTTATTTACCACGGTTAAAAGTAAATAGGATAAATAAGGGTAAAAATGATATTATTATTACCCTAAAACATGTCCTAATTCTATTGGATAAGTTTAATTCGACCAAAAACAACCTTAGGAATAAAAAATGACCATTTAGGCCTAATTGGATAAGATTAGGACATTTATTATTAATTTATTTAAAGAAGGGTTAAAATAGTTAAAATCATAGTTTAATAAGTAAATAATTTTTAATATAGGGATATACATAGGATAAATTCGACTAAAAATATTCATTAGAAAAATAAAAATATTTCATACATAATGGTATTTTATTTTTAATTTTTAGACATTAAATATGTTAATTTATTTATGACACAAAGATAATGTAGTAATTATATTACTAATGAAATATTGACATAATTGATGTTATAAATACCTAAATAAATGTAATTTGAGACTTTTTATGAATTTCACTAATTTTTTAGGTTAATATGACATGTTATTGTTGATTTATTTATCTTTTTTCGAACTAATAATTCTGTTATGATTTTCAGAAAAACCAATTACTAAATAGTGTCAATATTGACATAAAATAGTTTCTAAACAAATATTATATTATTAATTGTTATTTTATTTCTAAAAATCAATGGTTCATCCAATTGAATTAGATACGGTTATATATATTAATAATAAACAACTTGGGGTTCGTTTGGATTGTTATAGTATGTTTATTAACCTTATATTGTAAGAACACAAAAAGACACGGTAAAAGTAAAATTATCAAACTAAAAGTTAAAAATAAATGATAAGGTCAAAATAGGAACCTAAACATGTCTAAATTCTATTGTATGAGAGTATTTCAACCCATCCCCACCTTATCTTCGATTTAAATAAATTTGAAGCTATTTAAAACCGAATTTACCTTTATAATAAAATAATTTTTTTAGTTTTCCAAAGGTGTCCCTCTCCTCCCTTATAAAAGGGCACCTCCTCCCTCTCTTCTTCACACCACATTGAGCCTTCAAGCACAGACAAAACCTGAATAATTCTCTTCTCCACTTCCATAGAAACATCCTAGAGGTTTTGGTCTTCTTCAAAGACTGATTTTAGTGCCCTAAGAAAAGGTCTCAACGAGGCGCTTCAAAGAAGAGGTAATGTCCGTTACCGATTCTATCAACTCTATTTCTTATTCCACTTATTCTTATTTAGTTGTTTCATTATGAAGTAATAACATCAGTATAAATCATATACTGATATGTTATTATATGTATGAAACAACCCTATTTCACCATTTATCAATCCTATGGAAAACGAAATCACCATGCGAGCGTACGTACGGAATACCATCTCCACGCCGTGGTGAAATATGTTTTTCCACCAACACCTTACATGGATAGGTATAATGGTGTAAATAATGACTATATATGGTTATTATAACATAATACTGATTATGATATATTATATCATCCACTCCAATTCTATTCAATAATTATGGGAACGATATCATCGCTCGTGCGTACGTACGGACTACCGTCTCCCCGATGCGATGAGATTCATTCTCCATGATAACCATACATGAATGATCATAACATTTATTTAATGAATAATAATGAAATATATGAAATAATAATTCTACTAGATTTATGAATATATATATGTATGTCATCTATTTAGTTTCATTCTATTCAATAAGGAAATGAAAACAGCTTTCATGCATACGTACGGCCTACCGTCTCCATAAACGGTGTATTTCATTCCTTTTATCAATATATAATATATATATATATATGTATATGATGAATATATATTATATATAAATCATTTTTTACATTATGTAATTATGTAAATTGGGATATATGTAATAATATCAAGAACGACAAGTCGAATCAAATATGATAAATTAAATGATTTTACCCAAAACGATGCTTTAACATGGAATTTACAAAAGAACGGGTAATATAAAGTCATAAGTGAAACATATATGATATCATAACAAAGAATATAATTTTGTAATAGGTCAATGACATTATTTAAATCATTATACTAGTGGTTCGGATACATACGAAGCATATCGGACCTAAAGTAAGGGATAAATTTTCAATCTCATTTTTATCGGAGATTGCTTATACATAAGTATTTACTGGGGTTACATTTATCATCCATGACCCTGTTTTCTAAAAATGTTTTCATAAAATTTTTATCATTCTTCCATTAATGGTTAAATTCATTTTTACCCTTTATTCACTTTTTACCACATTGTAGGAATGGAATCTTTCCTTTGGCTACCATATAAGGTACTTTTTGACTTTTCCGACAAAAGTACGAGGAGAATGTTATTTTTCACGTATACGGTGTGAAAAGATTTTTACAGTTTCATAACAGCTCATTTTCAAGAAGCTGCCTCTACAAGATTTCATGATTATTTTAAACTAAACCCTTATCTTTTAATATTTCATGAAATTTTGTGAAAAAAAATGATTTTAAAGAAGAAAGGATATTTTCCTCAAGAATTCATTTCAAATGTTTTGTCAAAACTATTTTCCATATAATATTAAATTATTTCATATGTGTATGATTCACGTAGAATTTCTCTATGATTTAAATGGTTTCAATTTTCTTATGATGAAATGATATCAATAATTATAGATTATGTTATGATGGCATGATGTTTAAGAATCCCATTTTATTACATGGACTATGCTATGATGTATGATTGATGATTTTGTGGCACACAAAAGAATGATTTCATTATGAGATGGGTGGGACCTATATCTCCCTTCAATTCATTAGGTAATGATTTATATCTCATGATATATACATGGATGAAACGAAAAGTTAAACCGGTTCAGTAATACAGGACTGGAACGAGGAGTGAACTCGATTCAGAAAGAGACTTTGTCCACTAAGATGGCCTTGACAGTAATGCCTTGGCTAATATGGAAACCAAATCATGTACTTAATGGTTTCCACATTTACATGTTTTATTCCCATGCTATTTTATCATTCTTAATATTTCTTTATGATCTATTCCTTACTTACTTCAATGTTTTATGTCATTGCTCAAGCATTTGATGTTTAAACATTATGTTCATGTTTTTATGTTCAAATATATATGGTATGTTTTATTTTATCCATTCATACCCTTACTGAGCATTTGAACTCACCCTTTTTATTTTTTCTTTCCCCCATGATATAAAAAAAGGTTTTATGTATTAATAATAAGGGGAAGATCTTTATAGGAGATGTTGAAGATCTTTCACCATAATTAGAAGTTTACGTTCCAAGTTTCCAAAGACACTAAACTATTACGGTCCTTATGTGTGTTTTTTTAAGTATTAAGTATTCCAAAAATGTAATGTAATGTCCATGTACATCAATATTTGGGTCTCTAGAGTTGGTAACAGAGGGAGGTTTAATCAAAATTTGGAAACTAGGATGCGAAAATGTTAGTGAGATCCCTAGAGATATTTCTAAGGTATGTCTAAGGATGTATCTAAGGTTAAGTATATGTAAATGTTATATTCCTAGAATTGCACTAATGATCATAGAATTTAACCAAAGATGTTAGATATTGAGGGTACTCCCCCATTACTATGTTGTTTTCCCTAGCATGATTTTTCCCTCTCACACTATTCTTTTTGGTTTTTAGAAAATGGTTGGAAATAGGAAGATTCATGATAATGGAGATATGACGGACAATGGAATGATATTTTTCATGAGAAACCAAATGAAACAGGATTTGGAAGTCCAAACATCGTTATTATGCCTAATAAAAAATTTCATAATTTGATCAATAATCTCAACATTGGTAAGTTTCCTAACTCAGATAATAAGAGAAAGATGGAGTTTCATGATGATCATAGAGTAATGAAAGTTCAATTTCCCTCATGTAAATCATCTGGGAAGAGGCATCAGGGAGATTGTTTCAAGGGAAATGGAAGATGCTTTCGGTGTGGAAAAGAAGGACACAAAGCCAGCAAGTGCAAAGGAAAAGGTTCAGTTAACACTATGGATGAGGATAATGGTATTGCTACGACATCAACAATGGTTAAATGTTTTAAATGTGGAATGTACGGGCACTATGAAAACCAATTCCCTAAGGGAAAGTATAATGAAGAGAATTAGTACGGTCGTATGGGTAGTATTTTTGTTGATGATGATGAAGAGACTACAAATGATATGTGAGATGAAAGAATTGTTGAAGATTGATCAATGTTTTAAGAAGGTAGTGGAATGATTACATGTTTATCATGTGTAATGTTGTATAAGTAATCTCATTTTACTATGGAATAAAGAGACATCTAAGGATTGTTACACGGTTGTCTTTCCTTGAGTTATGAAAGTGTATGATTAATGGTACCGGTATCCATGAACGGTTATTCAAATATTTTTGGAATGTAGATGATATGCCCATAATGAAGGGATTAGGAGAAAATTAAATGTCTGATAGTATTCATGAGCTCATGAATGATATAAGGAGAAGGTTATATCATGGTTTGAGTATATATAATATTTGGATTTTAGTATGTGGAAAGAGTTATCTTTTGACAGCATTCATGTTTTCACTAAGGTTTAATGGGTATTCATTCTTCAAGAGAATACATGATTAAGGTCACATGTTTTTAATTTTACCAACAAGATATATCTTATGATATATGGGGGATAAATGATGGCATTCACGTGATTGTTATGTGGCATTTCAAGTAATCATTTTCTTTATACTATGGTCTTGGACCGAAGAATTTTAGATAAGCCTAAAGATTGGAATGGATTATGTTGGAAATATGTTAGTATTTTTTAAGGATAGAATTTTTTTTATATTATTGATGGGATGTTATAGTAGTGTAGTTTTAGAAAAAGGGAAACCCGCAGGATGGGCGATAACCCATCGCGTTGGACATGGCTGTGGGAATCGAACCCACAACTGAAGTGCGACTGGCCTTTATCGCCTACCATTTTCCTATAGGAAGTCCCTGGTTAGTAGAAACTAGTTTTATTTTATTATGTGGTATGATATATGAAGTATAAGTTCATTTTTGGAATCGTATACGATTAACCTCACCATAGATGGACATATGTATATTTGATAACTTTTTCTAACCTTTTGTTTGAAACAGATGGAATGACCCATCATTTTATCACATGATCTATTAACACTTAATGAATAACAAATTAAACATCATTTCTTTAAGAGATGAACTACAAATTGTTCAAAGAACGAACAATAGTGAGATTGTACCAAAATAAAATAAGTATTTATTCTAATTTAAATTCTTCAACTTTAGGGAAATGATAATAAAAATCAAAAATGTTGTCCTAGTGCCCTTATATCTGATGAATTATATGGTACCCTAGAACATCACAAATCTATGGCTTTTTGATTGATGGATTTTTCATAGCCATGTTTTTTTCCACTCTCCATCAGAACATGATGGTTAGATTTCACTTCCATATCCATATTTTCACCTATGTTCTTCTATGTGGAAACCCAGTGATTAGTTAATTTGGGTAACCGTTACATTTCATACATTAGTTTTTAAAGCCAGGTTTTGGTATTCCTTTTTACGATGTGGGATTCTATTAATGAAACATTCGAGTATTAAACCATTTATTATCCCGACGAATTTCGAGGGCGAAATTCATTTTAAGGGTGGTAGAATGTAACACCCCAAGATTTTACGACAAATATTCTTTTTAATTTCTTTAATGTCTTGTGTTGTACACTACACCAAGATGAGCTTGCACAACATGCATCCCTGACTTAGCTTGCATTACACGCAAACACGACCTTCCACGATAGCGTGTGTTGTACGCAATACCGAGTTTCGCTAAACAATTATATGCTATTAAAATATTAAAAAGGTTAGCGATTATGAATAGTAATACCCACTTTTGGAAATTTTATAAATTTCATTTTTGAAAATGGACTTCATTTTTTGATTCGGAATATTGAAATTAGCATAGGGTGAAATTTTGGTATTTTTCAGGAAACATTCAATTTTTTTTGAATAGTTAAAAAACTGGGTTACTATTTAAAAACTGACTTTTTTTAAATAATTATTTATTTTATTTAAATTTATTTTAGTTCCAAATTGATACATAATACATATATAAGTTCAATGTAATTAATTTGAGTAATTTTATAATAATTTTAGATATATAAAAATTTCATTGAACTTTTCACCGTCTTTTACCCACCTCCTAAGAAAATTTTCAAATTTACATAAAACATAATTTTCCAACATCGGTGAGTGGAATTTCAAAAATCTGAAATACATGGTTGATTTCAGTAAGTAAAATGTGGTTTAATGAGATGAAAATAATTTTTGGTGAATAGTAACTTTTTACTTTTATTTACCTCTGTTAAAAGTAAATAGGGTAATTAAGGGTAAAAATGATATTATTATTACCCTAAGACATGTTCTAATTCTATTGGATAAGTTTAATTCGACAAAAAACAACCTAATGAATAAAATATGACAATTTAGGCCTACTTGGATTAGATTAGGACATTTATTATTAATTTATTTAAAGAAGGGTTAAAATAGTAAAAATCAAAGTTTAATAAGTAAATAATTTTTAATATAGGGATATGCGTATGATAAATTAGACTATAAAAATTAATTAGAAATCTAAAAAGATTTCCTACATAATGGTATTTTATTTGTAATTTTTAGACATTAAATATGTTAATTATTTATGACTCAAATATGATGCAGTAATTATCTTATTAATGAAATATTGACACAATTGATGTTATAAATACCCAAATAAATGTAATTTGATACTTTATATGAATTAAAATAATTTTCTAGGTTAATATGACATGTTAGGGTTTATTTAATTAACTTTTTTAGAACCAATCATTCTGTTATGATTTTCACAAAAACCAATTACTAAATAGTGTCAAAATTGATATAAAATAGTTTTAAAACAAATATTATATTATTAATTGTTATTTTTTCCTAAAAATATAAGGTTCGGACAAATGACTTAGATAAGGATATATATATTAATAATAAACATCTTGGGGTTCGTTTTTCTTGTTATAGTATGTTTATTAACCTTATTGTGTAAGAACACAAAAAGACACGGTAAAAGTAAAATTATATAAATTAATGTTAAATATAATTGATAAGGTTAAAATAGGAACCTAAACTTGTCTAAATTCTATTGGATGATAGGATTTCGACCCATACCCACCTTAGATTCAAAATAAATCAATTTAAAGCTATTTAAAACCGAATTTGGCTTTATAATAAAATAATATTTTTTGTTTTTTCAAAGGTGCCCCTCTCCTCCCTTATAAAAGGGCACCTCCTCCCTCTCTTCTTCACACCAATTTGAGCCTTAAATCACGGCCAAACGCTGACACATTCTCTTCTCCACTTCCATAGAAACATCCTAGAGGTTCTGTTCTTCTTCAAAGTGCAATTTTAGTGCCCTAAAAGGAGGTCTCAAAGAGGCGCTTCAAAAAAGAGGTAATGTCTGTTACCGATTCTTTCAACTCTATTTCTTCTTCCACTTATTATTCTTTAGTTGTTTCATTCTGAAGTAATAACATCAGAATAACTCATATACTTATATGTTATTATAACTATGAAACAACACTATTTCACCATCTATCCATCCTACGGAAAACGAAATCACCATGCGTGCGTACGTACGGAATATCGTCTCCACGCCGTGGTGAAATCTGTTTTTCCACCAACACTTGACATGGATGGGTATAATGGTGTAAAGAATTACTATATATGGTTATTATAACATCATAACGATTCTGATATATTATACCATCCACGACAATTCTATTCAACAATTATGGAAGTTGTATCATCGCTCGTGCGTACGTACGGACTACCATCTCCACGACGCGATGAGATTAATTCTACATGTTAACCATACATGAATGATCATAAAGTTTATTTATTGAATAATAATTAAATATATGAAATAATAATGCTACTGGATTTATATATATATATATATATTAATGTCATCTATTTAGTTTCATTCAATTCAACAAGGAAACGAAATGAACGTTCATGCGTACGTACGACCTACCATCTCCATGAACGTTGTATTTCATTCCATTTATCAATATATAATATATATATGTATATGATGAATATATATTATATATAAATAATGTTTTACATTTTGTAATTATGTAAATCAGGATATATGTAATAATATCAAGAACGACAAGTCGAAACACATATGATAAATTAATTGATTTTACCCAAAATGCCGCTTTAACATTGAATTTACAAAAGAACGGGTAATATAAAGTCATAAGTGAAACATATATGATATCATAACAATGAATAGGATTTTTTAATAAGTCAATAGCATTATTTAAATCATTATACAGGAGTTTCGGATACGTACGAATCAAATCGGACCTAAGGTAAGGGATAAATTTTCAATCTCATTTTTATCCGAGATTGCTTATACGTAAGTACATACTGGGGTTACAATTATCATCCCTGACCATGTTTTCTACAAATTCTTTCATAAAATGTTTACCATTTTACATGAGTTTTTTAAGTCAATTTTACTGTTTATTGACTTTTTACCACATTGTATGAATGGAATCTTTCCTTTAGCTACCATATAAGGTACTTTTTGACTTTTCTGACAAAAGTACGAGGAGAATGTTATTTTTAACTTATACGGCATGAATGGATTTTTATGGTTTCATAAATCCTCATTTTCAAGAAGCTCCCTCTTCAAGAATTCATTATTATTTTCAACAAAAACCTTATCTTTTAAAATTTCATGGAATTTTGTGAAAAGAAAATGATTTTAAAGAAGAAATGATAGTTTCCTCATGAATTCATTTCAACTGTTTTGTCAAAACTATTTTCTATCGAATATGAAATTATTTCATATGTTTATGTTTCAATTAGAATTTCTCTATGACTTAAATGGTTTCAATTTTCTTATGATGAAATGATATCAATTTTTATGGATTATGTTGTGATGGGAAGATGATTAAGAATCCCATTTTATAACATGGGCTATGCTTTGATGTATGATTTTTTATTTTGTGGCACATGAATGAATGATTTTATTATGAGATGGGTGGGACCTATATCTCCCTCCAATGCATTGGGTAACGATTTATATCTAATGAGATAGAAATGGCTAGAACGGCAAGTTAAACTGGTTCAGTAATACAGGACTGGAATGAGGAGTGAACTCGATTCAGAAAGGGACATTGTCCACTAAGATGGTCGTGGCAGCAATGCCTTGGCTAATATGGAAATCATATCATGTGCTTAATGGTTTCCACAATTACATGTTTTATTCCCACGATATTCTATCATTCTTAATACTTATTTATGATATATGCCTTATCTATTCCATGTTTTATGTCATTTTCATGATTTTGATGTTTAAACATTATGTTCATGTTTTTAAATTCAAATATATATGGTATGTTTTATTTTATCCATGATTACCCTTACTGAGAATTTGAGATCACCCATTTTATGTTTTCTTTTCCCCAGGATATAAAGAAAAGTTTTAGGTATGAAAAAGGGGAATATCTTTATAGGAGATGTTGAAGATCATTCACCACGATTAGAAGATTACGTTCCATGTTTCCAAACACACTAAACTATTAAATTCCTTGTGTTTCTGTTTTTGTTATGTATTAAGTATTCCTCAAATGTAATGTAATGTCAATGTACGCCAAGATTTGGGTCTCTACAGTCTCTCCCATTTCATTCAGTTTCTCATTCCGAAAACCGTCATACTTTTCATTACGTCCAATATTACTTTGATGTCTGCTAGATCCAACCATTTTCTAAAACTGTAAAAGAATATGTGATTAGATCAGTAAAATTATCTTATAATATCTTTTGATGTGGTTAAAAAATAAGATGTAATTAGTCATCTTATCTTAAAATCATTAACTTTATCTAGAAAAACTATGACTCCTTTTGAAATACTAACCATTGTGGCAATTTAACTTATGATTAAAGAATACCCTATCCTCTAATGTTATCTAAACCGACCTATGAAACCTACTATAAGGACCTGGCCATAAACATTATATAATATCGAATTAAAGGAATAATTCACATTGAGAATCTTTTCAGGTTTAGAGATTTAGAATATTATGCCTGAACAATTAGATTATAACTTGAACATTACTAGTATACACTACTACTTAGTATCCATTTTTTCATAAAATAAAAACTCTTAAAAGGAAACATGTCTAGTTACATGTTTATGATAGCATGTCTTTTCTTTGATATCATCCTTGACCCTATTCATCTCTATGTCCAGTGAAAACATTTCAAAAATTTGGACGGGCACCAAAATCTCAGTAAGGGTTATAGAATAAATGAAGGAAACATTAACCCATCAAAAAATAAAAATCAATGAAACCAATACATTTCATTAATTACATACCTTATGAAAACAAATGATTTATGAATAAGACACATAAATCATATATCATAAAGGTTACTTATGGAATCCATATCAAACTTACATTGTATCTATCATAGCTACGTAGGTAGTTACACTTGGAAAACATATCACAGTAAATTCCCTAAATATCTTAGGAGAAACATCATATTTACCTCCATCATGTTACCAAATGCATTGGATAGCTATCACGGGCTCAACTGCCCTAGGAATATCACAGAACCACCTGTATACATAAACAGTTCCAAATAACCAAAACATAATCATAAAATATAACACATGTATAAATAAATGATAACATTTCCACATTCCAATATATCAAATCAATATATTGAAATAAACAATGTTTTTTCAAATCATTTTCCGACTATTTAAAAAGATATTTTTGAATCAATGTGTGCCAAGACACTTTGAAGCATTTATATGAATTCTCATTTGAAATCATTAATTTCAATATAAATAAATACTAAAACCCATTTTGAAATCATGGACAATTATTAGAAATATTTAGAAGAATAAATACTTAAATCATTAAAAACGATATTTTAGTTAATGTGATTTTAACAAAAAGAGAGACGCCTAAATACAAAAATTTGAAGAATAAATTTTAATCGGAACTTTATAATAACTTGAGAATAAAGGTATTCAAGATATGAAATGTTAATGGATATTATATAAATTATATAAGAGTGAATTGGTGCATAAAAACAATGAAGTCTCAGTGGAAATGTAAATAGGGATGAAATCCCTTATAAACATGGTATCCTTAAATTTGGGATAAATCAATCAGATAATTATGTTTGAAAAAAATAAACACACATAATATAAGTTAATATTTAGTGTAAAAATAATAGTACATTCACACATATTCATAGGATTTCATATTCAATAATTACAAGTCGTACCCAAAGAATTGAAATTGGGTTAAGAAGTTCCCTTAAAAAATTTGACAGCCTAACAAGGTCACTTTAAAATTCATAAAATGAGTTAATAAGATAAAATGGTTATCTCATCACTTGGAAATAATGATTACATAAATTGGGATATAAAATAACATATCCTAACATAATAATAGGTATATTAAAAGAAATAATAAAAATAAGTCTTTAAAAAAGGGTGAAAGGATCCCTTAACGATTTGGTCACATACAAAACTTATACCACATGAAAGAAGTATCATACAATGAAGATGTAAATAATCATAAATGAAAGTATATTACACAAAAAGAACAATCATGGGAAGTACATACACCACACAAAAGTAAATACGGGCAAATATATTATATATCTCACGAGAATTAAATGTGAGATGAAACCTTTTTCCAAGTTGTAATCAACTGAGTCGTATAACCAAAAGTTAATAACCACCAAATTAATCACAAAATAACATGAATATAATGATAATCATGATAATATGTATCAATTTCAGTACACATTACAGCACAATAAATAAATAATTGAGGAACAATGGAAATCTCACGGAATTAAAAAGTGAGATAAGAAAATCCCTTACCTCGTGTCCTACATGACTCGATCATTCCTTTAAAATCCTGAATAATAAACTAAAGATAATTTCTACATGATTAGGAAACTTCTTCAATTTTATTATTCCTTTGATATCAATTATAACCATGTTATAAACATTTTGTAATCATTTATGTTAATAACGTCCATTTTGTCATTATTAGGTACTTGAGTCAAAAATGAACAACTTATATTTACATGTTGTCCACGTGGTCAATAGTTCATTATATCCAGAATGAGATTAATCATTTATATATCATATATATCATATATATCATGTATATACTGGTATTTTTAATACTACATAACATGTGGAGGTATGAAATGAAATTCACCATTCATCGAGACGGTAAGTCGTACGTACACATGAACGCTACTTTCATTTTTATTTCTTATTTAAATGGAATTAAAACATAATGATACATATTTATATTATAATTACAGTATAATATAATCTATTATATCATTAATTATATCCTTTAAACATCCCACATAAGGCATTAACGAGTCACGTCACATTGATGGGTCGGTAGTCTGCACTTCCTCTAATGAGATTATCGTGTTTACCAATAATGGAAACCACAAAGGCATGATGTAGATAGATATTACAAAATCATAAAGAAAACATAATCATAATATATATCATATATAAATACAGTTCTATCATAATGGCCACCATGAGAGGCGGTAAGAGGTAATTGAACAATCATTGTTTCATGAGTTGTTAGTTTTCCATCCACAGAAACATTATGTTTTTCACCCATTAGACGGATGTGTTTTATGTGTAGACCAAATCCTTCTCATAAAAAAATCCGAGTATATTGACTATATTGGTGTTTTTACAAAATAAAGGAATAAAAAGTGATTTGGGGTTGGAGATGTAAAATAAAATAATTTTTTTTTAGAGAAACGGTTACCATTAATTTGGGTACCTCCCTTTGGATTGAACCAAAGGACTTCTTTATGATCCTTCTGCCAAAGGAAAGGCATCTATGTGGAGGATAGGGATGTAGGGAGATTAATTGTTCAGAGTTTTGACGAGCCCAATGGCTTGAGAGGTGTGAGGAATCTGTTAGAAGTGGTCTCCTTTTATAAGGGGGAGGAGGGGCTTTTTATGAAAGTGTGAAAATATTATTTTATTGTATAATTATATTCTGTTTATAATGGTCCAAAAAAATTATAGACGAAGATAAAATGACACATGGTCGAAATAAAATAATCCAATAAGAATTGGACTGGTTTTGGATAATAATTTTATCATTATAATATTATTTATTTAAATGATTGATTAAAGACGTAAACACTACATCATTATTGTGTCATAAATTATTTAAATTATTTCATAACTAAAAATTAAAACAAAAATACCATGATATAGGAAATAATTTTATCGTTTAAATGAATATTAATATTCAAAATGATAATTTATATAACCCCTTATAAAAATTAACTTAATAAAAGATATTTTCTTTTGTCTTTTTGGCCTTTACTTTAAGTTAATTAATCTAAATTGTCATTATCACTCTCAAGTGGTTATACGGGGTCCCAAAATCGACCAAAATATGCCCATGGTCGTTAATGAACCATCCAATAAGGTGTGGACAATTTTTAAGGTAATTTTGAATTATTATAATATTTTTTTACCTTGAATTACCTTATTTTCCATTAACCGCTGTAAATAAAAGTTAAAAGTCACTATTCACCAAAAATTATTTTCATCTTATTGAACCACATTTTAATTCTTCATAACAACCATGTATGTCAGATTTTTGAAATTAAATTCACAGAATCAGTAAAATCTTATTTAAATGAAAAAGTCATTTTTTAACTACCACTATGTGGTATCACTATTCTTCAAAAATTTATGTTTTTCAGAAAAATACCAAACATTATGCCTAAGATATATTAGATATTCCGAATTAAAAAAATGATATCTATTTTTATAAATTTAAAACATAGAAGTGGCATTAATTAATATTAAAATTAATTCCCATTATCAAAACAAATAGCTTGTTTTTAAGAAACAATAACTATCATAAAATTGATACTTGTTTATGTCCAACTTCAAAGTGAAATTAATTTAAATGGCCAACATTGGATTAAATTGTTAGAATATATTATAATTATACATTAAAACCAACTAAATTGATAATATGTCCATATAAATAAATTAGAATAAAATTCACTTTTTAATTAAAAAGCCATATTTTTCACAATTCATTAATAAATGAACTCTATCAGAAAAATACCAAAAAATTACCCAAATTAAAATTTGACATCCCCATTCTAAAGAAAAAATTAAATTTGGTAATATAGAATGTAGTAATTTTTCAAAAACGACATTTAATGAGGATTCACCATTAAAAGGTGATAAATCGGCCTTTTAATGTATATTATGCTTAAAATTAGATTCATTGATATTTTAAGCCACTAACATTTCATTGGATAATGTAAATACATTTAAAAATCATGTAAAATCATATTGTAGATAGTTTTGTTTATTCCCACCAATAAAACGTCTAAGAGTTAACTACCATTAAATACAATAATACTATATTATTAGTGTTCAATGTAAGATTTCAAAAAAACTCGTTGTTGCTTATCGGGTACACTACCGAACATAGAAACCCCTTTAAATTAAAATTAATATTTAATTAAAAAATATTAATAAATATGAATTATGTCTTATTCTTTTTTTACATGAGATGTTAAAATCATGGAATGAGAATTTGCATCCACATCTTCCCTCAGATAGGTGTTATTATAGAATGTGAATGAGCGTCTCCAGAATCTCCTCTCCAATGGTGTGATCGTTGAATGAATGACCCTCCCCTCTTTTTTATATATCTTCTCTTATTTAAATATCATTCATCATCTGATCCATGTCACCACAAGTTTCCACCGCTTTATGTGTCCCCGTGTGGACCACACACATGCATTTTTTCACAAACCACACGTCGCATAAGAAATTCTCTCGTAACTAACTCTCGGTGAGTTAGTTAAGTGAATCTTTTCATTTTCCTGTATATTGAATGAAATTTCATAAATGAAAAGTCAATGAAAGTAAAATATTTATTTTTCAGTTTAATGTTATATTAATTGGTTAAAAGTTAACTAATGTTAGTTTATAAAAATCATAATTTATAAATATTTTTATATACTGCTATCATTATGATTATTAATTTATTATTTAATCTTTAATTAAATATAATTATTATGTTCGTAATTTATTATTAAATATTTGGTTATTTTATTAATGTTAGTATTATTATTAATTAGTTATTATAACTTAAGAAAATTTTTGAGTTGGGAAATTATTTATTAAATATTTTATTTAGATTTAAAATTATAATATAATAATAATTATTTATAGAGTTATTTTAAATTAATTTATTATTATTTGTGATTTAAATTATTTTAAATAAATTCTATTTATTAAATTTATATTACTTCTTAGTTTAATATTATGATTTACAATTATTTATAAATATGCTATATTATTATTAATAATTTATTAAAGTAATTTTATGTTAATTTATTTATTATTATTAATTAAAGTTATTAATGTTAATTAAAATTTTTATTATTTATATTTGAAAATTAAATCATTTAATATTTTTACTTATTTAGATTAGATTATTTTAGTTCTTAATAAATTAATATTTATTATTTAATTTTATTTACAAATTATTAATTAGTATGCCACGTTAAATTATAATTAATTTAAATTTATTTAAGAAATTTTTATTAATTATTTTAGATTAATTAATGTTTTATTATTATATTTATTAACCATATCTTCCCCCCACCCATTTTTGCGCAACATGGGAGGGGATATCTGGTAGCTATCGAAGGAAGCCTTCATCATGACTTCTCTTTGATAGTAACTCTAGTGTCACCTCATCCTCCCAAAAAACACAACTCTAGTACGGTGTCTGTATCCTCCGGCATAGAAAAGCTGTGTCATCTAGGCTCCTTTGCTCAGCAAGGCACAACACCCTAACACAACTTGGTTCCTTCACCAGTGATGTTCAATGGTAGTTGAATGCACCAATATCTTGTTCATGTCCTCCCTTATCAGTAGCTGGCATTACGAACTGGTGATGCACAACTCCTCTCCTCACAGTGGCGCATGCCCCGATAATGACTTTCCCAGATTCGACCTCCCCCTCAGATTCATGCAATTCCCTGTGGCACGAGGTCAAAAGATTGAATTGTAGGTGGGATCAGTTTTTTTCTGTGAAATTTAGTCTAAATCATTATGTTTTGGTTTGATTGATGATGGTTTGTAGGTGATTTGGGGAATCTCCATTATGAAGAATCAGATTCATCTATTCTAGCGGCTCAAAAATTGCGGATCCAAGAAATGAGAATCCATCAAGCATATTTATTTAAGTGGTGATGAAGAAGCGGAAAATGGTTTCCAAAGTTTCTTGGATATTATATTGGCCAATCAAAATAGAAGAGATGTGGTGGAGGAGGATGAAAGAGTGGGAAGGTAATGTTTGAGAAACATTGACACCATAAAAGAAAATAATGCCAAGGGGTCCTGCGAGAAAATAGTAAGATCATGATGAGTGAAACTGTGAGGAGTACAAATGGTGCAGAGGGAAATGGTCGCAAGAGTAGAAACGGTGGCCACCGTTATAGTGAGGCAGTGATGGATTTAAATGGTTCCACAATAAAAACTGAACAAGGTGGCACATTAAACATGCAAATCAGTAAAGGAATATTTGAAACCGTGTCACATCAAAACAGGGAAAAACATTAGTAAGAGGAAGAAGTGCCATCGTAAACCCACAACCAACAGAAATAAATTAAAATCATAAATACAAACAAAACAAAAAATAATTAATTTAAAACATAAATAAAATTAAATAATTCAGTCTTAAAAAACATAAATATCTTAATGAAATAAATAAAACAGAAATTAAAATTTTAAAATCATTAAAATAATATATAAACATAAATTTGGAATAATTTAAAACATAAATTGAGAATAAATTACCTCCCTAAAATTAAATAGATGACAACCACTAAACCAATTCCAAAAATATAAGACTATAAAAACAATGTAACACAAAAATTTATTATTTTAAAGACTAAAAAACAACAATAATTATAATTTTTTTTAAATAATAGATTGAATAATAAAAATAAAATAGTTACATTATTTATTAGAAACTATTAATATAAATAATTAAAATAAAAAAAAAATTATCTACAAATATGTGGAAAAACATGTGTTTTTAAAGAACCAAAAATACTCCTCCAACCAACATATAAATCCTAATTATATGACCATCAATACTTCCTAATATCTATAAACTTGAAATATTAGAAGCTACAATATTGAGAATGTTAATATGAAACCCTACCATTTTATAAAAAAATATTTTATTACATGGTACATACCGAGGATCTATTATTTTTTAGTTTCATGGAAAGATGGTACATAATACATAAAGACAGAAACAATTATTCTAAAAACACTTTAGTAAATATACAATAGTTTATCCAAAGTAAATTAATATAATCTCAAATCCTTGGGACATACATCAATGAAAAGGGGTGAGCATGCATCCTATTAAGGGAAAACTGTTTATATGTGATCATGTGGAATATCGATAAGAATATTGGGAATTTCATTAAGGCATGAGGAAAGGAAAATAAATCATGTCATAATAATAATCGCATGAATCATAACATTTAAATTTTTCAACAACATTCAACTTAGTCATTCATTATTATATCAATAAGGTTAGTCACTAAGGTGTCGTAAGTTAGAAATACCACGATTATTCACCATATTATTGTAAAACATATCATCTATAGAGATTATATTCATTATCCAATGCATTGGATTTCAATCAGAATACACCCTCCATATGTATTAATTAATGGTACCTAAATATATCTTATCAATCATTTCATTAATATCCCATGGAGAATAAATAATAGGTTTCCTATCCCAATCATGGTGTTTCAAAAGTGTTTAAAGACAAGATTATTATTTAATTTTTCTCCCTTGAAAAGGGTCTATCTATTTCATATATGTAAATTAATGTATAAAAATATATATATATACTTCCATATGAATACCAATGGAAAATAAATGGGTTAGGGTATTACTAATGAGAGGATATAAATTTTGTGTAGAAAATATGATAACATAACGTGTATAAAATGGGGTTTTAGAAAAGGGTAAAATGATATGGGAACGGTTATCCCACTAATAAAACATATTTTAGAAGTAATTCTATAATAAAAATGGTAATATAATATATCACCCATTTCATTTTTTTGACATATATGAAAATAGGTTCTTTAATTGAAGAGAAATGGAAGATAATCCCATTACCTTGAAGAGATACTAAAATATCATGATGAATTGAACCTTTTGTTATTAAATTCACCATGGGGGGAATTCTCATGAGGAATTACTACCATATATTCATGGAATATGGATTTTGAGAAAATGAAAATGGAGAAATGTGTGGGTATTTATAGAAAATGTGCAAGATTTGTTTAATAAATTTAAAATATTTGAATTAGAAATTATGGTTGTCAAAAAGATAATCCAATAATTTGCCAATGTTTTTTCTAATACATGTTTACATTCAGGTCAAATATTATGTTATTTTAACCCACAAAAAATAGGAATCATTTTATATTAATTATTTTTTCATAGAGAATTAGAGCTTCTTGAAAATAATGTTTTTAAAGTTAATGTATTTAATTTAGATTTTGGATATTAACTTATAGGTTTTGAAGTTATACAAATTATATTAATATAAATGATATTAAATAAATGAAATATTTTAGTTCATATATTGTGTTAAATTAATTATTTGATCATAATGACATAATTATGATTTCATTAATCATACTAAAGAAGTAAATCTGTATGTTTTACTATTCATGAAAAAATAACAAATTTTATAAAGTTATTATAAAGTCTCCCTATATAATTTTAACATGATGATTTCACAAATGTTGTTTTTAAAATAATAACTCTCTCAATTTGAGAAATTAATATTTTTAATATAAAATTATTTAAATATTAAAAAACAGCTTATTGAATGCATTGAATAATTTCTATCATTTAATAAATATAAAAGAAAAAATAAAAATATATTATCCTTAATATTAAATTAAGTGTGTTTTTATAATAAAATTTAATTAAATTAATTATTATTCATAATAAAATTATTTATTTTAAAAAATTTAAATCCTTTATTAAAAGTAAATTTTTTTGTTCAAAAATCAATTTATCAAATTAAATATCAATTAAACAAATATTTTAATTATGAAATACTATTGATGAAAAATTAATTATTTTAAAAAATGAATTACACTTTGAGTAACTAATCCTCGGAAACATAAACACGCATTACTATCAAGAAATCCATAAGGGTAATGTGTGTCATGGAGATAGATTCCTGGGTAGGCTCTAATAACATCAATCAATTAATAATTTACTCTAACATGAACTTGTCCCATTTGAGATTTCATTCAAGAATCACATTTCAAAACTCTACTCTATCTTTGTCAAGGGAGAACCCCTTTGATGCTACCTCCTTACCAAGTTTGGACAATATTGATTCATACAAAATTATTATTCTGGATAATAATATGTATTCTCCTTTATAAATTAATAATCGTCTATAATATATACATAAAAATAATAAATATAATGTTAATGTTATTTCCAATTATACGGTTCCAAAAATTCATGTTGAATAATGTTCATATTTAAAAAATTGAAATATAATGGTCAAATTTTGATGGTCACATTTCCCATTATACTCAATAATTATTAATTCCTTATTAAATTGATATGGTTTTTTGTGTCAATATATAATTAAAAATTTAAAAACATTGACATCATTTAATATTTCTATGTCATTAAAGTATTACCCACTTATGAAATTTCATCACCATAATTTCAACTCATTTTATCAATTTAGAAGAGGTGTGCGTATATTTCTTTAATTGGTTCCTCTAGTACCCCCTTCGATTTTTCCTAAATTGGGATCCCTAGACCCAACTTATGATGTAATTTGATTACAACTACATGTATGTAATTTGATATATGTATACATGTGTTTATATTTCCATAATGATGTTGATACTTATCCATCTATTATATTTCTAGTAATTTCCATAGATTATGTCTTATATCAAAAGGTTATATAATATCCTTGGATATAATGGGATCTTAGAGCCACTATAAAAGTAGTACTAATGTAATTTCCTATGGTGAATTTAAAACATTATGATACGAAACAGATGATGTAATATTATCTGGTGTTGGGGGATTATAAGCATTTAGAATTATTCTCATTATGTTTATACATTGTAATCTGTAGTAGTTATGATAAAGAGTAAAGAACCACCAATAGGAACACCACATGTTTCAAGTGTTATTGGTTGTTCTTATCGACAATCATGTTTATTGGTATCCTAAATTGATATAATAGTTAATGTATGACCTTTGATTGAGTATTATTATGTAAGAAGAAAACTATGACAATGAATTCATGGAGAGTTAGTTTGTGTTTGTTGTGTCATTTGGGACATGAAATTGGTTGAATGATCCAGATAGGATTTTTCTCTATATAGCTGAATAAGATAGTTCAAGGTCCTTGTTTATTAGGATGGGAGCACCTTCATAAATCTATGGTCATGGTAGTTGATGGTAAATCCATCCAGATATATCAAAAAATAACATATCATGTAAGGATGATTACAAAAGAGGGCATCATACTTTATGAGATATCGTATGACAAATTAATTATATTACACAATGTGTCTTGATATATTGGTTATCATTTTTATGTCTTTTAACATTATATTATGGGGGCATGATGAGTTTTTAGACTCTTCTCTTTGTCGGTAAATATTATTAAATTATTTTATGATACGGGCCTAGAGGGACAAACACAATAGCACATTCGAGAATTTTCCATATTCAGTCGAATATGAATATAGGACATGGCTGACCCCACCAAGGGATCTGAGTGTTATCCATGCGATATAAATCACCAATGAATTAATAAATTCATTAATATTCAAGTACATTATAAATGAGTAGAACTTATTTATTTTAATTCATTTACTAGTGATTATGTAAATACAACGATTAATATTATACTAATGAATATTATTTCAATATTCCATGTTCATTTAATATTATCATGATTTATGAGTTGATTTAATGTCTTGGGTTTATCATGTATGATATTTATTAAATTTTTATGGTATGTGATGAAGAAATAAATAATATTATGGTTTTATTTTTTAATCATAATTATTTATTTATATCAATTATTTAGTAGACTTCAATACACAGAGGTCGAGTATCCCTAAATGGGTATTATTAATATCCACTATAATGCACGAGAGAAGCTCATACCAACAAATAATTAACATTGATGTAATTGAGATCCTCTATCACATGTTGATTCCTATAATGAGAGTTACACAATACAAACATATGATCCATGTTTATCTTGAGGTATCGAAGGCTAAGTCTCATGGTTATCATCACTACATTGATGTGATCATCGGAGCTCCGTTCTTCCACCCATAATCTAGCTAATGATGTATGTGTAGATTTTATCATCATGGTTGTATGATGTAGAGTTCAATGGCATTAGATACATCATGATATTAATTACTAATACATGAGACGAAAGTGTTCATACCAAACCCGACTGATGAAATAATTTTTTCATTTATTGCACTCTAATTCAACTAGGTGGAATCCTAAACCCATTTCTGGTTTGGATCGCTTGAGGCGTTGATATTTATTCTCTATAGGGATTTAAAATCTTAAATCTTCACCCCATTAGCTTCTGATATGTATCATATTTCTATCAAATTGTATCATAGGGATCATGTGGTTTTTCATAGCCATGTAAATTATTTATCATTATGGTTTATCTATAGGGTACTAAATCAGTTCCAAAAAATCTAAACATATGTTTATTGCCTTTTATATGGCCATGTTATGGCTTTCCCAAAGATTATTTGGGGATAAAAATAGTGCCTTGGCTTTAATTTTTTATAATATTTTATGTTTTTAATGAAAATGTTAAAAAATTTGAATGTGTTATTGTTTTGGGCTATACAGACTAGTTTTTTTATATTAATTAATAATTATCATAATTAATAATTTATTATTATAATAATATTTAATATTATATTAAATTAAGTTTTAATGAGCCAATATAATGTTTAAATGTTCTTCAGTGAACATTATTCAAATCATCGTTTCGAAGATTTTGTTCACCATTGGGCCACAAAAGAATTATTTTTGGAAATTAAAAAAAACATAGAGGAACTCATGTGTTTTTTATACTCTTTCTGTAATTGTTTTTATAAAATGTCCTATGTAATTTAAAAAATTAAATTTTAAAGACAGAATCACGGATGATGAATTTTCCTTAAAAGAGTAATTTTTTATACATATATAAAATTTTAATGTCTTATTATTATGTTCATATGGTTATATATATTTATATAATATAATGTTATAACATAATTTATCTTTAATTCATGTATGTGAATTTTTTAAACTATAAAATATAGACTATCATACCATTATGAATCAAATTTTAATCTTTTTTAAAAAAATACAACAAGTAGTAGAAAATAATTATAATATCTTAAAAAATGTTGTTAAAAAATAATTTATTGGATTTTTAGTCCACCTAATTGGAACATAATGTGTTTAAAGTACATGACATTTCTAGTATATATATTATAAAGTGTAAGACAGATATGAATAAAATTTTAATCATTTCTGATTCATTAAAAAAGTAGACCAAAATAGAAATAATTTAATAAAAAATGTTAGTGAAAAATAATTTATAACCACTCTAATCCACCTAACTGAAACATAAAAATGATTCAGGTAGGTTACATTGTAAGACTATGTAATATAAACTGTATGACATATATGAATTAAATTTTATAAATTAATTAAAAATATAACTGGTAGTCGAAAATAAAAATCATTTCATAAAATAATTTGGTGAAAGATAATTTATAATATTTTTAATCCATCTACTTGAAACATAAATTTTATTTACTTATATGACATAAATAGACTATATTATATAAACTGTAAGATTGAAATGAGTAAAATTTTAAACACTACATTTATATATTACATGTAGTTTAATTTTTAATTTATATTTATATTTGTCTTATAGTTAATATTTTATAGGACTTCAAACTCATGTATGTGGTTTATGATCTTCCTCAACATTCATTATTTTCTCTCTCACATAGGATTTACATTCCATACATTCCTTTCATTACCACTTATTTATTTTATTTATGAAACACTTTATTTTAATCAAATTTTTAGATTATTAGGATATCTTGTAAAAAATTATTTATATTGTTTTTATACTGTATATTTATTAATATTATAATGATATTTATTTTAAATTTAATTATTATTTTTATATTTCAAGTAGTCAATTTTGAATGCTTTCAAATATAAATAGTGTCTAAAATATAAATGAAAACTGTAATACTGGATAAAAATATATAAAGAGCTAATAATAATAATATTATTTTTCATTTCAGTAGACAAAAAAACATGTAAAAAACATGTAGAGTCATTTTCTATGTCTGTGGTGATGAGATTTTGTCCCACGTGGTGGTCTGCGAATAGGATATCCACATCATGTACGTAGTGGAGTCTGATGACCTGGAGAAGGCTGATCCTCCAGCACTAGAATATTTATTGGCACATACTCCAACTATGTGTTAGTGGGAAGAGCTGTCAACTGCATCTCAATCTACTCTCTAGATCCTATTCCCACTTCGGTGGTAGAAGAAACCGCCTCCCTCTTAGAGGGGAATCAAGTCCGTGATGAATATATACCCCAAGAGTGGGATGGATCTGGAACAAAAGGCTATGATGGATCCAATGACTGTGATGGATATGGAACCCAAGATGGAGAGAAATGAGGATATCCTTTCAGGAATGATGAATCTCATTCCACCTGAGGCACATCCTGAATCGGATGATCTTAGACTACTAGATGGCCAACCTATTCTTGTGAAACAGGTGAGGCCTCACGTGGAGCATGATGTTCTCTACGTCATTGTGGTCGTGTCTCCCCTACAATAGATATAACTGTAGGATGTTCTTATAGGGCGGTAACTTCCTCTCACCAGGTTGGATGCATGAAGATGCTCCTAGAAAAATCGCTGAAATATGCCCTTTCCCCCAGTGTTGTAGAATGGATGGATTCCCGGTTAAATACCCCATCCACCTCTTCATCACTCTTGTGAAAAGTCATCTCTGTGTAAATGTGCTGTATAGAAATTCAAATTGAATTAGAAAATAGTTTATTAAAAAAATTAATGGAAATGTATTGACATATAATCATATACATATCCATGATGGTTTGTGTAAGTTACAGTATAGACTTCAGTATATACCATTGTTCATACTAAACATTTTCTGAAATAATGAATCTATTCTTGGGAACGCCCTAAATATGAAACTCTACATGTTTATGATAGTAGTTGATAAAGCTGACACGTACGTGAGACCATTCATTATCCTACCTCCTTGTCAGCTTCATCACATGAAGCCACTCATTCTGCCTCGATGGAAACATAATCTCTTGAGAACATCAAAACCGGAACAAAACTATGTTAGGATACTTTCATTCAATAATATGGATGTGAATGAGGCGAAATAAAGGAAAGGAATACCAAGACCAATAGTGATGTATGCTGGCAACTTATCCATAATACTCTAGTTTGGAAGCATTGAACTACTAAATGACATGTGATTTTGTCAAAAAAATCACGCAACTAAATACCTAAATTGATGCTATTAATAAATATGTTAGATATTGATAGATATTATATACATAAAATATTAGTTAAGAGGCTGTCCAATTGTTGCCGATGAACAGCCAAATGGTATCTCAGAACTGGGAAAAAATTGTATCTCTAACAAAACCTGAAAAATACATCAATGATAGTGACAAATAATGAGAAATTAAACTCAATAACTCATAGTATCATTAGAAACAAATAGAAACGACTGATCATACTGGATTCCATGCGGAGCGTCGTGAAACACATCCATCTCAACTGGAGGACCAATAAGCGTAGATAGGAATGAAGTGATGTACTCCAATTCCCAACACTAAATAAGGATGATGCATCCAACGAGACCTGTTCAGTCCCTATGGGATAACCAGCATAATACTCTCTACGTGTCTGCCATGCAGGATGATCCCCTGTTGTACGTCCCAGCACAATCAATGTTCTCTAGTAGGTGTAGTTATATCATGTGCACGAGAATCCCTGAGTGATCAAGAAACATGGTCCCCCCAATGAAAAGTAATATATATGCATTATCATAATGCTTGATAGTATGGTCATAATTATCGTCTTGTAAATGTGGAATATGTGACTCTAATTAAAGAAAAGATATAGACACAACATCTTTAGCCTTACGGTCGGAAAAAATACCAACGCCTACACAGCACTGAGCAAGTTCAGGCCAAGATACATGAATGAGTCCAATAACGGGTCTCCCTTAGATAGGAAGACTGAGAAGCACTGCCACATCTTGGAGGGTGATGCTCGACTCTCCCTCAGGGAGGTGTAATGTGTGTGTCTCTAGTCCCCGCTTCTCATTAAGGTATGAATCTAGGTAATGATCTACTAATGTGAAATCTAATAAGGAAAGGCCATATATGACAGAACTATGAACATATGGTCTAATTGAATGTGAAGGCTTCCTATGATGAAAATGGTGCACTCGACGCCCCATGATCGATCGATCTGCGCGACTCTATAACACGGCCTGTGAAATATATGTACATTTCTGAGTGATTAGTATGGTATCATCCATCTATATACAAACAAAAGAAATGTTTCACAAGTTTAAAATGTAAATTTAACATTGGAGTTTATAAAACTGAGAAAAAATAAGAGATATTAACATTTAATTTACAATATAGTTTATGTGTTGTACTTTTGATTTTATAAAATAAACTCTATTACCTAATATTTTATTTAATGGATAATTATAATGTTATTTCTTTAAAGAATGCAAGTTTTTATTATATATTGGATATTAATAGGGTATTTAGATATTAGGTATGTGTCACTTAGATATACATTTTCAGAATAATTGAATACCAATTTTTTGAATCGTAGAGACAATATGTCTAAATTATTGGGTCATGAATTTGGTTATATATATTTGAGGAGCTATTTAATTCACTAATTATGGATTGGATTAATAAAAAACATGTTAATTACTAATTATTTTTTTAAGAATTTATCAAATTATCTATAGTGCATAACTTATGCAAATCATTAGAATACATTTATTTTTTTATATTAATGTTTATTAATATATCACACATAATGTTATCATGAACATTGTAAAGGAAATATGTATTTGGTTTTTGTTTAAGGTATGAGGGTTTAGGGTTTCAAATTTTGATATTATGGTTTAGGAATGATGTTTCTAGGTTAAGTGTTATTCTTTTGGGATTTGGGGTTTAGAAAACTGAGAAATGAAGAAGAGATAAAAACATTTAATTTAAAATATAAAAATTTACGAATGATGGAAATACATCATTATGACTAAGACTGTGAACTAAACACAACGAAGTAAGGGCATCATTTACAGTTATGATATTCTATTATGACATTTTGTTCAACTCAAACTCTTACCTTGTTCTTGATGCTAGTAAATATCATTATGCATCCTAATGGCCTTCGGTCTACCATGAAGAAGTAACTGATTGATGTCAGGTATCACTATTGGATGGACTTCAAGCATTGTGAATTAATGATACTCCCTAATATGTGTCCATGGTGAAACATAACATATAGCAATGGTATCCATTCGGTGCATTGGATCATTAATATTTCTATGAAATTTTCACAGAGGCACATGATGAGATGGTGTATGTGCATGGAAACTTTATATATTGAATGTTTCCACATTTACATTACATTGTTTCCAGAAATACCAAAAAAAATTAGACTGAAGCAATTTTTTATGGGTTACAAATTTTCTTGAAATTTAAACAGTGAGTCTTATAATCAAAAAAAGAAAACGTGATTATCAAAATCTTCTTCATCATTCTTTTCAATCTATCATTGAATCTGTCTATCGTACCATAACACATGTTGTATTCCACTTAATACTAGATTATTTCTATCAACAAAGTACTTCACGCATCGATATAATGTATCCTGAACTCGGTAGGTTATATGTAGATTGTGAAGCCCTTTGAAGGCACCATTAATGCACTCAACTATGTTTTTAATCACGTGTTAATACCTCTTCCCCTAATAATGTACCAATGTCCATTTATATTTTTGGAATATGCATCATATAATCATAAATTTCCTGATTATCCTTGATGATTTTTTCAAAATGTTCTTCAAACCACTGTTTGTACGAATAATATGCTACAAAGAATATATGATATTTCACATAATTAGATTTCATCTTTATGTTGAAATAATAAAAAGTAATAAATAAAATGTGTACCAAGCCTCATTATTCACATCTTCAACTTTTTTTTGTTGAATTTTTTATGCACAATTTTAGTAATTTGTCTATCTAAGGACTATTTTGTGCATTTGGGTATCTCTATATATCAGGACCCGCATTGATTGCCTCATTAATTTCTTGAATGTGACCAGATATCAAAAAAAATCCCGAGTGTTCGTGAAATGTTTAAGGATAGTTTCAATAAATCAAATAAATGATTAATAGTTTTCATTATATATAATGGAAAAGGAATGTAGAAGAGGTGAAAAGTTTCTATATTGGGTTGCAATAATCAATAATATGCTCGTGTATTATCCGTACAGAAATGATCCATCATTCTGAATAAACTGTTTGCGGAAACGAAATATGGAGATACAATGAAGGAATGCCCAGAACAACCGATGAAATTGAACATGATATAGATCAAGTTAGTTAACATGAGACATATGTCCATTTATATCCACAAGGAAGAAAAAATGGTTGTGATGCCTCAGTATGGTTAGATATTTTGGCGACAACTAATATGAGTCATCCCGATCACCATAGACCATCACAATTTATTTATGTTTCACCATCAATGCCTTATTATAGGAAATTTTATAACTGAATGAACATTTAACCCTCTGTTGCACAATGGATATCGTAAAATCTTGACATGTTATAATCATATCAACAATAATAGATGACACAAATTCTGCATCCAATGAGATATGGCCATGTCTAAGGATTCTCTGAATGCAAGTATGAGCTACCTCAATACTTGAGATTCTCCAACCTCCAAATGTAATGCCCAGAATCACCCTCAAGAGAAAACTATAACCATCCCCATACTTGTCACAACATATAACATATTTACTTTAGAATGATTGGTTAACTATATAGTTGTCGTTCCTCTCAATGTGAAATCTCTTTATCATGGATTTAATGCATCCTTAAATTGAAAATTCCTTCCAATATATAAGGATTTTTCCAGCACAATAAACATATCTGGTACAACTCGATGGAACTCAATTTATGGTGTGAGAACAATATTGTCCAATTTTGGCACATGTGTCATTTCATTTAACGAAGATGAAAGGTGTGGTGGATGATTTATTGTAGGTCAAGGTTGAAGTACAACTAATACATTTCTTGAATCCTCCTTACTAACATCAGAATAACTCTACTTATCAGCACTCTTGTCACCATTTGATCCGTCATTACACAACTCCTCATCGTTAGTCGGATACACATGTATCGCCTAGAGATCATCAAGGATGTCCTCATTTGCCGCATCATTTGCAATCAACTCAATTTCAGGTGGTGGAAAATCGTCAACCCCTCTTGTAATTATACATTATCCTAATACTGGAAGTTGTTTTTGTACAGTAGCATCATCAAATTATAACTCTATTATGGTACCATCTAATCATTTTGAAAAAAAATTAATTGCATGGACCCACAACGCATTAGTAACCAATGGAAAAGTTATATGCCACGGTGTTTTTCGGTATTACAAATATTTATAGCTCATATACATCATCTCCTGACAAGGTCCTAGATTTTAGAAATCATGTATTATCTCTTGATAGTCACTTATGGTTACACAATCAGTAGTATTATCCACAATTTTTGGTTGTGTAGTGTTAGAAGCTCCTTGATCCGTTTGGATAACCTCCCTATAGTGGTACCCACATTAAAAAATGATACTCTATGTGAAAATTGTTTTCTTTAATCAAAATTATTATACTATATCAAATATTAACAATAATAGTTGACCATATAATATTTTTAAGAATGTAATTTCAGGACGCCTTTCTATACCCTAAAATGTTCTAGTAATGTTTCATTACATAAAATATTATTATAATAAAACTCACATATCATTTTGGAAATGGTGGTAAAAATAATACGAATCATCAAATTAGTCTATTTATCATTGATAAAATGAAAATTCAGATCATATAAAGTGAAATGAAGAAGAAAAAATGTATTAAATAACACATTAATACATTATAACATACAATAATTTCGTTGAATTTTTTCAATAGAATTTATTTGGATTAGATGAGTGTCACTTTAGATGACGTAAAATACAACTTATATTTAATTGACATCTTAATAACATCTTCAAATGTTATGTACATCACTATTTAAATTTTAAAAGCTTTCAAACTTCTAATGACATATCTTATTTTTCATTAGAAGGCTAAAAATTTTAAATGTCAATAGTCACTTACATTTTTTTCAAAGATGTTATTAAGCTACAAATTACAGATAAGCTGAATTTTATCTCAGTTATTATGTGAGACTAATCTCATCCAAAACTCAATCTATTGAAAATGTCAATGAATTTGTTACATGTCATAAAGCATTAATGTGTTTTTTAATGTGATTTTTCTTCATCAGTTTACTTTATATGATAATAATTATCGTTAGCTAATCATTATATGGTTTCATGTTTTAAGCCTGTTTTATTTATTAATTATTATATAAATAATATTTAGTAATAATAACTATTATTTATAAACTATATAATCATTGCAATACTGATATCTTAAAAAAATTCCTTCTCAATTTCATTTTATATAATCATAATTTTAATTTTTTCATATGAGTTTCATAGTATAGTTTTCCGCTAATAAATCATTCTTTAATCCCCATTCAATCATTATTAAGTTATTCTTTAATTATTTATTAGTTATTCATTAATCATATTATATTAATTATTTAAATATAATTTTCTAATCTTATGTATTCATTTTTAATCCTATGTAATCATTAATTAATATATAATTAATAATTAATAATAATAAGTATTATTTATAAACTATATATAACTAATTAAAATAATGAACATATGACTTTTTTATTAACTATAATTACATTCATTCATAAGTGTTTTTTTCTTTATTTCATTCTATAAAATCATAATTATAATTTAAATATTGATAAATATAATGATTTGATATTTAATATAATAGATATATTAGTAGTTTATAATGAATATATGAATCATCTAAAGTATATCCTGCACGAGTGTCAAACCATTAGTGCAACATGGCTCATTGTCATGCATGAGTTCCCATTCGAGTCTAGTTAAGAGCGATGATTTTAGGTTTTAAACCTAGGTACAATTGTGCAAGACCCACATCCACTTGTTTGTATCTAGAGAGGGATTTGATTTCTTCAATAACCACATAATCATTAAGCTACCAAAATTAATCAATACCTACTACTATGTTAATACTATGTTAATATATACTTAATCTATACTTAATATATAATACAAAAAACAATTATTTCAATCAATATATTACTATTTACAAAGCCTAAAAAATTAAATATATAGAACTAGCTTAAGAACATAAAAATGAATCATTTAAACAGAAAAATAATTTAATTTTATAAAAAAAATTAAATTAAATAAATAAAAATACATCTAAATTATGATTTGAAAAAACCCACATAGAAATTGAATTTTTTACAAAGAGATAGAGAGTATTTTTGAGAGATGAATGGAAATATTGTGTTATGAGAGGGGGGATCTCTTTTATAGGGAGATGTGGCAATGTTAGCATCAGTAATTGTGCATTTCTTCTCTGGGTAAGGCTAAAGGTGGCACCGCCGATGCTTCCTTTTTCCTTATTGAGATGAGAAAGGTAGCACTTTCCCAACCATTGCCATGTCATCTATCTAGGCTAAAGGTAACATAGGGGAATGAAGGCGGCATCAACAATGCCACCTCTATAGCGTATTTTTTAAATAAAATTAAAACTATGAAATTTAATTTCTCTTTCAAAAAACATATAAAAAAACTCAAAACTTGTCATTCATTATTTTTGTTTTGTGACCTCACATGGAAGCATCTACCATCAACCATGAGTGTCACCTGTGGATTCCCTCCACTTAATGGTTCACATGTGCGGCTGCCCCATCCCATGTGACCAGATACATTGGTGGATTGTCACTCTCTCAGTCGAACATGAGCATTGAATACCTGATGCCATGTAGATACACTATAACCCACCTCCCACAGATCATAATCCCATCAGCCCCTTGCAAAACATGCTACCACTGTCAATATGAGGTTTTAAAATTGTTATATACTATCATCATCCCATGTTTTGTTGTCATATATCACCAGTTTTTTCTGAACCCAATCATGAATGATGTCACTATCAGCCATAAATTGGTCACTGAGGTCATTGCTCCCTGATCATCGGCCAAATCAGGGTCATTGTGAGGCCCCGTAGGCCACCACCTCCTCAACCTTGTTAGGGTGTCATCCATTGATGCACCCTCCACCTAACTAGTTGGGAGGACCTACCAATGGGGTTCCCTCCATCAGCCACTACCTCTCACTTCTAGACGAACATCCCCTGAGGTCAAATATCCTATGTGAGATCTCCAACTACCTATTGTAGTGTATGCTATTCGTTGTCTCGTTCATCGACCACCCATGCTCCGATAAATTTTGTGGTATGTGTTTTTTTAAATTTGTCTTGATTTAAAATAATTAGGGATATTGGATCCCAAAACACCACTTCATGTTACTCTTATGGAAAATAATTCCTCATAGCGCCAATTTAAGTGGTTCTTGGGATATTTCGGGATCATAGTGCTAGTTCATGTGGCACTGAACGTGTTCAGTACACATCATAAGCGCCACTTGATGTGGAACTAATCCCTTTGTGATTTTACTACTGGCACCACTTCATTTGGTTTAGAGTATTAGGGTGCGCTATAAAAGCGGCTCCCCCCCCCAACTTCCCATCCTCCTCACACACACTCTCTTTACTTTTCCCATCTTCCTCACTCTTTCTCCCATGTTCTTGACAGTATCTCTACTTCGGTTCTCTCTACTTCATTTACTGTTCCCACAATGCCAACTCTCTGCAAATTTGAGGTAATCTGTGTTTTAAATGTATTTAATATTTATTTTTTAATTATTTTTTTAATTCATAGTATTACTTTTTAATTGATGTATTATATTTAAAAATAGAAATTGTTTTTTAAATGTATTTAGGTAAATAATAAATTATAAGTAGGTAATTAATTAATTAGAAGTAGATAATTAATTATAAGTAGGAAATTAATTAATTATAAGTAGTAAATTAATTATTTATAATTATGTAATTAATTAATTATAGTAAACAAATTTATGAATTTCTGGATAAAAAATAAATTAAATTTGGTGAGGAAAATAATTAATTGTTGATAGAAAAATTATTACTTATTGATAACAAATTAATTAATTATGGTTAGACTATTAATTAAATTTGGTTATGAAATTAATTAAAAGTGGTTATGAAATTATTTAAATGTTGTTATTTATATTAATTAATTGTAGTAATATAATTAAATATTTTATTTAGGAAATTAATTTAAATTTATTACACAATTAATTAAATGCGATTTGGAAATTAATTAAATGCGATTAGATAATTAATTATATGTGATTATGAGATTAATTAAATATGAATAGGCAATTAATTAACTGTGATTATGAAATTACTAAACTCTGATTAAGAAATTGATTAAATCTTAATAGTAAATTAATTAAATTTTATTAGGGAATTACAGAAATCTAATTAGGGAATTAATGATATCTAACTAGGTAATTAATAATATCTAATTTGGTAATTAATAAAATCAAATTAGATAATTAATGAAATATAATTATGTAATTAATTATTTTTTGTTTGGTAATTAATTAATAATGGTTAGGTATCTAATTAATTATGTTTATGAAATTCAATTATTATGCATTGGAAATTAATTAATTAATGTTAAAAAATTAATTAACAATAATAATAAAATTAATTTACTGGCATTAATAAATTGATTAAAAGTGATTAAGAAATCAATTAAATGCGCTTAGGAAATAAATTAAATGCGATTAGACAATCAAATAATGATATTATTAAATTAAATAAAAGAAATTAAGAAAATAGTTAACTGTTATTAGGCAATTAATTTACTATGATTAGGAAATTAATTTACTGCAATTAGGAAATTAATTAACTTGGGTTAAGAAATTAATTAATTGTGAATATGAAATTAATTAACTATGAATAGGAAATTAATTAGCCGTGATTAGAAAATTAAATAACCTTTATTATGTAATTAATTAAATGTGATTATGAAATTAGTTTACTATGATTAGACTATATATTAACAATGATTAGGGAATCAATTAAATGTGATTAGGTAAATACTTAAATGTGATTAGGGAATTTCATAATATAGATTAAGGGATTAATTAAATATAATTAGGGAATTAATTAAATAAAATTAGGGAATTAATTAATATCTTATTAAGAAACTAATTAATCCTAATTTGGAAATTTATTAAAGGTAATTAAGAAAATAATTAACAGTAATTTGGCCATTAATTATATATAATTAGTCAATTATTTAAAAGTAATGATGTAATTAAATAATTGTAATTTGGTAATTAAGTATTTCTCAATAGGTAATTATGTAATTCTAATTAGGAAATTAAGTATATCTCATTAGGTAATTAAGTTATTCTAATTAGATAATTATGTAATTATAAACAGGAAATTAATTAAATTTTATTAGGTAATTAAGTAATTATAATTAGGTAATTAATTCAATGTAACTGGGTAATTAATTAATAACTATATACTAAATTGAAGTAGTTATCTTATTTAGTAAAGTAGTTTTCTTAATTAGTGATGCAGTTATCTAAATTTTTGAAGTATTTATCAAAATTGTCCATGTATTTATCTTAATTATGGATGTTTTTTTATTATGTAGTGAATTAGTTATATTAAGTCGAAAAGTAGTTATAAACTCCTTCTAGAATATACCATTTCATTACATTCTAGGTTTGATATAGAATTTAGTTTTCCATATACCATGACCTCAGTTTTTAATTGATGTTATGCACTTGAATTAAGTTGTTGAATATATTTTTTGCATATTAATTGTATAGTTGTCATGAAATGATTGCTCTCTGGAGTAATGTATCCCCAGGTAGAGGGGCATTGGGTCCGACCACATACATTACTGGAGGATTTCCTTGTCTATGAATGTGAATTAGGTTGGCTATCCATCTCTCCTTGAATACTCATATAGAGTTTTTCAATTTCATATAATTCAATGATTTCATTATGTGTTCAAGTACCTCATCAATACAATGAATGTTGATATGTATGAATATGTTCAACTTATTTTTTTGGGTATGTAACACAAACATGTGGGTTCTGTAATTAGTTACACAACAATATAGTATGAACATTTTAATTTGGAAGAGGTATTAAGACTCCAACCTGAATTACTAGAAGCATGCATGCATGTATTGATTCTCTAATCAGCTTTAATTAATAAAAATGGTTTATTTTAGATAAAAAATGGTTACCACCTATATTTATTGCATCAATCAAAGAATAGAGACAAAATAAGGATGTAGTTATAATATATATCCACAAGCTGTTGTGATTCTTGGACGAAGGTGTAACTTATGCCGCTAGGTAGTTCATATGAAGAATCATTTCCCTAGACAGGTAGGAAAATTATATAATGGTTAAAAAGAATCATGTATTATGATAGTTACTGTGAATGTCTGTACATGTAATCATTTTTATCATTAACACCTTTTTAATCATGTTTGTGTTTTTATTATATAAGGAATCTGTTAGAAAATGTACTTATTTATGAATACAAATAAAAACTAGTATTCTTCCATCACACTATATCAGTAAAACTACAACAGTAATAACAAAAATACAACATTTAAATGAACCCACAACAGGCCCTATGTGTTTATGAATCTTTCAATCGTCATATGAAAAATTGAATTCCATATATGATAAATGTAATATCATACATGACATTAATGTATTTCTATTTGTACATTCAAATAGTGTGGTCACCATTGTCATCCTAGGAGATGCACACGTCACATGATGTGTTGGCACAACGACCTTTTAGACATATTTCTATTTGAATAGAAAATCATTTCCATCATGAGGCTTCGGCAAAAATTATTTTTCTATACCATAGATGTGTGGCATTTTTTGGAGTCTCTATGTGTGACATCGAGACCATTTATCACCATTTGATTGCTGTGTTGGTTGAGAGATGACGGCTAGAGACACACCCAATTCATCTCCTGGAGGGGGAGAAGACTATTACTTTAGAGGACATCACCAAAATGTTGTGGTTACCCAGCCATGGAAATTTAGTTTTGGCTGCCAGTTGTGGAGACAAGGCTGTAGTCACACAGAGGTAACTAGGCGTCGATGTAATCGGCACACGAGGTGTACTCTTGGGTTAGAGCTTCCACATAACGTGGCTTGATCATCATTTAAACATCATTCCAGATGATGGAGATGAGGCAGATCTTATTCAGCACAAACATGTGTATATTTTACTGCTTCTTGGAGTCATGTTGTGAGTCAACTACTCCACTACATTGGTACACATGATGTACCTCCCATTATATGTGGATTTGGATCAGATGGCTACTTACAATTGTGGTTCTATTGTATTAACAAATCTATATAGATGTCTTTGTACTGGTTATCTAGTTGATTAACATCAGATTGCAGGTTTCATAGTGTTAGTATAAATATGGGCCTAAGAGTTTTTTCCCCGTAACTCTCCTCGAGCAATCACACCACATGCACCAGAGATATTTCAGGACAATCCTCAAGGATGATGGTATGTATACATCATTACTTTCAGTTATTTAATTATTTTTTAAATTTTTTATAAAATTACCATATTTTAACATTTTTTACGCCGATGGTGTTAATAAAAAATGTATGCACATTCTCCAAGACACAGTCTGCACAGTTTCTGAGAGATATTTGATTCCATCGTGGGCCTGATAAAACCATAGGTGGACTCCATGGGTGGAAAAAATACAACATTATCTTTGATAATGGATATTTAGTTATTTTAAATTTTTAAATTTTAGGGAATTTATTGAAAGCATTGAGGATTTTTTTAATAATTTCCAAATATTGTCCTAGGAAATCTAGATTATGGGAAAATAAAAACCATTAGAATTTCGATGGGTTTTCACATAGTTATCTGAATTTGGGTAGTATTTTATTTCATAAAAACATAATAGAACCAAGAATAATAGTTTATTACATCTTTGGAACAGAAAAGTAAATTTTCCATAAAATAAGGCTTTTAAATATAAATTTTACTTTTTAGACATTGAAAAGTAACATATAGTTTTGGAATATGATTAAAATATATTAAAATACAAGTTATTAATAATATAACCTATTTTAGATTATGGATTGAGGTTAATTAATTATTGCAAAAATATTATATTATTATGATGTAATCAAAAAAACCGAAAACCCCAAACATTAGTTTTACTATTCATTAGAAATTATGTATTTTAGTAAGTTATCATAAATACACCATAAAGTAAATATCATATAATTATTACATAAATAATGTTTATTATATCAAAATTATTATCTAAATTGGATAACTATTACTATTAAATATAATAATATATATATATTAAAGAATTATTATGATGTAATGAATAGTATAACATATGAAACATAATTTGTTTAATGAAATAATATAATTAATTTTCAATTAATTTTAAAAAAAGCGATTTTTTATAATTCTAATTTATTAAAATAAATATTATTCATAATACCAGAGTTTATTATTAAAAAAATCAACTTTCCTAAAAAGTGAAATTTATTTTCGGAAATCAATTTATCAAATTTTATCTCAATTAAAAATATATTTATATTAAGAAATACTATTGATTGAATAAATATTTTATATGAAAAAATAATTTCAATTTAACAAACTTATTATTAGACATGTAACCCCCTTTGACACACATATACAACTAGAGAGTAAGGGGTTTGATTGTGAAACATTCATGGGGAGGGTATGTAAACATCAACTAAGAAGTAATTTCCACTAAAATGATCTTATCCCATATGCAATTCCGTTCAAGCTTCACTTTTTGAATCTCACCTTGAGAATGGAAATGGATTAAAACCATTGATTCTACCTCCTTCCCAATTTCTGGTAAATAGGATTCATAGAACATGAATCTACTAGTCAAGGACACCTATTATCCTTTATTTATTATTTATACTTTTTAACTAATACATAAAAATATTAATTATAATGATAAAATTGGTAACAAGTGTAATGTTTTGAGTGTTCATACTAACCCATGGTTATATTTGATAAAATTTCCTCTACTGGTCGAATCCCTATTGTAACATTAACATTTATTATATATTTATAATACTTCATTGTTAATGAGATATGGTTTTGATTGGTAAAAATTAAAAAAAAATCATGAAACATATATAATTTGAAAATTCATGGTCATTATAGGTAAAATGAAGTTGTAATATAAATATTTATTAAAATAAATAATATTTTAACATACACATATATTTTTATAACTACCATTACCCATATATATGACCATGCATTTTCCATGATGCAATTTCCAAAATCTCTCAATGAGACTGGTTTCAATATAATAAAATCATTTTATTTGGCTAAAGTTCTCATTAAACATTGACATTGCCTAATATTTTTACCTATAATTTGATTATCATAATTTTAATCTACCATTATATCATTTTGGTGATTCCATGAATCTTACATATGGGTGCACCCACTTCTCCTACTTTAGGATCCCACTCAATAAGAAAAATGGAAAAAAATAATTGTCATGGTAAAACAGTAAAAAATGACATCATTTAATTTGAAACATGTGACCAAAAAAACATGAAATATGCATATCAATTTATTCTAATTGATTTATGGGATGTCTTGAATAAGTATCCTTTGAAGGATGTGTCTATTGCAATTAATTATATTAGTGATCTGTGTTGTAATAGAGTGTAATCTAAAGGGAAAAATCATCATATTATTGATGGATAATATGGAATTTATTCAGTTTAGAAATTGAAGGATATAGTTAGTAGGGTTTGTGAAAAATAAAAGGATATGGATATGGAAATGGTGGGTACATCATTAGGGAGGCGTAAGCATGGTATGGTATAAAGAGGCAAAATGAGATGATGAGGGAGGCATGGGTTGTAACAACTATGGATGCAGATGTGGAGGATGGAAATATTGGGTATATTGTGTGCTCTCTCATGATTCATTGTAGTAATGGGTATAATGGGTTTTACTTATTTGTCTATTATCCCCCACCCCACTCGAACACATTACGGTGGGATGAAGAGGAGTGACCCATGTTTCAACTTAATGTCCCTAAAAAATTTGATAAATAATAAGATCCTGAAATTATATATAATGGATAATAAATATATTGAAATTATTATAATCACTAAGGGAATAAGAGATGGAATCCCATTTTCACACATCTATCAATCAGTGTCAAAAAATATATTCCACAAATTTTGTTAATATTTTCAATCATCTACATAAGAATTAAATATAAATGTTTTATTAACATTTTTAAAATTTCATGCCTAAAACATAAAATTCAATGATGTCTTAATATGTTTAATATCATGTTTTAGAATAATAAATATAAAACCATGTCATAAATTTAATAAAAACCCTTTTTAAACAATATTTTCTATGAAGAAATAAATATTATTAAATTAAATGAACCAAAAAATACACTAAAAAAAACATATCATTCCAAACCGAAATTAATTAATGTAATTACAGTAATAACAACAAGAGAAACTCACATATAGCATAACCTAATGAACTATGAACATATATGGTTGCTTCTATATATTAACCACCATTACATCAGTTTCTATATATACTTTCACAATAGGATAATTTGAGTCCTAAAATGAAATATTTTTGTCACAACAATGGTGGGAATCATTGGAGTCAATTACTTCCCCATAATCATAAAGAATATTTATAGTTTGTGACACCCCAAGCTTCCACGGTACACTTTCCTTTGAATAATAAAGTAGCGTGTGTTGTACGCAACATCGAGTTCTAACACACACAACACAACCAATCAAACTAGCCGTTTTGAATAGTAATACACACTTTTTGAAATTTAATAAATTTTATCATTCAAAATGGACTTCATTTTTGGATTTGGAATATCGAAATTATCCAAGGGTGATGTTTTGGTATTTTTCTAAAAGGTTTCAAATTTTGATGAATAGTGAAAAAACAATGAGTTATAGTTTAAAACAAAATTTTAAATTATATAATTATTTATTTTATTTAAATTTAATTAAGGTAAAAATAGAATCATAATGCCTATATATGTTCAAAGTAATTCATTGGAGTTAGTTTAGAATTATTATAGATATATAAAAATTGTATTGAACTTTTCACCATCTTTTACCCACCTACTAGGAGAACATGGAAATTCATATAAAACATAATTTTACCTCTTCTGTGAGTGGAATTTCGAAAATCCGAGAGACACAATTAATAGAAATGATTAAAATGTAGTTCATTGAGATGAAAATAATTTTTCATGAATAGTAACTTTTTACTTTTATTTACCACGGTTAAAAGTAAATAAGATAATTAAGGGTAAAAATAATATTAATATTACCTTAACAAATCTATTAATTCTATTGGAAAAGTGTATCTCGACCAAAAACAACCTTAGGAAAAATATATTATCATTTAGGTCCACTTGGATTATATTAGGACATTTATTTTTATTTAATTCAATCAATAGTTAAAAGAGTTAAAATCAATGTTTATTTACTAAAACATTTTTAATATAAGGAAACACATAAGATAAATTCGATTAGAAATTTTCATTAGAAATATAAAAACATTTCCTACATAATGGTATTTTATTTAGAAATTTTAGACATTAAATAAGTTAATTTATTTATGACACAATGGTGATGATGTAATTACCTAATTAATGAAATAATAAAATAATTGATATTATAAATATCAAAATATATTTAAATTGAGACTTTTTATGAATTCCACTAATTTTATAGGATTATATGACATATTATGATTGATTATATAGATTTATTTAGAAGTAATAATGATTTTTTGAATTTATCAAAACAAAATCCCCAATAGTTCCAAAATTGACATAAAAGAGTTTTCAAAAACAATATTATATTATTAATTAATATTCAATTCCTAAAAATCTATGGTTCGGCCAAGAGACTTATATAATGATAGGTGTATCATTAATAGAAAACATGGGTGTCTCTTGGATGAATATAGTATGTTTATTAATTATATATTATAAAAATACAATGTGACATCGTAAGTGTCAAACTAATTAACTAAGAGTTAAAACTAAAAGATAAGTTTAATATAATGACCCAAACCTATCTAGATTCTATGGGTTGAGTGTTTTTGTACCCATAACCACCTTCAAATATAAATAATCCACTTTGTAGCCATTAGAAACCGAATATGATTTTAGTATAAAATAATATTTATAGTTTTTCCAAAGGTGCCCCTCGCCCCTCTTATAAAAGGGAACTCCCCCTTCTCACTAATTCACACATTCAAAACATTTTGGCTTGTCCAAAACCTTCCCAAATACTCTCTCAACATCCCTCAATTCAACCTAGATTCCTTAGTTTTATTTGAAATCCATCCTATGGAGCCCTTTTTATCAAATCAAAAGGAAGAACCTGATGAAGAGGTAATGTTTTCACCACCATCTTTCACGTACCTCTCTTCTTCAAATTCTTGTTTCTTTTTTATTTCGATTCAAAATAATAACCCAAATATCATATATATACTGTGATGTTATTATAAATATGGTAAAACCATATTCTGTATTCTATCCATCCTTTGAATGACATGTCACCATACGTGCGTACGTACGACTTACCGTCTCCACGTCGTGGTGTAATTGTTATTCAATAAATTTTTATTTGGATGGTAATAATAATGATGTGTAATTAATGTGAATAATAAATATAACATGATAATTATTCAGTATATATGATATAACATCCAAATATATATTATTTTAATATCAATAGAATGATATTATCGCTCGTGCCTACGTACGGAATATCATCCCCATGAACGCTATGAGATTCATTCTCCATTGAATCCATTCAAGTATAAATATCATTTGATTAATTAAAAATATTTTTTAAGGGCATGATATCATTCTGGATATGAATAAGATACAACCTGTCAATGACAAACATGGCATACATAACAAAACATATAATAGAAAATGAGTAAGTTAACACCCGAAACAATGATAATAATAAGATATTATTAACAAATCAATGTTAAAAGATCATACATGATATCATAATACTAAGATATTATTAACAAATCAATGGTTTTGTGATATGATTGACTGTTGATGTGTTATTTTTATACCATTCATGGTTTATGAAGAATGTATTGATATTTCATATGCTAGTTTTAATACGAATGTTTATGTTATGTTTAAACCTGTTCATATGAGGAATGAATTGGATGTAATAGGTGATGGGTGGAGCCCGCTATAGCTCCTCGATGCATAGGTATGTCTCATGAGACAAAGTAGTGTCTTAAGATAAGGCCTTTACAAAATCTTATTTGTAGTCTTGGCACGAGGCCTTAGCTATGTTGTTATGATAGTCTGGCATTATGCATTCCATCATTATGAAAGTGGTTATTGATATTGCATGTGATTATTCAACTAGTAGAATATCTATGTGAATAATTATATGAAATTATTTCATTTTATTTTTTCCATATTATTTTGATGTTCATGGTTTAAAAGGAATTTTTTAGTTATACATTGACTTCAATTTTTATTCTTATTTATTAAATTTTATGCTATATTATTATCCTTACTGGGGATTTGATTTCACCCCTCTCTATGTTTTATTTTTCCTAGGATGTGAAAAAGTATATTTTGAATGACCTGTAGGGATAGTGTGAGGGTATACGAGTGTGGACTATGGAGACTATATTGTTGTAGTTTTTCATTATTTGATGTAATGTAAACATTTTGAATGTATTTAGTTATTCCAAGGCTACTAATCTAATCGGTATTTCAATACATGATCATTCTTGTGATCAAGAAAATGTTATGTAATAATGCACTGACTCTGGGTAACTGGGGTCAGGGTGTTCCAGTAGGTATCAGAGGGAGTTTAGTACAAACTTCGGAAGCTATATTTAGATAAACTCTGATTAGAACACATATATTTAAGATGGACAATGAGGATTAGTATAGAATAACTTCCTATAATTTTGGTATTGTAGAGATTTTGTGAGTTTTCCGATAAATACATCCCTGTCTGGATACAAGCAGGTAGAGGCGGCTATAGCACAGATGTAGGTAGGGGTAAAACCCAGAAACACCGCTTTGAGCTAGACTCAAATGGGAACTACTGCACGATAATGGGCCTTGCTTTACACATGGTTACGACACTCCCGAGGGACATGTTTAGGATAAATCTCATTTTCTTTACAAATCATTATGAAATGTTTATGAGTATATAAGTCCTCAAAGAAATTTTTTTTATGATTATGGATTATATCCATAAATAGTGCAATTTATGTTAAGTGTTTTATAAGTATGAAATTATGTATTTTGATTCATAAACTGATCTAGTTTATGCAATTGTTTAAAAGTGCCTCCTAGACAAAGAAATGTAAATCGTATCAATGCACGCACTACATGTAGGGATTTCCATCCTGCTTAAGATAATTATAGTGGAGCTGGTGATGCAACTGGTGCTGATCAACTAATCACCATACTGGGACAACTCACTCAAGTAATGAATAATAACCTTACCTGTATGGAGCACCTTAATCCACTGCATGGAGTGTCAACGTTAGATCGCTTCATGAGGCCGAAACCACCATCATTCAATGGGAGTACAAATCCATTAGTATTTGAGCAATAGATAAGTTACCTAGAGAAAATATTTCATTCTTTGGGAGTAGTGAACAGGAAAAAGTTGTCTTGGTAGTTTATAGCCTCACTGGAGATGCTGATCAATGGTGGTTATTGATTCAAAACACAAAGTAAGATGATGAAGTGTCAAATATGGAATGGAGGGAGTTCAAAGATCTGTTTTTAGAAAAATACTTTCCTCGTGACCATCAAGCAGATTTGGAAAGGCAATTTCTGATTCTGAGAAAAAGGAGGATGAGAATGTCACAAAGTATGATGTTAACTTTACGAGGTTAGAATGGTATGCAAGAGATTATATACGTAACCCAAGAAGTAAGATTGATCGTTTCATTGATGGGTTAATACCATTTCTCTGTTGAGCTTTAGTCTCACAATCCTTCTTGTCATATGAAGACATTGTCTCATGTGCTATCATGATAGAAAAGTAATTCTCTATGTCTTATGACTTTAAAGAAGAGAACGATTCAAAGAGATCTTTTGACCAATATGGTAATGGAAATAAGAGGATGGAGGGAAATGTTGAATATACATCCTGCAATAAATGTGGGAAGAAACACCCCGATACTTTCTTAAACAGAATGGGAGTCTGTTACAAGTGTGGTGAAAAGGCCACCAAGATCGTGATTGCAAGAGGAAGAAGGTTGCTACCGATGTTCAATTCTAAAATTTTATGGAGATGGGACATTATGCAAATGAATGTCTTAAGCGTCAGTTCAACTTACCTCAGAAAATGCCAAGGGATCAAGGCCAAGCTTATGCTATCACTACAGCAGAGGTAGATTCTCTGAATGACGTGATGGTAGGTAATTTAATTATTTCCTCATGTTTAGAAAATTGATTATTTGATTTTGGATCATCAAATTATTTTATATCTTCCCATTTTTCTAAGAAAATTATATATTTCCAATTTTATTTAATAAGGGAGTTGTCAATTAAAACTCCTAAGGGAAGTATCATTTCAACAATGTTTTATGAATCAGTCCCCATTAGAGGACATAGATGTTCTTTATCCGCTGATCTCATCTTCATACCTACGATTGAGTTTGATACAATCCTCAGTATGGATTGGCTTTCAGACCATGATGTGAAGATTTATTTTAAAAAGAAGGAGGTTGTGATTTTTGATGATGATGATAAGGAACACCTTATCTTTAGAGCAGAATCGTCACCACCTAATTTTAATCTAGATCCACCCCCAATAGCTCAACTAAATTCAATTATTGTGGAGGAAGAGAATAAAATGACTGTGGGTGGGGAAAAGTATGTTCAAATAGAGGATGTACCTATTGTGAAAGAATATGTAGATGTGTTTCCGGATGATTTACCTGGACATCCTCTAGAACGAGATGTACAGTTTTCCATTGATTTAATTTCGGGATCAAGGCCTATATCAATGACCGCTTATAGAATGGACACTATGGAATTAGCTAAACTAAAGAAACAACTAGAGGAATTGGGTAATAAGCGATTTATTAACCCTAGTGTTTCTCCATGGGGATCCCCCGTTCTATTTGTTAAAAAGAAAGATGGATCTATGCGGTTATGTATCGACTACTGGAAGATCAATGATATTACAATAATGAACAAGTATCCTCTACCTCGCATTGATGATTTACGTGACCAACTACATGGAGCTCAATACTTTTCAACGATTGACCTTAGATCTGGATACCATCAGCTGTGTGAGAAGAAGTAAGACAATCCAAATAAAGCATTTTGTACAAGGTATGGGAATTACAAGTTTACGGTAATGCCTTTTGGGAAAAATAATTCACCCTCTGTATTCGTGGATCTAATGAATAGAGATTTCAAGGAATATCTCGATGATTTTGTGGTGGTATTTAATGATGATATCTTGGTATACTCTAAAAGTTATAAAGATCATGAAAATCACATGCACATTATCCTGAAGACTCTTAGAAGACATGAATTATATGGGATGTTTAACAAGTGTGAATTCTGGCATCATGCGATTTCATTTATTGGACATATTATCACTAATGATGGAATCTCTATTGATCCTTATAATACAAAGGCAATCCTAGAATGGTCAGCACCTAAAAGTATAAATGATGTACGCTGTTTTGTTGGTTTAGAAGGTTATTATCGACATTTCGTCTAGAATGTTTCCCAGTTGGCTATCCCATTAACAAAGCTCACACATAAAGGGGTTTAATTTGTTTGGACAAAAGTTAGTGAAGAATATTTTGAAGAACTGAGTACACGATTAGTCAATGCTCTTATATTGACTCTACCATCAAGTATTGATGGGTTCGTTATTAATATTGATTCATCAATTAAAGGACTAGGTTGTGTCCTTATGAAGAATGATAGGGTTATTTCCTATGCATCACGACAATTAAAAATTCATGTGAAAAACTATCCTACTCATGATCTCGAGTTAGTGGCTATGATCTTTTCTTGGAAGATATGGATGCACTACCTCTATGGTGAAAAATGTGTGATTTATACTAATCACATGAGTTTGAAGTATATTTTCTCACAAAAATAACTCAACAAGAGGCAAAAGAGATTTCTTGAATTACTCAAAGATTATTATTTTATGATAAACTACTACCTGGGGAAGGAAAATAAGGTTGCATATGCTTTGAGTAGAAAATATCATGTAGTTTTTAATAATATGGGAATATAAAGGGATCAAATTTTCATGTATCTGGTGATGATGGACATGGGAATAACCATGGAAGGTGAAACATCAATGCTTTTTCAAATGGTTGCCAAACAATCTTTACTATAAAGGATTAAGAGTTCTCAGACTGATGATGGAGAATTTCAAAAGAAGATTAAATGTATGAATGATGGGAGATTGAGAGACTTTGTGTATGAAGATAGAATTTTGAAATTTGGGAAGAAACATTGTCTTCCCAATATAACTGATCTAAAAAGGGAATTGCTAGATGATTCTCATAGTTCCAATTTCTTTATACACCCTAGGAGCACCAAAATGTATAGATATTTGAAGGATCATTTTTGGTGGGACAACATGATGAGGGAGATTGTAAATTTTGTATCAAGATGTCTGGTTTGTCAACAAGTGAAAGCTGGAAGGAAACAGCCTTGAGGAGTCATGCAACCTCTTCTTATACCAGGGTTGAAATAAGAAAATATTACGATGGATTTTGTTATGGGGATACCAAAGACTACTAGAAGGAACGATGCAATATGGGTAATTATTGATCACCTTACCATGTCAGCACATTTTATTGCAATAAGAGAAGATTTACCACTGGAATGTCTACCAAGACTATATATTAACGATTTTATGTGACTTTATTGAATACCCCTATCGATTTTTTCTGATTGTGATCCCCATTTTACATCAAGATTTTGGAAGAGTCTTTTGAAGGCCTTGGATAATGAACATTGTTTGAGCACTTCCTACCACCCTTAGATAGATGGACAATCAGAATGGACTATTCAAACCTTAGAAGACATGTTGAGATATGTATCGCTTGACATTCAGGGTATGTGGGTTAAATAATTACCTCTGGTAGAATTTTACAATAATAATAGCTTCCATTCAAGTATTAAGATAGCACCATATGAAGCATGATAGGGAAAGAGATGTCGCACACCAACCTGTTGGTATGACGTTGGTGAAAAAAAACTTGTAGGCCCATAACTGGTGGAGGAAACAATGGAAAAGTTCACGGTAATCCAAAACCACATCAATGCTTCTCAAAGTAGGCAGGAGATATATGATGGTAACCGAAGGAAGGATTTGTAATTTTAGGTAGGAGATCATGTTTTCATGAAGGTATCTCCATGGAAGGAAATTATACTTTTCAGTAAGAAGGGTAAATTGAGTCCTAGGTACATTCGACCTTTTGAAAATATAGAACGAAATGGGGATGTAGATTACAGTTTGACAATGCTGCCAAGTATCTCCAATGTTCATGATGTGTGACACGTATCACTTTTGAGGAAATACATGCCTGACCCAACGCATGTACTCACCTATGAGGAATTAAAATTGGAACGCGGTCTATTTTATTGCGAAGAGCCCGTCAAGAATCTTGATAGGATAGAACAAGTACTAAGAAACCAGACGACTCATTTGGTAAATGTTTTGTGGAGAAACTATAAGATAGAAGAGGCAACATGGGAACCCGAGGAACATATGATGAAGAACTACCCTAGTCTTTTCATGGGGTAGTATTCCAGAAATTTTGAGGATGAAATTATTTGAAGGGGGAGAAAATGTAACACCCCAAGCTTACATGGTACGATTTCGATTGAATAATACAGTAGTGTGTGTTGTACGTAATATCGAGTTCTAATACACACACCACAACCAATCAAACTAGTAGTTATGAATAGTAATACCCACTTTTGGAAATTTTATAAATTTTAACATTCAAAATGGGCTTCATTTTTGGATTCCGAATATCGATATTAGCCTCGGGTTTAATTTTGGTATTTTTCTGAAAACATTCAATTCATGATGAATAGTGAAAAATCACCGAGTTATAGTTTAAAACCAGATTTTTATTTAAATAATTATTTATTTTATTTAAATTTAATTAAGTTAAAAATAGATACGTAATACCTATATAAGTTTAATATAATTCATTATAGTTAGTTTAGAATGATTATAGATATATAAAAATTTTATTAAACTTTTCACCGTCTTTTACCCACCTCCTAGGAGAATTTGGAAATTTACATAAAACATAATTTTACTACTTCTGTGAGTGGAATTTTGAAAATCCGAGTGACATGGTTAATATCATAGAGTAAAATTTGGTTCATTGTGATTAAAATACTTTTTGGTGAATAGTAACTTTTTACATTTATTTACCACGGTTAAAAGTAAATAGGGTAATTAAGGGTAAATATGATATTAATATTACCCTAACACATGTCCTAATTCTATTGTACATGTGTATCTCGACCAAAATCAACATTAGGAATAAAATATTATCATTTAGGTCCACATGGATTAGATTTGTACATTTATTATTATTTAATTCAAATAAGAGTTAAAAGATTTAAAATCAATGTTTATTTACAAAAAAAATTAATATAGGGTTATACATAATATAAATTCCATTGTAAATATTCATTAGAAATCAAAAAATATTTTTTACATAATGTTATTTTATTTATAAATTTATTTATTATTTAATTAAATTTATTTATGACACAATGGTGATGTAGTAATTACCTAATTAATGAAATATTAAAATAATTGATATTATAAATATCATAATAAATTTAAATTGAGACTATTTATAAATTCCACTAATATTATAGGTTAATATGACATATTAGGATTGATTATATAAATTGTTTTGGATGTAATAATGCTGTTATGAATTTATCAAAAACAAAATACCCAATAGGGTCAAAATTGAAATAAAATATTTTTTAAAACAAATATTATATTATGGATTTATATTAAATTAATAAAAATATTAGGATTAGAAAAGAGACTTATATCATGATAGGTGAATCATTAATGGACCACTTGGGGGTATCTTGGAGGTATATAGTATGTTTATTAACTATATAATATAATGATACAAAGTGACATGGTAAGTGTCAAACTAATTTACTAAGAGTTAAAACTATAAGATAAGGTTAATATAATGACCCAAACCTATATAAATTTATTTTTATGAGTGGTTATCGACCCATTCCTACCTTATCCTTTAAATAATCTACATTGGAGCTATTAGAAACCGAATATGAATTTATTATAAAATAATATTTCAATCTTTTTTCAAAGGTTCCCCTCACCCCTCTTATAAAAGTGCACTACCCATTCTCACAAATTAAGACATTCAAAGCCTTTTGGCAAAGCCAAACCCTTACCAAATACTCCCTCAACATATCTCACATCAACCTAGAGTATTTAGTTTGATCATAAAGCCAACCTATGGAGCCCTTTTGATCAAATCAAAAGGAAGGTCCCAAAGAAGAGGTAATGTTTTCACCACCCACTTTCAAGTTCTATTCTTCTTCAACTTATTTTTTCATTGGTATTCCCATTTTAAAATAATAACTCCATTATCATATATATATACTTTGATGTTATTATAAATATGGTACTACCATATTCAATATTCTATCCATCATTTGAATGACATATCACCATATGTACATTCATACGGCTTACCGCCTCCACGTCGTGCTGTAATTGTTATTCAATAAATTATTATTTGGATTGGTATAATAATGATGTGTAATTCATGTAAATAATAAATATAACAGGATAATTATTCTGTATATATGATATACCATCCAATTATATATTATTTTAATATCAAACAATGATATTTTCGCACGTGCGTACGTACGGACTACCATCTCCACGAACGTGATGACATTAATTCTCCATCGTATCCATTCAAGTATAATTATCATTTGTGATTTAAATATAATGTTTAAGGACGTGATATCATTCTGGATATGAATAAGATACAACCTATCCATGACAAACATGACTTACATAACAAAACTTATAAAATAAATTGAGTAAATTAACACCAGAAACAACGATAATACTAAGATATTATTAACAAATCAATGTTAAAAGATCATATATGATATCATATTAATGTTTATGATTCTTGTATAATTTAATAACAATTATTTCTCCAATATATAGGAGTGTAACCAACCCTCAACCAAGGAAAAGTTCACGGTAAGGATTTATTTCAAAATATCTTCATTATTCAAGGTTGTTTATACATTATTATCTACTGGGACATATTTGTCATCCACATCCATGATTCTTAAAAATGTACATCAAATCATTGTTACTATTTTTAAGAATATGGGATAAATTCATTTATACCCTTTTCTGAATGTTATAAAATGTTAATAAAGCAATCTTTCTGTCGTTTTCCAAACAAGGTCCTTTTTAACATTATTGACATAATTAAGGTAAGAATTTTTTTTAAACATATACGGCGGGTGTGGCTATTTACTACTATTATAAAATAGTTGAATCTTACCTTAAAATCTTATAAGAATATTTTCAAAGAAAATGTTTTATTTTATAAATATATGACACTTAAATGATTTCAAAATATAAAGTGTTTTTTTTCTAAAAAAGAGTTTTTATTTCATCTATGTCAACATCCTTTGATGGATTTTATGTTTATTTGGAGTATATTTGTTATGACACAAAACATCTATATTGTATAGATGGTTTTGTGATATTTTTTACTATGGATGTGTTATTTTTATACCATTCATGGTTTATGACGAATGTATTGACATTTCGTATTCTAGTTTTAATACGAATCATTATGTTTTGTTTTAACCTGTTCATATGAAGAATTCATTAGACTTAATAAGTGACGGGTGGATCCCGCTATAGCTACTTGATGCATCAGTAGGTATCATGAGACAAACTAGTGTCTTGGAACAAGGCCTTGACAAAATCTGATTTTTAGTCTTGGCACGAGCCCTTGGATATGTGTTTATGATAGTCTGGAATTATGTATTCCATCATTATGAAAGTGGTTATTGATATTGCATGTGATTATTCGACTAGTAGAATATCCATTTGAATAATTATATGACATTATTTCATTTTATTTCTTCCATATTATTCTGAAGTTCATGTTTTAAAAGACTTTTGTTTCAGTTATACCCTTCCTTAAATTTTTATGCTTATTTATGAATGTTTCTTCTATATTGTCATCCTTACTGGGCATTTGAGATCACGCCTTTCAATGTTTTATTTTTCCCCGGAAGTGAAGAAGTATTTTATGAATGACCTACAGGGATAGTATGAGGGGATAAGAGTGTGGAATATGGAGACTATATTGTTTAATTTTTTCATCTTATGATGTAATGTAATCTTTATGAATGTATCTAGTTATTCCAAGGCTACTAAACTAATTAGTCTTTTGAGACTTGATCATTCTTGTGATCATGCCAGTGTTATTTAATAATGCACCGTCTCTCGGTAACTGGTGTCAGGGAGTTACATAGTTCATTAGTAGCTAAGGATCTTCTCATGAGAATAACATAGAATAAAAACTCATTAATAAATTTACCATTTCACTTTATTAAATTACCCCATTTAAATTTTATCATAGTTACATGACAATGAAAATATTAATACATGAAAAATATTATCTCAAAATTTAAATAATAAGAAATATTTTCTTATCGAGGATGACTATTAAAAGCAATGGAATAATATTTTGTTGTATCAGTTAACATAATTCCTTCATGATGTGTTCCCATTATAACTATTTGATTAGTTGTAACAAATTTATACTAATCGATTACTAAATATTTTCATTACAGAATTGAAGAATTCATAAAATTATCTAACACTCTTAATTCATAATAAATGGAGTCAATTGGTAAAATCAATACTTGAAATATATATGAATAATAAAATAAAATTAATATAAATATTTTATATTAATTAAATTAATTTATATACAATTTATTTCAACAAATAAGGAAACTCCTGGCTTTGCATAGCCTCCCTCATCAACAAATTATATGTTCCCTTCACAATACAAAAAATTTATTTATGATTCCGACATGAAATGATTATAAGATTTTATGTTATGTGTGAATTGAAATAGTATGATGTAACATATAAATATTTCAAATTACATACTCAATATAACCATCAATAATATTACAGTTAATCAAAATTGTGTGTTATGTCTTATCCTTCATATTATTTCGGAAAATTTTCTAATATATATTACATAGGAATGACTATTAATTGTGGAAGTGATTGAAATAAGGGTTCAATTTCCCTATAATAATCATCTTAAATTTTCATTGGATGTTTTTTTATTGTTCTCTCTTCATAAAAATAAATTGAACAGAAATACATAAATTATTAAGAATGATATCCTTTCACAACGAATGCGATATAATGATTCTTTTTTCAAAAATAAAATTCATTTTGACCTATTTCTTTCAGTATAAAACATCCACTAAAAATCAGTGAGTCCACAAAGAATTGTTTTAGGTGGATGAATAACTGTTAAATCAACCAATCAATGAAAAAAATTTAGAGTAAATTTTCAACCAACTCATGAAAAATTAATGGCTCCTGTTTCTAAATTTTTATAAAAATACATCTATTACATTTTTCAAAAAATTCTATTAAAAATGACACAAGGGAGTCATTTCAACATTTCATTATTGGATAGAAAATTTCATAATACTATTGGAATCGAGTAATAAAGAAGGACGTGATAATAATATTCTTTTTATTGATTTAATTATCAAATACACCTTATTCAGTCATTTAGATATTTGGTTAGAATATCCACCAAGAACCACTATATTTTCAATCAATTCTAGAAAATTATTTTTATCTAATGGTTTCATCACATAAGAAGAACATGAAACATTCTTTTTTTTCACAGATAAATACAGGATGCATTTATGGGGGAATACCCCAATCCTTCATGTATTTATAAATTCCAATGTCATCTTTTGACTTCCCCCTGATATCATGAATAATTCCAATTAACATTTCACAAATTTTTTTCATTGTAAAATAAATCTAGAAAATGATATATCAAATTGGTAGAAAAAATATGGAGACTAAATAACATTCTTTAATTATTTGAATTATACTGTCTTTAGTGTCAAAATTCATCCAATTTTTATATATAACTATTTATCTACGGAAAAAAATCATTCAATTAATTAATGACATTGTTTAGTAAAATTCATTAAGGTGGTTTTTCAGTGACGATAGTGTTATCAAAACTCTTAAATTTTTTCTTCTATTGATGAACCAATTGAACGAATTGTTATGGCCCCATGAAATAGAAACATTGAAAGTATTTAAGCCTTCTTAATAATTTATTCTTCATATAAATAATATATTATAGTTTTATCCTCATCATATAACAGGAAATCATTTTATATATTGGTAAATCATTTATAGTAAATAGGAGGGAATCAACCATATGATATATATTGTTTGAAAAAGCAACGAATTTGTTCACACCCATGTCACATTGATAATTCAACTATATTATAAAATTATTCTAGGATACAAATATATCATTTTAATGAATGAAAAGCTCATTATATTGGTATCCTCAAGAAATTGGAATGTTTTTTCAATCATATCTAATGAAGAATGTTAAAATTTTGAGTAAAAACTAACCAAATGCTTTGAACATTAGGAATCAGACCAAATGGTTTAAATCCATCAAAGAGTAAATCCAACATGACATACCTTTGAAAAAAATAATGATGTTGTGCATTGAATTCAGGCATTTCTAACCCATATATATGATGAAATGATTCATCATTACCGTTACATATCTCAGCATCATTCCATCACTAATTGGATGAGACTTCTGTTAACATGTATATATTTTGATGTCTAAAAATCAATAGAATGTGGCACTTGAATTTTTTTTAGAACACAAGATGTTGTTAAATTTTTATTTTCCTTCCATCAAGATATAACAAACTCTTTATAGAAATTATATTCAATGATTTTCTCCCAATATAAATGTATTTCTTTTGGAAATTCATAAACATAATTAATAGAAAATAAAAAGTATTTCGTAATCTTCCATGATGTATAATGATTTGTGGTAATATCTTCTCAATAAGGAATAATGTCCTTAAAAAAGAATGAATATTATAAATCGATGTTTTATAAATTCCAAAAAAATACATTCAATGATATAACTGCATTAAAAATTCGAACTTTTTTAGTTTAGTCAATTCATGTTATAAATGGTTTCTAGCTTCATCCATTAATTATTTAACTCTTTAAATATCAACATGATTAGTATTTTTTTTCTTGTGTATTAATATATTTTTCTTTTTCAACTGGTATAGAGTCACCATCATTATAATGAAGAAAAATGAAATTGATCAAATATGAAATTCAATATACCACTTATTTCCATCCATTCCGCACCAACATTAGATGGTATTATCTCTCTATTTTTATACTATACATAATTTCTTGTTCATATTACATATTTCATTATATGTTAGAATATTTATTATCTTCCATATAATGGAATTCAAATAGAATTAAAACATTTATATTCTATATGACATCTATTTGAAAAATTATTAAATGTAAGATATGAGAAAATTTCCCTATTCATTTGAAACATGGTTGAAACTAGATCAGTATAATACATCAAACATTTATCCATTTTATTATAAGGAAATATTGTTTTTTTTTCCTATAAACAATGTAACCCATAATTAAATAATTCATTAAAAAAATTTCAAAATTAAATTAATCATTGAAACTAATATATTTTTAAAAAAGTAATATGTCCAAAATGTAATAAATTACAAGGAATCATGAAGATATATAATATAATAAATTAAATAAAAATATTATAGAAAAAATAACCCATATATAGTTAAATATGAAAAATTTCTAAATAAAAATTTAATTATATACTTATATAGACTTCGTGAAAGGAATAAATGCTATAACTATATTACTTGAAAAATGGAAAGAACATGTTAAGTGATGATACTTATACATTATTTGATTCATTTTGTTATAATGAATAAAATAACCATTTAAATAATTTATATAAAGGCACATAACTAATAATAGGAAAATTATTTAAAAATATGAAAGTGTCACATGACTATGTAACAACGAGTGAGAAAAATAATGAAAATATAAGGTATTTTTCATTCTATATAATGTTATATTCAATACATTTTCATTAATATAAAAAAAATTCCTCTAAAACTCCAAAGTAATATTTTAAAAAATAACCATTTAAATATTTAATTTATATCAAATATCTTTTGTATTCAGATCATTTGAATATTCTAAAAAATGACTAGTCTGGGAGAGACTACTAACCAATAAAATCTATCAAAGATCTCTTCAAACTTCAGTAATAATAAATCAACCTCCAATAATGAATAAATAAATTTCTAAATTCAAATGATTCAAATTGTTTCATGTAAAGAAACTAATAAAAACTAATATGTCAATGAAGACCATGTAAATTACTTATAGTAAGATCTATAATTAAAATTCTTCCAAACCCAAAACATTCTTAACCTAAAAAATGCAAAAATTCAACCAATTTTATATAAATACATTTAATTTTTTTGAATACAGTGTCTATCCGTTGGTATGAATATACTGGAACACCCATCATGGATATAAAATGAAAAATCATACATCATCCCTAAATATACAATAATATAAAACTAAAGATCATCCAAATTAAAATCTGAACGCTAGAATTCCTAAAATAAAACATCACCCAAAAGACCCTTATTTCAATTATTCTAGATGAATCACAACCAAATTGTATATTGGTTAGGTTTTCATGTATATGTATATAATAATGGAATAAATAGTCAGTATAACTGAAGAAGTACTGGTAAGTCACTATCAATGAAGATATTAATAATAAATTTACTAAATTTGAGGAGAATGATGGTGGATGAGAGGCATCATTCATTTCTCAAGGGATGGAAACATTGATTGTCCTAGGATGAGGAGATATATATCTCAATAACTAATGGGGATAGGTTGGGATGTATGAAAAATATGGGACTATATCCTATATTTTATTAAAAGTTAATTTATATATATGAGATATACCCATAGTTTATATAAACCAATTTTATAGAAAAACTCCTTCCATGATATACCGACAGTTTCTATAAACCATGTGATTTTCTCAGTGGGTATATCCCATATTTCTTGTAGTTCTATGATCCTATGATATCATAGGACTAGATGAAGGGTTTGTGATAATAGAAATGAAATAGAAGATTCATTACCATCATTCCATTGATAATAATCATTATTAATGAACTAAAATATTTATACCACTTGTTTTTAAAATAATAAAATTATGTATGATGACATAATTGATAAGAAAAACTTATCTTATATTAATATATAATAGACCGAAACCTTAATGATTATTTTATTTTGAATAATTTTTATAAATTAAATATATTTTAGTACAAAAAACATTTATATTTTTTTTCAATAGAATATCTTACATGAATATTTTAGTTTATATTTTTTTGCATGAAACAATGAGTTTATTAGTAATCATGTGTTTTATTAAAAAATAATATGGTATTTATATTATTACTTAACATAAAAATTATATCCTAGACGTTGAAAGAAGGGTAATAATATCATTATCTAAAATATAAAAAATTTTAGTTCACACATTTTTATTAGATATATACTTATTATAAATAAAATTAGAATCATTAAAAATGATTCATTTTATGGAAAAAATATATTTCTAAAAGGATATTTAATCATAATTTCTATATTAAATTTAATATTTATTTTTATTTTTTTCAATATTTATTATCTAATAATATTCCATCTGAAATAATATCAGCAGAGTTATCATAGGGTATTTCGTTTGTTATTTGATTGAAAGGTTTTCTTTTATTAACAAAATATTGGAAAATACAAAATTTAAATTGGAAAATGTCATTTTGATTAGATAATATATAATGTTCTATAGTATTTTAAATAGTTTATAATGTAATATTAGATCAATTATATATATATATATATTAATATAACATGTTTCAATGGAATAATTACATTATATAAATTTTATATAAAACATTTATCAAAATATAGAAATTTCTTCTTAAAAAACATTCATATTATATATGTGGGATCAATTCTAACTTAAATTTTGTCATTTCTATGTGTCGAATTTATAAAACATTTTTTTTTTTGATAAGAATATTTTCTAATTTATAGTTTTCTATACTTACATTTTAACAAAAATTAATACCGCAAATAATTAAAAAATTATTCACCATTGTTAATGTAAAAGTGTATTACTCGGGTTTCAACTAAATAGATTGGATTGAAAATAACCAAAAATTATATATTAATTACTATTTATGCATATATTTTTACAATGTACAATAATGTCACTATAATATGATAATTTAAATATACTGTCATTGGAAAATACTTAATATATTTAGTTATGTAATGAAAAAGACAAAAAAATAACCTTGTTTTATAATATCAACAAAGCATTAAGACGTGGACATAAAAATTAGGTTCAGTTGTGGATAATGTTTTTAAATATAATATTTTTATCATTTTTATTTATTTTCATATATTAGGGGTTAAATAGTGTCTTTAAATGCATTGGAAATTCCAAATATGTAATTATTTAGAAATTCATAAAAAATCATAATGAAAATAAGGAAATTGAAATAAGATGATTGATTTATTGGAATTCATTAATTCAATTTACAAATAGATGTCATTAGAAATTTTATATTTTATATATATGATTTAATTCAATATCAATATTCTTTTTAAATTTAAATTTAATTAATAATGTTAAATTTTACATTAATATGTTTTTATCATAAACGATATTTAATTAAATGAATAAAAATTTATAAAAATCCAATATAATTGGAAGTTATTTTTAAATGAAACAAATTATCAACTATGATCAATTAATAGACCAATTATTCTTATATAATATTTATAATTACCATTAAATAGTAAGAACTCTTATAGCATTGTTATGGTTAAAATGATGTTTTTGCATATTACATGAGTTTTGGATAAAATTAATGTTGAAAAAAATGAGAATTTTTATTTCATAATTTATAAATAATATTTTTATATAGTTAAAATAAATACTATAAAAATAATCAATTAATTATAGTTATAATGGACATATAACATAGGGTAAAAAACTAGTTACCATGATGAAAAATAAAAGTGAAAAACATTAGAAAACGTTATAGTGATGAAAAATATGTTTAAAACATGAGTATCATATTTTTTTGGTGTTTAGGTAAAAAAATTCATCCATATATACATTTAATTAAAAAAATTAACATCATCAAGAGGTAAGTTTACCCCCCAAATAGTGTATTATTTTGTGTATTTACAAGAATTTCTCACCTCCTCAAATATAAAAGGGAAATCACTCCACTCACATCAACACACCTCTCAATCTATATAGATTGTCTATGAACTTCCCATATCCCATAAAAACATCCATTACACCATTAGGGGGGACTTTGTTTTGGATGAAATCCAACCTAACAATTTTTTAAGAAATCCTACTAAGGATACCTATAGATGAAGTAATGTTCTTCAACAAGAATCTCAAATTTATTTTATTCTCCACCTACTTCAACATTAACTATACAAAGATAATATAATAAACGTTGTAATATATTTTAAATATATTTTTTCAAGTTGATTTTTGACCTTCAATCGCATAAATTTCCATTAAATGTGTTACGAATCCATTGTTTGTGTGTACGATGTGCACTACAGCCTCAAAAAATGATGTCGTTTGTTTTTAAATTACTTCCATTAAGGATTTTTAATTAATATTTATTTATATTTTAAATATAATATATATAATATTTATGAATATATAATTTTTTTTAATTATTATATCACAAATACATTAATTCATTATATTATGTGCGAATAAGTTGGAATAAATAGTGTGTACGACCGACTACCACCTCACAAAGGCATATGATTTTCTATTGAAATATATAGAATTTAATATGTTTTTTATAAAAATATCATACATATATGAAATGAAAATTATTTTAGGATTATAAGAAACAAATTAATTTTTTAGATTTCAATTTGATTTGAAATATTTTCATGTATTTGTGCATCCTACTGTCTTTATAAATATTTTATTTTATTTCATATCATTATATTTTATAGTTTACAATAAATACACATATATTGAATATAAATGACAATTGTATCAGATTATAAATTTTTATGATGATTAAATATATATCAATGTAATAAAAAATTAAATAATAAATCAAAATATAAAAGAAATACAAAAAGGTTCTTACATAAAAAAATCTTTAATATGGAAATGTTAATAATAGGTAATAAAATTTAATATGAAATTCATATATATAATGATATAAACGAATATGGTTTGGTAATACAATTATAATAAATATATATTTGGTTTGTATTATATTAAATAACAATCATCCAAAATAAAAAATGAGTTAATGGTTTGTCTCATCTCACATTTATTTGGGTCAAAATTATTCCACACTAGCCACTTTTATATTTTGTGTATATTATATAATGACTATGAATGTATTTTAAAATTCATATAATTAAATTTATGTTATTTACATATCCATTTTATGATATCTCTCTCATTGGGTTTTTATCTCAATGTCACCAGTGCAGTAAGATATTTCAGTCTCATTTTTCCATCATTAAGACATATGTTTTATTATACAACAATATTACATTATGAGGTGTACAATCATCCCATTTGAAATCTTATATAAATAATAATCCTATTTTCATCATATTATAAGTTTCATTTAATATTATTCCTTCACATGGATTATAACTCAATGTTACAAAAGTTATAATAGTCTTTTTATAGAATCTTATTATTTATCAGGATTTATCATGATTATGTCTATGATATTGAAAATTTTTAATACACATAATTCATTAACATCTAGTTATTCATTATATTTTAATGTAATTGTTCTAATTTTTTACTCATTGGAAATAAATTGTTTTGAGAATATTTTTTATGAAATTAAGATGTTATTTATCACTTTTTTTTTTCTAAAAATATGTTTTATTTTGAAATGATTTTTTTATAAAAATGATTTAAAAAATGAAATTATCCATTAAAATTAATTTAAAAAATATATTTTTATAGATTTTAAAAAATAATTCATATTAATATTGTTTTCTCGTTCTAATGAATTCACTGTTCAAACCTTTATACTATTAAGAAGTAATATTCTTTACTACATTTACAGAATTACATGAAATAAAGATCATCATTTCATTAAATCAACCATGTTATGTTTACATGGATATTATTAATGAAATTGTTTTCTAAATATTATGGGAAATATTGTTTTTTAAAATGTATTCTCAAATAAAAATATTTTCAATATCTTTTATTTTTAAAATTATTATTATTTTTAAAAGAACTATATTTTTCTCAAGAATTATTTTATTCACATTTTAACGGTATTAGAACTAATCAAAATAAACAACCATTTTTGTAAAATATTATCCAATGAGAATATTTTTTAATGATACAATTCTCGTTATATCTCAACAAGGAGTTATATTATTTCATTTGATTTTTATTTGAAATCCTTTCTTTCCATAGGTTGACAATGATTCAAAGTTATTGTTATGGAACCCATTAAATTTTCAATGTTTATATCATGGTACAAAAATCATGATGTCAAGCCCACTTCTTTTTATCTGTTTAAAGAAGTAATTATTGTAATAATTTATTTTGTTATGTTTTTTCATGTTGAAATGAAAGCTATTATTACAATATTTGTATTTTTTTCATGGACAATACATATATAATGGGGTGTCCAAGATACTATAGGGTGATCCAGTTAAAGCTTATATGATGGGGAATCCCAAATATCATTGGGTGTTCCTATTATAACATATTTGATAGGGTGTACAATATAGTTCTATGTTATCATATTATAACTCATATGATTGGATGACCGAGATAGAACGTACTGAATATGTTAAATCTTAAAAAATTAATGATACTAGATAGTTCCCTAATGCATTGGTTAATATGAATTTTGAAGAGATAAAAGAATATAGTAGTTACTAAAGGAAATATATAACAGATTTAACTTGGCTCCATTTATTTCTATAGATGTATTATATGAGGTATGATAAAAATAATCATTCATACCATTACATTTATATTATTATTTTAATGGTATTATAATGCCTCAAATGTTGAATATTGACATCACATGGATCATGATTATTGATTTTCATAACTCTCTACCTTTTCCATGTTTTAATATTTCATGATTATTGTATTGATTGAATGTGTTCTGTTATGATCCACTCATCTACTCTGTTTTTTTATCACACACTTATTCACTTCTTATGAGTATACATAACATTAAATTTATAATTATTATAATTAATAATATTATGAATTTGATACCACAATTCATATATTTCATTTTCTCTATGATATAAAGAATGTTGTTAAAAAAATATTTCTAGAAGGGATTTCATTTATATATTAATGGAGACCTAATGGTTAATTATAAAAAATATTGGCTATATGGGAGAAATTATATTTTCAAAATGTGGGTATTTTTTAGGTGAGAATTTGTGTTTTTTCAATAAAATAATTATCGTATACTTTTATAAGTAATTTAAGTTATCCAACATTTCATTTTTATCTGCAATATTATTTTGAAAAAAAATATGTCACAATTTATGGCAACAATTCATGAAATGTAATGTTTATGATTTTAGTATATGAACTTGGAGTGATAGTTCTCGTCTATTATACATAGATTCAGTGGTGGGTTTAGATAAATAATGTTTTTAGGATGTGTTCGTGTAAGATGATCTAAAGAGTTATTGTCACCATCGTAGTTATATATGATTAAGGATGATTACGATTTCCAATGAAATGAGACCCCATTTGAGGTTTTATGTAGTAATATATTTATGTTTCTTAATGATTTTTTAGTTTATTTGTTTTTTTTGGGATTCGGTATTTGTAACCCATACGATCAACATGATGTATTATTTAGGTAGGAACTACTTTTTTCATGAATAAAGAAATGAAATACATAAAAGATGGATGATAACCTATCACATTTTGAAATTCCATGAGGCATGAACCCACTACGGAAGGTCATCAAGGTTATATCACTTACCCCTAGTCTACAAAATGTAGCAGGTTGTATGAAACTATTATAGGTAAATTTTATTTTTATTTTGGAATAATATACTATTTTATTTGATTAACAATGGTTGATTTATCTTAGAGGAATATCTGATCAAATCATCCTAATCATTGGTTTCCGAACATATAATAGATGTTTTTGAATAATTTTAAGGAAAATTATTCATGGAATGATTTAGATTGAACATTCGCTAATACTATTGGATGCTGATGAAAAATGAATCATATAAGTTTCGAATCATTCATGAATTTTCATACTATGTTTTGTAAATTTTGTTTTTGGATAATGGATAATGACATAAGGAATAATGTGTTATTTTTTTGGGGATTACATTGTCCTTTAAAAATTTATTTATTTTTATTATAGAATGAAAATTTCATATTCGATACACATTGTTTGGATAAAGGATGAAATTTCTGTGGAAATTGGTTAATGTATGATATTTTTACCATCAGGTTTTTATATTTCCATATTATCATATACTATATAGTAAGATAATTCCTCAACATTTGGAAAATGATAATGAAATAATGATATTACAAAACCATCATTTATGATGATTTTATGATCTTTTATGTCAATATATATATTTTTTATTTTGTGTACGTTAATTGTCCGTTGAAAAATCACTTTCTTTTTTGAAATGATCTATATGACTAAATATAATTATATAAACTTTCATATTATGCCTATATTTTTACATAAACTCTATTCTCTCATAAATTGAAACATAACTACTTATTATTCCAAATGACCACCATAAATCCCATTAAATTTTATTTAGAAAATATTATTATAATTCTATTTTTGATTTTTGTTCATTAAAAATGTAGTTAAAAAGTTTTAACCATTTATTATTGAGATAATGATCAAAATTATAAGGAAATAATTTATTAATGGGGTATATAACACTCTGTGTTTTTTATGTTTTAAAATTATTTTTCATAATTTAAATGATATGGAAATATAAACATTGATAAAACTATAACACGATGAGACGTTAAGATATATTTATTTTTATATATATTTATTATCATAAATAGATTTCGGTAAAAAAACCCAAATAATTTTTGGTTTCAAAGAATATGTTACATTAATTTTGTGTTTAGCTTGTGTTACACACATCAACAAGTTGCTTCATGAGAATTTGTTTTACCGAATGATAATAGATTATTTATATTATTATTTGGTATGGAAATTATCATAATCCAATTGGAATGGTCGGTAAGAAGAATACTAAATAATTTAAGAAAATATATATTTTAACAATATTTATTATATATATTTATTTTTTGTAAATAAAATAATAATCATTTAAAAAATAGAAATATTTTATGACAGACTATAATATTCTAAAATAATGATTAATCATGCTTTCTTAAAATTATTTATAATTATTTTCGAATAGTTTCATTAATATTTTTTTTAAATATAATTCATTTTTATATAACCAAACCAAAATATTAATATGATGAATTTTTAAGATTTTTCTAAAAAGATTATATTTTTATTAATTTTGAAAAATACTAAAATTTAATAAAAAAAAATTACATTTATTATAAGAATAATATAATTTTAATTTATGTTTTAAAATGTTTTTCATGTAATATTATTTAATTTGTATATAATTTAAGTTAATTTATTTCATTATTATAATTTTTGGCGTGAATTTTTATATAATAACATTTTAAACCTGTAAACATATTTGGTTTAACAATCATATTTCTTGTCATGACTATGAGATTAATTTTAAATTAAAAATTCCCAAATATGAAAATTTAGTGTGAAAAAATATATTTCTTTTTTTTTCAATATGGATAATTTTTAATTTATATTATTTTTAAGCTATTTTTTCCATAATGAGTACTAAAAATAGTAAAAATAATTATTTACCTCAACTAAGATAAAAATTCATATATGAGGGGTTAAACAATAAATGATAATATAGAAAACTAGATAAAATAATATATAAAATTATTTCCATCAGTTTTTATACCATAGACATTATTGTATCTAAAATAAATAAATTCGTTTTTATTGCCTTTTGGTATTGTCTATATAACAAGATGTGTAACCAAATAATGAAAATTAAGCATTCCTTATATATAATATCTATTTATATTTGGGATGGTCAAAAATAGTATGATTATAGATGTTACTCTAAATTATAAATGATTGTTTCTTTCATGATAATGTAGTTAAATTTTTGGAGATAATATACATTCAAAAATTCATTAATAAATTCCAATGCAATAATTATTTAGTTATTAAGAAATTAAAATAAATGATATTAAAAAATTAACATTAAAGTAAAATAAATGAAATATTATCTTACATTAATTTTCTATATTGGTATATCATAATAATACTTTTTTAAACAAAAAATTCTTAATTCCATCATTATATTTATATTTTTTAATTTAAATGAAATGAATAATGAAAAAAATTGAATTATTGTTATTTATAATAACTGAAATCATATTAATTGATTTCAAATACATAGAAATAATATATTATGAAAAGCGATTTGTAAGTTTTTTAAAATATAATATACGGTCCATTAAAAGAAACATGTCTCTTTTATTATTAGTATATTTTCCCATAAATAGTAAAAACAATGTTCGAATTATTAATGTTAAAATGATGTTGTTGAGCCTTACATGCAATTGTGTTAAAGTTAATATTTAAAACACAAATTGTTATTTAATTTTATTAGAATTCATATTTAGAGTAATTGAATCTAAATTAGCTAATAATAACTACATTAATTAACATTTAACGAAAAATAAGCCTATATATGAAAACTACTTAACAAAGTGAAAAAAGGAAATTAAAAAAATAGAAATATATAATTTAAGGAACTTAATGATTAAAACATGTGATACATTAGGTGGTGGAGGCTTTCACCAACCATATCACCCATAATACCCCTTTAATTATCAATTTTGGATTAATTAGAGGAGTCAAAACATGACTGTGGTTTTATTTTATTTATTTATTCAATGGATTTAGACCCATTCAATGAGGATTGAGTTGATTCTCGTGTTGAATTGTTGTATTTTGGAAGTCTTTGAGTGAGTTCTTATTGAAACATAGAGTTCCTGGTGTTGGAAACAACTCTTACATTGTTATGTAAAATTGTGTGCCTTTTCTTAGGAAACCATGTAGCTCATGGTTTGGTGACTATGGAATGATGCCCAACAAACACATGGTTATGGAAACCAGGTGACACATGTGTAGTGTGATTCTATACATGTACATTGGCATTTAGAAAGGTTGGAACATATATTGGGAAACTGTGTGGCCCAATAGTGTTGGGGTTCACTCCTTCTCCATTAGGGTGGACACGGTTGGTGAACATTTTTTCAAACCCTTCTTCAAACCACATGATTTACCTATATCATTAAAAATGTGAAATTACCTCTTTTACATTACTCTATTTAAACACTAATTCATAATTTCTTCCACTTTCTCAACCTAGATTCACAATGGGAGCCTCTTGGTTCATCTTTTATTTCCCTCCATCAACATTTAATGATCCTTTATGGTTCTGAGATGAGTTTCCTTTAGATACCTAGTCAATTTCCACTTATCCTTTCCCATCAGTCTTGTTTCTTTGATTGTTCTTAGTCAGTTTTCTCCTTCAGCTGAACCCTTAGAGTTATGGTTGATGTGTGTGAAATTTTTTTATTTCCCAGTCTATGGATTTTTTCTCAAGATTGGTTCTTCCTCCCCCTGATGTTTTATTATCTTATCACATTGCTTAAATAGGTGTTTCTATCTATTTCCATTCAATCACATTCATTTAATTCAAGATATTTCATTAAATTCATTCAAAATGTTATAATATTTTTTGAGAGGTATTGGCATGAATTTTTCTTGGTCTTAACGTGTTTTAAAATGGGTATGATATGGTTTTCTTAAAGGTTTGATTAATTAATCCTATGTTAAACGCATGAAAAATGTATGATAAAATAATAATTGGGATTTTAATGTTAAAATGATTTTTGCGGGTTTTGGTTACACATTACTATGTTTTGATTTTCTTTTTCAGATTGTGAATATAAAATTGTGTGTGTAAATGGGTGACATTTATAGTATGAAATTTGTATTTGGTTCGTTTTTTTGGTTGGAAAACAAGTTATGCTTCTTCAAATATTATATTTTTTAAGTGTTATTATGTTTACATGTTATTAAATATGGTATACCAAGAAATAGGATTTTTATGTCTCATGAAATTTAATTATGTGTTTATGAATGTGTATTATGAATTGTGTGTGTGGTTCAAAGCATGTATAATTTTTTTTTGTTGGTAGGAATTTTAAACATGGTTTCCCATGGATATAGGGTTTTTTTCATATATGATTTCCTTTTTAAATTAGCAAATGGGATATGTAAATTATGAAGGTGGTGTGAAATGTGTTTTCAATGGGCCATTTGGATTTGAGTATATTTAAAACTTTATTTTCAAATGTTTTCTCAAAACCTGACAATTTTTTAATATTGAGATATGTTTTTGTGAATGATTATAATAATGTCGTGTGTATAATTTTGTATATGGAAGTGGTATTTTATGCAGGATTTTCAAAATTACGTTGAAATTAATTTTCAAGAATATATGGATTGAAAATATTAAATTATCTGTTTAAATATCATGTTTTATTAGAATATGCATGTTGATGTGTAGCGGCGTGCATTCATTATTGGAACATTATGATTTTTTTATGAATTTGTTTTAGGAACTCATTTGATGTAAATGGTTTGAAAAATGTGCAGTGTGATGGTCTGGTTGGTATTTTTAAAATGATATGAAGCGTGGTTTTGATTATGGAAAATACCGGTTTCATTATGAAATTTTATTTTTGAGAAACTGTGTTAATGAAAAAAATGGGTTTTATTGTGAATTGTGATGATTTTATTATAAATCATTATAACTATAACATTATATGTGTTCTTATTTGAGGCACATGAATGAGGAAATTGTAAATTTTGGCCCATTTTAAATTTGGATGGGATCCTCTCTGTTGGATCATGAAAGATAACATTATTTGTTGTGGTTACTATAAAACATGTTTTTAGGAATTCTTATAATAATTATTCTTTTTATCATTGGATTCTTGGGATTCATATAGAGGATCAAGTGATGGTTTTTTAATGAACCCAATTAGATGGGTTGTTACCCCCTTGACCTGATAAGTCATGTTAGGACATTCCAAAGGATTTGATAATTTAGTGATGCCAGTTGGTCCTTGTCTATGGATGTTCATAATATGCCCCTGGTGAGTTTGATCAAAGTATGTTTAGAGATTTCTTTGTGGATAATCAAGAATTAATAATGTCATGCTTTCAATTTTTTTGTATATTTCCTCATCATATATGATATTGGTGTTTCTAGATGTTTCTTACTGTTTTATTTCATTCACTTTATACACAACACATTATTACTATTTAGTTTCATTTTATATTATATTTTTGGATTTGAATTATATATGGAAAGAAAACTTATATTATTATGGAAATCACCGAGTGTTTTAAAATTTAAACATGTAGAAATATGTGGCTGGTTGTTTTAAATTATTAATAGCCTATTTTCTGATTTTTTTATCAAACTAATATTTTTGTAATATTTCAATTACGGAAATTTATAGACTTTTTGGTGATTACCAAATGAGTTATTTAAGTTTACACCCTATTTTAACCATTCAATGTTGGAAAAGATAGGTAGTTCTCATATTTAGGTTTCACATTCTGGTTCTATAAGTAGTTGATAATGGGATATATTTGTATTATAGATGGTGGTGACCAAGATTTATAATGTAGATCATGTGGCATTGTCTAGTCTTAGTTTGTTTTCAATTTTATTTTGTTCATTAGTTGTTATATATGGATCTGTTATATATCTATTTATAATCAGTTATTTTTATATATTCTAATTGTTCAATTAGTTCATTTGATCATTTTTTATTTGGTAACCGTTCGTTACCATTTTGATTAATTTTATGTCTGACACTTGTTTTCATTCCATTGGGATCATGAATGCCCTTTGATCCATGTATCAGACCGAGTCAGATTTTAGGTTGGATGGAATAGCAGCGTCATTTGTGATAAAATGCTATCCGAGAAGGAACTCATTATTTGAGGTGTCATATAGATAGGATATTATGACTTTTAGGACATGAGAGGTAGGTGCATGGAGGACATCTTGAACCCTTGATGATTCTGATCCGCATGTTTCTAGTGGAAGGAAAATATTTGTTTTTTTTTTGTATTTTTTGATTGGGAATGACATTATATGTTATCTTGTGTTATGTAATGAATTTATATCAATTTTTGACTAATGAACTATCTATGTAAAAATTTCATTTTTTTCTTACTGTTTGGTTTTTACATGGGGCATGGCCTACTAATTATATATCAAAGTTATAAATGACCACTAGTTCTTCATTCTAGTATTTTGGTGTGATTTTTGTCTTGTTTTTGTTCTGGTTGGAGTGAGTGGGATTTAAAAATTATTATTTTTAAAACAAAATGTTTTACTTGATGTCATTATAATTTAAAAGGAAAGGGTTTTTAAAAAATTGTGATTAGGACTAAAAATAGGGTGACTGCTTGTGTATAGGTATGTATAGAATGATCTTACTTCCATCTAGTGTTATATGTTGTAATCAAGAGTTTTATAGACACAAGTGTGAACGTTCATAGGATAACTTGGGTGATTATTTGAAATCTATGATTTGAAATGGTTTTAAAAAATATTTTTTTGAAACTGAAAGTTATTTCAAAAATATTTTTTCATAAAAATTAATTTTTTTTGTGAAAAAATATATTTTGGTATTTTAATGTGTCCTTATAAGAAGGATGCTCTAGAATAGAAATGTAAAGGTAGGTTTTTGAAATTAGGATCTTGTTGTGTTTGAAAGGTTTTGGTTGCGAGCTAATTTTTTTGAATTAGAATTGTATATTGTTTTTTTTGATTAATTTTGATTTCATTTTATTGATTTTCTCTTCATTATAATATTCTTCGCAGAAAGGTCCTCAAAATTTATAGCAGGTATTGTCCATTTTTTTGATCTTCTATGTTGTTGACTATCTTTCACGGTGACCAAAATCCATTAGAGGTTGTGGATTATCCTGAGGATATTTAATGAATCATTCGATGATTGGGAACTTGAAGAGGCTATGAGAGTTTGTATTGTTCAGTTATTGTTAGAGGATATTGCTTTGGATCAGTGGATGGTGATGAATCTATCATTGATGAATGATGGGATGATATGATAATTGTTAAAGACTAAATTAATTTTATATTTTTTCCATGAGGAGGTAATGATGATGACTGTTTAATAGCTCATGAGTATTCATCAACGTAGTTGACAAATAAGGTATACATTGATATTATTTACAATATGGTTTATTTATCTTTGGATATAGGGTCATAGTGTATGTTAAAATTTTCTCCCTTCCATTAAGTTATTTACACCTAGATCAAGGATTTAGTTATATAATTTGTTGATGTTAAGTATGGGAATATCATGGATCCATCATTTTTGGAAGTATTATTTCCCAGAGTGTATTATGTAGTGGTCGACAAAAAATTTCCTCTTAGAGATCATGATGGGTTACCACCTAGAGATATGTGCATACTATAGTTACATATTTTTGATGAGTCTCATTCTATTATTATTCATCTTATTCATCCTACCATTCATTCATAATATTCAAATACATTGGGTTTGGGGACATGAAATCATCTTGTTATAATCCCCCAAATACCTATCATCATTGTGGTCATTTGGACCCCTCGATATGTTTTATATGACGTGTATCTTGATGAGAAGTCTGGATCTGAGGGTATTAGCTCCACGTTCTAGGGTAGTCGATTTTTCAAGTCATTTAGGATCTAGCCATAGTCCACAGAGTGAATCCTTTCCTGAGGTTACGAATGACCTAGGGTACATGAAACAATGTCCATGATTTTTACCTAGTGTTGGGGTAGATACAATGGAATTTATCTCTGACATTTTGGTTACTATTGTAATTTCCATCTTCTTTTTGTTAAATATTTATGGTGTTATAATTTTTTATTCTATATGGATATTATTATTTTGATGTTAATTGTTGAATTTACAATCATCTATTGGGTTTTTTAGGTTCCATGTGTGTTGGGTTTAGATTTCTAGTGGATATTGTCTGCATAAATATGAGCTTATAGAAATTGATGATGTATCTTGTTATTAGGTTCTTCATTTGGATTGAGTTCTTTATAAGTGGTTTTCCCTCTTGTTGGGGATTTATTTTATCTGGGTTGGTATTTCCCATATTTTTTCATCAATTTTTTGGGTTTGATTATCTAATAAATCCAAATTTTAATTATGCAGGGTGTTACATTTCAGAGACTCTATGATTGGGATTCATTGTTGGTGGGGTTAGTGACGTTATTATATTTGGAAGAACCCTATCTTGTTATCCCATTGTTTTTAATATTGTGGTTCCTCTAGAAATGTTCAGGTATGACTTAGGAATTGAAATTTTACCTTAAGGTTGGTAGTTTTATTTTAATTAATTTTTTATGGAATCATGTTTGGTATATTATTCAGCTATTAAAACATATTGGGGAATAATGTGTTTGTGGAGGGGATAATTATCACAAAATCACCTTGGTATTATTTTTATGTTACTAATTTATTTTCTTTGGATTCTTTGGTTTTGGTTCATGCTGAACCCCATTTTAAATTTTTGAGTTTTTATTTATTTTGGGTGGTTTCATGATGAAAAATTGTGTCTTTGGGAATGAATGCTGGTTGTGCATTATTTAAGTATGGTAAGTAGATACCATGATCTATAATATATGAAAACCACATGGAACATGGTTTGGGGTATGAGCATTTCTCAATACATGAAAATTATTAGGGAATCCATTTACAATGCATGTTGGGTGGTTCAGTAACTGGAAAGAGGAATTTATCATGGTAAGCGCATTGTTTGGGAAACTATGGCCCCAAACCATTGGGGATGAATTTGTTTTCTAGTAGGATGTTCATAGTTAGCACATGGTTTGAAAAACCATGTAGAAAAACCATGAATGTTAACCATATAAATAAAAATTTGAAATTATCTATTTTCCCCTATGGGTTTTTATCCATTATTGGAGATTTTATCCCCTTTTTCAACTTAGGTGCACCATGGAATCCACCGAGATCATCCTCTATTAGCCTCCTTCAATTTATGATGTCCCTTTAATTTTATATTGTGTTTATCATTGGATTCTGGTTCTATTTCTTCTTTTCCTCCCCCTTCACTCTTGTATCATGGTTGATATTGGTGGGGGTTTTTCATTTGTCCATACCCTAAAAGTTAAGGTTGATGTGTGATGAATTTTATTTGATGATAGGGTGTGAGTATTTTTTATTGGTATTGGTTCTTCCTCTTTAGTATGATTCACTACATTCACACTTATATAACATTGGGTTTTACCACCATTTCCGGTCATGCATATACTTTTAATTATTGGTGTTTACATGAATGTTTTCAAAATTTTATAATCATTCTTGAGAAGTGTTGGAATGATTTTTTTGGAATTTACATCATGGAAAATGGGTGATTAATGGTTTGGAAAATATTTTACTTATTTCTTACCATGTTAAATTCATGAAAGGTGTTTTATAAAATTCCAATGGACTATATCAAGTGAAAAAGTGTGATGTTGAGAGTGGTTACACTATGTTATGTTATGATGTTTTTGTCGAATTGTTAATTTTCTATTTTGTGTGCGAATGGGTGACTTTCAGGGTAGGATTCTTATATGTGGTATGTTTTTTTTGTATTAAAACATGTGATGTTTATTTGAATATTTGGTTTTAAAATGTGTTTTTATGTTTTTATGTGATAAATGTTGGTTATCTAAAGAAGGTTGTTTTTTTGTCACACATGATATTTCATGTTGTGTTTCTGAATGTGTAATATGAATTTTTTCAATGGTGTGAAACATGTATAAAATTATATTTTGTGTGTTATAGAATTTTAAATGGTATTTTCCCATGAAAGAAGAGTTGGTTTTAATGTGATATTTTCTTCTCGTATTCCCAAAATGAGATTTAGAAATTATGATAGTGGTGTGAAATTAAATTCGAAATGGATTTCTGGATTTGACTAGACTTAGTAATTTCGTTTCAAATGAATTCTTGAAATATGTAATGTTTTTAATCTTAAGATATGTTTTGGTGAATTATTGGAATAATGTAATGTTTGTAATTGTGTTTATAGAATCTGTTTTTTATAATTCCATTGAATTTTTTTTAGAAATTAATTTTTTAGTATATTTGGATTGGAAATATTAAATGCCCAATTGAATGTTTTTATTATATTTAATGGTGGGTTTATATGTGAATTGATGTGAATGATTGACTAGAACCATGGGATGTTTTATGAATTTTGTTTCATAAAAAACACTTCTTATGGGTTTGGGGGGAATCATGACATGTTTTGGAAAATTTATTGGAATCCCAGGTTTAATGATGGACTAATTGGTATTTTTCAAATGATTTAGGAAGTGGTTTGGAACATAGAAAGTATCAGTTTTTAGGTGAACTGTAACTTTTGAATAAATTGTTTTGTTGAAGATATATATTTTTATGTCAGTTCTGATGCATGGATCATAATTAGAGACAATGAGAACATTGGATGGGATCCTAACCTATGGATCGTGCATGGAAAAGTTGTTTTATTGAGACTATTAGGACATTGTATGGGTTACTATCTAATATATTGAACATGAAAATGTTGTTAGATGTGGTTTCAATACCATTTCATGCTATGAATTATTATTATTATTATCATGGGATTCATATTTTTCATCTATAGGGTTGATTTATGGTTTCTTATCAACCTTGATTAGGAATGATAGTACCACCATTGACTTGATGGGACATTGTGGAACGTGCCACTAGAATGACTTAATTAGAGTAGCAAGATGGTTATTGAATATGGAGACGCACTACATTCTTGTAGGTGAGTCTAATTGGATTATATCCATGGATCTCATAGTTGATGTTTTGAAAATAATCATGAGCTATTTCTTATTTATTCTCTTTATTTCTACTGCATATTGGACATTGGTATTTCTAGTTCTATTTACTTTACCAGTTTCAATTACATTATAAATTACCATATTTGATTATCTAATTGGGTTTTACATTTTATTTTTTCTTTTAAATGGGTTCTATAGAGTAAACCCATTTTTAAAAAGTAATGATGCTTGTGTTTTTTAAAAAGTATACATTAAGAGAACTATTTTTCGTAATTTTACATGAGTAAAATATATATTTTTGGAATATTTTTAATAAAAATGTATATGAAATATTTTGGGAATGAAAATTTGTTGAATGGTTGGTAATAACATATTGAGATATTAAAGATCACACCCTACATGTACCATTATGTATTGGTAGAACAGATTTTTTTTGTATGTTCTAGTTTCCTATTCTAGTTATATCTATTTTACTCTTGTAGAAGGTTGTTCATGTGTATTGTGGTGACCAAGAGTTTATATGGAGTTCATGTGGCGTGGTTATGTTTTTTTTTCATTCAATTATTATTTTTAGATGTTTTTCATTCTATATAAAATTATTTATTTATTGATATTCATTTATTGTTAGTTATGTTGTGTCATCAGTTTGTCTATATTAACCAGTTTTCTATGGGAAAAATCATTCCCAATGTCAATACATTGATTCCAAATAGTAGAATGAAAACTATGACCATCAGTAAAACCCTTCAGGACATTTATATGATTGGGTAGAATTTATGGATGGATGGATCCTTGCTGGTATCATAACATGTGGTTCGTCTTACCATCAAATAATGAATACATTTGAGTATTTACAAGAATTCCACTCCTCCTCAACTATAATTGGAAACACACTCCCCTCACTTCATCACATAGCTCGATCAAATTTAATCTACCAATAATGGTATATTTTTCTAACAAAACCTCATCATATATCCTATATGCTTTAGTTTTTCCATAAATACGACATATCAAGGCTTTAATAAAAACATGAGGAATATTCCCCATGAACATGTAATGTTTGGTGGTATGCATATTTATTTTATTTCATTCCCCATCTCCTTCAATAATTTTTGTAAAATTATGATACAATAACCACTATATCATTCATATACATTGATTTTTATTTGTTAAGTGTATGACCTAAATCCTCATACACATCCATTAAATGGGTTTTGATATAATAGTTCTTGTTATAGGATGACTAACGCCTCATGACTCAATGTTATTAATTTTTCCATTACCACCGTTCAAGGTGGGGAGGAATGATCAGTTATAATTTTTATTATATAAATATTATTAAATATGAAATTATGATTATATAATTATTTTATCTCACATAACATCATTCTTATATTTTTTTGAGAATATGATTATGTTATTCTTGTGTACGGAAGACTAGATCCTAGTGAAGGGGTGTCATTCATTAATAATTTACATAGAATGTATTAAGGAATGTTTTAACAAAAAAATTTAATATATAAGACATAATCATGATTCTAAAAAAATAATATATCATTTACATTTCATTATTTTAATCCTAAATTTTATTGTAAACATCATACATGTGTGTGTATTACCTATCATCTATACAAAAGGTGTATTTCAATTCCTTCACAAATTTTTATTGATTAATTGAAATACATATATAATGATTATATATGATAATTGAATAATTTTTTACATCAAATATAGTATTAAATCATGATATAAGTAATAAGAAAAAAATTAATAAGTCCAAATATATAAGAAAAACAAAGAGGTTCTTACCTGAAATGTATCTTTATCATGAAATTGATAATAAGTAGATAAAAAAAATTTATAATAAAGTATTTTATGGAATTATATAAATTAATATGGTTATTTAATATAATTATAATATATATATATATATAATATAGGAGGTCAAATAGTGATAAACCAAAGTGAAAGATGAGTTAACTGTTTTTCTCTCATATCACTTTTTTTTGTGAGATTTATTCCAAAATCACCATTTATTCTGGTTTTGTGTTATTTATATTATACATGAATGTATTTTATTATTAATATTTAAATTTATTTATATTAAAATATATAATTGAGTACTTGATAATGAATTATTATAAAACTCATGAATTAAATTTTAGTATTTTTATTTATGATATTATGAAGTAATCATACCATTGTTTACATAGATTATGACTTTAATCTTTTTATAATGTGATTTTAAAAAAATCATAATTAATCTTTGTCATTTGTTGGAAATTTATTTTCATCCAAAAACAAGTTTTATATAAATATTTTAATTTTTTTACATTATAAAAAATATTCATTAATTATTTTTTCCCATTTTTTCTTTTTATAAAATAAATTAAAATAAATATTATTATCACATTATAAACATGGATCATTTTAGTCCTTTTTTTCTTTATAAAAGGAATGTTATTTACAACACATATAGAAGTAATTGGCGACATGAATACAATTTCATTAAAGCTTCCATAAAATGATTAAGTGGATATTTTGATGAAAAATATTTTCTTAATATTCTAAAATTTTAATGATATTATAAATTACATGAAAAGAATAAGATTTTTAAAATGTGTTTTTCTTTAAAAAGTTGTTTTAAATATTAAAATTATTTTACAGTAATGATTTTTGGATTATTTTTTAATATTACTTTGACTCATCAATGTCATAAATTCCTTTTTATACTTATGATCTAATGGGGATATTTTTTTGCGATACAATCCTCATATTTTCTCATAAGAGAATATGATTTATTCAATAAAATTTGTATAGGACATGTTTCTACTACATCAGTTAAGCATGTTTTTATGATATTTTTATGTATCCTTATTTAACTACATGGGTAATCCATGTTTCATATAGAATGACATGAATCCCATTCCTTTTCCATTGGTTAATAATGGAATGATTTGAATAATATTTGTTTTTATTTGTTTTATGATGTAATTGATTATATTCTTACATTATTCACATTATGTTTCATGGATACAACTTATATTATTGGGAAACCCAGATACAATCAGGTGAGCCTATTAAATATTACATTATATGGTGTCCAAGTTATTTTTGTGTGATCCTGATATAAGTTATACAATGGGGTGTCCTAGATAGTGTTGTGTGATCTTGTTAAATATTATAATAAGGGATGGTCCGATATTACTGGGGGAGCCTATTACATAATACAAGATGGGTGTTCCTAGTTATAATTTCAATGAATTAGGTAAAATAACTTGTCTATATAGAAAATCATGGAGTTTTCTGATGGTTCATCATATGTATTTAATTGGGATATAGTTATTTATGACAAGTGATTTGTACGATTTATAGTGTATAATGATCCAAGATACAAGATCCTTTATGTTGTGATATCAATGGGATTATAATGGTTATTTTGATAAAGACTACTATCAAATTGATCATGAGTATTAATTCTATCAATCCATTCTATTTCCTTATCTTAATATTTCATTATCGTCATATTAATGGGTATGATCTATTGTATTAATCTCTCATGAGGTTTTATTATGACATCATACCCTTTCTCACTTCTTACACTCGTTGATGAAATTTAAATTTTAATGCTTACGTTTACCCATACTACGAATTTGGGAAAAAAAATTTGTGTTTTAATTTCCACAGTTTATAAATAATGAGGATGGAAAAATTATTTCCTGGTTAGATTTAATAATGATGATGACGATGTATTATTTATAAAAAATAAATGCTGTGTTATGTGGGGTAATTTCTATTTTAATGTGAGGGGTATTTTTTATATAGTTGTTTTCCGTAATTCTATAAAATTAAATATATTTATGCTCATTTATAGAATAATTTATGAATTTTTCCTAATAATGTTTTTAGGTTTTTATGGAAAAATGGTTCAAAATTAACAGCCTCAAATCTGGAAATTTAATGTTTACAATTTAATCTTCAGATCTAAGAGTGTGTTTTCTGGACTATTATAAAAAAATAACATTTTAAATAATATATACAATATGAGAAAGAATTGATAATAAATTAATCATTCACCATAGGTTCATTTCGTTAAAGTGTGTCACCATAATTATCATTGAAAAACCATATCATATTTAATGGTAAAAAATATTACCACAAATATAATATTTTAGGACTAATAACATGTTTCCCAATGTATCCCACTTACTTTCTATAGTGGAAAAGGATACACATGTTTCCTATAGAAGATTAGGCCCAATGATGTGTATCTCATTTTTCTATAATGAGATAGAAATATTTAACTAATTTATTATAGGATAACATAAGATCTATATATTACATGGTGAAATCCATATATAGTGTACCCCAATATCATAAATCCTTCACCATATCATCACATCATTAACCATGTAATGATAATAGGTTTCATAAACATTTTTATATATTATCTTACCATAACCCCTCAAAAATAATTGTTTCCCCTAATTATTTTGTAAACATAAACCATAACAATCAAAAAGATTAAAAAAGAATTTTATATTCCATATTATCCCTATTAAACCTAATGTAACACCAATGAATATAATCATAGATTAAAAATGATTTTGAAATATTTAATTTGTCATTTCATGAGAACTATATACATTGAATTTGAAAAAATATTTTAAAACATAATTCATTTTCAAAATAAATTTTAAAAAACAACATTAGATACCTATTAAGAATACCTTAAATTATTATCAAATATATCATGATGAAAAAATACGATCCATTTTTAGAATCAATTTATAATAAAAAAAAATTAAAAATCATTTTATTTAAATATACACTTGTAAACATATAATAGAAAAACAAAAATAGTTAATTGGACATAATGTATGAATATAGAATTCATGACAAACATGTTAAAATATTGCATCCATTCACATTTTTGGGTAAAATCCATGAATGATTTATGTGGAAAACTACATGAAGATTCATTAATATTATTTATGAATGGTAATACCTAGGTGAAAATTTCATTGATAAATAATTTTGAGGATTATAATCCATTTAGAACTCATTTGTAGAAAACATGAGGTTATTAGAAATTGTTTTTTGGAATAATATAAAAAAAATTTGTTTTCATAAATGAAATGTTTTTTTACTATTGAATATAGAAATAATGTAAAATATAAGGAAAATTTTTATTTTAATAAAATTAAAAGAGGAGAATAAATATCTTTATTTTCTTGTGTAATGGATCATAATGTTTCATCATCCTATGTAGAACCATAATCTTTACTAATAAACTTTGATATTATGAAAAAAACACAAACAAAATTCAAAACATTTATATTATTAACCCTATGAATGATATATCCTAATATATATATATATTATAATATAATTAAATTTAATCATATCCTTAATAAAATACATACACTGGTAGTATATACACCATATAAGAGAATGATGCTGGGAATATAGCATTTGTCTCAAAGAAAATATAATTGAGAAAGAAATTGCATACCTTGTAATGACCCAACAATGTGGGGATCTATCCAGAAATACCCAAAGACTACCTCCATACGAATGGGGATAGAAACATGATTTTAAAGGTATAACTAGTATGAGAGGACATTTCCAAAGTACATATATATATACACACACATGAAAAACATCTCTAGGATAATTTTTAGAGGAATAATAATAAAAGGGGAGACATCTATAGAAAAACCGATGAGTGAAAAATCCTCTAGTTAATTAAAGATCTAGAAAAATAATCTGAAAATTTAAAAAAAAATTATATGTTTTACCTCAAATGTGTTTCTACCAAAAAATAAGCAGTCTCTAAATTGATAAAACGATGTGGATTTAAATCTTGAATCCCCAACCATCGTATAAAGTCAAAGGAACTTGTTATCCCTAATCTATACTATAATAGAGGATTTCATGTCCATCATATCTGTAAGACATGCCATATGCGGGAAAATACCTTGTATGGGTGAGTATATGCATACTGAGTAGAATGATACAAATTCAAAAAGGGGGTTAGTAAGATACTTGATAAGAATAGATAGCTCAACCCATAGCAAGATACTAACAAATTCCTTGAACATTGATATATATATATATATATATTACAAAAAAATGAGAGGGAAATAGAGCTATCATATCATAGAAAAAATAAGTAAAAGGGTCTTTCATCTGTTCTTTAATTCTATCAATGATGCCCAGTTTCTCACACAATTCTCCAGAAGAAACATCCATATGGAGACTCAAAATTCAAATATGCCATAGATTCGTCAAGACACAATATCTAGGAAGATGGATCATTCAATAGAACAGTAGGAGTGTGTCAATAAAATAGCGAGTTACCTTTCCATTACTCTGGAAGTGTTTTCCATACTGATTATTGTGATAGGACCCATTATATTACCAGTTTGATGATGGGAAACAAAATGGAAATGATCTATACAAGTATTACTTAAGAGGGTTCCACTATGATTGTAGATAATGGAACGATTTCTTATGACTATTAGTGGGCTCCTTACTGACATCCATTACTAGAATCATGAACTACATATAAGGATGGTGCAAGCCAAATGAATGAGGACCCATGTTCTACCAAGTAGGAGGGTTTTACATTGATAGTCGGTAAAAGACCAATTTTATTCCCAATAATATTTTGCAAAACTAATGTTCGAAGTCCCTTTACATTACCTTTTGGAGGATTCCAATCATATATTTGATTAGGGACCCATGCACTTCCCAGCAGCAAGGTTCCACTGAAATGTTCATGGAACCATTTACTGATACCGTGGGAGGGTGCCACTCAGATTTTCAATTGAGAACTCATTAACAAAAAAAATAGGAGTGTTCCACTCTAATGGGTGAGAATCAATGATTTTAAAACCAAGAGTTTTCCACTATTATTGTTGATAGAGGATCTAATCCCTTCTTAATAAATGGTTTCCACTTTAATGTCTTTAATGATATAATCTGATCATTTCCATCATTGAGAATCTCTTAACAAAGTTCCATTCTAAAAATATCTTACATAGAATCTTAAATTCCACCATGAGGGACATTGACACATTCTACATGAAAAAACACATAGGATATGATACTCATGGAAAAAAATACAATTCCAACAGAAGTAGAAATAATAGGTCGATATTTCCTATAATATTAGGTTAAATGACATGTATGTTGACCCATATAGTGTGAGGTACCATCCTACATCCAAGAGATTACCCTAAAAGAAAATGTTTCACAATACATTTAGACCTATATGGCATTCATGGGGACAACACGATGTATCTCATCCACCGGAGGTCATACTTGTTCTCTTAGTCAAGACCCCATGAACATGAATGTGCTCATGTACCACAATAAAAATCATGTCATCCCCAGATAGGGCCTTTCCCAAGTTCTTATACAACACCCCATTTCTTCCTAGGGAAGGACACTTGGTATGTGGCCCGGTAACATGGCAAGTGTTCCTTAACATTTTCTAAACCCAATTACACCAACCATTATGGAACTACATGGAATGTGTTTATCATCTTGCATCCCTTACAGACTGGGATTTCACATAATGATATATCTAATACATTGATTACTAATATAGACTATCATCTAATAAAATATTACTAACATTATCCTAAAATAAAAGGGTGTGGCTCTGTTGAGTCAAAAAAAAATTCCTTATGTGTTTTCCATTCATGTATTTATTTAAAATCACACCACTATATACTAAGGAAACTCATATTTCCTTATGCTTTATCTTAATACATTAAATATTACTTATTCAAAAAAAAATTATTCTTACCAATGATTTCATTGTTCATTTTATTGTTTACCAATTTAAATCTTTTTATTTATAAATTGTAAAATTATATTTCATATCTAAAACCTCAATATCCTTTAAATCATTAGTTTTAGAGTATTCTATTTTTAGACTCTGAATACTATGAAATTCATTTTCCAAAATTTCTGAAATTTTGACTCCAAATTATCAGTAATTTAGACTCTGAATTCTATGAAATCATATCTCTTAATTCTCTCAAATTCAGATCCCAAATCCTCTGAAATTCAGATTCTTAATTCCACATAATTCAAACTCTAAATTCCTCATAATTCTAACTCCAAATTCACCATAATTCAGACTCTGAAATACGTAGAATTCGGAATCTGAATTCCCCAAAATTAAGAATCCGAATTCTTAATATTTTAGATTCTTAATTCATTAGAATTCATAATCCTAAATCTACAAGATTTAGTTTTTGAATACATTGAAAAATAGAATCTTAATATTCATGATTTATAGTCTCCAAATTATTTTTTGCACGAAATCCAAAATTTTATTTTTCTTTACTGGACTCTAAATTTTTTTTTGGTTATGTAACCTTATTTTTCATGTTTTACTATAGTAATGAAACGACCTCATACATTATAATTCTTATTAACTATTGTTTAAGTGACATGTGTAATGGTACATTTGACATTCAACCAAAAATAGGACTATTGGATGATGGAGCTGAACGTTAGTGAAATTCCTATAAATAGGATCTCATTTTCGGTGGATCACATTTGTGATTTCATGCAGCTGAAGTAATTTCTAGAGAGAGGGAATCTCATTCCTTGTGCGTACTGAACATCTGGTTCAGATATCTTCATGAAAATCAGATTTTTGTTTTGTACAATCGAGGTGTTCTGCGGATAAGAAGACAGAGGTACCGACTACATTAATGATCGAGGACATCAAAGTATAGGAAGACATAGGATCCAATTACATTTATGTTATAGGGATTATAGGGATAGCAAGACAAATTCCAATATTCATATTGAGGGCTTACCCTGGTGTGGGTAAGACATACATTCTTGAAAGTATAAATCAATGGACCTTTTATCCATGTTTGTTGGATACCCTTCTCATTGGGTTAAAAAATTTCATAGTTTTTACTTGTTTTGTTTCAAGTGTTATTTTTTTGTTTTTTGATAAAGGAAGAAATTATATTCAACTTATACATTCTTTTTATTTTGTATACTGTGATATGAAAGATTCCATACGCTTTAAGGAATAATCTTTTCCTTTTAATCATACATTATGTTTCATTTATGGAACCAGATTATCGAAACCTAGTAAATTTGTAGAACTATAAGGGGTCTTGTGAATTTACCCTTTTAACTTTATTGTACATAGTTTTCCACATGGTTAAAAACGAATTTTATTAAACATGCAATTCTCCCCCTATTGTAATTGATAATCCACATTCATATTTTAATCCTATAATTGGATTCTGAACAGGACACTGAAATACTTATAATCACATATATGTATTCTTGCTCATGTTTTCATTATACTAAATATTTTATTTTCTTTGGATTTTTATACTTGTTTACACACATTATCTATTAACATATATTTGTGGAATAATATTTTTATTTATATGTTACGAATGAATGTCAGTTCGATTGAAAATCTAAATGCTACTACACAACCAGAATTTGATCAGAATGATTATGAATATTTGAGAGATCATATGAAGACCTTTTTTATTAATAATGTAGTGGAAAACTTTATCATTATTACTAGATATTAAAAGGTTATGATAATAAAGTCAAAACATTTACTAGTCATGAAAATTCAGAATATCAACTAAACTACATGGTAGAATATAATTTTGGTGTTCCATGACTAGGAAGTTATATTGTCATATTTATTTTGGTGAGGAAGAAAATTGTATTTTGATGAATTTGGAGGATACTCTTTTGGTACATCAAAAAATATTGAGACTATAAGATCGATTCATAGAGAAAAACAACATGTATTTCTATTTTCTTTAGTGAGAACTAGTGTTTAAGGTACATCAATGGTTTAAGAATATTGTTAATAGTCTAAAATAATTGGGTGAGAAAGGTCATGATGAAGATGATATTGTGGAAAAGATCATAGATATCATTCCTAGGGAGTGGGAATCTAAGAGAACAATAATTTATGATAATAGGAATGTATCTCAAATTACTCCTAATGATAATTTAGGGACACTTCTTCAACAATATCCAAGAATTAAAAGGGATAATGATATGTATAAGAAGATGAATGTAAATAGAATTATATACCTTACTACTTCATATTCCTAGACCACTGAAAGGATTACAAGATCCCTCAGTAAAAAGACACTATTTTATTAAAATCTAGAAAAATTGATCATTCTTAGAATGATCTAGAAAATCATTCTCAAAGGATAAATAGGATAATTGGGAAGAGAGTCATTCCATATAGATCTATGAATAAAGAAATAAAGTAGAAGAAAAACATAGAAGTCACTGGTTATGAATGGAAAAGAGTATGGAATATAAGGCCATATTGTCATATTCTTAAGAAAAGTGATTAAATGGAAAATAATTCTAAGAGGAATAGAAAGAAGTACTACAATGTTAAATCTAAGAATGCTTTTAAAGAAAATAAAACCTTGTTTTCCAGTAGGGATGACTCTTCTAATGAATCATCGGAGTATGAATCATCTTTTAAAAATAATCTTGTTCTAATTCTCAAGATACCTATTGAAAATCATTATATAATGATCAAGGTACACAATGTCGAATCTATAACTAATGAATCATTGAATGAAAATTATATTTATAATAAATATTATGAATAATTGGATGTAGAATATTTTTATTATAAATATATTATATTACATACTTATGAAGAAGTATCTATGTTTTCTAAAAATATTGAGAAACAAAATTCTAAACTCTAGTAAAAGATTAATAAGGAAAATTCTAAAAAAAATTCATACAAAAGAAGAATCAGATCTTTCCAATGATCATGATAAAAAAATTATTGATTTTGAATTTATTTCAAAAAACCTTGAAGAAGTTAATTCTGATAAATAAAAACATTATAAGGATCATGAAAATTTAAATAATATGATAAATATTTTATTGACTAACTCGAGTGTAAAAAATAGTTTATTTGGGGATAAAACATATTTATTAGACTGAAGATAGAAATATTTTCCATGAGGAAGTGTTTGTCAAACTTTACATTAGGTATGTAAAACATTGATAAAATGTATTACCAAATTCAACCTCTAATGAAAAATTTTGGTTTTGTTAATACTAATTCTAAACCAGTTTTTAGTATTAATTATTTTTTCCCTCAATGTACTCTATTCTGCAATAAATGTATGTCTTGTGGATATTTCGAAAAAATGGTTCTTTAAACAAAACTCAATCTTTAGGTCTTTATAAATAATATTTTTCTACGAAAATGTTAATACATAATAATTTCTTTTCTCATGTTTTCGAATCCATTAATTTTTGAGTTCATAATGTTTAACACTATAATTTTCAAGAAAATAATGATTGCCCCAATAGAAATATGTGGTACATGAATAGTAGATATTTATAGCACGTGACTTGTAAAAGAAACATCATGGAAAAAATTTTCAAGAAGAAAGGAGGAAAAGTAAATTTCATAGATAATGCTAAGGGAGAAATTAGTGATATAGGTAACATTGTTTTTATTGGAAAAACATTTATTTCATTTTTTTATTAGTTTATTTCTTTCTTCATAACCTTATTATCATAATTCAACTATGTGATGATTGTAACCTTGTGAATTTTAGGAATGATAAGTGGTCAGTACACAATTCCATGGAAGAGATTTTCTTAACCAATAGGCTAGATAATTTATACTCAATAAACACAGAAGACCCTAGGATCCATGACCTATATTTCCATAGTGAAATAGAAGACTAATCATGGTTATGTCATATTAGGGTATGACAATGTAACCTTAGGATCTTATGTAAACGCTCTAATAAAATACTAGTTAAAGATATACCAGAGTATAGGTATGATTCTTCATTAGAATATGATATTTGACAATAAAGGAAGGAATATAAATCAACCATTAAGTCAATCGGTGAAGTCCTAACTTCTAATGCATTATAGTAGGTGCATATGGATCATTTTCGTCCAAAACAAACAGAATTTATTGGTGGAAAATATTTTTTATTTATCATAGTTGATGATTACACATGATTTACATTGGTCTATTTTTCAAGAAATTAAATGAGAATATTTTTATTATATTAAAATCTTTAGATCCCATGGAAAAAATGAGAAAAACCTTCCATTGATAACTATTAATATTGATCACGAAAGTGAAGATCAACATTCTGATTTTGAAAAATTATGTCGTAGAAAATGTATTACTCATTACTTATGAGCTCCAAGAACCCCTAAAAAAATACTGTTAGTGAAAAAAGAAATAGAATTATTCAAGAGATAACATGATCCATTTTGAGTTAGTATTCTATAGAAAAAAAATTTTGGGCTGAATCGGTAAGGACTTCTCTTTATAGTATAAATCGATTTTCGATTAGACCTTTTCTTAATAAAACCTTCTACGAGTTATAAAATTGTAGATAACCAAGACGTTATTAATCCAAGGTATTTGGATGAAAATTATTCATTCTAAATAATAATGATAATTTACAAAATTCAAAACAAATTCTGATAAAGGAATCTTCTTAGTCTACTCCACAACTTCTAAGGATTATAAAGTTTTCAATAAAAATGTTTGCACAGGTAAAGAAAATATTACATGTTAAATTTTATGAAACTAATAAGTTCTTAACAACCTCACCCTATATATAAGAAAGTATTTTAAAAAAAATGTTTTTCAACCCTTGATAGAATATTTTTCAGATAATGTAAATGTACAAGAAAATGTTTCTGAGACATTTACCATAGAATATTTTTTACAGTATGTTGATGACAATGTAATAAAAAACCATAATATGTTGTTTCTTAAGAACTATCCCAGTGATAATATCATTGGTGATGTAAATCTACCTTTATTGACAATAAGTTCCTTATAGAACTATGTTTAACATCTATAATTCAATTCATAATTAGAACCTAAATGCACTAATGAGGGTTTAGGTGATGATGATATGATAAAACACATTCAGGATGAGATAAATGAATTCGAAAAGAAAAATGTCTGGACCATGGATGATAGAACTATGGAAACTTCTGTTATTGGAGTTAAATGGGTCTTCAAAAATATTTATGACGAAAATGGAATAATAGTAAGAAATAAAGACACATATGTTTCTAAGGGATATAATAAACAAGAAAGAATACACTATGAAGAAACATATGCTCTAGTAGCTAGAATTGAATATATCTATATTCTACATTCCTTTTCCATATTCATTAACTTTAAACATTTTCAAATGGATGTTAAATGAGATTTCCTTAACAGATATGTTCAAGAAGTATTTTTTGTTTAACAACCTCATAGTTATGAAGATACAAAACATCATGAACATGTTATTAAACTTACCAATTATTTATATAGACTAAACTATCCCCTAATGCCTTGTATTATAGACTTACTAGATTTTTGTTACAAAATAATTACATTATGGAAAATGAAGATCAAACCAAAATTATAAAGAATGATAAGAAAAATGATTTTATTTTTAGATCTATGTTGATGAAATTATATTAGGTTCAACTCAACAATATTTAACTGATTCGTTTGAGAATGAAATGAAATCAGAGTTCGAATTGAGTATGATGGGTGAGATAACAGTTTCCATGGATTTCAAAATTTTCAAAAACCAAATGGAATTTATATATCTCTACATAACTATATATATGATCTTTTTAAAAATTATCGATATTACAACACTAAGAGTATAAATACTCCCATTGGTTCCTCAAATTCACTAGATCTTGATGAACCTGGGAAACCAGTGAATCAAAAATCATTTAGGGGTATGAAAGGTAGTTTAATATACTAGAAATTTAGATTATCAGAAATAATGTTTTCAATATTGTTATGCGCAAGTCATCAATCCAGTCATATGGAATATTATTTAAAGGTAGTGAAAATAATTTTTCACTGCTTAAATGGAACTAGGGATTTAAGACTCTTTTATAATTCCTGAAATGATTTTGTTTTTAAATGATTTTTCGATTCTGACTTTGTTGGATGTTGAATGGATTGGAAATGTAAATCATGTACCTGTAATTTCTTGGTAGATTCATTAGTCTTTTGGTATTGAATTAATCAACAATTAGTAGCTCTTTTCACTGCTGATGCTAAATATGTAGCAGCTGAAAGTTGATTTGATCATGTGTTGTAGATTCAACACACACTCACAGACTATGGTATGAGTTTTTCCTAAACAAAAATTTTTTGGGATAATATTAGAGCCATTTTATTGTGTAGAAACCGTACACATTACTCTCTTTCAAAAAACATAGATATAAGGCATCTAATTCTTATAGATTATACACAAAAAGTAGATATCATTATTCAATTAATAATAACTCAAGATCAACATGCAGATATTTAAAAAAATAATTACCCTTTGATGGATTTGAATACATTAAATAGATGTTAGGAATGATAACAATGGATGAATCTTCATTATTAACTTCTTTTTTAAACCGATCTCCATACAGTATGAAAATCTTTTTCATAGTGGGGTTTTATTTTCCTGGTGTAAAATATTTTTTGTAGTCAAATTTTTTTAGAATCCAAATCTTATTTACATTTTTTAAAAAAGGGGTTTTCCATAATATAATGATCTTCAATACGAATCTAACTCATTATGAATAATTATCCCAGTAATCCAGAAGGTATTATTTTTTTATTAATCTCTCATAATTATTTTTTATATTCATAATTTTATCTTGTTTATGAAATTCTTTCATATTTAATTTTTCATCAATATGAATTTTTATATTAAAAACCTCAAACGATTATATCCTACCAAAATCGTACTTCGGTTATCATCTCAACCGTATGATCTGATCAATACTACTTCAACTGTTGGATAAATCATGGATGTTGAATAGTCAATTCAAACGAATATAAAAGGACCCCCTGTTTATTGTCCCATATCGATCTTCATAGCCTTTGCATGGTGATGTTACCCCCCCCCCCCCACCACATAATGCTATTCAGAATAATTAGGTTTTCCTTAAAAATGTTTATTGATGCCTCTCCTCAGAAAGAAATGTCGACTGTAAAGAAAATTTTATATTGGCCGATATACAAAGAAAGGTCGGTCGGTCTGAAATTATATGATAAGTATACCTCTATAAATTCAATGAATATTAAGATAAATGGATGGGAAAGCCTATGTTTATCGAAACCAAAGAAACATGATCCAGTTTAAGTGGATTTGTTTATTGAACATTATAAGTCAGCATGTTTTTTCAATTATTAATCAAGATATATGTTTTCCGTCATGTGTTATGAAAAGACCTACCTCCTTTACTACAACAAGGCCGAAAACAAGATTTGAATTCTTTTTAAGGGAGAAGTAGAAATTTGTACTAACAAACTACTAGATGCTTCAGGATCATTTGATAATGAGAAATATCTATCATGTCTTTTTTTGAAAGTAGTGAAGACTCCGATGATTTTTTATATATCTACAATCTGTTGGATTCTTGAGTTATTGTTAGAAAGTTTTATAATTCTGGGAAATTTGTATAAGGACACCTAGAAGAATGGTAATATCAATATTCTAAATATCTTGGTGAACCTCATGATTATAAACCATGTCATGTATGTCATGGTTACAATTGATAATATAATGAATAGAAATTTGAAGTCTCAAATTATCATGTATCTGGCTATATTCTCCAATATTACTATTCTTTGTCTTAAATCATTCGAAATTCATTCAGTTCTAAGACATGTAATTTCAATGTAATGTTATTGAGTGATGATACATTAAGAAGGACGAAGGTTGGATTAAATAGTCATTATAGAGAATTATATGACATGTTATATGCTAAAATCGAATCTCATTCAAAGAAACATGAATTGGATGAAACATCCAAGAAGGGTGGAAGGAAGTGGAAGGAATAGAAACTAGAAGATAAATTGAAACCCCTGCGGCTACAGAAACCCAATCTACAAAACCAATGCTATAGAAGAAAAATTCATACATTAATGAAGTGGTTTCCATGTGGAGTGATTGCAATAAGAACAAGAAGAAAGGGTAGCCTATTTTTTGATTTGATCCTACTGAGGGAAAATCCATGAAGTTGAAGTCTTCCAAATATCTTGAGAAGCAATTAATATAAAACAATCAAAGAAAGATAAAGTCTGACGATGAGATAAAATAATCTATTCTCAAGGATGATTAGAAATCCTTTGAACAACATCAAGTACCATAATCGTTTTTGAAATAATCATTCCCTTTGACACAGTGAAAAAAGGTGGTGATTCGAAAACCACATCAATAACAATAAATATTTGAAGAGGAAGAAGATGAACAAGAAGATTATGAAGGAAGTGGTGACAAAGAAGAAATAATAGGGCTACTGTACAATTATTAGGAGAAGGAGATTTCATCTGATAATCATTCAATACAAACTTCTAATGTTGAGTCTTCAAAACTTTTTACTCCATGAAAATATTATATTGGTTAGGAAGAAGTAATGAAATCATCTGAAGAAGAATACAATAATGATTATTTCAATCTTCTAGATGATCAAGTGGATAATACTAAGAAAGTGGAATTTGAGGATGATAAAATTTTCCAATTATCTGATAGTGAGGATGAACCACCAAAACTACATGAGATCATTCAGAATGTCGATATGGTAAAGAATGTGTTTGTTGATTCACCTAGTAAATATGTGGTAAAAAATAATGATGTTGGTGATTAATTGAAGAGAAAATGTGAAGATATTGAAATAAAATCCTTACAAACCAAACACACTAATCTGTAATCATCCTCCATTGGACATGATTTAGTAGTATAGTCTTTGAAAACTTTGGTTTATAATATTCCTTTATTCTCATATATATATTCAATATATAAGATTCTTCAGCATTCATTCGATTAGAAATCAGATTTAATTTCATTGCTTTTGGATAGATTTGTCAGACATGATGGAGATTTTAAATCTTTTCTCATAGGAAATGATGCTTAAAAAATATCATGCATGAAGATTACAAGATGGACAGGAAATAATGTCGAAGTATTGAGATATTTTGATGAATTTCATTATAATGTTAATGATTCCTTTTACACATAAGATGGAATGATTAATGATCATACTATGAGTTTTTATGAATTGATTACTCTCAAACAAAAAAACCAATTGCAAGAATTCAAGGACTTGAATGGAATGATTAATTTTGTGGCTATGAATTAGAATGGGGAAAGGGATTACATAATTTAGATTGAAAAAAATTTGTTAAGAAAAAAAGTATTGAATGATCTGGCATAATATCTTATGGCTTAAGAATAAAAGCATAATTCCTTGGAGAAGAAAAATGATGATCAGGATCAACTAAAAAATTATTTTGAAGAAGATAAAAAGGATCTTTAGATGATGATACCATTGGGATGAAATTTATGGCGAGGGAGAAATAAGGATAATTCTCCCAAATCCGATGTTTTGTTATATTTTCTTCATTGTATAAATAATTTCAATCTTTATGGAATTTTCATTATTCTTCGTATATTAGGTTGTTTAGTACTAGTTTTTTAGGTACCATTTTTTTTCTTTGTATACATTTTTGAAAATCACTTAGGGGATAAAGGAATGATAAATAATTATATTTATATAAAACATTTCTCTATGTAAGGGGGACTTCATCTATGGACAAGTTATTATCAAAGAATATTTCTTTATGCAAGATAATATATAATCTCAATAATGAAATTAGTAATAATTTCCTTTGGGATGAAAAAACCTTTGAAGAAGTTAGTCATATTGGCCATGATTCATACGTAAATGGTTATAAGTTTTATTTTATGTTCATGATAAAAAACTCTAGGTCCTTATATTCTATTTCTTAAGGAAGACCGGGCTTTCCAAAAAAGGGGGAGATTATTGATTCAAAAAGGTTTCCTTATGATTATTACATTCCACTTTTTTATGAAAATCGCAGACACTCTATCTTCGGTGAAATCATATTTTGCCAAAGCTTTAACATAAGAATGAAAATTTTCCTTCCTTAAGGAAAATTTATTCTTACCTATTTTTGCATTATTCATTTTATAGTATATAAATCTTACAAATTTTATTTTTAAATGATAAAATTTTGTTTCATATCTAAAACCGTAGAATCGTATAAATCCATTATTTTAAAGTATTATATTTTCAAAATCTGAATTATATAAAATTGAGACATTGAATAATCTGAAATTTAGAATACAATTACTCTGAAATTCAGACTACGAATTCCCTGAAATTTACTCTCATAATTCATTGATATTGATTCTCTGAATTTTCGGATATTCATACACCTAATTCCTTATAAATCAAACATCGAATTTCTTAGAATTAGAACTCTGAAATCCTTAGAATTCTGATTCAATATTCCTATAAATTTTAATTATGAATGCATTCGAATTCAGATTCTGAAATCTATAGATTTCATCTTCCGAATTCATTGGAAAATATAATTTGAATATCCATTATTTATAGTTTCTAAATTATTATTTTCATTGACTCTGAATGTTTATTTTTTCCCTAGACCCTGAAAAATATTTTTGTTAAGCGAACTTATTTTTCTTATCCTTGTTATAGTCATGAAATGATGTCTTACATTCTACTTATAATTAATTGATGATTGAGTGACATTTGTACAGGTCCCTACAAGCATCAAGGAATAATATTTCCATTGGATGAGAGAACTAACCATTAGAGAAATACCGATAAATAAGCACTCATTTGAACAAGATCATTATTGGTTGTTCACTCTAGAGATTGCATGCTGTTGTAGTGATTTTTAGAGAGGGAAAGACTCTGAGGACCTTGTTCGTATTGAACATCTACTTCAGCTTTCTTCATGTAACTCTAATTGTTGTTGTGTACAGTCATGGAACTATAGGGATAAGAAGACAGAGGTGTCAACTTTCATATTGTTCAAGGACTTCTGATGATAAAAAGATATAGGTTCTGACAACCTAACTGTTCAAGGGCATTCATGGATAGCATGACAGATTCTGATATTCCAATCAAGGGATTAACCTTGTGTGGGTAAGACAAACATTCTTAAAAGCATTAATCAAGAGTCCTTTAACAATTTTGATTGATATCCTTCTATTTGGGATAAAAGATTTCATACTTGTTACTTGTTTTGTTTCATGTTTATTTACACTGTGTTTTGATAAAGGAAGAATCTATAACCTTTTTATAATTTCTTATTCTTTGAATACTATGATATACAAGATTATATATGATTTATGGTAGAACAGTTTTCTTATAATACATCTGTAAGTTTCATTTTTTGAACCATATTTCCATATTCTAGGAAGATTGTAGAACAAGATGTGGTCTTCAGAATTTACCCTCTTTAACATTGTTAATCATAGTTTCAATAAGGTTAAAAACATAAGTTTTTAAACATAAAATTCACCCCTATTTCAATTGATCATATACATTCAAATTTCAATCATACAGGCTCTACTCAATGTTAATAGCTGTCAGGATGATGAAAAATAGAATTACATCTGTGCATCAAATACCAATACACACCTCACATGCCACCCATGCCACACAATCACTAATTTGTATTCCCATCAACACAGTAATCACCGGAAACCCTTGAGTCATTCCAATCCATACATTGAATATTTATTCATGCATAAAATATTAATCAAATATGAATATAGGGGTCAAATCATGCTCAATACCACTCAAAAATATTGAAATAAAACCCTAGAAGTCATTATATGAAAAATGTGAATATCTATATAAATAAAGGCACAAAAACAAAGGTTAAAAATTCTTTTTCCAAAAATTTATATCCAAAAAATAAAAATTGTATAGGATTGGGTGATAGAAATTGTATATTTGAAATAAACAAATTATAGATCACATTTAAAATGAAAAAGGTGTATAAAATTTTTCTAATTTGATGTACATTTTTTAATTAAGTAATATCTTAATAACTTTTTTAATCATTAGGTTATAAATACCCATATGAAATTCCCTAACTCAATATTGGATTTCTTAATTAACAATTACACAGTCTCTAATAAAGGAGGATGATTTGTTTCATTCATCATGCCTCAATTTACCTATATCCAAATGATCATTTTCCTCATATCATTATTTTAAAATCACACATAGTATACATGTCATCTCCATAATACCATATTTGTGAGCATAACAATTTAAATATTCTAGAAAAAAAAATTAGATGTTTTAAAATTGAGTAATTAAAATTAAATTATTAAATTCATTCAATTAATATATTTTAAATTCACCCACCAACATTTTCTCTATCTTCACACCCAATAATAGACATCATTAGGTGTCACCTATTGTAAAATATCATTGCATATTCATACATGATGTAATATTTATTAAAGGAGAATTTGTTTAGTAGTTATATTATTTTTTCTATTTATCCATATAAGCATGATATAATGTTAAATTATTATTTTTATAAAATTAATTCTGGGCACAATGGTACTATTAATTATGTTCGGTCTTAGTACCTACCTTAATAATGTTTATAAATATAATTTAATGTATTATATGGAAGAAACAAGGTCTGTACATTTATCCATCATTAAATATTTTTATCCACAAAATGAACAAACTTTGAAAAAGGGTAGGGATTATGATCCTTAATTTGGATCTCCCACTCCAAGGAGCTCTCCTGCAATACTCCATGCATAAAAAACAAAAAAAAATTGTCACAAACCAACCCTGTTACCATGGTAACCGAATACCTTAGCCTATTCTATCATATCCTGAATGGAATTCCCAACCCCGGTCTGTTGGATTATAGAGCTTGGAATATTAAATGATTAATGCAGGAAAAAAGATTCTACAAAAAAAAGATATGAAATAAAAAAAGTAAGTATGAATACAAGGAAAACACTGTAGGGAAATGTGTACCATAACATAAATGACCATAATAAATCCAATGTAAGACCACATTATAAAAGGTAAGATGGTTAAAACCCAGGTCCTAGTGGACACAAATATCCATGCACAATGACAAATAACTATTACCACCTATAATTAGGGTTTTACCCATGCTCAAACCTAGAAGAAGATCATCTAAAACCATACTAAGCTACATGTATGCTGTAAGTTAAAATCAATGTATTGTCTCAAAAAAAATTAATATTATAAATTTAATTAAGAAAATAAATCTTTTTGTTTTAAATTACATAGAATTGAATTTCAAAAGAATATTTAAAACAAATCATGTTATTAATTTTAAATTATTTAAATATTATATAAAAATGTCTTAAAAACATTCTATATAAAATAGTTTATATAAATTTAGATGGATTTTTTAAAATACTATACAAACAATTGAATACATTTCAAATACTAAAATTGATAAACATGTTCATATTCAAAGAGGTATTATAGTTCAAGTCTATTGTATTCCCTCACACATGATTAAAAATAATGTAAATATATTTACACACAATCCTCAGAAATTCGTCAAATGGGTCTCATAACCATCATATTAGAGATGTGTACTTCTATATATATAGTTTTAGATTTTTAAATCATAAAATGATTATTATCTTGAATAAATAACTAACTACCTAGATATCATGTATTATAATAACAATCAGTGATGAGAAATTTATTTCATACTGTGTAAAATACAATTTAACACATTCTTAAATTTCTATTATTCCTCTTTTTTTAAAAACAATGAGTTTTTACTTAGTTCATGCCTTTTTCAAGAAAATAACTCTGGGTTTATTTCAAAATATATTTATGTAATCTTTCTAAAATACCACTTTTTTTTAAATTTCATCAAAGTAATTTCACAATATAATATTTACAATTTAAATTTTCACAATTCTTTATCTATTCCAAAAACAAACCCCAATTCATTAGAGTTTGTAAATTTTACCTATTTTTTCCAAATCAAAACATAATCGCAATGTAAATGGAATTATGTTTTTAATAAACTAAATAAAAAAAATTAATTTTACAAACAATTAAAAATTTAGGTCAAGAAATTTGTGTTAGTCACATTGGATATCATATATAGAACCAAATTCCTTGGGATTTTAAGATCACGAAATAAAAAGACAAAATACAAAAAATACAATAAAGAAAATTGAAAATTATGATTTGAGAATAATATTACATTCAATATCCAAAAAAATTCGAATTAGATACTCCATTAAGACAATGATCTATAAAACCGTTGAGAGAAAATATGAGAGATTGTGAGATAAATAATTGGAAGAAGAATCTTACTAAGAATAGATCAAAATTCTCTCAAATAAAATTGATTGAATTATATAGAGGTTTGGAGGGGGAAAATAACCAATTAAATCATCCACAAATGAAGAAGACGTGTTAGAGTTTTACAGGTCGATTGTGCACATAAAACAAGGATTTGGGATTTTAAAATTAACTTTTTGATTAATTAAATCACATACATATGGTGTGTTTAGAAAGGCCAAAATATTATTAAAAACTTATTCCATAACCTTATATTACCTTAAAATGGTTTTTTAGAGTATCTCTTTAATGTTCAATTTGGTTTTCAACCAATACACTAAACATCATATCCATTATTTACTTAGTTTTCACTATTTTGACTAGGAGGATGCACAGTTCTTGAAAACCATGTGCCAACCATGCAGAACCCATGGACATCCAACTATTTCCTAACATTAATATGAAATAATCCAATCAAAATACAACTAAATATTGTACCAAATAATGGATTGTGAATACCTAAGAATAGTAAATGAATGATACAACTTCTCCACTATTCGAACATTCTATCCCATGATAGCCTATTATGATGCTTCAATTTCTTAAATATCTATCAAATTCCCTCTCATCAGTGCCTCCATTTCTCATGTCTCATGAGTATCAGAAACAAGTTTTCATATCAATTGATCCAAATTTATCATCCTCCCATTAAATAACACTGTTTCCAAATCATAATAATTTAATTGTTAATTAGTTAGGGATAAATTCAGCTGGACATTCATATCACTCCATATTATAACATGATACAGATCATAATGATAATATCTTAGTTGTGATACATGAAAAAATTATGTATTGATGTTAACATAAATGAAGGTTCTAAAAAGTAATAAAATATTCCATCCTAGTTAAAAACCTCAAAATCTCCCACAAATGAAGTAGCATGATTTTGTTGCCTCCCAATACATCGATGACCCAACATAGGGGAATCATTCTAGAACACATGAACCCTAAATAAATATTCTATTCTTCCAAAATGATGACTATATTAATACATATACCAATACTATTTCGTAAACATTATCAAATGAATCAATCAAATAAATGTTGTAATATCTTGATCAAAAATAAGTCTATCCACAAAACCATTACCTATCTTAGACCAATACGACATTGACAAATAAGGCAGACTATACAGGGACTCAATTAGAACCATTCTATTTTCATATTGGTAATAACTATTATATGGAAACAGAATGAGAACCATATGATAACCCCAACCACAACAATGTCCAGAATGCAAGAACAATTCATATGCTCATGAATCTATAAATATCATTCTTTCTGGCCATCCAACTAGGGATCATATGTCATGCATAAACAGACTTGTGACTTGAGTGCCTTATAATGTCCTCTGCAAAAAGGTGAAGTGAACCAAGGATACATATTAGAGAATATATATATTGAAACTCCATGAAAATGAGAATTTTCTTTCACATCGATATTTCATAACTCCTGAATATTAGTCATGTCACGAATTTCTATAATGAGTGCCAATTTAGTCATCTCATTTATTGTATCCCATATTGAAATACTATACATTATTTTACATGAAAAAACAATCCTAATATCTATATTTATCACATATGATATCCAAGTCATCACTTTAAGTTACTAAAGAAATCATAATGGCCTTTGGTGCTTGACCATGACTTTCTGGAACACATAACAATGAGAGAAAAAAATCAAAAATGCATCGTATCATACGAGGAAACCTGAATATACACTAAAAGACATATACCATCATTGTGGTTATTAGGTTAATTTCCCACTAAGTTTTATTTAAATCCACCACCACAACATTCATAATCACTAACATCTAAAAAAATGTTTTTCATTGAATATAATGCCTTCGATGGAGAGTGAATAGTCTGGTATGGTCTACACACCATACAAAGTATCTCTAATTAGGAGAAAATCATTATCAAGGAGTTTTTCTATTGGATCAACTTTAGAAGAGTGGATTTAAATTAACAGGTGGACATGAAACCCTTAGCCCCCCTGATTTATAGAATCCAATATGGAAATGTACAAGGAGATCTATCAAGTTCCCTTATTTTTATGATTATTTCAAAACATGGGTTGGATGTTTGATTCTAAAAGAATCCATGATGACATTCCATTCCCTCATGTTATAGGTGATGTAAAAGATAAATTTTTTCAGGTACTCCTCCCAATGACTTTGGTGGATATTCAAAAAAAATTAGAGAAGATATAAATCATGATATCTTAGTATGAAAATGTAACGACCCAAAGTTTCATTAATGGAAAATCCCTCTTGATCATATTAAATGTCACTTTATATAAAATTTTTTTATAAAAAATAAACATAATTGGTTTTATGATATGAAATGTGACCGTTAATTTTATAGTCGTTGAACAATGACCACATGACTAGTATAAATATAGGAGTCTAACACATCCAATTTTACATAGACAAACGTAGCGATGGCCTCATCCAGTAGAATTTCCCCATATATAGCCACTTTATCATAACTCAGAAAAGACGTGGTATCATTGGGCTTCACTTCCTACCAATCCCAAGAAGAGCTTCAACATGCAACCTCGAACAGGACCATCTATAGGAGAAGTGGAAGTTGATAGAAATTACCAATCGAGCGATGTTATTCGAGCCACCCAAAGAGTCTGTCACCATCGCACACCTTACCCTTAGGTCTTTTGCGGCTATTTTAATGGGTTATGTGACTAATCAATAGTACTATGTACATTAAAATTATTTTTTTATATAATAATGAATATAATTTCTTGTCATTATTGATACATTGTAAATAGTTTTTAAAGTACAAATGGTGCTTTTAGTTGTGATTTTATTAAGTAATATATTTTATTAAATTAATGGATTTCTGAATTAAATAATTTTTAATAAAATATTATTATTAATATTATTAGATTAATTTTGTTACATATAAATGATCATATAATTGTATGAATTCAATTATAATTTTTATTAAGGTTTGAAAGCCATTTTTGTCAAAACCCGTGAATTTTTTATAAATGTCCATTATTATTTTAAAAGTAAAAATTAACATATTTAGAAAATTATTTATATAAAATAAATTTTATTTTTGGAATATGGATGATTAAATTATCCAACGGTGAATTTTTCATAATTTTCTGAGACAGTTAAATTTTTTTGTAAAAATTAAATACCGCTTAAATATATACTGTGTTTTATGAAATTATAATGACTGAATAGTGATGTAATAAAATACTATAATATTTTTTCCGGACAATATATGTTTTATCATTAAAATAATGTGATTTTGGGTTTGTTTGTCTTACTTTTCAAAGCATTAATGGACCCCTCAAGACTTATTAAACAACTTGTCTTTTTAAATTTATTTCCATGGGAGTGTGACTCACCTCCACATAACCAACCCTAGTATTTTATGATGTTCGGACCTTGTCCTTATAAAATATTATTTTCCTCTTTTCTTTGGCAAAAATAATTGGCAAAAACCTTGGGATGGTTTCTGTTTTGGATTAATTTAATGTAAGGGGTCCCAAACATAAATAATAAAGAATTCACTCACCATTCCTAGATAATCCCACCCAATCTCCCACATCCTCCTCACTCAAAGCCTTTTGAGTTTGTTCATCCTCTTCCATACTCTCTCTATAATCCTACCATGGGGCCCCAAGCTCCCAATAAGCCTATAAAAAGCCTCTCTCTAGACATTGGAAGCACACTTCCAAGTAAGGGTTTTTTCTTCCTTTTTTTGTGTTTGTCCAATTTTCTTTAAGTTGTTTTGCCCATTTAACTTCAATTATGAATGTTGGGGTATGGTTTAGAACCTCCCTCATACATCCCTCTTTATGTTTGAATTATGTGAGTCCCTTTCTCTCCCATTAAATGCCTCTCAGGTACACCCGTTACTATGCCGAAATTCCGAAAGGAACTTCTCTATCCTCTTTTACATTCAAGCAATACTTTTGTATCATGAATCTAAATTACATTAAAATTGTTGGTACATTTATCTATATGACCTACTTACTTTCTATTACATGTAAATATGATGAGGAACCCCTTTCTCTCTAATCAACAATTTTTATGAATTCTTATGTCACACCGTTACACTGCCGAAATCGCACCGACTTTCTATGCCAATGTCATTGTGTAGTGAATACCATGAACATTTCTCTATCAAGGGTATTGACCTTTATGAACATTTACATATTTATTGTAATGTTTCATGTATGAATTACACAATCATTTACCGTTGAATAAAGGGTTATGTTTTATTAATCCATGTTTTATAATCCATCTGGAACACTTATGCATGAAATGAAATGGTAAGAATGGTGCACCAATATAGCACTCCAATGCATTGTGTAAAGTATTGTATCATGATACATCATGTGAAATTAGTTTTTACTCATGATAATTCAAGTGAAACTATGGTTTACTCGTGATTTATGTGCAATGAGGATTTACTCATGCTCCATGTGCAATGAGCCTTGGCTCATGCTAATTCCAAGTTAAGTGTTATTGCCACATTTCCATGTTATGATTATCATACATTATCATGCCTTTTTTGTTCATGTTTTCCTTATGATATACTGATATGACTATTGTCTAAAATGTATTGTACTCCTCATTTTATTCCATAAGTACTCCTTTACTGGCCTTTATAGCTCACCCTTTTCTTATGCATGTCCTCAAGTTATCCGATGCAATGCTAAGTACGAAGGAATGTAGTGGTCAAGTAAAGGATGTTTTTAATAAAGATGTTGTATTTTATGTTTTCAGTTTTTATGAAATGATCATATTCCCCAAAGAAACTAACCCCATCGATCTTATTTGTTGTATAAAGTGGTGTTTTCTGTAGTAAATCATGTTTATGTTGTAAAAAAAAGCAGGGTTGTCATAGTTGGTATCAAAGGATAGTTTTGGTTATTTTTTGAATTAGGATTAGAAAATCATATTAATGCCGTAGATACAAGACTATGTACAATAAAAACTTCCCTATGTTTTGTTGAGTATTGAGTAAGTGTGTTATCAAGCAAATACATCCCTCTATGGATATGAGCAGGTAGAGGCGGCTCTGGCATAGATGTATCCCAGGGTAAAACCTGGAAAAAAAATGCTTTGAGCTAGTCTCGAACGAGAACTGGTGCACGACAAAGGGCCATGCTACACTCATGGTTACGACACCCCCGGGGAATATGCTTTGGTAAATTCACAAGCATTGTGTGAAAACTTATTATGGGAATTAAAAAAATTCCCCTAAGAATATATGATAGAAAGTAGATCATGAAAAGCCTAGATTGAAGCCTATGGACTCATGAGTTAAGGAAATGATAGTTTATTTATATGTCATCAACTTTGGCCTTTGGATTACTCTTTATGTGTTACCCCTAACATTCGTTTTATTCTAGCCAATGACTGGTAATAGGAGGACTCGAGCTAACAACTGATGTGAAGATCAGTGTGATGACTGTACTAATGAGATGCCCAATCCAATAGGAGCTGGAATCACGAACATTGTCATGCTTCTCTTTCAGCTCACTCAAGCATTGAATAGAAACACAAGTCAAGATGAACGTCCAAACCCCCCTAATAAATAACAAGTCGCTATCGAGAGCTTCATGAGACAAAGGCCTATTACTTTTAGTGGATCATCTGATCCCACTATCATTGAACAATGGATCAACTACATTGAAAAGATCATCTTCATCCTTCAATGTTCTAAACAAGAGAAGGCTCTCCTGGCAGCTTATCGTATGGAGGGTGAAGCTGATCAATGGTGGACGTTGATAAAAAATACGAAGCCTGAGGAGGATATCGAGCCGTTGTAATGGAAGGATTTCCGGAAGATGTTTTTCGATAAATATTTTCCATTCACCCTCGGGCATAAGATGAAAAGCGACATCCATTCCCTCAAGCAGAAAGATGAAGAATCTGTTGGAGCATACGAGGTAAACATCACAAGGTATGCACAATACGCTTTCAGCTTTTTCATTACCCCTGAATGCAAGTTTGACCGCTTCATTTTGTGGGATGAAGCCTAGCCAGCGAAAAGAATTAGCAATCCGTCACTTCGACAGCTATAAGGAAATTGTCTGATGTGCCCTCAAGGTCGAAATGGAGATCGGAGAATCCAAGTGGTATCATGGGGATAAGAAGCATAAGGTGGAATTAAATACTGGTGGGCTGATGGATAAATCCAATGATGCTAAGAAGATCCACCACCCCACTTTCCAAAAGTACGGAAAGAAGCACCATTGAAATTGCCTTAAGGGGATGAGGAAAAGTTTCAGGTGTGGAAGAGAAGGGAACCTAGCTGTTTACTATCCGCAAGAAAGGCCCGCGACTACAACAGAGGATTGGAATTCTCCATTCAAACCTAAATGATTTGTTCAATTCTAAAAATGCAAATAACATGGTCATTTTGCAAATCAGTGCCCCAATCCAAGGGTTTTCAGAGACAACCAACAACCTCCAAGGCAGCAAGTAAGATCTTTTTCCATCACTTCTGCTGAAGTGTACCCCGAAAACGAAGTGGTGAATGGTATGATAGTTATTCATTCAAAAATAGTGAACGTAATTTTTGATTTAGGTTCTACGCATTTTTATATCTCAAAATTTTAGTAGAACAATCCCAGCACCACCACAAATCATGGAAGTGAATATTTCAGTGAGTACGGAAAATGGATAAATCATTGCATAAAATAATTATAAGACCTCCCCTATTATAATCCATGGATTGAATTTCCCGGAGAACCTCGTTATACTCCCCCTGGTGGATTTGATGCAATTCTTGGCATGGATTGGCTTTCCTTATATAAAGCCAACATAAATTGTCGGGAGAGTGAAATCACACTCTATATGGAGAATCGACCCTCAATTCGTTACTTGTGTAAGGAGGAAGATGAATCTCCTTTAGCTCCATTATCTCAAGCGTGGATATTACTACCTTATGGGTATGCGTATCTAGATCAGATGATTGAGTCTAAGGATGAAACAATCTGTGAAGAAATGCCTATTGTGAGGGAATTCGCTGAAGTGTTTCCCGATGAACTGCTTGGTCTTCCTCCTAGAAGGGATGTGGAATTATCAATTGAACTTATTCCCGGGTCTTTACCAATATCCAAGACTCCATATAGAATGGTTGTTGTAGAGAATGAAGAGCTAAAGAAACAACTACATTAGAATCTAGATAAATGGTTTATACGCCCAAGTGCTTCACCATGGGGTGCATCAGTCCTCTTCATTAAGAAGAATGATGGCTCAATGCGTCTTTTCATCGATTATCGTGAACATAACAAAATTAGAATAATGAAAAAGTGTCCTCTCCCAAGAATTTATGACTTGTACGATCATCTGCGTGGAGCATAATTCTTCTCCAATGTAGAATTGCAGTCGGGATATTATCAAGTAAGGGAGAAGAAGCAAGATGTCCTGAAGACTGCTTTTCACACAAGATACGAGCACTATGAATTCATAGTAATTCCTTTCGGACTCACCAATGTTCTAACAATCTTCATGGACTTGCTGAATAAAGTCTTTAGATATTACCTAGAAAAATTTGTGGTAGTCTTTATAGATGATATTCTAATATACTCCAAAACCAAGGAGGATCATGAGGAGCATTTAAGAACTGTACTAGAGACTATGTGCATGGAGAAGCTCAATGCAAAGTACAAAAAGTGTGATTGCAGGTTGATGGATGTAATTCTTGGGACATATCATCACAAGAAATGGGATATCTATGGATCCCTCCCAAACAGTTGCAATTGAGGGATTGCTAAGGCCATAATCGGTAACAGATATTCGTAGTTTCTTGGGGTTAGCTGGATATTATCGACGATATGTGAGAAATTTATCATGAGTTTCCAACCATATTTCCCAGATAACTCAAAAGGGAGTAATGTTTTCATGGAGTGTTGAATGTGATGAAAGCTTCAAGGAGTGGAAAAAGGCATATCACCTTGCCCATGCTCACATTATACACAAGTGGGGATCTTTTTGTGGTATTTAGTGATGCTTTGAAGAAGGGCTTAGGATGTGTGATGACACAATATGATAATGTGATATCCTATGCCTCGGGGCAGTTAAAAATCCATGAGCAAAACTATCCAACACATGATCTGGAGTTATCGGCGGCGATCATTGCCTTGAAAATCTGTTGGAATTATATCTATGGAGAGAAATGTGAGCTATATAATGACCACAAAAGTCTTAAATATATATTCAAATAGAAAGAGTATAATATGCGCCCGAGAAAATGGATAGAGCTCATCATGGATTATGATTGTTCAATCCATTACCACCCTGGGAAAGTGAACTAGGTAGCAGAAGCCCTAAGTAAAAAGGATCCAGCGATTCTATCAATGATGACAATTAAGAAGAATCCAATATTCATAGACTTGATGAAGATGGATATGGGAATCATAGAGAAGGAAAAATCATCAATCCTTTCAAAAATTATTGCTCAAATGCCTCTTTTGGTTAGGTTAAATGATTCTCAAAATAATGATGTGGGAATTCAAGAAAATGTGGGAGCTATTGAAAAAGGGGAATCCCTAAAGATTACTGTTAATGAAGAAGGAATTGTGTGGTTTGGGAAAAGAATATGTGATCCATCAAGTCCAGAGCTGACGAAGGATCTTTTGGATGATCCACATAGTTCGAATTTATCTATTCACCCATGGAGTACAACGATGTATTTAAATCTATGAGAAAACTTTTTTCGGGATAATATGAATAGATTTTCGAATATACATCAATGTGCCACATGTGTCAGTAATTGAAGGCATAGAGGCAGATGTCTAAGGGGATGATGCAACCAGTGCCCATACCAGAATGGAAATGGGAAAACATCACCATGGACTTTGTCACCAGACATCAGAGGACATCCATAGGCAACAATGAAATATGGGTTGTTTTGGATCGTCTTACAAAGACTACACAATTCATTTCTATTCAGGAGGATTTATCATTCGATCAACTCGCACGGATATATATCAGGAATGTGGTAAGGTTGCATGGAGTAACACTATCTATTGTGTCTGACCGAGATCCAAGATTCACCTCTATGTTTTGGAAGAGTCTTCAACATGCTCTGAATATTGAACTGAACATTAGTACGACCTATCATCCTCAAACTGATGGCCAGTCCATGTGGACTATCAAAACACTTGAGGATATGTTGAGAGAATTCTATGTGGACATTAAAGGAGGATGGGATAAACATCTTCCTCTGGTTGAGTTCTCTTATAATAACAGTTTCCACTCGATCTTCCAAATGGCACCAAATGAATCCCTGTATGGGAAAAGGTGCAGAACACCGGCATGTTTGGATGAGGTCGGTGAACGTAAGTTGCATGGACCAGAAATGGTAGAGGAAATGGTGGAGAAGGTGAAAAAAATTCACCTGCATATCAAGGCATCCCTGAGTCGACAGAAGAGTTATGCTAATAATCATCGACGAGACCTTGAGATTACAGTTGGAGACATGATTTTTCTACGCATATCTATGTGGAAAAAGTTCATGAGGTTTGGAATGAAAGGGAAGTTAAGTCCAAGTGACATCGTCCCCTTCGATATTCTTGATCGTCTCGGGGTTGTGGCCTATCGACTAGAACTTCCGCCTACTGTGGCCAATGTACATGATGTATTTCATGTATCCCTCTTAAAGAAGTACATACCAGACCCTTCACATGTACTCTCATCTGAGGTGGTAAAATTGGAAGACGATCGTTCTAATGAGGAGCAACAATTGAAGATTGTAGATCGTATAGAAAAAGTTCTATGAAATAAGTCAATGCCCCTCATAAAGGTGTTGTCGAGAAACCACATGTTTGATGAAGAAACATGGGAATCAGAGGAAGTGATGAAGATGAGTTACCCACATCTGTTTTAGAGTTAGAAATGGAAAATTTCAAGGGTGAAAGTTCATAAGGGGGGAATATTGTAACGACACAAAGATTCATTATTGGAAAATCCCACTTCATATTATTAAATCAATCTTTATATAAAATGTTTTTATAAAATTTCAAATTCAATGGTTTTATGATAAGAATTCAGACTGTTACTTTTATAGTCATTGAACAGTGATCACAAGATTATTATAAATATAGGGCTTTAACACATCCAATTTTACTTAGACAAAAGAAGCGATGGCCTCATCCAGTAGAATTTTCCCATACGAAGCCCATTTATCATAACTCAGAAAAGAGGTGGCATCCTTGGGCTTCGATCTTGACCAAGACCAAGCTGAGCTTCACCATGTTAAACTTGAATGGGACCGTCTATTGGTGATGTGGATGTTGATAGAAATTACCAATCGAGCGATGTTATCTGAGCCATCGCAAAAGTCTATCACCATCTCACACCTTACATTTAGGTCTTATGTGGCTATTTTAAGGGGTTATGTAACTAATCGATAGTACTATGTACACGTACATTATTTTTGTATATAATAATGAATATAAATTCTTGTCATTATTGATACATTGTAAATAGTTTTTAACATAAAAATTGTTTTTTAGTTATTATTTAATTAAGAAATATATTTTATTAAATTAAGGGTTTTTTGAATTAAAAATTATTTTAATAAAATATTATTATTATTATATTAATTTTTATATATATAAATGATCATGTAATTGTATAAATGAAATTATTATTTTTATTATGGTTTGAAAGATATTTATGTCAAAACCCGTGAATTTTTTATAAATGTCGGCTTTATTTTAAAGTGAAAATTAAAATATTTAGAAAATTATTTAGATAAAATAAATGTTATTTTTTGAATCAGGATGTTGAAATTATCCAACGGTGAATTTTTCATAATTTTCTGAGGCAGTCAAATTTTTGAGTAAAAATTAAATACAGTTTAAATATATAATTGTTTTATGACATCATAATGACCCCATAGTGATGTAATAAAATACTATAATCTTGATTTTCGGCCAATATATGTTTTAAAATTAAAATAATGTAATTTTGGGTTTGTTTGGATTAATTTTCAAAGCATTAATGGATACATCAAGACTTATTAAACACCTTGTCTTTTTAAATTAATTTCCATGGGAGTGTGACTCACCTCCAAAAAAGAAACAATAGTATTTTATGAAGTTAGGACCTTGTCCTTATAAAATATTATTTTCTTATTCCCTTTTCCAAAAACCATTGGTAAAAACCATGGATGGATTGTGTTTTGGTTTAATTTAATATTAGGGTTAACAAACCTAAATAATAAAAAATTCCCTCACATTTCCTATATAAACCCACCCAAGATCCCACATCCTCCACACTCAAAGCCTTTGGAGTTCGTCAAAACTCTTTCCTACTCTCTCTATAATCCTCCCAAGGTTCCCCAAGCTCCCAAGAAGCCTCTCACAAGCCTCTCTCTAGCCTTTGGAAGCACACTTCCAAGTAAGGGTTTTTTCTTCCTTTCTCGTTTTTTTCCAATTTTCTTTAAGTTGTTTTGCCCTTTTAATTTCAATTATGAATTTTGGGGTATGGTTTCACACCTCCCTCATACTGACCTATTTATGTTTGAATGATGTTTGACCCTTTCTCTCTCATAAAATGCCTCCCATGTACACCCATTACTATGTCGAAATTCAGAAAGGAACATCTCTCTCCACTTTTACATTCAAGCAATACTTTTTTATCATCAATCTAAATTCCATTAAAATTGTTGGAACATGTATCTATATGACCTAATTACTATCCATTAATTTTAAATATGATTAGCAACCCCTTTCTCTCTCATCAACCATTTTTATGAATTCTTATGTCACGCCGTTACGTTGCCGAAATCGCACCGATTTTCTAAGCCATTGTCATTGTGTAGTGAATAGCATGCCCATTTCTCCATCAAGGGTATTCACAATTATGAACATTTACTTATGGATTGTAAATTATCTTGTATGAATTCCACATTCCTTTATCATTGAATTAATTTTTATGTTTTATGAATCCATGTTTTATGATCCATGTGGCACACTTATGCATGAAATTAAATGTTTAAGAAGGGTGTGCCCTTATAGCGCTCCAATGCATTGGGTAAAGTATAGTATCATGATACGTCATGTGCAATGAGTGTTGAATCATGAAAATTCAAGTGAAATGAGGGTTTACTCATGATTTAGGTGCAATGAGGATTTACTCATGCACAATGTGAAATGAGCCTTGGATCATGTTAATTCCATGTTATGTGTTGTTTCCACATTTCCATGTTATGATTATCACGATTTATCAGGCCTTTATGTTCATGTTTTTATTATTCTCTATTGATATGCCTATTGTCAAATATGTATTGTTATCCTCATGTTATTCCATGTTTACTACCTTATTAGGCATTATAGCTCACCCTTTTCTTATGCATGTCCTCATGTTATCCCATGAAATTCTAAGTACGAAGGAATGTAGTGGTCCTGTAAAGAAAGTTTTGAATAAAGATGATGTATTTAATGTTTTACGTTTTAATGAAATGATCATAAGTCCCATAGACACTAAACATCTCGATCTTCTTTGTTGTATCATGTGAAGTTTTATGTAATAAATCATGTTTAATTTGTAATAAAAAGCAGGTTTGTCATAGAAAAGATGGTAATCCATTCTACAAATAGATAATGATGCCAACCATTTTTAGTGTTCATCACAATTATTAGTTCATGGTCAGGGCTCAAATAATTATTATCATGATTCCTATGATGTATTGATCTATTAAAAATGAATAGATCACCATACATGAGAACAAAACCCAATCCAGATCCACATGCATCATATATGAACACATAGAACTAACTGACCTCTAAAAAATTATACACTACAAAGTAGTAAAATGATGTTTCTACAAAAAAAATAATTATGAATTTTTTTCACCCCACAAGAATGTTACTCCATTCTAAGATAGAATTTTCACTAGAGAATCAATATTTGAGAAGACCTTAATAAACCTATGATAATAACTGATGAAATTCAAGAAACAATGATTCTAGAAAACATTTTTAGTTTTCTACCATGTCATAAGAACCCAATTTTTTTTTGGATCATGTAAAATTCCATTTTATGACACCACGTGTTCCAAGAACATCACTTCTTGAATCGAGAAATCACATTTCTAAGGCATCACACAATGTTATTGATTTATAAAAAATTCCAGAAATTCCCTCAGATGATACACATAATTCTCCATGGAAAAATAGTATTCTAGGAAATCATCTAAAAATATGAACATGAAGGTATATTTATAATAATGGATAATTATTTTCACTATATACATAATGACTTCATTAGAATTTGATAGACCAAACGGAATGAAAAGCTACTCTTAATGGTCGTACCAACACTGAAAGGATGTTTTATGAATATCTGATTCCTTTATTCTAAACTGATTATAATAAGATCTAAGATCAATATTTGAGAACCACATCACCCATTTCAACTACTCAAAAAAATAGTCAATATGTGGAAATGGATATTTTATCATTACTTTCACATAGTTTAGTTTTTGATAATAAACACAAATACAATGTGTTCCATCTACATTCTTAGAAAATTTAATTTTCACTGCCCATGGTGACACAGATGGGAATATAAATATATTATCTAGAAGATCATCCAATGGATAATTAAACGTGTTCATTTCAATAGGTAACATTTGGTAGAAATAAATAAATACTACATGAATACAAAACACAAAATATATATAAATTTTTACCCCCCATACTAGTGGAAAACAAGTCAAATACATAGGGAAAATCATATTAAAATCAATGATAATGATTGTGAGATTTATGGTTTTATAATCTCTCTCTAGATCAAAATAAATTATAAATGAATTCCTCTAACCCTCTATAGGAAGGAAAAATTGTACTCAAACTCATCTCCTACTACCCTTAAGTGATATTTAAAACCCCAACATGTTATGTAATGGGGACTTGTCAATGAGACATTGAATCAATGATTTAATAGAAATGACCCAATCAATACTGAATATGACATTTAGAGGCTTCAGTTTGTGAAATAGAAAATCCTAAGAGTGATCAAACTCATATAGAGTTAAAACGCTTATAGGGCTACAAATACCCTACACTCTCTTAGTTCTATGGGGTCTATTAATATTAATCAAATAAGCTAAAATATCTATATGTACATTAAAAATATTTAAAATATAGGTTGAGAAAAAGAATGTGATCCAACAATGTAAAAACGTAGTGACTAATGTTGATGATACAGTTATTGAACTTCTCATAGTCATTAGAAATAAATCTTATTCCATTGAAGACAATTCCACTATGTGATGAAGCTTCATTAAAAATGCATGTGGATAGAACCCACTTCTTCATGGATTATCATATTGAACCACAATTTTAATAGAATCTAAGGATCCATTTACTCTACATATAGTATAAAATACATGGTATAACTTCTTCAATTGACCTAATAATCCATAAGAATCACATAACATAGGTGACATAGTGAAAACATTATTTGAGTGACTTAGAATTCCACCATTATAGAAAATCAATTGGAATATATCAAGAAATATAATGGGAATATAAAATTACTGCTATCGATAAATAACATTGGAATATTTAAAATTATTATAACCATTATAATATTTCACCAAATCACCACCTAGAGGGAAAAACCACCATTAACCCAGACTTCTCGACTAGGTCCATTTCAACCATCAATAATCTGTCCAACAAATCAATATAAGAAAAAATCATTAACTACAAAACCTCATTAATGTATATCATATATAAGAAAAATTTAGAACAATTGAGTATTTATTTTCTCATTTGATACAATATAATGTAAAAACTAAAAAATCTATTCTTAATGGGCTGCATAAGCTTTAACGGTCATATTAGCATACTAAGGTTTAGAAAACACAATATAATTGGATAACTACATCAAATCTGGAATGAAATTTACAGTGAAAATGACTTTAACTCTATTCACTCTAAGACCTCATGATTTTTCAACATCGACATTATATCCACGATATTCTTCTCAATTCCTCCAGTGTGAAGTTTGAACACATCATCCAGATTGCATTAGGTGTTTCAATGAGCTCAATCAAATGCATAATCCTTATAAACCATTACTCTAAATCATGATGATCATTGGAGCATTGGAGAACATGTGGATTTTGGAAATGTAACAACTGAGAATGATTCATAATGACATACCACAAATGATCCATAGCTAGAGCATGTGTGGGAACTTGAGGCAGTGCATATCCCAAGGCTTGTACAATATGCACAATACCCTCAACCAGGCCTAGGTCCATGAAAGAATATTCTCACTATTATTCATCACATGTACCCTCCACGATCCTATTAACACATCTTCTTAGAGGAATGAAACTTCACAACAACACTAGAAAATATATTAACACATTTACAATGATTCAAGTGGTAATTAATCCATGTATATAAAGACACAATATTTTTATTTAAACATATCCAAATAAAAAGTATGTAATATACTAAAACTAATCCTCAAGACATATTTCGCAAACCACCCTTGGGTACATAATGTTAATTATAGTAATAAATTTAAAGGAACACATTCTAAACTACCTTATAAGTCTCAACAAGATTACCCAACTATATGATGACATCATGGAATAATGCCTACCTTGCACCATTGATAACAGATTGTCCCAAACCAGAGTATACACATTGGTAAATTGAAACCCAAGATGGTCCAAACATAGTTTAAAGGGTGTTCATGATCCCTGATGTTTAGAGACGAGGTCCTAGAACCCTAGAATACGAATGAGTGGAAAAATTTTCTACAAACAAAATAGAATCAAGAATAAATAAGTTAGTATTAGTATAAGAAAAACTATTCTAGGATAAGTGTACCATATGTCAAATAGGAATAACTAGTTAAATGTATATGGAAAATGTACCTGAAAATATGATAACCATTATTATAATAGTAGAACCAACACTATAATATTATGTATTAACAACTAGAACCACTTCCATGTGGCACTTTATCTTATGTCAAACCTGGAAAGAGACAATCTACAAAAATTATAGGACACATGTAGTGTGTGATCTAAAAGTCCAGTAGGGTCTCACCATGGATTCAAAAATAAGATGCCACATTAAAATAACACAAAAAAGTTATTTCAGTTTCGAATAATTATGCTTTTTGTTTCAAAATAATATTTAAAAAAATTGTGACTTATATTTCAATTGATGGAAATACATTAAAAAAATTCATTAAAAATAGTTTATGTGTATTATTTTATATAAATTCACAAGGATTGTGAAAAATAGTTTACAAATAAAAATAATATATTTCAAATACAAACAAAATGAAACATGGTCACCCTATATTTGGTATATTAGTTTCAGTTTATGGGAATCTCTAACACTCTAATAGTAATCGTTGTAATATTTTTTAACACATCCCTTAGTCACTGGTCAATGAGTACTCATCACTATCCCATATAAAATGCGACCTACTGAATATGTATTTTTAGTGTTTAAAATAATCAATTAAGTGATGTTCTAAATAATCACTAACTAACATGGATTTCATGTGCTATAATAATAATAATAAATGATGGGAAATTTATTTTAAAATATTTTTAAATTAAATTCATTCCATTATTTCATTTCAAATAATCCAATTTTACATTTAAAAAACAAAACATATTTTTAATGAAATCATGTGTTTTAATGATAAAACTACCATGGTTCTACGGGAACCATTTTAATCCATTAGAATTTAATAAAAATTTATAATTAATTTCCACAAATCATATTTAGAATTAGAATTCAACAATATTTGATTTTACAATTTTCCATCAATATCATAAATACACCCCATTATATTTGAAATATGGGTTTTCCAAAATTCCTACCAAATCAAATACAAGTACCCAATTCACTAGAATTTAGTTTTTAATAAACCAAATAAAAAATAATTAAAATATAATAAAATAATTGAAATCAATAATAATATAGTAAATATAATTGGAAATGATAAATGTAATGACCGATCTTGTGATCAAAATATCGCAATAAAAAAATCTCTAACCAGGAAAATCCATAAATGATGATCTAAGAATCATCATTGATTCAAGATATGAAACAATGGTGATTAATTCCTCTAAATAACTTGAGAAATATAAATCCATAGTTATAAAAGTGGAGAGATATGGATATAGAGAACATAAAGTGGAAACGTACGGGTATGATGTCTAAGATTGTTTTCCTAGCATCGATTCCCTTATAAAGTGGACTAGTGGGGATAAAATCACCTCTTTGAAGCCTCTAAGGAGGATTAAATTGTATCATTATTTTGTAGGACCATCAGCTATTTAAAATAATTGTATCTATTTTTTAAATTTATTTTTTTATTAATTAAATCACATACATATAGTTAGTTGGATATGGGCACACTATTAGATAAATTGTGCTCCCTAACTAGTATCCACGTACTGATGGGGTTTCATGGTTCCCCATTGATGGGTGTACAATTTTTCATATGGTTTACTAACTATGAAACTCTTCATTTCATTTATTTTTATTTATTTTATTAGGATGGAACACTATTATATAAAATATTGCAGCTAACATCCACAACCTAATAGATTTAATAAAATTCCAAATTTTTACCTAATACAAACCTAAATGATATCCATTCAATTCATGATCAAAATAGGGTTTCAAGAATAACTAAAAATATTAAGAGGATGTTAGAATCCTATAAAATGATCAATCAACCATGTATTCTATCCTTTTAATCCACTGTCACAAACGATTTCTATCCAATAGTATATCCATTATCGATGTCTATATCATTATAGTAAATAATTTTCATGGGTTCATGCATGTATTTTTCATATGTGACACAAGGGAGATTCCGTGAATCATATCCAAATGTGGGTGTAGGGTGAGGAATTAAAAGATGTCACCAACCCTATTAAAGATATCAAATGGATTTATAATCCTCAGGGATAGATTTCCAACCTAGTTGAATCTCCTCAATATTCATTTAAGAAGCCTCTCAAGAAAATTTTATTTCCCTACTCAAAATATAAGGGCTCATATCATCGATATTCATTATATTACTATTTGATCAATGTTTTGTTCGTAATCTTGTGGGTTTATGGGACATTTTATATCATTTCCTTCACCACTTATGTCCTAAAAAGATATTCCATGCCAATATAAACTTAGTATAACAGTAACCTACAAGGTCTCCCATATAAATCCTCAAAATCCCAAATTCAAATAAAATAGTGGTAGCTGTTACGGTACACAAAATCTATTGGTAGAATTTGATCCTCCCTTCTGTAGTTGAAGTCTAAAATGATATTCCTTAGTATATCATCATGTACCTTGATAATTCACTTAGTTTTCCTATTTTTCATGAAACAAAAGTGTATAATCTTAATAATGTAGGTATTAAATTCATCAAAAATTCCTATTTAAATCCGTGATGGGAATTAGGTTTCATAGTTGAGTATATTATTGTAGGTAACTCCGTTATGTTGACAAATGTGATGAATGAAAATATTCCAAAAAATCTTCACCATAAACTAATATCTAATATCCCATATATGTGCTGAAATTATGATTTAGACATCTATCAACATTATGGAGTCATAGAATCCAAAAATCTAATATATTACCATTCATTATTTTCATGTATACTCTATCTCATTTACTCCTAGGGATTGAAATTGTTTTTAAAAAAATAATGGAACAACATTATCATCATTCACCTACTAACATGTGAGTTATTTGTGAGGCGAAATCAACCACGCTTTGTATAATGAATTCCCATTAAAAACTAACATGGAAGGCCTATGTAAATATTCCTTTCATTGAGATTTACAATCTAATTAAATGTTTGAAATTCAATAATCATCCCCCCCACATTGATAGTGGGACTATAGTAAATTAATTGAAATGAATGAACTTATTCCATCCTTTAGAAAATACATCTAATGAATATCCAAAGGATATATGTTCATGCAACACCATTAATTTTATGTATCCCAATTAGGAATCTGTCACATGATTGAGGAGTTTAAGATTCAACATAATAGACTGAGTGAAAGCCATACCCTCTTCCTCATCTAGGGCCAACTGCATGGATGCCACTACTTTAATGCAACCATCACCAAATTAGCCTGTGAATTCCTTCTACATGCTTCTTGAACCATATTTGACTTCCCTAGTATATTAAAAATCTAAAAGTGATATTCCTATGGGAACCCAATATAGTGAAACTTTGTTAGGGTTATGTCATGTTTCTTAAATAAATACCTTAATATCTAGTGTTATATGCAAACAATAAAGACCTATCCAAGAAGATAGTTCCTGCACATCCTTATAGAATAGACTACCACATTCTAAAATATTTTGTGGTTAATGTAATTCTGGTCATGGGGTCTCAACTACATTGACTTGTATATGATAAATTCATTTATCTGTAACATCACATATCTGAAACTAGATCTCAAGGAATCACAATATATTATGAATTCAGTTCCCTCTCCATATTGTCTCAATATATGATCAATCATCAGCTATATCCTAAACCCCACAAAGCCTCTATGTCACTACTTATTATAGGTAAATGGATTTCCTTTAGTTTTTAGGGTTGTAAAATGATATGAAATCCCATAAATGTCTTCAAAAACCTGAGGTAGTACACCACCCAGGAAAGGTTCCTCAGTACCATTGAAACAATCTTTGGTGGATCATAATAAATAATTTCACTAAACGACCCAATATTCTTATATAATGTACTCTCATAAAATGAATATTTTATATAGTTAAAATCATGTATCAAAAATTAGTACATCAATTGATTACAATTATACTACGTCCCTGGAAGAAAATCTAGTACCATCCCCATGTGATCTACACACACTTACTATAATGTAGATTATATGAGTATATCGTATTTCCACCCTCAATTTTAATACATTAAAAAATACAGAACATTTTCTTAATACATAAAACATTATACATAAAGATGCCCAAATATTATAATATCTAGCCCCTTTAGATACATAGAGAAAAACATGGTTACATAAGTGAATAACATGATCTCCCAAAAGGTTCTTCTGGACTAGAACCCTTCTGAGACACCTCAAACATCATACATATATTTAATTACTGGGGTATTAAACTTTAAAATGGGTGATCTTAAATGATAATAAATGGTAATCAAGGGAGATATATAATAATAATCATGTCAATAAGGGTATGGTAACATGATCATGAAAATATATGATCATGCCATATAATAGTGTACCATGTTCACCCCTTGTTCTAGCCCTGTATTACTGAAGAAAATTCATTTTATGTTCCAACGGTATAATATTATACCGAGTTTATTTCTATATCTATACATGTATATCTCATGAGATATAAATATTCACCCAATTATATTGCATAAAATATTGGTCCCACCCTTCTCATTGTAAAATCATGCATTCATTTACCACATTATCATAACTAACCATATTATAACCCATTAAATGAAATGGGTATTATAAACATGTAATCATAACATTACCTGTGGAAAGTGGCTTATTTCATAATCATTTCTTCTTGAACATAACACATGAAATAAAGAGGCTTTCAAAATCATATAACCATTGAAATATAAATATGTTACAAATGTTTATAACCCATGAATGAGAAATAGGATTCAAAAACATTTAACCCATGAAAATGAAATTGGTTTCATAAATATCATGTCATAAAAACATGGTCTATTAAGAGAAATAATATTAATTTGAACATTTAATAATTTTTTCGTAAAGTCTTGATTAACACTAATGGATGTTATCTTAGATGGGAAATAATTTTTAATGATATTTTAGTAACATTTCAATAGGAAAATATCATTTCACATCAAAAAATACTTTTTAAAAATTAAAACCTTTTTTAAAATAATTTAATTTAAATACATTTTAAAACATATAAAAAGAATAATAAAAAACTAATTTTTTTTAAAAAAAACCATTTTTTCCAAATAAAATTGAATTCAAATGTCTTTTGAATAAATTTTTAAGAGATGGTTTTTTGAATACAATTGATTTATTTACCAGAGAGAGATACAACCATATATTACATCAAAACATTAACATAAGTACCAATGATTATAATTATTGTACTAATACATGGATATATATATTTAATATACGCAGTATAATGAAATTATATAGTCTTTCATAGAGATAAAAAATAATATTTCATCGTGGGAAGCATAAACATAACCAATGTCAAAAAAATGATGACATTGTGTCAATAAACTCTTACAACATGGTAACTTGGGATCATTCACACCATGTAAGAAAAAAATTACATGAATAATAAAATATAATGAATGATAGTAAATTCAGTTCATAACAACTAAAATTGAGTTACATTCACCTTGAAAATGAATTTTGGTGCATATTAAAACATGAGTCTCAATGAATGAAAATTATTAAAAAACTACTTTACTAATTAGGTATCATTTGAATCCTAAACACCATGAATGAAATATTATAAAATTGTTATGTGAGTATGAATAAATTTAAGTATATGATATATAGATTATAATAATTTTCATTTAATACACTACAGAGAAAAGAAATAGTGGCGAACATTGTGTGTATATCATATAAATAAAAAGTGAGACGAAACCACCTTACCTTCTATATTAACTCCCATTGTACTCATTCAGAACTCATATATAATATGTATATATTTAGTAAAAATATATTTTAGAACCATATGATTCTATATTTGGTTTTATTTAATCTTTATATTAACGTAATTTTTAATAATCTTATGTTATCGTTTCACTTCTGAAAAAATTCACTCTATTCATCGCATGTGTTTTAATTTGATACATATATTGAATTTATACTTTATATCATGATTTGAAAAATTTTAACCAGGATAAGAATATAATTTATATAAATTATATTTTTATTATTATAATTTATAGAATATATATGTATGAAACAAAATACAATGTTCATAGAGACAGTAGGTTGTATGTACACATGAACACTATTTACATTTAATTCCCATGTTGAATGAATGAATGAGACATATATGTATATTTATGTATATATACCAATATTACTATAGATTTATGATATCATACATGTCTTAAATATTCATTAAATCCATCCTTAATACAATCCATGTAGTGTATGAACAGATTATTTCTCTTTTAGGGGGTGATAATCCACACATTATCGAATGAAAGTATCATATTTACAACAAATGGAATGTAAAAAAAGTCATGTGTTGTAAAAGGAATACAGAAGAGTAAATAAATAATAAATAATATATATAATATATAAATATATTTTCCATAATAATTTCCACCAAGAGAGGCTATATGGATAATTGAACAATCATCATTTAGTAAAGCGGTAGTTCATTGTTCAGATAAAAAATATGATCATTATCTATTAGATGGAAGTGTGTATTAGTATAGGTTGAAACCTCAGAATAATACATCCAAAAATATTTATGATACTGGTGTTATTATACAATAATATAATAAATTGTTTCTATGGTTTGGGAAAGAAAAATAAAACAAAGGATATTGAGAGAAGACATTACCACTTAGTCGGGTATGTAACACCCGAGACTTTTATGAGAAATATTCTGTTTTTATGTTATATAAATCATCAATGGAATCATTCACTACACACAACACTAGCTTGTCTTGATTTACACGCAACCACGGCCTTCCTCGATAGCTTGCATCGTACGCAATACCGTGTTTCACTATACAACAATATGCTATTAAAATATTATTAAAACTAGTCATTATGAATAGTACTAACTGAATTTTGAATTTTATAACATTTTAATTCAACTTTTACATTTTCTAGAAAGAGGTATAAAAGCAAAATCATTTTTTTGGATAAAAGATATATTTTTCAAATAATATAGTTTTACTGCATTTTGATGGCGCACCCACATTTAATCTAGTTTTTGACATGTTTATAAGTTCAATTTGAAAAAATAAAATTCATCTTTTTAATCAGGGTATAAAAATTTACTTTGGATAAATTTTTGATATATTTCTAATAACTTTCATATTTTGATTAATAGTAAAACTACGCTAATTTTTATTTAAAAACCTCTTTTTTCATTGAGATAATTTATATGGATAAATTATAATATTGAATGGTTTTAATGTATAAATAGAATATATTTTTTAACATTTAATATAATGTATGTCATTAGAATTAATTTCACAATGAATTTATAGGTAAAAACATCTCAATCTTTGGCAATGTTTTAACTTCTAAAACCTATTTTCTTAACAACGATATTTATTTTAAATTAATTACTGCAATATATATTTTTGAATTTTGAAAAATGGATTCCATATTCAGAATCAGTGGGTCCAAATTATGTTAATAGGATACTTTTTATTTTTGGGAATTATGAATAGTCACTACGGTAAATTTTATTTACCATAGTTAAAGGTAAATCGGGTAATTAAGGGTAAATATAGGATTATAATATTACCATAACACCTACAATAATCCTATTGGATGACTAAAAGTATATCCATATCACCTAAGGGTCGGATTAGATTTATTTAATGGACTTTGTTCCATGAAAATAATTTAATTATTATTAAAACCAAAGAATGTGACAACATGTCACTTTCTTAAATATTAAAAGTATAATAATTTTAATTTGGTGATAAACTTAATGAAACTTCTAAAATGAATAGTCTCTAGAAAGATAATACAATTATCTACATCATAGAAATTTATTTATAATTTTTAGGGATTAAATAATTATCATTAATTATGACACAATAGTGATGTTGAAATTATTTTATTAATTAATATATCAAATAAATTGTATTAAAAATATTAAAATAAAGATTATATGAACTATTTAATGTGATACACTAATTTTCTAGATTCATTTGACATTTTATGAATCTATTAAAGCTTTTAGATCGAACATATTGTCTTGTATATATTTTATTTAAATTAAAATAAATGAATAGTGTCAAAATTGACACTATTGTTATTTTATAAAAATAACATATTATAAAATTGTTTAAAAATCACAAGAATATTTAGAAATTATAAATTAAAATGTTCTAAAATGTCATAAAGTGTAAAATTAATGGAAATTCACAAAACATATGTAATTATTTATAATAATTTAAAATTTAGAATATTATTACCACAAATAAAATTAAATTGATAAATAATGATAAATCAAGTTGATAATGTTTAAAATAAATTCCTAACATGTCTAAATTTTATTGGTTGATGATATCACAACCATATCTCATCTAATATTCTGATATGAGTCATTTTTAATGTTTTTAATTGGGGTTGGGATTTAATATAAACTAATATTTCTTATATTTCAAATGGTGCCCCTCTCCTCCCTTATAAAAGGGCACCTCCTCCCTCTCTTCCTCACACCAATTTGAGCCTTCAAGATCGGCCAAACCCTGCCCATTTCACTTCCCCACATCCGTAGAAACCTTCTATAGGTACTGGTCTTATCAAAAGACCAACTCTTTTGCCTTAAGAGAAAGATTAAAGTAGGCACTTTGAGAAAGAGGTAATACCTTCTACCATTTTCTTCAAGTTCCATTCTTCTTATACACCCTCTTCTTTAGTTGTTTCCTTATGAGGTAATAACATCAGTATCACTCATAAACTGATATTTTATTATAAATATTAAACATCCCTATTTCACCTCTTATCCATCCTACGGAAAACGAAATCATCGCGCGTTCATACGTACGGAATACCGTCTCCACGCCGTGGTGTAATCTATTTTCCACCACCTTACATTGATGGGTATAAGGGTGAAAGTAATGAATATATATATGATTATTGTTAAGTATTATTGATTCTAAAATAGTATACATACTCTCCAATACAATTCTACGATCATGGGAACGATATCATCGCTCGTGCGTGCATACGGAATACCGTCTCCACCATGTGATGAGATTTGTTCTACATGATTTTCATTGCATAATGATTATATAAATGAATTTAATGAATGAATATGATATATATTACAATAATACCATTCTGTAAATGAGGTATATATAACCTAAAGAGAAGAACAAGAATTTATTCGAAAAACACGCATAAGAACAAAAAGTAATAAACACCCGAATAACAAGTAGTAAAGAAATATTACTAATAAGAAGATAAGAATATGACCATATATGATATCATAAAAACAATTATGATTCCTTAATATGTCAATAACATTATTTAAATTATTATACAAGAGGTTTAGACACTTACGAATCGTACCTAAGATAAGGGAAAATATCACAATCTCATTTTTTTTATCCGAGATTGTTTATATTTTGGTATTTACTGGGGTGTATTGTATCATCCACATCCATGTTTCCACAATATGTAATATTAATATCCTTTTAAAATAGTTTATATCCAATTTTGCCCTTCGATGAGTTTTTAGTAAAATATATGAAAGGAATATTTTGTCGTTTTTCGTTCGAGGTACTTTTTGACTTTTCCAACAAAAGTACGAGAATAATGTTTTTTTTAACTTATACGGAATGAATGGATTTTTAAAAAATTGTTTCCAAGAATATTACATTACAAGTTTTCATGTCTATTTTTAATCAACTTCTTTTAGTTTAAAATTGCATGACATGTTAAGAAAAGAAAAAAAATTGAAGTAGAAAGGATATTTTCCTCAAGAATAGAGTTCAAGAGTTTTATCAAAATTATTTTCCATCTAAGATAATATAGGGTTCTATTTCTATCCCTATTATTACAAGGATTTTATTATATTGTGATGGAAATATTTTAATGAATTCCTTTATCATATATGAATTGTTTTATGATGTCATGATGTTTATGATTTCCATTATTATTACAAGGGTTATGTTATGATGTATAGTTTATGATTTTGTGTCACACATAAGAATGGTGTCATTAAGAGATGGGTGGAAAATATATATCCCTCAAATGAATTGGGTAAGGATTTTATATCTCATGAAATAGACATGGCTAGAACGACAGGTTAAACCGGTTCAGTGAAACAGGACTGAAACGAGGAGTGAACTCAGTTCAGAAATGGACTTTGTCCACTAAGATATTCTTGGCAATGAGTCTTGACTAATAAGAAATTATTCTCTATGATTATGTGTGTATTCCACAACGTTTAATGTTTTATGTTATGATTATTGGGATTTCATTTCACTACTATGATTTATCCCATGTTATGAAATTATACTCTCTTTTGCAGGATAAGATTTCTAAAATGTAATGTTCTTATGAAAATGATGTGATTGATATTTATTTTTCTTACCCTTATTGAGATTTTGAGCTCACACTTTTGTATGTTTTCTTTCCCCAGGCCAGGAAGAAGCTTATTAAGTAAGTAATGCCAATAGGGACTATAAATATGATGAAATAAATGGGAGACTGTGTAGACGCTTTATGAACCATTTTTTTTATGTTTCCCAGTTTCTAAAGACACTATACCTATACAGTCCATTCATGGTTTTGTTATATTTTGTAATAAGTATGATTCAATATTGAAGTAATAATGATGTATGTAAAGTATGGGTCGTTATAGTTGGTATCATAGGAAAGGTATAGTCAACCATTGAAAACTAGGATGTGAAAGCCTTAGTAAGAACCCTAAGGAAAAGTCTAAGCGTAGAACACAATCATAGTGTTTTAGAAATTACCTTCAATAACCTAAGATAAGACCGTAAGTGTGAAATTTTATTCTTGATTATGTGGTTTTCCTATTATAATTAGTGTTTCTCATATTATTCTTCTTGGTTTTAGTCAATGGCTAGAACCCGAAGGAACCGTGTTAATGCGGAATGCGATGGGCAATGCAATGATTGCCCCCCTGAGCAACCAAACGTTATGGAAGTTGGAATGAAAAATCTTGTATCCATGCTCACACAACTTTCACAATCTATGAATCATGTTGGACTTCCAAATGAGCAAAGGAAGGAGCAAAATTCTGTTGAATCCGTCACGTGGAAGCGTCCACCTTCTTTCAGTGGGTCTACTGATCCATTAGTTTCGGAACAATGGATTAGTACTACTGAAATGATATTTTCTGTTCTTCAATGTTATGAACATGATAAAGTTATCCTAGCAGTGTATCGTTTGGAAGGAGATGCTGATCAATGGTGGAATCTTATTAAGAATACGAGGAAAATAGATGAAAGTGAGTCCATGGAATGGGATGAGTTCAAGAACTTATTTTTCAATAGGTGCATCCCTCGTATTCTCCGAACAAAGATGGAGAAAGCGTTTTTTGAATTGAAGAAAAAGGATGATGAATCTGTTGGTACCTATGAAGAAAATTTTACATGACTTTCAAGGTATGCTTCTGATATTATTATCCAAACTGAGAGTAAGATCGATCGATTATTTAGTGGCTTAAAACCAAGTCTACGAAGGGCGTTAACCATAAGGGACTTCCATAACTATGAGGAAATCGTTCGATGTGCTCTCAATGTCGAGATGGAGATTGGAGTAACTCATCAGTCATATGGGTTTGATAAGAAGAGGAAAATGGAATTCAAAGGAAAATATAAAGAGCACACTGAAAAGAAGATGAGCTTTCCCTTAAGCTCATAGTGTGGAAAGAAACATGGAGGGAGTTGTCTTAAAGGGACAAGTAAATGTTTGAAATGAGGAAAGGAAGGTCATCGGGCATTTGAATGTCGCAATGATGGAAAGAAGTTGTCTAATGATGCAAACAAAGGAACAGACACACAAAATGAACCTACTACACTTCAATGTTTCAAGTGCTAGGAGATGGGGAATTATTCCAATAAATTCCTTAATCCAAGGGTTTTTTATGATGATCGGCATTAACGAAATCTTAAGGCTAAAGACAAAGGAAATTCACATGCAATTTCTATCATCGATGTGGAGTACAATAACGATGTGGTGAAAGGTACACTTACCATCCACTCTAAAGTAGGAAATGTTTTATTTGATTCTGGATCCACCCACTCTTTTATTTCTGAAGATTTTTTAAGGGTATCACTATATTACCTCAAGAATTACATGTTGACTTAGCTGTGACAACACCTAATGGCACATCAGTTGCATCAGAAGTTTATAATTCTTCCCCGATTGAAGTTTGTGGGAAATTGCTTCCTGTAAATCTTGTGATCCTTCCTATAGTTGAATTTTATGTGATTCTTGGAATGGATTGGCATTCTTTATATGGAGCTCATATCAATTTCCAAAGACGGGAAGTCACATTTCTTATTCCCGATCAATCTATGATGGTCTATCGATGCAAGGATAAACATAACCTTACAGTGGAAATTTCTTCCATCTTATGGGTCTTGATTCCACTTAATGAAGGTTATGTATCATAAATAGTTGATGAGAAACTCAAAAATAAGAATATTCCCAATGTATGGGTGTTTGATGATGACTTTTTAGAGGAATTTCCAGGTCTTCCACCACATCGCGAAGATGAGTTTTCAATAGAACTCATACTTGCTGGTTTGCTTATTTCAAAGAAACCTTATAGAATGGCCCCAATTGAGTTGCAGAAAATGAAGAAGCAACTCCAAGAGATTCTTGATAAGTGATTCATACGCCCTAGTGAGTCACCTTGGGGAGGACTTGTTCTGTTTGTTAAGAAGAAAGATGGATCAATGAGACTCTGCATTAATTATCGAGAACATAACAAGATCATTATCAAGAACAAATATCCTCTCCCACGCATTGATGACCTATTTGACCAACTACGCAGAGCTCAATACTTTTCCAAGATTGATCTTCATTCAGGGTATCATCAATTAAGGGTCAAAAGGGAGGATATACCAAAGACGACTTTCCGTACAAGGTATGGATGCTATGAATTTATAGTGATGCCATTTGGTCTTAATAATTCCCCTGCTATCTTCATGGATCTGATGAATAGAGTCATTAGAGACTACCTTGATCAATTTGTGGTAGTATTTATAGACGATATTCTTTTCTATTCAAATATAAATGAAGAACATGAAGATCACTTGAGAATTATATTGAAGACCCTGAGAAAGGAGAAACTTTATGCCAAATTTACCATGTGTGAATTTTGGCTTCAAAAAGTTGCATTTTTGGGTCACAGAATCTCAAAATAGGGGATATCTGTGGATCCAGCAAAAATAGAGGTTATTGAATGATGGTCGAGACCAACAATAGTGATTTAGATATGATGTTTTCTTGGTTTGGTTGGATATTATCGACGTTTTGTGAATGATTTTTCAAGATTGTCAAATCCACTCACCAGGTTGACTTGAAAAGTAGTTATGTTTGTATGGACTGATGGATGTGAATAGTATATCAAGGAGTTGAAAAGAACGTTATCTAGTGCACCATTACTCACACATCCTTGTATTGGAGAATGGTTTTTGATCTACAGTGATGCATCCATGAAGGGATTGGGATGTGTTCTCATGCAAAATGATATGGTGATGGCTTATGCCTCACGACAGTTGATAATACAGGAGCAAAATTACCCCAAACTCATGATTTGGAGTTAGCTGTGGTAATCTTTGCATTAATGATTTGGAGGCATTACCATTATGGTGAATGGCGTGATATTTATACTGATCATAAAAGTTTAATGTATATTTTCACACAAAAGGAGATGAATATGCGTCAAAGAAGATGGTTGGAGCTGATTAAGGATTACGACTGCTCAATTTATTACCACCTTGGGAAAGCAAACAAGGTGGAAGATGCATTAAGTCGACAAGACCATGCGAGTTTATCCAGGATGAGGTTCAAAAAAGATCCAATATTTTTTAATTTACAAAGGATGGATCTTGGAATTATAATGGAAGGGGGAAAATCATATCTTTCTCAAATGAATGTTCAAACATCTATACATGTGAAGATTAAAGAGGCACATAAATAAGATTTAGAGTTACAAAAGAAGGTGAGAAATGTTCTTGAATTCAACCTTGATTGTGATGGGATAATAAAGTTTAGGAATCGGGTTTGTGTTCCTCCCATCCCCGAATTAAAGAAGGAGCTACTAGATGAGGCTCATAGTTCTTCATTCTCTATTCATCCTGGAAGCACGAAGATGTATAGGGACCTGAAAGTGTACTTCTGGTGGGATGGAGTGAAAAGAGATGTTGCCGAATATATCTCTCGATGCTTGGTTTGTCAGTAAGTCAAAGCTGAGAGACAGAAGTCTATGTGGATGTTACAACCACTGCCCATACCCGAATAGAAATGGGAAAACATCACTATGGACTTTGTCACAGGAATTCCTAAAACATCCAAAGGCAATAATTCTATCTGGGTCATAGTTGATCGTCTTACAAAGTCTGCACACTTCATTGCTATTAGAGAGGATTTCTCTCTTGGTCGTCTTCCCATGATATATGTAAATTAAGTGGTAGGGTTGCATGGAGTACCACATTATATTATATCTGATCGAGATCAGTTGTTTACCTCGATGTTCTGGCGATGTCTTCTGCATACTCTGGATACAGAGTTGCGTTTCATCACTGCTTATCATCCTCAGACAGACGTTCAGTCAGAGAGAACAATTCAAACTCTAGAACATATATTGAGAGCATGCTCTATGGATTTCAAAGGTGGTTGGGATCAACACCTACCTTTGGTGGAATTTTCTTATAATAATATCGTTCACTCTATTATTCAGATGGCTCCTTATGAAACTCTATATGGAATGAAATGCAGGACTCGAACTTGCTGGGATGAAGTTGGGGAAAGAAAGCTATTAGGACCTGATCTTGTTGATGAAATGGCAGAAAAGGTCAGATCTATTCAACAACACATAAGAGCATCTCAGAGTTGACAGAATATTTATTCCGAAAACCAAAGAAAAGACCTAGATTTTGAAGTGGGTGATAAAGTGTTCTTATGAATATCTCCCTGGAAGAGGGTCATGAGATTTGGAATGAAGGGGAAGTTGATCCCTAGATATATCGGTCCTTTCGAAATACTGGATCGTGTTGGGAAGGTAGCTTACCGATTTGCGCTTCCACTGAATCTCTCTCAAGTACACGATGTGTTCCATGTATCTCTCCTGAGAAAGTACATACGTGATCCTTCACATGTACTCAGCTCAGAAGTTGTACCGATGGAGCAAGAAATTTCTTATGAAGAACATCCAATAGAGATTTTGGATCGTAGTGAAAAAGACCTACGAAACAAGACCACTCACTTGGTGAATGTATTATGGAGGAACCACCAATTAGAAGAAGTTACATGAGATCTTGAGGATATGATGAGGGAGAGGTATCCTCATCTGTTTGTTACAAAGTGACGAATTTCGAGGTAGAAATTCATTTTAAGGGTGGTAGAATGTAACACCCGAGACATTAATGAGAAATATTCTGTTTTTATGTTATATAAATCATCAAAGGAATCTTTCACTACACAAAACACTAGATTGGCTTACTTTACACGCAACCGCGGGCTTCCTCGATAGCTTGCATCGTATGGAATACCGAGTTTTACTAAACAATGATATGCTATTAAAATATTATTAAAACTAGCCATTATGAATAGTATTAATTGAATTTTGAATTTTATAACATTTTAATTCAACTTTTACATTTTCTAGAATGAGGTATAAAAGAAAAATTATTATTTTTGGATAAAAATAATATTTTTCAAAAAATACAGTTTTAACTCCTTTTGATGGAGCACCCACATTAAATCTAGTTTTTGACATGATTATAAGTTCAATTTGAAAAAATAAAATTCTTCTTTTTAATCAGGGTATAAAAATTTACTTTGGATAAATTTTTGATATTTTTCTGATAACTTTCATATTTTGATGAATAGTAAAAATACACTAATGGTCTTTTGTCCATGAAAGTAGATCCATATCACCTAAGGGTAGGATTAGATTTATTTAATGGACTTTTTTCCATGAAAATAATTTAATTATTATTAAAACCAAAGAATGTGACAACATGTCACTTTCTTAAATATTATAAGTATAATAATTTTAATTTGGTGATAAACTTAATGAAACATCGAACATGAATAGTCTCAAGAAATCTAATACAATTATCTACATCATAGGAATTTATTTAGAATTTTTAGGGATTAAATAATTATTATTAATTATGACAGAATAGTGATGTTGAAATTATTTTATTAATTAAAATATCAAATAAATTGTTTTAAAAATATTAAAATAAATATTATATGAACTATTTAATGTGCTACACTAATTTTCTAGATACATATGACATTTTATGAATTTATTAATGATTTTAGTTTGAATATATCTTCTGTATATATTTTATTTAAATTCAAATAAATGAATAGTGTCAAAATTGACACTATTGTTATTTTATAAATATAACATATTATAAAATTGTTTAAAAATCACAAAAATATTTATAAATTATAAATTAAAATGGTCGAACATTTCATAAAGTGTCAAATTATGGAAAATTCAGAACACATATGTAATTATTTATAATAATTTAAAATTTAGAATATTATTACCACAAATAAAATTAAATTGATAAATAAGGATTAATCAAGTTGATAATGTTTAAAATAAATTCCTAACATGTATAAATATTATTGGTTAATTATATTACAACCCTATCTCATCTAAGATTCAGATATGAGTCATTTTGGATGTTTTTATGTGGGGTTGGGATTTAATATAAACTAATATTTCTTATAATTCCAAAGGTGCCCCTCTCCTCCCTTATAAAAGGGAACCTCCTCCCTCTCTTCCTCACACCAACTTGAGCCTTCATGCATGGACGACCCATGCCCATTTCACTTCCCCACTTCCTTAGAAACCTACTAGAAGTACTGGTCTTATCAAAAGACAAACTCTAGCGCCTTAAGAGAATGTTTAAAGGAGGCACTTCGAGAAAGAGGTAATACCTTCTACTATTTTCATCAAGTTCCATTCTTCTTATACTCCCTCTTCTATAGTTGTTTCATTATGAGGTAATAACATCAGTATCACTCATATACTGATATGTTATTATAAATATTAAACAACCCTATTTCACCTCTTATCCATCCTTTGTAAAACGAAATCACCGAGTGTGCGTACGTACGGAATACAGTCTCCACGCCGTGGTGTAATCTATTTTACACCACCTTACTTGGATGGGTATAAGGGTGAAAGTAATGAATATATATATTATTATTGTAAAGTGTTATTCATTCTGAAACAGTATACATACACTCCAATACAATTCAACGATCATGGGAACGATATCATCACTCGTGCGTACGTACGGAATACCGTCTCCACGATGTGATGCGATTTGTTCTACATGATTTTCAATGAATAATGATTATATAAATGAATTGAATGAATTAATATGATATATATTACCCTAATACCATTCTGGAAATGAGGTATCTATAACCTAAAGAGACTAATAATAATTTATTCGACAAACACGCATAAGAACAAAAAGTAATAAACACCCGAATAACAAGTTGTAATGAAATATTACTAATAAGAAGCTAAGAATATGACCATATATGATATCATAACAATAAATATGATTCTGTAATAAGTCAATAACATTATCTAAATAATTATACAAGAGGTTCGGACACTTACGAATCAGACCTAAGGTAAGGGAAAATATCACAATCTCATTTTTTATCCGAGATTGTTTGTATTTTGGTATTTACTAGGGTGTATTTTATCAACCACATCCATGTTTCCTCAAAATGTAATATTAATATCCTTATACAATAGTTTATATCCAATTTTACCCTACGGAGAGTTTTTAGTAAAAGATATGAAAGGAAACTTTTGTCATTTTTCGTAAAAGGTACTTTTTGACTTTTCCGACAAAAGTACGGGAAGGATTTTTTTTAACTTATACGGAATTAATGGATTTTTAAAACATTATTTCAAAGAATAATCCTTTACAAGTTTCCAAGTTTATTTTTAATCAACTTCTTTTAGTTTAAAATTGTATGACATGTTAAGAAAGGAAAAATGTTTTTTAAGTAGAAAGAATATTTTCCTCAAGAATGGAGATCAAGAGTTTTATCAAAATTATTTTACATATAAGATAATATAGGGTTATATTTTTATCCCTATTATTACATGGATTTTATTGTGTTGTGATGGAAATATTTTTATGAATTCCTTTATCTTATATGAATTGTTTTATGATGTCACGATGTTTAAGATTCCCATTTTTATTACATGGGATATGTTGTGATGTATGGTTTATGATTTTGTGGCACACATAAGAATGGTATCATTAAGAGATGGGTGGGAACTATATCTCCCTACATTTCATTGGGTAAAGATTTTATATCTCATGAGATAGACATGGCTGGAACGGAAGGTTAAACCGGTTCAGTGAAACAGGACTGAAACGAGGAGTGAACTCAGTTCAGAAATGGACTTTGTCCACTGAGATAGTCTTGTCAATGTGTCTTGACTAATAAGAAATGATTATCTATGATTATGTGTGTATTCAACAAAGTTTCATGTGTTATGTTATGATTATTGGGATTTCATTTCACTACTATGCTTTATCCTTTGTTATGAAATTATGCTCTCTTTTGCCGGTTAAGATTTCCAAAATGTTATGTTCTTATGAATATGATGTGATTGATATTTCTTTTTATTACCCTTACTGAGAATTTGATCTCACCCTTTTGTATGTTTTCTATCCCCAGGTCAGGAAGAAGCTTATTAAGTAAGATATGCCAAAAGGGACTATAGATATGATGAAATAAATGGGAGATAGTGTAGACTCTTTATGAACCAGTTTTTCATGTTTCCCAGTTTCTAAAGTCATTATACCTATACGGTCCTTTCATGGTTTTGTTATATGTTGTAATACGTATGCTTCAATTTTGATGTAATAACAATGTATGTTAAGTATGGGTCGTTATAGGGTAAGACCATTTCGTTTGAGCCAAAAGGATTCCTTGAATTTTTTCTTCCCATGGGAAGGATTCTAAGAGGAATGGAGGATTTATAATATGTTTATTGGGTGTTAATTTTCTGAACATAATAGTTTTGAGAGGCATGAGTATGTGGGAGAGGTGGTGGCCTTTTATGGGGGAGGAAATTTTCCCACTTTGTATTTTTGAAATCGTTTAATATTTACACATGTTATTACATAAAAAAATAATAAAAACCTAAAATAAATATATACATTAATGTTTATGGACAAAATATTTCCATCCAATGATTTTTGGAAATGTTTTTAGGAATTTTCTCCCTCTATGAGTATGTTTTGGTCTCTAATTATTCCTAATTTGATTTTAACATGTGTGATTAATTTTAATCACTTTTACTTATAATTTTGTTCTTAAATTATGTTTATATTATTAGAATAAAAATTTTGTACATATCTAAATGATAGTTTCCCATTTTTCAAATTTAATTCATAGATCTGGGGAAATTATGATTAATTCTAATCTTCTAGATCGAACAAAATTACAGGTTTTTAATGTTGATAGAAGTTCAATAGTTTATTATGTTCTTGATATTTAATTTCAAAGTGAAATTTATTATAATTAGATATATTATATCAATATAAATAAAATTGTTCTAATGGAACTTTTAATAAAATTTACAATACAATTCATAATTAGTAATTTTTTAAATGAAAACATAGTATTTAACCTAAAAGCAGTATTTTCACTATTCATTAAAAAAATTATAGTTCGTAGAAAAATCCAAAAAAATATCCCATAAGATAATTTATATATCATAAATTAAAAAACCAATATTTTTTCATATTAAATTCATAATTTTTTATAATGTTGATTTTTTTGTTATTCCCATAAGTATATTAAAATATGTTCATTCAAGAAAAACCCATTTGTAAGCATAAAAGGACTTTGAAAAATATCTTAATTTTCATTATCAATATGTTTTATATATAAAAAAATTATAAAAAACAATTAAAATGTATTTATTTACGTTTATTTTACTAACTTTAATATCTAGGTTATAATTATCTCATTTTTATTATTATAATAATAAAATTATATATCATAGAAACATCATCCATGGGTATAACACACATCGAGATGATGTATCATGTAATGTATCCCAAGATCATGTTCCATGATACTTATGAAAATTACATTCCATGTGAAAGTAATGTTTTAATTATAACATTACATGAAATAAATGATAATTATTATTATTTGAAAACAGGACCATAAACACTTGGGGTGATACATTCTACACCCCTAAAATGAATTCCACCATCAAAAATATTCACTAAATTGAAAACAAATTATGATACTTTTTAATCATCATATCATCAAGTTCCCTCCTATATTTTTCTAACTATTTATTTCACTATAAAACAATGACATTTTGATCGGTCTGGCTCCGTAAAACATCATCAGAAGAATCCAGAATTTAAACTGGTCATTCATCAAAATAATGATTCATCTATAGCGGCATGACATCTAAGTTCAACACATGTGAAGGGTGTGTCAATTAATTAATCATGATAGTTTCATGGTGCACATAATAGGCTTGATATGTATTTGTAGGATTTTCCATGCCATAAGATATTCTCATGATATGATCAAGAATATCTATGGGACTAATATACCTAGAGAATAGTTTCTCTTTCTTACCAAATCACTTTTCATTATTTTACAATGATATTCATAGAATTTTTTTCACAATCATCACATTATAGGTTTTTTCTGTAGTTTTCATCATAATTTTCATATCTATATTTAGCTACTATAAAGTTGGTTGTATGTATCTTACATGGCCGACCATTTATTCAGTAATCTCAGGTAATAATAGATTTATTTCGGCAACATCATCACAACACATTGGACCTCATAATTTCTTATCATTGATGTAATTATATAGTTCCATTTGAATGATGCAGTGAAATATATTGTTGTAATATATATCTAATAGAGTAATATTTTGATCTCAACCTACTTTTTAATCCATAGAGTAATATCTCAACATATCCTATAGGTTTTGAATATTTATTTTAGACTAAACATCTGTATGTCGAGGATAAGATGTGATGAAACCAATTTATGTATCAAGTTATTATAGAGGACGTCACCAGAACATTAAGGGAAACCTCAGATCATTATATGATGCAATAGAATGTGGTACTCCAAGAAACCTTACCAATTATTTAATATATTTTCTAGAAATATGATCTAGAGAAAAGCCTTCTTTAATTGTGAAGAAGTTTGAAGACATGTTTAAGAGATTGACTACCACCCATATAACATGAAACCCTTTAGAGTTTTTGGTAGTTCAATAACAAAATAAAAAATGATGATATTCCATTTTCTTTATATTATGGGTAATGTTACAACAACCCCATGGAATTTTTTCCTTTCAGCCTTAACTTGTTTGCATTCAATGCACCGAGATACAAACTCTATGACATCTCTCTTCATTCTATACCACTATAAATATTCATTCAAGTACATATAGATCATAGTACGACCAAGATGAATATAGAAGGGATTACATTGAGATTCCTCTAATATATATGTCTTCAAATATATTACGAAAGCAACACATACACTTTTATTGAACTTTATCATTCCATAAAAATTAGGATTAAACTCAGGATCATTTCCGAATTTCATTAAAAACTCTGCATGTCCCTTTTATGCCTCCATAATCATTCCCTGGATAGAGGTTTAAAAATTTATTTTAGAAAGAACGTATTTTCACCTTAATTATGGATTTCTATATCCATATTTTTCAAATACATTATTATTGGATCTTTTTTTATCCTCATCTGGGATATGCTTGAATGATACTTCTGAATGAAACCATCAACCACCTAATTTCCATTCCTTAGTTGCTAATGTATTAATAATCCCTAATACATTGTCAAATGTAACCATCTTCTCTGGTTCTTGTTTAACTCCTACTTTGTGAATATATATTTCAATCTTTTATGATCATTATATATATCACACTTTTCTCTACAAAGTTTATGCCACCATGTCATTAATTCATAAATTTTGGATGCAACCTCTAAACCACAAGATATGTAATTTTGCACATGAGTATTCATCATTCATGAGGAATAGGATATAACCATGTTACTTTACATAAGAACACATCACAATCCCCTTTTGATTCATCAATATAGATTACAAACCCTTATATACTACATAGTAATGTATGAACAGGTGAATGAACTAACATTCACTATAATTACATGAAACTTTCATTACATTAATCTTCCTTGATGAAATTGACACCCTTCTAAATTTACGTTGTTAGAAGATTATATATTCATAAAAAATTATCCACATACTGATGATAATATCCATATCCACAAATAATTCTATGGATCACTGTCCTTGTGGTTAGTCTAGCCAAACAATAAATAGCCATTATCATTGATGGATTTAGTAATATACCATCAGTTGAGATTATTTGACCCAAAAATGAATCGTTTTCAGTAAAATTCCATATATTTTAAAATAGTTATATATATTATACTTACATAGGCCCTTTTTACAATTCGTGGGTGATCTTCATGATATTCATTACACTTTGAATAGATATGAATATAATCTATAAAAAATACCACAAACATATAGAGGTAGTCTCTAATGACTATATTCATTAAATATATGAATATATCAAAAGAATAAAAAATACAAAATGAAATCACTATATATTCATTGTGTCCATACCTAGTATAAAATGTCATTATGTGTATATCCTCTTTCATGAACCTCAATTTATGATATCCATAATGAAGGAATTTTGTAGAAAATTATTCAACTCCATAGATTTTATCAAACATGACATCTATATTATGAATATTATACTTATTCTTGATCGTGATATTTTTCTACTCTTTATAATAAATGAAGAGTCTCATGGATATAAATTTCTTTTTCAGAATAATAATAGTTGCATCCCAATGTTAAAAAAAATTCTAAATGATTCCATTGTCTTGTTTTTTGTTAGGGTTCCTTATCCAATTTTTCCAATTATAATATAAAAATTTTTTATGGAGTATTTAAAATTGGTGTGGAACTGGGTTTTATTTCTATTCAGAACTCAACTTCACATATCGGTGGAAGAGTAAAAACTCTTCTGGAAAGTTATCCAAAATATCAAGATAAATAGGCATATCATCGAAGTAAATTTTTCCCCCAACGATTTCAGATAAACAAGATTTTGGAATGGAAATTATGACAAACACACTCGAGTTAATATCCACTTGATGTTCAAACATATCATCACAAGGATGGATGATCATAATATTTTTTGAAATATCAAACATAACATCCCTTCCATTACAATTTACGTTGCATTTATACAAGGGAATATAATCCCTGCCAAAGATTATATCAAATAAATCCAAAGGAAGTTTGAAATATATGATAAAAGCACATTCCCAAAATCAATTACTGATGAAGAATTATTGACATGATATTATATAATCTTACTTCTTTGGGATTTAAATGATAATTCCACATCGTATTGTTTTGGTGAATTCTTAACACCCTTATCATATTATTTAGATATAAAATAATGGGTAGATCTCGAATCAAATATGAAATTAACATCTCTAGAGTTGATGGTATGTATACCATTCATCACATTTTTATCACACCTATAATTATTAATAGTGATTTCATATGTTTGAACCATGTCCATCAAATTAATTTTTTTCTAAAATCGATCTTCATCGTGATACCTTGGGATTGGGAAGTGGTTACGATATTTCAAATTATAATTACACTTGTAGAATAGAATTGTGGGGTGTACATTCTAGGAAATGATTTGACATTTATATTTTGTACTAACATTTTCCCATCATTTTGATAATAAATTTCATGGTGACCTTCTTTTCTGCACTTAAAACATTTACTAGACCCATTAAGAAAAATGCCTCCATTCTCACTCTAATAGTTATAGAATAAAGCATAAATAATTTTCTTCTCTCAAGGATTTTTGTTAGTTTCCTCAGAGCTCCATCATCCGAATATTTTCAAAACCATGTTATTGATACCTGGATCTAACCTCCATTTGATCCCTGATTTCACAATGCACAATATATTTTTAACTACTAATGTCACACATAGCCAACTCCATTATGATGCATTTCGTTATTCCCATGATGTTCCTATCAACATGACATTCGGGTTGGTTGATAATTCATGAAGTGTACCACTAAATTCTTGAGAAATTATCCTAATAGGTACCAAAAAATTTATAATCCATTTCTATAAACATATTGAAAACTTACTCATTTATTTTACGTTAAATCTGAGGAAATTAATTTTTAATAAAATAAATTCTTTGACTCTACCCAATAAACAGATTGAATAAAATATTTCTACCTCATATTCATGATTTGATTCCAATACTAGTCTTCTTCACATACTCACTGATATACAACCAAAATTAATTACACATGATCAGAACAGTAGATAATGGATAATATCTTTTCAGTAGTACAAATCTTTTGATCAGAAACATGTGGATCTGAAGACCATCTGAAAGAAGGTGGTTGTTTCCTCAAGATAAATTCAACAGAATGTTGGTCCCTCCTTTGAAGATTTCTAGTTACATTATTATTTATATCATGATAATGTTGTGAGATCATAGTTACAAGTTAATTCATTCAAATTCACATAGCATTCGATTGACCGAATGAAAAATTGTTGCAATCTCCTTTGCAATCACCACTAATGAGGTTCCTTCGGGTTCTATCCATTGACTGAAACCAATAGAATTAAGTACAAAACAATATTAAAATATGGGAACCACATAATCATGAAAAGTCACTTATAGGATTTCTAAATAATGAATCATTTCATCATCGATGACACTATATATTTATCCTACCATATTCATAGGAAACATCTATTTAAATCATTGATGATGGTTCATGATGATTTTGTGAATTTACATAGCATATTCCCCGAGAGTGTAAAATAAGGGGTGTAAAAATTCACATTGTTGTGTACATGATTACGTCAAGTTAGGATCAGAAAATCATTTAGGAGTTATTACCCCTAGGTACATCTTTTCTAGAGCCACGTCCACTTTTAGTATACAAACAAGAAATTGTTTCTAGAAAACCAATCACTCAATCCTTTACCAAAATTCCTTTAAATGTTTCTATAATATTCTATATCCATAGACATATCAATAGACACGTCCTTAGGGTTGAAGGTAAGTTTTTATCATCCTAGTTTCATATTGTTAACATAATAATTTTTTTGATACAAACTATATCAACCCTTAGTTTGCATACATAACATTACACAACATTTAAAGAATACTTAAAAAATTATTAAAACAGACACCAAAAGACCATACTAGTCTAGTGCCTTTGGAGACACAGACACATAAAAAACGATACACAATTTAGCTAAACTATCTTCCACTTGGAACTTCTTGATTATAACCCTTCTAGGACACATAAAACATAATATATATATTCATAACCTATGGAAGGAAACATAAAAATGAGTATGATAAAATGATTAGTAAGGACAAAAAAGGGAGATATGTACGAATAATCATGAGAATAAGGGTTTGATAATGTGATCATGTAAATAGAATATCATACCTAGTATATAAATGATCATATACATGAACCAAATCACAATGCATCATAGTTTGAAATACATTAATGATAATGAAATAAACAAAATAAGGCATGAAAGTATAATATTTGAATAAGTAAAGGAATTTATGAAGACACATAAGCATAAAATATTATTTCCAATGTATACAAAGCATTGATTTAATGACCATTATAGTGAATGGATTCCATTAATGAACTAGGTTCATACCAAATTATAGCCCTGTATAATTAAACCATGTTTACCACTTGTTATAGTACTGTATTACTGAATTGAGTTCATTTCCCATTAAAACCTTGTAATACAATAGTGATTTCATTTAAAATTCCATAAATGTTTATATAATGAGATATAAACCATTACACATTTTATTATATAGAGATATAGGCCCCACACATCTCATAGAGAAATCATACATACATGTTACACAAAATCATAAATAGTCAAATCATAATCCCAGAATTGAAATGGGTAATATAAACATCTAATCATATCATATCCTATGGAATGAGATATGTATCATAATCATTTAATCATGAATATTACCCATGAATAGAAGAATGACTCATAAGAATATAACTCATGAATGTGAAATGGGAATTATAATTATACAACCTGTGATATCAAAATAGGTTTCAAAAGGATATAATCAGTTTATGAGAATCATGTTTCAAGAAAATATTGTCATCAAAATATAACGCATAATGAGAAAGATTATGAATAGGAAATTTAATAATATACTCATAATTGCCTTGTTAAACCCCATAAATAATATTTTAGATTGATATACATTGGAATGAAATTTTAAACCCGTTTCATGGAGAAAATAATCATTCTTCATTGTTATTTTTTAAAAAAAATAATATTTTTTGAAAATATTTTTATTTTAAAATTTCATAGAAAAAATATAATAAAAGATTTGAAACCAATAAAATGTTTTTAAAAACATTTTCCCTTCAAAAGATTATTTAAATATAATTTTAAATAATTTTATAAAACAGTTTTTTTTAATATAATATATTTACAACCAATGAGAGAGACATTGAGATTTTACATAATAAAGTTAACAGAAATACCATTAAGTGGATTAATTTTACAAACACATGTATATAAATTGAATATATGTTTTATAAAAAACTCATGTGTGTACTTTAGATATGGATCATAATATTTCATCCTAGGAAGGATAATCATAAATAACCCCGAAAAATGTAGTGCTAATCTCAGTAAATTCTTATTACGTGGTAACTTGGGTTCACACTCTCATTATTAGAAAAGGAAATAACATGAAGCATAAAATATCATGAATGAAATTTAATTAATTATATAAAATGTAAAATGGAATTATATACACCTAAAAATAGAATTTATGTAAATAATAAAACATGATTCTTAATGATGGAAAATTGCAACAATGTTATTTTACCTACTTAGTAACTTGTGAAACATTAATACATTGAAATAAATATCATAAAACAGATATGTGGATATTAATATATTTAAGTAATAGAATCATATAATATAATGATAGGTAGTACATTCACCACAAAAATTAAATGATTGGTGATAATATCATGTATCTCAGAGAAATGATAATGTGAGATGAAATCCGCTTACCATGTGTCTTGAATCTCACGTACTCATTCTAACCTCTTATATAATATATATGAATTTATTATACATATTTTAAATGAACATATTATTATATATATGGTTTTATTATGACATTATATATCCCTATTTTTAACAAAATTATGTTAATGTTTCACTTTTTGTAATATTCACTTATTTATTCCCATGTTTCTTAATTTGTAATATATTTTGTATTTATACAATATATCATTATTTACCGAATGTATAACAAGATAAAAATATCATTTAAATAAATTATATGGGTATTATAATAATCTATATAATATATTAGTATAAAAAATTATACACCGTTAATGGAGACGGTGGGTAATACGTACATAGGAATGATATTTTTGTTTATTTGTCCTATTGAATGAATGAAAGTAAAAGACATATATATATTTATATATATGAATATTATATTAAATTTATGATATACTATATGTTTTATATATTCAATTAAGACCTTCTTAATACAATCCATTATGTTTATAAACAAATTATCCCGCTTTGAGGGGATGGTAGTCTGCACCTCCTCAAACGAAATTATCATATGGACACCAAATTGTTAATAAAAATAAATATATTGTAAATTTATTTCATAATATTTTTGAAATAATTAATATAATATATAACATATATAAATATAGTGTCCAAAAAAATTCAATCCTGAGAGGTGGTAAATAAATGTTAACAATCGTTGTTTAGTGAGGCGTTAGTTCGTTGTACTCATAAATAATATTTTCGTTAACCATAAGAGAAAGGTGTGTCTAAGTGTAAGTATAAACCAAGGAATAAAACCATAATAGTATTATTAAGACACATTTGTTGTTATAAAATCATGTGATAAATACAGTTTAGTGGTGTAGAAGAAAAATAAATTGATGGATATCAAGAGAAGATCTTACCTCTTAATATGGTAAATCCTTTTGGTTTGTGCCCACTGAATTTCATTGATTTAATTATAACCCGTAGAATTATCCTAATAGTAACGTATGATTTTTATAAATTTTATTGGGTAGATTTTGGCTTAACATTATATGTTGAGAGGATTGAACTAGTAGAAGAGGCATTGGCCTTTTATAGGGTATGAAAATGAATGACATTAATTTTTTCAAAACACTTTTCTTGTAGTGAAATTATTAACTAAATAAAGGTATGAAAAATTAAATTATGGAATTTTTATTTCCTAAATGTTTCCATAAAATTGGGTTTTTACAAGTTTCCAAGTCCATTTGGGCCACTAAGATTATGGATTATTATCTAATTAAGATTAATTTTACCGTAGTCGATGTAATTAATTTTAATCACATTTACTAGTCTTTTTTGTCACAATTTTTAGGTTATATTATTATAAATTAAATATAGTACTTATTAAAATATTTTATTTAATTTTATTATAATTATATTCATTTAATATGAAACACTTAATGAAAATTTCAATCCTGTATATTGGTTGAAATTATAGGTTTTTAATGTAGATAAAAGTTCAAAATATAATTAAGCTTTTATATTCAATTTCAATGTGAAATTTATAATAATGAGAAACATTTTATTAATATATTTATAATTTATCAAATTATAACTTACTAATTTAAACTAGAAATTAACAGTAATATTTATTTAAATAAAAGGCTTTTTTTTCACCTAAAAGCAGTATTTTTCACTATTTAGCAAAAAAATGATATTTCTAATAAATATCCCAAAAAATTACAATAATATAATATGTAAATTATAAATTCGCAAATTAAGTTTATTCTATAAAATTAAAATTATAAATGTGTATATAATTAATTTTATTATTTTTCACAAAAGGACATAGAAAGAATTTCATTCGAGAAAACTGTAATTTTAAACATAAAATGTGTTTAACAAAAATAATATCTTTCATTTTCAATAAATTTTATATATTTAAAAATTTATATAAATCATTTGAAAATAATTTATTACTCTACATATTACTATGTTTAATATCTAGGATAAAATTATCTCATTTAAATAATGATACCAATAAAATTACGTTTCGTAGAGACATTATTGTTGTGTGTAACTTACGAAAATATGTAATTCCAGGTATTATATGGTAAATTTTTGTTACATGTTACATATGAAATGTATATTTCTTTTGAATTAAAATCTACACTCAGTTAATTTTAATAATTAAATGAAAATTGTTTCCATTCTAAAAAAAATGTATATAACAACACAGTGTATTACATGTCATTAATGAATGAAACTACAGATTAGTCCAAATATTGATGAATAATCTATTTCATCAATGAAAATAAAAAATTTGGTTAATTCATCCAAAAAAAGGGATCATTAGGAACTCTAAGTACCTTTATATATATTTCAATTCTAGATTCATAATAATGATCCATGGAGTCTCAACCAATGGTTTTCAAACATGAAATAGATCTTCGAGCACTATCTTATGACCCTAAATTGATCAAATAGGTCAAAATCCATAAATGGGGTACTTTTTATTTATCGTGTCCGAGTTCCATGAATTATAATACATAGAAATATACATTCTCATATTTAACTTTTTTGATGTAAAACACAGGTGTTGCCCCATGGGACACACTAGGATTGATAATAAAATTCTCTCAAGCCATAGATCCAAGTGTTCTGTAGGGGTTATATTTATGCACAAGAAGATATCATATTGTATTTGAGATGAAAGTTAATCCCAAACAACATATCCCACCTCAATAGTAGTCTCAGAACATTATCATGAAATAGTTCATATAATCCTTCATGATTGATGTAATCATGAAGCATGAAGAGAAAGTTGTGTATCATGATACAGTAAAAAATGGGTTTTAGATCGTGCTAAAAAAATCACATCTACAAAAACGATATATCATTCCAAAAAAGAAGAATATCATCCCATCAGAGTGAAGGAATCTTCAACATATATAGTGACATTCAATACGGGCCTAGAAAATTTATAATGTATCAACATAGAAGATTACATATTATTATCTAATCATGTTGAAAAAATATCTCTCAGTATCTTCTCTCCAACAAGAGATATGTCCCACTAGTAGAACATAAATGATAGATAATTAGTATTCCCTATAATAAACCCAAGACAATAATTTTGGGATAAATCCTTAACTGGTAGCGGTATCTATCACACAAGGAGTAAATAGTTGAAGTAATGAATAAACCATATGTCTAATATAACATTTTAATGATTTGAATAAAAATAAATCATATATAAAACAAATTTTGGTGTTGTGTTTTATGTTATCACATCCTATATCATCCTGTGGCCATGACTATCAACACCCTATGCCTAACATGATCTACTAGATAGTGGTAGTTTGAGTATCTACCAATCTAATCTACCACCAAAATCTCTATGTCATGGAGTCCCAAATTACCCTTTTACATCTCCACCTCCCTTGAAGCCACTCATCTATTGTCTGGGAGATCCATTATGACATTTTCTCTATCATGGATGTCTATCCCCTCATGAATTCCATCCTCACCATCTATAATATTCCAATCACATACTATGTTTCCTATCCCATCAAATACCTAGAACGACCCACATACCGTCTTTACTACCCCTTCACACACTCTCTATGCTACGTGACCACATGCTTGAGTATAATCCTCAGATGGTCTCATGTGACGAGGTCATACCCAACATCTAAAGATAGATGTTGATGATGAATCATCCCAATAACAGACACTATTAAAACTAAATATATGGATTCCCTCTCATAGGAAGCTCTCCATCACCATATCTCACACAAAAAAATACGTAATATGTGGGAACACATAGTGGTACCACAAAGGCATATATTTTTTGTGGAGCCCCTACTCAAACATCAACACCCAAAAGATAAAATTCCTTATATTGTTGATGGAGTACCACATAGGGTTGGTTATTCATTCGGCATAATATAAAACAAACATCAATCCATACTACATCTATAGAATATATTCAGTAAGAAATGAACATTATTATGTTGGTAGTACTCCACCAAAAATAACTGTGGAATGTAATAAATTGGGAGTGTCCACTCATCATGCTTATATATAATAAGACTCCAGTAGTTCCCAAATGAAAAATTATAAATTATGGAACCCAACATGGCCACATCATTAGTTTGTGGCATTATAATTTTTTAAATTCAATTAAATTAATCTAGGAAATAAGTTACTGCCTTGTGTTTTGGATAATCGTGGAACCTTAGTGGCCTCTATAGGTGGATCTCATAGAGTTCCCCAAGATTTTTTGAATCATCAAGATACTATACTAGTACAATATAATATTTCATTGTGGGGTGTGGTACCTATCCACTTGTAAGAAAAATTAAGCATGATGGCCCCATAATTGAGGCCATATCACTCATTGGATCATCGTCATGACCTAGAATTTGTAACCTAGCAGGCAATCATCATGAAAAAATAATGAATATGTCAGCATGATGTACCATATTCATATGAGAATATATATATATATATATATACTGGGATATAACTCAATAAATAATGTAAAAAAATTCAATTTGATAGAATCCAATTACCATTGTTCTCTATACCAAATATCATGGTATGTTGAGTCTATGTTTTTTTTGTAAGAGTCCTAGTATATGGTTATGTATGGTGCATGAACAACATAATTTTTCTTTGATAGATAGATGCACTAAAGACACTTCAACACTATTTTGAAAAATCCAAGACAAATCATCAGATAAGGATAAGTCCGAACAATATCCCAATGGTTGATGCACCTTTTATAATAATTTGTCATGACCTGACACAACTGAGCTCAATCATCAACTACTAAAATACCGAATCTATAAAATTGATGCTGAGAAGAAGAACCTAATGGTGTATCTAGTACATGAGGCCTTTTCATAAACACCTATATAAACGATCCAAACTATATCTGTGAATAAGATAAAAATAATAATAATAAACGAGACAACATCTATAGAATATTCAATACATGTAACGCCTCTTGGTAAAACATGATTACTAATAAAATAAAAAGGAATGCATAAAGTGGGAAAATGATGAAACATGATTGTATTCCAAATTAACAATAAATGAAATATAATGTGCAGAGAATACCCAGATCCATATCTATATTCCTCAACCTACAAATGTGGTCCAATGCACTATGTATCAACATTCTACTCTTTAAAAGACTCTAAAAAATCACTCATCTATGTAAGACATGACAGGGTCATGAATATACCATTAAAGGATAAGTATAAACCTTACCAGTTGGATACCCTAAAATCTAGAGGGGTGGGGTAGTAAGAGGAATGATAGAAATAGATAGATAAACCCATAATATGCGTGTAAAAAAATAAATGAAAATCAGAATATATATATATGTAAGTATGTATGTATATGTATATGATTCTATATTAAAAATATGAGTGTGAAAGAAAATTTACATCATGCAACATAGCCTAGGAAAAGGGTCTTTAATTAGTTATGTAGGTCAATCAATGATATTTCATATCTCATGTGTCTATCTAAAAGAAGCCTCAATTTTTCAAAACACATCTCCATTATGCCCCATAGTCATGGGGACATAATATAATGATATAGGACTCGTGCTCCACTACAATAAGAAGGAACCAGTCAAAGAGAAAGACGACTTATCCCTTACAATATAGGTGGGTGTCACTATGAAATCAGTTAGGCTACCCACACACTTCCTAATATTAGTGTTCCCCTATAACGGTTGTGAACCCATTCCCTGATACCATAGAGGGGTTCAACATATATAGTTTATATATAAAAAATTCCCTTCCTATCAGGATTGTTCCACCCAAATTGTGGAGAACATAATACCTAATACCCGAGGAGGTTACCACTGAGATAACAAACATAGAAACCATGACTTTCACAGTATGAGGGTTCAAATCTAATGGACAAGAGCCTTTCCTTACTGATATGAGGTTTCCGATCATATAATATATATTAGAACCTAGAAATACATAAAAGGACAATGAAAATATTAGGATTGAGGAACCATGTTGTTCTCATTATAAGGGTGACACTTTAATAGTCAATATAGGAACCATGCCATTCCGAACAGGGGGTTCCACTCATATAGTAGATGGCTCAATCCATGATACTATATGAGGGTTCCACATTGATATTAGATATATGACCCATTACCTTCCCATCATAAGGGTTATAATATAACATTAAAGGAACTAAAATATGGAAAAAGTAGGGTTCCACTCTATTAGTCAAAATATGACTCACTCCATATCCATTAGGTGGTTTCCAATCTAATGCCTCTAATGATACTATCTAATCACTGCTGCCATCAAGAATCACACAAATAAGAATCAAAATCAAATCATATGACATCGTATCTCAAAATACACCATGTAGTTAACAATCACATTTTACAATAATAATCAATGAGGATTAGCTACTCACATGTCAATGTTTTAGTCAAAATGAAGGAGATATGAGATTTATATAGTTCATCAAAAATGTTTGTACACATAGTGTTAGGTGACCCACATAGCATGTGGTCCGATCGTACTACATAACATTGTCCCATCCAGTACCTAGATCAGTACATATGTATAACTACATGGTGTGTCTCATCCAACCCTTTCCCGTCCTCTTCCATTGGATTTGTCTATTTAATCACAGCAGTGCCTGTGTACTATGATACACAACCAGAACTACCTCATATTGTCATGTTCATGGGATTTTTTGACACAACGTATCATCCCAGGGACGGTCACATGGCTTGTGACTCATCAACACATTTATAGACCATTAAAATTTCTAGAAACATAGTTCATCATCCATACAGTTAATATAGAAAGTATGTTATTCATCATACAAATCATATAGAATAATGTTTTATAGAAAGATAGATCTAATTAGTAGGTTAATGGGAAAGACTCTTATATACTGAAATTCACATATCATTCACTAGAAATCAATGGAGAGATGCTTTTTCATCATTTCTATCCTTTTGAATAATATAAATCGAACATTATTTGGTCATTCCAGTACTTATACATTCCATAAACATTTCCCATTACTTTCCAATTCCTCTTCAGATTCTAGATCCATGAATAAATAAACAATTCCCATAAAAAATCACAACTCCCATTTTTATAATTGATCCATTCATTGAATATTTATCTTTCATATGTCCTAGAGTCCAATCATGATTGATACTAGCGGAAAATGTTGATCTAAGACCCCTTATGCCAATTAATAATGACTATGAAGAACTATTCAGATAAAGAAACAAATAAAAATATAAATCAATCATTGTATAAGTGTTGATTGAGAAATGACACCTATTGGGAAATGTTGTGTTAGAATCCTATCATATAACGATTAAAAAACTGAATAAACAATTTATTTTGAAAATGGTAAATGAAATGGTTCCAAATTGATGACGATCAAATATATAATAATGAAAAGGACTAATAATTTACTCATTTGGGTTGAAATACACATATGATGATTCCTACCTCTATATTGTATTTCTTGATGAGTAATAATGCATAATCTATTAGAGTGAGGAAGAACAGTTGTGTTTGACACACTTCGATTATTCTACATCCAAATCCTTGTTGTCATGTGATCTCGATTTCCCAATGATATGTGGTAGAACTCCCCCCTCAAGATCACAATGTCAATAATCTCACCCATGATGTCTGCTATAATAGATTATTTAAATTTGTTTTATAATTTTATCATTTAAATTTTATAATAAAAAAATTCAAATAATTAACGTTATAGATGTAACATCCTATGTAAATAAAGAATATGATATTTTTATATATGTTAATATGTTTGAATTAAGTAAAAATTTTTATTTAATGGGGATTAAATGTTTAATGGTGTACCAGATACACATCAATATGTTTCTTTGATATCTTACGCTGCACACATCGTTGGGTTATATCGAAAAATATTAGAAAAATATTATTATGTTAAATAGTACTTAACACAAAGTAGTTGAAATGGAGGGATTTAATAGAACAAAACAAAATAATATTAAACATTTTTGTAAAATTATTTTACATTTATCCAATAAATTTTAGAGGCTTAATATAAGGCCCCAAACTTATACATTACATAAACTTCAGTAATTAAAAGATTACACATTGGGGATCTTTTCAGGTTTAGAGTTTTAGAGAATTAGGACATAGCTATTACATCTCAATCATTACACAGTAGACACATCTACTAAGCTTTCATTTTTTTGCACAAAATAAAAACTATTGAACAAAAGAGTCATGTCTAGTTCCTTGTTTTAGACAGCCTGACATTTCCTTGATCCCATCCTTGACCCTTATTCAACTTTATGTCTGGTGAAAAACATTTCAAAAAAAACTTGGGATGAGCATAAAAATCTCAGTAAGGGTTATAAAAATATGGAAGGGAAACATGAGTTCATATATATATATAAGAATGAAATCACACATTACCCATAAAACATAGGCACTTTAACATACCAAATAAAATCATGAATAAGTCATATAAATCATAATACATAAAGCTAACTTGAGGAATTCATAACATTTTTACGTAGGAAGTAACACTTTTGGTTACATTTGGAATACCCACCACAGTATATTCCTTAAATATCTTCGGAGAAACCTTAACCTTTCACTCCTTTGTGTTACCCAATGCGTTGGAGAGCTATATCGGGCTCACCCGCCCTTAGTTTATCATGGAACCACTCGTCTTCATAATGATGCCCAAGAACCATAAACATAAGTGTATCACATAAAACATGCATAAAGGAAACATAACATTTCCACCTTTCAATCACAATATATCAATACAACACATTGATATAAAAACATTATGAAAACCATTTTCAATACCAAAATAGAATAAAAGTAAATCATGGTATTTATTTTTCTTAAAAAAAAGGTATGGCTTGTATAGTAAGCTGAAACTCAAATACTGGTCACCACGGCGGAGAAGTCGTTGTTGTCGCGTACGTACGACAAAAACATTCCCTTTTGTCATTTAGTAAAAACGCTTAGTATGAAAAAGATTCCTTTGGGATAAAAGTAAAAGTAAAAGGGTTTTATACACTGTATAAAAGAAATTTGTGTATAAAACAAAATATGCCTCAATAAATGGAGATTGAGAAGAAGTCCCATACAAAGATGGTATCCTTGTATTAAGGATAAATCAGTTACATAATTATGTGTGACAAACTGATACACAAAATATAAGTGGTATTAAGTTTAAAAAAATCATAGGACATTCACACATAATCATAGAACGACATATTCAAGTTGTACATGTTTATCCCAATGAATGAAACATGGGTTAAAAAGTTCCTTTGAAAAAATTCGACAGCATAACGGCGTCACTTCAAAATTCAGATAAAGAGCTGATGTGAGATAAAAAGGGTATCTCATCACATGGACACAAAATTTTAATCAATAAGGATATATAAGAACATATCCCAACATAATAGTATTTGAATTAAAATACATAAAAAAGATGTCTTTTAAAAATAGGGGGTGAAAGGTTCCTATACCGACATGGGTATCTTTCGAAACATACACCCCATGAAAGAAGTACAATAAAACATTGATGTAAATACTCATAAATGAACTTATATTACACAATGAGTAAAATAATGGGAAGTACATACACCACTCAAAGGAAATTGTGGCAAATGTAGCATAAATCTGAAGGGAATAAAATTGAGATGAAAAATCCCTTTCGAAAACTCGGCAGCCTAACGACGCCACATAAAATATACAAAAATGGATTGATGAGAGAGAATAGGGACTCTCATCACATGAACATAAAAATTAAAGTAATATTAATATAAAATAACATCCCAATAACAAGAAAGATGAGCTTTAAAAATAATGACATAAAAGAGTGTACTTAAAAAGAAAGAGAGGAGTAGGATCCCTTATCTGAAGTCCGACTTGTCTTGTTCGTTTCTTTATATTCTTGAATAATAAACTTTGGTCAATTTATAATTGACTAAGGACCTCTTTTAGATATTATTATTCAGTTCATATCACATATTATAATTTTATAATAATGGTTTAATAATGTTAGTTCATGTCAGACGTTTTTGCCGATGATTGGTACATGAGTAAAAAATGAACTGGTTTGAAAAAAATATTTCCCATGTAGTTATAAGTAAATAATATCCAGAAAAGTATTAATGATTAAAATATCATATATATCTAGTAAATATTCATTTTATACTATTCCATATCATTTGGAGATAAAAAACGAAAAGCAACATTCATGGAGACGGTAGGCCGTACGTACGCATGAACGCTACTTTCATTTTTTTTTCTTTATCATATTAATAGAATTAAAAATAAATTATATATATATATATTATAATTACATTATAATATATATTTTATATAGGTCATATATGTTCATTAATTTCATACATTGTACATTCTATGTATTACATGTACGAGTCACATCACTTGAGGGGGCGGTAGTCCACACTTCCTCATATGAAATTATCGCATTTACACATCATGAAAAGAATACAGGTATGTTTTAAATATGAAATACATAAGCAAATAGTAAACATAAATACCATATATATAATATATAAAATACAGTGACATCATAATGGCCACCTTTAAATGTGTTAAAAGAATATTGAACAATCATCATTTCATTAGGCAGACAATCGCCTACCAGAGAAACAATATGTTCTTTAACCATTAGACGAAGTTGTGTGTAAGTGTAGCTTGAATAATTCATATAAAAAATTCCTAGTATATTTAATATACTGGAGTTGTTACAAAATACATGAAAAAAAATAGTTTCGAAGGTTGGAGAAGCAAAATAAAACAAAAGTACACAAGAGAAGACACTACCTTTAAATAGGGTAACTCTTTTTGATTTGAGCTCAAAGGAATCCTTGCGAAGACTTATACCCAAAGTGAGGCTTCTAGGAGTAAGAGAGGTATGTGGAGTGACAAAATGGGCAGGGTTTGGCCGTCCCAAATGCATGAGAGGTGTGGGTATGGAGGTAGAGGTGGGGGCCTTCTATAAGAGGAGAGGTGGGGAACTCTTGGAAAGTAAATAAAAGTTACTTTATTTTAGAATGGGTTTTAGATTTTAATGGTCCCACATTGATGTGTTTCGAGGATAAGGTGATTAGAGTTCGAAATCCACCAATCCAATAGGTTTTGGACATGTTTATGTCTTATATTTTACATTATCGTTTCATTTTATTTAAATTGTTACATAATGAGATAATCGCTGCATCATCATGATGTCATAAATAATTTAATTTATTTAATGTCTAAAAATTATAAAAAAATACTATGATGTAGGAAATCTTTTTATATTTATAATGAATATTTATAGTCTAAAAGATAATTTATGTACACAAAATTAAAAATATTTTCCTTATGTGATACATTCTTTGTTACATTTAACAATCTTTAAAAATAAAAAGATAAAAAGTCACATTCTCACAAAAGGGAATCATTGGGGCCCCCAAGTTTGGAACAAGGCATCCCATGGTTGGCCATCAGACAACCAGTATCCTTAGGACACATGTTGTTGTGATTTTTTGTCATTATGATATTATTTTATTATCTTTAACTACCCGATTACTTATTAATAAAGATAATTAAAGATAATAACTGTCGTTACTATTCATAATGTCCAAAAATAAAAGAGTCTTAATTAAATAATTTTGACCTTCTGATTCCAAATATGTAATCCATTTTACCAAATTCCAAACAAATAAATTTCAATAATTAATTTAAAAAATAATTCTCGTTGTCAAAACAAAAAGGGAGTTTTTTAGAAACAATATTTATGAAATGTTTGGCACTTGTTTGTGCCCAATTAAAAAGTGATATTAATCCCAATGACCATCATATGATTAAATGGTAAAAATATATTATAATTACACTTTAATACAAATTAAAAAGATAATATAACCATATAATTAAATTATATGAAAAAGTAGTTTTGATGTAAAATGCAGTATATTTCACTATTCATTGAAAAATGAACATTGTCAGAAAAATACCAAAAATTATCCCAAGGTAAATATCAATGTCCCAATAATAAATAATATGTTTATTTGGAAAAATAGAGCTTATAAAATTTTTAAAAAGTGGATTAAAAGGGGTTCTCCATCAAAAGGCGGTTATTCGACCTTTTAAAGAATATTAGAATGTTTACGCTTAAAAACAAGACTCATTAGCATTTTTAATCCTCTAAAATTTATTGAAAAAATTAAAAATATTTGAAAAACATATATAATAATTTTGTAGTTAGTTCTGTTCATTCCCTCCATTACAACGGCTAGGCGTTAACTACCATTTAAAATTATAATATTTTATTATTAGAGTGCAACGTAAGATTTCAAAGAAACTTGTTGTTGCATATTGGCTATGCCATCGAGCATATCGTTCCCTTTAAAGTAATATTAATATTTAAAAAATATTGGATAAATATAAAAATTTTATATTCTTTATTTACCTACGTTGTTACACTTAAAATTTCACTGAATCCAATTTTAAGTATAAACACATTAATATTCATTAAATTGTTGATTTACTGAATTTTGATAGAGAATCAATTATAGATATAGTTTTTGTAACATTTATATATTATATTTGAGAAAAAAAAAGTTATTTTTTAGAATCAGGACATCAATATTTATGTTGTATGAAATTTTAGTAGTTTTCTAATAATGGTCATTTTTTAATCAATAATGAAAAATACTGCATTTTAATTCAAAAATTCATTTTAATCTAATATATTTATTTGGAATGACAATATTATAAATTTTTCTCTAATTTTAATTATATTATATTTTTAAAATTTAATCCAATATAGGTTATTATAAGTAATTTCACATTGAAATTGAATATAAACAAGTTTCAATCTTTTGATACTTATTATTTCTTAAAAAAAATTATTTTTTGTTTCAACAATGGGAATTAATTTTAATATAATTTATGAAACTGGTGTGTTTTTAATTTGAAAAAATAGATTCCATATTTGGAATTATGAGGTACAACTTTTGTTAATAGGTAACCTTTTATATTTTTTAATTATGAATATACTCTTTAGTAAATATTTTATTTACCATGGTTAAAAGGTAAATCTGGTAATAAGTGTAACAAATAATATTATAATAATTTTAAATTACCGTAACATGTGTATTAATACGATTGTAAGAATCATTTCTGACAATGGCCATCCTTGGGTCAACATTAAGACCCCAATGAGCCACATGTAGGTGAAAGTTACACTTTATAATATTAAATATAATGTTATTGAAAATATAACATAAACAAATATCTCTTATTAAAATAAAATTTGTATCTGTTTTATAAGTGATATTTTTGAATATAAATAGTAATTGGAAATATAAAAATATTTTCCACATCATGGTATTTTTGTATAATTTTTATACGTCATATAGATAAAATTATTTATGATACAATGATGATTCCATGATTACCTCGTTAATTAATTTTTTATAAAAATGAGATTAAAAAATATTAATATAAATTTATTGTTAAACTTTTTATGCCATTCATAAAGTTTATGGATTATTGTAACTTTTTATATTTTATTTAATGATGTTTTTTTATAAATAATCAACGTTTTAGAGATTTATTAGAATCATGTATACGAATAGATTATAAATTAACATAAATGAGTTTTTAAATCAATCAATATTTTATTAAATGATAAAATAGTACTAAAAATAAACGATTAATCCAAATTACATATATGATTTAAATAATGTCATTTCTGATCCATTTTTGGATCTTTGGCTTTTTATAGTAATCTTATTAACCATATAGTATGAATATACATGAAGACATGGTAAAAGTTAAATTAGATATTAAAGGTTTATGCTAAAATAAAAAGTTAATTTTTGGGCTCTATACTTTTCTAAAACCAACTATATTTTAATATTTAGAACAATACACACCTTATCTTTTAATCAAAATAGTTTAATAACTTTTTAAATAGAAATTTATATTATAATATAATAATATTTTCAATTTTTCATAAAGAGACCCACACCACCCTTATAAAAAGGCATAACACTTAACCCTTTCTCACACCACTCAATCCTTATTGTATCATCCAAAATCATCCAAAATATACTCCCAAAATCCCTCTATTCAACTATGAAGCATTAATATAGGAAGAAGTAATTTCAATAAATCCTTTTGGTTCAATTGAAAAGGAGCTACCCAATTTGAAGGTAATATCTTCTCTTAAGTTCTTTTGTTTTATTTTTTTTCTCCAACACCATACACTCTATTTATTAAATTTATTTATAAAAACACGAGTATATACAATATACTAGGATTATTTTATGATGAGTAATCAAACTACACATCCCCAAATCTCCATCCAATTGATACAAACATATTGTTTCTGTGGATGACAAACTAATTCCTCATGAATTGATGATTGTCAAATTATCTTCTACAACCTCTCATGGAGGCCATTATGATGGAAATATATTTATATGTGATATATATTACATTTATATGTGATATATATTATATTTATATTGTCTCTATTCTTATTTATTTTTCATTTATAGCATACCGGCATGGATTTTATAATGGGTAAACACTATAATTTCATTTGAGGAATAGCAATCTACAACCCCCTCCAAGAGATATGAATGACTCATACTATAAATGGGACATATAATGGATGGAGTTAATAAAATTATATATGATATTATACTAGAATTATAATATATCAATTTATGATTATTTTTTCATTCCATTAAATATGAAATAGAAATGAATGTAGTGTTCATGTGTACTTACAACATACCATCTCCATGAACGATGAATTTCCTTTCTTATCTCCAATGGTTATATAATATTATAAATACATATATATACCTGATATATATCATAAATAAATAATGAATATCATTTTTGAGAAAATGTACTTTTAACCACATGGACAACATGTAATTATAAGATGCCCATTTTTGACTCAAGTACCAAATATCAACAAAAATGATAGTTCCTAAAATAAATAATTATGTAATTTTTATAAAGTGTAAATAAGAAATATAAAAGTAATAATTAACATGAAAAAAGTTTTTTAGAATATATATATTAATTTTAGTTTATTATTCGAATGATTACGAAACGAATGGGTCAAATCAGACACAAGGTAAGGGACATTTTCTCAATCTCTATTCACTGAGACATATTTTGATTTATAAAATACTGTTTTAGACGGTGTTTAAAGACATTTCAATCATAATTTAATTCAAATGGATTATTATTCTATTTAGTGTTTTGCTAAAACACCTAGGGAATGTATATTTTTTAAAGTACGTAGTAACAATGACCTTTCCGCTGTTATGAGAGTTATTTGATATTTGGCTTCCATAACAAGTAGTAATGCTTTTAAAAGGAAAATAAATACCATATACTATTTTATGTATTTATTTATTGTTAATGGTTTGGATAATGGATTGGTTATGTCAATATATTTAAATCATATATTGTTATTGAAATGTTGAAATGTTATCTTAAATTTATGTTTGTTTTACGTGTTATGAAAATGATATGGTTATTGGAAATTATATACATATACAGGTGGTTCCGTGATAAATCTAGGGTGGGTGATCTTGAGATAGCTCTCCAATTAATTGGGTAATGTGATAGAGGTAAAGGTTAATGTTTCTCTAAAAATATTTAGATAATATATTGGGACGAGTCTTCCAAATTTAACTCCCTACGTAGCTTTGAATGTAACAACGTAAGTATGTTGTGGATGCCACAAGTTATCTTTATGATTTATGATATTTATATGTTATTCATAAATCTTATGATTTAATGGGGTATGTTATAGTGATTATGATTTGTATGTATTAATGGACTAATGTTTTAATTCGTTATTTTATAACCCTTACCGAGATTCTTATGCTCATCAATTTTTTTGTAACGTTTATCACATGATATACGGTATGGTAAGAGAAAGGAATAGTTCAAAAATATTTATTTCATGAAAATAATTCTTTTTTAATTTTAAGAGTTTTTATTTTATGAAAAAATGGATACTGACTAGAAATGTATACTTTATAATATTCAAGATGTAATGTAATAGTTCTGTACTAATTCTCTAAAACTCTAAACAAGAAAAGATCCTAAATTTCAATTATCAACATAATTCAAAATTATTTAATGTTGATGGTTGGGTCCTTAAAAATTGTAGCATAGGCCAGTTTAGACAACATTAGGAGTTAGGTTATTGTTTAATCAATATAAATTAATTAATTTATTGAAAGATTGAGATGATATACAATTTTTAGATTTCATTGTTTCTTCACCTATGATATTATTGTGTTCAGAATGGTTTATCTAAGAGAAAACAAGGTAGATTTACAGGGAAGGATTACACAGGTAAATGACCTTCCAAATCTGCATCCTCAGATGGTTGGAATCAGAATCGAACAGTTTTTTGCAGTGATTGATTAGTAGGCATAGGTGAAAACTTTGTGGTTGTGTTTATCAATGTCATTTTTGTATATTCCAAATGTAAGAAATTACTATGAATGCCATTTATGGGTCGTCTCGTAAACCTTGATAGAAAATAAACTGTATGTGAAATATAGAAAGTGTGTGTTTTAGTTATAAAAATTGTCATTTCATGGTCAAATTTTAAAAAAAAATAGAATTACAGTTGATCCTATTGAAATGAAAATTGTTTTAGAATGGCCAATACCTAAAAATATAACTAAGACTCGCAATTTTCGTGGTTTAGAAGGTTATTACTGGAGGTTTTATGAAACATTTATACAATTATCTATCCCACTGATTAATGAACTCGAAATGGTTTTATTTTCATGTGGAAAAAATAATGTTATGATTATATTCAAGAATTGAAAAAAAGATTTTTGAATTCTCTAGTTTTGGTACTGCCTTCCAGAAATGGTGATTTTGTTATCTAAATTGATGTTTTATTGAAAGGACATGGTTGTTTACTAATGCAGAATGATCAATAATTTCTTATACTCTATATTAATTGAATCATCTAGAGTTAAATTACTCTATACATGATTTTAAATTTATACTTTTGTTTTTTCTTTAAAAAATTGGAGGCATCATTTGTATAGTGTAAAATGTGAAATATATAATGACCATAAAATATTGATGTATATATTCACATAGAAATAATTGAACATGAGACTGTGTATAATGATGGAATTAATCATGATTTGTGATTTCACAGTTCATTACCATCCAATAAATGGAAATAAGGTAGCATATGCTTTGAGTCAGAAAATTAATGTTACATTAATCAACATTACATTTGTACCAAAATCCTTTGATTTATTATTAGTTGAAATTTGTCATAGAAGTTTTTGGATTAGGAAATTCTTATGTTTTGTTTAATGTGTCAGTGAAATCATATCTATCAGATAGAATAAAACAAATGAACAATGAAGACAGTGAGTTGTACAAAAATTTACAATTGGTTAATAAGGTAATGTTACCTGAATTTAACATTTATAATGATTGTATTTTTAGATTTTGTATGAGAATTTGTATTCCATAGGATTCATGGTTAAATAATGAGTTGTTATGTGAAGGTTGTAGTTCTTTTATTTCATTTCATCCTGATAGTATGATGATTTAATGGGATATTCAGGATTATTACTTGTGGGATGATATAAAAAGATATATTGTTGAATTTACTATAAAGTGTTTGAATTTGAAATAGATTAATGTAGAGTGGAAGTATACAAAATGGATACATCAGCCATTATAGGTTCCATAGTAGAATTGGGAAAATGTGTCTATGGATTTAATTGTTTGATTACCAAAGACAACTCGAAGTAATAATGATATATGTGTTATTATTAGTCGATTGACTAAATCATCTCATTTCCATCCTATTCGATATAAATAGTCTTTAGATCAACATTATTGGTTGTATGTTAAAGATATTTTTAGGTTGCTTAGAGTTCCCCTGTTACTTATATCTTATCATGTTCTGATGTTTAATTCTAACTTTTGGAAAGTCCATCAGAAGTCATTCAGTACTAAATTCAATTTTAGAAAAACATTGCATCCTTAATTAGTGGGGAAATTGGAAATAAAAATTCATAAATTGGAGTATATGATACATTCTTTATCGATGGATTACTAGAGAATTTGGGACATTCATATTTCATTGGTCGAATTTTCATGGAATAACAGTTTTCATTCTTGTATACAAATGTCACCTTTTGAGGTATTATATGTAAAGTGGTGTCAAACACTATCTTTTTGTGAATATGTATGTGATAAGAAGTTTATGGGACAATAATTGGTATATGAGATGACAAATAAAGTTCATTTTATTGATAAACACATGAGATAAGCTCAGAGATGGCAGAAAAGTTATACAGAAAACATTGAGGTAGGTGAAAATGTTTTTCTAAAAGTTTCTCCACAGGAAAGTGTTATTCGTTTTGTAATAAGGGAATGATGAGTCTGAGGTTAATTGGACCTTATGAAACCTTGGAGAATGTTGAGTCAGTTTCCTATAGTGTGCATATACCTCCATGTTTATCCTATTTTCACAATATTTTTCTTGTTTAAATGATGAGAAAGTATATGCCGGATCCATCTCATGTAGTGAGTCCAGAGGTAGTTATGTTGGGAGACAATCTTTCTTACGGGGAACATCAAGTCCAAATTATTGATTTAAGAGAGATTGTGTTGCAGATTATGGTAATCCATCAGGTAACAGATTTTTTTTTGAAAAACCATATGGTTGAAGAGGGAATGGGGGAATTTGAAAATTCTATGAAGGATAAATACCCCAACTTATTTTAAAAGTGAATTGATTTGCAGGGAAAAAATTCTGAAAAGTGGGAAGGATGTAATATCCCAGGTAAACAAAGGATATTATATTTTCATAATTATAAATAATTGTGAATTAAATATTAATATTTATTTAATTTGGATTTTATATTAAATGGTGTACCCGATACGAAACAACAGGTTTCATTGAAATCATATGTTGCACACAACGTTGAGTTATACTGAAAATAATATAATATTATTATTTTAAATTTTAGTTAACAAACTGTTATATTATTGGAGGTAATGAATATAACTAACTATAATATGGTTACACATGTTTGTTATGTGTTTTGACATTTATCCAATAAATTATACATGCATAAAATGTGAATGAATCCAATTTTAAGCAAAAACACTATAATATTATTTAAATGTTCTATTTACTGTCTTTTGATGGTGAACTATTATTATATACAGTTTTTACACATTTATATACACTATTTGTCAAAATAATATTCTTATTTTGAATCAAGATATCAAAATTTACTTTGTATGATATTTTGGTATTTTTATGATAACGTTAATTTTTTAATGAATAGTGAAAAATACTGCATTATAATTCAATGTTTCCATTTAATCTAATTTATCTATAAGTTTCTATTCTTATTTTAATTTTGTTTAATTTTTAATTAGGAGATATTTTTTCCATTAAATCAAATTTTGGACATAGGAAGTAATTTGAAATTGAAATTAAACATAAACTAGTGTCAATATTTTGATAATTATTATTTCTTAAAAACACGCTTATTAGTTTTTTCAACATGATTTTATTTTAAATTAATTATTTTAAATTATATGTTTTTAATTTTGAAAAATATATTTCATATTTGGAATCATGACGTCCATTTTTTTTAAATATTTAACTTTTCTTTTATTCATTATGATGTGTAACATTAGAAATTATGTTATTTTCTATGCTTAAAGGGTAAATATGGAATATAAGTGTAAAAATTATATTTTAATAATATTAAATTACCCTAAATCATGACCTAATCCTATTGGATGATACATGGTAGACAAAGGGTCAATTTTGGGACCCCATGGAGGAACTTGTAAATGAGTATGACACTTTATAAAATTTAATTTAATGTTAATCAAAATATAATATAAACATACAACTCTTAGTAAAACAAACTTTATAATTGGTTATATATGTGATAATTTTGACTATAAATATTCATTACAAAGATATAATTTTTTCATAAATCATGATATTTTTTATTTTTTTTATACATCATATAGAAAAATTTATTTATGTCACAATCATGATGTAATGATTACCTATTTAATGGATTTTTTAAATAAAAGAGATTATAAATATTAAAATAAATTTATTTTAAAACTATTTATTCCATCTATGAATTTCATAGATGAGTATAAATTGTTATATTTGAATTAATGTAGTTTTGTATATATAATTATATTGTTATTGATTATTTTAAATGCCTTGATAAGAATAGTTTATAAATTTTCAGAAATCAGTTTTTAAATCTATCAATTTTTATTAAGTGATAAAATAGTCATAAAAATATATTATTCATCCAAATGAAAAATATTATGTTACTAATATCATTAATGATCCATATTTAGGTCTATTGGTATTTTATAGTAAATATATAAACCATATATTATGAATATACAAGGGGACATGGTAAATGCCAAATTAGTTAAGTAAAGGTTATAGCTAAATGATAAGGTTAATTTTAGGTCCTAAACTTGTAAAAAATCCATTTAATTAGAGTATATAGAAACCTAATCACCATAGTTTCTATTTGAATTAGTTTGTAATCTTTTTAAATCTAAACTCATTTTATAATAAAATAATAGTTCTTAAATTTTTTTAAGAGCCCCTCCCCCTATCTTTAAAAACACATCACATCTAACCCTTACTCACACCTCTCAAGGTTCTATTGGATCATCAAACATCTTCTCAAATAATAGCCCAAAATCACTCTATTCCATATAGATTCCTTAACATAGGAATACATCACTTCAAAAAATCATTTGGTTCAATCCATATGTAGTTACCCAATATATAGGTAACATCTTCTCCAAGGTTATTTTATTTTATTTTCCTTATCCAACCCCCTAATATCTCATTATTACAATTTTTTATAAAAAAAGGATCTTCAATATACTAGTTTGTTTTTATTTATAGGATTCAAGAAATTCAACTAAACACCTCCATCTAATGGATACAATCATACTGTTTCTATGGAGAACGAACTACTGCCTCACGAAACGGTGATTGTTTAATTATCTATAACCGCCTCTCATTGTGGCCATTATGATGTAAATATAATTTAATTTGATATATATTATTTATATTGTATCAATTTTTTTTAATTTTCTTTTATATAATACCATTATGGATATTATAATTGGTAAATACTATAATTTCATTTGAAAAAGTTCTAACTACCCCCCAAAGTGATATGACTCGTTAATGCCATACCTGGAACATATACAGATACAGTTACTGAAATTATATATATTATTACAATATAATTAATTTATACCTAAGTTTCATTGAATTTTAATTCTATGAAATACAAAATAGAAATGCTAGTAGCGTTCATGTATACGTACAGCGTAACGTCTCCATGAATGGTGCATTTCAATTTTTATCTCTAAATGATATGAACTATTATCAATACACACACACACACACATATATATATATAATAAATATATATGATAAATATGATATCTAAATAATTTATATCATAATGGATATAATAGAATTTTTACCGCATGGACAACTTGTAATTTTTAGAAGTTTATGTTTTTCTCAAGTACTAAATATCGACCAAAAGTCAATTATTTACTTAAATGATTATGTAATGTATATAACATCCTAAAAATTAATATAATAGGTATTTAATAAAATTTAAAAAGATTCATAAGAATTATAAAATTAAAATTATTTTATTATTTAGGAGATTACAGAACGAATGGGTCAACTCAGACATGAGGTAAGTGACTTCATCTCAATCTACTTTCATTGAGGCATATTTTGTTTTGTAACAAACTTTATTTTATAATGTTTTTAAATCCATTATAATTTACATTTCATTCAAATGTAATCTTTTTCTATGTAGAATTTCACTAAACGAAAAAGGTGATGATACTTTTTTTATATATTCGGTGCAAACGGTGTTTCCACTATCGCATGGGTTATTTGATATTTGGATTCCTTAACAAGACCTAATATTTTTAAAATGAAAAAAAATACAACAAAAATATTTTACATAATTTTGTATTGAAAATGGTTTTGATAAATGGTTGGTTCTGTCAATAAATTTAAATGTTATATTTTGATTTAAATGTGGAAATGTTATCATTCTGTTAAGTTTGATTTATATTTTATGAAATTTTTATGGTTATTTGGAATTGTTTACATATACTGGTGGATCTGTGATAAACGTACAGTGGGTGAGCCCGAGATAACTCTCCAATGAGTTCTCTATTGTGATGGAGTTAAATGTTAATGTTTCTCCAACGAGATTTATGGAATATAATTTGATGGGTATTCCAAATGTAACTTACTATGTTGCTGTGAATTCTAAAAAGTAAGATTACTATGGATGAAACAAGTTACCTTTATGATTTCTAATTTCTATGTGTTATTCATAAATCTTATAATTTCTTGTGTTATGTTAAAGAACTTATGTTTTGAATATATTGGTGGAAAAGTGTTTTTATTCTTTATTTTATAACCCTTACTGAGCTTCTTATGTTCATTGAAGTTTTTTAATAGTTTTTCATTGGATACAAGGAGTGATAAAAGATAGGTAAAATCAAGAAGATTTATATTTAGAAAAGAATTATTGTTTTTGTTATATGCTTTTTATTTTATGAAAAAGTGGACACTTAGTATACATATCTACCTTGTAATATTTGAGATGTAATGTAACATTTATGGCCTAATTATTTAAAACTCTAAACCTGAAAATATCCTCAGTGTGAATTATTAACATAATTCAAGATTATATAATGATTAAGCCTTGGGACTTATAATAGAAACCCTATAATGGTATATATATCTCAACACCTCACACCAAAAAAACATTAGGACACTCCAATTATAAACATCATGTTTAAGAACCAAACGTGAAATCATTTTTTTTATCTGAGTCTCTATTTAACAGTTATACCAATATTTATAAAAAATGCATCCATAAATGATATAAAATATATTCATGTTTTAATAAATTAATTATGGGACCCTGGACATTGAATAGTTCACAATCTCAGTGTCAGTCTATGTAAAATGTTATTGATAAATTTCACTATAATAAGGGAAAAATAGGGTCTGCATAAACAACAAGTGTCAAATTCCATTGAACATGCTCCAAAATAATGTAAAATAAATATAATTTTATTATAATAATAGTATAGAACAATAAAAATAAATAATTAATTATATGAATTACTAATGATATTTTAATACCCTTTTATTAACATGTCCATATTAAATTCACATTTAAAGTAAAAAAGAATTGTTTTCTATGTATGTTTTTTTATTTCTAGTACTCTTTCATAAAAAATGATTCCATATAATAGATAATGTTATATCAATTAATTATATATGTATTTATAGTGTTCTAAAATTTATAGATATAAATTTTTAAATTCACCATTCATATAGATGGTAGGTTTTCCAAACACAAGAACAATGCTCCAATTTTCCCAATAGAATGAATGTAATAAAGCTAAAAAACATCCTACCATTATATAATAATTTTAATATCATCTATATATCACATATGATAATTATAACTATCCTTATTAAAAACCCTATAAAACATGAACAAATCACCTTGCATTGTCAGGCAGTAGTCCGTCATATAGATGAAAGAAAATTTCAAACACTCTGCCAAATTTATTGCAAGAACATGAATGTTGTATAATAACTGAGAAATAATATTTATTTCTTCTATATATCAATTATGATCATTATTCCATTTCATTTTTTTAATATGATTTTATCTATCATTGTAATGGGTTTCTTCTTTTCCCATCACTCAAAATGTGTTCTTTCTATAAAAAAACATAGGTTCATGATGGGGTTGAACGTCATACACATATATGATGATTTCATAAAGCATTTAATGGAAGAGGATAAAAATTTATGTCATGTCATTAACATTATATCAAATAAAAATATAGAAGATAATAAGCTTAATATATCATTATTTATTAATTTAAAATTAATTATTTTTAGGTAGAAATAAAATAACACACTCGGTTTGGGAGGTCACCACATATTCAGAAAAATTCTTTTAGCTTGCAACTGAAGGTTTCATATTGTAGATTTATTAAAAAACTAAGATTTCTTGGATGATAGGTTGGATTTCATGAACTATACTGAACATCCTAATTAACTTATAATCATTCTAGATCTGACCTAGTTATAAGGGAGTTTTTGATCACCAAGGGATTGAGACTAGAAACTCACATTTTACATGATAAAAGATGGAATAAATTTTACACAATAAATGTGGAAGATAATGATAAAAATTATTAAAATAAAAACTCTAGGGAAATAATGTATCATAAATAAAATATGAATAATAATACCTAATTCAATATATCATCTATGTACTTAACTTCTAACAATATAAAACTCAATCGTCCCATGAAACATGTTGAAAACATATCCGCCAATCACCTCTATTACTCCTACAAAATGGTTCAATAACATCCACCAATTATATAAGGATCATACTCATTAATTATTTCTTTCATAAGAAAATATAAAATTTCCAATGTTAATGGTCATGTGTCATAAATACATCTATCTAGGGCCACACTATATAATCCAAAATCATTGCAAAATAATAAAATAAATCATTCTATAAATTTATATAAAAATAGTAAAAATGATTATTTTCATAGCTAATAAAATTCCTTAAAAATATAGAAGATGTAAGAATTAAATTATAAATATAATTAAAAAATTTATTATATAAATTTATTTATATGAATAATTTGTAATGATCAATACATTTTAATAAATTAATTAACTGTATATCAAATCAAAAAACCTATATCACCATGGTTAAAAGACCAATGGTATTTTATTTATTAGATATAGGATCCCATTATATATAACTATTGTAATGGATCAGTATGAACTCCCACATAAGTGGATATTAAATTCATTTACCCCCAGATTGAGGAATATTAAAAGCACTCCAATTTATTAGAAAATTATTTCCACTCCTACTTATATGAAAATTTGATGCCATAGTTATTATGTTAATGTAATAAAAAATATAGCACTAGGGGATTAATTTTGGAGTGTTATCGTCCCAATTACATAAAAACTACCTAGAAACCCTTATTATTATTCATGAAATCGTTTAGATTGGTAATAAATCATTTTCATACATTTTAAAATATAATTTTCTAATCATTGTTTTCAATATTACTTTTCCCTTTCAAAACCAAGTCTCTAGTTTTCATCATTTCATTATATTTCAAATTTATTTTCAATTTATGTCACTTTCTCATGATCATACATGAAATCATTTAATCAATGGTATTTTCTATTTATGAAATCATTTTCTATAAAACAACTACACAATTTCAATTCCATTTATATTCTGGTTTTCCAAATTTCCATGGAAATTTAAAATAAATGAACAAATACATGTTTATAAATCAATTAACAACTCAATACAACTTATTGAAGTCATTACATGTTTCAATGTTGGGATAAAATCAGGAAAACACATACCAATTGAAAGGAAACATAATGAAAGACACACAAAATGAGGAAGACCAACGATGAATAGTGGTGTTAGAGATATACGAACTCAACCTAGAATGAAAATTAAAATAAATATAGATTAGATCCATATAATACATTATGGTCCATAAAAATATAAGAAGGACATAATTATAAAATTAAATGATAGTCATGGGAGTAAATCAACTAAGATGGAAGAGAATGTATAAGAATAGCATTTCGATCCACCAAATAAAGTGTTTATAAGGTCCAAAAGCACCCATAAAGGATATGGGTCATGTGAAAGAGGGATTCAATAATAATGGTATTATATTCAACCGTGCAGAACACATAAAATTGAGACATGACAAAATTACATGTCTTATAATCAAATTACATGTTTTGTAATGTGAAAAGACTAAATACACCTATAAATTGAAAACTTTTTATTAATAGGTAAGTTTTACTTAAGCATCATTAATTATTTGTACAAGGATAGTAACATTTAACACCCTATAGAAAAATCAATTCACCTTCATATAGAACATTAAATGACTTTTAATACCTGTACAAGGTGTTTAATCATCCAATATATATAAAACAATCCAGTTTCTACACAAATACCTGAAACCAATAGAAAAGTTAAAATGAATACCTACAAAGTATAAAAGGATTTTATAATATTACAACTGTAAAATAAATCGATCCCTATAAAACCTATCAATAATCTAGCAGATCAATGAGAAAAGTCCACTACTCTCATAAGATCCTTACAATCCAATGTCTCATGAGAATTATAACCATGTTACCACAAAACACTCTCTAATGGTATCATATTCCCATGATGTACCTTTATCATAGAATAAATTATCCCAACTTGATTTTCATCCATATATAAATCAAGATAATCCTATTGATCCTAACATCTATAAACATGATATGGTTCTGAAGGATATTTCTAATGATTTTATACATGTAACCCACTATGAATTGATTCCAAATATCGAATAGTTTCTAAAAAGTAAGACACGTTTACTGCCATCTCAACAAACTCATATGGTCCAATAAATGTGGACAATGGTTACCTTTCCTCCCTATACATCAATAAAATAAAGAGATTAAAACACTCATTATGATCTTGTCACCAATAGAAAAAACAAACAGTCTATGATGGTGATGAACATAAGATTTTTTCAGTTATCATCCATCAACATTCTGTAAAGAATCAACTAAATTATTTCTGTTGTCTCATGGAATATTATCATTCCAACAAATTATAATTCAACAATATCAATCCAAGGTAACAAATATTTTAAAGGATATCCAAATATGGCCTAAAGATGATTCATCCAAATTTTATAGTAGTAATTTTTTATAAGAAAACACATCAATTACAAAAAAGAAATCAAAATATCCTCCAAATTTATTCAAAAAGTACTATGAATTTACTCTGCAATCTATATTTCCCTATCTATCAGTACATTCATTTTGGGGGATATTATTTACTCAATCAAAACTATTATCTTATAAATCCCTCGTTTCCTCTAAAAAATATAGAAAAAACAAGGATCAATATGAGATATTGTAGTGGATGGAAGACAATGAAAAAATATATTACTCATATGGATACCTACAAACACCATAACTTTGGAAGAAACAAGAATGCATATTCAGTGAGCCAAATTTTTCAGTCTGTCAATCGAAACCCATATCAAATTATTCTTTCTTGGGGTATATAGAAACCAAAGCATAAAGTCCATAGAATTAACATCTCAAATCTATACCAACATTAGATGTGGATGAAAAAAACATGTAGGTCTGAGGTGTTCAACCTAGACCTATTAGAAATTATAATAATGAGAAAAAATCATTAGTGTCTCATTTAATACCTTGAATCTTGAATCATCATATCATAATATATATTTAGGTTTCCTATGTGCATAACCCATTCAAAATTATGTATATCCCCATTATATTCTTTATCAATTTAAATGGTATAATATACAATATCTATAATCATTTGATAACCTCATAAGGAAATTTTCATTCATCTATAATCTCCCAACCATAATGATTTTCCATAATTCTATATAATTTAACATCAAACTACTATTCCTTAATAATCATCACAGTAAGAGGATATTTCAACTGAACACTATCCATTACATCTTTGACCAAAACATTCGGGACTCCTCAATGCAACAATGAAAATAGATCCATCCAAATCTAATCATTAAATGATTATTTCACATCCTTCAATATAACATTAAATCATAATATATTGAATTAACATTACCATTCCACGGGGTATAGGATATTTAAAAATCAAAATATAGAAGGTAATCTACCTAATAACTCTTATGGATATTTATATATTTTTATGATACCTTATAACATATTTTTTTTATATACTAGAAAACATTCTCTAAAAATGTAATTCCACCAACTCATAAAATAATATATGAAATAATAGATTTTGAGATCATATATCATATATTTACTCTCATTTGGTCTATGCTGGTGATACCCATATTCTAAAATGTCTTCACCCAACATAATTACATTTCCCAAACCCAAATCTTATGTGTCAACAAAAACAACATACCCTTGCATAGATTCTAGGAGAGAAACAATCCTCAAAAAAAAAAAAAAAATTTATCTTAACAAAAAAATTATGACATTTATAATTACTAGTGAACATTACCTCCATTAAAATGAGATTAGTCTTCATAAATACTATAATTAGAGATCCATCACCATCTATCAATAATACCTTTCTAAACGCACAAATATATTAATATCAAAACAATTCTCAGTTGTTCCAATTTCTTGACAGCATTCTCCATATCAGGATCAGTTAATCTTCTATGATTTGAGACCATGATTCCCATGACACTCACTTATGGAATCGATAAATATAACACTGATAACTTCGAATAGAGTCAGTGATTACAAAATTATTCTATAAATTCATTTACTAGATGTACAATATCCTCCGTAGTCTAAGAGTAATCAACGATGTCATCAAAAAAAATATAATATTTTTTCAATTTACTCATAGAAAATCATTTTTTAAAATCCTATAAACACTATCTAATAATTGTTTAGTCCAAAGGTCTTAAAAAGGCACTCATAATTTTCATAACATCATTAGATGGTAGTTTTAAAAATCAATGATTCATTTATTATATAATGGAGATGACCCCCATTGATTATCAATACTCAATAATACGTGTTTCCCATTAAATTGGTCAAATAGATCATCAAAAATTAGTACTACTAATTTTTTTCCTTAAAATTATTGGGCTTCCTTTAATCAATAAATTGGATGAGTGTTGAATAAAATTTCATTGAAATGATAATTGTTTCATCCCAAGGTGAGACACGTATTTCTATAAATACATTCTCTAAAAAATAATATAATTGAGCCTTTAATTGTTTTTGTTATGTTAGGTCCGTATAGTAAGAAGCAATCAATAATGGATGAGTTAAAATACTAAATCTATAGGATATTCTACCTATAATTGTAGTTTTAGATGATATAAATTTGAAAGAAAAACTTGGGGAAATTTACCATCAACCAAAGGGAGATTCTCACTTAATGAATTGTACATCATATAGATTCAATAAACTAATATTAATATCTCTATCATGGGATAAGAAGTTCGTTCACTTCTTGAACCTAGTTCCCATTCTCCTGGGAAGTCACAACAGACCCATCAAGCAATGTAAATGAGTCTATCATAGACAATTTTCAATAAAAGTCATATTATTAATAAGTTACTCCATTATGAAAACTAAACTGAGAGGTTTCATTTTGGGAACCATAAAATCCGAGGTAATCATGATATATAATAATGTGAACGAAAAATGAAGGAAAAAAGAAAAATTTCTCTCTTGATATTATGATGGGTGTTGTAATATCGATCAAAAAATAGAAAATCTCTATATGATGATTTATCAAGAAAAAAATAAGATTAAAAATTAATTAATGAGAGGAACCATTATCAAATAATGCATTCAGGAATGATGAATCTGTTGTGGAGCCACCTATCATTATCACTGGACATATATCGAATTCCAATGTGGAACTATTCACTATGTGTAAAAGATTAGTTTAAAATAAAAATTACTAGAACCCCTTAGATATTAAAAAATATGATTATATAATAATACATTTTTGGCTTGACGAGCTTATGGATTTATTTGGGATAGAAAAGATATAGAATAATTTCGGTTTGTTTCGCGGGTTACCATAAGAATTACAGATCGTTGGTGCTATAGAAAAATCATGTATTAGACTCCCAACATTTCCTCATTGGAACCATATCAATATGCCTCTTTGAGGAATGGTAATAACTCTAGTGGAGTTATTATATCAATAAGAACCATGATTGTCATCATGCATCTCCTTTTTATTAATTAAACTCATTGAATTTCAATTGAGTAATATATTATAACACGTCGAACCTGAAATGAAAACTATGTAATTGTCAACTATTATTGTCCAATCTATCATGTTATCATAACATGAGATATTATGTAGGAGTCCTTGAGAATGAATAATAGTTAAAAGACACGTTTTTATATATAAAGTAACCATTTCACATTAATCAACTTAGTTACTTCAAAAAAATCAAACACAAGTTCTATCAATTGTAAGACATTATATAAATCTTGGGGATTATTATATCCTTGGAATGCAAGTGGATCTTCCAGAAGGAAATCTAGAGCATGATTCCATGATTCATCCCTCTATGGTTCCAAAACTATGGATTGGATGTGAATTAGAGAATGATATTTTCATATATCTTCAACAACAAGCTCAGAATTATCAATAATATTTTTGTCAATAGGATAATTTTATCATTGTTGATCACCAATAGCTTCCATAAAAAATAAAAAAAATACCGAGTAAAAAAATATTATACGATTACTAAAAAATTTAATAAATACCTATAAATAAAAAATATCAAAAATACCTAGTAAATACATTATACGATTACACAAAACAAAAACAAAAATAAGATAAATAAAAATATCAATTCCATAAGATACGATTTCAATATGTTTTTTTTTCAATTCATCCATGTTAAAATTAGAGTAAAACATGAATTATAAGAAATATTCCTCAAGATTACATTATATAAACACCATTGGTGACATAAGGATCATTAAGATGAGGGATGAATAGAAACTCTCTAACAAAAACCACTTAATTACCATCATGAAATCACAAACTGCATACTTATATCATGGATAGATTATAAAACTGATCCATTGAATCAAAATATTTCGTGAACAATCATAGATACCTTAGTTACCTAATACTTGAGATTACAATAACATATACTAAAAGAATTTATTTATCTACAAGGTTTGGAAAATAGAAAATAAAATCATGATACATAATGAGGGAACATGTTCTCCACCAAATAGTGGAAAATGAAATATTTAAAAGGAAAAATGATAAAAAAAATAGGGAAAGAAAAAAATCCAAATAGGAAAAAGATACCAAAATATAAAATCCAGAATGTACATTAATATTAGAAAAATAAAATTCAAATATTCAAAAATATTGGGGGATAAAATATCTATGAGTCACCTCTATCACTCAACGAAAATGGGTCAATAACATCTATCTCCTCCAATATATGAATTAAATTTTCTATAATTTTTTTTATATTATATTATTATAGGTATGAGAAATGAAATATATATACTTAGGGGAGGTGAATAATATAGATCCTTTGTCTTAATCTCATATAGGTGACATATAAAGATTTTGTGTGTTTATTTAATTATTTTGGACTATTATCTTTTTAGTTGTTGATTACATTAATGATGTAATGGATTGCATTTATGTTTGACCTAGTATTTGTATACAATATCTATTTTGATGGTTGAAAAAAATTACTTGTTAATATTGTATTTTCAAAAAAATTTAAAATATTAAAGAATAATTTATCTTGTTTCTTACCATGTTATAGTCTCCAACCCCTGGAGATCTGGAATGCCCTTCAGGATATGTTTGTGAGAGGTTCGGTGTCACAGTATGCCGATAATGGAATGGATCATGAATATTGTATTACGTAAGGGATTTCAAATGTTAATGTCCAAAGAAATTATTTTTGTGGATTGATCAGTATATGAGAGTGGGTTAAATTTTTTATTTGAGATGAATGGAATAATTTTTATTTTTGAAAAGAAAAGTGTATACTAATGTTTTTTATATTTAACAAGGCTCCATAATAGTAAATTATCAAACCATTAATTAATATTGTAAAAATGTGGACAAATACTTTGTGTTGGATGTTTTTGGGGTAATTTTGAGGATTATAATTTTAATTTAATAATTGGTTTACACATTTTTTACTCTAACAAGGGTAATTAATTTTTTCTTTTCTTATTGGTCAGTTTTGTAAAAAATTATGTCGACTATATAATATAATATTATATAATCTATGTAAAATTATTGAATCAATTTATCTAAATATAATTCTCATATTTATAAACCATTAATTTAAAATTAATCCCATATATGTGATGAGAAACCAGTATTCTAAAGAGAAAATGTTCCAAATATTAAAAACTATTATATGAAAATTGAACAAAAAATCGATTAAAATTGAATAAATTGTATTCATTCACTAATAAATGAACTAATTTTTGATTTAAAAATATCTAAAAATAATTTATATTTTTTTATTTTCATTAAATGAACTGAATTTTATTAATAAAATCAATTATTGATTTTAATAACTATAAAACATTTTGTCTTCATATATAATTTCATGATAATTTATCCTTATAATATATTGAAATTCAAATTTCATAATGTGAACTTCATTTTAAAAAACATATTTCTTAAAATTTTATGAAATTGGTATTAAATTAGTTAAAAAATTACAAGAAAACTATAATTTTGTAAAAATGAATTATTATCATAAAATTGGATTTATTCATATATCTTATGATGAGGACATGTAAGAGGAATGTTAATTTTTTGAATGTATATATTATATATTTTCCATTATAACCATTATGTAAATGTTATTTTATACCATATTGATTTAAAATTCATTGGTGTTTTTTATAATTGTTTTTGAAATATATATTTCAATTATTTTCATACAATTATTATTTTCATTCTATTTAATTGGTTAGAAAATAATAAAATTAATATAAACTTTTAAACAATAAAATTTAAATTTTTTAGTTATTCCAATTCATACCCATCATTTTAATGGATAAAAAATTGCTTTTTTATTAAAAAAAGGATTTTCTAGTATGTTGTGTTTCATTAAAACTCATTTTCATGTATAAATAACGCAAAAATATGTGTAACATGTGACAAAAAATATCAAAATGATTAATCAAAATTGAAAAAAATCAAAAAATATTTGGGGGATAAAAAACTTGTCTAATGGGATATACATAAACCACATAAAAGAATTTATATTCATAAAAAACCTTATATGCCATATAAGTCAAAATAAGAAAAAAAATCATATACCTCTTTGGTTGATTTCAAATTATAAACACCATGAAAGATAGATATTAAAATGGACATGAAAATCACAATAAATTTAATGAGAATATCCATAAAAAACATTCATGGAATGTATATACACCAAATAAAATAAATATGTAGTGAATATGGAATTTTTCTCACATATGTACATATTTAGATGAAAATACCTTAGTTTAAGTATCATTTATCTTCCAAAAAATTTAATCCTATTTTATAATAATTTTATATTCATTATCCTATTATTCAATTGAACAACACAATATGACAATGGTCTATTGGGCCGTAGATTCACATCCTCATATGTTGAAGGCTATTGACCAGAAGAAAGGGTGTAAGGAAACGATTTTGAAGAGACTATAACCTCATGTGAAAATATAACATTGGTAAACATAAATATAATTACAATAAAAATGTTTAAAAAATGCTGGAATGAGTGACCCACCATAATATAAGCATAAGAAAATAGAATCAATAATAATAAATAAGCTCAAGCATACAAAAAATGGAATAAAATAACACCTGATTCCATTTGGATAAATAAATTACATTATTAACATATAATTCATTCTTTTATAGTCATAAAATAGAATAAATAATATGAAAGGGTCACCCATGGATGACTTTTTACAAATATATATAATCATGGTGATACAAATATTTAAGACTCAAAAGAGTAACTCTATATGATCCTGGAACGTTATGGACCACTACCAACAATCCCATAAAAAATATATGACGCAATCTCAATGGTCTAGATTCATCAAATTAACCCTTACATTATCACAAAAGAAGAATGTCTTCAGGCATCTTAATGGTTCAATGTCTGGTGTGAGAATATATCTTAGTCTTGAACCACCAACGTGTGTGTTACTTACATTTTTGATAAGAATCCACGTTTAAATATAAAGATATACAAAATTAACATGTCATATATATATATATATATATTACATGATTCTCAAATGCTCAGCTACCACAAAGATGTAGTTACATGCATCATTCGTCACTAGGGAAGCTGTAGAATATATGATCCTTATCATATATTATAAGGTATCACCTTAAGAGAATCATTATAGGTGACCCCTTGGGTTACATCCCTGATAGAATGAAACAATACCTAGTGTAAACTAATACACCATGTCCCAAAATATCAAATAATGTCTATAAGGCGTTCACATGAAAGTAATAACTCCCAAAAACATTATCTCATAAAATCACCATCAAATCGAAGTCTGAAATCGGAGGCATAACTATTTGTGTCCTCCAAATAACAACACTATTGGCACAACTACTTACGTGTGGTGTAAAAATTATTTCCATCCTCCCACATAATAATATCCCAATGTCCTCAATATATGATGTACCACATCACCCAACTGATTTTCTAAACCTCATCAACTAATGGTTCCTCTCCATTTATGAGTCTCTCTATGGAATAATCTATCATTGATACTTGTAACATCCTTCACTTCCACATTGGCTAGAAAAAGAGTTTGTATAATAATTTTACATAAAAAACATACCGATGATGCCAAAGTCTAAAAATAAAAGCCAATGGATTTATTTATCTTTGGTGGTTGACTCTAACATTAAAAAAAACAACGAAAAAAATAAACCATAACCAAATAAACTAATGCATGATGAATTATTTCAGTTTAATAAAACTCAAGTCATTCCATTATGAAAAAACAAACTACACAAAAGTACCACAGTGGGAGGCTGCAAAACAACCAAGTACACAATGAATGACACAACCAACAAAACAAAAATACTACATGAATAAAACTCTAAATATCCAACCTGGTCTAGGATATGTCTCAAAAAAAAGTCTAGGTAACACTAAGAACCAAAAGAAAAGTATGATAATATACATTTTCCATTATACAATACATGATATCTTCAATAGAAAAAATGTTCCTTGGAAGTTTTCAGTAATGAAACATAGTATCCATTCCCCAAATGAATTCCCTACTCACAAACCTAGAATAGAACATGATAAAAAATTTATATAAAAAAAGATATAAAAAACAATTAAAAATAATCTATATCAGAATATAAAACAATTTCCATATCATAACTCATTTACCAAAAAATTCATTTTCCAAGGAAAATAAGAAATCAATTGTAAAAAACCATTTCATTAGTTACATTTTTTTAGAACGATTCCATTCGACAAATACATACATCATACCATTTATGAAACCTAGACCTCCCAACAAATGCGAGTGTTGATTAATCGTATCATAATTCCATCATGTAGTGAACCATTTTTATAGGTGAGATGTCCGACACATATCCACCCCGTTAATGATGGTGGAATCTTCTTAACCTTATGCATCCTGAATACACACGAACACAAACAACCTTTATTCCAAAAATCATTTTCAACATAACCTTTTCATCCATTACAATATATTTTTATTTTTATTAAAATCATTCAAAATATATTTCAATTAAACAAATTATTTATTCAAAAATATTTTCAAAGCATCAAAACCAAAAAACCATTTATAATCATGTTACCTATTTTAATTTCCACAAAACACCCAATTTATAAATTAGTTAAACTATCACAAAAAATGTTTACAAAAATAATTTCACAAAAAATTCAGATAAGATTTCATACAAAAATATTATTTTAAAATAATACATAATATTTTAAATAGAGGATTTGAGAGAGAATACCACATCCTTAGAGAACTTGGAGGAAATGGAAAACAGAATATAAAATGTTCACGAAACTAGGTTGAAACTCAAAAATAGCTCCTTGTATATCTTCCCCTAGTAGAATAAAACCAAATATAATCATATATTGCATAAAAAACCTTATATATCCAATGATGAATATATTATAATTATACAATAAATAATGGGATGTAGATATATGGAAAACCATGTAAAACCATCAAGAACAATGATATACAATCGGAATCAGGCTTCAACGCACCAAGGGAAGACTTCATATCAACTCAAAATTGATGGGAGAAGCCTTAACTACCTTTGGTGGGAGAAAATTTGGATCAGATATGTTTTGGGGAGTAACATAAATTTTGTGAGGTAAAAACATGATAGATCCACAATTTAAGGATATAACTTTTATCCCATGTATGGTTAGTCTCACGGTTTTCCAAACATGGTGTTAACAATGATCCAACCACTACCTCAAAGAGGATCATTTCATAGTTATATTTCCTGGTTATATAACCATGAAAAATATATGTATAATCCCATTGACTTAAAACTTATAGTTTCTCCTAGACTACTGCATGGTTTGGACAACCGTGTGCCACCTGTGGGACATCCCCTTATCATATCTCTCAGTATGAGTGGTATCTTATAAAAGCATCATGGATTTAAAAAAGCATGTTAAAATCATTAAACAATATAAATACTTTAAAAATAATATAAATTTCATATAAAATCACAAAAACACAACTTAAAAACATTATATGATGAAAAAAACATAAAATAAGTTATTCTTAATTGAAACGTGGGGTGCTTCATTCTCCCCACTATTAGACTTTTTATTTGCAGAATGTGGAAATCCATTTAGACCAAAAAGTCTAATGGAAAGAGATATTTCATTTCATTTTCCCATTACCAATAAAATTCCTAAATCATACCTTGTTGATTTAAAACATGTACTAGAACAATTCTTTTTCCACACAAGGCTTTCTCTTTCCTCCCCAATATGACACCCCAAGATTTCATAGTATCAATTTTCATTATATAAATTCAATAGCTTGTGCTACACAAAAAACTAAGTTTGGGCACACGATGGCTTACCAAACTAGTCATTAAAAAGTGGCTATGAATAGTATTAATATAATTTTGAATTTTATATACTTTTTGAATCACTATTATGTGTTTCATAGACATAATAAAATAATAAATACATTTTTTTCTTATAGAAGAAGTATATTTCAAAAAATACATTTTTATCACAATCTAATAGAAAACCTAATTTATAATCAGAAATTGAAACATTTATATATTCAATTAAATGATATTCAATTCTCCATTTGAATCCAGATAAAAAAATAAATTTTTAATAAATATTTGTTTCTTTTCTAATAACTTTTATATTTTGATGAATACTGAAAAATAATAAATTTTAATTGAACAATACTTTTTAATCTAAATAATGTATAGGTTTAAATTATAAATTATAATGGTTTGGAAGTATAATTAGATTTTATTTTTATCATTTAATTAAATGTACTTCATTATAAATAATTTCACATTTAAATTTGACATAAAAACATTTCAATCTTTTGATAATTTTTAAATTTTTAAAACCCGCATTTCATTTTCGACAATTGGTATTATTATTAAATTAATTAATTCAACATGTATGTTTTCAATTTGGTAAAATATAATTTATTTTTGATTTTGGAATATCAATATTAGAATAGGGTGATGTTTTGGTATTTTTCTTTAATCATTCAATTTTTTATGAATATTGAAAAACACTACGTTATTGTTTAAGACCGATATTTTAATTAAATAATTATTTATTTTATTAAAATTTATTTTAAGTAAAAATAGTTATATAAAACTTATATGAGTTCATTTTAATTCAGTGGATTAATTTTATAATAATAGTATATGTATAATATTTTATTGAACATTTTACTATCTTTTACCCACCTACTAGGAGCATTAGAAAAATTTTCATAAAACATAATTTTACCACTTCTGTTAGTTGAATTTCAAAACTAAGGGGGAAACTATTGAAATTATTATGTAAAATTTTGTTCAATAAGATGAAAATATTTTTTGTAGAATAATTACTTTTGACTTTTATTTACCACGATTAAAAGTAAATAGGGTAATTAAGGGTGAAAATGATATTATAATTACCCTAACGCATGACATAATGCTATTAGATAAGTTTAATTTGACAAAAAACAAACATAGGAAATAAATATAATCCTCTTTGGTCCCCTGGATTGAAATTAATACATTTATTATTATTTTATTTAATGAAATGTTAATATAGTAAAATTCAAAGTTTAATAACAAAACCATTTTTAATATATCGTTATACAAAAGATAAATTCGACTATAAATATTAAATAAAAAACTAAAAATATTTCGTACTTAATGGTATTTTATTTATAATTTTTAAACATTAAATAATTAAATTTATTTGTGATGCAATTATGATACATTAATTGCATTGGAAAAAAAGAATTAAAATAAATGATATTATAAATATCAAAATAAATGTAATTTGAGACTCATGAATAATTAAATTAATTTTATAGGTTAACATTACATGTTAGATTAGATTAATTAATCATTTTTACAACTAACTAGTCTGTTATGATTTCCAAAATAAACCAAATATTAAATAATGTCGAAATGGACATGTATGAGTTTTTAAAACAAATACTATATTATTGGTTGACATAATATTCATAGAAATATAAGGATTGGAAAAAGGGATTAAATAATATCATATATTTAATTAATTAACCACTTGAGGTTCCCTTGGATTTTTAGAGTATTTTTATTAAACATATAGTTAAATAAATCAAGAAGACAAGATAAAAGTTAAACTCTTTAACAAAGAGTTAAATATAAAAGATAAGTTTAAAATAATAACCTATACTTTTCTAAAACCCATTGGTTGTGAGTTTTTCGACCGATACCCACATTATATTCGCAATACATCATTTTGGAGACATTATAAAAGGAAAATTATTTTATTATAAAATAATATTTCAAGGTTTTCCTAAGGTGACTCTCACATCTATTATAAAAAGGTACATTCCTTCCCTAATTTCACACCTCCAATGCCATTTGTCTTGGCATAAACCTGACAAAAAATCCTCCTCACATACCTCACATCAACCTATATTCCATAATTTGATCAGAAATACAACCTATGGGTGGATTTTGATCAACTCAAAAGGAAACACTCGAGGAAGTGGTTATAATTTTCCAAACCTATTTCTAGTTATTTTCTTCTTCCACACCCTGAATATTTTTTATTTCCATACCAAAATAATAACTCTAGTACCGCATACATACAATGATGTTTTTATAAATATGGTACAACCATATTTTTTATTCTATATATCCTATAAATGAAAAAGTCACCATACATGTGTACGTACGACTTAAAGTCTCCAAGCCTTGGTGTAGTTTGTTATTCAAACACTTCATTATTTAGCTGGTTATAATAATGTGTATAACTGATATAAATAATAAATAAAACTTTATCATGATTTTTTATATATGATATAACATCCAATTCAATACTATTTCACCATCAATATAATAATATTGCCTCTCGTGCGTACGTACAGATTACCGTCTCCATGAACTCGATGAGATTCGCTCCCCATCGTAATCATTCAAGAATACCTTTCATTTTATGAATAAAAATAATTTTTATAAAATTATATCATTTTGTATATGAATTAAATATATCATATCCATAACAAACACGGCCTATGTAACCAATCATATAATGGAAAACAAATCAGTTAACAACTGGAACGATGATACTTCTGAAATATTATTACCAAAGCAATATTAGAAGATCATATATTATATAATATTTATATTTTTTTTTGTATTTATAAAATAATATTTCACCATTATCCAGGAGGTTAACCTACTCTACTGTAAGGAAATGTACAGGGTAAGGGGTTCTTTATCTCACTTTTAATTCCATGAGATTTCCATTGTTCACCACTTATTTGTTGCATGTGGTGTATTGTGTACTACCATTTGATATATATTATCATGATTCTGTTTATATTAATGGTATTATTTTTTTCATTGGGTGGTTATTAACTATTGGGCATAAGAATCGATTGATTAAAACATGTTAAGGGTAGTCATCACACTTTTTATTTCAGTGAGATTCATTCTATATTGCACCATTTTCCTTTTGTGTTGTGTATGTACTAATCATGATTCTATTCCTTGTGTAATATAATTTAATTTATGAGTATTTACATCTTCATTGTTTGATATTTCTTTCATGGGGTGTATGTTTCTTATGTCACCAAATTGGTATGAGAATTTCTATTTAGATTTCCACTAATTGGGTTTTACGTAAAAATCATTGATTATTTTACACAAAAATTATTTTTGAGATCACTATTTGTTTATTTATTTAGTAATTTATTGTCCACTTTGTGTGGTTATTATTTTGATACACATAATAATTCCATTGATAAATTCTCAAGTTATCTATATGAACTTGATAAGAGTAATCTTAACTCAATTTTTATTCACTGAGTTAAACATCCAAGCCATTGGTGTTATTGTTACATGAATAAGTGTGAATACCCTATGATTGTTTTACACTGAATATCCAATCATATTTAATGTACTTATATTTTTTACAAATAATTATGGTGATGATTTGTCATTTACCTTAGGATAGAAACTATATAAGGGGTTTTATATCATCTTATATTATATTGTGACTTTATTGTTGTTTTGCTCCAATTTACTTTTATTTGGTGAATATACTGTACATTAACATGTTATATCATGAGTAATTTTATTCTCATGATATTGTTAAATTTTTATTACCGCAATTAATTGAATTCAAGCATCTCTCTTTTGGTTAGGAACTCTAACTATAATATCAATTTTAAATGTTTTAAAATTTTGATTTTCTAAATATTTCTCATTAATGTACATGTTATAAAAATGGATTTAAGGATTTATTTATATGAACATTAATGTTCTAAAAATAAAATTCCTTTTAAAAGATTCAATGTGGTATGATACACGTTGACTCAAAAATCTATTTTAAACAACTTCTCTATACATAGTGTAACTTTTAAATGACTTCAGAAAAGGTGAATATTTTTCTCAAATAGTTGGTGATTAATTCCATCAATTTAAATATTCATAATTATTTTCTATTGAGGTTAATTTATTATAATACAATATTTCATATTGTGTTGAATGAGTTATGTTTGACTGTGTATGTGGTATTTTTATACCATTCATGGATAATGGTTAATGTATTGAAATTTTTTATGCTAGTTTTAATAAAAATGTTTATCTAATGTTACACCCTTTCATATGAGGAATTTATTGGACATAGAAAATGTTGGGTGGAGCCCGCTATAGCTCCTCGATGCATCAGTAGTTTTCATGAGACAATATAGTGTCGTTTCATAAGGCCTTGACAAAATCATATTTTTATTATTAAAACAAGGCCTTGACTATGTGGTTATAAAGTCTGGCATTATGCATTCCATCATTATGAAATTGTCTATTGATATTACATATGATAATTCGACTTATAGAATATTCGTGTGAATAACTAAATGGAATTATTTGATTTATCTTATCCATATTATGTTGATGTTTATGTTTCAAAGGCTTGTATTCTAGTGTTATGAATTTCCTTAAATGATTCATTTTATTTATGACAGTTTCTACTATTTGCTAATCTTTACTGAGCATCTGAGCTCACCCCTTCCTTATGTATTATTTTTTCCAGGATTCAACGAAATATATTATGAATAACCTTCACGAATAGCCTATGGTATATATGAGTGTTCAAAGGGGACCCAATTTTTTTTTGTTTTTATTTAATGATGTAATGTAAAACTTATGTATGTATCTAGTACTTACAAGGATACTAAACTAGTCAGTCTTTTGGTACATGATTCCATGTATCATTCCAATGTTATGTAATAATTCACTGATTCTGGGTAACTAGGGTTGGTGCATTATAGTTGGATTCAGATGAAGTTTCAAACAATCATTGGAATCTATATTTATAAACAAACTCTAATTAGGGAACACTACCCTATGATTGACATTTTAGATTATTATAGAAGAAAATCCAAAAATTTTGTTAATGTAAATATTATGTTTGTTTTCCATGAAATATATCCTTTTTGTATATGAGAAGGTAGAGGCGGCACTGGAAAAAATTTTCCTAGGAGTTAAAACTCCAACCTGGATTTTCAGGAATTACATGGGGTGTCCTCATACTGAATAACAGACCATTATGCACACATTCTTACGACACTCCTGGGGGATATGCTTAAGATAATTCTCATTTTTCGTTACAAATAGATTGGAAGAATTTTAAAATAAGATGAGAATAATTAAACTTTGTTAATTCAAAGGTGTTTTAGATTTAAAATATGGTGTTATGATATTCTATAAATTATTTTATGACTCACATTATTCTTTTTTTTGTTTTTCAATGGATTAAATCCAAGTATTTCATAATAACATTGATGATGATGTTCAATTTGGACATAGTGGTTGAAATGAGCAATGAAATGGATTGATGATGTTGTAAAATATATCGTGTTAAATACAAATCAGTTTTCCAAAAATATGATCAACAAAATATATATTAACCATCTCCCAGACTCAACAAAAATGAAAAATATGGTGAAAGATAAGATCTCCCGCAGTGGAGAACCTGATGAAAATAATGCTCAATATCCATCAGGCTGAAAATGCTGAAGTAGATACCTAGGAAAGTGTCTCAATGGAACAAAAAATGATTTATGTGTTGGAATGAAATACATAAAGTAAATAAATTCTGAGTAAAAATTAAGAGTTCTATGTAAGAAAATAAAAATTATCCTAGGAATCCATTTACAATAATTTTCTGTAAATGTTGGTGGCCTGGGAATTACCCTAGGGAATTCCCTATTGTTTAGAATAACATCTTGGTCAAGGATGAATCTATGTAGATATTAATGGATGGAAAAATGATTAAGAGTATTATTGCTCTTTATTGATAGGATTACACCCGAATACATTTATTTTATATGTGTAACTGTACATTTTTTATGTGAAAATGCTATTTTAGGAAGAATTTTTTTTATTATAGATATAAATAACGATTTTGGATTATATGATCCTTGAATTTGAAGAAACTACAAGTTATTAAATTTTGGTATGAAAATCTGAGGAATGAGATAAAATTTTTGGTGAAATTATGTTATGGTTATTTTAAAGAATTTTTATCATCTTGAGAATTTTATGTAATATATTTTTTAAAAAAGTAAAACACATAGACCATGTGACAAACCATCACCTCAGACTATTCTTCGATAATTGAACCCAGAACCAAAGTGTTATTTGGATTTATCATCTATCATTGGACTACATGATTTCCCCAGTTAGTGTGACTAATTATTTTATATAAATTATTTTTTGATCAAAATAAGTAGATTTGGGATATTATGTCTATTAAAAAGTATATCATTCGTATAGGAAAATTATATAGTGATTATGTGATAAATGTTACTTTGGGAGACATTCACTCTGTTGGGAAAATTATATTCCTAAGAAAAATAGAGTACCATGTGATTTCACTTGAGGAATAATGGTGTATTTTTATCTTTGTTTTAATTGTGGATTTATAGTAGTTTGGGTTATGTTTGGAAATTATTAACCTATAATAGAGAATATTTTATTTGGTTATTTAAATTGAGTATGTGACTTTAATTGTAATCGATGTTATTTGGAGATACAATTTAACCAGTAAGACTATGTAATAAAATTATTCTATGTTTTGAGTTTCAATATTAGTTTGTATTATATTGACAGATTTTAAGGACATTGTTTTATTGAATTGTATTTATTAAACTTTGGATATTGTTTGTTTAATTTTAGAAATTATGATTAGAATATCATTGACTAAAGGATTATCCTTTTGGGGATCATTTGATCTTTTACATAACATTCTGGTTTTGGTTAATCTCTAAAGACAAATTAAATGTATAGTTTATCCTTTGTGCATCATTTGATTCTCTTGATGTTTATTCTAGCACATCAGTTGTGACCAAGTCATCTTGAATACTCATCATTTGAAAAAAAAATTAGTCATTAAAATTTATTAAAGGATGAAACTATAATTAAAAATTATGTATATCTAATTAATTTCGTAATAAATATAGTAAATAAATTCCTTAACATTATAAAATGGATCATAAAACAAAAAAACGTTGGTTGTTAACTTTTTTTATTGGTAAACAAATAAATATTTATCTCTTCAAATGTTTGTGGTTTTATTGTTGTTAAAATTCTCTTTATAATAGCCAATACATTATTTAAATTGTTATTACATCAGAATTGATTCGTACTTATTATAACATATATAAAAAAATAATAGAACCATATTGATATAGAGTCTTTAAAAACTGGTAAGCATAAACAACTGGTTCATACATAATCTACATTATATCCCATTTATTTCCTAATATCTTTAGTCCCTATTGGAATATCATACTTATTACCCTTCTTCCTAAAATGAGGAAAAGAAAAAATACTAAAGGTTGAGCTCAATGCTCAGTAGGGGGAATCAAAAAAATATCAATCATATAATATTCCTAAGAACATAACATTTTGAAAATCTTATCCTACAAAAGAGATCAAATAACATGACATGGGATAAATCATAGTAGTAAAATGTACCCCCAAAAAGCATAACTAATACATGGAACGTTTTGAAATACACATATAATCATATGAAACCATTTCATATTAGTTAAGACTCATTTCCAAGACCATCATATCGGACAAAGTCCATTACTGAACAGAGTTCAATCCTTGTTCTAGTCCTGTATCACTGAACTGGATTTACATGTCATTCCAGACATGTCTATCTCATGATATATAAATCATTACCCAATGAATTATAGGGAGATATAGGTTCCACAAATATCATAATAAAACAATTATTATGTGTGCCACAAAATCATAAATCATACATCATATCATAACCAATGTAATAAGAATGGGATTTTTAAACACCATGTCATCATTAAATAATCCATATACAATAGAAAAATTTATAAAAATAATTCCATCAAATAAATGTACTAATAGGGATATAAATATAACCCTATATTATATTAGATGGAAAATAATTATGATAAAACACTTGAACTCCATTACTGAAAAAAAATATCCTTTCGTCGTCAAAAATATTTTTCCTTTATAAATATGTAATACAATTTTAAACTAAAAGAATTTAATTGAATATAAACTTGAAAACTTGTAAATTAAGCTTCATGGAAATAATTTTCTATTCAATCATAAAAATTTGTTCATGCCATATACGTTAAAAAACATTCTTCTCATACTTCAGCCTGAAAAGTAAACAAGTATCTCGTACTGAAAATGAAAAAATATTTCATCCATATATTTTACTAAAAATTCATCAATAGGTAAAATATGAGTTAATATAATTTAGGGGGATATAAATAATACTAAATATTGAGGAAACATGGATGTGGATGATAAATATGTCCCAATAGATAAATACATATAAACAACCTTGAACAATGAAGAGGTTGTAGAATTAACCCTTAACTAGTACATTTACGTGGTTGATGGTACATTAACCTCTTGTATAATAGTTATATAATTGAGATTAAATTATAAAATAATCATATACATAAAAATGATATCATATATGATCTTCAATTATTACATAGGTAATAATATTTTAGTATTATCGTCATTTCGGGTGTTAACTTACTAGTTTTCTTTTATATGTTTTGTTACATAAGCCTTGTTTGTTATGGGTAGGTTGTATATTATTCATATCCAGTTAGATATTAATTCCAAGTGCATTATTTTTAACCATAAAATGAAAATTATTCTTGAATGGATACGATGAAAAATGAATCTCATCGTGTTCCTGGAGACGGTAGTCCGTACGTAAAATGAGCGACAATATCATTCTTTTGATATTAAAATATTATATAATTGGACGGTATATCATATATAAAAAATCATTAAAATGTTATATTTATTATTTATATCATTTTTACTCATTATTATATACATCCAAATGAAAAAATGTTTGAATAACAAACTACACCATGACTTGGAGATGGTAAGTCGTACGTACACACGTGTGGTGACTTCTTTAATCATAGGATGGATAAAATAAATAATATAGTTATAACTTTTTTATAATATCATAACATTATATAGAATATACAGGAGTTATTATTTTTTAATGGAAACAACAAAGAAGGATGAAGTGGGAAATGAAAGGAACTTGAAATAGGTGGTGAGATAATTACCTCTTATTCAGGTTCTTCCTTTTTATTTTTTCAAAAGGGCTCATTAGGTTGTCTTTATGAATAATGGGAGGACACTAGGATGAAGTTTGTAAAGTTTATATGGTAGTTGGGTAGGGATTGTCCGATCCAAATATCTTTGATGGTGTGAATTAGACAGAAGGGGGAGTGCACTTTTATAAGAGGGGTGAGGGTCACTTTTGGAAAAGCCATAAATATTATTTTATAATAAATTCATATTCACTTTCTTAAGGTTACAAATTGAATTATTTCAATGTTTAGTTCGGATTGGGTCGAAATACACTCAAAAAATATGTTTTAGACAGGTTTGGGTCACTATTTGAACTTTATATTTTAGATTTAACTCTTAATAAAATAGTGTGACATTTACCACGTCTCCTTGTATTTTTATATTATATGGTTATAAACATACTATATAAATCCAAGAGAAATACATGTGGTTAATTATTGATGCACCTATTATTATAAAGTATTTTGTTAGATCCATATTTTTTTAGGAATATAATATCAATAAATAACATAATATTTGTTTAAAAAACTGATTTATGTCATTTTTACACTATTTGGTATTTTTTTTTCTAAATTTGTAACATCATTATTATTTGGAAACAAATATTAGATCCAACACTAATATGTTATAGTATCCTGTAAAATTAGTGTAATTTATAAAAAGTCTCAAATTACATTTACATGGGTATTTATAATAAACATTAGGTGAATAATTAAATAATAAGGTAATTATTGCATCATCATTGTGTCATAAATAAATTAAATAATTCAATGTCTAGAAATTATAAATTAAATACCATTAGGTATTAAATATTTTTATATTTATAATGATTAATTATAGTTGAATTTATCTTATGTATAACCCTATATAATTTTTTTTTATTTATTAAACATAGATTTTTAACTCTTTTAACACTTATTTAAATTAAATTATAATAAACGTCCTAATAAAATCCATCTGGATCTAAAGGGTCATATATAATCCATAAAGTTTTTTGGGTCTAATTACACTTATCCAATAGAATTAGAACATGTGTTATGGTAATAATAATATCATTTTTACCCTTAATTACACTATTTACTTTTAACCGTGATAAAGAAAAGTAAAAAGATACTATTCACCAAAAAAATAATTTTATCTTATTGAACAAAATATTACATACTGATATCAACCATGTCTCTCATATTTTTTAAACTATACTCACAAAAGTGCCAGAATAATGTTTTATGTAAATTTGAAAATTATCCTTGGAGGTTGGTAAAAGATGGTGAAAGGTTCAATAAACATTAAATATTTCTAAAATTATTATATTATGACTCCAATTAATTAAATTTAAATAATATAGATATTATATATCTATTTTGACCTTAATTAAATTTAAATAATATAAATAATTATCTAAATTATTATTTGGGTTTAAACTTTAACTCAGTGTTTTTCACTATTCATTAACAATTGAAAGTTCTCAGAAAAATACAAAAAAATAACCCTAATCTAATTTGAATATTGCCAATCCAAAAATGAAGTCCATTTTGAAGGATAAATATTATAAAATTTTAAAAAGTTTGTATTACTATTAATAAAGGCTAGTTTATATAATATTTGAATAACATATAATTGTTTAGTGAAACTCGATAATGTGGACACCGCTGGCTATCGAGGAAGGTTTCTCTTGCATGTAACGCAAGCCATGACAGTGTTGTGTGTAGTGAATGTTTCATTTTGTGTTGCCTATAACATAATACCAAAAAAATATTTATCATAATATATCGGGGTGTGACATTCTACCCCCCTTAAATTGAATTTCACCCTCGGAATTTTTCACTTCGAAACAAACAGATGAGGATATCATCTTCGTCATCATAAAATCAAGTTACCATGTAGCTTCTTCTAATTGGTGGTTCCTCTATAAAACATTAACCAAAATAGTGGTCATGTTTTGTAGAAATTTTTCTCTATGATCCAGAATCTATATCGGCTATTCTTCATAAGAAATGTATTGCTCCAGCGGTACATCTTTTGAACATTGTACATGTGAATGATTATGAATGTAGTTTCTCAAGAGAGATACATGGAACACATCATGAACTTGACAGATATTCAGTTGAAGTTCCAATCGGTAAGTTACCTTCCCAACACGATCCAGTATTTTGAAATGACTGATATACCAAGGGCTCAGCTTTCCCTTATTTCCAAATCCCAATACTCTCTTCTAGGGAGATATTCATAAGAACACTTTATCACCAACATCAAACTCTAGGTTATTTCTTTGGTTTTTGACATAATTGTTTTTGTTGACTATGAGTTTCTCTCCTGTGTTGTTGAATAGATATGACCTTTTCTACCATATCATCAACAAGATCATGTCCTAATATCTTTCTTTCCACAACATCATCCCAACAACTTGGTGTTATGCATATCATTTAATAGAGAGCTTAATAAAGTTCCATATGAATACTTGAGAGAAAAAAAAATATTATATGAAAATTCAACCAAAGGTAGGTGTTGATCCCAACAACCTGTGAAATCCATAGGGAAATGTCTCAACAAGTATTCTAGAGATTGAATTGTCCTCTCTGACTGACCATCTGTCTGAGGATGATAGGAAGTGCTGAAACATAATTCTAAATCTAGAGCATGGTGAAGACTTTGCCAAAACATCAAGGAAATCCTCAGATCCCAATTAGATATAATGGAACGTGGTACACCATGAAATCTTACCACTTCTTTTAAATATATCATGGGAAGCTGTTCAAGGGAGAAATCCTCTCTAATAGAAATGATATGTGACAACATCGTAAGACGATCAAATATAACCCAGATAGCATTATTGCATTTAGATGTTTTAGGATGTCCATTGACAAAGTATATAGTGATGTTTTCACATTTCCATTCTAGTATAGGTAACCGGTGTAACATCCATTTATACTTCTGTCTCTAAACATTAACTTGGTGACAAATAAAGCATCGAGAGTCATATTAGGAGATATGTCTTTTCATTCCATCCCACAAGAAGTACCCTTTCAGGTCCCTATACATCTTCATGGTTCCAAGGTGAATAGAGAATAAAGAACTATGAGCCTCATACAATATTTCCATATTTAATTATGGAATTGGAGGAACACATACCTGATTCCTGAACCATATTATTTCGTCAAAATCAATGTGGAAGTCTGGAACATTTCTCACATTTTTTTGTAACTCTATGTCTTCTTTATGTGCCTCTTTAATCTCCACATGTATAGATGGTTGATCATTCATTTGAGAAAGATAATATTTTTCCCATTCCATTATAAGTCCAAGATCAATCCATTGTAAGTCCAGAAATATTTAATCTTTTGTGATCCTTATCATGGATAAGCTAGAATGGTCTTGTCGACTTAATGCAGATTTCACCTTGTTTTCATTCTCTGGGTGGTAATGAATTGAGAAGTCTGAATCCCTAATCATCTCCAACCATCTTATTTAGTGCATATTCAGATCCTTTTTTTGAAAATATACTTTAAAATTTTACGATCAATATAAATATCACACCATTCACCATAAACATAATGCCTCCAAATCATTAATGCAAATATTACTGCAGCTAACTTCAAATCCTTAGTTGGGTAATTTTTCTCATGGATTTTCAACTGTAGTGAGGCATAAGCTAATCCCCGTATCATTTTTCATGAGAACACACCCCAACAACTTCTTGGATGCATCACTATAGATTAGAAAACACTCTCCACTATAAGGTAGTGTTGGAACAGGTGCACTGGCTAACCTTCTTTTTAGATCTTATAAATTCTCATCACATTCCTCTATCTAAAAAAATATAATTCTTTTCTGAATAAATTTGGTGTGTGGGTTTGATAATCTTGAAAAATCCTTCACAAAACTTCAATAATACCCAGATAATCTAAGAAAACATCAGATTTTTGTTACTATTATTGGTCTCGGCCATCTTTCAGTAACCCATGTTTTTTCTAGATCCACAGATATCCCCTCTTTTGAGATTATGTGACAAAAAATGATAAATTTTGATGCCAAAATTCACACATGGTAAATTTGGCATAAATCTTTTACTTTCATAGGGTCTTTAATACAGTTCTCAAGTGATCTTCATGTTCTTCCTCGATCATTGAATAGACAAGAATATTTCCTAAAAATACAACCATTAACTTATCAAGATTGTCTTTAAAGACTCTATTCATTAGATCCATGAAGATAGCAGGGGAATTAGTAAGACCAAAAGTAATCACTATAAATTCAATGTGTCCATACCTTGTACAGTTAGCTACCTTAGGTGTATCCTACTTTTGGAAGCTTAATTGATGATACCCTAAAGGAATTTCAATCTTGTAAAAGTATTGAGCTTTGCGTAGTTGGTCAAATAACTCATGAATGCATGGGATATGATATTTTTTCTTGATAGTGATCTTGTTATGTTCTTGATAATCAATGCAGAGTCTCATTGATCCATATTTCGTCTTAACAAAGAGAATAGGGGCTCCCCAAGGTGATGCACTGGGGTGTATGAATCCATTATCATGATTCTCTTGGAGATGCTTCTTCAATTTTTAAAACTAAATTGGGGACATTCTATAAGGTTTCCTTGAAATTGGCATAGCACCTGCTTTGATTTCTATTGAAAACTCAACTTCACGATTTAGTGGACGACCTAGAAATTCCTTTGGAAGGTCATCATCAAACTCCCGTACAATGGGAATATTCTTAATCATGTGTTTCTATCCAACGATTTGAGATAAATAACCATCATTTATTGGAATCATGACCTATAAGATGGATGAAATTTCCACTAGAATATTATATTCATCCTTTCATCGATAGATGATCATAGAATGATTACAAATATGAAATGTGAATTCCCTTCTTTGGAAATTGATATGTGCTCAATATAAATAAATCCAATCCAAGCCAATAATGACATAAAATTCCACAATAGAAAGGTTCACAATATTTGCAGGAAGCACTTTCCCAAAAATTCCAATTAATGAAGAATTATAAATTTTTGATGCAACTGTTGTTCCATTAGGAGTTTTCACGGCTAACTCAATAGAAAATTGTAGAGTTAGTATGACGATACCCTTAGAAAATTATTAAGAAATAAAAGTGTTGATGGATCCATAATCAAATAAAACATTTTCTACTTTAGAGTGGATAGTAAGTGTACCTTTAACCACTTAATTATCATCAACAACCCTTGGATTATGGAATTGATTAGCATAATTCCCAATTTACATTCACTTATAACATTGATGTGTAGGAGGTGCATTATCCGCAACCTTTTCTTTTTTGGCATCACTAGAAATCTTTTTCCCCACACTACGGCATTCAATTGTCCGATTAACATGTTTTTCACACTTATATAATTTACTTGTTCCTTTAAGAAAATTCCCTCCATGTTTCTTTCCACACATTGAGCATATGAGAAATCTCATCTTCTTTCCAGTGTGATCTCTATATTTTCCTTTGAATTCAATTTTCCTCTTCTTAACGAATCCATATGACTGATTTGTTACTTCAATATCTATCTCAACCTTGATAGTGCATTGAACAATTTCCTCGTAGTTATTGATGTCCATTATGGATAAATCCCTTTGAAGACTTGGTTTTACGCCACTAAAGAATCGTTCAATCTTTCTATCAGGTTGGATAATAATTCTGGTAGCATACCCTGCAAGTCTTGTAAAATTTACGTTGTAGGTATGAACAGTTGAAAAATATTTTATTGAACTCATCCCATTCCAAGGACTCAATTTCGTCTCTTTGACTCGTATTCTCGATAAGATTCCACCATTTATTACCTTCACCTCCCAAACGTTAAATTTCTAAGATTGCATTATAATTTTAGAACATTGTAGAACTGATAATGTATTTTCAGTGGTAAAGATCCATTGTTCTGCTAATAATGGATCAGAAGACCCACTGAATGATGGTGGATGTTGTCTCATGAAGGATTCAATATAATTTTCCCCCTTCCTTTTTTCGTTTGGATATCCTGCATGATTCATAGCTTGGGAAAGTTGTGTGAGCTTGGATACAAGATTGTACATTCAATCTCCCATAACATTTTGTTTATTAGGGGTACAATCATTGCATTTCCCAACACTTTCATCGTTAACACTGTTCCTACGGGTTCTAGACATTGACATAAACCAAGAAGCATTGTGTGAGAAACACTAATTACAACAGGAAAACCAAATAATGAGTAATAAAATTTCACACTTTCGGTTTTATCATAGGTTATTCATTTCCATTTATAAAACACTTATATTATGTTCAATGAATAGACATTTCATTGGGGTTCTTACTAAGACTTTCATAACTTAATATCCAAAGGTTGACTATACCATTCCCCTAATACCAACTATAAAGAACTATACATTACATACATTGTTATTACAACATAATTGAATAATACTTATTATAAAATATAACAAAATCGTGATAGCACTGTATAGATATAGTGTCTTTAGAAATTGCGAAAAATAAACAATTGGTTCATAAATCTTCTACATTGTCACATGTTTATTTAATAATATCTAGAGTCTATTTTGTCATATCATATTTAATATTCTTCTTCCTAACATGGGGAAAAGAAATCATACAAAAGGGTGTGCTCAAATTCTCAGTAAGGGTAAATAAAGAAAATGTAAATCATATCATATTCATAAGAGCATAAAATATTGAAAATATTATCCTGCAAAAGAGATCAAATAGCATGACTAGTGATAAATCATAGTAGTGAAATGTAATCCCAATAATCATAACTAAACCATGAAACGTTGTGGCATACACACATTATCATAGATATTCATTTCATATTAGTCAAGACTCATTGCGAAGTCCATCATAGGGGACAAAGTCCATTACGGAACCGAGTTCACTACCCATTCCAGTCCTATATAACTGAACCATATTAACAGGCTTTTCCATCCATGTCTATATCATGAGATATAAATCATTACCCAATTCATTTTAGGGAGATATAGGTCACGCCCGTCTCATAATTAAATTATTCTTATGTCTACCACAAAATCATAAATCATAAATCATTGCATAACCCATGTAATAAGAATGAGATTTTTCAACATCATATCATCATAACATAATACATATACAAAAAATGGCTTCATAAAATTAATTCCATCAAATCAAAGTATTAATAGGGATAGAAATAGAAACATATATTATATTACATGGAATATAATTTTGATAAAACACTTGAACTCCAGTCCTGAAAAAAATTTCATTTCTTCATGAAAACCATTTATCATGTTCTCAATATTTAATACAAATTAAAACTAATATATGTTAATTTAAAATATACTTGAAAACATGTAATAGAATCTTCATGGAAATAATTTTATATGAAATCATAAAAATTCATTCATGATGTATAAGTAAATAAACATTTTTCTCGTACGTTGGCCGTAAATGTCAAAAAGTATCTACTATTGAAAACAAGAAAAGATTCTTTTCAAATATTATATTAAAATTTCACCAAAAGGAAAAAATGGATTTAAAAAATTTTAAGGGGATATAAATAATATTACATATTGAGGAATCATGGAAGTGGATGATAAAGAGGTCCTAGTACATAAATACATATAAACAACCATGAATAATGAAGAGGTTGTAGATTTAACCCTTACCTTATACTTTTCCTTGGTCAAGGTTAGCTTAACCTCCAATATAATAGTTAAATAATTGTTATTATATTATACAAGAATCATATAAATAAATATGATATCTTGTATGATTTTCTAATATATCTTTGTTAAAAATATTTTAGTATTATAGTTGTTTCAGTTGTTAACATTCATGTTTTCTTTTATATGTTTATTTATGTAAGTAGTGTTTGTTATGGGTAGTTTGTATATTATTCATATCCAGAATGATATTAATTCCTCAAAAATTATTTTTAAACATCAATTGGAAATTATTCTTTAATGGATACGATGAGGAATGAATATCATCGCAATCGTGGAGACGGTAGTTCGTACGTACGCACAAGTGACAATATCATTATTTTTATAATAAAATAATATATAATTGGATGGTATATCATATATAAATAAACATTTTAATGTTATATTTTTTATTTATATCATTTCTACTAATTATTATATCCATACAAATGATTAAATGTTTGAATAACAAACTACACCCTGATGTGGAGACGGTAAGACATACGTACACATGTGTGGTGACTTTTTGATTCATAGGATGGATAAAATAACTAATATGGTTGTAACATTTTTTTAATAACATCAAATTATATACAATATAGTGGAGTTATTATTTTAGAATAGAAGAAACAAAAGAGGATGTGGAAGGAAAACAAAACTTGAAATAGGATGTGAGATATTTACCTCTTCTTCGTGTTCTTCCTTTTGATTTGATCAAAAGGGCTCCTTAAGATGGTTTATGACTAATGGAAGTCCTCTATGATTAAGGGAGGAATGTTTAAAGGTTAATTTGGTAGGGTTTGTCTGAGAAAAATGGATTTTAATGTGTGAATTATTGAGAAGGGGGAGTTCCCTTTTATAAGAGAGGTGTGGGTTACTTTAGGAAAAAAATGAAATATTATTTTATAATAAATAAATATTCAATTTCTAATTGATCCAAGTTGGATTATTTCGAATCTAAGGTCAGAATGGGTCGACATACACTCAACCAATCGGTTTTACATAGGTTTGCGTCATTATATTAACATTGTCTTGTAGATTTTACTCTTAGTTAAATAGTTTTACATTTTCCATGTCTCTTTGTATTTTTATATTATATAGTTAACAAACATACTATATACATCCAAGAAAACCCCAAGAGATTCATTAATGATACACCTATTATTATATAATTCATTTTTTAGATCCATATATTTTTAGGAATATAATATCAATTAATAATATAATATTTTTTTTAAAAACTCTTATTATCAATTTTCACACTATTTGGTATTTTGTTTGTGGTAAATTCATAACATCATTATTACATCGAAAAAAAATAATATAACCAACCCTATTATGTTATATTAACTAATAAAATTAGTTTAATTCAAAAAAAAGTCTCAAATTACATTTATTTGGGTATTTCTAATATCAATTTTGTTAATATTTCATTAATAGATAATTACTACATCATCATTGTGTCATAAATAAATTAAATCATTTAATCTCTAAAAATTATTAATAAAATAAAATTATGTAGGAAACTTGTTATATTTCTAATTAATATTTTTAGTCAAATTTATCATTGGTATAACACTATCTTAAAAATGTTTTAGTTATTAAACATTGATTTTAACTCTTTTAACTCAATTTTGAATTAAATGATAATAAATATCATAATGTAATCCAATTGGACCTAATGGATCATATTTTATTCCTATGGATGTTTTTGGTTGAATTACACTTATCCAATAGAATTAGGACATGTTTTAGGGAAATAATAATATCATTTTTATTCTTAATTATCCTATTTACTTTTAACTATGGTCAATAAAAGTAAAAAAGATACTATTCACCAAAAATTATTTTTATCTTATTGAACCAAATTTTACATACTGATATAAACCATGTCTCATTGAATTTTGAAATTCCACTCACAGAAGTGGTAAAATTATTTTTTCTTTAATTTTTTGAATTATCATAGGAGGTGGGTAAAAGACGGTGTAAAGTTCAATAAAAATTTTATATATCTAAATTTTTTATAAAATGACTCCAATTTATTAAATGGAACTTATATAGGTATTATTAATCTTTTTTGACCAAAATTAAATTTATATAAATTAAATAATTATATAAATATAAATTAGGTTTTGAACTATAACCCAGTGTTTTTAACTATTTATTAAAAATTGAAATTTTTCAGTAAAATCCAAAAATTTCACCCAAAGGTAATTTCGATATTACGAATACAAAAAGGAGGACCATTATGAAAGATAAAATTTATAAAATTTCCAAAATTGAGTATGAAAATTCCTAACAGCTAGTTTATATAATAATTTAATACTATATATTTGTTTAGTGAAACTCGGTATTGCGTACTACAAAAGATATTGAGGAAGGTTTCACTTGTGTGTAAGACAAGACATGCCAGTGCTGCATGTAGTGAATGATTCCTTTGGTGATGCATATAACAAAAGACATAATTAATATTTCTCATAAAATCTCAAGCTGTTACACTCTTGATCATGTATACTATCACTATCCGTCAGAACTTGACAATTATTTTATCTTCCATATCCATGTTTTCTTAAATTGAATCTTATTATGGGTTATCTCGAGTGACCTTTGTACATCACTTTATTTCTTTTATAGTTACAGTTTTATTGACTTTTTTTCAATGTAAGAATTTTAATGAAGATCCCAAGACCAATTTTCAAATTGTAAATATGCAATTTCCAAGAGGGGGGAAGAATGTAACACCCAATGATTTCATATTATGTTATTTTCATTAAAGTCATTAAATAACTTGCGCTATGTAACACCCCGACCCTAGTTACCCAGAGTCGGTTCATTATTACATAACATAGGCATGATCACAAGAAAGATCAAATCTCTAAAGACCGATTGGTTTAGTAGCCTTGGAAACACTAGATATATTCATAAGTCTTACATTACATCATAAAATGAAAAACTACTACAACAAATTAATGTCTCCATAATCCACACTCATATCCCCACATAATATCTCTGCAGGTCATTCATAATTTACTTCTTCACTTCCTGGGAAAAATAAAACATAGAAAAGGGGTGACCTCAAATGCCCAGTAAGGATAACAATATAGCGGAAACTTTCATAAATAAGAATAAACATTTAAGACAATGTATAAATAAAACAAAAGCCTTTCAAACTTGAACTTTCAATATAGTATGGCATAAATAAAATGAAATAATGCCATTTAATTATTCACATGGATATTATACTAATCGAATAATCACATGAAAACCCAATAACCACTTTCATAATGATGGAATGCATAATGCTAAACTTTAATTTCTTTTCAAGGCCTCGTCCCAAGACCTTGTGGATAACTATAACCGGAACCCAACCCAGAGTGCCTCTAATAACCGGACACCAACCCGGAGTGCCTCTAATAACCGGAGACCAAACCGGAGGACTTACATTTACCAGTCCCTAACCTGGAGGGATTACTTTTACCAGTCCCCAACCTGGAGGGCTTACTTTAACCAGTCCCCAACCTGGAACATACTTTTCCAACACATTCATATGAAGTGAAGGTTGAAATATAACATAAACATTCTTATTGGAACTAGCATACGAAATGTCAATACTTTACTCATAAACCATGAATTCTATATAAATTACATATCTACAGTCAAACATATCACAAAACTTCATTACAATATGGAAGTTTTATATCATAATAAATCAACTTCAAATAATCTTAAAATCCATCAAAGGATGTTGACATAGATGAAAATGTTTTTTTAAAAATTATTGAGAGAAATATCACTTTTTCATGAAAACATTTTAATGTTACACAATTTAGAAAGTAAGGCATTTAAATACATTTTTGAATCAATGTGTCCCATACCACTTTGAAACTTTTGAATGTAATTAACACTTTTAAAACATTCATTTTCGTATAAATAAATCCTTACAAACCATTTTGAAAACATGGACATAAATGAGAATGATTTAAAAGAATAAATATTTAAAACATTTAAAATTATGTTTTAGTAAAAGTTACCTTAGAAAGAATCCCTTTTAAAACTCTTTTATGAAATATGGACATGGATAGTAAATATGTCCATGTAGATACTTACGTAAAAACAACGTCGGATATTAAAGAGATTGTGAAGTAAACCCTTATCAATTTGGTAACTTATGAAACATAAAACCCATGAAATAGGTATCATACAATGAAAATGTAAATACACATAAGGTAAAGTTTATTACACAATGAATACAATTATGGGCAGTACATACACCACACAAAAGATAATAGTGGAAATATGGCATGAATCTCACGGAAATAAAGAGTGAGATGAAAACCCCATACCACGTTAATCAACTAAGTCGTATGGACAAAAGTTAATAACCACCAAATTATTTAAATAATAACATGAATATCATGATAATATATATCAAATTCCAGTACACAATACACCACTTTCAATAATTTAGTGGCGAATAATGGAAATCTCACGGAATTGAATGTAAGATAAGAAAATACCTTACCTTGTACTTTTACATGGTTGGGGTAGGTTAACCTCCTTTATAATGGTGAAATAATTGTTATTATATTATACAAGAATCATATACATTAATATGATATCATATATAATCTTTTAATATTGATTTTATAATAATATCTTAGTATTATCGTGGTTTCGGGTGTTAACTTAGTTGTTTTATTTTATATGTTTTGTTACGTAAGCCATGTTTGCAATGGATAGGTTGTATATTACTCATATCCAGAATTATATCAAGCCATTAAACATCATTTTTAAATCATAAAATGATAATTATACTTGAATGGATACGATGGAGAATGAATCTCATCGTGTTCGTGGAGACGGTAGTCCGTACGTACGCACGAGCGACAATATCATTCTTTTGATATTAAAATAAAATATAAATGGATGGTATATAATATATTAAGAATCATTAACATGTTATATTTATTATTTACATGAGTTACATATCATTATTATACCCATCCAAATAATATTAAATTGAATAACAATTACACCACGACGTGGAGACGGTAAGCCGTACGTACGCACGTATGGTGACATGTTATTCAAATGGTGGATAGAATACTGAATATGGTTGTACCATATTTATAATAACATCACAGTATGTATATTATACTGGAGTTATTATTTTACAATGGTAACAACAAAGGAAGAAGAAGTGGAAGAAGAAATGAACTTGAAAAAGGGTGGTGAAATCATTACCTCTTCTTCGGGTTCTTCCTTTTGATTTGATCAAAAGGGATCCTTAAGTTGGATTTCTGATCAAACTAAGGGCTCTAGGTTGTAGTGAGGGAAGTTGGGAGAGTATTTGGGCAGAGTTTGGCCGAACCGAAAGGCTTTGAAGGTGTGAAGAAATGAGAAGGAGGAGTTCCCTTTTATAAGAGGGGTGAGAGGCACCTTTGGAAAAGCTAGAGATATTAGTTTATAATAAATTCATATTCGGTTTACAATGGCTCCAAAGTTGACTATTCGAAGGTTAAGGTGGGTATGGGTCGAAAACAACTCAACCAATAGAATTTAGACAGGTTTGGGTACTTATATTAACCTTATCTTTATGTATTAACTCTAAGTTAATTAGTTTTACTTTTACAATGTCTCTTTGTATTTTTATATAATATTGTTAATAAACATACTATATACATCCAATCGACCCCCAAGTGGTCAATTAAAGATGAACCTATAATGATATAAGTCTATTGGCCGAACCTTAGATTTTTAGGAATTTAATTTCAATTAATAATATAATATTTGTTTTAAAAACTCTTTTATGTCAATTTTGAAACTATTCAATAGTTGATTTTTGTGAAACTCATAACAGATTGATTACTTCGAACAATGTCAATTAAATCAATACTAATATATCATATTATCCTATTAAATTAGTTTAATTAATTAAAAGTTTCATATTATATTTATTTGGGTATTTATAATATCAATTATTTTAATTTTTCACTATTATAGTAATTACTTCATCATCATTGTGTCATAAATAAAATAAATTATTTAATGTCTAAAAATTATAAATAAAATATCATTATGTAGTAAATCTTTTAATATTTCTAATGAATATTTATAATCTAAAATCCAACATATATAGCCCTATGTAACAATTGTTTTTCTAAAAGATATATGCTTGTGTCATTTTTGTATTAATTTTAACTTAATTAAAATAAAGTGTCATTATCACTTACAAGTGGATCCATGGGGTCCCAAAATCGATCCAAAGATGCCCATGGTCGACCATGTATCAACCAATAGGGTTAAGACACGTTTTAGGGTAATTTATTATTATTATAATATTATTTTTTAACCCTTTTTTACCGGATTTACCCTTAACCATGGTAAATAAAATATTTACCGCAGTAATTATTCAAAATGTCTAATAATAAAAGATACCTATTTACACAATTTGAACATACTGATTCCAAATATGGAATCCATTTTACTAAATTCAAAACACATAAGTGGCAGAAATTAATTTAAAATTAATTTCCGCTGTCAAAACAAAAACCATGTTTTTAAGAGATAATAACTATCAAAAGATTGACATTTTTTTATGTTCGGTTTAATTGTAAAATTATGTCCAATGACCAACATTATATTAAATGGTAAAAATATATTCTAAATATACTTTAAAACCACTCAAATGCATAATTTATCACTATTAATTATTTTTATTAAAAAAGTTGTTTTTAATTAAAATTTAGTAATTTTCACTATTCATCAAAATATGAAAGTTATCCGAAAAGTACCAAAATTTCACCTTAGGATAAATTTGATATTATGAATCCAAAAATGAAGTCCATTTTCAAATATAAAATATATATAATTTCAAAAATTAGGTATTACTATTCCTAACGGCTAGTTTGATCGGTTGTGGTGTGTGTTAAAACTCGATGGTGCGTACAACACACGGTACTGTATTATTCAAAGGAAAGCGTACCGTGGAAGCTTGGGATGATTCATTTTAAATTTTTTGATTTCCCCATTTAGTCAAAAGGTTTAAAATATTTTATTTAAAAAGGGTTCACTATTAAAAGTTGATAAAAGTGCAATACTGAAAATGAATTTGTTATTTCATTATATCTAAGAAACTCATAATATGGATTCTAAAATTATAAGGATTATATAAAGTTTAAAATTTACATAATACTATTCATAACCTCTTTTGAATGGCCTTTTTTTTGTAATTCATGGTGTAATTGAACTCGGTGTTGCGTGTAGTGAAAGTTATTGAATTATTTTGAAGAAATAACACACTATGAAATCATGGGGTGTTACATTCTCCCCTCCTTCAATAAATTGTGCCCTCGCAATTTGAAATTGTTCTTCGAAAATAAAAGGTTGAAAATAGAAAATATATTTTTGGGAAAACCCACATCAGAAATTGGGTTACTAAAATTTAGTCTTAATATGAAGAAAATAGAAATGAAAGGGTCACCACCAAATTATTATCTTGATTAGGAGAACATTGGTGGAAATTAAGGACATATAATTAGAGGAAAAACGTAAATATTTATAGGTAGTGATTGAGTTCATCAATCACAAACAAGTATAAAATTGAGGTCCTTAAACTCATCAATCTATGATGATTTGAAGTACCATCGGTTCAACAAAATATAGGGTATTGGGATAACACATTTTTGACGTTTCAAAATATCTTAGTTGAAATCCCACATCGAAAAATGAATTAATGAGGCCTCTATTTATAATAAAGAGTCGAATGTATGAAGATTACCGAAAATAACACATACTAGGGTTCCATGTAGGAAAATATGGATATGGAAGAGAAATCAAACCATCAATTATCTGATGGAGAGTGGTAGAGAACATGTCTATGAAAAGGCCAACAATCCCAAAGCCATAAATTAGTGATGATTTAAGGTACCATCTAGGAAAAAAATTTTCTTCTAAGTTGATTTTCTTAATGTTGAGGAATTTATTTATGAGATTGGCTAAGATCATAAGGAGATATACTTACTTTATAATTAGAGTTTTATCCATTAATAAATTTTTACCACAAACTCATCTTTCACTCTAAAAGATAATAGAATGTAAAAAATTCTATTTACACTATTCGTATAGGGTTCCAAAATAAATGAATTTATAATTAATCTACAAGATATTTTAATAAAAACTACATTATTTAATCCAGGACATCTCATGGGACAGTGTTAGGTGATACACCCTTGTCTCCCTTCGGTTGCGGGTTCAAGTCTTGTAGCCTTGCCGGACGCGACGGGTTGCCGCCCGACCTCCGGGTTGTCCTTTTATGGCAATCCAAAATAATCCAAACTAGAACTATCCAAAATACTTCTGTCTAAACTCACAGTGCAACATTTATAAGGAAGGTAAACATAATATAGATCCTTTTTACCCCGTAATAGAATATGAATACCTTCATCATGTATTACCATATTCCTTATTGATTACATTCGTGCTCCCTTATTCCATATAGAATGCTGGATATACTTCATTAATCCAAAAATGTTTTAAACCCCAACAATGATGGAATATACAAATCATTAATCAGTTCCAAGGTAGTCAAGAATATCCAATATAATTTTTCCAAAACAATCACATATTATTCCAAAATCACTACCTCGGTATCAGAACTATATAATGATTTATCATTTTCTCAACCATATATTTTCCAAAAATTTATCCTGCTATTGAGTCACTTTTCTTTGTTTCACACAATCTCAAGTCCGTAATGAAATAGTACTGCAGTACAATCCTTATATACACCATAATTATTATAACAAGTACATTGTTGATACAACACTCAATTGACATAGTCAACATAAGAACTCTAATCATTCCTCTTCATCTGTGGTAGTATCATAACGTGATTATTATCCAATAACATCATTTGTGGCATAGTCTGATGAGTGGGACATAGGTTCGTGTAGTGTCCAAACTACTTGCAAATGAAGCATTTTACATTTGAAACCATTTTCTTACCCTTGCAGTCGAGTACTTTGTGCCCTTTTCCTCCACACTTATAACCAACTCCCATTCCTTTCAGGCAAGTTCTAGGGTGTTTCTTTCCACAGTTACTACATATGAGAAAATTCTTCTTTTCCCTCTTCCCTTTATCCATATTTCTCTCTTCCATCCTTTTCTTCTCTTGCTTCCCTTCAAAGCCATAGGACTCAGTAAACTCTTTACTTATCTTATCAACACATGATATTATGTCTTCATATGATGATAATACATGGGAGACTATTTCTCTTATAAATTCTAGCTTAAGACCATGAAAGATATGATCCTTCCTTCTCTTTGGATCATGTGCATTTCTGGAGTTCTCATTCCTTCTACTGGGCGCCATTTCTAAACAATGGAATACACTAGATCAGTTTATGAATCAAAATACATAATCCCATACTTATAAAACACTTAACATAAATTGAACTATTTATCGATATAATCCATAATCATAAAAATGTCTCCTTTGAGGAAGTATATACTCATAAACCCTTCATAATGATTTGTAAACAAAATGAGAGTTATCCTAAGCATATCCCCCGGGAGTGTCGTAACCAAGAGTGCAGCAAGGCCCGTTGTCGTGCACCAGTTCTCGTTCGAGTCTAGCTCAAAGCGGTGTTTTCGGGTTTTACCCCTAGGTACATCTGTGCCAGAGCCGCCTCTACCTGCTCGTATCCAGACAGGGATGTATTGCTCGGAAAACTCACAAAATCTCCACAATACCAAAATTCTAGGATGTTCTTTTATACAAATCCTCAATGTTCATCTTAGGTCTACGTTCTCTAATCAGAGTTTATCTAATTCTAGCTACCAAGGTTTGTACTAAACTTCCTCTGATACCAACTGTAACGCCCCGACCCTAGTTACCCATAGTCGGTGCATTATTACATAATATTGGCATGATCACAAGAAAGATCAAATCTCGAAAGACCGATTGGTTTAGTATCCTTGGAAACACTAGATATATTCATAAGTCTTACATTACATCATAAAATGAAAAACTACTACAACAAATTAATGTCTCCATAATCCACACTCATATCCCCACATAATATCCCTGTAGGTCATTCATAATTTACTTCTTCACTTCCTGGGAAAAATAAAACATAGAAAAGGGGTGACCTCAAATTCCCAGTAAGGATAACAATATAGCGGAAACTTTCATAAATAAGAATAAACATTTAAGACAATGTATAAATAAAACAAAAGCCTTTCAAACTTGAACATTCAACATAGTATGGCATAAATAAAATGAAATAATGCCATTTACTTATTCACATGGATATTCTACTAATCGAATAATCACATGCAAAACTAATAACCACTTTAATAATGATGGAATTCATAATGCTAAACATTAATTTCTTTTCAAGGCCTCGTCCCAAGACCTTGGGGATAACTGTAACCGGAACCCAACCCGGAGTGCCTCTAATAACCGGACACCAACCCGGAGTGCCTCTAATAACCGGAGACCAAACCGGAGGACTTACTTTTACCAGTCCCTAACCTGGAGGGATTAGTTTTACCAGTCCCCAACCTGGAGGGCTTACTTTAACCAGTCCCCAACCTGGAACATACTTTTCCAACACATTCATATGAAGTGAAGGTTGAAATATAACATAAACATTCTTATTGGAACTAGCATACGATATGTCAATACCTTACTCATAAACCATGAAATCTATATAAATGACATATCTACAGTCAAACATATCACAAAACTTCATTACAATATGGATGTTTTATATCATAATAAATCAACTTCAAATAATATTAAAATCCATCAAAGGATGTTGACATAGATGAAAATGTTTTTTTAAAAATTATTGAGAGAAATATCCCTTTTTCATGAAAACATTTTAATGTTACACAATTTAGAAACTAAGGCATTTAAATACATTTTTGAATCAAAGTGTCCCATACCACTTTTAAACTTTTTAATGGAATTAACACTTTTAAAACATTCATTTTCATATAAATAAATCCTTACAAACCATTTTGAAAACATGGACATAAATGAGAATGATTTAAAAGAATAAATATTTAAAACATTTAAAATGATGTTTTAGTAAAAGTTCCCTTAGAAATAATCCCTTTGAAAACTCTTTTATGAAATATGGACATGGATAGTAAATATGTCCATGTAGATACTTACGTAAAAACAACCTCGGATATTAAAGAGATTGTGAAGTAAACCCTTATCAATTTGGTAACTTATGAAACATACAACCCATGAAAGAGGTATCATAAAATGAAAATGTAAATACACATAAGGTAAAGTTTATTACATAAAGAATACAATTATGGGCACTTCATACACCACACAAAAGATAATAGTGGAAATATGGCATGAATCTCACAGAAATAAAGAGTGAGATGAAAACCCCTTACCACATTAATCAACTGAGTCGTATGGACAAAATAAAATAACCACAAAATTATTTACAGAATAACATGAATATCATGATAATATATATCAAATTCCAGTACACAATACACCACTCTCAATAATTTAGTGGCGAATAATGGAAATCTCATGGAATTGAATGTTAGATAAGAAAATCCCTTACCTTGTACTTTTACTTGGTTGGGGTAGGTTAACCACCTGTATAATGGTGAAATAATTGTTATTAAATTATACAAGAATAATATACATTAATATGATATCATATATGATCTTTTAATATTGATTTGATAATAATATCTTAGTATTATCGTTGTTTCGGGTGTTAACTTACTTGTTTTCTTTTATATGTTTTGTTACGTAAGCCATGTTTGTAATGGATAGGTTGTATATTATTCATATCTAGAATGATATAAAGCCCTTAAACATAATTTTTAAATCATAAAATTATAATTATACATGAATGGATACGATGGAGAATGAATCTCATCGCGTTCGTGGAGACGGTAATCCGTACGTACGCACGAGCGACAATATCATTCTTTTGATATTAAAATAATATATAAATGGATGGTATATAATATATACAGAATCATTAACATGTTATATTTATAATTTACATGAGTTAAACATCATTATTATACCCATCCAAATAATATTAAATTGAATAACAATTACACCACGACGTGGAGACAGTAAGCCGTACGTACGCACGTATGGTGACATGTTATTCAAATGGTGGATAGAATACTGAATATGGTTGTACCATATTTATAATAACATCACAGTATATATATGATACTGGAGTTATTATTTTACAATGGTAACAACAAAGGAAGAAGAAGTGGAAGAAGAAATGAACTTGAAAAAGGGTGGTGAAATCATTACCTCTTCTTCGGGTTCTTCCTTTTGATTTGATCAAAAGGGCTCCTTAGGTTGGATTTCTGATCAAACTAAGGGATCTAGGTTGTATTGAGGGAAGTTGGGAGAGTATTTGGGCAGAGTTTGGCCGAACCAAAAGGCTTTTAAGGTGTGAAGAAATGAGAAGGAGGAGTGCCCTTTTATAAGAGTGGTGAGGGGCACCTTTGGAAAAGCTAGAGATATTAGTTTATAATAAATTAATATTCGGTTTACAATGGCTCCAAAGTTTACTATTCAAAGGTTAAGGTGGGGATGGGTCGAAAACAACTCAACCAATATAATTTAGACAGGTTTGGGTACTTATATTAACCTTATCTTTATGTATTAACTCTAAGTTAATTAGTTTTACTTTTACAATGTCTCTTTGTATTTTTATATAATATTGTTAATAAACATACTATATACATCCAAGCGACCCCCAAGTGGTCCATTAAAGATTAAACTATCATGATATACGTCTATTGGCCGATCCATGGATTTTTAGGAATTTAATATCAATTAATAATATAATATTTGTTTTAAAAACTATTTTATGTCAATTTTGAAACTATTCAATACATGATTTTTGTCAAACTCATAACAGGTTGATTACTTCGAACAATGTCAATTAAATCAATGCTAATATATTATATTATTCTATAAAATTAGTTTAATTAATTAAAAGTTTCATATTATATTTATTTGGGTATTTATAATGTCAATTATTTTAATTTTTCACTATTATAGTAATTACTGCATCATCATTGTGTCATAAATAAAATAAATTATTTAATGTCTAAAAATTATAAATAAAATATAATTATGTAGGAAATCTTTTTATCTTTCTAATGAATATTTATAATCTAAACTCCAACATATATAACCCTATGTAACAATTGTTTTTCTAAAAGGTATATGCTTGTGTCATTTTTGTATTCATTTTAACTTAATTAAAATAAAGTGTCATTATCACTTACAAGTGGATCCATGGGGTCCCAAAATCGACCCAAAGATGCCCATGGTCGACCATGTATCAACCAATAGGGTTAAGACACGTTTTAGGGTAATTTAATATTATTATAATATTATTTTTTAACCCTTTTTTACCGGATTTACACTTAACCATGGTAAATAAAATATTTACCGCAGTAATTATTCAAAATGTCTAAAAATAAAAGATACCTATTTACACAATCTGAACATCCTGATTTTAAATATAGAATCCATTTTACTAAATTCAAAACACACAAGTTGCAGAAATTAATTTAAAATTAATTTCCGCTGTCAAAACAAAAAGCATGTTTTTAAGAGATAATAACTATCAAAAGATTGACATTTGTTTATGTTCGGTTTAATTGTAAAATTATGTCCAATGACCAAAATTATATTAAATGGTAAAAATATATTCTAAATATACTTTAAAACCACTCAAATTCATAATTTATCACTTTTAATTATTTTGATTAAAAATGTTGTTTTTAATTAAAATTTAGTAATTTTCACTATTCATCAAAATATGAAAGTTATCCGAAAAGTACCAAAATTTCACATTAGGCTAAATTTGATATTCAGAATCCAAAAATGAAGTCCATTTTGAAATATAAAATATATATAATTTCAAAAATTAGGTATTACTATTCCTAATGGCTAGTTTGATTGGTTGTGGTGTGTGTTAAAACTCGAAGTTGCGTACAACACACGCTACTGTATTATTCAAAGGAAAGCGTACCGTGTAAGCTTGAGATGTTAAATTTTAAATTTTTTGATGACCCCATTTAGTCAAAAAGATTAAAATATTTTATTTAAAAAGGGTTCACTATTAAAAGTTGATAAAAGTGCAATACTGAAAATGAATTTGTTCTTGCATTAGATCTAAGAAACTCATAATATGGATTCTAAAATTATAAGGATTATATAAAGTTTAAAATTTAGATAATACTATTCATAACCTCTTTTGAATGGCTTTTTTTTTGTAAGTCATGGTGTGATTGAACTCGGTGTTGCGTGTAGTGCAAGTTATTGAATTATTTTGAAGAAATAACACACTATGAAATCTTGGGGTGTTACATGCTACACACAACAAGATGTTTGAACGCACCACGACATACCAAAATAGTCATTCAAAAGCCATTATGAATAGTATTATAATTTTTTTTCATTTTATATACTTTATATAATTTTATAATACATATTATGTGTTTCTTAGACATAATATAATAACAAATTCATTTTTTTCAGATAAAAGAATTATTTTTAAAAAAATACAATTATACCACCTTAAAATGGAAAACCACTTTTAAAAACAAAATTTTGAACTTTTATATATTCAATTCAATTAAATTAAATTGTTCATTATAATCAAGACATAAAAATTTATTTTGAATAAATTTTTGTTACTTTCCTGGTATCATTTTATTTAATGAATACTAAAAATTAGAAAAAGTTAGTTGATAACATTTTTTAATCAAATAATTTATAGGGTTAATTTATACATTTTAAGGGTTTGGAAGTATAATTAGATAATAATTTTATCATTTAATACAATTTAGTTCATTATAATTAATTTCACTTTTATATTTTACATAAACACATGTCAATCTTCTGATAGTTTTTATATTTTAAAAACCTGCTTTTCATTTACGACAATGAGAACTAATTTTAAATTAATTTATGAAATTTCTTTGTTTTTAATTTGTTTAAATATATTTTATTTTTTAATTAAATATATCAAAATTATCATATGGTATAATTTTTGTGTATTTCTAAAAATATTCAATTTTTGAAAAATAATGAAAAACACCGTGTTATAGTTTAAAACATGCAGTTTATTTATATAATTATTTGTTTTATTTAAATTTAATTTAAGTAAAAATTTATATATAATTACTATATATGTTTAAATTAATTCATTAGAGTCATTTTATAATAAAATAAGATGTACAATATTTTATTGAACTTTTTACCGTCTTTTACCCACCTTCTTGGAGCATTTGCAAATTTGCATAAAAAATAATTGTACTACTTCTTTGAGTTGAATTTAAAAATTTTGAGAGACACGGTTGACATTATTAAGTACAATGTGGTTCATTAATATGAATATAATTTTTGATGAATAGTAAAATTTGACTTTTATTAGCCACAGATAAAAGTAAATATGGTAATGAAGGGTAAAAATGATATTATAATTAACCTAAAACATGTCATAATTCTATTTCATAAATGAAATTATACCAAAAACAACCATATAAATAAAATATGATCCTATTTGATCCACTTAAATTGGATTTCAACATTTATTATAATTGTATTTAAAGAAGAGTTAAAAGATTTACATTCAAATTTTAGTAACTAAATAATTATTAATATGTGGTTATACCAAAGATAAATTCAACTAGAAATATTAATTAAAAAAATTAAAAGATTACCCCCAAAATGGTATTTTATTTATATTTTTTAAACATTAAATAATTAAATTTATTTATGACACAATGTTTATGCAGTATTTATCATATGAATGAATGATTAGAATAATTAATATTATAAAGGTCCAAATAAATGTAATTTAAGACTTTTGATTAGTTCCACTAATTTTATATGTCAATATGACATGTTAGTGTGTATTAAATAATATTGTGTCGATGAAATTATACTTTTATGATTTCCACAAAAAAAATACTATATAATGTCAAAATTGCCATAAATGAATTTTTAAATCAAATACTACATAATTGGTCAATATAATATTCCAAAAAATATAATGATCGGCCAAAGTTCATAAATAATAATATATATGTCATTACTGAACCACTTTATGATCTCTAAGAAGTTTAGAGTATGTTTATTAACCATATACTGTAATAATATAGGAAGACATGGTAAAAGATAAACTACTAAACTAAGAGATAAATCTAAAAGATAATTTTAAAATGGTATCCTAAACATGTCTATAAGTTTATGGATGGGAATTTTTCGACCCATGCCCACTATATTATTTAAATATATAATTTTTGATCCATTAGAAATAAAAAATGATTTTATTATAAAATATTATTTCATTGTATTCCAAAAGTGACCATCACCTCTATTATAAAATATTACTTCCCCTTCACATAATTTCACACCTCGAAATCCATTTGCATCACCAGACCTCGTCCCAAATATCCTTACAAATTCCTTCACATCATCTTAGTGTCCTTACTATGATCATAAATCCACCCTATGGAGTCTTTTTGATAAACTCAAAAGGAATCACTCGAGGATAATGTAATAATTTCACCATCCACATTCATGTTCATTTCTTCTTCCACTACATCTATTTTTTTCCATACCAAAATAATTAATATAGAAACTTCTAAAACTATGAGGTTATTATAAAATTTTGACAACCATATTTGTTAATATATCCATCCTATAATGAATAAAACACCATACATGCGAACGTACGGCATACCGTCTACATGTCGGGGTGTAGTTTGTTACTCACACACTTTATTATTCGAATGAGTGTAATAATTAGTATAACTGAATTAAATAATTAGTATAGTGGGATAATTATTCCGTATAAATGATATACCATAACATTTTATACTATTTCACAATCAACATAATGATATTGTCCCTCATACGTACGTACGGATCACCCTCTCCACGAACATGATAAGATTCATTGTCCATCGTAATCATTAATGATTAATTTTCATCTTATTATTAAAAATAATGTTTTTGGAAAAAATATTATTTTGTATATAAATATAATACATCATATCCATAATAAACATGGCTTACATAACTGTGCATATAAATGAAAACAAATCAGTTAACACACGAAACGATGATACTACTGAAATATTGTAAATAATGAAATATTAGAAGATCATATAGATATAATATTTATGTATTTGGTTCTTGTATAATTTAACAAAAATTATTTCACAATTATACAGGAGGTTAGGAAAACATATACCAAGGAAAAGTATAAGGTAAGGGGTTTCATATATAACTTTTAATTCAGTGAGATTTCCATTGTTCACCACTTATTTATTGCATGTGGTGTATTGTGTACTTACATTTGATATATATTATCATGAATCATTTTATATTCATTGTATTCTGTGATTAATTGAGTGGTTATTTACATTTGGTCATATGAATTGATTGATTACAACATGGTAGGGAGTTTTTATCTCACTTCTTTTTTTTGTGAGATTCATGCTATATTACCACTATTTTATTTTATGTGGGGTTTGTACTGCCTAGGATTGTGTTCCTTATGTAATATACATTAATTTATGGGTATTTAAGTCGTCATTGTATGATCTTACTTTCATGGGGTATATGTATCGTAAGTCGCCTAATCGTTAATGGAATTTCTAATTTGGATTACCACTCATTTGGTTTTACGCTAACTTCATTGATTGTTTTACTCCAAAAATTTTGTGTCAAATAACTATTTATTTACTTATATAGTAATTTACACTCCCATTTGTGTGGTTATTCTTTCTATACACATAATCATTCCACTGATAAATTCTCAAGTCATCGATATGAACTTGATAAGAGTAATCTTGACTCAATTTTCATTCAATGAGTTCAACATCCAAGTCATTGGTGTTGTTGTAACAAGAATATGATTGAATGTCATATGATTTTTTAAACATAATATACAATAATATTTAGTGTATTTATATTTTTCACACATAAATATGTCACTGATTTATACTTAAACAAAGTCTATGGTCTTTATAATGGATTTCATCTCAATTTACATTCTTTGAGACTTCATTGTTGTTAGGCGCCAATTCACTTTTATTTGGTGTATATACTGTACATTGAAATAATATATATTTAATACATGTATTCTCATTATATTATTAAATTTGGATTAACTCAGTAATTTTTATTCATACATCTCTCATTTGGTTAGGATCTCTAACAAAAATATCATTTTAAATGATTTAAAAAAAATTTCTTCTAAACCTTTTTCATTATTGTCCTTATTTTAATTTTTTTAGGATTTATTTATATGAACATTAATGTTTAAAAATTTAATTTCCTTTTAAAATATTCTAATTGGTATAGACACATTGATTCAGAAATCTATTTTAAACAACTTCATGAAAAATAGTGATATATTGAAATGTTTTCAAGAAAAATTGGGATATCTATCTCAAAAAGTTTTGATGATTATTTCCATAAATTTCAATATCCCTCATTATTCTCGATTGAGGTTATATTATTATTATACTATCTTTCATATTTTATTGAATGAGATATGTTTTCTGTGGATGTTCTAATTCTATACCATTCATGGTTTATGGTTAATGTATTGACATTTCATATGCTAGTTTTAATATGAATGATTATCATACATTTTACCCTTTCATATGAGGAATGAATTGGACTTAGTATGTGATAGGTGGATCCCACTATAGCTCATCGATGCATCGGTATGTCTAATGTGAAAAACTAGTGTCTTGGAACAAGGCATTGACAAAATCTTATTTTTAGTCTTGGCACAAGTCCTTGACTATGTGGTTATGAAGTTTGGAATTATGCATTCCAACATTATGAAATTGGATATTGATATTACATGTTTTTATTAGAGTAGCAGAATATCTGCGTGAGTATGTAAATTACATTATTTTATTTATCATTTCGATTTTATGTTGAAGTTTTTGTTTAATAGACTTTTGCTCTAGTCCTATGAATTACCTTAATTGTTTGTTCTTATTTATGCCAGTTTCAGCAATATTGTAATCCTTATAGAACATCTGATCACCCCACATTCTTATGTTTTATTTTTCCCAGGATGGAAAAAATTATATTATGAATAACCTTCACGAATAGGCCAATAGATATAAGCGTGTTTAAAGGGGACACAATATCATAGTTTTTTTATTTCATTATGTAACAAAAATATTATGTTTGTATCAAGTACATTTAAGGCTACTAAACTGATCAGTCTTTCGGGACATGTTTCCTTGTATCATGAAAATGTTATGTAATAATGAACCAATTCTGGGTAATTTGGGGTTAGGTCATTATAGTCAGTATCATAATAAATTTAGTACAATATTCAGAAGCATTATTTAGAAAAAAAAACTCTAATTATGAAACACAACCCTAAGATAGATATTGATGATTAGTATATAAGAACATTCAAAAAAATTGGTAATGTATATATTATGTCTTTTTTCCAAAAAAAAATACATCCCTTTCTGGATAAGAGCAGGCAGAGGGATCTCTGGCACATATGTACGTAGGAGTGAAAACCGCGACAAAGAGTTTTGGGCTTGACCTGGGTTATCTTGGTACACGACAATGGGACTTTCTACACTATTGGTTATGAAACTATTCGGGGATATGATTAGGATAATTAACAATCTCGTTATAAACTGATTTGAAGGATTTTAATAAAAGATGATAATAAAAAGACATGGTTAATCCAATGGTGTTTTACATTTAAAATAACATGTTATGATATTCTAAAAATTATTTTATGACTCACATTATGCATTCTTCTGTTAGTCAATATCTGGATTCCAAAGAAGTCATAGAAACATTGAACATGATGTACATGGAGGACACAGTGGTGGAAATAAGCAATGAAATAGATTTTTTATGGTGTAAAAGATATCGTGTTCTTGGGAAATTAGACTTCCAAAAATACGATAAACAACATATATATTGATTAACTCCCAGACTCAACAAAGAGAAGAAAGACGTTTAAGGATAAGAGATCCACTAGTGGAGACCAAGGAGAAATGAAATCTCCATTTCCATCATGCACGAAATGTCGAAGGAGAAACCTAGAAATGTGTCTAAATGGAACAATGAAATGCTTTATTTGTTGGAATGATGGATATAATGTAATTAATTTCCAAGGAAAAATTAAGAGTATTATGGATGAAAATAAAAATTATCCCAAGAATCCATTTAAAGTAATTTCCAATAAATTTTGGGGACATGTCCATTACCCGAGTGAATTTTCTATTCTTTATCATAACCACTTAGTGATGGAAGAACCTGTGTAAAAATAAATGGATGGAAAAATGTTTAAAATTATTAGTTCTCTTTGTTGACGGGATTACATTTGAAGACTTTTCTCCTGTATTTGTAACCCTATAGTTCATTATGCGAAAATTCTTCTTTACATAGAATAATTTTTTTATTGTTATAAATAACCATTTCATTTTATATGATCGTTTAATTTGAGGAAATTAAATTTTATTAAATTTTGGGATGAAAATGCCAGGTTTGAGATAAAATTTGTTTTGAAATTATGTTATGCTTATTTTGACGAATTTTTCTCATTTTGGGAATGTTATAAAATATAGTTTTTGAAAAAGGACAACACACAGACAATTTGACAACTCGTCACGTCACAAAATGTTTTGGGAAATAATCCCACTACTATAGTGCGATCAGGATTTATCACATACACTGGACTACATTAAGTACCTCTTTAGTGCGACTATTTCATTGTAGGTAAATGATTTTTTGATCAATAATAAGTTGATTTGGGATCTTATTCCTTCAAATTTATATCCTTAGTATAGGAAAACGAATTGATGATTACGTGATAAATGTTATTTTGGAAGATGTATGCTATGTTGGAAACACTATATAACTAAGGAAAATGAAATACTGTGAGATTTCATTTGAGGAGTAATGATGGAATTTTTTCTATGTTATTATTGTTTATTTATTATAATTTGGGTTATTTATGGAAATTATTAACCTATTATAGAGAATATGTGATTAGGTTAATTACATTGAGTATGTGACTATAAGAGTAGTCAGTCTTAATTAGAGAAACAATTTAATGTGGAAGACTGTGTAATGAAATTATTCTATGTTTTTGGATTCAATATTAGATTGGATTATATTAAATGAATTTTAGGACTACTATTAATTTAATGGTATTTATTGAACATGGTGTATTGTTGGTTTAATTTTAGAAATTAAGATTAAAATATAATTCCATAAAGGATTATCCTATTTTGCGATCAGCTGATCTAGTACTAACCATTTTGTTTTTAGTTAAAATAGAAAGGTAAAGTAAATATAAATTTTATCATTTTTGGATCATATTATTCTTTAGATGTTTATTCATAAACTTCAGGTGTGACTAAGTTATCATGAATACACATCATTTCGATAAAAAATTAGTTAGTGGTAGAAATTTATTAAAGGATGAAAATCTAAGAAAAGTATATCTATTTATTTTCATAATCAATCTCATAAATAAATTCCTCATCTTTATGAAATGGAACAAAAAAAACATTGTCCGTTTACTTTTCCTACTGGGAAACTAATGACTGTTTATTCGATCACAAGTTTGTGGCATTCTTCTTGTTAACTTTCTCCTGATAATGTTTTCCATCACTGTCAATCAGAGCATGACACATGGTTTATCTTCCATATCCATGATTTTATACATGGAATCCGAGTATGGGTAATATCGGCTGACCTTTTTTACTTCTCCTTCATTCTTTTAAATGGGTAGTTTTATTGACTATATTTTCAATGTGGGACTTTCAATGAAGTTTTGATTCCCAATTTTAAAATTTTGGGGATGCAACTTCTAAAAATGGAGAATAATGTAAAACCCCAAGATTTCATAGAAAGTTTTCTTCTTTAAAATAATTCAATATCATATCCTACACACAACACTGATTTTGAGCGCACCTCGACATACCAAACAAGTCATAAAAAGCTGTTATGAATAGTATTAATTGATTTTTGAATATTATATATTTCATATAATTTTATAATCCCTATAATGCGTTTCATTGACATAATATAAGAACAAATTCATTTTTTAGCTAAATGAAGTATTTTTACAAAAATTCAAATTTATTGCCTTCTAATGCAAAAACCATTTTAAAACTAATATTTGGATCTTTTATAAATTATTTGTACTTTTTTTATAACATTCATATTTTGATGAATACTAAAAAATAATAAATTTTAATTGAAAAATTCATTTTTAATTGAAATATTTATCAGGTTAATTTATAATTTTGAATGGTTTGATGTATAACTAGATTATATTTTTATCATATAATATAATTTAAGTCATTATATGTAATTTCACTTTTAAATTTGACATAAAAACATATCTATATTTTGATAGTTTTTACTTTTTAAAAATGGGCATTTCGATTTCGACAATGATAATTAATAATAAATTAATTAATACAACTTATTTTTATTAATATGTTAAAATAGAATTAAATTTTGAATTCAGAATATCAAAATTATCTTAGGGTGATTTTTTCATATTTTTCTGAAAACATTAAATTTTTTATAAATATTCTAAAACATTATGTTATAGTTTAAAACCGACCATTTATTTAAATAAATATTTATTTTATTTAAATTTATTTTAATTAAAAATAAATATATAATAATTATTTACATTTAATTTAATTAATCAGAGTTATTTTATAATAAAATTATATGTATAAAATTTTATTGATCTTTTTACCGTCTTTTACCCACCTTCTATGAGCATTTGAAAATTTGCATAAAACATAATTTTAATTCGTCTGTGAGTTGAATATCCAAAATCAAGGAGATATGGATAAAATTATGAAGTCAAATGTGGTTCAATAAGATGAAAATAATTTTTGGTGAATAGTAACTTTTGACCTTTATTTACCATTTATAAAAGTAAATATGGTAATTAAGGGTAAAAAAGATATTATAATTACCCTAACACATGTCGTAATTCTTTTGGATAAGTGTAATTAGACAAAAAATAACCTTAAGAATAAAATATGATACTCTTTGGTATACTTGGATTATATTTGGTCATTTATTATTATTTTATTTGAAGAAGAGTTAAATGAGTAAAATTCAATGTTTAATAATTATACCATTTTTAATATAAGATTATACAAAAGATAAATTAAACTATAAATATTAATTAAAAATATAATAAAATTTCCTACACAATGTTATTTTACATATAAATTTTATAAATTCAATAATTACATTTATTTATGACACAAAGATGAAGAAATAATTACCTTATTAATGAATGATTAAAATAATTCATATTATAAATATCCAAATAAATGTAATTTGAGACTTTTCATAAACTGCACTAATTTTATAAGTTAATATAACATGTTATGGTTGATTAAATAATCTTTTTTGAAGTAATAATGATGTTATGATTAAAAAAAACGAAATTTTAAATATTGTCATAATTGACATAAAAGTGTTTTTAAAACAAATACTATATTATTGTTTGATATAATATTCCTTAAAAAAAAGGTTTGGACAAAGGTATTAAATAATGTTATATATGTCATTAATGATCCGCTTGACATTCTATAGGAAGTTTATAGTACGTTTATTATCCCTATAGTGTAGTAATACAAGAAGACACGGTAAAAGTTATACTATTTAACTAAGAGTTAAATCTAATAGATATGTTTAATATGGTAACCTACACATGTCTAAAAACTATAGGTTGAAAATGTTGCGACCCATACCCACCTTATCATTGATATATATAAATTTGGAGCCCTTATATACCTAAAACGATTTTATTATGAAATATTATTTAATGGTTTTCCTAAAGTGACCATCTCCTCTCTTATAAAGGGATATTTCCACTCTCGAGGAAGAAGTAATAATTTCACAACCCACTTTCAAGTTCTTTTAAATTTACACTCCCTCATTCTTTTTAGTTTCCATAAAAAAATAAAAAATCCAGAAACTTATACATATTGGGATGTTTTTAAATATATTTTACAACCATATTCATTATTCAATCCATCCTACAAATGACAATGTCACCATACATGCGTATGTACATCATACCATCTCCACGTTGTCGTGTAGTCAGTTATTCAAACACTTCATTATTAAGATGGGTATAACAATGAGTAAAAATGAAAAAATAATAAATCTATCATGATAATTATTTTTTATATATTATATATCATCCAATAATATACGATTTCACATTCAATATAATGATATTGTCGCTCGTGCGTACGTACGGATTATCGTTTCCACATACGTGATGAGATTCATTCACCATCATAAGAATTCAAGAATAATTTTCATTTTATGATTAATAATATTGTTTATGAACATATTATAATTATGTATATGAATAAAATACATCATATCCATAAACAAAATGGCTTACATAACCAAGCATATAAAGGAAAACAAATCAGTTAACACATGAAACGATGATACAACCAACATATTATTAACAAATAAATATTAGAAGATAATATATGATATAATATTTATTTATTATGGTCATGTATAATTTAATAACAATGATTTTACCATTATACAGAAAGATAAACTACCCTATACTAATGAAAATCTCAATGTAAGTGGTTTCTCATCTTACTTTTAATTCTGTGATATTTCCATTGCTCGGCACTTATTTATTGCATGTGGTGTATTGTGTACTAAAATTTGATATATATTATCATGAAACAATTTATATTCCTGGGATTTGGAGATTAATTTGGTGGTTATTTACTTTTTGTCATTCTACTTGATTGATTACCACAAGGTTAGGGGTTTTCATCTCACTTCTTATTTCCGTGAGATTCATGCTATATTGCCACTATTTCCTTCTGTGTGGTGTATGTACTACCCATGATTGTGTTACTTTTGTAATATTCATTAATTTATGGGGATTTAAATCATCATTTTTTGATATTACTTTCATGGTTTTCTGTTTTGTAAGTCACCAAATCGGTAAGGGAATTTCTAGTTTCTATTTCCACTCATTGGGTTTTACGCAAACTACATTGATTATTTTACATCAAAATTATTTTTGAAATATTTTATTTTATTTATTTATTTATTTTCACTCCCCATTGTATGTTTATTATTTCAATACACATAATCACTCAATTGATAGATTTTCAAGTCATCTATAAGAACATGATAAGAGTAATCTTAACTCAATTTCCATTCAATAATTTAATCATCCAAGACATTGGTGTTGTTGTAACACGAATATGTGTGAATGTCCTCCTATTTATTTAAACTGAATATCCAATAATATTTTGTGTATTTATTTTTTTCACACATAATTATGTCATTGATTTATTCTTATCCAAAATATAATGTCTTTATAAGGGATTTAATCTCAACATACTTTCAATTGATTCTTATTTGTTGTTATATGAAAATTAACTTTTATTTGATGTATACATTGTACATTGACATAATGTATCTACAATACCTTTATTCTCATGATATTGTAAAATTTTTATTACCTCAATTATTTTTATAAAAGCATCCTTAATTTGGTTAATAACTCTACAAATAAAATACCATTTTAAATGTTTTAAAATTTTATTCTTCTAAGTCTATCGCATTAATTTCCTTTTTTAAAATTTTATAATGATTAATTTATATGGACATTAATTTTATAAATATAAAATTTATTTGATATGTATCAATGTTGTATGGGGCCCATTGATTCAAAAATCTATTTAAAATAGTGTCTTTATAAATAGTGATACTTTTAAATGATTTCATGAAAAATGGCGAAATTTTCTCAAATATTTTTTATGATTATTTTCATCTATGTCAATTTCCTTCATTATTTTAGATTGAGGTTAATTTATTATAATACAATCTTCCATATTTTATTAAATGAGTTATGTTTGACTATTTATTGGCTATTTTTATACCATGGATTATGGTTAATGTACTGACATTTCATATGCTAGTTTTGATACAAATGTTTATCTTATGTTTCATCCTTACATATGAAGAATGCATTGGACATAATAAGTGATGGGTGGACCTTGCTATAGCTCACCGATGCATCCGTAGGTCTCATGAGACAAACTAGTGTCTTGGCACAAGTCCCTGAAAAAATATTTTTTGTAGTCATGGAACAAGCATTTGAATACGTGGTTATTAAGTAAAGATTATACATTCCATCATTATTAATTTGGCTATTGATATAAAATGTTATTATTCACCTTATAGAATATTCGTGAGATTACATAAATGGCATTATTTGATATATATTTTCCATATAATGTTGATGTTTAAGATTTAATGTCATGTATTCTAGTATTTTGAATTGCCTTAAATGTTTGTTCTTATTAATGATTGTTTCCAATATATTATTATATTTACTAAGAATATGATCTCACCCCATTCTTATGTTTTGTTATTTCCTAGTATGCAATGATGTATATTATGATTAACCAGGAAGAATATGCTTAGGGAAATAATAGTTTTCAAAGGGTAGATAATGTTGTTGTTTTTTTTATTTCATGATGTAATGTAAAACTTATGTATGTATCCAATACATCCAAGGATACTAAATTGATCGGTCTTTCGGGAAATGATTCCTTGTCTCATGCCAATTTTTTGTAATATTGCACTGATTCTGGGTAACTGGGGTCAGGGTGTAACACCCACAATCTGAATTTTCTAGTGTATTAATAAAGTATCTGTTTCTAGGTTAACATGATAAAATATGATCATGTCGTCTAGATCGGGATGAATTTTTTCAACTGAGATACATGAAACACATTATTCAAAATACTGAACCATGGTGGTAGGTTCACAAAATATTCTATCTCGCCATCATGATCTAGTTTTTTAAAAGGGACTATGTATCGAGGAGATATCATGACCTAAATCTAAAAATGATGATGTATCGGCCATATAATGATCTTTATGAACACCTGATCTATCACCGTGAATGAAAAAAACCACAGAAGATGATACACATACAATTTCTAATGTCACTGAGCCATATCCAACCATTTTTGGATCACATGAATCTTCTATATCATTTATTGGACAAGGCACCTCCAAAATAGTGAAGCCTCACTAGCTTCCACCCAACAACGTTTATAATGACAAGTTCTCCATTTAAATTATTCAACATAACTAATATGTATCAAAGTTGTGTGTCTGTTATTATATGATAACTCCACTAATGGTACATGCTCTTCCCATGAGCCACTAGAATCCATTACAAATTATTGCAATATATCTTCCAACATTTGTAACATCAAATCATATTATCCATCCATTAAGGGATGGTACAATGTACTCATAGTCAACTTATTCATATGGGATTTTTCTATGGAATTCCAAAAATGATATTTAAACCTCATATTTTTATCTTTTACTATTGATACATAAAGACAATGAATCCTTACCACTTATCATATATAGATTTTTGACAATTCATCACAAATATATGACTGACGAATAAGGATGGAATGGTACAACTATGTGAGATGATCCACTATAACCGAAATGAAATATTGTTTCCAAAAAATTCATTGGGGACCAGTTATAAAATCCATAGATATCTACTACCAATTCTTTATTAGAATAGGTAAAGTCAACACAATATCTTCTCATTGTGGATGCTCTTCCGTTACTTGTTGAAAAGTGTACCCACTCAAATTAAAATCGTCAACCTTCATTTTCATAACTACCACAAAAAAATATGATTTAAATGACATAAATATATTTTCTATATTCATATGAATTACTCATCATGAATGAAGTTAAGAATGAATAAGTTGTTCCATACAAGTCATAGGTATGACCATATGATTTCTAAACCACAACACTAGGCTCCCATCCAACTTGAATACCTTAGTGGTCTCCCCAAAAAAAAATTGGACTGTATATAAATTCATATGAAATCATACATCTGTTCATATATATTTATCTCCATGATATAAACAACAAACAAACTAGAATAAAGGATAAAACTTCAGCTTTGTCATCACATTAAAAATTCATGTTGGCTAAGACTGAATTATCTACTACTCATTTGAAGATTCTCTCTATGACTGACTATTATAATTTTTTCATAAGGCAACAAAAATAGACTTTTCATTACCCATAGTATACATCATTTTAAATTCAATCATTTGGAGATAGACCATCCATCATTGTAGTATCATATTAAATTTTTTCTGCGCGAAAATATGTTTAATTATCTTATGATCCATAAAGATAGTAAATTTCTTACCAAAGAGGTAATGATGTTAAGTATTCAAAGCATTTACAAAGAATGCCAACTCAAAATCATTTGTCGGGTATATTTTCTCATTCACCGACATCTAAAATGATACATAAGAAATAACATGATCACCCTTCCTGATAAAACCACCCATCCTTGATAATGAAGAATCATAATACACCACATTCCCTTCTCTTGATTCATGAAAAATTAATATTGGAATTGATGTAAGGAGATATTTTATCACATGCAAATACATCTTACATTACTTGGATCTTTGGAATTGAAAAATATTCTATGTCAAAGCATTCATAGGAGAAGCAAGTTGTTATAAATCATGAACAAAGAAATGGTAATTATAAGTAAGACCAAGGAAACACAACATATCAATGATATTCATTGGCATTAAAAAAATACAATAACCTCTATCCTTTGTAGATCCATAGAAATAAGTATATGAGAAATTAAATTTCTATGATATTATATATATTTAGAAATAACACTTTTATATTTTGGAATAAATCTGATGGTCACTTAAGATTCCCAAAATATTATTTATGTGTTTCTCCTGCACAAAAATTTTCCATGAATACACCAATATGTGTTCCAAAAAATCCACCATGAAATAATCTTGATAACAATGAGATATCAAATTAATCAAGGCCTTATATATTTTAGGTGAAAATGTAAGACTGAAAGTTATTACCACCTATTAAAAATGGTCATATATTCTCCTAAAATATTTCTTTGGAATATCCTCCTAACAAACTCACAACTGGTGATATGCTGATAATAAGTTAACATTTGAGAACTATTGTGTTATCCTCAATTGATTTATTAGCTCATCGATGTGTGGAAATGGATATCAATCATTTATAATAAATTGGTTAGGATAATGATATTCCATGAAAGGCCTTATATTTTCATCCAACTTTTTTAGAAATAAAAATGGGGATACCCAAAATGATGTGTTCAAACTCATAACAGGTTGATTACTTCGAACAATGTCAATTAAATCAATGCTAATATATTATATTATTCTATAAAATTAGTTTAATTAATTAAAAGTTTCATATTATATTTATTTGGGTATTTATAATGTCAATTATTTTAATTTTTCACTATTATAGTAATTACTGCATCATCATTGTGTCATAAATAAAATAAATTATTTAATGTCTAAAAATTATAAATAAAATATAATTATGTAGGAAATCTTTTTATCTTTCTAATGAATATTTATAATCTAAACTCCAACATATATAACCCTATGTAACAATTGTTTTTCTAAAAGGTATATGCTTGTGTCATTTTTGTATTCATTTTAACTTAATTAAAATAAAGTGTCATTATCACTTACAAGTGGATCCATGGGGTCCCAAAATCGACCCAAAGATGCCCATGGTCGACCATGTATCAACCAATAGGGTTAAGACACGTTTTAGGGTAATTTAATATTATTATAATATTATTTTTTAACCCTTTTTTACCGGATTTACACTTAACCATGGTAAATAAAATATTTACCGCAGTAATTATTCAAAATGTCTAAAAATAAAAGATACCTATTTACACAATCTGAACATCCTGATTTTAAATATAGAATCCATTTTACTAAATTCAAAACACACAAGTTGCAGAAATTAATTTAAAATTAATTTCCGCTGTCAAAACAAAAAGCATGTTTTTAAGAGATAATAACTATCAAAAGATTGACATTTGTTTATGTTCGGTTTAATTGTAAAATTATGTCCAATGACCAAAATTATATTAAATGGTAAAAATATATTCTAAATATACTTTAAAACCACTCAAATTCATAATTTATCACTTTTAATTATTTTGATTAAAAATGTTGTTTTTAATTAAAATTTAGTAATTTTCACTATTCATCAAAATATGAAAGTTATCCGAAAAGTACCAAAATTTCACATTAGGCTAAATTTGATATTCAGAATCCAAAAATGAAGTCCATTTTGAAATATAAAATATATATAATTTCAAAAATTAGGTATTACTATTCCTAATGGCTAGTTTGATTGGTTGTGGTGTGTGTTAAAACTCGAAGTTGCGTACAACACACGCTACTGTATTATTCAAAGGAAAGCGTACCGTGTAAGCTTGAGATGTTAAATTTTAAATTTTTTGATGACCCCATTTAGTCAAAAAGATTAAAATATTTTATTTAAAAAGGGTTCACTATTAAAAGTTGATAAAAGTGCAATACTGAAAATGAATTTGTTCTTGCATTAGATCTAAGAAACTCATAATATGGATTCTAAAATTATAAGGATTATATAAAGTTTAAAATTTAGATAATACTATTCATAACCTCTTTTGAATGGCTTTTTTTTGTAAGTCATGGTGTGATTGAACTCGGTGTTGCGTGTAGTGCAAGTTATTGAATTATTTTGAAGAAATAACACACTATGAAATCTTGGGGTGTTACATGCTACACACAACAAGATGTTTGAACGCACCACGACATACCAAAATAGTCATTCAAAAGCCATTATGAATAGTATTATAATTTTTTTTCATTTTATATACTTTATATAATTTTATAATACATATTATGTGTTTCTTAGACATAATATAATAACAAATTCATTTTTTTCAGATAAAAGAATTATTTTTTAAAAAATACAATTATACCACCTTAAAATGGAAAACCACTTTTAAAAACAAAATTTTGAACTTTTATATATTCAATTCAATTAAATTAAATTGTTCATTATAATCAAGACATAAAAATTTATTTTGAATAAATTTTTGTTACTTTCCTGGTATCATTTTTTTTAATGAATACTAAAAATTAGAAAAAGTTAGTTGATAACATTTTTTAATCAAATAATTTATAGGGTTAATTTATACATTTTAAGGGTTTGGAAGTATAATTAGATAATAATTTTATCATTTAATACAATTTAGTTCATTATAATTAATTTCACTTTTATATTTTACATAAACACATGTCAATCTTCTGATAGTTTTTATATTTTAAAAACCTGCTTTTCATTTACGACAATGAGAACTAATTTTAAATTAATTTATGAAATTTCTTTGTTTTTAATTTGTTTAAATATATTTTATTTTTTAATTAAATATATCAAAATTATCATATGGTATAATTTTTGTGTATTTCTAAAAATATTCAATTTTTGAAAAATAATGAAAAACACCGTGTTATAGTTTAAAACATGCAGTTTATTTATATAATTATTTGTTTTATTTAAATTTAATTTAAGTAAAAATTTATATATAATTACTATATATGTTTAAATTAATTCATTAGAGTCATTTTATAATAAAATAAGATGTACAATATTTTATTGAACTTTTTACCGTCTTTTACCCACCTTCTTGGAGCATTTGCAAATTTGCATAAAAAATAATTGTACTACTTCTTTGAGTTGAATTTAAAAATTTTGAGAGACACGGTTGACATTATTAAGTACAATGTGGTTCATTAATATGAATATAATTTTTGATGAATAGTAAAATTTGACTTTTATTAGCCACAGATAAAAGTAAATATGGTAATGAAGGGTAAAAATGATATTATAATTAACCTAAAACATGTCATAATTCTATTTCATAAATGAAATTATACCAAAAACAACCATATAAATAAAATATGATCCTATTTGATCCACTTAAATTGGATTTCAACATTTATTATAATTGTATTTAAAGAAGAGTTAAAAGATTTACATTCAAATTTTAGTAACTAAATAATTATTAATATGTGGTTATACCAAAGATAAATTCAACTAGAAATATTAATTAAAAAAATTAAAAGATTACCCCCAAAATGGTATTTTATTTATATTTTTTAAACATTAAATAATTAAATTTATTTATGACACAATGTTTATGCAGTATTTATCATATGAATGAATGATTAGAATAATTAATATTATAAAGGTCCAAATAAATGTAATTTAAGACTTTTGATTAGTTCCACTAATTTTATATGTCAATATGACATGTTAGTGTGTATTAAATAATATTGTGTCGATGAAATTATACTTTTATGATTTCCACAAAAAAAATACTATATAATGTCAAAATTGCCATAAATGAATTTTTAAATCAAATACTACATAATTGGTCAATATAATATTCCAAAAAATATAATGATCGGCCAAAGTTCATAAATAATAATATATATGTCATTACTGAACCACTTTATGATCTCTAAGAAGTTTAGAGTATGTTTATTAACCATATACTGTAATAATATAGGAAGACATGGTAAAAGATAAACTACTAAACTAAGAGATAAATCTAAAAGATAATTTTAAAATGGTATCCTAAACATGTCTATAAGTTTATGGATGGGAATTTTTCGACCCATGCCCACTATATTATTTAAATATATAATTTTTGATCCATTAGAAATAAAAAATGATTTTATTATAAAATATTATTTCATTGTATTCCAAAAGTGACCATCACCTCTATTATAAAATATTACTTCCCCTTCACATAATTTCACACCTCGAAATCCATTTGCATCACCAGACCTCGTCCCAAATATCCTTACAAATTCCTTCACATCATCTTAGTGTCCTTACTATGATCATAAATCCACCCTATGGAGTCTTTTTGATAAACTCAAAAGGAATCACTCGAGGATAATGTAATAATTTCACCATCCACATTCATGTTCATTTCTTCTTCCACTACATCTATTTTTTTCCATACCAAAATAATTAATATAGAAACTTCTAAAACTATGAGGTTATTATAAAATTTTGACAACCATATTTGTTAATATATCCATCCTATAATGAATAAAACACCATACATGCGAACGTACGGCATACCGTCTACATGTCGGGGTGTAGTTTGTTACTCACACACTTTATTATTCGAATGAGTGTAATAATTAGTATAACTGAATTAAATAATTAGTATAGTGGGATAATTATTCCGTATAAATGATATACCATAACATTTTATACTATTTCACAATCAACATAATGATATTGTCCCTCATACGTACGTACGGATCACCCTCTCCACGAACATGATAAGATTCATTGTCCATCGTAATCATTAATGATTAATTTTCATCTTATTATTAAAAATAATGTTTTTGGACAAAATATTATTTTGTATATAAATATAATACATCATATCCATAATAAACATGGCTTACATAACTGTGCATATAAATGAAAACAAATCAGTTAACACACGAAACGATGATACTACTGAAATATTGTAAATAATGAAATATTAGAAGATCATATAGATATAATATTTATGTATTTGGTTCTTGTATAATTTAACAAAAATTATTTCACAATTATACAGGAGGTTAGGAAAACATATACCAAGGAAAAGTATAAGGTAAGGGGTTTCATATATAACTTTTAATTCAGTGAGATTTCCATTGTTCACCACTTATTTATTGCATGTGGTGTATTGTGTACTTACATTTGATATATATTATCATGAATCATTTTATATTCATTGTATTCTGTGATTAATTGAGTGGTTATTTACATTTGGTCATATGAATTGATTGATTACAACATGGTAGGGAGTTTTTATCTCACTTCTTTTTTTTGTGAGATTCATGCTATATTACCACTATTTTATTTTATGTGGGGTTTGTACTGCCTAGGATTGTGTTCCTTATGTAATATACATTAATTTATGGGTATTTAAGTCGTCATTGTATGATCTTACTTTCATGGGGTATATGTATCGTAAGTCGCCTAATCGTTAATGGAATTTCTAATTTGGATTACCACTCATTTGGTTTTACGCTAACTTCATTGATTGTTTTACTCCAAAAATTTTGTGTCAAATAACTATTTATTTACTTATATAGTAATTTACACTCCCATTTGTGTGGTTATTCTTTCTATACACATAATCATTCCACTGATAAATTCTCAAGTCATCGATATGAACTTGATAAGAGTAATCTTGACTCAATTTTCATTCAATGAGTTCAACATCCAAGTCATTGGTGTTGTTGTAACAAGAATATGATTGAATGTCATGTGATTTTTTAAACATAATATACAATAATATTTAGTGTATTTATATTTTTCACACATAAATATGTCACTGATTTATACTTAAACAAAGTCTATGGTCTTTATAATGGATTTCATCTCAATTTACATTCTTTGAGACTTCATTGTTGTTAGGCGCCAATTCACTTTTATTTGGTGTATATACTGTACATTGAAATAATATATATTTAATACATGTATTCTCATTATATTATTAAATTTGGATTAACTCAGTAATTTTTATTCATACATCTCTCATTTGGTTAGGATCTCTAACAAAAATATCATTTTAAATGATTTAAAAAAAATTTCTTCTAAACCTTTTTCATTATTGTCCTTATTTTAATTTTTTTAGGATTTATTTATATGGACATTAATGTTTAAAAATTTAATTTCCTTTTAAAATATTCTAATTGGTATAGACACATTGATTCAGAAATCTATTTTAAACAACTTCATGAAAAATAGTGATATATTGAAATGTTTTCAAGAAAAATTGGGATATCTATCTCAAAAAGTTTTGATGATTATTTCCATAAATTTCTATATCCCTCATTATTCTCGATTGAGGTTATATTATTATTATACTATCTTTCATATTTTATTGAATGAGATATGTTTTCTGTGGATGTTCTAATTCTATACCATTCATGGTTTATGGTTAATGTATTGACATTTCATATGCTAGTTTTAATATGAATGATTATCATACATTTTACCCTTTCATATGAGGAATGAATTGGACTTAGTATGTGATAGGTGGATCCCACTATAGCTCATCGATGCATCGGTATGTCTAATGTGAAAAACTAGTGTCTTGGAACAAGGCATTGACAAAATCTTATTTTTAGTCTTGGCACAAGTCCTTGACTATGTGGTTATGAAGTTTGGAATTATGCATTCCAACATTATGAAATTGGATATTGATATTACATGTTTTTATTAGAGTAGCAGAATATCTGCGTGAGTATGTAAATTACATTATTTTATTTATCATTTCGATTTTATGTTGAAGTTTTTGTTTAATAGACTTTTGCTCTAGTCCTATGAATTACCTTAATTGTTTGTTCTTATTTATGCCAGTTTCAGCAATATTGTAATCCTTATAGAACATCTGATCACCCCACATTCTTATGTTTTATTTTTCCCAGGATGGAAAAAATTATATTATGAATAACCTTCACGAATAGGCCAATAGATATAAGCGTGTTTAAAGGGGACACAATATCATAGTTTTTTTATTTCATTATGTAACAAAAATATTATGTTTGTATCAAGTACATTTAAGGCTACTAAACTGATCAGTCTTTCGGGACATGTTTCCTTGTATCATGAAAATGTTATGTAATAATGAACCAATTCTGGGTAATTTGGGGTTAGGTCATTATAGTCAGTATCATAATAAATTTAGTACAATATTCAGAAGCATTATTTAGAAAAAAAAACTCTAATTATGAAACACAACCCTAAGATAGATATTGATGATTAGTATATAAGAACATTCAAAAAAATTGGTAATGTATATATTATGTCTTTTTTCCAAAAAAAAAATACATCCCTTTCTGGATAAGAGCAGGCAGAGGGATCTCTGGCACATATGTACGTAGGAGTGAAAACCGCGACAAAGAGTTTTGGGCTTGACCTGGGTTATCTTGGTACACGACAATGGGACTTTCTACACTATTGGTTATGAAACTATTCGGGGATATGATTAGGATAATTAACAATCTCGTTATAAACTGATTTGAAGGATTTTAATAAAAGATGATAATAAACAGACATGGTTAATCCAATGGTGTTTTACATTTAAAATAACATGTTATGATATTCTAAAAATTATTTTATGACTCACATTATGCATTCTTCTGTTAGTCAATATCTGGATTCCAAAGAAGTCATAGAAACATTGAACATGATGTACATGGAGGACACAGTGGTGGAAATAAGCAATGAAATAGATTTTTTATGGTGTAAAAGATATCGTGTTCTTGGGAAATTAGACTTCCAAAAATACGATAAACAACATATATATTGATTAACTCCCAGACTCAACAAAGAGAAGAAAGACGTTTAAGGATAAGAGATCCACTAGTGGAGACCAAGGAGAAATGAAATCTCCATTTCCATCATGCACGAAATGTCGAAGGAGAAACCTAGAAATGTGTCTAAATGGAACAATGAAATGCTTTATTTGTTGGAATGATGGATATAATGTAATTAATTTCCAAGGAAAAATTAAGAGTATTATGGATGAAAATAAAAATTATCCCAAGAATCCATTTAAAGTAATTTCCAATAAATTTTGGGGACATGTCCATTACCCGAGTGAATTTTCTATTCTTTATCATAACCACTTAGTGATGGAAGAACCTGTGTAAAAATAAATGGATGGAAAAATGTTTAAAATTATTAGTTCTCTTTGTTGACGGGATTACATTTGAAGACTTTTCTCCTGTATTTGTAACCCTATAGTTCATTATGCGAAAATTCTTCTTTACATAGAATAATTTTTTTATTGTTATAAATAACCATTTCATTTTATATGATCGTTTAATTTGAGGAAATTAAATTTTATTAAATTTTGGGATGAAAATGCTAGGTTTGAGATAAAATTTGTTTTGAAATTATGTTATGCTTATTTTGACGAATTTTTCTCATTTTGGGAATGTTATAAAATATAGTTTTTGAAAAAGGACAACACACAGACAATTTGACAACTCGTCACGTCACAAAAAGTTTTGGGAAATAATCCCACTACTATAGTGCGATCAGGATTTATCACATACACTGGACTACATTAAGTACCTCTTTAGTGCGACTATTTCATTGTAGGTAAATGATTTTTTGATCAATAATAAGTTGATTTGGGATCTTATTCCTTCAAATTTATATCCTTAGTATAGGAAAACGAATTGATGATTACGTGATAAATGTTATTTTGGAAGATGTATGCTATGTTGGAAACACTATATACCTAAGGAAAATGAAATACTGTGAGATTTCATTTGAGGAGTAATGATGGAATTTTTTCTATGTTATTATTGTTTATTTATTATAATTTGGGTTATTTATGGAAATTATTAACCTATTATAGAGAATATGTGATTAGGTTAATTACATTGAGTATGTGACTATAAGAGTAGTCAGTCTTAATTAGAGAAACAATTTAATGTGGAAGACTGTGTAATGAAATTATTCTATGTTTTTGGATTCAATATTAGATTGGATTATATTAAATGAATTTTAGGACTACTATTAATTTAATGGTATTTATTGAACATGGTGTATTGTTGGTTTAATTTTAGAAATTAAGATTAAAATATAATTCCATAAAGGATTATCCTATTTTGCGATCAGCTGATCTAGTACTAACCATTTTGTTTTTAGTTAAAATAGAAAGGTAAAGTAAGTATAAATTTTATCATTTTTGGATCATATTATTCTTTAGATGTTTATTCATAAACTTCAGGTGTGACTAAGTTATCATGAATACACATCATTTCGATAAAAAATTAGTTAGTGGTAGAAATTTATTAAAGGATGAAAATCTAAGAAAAGTATATCTATTTATTTTCATAATCAATCTCATAAATAAATTCCTCATCTTTATGAAATGGAACAAAAAAAACATTGTCCGTTTACTTTTCCTACTGGGAAACTAATGACTGTTTATTCGATCACAAGTTTGTGGCATTCTTCTTGTTAACTTTCTCCTGATAATGTTTTCCATCACTGTCAATCAGAGCATGACACATGGTTTATCTTCCATATCCATGATTTTATACATGGAATCCGAGTATGGGTAATATCGGCTGACCTTTTTTACTTCTCCTTCATTCTTTTAAATGGGTAGTTTTATTGACTATATTTTCAATGTGGGACTTTCAATGAAGTTTTGATTCCCAATTTTAAAATTTTGGGGATGCAACTTCTAAAAATGGAGAATAATGTAAAACCCCAAGATTTCATAGAAAGTTTTCTTCTTTAAAATAATTCAATATCATATCCTACACACAACACTGATTTTGAGCGCACCTCGACATACCAAACAAGTCATAAAAAGCTGTTATGAATAGTATTAATTGATTTTTGAATATTATATATTTCATATAATTTTATAATCCCTATAATGCGTTTCATTGACATAATATAAGAACAAATTCATTTTTTAGCTAAATGAAGTATTTTTACAAAAATTCAAATTTATTGCCTTCTAATGCAAAAACCATTTTAAAACTAATATTTGGATCTTTTATAAATTATTTGTACTTTTTTTATAACATTCATATTTTGATGAATACTAAAAAATAATAAATTTTAATTGAAAAATTCATTTTTAATTGAAATATTTATCAGGTTAATTTATAATTTTGAATGGTTTGATGTATAACTAGATTATATTTTTATCATATAATATAATTTAAGTCATTATATGTAATTTCACTTTTAAATTTGACATAAAAACATATCTATATTTTGATAGTTTTTACTTTTTAAAAATGGGCATTTCGATTTCGACAATGATAATTAATAATAAATTAATTAATACAACTTATTTTTATTAATATGTTAAAATAGAATTAAATTTTGAATTCAGAATATCAAAATTATCTTAGGGTGATTTTTTCATATTTTTCTGAAAACATTAAATTTTTTATAAATATTCTAAAACATTATGTTATAGTTTAAAACCGACCATTTATTTAAATAAATATTTATTTTATTTAAATTTATTTTAATTAAAAATAAATATATAATAATTATTTACATTTAATTTAATTAATCAGAGTTATTTTATAATAAAATTATATGTATAAAATTTTATTGATCTTTTTACCGTCTTTTACCCACCTTCTATGAGCATTTGAAAATTTGCATAAAACATAATTTTAATTCGTCTGTGAGTTGAATATCCAAAATCAAGGAGATATGGATAAAATTATGAAGTCAAATGTGGTTCAATAAGATGAAAATAATTTTTGGTGAATAGTAACTTTTGACCTTTATTTACCATTTATAAAAGTAAATATGGTAATTAAGGGTAAAAAAGATATTATAATTACCCTAACACATGTCGTAATTCTTTTGGATAAGTGTAATTAGACAAAAAATAACCTTAAGAATAAAATATGATACTCTTTGGTATACTTGGATTATATTTGGTCATTTATTATTATTTTATTTGAAGAAGAGTTAAATGAGTAAAATTCAATGTTTAATAATTATACCATTTTTAATATAAGATTATACAAAAGATAAATTAAACTATAAATATTAATTAAAAATATAATAAAATTTCCTACACAATGTTATTTTACATATAAATTTTATAAATTCAATAATTACATTTATTTATGACACAAAGATGAAGAAATAATTACCTTATTAATGAATGATTAAAATAATTCATATTATAAATATCCAAATAAATGTAATTTGAGACTTTTCATAAACTGCACTAATTTTATAAGTTAATATAACATGTTATGGTTGATTAAATAATCTTTTTTGAAGTAATAATGATGTTATGATTAAAAAAAACGAAATTTTAAATATTGTCATAATTGACATAAAAGTGTTTTTAAAACAAATACTATATTATTGTTTGATATAATATTCCTTAAAAAAAAGGTTTGGACAAAGGTATTAAATAATGTTATATATGTCATTAATGATCCGCTTGACATTCTATAGGAAGTTTATAGTACGTTTATTATCCCTATAGTGTAGTAATACAAGAAGACACGGTAAAAGTTATACTATTTAACTAAGAGTTAAATCTAATAGATATGTTTAATATGGTAACCTACACATGTCTAAAAACTATAGGTTGAAAATGTTGCGACCCATACCCACCTTATCATTGATATATATAAATTTGGAGCCCTTATATACCTAAAACGATTTTATTATGAAATATTATTTAATGGTTTTCCTAAAGTGACCATCTCCTCTCTTATAAAGGGATATTTCCACTCTCGAGGAAGAAGTAATAATTTCACAACCCTCTTTCAAGTTCTTTTAAATTTACACTCCCTCATTCTTTTTAGTTTCCATAAAAAAATAAAAAATCCAGAAACTTATACATATTGGGATGTTTTTAAATATATTTTACAACCATATTCATTATTCAATCCATCCTACAAATGACAATGTCACCATACATGCGTATGTACATCATACCATCTCCACGTTGTCGTGTAGTCAGTTATTCAAACACTTCATTATTAAGATGGGTATAACAATGAGTAAAAATGAAAAAATAATAAATATATCATGATAATTATTTTTTATATATTATATATCATCCAATAATATACGATTTCACATTCAATATAATGATATTGTCGCTCGTGCGTACGTACGGATTATCGTTTCCACATACGTGATGAGATTCATTCACCATCATAAGAATTCAAGAATAATTTTCATTTTATGATTAATAATATTGTTTATGAACATATTATAATTATGTATATGAATAAAATACATCATATCCATAAACAAAATGGCTTACATAACCAAGCATATAAAGGAAAACAAATCAGTTAACACATGAAACGATGATACAACCAACATATTATTAACAAATAAATATTAGAAGATAATATATGATATAATATTTATTTATTATGGTCATGTATAATTTAATAACAATGATTTTACCATTATACAGAAAGATAAACTACCCTATACTAATGAAAATCTCAATGTAAGTGGTTTCTCATCTTACTTTTAATTCTGTGATATTTCCATTGCTCGGCACTTATTTATTGCATGTGGTGTATTGTGTACTAAAATTTGATATATATTATCATGAAACAATTTATATTCCTGGGATTTGGAGATTAATTTGGTGGTTATTTACTTTTTGTCATTCTACTTGATTGATTACCACAAGGTTAGGGGTTTTCATCTCACTTCTTATTTCCGTGAGATTCATGCTATATTGCCACTATTTCCTTCTGTGTGGTGTATGTACTACCCATGATTGTGTTACTTTTGTAATATTCATTAATTTATGGGGATTTAAATCATCATTTTTTGATATTACTTTCATGGTTTTCTGTTTTGTAAGTCACCAAATCGGTAAGGGAATTTCTAGTTTCTATTTCCACTCATTGGGTTTTACGCAAACTACATTGATTATTTTACATCAAAATTATTTTTGAAATATTTTATTTTATTTATTTATTTATTTTCACTCCCCATTGTATGTTTATTATTTCAATACACATAATCACTCAATTGATAGATTTTCAAGTCATCTATAAGAACATGATAAGAGTAATCTTAACTCAATTTCCATTCAATAATTTAATCATCCAAGACATTGGTGTTGTTGTAACACGAATATGTGTGAATGTCCTCCTATTTATTTAAACTGAATATCCAATAATATTTTGTGTATTTATTTTTTTCACACATAATTATGTCATTGATTTATTCTTATCCAAAATATAATGTCTTTATAAGGGATTTAATCTCAACATACTTTCAATTGAGACTTATTTGTTGTTATATGAAAATTAACTTTTATTTGATGTATACATTGTACATTGACATAATGTATCTACAATACCTTTATTCTCATGATATTGTAAAATTTTTATTACCTCAATTATTTTTATAAAAGCATCCTTAATTTGGTTAATAACTCTACAAATAAAATACCATTTTAAATGTTTTAAAATTTTATTCTTCTAAGTCTATCGCATTAATTTCCTTTTTTAAAATTTTATAATGATTAATTTATATGGACATTAATTTTATAAATATAAAATTTATTTGATATGTATCAATGTTGTATGGGGCCCATTGATTCAAAAATCTATTTAAAATAGTGTCTTTATAAATAGTGATACTTTTAAATGATTTCATGAAAAATGGCGAAATTTTCTCAAATATTTTTTATGATTATTTTCATCTATGTCAATTTCCTTCATTATTTTAGATTGAGGTTAATTTATTATAATACAATCTTCCATATTTTATTAAATGAGTTATGTTTGACTATTTATTGGCTATTTTTATACCATGGATTATGGTTAATGTACTGACATTTCATATGCTAGTTTTGATACAAATGTTTATCTTATGTTTCATCCTTACATATGAAGAATGCATTGGACATAATAAGTGATGGGTGGACCTTGCTATAGCTCACCGATGCATCCGTAGGTCTCATGAGACAAACTAGTGTCTTGGCACAAGTCCCTGAAAAAATATTTTTTGTAGTCATGGAACAAGCATTTGAATACGTGGTTATTAAGTAATGATTATACATTCCATCATTATTAATTTGGCTATTGATATAAAATGTTATTATTCACCTTATAGAATATTCGTGAGATTACATAAATGGCATTATTTGATATATATTTTCCATATAATGTTGATGTTTAAGATTTAATGTCATGTATTCTAGTATTTTGAATTGCCTTAAATGTTTGTTCTTATTAATGATTGTTTCCAATATATTATTATATTTACTAAGAATATGATCTCACCCCATTCTTATGTTTTGTTATTTCCTAGTATGCAATGATGTATATTATGATTAACCAGGAAGAATATGCTTAGGGAAATAATAGTTTTCAAAGGGTAGATAATGTTGTTGTTTTTTTTATTTCATGATGTAATGTAAAACTTATGTATGTATCCAATACATCCAAGGATACTAAATTGATCGGTCTTTCGGGAAATGATTCCTTGTCTCATGCCAATTTTTTGTAATATTGCACTGATTCTGGGTAACTGGGGTCAGGGTGTAACACCCACAATCTGAATTTTCTAGTGTATTAATAAAGTATCTGTTTCTAGGTTAACATGATAAAATATGATCATGTCGTCTAGATCGGGATGAATTTTTTCAACTGAGATACATGAAACACATTATTCAAAATACTGAACCATGGTGGTAGGTTCACAAAATATTCTATCTCGCCATCATGATCTAGTTTTTTAAAAGGGACTATGTATCGAGGAGATATCATGACCTAAATCTAAAAATGATGATGTATAGGCCATATAATGATCTTTATGAACACCTGATCTATCACCGTGAATGAAAAAAACCACAGAAGATGATACACATACAATTTCTAATGTCACTGAGCCATATCCAACCATTTTTGGATCACATGAATCTTCTATATCATTTATTGGACAAGGCACCTCCAAAATAGTGAAGCCTCACTAGCTTCCACCCAACAACGTTTATAATGACAAGTTCTCCATTTAAATTATTCAACATAACTAATATGTATCAAAGTTGTGTGTCTGTTATTATATGATAACTCCACTAATGGTACATGCTCTTCCCATGAGCCACTAGAATCCATTACAAATTATTGCAATATATCTTCCAACATTTGTAACATCAAATCATATTATCCATCCATTAAGGGATGGTACAATGTACTCATAGTCAACTTATTCATATGGGATTTTTCTATGGAATTCCAAAAATGATATTTAAACCTCATATTTTTATCTTTTACTATTGATACATAAAGACAATGAATCCTTACCACTTATCATATATAGATTTTTGACAATTCATCACAAATATATGACTGACGAATAAGGATGGAATGGTACAACTATGTGAGATGATCCACTATAACCGAAATGAAATATTGTTTCCAAAAAATTCATTGGGGACCAGTTATAAAATCCATAGATATCTACTACCAATTCTTTATTAGAATAGGTAAAGTCAACACAATATCTTCTCATTGTGGATGCTCTTCCGTTACTTGTTGAAAAGTGTACCCACTCAAATAAAAATCGTCAACCTTCATTTTCATAACTACCACAAAAAAATATGATTTAAATGACATAAATATATTTTCTATATTCATATGAATTACTCATCATGAATGAAGTTAAGAATGAATAAGTTGTTCCATACAAGTCATAGGTATGACCATATGATTTCTAAACCACAACACTAGGCTCCCATCCAACTTGAATACCTTAGTGGTCTCCCCAAAAAAAAATTGGACTGTATATAAATTCATATGAAATCATACATCTGTTCATATATATTTATCTCCATGATATAAACAACAAACAAACTAGAATAAAGGATAAAACTTCAGCTTTGTCATCACATTAAAAATTCATGTTGGCTAAGACTGAATTATCTACTACTCATTTGAAGATTCTCTCTATGACTGACTATTATAATTTTTTCATAAGGCAACAAAAATAGACTTTTCATTACCCATAGTATACATCATTTTAAATTCAATCATTTGGAGATAGACCATCCATCATTGTAGTATCATATTAAATTTTTTCTGCGCGAAAATATGTTTAATTATCTTATGATCCATAAAGATAGTAAATTTCTTACCAAAGAGGTAATGATGTTAAGTATTCAAAGCATTTACAAAGAATGCCAACTCAAAATCATTTGTCGGGTATATTTTCTCATTCACCGACATCTAAAATGATACATAAGAAATAACATGATCACCCTTCCTGATAAAACCACCCATCCTTGATAATGAAGAATCATAATACACCACATTCCCTTCTCTTGATTCATGAAAAATTAATATTGGAATTGATGTAAGGAGATATTTTATCACATGCAAATACATCTTACATTACTTGGATCTTTGGAATTGAAAAATATTCTATGTCAAAGCATTCATAGGAGAAGCAAGTTGTTATAAATCATGAACAAAGAAATGGTAATTATAAGTAAGACCAAGGAAACACAACATATCAATGATATTCATTGGCATTAAAAAAATACAATAACCTCTATCCTTTGTAGATCCATAGAAATAAGTATATGAGAAATTAAATTTCTATGATATTATATATATTTAGAAATAACACTTTTATATTTTGGAATAAATCTGATGGTCACTTAAGATTCCCAAAATATTATTTATGTGTTTCTCCTGCACAAAAATTTTCCATGAATACACCAATATGTGTTCCAAAAAATCCACCATGAAATAATCTTGATAACAATGAGATATCAAATTAATCAAGGCCTTATATATTTTAGGTGAAAATGTAAGACTGAAAGTTATTACCACCTATTAAAAATGGTCATATATTCTCCTAAAATATTTCTTTGGAATATCCTCCTAACAAACTCACAACTGGTGATATGCTGATAATAAGTTAACATTTGAGAACTATTGTGTTATCCTCAATTGATTTATTAGCTCATCGATGTGTGGAAATGGATATCAATCATTTATAATAAATTGGTTAGGATAATGATATTCCATGAAAGGCCTTATATTTTCATCCAACTTTTTTAGAAATAAAAATGGTGCTACCCAAAATGATGTGTTCGAAAAAATAAACCCTTTTCTCTCCAATTCATCAAAATAGACATTCAATGAAATTAATTTGATTACTTCCATAAAATAAGATGGAATGGAAATAGAAAGAGTCCCCCAGGGATGGTAAATTATAATCCCAAATTCCCATATAGGAAGAAACCTAGAGAAATATCTTGGCAAAAAATCATTAAAATGAAAATGAATCACAAGAAAAGTATTAAATTCGATCACTTCAATCTATTACTATGTAAAAGACTCCATATAGTATGAGATCCTTCTAAAATCACGTTCCCAACACTAGTTTCACTTACCTTTAAACTTGTGACTCATCAAAATAGATGCTCAACTCCGTATTCAGCTATAAAACCCACCATTCTAGTATAAAATATGATGTTAGGATTGAATATTTTCAACCCATACCTATATAGGATTATATAATATAAATCCATAATAATGATAGATATATCCTATTTCTACTAAACTAAATCAAGATGTGTAGATCAATATACAAACACAAAGGCTTTAAACTCTCTTTTTGAAAGTGCAGTTTGATGTGTTAACATAGAAGGTATCATCTCAAATATTATACTAATAATAATTATAGCATATGAAGAAACAATGGAATGGGATACAAAAATATAATACAAAGATTTCATAATTGAAGAATTCAAAATAGTTGTATCTCTCATGGTTGGTGGTGCATACTGATCATCCATTCAAACTTGATCATCCCCATATTATTTCTTGATTGACGTCGTTTCTTCACTATTTTTATAATGAGATTTCACTCCCCAAGGATTCACAGTATCACTAGAATCAACATGGAAATATCTTTTCTGCTAATTAGAGGTATTCAATATTCATATCCCCATCGAAGCATATGGATCATGCAACACATAGGATGTATCTCAAAAAACCTAACCATGGATCATTATTACAATATCGCTGATGTTGTTACATATGATTTCAATTTTGGCATGCTATATGTGGTACCTTACACTTTTCCTTCATGTAGTCAATGAAAACACATTTAGAACAACTTCCCTAGATCTCTGGTTATGGTGGAAGATTCAATACTCTATCCATTTGATTCTGATCCATACACCTTCCTCCGAAATAGAATTCCCTCTTCCAAAGGCTCCAAAATGAGTGGTTCCACTATATCCTAAAGCTATCAACATTCTTCCACCTCCCTTAGGTCCCAGGATATCCATTTATACCACGATTTCTCTAATTAAAATCTCTATACATTCTATAAAGAAGAGAACATCAATCCTTGAGTGAATTAATTACCTCATCCCACACTCAAAAAAGAATTCCTTCAACGATGAAATAAACCAATCATTGGGAGAAAATTTCACTAAATTGATGAATTTATCCACATATTCACATAATAATTATTTTTCATCTTCAAACTAATGAAGGAAATAATTTGCTAAATTATGAACCTGTGCAGATAGAATTTTATTTTTTACAACTCTTTAAAATCTTCCCAGGAAATACCTTAGTCCAATTTATCCAAAACAACTAAATATCACCACTCATGTGAATGATCCTCCTGTAAATAAATATTTATATAGAACTTTTAGCTCAACTGGTGTTCCATGGTAATCAAACATACAATTTATCCTTTTTAGCCACACCATAGATTTTCGTGGTTTAAAATTACCCCAAAATATGGGTGTATTCTATTTCTGAAATTGGATGGAATGATACACATGACTTGGGTAATACCTTATAGTTTCTCAATCAATATCATTAAACACTTGAAAAATACCATGAACATGTTGTTTCTTCACCTGTGGTTCAGGTGTGACAACTTTTTCAGAAGCTTCCTCGGTTTAGATCATACAACGCCTAACAAGATCCATTTTCTATGTAGGAAAAAATCCATAAGTATTAATCTATATTAACTAATGGAATAAAAATTTAAATATATATCACATCATTCCACAATAATATTTCGTTCCAAAATTTATCATTTACTATCTTTAACCATTTTTTGTAAAAATTCTACTTTCTTTTGAAAATAAATCAATTTTTAATATATTAAAATCATTCCAATTTTAAAAAAAAATTAATTGGAGAAAAATATCAACAATTTCCAAAAATCAACACATTTCACATACTAATATGTAATTATTAAAAACCAAATATGCATTTCTATTGGGAAGGAATTTTTCTAATGAATTTATTTCTGTCTAATTGGATAAACCCATGAAAGTGATATTTTAAATCATATAGGATTCCCCAAAAAACTTCTGTACCAAAATCCCATGTAACATGATGATCATTTTTTATTGGATTTCTAGGACTTATAATTCTCTAAATTTCATTTCCTTACAACCATACTCATCTCAACTATCCATACACAACGAATACACTATAATGAATATACACTATATGACTAGAAGAACTGATGACCACTTGTTCCATAAAAGATAATTGGAATGATCATGAAATATAACACTAGTAACACCCCGCCCCATGGATTAATAAGGTGGAATGATATTACTTATCCTTAGGGGACATCCCCATGATGACAAAGGCTGGAAAAAAATTCTAAGGTATTAATTTTTCATTAGGGGACTATTTTACCATTGAAAATAAATCAACCAACCAAATAAACCTTAATAATATAAAATAAAAAATGATGAATTATGTTAATGTAAGGAAAAACAAATCATATATTTTAAAAAAAACTTCACAACAGTTACATAGTAGATGATTAAAATTAAAAAAATATGCAACATAAGACATAACCAAAAAAACTACAATATTAGAAGAAAAAACTCCATAGCTCCGACATTCTCTATGGTATGACTCTAAAAAACTGACCATGTTTCCCTATGAACCATTATATAAGTGTGATACATTACATTTTATGATTTATTGATACACGATATCAACAAAATCACCACAACGAAAAGGTAGCAGTGACTAATTAAACTCTATAGTCTTTCCCCTAACTAATTTCTTAGTTACACCACTAGGATATAACATGTTAAATCAATTTTATAATTTTTTTAAAAAAATTCAATTTTTAATATTCTATAATGAAATATATATGAATTTACATATCATGTTTTTTCTAAATCCATTTTTTCCAGAAAAACATCCAATCTATTCTTGAATACCATTTCACAAGTTCCATTTTGGTATAACCATTCCATTCCACATGTTCAAAATTCAAACCATGCGTGAAACATGGACCACCATATTCAAATGATTGTTGATAAAACCTGTAAAAAATACATCCCCTAGTGAACCATTTTAAGGGTTGATACCCATGAACCTTATTTATCCCAACAATTATTGTTGATATAACATACACATATCACTCATTTATTCACATGAACACACAAAATGAATATTCAAAAAACCAATGAAAAAAACATTTCAACCATATCAATGAATCATTTCTTTTATTGAAAACCATTGAATAAATATTTTTATAAAATGAACGATTTATGTAAAAAACATTTTTATTCATTAGAAACAAAAAAAATTAAAATCATCATGTTAAAATAAAGTTACTAATTTCACATTCCACTAAAATCACCAAATATTCACAGTTCACTAAATTGTCAACAAAGAAGGTTTCAAAAAATAATTTCACAACAATTTTACTATCCATTTCTACCAATTAATAAATAAATTTTAAACTATTAATTATTATTATAAATATTGTAGTTTAGATTTATTCCACATACATAAGAAAACCATGAGAAAACAAAAAACGGTATGAAAAACATCTAGAAAATTGGGGTAAAACTCCAAAACTGATCCTTAGATCACTTAACCTACCATCATCATATCCCAATTTAATCATATTTGTCATTAAGTACCTTATATTTATCCAATGTGGATGAATATCTAATAAATCTTGAGTGAGTAAGGATTTTATCTAAGGAAAACCATACAATTCCACTAAGAATGATGATATACCACATAAATTTTTATTCAACACCCCAAGATAATACATTAGATCAACATAAAATTGATGGGAGAATCTGATAAAACTAATGAAGGGTGATGATATAGAGTTATGGTCATTTTAGTGAATAAAATATGGATTAAGCAGGGAAAACATGTCTAATATATAATTTAAGGATCTCACTTTTAACCATGTCTTGGTTTGTCTCATTGTTAGGGAAACTATGCACTAATAATGAACCATCGGATGCCTCAAGTATGAGACTCATATTATTGGCTCACATGGTATGAAAACCATGCCCAAACCATTTGGAATTCTATTTCTCAAAAATCACGGTTTATCCTTGGCTACCTTGCAGTTTGGACAAACCGTGCGCCGTATATGTGCCTTCCCATAGCCTATTTATTACAATAATAGATTTCATATAGGATTTTTATGGTTTCAAAAAATTGTTCCCAAACTTTTAACATGTAGAGAATTCTCGAATTCATTCAAAAAGTCTTATAAACCATCGTATAGATCACTATAACAAGGTTTATTATAAATAAAATAAAATATGGGTGACTTACCTCAATCCAATGGTGCTAAAATAGTAATGTTCAACCCCATCTTATGCCACACATATGGAGACATATACAAACCTGAGTGGTTGAATCAAAAAATTAATCAGAGTCATATCTTTGTAAACCTGAAAACAATCGTGTGTCGGTTAATCATTGTGTGAGGAAATAAAAATAGATCCTCACCCACATCATCCCAACACCTCATTCCATAGTGACCTTATCACCCAATCTAATGGTCCACACCATAAAAAATCCAATTTTTCATGGATGTAACCTGACATCCTCATTGCCTCTATTTGATGACCATGTCACTGAACTAGTTTTCAATATCACCCAAAGTATCAATGGAAAGTACAATATGATGACAATCTTCAACTCATGATAGATGGTCTAGACCGTCTAAATCATCTGGTTTAGCTTGTCTTGTTCCCATGGAACCATCTCAAGAATTTTACATATAAAATTAAAGATAATATAATAAAAGAAACACCATAAAATAAGCTATTCAAGGTACGAATCCTATCACTAGGCCCACAACATATTGATATATGGAAAAGCATTCCCATAAGCAACATATGTTATGAATTAAATAATCTAAAGAAAATTTTTTAATTAAACATGTCCTCTCTTATCAAACCCAATTGTTTGCTCAAGAATTCACCATAAAAATTTAGTGAAATTGAAGTAAAAGATTGGATCTTAATTCCTTTTTCTAGTTGATATTTCATGTAAGATATCAGCCTCTAACTTAATCTAGATATGAATAAATTGACATTTCAAAAGAATTCCCTAAAAATAGTCCATATAGATCACACATATTTATCTAATAATGTGAGGATATAAATGATTAATAGGATTTAGAAGAGTCTAGGAATTACCTCTATTCTTTCAACAATACTAACTGGTCATGGAGAAGATCACATAAATAGAATTAAAAAATAAACATAATATAGCGGGAAGAGGCATGTGGGATCCCCGTTGCTTCCCCTTCTACCCATGGAGGATAACAAAATAGGGGGTGGCTGATCCCCATACATATATTTAAAAATTACAATGAAAATTATTCATTTTTTATAGTAAAAATAATTATTTCTTTTTACGATATGTATATAATTAAAATTTATTTTTTACTCAAGTTTCCCACATTATATTTCATGGCCAACTATATTTGGTGTAAATGAGATACATATTGGGTATGTGTTACATGATGTGTATTTATTTTTGGAGATCATTCAAAATCCTAGGCCCCAGATCAACCTCATATGTTAACTCAAACACCAAAAAATTTCACAAAAACTTAAAAGACATTTAAATATGGGTTCTTGGGTCATAGAAACTCACATAATTTGATTTCTCATATTATTAAAAACTTTTCGTCCGACCCTAGACACAAAATATAACCTTAACTAGAATAAAAACACACTGAAAGAACCCAGACATTATTATATATCATTCAATGTGATAGTTATTACTAAAATAAATGCATAATTATAATACCGTATAATATTTAATCAGTACTTTTCCTTATCCACTTATAAATAATTCCTTGTTAAAATTAAGATTATGTTAACAACTGACTCATTATTTAATGGATGTTTTTTTAATTATAATTAAATTGATATTGGTTTTTTCGTCTCATAACTATTTAACAGGATATTAATGTCTTATATATATATATTATAATGCTAAATATTATATTTATAGAAAATTTCATACAAAATTCTTGGAGAAAATATTATGTAAGTACTCATAAACATTGATTTCATTTTCTATATGTACGAATAGAAAGAAAGGTAAATAATATATTAACTCTATAAAATAATATTAATTCCCAATATATCAATTATGTTTATCATAAATATCCTTTATTAAATTCCTTGAAAACCGTTAGTGAGAAACCAAAACAAATTTATTGGGGTGGCAGTAGTCCACCGTAAAAAAGAATAATGTTATCTTGTTCTATATAGAATAGAATATAAGATGGTTCGTTTGACATGTTAATTAAATAGGTATATTCATTTATTAATTATCATATATGTAAGTATTATCCATCATCATGACCAATAATTAGAGGCAATCATGGAAAACAAGTAAACATTTTTATGGAGCGGTATTCCTCACACCTGAGCGATGTTATCAATTACTATTAGAAGTAAGAGTATATGAATATTGTTAATAACCATATTATATTAAATTCATTGTATATTAATGATACCAAGATTAATAACTCGTCATGTTTTACTATTTTTTTAATGATGTGGATTAATAAATAATAAAAAAATTCTCATTAATGGATGTTACCTCTTCTTCCGGTAAAGTCCATGTGTTTCCACCAAATGCCATATTATGATGGATTTCAATGTAATGTATGGATTCTATGGTAAAAGTAGGATTCTATTTAATTAATTTTTTTTGGAATTTGTGGATCCAAATGGTTTTGGATGTATTAATTTTATACGAGATAGGGTAGCATTTTATGAGTTAGGTGGGTTGCCGAATTGTAAATTTTCAAAATAAAAATTTGCGCTCATGTTCTTATCAATAAAAAGAACCAAAATATAAATTTAATGATAATAAAAAATATGTGATATATATTTAGATATATAATTTTAATGTATATTTTTATTGGTTATTTCACACCTAAACATTTTAATTCAACCCCTTCTAAAAAGATTTTTACCTTAAAAATATTTGAACAATTTTAACTAATATTACTATTCATAAAAGCTAAATGTTAAATTGAAAATTATAGAAAAAATTTATTATAATGATTTAAAATAACAGATGTAATTCTCCTAATTAATATCACATAATGGGATGATGTTTGTTGAAAATTATACCTACAGATGCAAAGGGAATTGTTTATTCCACTGAAAATTCTCATAATCACAAAATGATTTAATATCCCAATCCAATATGTTATTTATTATAATTACCTAAATTATATTAATAATCATATTATTGAAATAATTATACATAGAAAACTATAATTAATCACTTTTTAATGTTTTTATGATTTATAAATGTATGGATAATTCTTCATAATAAACAATATCATTCACTATTCATTGAAAACATTTTTTTCATAAAATATAAAAATATCCATCACCAGATAATTTTGGAAAGTAGATTTCAAAAATGAAGTTAAAATTTTCAACTAAATTTTCAATGAGTGTTAAATAATACTTTTATTACATTGCAAAAATTGTTTACAAAATAATATTTTGGATGAGTATAATGACTTTTCAAAAATCAATTACCTTTTATCAATATATATTTTATAAAATTTTATTACGTATTATTTGAATTTTTTTTAATAATCATACAACTATATTTAACTGGTTGGTTATATTAGTACCTATAAAGCAAGAAAATTAATAATATATCACAAATCATTAGAACCCTACATCTCGTGTAATGCACTCTAATCTCAGGGTTTGATGGCATTGAAGTTATTAAGGAAATATACCAAATTAAAAATATTTAATTTTATATAAGAAAAATTTGTTTCATTATACCCCCAATAAAATTGTTTTCCTTTAAAAAATATCTGTATCATTATTTCCTTTCATTCACAAATATCCTTTTCAAACTACTCGGTTTTTGGCAAAACAATGACAGCTGTAGTAGTTTTAAATAACCAAACATACTTTCTATGATATATAATACCGACTATTTGTTCATCAAAATAAATATCCTTATCTAATGATATAAACTATGAGTATATGACTAATGATGAGTCTGTTTTTTACATCTTCAAGAGAGATATAAGGAATACTATATAATGTTGAGAGATATTTCATGGAAACATAAAATGGTATTCTAAAATCCTGATATGATCACGAATATCAAAATGACTAATGTACCAGAGGAATAACTATACAAAATTTTAAATCATTATAATCTTCATTCATAGATATATTTATAGGAATATATTATCACCAACTTCCAATTATATATCATAATTTTTATTGTTAGTAATGATTTTATTTTTACCATGAACTACCATGATGTGTTCTTGAAAAGTTCTAACCTAATGTAAAATTTATTTAACATGATCATAACATAATTTATATGGTTTTTAACTTCATACCAGACATGCTGGAGTTCTATACTACTTTCTATGTAGGGATTCAAAAGAATCCATTTAAATTATCAAGTGAAATAAATTTGTATAAGAATACTAAATTAGAAGAATGTGATGATCTCAAACACCATTGAAATACATAAAATTGTATCTCATACTTTCATATATGGTTTAAATTTGTCTCTCCAACTAACCATTTTTCAATTTATTTTATTTAGTTTTTAAACATAAATTTATTCTCAGAACCTTTTGAATAAATAGCCAAAACATTTAGGTAAGCCTCAAATCCCAATTAGAGACAATAGAATGTGGAACATAATGTAATTTTTCAATAACCTTAATGTATATGTGGGATACAATATCAATAGATAATTACTAAATAATGAATTTTAAGTGTTTTATATTTTTTTATGGAATGTGACTACACCTCTAATATAAAAATGAGAATTATATATTTTGGGGAGTCTGATAAAAAATTACATGGTGATGTTTTCCAATTTCTACTTTAGTATGGGTAATGGCTGTAAAATCCCCTTAGAATATTGTCTTCAATCCATAAAATTATAAAATACCAAAAATAAAAATAAAAATTCAATAATATTTCTCTTAAAAATATAAAGTAGGAATACACTATCAAATATGGTAGTTGTTTATTATATTTCACTATCATCGTTTGGTTGATAGTTTTTGTGAAATGTTAATCATAGATCCATGGTGTTGTAAAATGAAATGTTGGATATCCATTAATAGAAAAAATATTATTAAAAATCATTCAGTGTACCTTAATTAAAAGAACCCATTATTACCTTAATATCAATGATTCTATAAGACCTTATGGTTAAAAATACATTTAATAATTGTAAAAATAATCTAATTAAATTATAACTTAATATAATTTATGAAAAAATATATACAAAGAACTAAAGAGTTGTATAATTGAAAATGTTTCCCAAAATATCATTAATAATGATATTAACCCATCACATAAAACCGGTAAATTTGTTTCTAGGACACTGAACATATTATCAACACTATACTCATATAACTATGATGGTTTAAATAGTTATTAATTGAATCATATATGGTGAAATATATTATTAAAAAATATAATTCACCTTATATTCTATATATATGGTACTATCTATATAATAACATTTATACTGGATTCTGGGGATAATTCTTATAGATACAGAATATCATAAATTATTTAAATTTTATAGAATAAACATAAAGGCTTATATACAACGCATATAATCAAATCATATTCCACAGATGGATAAAAATTTGATATTTATATGGCTACATATTATATAATAAAACAAGAAATTTACAGGTAAGAAGTGGAATATAAGTTTACCCTAATGATCATGGTATAATTACCCCATTATGGGATTATAAGATATACATATATAATTTAAATTTAGAGGTTGTTTTGGCTTATCAAACACATTGTCTCATGGATTTGGGAATTTATTCACATAATTACTAAATAAATTATATGGGAAACCCTACTATCTAATTGGTACATTCTACAAGTCATTCTACCTTTCTTTATAATTCGCTATCTTATTCCCATCACCTAATCATCCACTCAGTCGATGAAGTTTCATTATAGAAATGAATCATTTTTTATCCACAGAATAAAATTTCCACTCTATTTCATTTGACAAAATGAGCATAAAGGGAAGATCATATTATAAATTACATGATTTTTATTGTTTATGTTGAATTACATATTTCCTTTCTTATAAATAACATGTGATTGATGGGTTACTGAAATATCTATTTCCTCCTTGATAGAATGAAGATTTATACATTCATTAATTCTATGATCTCTTTTGGATTACACACATTAAAAAATAGGATTTAGGAAACTAAATAATCAAGAAACACAATATTCTAGATAATGATAATTCCAAAATCATACAATTTATGTATTGTAAAATTTTACTAATAGGTTCAAATAGATTCATTAACTTTTTTAGTTCAATAAATTCCTTTTTCATTATCCTAAAAATAATGAGATGGATGTACTTAATGAAATATAATCTCTTATACTCATCCAACTCCAAGTATTAAATTAATACTTATTATATTACATTATTGATAATATTATACCATTGATCCACTTCACCTTATAAATGATAAATATCCAAAAAGAAATTTCATTACTCTAAAACATCGAGAATAGAAAATATCTCATTAACGAATGAGAACTATTACCCAGAAACTAGTGGATCAGAAGACATGAAAAATGATTGTGGTTTTTGTTTGATAATGGATTATACAAAAAAGGGTTCCATCCTTTTAATGTTTTGAATCTCATAATCATTCATCTTATGAGAAATATTTTTGATCATAAAAACATGATCCTCTATCCAAGCTCCCATATCATTTGGTTTCTCAGGTGGAAAATTATTAAATTTTCCATAATGTTTTTCATTAACAAGGATTCATTGGGATGAATCCATTTAATAAAACCAAAAAACATATTGGTTTTACAATATTCATAGTTGAATACCACATAACAATTAAAAATAACTAAGTGGATCTTTAAATTATTACACCTTATTTTCAATCACTTACCCTTTTTTTACTAAGCCATTACAGGTAATAATGTATTTATATCATTCATTATGGTTTATAAAAAATATGGATTAATTAATGATTATGACCAAATAGTGTACAATTGGGTGTGTAGTAAATCATGTTTTCACGCACCATGTGAATATCGAGGCTGAATCAATGTTTTATTTTTAGAGTTATTACAACTAGGTAACTCAATTGTTGATCCACACCATGTTTTGTTATATAGAAAGTTATTTATTTATATGAAATATTAATAATCCATTATTTACCAAAACAATAACATCTTAAATTGAAAATGTATTGATTCAATTATTTTTAATTAATTATTCTAATAAAAAACACCAAATAATGACTAAAAAATTGTCTAATACAAAAAATTGTTAAACATTATTTTCATAAAAAAATATAACATCATTTTATATGAATATTCAATACAATTTAAAAACAATTTATCTATGGAAATAATTGTTTAGGGTATTTGGAAACAAGAAACATGATCAGTATTTTTAATCAAAAATCATCAACATCCCCCCAAAAAGGCATTCTACTATTTTAATTCACTTCGGTATACCCTACCTTACCCTTTGTTCATAATATATGGAATGAATCCTATGAAACATTTATCTCATATGCCCAATATGGGTAAACATAGGAGTTATAATGTCAAGACCAGCCCTCGGGGGCCCTGCCGTGACTACCCCAAGACTGCCTTCCATAGGCAAAGGGCTTGCTTCTAGCACCAAAGCTAAATCCCCGATAAAAAGGGAAGGCATTGTCTTTAAAATTGAAACACACATAGTCTGAACAGAAGTAGTAGAAGAAACAAGTAATAATATAGAAAATAAAGGTGTGATGAAAATAAGTGGTTCAGTATACAAACCCAACTGAACAAAAAGTACAAGTACAAGTAAAAAAGAAAAACAGCTCCGGGATCGTCCACTTGGGATTCCAACCTGAAGGGTAGGTATAGATATCAAAGAACTTGTCCCTGTGGTATATCCCTTATAGTCCAGCTCCATGCAGCCTCCCGTCCATCTCCCTCAGCTTCGATCACTACTGGTCATCATATTCAGAGAAAACAACAAGGTGTGAGAGATTCCCATGTGGGGGTGAGCATTACAATACTCAATAGGGGATCCTGATACCCCTGAAGGTCTCCCAGAATCCACTAATGATAAACCACAGAAATAAGATACAATCACGAAGTATCAACCATACATACCTATGTATATGACCATACATATACCTATGTTACCCATCATAGACCGGCTCTAACTCTTGAGCCCCACCACATTCTGTTTCCCAAGTTTAGAAACACTCCACAAGGAAAGATCAACACAAGGTGTATCCCATAGATACATATCATAGAAGAAATCTACATGGGATTCACCAAAACACATCCACAAAGAAACATCCATGAAGAAACATCCACAAAGAATCATCCACCCTTAATTATGTATATGCCCAAACATATACCTATGTACTAAAAAGTACTCTTATTATACATGAGGTAAACAAAAATGTAAAGATTTAGCTCACCCCTGTTATAAAAAACATAAATGAGAGTAAGAGATTATTAATAGTAGTCAATGAATCATCTTTCACTGTCGAATGACAGATATCCATAGAAACCAAAAACAACAGTCTGTCAAAGCTTTCAATCCTACATGGGATCTCGGTACAATAGTCGTCAATGTAAAACCCTTGAAGGATCCTGGTCCAGTCTTATCACTGTCAAGCCCATAGTGGATCCCAGTCCAGTCTCATCAATGTCAAACCCATAGAGCATCCAGGTTCAGTCTCGTCCCTATCTAACCCACGGAGGATCCCGGTCCAGTCTCGTCGCTGTAAAACCCATAGAGGATCCCGGTCCAGTCTCTTCACTGTCGAACCCACAGAGGTTACAGGTCTAGTCTCGCCACTTTCAAACCCAAAGAGGAATGATGTTCAGTCTAATCACTATTGTACCCATGGATGATCCAGGTCTAGCAGTAGGTCCACGTAGGATCCTATCATCACAGTCGCATTCAGCCATAGGGTTTCTGGCACCGCAAGGTTGATTCCTGGAGGGTCCTCTCCTTGAGCAATGTTTTGATACATCAACTACCACAAAGTCTAGATTTGATGTATCTCGTAGTTCTTTCTCATCATATAGAACCTAAAAATAATGATGACACGTCAATCAGATGCCCGATCTGTGAGTTATTTTCATTTCTGTTGCAGGGGCCTGGTTGGTTTTGAGGTTCAAACCAACTCTGCCATACCCCAAATGCATCCATACATCAAGGGGGTATTCCAAAAGAAATGTCCTGCTCAAATCCTTTCTTCATCATAGATGGTTCTTCGTTTAGACACTCATAGCCCAAAACTGGGGAAAAAGGTGAAAACTGGCCATAGAGGGGCTGGGTCTGGTCTGACCTCGTTGGAGAAACCTAGCCTGACACGGTTCCTATCGGGGTCCAACCAGGTCTGAGGGTCAGACCCGGTCTGAGGAAACTTCCCAGCTCAAGGGGGTGGACCAACCCGAAGGTGCAGCCCGACATGTGGGGGCGTCACGTCCCGTGGGGGCGGCTCGGCCCACGGGGGCGTCCCAACCCGAAGGCATGGCCCATCCCATGGGGGAGGCCCGACCCGAAGAAGGTTGGACAGCTAGCCATGGGGCCTGACCGGCTAGCCCGGCCGGCTGGCCGGCCTAGTTGGCCGCGAGGCCTGGTGAGCTGGTCATGCGGCACGACGGGCCGTGGGGCCCAGACGGCAGGCCGTGGGTCATGATGGCCTTGTGTTTGTGGGGGGGGGGGGGGGTTACACACCCTTTTTTTCCTCGATTAGAACCGGCTCTAGGCACGTGTTCAGTTTCCCCGGGGACTCGAGGAGTCCCACCTTGTTCGGTGGGCTGAGCGGCCAGCCGGTTCCGCCCCACCAGTACGATGTGATGGCTCTGCGCCCCTACTCCCCCACTGGGGCCTACCCTGGTCATAGTCCCCTAGTCCTCAGCAGAGCCCAACGACACCATGAATACTTTTCCATGACTCGGTTTGGTCATGTCCCTCGGCTCCTCCGCAGGTCACAATGATGTTGCGCCCTTTCGGCAACCCATCAGCCTTTCACCTCCAGCATCCATCACGGTCATCCTGACACAGCCACCACTAATACATTGTGAGATCATCAATCCAACAAGATAGAAAAAAGTGGTTGGGTTTTCCGTGTTCATGTGACATGATTCTTCCATGTTATGGTGGTATCAACCGAAATATCTCAATCCATACATTCAACAACGTTGAATGGGAACTATATAACTACTCAAAACCCCCTACCAAGAGTTCGGTGATTGATGACGGATTCACAGAAGGAGGACGTCATTCGGTCAAAGTTGTAAGAGGAAGATCATGGAGAATACAAGTCGAGATGACGTCATCAAGATAATTAGTGGGCGGCGGTGCTTCCCTTTTATGACCTATTGAATAAGGAAGAAGATGGTGTTCATCCCTCTTCGGTTGCGGAAGAGATGTTCTTCATGTTAATCATTGGCAGAATGATTTTATCCCAAGTTTCTCCAAGTCTCTACCAAAAGAATGAGGTGCCTACCCAAAATAAAATAATAGCATTGTCTATTAGTTTATTGTTGACATGAATTCAGAATATTTCAAAAGATTTCAAAAATTAATTAATTGAATCCATTAATTAATTTTCAGTTGAATTGGCACCATTAAGGGGATGTTTATGAGTTTCCCCTATTTATGGGGAATTATAGGGGTTTAAAGGGGGGTTAGAGGAGTTAAAGGGCCTTGGGTGGGACCCACCTAATAACATCCTCTCAAGAAAGGGTTGGGTGTTGTGGGACCCACCTCTAACCACAACTTAGTGGTTTTAAACACCTCATACATTTACTGAACGTACCCAAACAAAACATCATAAATATATTCCGGGAACACTGGGCCTCAGACTCAAATGCCGTCAGAAACTGTGGAGTCATAAAATTCCCATGAATTTAAAAAAAATGCCCTGGAATTTCATGTTCTTTACATTCTCCCCTCCTCAGGGCTTTACATCCCCATAAGCTACAACTCACACTAAGGAACAAAATGGGGGTACTGAGAAGGAATCTGAGCCTGCCACTCTCATGTGCACTCCTGGTGGTTTGCGTGTTTTCAGAGAACTCACACCAGATGTATCGAATGTCCATGCAGGACCCACTCCTTTCGATCCTCAATATGCACTAGAACCTCTGTGAATTTCGTCTCGTCATCGTTGTCCATCTCACCATGGTAAATGATGTGGGATGGGTCATCCACGTTTCTCCTCAGTTGAGATAGGTCGAAGACATCGTGCACCTTCTGTAACTGAGGTGGATGAGCCAAGTGGTAATCCACCTAGCCAACTATGTAGATGATCTAGAATGGTCTGAACAATCAGGTAGATAACTTGATGCCTCGGCCAAATATCCATAGACCTCGTCGATCTTAGACCCGTAAGAAGATGTGGTCTCCATTCTCAAACTACAGGGAGATCCATCTCTTATCAGTATAGGACTTCTTCCTACTATGTGTAGTCTTCATCCTCTCCTAGATGATATGCACCTTCTTTGTCGTAGCTTGTACCTTCTCTGGTCCCATATGTGTTGACTCCCCTAGGTCAGTCCAGCAGAGAGGCGATCTGTATGGTCAGCCGTAATGTACCCTGAAAGGTGTTATACCGATGGTGTAGTGGTAGCTATTGTTATACACAAATTCTACTAATGGTTAGTGATCCTCCCAACTGCGACTGAAGTCGAGAACGCATGCATGGAGAATGTCCTCGAGAGTCTGAATGGTTCCCTCAGTCTGAAAATTTTTCCGAGGATGGAAGTTGGTGATCAAGTGAAGTTGCGTCCCAAAATCCTCCTACAACCCCTTCCATAACCGGGATGTGAAATGAGCATCTCGATCCTAGATGATCTCTGATGGCACACCATGAAGTCGTATGATCTTATATACATAGAGTCATCCAAAGATCACAACTGATCCCTGATCTCTGATTGGTATGACCTCGGACGACATGGTGAGTTGGTCCACAATCATCGAGATAGTGTCATGTATTCTAGATTTACGTGGAATTCCCATCACGAAATCGATGGATATCCCATCCCACTTCCACTCTGGGACCTCTATGGGTGGAATCAAGCCTGTTGGATCCTGGTTCACCGCCTTTACTAGGTGACAATTAGGGCATCGTGAGACAAACTCTGCTTCTGCCTTCTTCATACCTGGCCTCCAGTGTTGTCTTCAGAGGTCCTGATACCTCTTTTCCACTCCTAGATCTACCACTAGAGGAGTTGTATGGAATTCCATCAAAAATTAATCATGATGTGCTTCTGGTACCATTGTACGTCCTATAAAGACAATGACATGCTCCCCACCTAAAAAATCCATAAGGTGTCTTCCCTGTTGATATCTGAGCACGTCGCATCTCGCTGTCATTGTCCACACGCTGCGCCGTCCTGAATCGATGTAAAGAGGATGAGTGACTGTAAGAGACTGTAGAAAGGCAACTCCATCTCTATCCACGATGTATATATACAACGTGGCTAGCTTCTCTCTCTCCTATCCTAAAAATTGAATCCCATATCTTTTACTGAGAGCATCTTCTACAACATTCCCCTTTCCAAAAGTATAGTCTATCTCAGATTCATAGTCTTGGAGGAACTCAATAGAACGCCGTTGTCTCGGGTTCAGGTCCTTCTACACGTTGACACACCTGAGACTGTTGAGATTACAGTAAATCTTAAATGCTTCTCTCAATGAATTATTGGTGAGACTACCCAATTTTAAAGAACTCGATTACACCATTCTTTTTTTATTCCCTACAAGAGATGCTATGATTTATTCTTTGCCAAAAAGATAAATCTAGTCTCATCCCTTGGAGAAACCATGTCCTTCACCTAATACAGTCAATCCTGACATGAACGGTAGTAATTCATGCCATAGATGACATCATAAGTCCTCGATGATAGTACCAAAATATCCAACCATCACTCTCACCTCCAAGGTATGAGTCAAACTGTCGGAATAAGTTTTTGGTCACTGGTTCTCCTCCAATAGAAATCTTGAATGTGAGGTTCATGCCAAAGATTTTATCAGGATCCTCTTACTATCAACCACACAAAATGCCAGGGTAGAAAACATCTAAAGGACATGTGACTTTTATTACTGAATCTCATTTTACAAAGACAAAAATCAACCACAAAAAAATGACATCAACGAAGCTATAAGATTCATGAAAAAATAGATCTATGCGTAAAGCTAGTCACACTCATATCCACCTGCTCCCGGAGCTCAAGGTGAGCCATATAGGTTTGGTGGTATTAGTGCTTGATGACTCGGACCACCATCCACTGATGGACCATCTCTACTCCCTCGTCCACCACATGGTTGATTCTCGAGTTCCTGTCGCTTCATCTATATCAGTGGTCCTCTAATGATTTCTGATCAACCGTGCGGGAAGTCGGATAGTCACGCGCTTTCTGACCCCATTACCTGCATGAAAAACATAACCTTCTTCATTCCAAGCTCCCATGACCATGGGTTCCCCACACCCTCGATGCCATATCGTGGGGTCGTCTAACAGTAGATCTAACCCACTTATTCCCCACATGTCATTTGTCTACTACCTGCTACAGATGACTCGACTACTGTAGGAATGCCCTACGGCAGATGAAGCAGCTCCTGAGCATGCACAGAGCGTAGAGCTGCTGGTAAAAACTCCGCCCAGAAAAGACCCTCAACATTTCCCCATGTGAGGGTCGCTTCATCATTAAACTGTACCATCGGACACCACCACCTCTCAACCTTTCTTGAATGTGACTAAAATCTAGGTTCACCGTCAAGTTTTTTTTGTATTCCAATAGTGTGGAAAACTTATTCTACAAACTCTTGCCAGTACCCATCCCTCTGATAACCTGTCTCGCCTCGAAACCTCATCGCATGGTGGGATACTGTCATTCTCTCCACTAGGATGGGGCCCTACACTGAGGCCTTGTCGTAAGGTGGGAAACCATTACACACTCTACTTGGAACCCACACTAACTAAATAAGTGGAGACATATTGAAAAGAAATAGGTGTGCCAAGGTAAGAACAATATAAATGGTGACCGGACACAATGTAATCACGATGATTATTATTCAAAGAAAACACATATGTAATTAGTGATTTCGTGCACTGATTCCGAAATCAGAAGTTAGAGTCCTAGTGTATGGATACTTTGGCTTCCGCACCAACACCAGTTCCCTAAAATGATAACCACACTTTGTACCCATAACACTATTGTTTCACAAAAATGAAATATCAGAGTCCTATGTTCTGTGGATTAGCTGACCCCTATGATACCAATTTTTCATGACCCATCCATGGGGCCCGTGTTGTGACTACCCCAAGCCCACCTTCATGAGGCCAGGGTCTGGTGATTAGCACCAATGGTGAATCCCCGATAAAAAGGGATGTCATTTCCATTAAACATGTAGCATGCACAATATAAACACATGAAGTAGAAGCAACAAGTAATAATATAAAAAATAAAGGTGTGTTGAAAATAAGTGGACCAGTATACAAACCCAACTGAACAATATGTACAAGTACAAGTAAAAAAGGGAAAAGATCTACTGGATCATCCACTAGGGATTCATACCTGAAGGGTAGGTACACATCTCGAATAACCCGTCCCTGGAGTCCGACCCATATAGTCCAGCTCGAAGCATCCTCCCATCCATCTCCCTCATCCTTGTTCATGGCTGACCATCATTTTCAAAGAACACAACAAGGTATGGGCGAAGACTGTTCAGGGGTGAGTATAACAATACTCTGTAGTGGATCCCAAGACCCCCGAAAGTCTCCCAGAATCCACTCAAGATTATCCATAGTAGTAAGATACAATCATGAAGTATCAACTATCCCTACTTAGATATATTCCCATAAATATACCTATGTTAGGAATCATAGACCGACTCCAACTCTTGATCCCAACCACATTCTATTTCGCAAGTGTAGAAACACTCCACAAGGAATGTAAAATAGAAGGTGTATCCCATAGGTACAACTCATAGAATAAAGCCACATGGGCTTCACCACAACACATCCATGAAGAAACATCCACCCTTACTTAGTTATATGCCCAAACATATACCTATGTGGTCAATAGTACACATCTCATACATGAGGTTAACACAAAGGTAAATACTTAGATCACACCAAGTATACACTACTTAAAAGAGAGTAATAGATGAATAATTTTAGCCATTGAATCATCTTTCACAGTCCAATGATAGATATCCGTTGAAACCTAAAACATCAGTCTGTCGATGCTCGCAATCCTACCTGGGATCTCGGTACAAAATTTGTCGATGTCAAACAAATGGAGGATCTAGGTCCAGTCTTGTCGTTGTTGAAACCACGGAGTATCCCAGTCCAGTCTCATCGCTGTCGAACCCACAGAGGATCCTGGTCCAGTCTCATCCTTGTCGAACCATCAGAGGATTCTAGTCAAATCATGTCGTTGTCGAACACATAGAGGATCCAATTTCGGTCTCATCACTATCGAACCCATGGAGGATACATGTCTAGTATCATCACTATCGAACCCATAAAGGATCTAGGTCCAGTCTCATCACTATCGAACCCATGGAGGATCCATTTCTAATAGTAGGTCCACGTAGGATTTTATCCTCTAAGACGCATCCATCCATTGGGATTCCGTACACAGCATGCTCGATTCAAGGAGGGTCCAAATCTCGAGCCAACTGTTGATAAATCAAATACCATGAAGTATCGAGTTGATGTTTCTCGTAGTTCCATCTCATCATCAAGAACCCAATGTGATTGGAAGTGCATCAATCAGACACCTGGTCTATGAGTCATCAACATTTCCATTCTAGGGGCCCAGTTTTTTTTTTATGTTCAGACCAACCCAGACATACCCCAAATGTGTCCAAACATAAATGGGGGTATTCCAAAAGAAATGTCCTTCTCTATGCCTTCTGTCACCACAGACGGTTCTTCGTTCATACACCCGTAGCCCAAAACATGGGTGGAATTGTGAAAAATGGCCATAGCGGGTCTGGGTCTTGTTCAACTCAGTCAGAGAGACCCGGCCCGACCTATTTTGAGGAAACTGCCCAGCCCGAGGGGGCGGCCCGACCCATGGGGGTGGCCCAGCCTGAAGGTATCAGGCGGGCTGACCGGATGTCCCGGCCGGTGGGCGGTCTGGCCTGGTGGGCCATGTGTTGGGGTGGGGGTTAGAAACCCCTAGTTTTTCCAATCGGAACCTATGCTACGCACTGGTTCGGTTTCCCCGTGGGACCCAAGGGGTCCCGCCTTGTCCGGCTGGCCGAGCGTCCAGCCGGTTCCATACCACCGGTACGACACAACGGCGCCACACCCCCTCTGCCATGGCTAGGCCTGGCCACCGCCCTCATCTCCACCACGCGACACGACGGTGTCTCACCCTTCCGGAAACTTGACTGCATTGTGCCACCGGTTTCATTCACAACAGGCCTGACACCGACCTCCGCTTCTCCGCTCAGTGGTCGTCAATCAAACGAGATAGCACAAAGGGGGAGGTTTGGCCATGTTCGTACAGTCTGAGCCCTCCACATTATGGAGGTATTAATCAACATATATCAATCCATACATTCCATGACATTGAACAGGAAAAATATAACTACTCAAAACCCCCTACCTCAAGTTATGTGATTGATGTCGGAGTCGCAGAAGGCTAACGTTGCTCTGTCAATGTCTGAGGAGGAATAGCTAGGAGAAGACGAGTCGAGATGACATCATCAGTGTATATCGTGGGTGGCAGTCCATCCCATTCATTCCTCATTGAAGAAAGAAGAATATGGTGTTAATCCTTCTTCGGTGGAGGAAGTGACATTCTTTGTGTACTTCGTGGGGAGAATGATGTTCTCCCATGTTTTCCAAGGCTCTACCAAAAGACAGAGTTTCCAACCCAAAATAAAATAATAGATTTTTCTATTATTTTATTGTTGACATGAATTTAAAATAATTCAAAAGATTTCAAAATTTAATTAATTGAAGCCATTAATTAATTTTTAGGTTAATTGGCACAGTTATGGGGAAGTTCAAGAGTTTCCCCCATTTATGGGGCATTCTAGGGGTTTAATGGGGGGTTAGAGGAGTTAAAGGGGATCAGGTGGGCCCCACCTAATAACTTCTTCCCAATGGGGGTTAGGGAGTGTTGAGCCCCACCTATAACCTCAACTTGGAGGTTTTGACAACCCAATAATTAAAAATAAGTGACACTTATTATTAATTAATTTTTATTTAAAAACACCTCAAATGAACATCCAATCATGTTAGAATGAAACTACATGGAGGGACCCCATATGTGAATACCTTCACTATGAGTTCAACGGTGCCATCCGATTTTATTTCAGGGAACCGGTTCAAAAACATATAAAATACCGCTCATACGATTACTGAACGTACCCAAACAAAACTTCAGAAATAGATTTCGGGCACACCATGCCTCATAATCAAACACTTTCAGAAATTGTAGAGTCGTAAAATTCCAATGAATTTTTGAAAAAAAAATCCATGCAATTTCTGATTCATTACATTCTCCTCACGTCGGGTCTTTATTTCCCCATAAGATACAACTCACACTACAGAATTAAATGGGGGTAATGAGCATGCATCTGAGCATGACACTATCATGATCTCTCATGGAGGTTCATGTGTTGCAAGTGAATGCAGAACAGAGGGATTGATCATCCATGCAGGGCCCGCTCTTATCAATCCTAAATCTCTAATAGAACGTCCATGATTGTTATTTTGTCATCATTATCAAGCTCCCCGTGGTCAATGATGTGGGGAAGGACATGCACATATCTCCTCAGTTGCGATATGTAGAAGACGTCGTGCACCTGGTGTAACTGAGGTGGAAGAGCCAGGCGGTATGCCACCTTGCATACTATACAGATGATCTAGAATGTTCCTAAGAATATAGGAGATAACTGGCCTCCTTAGCCAAATCTATATAGACCTCATTCAGGTGAGACCCGTAGAAATATGTGGTCTCCATCATCGAACTATAGTGGTCTCCGTCTCTTATCTTCATAGAAATTCTGCCTACTATGTGTTGTCTTCATCCACTACTGGATGATCTTCACCTTCTCCATTGTAGCCAGAACCATCTGTAGTCCAATAAGAGTTGAAACCCATAGGTCAGTCCAGCACAGAGGTGATCTGTATTGTCGGTGATAATGTTCCTTGAATGGTTCCAATCATAGGGTGAAGTTGTATATTTTTTTATACTCAAAATATACCAATGGTATGTTATACTCCTTGCTACGACTGAAGTCGATGACACATGCAAGGATCATGTCCTCGAGAGTCTTAATGGTCCTCTTAATCTGACCATGACTCTGAGGATGGAAGGTGGTGCTCATGTGAAGTTGCATCCTGAAATCCTCATGCAACCCCTTTCTTAGCTGGGAAGTGAAATGAGCATCTTGATTGGAGGAGATGGTCGATGTCACACCATGAACCCATACAGTCTACTTTACATAGAGGCGTCATAAACTCTCTACCGATCCCTGCTCTCAGATCGGATAGAAGTGGGCCGACATGGTGAGTCGGTTGACAATCACCAAGATAGGGTTGTGTCCTCTAGATGTACATGGAATTACCATAACGATATACATGGTTATTTGGTCCCAATTCCACTCTGGGACCTCAAAGGGCTGAACCATGCCTGCAGGAACCTGGGGCTCTACCTTCACCTACTGACAAATGAGGCATCATGAGACAAACTCGACTACTTCCTTCTTCATACCTAGCCACCAGTGCTGTCGTCGGAGGTCCTAATACATCTTCTCCAACACATGGATGTACCGCTAGAGTAGATGTGTGGAGCTCTCTCAACACTTACTCATAAAGTGCTACTGGTATCATAGTACTTCTTCTGAAGAGAATGATGTGCTCCCCACCTACAGAAAATCCATTTGGTGCCTACCCTGTGGTTATCTGATTATGTCGCATCTCACAGTCAGTGCCCCCATGTTGCGCCTTCCTGACTCACATAAGAAGTGTAGAGGCGACTATAAGAGACTATGTAAATGCTTCTCCATCTCTATCCATGATAGATATCTACAATGCGGTGATCTTCTCTGTCGCCTCTCTTAGAAGCTAAATGCCAGATCTCATATTGAGAGCATCAGATAAAATTTTCCCCATCCCCGGAGATTAAACTATCTCAAATTCATAGTTATTGATGATATCAATACAATTACATTGTCTCAGTTTCAGTTACTTCTACTAGAAGACACACCTGAGACGAATTAGATTCGAGTAAACCGTAAAACGTTCTCTCAATGAATTATGGGTGAGACTAGTCAGTTGTAAAGAACTCTAGTACACCCTTATTCTATTACATCCTACAAGAGTTGAAAATATTTCTCCTTTGATGGAAAGATAAATCTTCTCTCATCCCCTGGATAACTATGTCCACTTCCTAATACAGTCAATCCAGACATGAACGGTACTAATGCATGCCATGGAGGACGTCCTAAGTCCTCGATAGTACTACCAAAAGATCCAAAAATTACTCTCACCTCCAAGGGTTGAGTCACACTGTCAGGATCAGTTTTTATTCACTAGGTCTCCTCCAGTAGGAGTCTCATATGTGAGGGTCATGTCAACGATTTTATCTGGAAGCTCTCAGTATCAACAAAACAAAAAGGAAGGAAAAAAAACATCACAAGGACAAGGGTGTTTTATTATTTCATCTCAATGTACAAATCCATAAGGAAAACACAATCAAAGATATAAAAGAAGCTAGAAGCATCATAAACAAAGGCCTTTATGCCTTGAGGTAGTCCCACTCTTGTCCACCTTCTCCTGGAGATCATGGTGAACTCTCTAGGGGTGGTGGTAATAGTGCTCGATGACTCTGACCCCCATTCACTGAATGACATGCTCCATTGCCTCGTCCACCACATGGATTTTGTTGAAGCTCCTGTCCCTTCATATGTCTCAGTGGATCCTATGACTCTTGTTGATCAATCATGCGGGAAGTCGGACAATTGTGCCCTTTGTGACCCTGTTCACTACAAGAATAGCATACCCTTCTCTGTTCAAAGATCCCTCGGCCTAGGGTGCACTGCACCCCTGATGTCATATTGTGGGGTCGTCTAACCGTACATTTAATCCGCATGTTCCCCCGTGTCATCATCCCACTGCCTTCTACAGATTACTCAGCTACTATCGGAATGCCATGCGGTAAGTGAAGCTGCTCTTGAGTATGCACAGAGCGTAGAGTCACTGGTACAAACTCCACCCCTTAAAAGACCCTCAATGTTTCCCCAGGTGAGGGTCACTTTCTCATAAAATTGAAGCATCAGGATCCACCACCTCCCATCTGCTCCCTGAATGAGACTAACAACTAGGCGCACGATCAAGTTAGCGGGTGTCCCAACTATGTGAAAAACTCATTCTACAAACTCTAGACAGTACCCAGTTGTCTAAAAACTTGTCTCACCTTGAAATCTCAGTGTCCATTATTGCATGAACCCATGCAACACACTCATGTGGCACTCAACCTCTGCTACTGGTGCTGGTAGCAATGGTAGCCCAGTGGTTAGTGGTACCACTAGTGCCTCTAATGTGATGGGGCCCTACACCAAAGCCTCGTCGTATGGTGGGCTACCATCATGCTCTCCAGTTGAAACCCACACTAACTAACTAAGTGAAGTCTTCCAGAAAGGAAACAAGCATTCGACGGTTAAAACAATATAACTGGTGAGATGACAAAAAGTGATCAGGAAGAAAAACTTTCAAATGAAACACACATGTAATTAGTGTTTTTGTTCATTTTGTCATAAATCAGATGTCAGAGTCATAATGTATGGATACGTCGGTTGTCGTGCCAAAAACAGTTTCCTTAAACTGATAACCGCACTCAGTACCCATTACTATATTGTTTCGCAAAAAAATAACTATTGTAGTCCTATGTTCTGCGGTAGAACTGAATCCTCTGATACCAATTTTTCACGACCCGTCGTCGGGTCCCGGACCCTGACTTCCGCAAGCCCGCCTTCCATAGGCCCGGTGCTGGAAACTAGCACCAAAGGTGAATCCCTGATAAAAAAGAGAAGGCATTGCCTATAAACCAATAACACAAACAGTTTGAACACAAGAAGTATATGAAGAAGTAATAATATAGAAAATAATGGTTTGAGGAAAATAAGTGGGCCATTATACAAAACCAACTGAACAACAAGTACATGTACAAGTAAAAAGGGAAAAAAGCTCATGGATTTTCCACTGGGGATCCCTACCATATGTGTAGGTATAAATCTCAATAAAATCATCCCTGAGGTATGTCCCATATATTCCATCACCAAGCAGCCTCATGTTTGTCTCCCTCAGCCTCGATCACTACTAATTTTCATCTACACTGAACACAACAAGGTGCGGGCGAAGCCCGTGCAGTGGTGAGTATAACAATACTCCGTAGGGGATCCTGAGACCCCAGAAGGACTCCCTGAATCCATTAAGGATAAAACATAGTAGTAAGATATAATCATGATGTATCAACCATCCCTACTTAGTTACATACCCATACATATACATGATTTACCAATCACAGACTGGCTCCAACTCTTGAGCCCAACCACATTCTGTTTCCTAAGTGTAGAAACACTCCACAAAGAATTTAAAACACAAGTTGTTTCCCATTGGTACATCCAATAGAAGAAAGCCACGTGGGATTCACCACAAAACAACCACTATGAAACATCCATGAAGAAACATCCACCCTTACTTAGGTATATACCCAAACATATACCTAATTCGTCATGAGTACACATCATATAAATGAGGTAAATAGGAAGGTAATGAATTATCTCACATAATGTATACACAACTTAAAAAAGAGTAATTGATGATTAGATGTATCCACAAATTCATCTTTCAGTGTTGAATGACAGATATCCATAGAAACATTAAAAAATAGTCTATCATAGCTGTCGATCCTATATGGGATCTCATTAAAAAAGTCATTGTTGTCGAACCCACGAAGGATCCAGGTCTATTTTGGTCATTGTCGAACCCTCGAAGGATACTGGTCTTGTCCCATCACTGTCGAACCCACAGAAGATTCAGGTCACGTCTCGTCCCTGTCGAACCCACGGGGAATCACAGTCGAGTCTCTTCTCTGTTGAACATACAGAGGATCCAGGTCCAGTCTCGTCCCAATGAAACCCATAGAGGATATTAGACCAGTCTTTTCATTATCGAACCCACATAGGATACAGGTCCAGTCTCATCACATTCAAAACCACAGAGGATCCATGTGTAGTAGTATTTCCACGTAGGATCCTTTCATGTCAGTTGTAGCTAGCCATAGGGTTCTCGTACACAGCACACTCGATTCCGGGAGGGTCCGATTCTCGAGCCAAGTGTTGATAAATCAACTAACATGGTGTCTCAAGTTTATGTATCTCATAGTTATGTCTCATTATAAGGAACTCAATGTGACAGATGATTCGTCAATCAAACGCCCAGTCTGTGAGTTATTGTCGTTTCCGTTCCAGGGGCCCGGTTGGTTTTTAGGATCAATGCAAACCGGTCATACCCCAACTATGTAAAAACATCAATGGGGTTGTGCCAAATGAATTTTATTGCTTTAATACTTCTGTCGATGTGGACGGTTCTTCGTTCAGACACCCATAGCCCAAAACATGGGAGGAATGGTGAAAACTGGCCATAGTGGGTCTGGGTCTTTTTTGACCCAGTCAGAGGGACCCGGACCGACTCGGTCCATGGAACCTGCAAGGCCTGGGGGGGAATCTCAGCCCGAAGGTGCGGCCAGAACCGTGGGGTATGCCAGGCCAGTGGGGGTAGCCCATCTAGTGGGGGATTCCTGACCCGAAGGCAGTCGGCCGACCGGTTGCGTGGCCCGGCCGGCCACATGTGTGGGGTGGGAGGGGGGGTTACACCCCCCATTGTTTTCTTGATCGAAATTTGCACTAGGCACTAATTTGGTTTCCCCATGGGACCCGAGGGGTCATGCCTTGTCCAGCTGGCCGAGCTGTTGGCCGGTTCCACACAACTGGCGCGGCGCGATGGCGCAGCACCCCTTCTCCTTTTCCATGACCCACCCTGGATGTGGCCTAGCTACACTACATGGCGCAACAGCGCCGCACCCCCTACATCGTGGCTTCGCATATCCATGGACCTCAGCTCCTCCGCATGAAACGACAGTGAGATGCCCTTCCAGCAACTCGGCGGCCTTGTGCCGCCTGTTTTTTTCATAGACGTCACATGTCTGGTCGCCGCTGCTCCGCTCCGCGGTCGTCAATCAACCAAGATAGAACAAAGGTGCATGGCCATCCATGTTCGTGTGGTCTGAGCCCTCCTCATTATGGAGGTATCAATCGGCATATCTCAGTCTATATATTCAACAACGTTGAACATGAACAATATAACTACTCAAAACCCCCAACCTCAAGTTCGGTGATCGATGACGGAGTCGCAAAAGGGGAATATTTTTCCATCAATGTCGGATGAGGAAGAGCTCTGAGAAGGCAAGTCGATTTGACGTCATCAGCGTAGTTCATGGGAGGCAGTGCTTCCATTTCTTGCCCTGTTGACTAAGGATGAAGATGGTTTTCATCCATCTTCGGTGGTGGAAGATACATTATTCATGTTCTTCATGGGCAGAATGACCTTCTCCCAAGATTCTCAAAGGCACCACCAAAATAGAGAGTTTCCAACCAAAAATAAAATAATATATTTGTCTATTATTTTATTGTTAATGTGAATTAAAAATAATTCAAAATATTACTAATATTAATTAATTGAATCAATTAATGAATTTTTAGGTGAATTGGCACCATTATGGGGAAGTTCAAGAGTTTTCCCTATTTATGGGGAGTTCTAGGGGTTTAAAGGGGGGTGGGTAGAGGAGTTATAGGGTATCAGGTGGGCCCCACCTAATAACATCCTCCCAAGGGAGGTTAGGGTGAGGTGGGACCCACCACTAACCACCACTTGGACGTTTTAACCACCAAACAAATAAAAATAAGTTACACTTATATTTATTTAATTTTTATTTAGAAACCCCAAAAATTAACATCTATTCTCGTTAGAATGCAACTGTGGTGAGGGTCCTCATAAGCGAATATTGGCGATGTCAGTTCAATGTTTCCCTCAGATTTCAATTCCGAGTAGTGGTTCAAAATATATAAAATCATGCTTGTTCTTTTACTGAACGTACCCGAACGAAACATCAGAAATTGATTCCGGGCACACTGGGTCTCGTAATCAAACACCGTGAGAAACTGTGGACTCGTAATATTACCTTGAATTTATGAAAAAAAATTTCCATGGAATTCCCGAGTCATTAAATATAAATATTTTATAATATGAATGAATATTATATATATAATGTTATATAATCATGAAAATCACAAATGTTGTACATACCATACTTTTTATAGATAATTAACATGTGTAATGGAATAAAACATTTTTATTATAGAAAACATGTCCCATAATTATGTGAAATTATTAGAAATCAATCACTAACTATATTATGAAGTAATAAAACTCTAAAATACTTCAAAAAATATATAAAACCATTTCATATTCAATCATTTTCATCATATACCATAGTCATAGTGGATCAAGACTTATCATATTTTCCCCATTTTCATTCAGATACACCAATTTTCAATATTGGATCAAGGATAGCCTATATCCATATTTATAACAAGATCATCATATTGATTAAACTTTTTATCTCTTGGGATACAAAAGATTTCCAAAATTAATTTTATGTAGTTATAGGTCAAAAATTTACCATAATAAAAACTATATTTATGTGTTATACAATATCATAAAAAACATCATATCATCACCTCATAACCAAAGTAATCACAATGGGTTTCATAAAGTGTTACCCAATTCACAAAAGCCTAACCCTATAAATAGAAATGGGTTTTATTAAAATTTCATCAATTTAAAAATTAACTATCCAGATATAGAAAAAAGATGTCATAATTTAATCTTATCACCGAGAAATCACATTTAACAAAAAAGTATTCCATATTATATGGAAAATTATTTTGAAAGATCACATGAGAAATTTACTGAAAAAAATATCCTTTGATCTATGAATTAAGACATTTTAAAAAATTGAAAAGTTTGAAAATCAACTTCCATAAAAACATATTTAGAATCATATCCTATAGGACATCAAAAATAGGAAATGTGTTTCTTAAAGAAAAGACAAAAACTATTTTTTAAATCAATAAACATTGATAAAAAATATATTAGATAATATTATTTTAAATTAAATTTGGAATCATATTATGTGAAACATAATTCAATTAGTTTTTAATGGTGGTTGATAATACCAGTCATGTGATTCATGTTAAAAAATGATTTATTTTACAATTTCAATAAATTCCCAATGTGCCTAATTTGGAAACCAACATTATATTACTTGTTAAACACTTAGTAAAAATAGAAAATTTGTTATGAGAATATTTAATAAATCATTTATAGATTCATAATATATTTTAGACAAAATTATCTATTTTTTTATTTATGAATAATGTGTATTTGACTAAACAAATAAATAATTTATGATTTATATAATTTTTTTCAAATCATGCGTTCAAATATTGACAAAAATAAATGTAAGTTTTTTATTACTATTATATAAATATAAGAGAATATTTATCATTAGTTTCATGACAGAAGGATATTATAATTTAATTATTTAAATAATAATCATAATAATCAAAATGAATAATGTAATTGTAACATGAAACTCATAAAACTCTAGAGGCTTTTGAATCTTGAGCCACATTAAAGAATTAACATGGAAAAAACAGCTAATATCATGAATAAATTGAAACCAATGATATATATATTCATAAGGGATATATATACCTCATATAAGAAGATAGGTTAATAACACAAAGTATGTCCTTGTGATGAAAAACTATGACAAAATCACTTTTCACTATTGTTTCATTTGAGCTATAAACCCTAGGAAAGAGAGACTCCCAAATAGATATATAAATATAGATAATTTACATTATAATATTCATAAATTAAATTATTGATAATGATATAAATCATATAAATTAAATATAAAGTTAATATATAATGTGTCTCAATTATGTAAAAAGTGAGATGTAAATTTGTTATAATGTGTCTCAACTCTCTTTGTACACATTGAGACCTCCTATATAATAAATATAATTCTATTAAACATTTACTTTAGATAAATAATCATATTTATCATACAAGAAAAAATATAAAAATTAATATTAATTACCATTTTAATAAAATTTTATAGTTAAAATTATATTTAGGATAATAACATCTTCATTATTTTAATTATGCTTTTGTGTAGTATATTTAGTCGTCTAAATTTCATATATACACATAAATATTAATTAATTTTTTTGAAAGATAAAATTAATGAATGATAAATAATATATACAAATTAAATAATAGTATTTATTTCATATAGATCATATATATTTAATAAATATATTCTTAATAAACTTCATTAATAATATTTTTGAAAAAATATTCATATTCCATCTAGAGGCAGTTTCTGGTCGTGCATATAAACTATGTTGTCATATTACCTATAGAATGGAATGTAAGAAGTTATATGTTATATAATAATTCATAATAATATTTATGTTTCAAATATCACATATATATATATATATATATTATATCCAACATCATAGAAAACTATGTGATTTTTTTTACCGATAACATGTCCCTTCGATTCATGTGGTGGTACTCTGTTGTATTCACAACCAAAGATATCGTTTAATTTATAATGGATGGGGATACATATGTAGGTTATTAAAATAGTATAGAAACATTTAATTATTATATATGTACATAGTTTAATATACTAGTATCGTTTTATAATATTTCATGCAGGTGGAAGAAGATCTAAAATAAAAACACTTCTTGATGAATAGTATCAATTCATCGGGTAACAACATGGGGTTTTAATTAACAACAAATATAGGATTTATTTTCATAAAAATAAGGAATATATGATTAGTTGTGGAATGTATGTAAGGTTTTTTGGAAATTAATGGCCGATATATATATATTTTTAATGTGTGAAGATGAAAGGAGAGGGGTGGGATTTCATAAGTGAGTTGTGTATCATATTTCTAATTTTTTAATAGAATAATGTGTATCAATGTATTTATCATTAAAAAGGAATAAAATTAAAAATTAGTGATCATAAATTATATTATGTATATATGTGGACTAAAAATGTAATTTGGACATTTTTTAATGTCATTTTTCCCATATTCTTGTAGTTTAACCGCCGGGTAAAGCCATATTAACTATAATCATGTTAATTTTTTTAATTATTTTACAATTCATAATGTCTATTAATTAAGATGATATTATTATTCATTTTAAATTATTTTAATTCTAAATATGGGAACCATTTTTTATTATTCAATTCATATATATTTTATAATTAAATTTCAAAAAAAAAACCAATGATACGACTTGAAAGTAGTTTTCCAAATAGAATATTCCCATATTCATTTAATGATATAATATGTAAAATTTGATTATGAAATTAATTAAAATTAAATGAATTTTATTAATAAATATATATTTTACATATTTTATCATTTAAAACCCTTTTTAAATTATTCTTTCTAGAATATATAACGATATGTAATATTATAAAAAAACTAGTAGTTTTAACTATTCACTAAAAAAATATTTTTCATATTTTAAGAACCCGAAACTTCGTTTCAAGTATGCTTTTCCTTTTTCCATATATTTTATGAAAAATGGAGTTTCTGAAAAATTTCGATGTACATGCCGTGTACTTTCTGAGTACATATCGTGTACTCATCTCCGGCTCGAAGCCGTGTGTTGGCTCTATCCGGGCCACATACACTGTGTGTAGGGGTGACGTGGAGGCTGATTTTGGCGGAGTACAGATAAACCCACTACATGTCGTGTACTTTAGAAAATATATGTTGTGTACTTTTTTTTCACTAATCCGACCGGGGTCGCGCCTAATGGCCATAATCATCATCTTCTTGGTATGGTTCGTCCGAGAATATCCCATACTTCTAGATCTTTTCCAAGCTCCCACTTCTTTGTCCATTCTCCGATTTGAGCACGATCGATTGCATTGGAAGCACATCAGTGAGTTCTTCCTTCTACTTGAGCCTTGTTTTCCGATTCTTCCTCTTTCTCATGTTATCTAATGTTGAACGTTTTGTGCATTTTCTCAGGTCTACAACATTCTAGGCGGAATTTGCTATTGTGGTTCAAGTATATCGATCTCCTAGTATCGAGGTAGGTGGATTGTGCCTTACCGTTCAAAGTCTCTATGTTTTATGTGCAAATTCCACCAATACCAATGAACGAAGAATTTTGTTTTTACCTTTTTACCCTTGTTGTTTTCCTACCATGCTTCTATGCATGTGAATATGTATATTAATCATGTTAGAGGATACCTTGTTGTTATTGAATGTACTTGTCATGATTTTTTCTATTTACGACCTTTGGGTCTCGTTTTCCTTTGGCTCCTACACCTATATTCATGGCATGAAGTTATATGTTGAAGTGAAACTCATGAAATTCTTGTTTCCTTGTAGAGTGTTTATCTAAGTATTTGTATAGGTGCACTTTGGTTAACCAATTAGCTCTATAGGTGCACTTTTTCCTTATATCAATTTTATGCACTGACTGGCATAGGGATGAGGGAACTTGGTGTTATAGACTATAAGTGATAGACCAAGTGAACTTCCTAGAGAGTCGTAGACATTAAATACTATAGAGGGGATGTACCGAGTGATCTCCTAGAGAGTCTTGAATTTTTTATTTACTAAAGGAGGGTACACCGAGTGAGTTTCCTCGGAGATTCTTACCTTGTTGAATCTCTTTAAGAACCTTCCCCTGCTAGAGGAGGAATTGACCGAGTGAGATTCCTCAGAGAGTCTATGGTATACCTGAGGCTATAGGAGGAATTGACAGAGATAGATTCTTCATATAGTCTCTAGACCTTGGGTCTAAGAGGGTTTGACCGCATGATCATCCTCAGGAGAGTCCCTAAATACCCTAGACATTAAGGTGAATATACCAAGTGAACTTCTCTAGAGAGTCGCATAAATTTGTATGACCAAGCCAGAGGGGTTTGGGTGATTGCCCAGCCCAGAGGGTTGTGGTACTTATTGGATATGACCAGAGGGGATGGCTGCGAGTACATCCCAGAGGGTTCTGGTTTGTTAGATATTTGTTTCACTGCTTTTGATTGGTTGTGGATTGATTGCTTCTATGTATCATCTTATTGACTGCTTACTATTTACTTACTTTTGCTTGTTGGTGTTGTTTACTGCTTATTGTACTCTACCTGCCATACACTCAATGACTGTTAGGCACAGATCTTCGGGTGAGTTCCTACTGGTATTTTATCTCACACCCTATTTGGGCCAAGCTTTTGCGCCCAAGTAGACTATGGTGTTACAGGTATAGAAAAGGGAAAGCGCCCTTCGACTTCTGGAACTTGATTGCTTGAAGCAGAAGAGCATGGGACCAAGCTTTGGCTTAGGATGCTGAGGAGCTGTTTACTTTTCTTTTGTACTTGTTTTGGTACTGTAGTGTTTTCTAGTATTTTGACTTCTTTGGATACTTTCCTAGTTATATATCATGCATCATTTCATATATATACATATGTGCTCCAGTTTGTTGATTTAGTCTTCCACTTTTTACATTGTTGGTTATTATTACTTCCGCTATTGCATGTTTATTTTTCGTCTGTGGTGTACTCTGCCAATGAGGTCATAGTTTCCATACTATCACACCAAAGGCCCTCGATTATATTCGGTAGCCTCTAGGGTTTGGGAAATGCGCTTGAGGCCATGTGACCAACCGGGTACGGGGCACCTCTGGGTGGCTTCCGGAACCGGGACATTACAAAGTGATATTAGAGAAATTCATTTCTCTTGCGTTACTATTTGGAGACTATAGTCAGAGATAGGATGGATTTGGTACTTAGTAATAAGTTGTACATGAGAGTAGCTAACATGTGTACTTGGAAAAGCCATACTACCTCGTGTATTTCAGTATTATAGTTTGATATTTTACAGTTGATACGATTTCACCTGGAGTGATTCACATGCATTGTACTGTTATTGTTTTGATATTACAGTTCTATTTCTGTCACAACCCGATGAGATGAGGGTATTCCTTGTCATGCATCATATATGAACTTTTAGAAATCACATGACATTGCATTATTTCCATGCCATTTAGAGTGAATTAGTGATTGCATGCTGCGGTGATAGACGTTGTGTTGATAATGCATGATGTTTTGATAGAAGCTTGATAGAATATATGTTGCCTGTTAGAGAATTTTTTTTATTTTACTTGTTTAAATGAATGCCAAATTTTGATTCATGAGGTGTTATGGTCCCTCTTGAATCGGAGATTGGTGTAACATGATCCCGTTTTCTCTTGTACATGACTGTAAGGGATGCCAAGCTTTGATTTGCGGGGAGTATGTTACCTCATGAATCAGAATTTGGCACCTCACTTCTTTGTTTTCTGTGTTTCTCATCTTCTATGCAGTTTCTGAGCTACTGCCCAGAAAAACCCAGAATACATGGCGTGTACTTTTGGGTTACACACCGTGTAGTTTTTAGGCCGCGTTGCTGACCGTGTGTGCAGGAACACGGTTTTATGAAAATAACATTAGGAACACGCCATGTACGGTATGTACATGCCTTGTAGTGTAGAGCCTTGTACTCGGAATTCTCACTAATAACATGGGTCGATGAAGATTGAGTAGACACACCCTGTTGCTTTTGGAAACGCCGTGTAGTATTTTCTAGGTACATGTCCGTGTCACGAACAACACGGGTTGGCGTGACCTTCTCTAAGACACGTAGTGTTTCTTTTGAACACGCCGTGTAGTTTTTCCTAGGTACCCGGCCATGACACAAACAACACGGGACATTTTTAGTTTTTCCTATACACGCCGTGTTTGTTTGGAACACGCCGTGTGAGTGCCAGCCATGTAGAAGGCCGTGTAACCAACAACACGGGCCGCCGAATCAGTTTCTAGTACATGTCGTGTCCCTAGGGAACACGCCATGTAGTCTGAGGTTAGTTTGAACTGTGTGGGATATCCATGTAAAGAGACTCAGGCCGGGGAATAATCATCAAGTACATGCCATGTGTTTGGTCAACACTCTGTGTAGTTTTAGGTGTTACGCAACCTGTAGGGCAGGGGTACATTCCCATGTCAGTGGCTAAGAAGACATGACGTGTAGTTTTATACATTTCGTGTAGTTGTGTTTTGTAAACTTGTGTGTTTTTTCCCTTGTTCCTATTTTGTACTCTTGTGTTCTATTTCCTTGTTTTCCTGATCAAATTTATACTTTTTAACTTTCATAGATATTCCTTTGAGATGTCCATTGGCTGTACGTCTGTCATCAGGCAGTGATCAGAGGCTAGATATGGCTAATCTGGGACTTCATACCGATCCTCCTGTCGAGCCAGCCTTGGCACTAGCTATCATACCTATTGCAGGCGCCGAGGTGCAGTTCAGAGAGGAATTCCTGAGGATGATGCAGACCATCCAGGGAGCACTGCCTCTTGCACCGTCGATGGATGAGTTGACACAAGTTTTCTAGCAGCCCCATCTTCCTACATTTTCAGGGCATGGAGGTCCCCAGCAACAGAGTCATGGATAGGGGCCACACTAACCATCTTTGAGAACATAGAGATCCATCCAGATGAAAAGGGTAATTTTGACTACTTATATGGTTCAGGACACCACCAAGAGGTGGCGGGAGGTGATCTCATGGTCAGGGCATCAACTGGATATGTCTTGGGACGAGTTTTGAAGCATCTTCTAGGACTACTTCTATCCGGAGACCCTAATGGAAGATGAAGCCCATGAGTTTATGAGTCTGCAGCAGGGTACTCTCTCAGTTATGGAGTACTCGTCTCGCTTCACTGAGCTGCAAGGTTTCACACCGATCCCAGCTGGTGATGAGTTGTTACTTTCTAGGATGTTTGAGGATGGTCTCAGGATGGAGATCCATTCCCAAGTGAATATCTTCCAGTTGACTTCGATATCCTCCATAGTCCAGTGGGTGCTAATCACTGAGCGTAATATGATAGATTTTGGAGTAGTGAGCTACGGCGGTTCGATATCTAGAGCTAGTGTTCCTCCTACGGACAGTAGGAAGCGTCTTAGAGAGTCCTCTCGAGGAGATAGAGGATCACGGAATACGTCTTCTGGCAGCCAGGTTGTATACTAACAGTGTGGTAGGAGTGATCAAACTAGGCCTCAGTGCTAGATGGATTCGATGTAATGCCGGTCTTGCGGTAATATGGTCCATCTTCAGCGTTTCTGTCACATCTTATCACCTCCAGGTGGTGGTAGGGGTTCCTCTATGACCCCACGTTCTAGAGATGCTTCACCAGTTTCCCACCAGTCAGGGAACTGGAGTTCTTCCGGCCATTCAAGATGAGGTGGAGGTCGCGGCTGTGGTGGTCAGTCACCATGTCATCAGTGAAAATAGAGTGGATCTGCTCAGAGCAGTCATCCAGGGGTGCGGGGCCACGGTGCAAGCTAGTCTTTCGTCGTGGAGTAGACCTATCAGGAGAAGGATCCCGACCCTTGTGCAGTTCGAGGAGCGATCATAGTAGCCTCAGTTTTATCTTCTGTTTGTTTTGATACTGGTGCTTCCCATAGCTTTGTCTCTATTGTGGTTGTGGAGATCCTTTGGCTCTGTATCTTTTCGTCTGTTGACTTGTTGACTCTTGACACACCGTTGCAAACCAGGACATCTAGCGTATGTCAGTTCATAGAGTTCCCTCTTGAGTTTGTGGGGTTTCATTTCATTTCAAACCTCAATGTCCTATAGATGATGAGATATGACATCATCCTTTTGATGGACTGGTTAATTCCGTTCTAGGAAATCATCGATTTCTATAGCCGCAGGGTGAGATTCATATCACCAGAGGTCAGATATTTCCTTTATAGTGGTGAGTGGGATGTCCAGGCGGATAGAGTTGGACTGGAGCATCATGGTCTAGGGGATGTTAGAGCCCAGATTTACAGTCATTATCTGGATGACTGAGGGACTTCACAGGTATACTTTCCTCCAGTGGTGGATCGTTTCATGAATGTCTTTCCAGAAGACTTATCAAATTTAACATTAGAGTGTGAGGTATAATTATCGATTGAGATCATGTCAAGAGCAGCAACAGTGTCCATTCCTCCTAATAGGATGGATAAACTTGAGTTACAGGAGCTCAAGAAGCAGTTGGAGGATTTGGAGGCAATGGTTTTCATCTAACCCAATACTTATCCTAGGGGTTTGCCTGTACTATTCAATATGAAGGTAGACGGTACCCTTCGACTTTGTGTGGATTATCAGAAGCTGAACCAGTTGATGGCCAAGAACTGATATCCCTTGCTGAGGCTCGATGACCTCTTTTGTCATCATCGAGGAGCCCGGGTGTTCTCGAAGATCGACTTGAGGTCCAATTGTCATCAATTGCGCATTAGACTATCAGATATAATTCTTACCATGTTCAGAAGAAGGTATGGTCTTTACGAGTATATAGTAATGTCGTTCGGTCTTACGAACGTGCCTGCAGTCTTCATGGCACTGATGAACTGAGTGTTCCATCCGTACATAGACTCCATTGTCGTTGTATTCATGGACAATATATTGGTGTACTCCCACACTCGACACGACCATGCCACACATCTTCATATGGTTATGAGTATACTAAGAGAGCATCGACTGAATGCTAAGCTCTCAATGTACCACTTTTTAATGGATCAGATTCATTTCCTGGGTCATGTTATCTCGGAGACAAGAGTGTCGGTGGACCTAGAGAATGTGAGAGCTGTAGTTTCCTGGGATAATCCAAAGAATTACTTTGAGGTGCTGATTTTCCTAGGGCTGGATGGGTACCACCAACACTTCATTCAGGACATATCATGCCTATCAGCACCGTTGACGGGTCTGCCCAAGAAGGTGCGATGTTTTTATGGTCAGATCCTTCTGAGTCAGCCTTTAAAGAGCTAAAGGGGAGGTTTACGTCAGCACGAATACTAGTCTTTCTAGATCCAGAATGGGCTACATTGTTTACTGTGATGCATTAGGAATCGGGTTGGGAGTTGTGCTTATGAAGGGAGATGGAGTCATTGTGTACGGGTCTCGGCTGTTGAGGCCACATGAGAGGAATTACCACATGCACGTTCTAGAGATGGCAGTAGTTGTTCATGCATTATGATGTTGGAGACACTATCTTCCAGGAGAGCACATTGTGTTTTTTACAGACCACAAGAGTCTCAAGTATATCTTCACTCAGCATGATCTGAATCTGAGAAAGCACGGGTGGGTCGAGGATCATTAGTCCTTCGACATCGAGCCCGCCTATACGCCGAGAAAGGGCAATGCAGTGGCAGATGCGTTGAGCAGACTAACCCAGATTCAGGCAGTTCAGGAGGCTAGCATTGAGTGGAGGCTTATGGCTCTGTTCTTTGATATGCATCTGGAGGTGCATGACAGGCAGGGACAAACTGTCCTATCTTCTATGGTTGTTACCTCTTCACTTCATGATCAGGTACGAATAAGGCGGCTATCAGATTCAGAGGCCTTAGTCCTATGAGAGAGTGTGTTAGGAGGGGACCCTCTTCCTGGATTTACAGTGGGAGAGAATGAGATCATGCATTTAAAAGGACATGTATGGGTTCCAATAGACACACATGAGGAGCTGATGCAGGACTTCCATTCCTCAATTTGGGCAGTTCATCCTGGGGTCACAAAGATGTATCAGGATCATTATCGTCAGTTCTGGTGGCCTTGAATGAAGAGAGATGTTACTAGTTTTATCATGAAATGTTATAAATGTTAGCAGGTGAAAGCAGAGAATCAATGACTAGAAGGGATTTTATAGTAGTTACCCATTCCAGATTAGAAGTGGAATGATTTCATGATGGAATTTGTGACCAGGTTACCGAGGTCACCTCGGGGAAGAGATGTTGTTTGGGTTGTCGCTGACAGGATTATGAAGGTTTCACACTTTTTACCGATCAAGGAGACCTTTAGTGTTGATTATCTGGGATGAATGTACATAGGAGAGATTTTACATCTACATGGTGATCCACACTCCATTGTTTAAGAAAGGTAAGAGAGATTTACCTCTCGGTTCTAGCATGGACTTTAGAATGCCTTGGGTACACAAGTACTTTTGAGTACAGTATACGATCCCCAGACTGATGGCCAGTCCGAGCGCATGAGCCAGGTGCTCGAGGATATGCTCCGAGCTTGCATTATAGACTTCAATTTTTCTTGGGAGAATCATATACCTCTTGCGGAGTTCTCCTAAAACAACAGTTTTCATGAGACCATTCAGATGGAACCATACAGGGATCTATACAGTAGGCCATGTCGATCACCCTTATGCGGGCTGGAGGCAGAAGAAGATGTTTTTCTAGGACCTCATCTTGTTCAAGAGACCTCAGAGTTGATAGACTTGATTCGGAAGAGGATGGATACAACATAGTCTCGATAGAAGTCTTATGATGATCAGTGGAGATGACCTATGGTGTTCGAGGTCGGGGATCAGGTTATCCTGCATGTCGCACCAAGGTTGGGACACAATAGTATTCAAAGACTGGGTAAGAATTCACCACGGTACGTCAGGCCGTTTGAAGTTTTGGAGAGAGTTAGGCCGGTTGCGAATCGGTTGCAGGTAACTCAAGGGTACCAGGCCATGCACGAAGTCTTCCACGACTCTCAGCTCTGACATTACTTTTCAGTCATATCACATGTCTGTAAGCCCTAATAGGTTGAGCTCGAAGTGGATTCTTTGTTTGAAGAGCATCCCATCCGGATTATGGATCACAGTACGATGGTTCTCTGATGCCTGTTTGTTCCTCTGGTATGAGTGCTATGGAAGCACGAGTGAGTACAGGATGAGACTTGGGAGAGGGAGTCCTATGTTCAATCGTAGTGGTCGGAACTATTCACAAATCCTTCTTCTATTCCCATCTAAGGAAATTCAGGGACAAATTTATTTAAGGGGGGAAGTTTTTAAGAACCCTGATCTTTGTTTCAGGTACGCTTTTCTTTTTTCTGGAGTTTTTAAAAAAATGGAGTTTCTAGAAAAATTCGAAGTAAACGCCATGTAATTTCTGACTACATGTTATGTACTCTTCTTCGGCTCAAAGCCGTGTGCTGGCCGTGTCCGGGCCACACACACGGTGTGTTGGGGTGACGTGGAGGCCAATTTTGGATGAGTACAGAAAAACCCACTACACGATGTGTGCTTTAAAAAATACACGACGTGTATTTTTCTTTTTTGTCACTAATCATACTGGGGTCATGCCTAATATCCATAATCATCTTCTTCTAGGACATGTTCGTCCGAGAGTGACCTGTACGACCGGATCTTCCCCGAGCTCCCTCCTCTCCATTCGTTCTCCGATTCGAGCAATGTCGGTTGTGTTAGAGGCGCAACGGTTATTTTTTCACTTTTCGTGAGCCTTGTTTTCCAATTATTCATATTTCTCATGTTATCTAGGGTTGACTGTTTTGTGCATTGTCTCATATCTTTGACGTTCTAGGAGGAATTCGCCGTAGTGGTTCAAATATATCAACCTCCTTGGATCGAGGTAGGTGTTTTGTGACTTACCATTTCAAGTATCTAGGTTTTATGAGTAAATTCCACCAATACCCATAAATGGGGTATTGCAGGATTTCCTTTTTACGCTATTTTTTTTCTACCATTCCTATATGCTTGTGTAGAGGTAAACTAATCATGTTATAGTATACCTTGTTGTTCTTGGATGTACTTTCCTTGCTCTGTTCTATTTACGACCTTTGGGTCTCGTTTGCCTTTTGCTCCTACACCTGTATTCATGCCTTGCGGTTATAGGTTGAAGTGAAACTCGTGAAATGATTATTGCCTTGTAGACTATTTATCTAAGTATCTCTATAGGTGTACTTGGGTTAGCCAAGTAGATCTATAGGATTACTTTGGCCTTACAGAATTATTATGCACTGACTAGAACGAGGATAAGGGAATCTGGTGTTATAGATTATAAGGGATAGACCGAGTGAGATTCTTAGAGAGTCTTTGACATTACATAATACAGAGGGGATAGACCGTGTAAGCTCCCAAAGAGTCATGAATTTTTTATAGAATATAGGAGGGAAGACTGAGTGATATTTTTCAGAGAGTCTAACCTTGTTTAATCTCTTTAAGAACCTTCCTAAGCTAGAGGATGAATTGACCGAATGAGCTTCCTCAGAGAGTCTGTGGTATTCCTTAGGCTATAAGATATATTGACCTAGATAGCCTCCTCAAAGAGTCTCTAGGGCTTTGGGATAAGAGGGTTAGACCGTGTGATCTTCCTCAAGAGAGTCCCTGACTACCCAAGAATATAAGTGGAATTGAATGAGTGAGATTCCCTAGAGAGTATCATAAATTCATATGACTAAGCCAGAGGGGTTAGGCTGAGTGCACAGCCCAGAGGGTTTTGGTACTTCATAGATAGGATCAGAGGGGATGGCTGCGAGTACTTCTCAAATGGTTTCGGGTTTTTATCTTTCAGTTTCACTTCTGTTGATTGGTTGTGGATTGATTGCTGCCACATACTCATGAATATTTAAGCACAGATCTTCGGTTGAGTGCCTACTGGGATTTTTTCTCACACCATGTTTGGGCCATGATTTTGGGCCCAAGCCGACTATGTTGTTGCAGGTATTGACAAGGGAGTGTGCCCTTCAACTTCTGGAACATTATGTCCTAGAGTAAGAGAGCATGGGACCAAGCATTGGATTGTGATGCTGAGGAGGTGTTTATAATTTTGGTACTTTTTTTGGTACTGTAGTGTTTTCTTGTATTGTGACATGATTGGATGCTTTCCTAGTTATGTGTCATGCATAGTTTCATATATATGTATATGTGCTTTAGTTTGTTGAATTAGTCTTTTTTTGTTTACATTGTTGGTTATTATTATATCCATTATTGCATTTTTATTTTTCTTCTGCTGTGTACTCTGCCAATGAGGGAATATTTTCCCCAATATCACACCCAGGGCCCTCACTGCTAGTCGGCAGCCTCTTGCATTTGGTGAAATGCGCTTGAGTACATGTGACCAACTGGGTACAGGGTGCCTCTGGGTGGCGTCCGGAACAAGACGTTACACATAAAATTATAACATTTCAATGAAAGATAATTATTATATGTAGAGTTCAAGGTTTTTTATTTTTTTCATCTAATTTATCTAATTTCATTAAAAAATATTAGTTTTATTAATAATTACAAAATGACATATTTTTTTATAAAATCATATTTTCAAAACTTATAAATATGTATCTAAAAAACTATTTTCACCTTTTAAATATTTTTTTTGTTATATAAAACTATTATACATAATATTTAAACATTATTTATTATTTATAAAAACTATATGACTTATGAAGAGTATTTTGTTGTCTTTTTTAAATAATATCAATAATTATATATCTCGGTTTGTTGAAAATCAATGTAATGTGTAATGAATGATAAAGTTGGTGTTTCATCCAACACAATATATTAGTGAAATTTAATTTATTCAAAAAATATAATTCATTAAATAAAACATTATTACTTTTAATGATTTCACTTATATATAATGTTGTATAATAGTTATAAATCCCTTCAAAAATTGAAGTAATATTTTATCACACATGGGATGACATGTTTGATTCTATATCAAGAACATATTATTCGATGCTTGTAAGATTGATAAGATAACATAATACAATATTTTTTTCTACACAATATGTTACATGATTACTGTCTTGAATGCTGTAAATATTAAAATAAATGTCATTTTATTCCTATGATTCAGAAAAATTTCTAATTAATTCCAAAATCGAATGTTTTTATTTGTGACTCAAAAAAATTAAAACATTATAATCAATCCTAAAAATTATTTATTATTTCATATCAACAACCCTATTATATGATTCATGTTTTTATAAGTGATTTTTTTGGTAGGATTTTCTTCTTATATTCACATATATCATTATTATTTTTTCACTAAATAAATATATTATTTTTCAAACATATGTTATACAATTAATATCTTTTATGATTACCCATACATAGTGTCAAAAATCACAATTTTCTAATAAATCTACTACCTAGGTAATAAAGATGTGTAATATTTGTAATATGACTTTATATATATAAAATGTATTTAATTTTTTTGTATAATAGGTGATTTTTTTTGTAAAATTGGATGGTAATGGAAATAATATCTAATGACACTAGTATTACATATTCATTTTTATAATTTATTATGATTTGTATAAGATATTCGTGGTAATAGATGTATTAAATTTTCTTATATCGATTGGGATTTCTTAGTGGATATCAAATAGGGGATTATATAATGTAATGGATTTGTTAATGAGTAATAATAAGATAACAATAATTAATCCTATATTGAAATAAAATTTTAATTAAGATGGACTTAAAATGTTATTAGTTTAAGTAATGGATTATCAATTTAATATATCTTACGAGTGATATAACATATTTTTTTGATTTAATATCACATATATTATTACATTATATTCACTACACGTTTTCACAATTTATTAATATATTTTAATTTATAGAAACAATGTGATTATTTTGTGTGATGTAATTTGTAATAATTCTTCTAATGATTGAATAATTGAGATAAATGATTTAACAGAAAATACTATTTAAATTGTAACTGAAATATCATAATCTTTGAAAATAAAATATACCATTTATAAAATAAAGATCCTTCATGGATGGATAAACAATATGATGTGTCCATCATGTTGTAGTTTACACAAGATTTTGGAATATATTCTAATCCATTAATTACTATGTATTGGATTTAAACAGTTGAAATAATACTATATATTCCCCTATTTAACAAGAATTAAATTATATATATATATATATATGTGTATATATGACATTTTTATTGTTAATTTGATCATTGGTTGAATATGATTTAAAATTTTCTTTCAAATAAAAAAACAAAACTATAGGAAATGAGGTTTTTAGAAAACTATTTATCAATATTTCTTTCATTCTAGAAATATGAACTAATAAATGGAAAAAATTCTCTTAGATATGGAAAAGGAAGAATGAATTTTTTGTGGATTATGATGTCAACATCGTGAATAAAAGACGTTAAATCATTGGTGTTGTCATTGAATTTAAAAGAAAACATAATCATATAATTTTTGGATTAAAATTATACTATGAAGAGAAAAAAATAATTTTTGAATTGGAAAGTATTTGTACATGGCTATATGTTCTCAAACTGTAGATATACAAATCGGTTACTATCATTATTCAAATGGTTTTAGAAAAAAATTGGAAAAAAATTAGTCTTCAAAAATTAAATTAATATAACCTATGGATGAAGGAAGATTTATATTTATTCATTTATAAAATATTTGAAGAACAATTATTTGAATTTATTAAATGGAAAGGAGAAATTTTATAGCAGTGAATCAAAATTCGCCGATGAAAATAATTGATCATGAGATATGATGTGACCATAAAATTATAAGGACAAAAAAGACAGATCAACTTTTGAAACAATGAATTTGAGTTCATCAAATAAATAGATTCTTGACATTACACTAACTAGAACACTAATACATGTGTTAATTAAAAAACTGCCAACTTCAACATCCAAATAAAATAGAGGAATGTAATTAGGGTAAAATAGTAACATAATAAATGGTCCATAAAAATAATGTGGTCTAATGTGCACTCACTATTTACTAATGAGATGAAAATATTTTCATTGATTCTTATTTCACTGACTCAGTATGTTTAATACATTCTATGAGATAAAATTTGACACGTAAATTTTTAAAAATTAAAATTTTATTAAAAACATTTGGTTTAATAATGATTTCATCCTAATGAAATACATCTACCCTTATATATGTTTATTTACTTTCCATCCAAAAAATTTATTTTTTTAACTCTATTATTATATTATATATGATTCTGGTCATTGAATGGATCTATGTATAAAGAGAGAATATCATTTATTATGATAGGGAAATGAAATTTCATATCATCAATCAACCTGTGATTATTTATTAGTGAATGGGTAACTACGAACTCCCAATTGAAATTACATATTTTATAAAAGTCATAATATGAAATCATAAGGTGTATATTCCTCAAATGTTAGGGTATCATATAAATAATATTGATATGTATATTATAAAATAATGTGTGGATGTTTTTCTTATATCTATTACTGGTCTTCCCCTATACTGAGAGGCTGATTTTTGAAATGATATAATAGATTGTGAAATAACAAATTATTATTTTAATACTAATATTCCCATATCGAATTAGAATTATTAATGGTAAAATATTATTGAATCTATGAAATATTTATATATTACCTTGTAATTTAATATTAGATTAGAGACACCACTTTTTTTTATAAAAAATGATATGTCATTGTTTCATTGCACATTACATATAAATCATTTTGTGATCCAAATTCAATATAACTACCAAATACCCTATATATATTATATTAATGAACAAATATGACAGATTGAATATTTATTATGACAAAATGTAACTTACTGGACAAATTTTTGATAAAATTTAGTTAAATAGATCTTGTACTTAATAAAAAAATTATAGAAGTCTGAAAATATGTATTTTACACATATTAAACCATATAAAACATTAATTTTGTTATTAAACTGGTGACCTGGGTGTCTGGATATAGTATATATTGGATGGGAAAAGGAATAGATATGTTTTTTGGTGTTGAGGGGTGTTTTATAGGATACAGTCTAATACTGGTTGTATATTAGAGAACTAAAACCTTCTAGAGAAAAATCAACAACACTAGATTTCTTGTGGTAGATTACAAATCCTAGATAATTTCATAGGTATATCCCTAGTGGTATAAATATAGATATATATCACCAATTTTAAATTTTTATGAATTTAGATCACAAATTGTAGATATCTAGGGAAAGATCCCCAACATTAGATCATTCTTGTCACATATCTCAAATGGTAGATCTCTAGTGATAGATAACAAAATTTAGACCATTCAAGTGGTAGATCACTAATGATATATCTATGGTGGTAGATCCCCAACTACAAATACTTATGTTTTAAGATCTCTATTAGGATATAATTGGTGGTATACACCTAATGGTAGATCATTTTGATGGCATATCTCCAATGATATATTTTTATCAGTTGATCACTAATTGTAGATCATTTTTGTTTTGGATCACCAATAATATATCCCTGATGGTTGATCATTTTGATAGTAGATCACAAATAGTATAAAATTGGATGTAGGTCACCTATAGTAGACCATTCTTGTGGTATATCACCAATCATAGATATTTTCCAGCGAATCATGAATGTATATCTACATTGAATCATGTTTTTAATAAATTCATAGTATTACCCTTTTGGAATATTATTTGAAAAATGGATTAATGATTTAATTAATGGATTTTATATTTATTATATAGGATTATAAATATATAATTTATTTATAAAATATCATGATTCATTTTAATAGTCAAAAAATTTTGATCAGATGATATAAACATTAAATGGGTTATTAATACCATATCAGATCAAATTGGTTTTTGATCTGTTCATCCATAATAGAATAAAATTCATCTATTCCATTTGGATTAATTTCTATTGAAATGGGATTTTCAAAATAATTTTTCCCTTATAGTTAGTGATCCATATTTCTGGTGATGGTTCTCGAACATCGTATATTGGTAAAATATTGAGTGTGTTCCCACTATTTTTGAGAATCACATTTATTTATGCATGATTTTTCACGACATGTAATTCATTAATTTCCCAATTATGTGTATCAAATAGATCGGGTGGTATGATTAATTAGACAGAAAGGTATTCATCCAAATTATCAATGTTAATTGAATTGGTTATAAAAATATTACAATTTAATGGGGAATGAAAAAATGTTTTTATTGTTTTTTAGATGGATTTTGTTGAGATTGTATGGACTAAATTACTTTTGAAAATTTTCACAATTGGATCCCCGTTATATAATCATTAAGAATTGATTATTATAATAAATTTTGTTTAATAGATAAAATTACCATAAATTTAATTATATAATTACCTATACTCAGATAATGAATTTTATTACCATGGATCATTTGGTTTTTGTGACTTATTCATTAATTTATGTAGCAGAACTAAATAAAATTCCAAATTCATAACATGGAATATGTTATGTCATTGTGGAAGTGTATTTTTTTGTCTCATGGTTTTTTTGGTGTAATTCATTGGTGGATGAAATGATGTGAAGTGTTTGTCGGTATTGAATGTGGTATGGTTGAGAAGTTGTGTTGTGGTGGTTGTTTTGGCGAGGTTATGCATAATGGAATGGAATTTGGATTTGATGTGATGGAAAGGGAAATTAGATTTGGTTCTTGGGATGTTGTATTCTTCTTCATAAACCGTGTTGTGTTAATGTAGTTACCCAATTGGTATTATAAATAATATTTTTTCCTAATTGTATGTAAAGTAAAAACTAATTGGGATACACTATAAGATGATGCTTGATTAAATGTAGGCCCATTAAATGTAAATTAAATGTTATGATAAAATGGAATGAATATGGTGTTTGAATGAAAATAGATTTTAATTTGAAATATAGAATTTAGAAAATTTTGAAATGGTTTATTGAATTAATCTAATTATTTTTTTCTTTATGAGAATATAGTACATGAAATGGATGTTTTAGAGTATATGAGGTGATGTGGAAATGTTGTGATATTGTTAGTACCTCTATGTTTAACCAATTAGACTCGGGTTGGATTTTTTAATAAAATTTATTTTTATTATTGTATATTAACCATGATTTCAGTACACTCCCAACCCATGAATATCTCCATGTAATGAAAAACGTATAAATATATTTGGTGGTGTATTCAAAATATCTTAATGGGTGGATAGATAGATGGCTACACGCATGTCCCCACTTCCTCTCCCAACAATTGTTAACATACATATAATTTGATTGCCTAATGTAAAAAGTGAAACATTCATGATGATTGGTGATGGGATGGATTATGGCGTGGGTTGTTCATGATTGTAGGAGGAAAATATCTTGATGTAAATCATGAACATGATACCATACTACACTGGTTATATGACATGATTTTGAGGAGTTGGGAGCACTACGATAAATGTTTTGCCTTCGTGGGAGATGAAAATTAGTAGTAATGTAGTGTGAGGTACCCATTCCTTGATACATTTCATATTATATTATTATACACGTAATTTATATTTGGTTAGTGATACACAATAAGGATGGTTTTTGTTAGTATAAAAATTTTTGTTCGGTTGGTTATGTTTTTCCTATTTGGGTGAATTAATATTCCCCTTTCACATGTACATGGGTGAATTTGGTATTCCAATGGATTGTTATATCATGATAATATTTGAAATTGAAATGTATTTTCTAGTTTCTAGAATGACTACATAAACCATTCTGGGCATTTCTAGATCAGAACATTGGATTGTTTCTTTGTAACTACTATATCATTACGATAGGTTATTTACTTATGAAGACATTATTTCTTATAAATATTATTTATGTATTCACATTGGGATAGTTTTGGTACCTTTTATACTATTTAATGGATTTATATAAGGATGATTAATCTTATATCTTGATCATAAATTATTATAGATAGAAATGATTCCCATTTATTTTGAATATTATACCGTCGTGTGCTTGTCGAAGTACAAGGGCTATCTATAGGTGGGAATCCGGGGGTCATTATATATAACCCCATATTTCGGTATCAATAGAAGGGGGATTTCATGATAGAGTGGTATCAATGATTATATATGAGAGATGGGACAATGTCTGTGGCTAAGAACATTGGGTATTTCATTGGTATATATAGAAATAGAGATTTTTGACCTTGGTTCTTGACATTTTCCAGGGGAACCAGCTAGGAAAAGGGATGTAAGCCCCTAGTGTTAAAGTGGAAAGACTCTTATATTTTTTAATGACCATGATAGGTGGAATTTTTAGAGGGTATAGACCATGTGGAGGTACATGAATCACGATAAATTTTTTGTTTGTTTGAGATTTGTTGTTTTAGGAATATTAAAATTAATAAACTAAATTAATTAAATTCTAAATAAAAATATATAATGCAGGGGATAGAAAAATTGTTGTTTCTATTTTCATCTATGCCTACTAGTATCAATTAACATGTGTATGTTATGTAGGTTCACCAAATATAATTCTAGATCGTAGGCCTTGTTGAGGATAATGGTAAGTGGAATATGAAAATGAGAGATTTTTTTTGTAGTACAAGAGGAATTATGGGCATGGAATTTCTGATGTGGAGATATTGAGCTACACAGATGAGACGGATGATGATTTATATTTTATATATCAACAATCGAGTTCTGATTCCCCTAGGAATTTAGTAAAATGTGGGGATTTATGCATCATAAGTGATGGATTTACCTTAGTTAGTGGAACAAGGAATATAGTTCATGGACTGACATCTATAAGGATTATAGATTATAATTGTTTTCATCATCCATTAGCTTCGTTTATCTGAATGAGATTATATCCCTTCGACAGGAGAGTATGTAAATGTTTGATATTGCAATCAACTTCAAGGACCTTGTTTTTATTCCAAATATCATATTCATGAAGAAGAGTAATATATGTGATATTTTGGAATGAAACACAATCCTTAAATCCATTATATAGTTACCCATTTTATATTTCAAATATTTCATGATATTTAGAAGAAAGTGACGGTAATCGAGCATATTTATATTCATAGATGATTTTAATAAGAGTTAAACAAACAAGGTTCCTTGAGGAGTTGAAAAATTAGGTGTTTGTTTTAGGTTACATGGATTTTGAGGGTTCAGAAACCTAGTATTTGACCTCAATTATTTTGAATAAAACTATATAGGGCTAGTGGTTTCCATGATCATCCTTGGGACATAATACAATTGGATTTTTTCTGTGGGGGTTGTGTCCTTCATTGGGATTAATGCATATAATCTTCTCAAAATAATTTTAGTATAGGTGGAATTTTTCAGCTGTATTTGTATTATTAATTACAAGTGAGGCCATTCCATTCATAGGGACAATAGGGTGTTCTCTATCCAGAGTAACTAGGGTTTGTATGAGTCAAACTCATGATCTTCCTCAAGTTTAGTGACCTTAACCTGAGTGTGTTCTTGGTGGTGGCTATCAAGAGAGTATAAAAGATGCCATGTGTTGTCAATCGATGGAAATAACGTCTATAGCATAAGAGGGGTCAAATATCATTTGATGTATTCATAGTATATCATGTGCCCTTGTTTTTTACATGCATGATATGTGAGACTTGCACTGTTTTATTGCACCCAATAATCTCTATTCTCTAGTCCTATATGTATAAGGGCTTTCAATTCCTATAGTTTTCACAATTTCATTTAAGGGATAGAACATTTTGTTCAATGTGTTCTAAGGGTGTTGAAAAATGAGTATGAAACATTTTTCTAGTGTGGAAATTTTAATTCTCTAGATGAAGATGTATGATGTAATACTCATCATATAATTTTTTAATTCTATGCATTCTATTATAAATTTTTTTAGGATAATCATGTTTTTATTTGTATATGGAATTTTATTGGCATTCATTTTAGGTATTTAGACCAATTAAAAATAAGGTATGCAGATCCCCATATCTCTATGATATTTTAGATTCCATTAGATTCAGTGTATGATTGGATATTTTGTGTCCAATTTTTCATTGGGTAGTTTTCATTGGTTTCCAATGATAGGTTGCGACCTTACCCCATTGACGCGATGATGAGTTTAGGATTATATTTCAACATGGTGCTTCTACGATATCAATGAATCCATATTATATTCCACTTTATGAGTTGTGGGAGTTGGAGATTAAGGTAAATAGTCTGATTTAATAACACATTATCCATACTATTTTTTCACCATTTTGTTCCCCATCATTATTCTATATAATGTATGATATTTTTCTGCGGTATTTCATAGTCTATCGGAGGTTGGACAAGGTTCCAATAAATAATCCCAATTCTATTTCTGGGATCGATGATCAAGTAAACCAGTTGTGGGGACATAGATGGTTCGTCAGGATTATCTATTGTCTAGATATCAAAAATTATTGTTGAACTATGTGGATATCCATTAATGTTTCATTACATGTACGAAAGGAATACATGAGTTCTTGGTCCTAAAATCTATTAATAGTATTGGAAAAGATATGTTTATTAGGATAAAAAACTCATTGTTCTGTGAATTCCTAGACAAGTTCAAGGTATTATTTCTAAAACATATATTGATCAATAAATATTCCTATTAGGATCATGTTGAATAAATCAAATATGTATAAGAGGTTATTATATTCCACCAATTATATGTAATATTATTCAATTTTATTTTTTGGGTTTGAGGGGTAAATTTCATAGGGCATGTGGTGCCTTTGGGGGAGTGTATGTAAACCCATCCATAGTTATGTATTTTTTTTAATTTCTAATCACACATGAATGTAGAATTTGTAATCATTTTTCATGGAATTTTGTAATATTTTGAGAGTATTTTCTAATTGAGAACATGTTTTTTCGACCATTTATTGCATTTTTTAAAATGGAGTAGTATTTTTTGTTGACTAATTGGTGATAGATATAAATATATTACATGAATAGTAAGTTAGTCGATGCCTCATTGCTTCAGTTTCATTAAGAGAGTGTGCTGATCGAGGTATTTTGTGATGCTTTAAATCTATAGATGGGATGGATGGAATGTAACATAATACAATGATCTTTTTGGTTCCAGGTCATTGTTCCCCCATTATAATATAAATTACTCTCATGATATATCTTTAATATTTTTTTTTTCGAATTGATGTTGTGGTGTCATTATATCATTGGTGAGGGCATTCTGATCATCACAAATCCCAAGATCTTGAGGTATATGGTTTTTAGGAGTGATATAAATATATGAGAGTGGAGTTTAATACAATTTCTTCTAGATTATTAATTTGAAATCACTAAATCCTAATGAAAATAAGGTTTTGGGGGAATTGAATTGATTAAAAACTATTGGATGTTTGTTTAATAGGATTCTGAGAATGATTTGAGATAAAAGGTGGAATTAGAATCCTTACACTTAAATGAATTTGTGGATTACAATAGATGTTATCTTCTTCACTTGAGGGTGCAATGTTATATGATGTGGAAGGTGGTCGATTCACAATGATGATACTCAGAGGTTGAGATAATGTGTGATTGTGTTGTCCTTGGTGATGCTTTTAAAGAGAGGTCATATGATGGTTATAACCATATGATGATATATGGGTGGCCAATTTTTCGGATAGCGATGTGTTAGAAAATCCGTCATGTGTTTTATGTATTACCTTTACTGTAACAACCAATTGTATCCAAGATGTTCCATGGTATATGGAAATAGTTATGGTGTCTTGGGATGAAATGATTAGTTGTATAATTTTTTGGTTTGGTGGCTTTTTTTCCAGAAACTGTACATTGAACAATGTGTTCTCAAAATGTTTTTTCACACATTGTATGCTCATGAGTGGGAAAGGGATTAAATATCATTAAATTTTTTTAATGTTTTTCCCTGAGAATATATTGGTGTATTATTATTTTGATATCCGTGGACATGTTCATGACACATGCTCACTTTGTAGTGATGAGTGAGTCATGCATAATTGATGTTTTTGTAAAAAGTTATGTGGATCAGGGGATGGAAATTCATAGATTCCCGAGGTCCATTATATTGGACTGGGAATCGTTTTTTACCATGTCAGTCTAAATGGGATTACATCATGATATTTTCACTCAGTTACGACTTAAAATGTCTTTCCACCATTAGATGGATAGGATGACAGTGCATATTATCCAGATGTAAGAGGACATGATTCTTTTTGGTATATTAGACATTAAAGGATCATGGGAGTTAAACCTACACATGGTTGTGTTTTAATATACTAATAGCTATAGTTTATCGATTTTCATCTCCAAATAAAGGATTTTTATGGGATACCATGTCATTATCTATTGTTCTATCATAAGGTTATGGAGTTATATTTCTTGTTCTTGATGTGGTACAGAGTAATATAGATGAAAATTATTTCATATAAGAGATGACAAAAGAAATATAGTATAGTTGGATATATTACCCAATTTATAGGAGGTTTCCCTTTTGTTTTGTGGATGGAGACCATTCATTATTGAAGGTTTCTCTTTCATGTGTGAAGTGCATAATTTAAAAAGTGAGCATGCTCCTGCCCATATTCATTGGACCCTTTCAGTAGTTGGGGTGTGATGGCATGTTGGATTACTGGTTGTAACTTCGACCATTTTGTGACTAGATTTATGAAATCTACCATGTCTCTTAAATTTTTTGTTATATTCAATATGACACATATGTAATTTGTATGGAGAGTCGGATATCGAGGATGACATAACATTTGTTGTCTATCCAATAGAGATATAAAAAAATTTAGAGATGATACTCCAAAGAAATTATATTCCATTGATTTATGTGATGTGGAGGAATGGTTACCTGGAGGAGTGTACATGAAATAACTATACGTTGATTCATGACCAATACCAATGGGTTTTATGTATTTTTCATTTTCATTCATTGTTTGTATTTGAAGTGGGGTTTCTATTTTTCTTTTTTTAATATGAGATGTGATTTTTTCATGATATGTAATGTTGTATAATGATTGTGAAATAATAAATGTGTAAGACATGATTAATAATAAATATTTATTGTACTATGTTGTGATTAAGTACATGTGGGTGAATCAATTCCTTTTATAGGATAATACCTTCACATGAAGGATGCAATTTCTTTATTTGAATAATTAGGGATGTATAATTTTTCATGTTGTTGTTGATTATTCATTTGGAATGCTTTAATGGGGGTGGTGTTTTGGATGTTAAATATCCTTGATAGGTATATTAAGGAATGTTTTTTGACCAATTTATATCATTCCATATGTGGTGAGTTTTAATTCTATAGGTAAAAAATAGTTTTTGAGGTATCTAATGGTCAAACATAGAAAATTATAACAATTACATTGTGGGAAATCTATTTATTGATGTGTTTAATGAATTTCCATAGCTGTTTAATGAAGGGAGGATAGACTATTATGGTTTTTTTGTGAAATAGCAGTTTTTAAAATGATGATGGAATATTCTAGAAACATGTTATCAAAGATACATCATTTAGGATGTAGATCACTATTTGTAAATATATTCTTTTAAATATAAAATGTTATATATTTCTTGTGGTGGATAAAAAATTATATATCTAATGGTAGATCACCCACAAAATACCATTCTAGATTTAGATAACAAGTATTAGATTTATGGTGGAACATTACAAATGGTAGATCATTATGATGGTTGATCCGCAATGGTAGATCTCTTGAAGTTTATCACCAATGTTGGATCATTATACTATTATATTACTAAAATAGTTATATGGATATAGATAATAAATTTTAATAAATTCTTAAAATAGATCACCAGTGGTAGATCATTATACATATATCACCAAATTTAAATCATTTTTACGGTATACCACTAACGAAATATCCCAGACAATTGTTGTCCAATGGAAGATAATTCCAGATGTAGAACCCCAATGGTCGATCTCCAATAGTAGATCACTAAGTATAGTTCATCCTTGAATTATATCACCAATTATAGATCTATAATGGAAGATAAAAGGTGGTATATACTTTGGGATATACCTCACTAATTTCATATCTCTGAGAGTATATTGTAATGGTAGAACTACATTGCATCCAGTTCCCCAAAAAATTATATTTTCCTATTTGGGGTTTTCTTTAATGAAAAATTGACTCATTGACTTCATTAATATATTTTAATAATGTTTTAATATATTATAATTATATAATGTACTTAAAAAATTTATGTTCTTTTCTATTATTTATAACATGAGAATATGATGAGATTATTTTTAGTTGTTCAATTAAAACCATTTCAAATACATCTTGTATTTGATATGTTCATTCTATATATATGTCTTTTCTGTTGTTCCTTAAATATTACATTCTCTTGAGATATGGAATTCCTAATCCTTTTTCCCATGGATTCATGGAGCCCTATTTCTGGTGTTAGTTTGAGTACTTCCTATAGAGGATTACTCTTATGTGTGCACCCAATGATTTGTATTGAATTTTTTTGTAAATAATTGTTCTTTCTAAATGGGTTAATTAATTTATCATTTATATGTATCATGGTTAGTGTTTTACTTGTTGTAATCAACATATAAATCGATGAATCTTAATTAAAAATGGAAAATGGATTATTTAAATGAATTTAAGAAGGGTAATGAGAATTAAATCATGTTTTAATAGTTAAGACATGGTTTTTAATATAGATTGTTAAAGCTAAACTTCTTCTAAATATTATATCCATTAGGGGATTTCTATGAGAACATATAATCTTATTTCAAGAAATCATGTTTTTTTCATTTAAATCACTTAATATTTACTTAGATAAATACTTATACACAATTAATGAATCGGATTCCTTATGATCTTATGGTTTGATTGTTAACTCCTATAAAATAATATGTATATTTGAATAAAACCTCAATTCCATATATGAAAAATCCTACGTATTTTCTGAATAAGATGTGTATTGTGTATTTTTGGTGTTGATGTGTTTTTAATGAAGGTTATATTGTGATGTATGTGGGGGTATCAGATGTGAAGTAGATATGTAGAGTGGTGGAGATTGTGGTTGTGGTATGGTAATAGAATAGTGATGTGAATGTGATTGTGATGTGATAGAGGGTGGATGTAAGTGTGGTTTTTTTATTTCTATGTTTTGATGTCTTTTGTGTTTTATGTAATGCTAGTTTCAAAAATTCTATTTGGATATACATGGTTTTGATATTGTTAAATATGAAATTATATAAATTATAATAAAAATTAACAAGATATCTATTTAAAAGGTTGGAAACTAAATATAAATTTAATGTGATAGAAATAATGGAATAGATATAGAATTTAATTGAAATTGGAATAAAATGTGAAATATAGAAAATCAGTTAATTTTAATCGGGTTGATGAATGTGTCTTCTGAAATGTTGTTTTTTAAATTTTTAATACATAGTGGATGTTTTTTAGGATAGAAAATGATGTTGGTATATTATGATATTGTTAGTACCTCAATTGTGAACACATCAGTTTGGGATATAAATTCTATATGCTCTACACCCACATCAACCTCAAAGTGTTGACACCCATAGCCTCCCATCCCACACACACACACTCACACACACACATATATATATGGGGTTTTTGGTTGTTAAATTCAATGGGAGGATGGATGGATCACTACCTACACATCCCTGCTCCCTCTGCCAGACATTGGTGACATTGACATGATATATTGTACAGAATTCAATAATGTCATAGTCTAGTTGATATGGGATGAAATAAAATATTGTGTGGAACATGCATGTTATAATTAGGGAACCATTATATAATCCTTATTTTTTATGATCACATACTTCCTTGGTATTGTGATGTGATATAATAGAGGTGGGAGAACTGGTACGTACATTGATGGTTTGTGAGAGCTGTAAATTAGTGGGAATGTGTTGTGGGGTGCCCTATAAATGACATTATTGATTAGTTGTTATTATAAATAGATTATTAATTTGGAGCGTGAGCCATGATGTGGATGTGTTTGGATGGCAATCTTGTTTAGGTGCGATTTGTTTTTATTTCTTAATAGGTTCTATAGTAATCTCGTTTAAAATTCACATGAGAGATGGTGGGTTTCCAAATAATAATATTTATATTTTCACCATTGATATATAAAATGGCTTCTAGGTTTCCAGTTGTACAATAAGGACTAATCTAGTCAATAGTATCTAATATCATTGGATAGTTATTGTTTAACTACTCTATCTTTACTTTTGGGTATTTAATTTGGGATACATTTATCTAAATTTTTTATTTATTCATGAAATGTGGGATGCTTTTAGAATAGTTTATATTATTGTTTTTGGAATATTCACCTTATATTCATGTTCTATATTATTATAATGTGTATGTCCTACCATTTCATTAGATTTTTATACCATTGGTGATAGTGACCAACCTGGGGTCCCCTGGCTGTGAGATATCTGGTTTCATTATACCTCTACCCACACTGTATAATATTTTGTGTGAGGTGGTGATGATATTGGCCATTGGATTGGATATCTTCAATTATTAATTATAATTGTGTATATATATTTAAAAACTATTCAATTATTATATTTTAAAAATAAAATCATAGTTATAATTTACAAACATATAAATTCTATAATAACCCTCACTAATATGATAATGTTATTCATTTAATTGTACTTCAATGAGTTTTTGATAGACACTATTGTTGTTGTAGTTAGATATTCGTAAATACACCAAGGGAATGCAAGTCATTTTTTATGATTTTTTTGAAAACACTGATAATGGAGATATAACTTGTCAAATTTTATAATTGATTATTAATGTTTTAACTTATATAACTTTTTTTGAATTTAATAATAAGTGAGGGTATATATTTTGATAATTATAATACAATTTTTATTTAGGAAATCATTATAACCAACCTCCATTATAATGATGGTTTTTTATATATCAATTTAAAATTACCAATAAATTATGGTTCAGTTATAATGATAATGAAATCCACAAACAAATAATAAATTGAAAGGAGTGTATATCCAATTCATAGGATATTTTGAATATGTATTCACTGTAAATTATAGGAGTTTTTTCCATAAAATTACTCAAAATACCCTCCAGTGAATAAAGGTTTGTGATATAAGATAATGCAATAATAAATTTGTTTTTTTGCATGTAAACTGAAACTGGGGATTAGATGAATCATTGTAATGAATGGATTATGATAAAAATAAAATGATGTGTGATGTAAAATAATTTAATTTATATTTTAATTAACTATATATATTAACTATCTCTAAGGTTAAGTGTGTTATATATATACTTACAAAAATTTCATAATGTATATATTTACACAAAATAAGTTTATAATGAACTAAAGGATATGGTTAAGGATGATAAAAGAAAATAAATTATAATTTAATTATATTAATATAAAGCAAATCATGGTTGTTGAAGAGGTGATTTGGATGTATCATGCCTCATTATATATTATGTGGATTGAATGTTAATAAACACTAATGGAATTGAAAATGAATAATCAATATATCATTATTGAAGGGGGGAAATCCATTCATTCCAAACTTATTTCATAATCATTATACATGTGATGATCAAGGGTGGACTATAAATATTAATATACCGTACAAATTATTTTTTTAAATGATAAGAAATTAAACATCTAAATTATTTATATAAAATATTTCCAAAAAATTACCTTCAAAATAATATTTGAAAAATGGATTTATGGTTTTCAGTGGCCTATTATACTCTATCCAAAATATAGGAGATCTAATATTATTTGATCCCATGAATTATTCTTTTGTGGGAAAATAGAGAGATATTGGAGGGTATAAAAATCGACAGATGATCTTCTAATATTTAATTATGTAATATCACATTTCAATTGGATTTATAAATTTTTTACATATTGATAAATTAAAATAGGAAAAAACCATCATGGATTTCAATATAATTCTTATTTATACTTCTATGAACAATAAATATATTTAGGATAGAATGAATAATTTTCTGAATTTGATACATTTCATTGATATTATTGTCAAATTTTCATTTTAAAATCATGTTCTGAAATGGATAGAGGAAATTATTATTCTTTAATTCATACAATATTTCATTATTTCAAAAATTGTTTAGATTATTTCTTTATAGTTTTTATAAGTATTAAATAACCCAATATCATTTTTTTGACTTTTATATGTTCATATTTACTATAGAATGATGTATAATATTAATTGATAGTTAAAACTCAGTATGATTTTTCGTTAAAATGATTAATGATTATTAATGGTACTTTTAAAGAATATCTTATTATATAGTATCATTGAAAACAATATCCGTTAAAAATTTCAATTGAAACTCTATGATGTTCTATTGGGGTATATGTGTAGAACCAAAACATGTTGAGATAATGATAGTGTGAGGAATCTACATAGTCTAGTTATTACCAATATATGTCATAGTTTATTGAACACATTCATTTTAAATTTTATTATAATAATTATTATAGAATATATATTATAGAAATAATTATTTACATGGGTATTTGGAAATTGGAAAAATAATTTTTATTTAAATATCCTCATTGATTATTTTATTAATAATCTAGAATATTGTAATTTTGAGAACTATATATATTATAAAATTAAAAATCCTATATCATGTCTGAATGGTATCTTTTAATAATTCACATTTATTTAAACATTCACTAGATCATTTCATATTCTATATATCACTATTTAGTAAGTACTTACCCAATCAATCTGGTGTACTAATATTTGAGTTTGTATAATTGGAACAAGATCACTCTTTTGAGAGGAAAAGGTAGATATCATACATAATGGAGTTAAATAACTATGATTCTAAATCATTCACCTAATTAAGGTTCAATTGAGTTAAAAATGATTAAATAATAATCATGGAAATGTAATGAGTTAATGAACGATGTGTAATACATTTTAATTTAATTTAGTAATTAAATTTAAATAGTTAAATTATTTATAATGTGGGTGGGAGTAAGAATGTAAAAAAATATTTTTTTACATTAACATTTTATAAAAATTATTTTAAATTTTTTAGGAAACTAAAAATAAACATTATATTTATTACAAGGTTGAAACATTTAACAATACAATGAAACAATTATGACATTAGATTATTAATGACTTATAACATAAATAATAAAATTTTACATGAAAAAAATATATTCAATTTAAATTCACATGAAATATAATTGATTTGGATTATCTTTGATATCAAATATTGAATTATAAATATGGAAAAACCAAATATCATTATATAATGTATATAAGATTTTAATGATGTTTGTGTGTCTATAAAAAATAGATTTATAATAAATAACAATTTTATCCTACAATTCAATAGAAAAAATTATTTAATTTATAACATCATTTTTATTTTATATTTTATATTTTCTTATAATATAAAATTATCATAGTTAGAATATAAAATTTAATGAAATGTTTTATTTATTTAGTTGATTCAAATGTATTTATGTTCTTATTAGGAATATTACTAATTATGGATTAATAGAAACAAATTTTTAATTAAAATATTTGTTCATAACAATTATTTTCAATATTCATTGTGAATAAAATTTATAATTAATTTTAATCAATTTTTACACTCACCAATTTTGATGAGGAATTTTAGATATAATTTTATTTTTCATTATGAATATTGTGTTATTTTTAGTAATGGAATTTGGAATAGAGTTCTGAGGGGTAGCTAATTTTGAGGTAATAGTTTTTTTATAAATATGGTTATTTGAGATCTACATCACGTGATTTGTCGAATCTCAATACATTAATGTTGATTTATATATGTGTGTGCTTTTCTGTCTTTATAATAATTTTTATCCCTTTGTAGTGTTTCATCACTTTTAGAAGAAGATTCAATTATAAACTATATAGGTATGATTAGGCATTATGTTTGGAGAATTTTTTTATCATTATTGACATTAAATCATTAAAAAATTGAAATTAAATTTTCAATGAAATTTTCATTTTAAGAATAGTGTTTAATAAAACATATATCTCAAGCATACTCGGTATATTAACATAGAAAGTAAAGGTATAGGGGTTTGAACACATTATGGAATGTAAAATGGAAAATAACATGAGTGGGTATGTATGTTGGTAGTTCTAATTTAATTAATCTTACACAATGCAGATACACATATTGTAACCATTGGACTGATTTAAATTAAAAAAATAAAAACTTTAGACACTGAATTTTTTTATCTATTTTTTAATGTTTCATCTCCCTCAAATACAATAACCATATGCGGGTGGTCATCTCTCACATTTCTTACCCTAATCCCCTATGAAAGAGAGTGATTTATTGTAGTTATATTTGTGTAATTTATGTCTGATATTACATTAAATTATCGATTCATAATATAATTAATTGGAAATATTTTTTATGACACTTTTTATGGTTTACATACACTATCACATTATTCAAGATTAAAATCACTTCTTATTAAAGTTCCTCCCCTATAGAGTATGTAAATGACATTCTGACGGGATTGGTATACCCAATCAATTGTATTCTCATTGAAGTTATTCAACTAAGTGATTTTATAACATTTTTATCCAAATATAAATTAAATGTTTTTATTAAATCCCAAGTGTGTCTTATGTTTTTGTGTGGATAATGTTTGGGATTATGTTGGGACTGGAACAAAACTCGTTACATGAGGTTTTATAAAGAGTATGTGAGATGATTATTTCCTTGGAATTTGAATGTAAATAAATTAAATTTATTACTTATTTATTTTTATTATAATATGTTTCTTGAAGATTATATTTTCATTCAATACCATAAGTGGATCAGTTTTATACGATTAAATGGATTCGATTGAGTTTGGTGGAATTTAATAAATTTCATATGGTTTGTTAATGATTATTATTTATAATGTGACATGTGTTGACACCACTTCGATAGATTTATTATTTAATTTGATTTGATTTTATTATATATGTAATATAATTTTTTGATGATATATATTTAAATGGTAAAAAATTATCCCTCCATAACTGGTTTAGAATATAGACAACTAATTGATATAAAATTCATATTAAATTATTTATATTATATTTATAGACCATGAGGGGGAGAAATTAATGATTTTTGTGAACTTAGTGTTCTATTATAAGAATACATAATATAATTTATTATATATATGACATGAGTATCTATGATTGGTCTATTCCATTATTTGTGGAACACTTGTATTCATTTATATAAATTGTTATAGTTGAAATATATCAGCCCATGTAGGTCACATACCTGAGAGGGATAGGGGTGAATCAGGGAATTCTAAATTAAAATTAGTTCCCATTTATATATCATTTAATATTTAAATAATACACTCATCTCCCACATTTCATTATGAATATATGAACATAAATGAAAGAATGTACAAGACAAAAATTTGTTACATAGTTCATGCTCACTGGGAAACCAACATTGATTAAACAGGTTCATTTTTATTATGTAACTAATCCACTAAGGATCACTACTAAGTTATGGCTCAGGATATTTACCTTCTATGCCCAAGATCACTTCCTTTATAATGTTTGGAGTGGAATGATAATGCCTATTAAATTAAAACCAATCACAATATAAAATCTCACCAATCCCCCAACTATTGTGTTCTCACTTATTCTTCAGTAGAAAGTTATTTTCATCACATGAAAAAATATTTTATATAGATCTATTTTTAATTATGATGTTCCACCATCATCCACTTGATGACTAAAACATTACTATATATATAGGGAAATTCCATTTGGTTCACCCAACTTCTTCATTTTCACAGACATTGAATATCATGAAAAAAGGAATTTTTTTTAGTCAGAAAACTCCCAAAGTTATCACAACATATGGATTGTCTATGAACATAAAATTGTGCTTAAATTTCACACATTTCACTCAAATCACTTTTCATACCGAAACATGTTCATTAATATACTCAAAAAACACTTGATTTGCTAATTTTCAGAACACATCTTGCATATAGATTTTATGCCTTGGATAAAAATCATATTAAATTAAGAACCATAATTATGCATATGTATTATATAATAAAATTAGTGGTGGATCTTCATATTTTAAGACCTATAAATCCTTTCACAGAAAACATTATTCGTCATACTCTATGAATTAATATATTACATTAGTTTATAAATCATCGTATTGATGGCATATTTGGTGCATAACCCTATTTTAGAGGTGCACACATATCTATCTCTTTGTTTCATGTAATTCAATTTTTTTAACTTTCACAACATGCATGAAATACATTACTTTTCCGGATTTTTATTTGATTATCAAGAATCCTAACAATGTTTTCATACCAAACCAGATCACAAATTCGTTTTCTTGAAAATTTTTCATCCTAACTTGTTAAAAATCTCTATATATCTCTACAAAAACCTTGGAAACCAATTTTTTCAATAAAAAATTCAACCCAAAAACATTGCAGTGTTACAATGAGTGGGGTTTCGCAACACAATGTTATAGGGGATAATATTACACTTATATGGAGATGTGAGATCATAAGATGGTTGACACTGGTATACTATATAATTAAAGGGTTATATATAATACCTATGATTATAGTGAATGTTGTATTAAAAATTATTATATCTATTATAATAATTCTGTTAGGTATTTATTGATAATGACAATGGGGATATGATATGATTATGTTTAAGGATATAGATTATATTCTCTCTCTGTGATAACAATTAAATTGAGTGATATAAAGAGATAATGAAACCAATGTATTGTGTCCATGTAATTACGTGTCCAAGGGGATATCAATGTAACCCAAACTATGATATTGACACGTGATGGTAAATGCTTGTGTAATAGGTAAAAAAAAAATAAAAATTCTTCTGACCGGACTTGTATAATTGATATGGGCATGGTATGAATCATGTATCAGTACATTAAAACAAAATTCGTACGACAGAAATTGTAATATTGATATGTGCATGATATAGCTCATGTATTTGGGAAATGGTGTGGACAAGAGGATCCATCATTTAAATTTTTTTTTCTATCAAATTAATGGGAAAATTCCAAGTGGTATATTATGAGAGTATCTAGGATGAGAGTGTAAAAATGTTCATTTTTTATATATAATTATGATATACATGAGGTGTACTAGTGGGTTAATCATAGTGCATGTTGTATTGAGATTCCTAGTGAGGTATATATGGAAGTTACCATTGTTTAAAATTTTTTAGATGGGGATTATGAATATCAGCTGATAGCTAATAAAAAACGTTTTCACCAATTACATGCCATAATAACTTGTTTCATTTGGGGGATGTTGGAAAATAATTTAATTTTGATAATTACTTATCATTTAATTAAAACTATGTGAGTAGCTTTACCTTCAAACAATAAAGGTCAAACATTAAGAAATAGATGTTAATTTAATAAATATATTTCAATTTTTAGTTGAATTATATCTATTAAATTTTAATATATCAATATAAGTATAATATTTTTAAAAATATTTAGAAAATATTTTAAAAACTGATGTTGATTTTCTACTAGAAGAAACAAGTTTTTTATAATTTTTATGATTTTATTTAGAAATATTAAAACATAGTCTTGTTAATAATTTTAATAATTTAAATAATCATGATCATATAATGTAATTATAATAGTTTTAATTTATGAAATAAAATTAAAAATGTAAATATATTTTACAACAATATAACAATTCTTTTTCGATGATTGATAATATGTTAAATATTGTGTATTTTTAATTAAATAAATATATTATAAAATAACTATAAAATAAAATTTTTAAACATATATATATATATATATATATTAATTAACATGCATTAAAATTTTTGATAAATTAAAATAAGATTCAGAACAATAAATTAATTTGAAGACATTTTTCATTAAATTTTTTTTTTACAGATTTTATTTTTTTAATTGGAATGTTAATTTTCATTTATTTATCTAATTTGGTTAAATAGTGTCAATATTCATATTCATAAATGTCAAATTTGGTAAGTAGTATCATCATATTTTTTTATAAACATTTTATCATATTTGCTTTTGGATGATGATTTGTAAATGTAAAAAGGGAAAAATATAATATGGGTTAAATTTTACCTACTAAATTTGAAAAATAAGTTATATTTAATATCAAAAATAGGTTAAAATATCCTACATACATTTCTCACTAACATTTTCAAACCATTATCATTAATAACTCTCGATTTTTTATTCTTAACCCTTTTGAAATATTCGTCTAGAATGATTGCTATCACATTTTCACTAGTAAAGAGATATCATATGAACAATTTTTAGTCAACATATAAAATTTTACATAACTAAAAAAAATTCATAAAAAAATTCATATAGAGTAACTATAAATATTTTTTATCATCCATCGTAAATAATATTTGTTATATCCATTATTCCCAAATGATACTTCAATTGAAAAAAATTATCAACCTAATTATTATAATACCATTAACAACCATTATTTGTCATTATAATTCACTATAATATAGAACCATTCAAATAATATATATAAAAACATATAGAGTTATAATTATAAATATTATATTGAAATGTTTTAATTTTTTATACATCAAAAACAACTACTCCAACATCATATAACAAAAAAACATAAACTTTTCAGATGTTTGTGGACTATAACATCAATGATTGAAATGTTTAGGTTATTATAATTATTATTTATATGTTGATCATTATATGTGGATGAGAATAGATATTTTATTTTTTTAATTCCTTATATTTTTAATATAAATTCTGAATTCTATTTTCAATATTATCAATAAAATTAATGTAAAATATACCTCCTTGAATAAATATAGAAATATGAAAAGCGGTGTATAGACATGTTACAAATACTTTTTCTTTTTCATTGATTTTACTACTATTGAAATGTAAAATTCATCAATTTATTATAATATATATAATATTATTATTCTTATTTAAAGTGATTATATAAAAAAATAATCTAGTCTTTATCAAAAATCAATAATTGATTGTTGCATATTCTTTTCTTGGATGTTTAACCAAAAACAAGAAAAATGCTAAATATATATATCTCTCAAGGTACTAAAAACATAATATGAGATATTAAATGTAATTAATGTTATTTGGTAATATATTAGAAATATATATATAACAAAATAATAAACACACCATCATTCAATTGTTATAGAAATTGAAACTAGATTATTTCTAAATTAATCTATTATATAAGGAGACAAAAAATTAAAAATTATAATAAAATAAAAATAAATTGTTCATTTTTTAATATAAATGACTAAATTTTATATAAAATGATAAATAAAATTTCTATATATGATAATTTTTCAAAACATTGAATATTATTAAATTATGATTTTTAAAATATCCAATAACTATGTAATAAACATATTGAGATGAAATATAAATGATATTTTAAAAAATTATTGGGATTCAAAATAGGTTATTAACTAGGTAATTAAAATAATTATGATTTTATATAGGATTTTATTTTATGATCAACCAATTGATAAATAAATGTATGGAGTTCAAATACTCTTTTTATCATTAATGATTTTAGAATATTTATTATATATAATCATAATGATTTGGTTTTTCCTATAATTTCCCTATTTTATCTTGTGTTCCGTATTTTTCTCCAGATAAAATAATTAACTTCATGAATAACCAATTCATTGGTACATATTTTTTAAATATAAATGTATAAAATTACTATGCATAAATTACATTTTGACCATTGAATATTTTTCATTATGTCACAATTTTTTCAATTTAATGTGTTTTCTTTAATGAAACACAAGAATTTTTTATCATTTATTGTGTTAAAAAATTTTAGATCAAATTTTATTAATAGATATTCTTTAAATATTTGTCTAATTATATTTTTTATAATGACTTGTAAAAATACTTTGAGATAAATTTCATACATTATTTTCTACATTTGATTTATAAATAGAATATTTTATTTTCATGTATCATTAATTGGAAACTGAATATATTATGAAATCAATAAATATCATATTTCCTTTAAATTTTTTAATATAATTTTCACATAGTCTTTTGTACTAATTTTTATAAGTATTGTTTCAAAAAATTTCACATTCACTTATATTGCCCCCATTTTTTACATATAATAGTGTAATGTTCTAATAAAACTCTCTATGTAATTATAATCTGATTCATTTTGGGATGTGATATAGATGAGATGATGTTATTTTAAATGTTTATATTATCGTGATGTTTTTTAAAAAATTAAAAACATTTATTTTTCAATGTTTTATTTTCTATATGATGTCTAATTTTACATTTCACACGTATGTATGGATGATGGGTGGAGTGGTCATATATCTCCCTCCATTTCATTACTTTATCTACATTTATAATGATATTTTTATTTGTTTAAATAATTATTTTCTGAAAAATAGGGATCGAATAATGAAATTTCTCACATATTAATGTGTGGATATAAATTGTTTTTTTACAATAGGAATGAGAATATTGAGTTTAATCATAATTTAATTATACATCTTATATTTTTGAAACATTAAAATAATATCTACCATGCCATTCCACATTTTCATTATGTATTTTAGTTTCTATAAATTACATGATTATATTTTTGTATTTATCATTAATTTATTTTACACTTTTATGTCATGATTGTATGTTTAATTATTTTGTGGTTGTATTTAAGAAATTTAATATCACATATACTTCCATATAAATAGTTTTTAGAATGCATGTTTCTATAAAATTCATTAAAATTGATGACAATTGTCATAAAATCTTATTAAATTATATTTTTAATATTCCTCATGATATATTACATGGTTTTGAATAAATAGATTATGGCATGTCTTTCCCCTACTAAGAGTTAGGGATAAAATATATCTTTTTAAAAACAACCCTATGTTATTAATATTACTATATCATGTTACAAGTATAAATATAATCTATATTATCATGAATAAATGATAAATTATGTTGTAAAATATTATTTATATGTTTCTAATCTCTTATAAAATTTTTATTTTGGTCCTCAATTTGTGAGATAAGTTATGCGATGTTTTATTTATGTCATAAATTTATTGTGTTTTTTAATATATAATTATTTGGGTAATTGTTTCGTATAGAATAAATGTTATATTTTTATTCTACAATAACTTATTATTTTGGGGTTTAGATTTATAAAATTTTACAAATATAATAACAAAAAATATTAATGTTAATTATATAAAATGGATAACATACATGAATTTTGGTAGTGTACAGTTATTGGGGTTTTACAAGAAATTAAATCAATTTATGTAGATTGAATGATAATAGAATATATAGAATATATGTACCTAGGGATAATATCCATGATAGGGAAGTATAAAGTAATAACATAAGAATCATCTTATAAATTATAAATATTACTAAATATAAAAATGGTTTGGAAGTCATAGGGAATATGATTTGGGGAATTCAAATTTTCTTTATAAACAATTATTATGTATTTTAATATATGACTAGTTTAAATTAAAATCTAAAAATTTATCATACTTCATTTATCCCAGAAGATTCATATTTTATCATTTGAATTTTTTTATAGAATCCCAACCCAATGTTTTTATTTTATTAATATGATTATATATTAATTTATGTGTATTGATTTCTAATTTACAATATTTATTCATATTGAGGGATCCCAATAATGAATCATAAACAATTTTGGAAATATAAAATGTAAATATTTTCATTAAGGGATACATAATAATATTTAGGATGGAATGAAAAAACAAATGGTTGTTCTTAACTGATTATCTTATATTGGGAGAATCCTTTAAAATTGTGTAGATCTCTAAAATTCATCAATAAATGTGAAAATATAAATTGAGAAAATAATGTGGAAACATCCATCCTTATTTGATTGTATTAATATTCTAATAATTTTTTATATGTGTTTAAATAAAATGGAAAATATAATTCTTATTCTCCAATACCTGCACCATGTGAATTCCATTATAATATTCTATAATTTACAAAACCATGTTTATGTGTGGTGAACTCTATTTACGAAAACCATAGAATGTAATAAAGTATACTATATGAAATTAGAAGAGTTAAATAAAATAATTTTCTTTAGGTATTACCCTTAAAATAATTAGAAACAAATCGAGTTTGAATTTATTAATGTGAAGAAAAAATAAGACTAAACTACTAAATCATAAGAAGAAAATTTCAAAATTCCTATGGATTATTCCTCCATTTTTCATCATAGATATTAAGAAAAAATTTATCTGATGTCATCCTAATTAATTTGTATTGTATTAAATTAGTTATTAAAAATATTATTAGGAAGTTGCGGAGTGATTATTCAGTGTTCAATAAATGATGATATGGGAATTATAACCTCTCAATATTCTATGTAATACAAAACAAAATTTGAGTAAGATGGATTCTGCATTGATAAGAAAAATGTTGGAAATAATATCTTATTTCCAACATGTATGAAATAATATAGGAAGAGACTAAGGAATTAACTATGTGGATGAGATATATGTTTTCTATTTGGTAAGGTTTTAAAAAATCCCACAACTATTGATGTATGTACATAAGGCCCGTGATTGAAATAGTAATGAAGAATGTTCTTGCAAACTATCCACCCTCACATTAATATACATAGTGTAAGTATTTCTGAAATTTATTGTATTATCTCACTAATCATATTCACAATGAAGAATATATTTCTTAAAAAACTCAATACCCAATGAAATAAAGATACCCGTTATCATTAACACATAGGTATATCACTAAAATGATGTAATGAGAGGTAAAATTTCTTTATATTATTGATATAATTATTATTTATTTGATTTGATCTTTTAACATTTTTAAATATAGAACATTTTTTCTATGAATATAAAATCCCCATCCAAAATAATTGATATAGAAAAATATATTAATACAATATATGAAAAAATGATATGTTCTAAAATATATAAATCATATCACATTGATATTAGTGGAATGATACTCCACATTGAACCTATTATTATTATTTTAAAATATTTTTACATAACTCATGGTATGAATTATGTTTCATAGAATAAATCAAATCTAAAATATAATTATATTTAATATCATTTTATGCTAAATCATCCAATAATCATGTATCTAACAATGGATGATTATAGACTCCGTTTTCATGAATATCCTATAGTACATTTTTTGATAACCAACAACAAGGGACTCCTCAACCATGTTATAAAGGTGGAAGTCAAAAATTAGCATACTGCTATTATATGGGTTTTTATTGATTGATTTATTTATAAAATATCTAGTATCCCCCAATAATTAGATTAGATTTCAGTCATAGTCATTTCTAGTTTAATTATTTTCTCAAACATTCTGTATAGAATAGAAAACATTGAATTGGAGGAATAAGACAATCAATATCAAGAGAGTCTTAACAAAGAGGATCATAGAAAATATTTTATTACAATTTGGATAAAACATCAAATATATCAAAAATATGGATTGATCATTGCATCATACAAATGATTTTGATGAGAATAAAAAATTCAAAGAGGATATAAAATATCCCCAACCATGTATCAATAGTCTATTTGATCTACTTTGTTGAGATTGATAGTTCTATATAATAGACCATTTATTTAGATAAAAATATATTTTTTGTCTACAAGGAGAATATTTCAAAAATATAAATAAATAATGTTTTTTCACTATAAATTAAATGTGATTTTATTTTTACTATTTAATTCTAAAGTTATAATAGCAGATCTAATTTATGGAGTCTTTGGGGACTACAATAATAAATTTATGGGTTTATTTTTTTATTTTATTCTAATATACAAAACGTTAAATGAATATCATGAATATTATTTATATATTATGTGAAAGAATTTTATAGAAGTTAAACTATATTCAATATTTAGAAAGTTTGAATTCGGAATGTAGAAATTATAACTATTTGGTCATGCACTCACAACTACGAACATTCCAATATATTCATCAACGAAAGAAGATATCTATAAATAATAAGTACTATCTATTATAATATAGATACATATTTTACATGAGGATATATAATATTATAGTTGGATTAGGATAAATGTATCATTATATTAAAATCAACTTATCAGGTTATCCAAAAATGGAGTGAAATTAATTTTTATAGTGGAGGGAAAATAATGTTTTAAGGATCTAAAATAGAGTGTTTTATCCTCTCACATAACTATATTAACAAAGTTTTGGTAATGGTTTTTAATATAATGTAATTAATTAATAAATTTCATCAGTGGTATACTCTTCTAGAATTATAATCTACATTTTTCAGAATCAATTCAATTAATGAATCATGGAATATATTTTCAGATGCATTATTTTGACATTTTAGCATTGGTCCTTGAATTAATAATTTTGTGGAATTATATATAATCATTAAAGTGAGATATATATATTTTTCATCTGATTTTTAAATATATATTTACATATAATGAGTTAAATATTCACAATATATGACTGTTTCAATTGATATAAGAATTTAATTTCTCAATACATTTTTTCATAAGGATGTTAAATCATGTTGTAGATGAACTACGTTTAAAATAATATTCTACTCTATCCATGAAGATGATTGAAAATATCACAATTCTAATGAATTTTCTTAGGATGAAACATGAATACATACTGGGAGGAGTGAAATATAATCATTACCATGTAACTACTCATAAATACATCTACTTGAATTTTTTATATGATAATAATTTTGATGTAGAGGGACATAAATAGAAGTAAATATATTCAATTTAAAACTTTATAAATATGGAATTATATGTTAAATAAAATTTATATTTTTCCTATATATTCCATATTTCCATAGTGAACATATGATTAATTATCATATCTCATTATACATTATACATACATGTTATATGGATATATACAACTATAGAAAAGAAAACACTTAGTGTCTAAAATGAAAAATTAAATTATAGAATATATGGACATGGGCATAAAAATAAAATAATCATGACACATGTAAATAATTTTATATTCTCTAATATGTAAGATCTTATTAGGTTTGTATATTTAGAGAATTAAGTTATTATTCATGCTAAAAAAGGGTTAATATACAATGTGGGAACTTTCGATTAGTATCCAATCGTCCCATTGTATAAAACATTTAAATTAAATCTATAATTATTTTCATGGATAATATATCCAGCATCCAACATGACCTAATTATTTCCCTTATACATCCATCAGGTATTTTATAAAAATTTAAAACATGGCATGATGAAAATTATTAGTAATTAATATACAAGGAATTGAAATTGTTAGTTCAGTGTTTTTGAAATGAAAATTTAATTTTTATTTCTCTTTAGGATTAATTGAATGGTAAGACAATCATGTTTGCTGAAAATGATAAAGTTCATGGGAGAATACCCTGACAATAAGATCTCAATCATCTAAGAGATAGCATATTTTATAATATAAAACCAGAGCCTCCTTCAAAATTCCCTTCTTAGCCAACACATCATTGACGTTCTTTGAGAATATTATGTAATACATATTAACTTGAATAAAAAAAATTATAAATGAAAATATATATAACCCATATAAATAAATTAAACATCTTTTGTAAAATTGCAACATCATATACAAAAAACAATTAAAACCCTTTTAATTTGAATAAAGATAAGGAAAAATTCCAACATTATCTTTACCCAATGAATTTTAGACAAATAACGAGTTTAACTCGTTGTATTTTCTATATTGGGATCACCCATGATCTAAGATGGGGATCAACCTATTTCCAAACCACTCTTTTTATAATTTACCATTTCATCAATTTTGTGGAATACTTTATAGATTTCACAAAAAACATTCAAGGACCATATTTTTTTACCGCCATGGAATCATAAGATCAAAATAAAAATTTCATAAGTGTGCTACATTATCTACGAATACAACATACATGACTAGAGCCCTTCATAGACACATCATACGTAATAAATTTCTTCATCAGTTGGAGAAATGAATCATAAAAATTGTGATATTTGATTCTCAGTAAAGGTAAAAAGGGATATATATATATATATATAAGAATATCATGAGAATTGGGTTATGAAAACAAGATCATGAAAATAGGTGATCATACATTGTATATAAAATATCAAAAAAATAGTGTCATGTAATAAACACTGGTTGTCAATATGTCATGATTTATAAGGGAATACAAATAATAATACATGAAATCTTATGATGATAATAAGATAAGGAATTTGTGGAAGACACATAAATATTTAATATGAGTAAGTATAATGAAATTAGTTCATCCAAAACATAACATGAAACATTATGGGGACTGAACCAAATGGGTGAGACACAAAACTATACCCATTCATATTCTATTACTTTTAAGTGATCATGTTTCCCCATCATGATATAATGGATTGTGTTTCCCCATCATCCATAGTGGAACAAGGCCAAAGACTGGATTCACATCATTATCTTAAGAGATATTATTATTTATCCAATGAATTGATGATTGATACAGGTCCCACCCATCACATAATGAAACCATAAATATGTCCCCAAAGACCATAATTAATTCATCATATTTTAACCCATTGAATGAAATGTGTTTCATTATCATCATCCAATCATAAAAGATTTGATAATATGTTCTTGTTTTGACATGTTATTTTGGATCCTCTTACATTAACAAATTTAAATAATTTTATAAATACCATAGATATTTATTCTATAAATATTTTTAATAATCGATAAAAAAATTAAATGAAGTACATTATTCATGGATACTGTTTTCTATACGTACACATGAACACAATTTTTATTTGATTATCATTTTTATTGAAGTAATCTAAATGACACACACACACACATATATATATATATATATATATATTAATTTCAGTACCATTAATATTCTTACATGTAATAATTGTGTATGAAACCCTTCATTTATACATTCCATGAAGAGTGTGAATGAGTCACATCACATTGAAAATGTTTTAGGTGACCCATCCATAAACAATATTTTTATATTTAAAAAAATTGATAGTATGAATGTATGTTTTATATAAAAATAAAAAATGAATACATATATCATAACTATAATATAAATATATATATTTACATTACTATTACCAACCATGAGAGGTAATAAATGAATGGAAAACAACATCTTTTCATGTGGTGGTTTTTCGTTGTATCGAAGAACAATATGTTCATTACCCACATGATGGATGTGTGCGTCAATGTATGTCAAAAAAACATATTATTTTATTGATAATAATGGTACAATTTTTTATTCATAAAATAATAAGTTTTAATGAGATAGAGAATGATAATAAAACAAAAGATCTTGTGAATTGATTTTACCAAATCATTGGGAAATCTTCTTGGTTTTTCCATTGTTGGATTTTATAAAAATTAATGGATTTCATAATTGATGTAGTTTTGTTAGGAAAATATATTTAATGAATTTATTATTTCAAAATAGGTTCTAATGTGTAATGAAAATTGTATAAGAGATACACATTTATAATATTGGTGAATGGAAGTTTTTGAATATCCTCAAAATATTAATTTAAAATAAATTTAATATCATTAAAAATGAATCTAAATGACAATTGTTTTGTTGATAATATGATATATCTTTGTAATCTCATCAAACAATTTATTTTATACATGTTTTGGTATTATTTAACACCATATCAGTTTGTTTAACCTTTAGTTATCATATTTTAATTTTAAAAAAGATAAAAACATTTTCATTATTACAGGGTTTAAGTTTAATACTTATAAGAAATTACGTAAATTATAAGTGAATAACTTTTAATATTTTAGAAATTATTATAGTATCTTAGTTTTATGATTTTGAAATAAATTAATAAAATAATATTTTTACAAAATTTGAGAAGAGTCAATTATGACACTATTCATTTAAGTTACATTCTGAAAATAAATACTACATGATAACATTGAAAAAAAAAGTAATACACTACTAACAAGTCATATTCACCTTCAAAATATTTAGATCACATTATTTATATATAATTATATTTATTTTAATATTTATATCAATAATTAAATGAATATTTCAATAATTTAATATTTACTACATCATTATTTTCTAATTATTTTGTGAAATTAATATTTCACTAAAATTTAAAGACATTTTTATAATGATGATGTAAATTTTATCTTTCAGAATAATATATATAATTAATAATATCTTCTATGTATCCCCTATAAAAAGTATAACACTTATTATAACTAGGAATGTGAAATTTTTTCACTCTCTATTATTTTAATTATATCTAAATAATTTTCATTGAAAAGTTACCATTTAATTATTATGTTTAAATTATTTTTGTGATATGGGCTGATATAACATAATTTTTTTTTTCATGTTCTTGTGTATTTTTTTAATATTAATAATATTATATTTAACCGTTATTACAAGATTTTCCATTACAAATGTTAATTAATATTACCAAATATACAATTCATATTGTCTATAACTTAAAGGGACCAAATTTATGAATTTCGAGCAAATGATTCAAAATATTGAATCCAACTATCAAAATTCTAAACACATAATTGGTTGAAATTATTTAAAATTAATCTTATTTATGAATTCAGAAAACAATTTTTGAAATTGAAGACTTCCAAAATATTGAAATATTTTTATATCCAAATTAAATGTGTAATTGATTACAATATCCTAAATTAGTTCAAATTTGTACAATTTTATTTAATTGAACAATAAAACCAATAAAATTTAAAATTCAATACAATAAATTATGTTTCTGAAAAATACATTTTAATTTAAAATTCAGTATTTCTCAATATTTATCAAAACATTTGAAAAATAAGAAAAATATAAAAAAATAAAATTTATTAGACATTTATATCCTTCCTTAAAAGAATATTTTTTTCATATATTATTTATAATAGTGTCAAATCTAAATTAAAAACATTTCCTCCATAAATTGGTTGCAAAATCACTTTTAAAGAAAAATACATCATTAATGCATAACATTTATTTTTTCTTATATATTTTCTAAAAAACACATAAAATAAATTTTAATATTTTCTTAATATATATCTATAATATTATCAACAATTACTAATTTTTTATTAGAATAAAACACACTTTTATATATTTAAATACTTTTTTGAGAAACCTATTTCTGTATATTGTCAAAATATTTTTAAATTAATAAATCATACTTCTATAAATTAGTTAATCATATTGGTATTCACTGTTCTAATTTCTTGATTTTAATTTTCTTATATAAATAAATAAATAAATTCTTTCATTTGAGCTTAGTTTTGCGTATAATGAAATCCACATCAATGATTCATGTAGCTAAATATTATCATTGTATATGATATAACAATATATTAACATGTAGTGATATGAACAAAAAGAAATCAATGAAAATTAATTTATTAGGAAAAAAAGGTTCTTAAGAACATGAGGTGTAACATTATACCCCCTTAAAATAAATTTCACCAACAAAAGTCATCATATTGGTATTAAAAATGTGGATTATTCTTCCCCACCACATCATCTTGTTCCCATATCGCTTTATCAAACTGGATGTTTCTCTACAAATCATTGAAAAGGTTTGTGGTATTTTTTATAGAACATTGTTGGTATAATCCTGAATTTCAACTGGTTATTTCTCTTAGTATTGATCTTGCTTCATATTTATTTCCCATGAGTTTATTATATTTGAAGGGTTGGGTATTTACATCCACATGAATGGTACATCGAAAACATCATGTACTTAGGTGAAATTTTGGGGAAGTTATAAAAGATATGCAACTATCCACGTATGATCAATAATCTCAATATTTACTGATATACGTAGGGCATAGTTTCCCTTTATTCCCAAACATCATGAACTTCTACCATGAAAAAACTCATAGAAATATCTTCTCAATATATACAATTTCTAGATCAAAATTTTAATTATCAGTATTACATTTCTATTAAATTTTTTATACCTCTATATAATGATGAATGGATCAAACCATCTCATCCATCTCTTCTACGATCTCATGTCTCAATCGATTTCTCTATCTAACATCATCCCAGAGCGTTGGACATATAAAATTATTCCTATTGATGTAATCATGTGGTTCAGTCAGAATTATTATGTGAAACTTATTGTTGTATTAAAACATAAATATATGATGGTTTTGTTCCCAATAATCTTGTAACTCTAGAGGATAATATCTAAACAAATAACATAGGGTTATAATTGTTCTCTTTGAATAATAATCATCATCGAAATAAGAAGTAGTTATGAAATTAATATCGATATCAAGGGATTGATGGATAATTAAATAGAATTTTTTTGATTTCCTTGTCTCCCTAATAGAGACACGATAACGAGGTATCCCATGAAAACTGACAACATCTTTAATGTATATCCTAGAAAATTGATCCAGAAAAATGTCTTCCTGGTTAGAGATGATGTTTCGGAACATTTTTATGCAATTGACAACCACCCAAATATCATTAATACTTTTATAGGTTTTGGTGTGTCCAAAAAATCTATAATGATATTTTACCTTTTCAATTCAAGTATGGTTTATTGATTCAACATCCCCTTAGATATTTTTATTTCAAACATAACTTACCAGAATGCCAAGCATCAAAATTCAAAATCTAAGGTATCTCTCTTTATTACATACCAATAGTTTAATTTCATCATATATATATACATATCCATTTTTATAGAATAAATAGATAATGATGAATAATTATTTCCTTCTAATAGATCATTATTTAAATCTGTTAATGATAGATAAATTACAGTATTCCTAAAACTTATCATTCCACCCAAAATAATGTTAAACTTTGTAAAAATTGTAACATTGTTTTTGGTGTCCCCATTTTTTATCCTGACCAATTTATTAATCAGCTGGATAGAGGATTGAATATTAAATTCCCCAAGATAATATTTTTTCAATTCCTACTATGTTTTTATATCTATCCATTTCAAATCTATAGCTATAAAATATTTTTTTACCCACACCTTATATAAGATTTCATAATACTTTTTACTGAAATCATTGACCACATTGTTTGTTTTCATATGGTGGTATTTTATTGATAAACTATAATCCTTTGTCATCTATAACTATATTATCAATATAATGATCAAATAATTCAATGTAAATATATATTTCAAACTTTAATGGTCAGTGTATATATCACACCTTTCTCCAAAGAAATAGTGCTTTCATATCATTAATTTTAAAATTACAATGAAAAACTCCAAATCTTGTGTTTTTTAATTTCGATAATGAATTTTCTACTATAGTGATGTGTAAGTGAACACCTTATTATTATATATAAGGACAAATCCCAATCTCTTCATGGATAAATCTCTCTTGATTTCAACCCTTTCTCCATTACATGTTAATGTTAGAACAATAGTGATGACCAATATTCTCTCTAGTTCGTTGAAATTTTCCTCACATTTATCTGTCTAGGATAATTTCACTCTCTTTAGAGTAAAATTTATCATATTATTAGATATTCAAGATAAATTATCCACAACCCATCAATATTATCCTGCTAAACCAAGAATACAACAGATCTCAATAACTATGTTTGGTCTAGCGATGCATTCAATGTCCTCTATCATGGATGGATATAATAATATATAGTTTCATGAGATTATGTGACCATGAATGGAATCCTATTGAAACCAAAATTCTTATTTTATATTATTTTCATAAATTTTATCCTTCTGTAGAGTATTTTTTATCATATCACAAGTGGTATTAATTCTCTTCGTATATCTTTTTATTTATATGATATTATTTATAAAGACTACCGAAAACTAATCATGAAAATCATTAGGCACATTATTCAAACAAACATGAAGATATAAAGGGAATCGTAAGGTCAAAATGATTTACTATACATTCAAGGATCACATACCATTTTTGGAATGAAATTTTTGTTATATCTATAGTATTGACCCTCAACTGATGATATCCACAAAAAGGTCAATATTTTAAATGTATCGAGCTCCTCACATTTGGAAAAAAAATAATTATTTAATGGATGATAATAGTTCTTATTGTTTTCGATATTGTTCTACACTATATAAACATTATAGAGTCATCATTTTTCAATGTTATTTTATAAAAAAATATTTAGTTCCCACAAAGGTGGTAGACATGGAAAAATGAATACCATATCAAGTTTTTTTAATGTTTCTATGTTCAATTTCTACAATGAAATAGGTTACATTAAATAGGGATTATTTTATATTGTTGTATAACTATGTCTGAGTTCTATCGACAAATAAAATTCAGGGCTTTGTGGAATAAAAAGAAACTCTTCTAAAAAGTCATCGAAAAATTCACAAACAATAAACATATCTTTTTTTCAAGTATCTTTGAAATTATTTTATATAAAGATGCCTTATGAATGATAATTAATTCCCACACGCATGATGTAATTTCTATAGGATGTTCATACATTACTTCATGTCGATATAAGTTCGTAGTTTGGATTCCAATATCATATGTAAACTCCCATACATGATAATTGATTTGGGATTTATACAGAAAAACCCAGTCCAATCTTTTGATGGAATCAAATTCTGATGAAGTAAGACTGAAAATATTTATACAATACACATTTTTATACACATCATTCAAATAACAATGATAGAGTTGAGATGAAATAATTTCACAATAAGGGATACTCACTACTAATTGTGCATCTAATTGTTTGGGTGGAATCTTAATAACATTATAAAATTCATTAAATATGAAAGAGTAGGTTGATCTAGACTCAGATAAGATATTATTAGTTTTTGATTAGATGGTAAGTGTACCATTCATCGTGTCATTTGTGAACCACCCATTGAAATAGTAATCAAATGCTATTTCCCAACTTCCATCAGCTTAATATGTGGATGAATTTGATCAACATAACCAACACTCAGGTTTGGCTATTGGTTAACATAATTCTCATTCTATTTAAACTTGAAGAACTGAAATGTTTGAGGTGAATTCAATGTATATTTTTCTCAATACACATCACTACACTACTTATACCCGTCTCTGAGACATTCAAATTATCGATAACCTTATATTTCACCATTTAATAATATATTATACGCCATATATCAATTTCCACAATTTTTTTAACTCATAGTGTATATAAGAATTATCATATGCTTTTCATCATGGTATTTATATTATAATATGAACTACTTTGTCCTTTACATTTTAAAGCCATGAGATTTATATGTAACTCTAACATTCATTTTGTCACTGATTTCACAATGCACAATATATTTATAGATAATAATCTCCCTTATGGATAAATCCCTCTTAGATTCATGCATTTGAACCACCATAAAATCTATCATCCATACATTATGGTTTCATAATCATTCCAAAATTGTAGCTCAAATATCTGGTAAAACTAGCCTCTTAGGAACCGATAGGCTCGTATTCCTCTTTCTTATACTCAGGGGACTCTGTTTCCATGTTGGTATGATGAAAATGGTGAATGTTCATATTGATAATTAAGTACATGAACTATTCCCAATATGAGGATTCAATTTCATCTTTTTCCTAGTATTATTGATTAGATTCCACAACTGGACTAATTCACATTCTAACTAAAAGTCATTGAGAATGTATTTATCATGTTCTGAACACTTGAGAATAGAATATATATTTTTAGTTGTATTGATCCTTTGGTCTAAAATAATTGGATCATAAGAACCAATAAATGAAGGTGGATACTGCCTTTTGATGGGTGTAATTGAATGGTGTTCCCTTCTTTTTTCAGTTTGATGTAAGACATGGTTAATATCATAATTTTTTTTATTATCATTGAAATATTATTTTCACTATATATCCCATAGTATTCATTTTCTCAAGATGACATTTTTTCTCATTTTTATTCACAATTTCCCCTATCATTACTCTTTATGGTTCCACCTATTCTCTAAAACAAATAAATATATAGTATGAAAATATTTTCATAGTGAGGAACCATATATTCATGAAGAAGTCCCTAATATGAGTCTAAATTATGACATATTTTTTTAATAAAAATGACATTTGGAATATTCTCAGATAAATACGTCAACATATCCTTATAAATATTTTAAAGGATCTCACAATGTATTCTTATTCTAGTTTCCAAATTTTTATTAATCATTTTCTTTTAATACAAACTATAGTAAAACACAATTTTCATACATTAACATTGCATCATTTATACGAAATACTTAATAGATTGTACAAATATATTCCTAATGACCATATTACATTAATAAGTTTAGAATCATAGAAAAAATTATTACATTGGTGAGCTACATTATATTATACTAAATTAACCATGTCTATCAACCTACTTTGAAAAATCAAACATAATACATATATCCACATCCTAAGGATTGAAACATCAAAATTGATGAGATCAGATGCTATGTAAGCGTAGTCAAGGGACGTATATAAGCACATAACAATAATAAGATTATGATGAAATTAAAATTAAAATAGAAGATCATATGTATTATTTCAATACTAATAATCATGAGTTATTGAATAAATATTAGGACATATTAAGACATGAATCATGAAGAAATCAAGATCATATTTCTTGAAATCTTATCATATGAATAAGATATTGAAGATGTGGAAGACACATCATCATGAAATTTCATTCCCTATTATTCAAGGAGGATTTATAAAACAAAACACTTCACTTTTTAGGGACTAAAACTAATAGGTAGGACAAACCACCATCCCAAGTGATGGTCCATTCGTTGTAAATGTTTAGGATTCCCCATCTTCCAATACAGGATCATGTTTCACCATCTTCTATAGAAGATCATGAACATTGACATGACTCCCATTATTATCTCATGAGATATAATTCATTACCTAGTTCAATCGAGTATTAAAATTTACCACTTGTAACATACATAATACCATACATATATGCCACAAGAAAATAAACCATTCCTTATATCAGAACCCATTAGAATACATGGGTTTCATAAAAATCATTAACTCATGACATAACACATGGAAAAAATGGGATTCATAAATATCATTCCATTATAAAAAATATCATTCATTGAATTAATAATATTGGTATACATGAATAATATCACTAGTATTATATATATGTCATTAAATAATTTTTTCATAAATAGAAAATAATTTTGAGAGATCACTTGAAAATAATTCTTGGGGAAAATATCCTTTATTATTTGATAACATTATATTCACTTAAAATAACATGAAATTTTAAAATATATAATTTTATATGAAAATAAACCTGAAATATAGTAAATGTAACATAAATATATTATTGAAAAAAATAGAATTTTGAATTCTATAATTTTCATATAAGTTAAAAAAAATTACTTTAATACTTTGGTCAGAAAAAACACAAAGTACCTCGTTTGGAAAAAAAATAATGTTATTTTAAAAATATTATATAAAATGGAAAAAAATGTAGAAATTACATTAAATATCATTATTATAATAATAAAAAAATTGTTTGAAAACATTTTTAGAAAAAATTGTTATTGAAGATAAAAATTCCCTAACAGAGACATTAAATATAATAATCTCTAATACTGACAAGATTGTGAAATAAGTACCCATCACATTGTAATCACTATAATTATATTCCATATGAATGAAAAAAATTTATATAGAAATGAAAATTTGATAATATTTGGGATAAGACTCATAATAAAATTCATGGGTAATATATATAACACATAGAAGAAATAAGAAGTGTTTGAGGCATGTGTACCACAAAAATAAAGGAGAGACTTAAATCCATTACATTATGTATTATGTCTATTATTATTCATTTAAAACTCATATATAATATGAATAATATTATAATAAAAATATTATATAACCATATTCAATTACATAATAGCATATTTTATTTGCTTATGACATTTAATTACACGTATATTATTCATTATATTTTTCTTTTACCTTTCCTTTAATGTCTTCTTGTTTTTACTTTTTAATCTCCATCCTCTTATATAGATGGAGATTTATTCATTTATGGAATATAAAATGAGTTATAAATATTATATATATTCATAAGATAAGAAATTATAATAATCTATAAACAAATTAAATGGAATTGACCAGTGATGGAGAAAATAGGCCATACAGTCACATGAACGATGTTTTTACTTAATTATCAATTTGAAATAATGTAAGTAAATGAAATAAATATATATATATATATATATAAATTAATAATAGAATTATTATTTTGTAAAATGTATCCTCATATTTTTTCTAAACCCATCTTTAATACATTCACTATAGAGTGTGAAAAAATCATAATGCATGTAGTAGGTGGTAGTCCACACATCCACAAATGATGTTATTATATTTTAATAAATGGTCAAAATGAAGGTATTTTTATATAATAAATAAAAAATTTAACAAATAATAAATTTAATATCTAAATTAATGTACATAATAATTCACAACTATGAGAGGTGGTAAAGGAATTAAGAACAACATCATTCTAAGAGGCAATATTTCTTCATAAATAGGAATGATAAGATCGTTACAAATTTTATCGACATGTGGTGAGTGTCTGTAAAACACATAGAATAAAAAATCTAAGTACATTTAGTAAAAAAATTTATTTATATTATCATGGCATAAAAATACATTATGATGTATATAATTAAAATAAAATAAAATTTATTGTTTATGGATGTTACCATATATTCGGGTAACACATCTTTGTTTCCACCAATGATCTTCCTTGGACAGATTTATTTACAAAGGGTGGATTCTAGTATTAAAGAAGTTATGTTTTGAGGATATTTATAAATTGTATGGTTGAAACAAATAGGTTCCCAAGTGCGATGAAATTAAATGATGGGGTTGCCTTTTATAAGGGAGTCGAGGGTCACTTTTTAAATTTTCCCAAAATATTATTTTATAAAAAAATAAATATCAATCAAAATACCTCAAAAATAAAATTTATTCAAATATAATATGAGATATGGTTTTAATATTATCATACATGAGTTTTTATACATGTTTTGGTATTAATTAAATCATTATCATTTTTTTATACCTAATTAACCGATTTTAATTCTAACTCGAGTGTCAAATCATTAAAAATTAAAAGGATGTTATTTATACATATGTAGTGTTATTTAAATAATAAATAAATTAATAATACAATTTTAGACCATATTATAATTAATTTATTCTTTTTTATATATTAAATGATTTATAAATAATTTAATAAGATTTTTTTTCATAAAATAGCATTAGTGTCTTATTAGACACAATTCATTATATTGACATTAATATATAATATGATATATGATATATTTGATAAAATCATATAATACACCTATAAAATGTAATCTTCAACTATAAAATTATTTAATCACATTTACTACGTCAAATTATATTTCCATCAATACTTTTAATATTATTTTATTGATAGTTTCATTAATTTAATAAATAGAGGATCATCATTTTTTAATTATTTATGATAATTATTTAACCACAAAAATTATAATAAATTTATATTATAAATATAATAATATTATATTTGATAATAATATATTTATTCAATTATATCATCTATTTATCCCCATATTAAAAATATTAAAAATATTAAATGTATGATTTTGACATTTTTTCAGTCGCCTTAATTTTAATAACAAGTATATAATTTTCATGGACTTGGGTCAATTAAAATATTAAATTTAAAATATTAAAGAGATATCGGTAAAATGATCTTCATCCGAAAAAAAAAATTAATAATTTGTTACCTATGTTTTATAATATTTACGATATTTTTTACCCTTATTTAATGGGTTTACACTTAACCGTGATATTATAAATTAGAAATCTCAAAATTTATATTTTCAAAAAAAAATCTCATCATGATTAATATATTTTTAAATTTTAATCCAAAATTTTAAATATATTTTTCAACATATAATGAAGATAATTTAATAATGTTAATTTAAAATTAATATTTTTTGCAGAATGTGAAAACATGTTTTTGAAATTAAAACATCCAAAAGATTGAAATGTTTTTAAATTAAAATTCAATTTTAAATTGATTCCAATGGACCAAAATGGATTAAATGAAATATTTGATCTAATTATACATTAAAACTGATCATTTATATGATTTATCAAATATAAATTATCATGATGGAAAATATGTTTTGGTTTAAAATATTGTATATTTCAAAATTGATCAAAATAATAATCTTATCCGGAAAATGCAAAAAAATAATCCAAATAACATCTTTTTAGCCATTCATAAAATATAAAATTTCTTTATTCAAATATATTTTATATAAGTGTGAAAATCATTTTTAATTCTAATATACCATTAAATGGATGTAAAATATCTTTTTTAGAAAAATAATTCTTTTATTTGAAAAATTGAATTTGTTCTTATATCATATCTATAAATAAAAAACTATTAATATTAATAGTTATATTAAATATATATTTATCTAATGTACTCTAAAATGAGTTATTATTTATTTTATCAGTATAAAACAGACTTATATGGATTTAAGTAGTTCTCCCAAAAATGATTTCTTTTTAATTTAAAAATAATTTTATATGTATAAAACGTACATCCATAATTCTATAATGTATATTCATAACCAAAATTATAATGAAATTTTTTTAATTTTATTTTTTCAATAATTAATTTTTTTAGATACTTAGTGTTGATTATAATGCATGTAAATTTGGTGTTCTGTGTTATACAATATTATCTTGGTGTAACATATATAAAAGAATAAAAATGGCCATAATGAAATTAAATAAATCAAAGAAAATTAAATTAATTAGAAAAATGTTTATAAAAACTTAGGGAATTACACAACCCTTCATATAATCCATATCGGGCTCACTTCATTAAAATAAGCTATAATGGTGCTCAATCCTTCTTATAAACTATATCAGGGACCCCTGTGAGCTACAATGGGGATCAAACAACATTATAATATGTATTTGTCTAAATCATTTCATCTAAATGTAATGTAAAAAATCATTTTTATAACACTTTTATCGTAAAACCATTAAAAATATATTTAAATCTATAAGAAAAAAATATTACTCAAAAATACCAATTTATTTGAAGATCTCATTTTAGAAACGCAATAATGCGTTTCAAAATATAATAAATTAAAAATAATAGGTTATTTTTTTAAGCATGTATTCCTGATAATTAATCTAGAAAACAAATAAGAGTAATGATGACATGACTTTCCTTTAACATCACACTTAAAAATATGACATTTTTCATCGTTTGTGGAAATATTCAATTTAGGAAATGTAAACTAATTACATTTGAAAACCCTTTTATGGAATTTAATTTTTACATAAAATTTAATTTATAATAATTATATATTTATATGATTAAATATGTAAAATAATATCAATAATATTGTCTTGGAGAAATTATTTTAAAATTATGGATTTTAACATTCAATGTGTCCCATAAAACCATCAATGTATAAATCATAATCCTAATGAATGATTACATTTTAATAAAAAATAAAAAAACATGAAATTTAAAAAATATTGATATATAATGTAAAATGTGATTTATATAAACCTTATAATGGAATAAATTTTTATGTCATAAAAATGACTCAGCGAAAGGAGATTCCGATGAAATCTCTTACAAATATGGTAACATTTGATCAAAAAAACCAAAATTTAGAAGCCAAAAATAAAAAAAATTAAAAAAAATTAATATAATATATTTTCTTATATAATATATAAATAGGGGTATTAGATTAACCCCACAAATTAAGTAACTGGTGCATATTCCATTTATCAAATATATGTAAAATAAGTGAGGAAATTTCCATTTCATTCTATCTGACTTGTGAGATGTGCCTTTATCATCATGAATAAAAAATTAGTTAATTAAATAATATTTTAATTATGTTTTATTTTTTATAAATATATTTACTTAAATTATTCAAATTATTCAAATTACTTCTGAAACAATTCAGTTTGCATCGACTGTTTTTACCAAATATGGTTCCTCCGTAACAAATGGATTTGGTAGGTCAATAATGGTCAAATGTGTAATTATCTAAAAATATAAATAATAATAATAATAATTATATAATTTTCATATTAATACATAAATTATAATTTTGAATCCAATAATAAAATATTTTTATGAAAAAATTAAACAACACCACAATAAGGGAGACGGTATGTCATACGTTGGCTTGACTAACTTTGCAATTCTCTGAACAATCATTATGGATTGAATGTATGTAAAATTTTTAATTCCATAAAGATAATAATATTATAAATAAAACGTTATTTAATCATTTATACTTATATAAATAATTAATGAGATGTTAATGGAATCACACCATGTCTAGGATGTGGTAGTCCACACGTGCATGAATGACGTTACCACTTTTTCAGTTTGTTAAAAGATAATAAGGAAAATATTATATTTTATTTCCAAAAATTTATATATGCAATTAATATAATAGATATTATATATATGAAATAAATTTCTTATTTAACCCATCCTAATTCATTCTATGTAATGTATGAATGTATTACATCACATTGAGGAGGTTGTAGCTAAAAGATCCACAAATGATGTTAATGTACAAATAGAAAATGGAAAAAATGATGTTATGTGTATAAAAACATTATATAATTATTTATAAAAATATATATATATATATCATATAAATATTATTATCATCATAATTTATCACCATTATAGATGATAATGGAAAAACGAACGACATCATTTCACGAGGAATTAGTTCTCCAATCAAAAATAGTAATTTTGTAACACATTTAGTAGATATATATCTACGTTTAGGTAAAAACATTATCATAAATCAATAAAATTATATTTATTATACTTATGTTATTATATAATCATTTAATAGTAATAAATTTAATGGTGTAGAACCAAATAAAACAAACAATGCACCTTAAAAATATTACCTCTTTTTCGGTTAACTCTTGGATTTCACCAATAGGATTATATGGAAGGATTTATTCCCAAAATTAGGACCCTAGAGTTAATGAAGGTAATTTGGGAGTTTATATTGTAAGGTTATTTACATACATATGTAAAGATAAGTGTGAGTAAGTGCGGAGAGTGAATGACTTTTTATAGTGGGGGGGGGGGGGGGTGGTATTCTTCTCAATATAAAAAGATAACCACTATTGAGATGTCTACAATAATACATTTTCCTCCAATAATGGTAAATATTCGATGAAATTAATTATATTTTTGAATAATGGCTATAAAATTGGGGTTTTACAAGTGTATTGGTTATTTAGTCTCTCAATAATAATGTTTAACCACATACTAACCACATTTGTTCTGTAACCACTATAATTAATTTTAATAAATTTCACTATAATTTTCATCAAAAAAATATTTAAAAATATTATAAATTATAAATAACTTTTAATAAAATTATTTAATCAATTGCTCTACATTAAAATCAAATAATTGGTGGAAATTAATTTAAAATTTATCACATTGACGAGACGATATAGTTGGTTTATAAAACAAATGAATTTAAAAGATTGCTAAAAATCTATATATAATTTTATTTTTGAAATTTATTACATTTGAATCAAATGGATTATTTGATATAAAATGTATCTATTTATAATTTTAATTAAATTAAAAACATAATTTATCTATATAAATATGTTATATGAAATTGATGGTTTTGAACAAAATTCAGTATTATACATAATTCCTCAAAATATGAATGTTCTGAGGGAAATACTGTAAAATAACAAAATGAATATTTTGACATTTTTATTCAAACAATTAGTTTCTTATTTGGCATAAATAATATAGTATTATGAAAAAATATATTTATAATGGATGTGTCATTAAAAGGGATTAAAATAGGGTTTTAATAATAAAAAACTTTTTATGCTTAAAATTTGATATATATTTTTTTGCCTATTTTATTTATTGAATGAATGTCAAAATAAAATTATAAATATTATATATTTATAATTTATTCATCCATTCAATTTATTAGATATTCAATAATTTCAATGTTAAAAAAAATAATATTTACAATATATAATTTCTTAGTATAAATAAGTTTTTTCATAAAAGACATGATTTCATAGGAACTCATTGTTGAATATCATGAATATTTTTTGGATATATTTTAAAATTTATAGAAAAATTAAAAAAAAATTCTTAAATATTAATAAATATGAAAAAAATGTTTTGTCGCTACATGGGATATTACATCCATTACATTCCATTGGTCTTTATTATTGATTAGAATTAATTGTTGTCTAGTGAAATCATATTATATACATATGAAAAAAATTATTTAATTAATTATTAAATATATTTCATTAGTCTATTCAAATTTCCATGTGATAAATATAATAATAATATTAATAATATAGTTTTTTTAGTATCCCTTGGGATTTTGTGTAACATATGTAATCAACGGAATTTTATGTTTTGTGAAATAAATGATAGTCATGGTATTGTTTTTGATGGACGAAAAAATGTTTACCACGTAACACAATCTATTGATGAATTTTAATATAATTAAAATAATATATTTTATAATGTCTTCAGATGATGCATTCTACACCCCAAAAATGTATTTTTTTCCATTAAGTCCACCTAGATTTTATAATGTATTAATAGTTCAATGTTCTCATCAAAGAAATCAATATCCAAAAAATGAATAATAAAAATTCCTTTAAAAATTAATTATTTGAACCATAAAGGATACATAAAAAAATTGTAACTAGGTTTCCTCATGGGATAACATAGTTTTTGTATTGAAATTATACATAGAAGAGAACTGTAAATAATTACATAGGGTGATAAATATTATTGATCACAAACAAGTTAATGATCAATGAAATATTGGGGTCCTCAAAATTGAATCACAGTGATGATCAAAAGAGTCCATCAGTTCAATAGAAATAAATGTAATATGATAAATTTTTATTTATGATATTTTTCCAAGAGGTTAATGATTTTTCCCACAATCTATAGAATGAAAAAATGTATATACACTAAAATGATGAGTATAGACTCGTTCTTTAATAAAATTCCACAAAAATAACTCATCTATTGATCTAAATAAAATGTATCTAGGGAGAAATTTCACGGATAATCACTATAATCAAATAATAATGGATCAAATATTCCTTAAAATAATAATATGATCATACCCAAATTTGTGACATTATAAAAATGAAACAATGTTATAACATATAATAATAATTCAAACATTCATATGACGAGATACTGAATTATTACCTAAAGATCAATAGTGGTTCTAAATGTTAAAAATAATTATTTCTATATATATATATATATATATATATATATATCTAATGGTATCTAATACAATTGAACACTCATACAGAAATGTAGAGGAATTATTTCACAAATAAATTTTAAAAATAAACCACTACCATATAGAAAAACACAATAATTTCATCCCAATATATTCCTATTGTTTAAAATACTAAAATAGGGGCTCTGAAGACATTGTATGTATGATCAACATTTCATAAATTTTGAACTCTCTAAAGCATCTGTCACTTCACTATGTTTCCAATGATAAACTGTAGATGTAATAAATTATTTGTCTTTCCCAATTTCATATAATCATTATTATTTCCACCCTGAGTATGTTTCCTAAGACACTCAATAGTATAATTTCCCAACTCATTATGGAAAAAACTTATTTCTACAGAATGAATATAAGTTATCACATTATTTTTTAATTAAGGAAACACATTCCAACAAATGAAAAAATTGTGGCGAAACATTCCACATTGGTATCAATTTCTATATTGAGACATACAATCCAGAAAATGTATTTTACAACAAAAGAAACATGATTATGGATTTCCTATATAATTAATATTTTTTTTATCATCTCCATTTACTTCCACCTTTACCATTTCATACACTTTTCATCGCATGAATGTAATGTATTAGAACATTATATTTCAAATTTCCGATCTCATCGAAGAACTTTTTCATATCATTTAAATATTTTATAAGAAATATTTCTTTATGGAATTGATTTCATTCCAATGTAAAATATATTAATATTAATATCAATTCCTCAAATAAATTATATCCCTTATATTGAATATTAATTGATCTATTCAGCAAACAGGGCTACTGAATTATCATAGATTTCCATTTATTACAATAATTGGTTCTTCATAATATTATGAAGAACCTTAGTGAATTATTTATCAAGGAAATTATCTTTGAAGGATTTCCATTACATGGTGTCGAGATCACACACACACAGATATATATATATATATATATATATATCATTCTGAAAAATGACCATTGTCAATCATATTCACCTTTAAATGAGAAATGTATATGATTACATTTTGAAATTCTAAACATCCCATGACTTTAAATATCCTCTCTAGAGAAATAATACATCCTTTGGCTATAACTAGGTCAAATGATAAATTTAATGATGTCGGATGCTGCCTCACAAAATTATCTACTGTCTTCATGTTTCATCATGAATGTTTGGGTTCCTCTTTAGCATGGATACCTCTTGTACATATAGCATGTGTTAACTAATCCATCACCATAATAAACCATTCCATTTTGATTCCAACAATCTTGGGATGTTTTTTTGGAATTATATTATTCCTCGATTCCATACCACTACAATATTATTATTTCATATCTAGAAAATCATTAAGAACAATCATACCTAAGATAATGAAACATGGAAATCCAAAATAAAAAATCATTTTAACATTATAATACTATAAAATCATCTAATGTCATGTTGTTAAAACTAATTTAACATATATTGTTATCTAAATCGTTCCATCGATACCAAAGACAATGACATGAGCATAAAAATTTCATAATATTGATTTAATTCAGGAATTTTACTTTCTTTCACATTGGAAATAATTTATGGTTTAGAGTTTTAATGTATTATTCCATAACTTCATAATTTCATTGATCTATCCTTAAACACAGTGATGAAATTTAAAAAACATATATTGATAAAAATGTCTATTAAAGAATTAAAAGGATTGGAAACTCTTAGTTTGGTAAATAATTTAATACTCATATAATGTATACCATTTTACAAAATGTTCTTTGAGAATATTAGTTATATTTTTTATGAATAAAAAAAATAATATTTCTCAAAAAATTCATTAACATTCATAGAAATATACTTAACATATTTTGGTTACCAAAATCATCCAATTGTATAATCTATATCGAGCTCACATTTTTCACATGATCTATACAAGAGATCAACCATTTTTATAACTTATATCGGGCTCAACTCTAAGATATAATGGGGCTCAACCCTTTGAATAAGTTGTTTCAGGATCACTTGTATCATATAATTCTCATGTAAAATATACATAATAAAATACTCGAATCATAAAAACATTTAAAAAATCATTTAAATATGATATTAAAACACATTCAAATTAAAATAACATTTTCATTTAAGACCCCATTATCAATAACAAAAAATCATTCTATTTGAAAATCAATTTTTAATACAAAAAAATTTGGGTTTTTCATATTATAAAACATTTAATATTTCATTGTAATATAAAAATCAAATAAAAACTATGATGACAGAAATGTTCATTATTGTCGTACTCAGAAATAAGAACATTTTACTTCTGGTATGTCAAAATTATTAATTTATGACACATAAAATGATTGCACTTGAGAAAATTTAAAAAAAATTAAATTATTCATAAAATTAACTTAAAATTATTTTATATAATACTAAATAATTATGTAAAATAATATCACGAAAAATGACATAGAGGAAAAAAATAAAATATTAAATTTTTAAATATTCAAAGTGTATCATATTACATTGTGAAATTAAATCACAATCCCCATGAATAATTGAAATGTTAGAAAAATTAAATAACAAGATAGTATATAATATATATATGTTTATAATAAATGAGGTTGTATGTACAAATTATAAAATAATAATGGTGCATATCATCGAGAAATGCCTCAATGAAAGGAGGTTGAAACTAAATCTCTTATAACTATAGTAAAATTTGAACTAAAAACACAAAAAATAATAATCATTTAATAAATAATTTAAATATAATCTATATAAAAAGGTAATTATATTTTTTATGGAAATAGGTAGTAGATACACCACGTAGAAGATATATGTGTGGCATATGATATTTATCACAACGATGTAAAAAGTGGGATGAAATATCAATAACCATGAGAATCACAAGTCAAGATTGTATTTACCTTCATAGATAATAATCATATTTAAACTATTTAATTTATTCATAATTTTTTTGGTTTATCTGTATTTTAATTTTACTGACTATAATTTTCCATAAAACTAATTAAAAAATAGTTTTACATTTTGTGTTTTGACCTAATTTTTTTCAAGTGTCAAAAATAAAATTAGTAGGTCAATTGGGGTCAGAGGAGTTATATTATAAAAAATTCAGGATAAATAATCATGATATAGTTATTATATTAATACATAAATTTAACTTTTAAAATCATCCATTTATGATGTCATTGAATAATGTACTAATGCTACTATCATAATGAATATTTTTCCTATGTACACATAAGTAATATTCCCAATTTTCTATGATCATTATAATAGTAGGGTAAGTAAAATTAATCTCTCAATAATGAAAATTTAATACTAAATTAAAAATTATTTAATCAAATATATATATATATATATATATATATATATATATCTTTTGATGTGAAACTAATAACATCACATCGAGAAGGAAAAAATCGACACGTACACGAATGATGATATCACTATTTCATTGTGTGTAAAGGTAAAAAAGAAAATGATATATTATATTTATAATAAGTTAATAGTGTAATTTATATCATATAGATTTTTTTAATGTCACATATTTATATTTACAATGATCTTAATTATATTCCATGTTATTTGTGGATGTATCAAATCTCTTTGAGGAAACATAAGTTATCCCGTCCAAAAATGATGTTATCATAATAATAAAATAACTAAATCTTGAATTGATGTGTCTAAAAAATTTCTATATATTTTATCACTTGATAAAAATAATTAATATATCATATGATATATTATTCCATCATAATTCCCAACTGTGGGAGGTGGTAAATGGAAAAAAACTACATCATTTTGTGAGGCAGTAATTTTATGTACATGAATAGTAATTACATTACCCAATTGTAGGATGATTTTGTAGGTGTAAGTAGAAACCATACCAAATAGAATATTCATATATTTAGTATAAATATGTTTTTATATATTAATTTAATAACACGATGTGAATTGGAGGATAATGAAATAAAACATAAATTAGAATTGATAAATGTCAACTATTTTATTGTTAACTATTTTTGGGATGATCAAAAGTGATTGTTAGGTTAGATTGAAAGTCAAATTTTGGACTATAGGGTTATCTTAGGGATGTTTGCAGCTTATTTTTATAGGTTATTTGTGATGAAAAGAACTAAAAATATCGGACGATGTGGGGAGGGTGAATACCTTTTTATAGTTTAACATAAGCGTAATTCCTTTAAATAAAAAAAGGCAAACACTATTTAGAGTCCTCTCTAACACAATGTTCCTAAAATAATGATCCACATTATATAAATAATGTTTTATTTTTTTAATAATTTTAGTTAAATGTGTTTTTGGATATTTAATAGTTATTTGAGACTATCATGATCAAATTTAGCAACTAAGAAACAAAATTTCTACCTCAATCAAAGTATTTTAAATTATTAAAATTGACTAATAATTTATGAAAAATACCATGTTGACAATATTATAAATTAAATATTATTATTATTCAAAAAATAGAATCCATTTTTTATATTTTATACTTATATGTGGCAGAAATTTTTTTTAATATTAAACCCACAGAAGGGACGGTAAATCCGGTTTTTAATGTAAATATTTCCAAATGTTTACTATGTGTTTTTATACAATTTAGATTTTAAATTGATACTAATGACTTAAATTGGTTTCAATTACATATCATTGTTAAAATTTATATTTAAAACCAATTAGAAATATAATTTATATATATATGTTAAATGACAATGATTTTTTGAAAAAAAAAATTAGTATCATTCATTATTCATCAAGATTATAATATATTTCGAAAAATAAAAAAATTCAATAAAAGAATATTTTTAGATTATTCATTGAAAAAGAACTATTTTTAAAAAGTTTAAAATTATATAAAATTATTTTTAATATGGGGTTTCCTTTAGAAAGAAGTTAAGATGAATTTTTAAAATTTGAAACTTCTTAAAAATAAAATTTTATTCCTTCTTATTTTATCCAATAATATTTTAAAAATTAATGTAAAAAGTATTTATAAAAATATAAAATATATTCCTATATATTTATTCTAATAACAAATCTAAGAGATAACACCCATACAAAACAATAATTTTAAAAATGTATTTTTGCTCGATATAACTCAGTCTGGTTGTAAAGAATGATTTTGGAAATCTAATTGTTATGTATTGTGTATGATATTGTAAATTGTGTAAATATTAATTTAAAATTACTATTTAATTAATAAATATTAATTAATATGAAAAAACATATTCTATCTTCACCTGGTTTGTTACATACATTATATTCAATTAGTAATTATTTTCATTATAATTAATTGGAAACAAATTTATTCATATTATAATAGTGACTAAAATATAATTTCACAATTATGTTAAAAATTTTTATGACCTCCACTAGAAATTCATGGTGATTTATATAATAATAATAGAAATAGTATATTTTTGTATGATGAGACTCAACATTGGGTGTCATAAAAATCATCAAACGAAGATGATGTTGTGTGAAACACAAGATAAACATGGTATTTCTTAAAATGAAATCTAAACAATGTATATAATTTTAAAAAAATCTATTAATATAGTTAAGTTAATTTCAATTAATTTCTTTTATAACATAATGTGATATTACATAAAATATTCACATCAATTCTCAATATGATAGTAAGTTACAGATGAAAAATAATGTATAAGGGTACGTAATAAATATTTTCCATGGGAGTATAGAAATTAAATAACTTCACCAATTATTTCATCATTGGACTACAAAAAAATCTATGTGACATAATTATTATTCAATTTTAGTGGATCTCTTTGCAAAAATTATGCACTTTTTATATTCATCTAGGATGTTATCACAGTTAAACATATTCCAGAATATTGTATATGAGTTATAGTAAAAAATTATGGATTACTAATCACCATTATATTTAAACAGTTTCTAGGGAATAATTCTATGTTATGTTTAATTATATAGAAGGAATTGTAAAAAGTAATTACTTTTAGTAGTTTTTGTTATCCAAATACTGATATTCATTTGGATAGGAACACTTTATCCCACGTTGATATACTAGAATATATTTTATGGAATACCAGTGTTATTATGATCCAAACATCCCCATGTTTGTGTTATCATATAATTAAAATTTCATTACATAATTTTTATTAAAGAAAATTAGACTTCATTCTGAGAATACATGTTTAACTCCAACATGAGAGCATAATGTTGGAGAGAAAATAATTTGGTAGGCATAAACCTCATCCATATATTGGTGGATAATGTTGCAACCAACCAACATCATTCAATGCTTAAAAAAACAACGAAAGTATTATATTTTAATCATAATGTAGAACTAATGTTAACATGGTAACATGGATTTCTATAACAGAATGTTACTTTAATCAAGAAAGTGTTCTATTTTTCTAAGATCCCTTTTGGTTGAAGCACTAAAAGGTGGTTTTGTGGACTTTTTCAGGCTATAGAGCAGGTACATGCTGTGTATGTGAGGTACACATCGTGTACTTATTTTTGGATATATTTTGGGAATAAGGTGATCACACTGTGAAAGGATAAACATCATGACCATGGCATAAACAATCTGATGAAAAAATATAGGTTTTTATCCCAGGGTGATGGGTTTTGTGTGTGTAAATATTCCAATTTGAAATACACACTATGTACATGAGGTACATATTGTGACTCTTCATGGTCCTAACATTAAGTCACTCATTTGGATGTTTCTCTCGGTTGACTCAATCTAGACCTATTGGGTATCAACCATAGACTCTCCCTGTGAAATTCTTATGGGAGCCTCTCATTACATATCAATCTATCATCAAGGGATTTTTATTGAAACTTTGGATAAACATTTTGGGAACGTATTTCTTCTAATTCTTCATTGTAGTTGATCGTCATAGCACCCCATATTTGGGTTGACATATCCATTGAACTGTGACAAATGTTTCTTCATTGTTTCTCTTTCATTTGTTTTTGGATGTCATTCCAAAGGCCTTTTTCTTCAATGGTTGTGGTGTGGTGGGTGTTCATCATTATGGTATGTGGGTTTCCTCTCTTCATCTGAACTCTTTTGTTATGATTTGGATATTTACATGATGTTTATTTTATTATGAGGACTTCAATTTATTTGTTTTTTTGTTGGTTTTGTATCTCTATTAAGGTCTTGTATGACTAAAGAGTTGGGGTTGGTGGTTTCATATCTAGCCTATGATAATAAACCTACATTTTCTTTTTTATAAAATAATTTATTAGACCATAAATACTATAAGTGTTTGTTGAAAAATGGTTTCAATAGAGAAATGAATTTTCCTTGGTTTTTTATAATTGTGTAGAAAAATGGATTTCAGGGGTTTTCAATGCATTAAAATTGGTTTGTTAAATTTATCACATGGGTTTCCTTGGGAACATATGTTGAAGGTTATACCTAGGTCCATCGTAGATTTTTATTATTATATTTGGAGGTTTATCTTGATTATTTCCTCCTTTTCGTAGGTTGTTGTTCTAGGGGATAAATATTGATATTTGGCAAGAGGGGTTACTCATGGGGTATTCCTCTACTTCCAAGGCTTGTGTTCCAGGTTCAGTTTTGGTGAAGTTGATTATTATGGTTCGTGTAGTTTGTTACAAAGACATATAGTATTATTTGGATTTTTTATACAAATTCTTCATTGATGTATTACTTTAGTTTTTGAGTTATATTTGATAATAATGACTATTCTTGTGAAAAATTGTATAAAAAATTGGTTGTGAAACAGATATACCTGCTTTTTTTAGAATTGTGGAAAATAAAAATTATTACCATGATTTCTATAAACTATTTTACTTCTTATCATGCCACTTTTTATTTTAAAATGAGAATATATGATTTTTTATACAGATAAATGTTATAGAACACCTGGATGGGATCCTACTAATCCTATTATTTTACACCCTACACACCTCTTCGGTAGTGCATAGTCCATTATTTTTCTTCCAATACATATAGAGGCCGGAAAACAAAATGGGATGGCAAGGTTCATGTTAGTTGGATTGGTATATAGTTGTGATATGGTGGGAGTTAATACATGCCATCGTTTAGATTAGTTGTTTTGGTTTTTAGTCTTATATAGTTGGAATTGTATTTTTGTGATTTTTAATACTTTTTTAGTTTTCCTTTATTCAATTTCTCTTACAGTTATAGAATATATATCTTTTTAGTCTTATTCTATTCCTTTTCGGATATATATATTCGATGTGGTTTTTTAGTATCGGAGAAATTGTTCCATCATTTTTTTCATTCGATGCTCACGTGTTTGTCTCCAGCCAATGAGGATCAGGAATGATATTCAAGTATGTCATAGATCAGTTTGGGTGTCATGTTTTGGGGAGACCTGGGTTGGTTCATTATAATTTGGTATCATAGGGGGTATGTAGTCAAGAATATTTTAATATGGACATCTGTTATACAAGAGATAGTATTGTATGGACTTGAGAGGTATGATGCGATAAGTGTTTAGAAATATCATGTGTTAACATGATAGAAGTTAACATTGGATGTAAGTATGTGTGTATTTAGTCTTATATTTTTATGATATTAATTTTTTCTTATGTGGTTTTGAGTTTGGTCTTTTATTGGTTATGTTTTATTAATGTTATTATGTGTGAGTGTAAAGCAGTATGCCTCCGAGACATCTACCAGGAGTTCCCCAGGAGGGTGAAGCTAATGATCCTCAAGGGAACGCAACTATATATCATAATATTAGTGAGACTATCATATGATTAGTCCATAATGATTATAATTATGTTCCACATGTTTCAAACTTATCGGATGAAGGATAGTCAGGAACTGGAGGAGAGTGAGATCAGTCGCGTGACTTATTGAATGAGAAGCAACCACCCTTTAAGAGAATGACTAAACCTAAAGAGGTGTAGGATTGGATTGAAACATTAAATAAAGTAATTTAAATCATAAATATAAATTAAAATATCAGTTTGAAATGTACAAAATTCATACTCAAAAGTTCCTACATGAACTGAAGGGACTCTATTTTCCAGGCAGACAGACATATGGGCTTAGAATGTAAGGGTTTCAAAACCCTATTGTACAAATATTTTTTTACAGAGACTCTAATTTTGGAACATTATTTGGATTTCATTTAATTTCTATATGTATACCATTAAATTTCAGAATACACTAATTTCGTTACTGAGATTGTATGTTATTCTCTATACAAGGTCAATAATGACCACCTGAAGGTGCAAGAAGTACCTACAGGATTTGTGACCGGAATAAAATCACAGAAATATATGCTAAATCATTCAAACTATAAAAATAATGAAGACATAGAAATGATGTCAGAGATGAAAATGTCCAAAAATTATAACATTACCAGATCTTCTCTTCCAACTGGTATTGCTTCAGTGGCGTGCATGTGAATAAGAGGAAGTGGATGGATCATCACATAAGTAGGGGAGGTGGGACTCTGAAGTGATCCTCCTCTAGATTTTCAGTTGTAACAGGAAGTGTGTCCTTGAATTTCTATCAGTTCAGTATGATAGTATAAACTTTACATTCTTGTGCAATTACCAGGATGATATTCATAATTTTTGATGACTTGGTCATCTACATCATTTCTGTTAGGGTATGAATATTCCTGGTTATGGTCTTGGTTCGTCATCTCCAAAGGTTGTTGTGTTTCTGTCAGACGCTTCAAAGAATACACGGATCTAGCCACAAGCCTCTAGAGTGATGATTTTACACATATTAGATGATTTTCCACTGGAATTTGTTTGTGGACTAGCAATAATGAGAGGTACGCCTATTATTTCATCTTTTGTAGCAATTACATTATTTGATATTGTTTCCTCCTTATTTTTTATATCATCAATACTTGATGAATCTATTAATATTTCAATGTATTTTTTGTCTTTATAATGGTGTTAGCGACACATATATTCAAGAATCAATAGAAGGAGTTGTAGTTTCTTTCTTGTTCTTTAATGATATCCAATATAGAGTTGGTCTAGGAATTTTGTATTATGGATTTGGTTCTTTTTGAAATCATTATTGGTATTGATTTTAATATCATTCATTAAGATAAGGTCGATTATTATTAGTGGTGTGTTTTATATCTTGCGACCTATGGGAGATCCTATTTTTTTTGGGAGATTTGGACCCAAGGATTGGTCATACAGGACCGTCCCGCCTATAGCTAATGTGATTGATGGTTGCTGTTTCATTTTATCCTGAAGACGATTCTTCTGTAGATTATTTCCATGTTTTTGTTTGATATTTTCCTAATGTTTTTCCTAGAATATTTTTCTAGAAATTCCCTAAAGAGAGAGGATGATTTTATGATTGACATGCGGCTAGGTACGCAACTAATAACGATGACCTCTTATTGAATAGATCAAGTAGAGTTGAAAGAACTCAAGAATTAATTAGGGGACTTGTTAGAGAAATGATTCATTAACTATAGTGTTTATCCATGATAATATCATGTTCACTTTTCCAAGAGAGCTTATATTTGACATCAATTATGTGTGGACTATCTGAAGTTGAAAAAAGGAAATATTTAAGAAACAATAATCATTTCCTCGTGTAGATGATTTGTGATATTAGTTAGCAGGGAAAAATTGGTTCTCAATGATTGATCTTTTGTTGGGTTACCATTATCTCATTGTTCGAGTGCTTGATATATTGAAGATCTAATTCCATATTATCTATGGACATTGATAATATCACATGATGCCTTTTGGTTTGACTAACACTCATGTAGTTTTTATGGCTATCATGAATCAGATATTCCACCAACATTATGAAATTTTTGTAGTAGTATTCATGGATGATATTATGATTTAATCAAAATATGACAGTGAAAATTAGAACCATATTATTTTTTATGGAAGTTTTTATAATTCACTATATGTATGGAGATAATTTTTAATGTAACTTCTAGATTCAAGAATTTAATTTCATCGGGAAAATCATTTCTGAGCATGGATTATGAGTTGATACAATGAAAATAAAGACTATTTTTTCATGGGAGGATCCACATAATTTATTTAAGATACATAGAATATTTGTTATAACTAGATTCTATGGATGGTTTATTAATGATTTCACAATGTTATTATATCCTATAGTTACCAATAATTTTACAGCTTTGAAATTCACATGGGATGGAAGTTCTAAATATTTTTTAGATGAACTACCAATACTTATGACATCAACTCCTATTCGAATATTACCTGATCCTATTAAGGGTTACATGGGGTTTTGTGATGAATCTAGTTTTGGGTTGGGATGCATGATGATTCTTGATGATAATGTCGTAGATTATAAATCACTTCAGCCACGAAAACATAAAAAAAACTACCCCACTAATTCTTTAGAGCTTGTTGTAGTCATGCATGAGCTTAATAGTTTGTGGTACAATCTCTTTATGGAGATGTTCATTGTCTTATCTTTTCATAAGTGTCTCAGATTTATCTTCTATCAAAACGAAATGAATCTAGTATAGAGAAGATAGATCAAATACCATTAGTTATTTTAATTTTACATCATCTACACTATGGGGAAAGAGAATGTTGTTTCAGATTCCCATATCTGAAAGTTATCTTCAGAGGCTATTCTAGAATCAACGGAGGAGGGGAATATTATTGGTCTTTTTTTCTGAGTTTCAATTTAACTCTCAAGAGGATGTTTCTAGTATGTTTTTGACCCCTGATCAGTTGTCGTCATTTTTACTTTCCTTTATCATGAAATATCATAAGCAATATGATGAGGGTCAGTAGACTCTGAAAATCATTTATCGTGGAGAGACCATTTTTGGTGGCCACATTATTCGGATGGCTTACATCACTTCATAGGAAGAGAGATATCATCCAAACTTCTATGAGAAATAAAATATTGTATTATTATCATTGATATTATGGGTACATTCATCTAGGTGCTAAAATGATATATTATGATTCCATTAGATGATTTTGGTGGCCTTCTATAAAGCATGAATATTCATATTAGGTGTCCCTCTATTACTCATACCAACAGATAATGAAAGATAACATAATGCATTATGGTTTTATTCAGCCTCTTTCTAAGCCAGTATGGAAAATGGATGAGGTATCTACTGAATTATTGGTTGGGTTTCCATGGAAACCTAGACGGAAAAATTATATATGGGTGGTTGTTGATTAGTTGAGGATGTCTACCAATTTCATTCCAATCAAAGACACCACTAATATTCATGATATAGGTAAGTAGTATGTGTAAAATATTGTGCGGATATTTTGGATTCTTTCGGCCATTATTTCTTATAGGGACACTGGGTTCACCTCGAGGACCTGGAGATGTTTTCCTGAGGTAATGGGAATTCTGATCAAGATGATCACAACATACATTACATATACAGACTATCAGGAGGAGTGTGTAAGTCGGATCACAGAGTATATACTTTGAGCCTACGTCTTGTATTTCTATGTATAGTGGGAAACCCATCATGATCATGTTCAGTTTTTTTACAATAATAGATATCAATCATCAATAAGAATTTTTCCATATGGGGGTTATATGGTCTCACGTGAAGACATCCTCTATGTATATAAGAGGTAAGTGAATTAGATTTGGTAGGACCACGCTTGGTTCTAGAGATATCAGCAACGATTCAGGAACTGTATTGATGTCTGGTTACTTCCTAGATTCGTCAAAAAATTTATACAGATTTGCGGTGTCATCCTTTGGATTTTACAGTAGATGTCTTGGTTTTATAAATTTTTTATCCTCGTATGGGTCACCATCAAATTGGGAAATATAGAAAGTTGGCTATGGGGAATAATGGACCATTTTAGTTCTCTGAAAGGCTCATACATGTTTCTTATCAGTTCACATTGAAAATTTCATTAACATTAATCTATGAAGTTTTCTACATATATGTACTCAAGAAGTATCGACCTGATCCCACTCATATTCTGAGTTGGGAAAAAATTATGCTTGATCAGGATGATTTTGTTTTCGAGAAACTATTTGAGATCATTGAATAATGTATGGATATCTTATATGGGAAGATTATTCCATTGGATTGAGTTATATGGTATCCAAGATCATATTCTCAAGAGACTATGTAAAACGAGTTGTTGATAAGGGAGGAGTGGCCCCATTTTTTTCTAGCAGATAAATGTTCGACATGAATTATCGGGGACATAATGTATATGTTGAAGGGATTTTGTAACATCACATTACATTGATTTTTGTATTATTCCTTCCTCTATAAGTTCTTGTTTGGTTCAAGTCACTAGACGTAATATTATGTACTTTCATTATGTTTAAAAGTAGGTACACTCCATGTACCTAAGGTACAAATCGTGTACAGGTTGCTCGATACATGTCGTCAATGGGGATATCACACTGTGAAAGGTGACATGGGGTGATTGGGTATTACCCAATGTGTTGGAAAGATGCTAGTTTTTTACATGAGGCCATGATTTTTTTTCATAAAATATCTATATTGGATGAAACATCATGTACCTGAGGCACTCATCGTGACTCAGCCCATTCCCAACATTAAGTCACGTGTTTCTAAGTTTCTCTCTCTCTATTATTTCCATAACTTTTTTCTCTCTGACTTAGACTCTCCCATGACTATTTTAAGAGGTTCCTATACTATCAGATCAATGTGGTCAGCATGGGATCTTTGTTGGATATATGGTACATCTCGTTGGTTATTATTTCTTTGTAGTTCATCATTGATGTTGACCGTGACAACACCATATCATTGCATTATTCGATCCATTGATCTATGCTTGATGTTTCAACTTCGTTTATTTTACATTTGTTGTGAGACCTTGTTTGGATGGTCTTTTTCTTCACTGGTTGTGGTGTATCAGGTGTTCCTATTTGAGGTATGTGGGTTTCCGCTATTCTACCATCCAATTTTATTTATATTTGAGTCAATAACATGATTTAGATTTTATTATAAGGCCTTCATTGGTGTTTTTGTGTTTCATTGGTTTTTTATTTTTATTTTGGGAATGTGTTTCAAGAGCTTTGAGGTAGGTGGTTCCTTCTCCAACCTATGATAATAAACCATCTTTTTTTCATTACAAATTTATTTATTATATCAACATGATTATTTATATGTCTCTAAATATGGATTTAAAAGAGAAATAGTGTTTCCCTTGTTTTTTATAAGGGGTTGTGAAATTGTTTTTAATTGTTTTTAGAGCATTGAAATTAGTTTTTGAAATTTAGTACATGGGTTACCTTGGGTATATAGGTCAAAGTTTTATGTTGAAACCACTGTCCAATGTTTTTTTGATTCTCAATGAGGTTTGTCTTTAGGTTTTCGTATAATTTCTAGGACTGTTGGTCTTGGGGACCAATATTGAAATTTTGTGTTTTTTACTCAGGGGGTATTCCTCTTCTTCCTTACCCTGTGTTCTAGGATCAGTTTATGTGCACTTGATTTACAACGAATCAAACATCCATTAATTAAAATCCTTGTAATATAATTACATGTCTTATTATGGTTATATAAAATCTAAACATCATATGTTTTATGATTCTATATTTTAAAATACCATTAATAATTTTAATCATTGATAATAAAGCCATAGAATTGTGATCACTTGATTTTTATAAATATAGAGGTTTAATAAATAAAATTTACTCAAACAAAGAAAGAGATGGACATATCCCATATGAATCCCATTTTTTAGTGCTTGGAATGGAGTTGGGTTCTTTGGGATTTTCTCTTGAAAAAGCCCAAGCTATGATTGAACACATCAATCTTGATCGGAACCGACTATGGGAGAATTTTAATTTAATTGAGATTACCACCCCAGCAACGTATTCTGAGCCACCCCAAGAGTCTATCACCATTGCACTCCTTTCAATAATGTATTATGTGGGTGTTTTAAGTGGTTATGTAACAATGACCTAGTAATATTATTATGTACATAATTGTTTTATAGAGAATACAAATTATTTTTATTATTGTTACATTGCAAATAGTATTTAAAGCACAAATATTATTTTTTTGTTAATGTTAAACTAAGGAATCTATTTTGATAAATTAATTTAATATGGAAATAAATAGTATTTTAATAAATTATATTTATTAGCATATTACTTTTTATTTAGTATAAATTGTCATATATATTTTTTGAATTCATTTTTAATTTTTATTAATGATTGAAAGCTATTTTTTTTTCAAAACCCATGAATTTTTGAAAAATGTCGGTTTTTTTAATGTAAAAATCCACATATTTAGAAAATTATTTGTATGAGATGAATATTATTTTTGGAACCAGGATGTCAAAATTATACAACGGTTATGTTTTCTTAATGTTCAAAGATAATTCAATTTTTGGGTAAAAATTAAACACCATATAAATATATAATGTTTTTTTGACATCATAATGACACAACAGTGGTGTAATAAAATAATATGAACATTTTTTTCACATAATATAGGTTTTAAAATTAAAATAATGTGATTATTGGTAGATTTTATTAATTTTACAATGATTTAGTGGACACATCATTACTTATAAAACATTTTATCTTTTTAAATTGATTTCCTTGAGTGTGACTCACCTCCACGTAAGAAACCCTATTATTATAAGGATTTTGGACATTGGACATATGAAATGTTATTTTCCACTCCTGTTTCAAAAATCAATTGGAAAAAAACATGTTCGGTTTTTTGGTTTTGATTATGTTAATGTGTGGTGTCCCAAACACAAATAATTAAGATTCCCTCTCCATTCATATATAAACCCACACAAATTACCACATCATCTTCAAACAAGTCCTTTTTAGTTCCTACGACCTCTTCCATCCTATTTCTATAATCATCCCAAAGTTCCCAAATCTCACAATAATCCTCTATCATGCATCCCTCAAACTTTTGTGATCACACTTCCATGTAAGGGATTTCGTCCTTTCTCTTTTTTTGTTTAATGATACTTAAGGTTTTTTGCACTTTTGTGTTCAAATAAAATTGTGGGGGTATCATTTCAACCATCCCCCATACTTCCCTATTTATGTTTCGATGATGGGATAACCCTTTATCTCTCATTAATTCCTCCCATGTACACTTGTTAACATACAGAAGTTCACTAATGGATTTCACTCTCATCTTTTATATCCAATTATTTTTTTGTATTATTCTTCTAAATTCCATTATTATTTGTGGGAAATTTATGTATATATTCCCATTACATTACATTTAATATACATTTTATGAGAGAACCATTTCACTCTCATTAACCATTTTTATGAATCATTATGTCACACAGTTATGCTGCCGAAATTGCACCGCATTTTTCCAAGACAAGATTATTGTCTACTGAATACCATAAACATTTCTCTATCAAGGTTATTCACCTTTATGAACATATCCATATTTAATGGTAATATCATGTATTTATTTAACATTATGTAATCATAGAATAACATATGATGATGATTGATTCCATGTTATATGATCCATTTGGCACACTAATACATGAAATAAAATTTTTATGAAGGGTGTGACCTAATAGTGCTGCAATGCATTGGATTATGTATAGTATCATGATACATCTTGTGAAATGGTTGTTTGCTCATACTTATTAATGTGCAATGAGGGTTTACATGAGCATCATGTGGAATGAGGGTTACCCCTGCTCAATGTGAAATTAGCCTTGGATCATGCTAATTCCATGTTAAGTGTTGTTCCCACATTTACACGTTATGACTATCATGATTTATCATGCCTTTATGTTTATGTTTCTATTGAGCTCCTCTAACATGCATATTGTCAAACTTGTATTGTATTTTTCATGTTATTCCACATTTATTCCCTTACTGGGATTTATAGCTCACCCTTTTCTTATGAATGTCCTCAGGTTATCCCATGAAATGCTATGTAAAAGAAAATATATTGGTCATGTAAAGTATGTTTTCAATAAAGATGTTTTGTTCTATGTTTTAAGATGTTATGTATTGATCATAAGCAACAAATACACCATACCTCTCTATCTACCATGTTTTTTCATGATAAGAGATTATGTAATAATTCATGTTTATGTGTATATTAAAGAGTAGGGTTGTTATAATTATTATTAGACGATAGGTTTAGTTATTTTTGGGATTAGGACTATAAAACACTATTGAATCCTTATATACTTGAATAATTATAAAAAATTCATCCCTATGTTTTGGTGTGTGTTGAGTTAGTGGTTTATCATGAAAATAAAACATGTTCTAGATATGAGTTTGAAGAGTCAACTCCGGCCTAGATCAACCTATGAGTGGATCTCTGACAATTATTTTCAGGATTGACCCAGGGTATCTTGGTACACGACAATAGTCCTTGGTGCACTCTTGGTTACGACACTCTTGGGAGATATGCTTGGGTAAATTAAAAAGACTATTATGAACCATTATTAAAGAAATTTTAAAAAAACACCCCAATGAATATATTATAGAATGTAGATCATGGATAACATAGATTGAAGCCAAAAAATTTATAAGCTACTGAAATAAAAGTAATTTATATGTTATCTCTTTTGGTCTATGATTCCCTTTTATGTGTCTAATAAATATTTAAAAATATATTCCCTATGTCTTTTTTGATGAGTAAATGTGTAGAACCAGAATCAAAATGTTAAATGTAGGGTTATCTTCCATAGTTCATGGAATTATTTTATATCTTGAATGTATAGCAGAACAATACCAACACCCCCATAAATCGTGGATGTAAAGATGTCCGTGAATATAGAAAATGGGGAAATCATTTCATCCTACGAATATAACTTCTTTTCTATCATAATCGGTTTAATGAACATCTTGGAGAACCTCATCATACTCCCTCTTGTGGAATTTGATGAAATTCTAGGCATGGATTATTTTTCCTTATATAGATCCAACAGAAATTAATGTGATATGGAAATCACTATATATGTGGAGAATCTAACACTAATTATATACATGTTCAATGTGGAAGATGATTCTTATTTAGTTTTATCATCTCAAGCATTGATATTAATTCCCTATCAGTAGGCATATCTGGTTCTGTTTATTGAGTCTTAGGAGGCACCCATCGTTGAAGACATGTCTATTGTGGGGTAATCCTCTAAAGTGTTTCCTGAGGAATTTCCTTGTCATCCTCTTAGTGGAGATCTAGAATTCTCAATTGAGATTATACAGGGGGAGTTTCCCATATCCAAGTATCCATATAGAATGGTTGTTGTGGAGCTTTGGGACATGAAGAAAAACTATAGGAGAATCTGGAAAAAGTTTTTATACACCCATGTGATTCACCATGGGGTGAAATAGTTTACTTCTTTAAAAAAAGATGGGTCAATGTTCCATTACATTGATTAGCATGAACTTAAAAAATAATGATAATAAAATTATTCTCTCAAAAAAATTGATGTCTTATTTGATCAGAAGTGTAGAGCACAGTACTTTTCCAATATTGATTTGTAGTCAGGGTATTATCATGTAAGGGTGAAGAATAAATACATCCCCATGACATTTTCCATACAAGATTCATGTAATATTAATTAATAGTAATGACTTCTGGACTTATTAATGCTCTAGAAATATTCATTGATTTGATGAATAGAGTCTTTAGAGATTACCTCGAAATTTTTTTCTAGTCATTATTGATGATATTATAATATAATCGAAAAGCATGGAGGACCATGAGGGGCATCGTAGAACAATACTAGAGACCCCTCAAAAGGAAAATCTCTATGAAATGGACATAGTGTGTGAGTTCTAGTTTGTTGAGGTCTCATTCTTGGGCCATATAATCATAAGAAATGGGATTTTTATGGATCCATCATAGACACCAGCAATAAAGGGATCGCATAGGCCATCATCTGTAATAGATATTCATAGCTTTTTGGGGATTGTTAGATATTATTGACGATTTTTAAGAAAATTATAATGATTGTCCAACCCACATACCTAGCTATATCGAAAGGAAGTAATGTTTTCATGGAATGATGAATACAAAGAAAGCATCAAGGAGTTGAAATAGATTCTTATCTCTGTACCCATTCTAACATTACCCACATGTGGGGAACATTTTTTGGTAATTAGTGATGCTTCAAAAAAGGTTCTGGGATTTGTGTTGATTCCAAATTAAAAATCCATTGCATGTGTATCAAGGCAATTGAATATCCATGAGCATAATTATCAGACACATGATCTGGAGTTTGTTGCAGTGATCTTCACTTTAAAATTTTGGTGGATTTATCTTTTGAGGGATGTTATAAATATATACGGACCACAAAATCCTCAAGTATATATTCACAGAGACAGTGTTTAACATGATCCAATGAATATGTTTTGAGCTAATCAAATACTATGACTGCTTAATCAATTACCACCCTGGGAATGTGAACACCATGGTCGATGCTCAATGTATAAAGGCCCCACCAATTCTTTCATTTATGATAATTGATAAGGTTATAGTCTTTTTATATTTGATGAAGATGTACAAGGGAATAATAAATAATGGAACATCACTAATCCTTTCAAAAATGATTGCTCAACCATATATTTTGGAAAGGTTAAAGGATGATGAAAACAAGGATGTGGGAATTCAAAAGAATGTGGAAGATATGAGAAATGTTTAATCCTCCGAGTTCAATGTTAATGAAGAAGAAATATTGAAATTTGGGAAAAGACTATGTGTTCCATCACATTTAGAGCTGAAGAAGGAACATTTAGATTATGCACATTGTTCAACATTGTTTATTCACCCATGAAACCCAATGATGTATTGAGATATCCCAAAGTATTATTGGTGGGATAAAATAAAGAAAAATATCCATGACTATACATCTAAGTGAATGGTGTGTTAGAATTTGAAGGAAGAGAGGGTGAATTTTTATGAGATGATTAAACCATTGGCCATACCAGTATGGAAATGGGAGAACATCACCATGTAATTTTCCACTGGACATATGAAGACATCCAACGATAACAATTAAATCTGTGTTGTTGTGGATTGTCTTTCAATGTATAAAATGTTCTTTGTAATTTAAGAATATTTCTCATAGGATCAACTGGGACAGATATACATTAATGAATTGGTAAGGCTGTATGGAGTTCCACAATCTATTGTATCCGATTGAGATCCATGATTCACCACTCTGTTTTCGACTAGCTTTCAAAATGCTCTAGATACTGAACTGAACATTATAATGACCTATCATCCTCAAACTGATGGCCAATCAGAGTGAACTATTCAAACACCAGATGATATGTTATGATCATGTTCAATGGACTTTAAAGGAGGATGGGATCATCATATTCCTCTCATTGACTCTCCTATACTATACTTTTCCACTCGATCATCCTAAAGGCATATTATGAATCTATGTATATGAAGTGGTGTAGAACACTTGAATGTTGGGATGAATTTGGTGAGATAAGCTGTTAGGACCTGAAATGGTGGAAGAAATGGGGTAGAAGGTGAAAACCATTCAGCAACATATCAATGCAGACTAGTGTCAATAGTATAGTTATACAGATAACCATCAATGAGACCATGAGTATAATTGTTGGAGGAATGATATTTATTTGAATATCTCCACGGAATAAGGTAATTATGTTTGGATAGAAGGGGAAGTTAATTACTTATTACGTTGGACCCTTTGAGATTTTTGATCGCGTCATGGATGTGGCCTATTGTCCAACACATCCTCCTACCATGGCCAAATGACATGATGTATTTCATGCATCCCTTTTAACGAAGTACATAAAGGACCCTTCACATGTACTCTCTTCAATGTTAGTACAACTATAGGATGATCTTTCTTATAAGGAGAAACTATTAAAGATCATAGATCATAGAGAAAATGTTTTACAAAATAATACAATACCCCTCATCATGGTGTTGTATAGAAACCACAATTTTAATGAAGCAATGTGATAATTGAAGGAAGTGATGATGAAATGATACCCACATCAGTTTTCGTGTGGGAAAAAGGAATTTCTAGGGAGAAATTCTTTTAGGGGGGATAATTATAATGACCAAAAATTTAATTAATTAAAATTCCTCCTGATCAAATTAAATGTCTTATTATTGTTATATAAAAAGTGAACCTCATTGGTTTTATGTATCTATATTTTAAAATACCATTAAAAATTATGAACGTAGCTAATATAGACATTGAACAGTGTTATGATGAATAGTATAAATATAGGTCTTTATCGAATCCAAGTTACTCAGATAGAGGATGTAATGGAATCATTTAGTAGACATTCCCTGTAAAAAGCACACTTGATAGAGATTGTAATAGATTTGGCGTTATTGGGCTTCACTCTTGACTAATTCAAATACAAGCATGAAAGTGTAATGCTTGACCTGAACTGAATATGGGAGAAGTTGAAGTTAATAGAGATTACCACTCATGTAATTTTATTCAAGCCACCCCAAGAGTCGGTCACCATTGGGTACCTTTCCCTAAGGTCTAATGAGTATGTTTTACGGGGTTATGTAGTAATACCCTAGTACTATGATTATATACATAATTACTGTAATGAGAATATACATTTTTTTACAATTGTTACTTTGTAAATATTTTTTAAAGAACAAATAGTATTTTTTAGCTAATGTTCAATTATGAAATCTATTTTGATATATTAATGGATTTTAAAATTTAATAATATTTTAATAATATATTATTTTTAGTAAATTAAATTTAATTAATTATAAATTATAGTATATTTTTTAAGAATACAATTGTTATTATTATTATGGTTTGAATGCTATTTTTGTCAAGACAAAAGAATTCCCAATAAATGTCGGTTTTTATTTTTAAAGTGCATATTCACATATTTAAAATGATAATTGGATATAATGAATATTATATTTGAAAAAAGGATGTCAAAATTATCCAATGGTTAATTTTTCATAATTTTCTAAGACATTTTAATTTTTGTGTTAATATTTAATACATTTTAAATATATAATGTGTTTTATGTTCACATAATGACCCAATAGTGATGTAATAAAATACAATGAACATCATGATACACCAATATATGTTTAATATTATAATATTGTAATTTTGGGTTTTTTGATTTATTTTAAAAAGCATTACTAGACCCATCAAGACTTATAAAACAATTTGTCTTTTAAAATTGTTTTATTTGAGAGTATGAAACACCTCCACAAAAGGAACCATATTATATTAAGATGATTGGCTATTTTACGTTTAAAATATTGTGTTTCACTCCCCTTAGAAAAAATATATTGGAAAAAACCATGGTCTAGTTTGTGTTTTTGATTAGTTTAATGTGTGGTGTCCCAAACCTAAATAATAAAGAATTCCTTGTCCTTTCCTATATATATTCACCAAGATCCCAATTCCACTTCACGAAAAGACTTTGGAGTTCAACCAACCTCTTCCCATATTTCTCTAGAGTCCTCCCAATCTTCCACAAGCTCCCATGAAGCCTCTAGAAATTCTACACAAGCATTTGGGATCACACATCCAAGTAATGGATTTCATCCTTTCTCCTTTTGGTCCAATTTTCTTTATGTTGTTATCCCATTTTTTCAATTATAAAATTTGGGGTGTGATTTCTCACCTCCCCAATAAATCCCTTATTAGTTTTTAATGATGAGGGTCCCCATTTTCTCTCATTTATTCATCCCATGTACAACCTTTACCATGCCAAAATTTCATGAGTGATTTCTCTCTCCTCTTTTACATCCAAGTAATTATTTTGTATTGGGAATCTAAATTAAATTCTGTTTAAAAGGACTTGTGTATATATGACCTCATTAATATCAATTTCATGTACATATGATGAGACACCCATTTCCTTCTCATCAAACATTTTTAGGAATCCTTATATCACACCGTTATGTTGCCAAAATTGCACACCATTTTTCCAATCCAAGATCATTTTGTAGTGAATACGGTACCCATGTCTCTATCAAGGGTATTCACCAATATTCACATATACATATTTAATGGTAATTTCACGTATTTATTTAACCTTACTCAATTGTGGAATAAATTATGATTTTGATTTATTCCATGTTATATGATCTATGTGGCACACTAATGCATGGAATGAAATGTTTAACAAGGGTTCTCCCTAATAGCACTCTATAGAAATCGATAATGTATTATATCCTGATACATCATGTGAAATAAGTGTTTAATAATGATAATTAATGTAAAATTAGGGTTTACTCATGATTCATGTGAAATGATGGTTTACTCAGGCTCCATGTGCAATGAGTCACAGTTCATGCTAATTCCATATTATGTATTGTTTCCATATTTCCATGTTATGACTGTCATGATTTATTATGCCCTTATGTTTATTTTTCTATAGGTTTCCGCTGATATTCGTATTTTCTAATATGTATTGTATTCCTTATATTATTCCTGTTTATTCCCTTACTTAGATTTATATCTCACCCTTTTCTTATTCATGTCCTCAGGTTATCCCATGAAATTCAAAGTACCAGGGAATGTAGTGGTCATATAACGGATGATTTCAGTAACGATGTGGAATTCTATGTCTTATGTTGTTATGTAATGTTCCTAAGCCCTAGTTACTCTGGACCTCTTGATCATCCATTTTGTATCTAGTGTAGATTTTATGTATAAATCATTTTTATGTGTGTAATAAAGAGCAGGGTTGTCATATGATTATCATTGTGCGAGTAGTTTGCTTCCATGACCTGTAATATTCTTTGGTGTTGTGATACCTATGTTTATATTTTTTAATGATTTGATTTTTGATTTATACTTGATATACATTATTATACATGAAAAAATATATGGAAAATATGATGTTAAATTGATTTACTTGCTTTTGTTTATAATGTTGGAAAATGGAAATGTTTACAATGATTTCTAAAAAAATTGTTTACTAATTAACATTCCATGATTTATTTTAAAATAAATATAATATATAATTTTTTACAGAGAATTATTATAGAACACCTATTTGGGATCATACTGATCATGTTTTCTCACACCCTCTACATTTCTTCGGTGGTGCATATTCATTTGTTTGTCTTCCGGTTCAGGGAAAGGAAAGAGTCCACAATTAAGAGGATTGGCTCTTGTCAAATGGTTGGGTATAAAGTGGTTTGATTGTTGGAGTTAATCCATGCCATCATTGGGATTAGATATTTTGGTTTTATACCTGTACAATTTGGGCTTCCCTTTTATATTTTTTACTACATTTTCAGTTTTCTATTTCCACAGTTATTCTTACTGTTATGGAATATATATCATCTTAGTCATTTTTTGTTCCTTTTTTAATATATATATATATATATATTCCATGTGGTTGTTTAATTTGGATAGTGAAATTATCTTAATATAGTCATTCAATTCTTGGGTGATTGTCTCCAACCAACAAGGGATCAGAAATTCCCTTCGTGTATGTTTTTCTGTTGGTGCTACCTCCACACCCATGTATTGTCACTGAATTGTTCCTTATATCTTATTTGAAGATGTACATATGTGGTCTATCGAAAATACTAAACATATATACTGTATAATAAAAATTAAAAAGATCATATAAATTACAACCATTTGATGTCATTGACATATGAAGAATGAGTACGAGGAATAAGGGCACTAATATAATTAATGTTGTGTGGTAGAATCAAAAATTTGAGGAGGCTACATGGGAACCTAGGGATGCGAGGTGGGGTTATTAAAATGATTTATTTTACATTGTCTCAAAATATAATGGGGAAAAAATTATTTATCTAGGGTTACAATGTAAGTGCACGTGACATTAGAAATTATATTTCATTAATTAACAAATAATTGAGAATATTTTATTGATTGATACACCAAAAATGAAAAGAATATTTTTACTAAATAAATTTATTACTTATTATATGGAAATTATAGCAATTAAATTTTAGATTATCAAAGTAGTTATCCTCTTATAAAATACTATATATAAATTTATAATAAAATAAATCAAAATATATTAATCGAAAATACATATCTTAAATTGTTTCCCTATAATTTTATATGTTTTTGAAATTAAATAATATAAATGATTTTCATATTTTTAATAACAAAAATAAAATTATTTAGTGGGTTCAACATAATTATATGTTTAAATTTTTAATATAAATATTAGTACCCAAGAAAAAAAAATTACTTTTCAAACAATGATATTTTTTAAATAATGTGTCATTTTTATTGATTTCATATTTAATATATTAGAAATAGTATATAATTATTAAATGTATAAGAAAATTATAAAAAATAATTGTAATTAGATATATATAGAAAATAATATTAAGATCAATAAATTAATAAAATTTCATTATATACAAAAGAATTGTGTATCCTATTATATGTTTTAATTTAAATGATAAATCTCATATCATTAGAAGTTGAATTATATTTTATGGATTTGAAATATGGATTGATAAAATTAATATTTTTTAGGAATGTAAATCATATATTTATTGTTGTATATTAAAAAACATATCTTATATTTGATCAAGATTATTAGGTTTTATAATTTGAAATATAATTTTTCTCCAATATAGCTAATGGATTTTGACACATAACCCATATAGATTACCATTCTTATATTGGAAATTAATCCATAATGTCCCACTAGATTCTCGACACCTAACCCACCTAACTCTTCTGAAATACAATTCTTACCTGTTATTGAATATTATTTTCAAATTATTTGTCCCTCATTCTCACCAATTAAAGGAACTAATTTCCACCCTTTAGAATCCACAAATATAATCCATTCTTTATATAATTATATGAAAAATTAATATATTATATATCCCTCTAAATTATTTTATTCCTTAATATAGTGTAACATAATTTCTAAAAATAGATATAAAATCTTTTAATATTATTATTCAATAAATAATTTTTTGATCTATTTAATAATTGTAATAGACTAATATATTTATATCAAATGATATATAAATAATTAGTTCATAAGTTAAATAATTTATATCTATCTATGTTCATTTTAAATATAATTCACTATATGCATATCATTAATAAATCATTCCTTCATAATATATGGAATGAATATATATTAATGTGTGATCTGTAATGAAAGAAAGGTAAACAATATAGATAGAAATTTTAAAATAAATGTTAAATGTATATAAGTGTATGATAATATAATAATAAGCTATTAATCCCATAAATGTTATATTATAGATCATAAACATGATTTTTGGATCAAAGAATGGAAAATTTATAAGACATGAAACATAATGTAATTAAAGAATGTGCGCGATAGGAGAAAAAAATGTCATAAAACATATGTTTGTAACAAAAAAATATTTATAAACAAACATTTCCTTAATCAATGACCATATAAAAATCTCCCTTAGTGGATAGGTTTTGGTCCAAATTCCATCATATATTTATCAAAGGTTCACATACATGTCTATTATAGTTGACAATATCCCTTATTGGACATTGTTCACTCACTATTCTGGTCCTTATTGAATCAAGAGATATTCATATTTACCTTAGTAATTTGTGAAAAATACAAGTATTGTTCACCCAATAACATAAGAATAATCCATTACTAAGTGTGAGACAAGATAAAAATTTATTCATTATATGTCAAAACCTAAAGGAATAATATTGTTTCTAGAAGTATTTAAATATTTTATAATAACATAACTAATGGAAAATAAATATGATTATTAATCATCACTATATCATAATCTAGACCACAATGAAAATGAAAATGAAATTTTTCATCAGATAATATTGGAAAAAATGAAAGTACCATAAAAGGATGGTATCATAAAATTAAATTACATTTAAATAAGATATGGAATATTTATTAAGAAAAGTACACATCACATTTTTAAATTTCTCCTCTAAAATTATAAAATTTCAAATGTTTTGTTAAAAATAATTTATTTTAACTAAAACTATAATTCTATAAATTACTTCTATAAAAAAATTTTGGTCCTTATGTCGGTAATTTTTAAACCATGTACACTACAAATAATGTTTTAACATTTTTGATAAGATTTGAAATGTACCTCATTTAGAAAATCAGAAGAAGGATAAATTCAAATCACTTTTAAAAACTAGAGTATAATAATAAATGAATTTAAATAATTACATTGGAATGATAATTTGTTTCATAACATTCATTAGAAAATCTATACATGGATAATTACTAATTTTTGAGTAATGAGAGAAATGATGTCAATGTTTTCTAATAACATTAACTTGGAATACTGATATAATAAAGAGATTAATTCAAAGAAAAATAATTATGTTCCCATAATATTAAGAGGATATTAAAATCCATGGTTTCAATGAGATAAAATTCATAAAGCCTCATAATAAAAAAAATATTTAAAAATCCTAAATAATAATAATATGGAAACAATAATCTATTTCCTAATTCTGTAATTTCATAAATATTTATATATTAGTTTGTACAAAAATTTGAAAACTATTATAATTTTATAAAATTGTAATAAAAAATCATATAACATCATATATTATCCAAATTATAAGTGTAACCCCAATTAATATACAATTCATTATTAATTTCACCATTTTATATTGATTACTATATCAATATGAAATAGAATGTCAGTCCGGTAGTTATTGTCATTTATCATGATAATGGTTAGATAATCTACAGAATTTGGAACATGATATAAATATAAAATATTAAAATTATATATATTTTTTATTTCATCCATAATATTTAATATAGAATAATTACTTACACTATTTGTGTATATGGTCGGCTATATATACACATTATGGAAATTACAATTTTTTGAAGATCCTTAAAAAATTATTGTAGATAATTGTTAGTCATTATAGATAATTAATTTATAATATATATTTTATGTTTATTAAATTAATCATTATTACCATTAACATATATTAATAATTACTATGAATCATATCTCTTCGTGGAGGTTTTAGTACTTATGTACACTTTAGTGATGCTATTCCTTTCCAATACATGAAGAGAAGGTAGAAAATGATTCTTAAATCATAATAATAAAAATTTTGTATAGTTAAATAAAATTATTTATTTAATTTTCAATACATTTACATTAATAAAAGGGAATAAAATAATAAATAAAATTAAAAAGTGTCTAATAAGAGTTTCACCTCTTCATTTACAATTTTCTTTCAGCTTATACATAAAGCAAAGAGATGGTGGTGTGTTTTGAAATATTCAAAAGCTCATAGATGTGGTAAATGAATCTAGGATTTTATTTCGGGATAAAATGTGTTATCAATAAAGATCAATATCATATTGAAAAGTAGAAAATGATGTCCCCTTTTATAAGTAAGGGGAGCGGCACTAATGAAATTATGAAATTTTAACAACATAATTTAATTAATTTTCATGGGAAATTGTCTACAATTATATATATTCCAAATATAACATTATGACATTAGAAAATCGAGTAATATATTATATTATTGTCAATATTTATTTTATAATCAACCTTTTATTTTTTGTCTTATAACACAATTAATCCAATTTAAAATTTTCACAATAACAATGTGTTTTACTCTTTATGGGTAATTTTTTTAATAATAATACTTGATACGTATATAGGATTATGGTTGATATGTTACCCCATATCTCATTGAGAGAGTTGAAGATAATTTTTTATGAAATTTATTCAAATTAATAAATTTTTTATATTTTAAATTTTATTTATTGTCATTTTTTTGAACTATTCAATTAATATTAAAATGGGGACAAAAATAACGCTAATTTACTATTACATAATACTTTCAAAAATTCCAAATAGTTTATATTTATCGACAAAAATCAACTAGTTAAATAAATCCATAAAATATATTTACTTTTAATATTTTTAAATATAATTTATTTAATTTTTATATTAATTGAATAAATACTATGTTAGCATATAATAAAAATTAAATGTAATTATTTAATTATGAAAAATTCATATTGATATACCTATAAAAAAAATAAATCATTAAAATAAACATTTAGAAACAATATTGTCATCTATTTATCTTTATGTTAAAATATTAACGATATATAAGAAAAGATAATGAATTTTTTTATATATTTTATTCATGAACTAATAGAGAGTACATAATCTATGAAAAATGGAACTGTGTGGCCTTGTATTTGGGACTCTAATATAAATTCCATAAATCCAATCCTCCAATAGGATAAAAGCTATTATTTGAGAACTTTCAAATCATTATCCACATGTTTTTAACATTTTATACACATTATACATATAATGAAGATAAATCAATTCACCTAACTTAATATTTATAAAAACGAAAAATAAAAGAGATTCTATTTTTCCCAATAAACATAAGAAAACAATAGGGGTCAAATTATATACTTCTAAAAATGATGGTTATTATGAAAATAATACCAACATAGGAATTGGGATGAGTTATAGTTCTATTTTGTTTTAAAAATATTATGGATTGTAATAATAAAGAAAATAATAACTCATTTTTTATAGTGGGCTAGGGAATAATGATTCCCAAGTCGACTCCATATATTCTCACTCTATTAGAATATAGATTTTCATTAAGCATGTAATATTTATGAAGGACCTCTTAGAATTATTTTTGGAATTTTATGCATTGTAATATAAATTTTATAGGGCAGTATGGTTCATTTAAATTGCACCATAACAACTATATATTATTATAAGGAGTATAAATTTCTATATAAATGATTGGATTATTACTAAATAATCACATCAACTCACAGTAGAATCTATAATGTAAAACAGAAGAGATCATCAATGAAAAATTACATCAACATCACTATATATTACTCTTGGATATACTATAGGTTATTATTTAAATTATTCAATTGATAACATCATAAATAATTAATTTATCTATATGTGGATATATACTCAATAACATATTGGAACATGCATGTATCTATAGTGATTTCATAATAAATTCATCTATGGGATTAAAATTATTAACTACTTTTATATAAGACATGTATAACAATATTCTGGTAAATCATTCATGAAATACAATATATGTTCATCTTTTGAGAATTTTTCAATACTAAGATTTATTCAATGAAATTTTACTGTCATAATCACAATGCACTCACACTATATTTGAAGCATCAATGTCAAGACCCTTGTTGAAGAAAATAACATCTAATAATAAATATGAAATATAATTTTCCTTTATTCAATATTAATTTAAAATTTCATCATATATATATATTTGTAATCATATCATAAAGTTCAATTTAATTTTGAAATTTAACTCCAATTTAATATCATACAATCCCTCATAAATATGAATTAATTAATTCATTAATTTTTATATAAATTTTTTAATTATATATTAACTCTAGTGAAAATGTTGGAGAAATATTGGTAATTATGATGCATTGAAATTCCAAAAATGAATTCTTCAGTGTAGGTATTGGTTTGTAAATGGAAACATAAAAAAGAATGATAAAAATGTAATATTTATTCAATTTTTTTCCAATAAAAATATACTAGATCATGAATATTACAGTTTTTCACAAATATTAGGTTCTATAACCAAAAAAAATTGAGGAATAAAAAAGAAAATACATAGATCTTTAATTGACGTAATGTTTCCCCAAAAAATGATCTCTATAATAGTATGTATATAAATAGAAATTTTTTTCTAAATTAAATAAATAAAAATAAATCCTAAGTTGGAATACTTACATAAATAAATATAGAACAAATAAATACTCAAACAAATATAATTCTATATTTCCCTTTAAGTTAATTCATTATTATAAAATTTGTGGGGGTTTATCAGTGTCAATATCAATGAGTAATAAAATTAAATTTTTCGATCAATATTCATATACCTAGTAATATCCAAATTTATTATTATCCAAAGCCCAAAAAATTTAATAAATACATTGTGAGATATTAAATATAGAGTATTAGATTATTTTTTTCCAATGTTGTCAACATTTTTTGTGAAACCATGGAGGAATGTGCGGAATTATGTTAAAACACATTCATTGGTTAGAAATATTGTTATTAAACATCCTTTCTAATCAAAAATAAATTTATCCCAAAAAATTCTTAGTCTTGTATAAATAATATAGTACAAAATTATAATATCATAAAAATGATAAAACAAAAAAAAAATTATTTTAAGATCTTTTTTTTTGTATTAATCATACCAGATTGCAATGATTATGTAAAAACGGTGTAATCATGTGAACTGGTAGGATGAGTAGTGGGTTTATGTTCATCAATATTAATTATATAGACAAGGAATCATATACTATCAGATTGATGACATATAAATCATGTATCATCACATCAATATTTCTTTTTATTGGGCATTCTAATTAATTCATCAACATATTTGAAACAAAGAACATCATTTGAATTACTACCAATTTAACATTAAGAATATAATGAACATTCATAGAATAATGAATAAACATTATCCAAAAATCACATATAAATTTATCTAAAACACTAGCATTTGGATCTAAATAGTTTATCATTCTTATAAGATAGTTCTTATTTTAAAAAAAGGTCTTATTATGTGAAATATTACATCAATTTTGTTGAATTATTTCTTACGTTTTATATGTATAAACACAAGTATCATGCCTCTTTATCAACAAATATATTGGTTACTAAAATCATTATGTGGAACCATTTTATATGTTATAACTTGTTTTTAAAGATTCAAACATTGTTTATAAAAACTATTTCTAGGATAAAAAATATTATTTGGAAATATATTAAATTATGATTTGACAAATTTGGTAAACAATATCTATTTAAAAATCATCAAAATATCCTTTGGAGACTACAATTTCACTCAGGTATTCATATTGATTATAATGTTGTAAAAATTATATTCTAGAAAAAGAATAAATCCATATTTCAACAATGGATTTTATAAACCAATCTGTATTATCTTTCTCTTAACTGTTTCACCATTCGATTGACTAAATTTTGAAACCATAACTATATAAATCACGTATGTGTGCTTCTTTATTTTTGATCTGTCATAATTATTAGATAAATCTTATTTTAGTATTAATTAATTATCTATAATATCTACCAATTGATTAAATAAAACTTATTAATCTTCATTATAATGTCAATAGAGTTCATAATGAATGAATATGGCCTTATTGGAATATTCAACAATCATTTCTAATGAACACTCTATAGAAAAGACTAACCAATCATTGATAATGTCAATTTTCATGGAAGCTTTTATATAAATAAATTTACCACATGGATATAAATAATCTTCAATTAGTTCATAAATTTTATTATAATTTTATATCATACATTAATATGAACAACGCCATGTACATTATAAATTATTTCCTCACCAGAAAAATTTTGATATACCCGTTTAACCATAAAAACATTATACTATACAATAGTCTATAATTCTTGTTCTGGCCTATGAAATATGACATCTCCAATATCTATTTTAGAAGAAGACTCCTCTCATGTCAAGGGAAATTGAATGATTCCCCCATTCATTGCAGTGTTATTCTAATCCTACACATTACATCACCTCGAACTAATTAAAATATCTGAAACACCAATATAGTATAATTATAGAATTACATCCAAATAAGGTACTCATAAACCATCATAAAGATAATTAATAAATTTTTATCCCTTTATATTCAAGAACTATCCTTATTCGAGATCCTAATCTATATACAAATATTCCTCCTCATCATATATATAGATTATCATACCAATTGTTGTGAACTTGAGGTAAATTCTTTTTGACTGTTATAATAAATTTTTTTTGAGTAAATATTAGTTCTGAATGAATAAATGTAGTCATATCTCTCTTATAGAGAAAATGAGAAACCAACAATTAAAATATATAAAATATGATGTTTTCAAAATTATATAAATAGTGATTATTATTCACTAACATATACCAACAAAAAATAAATTTTATGGTTCTCAACATCAGAATCATTACACACATATCAATAAAGAATATTATGTCTAAAAAAAGTTCCTGAACAATAAATCATTCTAAAAGTATAAGAACTATACCATATAATCTGTCTCTAAATAAATTAGAAACATATTCCTCATATGTGAGTATACAATCAAAATACAAAAAATGAAATCTATCATGTTTATATTATCATGAATCTTTCTCAAATTGATTCAATCAACTCCTCAATTAGGTAATTATGAAATTATATATATATATATATATATTAATTTCTAAAATAGAAAAATTTATCTTGGTATACCTTATATGATATGACAACATATGTATCATTGAAACTATATTATTTATTCTCATTAAATTCATATAACTCTTCTCTAATTATTTTTTTCATCAAAAAAATAATTTCACCCATCCTTAGAAACTCTTTTCTTATTTTAATAGAAGATTCATCTTAAAGGTAAATTTAAAGCGATAGGCATTCAATCTAATACCATATATTCTACATATAAAGGCCTATTTTTCTTTTGGAATCTCAAAATGTGTTTATACATTCACATTTATATTACGGAATGAGAATTCTAATTTTTGGGTGTTCATATATTAGGGTTCAATAAATATTTAGATATCAAATGTTTAAGATGGACGATGATCAATGTTTTGAGAGAGAAGTTATTTAATATTATTTTTATGTGAATGTAATGTATTTCAAGAATAGTATTCAGATGTAACATTTTTTAGTTTTTATAATTTAAAATATAACATCATATATGATGAAATATGAAAATAAAAACTGTTACCTAATAGAATTGTATATTAATCAATCAATGGAAATAATCAAAATAAAAAAATATTGATTTAAACATATGTAAAGCTAATAATTATTAAAACTGAAATTAAAATATTTATATAAAATCAAATAATCATAATTCTCTCTTAATTAAATAAATTAATTATGTTAAAGGTGGATTTGTGAAAATATTTTCATGTCGAATACAAATATTAATATATTCAAATGATATTTCTAGGTTTTTTACAAGATCTCATAGAAAATGTTGTGTGTGATCAATATGACTTGTCCTATGATGACTGAGAAAATTTATAATAATATTATTATCACTAGTATTATCTAAAAAAATTGAATATGGCAATAATTATGTCCAAATTCATGAAGGTTATGTCTCATCCCTCACTCTTATACAGTCTACTCATAAAAGATATATATTATGTCATAGAACTAGAAAAAGAAAAAGAATGTTCCATTTTACTGAAACATAAAACTAGTTACATTCTAAAAATTTTATATGTTTATGTGTTTAATTTTAAATCCAAGGTACATTTTCCAAAATCAGTATCTGAATGTACAATTAATTAAAAATTGATAAGGAAATGATAGAAATTAATTATATTTATTTATATATTAAATCAAAAAATTATATCATGATGGGAATATTTTGGGTTTGATGGAAATACTTCACAATGGATTAATTCAAACAAAATGTATGTTCTACTAGAAATTTGGTATTATACACATCATATCATACCATAATATAACATATTTTCCACAATTTTTCCAACATCATCAAAATCATGTGTTATATTGATAAATATATGGTTTTATGTATTATAATTTTCAAAACCTACATTTTAAGAAAATCAATATTATATTTTCATTAATTAAAATATTTTCCAATATCATATTAGTAATTAAGAAATATAAAAAATGAAATTAAGTTCTCACATAATAATAATTTGAAAAAAAATTTACATATTTTTTAAGGAATCAATAAAAATCACCGCATTTGAATGTAGAAAATAACATTATCTATATAATTTTTTTTTGAGAAAAATAATATAAGATGTGTTTTATTGAAATTAATATAAAATTAAAATAATAATGTAAAACCATTTATCCAAAAAACATATGTAAATATATAAAACTATGACACTGGGATTTTTTTATGTAAAATATTTAATTTAGTAATATTAATATATAATTGTAAGAGGAGTATTTCCAAGGATTTCCAAAAATACATATTCCAGAAAATAACAATTTAAAATAAATTATTTTAATATTACATGTTATTATATATTATTACCTAAGAAAAAAATGTTAAGATGAATCAAATTGCGTCTAGAATGGAAATCCAGATTACATTTTCTTCATAATCCATTACATCCAATTTTTTTTAATCCATTACAACTGTCTTGGAAAAATATCTAGTGATTATACTGTGACAATATTTCTTAATTATAATGACCCAATTGGAACTAATATCACTATAGTTTGAATGTGTTTCAATTAATTTCAAAATGTCATTTTATTAAAATGATTATTTCATATAATATTTGTCATGACCAATCCTCAGGGCATGTGTTGTGACTACCACAAGCCCGCCTTCCATAGGCCAGGGGCTGGCGACTATCACTAAGGAAGTAAATCCAATAAAAATTGAAAGCATTGTCGTTAATAAGTAAACAAAAGAATAGAGTACACATGTTAAGTAAGCACAAAGTAAAACTGAGTAAAAAAGTAAGTGCTGAAAAGTAAATGGGCTAGTATACAAACCCAACTGAATGTACAGTGCAACTGGAAAAGGAAATTACAACAGTAGTAATGTAAATCAGGAACCACTATGTTTTTCTTCGGGAATCCCAACCGAAGGGTGGGTACAGATGGTCTCCTCGGCACCTCGGGTCTGTCCGTCTGCTCCGTGCACACCACACTAGTTGGTCCACCTCCGGGTACCATCCACATCCCAAAGACCCATGACAGTCTCCTAGAGTCTATGATGGATAAACAAAAAAGAAAGAAACAATCCTGAAGAATCAACCAACCCTTTTAGGTATAATTCCATACTAATTACAAAGTTATCAATATCAGTTCGGGTCCAACTCTCGAGCCCCAGCACAACCCAGTCCACATTAGAAAGATATTCATTCACATCAAGATAATGATTTAATCTCAAGACTCATCTCACACAGGTATAAATCTTTCATATAGCGATAATGATGACCATATGTAGTCACTGATTCATTTATGCAATCAGACCCACACAGGATACAAGACCAGCTAAGTTGTTGTACCCATAGAGTATACAAGACCAGCTACTCTGCTAGACTCATACTAGATACAAGTACAAAGGTAAATATTGGTGGACCCACATAGGACAGAAGAATAGTGGTCATCTCCATCCAACCCACGTAGGATTCTAGTATGGTAGTTGTCGCTATCGAACCTATAGAGGATTGCAATACAGCAGTCGTTGCAGTCGCAGCCAGCTCTATTGTTCCCACACCCTGCAAGCTCGATTCTGAGAGGGTCTTCTCCTCAACCAAGGGGTTAGACACATCAACTGTCACAAAGTATAGATTTTATGTAACTTGATGTTCTCTCTCATCAATAGAAACCCAACGCAATAGACGGTGTGTCAATCAGACGCTCGGTCTGAGAGTTATTTGCTTTTTTGTTCCAGGGGTCTGGTTGGTTTTTAAGCTAAAACCAACCTGACAGTACTACAGTTGCATCCAAACCTCAAGTGGTTATTTCCAAATGAATTGTCTCATCAAAAGGTATTCAATGTAGTTTACGACATGCCAATCAGATGTTTGGTCCTTATGTTATAAGCATTTCCACTCCAAGGGCCTGGATGGTTTCAGATTCGAACCAATCCGGCCATACAAAAACATCGCCAAAACCTCGAGTGAAATATACTGAAATGGCCATATCGATACAAGAATTCATACAAAGATGACTCTACGTAAATCAGAGGTCCATAGCTCATGTTATTTGAAAAAGACTGAAAAACAGTACGAAGTGGGGGGTCTGGGCTCGGTCCGACCTGGCCCAACCCACCCTTGGTCGGCCCAAATCAGGTCGACCTGACCTAGCTTGGCGCAGTGCGGCCTGGCCGTTGCGGCTCGTTCCACGTGACCCGATGCGGCCCACCTAGGGGGGGTGTGGGCTTGGCCAATTGGGTGAGCAGGGGACGCGGCCCCTGGTTCCGTGAACATGGCACCAGGATGGCATCACTGGTCTCCCCAAATACCACGCGGTCGCGGGATCCGCTGCTCGCCGGCATGGTCGGTGCCACAACGGACTCCTGCTGGTGGCCCACCGGGGAGCCGCTTCCTCCAAGCGACTGGCCACCAGTGGCCTGCGTCGCCATGGTCTTCCGCGGGCTACCAGAGTCATTCTGGTGGTCCATTTTTTCTTTCATCTGCGCATGTGGTTGTCTTGGGATCTGAACCCCACTCTGAAGGCCCCAAACTGCCATTATGGCCCAGTTTGGTTGTCGTATAACACCCCTAGTATCAAGAACAAAAATAGTGGTGGGTCCAGATTTGTTCGTTAGTTCATACCCACCACGTTAGTTGTTCAAAACATCAACCAACAATTAAATTGGATGTTCGATAGTGTAAAACACATACATCAAGATTACAAAATAATTCCCCATACCTCAAAGTTGTTGTCGTATGTGGTCGATCCACAAAAGACGAGCGTCGTGGTAGATGGGTGTCAAAGAAGAACGATGTCTTTCCATCAACGATGGAGGAAGGGTCGTTTTCGTTGGGGACATATGCTGCATGACATTGAGGTGCCTCCGAGGAAGATGAGTCATTGGTAGAAGTTCATTGTGTTCATTTCCAGGGGTGTTCTTCATTGATGAATGGTGTTCTTCATCGATAAAGGATCAACTCTCCTTTAAGACTCCAGAGTCTTTTCCCAAAAGTTATTTTCCAACCAAAATTAAATAAGAGGCTCTCCAATTAATAGAATTGTCATTCAATTCATATTAATTACAAAGCGGTACCAAATAATTTAACACTGATATTAAATTTATTGGTCGTCACATTTAATAGGATGAGGGGGGTAGGAAGGCTCCACTATAATGAATATGTGTTGTTTTCAATGAAATAAACATGGGGTATTAATGGGGAGTTGTGGAGAGTTATGGGAGGTAGATAGTTCGGGCTCGTGTGGGGCCCACATAACAAATATCTACACTTGGGAGGAAACAACCAACTCCCAAAATAAAATTGTGTACCACACAATTTTATTTAGTTTAAGATTAATCCCCAAAAACTAAATTTCGACCCACATAAAATGAAAGTTTGGTATAGGTACCCTTAAGAGAATACCAGTACTGCGAGTTCATCGGTTCCCTTGTATTTCAATTCCGAGCACCAGTTCAAAAGATAGAAAAACCCACTCAATCGTTCATTGAACATACCCGAGCTAAACTTCAGAACATTATTCTGGGCACACCAGGCCTTGGAATCAAGTGCTGTCAGAAATTGCACACTCATAAAATACCAGATAATATTAAAAAAGTATGAAATTTACGGTTCTTTACATTACTTCCACCTCAGGTCTTTGCGTCCCTATAATTCTACAACATACACTAGGGAAACAAAAATGGGTATTGAGCACGCATCTGAGCCTCACACTCACATGTGCTCTCCAGAAGGTTCATGTGCTGCCAGCTAATGAACACTAGAGGAATCGACCATAAACGAAGGACTCGCTCCTATGGATCCTTGATCTCCACTAGAACCTCTTAGAATATCGCCTCGTCTTCGATGTCCAGCTCCCCTTGATCGATGATGTGGGTTGGGTCGTGCACGTATCTCCTCAGCTGAGATATGTGGAAGTCATCATGCACTCGGTGCAATAGAGGTGGAAGGGCCTGGCGGTAAGCCACCTCGCCTACTCTACTATGGATCGGGATAGGTCTGATGAATCATGTAGATAACTTGTCGCCCCGACCAAATCTATGTAGACCACATCGTGGTGAGACCCATAAGAATATGTGGTTGTCATCCTCGAACTACAGTGGTCTCTATCTCCTATCAGAATAGGACTTATGCCTTCTCTGTGCAGTCCTCATCCTCTCCTGGATGATATGAACCTTCTCTGTCATAGCCTGAACCATCTCTAGTCCTACAAGTGCTAACTCCCTAGTGACAGTCTAGCATAGAGGTGATCTGCAAGGTCAGTCGTACAGTGCCTCGTATGGTGCCATCCTGAATGTGGAGTTGGATCTATTGTTGTAGTAAAACTCCATCAATGGTAGGTGATCCTCTCAGATGAAACCACAGTCAAGGACACATGCACAGAGCATTTACTAGAGTGACTGAATGGTCCTCTCAGTCTGACCATCCATCTGAGGATGGAAGGCGGTGCTCAGACACAGCTGCATCCAAAATTCCTCCTGCAACCCCTTACAAAGCCTGAATGTAAAGTGAGGATCTAGATCATAGATGACAGTTGATGTAACACCATGAATCCGTACAATCTCTTGAATGTAGAGGTGTCCCATGCTCTATACCAATCCCTACTCATTGATCCGTATGAATTGGGCCGACGTGGTGAGTTGGTCTACAATCACCCAGATGGAGTTGTGTCCTTTGAATGTATGTGGAAACCCCATCACAAAATCCATGGTGATTCCATCCCACTTCCACTCCAGAACCTACAAGGGCTATACCAAGCTGGCTGGAATCTGGTTCTCCACCTTCACTTGCTGGAAAATGAGGCATCATGTAACAAACTATGAAACAACCATCTTCGTACACGTCCACATGTGCTTTCGTCTGAGGTCCTAGTACATCTTATCCACTCTAGGATGTACTGCTAGAAGGGAAGTGTAATACTCCATCAGCAATTCCTCCTGCAGTGAAACTGGTACCATGGTACTTCCCATGAAGAGGATGATGTGCCCCTCGCCTTCAGAAAATCCATCGAGTGAAAGGCTTGAAGATATCTGAGCATGTCGCGCCTCACAGTCATTGTCCCAGAGCTGTGCCTCTCTTAACTGTAGATGTATTGGAGGAATGACTGTGAGGGACTGTAGAAAGGCTGACCTATCTCTATCCATGAAGGTTGTCTGCAAAGCAGCTAACTGCTCAGTTTCCTCTCCATGTACCTGAATGCCCGATCTCCTGCTGAGATCATTAGCCACAACGTTTCCCCTCACAGGAGTGTAGAATATCTCAAATTCATCGTCCAGGAGGATCTTGAGCCATCATAGTTGTCTCAGTTTCATGTCCTTCTGCGAGAAAATGTACCTGAGACTATGGTGGTCAGAGTAGACTCTAAATCACATTCCCATCAGACAGTGCCGCCACATCTTCAGGGTGAAGGCCACTCCTGCTGACACCGGGTCATGTGTAGTGTTGTTTTTTTGGTGCTTCCTCCACTACAGTGAACTGTAATCTATCACTGCTCACTCCAACTTCAGGACACACCTGATTCTAGTTCCGGATGCATCATATTAAACTACATACCCTATGTCCTTCTCTGGTATCCTCAAGATGGGAACACTAGTCAATCACCACCACATCTCTTGAAAGCTCTGCTGAGATCTATCTGATCGCATGAAGGGTTTCCATTTCATCGTCAAAGCTGTAAGTAGTGATGCAACTCTGGAGAATCCTGGTACAAATCACCGATAATACCCAGCAAAAACTAGGAAACTATGCACCTCTGTCACGGTCCTAGGTGGCTTCCATGGAAGTACTACCTCGATCTTTACAGGATCCACTCCAATTCCCACCTCCGAGATGACGTTCCCCAATAAGTGAACCTCTCGAATCCAGAACTGGCACTTAGATAGCTTACCATAAATATCCAGATCTCTGAGGGTATACAGTAAAACACACCAGTGGTAGGAGTGCTCCTCCTCTGTAGTAGAGTATATTAATATATCGTTAATGAAGACTACGAAAAAAACAATTCAGGTGAGGCTGGAAGATCATTTCCATGAGACTCATGAACACTTCTAGAGTGTTGGTCATGCTGAAGGGCATATCCAAGAACTCGTAGTGGCCATACTGACACCTGAAAGCTGTCTTCAGCACATCCTCATCTCGAACTCTGAGATGGTGATAACATGACATGAGGTCTATCTTCGAGAAGCATCATTCTCCCTTGAGATGAGCTAAGAGATGCTCAATCTTCAAAAGTGGGTACATGTTCCTTATGGTCACCTGGTTCAGGCGACTGTAGTCTACACGCAGTCGCAAGCTCCCATCCTCCGTCTTGGATAACAAAATCGGAGAAGCCAAATGATAAACCCTAGGTTGGATAAATCTGTCCCCCTACAAGTCCTCCATCTGTACCTGCAGCTCACAAAGCTCACCGTGAGCCATCCGATATGATGGAGTAGATATCGGTGTTGTCTCGATGTACAGGTGTATGTAGAAGTCTGCCTCTCTTCGAGGAGGTAGTCCTGGAAAGTCATCATGAAAAACATCCACATACTGATCCACCACAACAGGAAAACTCAGACTCTGCACATCAACTGCTCCGAGGATCAGACTATCCAACTGATGCGTGATTGGATGCACTCTCCTCTACGTGATTCCATCCTGCGCTACAAATGCTTCCCTCTATCCATTGAAGGTGAACCTGGTCCCATCCGTGCAGACAGACCACACATTGGAAAAATAAAATCGATCAGAACATGGACTGTAGATAAACAGACCATACCCAAAATAACATCGTAAGGCCTCGATGTCACAATAAGAAAATCCCAGTCGAAGATCTCACCTCCTAGCGTAAGCTCACACTGCCGACACGAGTGCCTAATCATTGAGTCTACTCCCATCGGTGTCTCTACCTATAAGGATCGACCCAACGGCTCCGTCGGAATCCCCGAGCTACGAACAAGGGTAGCGGAAATAAAAGAATGACTCACACTTGTGTCAATAAGAACTACAGCAAGTGGGGAGTAGACACAAATAATACCTCGAATATATTAAGTTCACTATGGTCATAACCCTCGACTGCCTGGATCTGAGACTGCCTTTTCCCACCAACACCATGTGGTTGGGTTGGTCCTCCTGGGGGTGGTTGTGGTAGAGCCTCGAAACTTCATCCACCACCCGCTACTCGGCCAGCTCCTTTGCCTCGTCAGCCTGCCCCTTGCAGACCACCACTGTCGAACCACTACCTCTGCCTGGGATGTCCCTCCACTTTCTACTGAATATCATCCTGGAAGGTTGGTAAGTCACGATCCATGTGGCCCTGCCCACCACATGCATAGCTATGTCTTCTCCTCGCAAGGCTGGCTCGGTTTCGTATGCCCCGCACAAATGAACCTGTATCCTGAGGTTTCCCACCTAATGGCCTAGTCTGCTTGGACCCCTATGACATCTGTATAATGCTGACTATAGAAGAATCCTCTACGTGCCACCCTGCGGTGGGTCTTGCTGCTGGTGGTTGCTCAGCGAGAAAGATCTCCACTAAAAGTGCTCACTCCAGCACCCCTGCCTGTGTCGGGATGTTGATGGGAATTGTCGAAGCCCTGATCTTGTACCTCAGTCCCTGCTCGATGGACCAGGCCTTGAAGAATGGGTCTAGTACCATATCCATGGAGTATCATGTGAGATCAGTAAATCTCTCCATGTACTGAGCTATTATCATACTTCCCTTCCACGTATGAAGTAACTCCTAAATGTGCACCAGACAGAGGGTGGATGGAGCAAACTCCGAGCGAAAAAGACTCTCGAAGCCTATCCAAAGTAGATATGCCTTGTCATTCACCTAGAGAATTAGGCTCCACCATAAACCTTCTATAGGATGTCGTGGACTCAATATAAGGCACTGAAATGCTTAGCTGGTGTCCCTACCAATATGAAAACTCTAACAATATCCCCCAGCCAATCCTCAGCTTCCTGAGGGTCCATCTCTCCACGGAACCTGGGTAGAATCTATCGCTGAAACTCATTCAACAAACTCAGGTGCTGCACACTCTCTGCTGCTGGGGCTAGTAGTATCAGTGGTATACTGATAAGCGGTGCCGATGGTGCATCTGCTGTAAAGGGGCCTTACACCAAGGCCTCGTCGTTCAGGGGGCTGCCATCTCACACGTAAGCTGGAATCAGGGATGGCTGCCTTAATGGGACATCCTAAATAGAAACAGGTGTGCAACGGTTAACCATTATACCTGGTGAGCTGACATAATGTAATAACAAAGAAATTTTTTTGAAAGAAAACACACAACAAATTAGTGTTTTCGTGTACTGAGTCAGAAATCAAAGGTCAGAGTCTTGGTGTATGGATACATCAGTCGTTGCACTAACACTGGACTCCCTGGTCTGAAAACAACACTCATAACTCTTAACACTATTTCTTCACAGATGGGAAAGATCAGAGTCTTGTGTTTTAAAGTAGAACCAACCCCTCTGATACCAATTTTTCAGGACCCGTCCTCAGGGCCCGTTCCGTGACCACCCTAAGACCACCTTCCAAAGGCCACAGGCTGGAGACTAGAACCAATGGTGTAAATATGATAAAAAGAGAAGGAGTAACCATTGTATAAGAAAACAACACAACAGAGTTCACATAAAAAGTAAGCACTATGTAAAACTGAGTACAAAAGTAAGTGCTAAAAAGTAAATGGTCCAGTATACAAACCCAACTGAATGTACATTACAACTTAAAAGGAAAGTACAATAGAAATATAGTAAAGAAGCAACCGCCAAGTCATCCTACGGGAATCCCAAATGAAATGTGGGTACAGATAGTCTCCTCAGAACCTCAGGTCCGTCTGTCTGCTATGTGGACAAATCACTAGGTGGTCCACCTTCGGGTACCGTCCTACTCTACAAGAGTCCTCCACGATCAATGTTGTCTGTCATTTGAATCCAACACAACCTATTGTAGCCATAGCCCATTCAGGGGTGAGTATACCTTACTCAGTATGGACCCCAAGACCCATGAAGGTCTCCCAGAATCTACGAAGGATAAACCAAAAAGGAAATAAAAAATCCTGAAGAATCAACCAACCCATCTTAGGTATATTCCCATACATATACATAAGGTATCTATTTCAGTTCAGCTCCAACTCTCGATCCCATGAACAACCCTGTCCACGTAAGAAAGAGAGTCAATCAAATAAATATAATGATTGAAAGTAATGACTAATCTCAAAATGGTATACATATTTTGTATAGTTATAATGATGAACATATGTATTCACTGATTATCTATGTTTTCGGACCCACACAGGAAACAAGATCAGCTAAGCTGTCTGAACCACACAGGATATAAGACCTGCTACTCTGTCGGACCCACATAGGATACAAGTACAGAGGTCAATAATGTAAGACCAACATAGGATACAAGAATAGTAGTCATCACCATCGATCCCTAGGAGGATTCCAGTATGTTAGTCATCGCTGTCGAACCCCTAGAGGATTCTAGTATAGTAGTCGATGCAGTCGCAGCCAGCTTAGGGTCCCTACACACAATACGATCGATTCTGGGGGGTCTTCTCCTTGGGTAAGGGGTTATAAGCATCAAATGTCATAATATCTGCAGTTAATGTATCTCAATGATCCTTCTCGTCAAAAGAAACAAAATGTGATAGACGGTGTGTCAATCAGACGCCCATTCTGAGATTTATTGACTTTTCCGTTCCAGGGTCCCTGTTGTTTTTTAAGGTAAAACCAACCCGACCGAACATCAAATACATCCAAACCTCATGTGGAGTATTCCAAAAGAACATTTTCATCAATGTTTATTCAACGTATTTTACAGCATGTCAATCGGATGTCTGGTCCTTAATTTATATGTGTTTCCTCTCCAAGGGGCCGGTTTGTTTCAGGTTTGATCCAACCCGGCCTTACCCAAACGTCACCTAAAGCTCGAGTGTAATATACTGAAATGACCTTCTCGATCCAAGGATTCCTACGAAACTAACAATGCGTCGTTCAGGGGTCCATAGCTCATGTTATGGACCAAATACTGAAAAACTGCCCGAAGTGGGGGGGTCTGGGCCCAGTCCGACCCGACCCAACCCACCCTATGTCGGCCCGGTAGGGCATAGCCCAGCCTAGCTAGCACGGCTGTGCCCGGCCGGGGGGGGGGGGGGGTGTACAGTCTTGGTCAACTGGCCGAGTGGGGGATGCGGCATCCGGTTCTGCGAACGCGACACCATGATGGCACCGCTGGTCTCCTAAGATCCCGCACGGCCGTGGGATTTGCTGCTCGCTGCCACGGTGGGCTCCTGCCAGTGGTGCACTTGGGTGACGCCGCCTCCAGGTTGTCGGTCAGTGCTGGCCGCCACTGCGGTCTTCCGTGGGCCACCGAAGTCATTCTAATGGTCTGTTTTAGCTTCGATTTGTGCCTGCGGTCCACTCGGAATCTAAACACCACTGCAGAGGCCCCAAATCACCCTTATGTTCTCGTTTCATCATCTCCAAACACACCACGCATCGAGAACAAAAATAGAGTTGGGTTCGGACATGTTCGTTAGTCCATACCCACCACGTTAGTGGTTCAAAACATCACCAAAAAAGTAAATCCCATATTTGAGAGAATAAAACACATACAGAGAGATTACAAAATCATCCCACTACCTCGAAGTATTTGTTGTACGTCATCGATCTGTGGAAGACGAGGGTCGCGGTAGATGGGCATCACAGAATAATGGTCTTGTTCTGTTAATGATGGAAGACAGGTCATTTTTGTTGGTTATGTAGGATTCTTGATGTTGAGGTGCGTCCGAGGAAGAAGAATTGTTGGAATAAGTTCTTCACGTTTGTCGTTGGGGGTGTTCTTCGTTGAAGAATGGTGTTCTTTGCCGATGAAGGATCACCACTCCTCTAATTCTCAAGAGTCTTTTCCCAAAAATGATTTTCCAACCAAAAATAAATAAGAAGCTCTCCAATTAATTTAATTGTTATGAAATTCTTATTAATTCAAAATCGGTGCCATTTAAATTAACTCTGATATTAAATTTATAGGTTGGCACATTTAATGGGATGAGAGAGTTAGGAAGGCTCCACCATAATTAATATGTGGAGTTGTTAAAGAAACAAACAAGGGGTATTAATGGGGAGTTGAGGAGAGTAATGGGGGGGTGAAGGTTGGGGATCTGGTGGCCCCACCTGACAAATATCCACACTTGGGAGGAAATATCCAACTCACAAAATAAAATTGTTTACCAGACAATTTTATTTAATGTATGATTAAACACCAAAAATTAACTTTCGACCCGCATAAAATGCAGCTGCGGTAAAGGTCCCCATAATAGTATATGTGCGTTGTGAGTTCATCAGGGCCCAAAGATTTCAATTCCAAGAACTGGTTAAAAACATAGAAAAACTCGCTCATTCATTCACTGAATGTACCCAAGCTAATCTTCCAAAAAATATTCCGGGCACACCGGGCCTCAGAATTAGGTTCCGTCAGAAACTGCGCACTCGTAAATTTCTGAAAAATATTAAAAAAAATTCCTTGAAATTTATGGGTATTTACTATATTTATATCATCTAGTTATAATATTATATGGATTATGCAATATAGGTATTATCTACATATTATGTTAATTCCATGAAAATATCATATTTTACTTTAGACCTTATTTTCTAAAGAGCATCATATATGTCTTCTAAATTTTTTTTATAAAGGAAATTAAATTAATTTTATTTGTAATATATGTAATAACATTTTTGGATTTATAGTTTTCAATTCACTATAACATTATTGAATCAAATCATTTTCTAATTTATTTTAAACAACTTTTTATATTTTTCATGTCTCATATTGTTCAATGAATCTATCACAATCTCAATTTGAAATTATTTATGATATATTGTAAAACATTCAATAATTATTAGATTAACATAATAATTATATATCCTAAAATTTTTATTGAGAACTATAAAATATTTAATTATATAACATTATCCAAGAATGATACCTTCAATAGCCTTAAGATATAACATTATCTGATTTTTCATTGTTTTAATTATTGAAACAATTCATAAAAAACATTAAATTATAAAAAAATAGTTTTTCTATTATTTTGTAACTCCAATGGTTTATTTTTAAAAAAATGTATCATTAAAATTATATTAATAAATATAAATATGTATTAATAACATCATTCAAAAAATTAGAAGAAGTATTATTTTTAGATAACATAATTAATTTTATTTCCTAAATATTCCAATTTATTATTTCCAAAATTCAAATTATTTTAGTCATTCATGGTGATGAATAAGTATAATTAAGACAATATTTATAGAAAAATGAATTTATTTCCTCAATTTTAAATTCTCTTCTATGATAAATGTTTGTATAGTTTATTTTGAAATCATTTTTATTTAGAAAAGTTTTTCAAAAACTTATTAAAATAAAAAAATAAAAATTTTTAGATGAAATAAACCAATTGAAACCTATACAGATCATAAAAAATGAAGGAAAATATTATAGATGAACATGATAGTGTATATTGTCAAAAAAATCCAAGTGGATATCATCTGATTGTTTAGATGTAACAACCGTATTAATTTAATTAAATGACAACATATAATTCTTATATATAGGGGATGTATTATAAATTCTATACTGGTATTAATTAACATTGAAACCATTTAAAATTAAATTTCTCTTTTATTAACTTGATTGAAAAAATTATCAGAATTTCCAAGTATCATTTTCCAAATCCAGCATTATTTATTTTAATCATTTAAATAATTCAACATCAATTTAAATTTATTGAAACAGTATAATATATAAACAACTACATAATATGTTGACATAAAAATATGATATTTATCATTAAATATAAAACACATATTGTTATAAAATTAAAATTATGCCCCATAATCATATAGTTGTGGAATTATTATCATATTATACTTCATACATTGATTATAAAGAACATTTATGATCATGATTATGTTTAGATCCACCACTGATCCAACTCCAATGATCATTCCTTTAGGATTTTCGTCAAAAAAATTAATGAATCCAACCACATTTGAATTTTTATGAAAACATGAAATGTCTCCTGTAATGTCTCTTGAGTATCCACTATCAATGTGTCATATATCACTTTTTTCAATATGTATTTTTTGCAAAATATGCTATAAATTTTTTGTTTAGTACCAAAATATATTTGTGTACTAATGTGTTAGCTAGGTGTGCTCATGGAAACCATATATGTTAAAATTTACTTATTATATATAATTTAAATTATACATATTTCATATATTAATAGAATTGTTTGTATAACTAATATTAGGATTCCAAAATCCAATTTTTATTTTATTTTCGAAATTAATTCCACTAATAAACTATTATGCCTAGTTATTTTTTGGCTCATTAAGATAAAAATAATGTATTTTCTATATAACATAGGTTTTAACAATTACTATAAATACTTTTTTTTCTATTTTATGAAATTTTTTTTAAGAAGTATCTTCAGTGATCATTTTACCTTGGTTATGTTTGTATTAGATCTTTTTAATGATCTAATTTTGTTATGAATTATTAAATTTATGTTTCATATACTTTACATGATGAAGAAAAATCAACAAATTTTTATTTGATATAATTTTACTATTTTAGGAAAGCATCTATTTTAGTCAATATTTTATTATTAACATTATTAATAGATTAAATCATATTTAGAAGGGATTAATATTTTTCCTTATATATATAAAAATAATTATCTATTTGGAACATTAAAAAGTTTATGAATATCAAGTAGTTGTGTTGTATAGATTTACCTTAATTTTATTTTCCATAAATATATTTGATTTGATATTTCATTTCCCCTTTAATGAATTAAAATTTAAAGAGATTTTATATCATTCATAAACACTTCATGTGGCATTCACATATTTCATTAATTTTTTCTCACAATCATATTTCATTTTTGAATTATTTTATTTATTTTATATTTTATTATACTTTTTCATTTGTTTAAAAATATGTCTGATGTCCCCATTAATTTTAATTTATATAACTAGACATCATTAATTTTGTGATCATTATTTCTATAATAATTCTCAAATATTATGAAGCCTCATTTTTTCTTATAGTTCATATTGCATACTCTATCTAAATGAACCATTTCATCTATGAAGATTGAAAAAAATAATTACGTTAGGATATAACATCATCCATAACAATAATTTCCAATTCTAGAGTAATAAATGTGGTACATGGATTCTAAATAATTTATAATTATATAAAAATATTATTTATCTATCATTTTATCTTAAATATCATTAATGAAAATTTTATTCCCTTAATTGTTAATCCGTTAATAGGACTTTGATTTCGTTTAGCTTTTATTATTCCATTCCACATATAGTGTAAAACACTAGCTCTATGAAAATAAAAATATTGTTCTAGAAATTGAGTTCCAATGTTAGAAACAACATTTACTAATTATGTTAATATTTCATTCACATGAGTAATATAATATCTATCACAAATACTAAATTTATGAATTTTTAATTTAGCTTTCTTGTATCTCAATAGTCTGACATTATCAGTTCTTTAATGGTGTTTCTATTCATCAATGTCATAAACCACATGTTTTATATATGATAAAATGAGGATATGTTGTCTTGATACCATCTATATTACTTTGATTAAAGTTTTATGATATGTGTGAAATTGTATATAATTTTTCATTTCCCTTTCCTGATTAATCATAATTGTAATTGAAATTTATTAATGGAATAATTATTTAATATTTGTTTCATTTTTTTGAATAATAATTTTTTTGTTATTTTTACACAATTATTCATATTATCAATGAATTGGAAAAAAATTATGAGTATGTAAATCTATAGCTCCCCGATAGATAAATATTTCTCATGTTGAAAATTTTATTGGTTTTGGATTAGACTGTAAACATTTATTTACATGTCTTGGAATAATGAGATGAAATAATTTTTCATATTTCCATTATTATAAATTCAATCATTATAAATCAGTTTTCTGGTATTACATTTTGTTAATTTATTATTTAAAATTTCCATGGTTATGTTTTCAATGTTATATTATTGTTTATTTGTAATTATTTGATCATCATTCACTCTTACAGTATTGGGATAATTTAATTTTAAAAATGGATAGTGTTTTAGTTATTCACCATTTCATATTGGTAATGAGTTATTTATTTGTATCATCTACAATAAATATACCCTTACAGAGAATATAAAATCACCCTTTTATTAATTTTTTTTTTCCCAAACATACTTGAATGAGTTTTTTGATTGATATGTAAGGATATGATAATATTAATTTTTTAATTCTCTATGAAAAATCATTGTTTATATTATTTTTTCTATTGAATAACTAATTTTATGAGTCTATAAAGTTATCCAAGACTTGTAAAATGTCATGTTCGTTGGGGTGATATTCATTGATTATTATTGAAATATAATATTGTAGCCCTCGACATAGTGATTCAGAGGTCCCAGGTCAATATAGATTGTATAAGAGAATATATACTAAGATCTCGGGTTCTAGACATAGAAAAATGTATATTAGAGAACATTACCCTATGACTGATGTTGATGATACAAATGTAACAACAATAAAAAAATATTGGTGATGTAATGTTTTATTTCCATGAAATAAAAACACAGATATATATATATATACACTAAAAGTTATTGTGGATCTATAACATATATACTAATGGGTAATAACTCTAATAAGAGCACATTAGGATTTACCTGATTGCCACATGTTACATGAAAATAGGCCACACTATGAACCTGATTTGGCACTCCTAGGGGATATGTATAATATAATTCAAATATTTATTACCAACTATTATGACATATTTGGAAATAATTATATCCCTAAAGAAATAGTATTTATGATTAGGAGATTATTTGTCATTAAAATTTCTAATTTATCTTATTTTCTTAAAATATTTTTGTATTATATATTACGTGTCATAATGTTATAAAATAATCTTTCCTATTTCATTTATTAAAATAGATGATAACTAAAGGAATTGGAACCCTATCAATGCGTGTGCCAAATTTTTGGATTTCCCACCAGGGAAAGATTATGAAACATATAGACAATTTGGAGCTACAAGTAATATTATTATAAATATATTAAGAAATCTATCACATATAATGATTCATAAAAAATAATGTATAGAGAATATTTTATACCCACCATTAGGTGAAATAATTTACTATCCCTTTATGTGTTAACATTTACTATAACTCAATGTGAGAATTTATGAATTATTACATATAAAATGAATAATTTCCCATGAGATGATATTTTTCCTATTGGTTTTATTTGAATTGAAAATGTTTTTATTCGAGTTTATCATCTCCTAGAATATAAATATCAATGGTTTTAGGGATGTTTGGAGCATATTTGTATAGGTTATTTGTGAAGAAAAGAACTCAAAATTTCGGACGAAGTGGGGAGGGTGAAAACCTTTTTATAGTTGAACAGATGTGTAATTCCCTTAAATATAAAAAGGTAAAATCCATTGATAGGCCTCCCTAACACAATGTTCCTAAAATAATGATACAATTCATATAAATAATGTGTTATTTTTTAATAATTTTAGTTAAATGTGATTTTGGATATTAACTAGTTATTTGAGACTCTAATGATCAAATTTAACAACTAAGTTACAAAATTTCTACCTCAATCAAAGTATTTTAGATTATTTAAATTGAATAATATTTTATGACAAATACTATGTTGACAATATTATAAATTAAAAATTATTATTATTCCAAAATTAGAATCCATTTTTTTATTTTATACTTGTATGTGGCAGAAAATTTCTTAGATATTAAACCCACAGATGGGACGGTAAAGCCAGTTTTTAAAATAAATATTTCTAAATGTTTATTATGTGTTTTTATACAATTTCGATTTTAAATTGATTCTAATGACTTAAATTTGTTTTAATTACATATCATTGATCAAATTTAAATTTAAAACCAATTAATATATATATATATATATGCTAAATGACATTGATTTTTTGAAAAAAATTAGTATCATTCATTATTCATCAAAATTATAATGTTTTTCAAAAAATAAAAAAATTCCATAAAAGAATATTTTTATATTTTTCATTGAAAAATCATATTTTTAAAATGTGTAAATTTATATAAAATTATTTTTAATATGGGTTCTCCATTAGAAGGAAGTTAAGATGAATTTTTAAAATTTTAAACTTCTTAAAAATAAAATTTTATTTATTCTTATTTTAAACCAATCATATTTAAAAAATTAATGTAAAAAGTATTCATAAAATTATAAAATTTATTCCTATATATTTATTCCAACAAAAAATCTAGGAGATAACACCCATATTAAAAAAATACTATTAAAAATGTAGTTTTGTTCGATATAACTCAGTCTGGCACAAAAAAATTATTTTGGAAATATAATTGTTATGTATTGTGTATTATAAGGGAAATAGTGTAAATTTTAATTTAAAATTACTATTAAATTAATAAATATCAATTAATATGAAAAAACATATTCTATCTTCACCTGGGTTGTTACAAACATTATATTCAATTAGTAATTATTTTTGTTATAATTAATTGGAAACAAATTTATTCATCTTATAATCATGACTAAGATATAATTTCACAATTAAGTTAAAAATTATTACGACCTCCACTAGAAATTGATGGTGATATCTATAATAATAATAGAAATAATATATTTTTTATGATGAGACACAACATTCTGTGTCATAAAAATCATCAAACGAATATGATGTTGAGTGAAACAAAAGATAAACATTGTATTTCATCACATGAAAGCTAAAGAATTTATATAATTTTAAAAAAATCTATTAATATAGTTAAGTTAATTTGTTTTAATTTATTTTATAAAATAATGTGATATTACATAAAATATGCATATCAATTCCAAATATTATTGTATGATACAGATGAAAAATAATGTATAAGGGTACGTAATAAATATTTTCCATGGGGTATAGAAATTAAATTATTCACCAATGATTTCATCATTGGACTACAAAAAAATCAAAGTGACATAATTATTATTCAGTTTTAGTGGATCTATTTGCAAAAATTATGCGTTTTTTATATTCATCAAGGATGTTATCACAGTTGAACATATTCCCGAATATTATATATGAGTTATAGTAAAAAATTATGGATTACTAATCACCATTATATTGAAATAGTATCTAGGGATTAATTCAATGTAATGTTTAATTATATAGAAATAATTGTACAAAAAAATTACTTTTTGTAGTTTTTGTTATCCAAATACCGATGGTCAGTTGGATAGGAACTCTTTATCGAAAGTTGATATACTAGATTCTATTTGATGGAATAACAGTGTTGTTATGATCCAGACATCCCCATGTTTGTGTTATAATATAATTAAAATTTCATTATATAATATTTATTGACGAAAATGAGACTTCATTATGAGAATACATGTATAACTCAAACATGATAGGATAATGTTGGGGAGAAAATAATTTCATAGGTATAAAGCTCCTCCATAAATTGGTGGATAATGTTTCAACCAACCAACATCCTTCAAAGGTTAAAAAAACCAACAAAAGTATTATATTTTAATCATATTTTAGAAGTAATGATAACATGGTAACATGGATTTCTGTAACATCATGTTACTTTAATTGGGAAAGTGTTCCCTTTTTATAAGATCCCATTTGGTTGAAGTCCTAAAAGGTGGTTTTATGGATTTTTTTTAGGCTACATAGCAGGTACATGCTATGTACCTGAGGTACACATCATGTACTTATTTCTAGATAAATTTCTTGAATAAGGTGATCACAATTTGAATGGTTAAACATAAAGACCGTGGCTTAAACAATGTGATGAAAAAATATAGGTTTTTATCCCATGTTGATGGGTTTTTTGTGTAAATAGTCGAATTTGAAATACACACTATGTACCTAAGGTAAATATTGTGACTCTTCTTGGGCCTAGCATTAAGTCACTCATTTCGATGTTTCTCTCGGTTGACTCAATCTAGACATATTGGGTATCAACCATAGACTCTCCCTGTGAAATTTTTATGGGCTGCTCTCATTCCATATCAATCAATCATCAAGGGATTTTTATTTCATCTTTGGTGAAACATTTTTGGGTATATATTTCTTCTAATTCTTCATTGCAGTTGATCATCATAGCACCCACGATTTTCATTGACATATCCATTGATCTGGGACACATGTTTCTTCTTTGTTTCTTCTTCATTTGTTTTTAGATTTCATTCCAAAGGCCTTTTTCTTCAATGGTTGTGGTGTGGTGCGTGTTCGTCATTATGGTATGTGGGTTTCCACTATTCATCTGAACTCTTGTGTTACAATTTGGATATTTACATGATGTTTATTTTATTATAAGGGCATCAATGTATTAGTTTTTTAATTGGTTTTGTATTTCCATTACGGTCACGTTTGACCAAAGTGTTGGGGTTGCTGGTTTCATATCTAGCCTATGATAATAAACCTACATTTTCTTCTTTATAAAATGATTTATTAGACCATAAATATTATAAGTGTGTGTTGAAAAACGGTTTCAAAAGAGAAATGAAATTTCCTTGGTTTTTATTAATTGTGTAGAAAAATGGTTTTCAAGGGTTTTCAATGCATTAAAATTGGTTTGTGAAATTTATCACATGGGTTTACTTGGGAACATATGTTGAAGGTTATACCCGACGCCACAGTCCATTTTTGTTATTATTTTTGTGGTTTATCTTGCTCATTTCCTCCATTTTTTAGGTTGTTCTTCTAGGGGACCAATATTGATATTTGGGGGGGGGGTTACTCATGGGGTTTTCCTGTACATACAAGTCTTATGTTCCAGGATCAGTTTTGGTGAAGTTGATTATTATGGTCCGTGTAGTTTGTTGCAATGAAATAAAGTATTATTTGGATTTTTGATACAAATCTTCATTGATGTTTTACTTTAGTTTTTGAGTTAGCTTTGATAATAATAATTATGCTTGTGAAAAATTGTATATAAATGTGTTGTGAAACAAATATTCCCGCTTTTATTAGAATTGTGGAAAAGGAAAATTATTACCATGATTTCTATAAACTATTTTACTTATTATCATTCAATTATTTGTTTTAAAATGATAATATATGATTTTTTATACAGATAAATGTTATAGAACACCTGGATGGGATCCTAATAATCATATTATTTTACACCCTACACACCTCTTCAGTAGTGCATAGTCCATTATTTATCTTCCAATACTAGTAGAGGAAGGGAAACAAAATGGGATGGCAAGGTTCATGTTAGATGGTTTTTTATATACTGGAGAGATGGTGGGAGTTAATACATGTCATAGTTTAGATTAGTTGTTTTGGTTTTTAGTCTTATATAGTTGTAATTGTATTTTTTTAATTTTTAATACATTTTTAGTTTTCCTTTTCTTCAATTTCTCTTACAGTTATAGAATATATGTCTTTTTAGTAATATGCTATTCCATTCTGGATATATATATATATATACTATGAGGTTTTTTAGGATGGGAGAAATTGTTCCATCATATTTTTCATTCGATGCTCACGTGTTTGTCTCCAGCCAATGAGGATCAGGAATGATCATCAAGTATGTCATAGATCGGTTTCGGTGTCATGTTTTTGGGAGACCCGGGTTGGTTCGTTATAATTTGGTATCAGAGGGGGTATATAGTCAAGAAAAGTTTAATATGGACATCTGTTAGACAAGAGATAATATTGATTGGACTTGAGAGGTATGATGTGATAAGTGTTTAGAAATATCATATGGTAACAAGATAGAAGTTACCATTGGATGTCAGTATGTGTGTATTTAGTCTTATTTTTTTATGATATTAATTTTTTCTTATGTGTTTTTGAGTATGGGATGATATTTGTTATGTTTTCTGAATGTTATTATGTGTTAGTGGAAAGCAGTATGCCTCTGAGACATCTACGAGGAGTTCCCCAGGAGGGTGATGTTAATGTTCCTCAAGGGAACACAACTATAGATCATAATATTAGTGAGACTATCATATGAGTAGTCCTTAATGATTATCATTATGTTCCACATGTTTCAAACAAATTGGTTGAAGGATAGTGAGGAACTGGAGGAGAGTGAGATCAGTTGAGTGATTTATTGAATGAGAAGCAACTACCCTTTAAGAGAATGACAAAACCTAAAGATTTGTTGGATTGGATTGAAACTTTAAATAAAGTAATTTAATTCCAAAATAAAAATTAAAATATCATGTTGAAATATACAACATTCAGACACACAAGTTCCTACATGAACTGAAGGGACTCTATTGTCCAGGCAGACAGACATACGAGCTTAGAATGAATGGGTTTCAAAACCCTATTGTATAAATATTTTTGTATTGAGTATCTAATTTGGGAAAATTATATGGATTTACTTTAATTTCAATATGTATAGCATTCATTTTCAAAATAACCTAATTTATTTGCTGAGATTGTATGTTATTTTTAAGACAAGTCCAATAATGACCCCCTGAAGGTGCAAGAAGTACCTACAGGATTTGTGACCAGAATAAAATCACATATGTATATACTGAATCATTCAAACTATAAAAATAAAGAAGACATAAAAATGATGTCAGAGATGAAAATTTCCAAAAATGATGACATAAAAACTTCTTCTCTTCCAACTGGTGAAAGATTCAGTGGCCTGCATGTGAAGAAGAGGAAGTGGATGGATGATCACCTAAGTAGTGGAGGTGGGACTCTGAACTGATCCTCCTCTAGATTTGCAGTTGTAACAGGTAGTGTGTCTTTGAATTTATATCAGTTCAGTATGAGAGTACACACTTTACTTTCTTGTCCAATTACCATGATGATATGCATAATTGTAGATGATTTGGTCATCTACATCATTTCTCTTAGGGTATGAATATTCGTGGTCATTGTCTTGGTTCGTCATCTCCAAAGGTTGTTGTGCTGCTGTCAGATGCACCAACGAATATATGGATCTATCCACAAGCCTGTAGTGTGATGATTTTACACATAGTAGATGAGTTTCCCCTGGAATTTGTTTGTGGACTAGCAATAATGAGAGGTACGCCTATTATTTCATCTTTTGTAGCAATAACATTGTTTGATATTGGTGCCTCCCAATTTTTTATTTCATCAATCCTTGATGAATGTTTTAATATTTCCAAGTATTTTTTCTCTTTATAATGGTGTTACTGACACATATTTTAAAGAATAAATAGAAGGAGTTTTATTTTCTTTCATTTTCGTTAACGATATCTGATACAGAGTTGGTCTAGGATTTTCGTATTATGGATTGTGTTCTATTTGACATCATCATTGGTTTTGATTTGATTTTCATGAATTAAGCTGAGGTGGATTATTATCAGCGGTGTGTTTTATATCTTTCCACCTATGGGAGATCCTATTTTTTAGGGAGAGTTGGACCTAAGGATTGGTCATACAGGACCGTCCTGTCCATAGCTAAAGCGATTGATTGTTTCTGTTGCATTTAATACTAATGACGATTCTTCTGTATATTATTTCCATGTTTTTAATTACTATTTTCCTAATGTGTTTCCTAGAATATTTTTCTAGACATTCTGTAAAGAGAGAGTATGATTTTATGATTGACTTGCGGCTAGTTATGCAACTAATATTGATGACCTCTTATCGAATGGATCAAGTAGAGTTGAAAGAACTGAAGATTTAATTAGAGGACTTGTTAGAGAAATGATTCATTAAAAAAATTGTTAATCCATGAGAATATCATGTTCACTTTTCCGGGAGAGATTATATTTGACATCAATTATGAGTGGACTATCTGATGTTGAAAATGGATATTTTTAAGAAACAATAACCATTGGCTCGTGTAGATGATTTGGGATATTAGTTAGCAGGGGAGATTGGTTATCAATGATTTATCTTCAGTTGGGTTACCATCAGCTCAGAGTTCGAGTGATTGATATATTGAAGATGTAATTCCATATTAGGTATGGCCATTTAGAATATCACATGATGCATTTTTCATTGACTAACGATCATGTAGTTTTTATGGATTTGATGAATCAGATATTCCATCAACATCATGAAACTTTTGTAGTAGTATTCATGGATGATATTCTGGTTTAATAAAAATATTAGAGTGATAATGAGCACCATATTATTTTGGTTATGGAAGTTTTTATAATTCAATATTTTTTTGGAGATAATTTGTAATGTAACTTTTAGGTTCAAGAATTTAATTTCATCGAGAAAAGAATTTCTGAGCATGGATTATGAGTTGATCTAGAGAAAATAAAAAATATTTTTTCATGGGAGTATCCACATAATTTCTTTAATATACATAACATCTTTGTTATTAATAGATTCTAGGGATTGTTCATTAATGATTTCTAAAAGTTATTATATCCTATAGTTACCAATAATTGGAATTCTTTGAAATTCACATGGGATGGAAATTATCAATATTTTTTAGTTGAACTACCAATACTTCTGACATCAACTCCTATTAGGATGTTAATTGATCCTATTAAGGGTTACATGGGGTTTTGTGATGAATCTAGTTTTGGGTTGGGATGCATGATGATTCTGTATGATCATGTTTTAGCTTATAGATCACTTCATCCACGAAAACATAATAAAAACTACCCCACTAATTCTTTAGAGCTTGTTGTAGTCATGCATGAGCTTAATAGTTTGTGGTAAAATCTCATTATGGAGAATTTCATTGTCTTATATTTTCATTAGTGTCTCATATTTATCTTCTATCAACAATACATGAATATAGAATAGAGATGATAGATCAAATAACATTAGTTTTTTTAATTTTACATAATCTATACTATGGGGAAAGAGAATGTTGTTTTAGATTCCCATGTCTGAAAGTTGTCTTCAGAGGCTATTCTAGAATCAAAGCAGGAAGGGAATCTTGTTGGTCTTTCTTTCTATGTTTCAATTTGATGCTCAAGAGGATGTTTCTTGTATGGTTTTGACCCCAGATCAGTTTTCATCATTAATACATTCCTATATCATGAAAGGTCAGAAACAAGATGATGAGGGTCAGTAGACACTAAAAATCATTTATCGTGGAGAGACAATTTTTGGTGGAAATTTTTTTCAGATGGCATACATCACTTCATTGGAAGGGATATATCATCCAAAATTCAGTGATAAATATAGTATTAGATTATTATCATTGATATTCTAGGTCATTTCATCTTGGTGCTACAATGATATTTTATGATTCCATTAGATGATTCTGGTGGCCTTCTATAAAGCATGAAAATGAATATTATTTGTGCCTCTATTACTCCTACCAACAAATTATGAATGATCACATAAAGAATTATGGTTTATTCAGCCTCTCTCAGATCCATTATGGAAAAGGGATGAGGCATCTAATGAATTATTTGTTGGGTTCCATGGAAACCTTGAGGGAAAAATTATATCTGGGTGGTTGTTGATTGGTTGAGGATGACTACCCATTTCATTCCAATCAAAGACACCACTAAAGTTCATGATATAGGTAATTAGTATGTGTAAATATTGTGAGGATATGTGGGATTCTTTCAGCCATTATTTCTTATAGGGACACTAGGTTCAGCTCGAGGACCTGGAGATGTCTTCCTAAGGTAATGGGAATTCTGATCATGTTGATCACATATTACATTCCATATACAGACTATCAGAAGGAGTGTGTATGTCAAATCCCAGAGTATATACATTGAGCCTACATCTTGTATTTCTATGTATAGAGGGAAACCCATCATGGTCTTGTTCAGTTTTTTTTACAATATTAATTTGCAATCATCAATAAGAATGTTTCCATATGGCGGTCATATGGTCTCCTGTGAAGACATCCTCTTTGTATAGAATAGGTATGTGAAGTAGATTTGGTAGGAAGACGCTTGGTTCTAGAGATATCATCAATGATTCAGGAAGTGTAATGATGTCTGATTACTTCCTAGATTCGACAAAAAAATTATACAGATTAGCGGTGTCAACCTTTGGATTTTATTGTAGCTGACATGGTTTTTAAAAATTTTTATCCTTGTATGGGTCACCGTCATCATGGGAAATATATAAAGTTGGATCCGGGTTATATTGGACCATTTGAGTCCTCTGAACGGCTCATACATGTTTCTTATCAGTTCACATTGAAAATTTAGTTAACATGAATCTATTAAATTTTCTACATATATGTTCTCATGAAGTATCGCCCTGATCCCACTCATATTCTAAGTTGGGAAAAAATTATGCTTGATCAGAATGATTCTGTTTTGGGGAAACTATTTTAGATCTTTGAGTCATTGATGGATATCTTGTGTTGGAAGTTTATTCCATTGGATTGAGTTCTATGGTTTCCAAGATCATATTCTCAAGATACTAAGTAAAACGAGTTGTTGATAAGAGAGGAGTGGCCTCATATTTTTCTTGGAGATACATCTTCAACATGACTTTTAGGGTAAATAAAGTATTTATTGAAGGGATTTTGTAACATCACATTACATTAATGTTTGTACTATTTCTTCTTCTATAAGTTCTTGTTTGGTTCAAGTCACTAGATGTTATATTATGTACTTTCTTTAAGTTGAAAATTAGGTACACTCCATGTACCTAAGGTACACATCGTGTACTGGTTGCTAGATACATGTCGTCAATGGGGATATCACACTGTGAAAGGATACATGGCGTGACTGGGTATTAACCAATGTGTTGGAAAGATTCTAGTTTTTTACATGAGGCAATGAGTTTTTTTTCATAACATATTCAGATTGGATGACACATAGTGTACCTGAGGCACTCATCGTGACTCAGCCCATTCCCAACATTAAGTCACGTGTTTGTATGTTTCTCTCTATCTATTATTTCTAGACCTCTTGTCTCTCTATCTTAGACTCTCCCGATATTATTTTAAGAGGTTCCTATACTATCAGATCAATGTGGTCAGCTTGGGATCATTGTTGGATATATGGTACATCTCTTAGGTTATTCTTTCTTTGTAGTTTATCATTGATGTGGATCATGACAACACCCTATCATTGAATAATTGGATCAGTTGATCTATTCTATATTTTTTCACTTTGTTTATTTTACATTTGTTGTGAGACCTTGTTTCAATGGCCATTTGCTTCATTGGCTGTGGTGTATCGGGTGTTCCTCTTTGAGGTATGTGGGTTTCCTCTCTTCTACCAACCACATTTATTTATATTTGATTCAATCACATGATATAGATTTTATTATAAGGTCTTCATTGGTGTTTTTGTGTTTCATTGGTTTTTCATTTCCATTTTGGGAATGTGTTACAAGAGCTTTGAGGTAGGTGGTTCCATCTCCAACCTATGATAATAAACCTTCTTTATTTTCTTTACAAACTGATTTATTAAATCAACATAATGATTTATATGTCTTGAAAAATGGAATTAAAATAGAAATAGAGTTTCCATTGTTTTTGATAAGGTGTTTTGAAATTGTTTTTAATGGTTTTAGAGCATTGAAATTAGTTTTTGAAATTTAGCACATGGGTTACCTTGGGAATATTGGTGAAAGGTTTAGGTTAAAACCATTGTCCATTGTTTTTGTGATTATCAATGATGTTTGTATTTAGGTTTTCATTTAATTTCTAGGACTATTTGTCTAGGGGACCAATATTGAAATTTTGTGTTTTTTACTCAGGGGTATTCCTCTTCTTCCTTACCCTGTGTTCTAGGTTCAGTTTCTGTGCACTTGATTTAGAACGACCCAAACATAAATTAATGAAAATCCCCTTAATATAATTACATGTCTTATTTTGGTTATATAAAATAAAAACATCATTGGTTTTATGAATCAATTTTTTAAAATTCCATTAATAATTTTAATCATTGCTAATATAGCCATAGAATAGTGATCACTTGATTTTTATAAATATAGAGATTTAATAAAAAAATTACTCAGACAAAGGAAGAGATGGAGACATCCCATAGATTTCCCCATACGAATACCATTTGTTAGTGCTCAGAAATGAGTGGGTGTCATTGGGATTTTCTCTTGAAAAATCCCAAGCTGAGCTTGAACACATCAATCTTGATTAGAACGGACTACGGGAGAATTTTATGTTAATTGAGATTACCACTTGAGAAACGTATTCTGTGCCACCCCAAGAGTCTTTCACCATTGTTCTCCTTTCACTAAGGTATTATGTGGGCGTTTTAAGGAGTTATGTAACAACTACCTAATACTATGATTATGTACATTATTTTTTACAGATAATATAAATTCTTTTTATTATTGTTACTTTGCAAATAGTATTTAAAGCACAAATATTATTTTTTTTAACGTTCAACTAAGGAATATATTTTGATAAATTAATGGATTATGGAAATAAATAGTATTTTAATAAAATATTATTATTAGTATATTAATTTTTTTATTATAAATGGTCATATAATTTTTATGAATTCAATTTTAATTTTTATTAATGATTGAAAGATATTTTTTTTCAAAACCCATGAATTTTCAAAAAATGTCATTTTTTAAAGTAAAAAATCCACATATTTAGAAAAATATTTGTATGAGATGAATATTATTTTTGGAACCAGGATGTCGAAATTATACATCGGTTAATTATTCTTAATTTTCAAAGACAGCTCAATTTTTGGGAAAAAATTAAACACCACATAAATATATAATGTTTATTTTGAAATCATAATGTCCCAATAGTGGTGTAATAAAATAATATAAATTTTTTTTTTACGTAATATAGGTTTTAAAATTAAAATAATATGATTATTGGTAGTTTTGATTTATTTTACAAAGCTTTAGTGGACACTTCATGACTTATAAAACATTTTATCTTTTTAAATTGATTTCCTTGAGAGTGTGACTCACCACCACGTAAGAAAAACTATTATATTAAGGATTTTGGACATTGGACATATGAAATATTATATTCCACTCCCGTTTCAAAAATCCATGGGCAAAAAACATGTTAGGTTTTTTGGTTTTGATTATTTTAATGTGTGGTGTCCCAAACATAAATAATTAAGATTCCATCTCCATTCCTATATAATCCCACCAAAATTACCACTTCATCTTCAAAAAATTCCTTTTAAGTTCCCACAACCTCTTCTATACTATCTCTATAATCACCACAAAGTTCCCCAATCTCCAAATAATCCTCTATCATGCATCCCTCAAACTGTTGGGATCAAACTTCCAAGTGAGGGATTTCTTCCTTTCTCTTTTTTTGTTTAATTTTACTTAAGGTTTTATGCACAATTTTATTCAATAAAATCTGTGGGGGTATCATTTCAACCATCTTCCATACTTCCCTATTTATGTTTTGATGATGGGATAACCCTTAATCTATCTTTAATTCCACCCATGTACACTTGTTACCATACAGATGTTCACTAAGGGATTTCTCTCTCTTCTTTTACATCCAATTATTTTTTTTGTATTATGGTTCTAAATTACAATATGTATTGTGGGAAATTTATTTCTAAGTCCCTAGTACATTAAATTTAATATAAATATGATGAGAGACCCATTTCACTCTCATCAACCATTTTTAGGAATCATTATGTCACACCGATATGCTGCCGAAATTGCACTGCATTTTTCCAATCCAAGATTATTGTCTACTGAATACCATAAACATTTCCTTATCAAGGTTATTCGCCATTATGAACTTATCCATATTTAATGGTAATTTCATGTATTTATTTAAAATTACATAATCATGTAATAACATATGATGATGATTGATTCCATGGTATACGATCTATTTGGATCACATATGCAAGAAATGATTTTTTTGTGAATGGTGTGACCTAATAGCGCCCCTATGCATTGGATTATATATAGTATAATGATAAATCTTTTGAAATGGTTATTGAATCGTCCTTGTTAATGTTCAATAAGGGTTTAAATGTGCTTCATGTGCAACGAGGGTTTACCCATGCTCAATGTGAAATTATCCTTGGCTCATGCTAATTCCATGTTAAGTGTTGTTCCCACATTTCCACGTTATGACTATCATGATTTATCATGCGTTTATGTTTATGTTTCTATTGATATACTCTAACATGCATATTTTCAAACATGCATTGTATTAATCATGTTATTCCAAATTTATTCCCTTACTGGGATTTATAGCTCACCCTTTTCTTATGAATTTCCTCAGGTTATCCCATGAAATGCTATGTAAAAGGAATTATATTGGTCATGTAATGTATATTTTCAATAAAAATGTTTTGTTCTATGTTTTGAGCTGTTATGTATTGATCCTAAGCAACAAATACACCAGACCTCTCTATCTACCATGTTTTTTCATGATAAGAGATTATGTAATAATTCATGTTTATGTGTATATTAAAGAGTATGGTAGTCATAGTTAGTATTAGACGATAGGTTTAGTTATTTTTGGGATTAGGATTAGAAAACACTATTGAAGCCTTATATACTAAAATAATTATAAAAAATTTATCCCTGGTTTTGGTGTGTGTTGAGTATGTGGTTTATCATGAAAATAAATCATGTTCTGGATATGAGTTGGTAGAGGCAGCTCCAGCCCGGATGTACATAAGAGTGGAACTCTAACAATGAGTATCAGGATTGACCCAGGGTATCCTGGTACACTACAATAGTCCTTGATGCACTCATGGTTACGGGACTCCTGGGAGATATTATTGGGTAAATTAAAAAGATTATTATGAACCATTATTAATGAAATTTTAAAAAAATTCCCAAATAATATATTATAGAATGTAGATCATGGATAAAATAGATTGAAGCCAACAAATTTATAAGCTACTAAAATAAAATTAATTTATATGTTAGCTCTTTTGGTCATTGGATTCCCCTTTATGTGTCTAATAAATTTTAAAAAATATCTTCTCTATGTATTTTTTGATGAAGTAAATGTGTAGAAGAAGAATCAAAATGTTAAATGTAGGGTTATCTGCCATAGTTATTGGAATTATTTTATATCTTGAAAGTTTAGTAGAACAATACCAACACCCCCACAAATCATTGAAGTAAAGATGTCAGTGAATATATAAAATAGGGAAATCATTTCATCCCAAGAATATAACTCATCTTCTATCATAATCGATTTACAGAACATCTTGGAGGACCTCATCATACTCCCTCTTGCGGAATTTGATGAAATTCTAGGCATTCATTATTATTACTTATATAGATCCAACAGAAATTAATCTGAGATGGAAATCACTATATATGTAGAGAATCCAACACTATGAGAAGGCATATCTGGTTCTATTTTTTGAGTCATAGGAGGCACCCATCGTTGAAGACATGTCTATTGTTGGGTAATCCTCTAAAGTGTTTCCCGAGGAATTTCTTTGTCATCCACCAAGTGGAGATGTATAATATCAATTGAGATTATACATGGGGAGTTTCCCATATCCAAGTATCAATATAGAATGGTTGTTTTGGAGCTTTAGGACATGAAGAAAAACTATAGGAGAATCCTGATAAAGTATTTATACACCCATGTGCTTCACCTTGGGGTGCAATAGTCTACTTCTTTAAAAAAATGATTGGTCAATTTTCCATTACATTGATTTGCGTGAACAAAAAAAATAATGATAACAAAAGTATCCTCTCCAAAGAATTTATGACTTATTTGATCACATGTGTTGAGCACATAACTTTTCCAATGTAGATTTGAAATTGGGGTATTATCATGTATAGGTGAAGAAAGAATATATCCCCAAGACATATTTTCATACAAGATACATGAAATATTAATTAATAGTAATGATTTCTGGACTTATTAATTCTCTAGAAATATTCATGGATTTGATGAATATATTCTTTAGAGACTACCACGAAAATATTTTGTAGTTATTATAGATGATATTATAATATCATCCAAAAGCAAGGATGACCCTGAGGGGCATCATAGAACAATACTAGAGACCCCTAAAAAGGATCATCTCTATGAAATGGACATCTTGTGTGAGTTCTGGTTGGAGGAGGTCTCATTATTGGGCCACACAATCTTAAGCAATGTGATTTTTATGGATCCCTCATAGACACGAGCAATAAAGGGATGAACGAGGACATCATCTGTAATAGATTTTCGTAGCATTTTGGGGTCCTCTCGGAGTCCGAACACCACTGAGAAGGCCCCAAATCGCCCTTATGGTCTCGTTTCATCATCGTTAAACACCCCACACATCATGAAAAAACATAGAGGTGTGTCCCGAGTTGTTCATTAGTCCATACCCACCATGTTAGTTGTTCAAAACATCACCAAAAAACTAAATTCCATGTTTGAGAGAATAAAACACATACACAGAGATTACAAAATAATCCCCCCTACCTCGAAGTTGTTGTCGTACATCGTCGATATGTGGAAGACGAGCATCTTGGTAGATGGGCGTCATGGAATAATGGTGTCGTTCCATCAATGATGGAGGAAGGGTCCTTTTTTTAGGCGATGTAGGCTTCTTGTTGTTGAGGTGAGTCTGAGGAAGAAGCATCGTTGGAATAAGATCTTCACGTTTGTCGTCGGGGTTGTTCTTCGTTGAACAATGGTGTTCTATTCCGATGAAGGATCATCACACCTCGAATTCTTCAGAGTCTTTTCCCAAAACTGATTTTCCAACCAAAGAGAAATAAGACGCTCTCAAATTAATAGAATTGTTATGAAATTCATATTAATTCCAAATCAGTTCAATTTAATTTAACTTTGATATTAAAATGATAGGTTGGAACATTTAATGGGATGAGGGAGGTAGGAAGGCTCCACCATAATGAATATTTTGAGTTGTTAAATAAAGAAAAAAGGGGTATTGATGGTGAGTTGAGAAAATTTATGGGGGGGTGAAGGTTGGGGCTCATGTGGCACCACCTCACAAATATCCACACTTGGGAGTAAATAACAAACTCACAAAATAAAATTGCATACCACACAATTTTATTTAATTTAAGATTAAACACCAAAAATTAACTTTTGACCCACATAAAACACAGCTGGGGTAAAGGTCCCCATAAGAGAATATCGGCGCTTTGATTTCATTGGGTCCCTAAGATTTCAATTCCAATCACCGGTTAAAAACATATAAAAACTCACTCGTTAGTTCACTGAATTTACCCAAGCTAATCTTCAAAAAATTATTCCGGGCACACCAGGACTCGGAATCAGGTTCCGTCAAAAACTCCGCACTCGTAAAATTCCAAAGAATATTCAAAAAATAATTCTTGAAATTTATGGGTATTTACTATATATATATCATCAATTTTTCAAATTATATGAATTATACAGTAGTTGTATTATCTACATAGTATAGTATGGCCAGGAAAATATCTTATTTTACTTCAGACCTTATTTTCTAAAGAGCATCATATATGTCTTCTAAAAAAAGTAATAAAGGCATTTAAATTTAGTTTATTTGTAATATATGTAAGATCAATTTTGGTTTTATAGTTTCAAATTCATTATAACATTATTGAATCAAATAATTTTCTAATTTATTTTAAACATCTTTTTAGGTTGTTCATGTCTCATATTGTTCAATGAATCTGTCACTACCTAAATTTGAAATTATTTATGATATATTGTAAAACATTCAACAATTATTAGATGAACATAATAATTATATATCCTAAATATTTTATTGAGAACTATAAAATATTTAGTTATATAACATTATCATAGAAATATTCTTTCAATAGCCTTAAGATATACCATTCTCTTATTTTTCATTGTTTTAATTATTAAAACCATTCATAAAAACATTAAATTAAATAAAAACTGTTTTTCTATTATTTTGTAACTCCAATCGTTTCTTTACTAAAAAATGTATCATTACAAATATATTAATGATATATAAATATGTATTAATAGCGTCATTTAAAAAAATAGAAAAAATATTATTTTTAGATAATATAGTTTATTTTATTTCTTAAATATTCCAAATTATTCTTTCCAAAATTCAATTTTTTTGAGTCATTCATGTTGATGAATAATTATATTTAAGACAATATTTATAGGTAAATGAATTTATTTCCTTATTTTAAAATTAAATTCTATGAAAAAGTTTTGTATAGTTTATTTTGAATTCATATTTATTTCGAATACTTTTTCAAAATCATAGTAAAATAAAAAAAATACAATTTTTTAGATGAAATAAAACCATTGAAACCTATAAAGATCATAAAAAATGAAAGATAATATTATTGAAGATCATGATAGTGTATATTGTCAAAAAAATCCAAGTTGATATCATCAGATTGTTTAGATGTAGTAACCCTATTAATATAATTAAATGATCACTTATAATACATCCATATAGGGAATTTATTATAAAGGCTATACTATTACTAATTAACATTGAAACCATTAAAAATTAAATTTCACTTTTATTAACTTGATAGAAAAAAATTTTCACAATTTCCAAGTATCATTTTCCAAATCCAGCATTATTTATTTTAATCTTATAAAAAATTCATAATCAATTAAAATAAATTGAATTATTCTAATATATAAACAACTACATAATAAGTTGACATAAAAATATGATATTTATCATTATATATAAAACACATATTGTTATAAAATTAAAATTAATCCCCATAATCATATATTTATGGAATTATTATCATATTATACTTCATACATTCATTATATAGAACATTTCTGATCATGATTATGTTTAGATCCACCACTGATCAAACTATAATGATCATTCCTTTAGTATTTTCTTCAAAAATTTCAAAGAATACAACTACATTTGAATTTCGGGGAAAACATCAAATATCTCTTGTAATGTGACATGAGTATCCACTATAAATGTGTCATATATCTCTTTTTTCAATGTGTATTTTTTCCAAAATATGCTTAAAATTTTAATTTTTATTACCAAAATACATTTGTGTACAAATGTGTTGGCCAGTTGTGCTCTTGGAAACCATATATGTTAAAATTTAACTTTTTATATAGAATTTAAATTATACATATTTAATATAATAATATAATTGTTTTTATAACTAATTTTAGGAATCCAAAATCAAATGTTTATTTTATTTCAGAAATTAATTCCACTGGAAAACTATTAAGCCAAGATATTTTTTGGCTCATTGAGATTAAAATAAAGTAATGTCTATATAAAATAGGTTTTAAGAATATCTATAAATTCATTTTTTTTCTATTTAATGAAATTTTTTTATAAGAAGTTTCTTCAGTGATCATTTTCCCTTGGTTAAATGTGTATTAGATCCATTTAATGATATAATTATGTTATGAATTATTTAATTTATGTTTCATATACTTTAAATGATGAAGAAAAGTCAAAAAATTTTATTTGATATAATTTTAATATTTTAGGAATGCATCTAATTTAGCCAATATTTTATTATTAATATTATTAATAGATTAAATCATATTTAGAATGGATTCATTTTTTTCCATATATATATATAAATAATTATCTATTTTGATCTTTAAAAAGTTTATGAATATCAAGTAGTTGTGTAGTATAGATTTAACTTAATTTTATTTTCCATCAATATATTTGATTTAATATTTAATTTCCCCTTTAATGAATTAAAATTCAAAAAGATTTTATATCAATCATAAACACTTCATGTGGCATTCATATATTTCATTAATTTTTCCTCACAATCATATTTCATTTATGAATTATAATATTTATTTTATATTTTATTATACTTTTTCTTTAGTTTAAAATAAGTTCTGGTATTCCCCATTAATTTTAATTTATAGAACTAGCCATCATTAATTTTGGGATTATTATTTCTATAATAATTCTAAACTATAATAAAGCCTCATTTTTTCATATAGTTCATATTAAATACTCTATCTAAATGAGCCATTTCATCTATTAAGATTGAATAAAATAATTATGTGATGATATAACATCGTCCATAACATTAATCTCCCAATCTAGAGTAATAAATGTGGTACATGGATTCTAAATAATTTAAAATTCTATAAACATATGATTTATCTCTCATTTCATCCTAAATATCATTAATGAAAATTTTAGTCCATTAATTGTTAATCCGTTAATAGGACTTTGATTTCTGTTAGGATTTATTATTCCATTCCACATAGAGTGTAAAACACTAGCGCTAAGACAAAAAAATATTGTTCTAGAAATTGATTTCCAATGTTAGATACAACATTTACTAATTATGTTAATATTTCATTCAGATGAGTAATATAATCTCCATCATAAATACTAAATGTATGAATTTTGAATTTATCTTTCTTTTATCTCAATAGTCTAACATTATCAGTTCCTTAATGGTATTTCTATTAATCAATCTCATAAACCACATGTTTTATATATGATAAAATGAGGATATGTTGTCTTGGTACCATCCATATTACTTTTCCTTAGGTTTTATGATATGTGTGATATTGTATAAAATTTTTCATTTCCCTTTCCGGATTATTCATAATTGTATATCAATATTTGTTAATGGAAGAATTATTTAATATTTCTTTTATTATTTTTCAATAAGAATGTTTTTGTTATTTTTAACACAATTTTTTATATTATCAATGAATTGGAGAAAAAATTATGAGTAGGTAAATCTATTGCTCCCCGATAGATAAATATTTCTCATGTTAAAAATTTTATTGGTTTTGGATGAGGCCTTAAACATTGATTTAGTTGTCTTGGAATAATGAGATGAAATAATGTTTCAGATTTCCATCATTACAAATTCTATCATTACAAATCAATTTTCTGGTATTACATGTTATAAATTTATTATTTAAAATTTCCATGGTTATGTTTTCAAGGTTATATTATTATTTATTTGTAATTATTTGATCATCATTTACTATTACAATATTGGGATAATTTAATTTATTAAATGAATAGTGTTTTAGTTATTCACCATTTCATATTGGTAATGAATTATTTATTCGTATCATCCTTAATAAACATACCCTTATAGAGAATATAAAATAACCCTTTTATTAATTTTAATTTTCCCCAACTTACTAGAATGAGATTTTTGATTGATATGTAGGGATATGATAATTTTAATTTTTTAATTCTCAATGAAAAATCATTGGTTATATTATTTTTTCAATTGAATAACAAATTTGATGAGTCTATATAGTTAACCAAGACTTGTAAAATGTCATGTCGATTGGGGTGATATTCCTGGATTATTATTGAAATATAATATTGTAGACCTCGACTTATTGATACAGAGGTCACGGGTCAAAATAGACTGTATAAGAGAATATATATTGTGATCTCGTGTTCTAGACAAAGAAAAACCTATATTAGAGAACATTACCCTATGAATGATGTTGATGATACACATAGAACAACAATAAAATTTTTTTGGTGATGTAATGTTTTATTTATATGAAATTCACACACAAATATATATATATATATATACACACACTAAAAGTTATCGTGGATCTATAACATATATACTAATGGGTAATAACTCTAAAAACAACACATTAAGATTTACCTGATTGCTACATGTTACACGAAAACATGCGACACTATGAACCTAATTTGAATCTCTTAGGGTATATGTATAATATAATTCAAATTTTTATTACCTACCATTATGAAATATTTAGAATTATGTATATCCCTAATGAAATGGTATTTATGATTATGAGATTATTTTTTATTAAAATTTCTAATTTATCATATTTTATAAAAATGTTTTTGTATTACATATTATGTATCATGATGTTATAAAATAATCTAGTCTATTTCATTTATTAAAATAGATGATAACTAAAGGAATTAGAACCCTATCAATGCATGTGCCACATTTTGGGATTTCCCACCAGGGAAAGATAATGAAACATATAGACAATTTGGAGCTAAAAGTAATATTATTATAAATATATTATGAAATCTATCACATGTATTTATTCATAAAAAATAATGTATACACAATATTTTATACCCACCATGAGTTGTAATAATTTAATATCACTTCGTGTGTTAACATTCACTATCACTCAATGTGAGAATTTATGAATTATTATATATAAAATGAATATATTCCAATGAGATGATATTTTTCCTATTGGTTTTATTTAAATTGAAAATGTTTTTATTCGAGTTTATCATCTCCTAGGATATAAATATCAATGGTTTTAATTAATCCAAACCAATGAGTATAAAGAGTAATTAAAAATCATGGATTAGAAGGGTTTCGAGGTAAATATCTTGGAAACATATTTCCATCATATGAAATGTGATTATATGGAAAGAAAATAAATTCATCATAGAAATAAGATACAGGAAAATTAGATACGTAAGAAACAAATAACACAAGGATAAAATGGAATTATTCAAACTATTAATGTAATTCAATGAACATGATTCATCATTTCATTGAAGGGATTAAAGAAATACTCCGAATGGAATAAGTGTCCAAAAAATTATCATCGTATGATTTTATATTATTATTTGATATGAAGACAAAGATATAATTATATATGTCCTATAAAATCGAATGAAAATAAAATAAGAATATTATTATTTCAAAAAACTACTCATAATGAGATGGACGGAAAAAATGATTTTTCTATCATGTGATGCTTTTGGAATGAAACATCTTGGTACATTATTAAATGGAAAATAATTATACATTATGTGTGCGGAAAACCCAACATGATCCTGATCGAAAGGGTGAAAAATAATATTCGATCATGAAATATGTATACTCTAATTATATTGGGAACATTGTAAATGAACACTCAAGCACGATGGGAATTTACCTCAAAAGAATCAATGTGATAATGTTAATGATTATCCAATTTCCATAGATGATGTGGAATGATTAAGGATCTCATGATTGTATTATATATTTATGTTAGAGGATTGTTTATTAAAATTAATTATTGTTAAAGTAATAATTAAATTTATTTCTATTATATTATACTACTATATTTTTAATAATTTTACTAATATGTTTAATGTTACCAATGGACATGAAATGTGATTCAGTGAAAAGTGGAACCTCTTGGAAAACACATGATTTGGAGGGGATAACCCTTAATATGTTTATTATGTTGAGTTAAAAATTGTATTATTGTTGAATATTGTTATGGATCATGACAATGTTTATAGGACATCTGTTTTATGTCATATTTTTTGGAGTTTACTAAGATTATTGAGTTATTTAGTATAATCAATAATCTAATATTTTTTATTAATAAGATTGAATTTATTCATTAATGTTATATGGTGATCAATATATTAATATATTTGGAATTTTACATTAAAGGAATCAATATTTTATATGTGCAATATAACCTCAATTTAGTGATATTACATTTAAAATTCTAAATATTGATTTTGGATATACACAATTTGGATGAGGATTCATGTTAACTATTGATGGAATGGATTAAGATGAAAATTGTTTGTTAATATTATATTCTGATAAAATTTTTGGTTTTGGATGATATTTTTAAATATATGGAGATTATTTTAACTATTTTATGGAGATTATTATCCTATAAAAGCTAATTTTAGTGCCTCAAAATTAAAAAAATCATCATTGATATTGATTTCATGTATTGTTACCTTATTGGTAAAATGATATAAACCCAACCTACATATGAAATTTTTATAGGAAATACAAACATATTATGTACAAATATTTTAATATATTCTCAGAAAGTACTGTAAGTAATTCATAATGTATATGTGAAGAATATTAATACAAAATATTTTTCTAATAACGTTATTTAAGTTGAAGTAAACAGATTTTAAATAAATGTAGATTTATTTTTCATTGTCCATTAGCATTACCTTGATTAAAAACATTAATTTGGTCTATGATATGAAGCAATCTATACAAATATTTATTCCTTTATTCTATATCCATATATTCATATCCCACATATGTTCTCCTACTTGAAAACCCAATTTTGTAATTATTACATATGAACTTCACAAGTTCCTTCCACTCATATCAAGAGGATTCTATAGTAATGTATATATATATTTGGGATTTAAAAAAATGTATTATCCAATTTAAAATCCATGATTACTGTGATCAATATAAAATTAAAAGTATTCCTTTTATTTAAAGGGTTAAAATATAAAAACCAAATCTTCCAAAATAATAAAAACATAAATATTAGAATGAATCATACACAATAAAAATAATTAAATATAATTTAATTAAAAAATAAAATATTATTAGATTATTTGTGAATAAATTCAATCTCATTGATATCATGATATGAATGCAACACCGAGTTTGTACGAAACATAACACTCTATTAAAATATATTTATGTAAACAAAAAATGACATCCTTGAAATTATATTGGAATATAACAACATTAATAACTAAAATTTCAAAATAATATGTTTAACACTTGTATAAAATTACATTCAATGGTTATAAAATATAAATAACGAAATTATATTTTAAAGGCCAGAGAAATGTTTTTTGAAAAAAAAAATTATTTCGTAAAGGTAGTTTTGTTAGGCATTTCATACATAATTAATTTTTTTTTCTTGTTAAAAAAATAATAAGAAAAATAATATACATTTGTTAAATATATTATTCATAATTATCTATGATTTATTTTTAGTGAATCTTATAGAACGATTAATGTTTTATTGATAATTTAAAACTAGTGTTTTTTATTATGAATTATATTTTATTTTAAATTCATTAAAGTCATCAAAATTTTATTAAGAAGGATTTAGATGAAAAATTATTTTAGTTATATATGTATTAATACAATTTATTTTTTTAAAATCATTTTAATATTGAAAATTTAATTAACATATTTGAATAATTATTTATATTTAATATTTGATAACTTGCTTTCCCGTCATGTCTGTGGGATCATTAAATTAACCTTTTCCACATCGTAAAATGAAATTTAGTAAAACTAATTCCATATTTTAATCAATGTAATTTATAAATAATTATAATTTCAATTTACTTTTTGACCATAAGTTATATTATACAAAAAAATATCTACTGAGTTATGGTAAACATGGGATTACCATTGGTTAAACAAAAAATTGATTCATTAAAAATTAACCAATACCATCCCAACCCCCATTTTATTGAAATATAATGACCTTATATATTATAATTTCTATTAGACTCTCATATTTCCTCATTTCATGTTATATAAATTGGTACACAATTTTATTTTTAAAAATTTCAAGTGTGACACTCACCACACATATATAAGTCCACCAACAAGAATCTTTTATTAACACATCAAAAAACCAATTCTATCTGATAATAAATGCAAAAAAATTAATTAATTCACTTTATTCATTTTAAAATAATTATTTTGGTCATAAATCCATCATTTGAATCCTTTGGCAGAAAACCAAGTGATGTTTTTCAATGATGATGTATCGTCCCAAAATGATTATTTGATTATATTTCCTTCTCCCCCTATATCAATTATTCTTTTACCATTATTATATAATAACCTTATAATATTCATTATATTTATATTTTATTATGATAATGGTATAAACATTAACCCTCAACTCATAGATTGAATAGTTTATAAAATCATTATTCATGTTGTTGACCAACATCCACCTCATTTACTGGTGTTATTAGTTTTTAATCGCCACATTTTAAGATTACATATAATAATTTATTTAAAATATTTATATAATATTTATAATATTATTATATTTTTTAATTATAATATCATATATACATTATTAATTTCAATTTAATGTGGGATATGATAACGTCGCTCGTATTTATAGTGGACTACTTCCACATAAAATGATTTGATTTGTTTATCTCATTCTCATCTAAGGGAAGGTAGTTACAATAAAAGTCAATTAATAAATGTTATATTTATTATATTAAGAAAAATATATAAGTATAATTTTATGTTTAAATTCTAACATTCTAATAAATTGAAAAATAATAACATCTCTCATATGTTTGTGTAGACTACCTTTTCCATGAAACGGTGTGAAATATATTTCATTTCATTTTTTCAAGGATTATAATATGGTCTGATTTTTTTAATTGTTATACTTCCAAAATTAATAATGATTTTGCAGAGACTAATTAAAATTTATTTTTCAATCTATTAATCAATAATGAAAAATGGAAAATGTGTTCATAAGTACATACGACTTACCATATCCCTGAATGGAATAATATATTTTATTTATAAAAATCTTTTTGAAAAACATAAATAAATATTCAATGAGTATATATGATATTTAAAAAAATTTAATCATTCTGTATATGATCCAAATATGATGAATTTAAAAGGAACTAATTTACAGAATCAAAATGTAGTTAAACAACGATGTTATTGTAAGTCAAAACATTGATTTTGAATACTAATTTCTATTAAAAGACAGGTAAATAATTATAAGTAAATTGTGTACTATATTAGATATATCGTTATGGATATATAAATATTGTTTTATAATATTATATATTTTTATATATTATGACCGAACACATGCGATGGATGTTTAATAATTGGTATGAGTATCATGTATCACTTTTATAACCATGTGGCATAAACTATGGTCACATTGGTATTCCTATATGATATGTATATAGTATCCCTTTTTATATTTTTTTTCATGAATATATATAAATTCATAGTAATTATATATTATTTCATGTTATTTCATTCAGTGGAATTATTTTACAAAATTTACTAATGTTGTAAGGGTTGGTTTACCAATATCATCATTATTTTATAATTTTCTTGTGTTACCCTCCCATAGGTTAATTATTTGATATTTTATCATGAAATGAATAAATTTTATTCTGATATATTTATCTATTATTTTTATGTAATATTTCCATTCATCGTCTCTTTGGTGCATCAAATTACTCAGAACTAATTTTTATGAAAACCCATCTTTATTTCCCTATTCTATCAAAAATCATTATTCAATAGAAACTATGTTTTTTGAATAATTCTTAAAAATTATTCTAATAATAAAAAATTATTTCATTGAATACTATTTAACTGATTTTTAAGTTTTAAATAATGTTTTGAATAGAATATTAATTTCATTTATAAAAAAATTATTTGCAATATTTTAAAATTTGAAAGGAATTGGTGTTTTAATGTGCATAAAATGAAAATAATTTTTTACCATCATGAATAATAACTATATTAAGTTTTATTTTACATGTACGTAAATTTTTGTTTCATGGATTTTCATATTCAATATTTTTTGTGAAATTTTTCATTTTAAACGTTATTTTCAAAATGAAAAGATCATTTATATAAAAAAAATATTTTAAGGATATATTCATGGAATTTATATTAATAAATGACAAAAAACCTCTATTTCACTTATTATACAATTGGTTAATGTGTCATCAATAACATCATTATAATTTATTTAGATTTTTCACCAATAGTTTTTATTGGGATGTACAATTTTATCACAATTCACAATTGTTCTATAAAAGGTTAATGATTATCTATATTGATTGCATGAAGTATAAAAATTGAATATGATAATTTTTCTATTAGAATGATTATGTATATTTGGTTTCACTGCATATATTTGTTTAATTATTTTGACATATTAAGTTATGGGGGGATGACTATTTCCCCTCTATGGATAAAGGGGTCTAATCAGAGTATCTAGATATGGTATTGGTTAAGTCCTAACCCATTTATTTATATTTATTAAAATAAGTAATTGATGACGTGATTGAAACTATTACCAATTATAATTAATTCATTATTAATTTATATATTCATATTCTGTATGATTATTCAAATCCTTATAATATCCACTGTTACGATTTTAATATCATATGATTATTTATTTAATATTACATGATAATTATTTATTCCTTCTATATTATTATAATGTTATTGATTAAATGGAATGTGTTTTTATCACATATCATTCTATATTGATTATTCCCTATTTATTCATATCATAAATTGTATGAAAAAACATACCTAGCATCTTTGCTAACATTTTCTGTGTGTTTTATATTCCCCATGATACAATGACTTTTTTTATTAATATACATGGATAATCTATACAAAATAATCTTGTTATAAAATAAAATATTGTTTTTATTTTAAGTTATCAATTGAAATAATTATTCCATTTTGGTATATAGTTGTCTAAGAACATAACAAAATTTATTCATTTATCATAAAACATCGTATATCATATAGGAATTTTATAATGAAGATACAAGATCTAGGCTATTAGGATTGGGTTTCTACATCCGAGACATCATTAAAACATCTATAATATTTATAAATTTATGATATAATCTGAACCACTACAATAATTTATGTTAAAATTAATAAATACTATAAGAAATAAAATTCTATAATTATTTTAATTTAATGATAAAAGTAAAACAATTGAGGGTTTTTGTGGTCTTTATAACAATTGTTTTGTTAAATTTAATTGTCAAATCAACAATAGTTTTCCCAACATGACCTCTTTATCACATATTTATCTATTTATTACAACAGTGGGATCTATGCTTGAACATTTGTTTTCTATATGTGGGTGAAAATAATTTTTAAAAATCGTCACAAAATCCAATGAGTTTTTTTAAAAAATACATTAATGAGTCTAAATAAAAATTTATTATAATCCCAATCCTAGAAAAAACATTAAATGAATTTTATAAAATTTTGATAAATATATAATAAGTACATTTCAATAAAATCATTAACCAAATGTTTTAAATATACATTATAAATATCAAAACGTAATATGTGAATAAAAATATATTTTTTAGAAAAACATATAATTTTGTTTCAGATTCTATTTTCCAACAAAATCATCCAATAATCAATAATTTCATTTTATACTTATTTAAAAAATAAATTTCTCATAATAAAAACTGTGATATTCATATTCACCAACCATATGTCTTGGAAGAAACATTCACAGTAAATAATAACATTTCAATTTTATTTCATTGTTTGTTTAATCTAAGTTCATTATTTTTCCCAATAAATAATAGAATATTAATTATTTGAAATGAATTATATAAAAAATTCATCTGTGTGTCATAATAAAACCCATAAAATTAATTTCACTAATTTAATTTAATGGAAATAATACCAAAAATGAGTATATATCTATTTTATCAGATCCTCATGTTCCCATGCAGTTTCATCATCATTTTGTTTCATATATAGATCATTAACTTTATAAGTAGTTATGTCTTGAATATCATAAGGTCGATGACTAATGAGTTTTGTTGTTTTCTATTCATAAGAAATATTAGGGTAAAAATTGGAAAAAAAATTATTTTAGATCATGTTATTTGTCTCGTATGCACTACCACATGTGTGATACAAATAACCTGTAATGAACCTGAGAGGGTTTCAATTGAATAACCATGTGATATTAAACCAATGTACTCATTCAAGAATCTCAAATGTAACACCAAATCAATAAATAATATTTCCCTACATTTTGGCTGAAGTAAATATATAACATGGTGAAATTTATATGAATACCTTATATAAAACATTTTATTATACATTCCATTGATGATTATTGATAAAGTTTTTTAATCAATGAAAAAGTTATTTTATACTAGATGTATTTAATATTCTAAGAAATATCATCAAATAGAACTACTAACAATATATTTATTTCATTGAATTCATCCAAACACATTTTCTTTGTAAATTAATATAAATATTGGGATTCACAATGGAACATCTAAAGGATCACATGGTAGATATTGTTTTATTGAAAGTCAATTAAATGATGGTGCTGATCCCAACCACCCTTGAAATACAAATAACATATTCTATTCATTTACTATAATGTTAATTTTGTTTTATCATACTAAACATATTTCCTTGGATGAACAGATTTATTGAAACACAAATATATATATATATATATCCTCTCTATACATCTCCATAACATCATGGTAAAACTACAATATCAATCAAATACTTCAGAATGTGTAAATCTATGAAAAATTATGAATTAATTAATGTATATTGTGGAGATATGATTAATATTTAAGAACATTATGATAGTAATGTTGTGTTATGTTTTTCAAGGTGCTATAATATAATCCAAATATTATTCCAACCCATCAAAAGTATGGGAGACAAATGATGAAATTAATGGTGATTTTTCCCATTGTCATTTTTAATGGTAATGGTTGTGACATCCTATTCGATGTTTTTCTCTATACCATTACACAATGAATTACCATGAACCATAACACATAATACAAAATTTCATACTTCATGATACACAACTAAAATACTTGTTTATAAATCTGTAAATATTGATAATTTTATAATGAATAACAACTGTTAAAAAATGAGAATCATCCAACAACACACCCATCATGTGTAGTATTGATGGAACACATACATAGTTCCTAATCATTATCAATTGATCCCATTAATTTTTTAACTTAGAAAAATTCATAACCTTCAACTTCACATCCAAATGTTTCTTCATCACCTATATAACAATCAAATTGATTGATGGTAAACACTTATTTGAGTTAGAATATATTTCTCACATTTCATTAATATTTCTAGATCCATACTTTTAATATATATATAAATTTTGGCACATTTTTTCTTCATTTTATAAAATATAGTGTAATCCTTTGGAAATAGAGTATCACCAAATTTTTTTCGTTACCCGGGTGGTAGTGTATTGAGCAGTAGTGCTTTTAAATCTACTCCAACCATATACTGTTGTACATATTGTTATTTTTTGTTTTCAAATATATAAATAAAAAAACGATGATCATTATATATATCAAACCATTCTAATAAATCTACTTCGTATATATCATTAATATGATATTTACCATAGTTAACCCAAAATCATGACGTGTGTAATTTTTGATCAAAAACCATAAATTTGTGTTAGTCATAGGATATAACTATATTATTCATCCTGATAATTTATCCTAGTCCCTTATTTTATTCATCACTATAAGAAATAAATCTTTAATCATGACACGTTAATCTAATTACAACTTCACGTAATTTTCATGTCATCAACCTCTTGAAATTTTCATCAAATCGATATGGAAATAAGATCATTTATTCAGTCCAAGTTAATATATCATGTATATTAGATAGTCTTTTGAAAATCTCTACAACGTGTCATTAATATGGAGGAAAAAAAGACAACTACATATCTCCATTACAATTGTTGGATTGGGAAATCCTTCAATAACTTCTATCACTGATTGATAAACCAATATAACTTTGTTAAAAATTATATAACCATAAAAAGAAACACATTGTACACCAAATTCACATTTTATAATTTTTTCAGAAAACATATCATTCCTTATAAACCTTAGAAATATCCTATATTGATATTCATGATAATCCATTATCTTCTAATATACAAGAATATCATCTTTAAAGATTACCACTAAATGGTCTAGGTAATCTCTATAGAAAATTTACATTAAATACATGATTATATTTGATAAATTTGATATGAAAAATATAATAAAAATAAATTAATAATTAATAAACAATTTATATAATGTTTTATTGTGTATTTATTCATTCTATAACATCAAATGGTAACATCCAAAATTAATGTCAATATTGAAATATTATTGAGATCCACAATGTTTATCAAACTAACCCTCATTACAAGGTTTATTATACATGTTATTTAGATGTATTATGTTAAATTCTAAATAGTCAGCGTAGAGTCACATTAATCTATAATCCATTTTTTGATGATAAACAAGAAAACCCCATAGTGTTTCACCTAGAAAAAGAAATCCCATTTCATGATTCTCTATAATTGTTTTCTTTGATTATTATTACTCAGTATGAAAAATTCATTATGGATTCACTGTATTTTATTTAAGACTAGGTATAAATTTTATTAAAATGTGAACATCACAATTATTTTATATAAAAGGAGAATATTTTCAAAAAAAAAACATACAAACTCTCACAATACAAGTATATATTAAAATTTGAATCTCCTTTTACCATCAATGAAATAACACCCTTTTGGATATGATTCATGGCCAATATAATGGATGTTTTTTCTATATAATTTTTATTATTATCTTTACATAGATATATACTCATAGGATGGTTTAGAATATCAAACATGTCTCCCATATGGTTTTTTGAGGGGATAATGTATTAAAAAATTACATTCAAAAAATAACATCAAACTAAACTATATAAAGATTAATTTTGTTTTCAAGATGCACATTACTATAGATAAAAATCAGGGAAGAGTGATTCTTGTAAGATAAAATCACCATACCATTTATAATTGTCATTACAAATTCAATATATAAGAATTTTGGGGATATTGTGATACTCATAAAAATTTATTAATATATAAAATAGTGTGTATATTTAGAATTAATTAAGACATTAACTATTATATAGTGGTTGGTATGTGTACATTTCACCATGTTTTTTATAATACCTCAATAACAGTATTGGTATATTGAGATATTCATTTGTATATAAGATTAAAAAGTTTCTAACATCAATAATTATAAAATTTCAAATTTTTACACTAGTAATCATAATTTCGACACTCCATACATTTAAAACACTATAGTGAGTGTGACATATATTATGTGACATTCTCTCCATAAATAGTAATATTATTAACCATATTTCTATGGAATAAAATTCCCCAATGACATTATGCAACGGACCTAATATTTTTAGGCATTCCCCTTTGAAAATTTGATATTTTTTTCCACAATCACAATAAAAAATGGAATGATCTTCCTATTAACTAATTTTTTCGAATTTTTATTAAATTTTATTATTTCTTTCACAAAAATTTTTGTTATAGAAGAGTAACTCCAATATTGATTTCAGGCAAGATAAAACATTGAAACATTTCTTCACACTAATTGAACCGTTTCATGGATTAATATTTTTAGTGACATTGTTTTGTGATTGTAAGGAATTGATCATCCTTTATTTAAGATGAGATGATAATAAAAGATCTAAAAATCACTTGTTTTGTAATATTTACCTCATAGTTACTAACATAATAAAAATCATTATTTATCTCATGTGATATATTCTCTATATTCAAACCACGAATACATGGGAAGTAATTATTGTGAAAAAATATCCAGATCTCATAAGAATCATCATAGATATTTTCTTATCTTGTCATTAGGTTCCTGATTAGGGTCCATAATTGATCATAATTTCTATATAGATGATATAAAGGTGAATATTTATCCAAAATTTGGATAATGGAAATGTATGGACCCCAAACCCAATAGATTAGATTCAGATGTTAAATAATTATTTGTCACCCGATAAAATGTATCACATACCAAATAGAAATATGGTTTAACACTCATGGTAAAATATTCATATGATTGAATTTCACATAAATTGAAAAACATAAATTAATTAATGTTTTTTTATTATAATGCCAATATGCCACAATGTTTATCATTGTGTATCAATCGAAAACACTTCTTGGAATCCATAGGAAAAAAATATACTAATTTTCTAAGATTAAATCCATAGTAAGGGATATAAATTAGGAGAATATATCATTTATAATTATAAATAATAAATATGGTAGGGTAAATAAAGGGAAATTATTTCATTTAACAAGTATCATAATGATAATTTGTATAAAAAAATTATGAGCAGATAAATTGATATAAATTTTATAATAATCATAAAACAAATCTATAGATATTATAATTAAAATAACAATCAAATAGAAATCATTAACTGATATCCAATTGATGGAATTCAAAATAATAGATAAATAAAATAGTTAACAACTTGTTTAATAATGTTTAAACATTTTTATGGTATCGAATCTAATTTGGGAAACTTATTTGTCTTATAGAACATGTTGATACATTCAGGGGCTATCTTGAAATGTTATCCACCCTTAAAATACTACGTATAATTCATTCCTTATATTAATATAGTGAAACCTTATAATAAAATACATGTATAATAAAAAACAACAATTGGGAATGTAATCTATTACCCAATTTAATATACATAATCATCAACTATCCATATCAATATTAATTGTATAAAAAAGGTACATCACAATAAAAATTAATCCCAAAAAATAAGATAACATATAAGGATGGAATAATTTAAACCTATCCCTATTGGATATGAAGCTCAATAATAGATTTAATTTATTAATTAATATTAATACACTAAAGTCTCAATAAAAATATTTTTGATGAAAATAACCATTTCAGTTTGAATGTCATGTTTTCTTAAAAAAAATTAACAAATAATTTTTAAATAATTTTATTGAAAATTAACCTTGAACATTGAAATTTTTTATAAAACACATATAGATTATTAAGGTGGATGATTCAATTCAATCCATACATTTTAAAATAATAATTCATTACACATTTTTGTTTAAAGTAATGTGGGAAAAAGTTTGAAAAATTCATGAAATTTTGATTTGAAAAATTATTTAAAAAGTAAAAATGTATATTAAATCCATTATAATTTAAAACTAAAAATATTTGTATCTTTTTTAAAAAAAATTATAAAAATTGGATGATATGAAGACAGATTTATTACCGTATGGATAAATAAAATCATATTTTCATGAAAACAATTTGTTAACCATTTTAAGCATCAACAATTGGAGATATAAAATTATTTCATAAAAAATGAATATGAATAAAAATATTCTATGTAAAAATATTTATACTATGATCTAAATATCTAATATTTATACAATTGTATACTTACAATATAATAAAAATGAATAATGATTAAATTATAAAATAAACTATTTCTACTTTGGTAACTTTTGAATCTTATGATGCATAATATAAATAACATAAAATGATATTATAAATAATTTAATGATAAATATATTAAATCTTTATCTATATAATTTCATTTATATACACAACACATTATAAATATTCAGTTAATGTTTCATATGTCTAATGAATGAAAAGGTGAGATGACAAACTCTATCCCCAATTTTACTTCCATCACATGTCCTTTAAAAACAAATATAATAAATATATGATTATTATAAATAAATTAAGGACAATAATATCTATTTATCATACTATATATGATCAAATTATGACAAATTATTTCCCACTTCTTAATGTTATTTTATTAATTATATTATTTAATGTGTCAATTGTGTGATTTTCCCATGTGTGTTTTGTCACGACTGTTCCCATTATTTTGTAAAGTTTATAGAGAAATATTATCAAGAATAATGTTATTGTTTAAAATTTTATATTAGATTATAAAATACTTCTTTATATTCATTCTTCCAAATATTACTTACAAAATTATTTGCATCACTTCATGGGGACATTAGGTCGTATATAGGCACAAACGACAATGTAATTTCATTAAAGGGTGAATGGATGAGGATGTGTATCAATATATTTATTTTCAATAATTTATATCATTTGATATATATATATATATATTAAATATATACTTATTAAATTCCATGTAAATGGTATGCAAAAACTGAATACAATTTATATTTGAGCCGGTAGTCCCACATACACATGAGTGACATTTTTATATATTAACATGAACATAAGGTAAAGATATATATGTTATATTATGAATAATGATTTATAATTATATCATAAAAATTTTATATATTAACTAAATCCATCTATATATCCAACTGTGAGAAGATTTTGTAGAAAGCAAGTTCCCTTAGTTTGTAAAGAGATATTCTTCCACACACATGAGTGATAATTGTATTTCCCATTTGATTGAAGTGGAGTGGGAGGAATATTTTTAAATAAAATTAAAAAAATTATTATATTTTGAGATAGTGGTTTTATTATACTCGAATTGTAAATATATATTTTATTTTTGTAAAAAAAATAATGAAAATTAATATTCCATTTGAAAAAAATGACATTCTCTTTGAGAATCATCCATTGGGACTCATATTAATGAATATAGGGTTGATATTTTGGAAAAAGGTGAATGTAAATAACAAGTATAAGTATGTTTTAGAAGTATTTTTTAGGGTCTATTTTTGATGAAATTCTCCATATATGTAAATAATTGAGGAGGGTGAGTTCCCTTTTATAATTTAGCAGTATTTTCATTTATTTAAATACCCAAAAGTATAAAATAATGTATTTTAATTATCAATGAATGTGGTAAAATAATTATAAATAAGTTGTTTTAGATATATTGTTGCCTAAATTTTACTCAAAACCACAATAAAACCCTTTTTAAAAATTTTAATCTTTAACTTATTTGTTTCAATATTTTGGTAATTTTAGTTTTCTCTATGATAACCAGTATTTTTGACATGTATAATTTGTCATATTATACCAAAATTAAATGAGACATTTTATATTATTTATAACAAATGATTTTTAACATTAAATATAATTTATTCAATAAAAATCATACATGTGATGAATATTTATTTTAGCATTAGCACATGTATCATGCCAATACACCACATTAATTGTAACCACATTTGCAATGTGTTTACAAAGTAAGGGTAAACATAGTCAATATAAATAGAAAATGGTCTTTTAATAGAAAAATTATTATATTATAATCATTTAAAAATAACCTTTAGGAAGATATTTTCTTTAAGAATTTTATCATATTTAATAAAAATCATTTAATGAAAAATTATATTAACTAAATTTATTAAATTTTTAATTTAATTTGAATTTAAAATATAAATAGAAGTATATGATTATAATATATAATGTTTACATCTATATAAAAATATCTTCTTTTATATAAAATTAATGAAATATAAAAATTTATTAAATTTTTAATATTAAAATTTATAGTATCATTTATTTAATTTTTTAATTAATAAAATAATATGATGTAGTTGTTATTAAGTAATGTCATGATATGTTTACATAGAAAAATTAAACTCATAAATTTGAAAAAAAAATTCTCAAAATGGACATCAATATTCATTATGTTCTTCTTTTTTCCCAATGTGATGACTTAATAATAATTTAAAAGAAAGAGTGTGACATTTAGTGGTTTTATTTAATTAAATTATTATATTTGTAAATTTCAATGAAAACATTCTCATATAAAGAATGAAATTATAAAAATATCAATTTCCTAGTGTTGCTATGTTCTATTATCATATAAAGAATGAAATTATAAAAATAAAAGTACATTATATATTTCGTTTAAAGAGAAACAATTTCATTAGTTGTTTGTGATTCAATAAATTCCAACATCTTTTTTTACATATAGAAATGAATATTTTAAAAAAAATTTAATTCCCTAAGATCATTAATCTAATAATTAAAATGAAATGTAATTCCCCTAGTATCTAAATATATTCCATAATCAAAATTGTTATCATAATTTATCTTCTAATATCTAATGTTTATCTAAATATATTACATGTATATTTAACATAACACTAACCTAAAAATATGTCTGTTCCAATTTCATGTCCATATTTTATTATGGAAGGTATCAAAATCAAAAATATATTCCCCAAAACACCAAAATTTATATCTCAGTTTCACAATATATATATTTTAATAGCTTTATCTCAAAAAAATAATTTAAAATATAGTATTACACATATAAAATATTATGTAGAATAATATCCACCACAACTAAACACTCCTAATAAACTCTAGAAATTATTATATAAACCACCAAAATTTGTACCAATATAATGTTAAAAAAATTATCCAAAAAATATAACATCATTATACCAATATTGTGTACATTGTAAAGGAAATCCTACATTAATTATGGGTCTTCTTAAAGTAATATCTTTTTACAGAATCTATTTTCCAAGTCATCAGATTAATTGATCATATTATCTGAATTAATTTAAGGAATTGCAATTAAATAAAATAATTTTAGATTTCATTATTCTCAAAATTATATTTTAACTAAAATGTTACTTCTATAACAAAATTATTCAATCCAAATATAATAACAAAATAATTTCACTTCATCTTTGGTAATAACATTTTCTTGACCATGAAGCTATATCATTTATGATATATATTCCATTTAATAATAGTGAATTAATATTAATTGTTCTACATCTCATTATATTTTTTCCATTAAAAAATTGTATTTTAATTTTTTTCAATTTCAATTAAGAAAATAATATCATTTCTCATCACAAAGGATGAAAATTATCATTCCTTTAAAGCAAGTACCACTAGGTTTTTTTCCATCATATTCAATTGATAGAAAATTTTTCATTCCATTCTTCTAGTTGCCCATTTTTTCGTTGTCTTCCTATTATTGCATATATTTAATTTGAAGAAATAATTCATATAAAATTATTTATATATATTAATAGAATATGATATTATATCATCATATGATGATACTTTTTCTTGAAACTATTTCTTTCAAATGATTAAATTATACTCACTAAAAAAATTATCACTCTCACTAATTATATTTTTTAATTTTTTATGGTTCCCATTACTTCTTTATGGAACCATTTATCAAATATATATTACAAAATATTACAAAAATATATTATTAATCATAATGTATAATCCAAAAAATATAGAAATAATTAACTTTAATTAAAAAAATCATGGCGCATCTTATAATCATAAAATGGATTCCTTGGGGATGTAATTAATTTCCTATATTCCCTAATTTTTGGTGAGAAAAATGGAAAACTTATTAAGAATATACACTAGAAGTTTCAAACTAGTTTTGAATGATTGACCATTTCTCTGAACCATGTCATGATTAGGTCATGTAAAAAGAACTATTTTTAGAGTTATTACCCCTAGGATCATCATTCCATAACAACATAATCATATAGAATTTTGAATAGGATGTATTAATAATAAAACAGAAAAATATATTATTTAGTTAATAATAATGATGATCTTCTACCCTTATCATAAAATTATATCACATATTAATATTTACTAATTGATATTTATCATAAATCTAGTTCCCAATGTTTCTAGTAATCATTCCTTTAATAATAACTATAATGAAAATGTCTGTAGTATTGCATAGTTGGTGTAAATGTTTTGAAATTGAAACCTGATTGAAGTTTTCACACTATAATGGAAATAATATTTTAGTACTATAGATAAACTAAATACATACTTGAATTTTATATAAATTTTTTAAATGATGTACATAGTGTGTCTTATTTTGGAACACAATTATTTCTCTAAGGGTGTCACTCCTTATAATAAAAAATATATCATGATATCCAAGGGAATATAATAATAAATATATGAATATGCTCTAAATATTATCGAAGGAAAATATAAAATGTATATTATCATGAATAAATATGAATAATCAATTTTGAAATTTAAATATTTGAAACACATTCCATTTAATATTTAAATAGAGTATAATATTTATGAAATAAATGATGTTAAAATAAATCCTTATAATTATTCAAATTTTCATAAGAATTATCAATATATATTCAATATATTATAATAATATCTTGTAGACAAGTAAATCCAATCATAACAAGGAATCCTTTAATGTTTAACATTTGAAATTGGGAATTCCTTGTTCAAAAAAGTTGAAATAACTAGTTTGAAACCCATCTATTTTGGGTAATTTATTTATCTGATGATACATAGTGATGAATTAAGGGTATATCTACAATCAGGGCCACCCATAACATTCTATGTAAAATTTATTTTACATATTAAATGGTATAATCATGTTCACCATACAAACTCATATTGAAAAACTATAATATGAAATGTTAATGATTAAGAAAATTAAAAAAAGTAGTCATAAACCCCCGATATCAATATGAATGTTATAAAACTAGTAAATACCTCGTAAAACTGATCATAATACAACATGATAATTATTAAATATAGTATAATTAAAATATATACCCTTTGATAATACATAAAATAAGTGCCGATGATGTGGATGAATATAATAACAATAAAAAGATCATTACTGTTTTTGGAAAAAAATCTTTTCATATTGAAAATATCCATTTAAAAAAGTTCAAAACAAATTTCCAAAATAATTTTATTTTTAAAAAATCCATTAAATATATTAAAATATGTTTTAAAAAATTTCTTTATAATCATTATGTATGATTATGTATCATTATATTAGCTTAACCATACACTAAACTAATTTTTACCTTTATTGTCAAAATTAATTTTAATTTTTTTTTCTATTCATCAAGATTCAAAGTTATGATGAAAATATAAGATAATATAACCTATGTTTATTAGAAATATTTAAACTCTCTTTAAAAATTAAATTCATAGAATATATAGAATTAGATTTAAAATTTAACCCCACATTTGACAAAAATTGTGGTCTTCCAAAGAGAATAGTATCATACGTAAGGAATGTCTTCAAGCCAAATTTAAAAACATAATAGATTATAATAACCTAATTTAGTTATATTTAAACATAATTGAAGTTTTTTTCCCTTAAATCCAGTATATTTTATAATATTAATTTGTAGTTGATTTAATTGAAATGTTTTTTTTCAACAAAAATATGTACTCTTCACTACTCATATAAAATATTATATTTTGAAAAAATTAGAAATAATTAACCCTAATATATTTCATATATTACTATATCGAAAACAAAGTTAATTTTATCAACTAAATTCTGTTATAATTTTATTAATATGTTTAATATTTCTCTTACAAAGCTTTCTAATTAAGCATTTTAGAAAAAATGATGTTTTTATAAAATATTTATTTCCCTTTACAACTGTTCGAATTTTATTTAATTTTTTTTTTGATTTTACATTATAAATGTATAGAAAAAATAATTATCATATCTTATTTTTTAATATTAATACAGATCATCATCACATCAATGATATAATGATCATAATAATATTTTAACAAAGTATAAAATTTCATTTAAACCAAATGTTTCTTATATTACAAGCTATCTAAGACATAAACATTTTTATAAAATAAATATATAATAAATTATTTTATTGTTATTTTATATTCTAAAAATTATTATATGTTTCATACACAATATACAACATGATAATAATCATTTAATATCTACATGTGTTATATGAAAATATATTTTTGTTGTTAGTTGTCTATATCTCAATAACTATGGATAAAAACCCTCTAAATGAATGTGTATGTTTTCTCGTAAAGGAAAAAATAGAATGTTTTAACATAATTTATCATATATATATATGTAGTATAAAAAATAGATTTTTATTTTCTTGTATTAATAACAAAAATATTTTAGATTCAAAATCCTATAACATTTGGATTTTTATGATAAAACTGTTTCATTGACTATAACATTCAAAACTATCACGATTCCTTTAACTTCCAACCATTGAATGAAATAAAAAATCATTGTGTGTGAAAACAAATAAAAGAGTTAGAAATATTCAAGGGAAATAATTTATTGTATGACTAAATAATGAACCCATTTATTAAATATATGAATCCATTAGTTTATCATAAGTCATTTATAGGCATAATTTATTAAAATCCTTCATAATAGTTCGTAATGAAAATGTAAATTAACCCAATCATATAAACTAGTTGTGGGAAAACTATTTCAATGTAAGGGAAAAATAACCATGATCTATAATGATGGACAAGATATACTCAACCATCCATTTTCATTGTTATTACAGCTAGATAAATATATTTAAAATCTAAATCAACATGTAGTATCTAACAAAAGATGTTTTCATAGAATATCCAAAATACATTAAATCAAAATACAAATGAAATTCTCATATTCATTGTATTATTCGATGATAACACAATATGGTTCTGTCATCATAGTTAACAAAGGAAATTGAAACATTATACAATAAAAACATTAGTTACCCGTACTTTTCATACATTGATATGACAATTGATTATAATATTATTGAATATATATCATTATAATCCAGGACCAAAACATGACTGGTTATTATATTTTTAAACAATGATATATAAAAAATAACCCATGAGAAATCTTCATCATCTCAATTTATTCTTAAGACACTTAGATCACTTTTTTGGAAAGTAATTCATAAACCATTTGTAAAAAATGATTATAATGGAATATTAGAAATGCTGATATCTGATGATCAGTAATGGTAATAATTAAATAAATAATAGAACTATGAAAAAAGGTTTATAAGATTACGAAAAATATTAGAATAATATTTACAAACCATACCTTACATACAATACACAATAAACATTATTCAGGGAATAAATCGTTGATGTTAATGAATAATGAATCATAAATGAATCAATGAACATGTGCTATAATGGAATAAAATTTACACAAACCATAAGTTATATCCATAGAAATAACAATTGAAAACAATTTCATTATTCAAGTAACCATTCCTAGAATATCAAATGTAATTGGGTTAACTCTACATTCCATCATATAATCTTTAATAGTTTTCTCCTAAAACATTTCTAGTGGACAATGTCCCTGATTGATATTTGTTATATCACTACTCCAATCATTATAATCTCATATGATATACATATTTACCCAAATCATTTTATGGTTGTATAATTATTGATTCGTGATATTAGAAATCATAATAGATTCATATGTGTTCCATTATATAAATATTCATTCACTAAATACAATTACTCATGGAAATAAAATGGCTATCATAAGAATTTCAATATTTCATCATATAAATACTCATTGAAAATAAATAGTTTTAAAAAAGAAAACTAGAATAACTATCATAATCCATTTTGAGATATAATAACTAAGGATTAGTTTTATTATAACCCATATAAAAAATATATAAACCCAAATTAATGTTTTCATAAAATAAATTTCAATTTAAAGAAATTCATTAACTGTTCTATAGGGAAATATAAAGTTCACTTCAGAATAAATTATTAAAAAATTTAAAAAAATACTACATAAAAAATTATATTTTAAAATAAACATGGAATTTCACAATGGATGATTTATAAAATTCATAAATCATGATGTTGATAAATTACAATTAATATTGGTACAATAAAGATATTATTAATTTAACATTTTTCGAAAAATATAAAATGCACATCTACATAAAATTGATAAGAATATTCGTTTTAGAAAAAATTTTATAATTATATAATTTAAAATGTTAATTTATTCAATTATATAAGAATTTAAATAAATTTTATAAATATTTTAGAGAAAAATTTGGAAAAAAATAGATTTTGGACCAATGATCAAAATAATGATTGTTTTTCCTAAAAAATGGTTTTAGTATATTGGTTTCATAAAAAAAGAAGATGAAAGGAAAATATATATTATTTAGAAATAACAATATAAAAATAAAACTAATATCATTTTTGAATGTAATGTTATATAATTTCACATTTAAAAATGAAATCATAAACAATCCTGATATGTAATGAGATTATCAAACAAATCTCTTACCATGAGTATGAATTTTAGCAAAAGAACAATACACTAATGTATATGAAATTTATTTACTTTATAATAATACAAAATAGGTAATTAAAAACTTATATAATGATATATTATCCACGTATACAATTCAACACACATTTATTGTTAATTACACTATTATTTTCATGTTTACCTGTTAATTTTATCATTTTTCTTGAAAATTATAATTTTTTAGTTCTAGTAATCATACTTTGATAATGTTTCATAAATCAATAATGTTAATAATGATATTATTATCATATATATTCATTATATATATTTAAAAACTTGGATTAATTTATAAATTATAGTGATTATAAAATGAATTACAACATTCAAGGAGAGGATATGCCATTCATACACATGAATATGGTTTTCTGTTTTCAATGAATTGTATGAATGAATGGTAAATCATAATTAATTTTTTATGGATAAATATTTTTAAATATATCACATATATACCTGAAACATATCATTGATAAAATATATTTAATTCAAAATTAAAAAAAATCTTCTCACATCGGGGTTGTGGTTATATACAGGTATGCATTAATGATGCTATCATTAACCAATAGATTATAAGAAAACAAATAATAGATATAAAAATAAATAAAAATAAATTAATTATAATAAATATTATAAATTATATTTATTTTAATTGATTCCATTTATCTATCATTGGTATAATAAAATGTAAAATTATAAATCGTTTTTTAATAGTTATAAATCATTATTGACAATTTTCTATAGTATTACACCACAGTCCGTAAAGGTTTATTGTTTTAGAGATGCTAGAAGTTAAAGTTTTTGTGAAGGAAACTATGAACTAGTTATTTTAGATCATAGATAATGTATATTACACATAATGTTTGAGGAATATAGTAAATTGTTTACCCTTTTATATGCAAAGGTAGGGGTACTATTAGTATTATTTAATGTATAAATTTAATATATATTACTTTTTATGGAATTTGTTTTTCCAATTGATATATTTATAATTTAAGATGATTATGATATGAAATAAGATAGACCAATAAATTTTTTACATATTTTGGTCAATTTATTATACTTAAATTATTGATCAAACTAGCTCTATCCCCTTTTACCATTAACACAAAAACAATGTTTTATATTGGTCAGGGAGCAAGAATGTTACAATGAAAATTAAAGTCTCACATAAAATTATGTGGGATGATATTTTTAGCCATATACCATTAAAAAAGGTTATTATATGATTTATCATAATTATAAATCATTCAATAATTTAATAATTATTTTAAAATTTATTTAAATTCATTTTTTGGATCTATTAATTTTATTTATTATAAAAAAAACTTGAGAAAATGGTATATTAATATAATACATTCTCACATTCCTAGTATGTTATATATATATATATATATATATATTTCTTGGAATACAATAATTTGTCAAAATTGTGTTACATTTAATTTTTTAAATAATTTATTTTAATTTTCAATTAATTGAATAAACACCACATTTTCATTGGGTATGAATATTTTACAATTATTCAATTAATAAAAATAAAAAATATATATCCATGTTAAAAATAATAATCCATCTTTGAAAAAAAACATTTATTATAATTCCTATCCATTTATAGATTTATGAAATTGTACTAGATATTTTAGAGTCATGGCAGTTAAATTTCTTATTTATACATTTCATAAATTAATAAAATGGTCATAATAAATAAAGGGCACCAAATGGGAATATAATTCAAAAATAGATTATAAGTGTAGTATGCACGATCTGAGGTATGTGTCATGTGTTTATGCATTTTATATGGGTTTAAAGTGCATGGGATGAGTTGGGAAGAGGTTGGGAGAGTTTGGAATGGTTTTGGATGAGTTTAAAGGCCTTTAAAGAGGTTCACATTTTGAGCACGGTTAGTCGAAACCGTGCGGGTTCCCCAGGAAACCATGTGGAATCGTCTTATCGAGACAATATTCCTCGTAAGGCCTACACACTATTTTCCAAACTGTGCGAGGAAACTATGTGGATCCTGAATCTCGAGGTAGTGGCACACGCACGGTTAGTGCACGGTTTTCCAAACCGTGCAGACTAACTGTGCGACCACTTAATGAAAGGGTTATAAGTTCCTATCTCACTCGGGATTTCATCATTTCAGTTTAATATTCTACCCACTCATGCCTCACTTGGGATTTTGGGTTCTCATTGGTTATGGGTGCTCTCACACTTTATTTGGAAGGGTTTCAAAGAGGATTCAAGGTGGTTTGAAGGCGATTCCTTCTTGGGAAGGGGATCTAGATAGGTTTTGGTGGTGTGTTCGCTGAATTTGAGGTGTGGTTGTTCGTGGGTCGATTTCTGAGGAACCCTAAAGGTAGGTGGATTCAATCTCAACTTCAATTGGTTAGAGCTAACAGTTTTGGTTACAATTTATTTTTTGTGCCTGAAATTAATCGTGTCTTGATGTCCCAAGATGGTTAGGAATCCCTTCAGTGATGTTTTTGGGATTTTTGGGGAAAAGGTGCTTTATGGTAAAATGCTATTCTTTTAGATTTTAAAATTGTGATTTTAAAATGGGATGCAATGGTTTATTTGTGAAAATGATTGATGGAAATGGTTTTCAATAAAAAGGTTGTTCTAGTGAATGTTAGTTTGGAATGGAAAATGGTTTTCAGTAAATGAGTGATTTATTGAAGTGGATTGTTATGATATGGAATTGGTTGATTTCATGTGGTAGTGACTTTGGTGGGTTATATTATTTGCTTTGGATTCTTTTGAATGTTTTGTGGAAGTGGCATGAATTACCACTATAAAAAGGGGATAGATAGTGGAAGGATGATCCACAATCAATGGTAAGTGGACGGGAAGTGCCACTAAAGTGTGAATGGTTGAATGGGTTGGACGAAAGCTCCTTTGTTTGGTTATTATGGTGGATTTGTTGTGCATTTCATTGAAAGATGAAATTTTTGTGCCAATTTGTAAATATTGCGATTTTTTGTAGCTATTTTGGTTGGATTTCCCTTGGTTTCTTTGTTTGAGTGTGATTTCATAGAAAGGCATGATTGGCTTATGAAAATGGTTTCACTTGTGGTTTAATTTATATAAACTGTTTTATATAAATGTGAAAATGTCTTTATCCTAGTGGCATGTTTACGCATGTCATTTTGGGAATCCCTACTATGTTTTAGTACTCACCCCCTGCTTTGGCAAGTTGGTGTCTTTGTAGATGTTGTGCATCATGATGTGGGAAAAGCTATGGCATCTCCCACCTTAAGTGAAGCATCATGATGTCTTAGTGGAGCTTGGAGCATGGAGCATGATATGGAGTTGTGGTGGTGTCATGGCTCGAAGTGTTTGTTGTTTAGTTTATTCTTGTACTCTGATGTGGATGGTTGTTTTGATTTTGGGTTGTATTATAGAACAACATGGTTGTCTTTTGGGAATATCTGTATGGGGTTGAAAGTTCCTGCATCTTTAGGTATTGGTTTGGTTAGTTTTTTCGTAATGGAAAATCAATCCCCACTATTATTTGAATCCCTAGGCATTTATTGCCAGACATTGGTGCCTTGGGAGCATTTCTTATGGCCATTTAACCCTCTCCACCTCCTCAAACCAATGAGGTAGGGAAGGGGTGTTACAAGTGGTATCAGTTTTTCCGTCCTTTGGAGTTGATTCTCAGAGTTGGTGTTGACATTCATTGGGGTACTTTCATTGAGACAGGATGGTAGCAAGAAATAAGAATTTTTTAACATGGAATGTATAGCATAAAAGGACGTAGCTAACCCTTTTATTCTGAAATTAAGGTTACCAGGGAGTTGGGTACATAAGTGTTTTGGAGAAACTTATAGGCTTTGGATATCTCATTGTTGTGGGTGTAGCCAATTATATGGGCATGACATGCATAGTAAAAATGACTTCCCTATAGGATGCATATTTCATTGAGGTATAATGATTTATGATTTGATTTGAAGACGTGATATTGTAATGTGAATAAATTGGTATTTTGAAAATGGATTTGTTTTCTAAATGGTGAAACATGGCCCAAGTGGAAAATGTGTACTGGTGGAAAGCCTTGTTGTGAATGTTTTGTGTAGTGACATTTGAAATGGTATTTCGGGATGTCTACGGATGTGAGACTCGTGGTTTTTTATTTTAGGATTAGAGAAATGACATCGGGTAGGTATCATAGAGACCAACTAGAAGAGGCTGTTGAGAATGTGGTACCAATTGATCCTCAGGTGAACCAGCAGCTAGTGCAAAGAATTGTTCAAGATTTCCAAGCTGTGGAAAGTGGGAAGAAAGTGGTTGAACCAACCCATATGGATCATGTGGTTCAATTTCAAAATTAGAATCCACCCATATTTAGGGCTGATTTAGATACAGAGAGGGAGGAATCGTGGTAGAATAGAATGAAAAAGATCTTTGAGTTCATTGTAATGTGGGTAGATCTGAAAGTCATGTTGTCCACATATATGTTGGATGATCTTTCCCTTCAGTGGTGGGAGTTGATAGTCCAAGTGGGGACGGAAAAGGGAATGATGTGGGATGGCCTTGAGGAATTTTTTAACAAACAATTCTACCAACATACGTTCAGAATTCAGCGTACTAATGATTTCATTAGATTGAAGCAGGAGCATATTTCAGTGACGGAGTATGAAGCTATGTTTATGAATATAGTGAGGTTTGCACCTGAGGTTGTGGGTGTCATGTCGTTGAAGGAATGATATTCAAAGCAGGTTAATGGAATGAAATCATTTCAAATATAATAGTACTGTGTATAGATGATTACACAGAGATGGTGAATAGTTCCTCAGTGGATGATCGGGATCTGTTGGGAGCTCTAGGTGGGTGAAGCATGGTAGTACCCATAGGAAATAGTGGGAACTCTAATGCTGGGTTCATGTGAAAGATGGACACTTATTCCTAGGGTGGGAATATGGTATATAATCTGATGGAAGGATCAGTAAATTTTCCTTCAATGCCCTAGAGCAGGCCAGGATGTTTTTAGTGTGGTTATACGGGCCACATCAAACAGGATTGTATGACACAACCTCGAGCATGTCATAATTGTAAGCAGAAGGGTCGTCTGCTACGGTATTGTCGGAATGCTCCATGTTTAGGTGTGTCTGACACTCCACATGGATCGAAAACGTCATATTCTTTGACGGGATGGGGACAACAACATACCCCTCTTTAGTAGAGTAAAGTGGGTCTTTGTGATTCTAGAAATACCATGATGCCTTAGCAGAGAAATAAAGAGAAGAGTGTGGGATGAAAACATGTGTTTGGAGCAGAGAAGGTTTTGGTGGATGACTAGTCGAGACCATCCACAGTGCGAGGTACTATTTTATTAAATTCTTCATTGATGCAAGTTCTGTTTGATATGGGCGTTTAACACTCTTTTATTACTATACGTGTGGTTGATTTTCTGGGTTTAAAGGTAGAAATGAGGCCCTTTGTTTTGAAGCTTCAAACTCCTCTGGGTCGAATAGAGTGTCGAGCCTTCTTGTGTGGAGAATGTTGTATCATTTTGGTAGAGGTATAGATAATGTGGAATTTATCAATGCTTCGGATGGATGGGTATGATGTAATCCTAGGAATGGATTGGCTGGTGGCTTCTAAGGCCCACATAGACTACGATGAGCGAACAATGGATTTTACGACAAATGATGGTGTTATATATTTCATTAGGGGAGATAAGCATGAAAGACAAGGAGAAACGGGTCTGTAAGCACAAGCAGTGGGGACATTATTGAATCAGATGGTGGTTTTTTCATTGGAATCGGTAGACAGTGTTGAGCAGAGTGTACTTCCGGTAGTGGTGGATTAGTTCATGGATGTTTTTTCTGAAGAATTATCTTGGTTACCTCTTGTAAGGGAAGTGGAGTTTACAATTGATCATCTTCTGGGGACCAGTCCGATCACACTTCTGTCTTATCAGATGGCACCTACTGACTTGTAGTAATTGAAAATCATGTTGGAAGATTTAGAAAAAAACGGGTTTATCCGGCCTACCACATCCTTGTGGGCAGTACCGGTGTTGTTTTTGAAAAGGGAGGATGAAACCTTGAGGATATGTGTTGATTATCGTAGACTTAAACAAGTTATGATATTGAATAGATATCCACTTCCACGAAGTGATGATTTTTTTGACCAGTTTAGGGGAGCCCAGTGGTTCTCCAAGATCAACCTGAGGTCGGGATATAATCAATTTACGGTGAGGAAGGATGATATTCCTAAAATAGCTTTCAGATGTAGATATGGCCATTATGAATATGTGGTTATGCCCTTTGGTCTAACAAATTCTCCAGCTGTGTTTATGGAATTAATGAATCTGATATTTTAGATATATCTAGACTCATTTGATTTGTTGTTTATAGAAGACATTCTGGTGTATTCAAAGACAAGGATGGAGCATGAGTAGTACTTGGCGACAGTGCTGGGGATCTTCATGGATAATATGTTGTTTTCCAAATTGTCAGAGTGTGAATTTTGGATAAAAGAAGTTCGTTTTCTTGGACATGTTATTTCTTAAATAGTTGTTTCAATGGATCCAGAAAAGATTTAGGTAGTTGTATCATGGCAACCGCCAATGAATGTGTTTGAGATACGGAGTTTTCATGGACTAGCAGGGCATTATCGACGTTTTTTTTTGTGATTTTTCACTTTTGGATTCCCAATGTCAGCTTTGACATGAATGAATGTTCCATTCCTGTGGAATGAATAGTGTTAATAATATTCATAAGACAAAAAGGATCGCCTTACATCATCACTAATCTTGATTTTTCCAGAACTAGGAAAATGGTACATGGTGTATTGAGATGCATTAGGATTAGGTTTGGGTGCACTCTCATGAAAGGGAATCATGTGGTTGCATATGGCTCATGACAGTTGAATGTTCATGAGAAGAACTACCCATCTCATGATTTGGATTTGGCAACAGTTGTCCATGCTTTGAAAGGGTGGAGTCATTATCTATTTGGTTGGAAATTCATGGTATATATAGATCATAAGAGCTTGAAAATCATTTGCTCACAAAAGGATTAGAACACGAGGCAATGGAGATGTATTTAATATCTCTAGATGTTTGATTTTGACTTTATGTACACACCGGTTATGTGAAATTATGTGGTGGATTCATTATGTAGAAAATAATATGCTCAGGTGGTGAAACATGATTCAGACCAGTGGCAGTTGTTGTCAGTTATAGCTGAAAATCGGTTGGAATGTGAGGACCAGGGTGATAGAGCGATCATCTTTCTAGTTTTGATGATTCCTAACTTGGTTGGCCTGGGTAGAGAGGCACATATATCCGATTATGAGTGTGTGACCGGTTGGTCGAGACTCAATTGTGGGAAGACTATTGCAGGTTGGCAACTAATTGGAGATTCAGTTTTGTGTTTTTGAAATCAGATGGTTTTACCGATTACTTGTCCAGAGGATCTTCTCAGGGTGTATCATCATTCCAGGTGGGTTGTTCATCCTGGAATTCAGAAAATGTATAATTCTCTAAGGGAACAGTTCTGGTGGGCTAGTATGAAAAGAAGTGTGGCTGAGATTGTTTCAAGATGATTGACTTGTCAACAGGTCAAGACAGAGCATCAGAGGCCAGCAGGAATTTTGCAGTCATTTCCAATTCCTATTTAGAAGTGGGAGTAGAAATGGATAGATATTGTCATAGGTCTCCCAATAACTGTCATGAAGCACAATACCATTTGGGTGATAGTTGATCGGCTAATGAAGTCTTCCCATTTCATCCTGATTTATAAATCTCATATGGTGGAGGATCAGTACAAAATCAATACCCGGGAGGTGGTAAAGAAGAATGGTGTTCCAGTTTTGATTGTATCTGATAGAGATCTAAGGTTAACATATATTTTATGGAAATCCTAAAAACAAGCCCTTGGAAAACAGTTGACGATGAGTACAACGTATCACCCTCATACGGATGGTCAATTTGAAAGGAAGATACAAACCCTAGAGGATATGTTGTGGGCCTGTGTCCCTGATTTTGGTGGCTCATGGGAGGATCACTTGTTGTTGGTTGAGTTCTAATAAAATAACAGTTATCATGAATCCATACATATGGCTATGTTTGATGCATTGTATGGGCTACCGTTTCGTTCTCTACAATGTTGAGTGGAAATGGGTGAGTCTTTGATTGTTGGACCGAGCCATGTTCATGAGTCTATGAAGAATATCATGTTGATCAAAAAGAGAATGGAGACAACACAGTGTTTTCAGAAATCATATGTGGATCATCGTCGATGACTGTTGTTGTTCGAAGTCAGTGATCATGTGTTCCTGATGATCTCTCATAGGTTGGGATATTGTCGGATTGGAATGCCGGGAAACTTATCTATGCGGTATATTGGGAATTTTGATATTCATGAGCAGGTTGGTGAGGTGGTTTATGAATATGATTTTCCAAAATGGTTTAGTGCAGTGCACAATGTGTTTCATGTTTCACAGTTGAAAAATTATCAACCAGATCGTGACCATGTGATTCGATGGGATCATGTTGAGGTAGAATCAGATGATTTGTTGGTGCACGTGCCAGTGCGGGTTGTGGATATGAAAAAGAATGTATTTCATGATAAAATTATCGGTTTAGTTCGGGTTTTGTGGAAACATGGTATGATTCAAGAGGATACCTGCGAGTGGGAGAATGAGATGGTCGAGCAGTGGCCTGATCTCTTTCCGCAAAGGGCGGGGTTCACTACATTCTAAGGATGTAAAGTCCAATGGTGGGGAGAATGTAGTACACCCGGTTTGAGGTATGTGGAATGTTTTTATGCAGTTTTATGTGTTTATAGTGCATGGGATGAGTTGTGAAGAAATTTGGAGAGTTTGGAATGGTTTTGGATGAGTTTTGAGGCCTTTAAAGAGGTGCACAGTTTGAGCATGGTTAGTGGAAACCGTGAGGGTTCCCCAGGAAACTGTGCAGACCCTTGTTCTCGTGATAGTACACCTCGCATGGCATGCCCATGATTTTCCAAACCATTCGAGGATACTATGTGGACCCTGGATCTCGAGGTAGTGGCGTGCGCTCGGTTAGCGCACGTTATTCCAACCATGTGGGCTAACCGTGCGACCTCTTAATGTTAGGGTTATAAGTTCCTGGCTCACTCGGGATTGCCTCATTTCAATCCAATATTCATACCACTTGAGCCTCACTCGGAGTTTTGGGTTCTCAGGGGTTAAGGGTGATCGCCCACTCGATTTGGAAGCGTTTAAAATAGTATTAAAGATGGTTTGAAGCTGATTGCTTCCTGGGAAGGGGATCTAGAGAGGTTTCGGTGGTGCCTGCGCCAGATTTGAGGCGTTGTTATTCGTGGGTCGATTTATCAGGATCCCTAATGGTCGTTTGTTTCTCTCTCGACTCCACGTGGTTAGAGCTAATGATTTAGGTTACAATTAATTTTTTTTGCTTGAAATAAATTGTGTCTTGATGTGAAAAGTTGGTTATTAATCCCTTGGGTGATGTTGTGGAGATTTTTGGGGAAAACTGTGTTTTATGGTGAAATGATATTCATGTGGATTTTATATTGGAGATTTTAAATTGGGATTCTATGGTTGATTTGTGAAAATTATTGGTGGAAATGTTTTTTAATAAATGTATTGTTTGATTGAATGGTTGTTTCGAATGGAAAATGGTTTTTAATAAATGAGTGATTTATTGAAGTGGATTGTTAGGCAATGGACTTGTTTGATTGTATATGGTTATGACGTTGGTGGGTTATGTGCTTATCTTTTGATTGTTTTGAAAGTTTTGTGTAAGTGGAGAGATGTACCACTATAAAAAGGATATGGACTGTGGATGGAAGGGCCACCAACAATGGTAAGTGGACGGGAAGTGCGACTAAAGTTTGAATGGTTGAACGGGTTGGACGGAATCTCCACCATTTGGTTTTAATGGTGGGTTATTTGTGAATTTCTTTGCATGATGGAATTTTTGTTCTAATATGTAAATGTAGGGATAGTTTTTAGCTTGATTGGTTGGCTTTCCCATGGTTTCTTGGTTTGGGTGTGATGGCTCGGTAAGGCATGATTGGCTTATAATATATTTTCTTTTATTGTTTACCTACGTAGTTGTGTTAGAATTAATTTTATTACCATGCAATGATTTTTTTTTTTAAATTTCACAACTATTTATAACATTTCAACTTTTTTCGTATCAGTTAACTTGGAATTAAGTTAGTTTTTACAATATCATTTTTAATAATATTTAAAATATTTTCTGAATAATAATATATATTCAATTTTGTCCTCCAATTTTTATCTATATTTTAGAAATGTTTTGAACACCATATTTATTTTGTTACAAGGGTTCATAAAAATATTATGATTAGTTTTAATTTTCTCACGATATTATGTATAATTATCAGAGATTTATATATTAATCACTAAAATTTGGTTTCCATTGTATCATATGAATTATTCAATTATTGATAAAATTATTTTTTTATATATGTCTACTCATAATAGATTTTCTACCCATTTAGGTATGGCCTTAATGAGTTTGTTCTCGTATAATTGGGTATAATTATATTCTACAAAATGGAATTTTAATGATTATATTTGGGTTACATTTCAAAATATTTCATCATTTTATAGAACATATCCATGAAGAATTTTATTTTCATGGAATTAATTTTTTTCTTATAACAAATAAATTCGGAATGTATTCTGCACTTTTATGTCATCATCTCATGTTTTATTATTATTATTAAGTGGTATTTTTTTCTAGGCCATAAAATATATAATCCAATAGAGATGATAATATTATATTATATTCAACTAATTTTTTGGAATATATTCTAAGGTCATACGATCAATTAATATTATATATTTTACTACTTCATGTTATTATTCAATGTTAATTATTGACATATTATGTATTTTTTCAATTATTAAGTAACAATGATTTCTCATTTATGATGTTTCCATTTCAATGTAGTATAGATATAAATATCTTGTTAGATGACTATTAATGTTTCTATGGGAGTGTGATTAAAGATAACTGATCACTTGTGATATAAACTAATGTAATTACAATGTTAATATCAATGATGATAAACCATTCAAACATTTTATTGGGATATATTTTTTAAGATGTTGGACATCATATTACATTCTATAAGTTATTTATTGATATTTTTTGGATACCCATTAATTAGGATCATTATTTATGGTCATTCGAGGAGTTTTTATGTAAAATTATGATGCTTTTGGGATGTGCACGGTAGGTACATGGGTTTCCAAAACCTTGTCTCCTGTAGTGAAAACTATGCACACATGGATAGTGAGGTGACACACAGTCTGCGTGGGGTTTCAAAAACCATGTTCCAAAATTGGATGAATTCGTTAAACATATACAATGCGTCCAATTTGGTTACATGGTAATGGTACATGGTTTGACTAACAATGTGGCCCTCCCTATGATACCTTGCATGGAGAACATTTTTTTCATTGAAAATTATTATAAAACAGTCAAAACATTTGTTTTTGTTTTTAATAAAAGAATTAATATGTACTATGATTTATTCTTATTTCTATGATTTATATAGGTGATATATAATCCTCCAACCCACTCCTTTGGAAAATAAAAATTCCATTGGGAGATCTGATCCCTCCATGGTATGGATATTTCTTCTCGTGAAGATTATCCTAGTCTCAGTTCTTCTCCATCAAAGAGAGTATTATATCATAATGTTTTTTATTGATCTTAAAATATTTATGATGAATCAAACTAACATTTATTGAGGATTATAGTAATTATATAATTCATAGTTCATCAATTCCTTTTATTTTTTATGGTGTTACCACAACAAGTGTTCGATGTTTCATTCTTTGTTAAATGGTTTGTGGTTCAATTCAATCATATCCATGTATTTGAAACCCTTATTGTCGTGTTTTGTGAAATGTCATTTAGTTGATTTATAAAATCAAAATTTTATAATACTTTAATTGGAATTGATATTTGTTGGATTTTGAGGAAAAAAGACCAATTATATTAGAATTATAATTTTGGGGTGCATTTTGAAATTGATTATAGTGATGAAATTATTTTAGAACATCCTTGTGAAAAGGATGATAAAAATTAAAAGATGAAATACTAAGAGTAGTTCTAAATTTTAATGGAATAAAAAGTTGAATAACCTATTTTTTCCATTAATAATCATTGGAATAATGAAATATAAAAATTTGAAATTTAATTGTAAATTACTATTGTTTTTAAATTAAATAACTATCCCTTTGTTTATTGATTTGTATATAATAGGTGATGTTGAGACGTTAGTCAGTTTTTTTGGACAAGACTTATTGGATAATTAAAAACATGAAATGGATTCAGTATGAAAACATTAAATTGATATGTTGGGAATATTATCCATTATGAGATATTTTTTGAGTCTTTTTCGGGATTAGTCTGGGGGACTTGTTCACAGTTGTTGAATAGTGATCACTAATATGAGATGTTTCAGGATCTTATAGACATAATCTAAAAAACAATATGGAATATATCCATGTTCCATGTTATATATGATTTTATTATATATTCCATTTATTATATAAATTCCAAACAAATGAAATTTGACTTATATAAATACTTTTATAGATGATGTTTATTTCAGCCAGGTTTGAAAGTTATTCCATCATCAGTAATAAATGAAATCATATTTTTTAAATATGAAATAGTATTTCTATTTTTTATTATTTAAATTTTAAGAATGATGTATTTATTTTTATATAATATGTTAGGTATCACATGGTAAGGCCCTATTGGGAATTATATATCAATGATTTCCATTGATATCAAGAACATGATGGTTTTTCATTCACATGTTAGAGTTGATGATATGTTCAACATGGAGGGTTCAAATATTTTTCATCTTTTAGACTATGTAGTAGTAATAGGGAATAGTGGTTTTTTGTACATGTTTTACATAGGGTTACTTATGAAATTTTTCTTCTTTACATGTTTGTCTCTTTATATGTTTTTATCAGTATATTTGGGTAATGTCTCACCTATATGAATATTTCTACATTCCTCTTGAGTAGTGTTTATATAATGAGTTTTATATTTTATCATTAACTCTTTTTGTGGAAATGTCATTATGTATTGTTATTATATTATTTCAGGTGATACTATTCATATTGTGAGGATTAAAAATTCCCTTTGGGAAATGGTAGTGTTTGATCAATTACCAGGTTAATCATCATCTGAAACAGTATGTGAAAAAGGGTTTTCAAATTTATAGTATTATAATATTTATATGGGGACTGTATGTGGTTCTTTATTATCTTTATTTATTATATCTTGTATTTATGGTATTGTGGAGGTAGTTATAAGCTTTTTCCGAGATATTTGTTTTTAAAAATATCTTTATGTCATCATTGTTATTTGGGGATATTTGACTTTTTGATTATTTTTATATTTATATTATATTTCCAATATTTTTTAATATTTTATAATAATTATATACTTATGAATTCTATTTTTTTTTGTTTTCCATAAAATCCTTGGTAATGTTTTTCTTATTGTGTGTAGAATTATCCATACATGAAGATGTTTTAGCTGACTAAAGAGAGATATGATGATGATACATGGTATAATAACCCAAGAGTTTATTAAAATATTTTTGATACAGTTGTATAGAGTGTAAATGATTGTGTATAACCACATGTAACAAACCACATTCAAGCTCCATTCATGGAACAAAAATATGGAATACTATAGAGATAATTAGGATTAGTTTCATTGGTACAATCCATCCCATTTCCATGGATCAAATAATATAGAATAATCTTGTTATTGGATTAAAGGAATTGAGAGGACTTATGAGTTTATCAAATAAACTAACATGATTAACTAGAATTGTTATACATTCAATCGTGAGGGGTCTAGTAGGAGATGGTTGAATTCAATTGTTAATGATAGAAAAATTAAGGATTTTAGTGGAAAAACATCAAAGACCATTAAAAAAATTAATTTTATCCTTCTTATAGTGTTTTAGGATGTCAATGTATATTCTTAATCTCCAAAAAACTGGCAGGAACATGACCCAGTATAAAAAATTCATTATTGAATTAGTGTAGTTTTCACATTGAATTATTTAGAATGAGAAGCTAATTATAAAATGAATTGATATATGAATTCAATACGATATTAAATTATATTTTCTCATGCTAAAGATAAAATCATATGTCGATGTACATGATAGATTGTTAATGGATGAGCATGAAATGGAAATTATGTCTGGGTTTACATGAGTTCAGTTTTATCTTAGTGGATGTTCAGTTGGGTACATAAAACGAAAGGAGATCCATGATTAGTATCCTGGTGGATTATTATAGTTGGGATATTTTAGGAAACCTGATGTTCAAGGTATAACAAATTTAGCATTAATCTAGTGTTTCAAGGATGGGAATTCGAACAAGTTTAGAATGAGACACCCAAAAATAGAAGTCCATAGGGAATCTCGAGACACTAGAAGATATTAATTTATATATATTCTTCCAATAGTGTTTAACACGATTAGTGTCACCAAAATGAATTATTTGGAAACCTATTTCTTTATGAGAAATGGTGTTCTATACACATGCATCCATATCAAATATTCATCATATAGTGGATATGTACCCTGAGGATGCTGACATGGATCTAATGAATTTTAGATTAACCATATTTATAGATTCATACTTATTTAATTTTTTATTTTATGTCATTTCATATCACTCGTTCATATTTTCTCATGTTCTTAATTTGTTAACCCTTCATACAAATCATTTATCTTGTGGTATGTATATTACTACAATCCTCAGAATGAAGAGTGTGATGTGTAACCATTTTTTATATTGTGTTTTTATTTTATTAAATATTGTTCTTACGAGTAATTTTGTAGATCTATATATGTAATACCCTAACAGAATTCATGGAATAGATTCGATTATCACTTATCAAGACTAGATTTATCATTATATATATTATGTATAATTTAGAATTAACTAGGGGGTTTTGCATGCCTTCCAGTTGTAATTAGTACTGAGATCGAGTATATGTTGACTTTCATTTACAGAAATCAGAATGATAGTATAAATTTTTTGTTTTGAAATTGAGACAAATTCATTGACTAAATATATACCTCTATTTTTCTTTATAATTATTGATATTCATCATTCTAATTTATCTTATTTTCAATCTATAAGAGAGGTTGTATTCACTAGTAATAAATAATTGGTACACAACCAGTTTAGGCACCTTTATATCACAAGGAACCATTTGAACTAAAACTGTTAATGAAATATATGGATGATTTTAAAGGGAATGTTTTATATGTCATATTTTTTCAACCTGGGAGGAATTGTCTTAACATCCAATGAAATTTTTTGTGGTTCTTCACTATTTCTTTAATTAATTATTGATCTATTATGTATTGTTAATGACCATGTATCTTTATCATCTAAAAAATGATAGGTTTAAAATTTTAAATGGTGTAGTTGTTCTTTTATATTGATATTTGATCTGAATATCACAATATATTAATTAATTTTCTAACATTCCAATTTCTTCCTTAAGAAGTGGGTATTTCTATTATGATAATATTATAATGGTAGTTTTTTTTATCCAATTGTTGTAAACATTTTAATGGATTTGGTGAATAAGATTATCCCATTGTACCTTGACACAATCATTTTAGTATTTGGTCTTGAAATCCGAGTTTACATTATTTCTATATAGGCTCATATGTGTCCCCTAAGGCTAGTACTGATTATTTTTAAACAACACTAGAATTATCAAAATCTATCGAAATGTTTTGTTTGGATATGGGATGTTATATCTGTGGGACAAGTGGCCTATGAAAATGGTATATCAGTTTATCGTAATAAGGTGGAAGCTAATATGACATTAAAACAACCATGAAATGTTTTCAAAATTTGTAAATTCTTGGGTTTAGTTGGTTTTTATTTCAAGTTTGTAAAGGATTTTGTAATGGTGGCTTCTCCAATAACCCCTCTCACTGAATAAGAAGTGATGTTTGTGTGTGATATATTTGGGTTTGAGTTATTTTTTTGAACCAAAATGTATTTTCCATTCGGTACATTGTTGAGTCTTGTAGAGAATAGCATGGTATATGTGGTATTATATAATGCATCTGGTTTTATTTTGGGAAAGATGCTTATGCCAGGTGATCATGTTATCACCTATGGATTTTGACAACATAATATACATGAGAATAATTATATCACATATGATATAAAACTCAAAATGAGTATTCATGAACATAAGAGATGTAGATAATAAATTGTTGGATAAAGGTATACCATCTGTTTTGAAAACAAAATCTTGAGTTATAACTTCTCTTAAGAATATTTCAACATTTAAAAGTGGGTTTGGGAGGAACACATATAATCTTTTGTTTTCATAATTTCATAAACCTCAGGAAAATGAAATGTTATCATAGAATTTTTTTAGTAGTAAACCTCTTACCTACTCCGTTAAATAATCTTTAGATGAGGAAAAATTGAATACTCTACATGAATATTTTCACAAAGGATTCCATTAGAATGATTCTATGGTGGTATTGACTAGTTTATGATTGGAATCCTATATTAATAAATTTATTTTTAAGGATCAACAACTTGATGATGAATTATAACAAAAAAAATATATACTTTTTTGTTGTATTACTATTTTTGAAGTGGTCGTTGAAATTAATGTCGATAGAGTGGCATGAACCCTAGGATAATTTCCTTCGATTCTCCCCAGTGACGATGGTGGAACCAGCATCAGTCCATCCCCCCCTAGCGGAGGAGGGACCTATAGCGCTCAACATGAGAGAAGGGTGTTCTTTCTACCCATTCTCTTACCCCAAATATTTTCTTGCCTTCCTGAAATATTTTAATTTTTATAAGGTCATGCATCTCATTTATGGTCTTCCCAATATCTATATTTTACATTAATAATTCATGGAAACCATTTCACTTTTGATCCTTACACAGGTGGGTCAGTTTTGACAGAGGAGACCTTCGGTTGATTCCATTGATTTCTTTATCTTCACCTCTTGGAATCTTCATGAGAGGGAAATAGTGGGTTTGTTCTACAATCATCATATCATGATTTGATTCGCTATTGAGGAGGACCTCATTAGAGCATGGTCGAGTGTCGCCCATTATGTTGACAGTCTTTGATTCCTTCTTTTTTGTTTTTCTTTTGAGTTACAAATAAAGAAATATCTTCTATCAGCCGCGGTTTGGGTATGCCTTCCAAATATTCCATTACCATTTCAAAACCCATCCATCATTAAGATGATCGATACTCTGGTCGGTATATTTCTATGCACTGGTAGTCGTACTATGGTAGTATATCACACTATCAGGTGATGAGTTTGCATGGATGTTTACCCATCCCAAACTCCATTTGATTATGTCTGGAATTCAATTGGTGGGGAATATAGGTTTACGCAATGGGTAATATATGAATACTATATTTGATTCCTTATCTACCTATAGTAATTTGGGTAACATATTAGATTCATGTCATAGATGGACTTTTATATAGAGGAGAGGGGGAATTGGTATCAAGGTCTACCCATTGTACAAGAGATTAGGACACTCGATGGAGGTTTGTCCCATGAGAGCCCAGTCCAGGGGATGAATGGTGGTTGAAGGTTGCAGTAATGTTCCAATGAATCATCATGAGGATGGCCTAGGATAGACACCAATGGGTATGGAAGGGGGAAGTTCAGGGACCTCAGATGTTTTGAACAATGGAGGAAGAGAAGCTCATTAATTCTCAAGAGTAATGAAATCCTTAAGTTATTTTTGGCATTGATCGGGTGAAGAAGACCCTAGTTTCTCAGGTTAACTAGTAGGTCTCTGAGGTGTTCAATAGGATAAAGAAGGACCTCGTTGGACCCTACATTAGTGAGTTGAGTATTTATGAACTGGTAACACGTGATACTGATCAAATTGACACCAAATTGAATGGGTGTACTGCAGTTATGGGGGAAGTGGTTAGTGGAGAGGATGTTTTATCCATAACTCCATGCTTCGATGTGTTATGGTCAGGAAGTGGCTAGGTGTATAAGGAGATATATGAGGATACTGATGAAGCAGTTAATTCGACCAGAAATGGAAGTCCATGGTGTTTGGATTATTTCAACTGAACCTCTATCCTCTTGATTAATAATTTTTAAAGTATTTCTACGTTTTCTTTGATTTCGGATCTAGCCTTCCTAGTTCATGATGACAGGGTATCTTGAAAGTATAACAATGAATGTGAACCCACGCACTCAGTATAGGGAGCACTATAGCCGAAAACAATGTAGAGACTTATGTGGAGGAAGGGGAGGAAGTGTTAATCCTCTTTTCCAAATCATATGGAGACTCATCAATAGAAAAGGCAAATAAAAAAAGGATGACCACAAATATTCTGAGAAACCAGAAACTAAGAGACTAGGGAATTGAACAATTTGATTTTTTTATGCTCTGAAGAATATGTGGCTGAGCTGGCTCGACTCCTCAATGAAACATAAGAAGAGGCCGCCAAAATGATGAGGAGGTCACTAAGGGTGACTCTTAATGATTATAAATAATCATTTATTGACAAACATGATCTTATTCTTGTGGGGGAGTTCAATAATGTAAATATTATCATCTACAAATACATTCATTTTTTGGATTAGCTAGCTTCTTAATTTGAAAAGAGAATGATGGAGGTTCTAGGTACACATGTTTCGTCTTTTTCCTAAAATTTTTTAGGGAAAATAACTCTAGAATTATCATGTTGCTTTTAATGACACCGTTTATGTTGATTTTGATGTGGGTTATTCTATGATGTTTTCTTATTATGGATATGTTCCCTTTGTTCATGACTCTGTTTGTTTTTATGGTGGTTTTTGGAGCTTCTTCTGAAGGGGATCATATTTGGAAGCCTTCATTGGATCATGTCATTCAGATTGGATGGTTGAGATGGTATGGCTACGCCGTCAATTATATTCCCATTTTTTTATAAATGAGACAACTACCCAAATGTCATTATTTGGTGAAGGCATATCATCACGAAGCAATTGTTAGGGAGGGGAAGCTTGTGTTTCTAGGTTTTTCTCTGTTATGGTTGCTTTTTTGATGTAATATTGAAACATGTGATTTCTCACATTCCCTTAAAATAATATTGATAATAAAAAAAATTAATTTTCATTACGTGTTCATTCTCCAAGGAGGGTATTGTATGTTTAGAAGACATGTTTGATGTTCCACTATCTATGATAAAGGCTATGATGGGAGACTATCATATTTATGATAAATATTTTAAGAGGTGTGACTTTTTTTCACAATATTACACATTACAAATGGTCTAGACTGTGAAATACAAACCTTCAAAATTTATTCACCCCTTATAGAGTTGATTTGAAGATTGTATTATCTTTTTATGGTGTTTATTATGGATTTTAATCTTAACCATTAGAAAAATAACATGATATGGGTTGTGAGCGTTCAACAAATCAAATTAGATAACATTATTCCAATTTTTTGTACATCCATAGTTGAGGTAATGATAATCCATTATTTACAATAGGGTATTAGGTTTCATGGAATTATATCTTCTATAGTCATTGATAGAGATACTTGGTTCAGTTTTCATTTTATGAGAGGCATCTAGGTGGAAATGGGAGCATAGGTTAACATGATCATGACATATCAACTATATAATGATGGGCATACAATCTGGGCTTTATATATTTTTGATTCAAGCTACATGGTTTCAACCTCAATTTGTGTATCGTAGATTGTATATTTGGGACTAGATGAGTTTTCATTCTATAATAGATAGAAGTACACTATTAGGATGTATAATTTTGATAACATATATGTGATCCCATTTAAATCATTGTTTTTTTGTCTATGATTGGGAATGAATAAGGACCCGACCTTAAGACTTGCTTAATATTGAATTAAATGATTAATTCACATTGAGAATATTTTCAGATTTAGAGTTTTAGAGAATTAGGCCATGAATATTAAATTACAACTTGAATATTACAATTATACAGTATTACTCAGTATCCATTTTTTTACAAAATAAAATCATTTAAAAAGAAACATGTCTAGTTACATGTTTTAGACATCATGACTTTTCTATGATATCATCCTTGACCCTATTCATCTTTATGTCCTGTGGAAAACATTTAAAAACATGGGATGTGCATAAAAAGATCAGTAAGGGTTATAAAATACGGATGGAAAACATTATCCCATCAATAAATACAATTCAATGAAACCATACTTTTCAATCATAACATACATTATGAAAACATAAGATTTATGAATTACACACAGAAATCATAAATCATAAAGGTTAATTATGGAATCCATATCAAACATAAATTGTACCTATCATAGCTGCATAGGGAGTTACACTTGGAATACCTATCATAGTATATTCCCTAATTCTCTAAGTAGAAACATCTCTTTTACCTCCGTCATGATACCCAATCCATTGGAGAGCTATCTTGAGCTCACCTGCCCTAGGTTTATCACGGAACCACCAAAAAACGTAAATAATTACCAATAACCATAACATAATCACAACACGTAACACAATTATAAAGGAAATATAACATTTCCACATTCCAATATATCTAATCAAGAAATTGAAATAAATAATTCCTTATCAAATCATTTTCAAAACCATTTAAAAAGATATTTTTAAATCAATGTGTCCCATACCACATTGAAGTATTTAAATGATTTATCATTTTAAAACATTATGGTTCATATAAATAAATCCAAAAACACATTTTAAAAACCTGGACATTAATGATAAGTATTTATATGAATATGCCTTTAAAAATTTTAAAACGATATTTTAGTTACAGAGTTTTTTAACAAATAGAGAGACACGTGAATATATATAATTAGAAAATAACATTTGATCAGAATATTATAATATCAATAGAATAAAGGGATTCATGATATAATATGTCAAAGGATAGTATATTAACCATATAAGAGTGAATGGGTGAATAACAACAATTAAGTCTTAGTGGAAATGTTAATTGAGATGAAATCCCAAATAAAGATGGTATCCTTAAATTATGGATAAATAAATCACATAATTAAGTTTGAAAAATATAAATACACCCAAAATAAGTGGATATTATTTGTAATACAATCAGATTTCATTCACACATATTCATGGGATTACATTTTCATGATGTACATGTTGAACCCAATGAACTGAAATTGGGATAAGAGGTTTCCTTTTAAAAATTCTACAGCCTAACATTGTTATAATAAAATTCAGACAATGATTTGATGAGGTAAAAAGGAAATCTCATCAATTGGAATGAATGTTTAAATCAATAAGGATATAGAAGAATGTATCCCAACATAATAAGATGTAAATTAAAAGACATAACAGAAAAAGAAGTCTTAAAAAAGGAGGGTGAAAGGTTCCCTTACCGATTCAGTAACTTACAAAACATAAGTAACATAAAAGAAGATTAGTACAATGAAGATTTAAATACTCATAAATTAATTTATATTACACAAAGAGTACAATCATGGACAATACATATTCATCAAAAAAGAAAATAGTGGCCAATATAGAATGAATCTCATGGGAATAAAAAGTGAGATGAAAACCCCTTACTTCGTAGTAATCAATCGAGTCATATGACCAAAAGTTAATAACCACAAAATAAATCACAGAAAAACATTAATATAAATAGATTCATGATTTTAAATATCAAATGGTAGTACAAAATACAATACATTCAATAAATAAGTGGCGAACAATGGAAAACTCATGAAATTAAAAGTGAGATATAAAAATCCCTTACCTCATGTATGACTTGACCCGTTCGTTCAATAATCTCCTGTATTAATAAATTAATAATGTTCATAAATAATTTAATTTATTTATGTCTAAAAACTATATAAAAAACAACATGATGTAGTAATTTGTTTTAGCTTTCTAATTAATATTTATAGTCTAAAATATGACTAATATAATACCATATAAAAATTAATTACTAAAACATTTTTTATTTTTTCATTTTTCCCTTTACTTTAAGTAAATTAATCTAAATTTTCATTATCACTCCAATGTGGCTCAATGGGGTCCCAAAATAGATCCAACGATACCCTTGGTGTAACACCCCAAGATTTCATAGTGTGTTATTTCTTCAAAATAATTCAATAACTTGCACTACACGCAACACCGAGTTCAAGCGCACCATGACTTACCAAACAAGCCGTTCAAAAGAGGTTATGAATAGTATGAACTAAATTTTAAATTTTATATAATCCTTATAATTTTAGAATCCATATTATGAGTTTCTTAGACATAATGTAAGAACAAATTCATTTTTAGTATTGCAGTTTTACCAACATTTAATAGTGAACCCTTTTTAAATAAAATATTTTAAACTTTTGACTAAATGGGGACATCAAAAAATTTAAAATAAAACATCCCAAGCTGCCATGGTACGCTTTCCTTTGAATAAAACAGTAGCGTGTGTTGTACGCAACTTCGAGTTTTAACACACACCACAACTGATCAAACTAACCGTTATGAATAGTAATAGCTAATTTTTGAAATTATATATATTTTATATTTCAAAATGGACTTCATTTTTGGATTCGGAATATCAAATTTAGCCTAAAGTGAAATTTTGGTACTTTTCGGATAACTTTCATATTTTGATGAATAATGAAATTTACTAAACTTTAATTAAAAACAACTTTTTTAATCAAAATAATTAATATTGATAAATTATGAATTTGAGTGGTTTTAAAGTATATTTAGAATATATTTTTACCATTTAATATAATTTTTGTCATTGGACATAATTTTACAATTAAACCGAACATAAACAAGTGTCAAACTTTTGATAGTTATTATCTCTTAAAAACACGCTTTTTGTTTTGATAGCGGGAATTAATTTTAAATTAATTTCTGCCACTTCTGTGTTTTGAATTTAGGAAAATGGATTCCATATTTGGAATCAGGATGTTCAAATTGTGTAAATAGGTAACTTTTATTTTTAGACATTTTGAATAATTACTGCGGTAAATATTTTATTTACCATGGTTAAGGATAAATCCGGTAAATAAGGGTTAAAAAAATAATATTATAATAATACTAAATTACCCTAAAACGTGTCTAAACCCTATTGGTTGATACATGGTCGACCATGGGCATCTTTGGGTCTATTTTGGGACCCCATGGATCCACTTGTAAGTGATAATGACACTTTATTTTAATTAAGTCAAAATGAATAAAAAAATGACACAAGCATATATCTTTTAGAAAAATAATTGATACATAGGGTTATATATGTTGGATTTTAGATTATAAATATTTATTATAAAGATAAAAATATTTCCTACATAATTTTATTTTATTTATAATTTTTAGACATTAAATAATTTATTTTATTTATGACACAATGATGATGCAGTAATTACTATAATAGTGAAAAATTAAAATAATTGATATTATAAATACCCAAATAAATATAATATGAAACTTTTAATGAATTAAACTAATTTTCTAGGATAATATGATATATTTGGATTGATTTAATTGACTTTTTTCTAAGTAATCAATCTGTTATGAGTTTCACAAAAATCAACTATTGAATAGTGTCAAAATTGACATAAAAGAGTTCTTAAAACAAATATTATATTATTAATTGATATTAAATTCATAAAAATCTAAGGTTAGGCCAAGAGACTTATATCATGATAGGTTCATCATTAATGGACCACTTAGGGGTCGCTTGGATGTATATAGTAAGTTTATTAACAATATTATAAAAAAATACAAAGAGACATTGTAAAAGTGAAACTAATTAAGTTAGAGTTAATACTTAATGATAAGGTTAATATAAGTACCCAAACCTGTCTAAATTCTATTGGTTGAGTTGTATTCGACCCATCCCCACCTTAAACTTTGAATATTCAACTTTGGAGCCATTGTAAACCGAATATGAATTTATTATAAACTAATATCTCTAGCTTTTCCAATGGTGCCTCTCACCCCTCTTATAAAAGGTCACTCCTCCTTCTCATTTCTTCACACATTAAAGGCCTTATGGTTCGGCCAAAATCTTCCCACATACTCTCCCAACATCCCTCACTACAACCTAGGGGCCTTTTTTTGATCAGAAAGCCAACCTAAGGAGCCCTTTTGATCAAATCAAAAGGAAGAACCCGAAGAAGAGGTAATGATTTCACCACCCTTTTCTAAGTTCATTTCTTCTTCCACTTCTTCTTACTTTGTTGTTACCATTCTAAAATAATAAATCCAGTATCATATATATACTGTGATGTTATTATAAATATGGTACAACCATATTCAGTATTCAATCCACCCTTTGAATAACATGTCACCATACATGCGTACGTACGGCTTACCGTCTCCACGTCTTGGTGTAATTGTTATTCAATATAAAATTATTTGGATGGGTATAATAATGATGTGTAACTCATTTAAATAATAAATATAACATGTTAATTATTCTGTATATATGATATACCATCCATTTATATATTATTTTAATATCAAAAGAATGATATTGTCGCTCGTGCGTACGTACGGACTACCGTCTCCACGAACGCGATGAGATTCATTCCCCATCGTATCCATTCAAGTCTTATTCTCATTTTAGGGTTAAAAATAATGTTAATATCATTCTGATTATGAATAATATATAATCTATCCATTACAAACATGTCTTATGTAACCAAACATTTAAGAACAACGAATCGATTATCACCTGAAACGACGATAATACTAAGATATTATTAATAAAGCAATGTTAAAAGATCATATATGATATCATATTAATCTATATGATTCTTGTATAATTTAATAACAATTATTTCACCATTATATAGGAGGTTAACCTACCCCATGAAAGGAAAAGTACAAGGTAAGGGTTATTTCACAATCTCTTCATTATCCGAGGTTGTTTATACGTAATAATCTACTGGGATCTCGTTATCATCCACATCCATGTTTCTTCAAAATGTATTTCAAAACATTTTTAATAATTAAAAGAATATGGGTTAAAGTCATTTATACCCTTGTTTGACTTTCTATAAGAGGTTTATAAGGGAATCTTTCCGTCGTTTTCCACAAAAGGTGCTTTTTAACCTTTTCGACAGAATTAAGATAAGAATGTTTTTGTTAACTTATACGGCGGGTGCGGTTATTTTCCGCCATTATAAAATATTCAAAGCGTTCCTTACAAGCTTATAAGAATATTTTCAAGAAAATGTTTTATTTTATATGGCTCTTAAATGATTTCAAAAATAGAAAGAGATATTTCTCTAAAAATAGTTTTGATTTCATCTATGTTAATATCCTTTGTTGGATTTTATGCTTATTAAAAGTTGATTTATTATGATACAAAACTTCTATATTATATTGAAGGTTTTGTTATATGTTTGACTGTGTATGTGCTATTTTTATACCATTCATAGTTTATGGTGAAATTATTGACATTTCGTATGCTAGTTTTAATATGAATGTTTGTGTTATGTTTAAACCTTTTCATATGGGAATGCATTGGACTTAATATGTGATTGGTGGAGCCCGCTATAGCTCCTAGATGCATCGGTAGGTCTCATGAGACAAACTAGTGTCTTGGAACAAGGCCTTGACAAAATCTTATTTGTAGTCTTGGCACGAGGCCTTGACTATGTGGTTATGATAGTCTAGCATTATGAATTCCAACATTATGAAAGTGGTTATTAATTTTTTCATGTGATTATTCGATTAGTAGAATTTCCATGTGAATAAGTAAATGGAATTATTTCATTTTACTTTTTCCATACTATGTTGAAGTTCAAGTTTAAAAGGCTTTTTTTTTAGTAATTCATTGCCTTAAATGTTTATGCTTATTTTTGAATGTTCTTCTATATTGTTATCCTTACTGGGCATTTGAGATCACCCCTTTTCTATGTTTTATTTTTCCCAGGATGTGAAGATGTAAGTTATGAATGACCTACAGGGATATTATGAGGGGTTTATAGTGTGTACTGTGGAAACATTATGTTGTTGTAGTAGTTTTTCATTTTATGATGTAATGTAAAACTTATGAATATATCTAGTGTTTCCAAGGCTACTAAACCAATCGGTCTTTCGAGATTTGATCTTTCTTGTGATCATGCCAATGTTATGTAATAATGCACCGACTCTGGGTAACTGGGGTCGGGGCGTTACAGTTGGTATCAGAGGATGTTTAGTACAAACCTTGGAAACTAGATTTAGATAAACTCTGATTAGAGCACGTAGACCTAAGATGAACTTTGAGGATTAGTATAGAAGAACTTCCTAGAATTTTGGTATTGTAGAGATTTTGTGAGTTTTCCGAGCAATACATCCCTGTCTGGATACGAGAAGGTAGAGGCGGCTCTGGCACAGATGTACCTAGGGGTAAAACCCGAAAACACCGCTTTGAGCTAGACTCGAACGGGAACTGGTGCACGACAACGGGCCTTACTGCACTATTGGTTACGACACTCCCGGGGGATATTCTTAGGATGAATCTCATTTTTCTTTACAAATCATTTTGAAGGGATTATGAGTATATACTTTCTCAAAGAAAACATTCTTATGATTATAGATTATATCCATAAATAGTTCAATTTATGTTAAGAGTTTTATAAGTATGGGATTATGTATTTTGATTCATAAACTGATCTAGTGTATTCCATTGTTTAGAAATGGCGCCCAGTAGAAGGAATGAGAACTCCAGAAATGCACATGATCCAAAGAGAAGGAAGGATCATATCTTTCATGGTCTTAAGCTAGAATTTATAAAGGAAATAGTCTCCCATTTATTATCATCATATGAATAAATAATATCATTTGTTGATAAGATAAGTAAAGAGTTTACTGAGTCCTATGGCTTTGAAGGGAAGCAAGAGAAGAAAAGGATAGAAGAGAGAATGATGGATAAAGGGAAGAGGGAAAAGAAGAATTTTCCCATATGTGGTAACTATGGAAAGAAACACCCTGGAACATTCCTAAAAGGAATGAGAGTTTGTTATAAGTGTGGAGGAAAAGGGCACAAAGTACGTGAATGCAAGGGTAAGAAAATGGTTTCAAATGTACAATGCTTCATTTGCAAGGAGTTTGGACACTACGCGAACTTATGTCCCAGTCATCAGACTATGCCGCAAATGATGCTATTGGATAATAATCAAGTTATGATACTACCACAGATGAAGATGAATGATTAGAGTTCTTATGTTGATTATGTCAATTGAGTGTTGTATCAACAATGTACTTGTTATAATAATTATGGAGTATAAAAGGATTGTACTGCAGTACTATTTCATTAAGGACTTGAGATTGTGTGGAACAAAGAAAAGTGACTCAATAGCAGGATAAATTTTTGGAAAATATATGGTTGAGAGAAAGATAAACCATAATATGGTTCTGATACCGAGTTAGTGATTTTAGAATAATACATGATTGATTTGGATAAATTATATTGGATATTCTTGACTACCTTGAAACTGATTAATGATTTTTATATTCCATAATTTTTTTGGGGTTTAAAACATTTTTGGATTAATGAAGTATATCCAGCATTCTATATGGAATAAGGGATCATGAATATAATCAATAAGGAATATGGTAATACATGATGAAGGTATTCATATGCTATTACGGGGTAAAAAGGATCTATATTATGTTTACCTTTATTATAAATGTTGGACTATGAGTTTGGACAGAAGTATGTTGGATAGTTCTAGTTTGGATTATTTTGGATTGCCATAAAAGGACAACCCGGAGGTCGGGCGGCAACCCGTCGCGTCCGGCAAGGCTGCGAGACTTGAACCCGCAACCGAAGGGCGACAAGGGTGTATCACCTACCACTAGCCCACGAGATGTCCTTGATTAAATAATGTAGTTTTTATTAAATGATCTTATAGATGAATTATAAATTCATTTATTTTGGAACCATATACGAATAGTGTAAATAGAATTCTTTTACATTCTATTATCTTTTAGAGTGAAAGATGAGTTTGTGTTAGAAATTTATTAATGGATAAAACTCTAATTATAAAGTAATTATATCTCATTATGATCTTAGCCAATCTCATAAATAAATTCCTCAATATTAAGAAAAGCAACTTAGAACAAAAATGTTTTCCTAGATGGTACCTTAAATCATCAGTAATTTATGGCTTTGGGATTGTTGGCCTTTTCATAGCCATGTTCTCTACCACTCTCCATCAGATAATTGATGGTTAGATTTTTCTTCCATATCCATATTTTCCTACATGGAACCTAGTATGTGTTATTTTCGGTAATCTTCATACTTTCGACTCTTTATTTTAAATAGGGGCCTCATTAATTCATTTTTCGATGTGGGATTTCAACTAAGATATTTTGAAACGTCAAAAATGTGTTATTATAATACCCTATGTTTTGTTGAACCGATGGTATTTCAAATCATCATAAATTGATGAATTTAAGGACCTCAATTTTATACTTATTTGTGATTGATGACCTCAATCACTACCTATAAATATTTACGTTTTCCTCCAATTATATGTCTCTAATTGCCACCAATGTTCTCCTAATCGAGATCATAATTTGGTGGTGACCCTTTCATTTCTCTTTTCCTCATATTAAGACTAAATTTTAGTAACCCAATTTCCGATGTGGGTTTTCCCACAAATATATTTTCTATTTTCAACCTTTTATTTTCGAAGAACAATTTCAAATTGCGAGGATGTAATTTATTGATGTAGGGGAGAATGTAACACCCCAAGATTTCATAGTGTGTTATTTCTTCAAAATAATTCAATAACTTACACTACACGCAACACCGAGTTCAAGCGCACCATGACTTACCAAAAAAGCCGTTCGAAAGAAGTTATGAATAGTATTAACTAAATTTTAAACTTTATATAATACTTATAATTTTAGAATCCATATTATTAGTTTCTTAGACATAATGTAAGAACAAATTCATTTTCAGTATTGCAGTTTTACCAACTTTTAATAGTGAACACTTTTTAAATAAAATATTTTAAACTTTTGACTAAATGGGGACATCAAAGAATTTAAAATAAAACATCCCAAGCTGCCATGGTACGCTTTCCTTTGAATAAAACAGTAGCGTGTGTTGTATGCAACTTCGAGTTTTAACACACACCACAACCGATCAAACTAACCGTTATGAATAGTAATACCTAATTTTTGAAATTATATATATTTTATATTTCAAAATGGACTTCATTTTTGGATTCTGAATATCAAATTTATCCTAAGGTGAAATTTTGGTACTTTTTGGATAACTTTCATATTTTGATGAATAGTGAAAATTACTAAATTTTAATTAAAAAAATTTTTTTAATCAAAATAATTAATATTGATAAATTATGAATTTGAGTGGTTTTAAAGTATATTTAGAATATATTTTTACCATTTAATATAATTTTTGTCATTGGACATAATTTTACAATTAAACCGAACATAAACAAGTGTCAATTTTTTGATAGTTATTATCTCTTAAAAACACGCTTTTTGTTTTGACAGCGGAAATTAATTTGAAATTAATTTCTGCCACTTCTGTGCTTTGAATTTAAGGAAATGGATTCCATATTTGGAATCAGGATGTTAAAATTGTGTAAATAGGTAACTTTTATTTTTAGACATTTTGAATAATTACTGCGGTAAATATTTTATTCACCATGGTTAAGGGTGAATCCGGTAAATAAGGGTTAAAAAAATAATATTATAATATTACTAAATTACCATAAAATGTGTCTTAACCCTATTGGTTGATACATGGTCGACCATGGGCATCTTTGGGTCTATTTTGGGACCCCATGGATCCACTTGTAAGTGATAATGACACTTTATTTTAATTAAGTCAAAATGAATACAAAAATGACACAAGCATATATCTTTTAGTAAAACAATTGTTACATAGGGTTATATATGTTGGATGTTAGATTATAAATATTAATTAGAAAGTTAAAACGATTTCCTAAATAATGATATTTTATTTATAATTTTTAGACATTAAATAATTTATTTTATTTATTACACAATGATGATGGAGTAATTACTATAATAGTGAAAAATTAAAATAATTGATATTATAAATATCCAAATAAATATAATATGAAACTTTTAATGAATTAAACTAATTTTCTAGGATAATATGATATATTAGGATTGATTGAATTGACTTTGTTCGAAGTAATCAATCTGTTATGAGTTTCACAAAAATCAACTATTGAATAGTGTCAAAATTGACATAAAAGAGTTCTTAAAACAAATATTATATTATTAATTGATATTAAATTCCTAAAAATATAAGGTTCGGCCAAGAGACTTATATCATGATAGGTTCATCATTAATGGACCACTTGGGGGTCGCTTGGATGTATATAGTATGTTTATTAACAATATTTTATAAAAATACAAAGAGACATTGTAAAAGTGAAACTAATTAACTTAGTGTTAATACTTAAAGATAAGGTTAATATAAGTACCCAAACCTTTCTATATTCTATTGGTTGAGTTGTTTTAGACCCATCCCCAACTTAACCTTTTAATAGTATACTTTGGATCCATTGTAAACCGAATATGAATATATTATAAACTCATATCTCTAGCTTTTCCAAAGGTGCCCCTCACCCCTCTTATAAAAGGGCACTCCTCCTTCTCATTTCTTCACACCTTAAAAGCCTTTTGGTTCGGCCACACTCTTCCCAAATACTCTCCCAACTACCCTCACTACAACCTAGGGGCCTTATTTTGATCATAAAGCCAACCTATGGAGCCCTTTTGATCAAATCAAAAAGAAGAACCCGAAGAAGAGGTAATGATTTCACCACCCTTTTCTAAGTTCATTTCTTCTTCCAATTCTTCTTCCATTGTTGTTACCATTCTAAAATAATAAAGCCAGTATCATATATATACTGTGATGTTATTATAAATATGGTACAACCATATTCAGTATTCTATCCACCCTTTGAATAACATGTCACCATACGTGCGTACGTACGGCTTACCGTCTCCACGTCGTGGTGTAATTGTTATTCAATATAATATTATTTGGATGGGTATAATAATGATGTGTAACTCATGTAAATAATAAATATAACATCTTAATGATTCTGTATATATGATATACCATCCATTTATATATTATTTTAATATCAAAAGAATGATATTGTCGCCCGTGCGTACGTACGGACTACCGTCTCCACGAACGCGATGAGATTCATTCTCCATCGTATCCATTCAAGTATTATTCTCATTTTAGGGTTAAAAATAATGTTAATATCATTCTGATTATGAATATGATATAATCTATCCATTACCAACATGTCTTACGTAACCAAACATTGAAGAAGAACGAATCGATTATCACCCGAAACGACGATAATACTAAGATATTATTAATAAAGCAATATTAAAAGATCATATATGATATCATATTAATGTATATGATTCTTGTATAATTTAATAACAATTATTTCACCATTATACAGGAGGTTAACTTACCCCAACAAAGGAAAAGTACAAGGTAAGGGTTATTTCACAATCTCTTCATTATCCGAGGTTGTTTATACGTAATAATCTACTGGGATCTCGTTATCATCCACATCCATGTTTCTTCAAAATGCATTTCAAAACATTTTTAATATTTAAAAGAATATGGGTTAAAGTCATTTATACCCTTGTTTGACTTTTTATAAGAGGTTTATAAGGGAATCTTTCCGTCGTTTTCCAAACAAGGTGCTTTTTAACCTTTTCGACAGAATTAAGATAAGAATGTTTTATTAACTTATACGGCGGGTGCGGTTATTTTCCGCCGTTATAAAATATTCAAAGCTTTCCTTACAAGCTTATAAGAATATTTTCAAGAAAATGTTTTATTTTATATGGCTCTTAAATGATTTCAAAAATAGAAAGAGATATTTCTCTAAAAATAGTTTTGATTTCATCTATGTCAATATCCTTTGTTGGATTTTAAGCTTATTAATAGTTGATTTATTATGATACAAAACTTCTATATTGTATTGAAGGTTTTGTTATATGTTTGACTGTGGATGGGCTATTTTTATACCATTCATAGTTTATGGTGAAATTATTGACATTTCGTATGCTAGTTTTAATACGAATGTTTATGTTATGTTTAAACCTTTTTATATGGGAATGCATTGGACTTAATATGTAACGGGTGGAGCCCGCTATAGCTCCTCGATGCATCGGTAGGTCTCATGAGACAAACTAGTGTCTTGGCACAAGGCCTTGACAAAATCTTATTTTTATTCTTGGCACGAGGCCTTGACTATGTGGTTATGATAGTCTGGCATTATGCATTCCAACATTATGAAAGTGGTTATTGATTCTTGCATGTGATTATTCGATTAGTAGAATATCCATGTGAATAAGTAAATGGAATTATTTCATTTTACTTTTTCCATACTATGTTGAAGTTCATGTTTAAAAGGGTTTTGTTTTAGTAATTCATTGCCTTAAATGTTTATGCTTATTTTTGAATGTTCCGCTATATTGTTATCCTTACTAGGCATTTGAGCTCACCCCTTTTCTATGTTTTATTTTTCCCAGGATGTGAAGATGTAAGTTATGAATGACCTGCAGGGATATTATGAGGGGTTTATAGCGTGGACTATGGAAACATTATGTTGTTGTAGTAGTTTTTCATTTGATTATGTAATGTAAAACTTATGAATATATCTAGTGTTTCCAAGGCTACTAAACCAATCGGTCTTTCGAGATTTGATCTTTCTTGTGACCATGCCAATGTTATGTAATAATGCACCGACTCTGGGTAACTGGGGTCAGGGCGTTACACTTGGTCTTAAATGACTCAAAAAATAAGTGTTTTACAAGGGTTATGGTAATTTTGAAATATTATAATATTCATTAAATGTTGAATTACCCTATTTACTTTTAACCGCTGTAAATAAAAGCCAAAAGATACTATTCATCCAAAATTATGTTCATCTTATTGAACCACAATTTACTTTTTGATAACAACCATGAATGTTGAATTTTTGAAATTCAATTTATAGTAGTGGTAACATTTCATTTAAATGAAAAAGTCATTTTTTTAACTACCACTAAGTGGTTTCACAATTAATCAAAAATTAATGTCATTTAGAAAAATATAAAAAATTCAGCCTAAGCTATATTATATATTTCAAATTCAAAAATGATATATATTATTCCAAATTCAAAACATAGAAGTGTAATTATTTAATTTTAAAATTAATTCAGGTTATTAAAACAAATAACGTGTTTTTAAGAAACAATAACTATCAAAAGATTGATACTTGTTTATGTCAAATTTCATTGTGAAATTCATTCCTATGACAAAAATTAGATTAAATGGTAAAAATATAATTTAATTTCAATTTAAAAAAATTAAATTGATAATCTAACCATATATATAAAATATTATTTAAAAGCACTTTTGAATTAAAATATAATATTTTTCACTATTCATTAAAAATGAACTTTATCAGAAAAATACCAAAAAATTACCCATAGTAAAATTTGATATCCACATTCTAAATAACGATTTTATTTTAAACAATAGATTGTATTAATGTGACCAAAACAATATTTAAAGATGGTTATCAATTAAAAGGTGGTAAGTCAGCCTTTTAATGTAAATTATGCATAAAATTAAATTCATTCATATTTTAAGCCTATAACTTTTTATTGGATAAATGAAAATATATTTAACAAACATGGATACTCATATTTTAGTTAGTTTTGTTAATTCCTTCCAATAAAATGGCTAAGAGTTAACTAATATTTAAAATAATAATATTATATTATTAGTGTGCAACGTAATGTTTTTAAGAAACCCATTGTTGAATATCGGGTACAATATCGAACATAGAAACCGTTTTAAAGTAATAATAATATTCAATTCACAAATATTAAAAAAAATGAAAATGTCATATTCTTTATTTACCTGGGATGTTACATCCTTCCACCCTTTTTGGAATTGCGTCCTCGCAAGATTAAAATTGGGCTCAAAAAATTCATAGAAAGTCCCACATCGGAAAATGTGTAAATTAAACTATCACTTTAAAAGAAAGAAAGAAATGTTCAATGGTTACCTAAGACAATAGATACTAGGATTCCATGAAAACATGGATATGGAAGAAAAATAAAAAGGGTTGTGTTATGAGAGAGAGTGATAGAAAAAATGTTTATCATAATGGTAACCACTAGAAAATCACAAATTTGTTGTGGGTTAAATGGTATTTGATTCCCCAGTAGGAAAATTTAACAGAAAATGTTTTTGTTTTAAGTTAATAATCATTGAGGAATTTATTTTTGATTATAACTAAATCATAAGGATACATAATTAATTGTCTTGTAGACTTTCATCTCTTACTAGATTTCCTACACAAATTGATATTTTCCCCAAAAGATGAGTATTTAGGAAGCCTTGTTCACATTAAGAGCACTATAATAAACTTTTTTAGAATCACCTAATCCACAAAAGATGAACTATATATTTCCCAAGTATCTATACCATAACCAAAACCCGAATTTTTATTACAAGATCAGATAATCCCCCAAAGGATAATCCTTTATAAAAAGAAACACGACTCTTAATTTCCAAAATTCAATAAAAAGAACCCAGAGTTCAAGAAACACCAATAAATAAATAGCTATCCATAAAATTATCCAATGTAATCCAAACTAAGATTGAAACCCATATCGCTGAAGTATTTAATCACATAGTCTTCCAAGGTAAATCTTAATATTTATCTCTAAATGACATTAGTTACTCTAAAATTATCATACGAAAATTAAATAACCTAATCAAATAACCTCCATGATAGGATAATCATTTCCAAAAATAACCCAAAATCAAGTTATTCATGATTCATATGATCGTCTATCTAGAAATAATTAGTCATAATAATCAGGGACTTCACGTAGTCCAGTGATAGGTGATAAATACCAGTCGCACATTGGTTGTGGGTTTGATTCCCCCATCTTCGTCCGACGTGACAGGTTGTCACACGGTTTTCATGTTGTCCCATTTCGAAAACAACATAATTTAATGTCATTCGAAAAAAGGTGTAAATTCATCAAAAAAACCTTTACATTTTGTAACCACAATGGTTATCTAATACTTTCGTTTTGCATCCCAAAATGTATTAACTGGTAATTGTCTCAAATTCAAGGATCATATAAACAAAACATGGTTCTTTATAACGATATCCACAAAAAAAGATAATTATTAATTGAATAATATTTTCATTTATCAAACAACAGGGTTACACGTACTATAAAAATTCATATGATGTAATCCCATCATCAAAAGAGCCTTAATATATTTAAGCATGTCACCATCCTAAAATACACCAAAATTTTTTAATCCCTTATGTGTTGACTTCTTAGTCATTTAACATTCTTCATGTTCCATTAACCATTCCATTCCAACTTATTTTGAAATACTTATTTCCTACAAACAAAATCATGAATCATATCCTAATATTTCAATAATAGGAAAACAAATGTTAAGAAATAATTCATACCATTCATTTGTCATTGTTAGTTTCTACATCTTCAATCAGAATGGCATTAGGAATTATTAATAAAATATTTGAACGATACTAGTGATACCATTCAAGAAACTTCTTCATAGGACATGTGTTTGCATAATGACCATGAAAAACAAATTTAAAACATTCAATTGATCCTTCATAATGAACTTCATTGTCTTTCCTAGAGTCAAATAGTTCATTTCTTTTCGCATGGAAGGTTCTTGCTTTATGACCTTCATTTCCATATCTATAGAATCTTTCTATCCCTTTGAAACATTTTCCTATGTGATTCTTTCCACATAATTTAAACATAGGTTTTTGAACATACTTACCATTATGATTATTACCTGAACATACGTAGTGATTTGTTTATAGCATATATAATGTCTTATAAAAATCACTAAGGTTCAAGAAGTCAATCATGACTTCGTATAGTTGGTTTAGAATAACCACAAGAGTTCTCATTACAGCACCTATATCATTCAGTTTCTCATTCATAAAACCATCACAGCTTTCTTCACAACCATTGTTACATTGGTGCCTGCTAGCTCCAGCCATTTACTAAAACCAAAAAGGTCATTGTGATTATATAATTAAAAACATCATATAATATCTTATGATTTGGGTAAGCACTAAGATAATATTATTCATGTTATCTTAAAATCATTCTATATATCTAAAAAACTATGAATAATTTTGAAATCCTAACCATTATTGTAATGTCACTTATCCTTAAAGAATACCCTACCATCCAAAGTTATCTAAACCGACATTTGATACCAACTATAAGCACCCAACCTTAAACATTGATTGATTTTGAATTAAATGAATAATTAACATTGAGGATATTTTAAGGTTTAGAATTTTAGTGAATTAGTCCATAACTATTACATAACGACTTGAATATTACAAGTAGATACTATTACTCAGTATCCATTTTTCACTAAATAAAAAAACATAAAACGAAACATGTCTACTTCCATGTTTTAGACAGCATGAATTTTCCTTGAACACATCCTTAACCCTATTCATCTTTATGTCCTATGGAAAACATTTAAAAAACATGGGATGAGCATAAAAAGCTCAGTAAGGGTTATTAAATAAGGAAGGAAAACATTATCCCATCAATAAATACAAATTAATGAAACCATAATTTTCAATCATAACATACCTTTAGAAATCATAAGATTTATGAATAACAAACACAAATCACAAATCATAAAGGCTAATTATAGAATCCATATCAATCATAGATTATAGTTATCACAACTACATATAGAGTTACACTTGGAATACCCATCATAGTATATTCCCTAAATCTCTTAGGAGAAACATCACGTTTACCTTTGTCACGTTACCCAATGCATTGGAGAGCTATATTGGGCTGGCATGCCCTAGGTTTATCACGTAACCACCCATATACGTAAACAATGCCCAATAACCATTTCAAAATCTCCTCACATTACACATGTATAAAGGAAATATAATATTTCTATATTCCAATATATCATATCAAGATGTTGAAACGACCAATGATTTATCAAATCATTTTCAAAACCATTTAAAAAGAGATTATTGAATCAAAGTGTCCCATACAACTTTGATGATTTTAAATGAATTATCATTGGAAAAAATTAATGTCCTTATAAAATCATCCTAATTTTTTTTTGAAAACATGTACAGTAATTATAAGTATTTATAAGAATAAATCTTTAAATCCTTTAAAACAATATATTATTTCAAGAGTTTTTTTTATCAAAAAGAGAGACACTTGAATACATATAATTAGGGAATAAAATTTGATAATAACTTTATAATATAATGAGAATAAAGGGATTCATGATATAATATGTCAATGGATAGTATATACACAGTATAAGAGTGAATTGGTGAAGAACAACAATGAAGTCTCAGTGGAAATATAAATTGAGATGAAATTCCTTATAAAGATGGTTAACATAAATTAAGGATAAATCAATTGCATAATTATGTGTGAAAAATATAAATTCACTCAATATAATTTGATATAAAGTGTAAAACAATCATATTTCATTCAAAAATATTCATATAATTACTTATTCAAGAAGTACAAGTTGAACCCAAAGAATTGAAATTTGGTTAAGAGGTTCTATTTTAAAAATTCTATGCCAAACATCATCACTTTAAAATTCCGAAAATGAGTTGATGAGATAAAAAGGGAATCAAGTCACTTGGATGAATATTTTACATCAATAAGGATATAGAAGAACATATACATACATAATAAGATGTAAATTTTAAGACATAATAAAAGGACGTCTTTAAAAAAGGAGGGTGAAAGGTTCCCTTACTGATTTGGTAACTTATAAAAAATACGTCACATGAAAGAAGAATCATACAATGAAGATGTAAATATTAAAAAATGAAAGTATATTACAAAAATAGTACAATCATGGATAGTACATTTTCCAGAAAAAATGAAATAGTGGCCAATTTAGTATGAATCTCACGGGAATAAAAAATGAGATGAAAAATCCTTCGTCGTAATCAATCAACTCGTATGACCAAATGTTAATAACCACCACAATAATCATAGAATAACAAGAATATAAATATAATCATAAAAATATATTTCAAATGGTATTAAAAAATACACCATCTGAAATATATAAATGGCGAACAATGGAAATCTCACGAAATTAAAAGTGAGATAAGAAAATCTCTTACCTCGTGTCTAAATTGACCCGTTCGTTCGTCAATCTCAAGAATAATAAACTAATGTTAATTTATACATTCATAAGAACCATTTTCATGTTTATTATTCCTTTTATATCACTTATTACCATGTTATAAACATTATGTAATCATTTAAGTTAATAATGTTCATTTTGTCAATATTTGGTACTTGAGTCAAAAATGGACTTATTATAATTACATGATGTTCATGTGGTGAATGATTCATTATATAAAGAATGATATTATGGATTTATATGTCATATATATCATATATATCCTGGATATACATGTATTTATAATAGTATATAACCTTTTGAGGTAAGAAATGAAATGCACCATTCATAGAGATGGTAAGCCGTACGTACGCATGAACACTACATCAATTTCTATTTCATATTTAATGGAATTAAAACATAATGACACATAGTATTATTATAATTATAAATTTTATCAAATATAATGTCATCAAATCTATCCTTTATACATACCACATATGGTATGAATGAGTCATATCACATTGAGGGGGCGGTAGTCGGCACATCCTCTAATGAGATTATCGTGTTTACCCATAATGGAAACTATAAAGGAATGCTATAAATGAAAAATAAATAAGCATAAAGAAAAAATAAACATAATATATATCATATATAAATACAGTTCTATTATAATGACCAACATGATAGGCAGTTGGAGATATTTGAAGAATCATCGTTTCGTGAGGCGTTAGTTTTCCATCAACAGAAACATTATGTTCTTTATCCATTAGATGGAGGTTTGTGTAAGTTTACTTCAAATCCTTCTCATAACAACATCCCTGTATATTTAGGATACAGTATTTATTATAAAATAATTTATCAAACATGATTTTAGGGGTTGGAGAGGTAAAATAATAGAAAACAATTTATGAGAAACTGTTAACTTTAATCTGGGTAACTCCCTTTGGTTTGAACCAAATGACTTTTTGAAGTGACTTATGCCTAATGTAAGGCTTCTAATAAGAGGATATGGATGTATGGATATTAATTGGGTAGATTTTGGATGAGAAAAAAAGTATTGATTTGTGTGATGAATTGGTTAGCAATGGTCTAATTTTATAAGGGAAAAGAGGGGCTCTTTAGGAAAGTGTGAGAACATTATTTTATTATATTATTATATTCGTTTTAGAATGGCCCAAAAATAATTATAGTTAAATATAATATGACTCGTGGTAGAAATAAAATCATCCAATAAGATGTTTACAGGTTATGGATAATATTTAAATGATTATAATCTTATTTATTTAAATCATTTATTAATGAGGTAAGTACTGCAACATTATTGTGTCATAAATAATTTAATTTCATTGATGTCTAAAAATTATAAAAAATATACCATGATGTATGAAATATTTTTAGATTTCAAATTAATATTTATAGTTTAAATTATGACTTAGTTAACACCATATAAAAATTAATTACTAAATGAATATGGCCTTTGTCATTTTTGCCTTTACTTTAAGTTAATTAATCTAAATTCTCATTATCATTCCCATGTGTCTCAATGGGGTCCCAATATCAAACCATAGAAACCCCTTGGTTGTAAATGAATCAACCAAAAAAAATTTAGAAGTGTTATTTTAATTTTGAATTATTATAATATTCGTTTAACATTGAATTACCCAATATACTTTTAACCACGGTAAATAAAAGTCAACAGCTACTATTCACCAAAAAGTATTTTCATCTTATTGAAGCACATTTTACATTTTGATAACAACCAAGTATGTAAGATTTCCGAAATTTAATTCTCAGTAGTTGTAAAATTTCATTTAAATTAAAAAGTCGGATTTTTTAAAATCACAAATAAGTGGTATCACTATTCACAAAAATTGATGTTTTTCCAAAAAATACGAAAAATTCAGCCTAAGCTATATTTGATATTCTGAATTAAAAAATTATGGATATTTTTTGAAATTCAATGAAAAGAAGTGGAATTAATTAATTTTAAAAATAATTTCTATTATCTAAACAAATAGCTTGTTTATAAGAAATAATAACTATCAAAAGATTGATACTAGTTTATGTCCAATTTCAATGTGAAATTAATTCAAATGACCAACATGGGATTAAATGGTAATAATATATTTTATATCAATTTTAAACCAATAAAAATGATACTTTACCATATAAATAAATTATATTAAAAGTCACTTTTGAATTAAAATACAATATTTTTCACTATTCATTAAAAAATGAACAATATCTAAAAAATACAAAAAAATTTCCCAATGTAAAAAATTGATGTCTCCATTCTAAATACGGATTTTATTTGGTCAAATACATTGTATTAATGTGTCCAAAACTATATTTAATGATGGTTCGCCATTAAATGGAATTAAATCATCTTTTTAATGTAAATTATGCATAAAATTAGATTCATATTTATTTTATGCCTCTAAATATTTGTTGGATATATGAATATATATTTAACAAACATGTATAATAATATTGTATTTAGTTTTGTTCATTCCAACCACTACAACGACTATTAGTTAACTACTATTTTTAATAATAATATTATATTATTAGTGAACCTGCAACTAGAAATATACGGGCATGAACGTGAAACTGAAACTGAATCTAGATATATATAATAAGCATGATCATCGAGATGCTTATTAGGGATGCCAAGAAAAAACCACTGAATACTAAAATTCTCTTTTCCAAAACAGTCCACTGACACATGTTTGAAATACAGATTTAAAAATCAGGATTTCACATTTTAAAATATGAAACAAGATGTTCTCATTTAAAACCCAAACACATGCTACAAACCACTTCCAAAATCATTTTCCATTTTATTAATGAAATCCAAAACAGAAAAGTACCAAAGCTGGGTTAGAGTAAAACAAGTAAAAGTGAAATTGAAAATAATCCAGTGGAATGAAAAGTAAACAAGTAATATAAATAATTCAGTGACCATGGCTGATCCTAAGCATCCCTAGAAGTCCCTTGGACATACTCGGTTTTGGAACCACCTATCAGCATATGGTGAAGCTCTTATGTCTATAACCCACTATCCGTCCTAATTGACCAATCCAGTGTAAATGCCCACCTGTCCTAAAAACAAATCCAGGGGTACCGATCTATCTAATTAGGGTTGGTTAGAAACCGCCACTCATTCATTTAAAATACTCTTAGGAACTCATTGTGGTTATAATAATAATATTTATGTAGGGAGGTCCTCGCATGCGTGACACATCTCACCGCACTTACCTACCCCAAACACGGACGCTTCCAATGCGTTCGCCCATAATGTGTTTCACTAGAGAGGATCGCCTCATATATTTATATATTAGAATACATGTCAAACATAAAATGTGTCAACCAGGCCATCACATCATTCGGTTATCAAAAACAAATTATTAAACAACTGGAGTTGTAAATTGGGCCTCCATTTTTACAAAATCATTTCCATTATGAAAAAATTGAAAAAGATCTTCCAAAACAACCCTAAACACCAATAATTTATTTAAAATGCCAAATGGGCCCTTAGGTTCCTTCTTTGAAGGTGTTGCAATTAAAGCCTTTAGGGATACCATATTCAATTATTTTTAAAAAAAACCCAAGAATTTCCTTACACCACACACTCAACAAAATATATACACCAAAATTCAAATGGGAATATACGCGTGGATTTATTTTCTAACCAATTAAATGATCCACACAAAGAGACCTAAATCATATAGAAAATAAGATCTACTTCTAAACCAAGGATTCGAGAAAAATACCAATTCAAAGAGATGTGAAATCATTTCTTCAATAGAAATAGGATCCATGAAATCAACCAACTCAGGAAAAACTCGACTCATAAAATGTTTCTACCAACATACACCACTCAAAACATCCAACAGTACCATTTGCAAATTAATGCAGTTAGTTCCAACCAAGTTGGCAAGGAAGAAACTTTTGAGTAAAAATTAGAGCATCCAAAAATCAATTTTTTATCAAATATTTCAACAGTAAAACACTACCATAAGTTAACTATAAACATACTAGTGGTACGAAACATTATATAAAATTTAATAAATAAAAAAATATTAAATTGATTTAAATTGGGAGAGAAGGCATGAGAGCACCTACACATAACCCAAGAACTATTTCAAAGATGTTTTTAACAATTTTAACCATAAAAGAAACACTACAATAAATAAACTATCAAGATTACAAGGGTGAATATAATATTTATAAACTAAATGAAACCATGCAAGTGCCAATGGAAAACATCAGAAAGAGTGAAGGGATGGAAACACCTACCTTGAACAATGGTCATGCTATGCTTTCTATCTCAAGTAAGAGCTCACTCGCACTCACACACATCCATATATATATACTTAAACTGAAGCATGTGTTCCCTGCGCCTTGATGGAACACGCATGAAGAAGACACATATACCTATATATATCCATACCGAGGAATATGCTTCTGCGCCTTTAAAACCAACTACAACTCCCTATGATAAATCCCCAGGACTCAAAAACACTACAAATCCCTAAAATATATTAATCTATAAAAATCAATCAAGATAAAATTCAAAACCCAACCCTAAAAAAATAAAAAAGATCTTATGTAAATCTCAAATCACACTTTAACCATTTTTTTATAAAACAAAAGTAAGGGAAACACCCCCAAAAATTGATTCAATTTATTTTAAAAGCTCATATCTCAATATATCAATAACCCAATTGCATAAAGAGATAAACATAATTAATGAATCATGCTAATGACCAATTTTTTTACAATTCATCAATGTCGAAGATTCACAAAAAGATAGACGATAAAACAAAAATGATGTATATTACATTTTAAAAAGTGTCAAAATAATATTTGTCACATAAACAAGAAAATCATCGTAGATTCATATTGACAAAAACAAAGAATTGACTCAAAAAATTTTATTAATCAATTCAAAAAATTTAAGAACTCTTCAGGATGCTAATTAAGGGATTAAAAAATCATCAAAACATGTTCTAAAACAATAAGAAAGAGCACAACCATTAGTAGAGTTATCTAGAAGTAAAAATATGTGAATTCACCTTCCTCAGAGGGGTGTGAATTCAATGGCGCCTTGACAGAAGGTAGAAAATAAAATAGCAGACCCTTCTCAATCCTCAAAGAAGTGGAACACACACAAATTAAAATCCCTCAGTAATGGTTGGGTCAACTCAACGAATACCGAAAAAAACATGAAAAATAAAGATAGCGGAGAGGGGGGGCGTCGCACTGGTTTAGGGTGGTGCAGCTAGAGCTAGCGAGGTCGACAGGAGTAGGTGAGGTCAGCCGGAGGTCCTGTGGATGGGGTGGTCGGACGGTGCCTGGAGTGGCATGTGAAGGTGGTGCATAGGGAGGAGGTGGCCATGAGGGGGACTAAGACTTAAAGAGGAGGATTGAAGGAGGTGGTCCATGACATAAATAGGAGTATGAGAGGTAGGCCACGACTAGAGGGAGCTCCAGCGGTGTGGCCCGCATGCAGGAATGGACTAGGGGGAGGGGGGCGTTGCGCGATTCCGAAGGGGGTTGTTTTTTTCAAAGGTAATGGTAGATGGAGGGTAGATTTAGAGTTTAAAAAACATAATAATAATAATAATAATAATAATAATAATAAGAACATTAATAATGATAATAATAATAATAAATAAACTAAAACCAAAAAATAATAATAATAATATATCTTACTCTTATTTTATATTATTTCTAAGAATAATAATATTAAATAAATTTTAATAAAAATATTACTAATAAAAATTTAATAAGAATAATAAAAGTAATAATAATAATAATTAAAATTTAATTAAAATTCAATAATAATTATATTAATAACAATTTTTAGAAAAGTAAAATATTATTCACCATTTTTAATAATAACATAATTACCTACATCATAAATAATTATTATAACTACATTTATAATCATTTTACTTATTTTATTTGTGTAAAACATTATTTCCTTCGATCGATATACACCTGCACGACACCTAATCCAATCGCACAGCTACTGTCCACCGTGCGGTGAATGAGCACGGGTCCAAAATCCACAAATAACATCAATGCTTCAAAAAAATTCAAACAAGGACCCAAACCCAACACTATCAAAAAGATGCGTGACCGAGAGAGGAATAAAATAATAGGTGTCCGTGGTCGGGGTGTGAAAATTCACCCCACCACAGACACTTTCTTCCCCCAAAAACTCACCATGCCAACATTTAACACAACTTGAGTTCATGATGAGGTAAAATCATATAGAACTGAGTGCCTCAGGGTGGCCATTCCCAAAAAAACCTCAAACCAAACCAAATTAAAGAAGTCAACTTCCCATGATTGAGTGGATAAGAGAAGAGGGTTATCCCCACCACAAGGATTTACTAATAATGAAACCCTTGAAACCCGATCACACCACCCCCCCATTGGGGGTCTTAGTAGGAACTCCCAAATAGACTCATTTATTCTCTCCACGTGGACCGAACAACACTCTTAAAACATAGACTAATACATTCTATGAAACAACCGAGAATCCTGAGGATTGGAAATGAACTCAACACTGACCCTCAATTACATGATACCAAGCATTCCCCTAATGGGTACTTGTGATACAAACTCAAAAACAGAACTGGTTTGTCTGTTCATGGGCCTACACCATTCAAAGTGATTGTAAAATTTAAAAACAACACTGAGAGAAGCTATGACCACTTAGATTGTGGGAGAACACTCTCATCATTCCACCACAACAAGGATAAAATTATGTCATATATGAGAATAGAACAATGAAATTTGGGATATTTCCATTAAAAAGATGAAATCATTATTCAGAACGAGGTTATACACACCCTCGATAACTCATGACTGCGCGCGAGCTTCACCCCAAGACCTGTGGCTGGGGCCCTAATCACTGAAGCATCTTCTCCCCCACAGTCGTGAATTTTTTTCCTTTAGTCCCTAACTCCTTTCCCATAAGGGACGCTTCAACCAGATCTCCCCCAGTGGCCCAAACATTCGCACGGTAGGAAGACTTCAGAGGGATGCGACAAGATGACTTGGAATGCATTAACCTGCCAGACTAGTTGTAGGTGAGAGAACGCTCCAAAAAACTGGGAGTCGGTAAACACGAAGATCCTTGACAAATGGGGGATCTTCACATGAGATGACTCCCACCATGTACACCCAAGACTCTAACGACGATGAGACATCCCACCTTTACTTTTCCAGAACTGACCCCTCAAATAACCCTGGGATCATACAAACCTTAACTGCCCGTGGAGATCCCAACAAAAAGAAGGCACAATATCTTTCTAAACTATAAAACAACATCTAATAGACATATATTACCTTGATAAGCAGGAAACACACAAAAAGAACTGGGAACTGGGCATAACTCATTGTCAACGATTGGAGGCTTTCTGGGTGGCATACTCATAACAACATGAAAAAAACCGTTGAAACCGGCATCTTGGATAAACACAATCATAAAAACAATACAAGACAATGGAAACATGTCCATAAGACAAACATATAAAAATACAAGCATAAATCTCTTTTCAATAACCATTATTTCTTAAAAATTTAAAAACACACCTATGGATCCATATGAACTGCCACATGTGTGTTCATTTAATATTGCTCACATCATCTGTGAACAAGTTCCCCTGCACACTCTCTGTACATACCCATGAACCTGTGACCCTCTATAAGGAGTTTCAAGGTTCATGAACTTCTTTTCCATACCAATGCCAACACATTCATAATATTTCCAAACTGATACACTTTCCCTTTAAAAACTCATTTCACCAATTTAAAAACAAATTAAAATAAACACTTTTAAATTTTAAAATCAATTTAACTTTTAACGCACACTCACATCAACTAAGTTCAAAATTAAACACAACCAGCCATAAACCATTGGAATGAGGAACTAGTTTATGGGCCTAACCCGACAACATGGTGGGGAGCCATGCCCCATGTAAGTCAAAACACTAAGAGGACCTTAAACCAGGAACATGGACTCCACATGGTTCCCCACCTGATGTGAGTCCACAACGTGAACCTATTAGCTCACATTGAAATCCTTTAATCCAAAATAGCCAAAGACAAAAGACTCAAGTCCTGGACTACCCCTGGTATCTCAGGTCTCGTTGTGATCATTGGTGATCAGGACTGACATGTAACCTCCCTCTTAAGACCCGATAGTACTAATATCCTTCTACCAGACACCCCAAATAAGAAGGTCTTGCTTTGATACCATTTTGTCATGAACCAACCGGGGTCCACCGTGAACCGGTCACTCAAGCCGGCTAGTGGCATGGCCTGAGGGTCGTTCCCAAACCCCACAGGCTAGAAACCAGTGTCGAGCATCAAAATTTGACTGTTGGGAATGATTTACCCCATGATCAAAAGATAAACAGATAAAAAAACTAATGATAAAGATACAAACTGACATGAGAAATAGAATAAAACTGAACATACATCCTTTTGACCTCTTAAGTCACCACTCCACTCAAAACCACGCTACTCCAACAATGGGTAGCTGAACCAGGGACCTGAACAAGAAACTGAACCTGCAATTGGTATGGTATAATAGGCATGAGTGCTAAGATGATCTATAGGGATTCCATGAAAAATCCACTAAATCCATCAATTCTCTTTTCCAAAACAGTCCACTGACACAAGTTTGAAATACAGATATAAAAGTAGTGTTTTCACATTTTAAAGTATGAAACATGTTGTTCCCATTTAAAATCCCAACACATGCTACACAGTATTTAAAAATCATTTTCTATTTAATAATTGAAATCCAAAACAAAAAAATACCAATGTTGGGCTAGTATAAAACAAGTAAAATTTCAAATGAAAATAAAACAGTTCAACGAAAATTAAACAAAAAATATAAATAATTCAGTAACAATGGGTGATCCTAAACATCCCTAGAAGACCCCTAGACGTACTCAGTTTTGGAACCACCACCCAGAATATGGTAAAACTCATAATTCTATAACCAACTGGCCGCCCTAACTAACCAATCTAGTTGAAAAGCCCACTGGGATTGACAAAAAATCTTGAGGGTACCTACCCATGTAATTGGGGTTTATCAGTAACCGTTACTCGATCACCTAAAAGATGACTAGGAAACCATGGTGGTTATAACAATACACTGTAAGTAGGAAGGCCCATTCAGATGCGACTCATATCACCACACATGTCTACCCAAATCACAGACGCTTCTTATGCGTTCACCCATAAAGGGTTACCCTATATACAAGTTCCACACACACACACACACACACAGATATATATATATATAAGAATACATTTCAAACATAAAAAGTGTCAACCAGTCCGTCATATCATTCTGCAATCAAAATAACTTTATTAAACAGTTAGAGTTGTAAATCAGTCACCTAGTATTACATAATCAATCCCTTTATGAAAACATTGCAAAAGAAATTCCAAAACAACATTAAACATCAATTTTGTATTTAAAATATACAAATGGGCTCTTAGTTTTCATGTTTCATGGAATTGCAATTAATGTATTTAGTGATACCATATTCAATTTTTAAAAACTAACCTATGAGTTTCCTTACTCCACGCACCCAACAAAATATATACACCAAAATCCAAATGGGAATATGCACATGGATTTATTTTCAATAAAATTTAAAGAACCACACAATGATACCCACAACATTTTGAAAACAATAACCACTTCTAAACCAATGATTCAAGAAAAATACCTAGTCAACATGACACAAAATCATTTTTTCGAAAGAAATATGATCCATGAAATCATCTAACTCAGGAAAATCATGTTTCATAAAATGTTTCTACCAAAAAAACACCACTCAAAACGTTCATCAATACCATTTACAGATGAAGGCAATTAGTTCCAACCATGTTTTCAAAGCATAAACATGTGCGCAAAATAGAGGTGCATCCAAAAATCCATTTTAATGTAATATTTCAATAGTAAGACAGTACAATAAGTTAACTATAAACATACTAGAGGTTCGAAACAGAATATAAAATTCAATAAATAAAACGCAAGCATGAAATTGATTAAAATTGAGAGCAAAGGAATTGGAGAACCTACACATAAACAAGGAACTACTTCAAAGAAGTTTTTAAAACTTTTATCCCTCATAGAAACACTGCAATAAATAAACTATCATGATTACAAGGGTGAAAATAAAATTTATAAACTAATAGAAACCATGCAAGTGCCTATAGAAAAAATTTGAAAGAGATAAGGGATAGGAAAACCTACCTCGAAAAATGGTCATGCTTAGCATTCTAACTCAAGCAGTAGCTCACTCACATGAACACACATCCATATATATATATATATATATATCCTTAAATTGATGCATGTCTTCCCCGCCCAATGAGTGAACATGCACAAAAAGGCACATATATCTTTACATATCCATGCACGCCATCGAAACCAACTTCATATCCTTATGATAAATACATGGGACTAAACAACAACACAAATCCCTAAAATATAATTAATCCAAACAATGAAATAATTATACAATTAAAAACCCAACCCTACAAAAATCATGATGTTCACAAGTAAAACTCAAATAACACGTTACCCTTGTTATAATAAATCAAAAAAAAAGGGTAACACCAAGAAAATTATATAAATTCAATTTAAAAGTTAATATCACAATTTATCAACACCCCAAGTGCATAAACACATAATCATAATAAATAAATCACACTAATGACCAATTTTTTAAACAATTAATCAATTCTGATGCATCACAAAAATCTAGATGAAAGAACCATAGCGATGCGAATTACATTTTAAAAATTGTAAAAAATAATATTTTTCACTTAAACAAGAAAATCATCATAGATTCATATTGAAAAAAACCAGGAACCGTCTCAAACCATTTTCATAATAAATTATAAAAATATAAGAACTCTACGGTAACCTAATTAAGGGAATAACAAAGCAGAAAAACAAGTTTTAAATATAAAATAATGAGTGTGAACAATATTGCATTGCTCCGGGAATAAAAATATGCGAATTCACTTTCGTTATAGGGGTGCAAATAGAATCACACCTCAACTCTTGGGAGAAAAAAACATTGTGGACCCTTAAAAGACCTAAATAAAGAGGACCAAACACAAATAAAAAACCCTGAGTTATGGTTTGTCCCACTCAAACAAAACACAAAAAAACATGAAAATGAATGATACCAAAGGGGGGGGGGAGTTATACTGGTTGACGGTGGTACGGTCGGAGTAGGCGAGTTTAGCCGAAGGTCCGGGAGAAGGGGTGGGTGAATGTTGCAGGGCAGGGCAGGTGCAGGTGGTGGCGTAGGGAGGAGGTGGCTGGGCGGGGGGCTTCAATATAAAGAGGAGGAGGTCAGGAGGCAGGTCGTGGATTAACAAGGAGGAGGCCAAAAGGTTGGACGTAGTCAGAGGGAGATCCAGTGAGGGGGTGTGCGAGCAAGAATGTACCAAGGAGAGGGGGGCACTGCGCGATTCGGAAGGGGGGGGGGGGGTGTCGCAGGTAAGGTGAGAGGGATAGTAGATTTAGTGGTTTAAAAATACATAAAAATAATAATAATTACAATAATAATGATAATATTAATAATAAATAATCTAAAACAAAACAAAAATTAATAATAAAAATATATTTCACTCTTGTTTTATCTTTTTAATAAAAATTAAAATATTAATTAAAGTGTAATGAAAATAATAATAAAAAAATTGAATACGAATAATAAAAGTAATAAAAATAATAATTAAAATTAAATTAGAATTCAATAATAAATATATTAATAAAAAATTTCAGATAACTAAAATATTATTCACCATTTTTAATAATATCATTATTACCTAGATCATAATTAATTATTATAATTAAATTTTTACACATTTTACATACTTAATTTGCATAAAACATTATTTCTTTCGATCGATATAAACCTACACGACACCTGAGCTGATCGCACGGCTATCGTCCACTATGTGGTGAATGTGCACGGGTCCTAAACCCGCTTATAACATCAAAGATTAAAAAAAAATTCAATCGCGAACCCAAAACCAACATTGTCCAAAAGATGATGAACCAAGAGAAGAATAAAATAATATGCATCTGTGGTCAGGGTGTGACACAAAAATCATGGTAAAAACCCCAAGATGATGTATTTAGGTGATAAGAAATTATAATAATCTAAATATCTTTCTCTATTGAATGAATTTAGAAGAACTTTTTTAATTTTGATCTATCTAGTGTTTGATGTTATTCTTGTAATAGATTGGATTTCTATTTACCATGCAATGTTTCATTGTATGTATAATGTTGTTTTTTAATAATGTGATTCAATTTGTGTAAAATAATAAACTCATACCATATATAACATATCATGAATTTGGGTATTGTTAAAATATGGAACTGAATGTTATCATTCAAATATTATTAAAAATAAAGGAACTATTCAGATTAGTGATATGTTAGTTTTAAGATAGTACTTCGATGTTTTTACTAATAATTTTCCTATTTTTGATCATGATGAATAATTTGATTTTAATATTGTCTTAGTTGTTGCTGAAAAGTCAATTTTAGAATCCACTTATCGAATGCCTCATGTACAACATCATTAATTAAAAAGGAATTCACACAAATTGGTAAATAAAGGATTCCTCTTACATAACACATCACTATGGGTATATACAATCTTGTATTTCAAAAATAAATTATTTTTAATGATACTTTTCATTCATTATAAATCCTTGATTTATAAATAATTAAGGACAAGTATACTTTACCACATATCATTGATTTGTTTGATCAAATATAAAGAGCATTTTATTTTTCGATGGTCGACTTGTGGTTAGGGTACTATCAGTTGGAAGTAGCTGAAGAAGATATTATGACGGTTCTGCTTCACACTAGAAATTGTAATTATTAATGTTTTGTTATGTCCTTTTGATGAAATAATACATATTTTGTATTCATAGATAATTGATATAAATAATTCTTTTGAGTTCTTCGAAAAGTTTTTTCCTCTGATTGTTGATGATATTTTTGTTTGTTCTAAATGTAAATTTGAAAATGAAATATAGATACATATTTTTCTTCGATCCATAAAAAAAGAAACTATATTGAAAATTCAACAAATGAGAATTTTGGTTGTAACAAATTTCAACCATGGTTACATTTTAAAAAAAAATATGGCACTAATATTGGGCCTGATAAAAGATGTTTGTTAAGAATATCCATGAACCAATAAAATAACAGAGCTAAATATTTTTCTGTTCTTGGGTTGTTGTTACAAAACATTTTTTGAAAATATTTATTGGCAATATAGACCACTGAATATGGTAACTCTAATAGGTGTTACGTTTATCTAGAGAAAATAATGTGGTTAATTGTTTTAGTAATTAGAAATGATATTAATGATTTCCCGAGTTTTGTCATAGCCATCTAAAAAATGGTGAATTTTTTCCACTATAGTGATGCATCATTTTATGGATATAGTTGTTTCCAAATGAATAATGATCAAGATGTAGATTATGATTCTTGTCAGACGAATCCTCATTAGATAAATTATGCTTCAAATGATTTTGAATTATCTTATTTTTTTATTAAAAATTCTGACGGGTCATTTTTATGGAGGAAATTTTAAAAAATATATTGGTCATAAAAATATGATGCATATATTCAATCATAAATAATTGAGAATTAAAAAGAGACGATCAATAGAAATAATCAAGGAATTTTATTAAATTATTGATTACCATCCTGAAAAAGTAAAATGAGAATGCGTTTCATTGATTAAGAAAAATAATGCTACATTATCCATGTTCTAGTTTGGACATGACCCCTTGGTTGTTGATTTAAAAAATATATATTCAGAATTATATGGTTTCGGAATTTATACTCATTTGTTTTAGGTTTCATTGTTTTCATCTCTCTCAGTTAAAATTATACAAGTTTATATCAGAGACCATTAGTTGTATAAAAATACTGAATTGGTAAAAAAATGTATGTTGACTAAATTTTACATTGATATAGATTGTGTTTTGAGATTTTGTTTATAGATTCAATGTTCCATGTGATTCACAGTTGAATAATAAGTTATTTTCTAAAGCTCTTTGTTCATTATTTTCATCTAATACTGGATGAACTATGATATGAAGATAATATTTGGTGGATTACATTTGGGATAGAATAAAAAGATATATTTCTGATTTTACCGTGATATTTTTGACATGTTAAAAGGACAAAGAATAATGGAAGTTACTCAAGGGGGTGCTTCATTCATTGTGAGTACAATATTGGAAATAGGAAAATATATTAATGGATTTCATTGTGAGGATATCAAAGACATTCAAATTTAATAATAAATCAATGGTTATTATAGACCGTTTTAAATAAATTTGTTCATTTCTATTCTATTTAAGACATCATATCTCCATATAAACAATATTGATTGTATCTAAATGTGATATCCATGTTACCTAGTGTACCACTCTCCATAATATATAATCGGGATTCTATGTTTGATTCTATAATTTGGAAATGCCTTTAGAAATCATTAGGTAATTAATTAAATTTAAACACATTCATTCATCCAAAATATAATAGATAGTCAATGTGTAAAATTTGAACATTGGAAGATATAATTGGATCTTGTTAAATGGATTAATAGGGAATTTGGTATCATTTTATTGCATTACTTGTTTTTTCTTAAAATAATTGTTTTTATTTCAGTACACAAATTGATCCTTTGAATTACTCTATGAAATGTAGTGTCTAGATTAATTATTTTGGTATAAATTTATGGAATGGATGTTTATGGGACTGGATTTAGTAGAAATGTGGTAGAGAAAGATTAGTTGATTTAGTAACACATGGGGATAGCTCAATAAAGGCAGAAATGTTATGCACATAACAGGAGGAACAACCATCCTTTTGAAGTAGGTGATCATGTTTTACATAACATATCTCCATAGAAACGTGTAATGTGATATTTTATTAAAGGGAGGTCAATTTCATATATTATTAGACATTATGACAATATCTAAAAATTTAGTCCAGTTTTTACCGAGTAGCCTTACCTTCATGTTTATCTCAGGTAAATAATGTTTTTCAGGTTTCAATGTCAAGAAGTTGTGTGTTAGATCCATATCATATTTGGATTAAAGAAGTAGTTAAAATGAAATTGATCTATTTTTTAGAAAAAATCCTATTCAAATTCCTGACACCAATGAGCATGTATTGTGGAACGAGGTAATTCACCAGGTTATGGTTTTATAGGGAAACCACATGGTGGAAGAAACATAAAGGGAATATGAGAATGAGATGAAGGGATCATATCCATATTTATTTATAAGTGAATAAAAATTTCAAGGAACAATTTCATAAATGGGGGGATAATGTTATAACTTAGTTATTTATAGAATAATTATATTATATTTATTTGTATTTTTGGTTGTCAAAATTGTAATTATTAAAATAAAAACATATTTTATGGATATATTTAAAAAAAATTATTTTTTCATTTATATTATTTTAATTCGAAAACTTACATTATTCAATTCATAATGTTGTAATTATTTTAGTATAACGTTTTTATAATGGTCTGAAAAAGTATACTTATTGGTGAAAAGTAAGAAATAGAATTTTTTAACACGATATTATTTATGAAAATATAATTTCATATTTATTATATTATATTTACAATAATTCTATAATAAATAAATAAATATATTATAATATAAATATAGTAAAATATATATATTTCAGAACATTTAAATTAAATATTATTTCATGATAAGTATAAAAATTATTTCTATTTCTTACATAGTGCCTACACAACATTGGTAATGTCAAATTTTGGTCCATATAAATATTAATAGCCTCCTAAAAAATTCAAGACATTATTATTATTTATTATGTATACATAATTTGATTTTAGTTAATTTTTAATCTTAGATTCATATAAAATTCATTTAACCTGAATCCATATTCAATAATTATGCTATGTCAGAAAAGAAAAAATTAAAAATGCAGGAAATGTTTTTAACATGTACATTAGTGAATTTACATAACTAACGAATATAGAAATTTATTTTGATCCAAATTGATTTATTTTGTGGAAATTAATATATATATAATTTTAATAAAATAAATTATTAAAAATAATTCCAATTAAATGTTGATGCACTTCTTGTTAAAATATAAGAAAAATAAATTAAATATATTTAATTAAAATTATAAGTTTATTTAGAAAAATTAGGATAAACCATGTTATGGGAACATTGTTTTTCAATTATAATGTTTTAAAAAGAATATTACACATTTTAGACCCACAGTATCCACATTATTACTTGTATGATATTTTATTCAAAAAAATCTATAGGTGTTCACACTCTTAATTTTAGTTTGTATTATATTTTAATATTAGGTTTTCTAGTATTTTTTTCAAGAAAATAATATACTTTAGAAATATAATAAAATTTTATTCCTAAAAATAATTATTTTAATTTTTATTAAATAATAAAATACCTTAATAGGGTGAACAATAATAATGCAGTGATTATTTAATAAAATATTAAATCAAACTAATGACATTAAAAATTATAAAAAATATTTTATTTCCTATTTTCCAGATAAATAATAAATTTTTTAGATTAATATTAAATATATATATATATATATATTATATACTATAGTTGAATTTAATGTTTTTGATGTTTTTGAAGTCATAGTTATGTATAGTTTTTGTTTGGACAATAATTTTTTCATGAAGAAAATATATTATTGTTTTTTTAAATAGAAAATCATAAATAAATAATAATAGGATATGATTTTGTCTAAACATTATCAAACATTATATTTTATTAATTTTTTATGCCTTAAAACCTACAATATAATAAATATACTATAGTAATTTGAGTAAGATGTATGTTACTCACCTCAATTATAAAAAAAGGCTCCTTCAAAAATATTCATCCAATAGGGGCTTGTTGTTCGACTATATTCTAAATAATTTCTTGAATACTCATCTATTGATTAATTCTAGAACCAAGGTATTACAAAAGACCACTTATAAGATCCTCAAATAGGCTATTCAGGATAATTTTTCTAGAAGAATGTTTTCTCCTTCTTCACTTTTATATTATTTTTCACCCGTACCATATGATAGCATCCTATAAAATGATTCAAGATTATTCTAGTGTCATATATACTAAATTGTTTTTTGTTTTCATGGTGTATGGTTCATGAAACCCCTTATTTTCTTCTTTTTCCCTTATATATTGACCTCAACATCCAAAGGGTTTCAATTCACAACCTTTTTGGATGATATATTTTTTATTTCACTTACCACAATCATGTTAAGGTTTAATTAATATTTAATTTTAATGAATTCATTATATATATATATATATATTCTAATATATTGGGTATTTTTTCTTTTTTTAAAATGACTTCTATAATGATCTAATCTTGGAAACCTTGAAAAGAACACACCTAAAACAACATAAATAACTAAATAATGTTAATAAATGGTGGAAAATGTTATATTAAGAACTTGTAAGGTATTATAAACGTTATAATATTTAAAAAATAATCTAATAACACTCTGAAAACCATTATATATGAGGTTTGAAAACATTATAAAGAATTAAAACATATGGATTGTGACTTATCATTTAAAATCCATTAAAATTCAACACATTAGAAATTGAAAAGGATTGTATTTTATATATAATAAATTACCATTTTATCCTAAATTCATTACATTTTGTTAGAAGAATTATTACATTATAATATTTAATAATTACATTTGAATTATATGATTTTATCGTTATGTGTGTTGTTTTTATATTCTGAAACTTATTTATTTTCGATAAAATTGTATTTGGGTTTTGAAATATGTTTTGTTATGGTTTTAAAATGATATATAAAGAGTTTTTATCATGATATTTTCCTAGGAAAATTTTTATTATTCTTGTATCCCATTATAGATCTAGATATGATGGGTGGATCCCCATTAATGATCTATATATGATGGGTGGATCCCAATTATAGCTCATCATATAACCAGTGGTCCTCATTATAGCTTTCCAATGTATTGGGTTCTCTAGAGAAAAATGTTTAGAGAAATTTTAATCCATTTGTAATGGTTGATATAATTATTATATGGTAAATATATCCTACGTAAACTGTATGAATTTTCTAGTCATTCTTGTTAGTTTTTTTGAAAAGTTTTTTTAATTGGGCATTAATGTGTTCACTGGACTAATGTTTTTTAATGTCCCTTACTGAGACTTTTTTTATCATAAAATATTTTAAAATATTTTAAATTGTTATAAGGTGTTTGAGGGAAAAAGGAAACCATGTTGATTGTTTTGTAGATTTTTCATTGAAATCATGTTTTAGTTTTAAATTCTTTCTAGTTTGGATGAAATGGTTATTTTATTAGTATCATTGAAATTATATAATTGTGGAATGTAATATAAGTATTTTTTCACAATTATAAAATTATATATACATTTAATAATCCTCAATGTTAAATAAATTTACATTCTATACATAACTAAATAATATGTAATGTTTTAAATATGTATTTTTAATGAAACATTACTACTGAGGAAATATAATAACCAAATAGAGATTGAGGTTTGGTAGATGTAATTCCATTATTTATTATCTAGGATAACATAAATAGTGATTTAGAAATGTATGTTATTGGATAGAATGATTATAAATGTTTATACATTTATTTTACTCAAATATTTATATCTTGTGATTAGTCAAGTTGATAATTAGTTATTGATATCTAGAATGAGAATGTGTATATATGAATATAAACACCCATACAAATTTAATATTCTAATATTTCTCACATATACATTGTACAAAAATCTATTATTTTTTAATCTATTGCAATATTTTTCTGAATATTTATAACTCTAATATATGGTTATCATATACCCATATTAACATTATAGTCCTCCATTTTGTGTTTGATGCTTCTAGTACATTGTAATGTGTTTTTGATGTGAGAATGAAAACACTAGTACATTAACCATTGAAATTTAATACAAATATAGGGAATTAAAAAGATTTTTTAGACTACTAGTTTCAAATTTTAATTATAGTATTTCATGATGGTAGTCAGGTAGTATACGAATCATTTAGAGAATATGATATACCATGAACTGTTTTGTAGTGATGGCATATTCTGATGGTGTGACTATATGACTAGTCCTCTAGAATTCTAAATCAATGATTTTGATTTTATATATGTATGATCTAATTAACGGTCACACATGCAGTTTGATGAATATATAAATTATGGGATGTTGGGATCTATAACATTGTAATAATTCCTTGTACAATCATTATATTTTTAACATAAGAAAACAATGACATAAACCCAGTTTTTATTGTCATATATGAGGAATATGTTTATTATGATTACAATGTCAATAATGTAACGCCCGACCCTAATTACCTAGAGTCGGTGCATTATTATATAACATTGGCATGATCATGAGAAAGATCATGTCTCGAAATACCGATTAGTTTAGTAGCCTTGGAATAACTAGATACATCCATAAATTTTACATTACATCATAAAAAAAATATCTTGTCTTCATATCCCCTCATACTATCACTGCAGGTCATTCATAAATTACTTCTTCATAATCCTGGGAAAAAAATAAAACATTGGAAGGGGTGAGCTCAGATGCTCAGTAAGGATAACATTATAGCAGAAGCTTTCATAAATAAGCATAAACACTTAAGGCAATTTATAACTAAAACAAAAGCCTTTTAAACTTGAACATTAGCATAAAATGGAAAAGGTAAAATGAAATAATGCCATTTACTTACTCACATGGATATTCTACTAGTCGAATGATCACATGAAATATCAATAACCACTTTCATAATGATGGAATGCATAATGCCAGACTATCATAACCACATAGCCAAGGCCTCGTTCCAGGACTACAAATAAGATTTTGCCAAGGCCTTGTGCCAAGACACTAGTTTCTCTCATGAGACCTACCGATGCATCGAGGAGCTATAGCGGGCTCCACCCGTCACATATTAAGTCCAATGGATTCCTCATATGAACAGGTTTAAACATAACATAAACATTCGTATTAAAACTAGCATATGAAATGTCAATACTTCTACCACAAACCATGAATGGTATAAAAATAGCACATCCACAGTCAAACATAACTCATTCGATACAATATGGAAGATTTTATTGTATGACATTAACCTCAATCAAGAATAATGAAGGATGTTGACATAGATGAAAATAATCATCAAAACTATTTGAGATAAATATCCCCCTTTTCTTGAAAACATTTAAAAGTCACACTATTTGTCAAGAAGCCATTTAAAAGTAGATTGTTGAGTCAAAGTGTCCCATACCACTTTGAAAATTTTAAAAGGAGTTTTGATTTCTAAACATTAATGTCAATATAAATAAATCCTTAAAACCATTTTTAAAACATGGACATTAATGAGAAAGGTTTAGACGAATAAGTCTTTAAAACATTTAAAAAAATGGTATTTTAGTTAGAGATTCTAACCAAAAGAGACACTTGAATACAAATAATTGACGTAATCAAAACTTTTTAATATCATGAGAATAAAGGGAATCATGATATACTATGTCAAAGTACATTATATACACCACATAAAAGTGATTTTGTGTATATCATCAAATATGTCTCAATGGAATGTAAATTGAGATGAAATCTCTCATAAAGGTTGTATCCTTAGGTTTAGGATAAATCAATGGCATAATTATGTGTGAAAAATATTAATACACTAAATATGATTGGATATTCAGTGTAAAACAATCAAAGGACATTCAGACATATTCTTGTAAAAACAATACCAATGAATTGGATGTTTAACTCAACAAATGGAGAATGAGTTAAAATTACTCTTATCAAATTCATATCAATGACTTGAGAATTATCAATGGAGTGATTATGTGTATAAAAATTATATCCACAGGAAGGGGAGTGGAAATTATGACATAATCAAATGAATAGTGATTCCACACATAATCTTGGGGTAATATAATCAATGAAATATGCGTAAAGCCAAATGAGTGGAAATTGAAATTTCCAATTCCCTTATCGATTAGGTAACTTTCGAAACATACACCCATGAAAGAAGTATCATGCCATGATGATGTAAATACCCATAAATTAATGTATATTACACAATGAATACAATCATGGGCAGTACACATACACCACATGCAATAATGAAGTGGTGAACAATGGAATTCTCACGAAATTAAAAGTGAGATTAGAAAATCCCTTACCACGTTAATCGACTGAGTCGTATGGCCAAAAGTTAATAACCACCAAATGATTTACAGAATAACATGAATATGACGAGAATCATGATAATATATATCAAATGGCCATACACAATACAACACTTTCAATAATTTAGTGGTGAATAATGGAAATCTCACGGAATTGAAAGTGAGATAAGAGAATCCCTTACCACGTTAATCAACTGAGTCGTATGGACAAAAGTTAATAACCACCAAATTATTTCCAGAATAAAATGAATATAAAGATAATCATGATAGTATATATCAAATGGCAGTACACAATACACCACTTTCAATAATTTAGTGGCGAACAATGGAAATCTCACAGAATTGAATGTGACATAAGAAAATCCCTTACTTGTACATTTTCCTTGGTCGATGGTAGGTTTACCTCCTGTATAATGGTGAAATAATTGTTATTGAATAATAAAAGAATCATTTACTTTAATATGATATCACATATGATCTTTTAACATTGATTTGTTAATAATATCTTAGAATTATAGTTATTTCGGGTGTTAACGGGTTCATTTTACTTTATATTCTTTGTTATGTGAGCCATATTCGTTATTAATGGGATGTATATTATTCATATCCATAATGATATCAAGTCCTTAGATACTATTTTTAAATCATCAAATTATAATTATACTTGAATGGATATGATGGACAATGAATCTCATCGCGTTCGTGGAGACGGTAGTCCGTACATACGCACGAGCGACAATATCATTCTTTTGATATTAAAATAATATATAATTGGATTTTATATCATATATAAAGAATAATTATCATGTTATATTTATTATTTACATGAGTTACACATCATTATTATACCCATCCAAATAAAAATATATTGAATAACAATTACACCACGACGTGGAGACGGTAAGCCGTACGTACGCACGTATGGTGACATGTTATTCAAGGATGGATAGAATACTGAATATGGTTGTACCATATTTATAATAAATCAAAATATATATATGATACTTGAGTTATTATTTTATAATGGTAATAAAAAAGAAAGAGGAAGTGGAAGGAGAAAGGAACTTAAAAAGTGGTGGTGAAAACATTACCTCTTCTTTGGGTTCTTCCTTTTGATTTGATCAAAAGGGCTCCTTAGGTTGGATTTATGATCAAACTAAGGCCTCTAGGTTGTAGTGAGGGAAGTTGGGAGAGTATTTTAGGAGTGTTTGGCCGAACCAAAAGGCTTTGAAGGTGTGAAGAAATGAGAAGTAGGAGTGCATTTTTATAAGAGGGGTGAGGGGCACCTTTGGAAAAGCTAGAAATATTAATTTATAATAAATTCATATTCAGTTTCTAATGGCTCCAAAGTTGACTATTAAAAGGTTAAGGTGGGGATAGGTCGAAAACAACTCAACCAATAGAATTGAGACAGGTTTGGGTACTTATATTAACCTTATCGTTAAGTATTAACTCTAAGTTAATTAGTTTCACTTTTACAATGTATCTTTGTATTTTTATATAATATGGTTAATAAACTTACTATATACATCCAAGCGACCCCCAAGTGGTCCATTAATGATGCAACTATCATGATATAAGTCTCTTGGCCTATCCTTAGATTTTTAGGACTTTAATATCAATTAATAATATAATATTTGTTTTAAGAACACTTTTTTGTCAATTTTGACACTATTCAATAGTTGATTTTTGTGAAACTCATAACAGATTGATTACTTCGAGAAAAGTCAATTAAATCAATCCTAATATATCATATTATCCTAGAAAATTAGTTTAATTCATTAAAAGATTCATATTATATTTATTTGGGTATTTATAATATCAATTATTTTAATTTTTTACTATTATAGTAATTACTGCATCATCATTGTGTCATAAATAAAATAAATTATTTAATGTCTAAAAATTATAAATAAAATATCATTATGTAGGAAATATTTTTATATTTCTAATGAATATTTATAATCGGAAATCCAACATATATAACCCTATGTAAAAATTATTTTTCTAAAAGATATATGCTTGTGTCATTTTCGTATTCATTTTAACATAATTAAAATAATGTGTCATTATCACTTACAAGTGGATCCATGGGGTCCCAAAATCGGCCCAAAGATGCCCATGGTCGACCATGTATCAACCAATAGAGTTAAGACACGTTTTAGGGTAATTCAGTATTACTATAATATTATTTTTTAACCCTTATTTACCGGATTTACCCTTAACCATGGTAAGTAATATATTTACCGCAGTAATTATTCAAAATGTCTAAAAATAAAAGTTACCTATTTACACAATTTGAACATCCTGATTTCAAATATGGAATCCATTTTCCTAAATTCAAAACACAGAAGTGGAAGAAATTAATTTAAAATTAATTCCTGCTGTCAAAACAAAAAGCGTGTTTTTAAGAGATAATAACTATCAAAAGATTGACACTTGTTTATGTTCGGTTTAATTGTAAAATTATGTCCAATGACCAACATTATATTAAATGGTAAAAATATATTATAAATATACTTTAAAACTACTATAATTCATAATTTATCACTATTAATTATTTTGATTAAAAAAGTTGTTTTTAATTAAAATTTAGTAATTTTCATTATTCATCAAAATATGAAAGTTATCCGATATGTACCAAAATTTCACCTTAGGCTAAATTAGATATTCCGAATCCAAAAATGAAGTCCATTTTGAAATATAAAATATATATAATATTAAAAAGTAGGTATTACTATTCATAACGGCTAGTTTGATCGGTTGTGGTGTGTGTTAAAACTCGAAGTTGCGTACAACACACGCTACTGTTTTATTCAAAGGAAAGCATACCGTGGAAGCTTGGGATGTTTCATTTTAAATTTTTTTGATGTATCCATTTATTCAAAATGTTTAAAATATCGTATTTAAAAAGTTTTCACTATTAAAAGTTGATAAAAGTGCAATACTGAAAATGAATCTGTTCTTGCATTGTGACTAAGAAACTCATAATATGGATTCTAAAATTATAAGGATTATATAAAGTTTAAAATTTAGTTAATACTACTCATGACCTCTTTTAATGGCTTTTTTTTGTAAGTCAAGGTGTGATTGAACTCGGTGTTGCGTGTAGTGCAAGTTGTTGAATTATTTTGAAGAAATAACACACTATGAAATCTTGGTGTGTTACATTCTCCCCTCCTTCAATAAATTGTGTCCTCGCAATTTGAAATTGTTCTTCGAAAATAAAAGGTTGAAAATAGAAAATATATTTGTGGGAAAACCCACATCGGAAATTGGGTTACTAAAATTTAGTCTTAATATGAGGAAAAGAGAAATGAAAGGGTCACCATCAAATTATGATCTCGATTAGGAGAACATTGGTGGTAATTAGAGACATATAATAGGAGGAAAAACGTAAATATTTATAGGTAGTGATTGAGGTCATCAATCACAAACAAGTATATAATTGAGGTTCTTAAACTCATCAATCTATGATGATTTGAAATACCATCGGTCCAACAAAACATAGGGTATTGGGATAACACATTTTTGACTTTTCAAAATATCATAGTTGAAATCCCACATCGAAAAATGAATTAATGAGGCCTCTATTTAAAATAAAGAGTGGAAAGTATGAAGATTACCGAAAATAACACATACTAGGGTTCCATGTAGGAAAATATGGATATGGAAGAGAAATCTAACCATCAATTATCTGATGGAGAGTGGTAGAGAACATGGCTATGAAAAGGCCAACAATCCCAAAGCCATAAATTAGTGATGATTTAAGGTACCATATAGGACAACATTTTTTTTAAGTTACATTACATAAGGAGGAGGAATTCATTTATGATATTGACTAAGAACATTATGATATATACTTACATTTTAAGTATATTTTCATTCTTTAATAAATTTCCATCACTAACTCAATTTTTTTTAAAATGATAAGTATTCAAGAAGACTTGGTCACACTGGAAGAGCTAGAATAAACTTCTATAGAATCACATGATCCATGCAGGATAAACCATATATTTGCATTGTCTTTGAAGATTAATCAAAACCAAAATGGTTAGTGAATGATCTAATGATCCCCCAAAAGGATATTCATTGAGATAAATATGTACTAATCTTAATTTCTAAAATTAAACCAACAATACCCCAAAGTTAAATAGATACCATTCAATAACCAATTGTCCTTAAAATCCTTTAATATAATCCAAACTAATATTGAAACCCAAAACATAGAAGAATTTGATTATGTAGTCTCCCATGTTACATTGTATCTCCAAATGACATCAAATACTCTTAAAGTCACATACGTAAAAGTAATTAACATCATCACATATTCTCTGTTATAGGTTAATCATTTCCATAAATAACCCAAATCACTATAAATCAACAATAAAAACGTAGATAAAAATCCACCATTACCCTACAAATGAAACCTCATTGTATTCTATTTTCCTTGGGCATATAGTGTTCCTAACAAAATGAGCATCTTCCAAAATAACATTTATCACTTAATCACCAAATCATTTTCCTATACCAAGGGTATTCATTTGATAAGACATAAGAACCCAAATCATCTTATTGTTGATCAATAAAATCATTTAACAAAAAAAATAGTCACACTAACCAGGGACTTCACGTAGTCCAATGGTAGGCGATAAATCCCAATCGCACTTTGGTTGTGGGTTCGATTCCCGCATCTTTGTCCGACGCGACGGGTTGTCACACGGTCAACGTGTTGTCCTTTATCAAAAAATATATTTTATAATATTACCAAAATGAGATAAATTCCTCAAAATAACATAATTTAACCACAAATGTTATATCATAGTTTGCATTTTCATCCCAAATTATAATAACTTATCATTTTCTCAAACCCCAATGATCATATAAAACCAAATGGTTATTTATACCTATATCCACAAGGGAAGAGACAATTCTTCCTCAAATATCATTCTCACATGGAAAACAGCGGGGTTACAAATACAAGAGAAAATTATTCCAATGTAAACCCATCAACAAGGAGTGCTAATACTTTTTAAATTTTTCTCCAACCATTTATTTCCACATAGCTTCTTCTTTGACCAAGAAAATATTCTATAGAATAGGACATTCACTCGGGTAATGTCCAGGTCCCCTACATTTACGGCAAATGACTGTAAATGGACTCTTGGGACCATTTTTATCTTCTTCCATTGTACTCTTTATTTTTCTTCGGCAATTCATCACTTTATGTCCTTCCTTCCTGCATGTAAAACATTTCGTTGTCCCATTGAGACACTTTCCTGGGTGTCTCTTTCCACATTTCCTGCATGATGAAAATTGAGGTTTCTTTTCTCCATGGTCTCCATTGTTGGAGATCTTATCATTTATCACCTTTCTCTTCCTTGTTGAGTCTGGGAGTTGGTTAATATATATGTTGTTGATCATATTTTTGGAAAACTGATTTGGCATAAAGACTATATCTTTTATGCCTACCAACATTCCATTTTTTTGCTCATGGCCACCACCGTTCCCACCTTGTACATCATTCTCAAAGTCACTATGTCTTCCTTGGAATCCAGCCATTGTCTAAAACCAGAAAGCATTGTGTGAGTAATAGTAGTCGTAAAATCATTTAGAGATTAAAATGTCACCATATTCTCAATTTGAAACATATTAGGATTAACCAAGGTCATTTACTCTCATCTTATGTATATATTACTTAAATCGGTTTGTAAAGAAAATGTAAATTATCCTAAGCATATCCCCCGGGAGTGTCGTAATCAAGAGTGCAGCAAGGCCCGTTGTCGTGCACCAGTTCCCGTTCGAGTCTAGCTCAAAGCGGGGTTTTCGGGTTTTACCCCTAGGTACATCTGTTCCAGAGCCGCCTCTACCGGCTCGTATCCAGACAGGGATGTATTGCTCGGAAAACTTACAAAATCTCCACAATACCAAAATTCTAGGAAGTTCTTTTATACTAATCCTCAAAGTTCATCTTAGGTCTACGTGCTCTAATCAGAGTTTATCTAAATCTAGCTACCAAGGTTTGTACTAAACTTCCTCTGATACCAACTGTAACTCCCCGACCCTAATTACCTAGAGTCGGTGCATTATTACATAACATTGGCATGATCATGATAAATATCAAGTCTCGAAAGACCGATTAGTTTAGTAGCCTTGGAATAACTAGATACATCCATAAATTTTACATTACATCATAAAAAAACATCTTGTCTTCATATCCCCTCATACTATCCCTGCAGGTCATTCATAAATTACTTCTTCATAATCCTGGGAAAAAAATAAAACATTGAAAGGGGTGAGCTCAGATGCTCAGTAAGGATAACATTATAGCAGAAGCTTTCATAAATAAGCATAAACACTTAAGGAAATTTATAACTAAAACAAAAGCCTTTGAAACATGAACTTCAGCATAAAATGGCAAAGGTAAAATGAAATAATGCCATTTACTTACTCACATGGATATTCTACTAGTCGAATGATCACATGCAATATCAATAACCACTTTCATAATGATGGAATGCATAATGCCAGACTATCATAACCACATAGCCAAGGCCTCGTGCCAGGACTACAAATAAGATTTTGCCAAGGCCTTGTGCCAAGAAACTAGTTTGTCTCATGAGACCTACCGATGCATCGAGGAGCTATAGCGGGATCCACCCGTCACTTATTAAGTCCAATGCATTCCTCATATGAACAGGTTTAAACATAACATAAACCTTCGTATTAAAACTAGCATACGAAATGTCAATACTTCTACCACAAACCATGAATGGTATAAAAATAGCACATCCACAGTCAAACTTAACTCATTCGATACAATATGGAAGATTTTATTGTATCACATTAACCTCAATCAAGAATAATGAAGGATGTTGACATAGATGAAAATAATCATCAAAAATATTTGAGAGAAATATCCCCCTTTTCTTGAAAACATTTAAAAGTCAAACTATTTGTCAAGAAGCCATTTAAAAGTAGATTGTTGATTCAAAGTGTCCCATACCACTTTGAAACTTTTAAAAGGAGTTTTTATTTATAAACATTAATGTCCATATAAATAAATCCTTAAAACCATTTTTAAAACATGGACATTAATGAGAAAGGTTTAGATGAATAAGTCTTTAAAACATTTAAAAAAATGGTATTTTAGTTAGAGATTCTAACCAAAAGAGACACTTGAATACAAATAATTGAGGTAATCAATACTTTTTAATATCATTAGAATAAATGGAATCATGATATACTATGTCAAAGTACATTATATACACCACCTAAAAGTGATTTGGTGTATATCATCAAAGAAGTCTCAATGGAATGTAAATTGAGATGAAATCTCTCATAAAGGTTGTATCCTTAGGTTAAGGATAAATCAATGACATAATTATGTGTGAAAAATATAAATACACTAAATATGATTGGATATTCAGTGTAAAACAATCAAAGGACATTCACACATATTCTTGTAAAAAAAATACCAACGAATTGGATGTTTAACTCAACAAATGGAGAATGAGTTAAAATTACTTTTATCAAATTCATATCAATGACTTGAGAATTATCAATGGAGTGATTATGTGTATCAAACATATATCCACAGGAAGGGGAGTGGAAATTATGACATAATCAAATGAATAGTGATTCCACACATAATCTTGGGGTAATATAATCAATGAAATATGCGTAAAGCCAAATGAGTGGAAATTGAAATTTCAAATTCCCTTATCGATTTGGTAACATTCGAAACATACACCCATGAAAGAAGTATCATACCATGATGATGTAAATACCCATAAATTAAAGTATATTACACAATGAATACAATCATGGGCAGTACACATACACCAAATGCAATAATTAAGTGGTGAACAATGGAATTCTCACGAAATTAAAAGTGAGATTAGAAAATCCCTTACCACGTTAATCGACTGAGTCATATGGCCAAAAGTTAATAACCACCAAATGATTTACAGAATAACATGAATATGAAGAGAATCATGATAATATATATCAAATGGCCATACACAATACACCACTTTCAATAATTTAGTGGCGAATAATGGAAATCTCACGGAATTGAAAGTGAGATTAGAGAATCCCTTACCACGTTAATCAACTGAGTCGTATGGACAAAAGTTAATAACCACCAAATGATTTCCAGAATAAAATGAATATAAATATAATCATGATAGTATATATCAAATGGCAGTACACAATACACCACTTTCAATAATTTGTTGGCGAACAATGGAAATCTCACAGAATTGAAAGTGAGATAAGAAAATCCCTTACTTGTACTTTTTCCTTGGTCGATGGTAGTTTTACCTCCTGTATAATGGTTAAATAATTGTTATTGAATAATAAAAGAATCATTTTATTTAATATGATATCATATATGATCTTTTAACATTGATTTGTTAATAATATCTTAGATTTATCGTTATTTCGGGTGTTAACGGGTTCATTTTACATTATATTCTTTGTTATGTGATCCATATTCGTTATTAATGGGATTTATATTATTCACATCCAGAATGATATCAAGTCCTTAGATACTATTTTTAAATCATAAAATTATAATTATACTTGAATGGATATGATGGACAACGAATCTCATCGCGTTCGTGGAGACGGTAGTCCGTACATACGCACGAGCGACAATATCATTCTTTTGATATTAAAATAATATATAATTGGATTTTATATCATATATACAGAATAATTATCATGTTATATTTATTATTTACATGAGTTACACATCATTTTTATACCTATCCAAATAAAAATATATTGAATAACAATTACACCACGACGTGGAGACGGTAAGCCGTACGTACGCACGTATGGTGACATGTTATTCAAAGGATGGATAGAATACTGAATACTGTTGTACCATATTTATAATAACATCACAGTATATATATGATACTGGAGTTATTATTTTATAATGGTAATAACAATGAAAGAGGATGTGGAAGGAGAAAGGAACTTAAAAAGTGGTGGTGAAAACATTACCTCTTCTTCGGGTTCTTCCTTTTGATTTGATCAAAAGGGATCCTTAGGTTGGCTTTCTGATCAAACTAAGGCCTATAGGATGTAGTGAGGGAAGTTGGGAGAGTATTTGGGCAGAGTTTGGCCGAACCCAAAGGCTTTGACGGTGTGAAGAAATGAGAAGGAGGAGTGCCTTTTTATAAGAGGGGTGAGGGGAACCTTTGGAAAAGCTAGAAATATTAATTTATAATAAATTCATATTCGGTTTCTAATGGCTCCAAAGTTGACTATTCAAAGCTTAAGGTGGGGATAGGTCTAAAACCACTCAACCAATAGAATTTAGAAAGGTTTGGGTACTTATATTAACCATATCTTTAAGTATTAACTCTAAGTTAATTAGTTTCACTTTTACAATGTCTCTTTGTATTTTTATATAATTAGGTTAATAAACTTACTATATACATCCAAGAGACCCCCATGTGGTCCATTAATGATGAACCTATCATGATATAAGTCTCTTGGCCGAACCTTAGATTTTTAGTAATTTAATATCAATTAATAATATAATATTTGTTTTAAGAACACTTTTATGTCAATTTTGACACTATTCAATAGTTGATTTTTGTGAAACTCATAACAGATTGATTACTTCGAAAAAATTCAATTAAATCAATCCTAATATATCATATTATCCTATAAAATTATTTTAATTCATTAAAAGTTTCATATTATATTTATTTGGGTATTTATAATATCAATTAATTTAGTTTTTTACTATTATAGTAATTACTGCATCATCATTGTGTCATAAATAAAATAAATTATATAATGTCTAAAAATTATAAATAAAATATCATTATGTAAGAAATATTTTTATCTTTCTAATGAATATTTATAATCGAAAATCCAAAATATATAACCCTATGTAAAAATTGTTTTTCTAAAAGATATATGCTTGTGTCATTTTTGTATTCATTTTAACTTAATTAAAATAATTTGTCATTATCACTTACAAGTGGATCCATGGGGTCCCAAAATAGACCCAAAGATGCCCATGGTCGACCATGTATCAACCAATAGGGTTAAGACACGTATCAGGGTAATTTAGTATTATTATAATATTATTTTTTAACCCTTATTTACCGGATTTACCCTTAACCATGGTAAATAAAATATTTACCGCCGTAATTATTCAAAATGTATAAAAATAAAAGTTACCTATTTAACAATTTGAAAATACTGATTCCAAATATGGAATCCATTTTCCTAAATTCAAAACACAGAAGTGGCAGAAATTAATTTAAAATTAATTCTTGCTGTCAAAACAAAAAGCGTGTTTTTAAGAGATAATAACTATCAAAAGATTGACACTTGTTTATGTTCGGTTTAATTGTAAAATTATGTCCAATGACCAACATTATATTAAATAGTAAAAATATATTCTAAATATAATTTAAAACTACCATAATTCAAAATTTATCACTATTAATTATTTTGATTAAAAAAGTTGTCTTTAATTAAAATTTAGTAATTTTCACTATTCATCAAAATATGAAAGTTATCCGATAAGTACCAAAATTTCACCTTAGGCTAAATTAGATATTCCGAATCCAAAAATTAAGTCCATTTTGAAATATAAAATATATATAATTTTAAAAAGTAGGTATTACTATTCATAACGGCTAGTTTGATCGGTTGTGGTGTGTGTTAAAACTCGAAGTTGCGTACAACACACGCTACTGTTTTATTCAAAGGAAAGCATACCGTGGAAGCTTGGGATGTTTCATTTTAAATTTTTTTGATGTCTCCATTTAGTCAAAAAGTTTAAAATATTGTATTTAAAATGTTTTCACTATTAAAAGTTGATAAAAGTGCAATACTGAAAATGAATCTGTTCTTGCATTGTGACTAAGAAACTCATAATATGGATTATAAAATTATAAGGATTATATAAAGTTTAAAATTTAGTTAATACTATTCATGACCTCTTTTAATGGCTTTTTTTTGTAAGTCAAGGTGTGATTGAACTCGGTGTTGCGTGTAGTTAAAGTAATTGAATTATTTTGAAGAAATAACACACTATGAAATCTTGGGGTGTTACAAATAATTATATATATATATATATATATTTTTTACCATATAACATCATTGTTTTAATCAACTCATTTGAACCATAGAGAATTTCTGTTCAAAATATATTAAAAATATTATATAGGGTGATTCTCTAGGATATTTGTTATTTAATCCATCTATGTAAAATTTATACCAAACACAAGTGGGTTGGTATAGGTCATTAATTTGTTATTACCAGTTATAGATTAATATAGTTTTGGGTACATATTTATTTAAAAATGGTCTGGTTACATATTGTTTCACCAAAAATCTGTCTGGCGTTAACTAATATAAATTATTATTCATATTTTATCTAACCAATAATTATTTTCTACATTATACCAAATATATTTCCTTTTACAATGAATCCATTATATATTTATCTTAATGATATAATTTTCCATAAAATGGTAGACAAGTATGAAGAATCTTTATGTTGGCAGTTTTCATAGAGCCATGGTGGTTTATTATGTGATACATATTATATATATGTAATAACCATTGAGTTTGATTTGTCATGGGGTTTTCCATGTGATTTTGGGAATAGATTAGAGATGAAACAACATGATCTATATCATATTTGAGATATGATATATATAATATATATATAAGGGATCCTAAAACCATTTTAATATCATTTTTTATTTCAATAAGTCATATTATATTGCAAAAATATATATGATAACTTTGGAAAAATGATAAATGGTTTATCACAGGTTTTTTAGTTATTTAAAGGCTGATAAATTTGAAAATACTTATGGTTATGGGAATAATTAACATATTGTATGAATCATTATAATTTATAGGAATAGAGAATTTTATTCATTTTATACCATAAGAAAAACTACTACTTTTTGAATCAATGATAGATTCTAATGGAGGGATAATCATCATTCCGGAACTAGTAGATTTTGGGGGTGGTTACTAATGATAAAGTTGATTATCATCCATGTAGGGATGATCTTGTTATGAAATAAAATGGTTAGACACTTCTATTTTGGACTATTCCCATGTCAGTAAGTTATTCAATGATTACCCTTAATATATGTAATATACTAATATCATTAAAATAATTTAATTGAATTTAATTGGGGTACATGAGAATATCAAGCGATGATTCAAGATCAGATCATTAGGAACATGAGAAATGGATTGTTGTGATATGATATGATATGATCAATGTAAATTTATATAACAATTTGGAACCTATGTACCTTTGTTATTAAGTATGTTTTGTATTACTATTATAGAAAATTTAACACTATTAATGATTTTGACTCATATTATTTACAAATGATATTATTATTGGGGTTCTATTATAGTTTTATTTTAAATAATTCATAACGTGGTTGTTTTATAAATTTTTCACGATTTGTGACTTATATGACCACATGTAAGGTTATTTTAATTGATGGTCTTCAATTATACCAATACTGGGTCTGATGTGATCATGGATTCATAAATTTTTCCCAATTATACAACATTTTCATGGATTAGTGAGGGACCATGTGAGGGTTATGGAATGAATCCTTTAATATGTATCATATGGGAATGGTTTCATGATTGTTTTGATTAAATGGTAATATTATATACTAGGGTGATATGTTACTTCTAGAATTGATTTTGATGCTATAGTATAGTATATTAAACTATATAATTTGGTACATATTATAATATTGGCGTAATGATAAAACCTAAAGGTGTTATACTATATGGTATGTAAAATAATATCTATATTGTAGGGTGACCATTGCTCATTGTTGGAAAAACCCCCATTATATATATAAATTTGATAGAGGACATGAATAACATTTCTGTGGAGTTATGAACATGTTGTTGTTGATTTTTCCTTTTGATTATTGGGATTACATTTGACTGTTAAATATTTTTAGTATGTGTTGTAATGTATGAATTCATGTGACTAGAATGTATAGTCTATAAGTGAGTTGGGTAAAGGGTTTAATTAAGATGGTCATTGGATGGTGGAAGTGGAAATTTGTTTTTAGTCATAATATTAATTTGATCTTATATATTTCAATGGGTAACACTAGGTTTAAGACCAATATGATGTTTTTTGGTCACATTGTATAAGATTTTTGGCTATTAATTGGTATTGAATGTGATATGAGAATGTTATTTGTTGTCGGAGTGGACACTCAAGAGGGGGGTGAATTGAGTTCCAATTAAAATTTGCGTTTAAAAATATTTCTATTAAAATCCACCAAATTGAATAACCAGATAATCTATAGATAAATTGTATTAAAGTAAAGGGTCAGTTAGGTTCTCAACGATTAATTAGTTCTCAGTTAATCTAATCTAATGATTAATAAAATTTTGAATATAACATAATACTTTACAAAACATATAAAACATTCTAGATTAACTATCTAAGTAACATTAAAATAGTTGTGTCTTTCAAAGTAACAGCAGTGGAATATAAATTAGATATTGTATACCATAAACATAGACTAAAATGCACAGCAGATATAACCAAGATGTTCGGTCTCAAGCCGAGACTTAGTCCTCTCAAATAATTTATATAAATTTAATCCATACCCTAGATCGGGGTTAACAACAGTTCTGAAACACTCCATGTCCTATGACCTCTACCACTGTTCTCTGTGGGAAAACAAAGACAACAGTAGACAGGTGGTCTAGGTCTTACATGACCTCTACCACTATCCTGATTGAGACACCAAAAGGTGTAGAATGTTTGGAATGAGGATTTAGTATTATCCATTTCAGCAATGGAGACAGTGTGTGTGTAAAATAAACAGGGTACACACATTTCTCGAAAGTAAACCAAAGAATCACTAGGAGTACGTATGAATGAGTTTAGAAAAGCTCTAGTGATTGGCAGTGCAGCTCTAGACTCGTCGGATTTAGCTGAAATTCTTCTGAGTCCTTCTCTGATTTTTCTGTTGAAAAACAGAGTGTCGTGGTTCAGCATTGTGTCCTTCATGAGTGAAGATGTTATCTTGATTCTTCATTTGTTCTTCAATTGAGTCGGATTGCATGCATGAGAGTTCTTTTAAGATCATGCAATGTGTTCTTCACTTTTTCTTAGGTTTTCTCTCCTGTTCAGTACAGTGCACTCGCGTGTTTCTCTCATCGCGTGTATGTTCTGTTTTTTTGCGTCTGGATGTGTATTATTCTTGGGCACAATATTTTTATCTTCGAGTTCATGAGGCTTAGCTAACAGGTTCCCATGTATTACATGCCACGTACCTCATAAAATGTCTACAAATTACAATAAATATGTCACTTCATTAAAGGCGTCAAATATGACCGTTTAAAAGTTAAATAGTAAAATGATAAAATGGTTTAGAAAATGTGTCACAGTGGTTATAAAAATAGTGTCTCATATATGGTATGTCTTTCACGGTATTTCCTTCACGATATGTCTTTCATGGTGTTTCTCTCCGGGTGACCGCGTCACGGTGTGTCGCTCATGGTGTCGGTGTCACGGTGTCTGACTCACTGTGTCCGGAATACAACATCACGGTGTCTCATGTTCACGGTGTCTCACTGTTCATGGGGTTTGAGACACAGGCTTCACGGTGTCAAATTTCACTATTGCATGGTCACAATGTCTATGTCTTTCTCAATGTGTCTGTCTGACTGTGGCAAGCTTCATGGTGTGTTCAATCTTAAACAGTAATATGCATAAAAGGGATTGAGCATAACCATTATACAATATAAGATAACATGAAACATAAATACACATGAGTAATATGATATGTGAGATTTGTGATCAATGGTAATAGTTGGTGTTATTATTATTATTGGTAAACCATAAGAAGATTTGTGAACAATAAGGACATTTGTGAATAGTAAGAAGATTTGAGAACATTAAGAAGATATGTGATCATTAAAACATGATTAATACACGAGGAGTCCAAAATTCTCCCCCTTTTTGATGATAAAAAATCAGGTATAGGTAAAGTACATATTAAATTCAACTACAGAGAAAGTAACATATAGAATAACAACATAATCTAGAATAACACATGACATAGAATAATTTTTCTCCCCCATTTGGGGTTATCAAAAATTTAAACAATGAGTGTGAAAAACAGTGCATATTGCATTAAAAGTGATCGGAATACACAATACAGTATAAATACACACAATAAAAAATCAAAGGCATCCCCATCAAAAAGAAAGTAGTCACTATGCTTCATAAGGGATTGACATTCTCTCTGCCTTTATCAGTTGCTGATTTTGAAGAAGGCATAGAGGTGGTAGACAACGAAGGTAAAGGTAGACCTTCGAATACAGAGGGAGCCAAAGATGGAGATGTAGAAGATCGTGTCTGTGGATGATAAAGAAGGTAAAGGTAGAGCTTTCATTGAAGGGAGTTCTTCTACAATAGGATCTTTTTCTTCCATGGCTTGCTGCTCAGATTCAGAAACAACTAACTCTCTTGAAGCTTCAGAATGGCTTTCAAAATTAACATGGGCATGAGTTACTTCTTCGTCATGCACAACAGAAGGACCAAAAATCCTTTCCTTTTCAAAAACAATATCTTCTCTTGAAACACTAATAGGAACACCTGTCCTTTCATCGTCAGTATGAGCTGCTTCCTCTCGAGGTATTTCATCCTCTTATTTATGAGGTACTCTAGCTACCTCTTCATCTTCTTCATCCTCTTCTGGATACTCATCCACCTCATCTGGTTCTAAACCAGGATCAGTAATGTTTTTAGGCCTTGTAGGATAATCCACACGATTGAACTCTTCAAAAACGACGTCATTATCTTCCACCCACTACTTCTTCCATGGGTTACAGTTTATCTTCATCCTTCTGATGGTAGGCTTGGATAAACAATACTCAAAATCCACAAGATTTTATTCATTTGGTCCATCTACTCCCTTGGAAACTATCATAGCTGAAATCATCCTTGAGTAAAATAGGGAAGTGGATTTGGAAGTGACCAAAATCAATTCACACATGTGGCGAATGATATATTTTCACAGATTTATATTATGACCATTATTCATCAGATGAAGCATAAATACATCATGATACTACAAAACATAAAAGTCTCCTTTCCTTGGGCTAATAATATTTTGATGAAACTTAAACAAAAACCTTGTCTCCCCATCCAATTCAGCTGTTATGTCCCTTCTCTTGGTGAAATTTCTATTTAGAATATCAAAGGCATTCTCTAGGTCAAAGATTTCGGTTGTAGGAGGCGGGTCTCTTTGGTAATAATCACAAATACCTTCATGAGTAATCCATAGGCATGAAGCCAATAGCCTCGAAATTAAAGTGTATTTTTGACCATTGATCCAACTTTTCAACATAATTCTTTCTCCAACATCAATGGAAAACATTACATACTGATAGAACTGTGCAACCAACCTCGGGTAAATAGATCTGTCCTTCCCCAAGAACCATTCAATCCATCCTTGTTCTCTTTATACTTTTAGGACTAAAGAATTTGTGGAAGAATGCCACTCAGTGCAGATTTCCTTCTCAGGAGAAACAGTTCAACTTACTAGGTATGGATTCAGCAGTCCTTCGGGTGCAAGCTTCAGTGTCGTCTACTGTTTCATAGAGTGGCACTTCTCATATGAGGGTAAAGAATGATTCTTCATCCTTGTAATCCACTAATGATTTGGGTGATAGAGAAGAAGAGAAGGTTTACATGGTCGAGAAGGTTTATGAGAGAGATCGGGTGTGGAATCAAGTGAAACCCTTCTGTTTTATCATTTGGGAATGTCAAACGTCACAAAAATAAAACCACGAGAAAGGAAATAGTGGTGACATGAAAATTACAATGATATGGGCTAAAAGAAATACATAAATAATCATCATGGTGTGATCATGATTATTCATTATGGTGTGAGGATAAGAGGACATCATGGTGAGATAGTCAGTGGTCATCACGATGAGATAGTGAGTGTTCAATTTAGTCATGGTGAGACAGTGAGTAAACTGTTCAGTCACGGTGAGACAGTGACAGACCGTGATCACAGAGCATTAACTGTGAGATCGTAAACATGAGGCAATAACCAAGAAACAGTGAGTATGAAATAGTAAAGTAAAAAAGTACTAAAGTATTAAATAGTAATACATGTAAGATATCTATTTGTGTTTGATCAAGACAAGATCATGTATGATGTAATGCAATATATCATAATTTAATGGTTTAGTGAATATATCAGCAATAAAATATTCAGTACAAATGAATTCCAAAGTGATATCACCTTTTTGATAATGATCCCACAAAAAGAGATGTCTTACATAAATATGTTTTTTCCTAGAATGAGAAAAAGTATTTTTTTAATGTTAATAGCACTTGTCTTGTCACAATTTATTGGGACATGTCTGAATTGATGTCCATAGTCTTGTAATGTGTGTTTCATCCACAAATTTGTGCACAAAAACATCCAGCAGCTATGTATTCAGTTTCTACAGTAGACAATGAAACATAATTTTGTTTCTTACAACACCATGATACCAGTGAATTGCCTAAAAGGGGACATGGTTCAGAGGTGCTTTTTCAATCTAGCTTAAATCCAGCAAAGTCAGTATCAAAATAACTAACAATTTCAAATTATTTTCCTTTTGGATAGAACAACCATTGATTGTTTGTATGCTTAAGGTATATGAAAATTTTCTTTACAAATTTAAATGTGATTCTTTATTGTTTTCTTGAAAGCGAGCACACATACAGACACTAATCATAATATCAGGATGGCTAGAAGTTAAGTAGAGTAGACTTCAATTCATTCATCTATAAGTGGTTTGATCAACAGATTTTTTTTCTTCAACAAGATCCATATTACAGGTGGTACTCATAGGAGTGTCACTACTTTTAGTGCTATCCAATCCAAAACGTTTTAGAAGAACTGTAGTATAATTACTTTTAGTTAAAACAATCCCATCATTATTTTGAAAATTTTGAAATCCTAGAAAGAATTTTAGTTCACCCATTAAACTAATTTCAAATTCATATTCCATCATTTTAGAAAGATCAACCCATCGTGAACTTTTTGAAGATCCCAAAATAATATCATCTAAATAAATTTTAACATCTAAAACATCTTAAGAAATTCATTTTATAAAGAGAGTAGGATCAACTATTCCTTTTGTAAAACCTTTGGAAATTAGAAAATTACATAATCTATCATACAAAGAACTAGTAGCTTTCTTTAGACCATATAATGCTTTTGATAATTTAAAAATTTTATTTGCAAAATGAGGGTTTGCAAATCCATGGGGTTGTTCAGCAAAAACATCCTCAACTATATATGCATTTATGAATACACTCTTTACATCCATTTGATATAGGTTGAAATTCAGATGTGTAATATAAGAATGTAGAATTATAATGGATTCAATTCTGGTTACTGGAGAAAAAAGTCTCCTCATAGTCAAATCCTTCTACTTGACTATAGCCATGTTCAACTAATCTAGCCTTATTTCTAACTATGTTTCAAACCTCATCTACTTAATTTCTAGACACCCATTTAGTGACTATTAAAAAAGTGTCCTTGGGTCTTCCTAAAAGTTTTCAAAAAAAAATTCATTCAAACTGATTAAGATCATATTTCATAAATATTACCAAACATTCATCATTAATATCATCATCAATATTTTTATGTTCATGTTGTGACAAGAAGGCTTGATGTTCAACATGATTTCTAAGAGAAGCTCTAGTCTATGTCCCTCAATCAATATTTCCTTCAACAGAATCTAAATGATGATTCTTTAGAATCCTAGTTGATCTACTTAAGGTAGGACTGTAAATTTTAGGTTCTTCTCTTGTTTCTGGTACATTAGCAGAAGATTCTGAAATATTTCATGAACTGGTTGTCATTACATAAAGTTCATTGATCTTATCATTAAGGTTCAGAACAGACAAATCTTCTTCAAGATTTTTAAGAGGTGACTTAGGTTCATGTTGATCAGTTTCATCAAATTTGATGTGAACTGGTTATTCCACACATTTGGTACTTTTATTGAAAACTCTATAGGCTTTGCCAGTTATAGAATATCCTAAAAATATTCCTTCATCAATTTTAGAAGCAAACTTTTCCAGATTATCCTTGGTATTAAGAATAAAGACTTTGAGAACAAAGACTCTAATGTAGCTAACATTAGGATTCCTATTGTTCCATAGTTCATAAGGGGTTTTTTATGAATAGTTCTGACTAAGACACTATTAATGATTTGACAAGCTGTATTTACTGTTTCATCCCAAAAAGTAAATATGCAGGTCATAATCATTAAGCATTGTTCTAACAATTTTTTAAGGGTTCTTTTTCTTGTTTCTACTACACCATTCTACTGAGGTATCCTAGGGGTAGAGAAAATGTGAGTATAGACATTTTGGGAGAAAAAGGAGTCAAACTCATGATTTTCAAACTTAAGACCATGATCACTTCTTAGGGTCTTAATCATATGTCCACTAAGGGTTTCTAAAGATTGTTGTATTTAAAAAAGTAAGAACAAGATTCAATTTTGTGAGCTAAGAAGTATACCCAAGTATATCTTGAAAAGTCATATACTAAGACATAGACATAGTGCTTCCCATTTATACTAGAAACTCTTGAAGGTCCAAATCAAGTCCATGTGAACCAACTTGAGAGGTTGAGAATTTGACACTTCATTCCTTGGTTTAAAAGTGATTTTGTATAGCTTTCCCTTGTTGATAGGGATTACAAACATTTTCATTTGGAAACTCAAGTTTGGGTAAGTATTTAACTATGTTATTCCTAGTCAGTTTTCTAAGTGAATGTATATTAGAGTATCCTAATATTATATTCCAATTACAAGATTAATTATGAAATTTATTTAGACAGGAAATGTTATTTTTAGCTAAATAATTCAAATCAACTGCATAAACATTTTCAATTCTCAAAGTAGAAAATTCTAAATCATTTTTAGAATGAAAAATATTACATGAATCATTTGAACACTTAACATTGATGCCATCATCACATAATTGATAATTACTTAACATATTATATTTATCTCCATCAACAAATAAAACATTAGAAATTAAGACTGAGTTTGTGTTACAAATTTGGCCTAGGCTGATGATCATTACATTAGAATTTCACCAAAGGTGACATAGCATCCATCAACCTTTATTATGATCATGAAAGATGAATAAGCCCCAGACATAAAAATTTAGTATCCATTGTCCAAGTACCATATCTTCTTATGGAAACTCTTCAAACAGGTTTCCTACAAAACAGTTTTTATCAAATAATGATTTTGGTACCCATATTCTCCTGGGTCCGGCATGTTAGCAAGCAATGGTTTTGGTACCCATATTTTTCTTATGGGTCTCAAATAATCAATAGATTCAATATAGTTTGAGAGATAAACTATATTTTATCTATAACAATGTGAGTAACTATTTGAATCATATGAATTTCCTCAACTGAAACTAACATATTTTTTTTCCTGATTTAGGAGTAAATCTATTATTTGTATACTTTCATTGTCTAGGTTGGTATCCCAAAACAGTAGCATACATTGGTGCCACATGTTTACCAAGAATTTTAGTTAGGGTGTTCTTTCCATTTGTGAACTTTTCTATGTACTTTCTCAGTTTCTCATTAGACATTTTCAGTTCAGTATTTTGTCCTTATGTTCATTACATGTTTCATCCAGCATGTTACAATATTTTAATAGTTCCTCATTAGTAATGTATTCAGATTCAAAATCAGAATTTGTTAAAGAATAATATTCATTTAGCTTAGGGGAAATAGGTACCTAAGAAGTATTGGTCATGAAACAGATGTTGGTTCGATTCTTTTCAGAATCATAATCTTCAAATTCACTTGTGTTGTCTTCTAAAGAACTCCAAGTTGCTTTCATTGAATTCTTGTACATACTTTCCTTGTAGTCATGTTTCTTCATTAACATCAATTTTGGGCAGTCTGCTTTACTGTGACCTTTGCGTTTACATTCATAGAAAACAAGATCATCACCCTTATCAACATTCTTCCAATCATTATTCTAGTGTCCTTTGTTGTCATATTTACCATTGCAGTTTGATTTTATGAATATTTTTTTTCCTATAGAATTTCAGAAATCTTCTAGCCATCTGATCCATTTCTACATCACTTTCAGATTATGAACATTCAATTGTTGAGCTATCAGTAGGTATGTGAGATTTCTCATTGTCCTTTCTCTTTGAAGAAGTAGGCTTAAATGCCACTGAATTCTTTTTAGGTTCATCACATTCCTCCTTATTCTCCATAACTTCTTAATTATTTATCATAAGCTTAGGAATAAGCTCTTTAATAGGAAATTCAACAGTGTCACATGATTCTCTGATTGAAAAGAAGTGTCTCTCCATCAGTTCGATAGACATCTCAATATTCTCATGATTTTTTCCTTTACTGGGACAACCATTCCAAATGATCTCATAGTGTTTACAATCTCATTAAACCTGAGATACATGTTAGAGATAGGTTCATCAGTCTTCATTTTAATATTATCATATTTAATATTATAACTGTTTAATCTCATTTCATTAGCAATGGTTGTTCCTTCATGAGAAATACCCACGGTATCCCAAATTTCATAAGTAGTTTTACAAGCAGATATTCTATTAAATTCATCATCTCCTAATGAACAACTTAAAGCATTCATAGATTTACCATTATTATTTTAAGCAGTCTTTGTAGGTTCATCCCAAGTTGTCATTTCAGTTTATTGAATTTTATATTGAGTCTCTATAGCAGTCCAGATATCAAATCACACAGTTTCCAAATGAATTTTCATTTTAAGTTTCCATGGGGAATAATTTGTACCATTAAAGAAAGGTGGCATGTTGGTAGAAGCACCTTATAGTCTATTATACATAGCTATATTTTAGAAAGTAAATTTAAAGAGATAAAATTTATAACTAACAATAATTTAAGATCGTTAAATATGAAACTAAATCACAGTTGAAAAAAAACGTATTTTGAAAACTTTGAAAAACAAAAACACCCTCTGATACCAAATGTTGGTCAGAGTGGACACTCAAGAGGGGGGTAAATTGAGTTCTAATTAAATTTTTTTTTTTAAAATATTTCTATTAAAATCCCCCAAATTGAATAAGAAGATAATCTTTAGTGAATTTATATTAATGTAAAGGGTTAGTTAGGTTCTAAAATATTGAATAGTTCTCAGTTAATATAATCTGATGTTTAATTAACTTTTGAAGCTAACCTAATAATTTAAAAAACATACAAACACTGGCTAGAATAACTTTCAATGGTAGAGGTCGTAGGGCCTGGACAGTTTCTGAATAGTTGTTTTCCCCCATCTAGGATGTGGATCAAATTTATTTAATGTTTTTGAGAGGACTAAGTCTCGACTTGAGACTGAACCTCTTGGTTATATCTGCTGTGCATTTTAGTCTAAGATTAATGTATAAAATATATAATTTTTATTCCACTTCGGTTACATTGAAATAAAAAACTATTTTACAACAACAAAAAGGATGTTCAGGTCCTACTTGACCTCTACCACTATCCTCAGTGGGACACAAGAAGGTGTAGGTTGTTTGGAAGGTGGATTTATTATCCTCCAGTTCAGTACATGAGATAATGTCTGTGTAAAATAAACAGGTTACACACACTGCTCGAAATTAAACCAAAGAATCAATAAGAGTAAGTATGAATGAGGTTTTAAAAGCTCTAGTTATTGGCAGTGCAGCTCTGGACTCATCGGATTCAGCAGAAATCCATCTGAGTCCTTCTCTGATTTTTTTTGTTGAAAAATAGAGTGATGTGGTTCTGCTTGGTGTCTTTCATGAGTGAAGATGTTCTCTTGATTATTCTTGTGTTCTTCAGACGATTTGGATTGCATGCATGAGAGTTCGTTTAAGATCATACAATGTGTTCTTCAGTTGTTCTCATGATTTCTCTTCTGTTCATTACAGTGCACTCGCGTGTAGGATCTATATTTGCGCGTCTGTGAGTGTATTCTTCTTGGGAACAATAATCATTATCTTCGAGTGAATGATGCTTATCTGATAGGTTCCCTTGTATTGTGTGCCTAGTACCTCGTACAATGTCTACAAATAACATTAAATATGGTAGTGCATTAAAGGCGTCAAAAATGACCAGTAAAAAGTTTATAGTAAAACAAAAAAGGATATGAAATAGTGTCACAGTGGTTATGAAAATGGTTTCACCTTCATGGAAGGTTTTTCACGACATTTCCTCTATGGTATGTGTTTCACGGTGTCTGAGTCAAGGTGTGTCGCTCACAGTGTCTGCGTCATGGTGTGTTGCCCATGGTGTCTGCGTCACGGTGTGTCGCTCGCATTGTCTGCGTAACGGTGTCTGACTCTCTGTGTTCAGATTATAGCATCATGCTGTCTCGTGGTCATATTGTCACATTGGTCACGGTGTCTGAGACTTAGGCTTCACAGTGTCAGATTTCACTATAGTAGGGTCACAGTGTTTGTGTCTTTCTCAATGTGTCTGTCTAACTGTAGAAAGCTTCACAGTGACTTGTACTTTGGAAAATAACTATGTTTGAAATTTAACAATATTATGCATAAAATTGATTGATCTTAACAATTATACAGTATAAGATAACTTGAAACATAAATAATCATCAGTAATAAGATATGTGAGATTTGTGATCAATGATATGATATGTAATTATTATTAAGTATGGTAAACCATAAAAAGATTTGTAAATAGTAAGGATATCTGTGAACAGTAAGAAGATTAGTGAACAATAAGAAGATTTGGTATCATTAAAACATGATTAATACATGAGGAGTACAACCATTATTTATAGAGATTTCTCTAATGTTTGTGGAGATCACCATTCCTGTTCTATTCAGTTTTTGGATTCAACAACATAATTATTCCATGTATTGAGTAATATATTCAATATGGGTCTTTTAGAGTCTTTATGTGCCTCAAAGTGTTGAATAATTTATATCATGTGACAAGATAGGTTTTTTGGGTTCATAAAATAATTTTAGAGAATGCATGGTTTTTGTAGCTCTATTTTTATTATGTCAGAACAGATAATATAAGACATAAACAAAACTTATTATCTTGTTTTACCATATATTATTCATATTAAGTAGGCTAAAATGATATTTGGGGGAACCATGTAATATAATCTACCACTATAATAAAATTCATATTTTTGGGGGACAATTCGTAGATTAAAAATATAATTAAAGAAAACACAATGTCTTTATATTGATGTGTGTTCGTATGAACAACATCAATGAATTAGTGATATTATATTGTACTGGATTATTCTATGATGAATCATCAAAATCAGGTTTTTTATTTACTACTAGATTATCTATGATGATTTCCATGAATATCAAAAATATTTGGAAATTAATTAATATAGAGGATAAAATAGAATTTTTGGATAGGTCATATTATGTTATCTCATGGATGTTATGAGTAATTTTGGAGTTGTTTTAATGGATAACACCTTTATGATATATGAACATTGGAATGAATGTAATTTTTATGAGAATGGGTTCATATATAGAATTGTGAAATGGAATGGAAAGGGTTCTACCCATATACATGGTAATAATAGGATTTGGGCAGTTTTGAAGGTAAAATATATTGGATATATTTGTTAGTTATTATCACACATTATTGTCAGATTGTAGCAGAAAAAACATGCCAACTGAAAAATATTTCTATTAATTAGAATTACAAGATTAGAATATTACATGAAAGTAAATTCAGGTTTTGAATCCTTGGAATGGGAAGAATGAAAAATTAGCACCTAATTAATATAATAATATAAAAATACCATGTTATGGTTTTTTCCTTGATGTTATACAAAACACATGGTTTTAACCCCATTAGGACAACTGTACAATTACCATGCTTCATTTTAAAAAAATTAACTATTTTCTCTTATGGACATATATAATTTTAATAATATTAACCCAACTTATATGAGTTATGTCCTAGGAAATAAAATCCTTTTTACCTCTATAACCCAATATTAATATTTTCTTTTTTTAATTTTTTTAAATAATTTTTTTTATGAAAATCCAATAGAAACATTAATATTTTAATTCGTATTTCTCTATAATTTATGTCCACTAATTTTATGTATGAATTATTATTGTCCCAAAGTTTTGATGATATATTTTAACATAATTTTTGAGTTAATTTCAAAAAACTATATTGAATTCCATGTTTATTTATGCACACAATTACATGATATTTTAGTGAATGTATGTCAGTATGTGGTTTTATTTGATTTAGAGTAACATTTGTTTGAATTTTCTACTAATTAATTTCTGTGTAATATTTTATTCATGTTTCTAATATTTTATGTAATATTGGTAGTGTACTATAACATTTTATGATTTTATTTTCATTTCAATTATTTCTATTTATATTTTAGGAAATAATTCATCTTTAAGATAAAATGACTAATTAATTATATTTTGTTGTAATTATTTACATGCATATTTGTGTTTTTAGTTAAGGAATCATGTGGATTAGGGGTACAATATTTTCTTGGATGAACTAGAGTAAGATTTACTGGGCTATAATAAAAATTATTAATGAATTTGTTTAACGGATTTGATTGGTTTAAATTTTTTATTGATAATTCAATATATATATTTAGCATGATAAAAGTATTTCTAACCCTATGGCTGAATGGACTTTTAAATTGAATGATTTCTTTTTATTTATATAAAATAAAACCCAATGCATACATGTTAAATGGTACTTAAATAACCCCTTACCAATGGAATTTTCCCTCAACAATCACTGTTTGAACTCTTTATAACAAATTCCTGACATGAGAGGTACAAACCCTAAGGGGTAAGGATATAATTTATTAGGTAATGATGGTATAACAACAGAGGTTCCCATATATCAAATGAATTATGTTGTGTGTTTAAATTTTTTAAATTTAAAAATACAGGACGTAAATAATTTATGAAATTTTATATTGAAATTATAATATTTTAATGATCTTATGTTTAGAGGTCATCCTCTATTATGGTTTGATAATTTATGTGCATAGAAACTATATCAACTTTGGATATGTTGGGATATAGGTCTTATATGAGATGAAAATTATATGAATAAATAGAATTATAATTAATATTATGATTAATTATATTGGGTATATTAGAATGAGTCCCAATAAGGGAGTGATGTTATTTTGTAGTGTGTGAGGTTTGATTTTCAACTTGAGTAATTTGTTTTATCTTGAGAGATGCGAGTTAGAAATAAAACACATATAAAGAGTATCTGTGTGTTTTTTATAATATGATATTGTGGAACTATATAAGTTCTTTATAAAGATGTTAACCCTTAAGAAGGATTGGGTAGGTAATGGGTATAGATAAATATAATTCAGACCATATATTTTTATTTCATATATAATAACTATATGGCTCAAGAAGAAGGGAATTTTTGAATGACTAAGAGGCTATACAATCTATTTTTTTTAATGATTTTACTTGAGTTTCATTATAATTTTATGTGACACGTGGTTCAGGTAATTTATTAGTCACTGGGTGTATTAATTTATTAAAATTTATGTGGTAATTAAATTTTCATCATTACAAAACCTCTGAGTATGTGATAATTAATTTCTAGGTGGGTTACAGAATTTTCATATTTGTGTTAGATTTATTTTTTTTTAATTTTTTTGATGAACTAAGGATTACATGTATATCATTATAATGTGGTATAAATAACTACTTTTTTGTACATGATGTTATTCTGCATGATGAAAGTCATTTCTTATAATTCAATGTTTCATATTAGCCTTGTTGGATTCCACATAATAAAAAGAGAGGTGTATTTATTCTATCCTAGTAAATTGTATTATAGGTGTTTATAAATATAATTTTGATTGATTTGTTTAATGGATAATGATATTTACCGAATAGATACATTTATTATATGTCACTATTGCACTATATGATGTAGTAATGGATGATCTTTGGAGTCACATTAGAACTCGTGGATTGAGAGTGATTATTTATATAATAACCCATACTTCACATAAATTGATATTAAATTAATATTGATGAATATTAATTAAAAAATATATAAAATCCATGACATGACTATATTTTTATAATGTCATTAGAAACTAGGAAACATAAAGAACTAGTTTATAAGACATTAACATTTTCTCCCACTTATTTCACAATATCTATACATCTTTTTGATATATCACACATCATACCCTTCTGAATGACCTGGGGAACAAACACATATGAAAATATGAGCTTTGATTCTTTATAAGGGTAAATAATGAAGATATAAATCATATCATAATCATAACAAAAATAGACATAAATTTGAGACTCTTATCATACATATGGAGGACCGTGAAACCATTCTATGGGATAAATCCTGACAGTTTTTAGAATCAATGAACATAATATAAAAATTAATAACATAATACATATTTTTTCCATCAATTAACATAAGAATAGAAAATAATTTCATATTATTCATGTCTTATTACAAAAACCATTATAGCGTACAAAGTCCATTACTGAACTGAGTTCACTCCTTATTACAGTCCTATATTAAAGAACCAAGATCATTTCCCATTCCATCCATATCTATATGATGAGACATAAATCATTATACAATTTAATTGAGTGAGAAATAGGTTCCACCCTTATTATAATGAAATCCTACGTACGTATGCCAGAATTATATAAATCATTCATTATAACCCGATTAATAAATGGGGTATTTTTAAACATTAATCCTCCATAAGATAATCCATTTTCAAAAATCTTGATTTCATAAATAAAATTATATCATAAAAAATAAAATCAAAGTAATCCTAACTATTTTATACTTGATAAATTATCCTATTAAATAATTCCTTCTAATAAGGAATTTAATTTCGATATAAAACTAGATAGTAATTATTGAGAAAAATATACGTTCTATTTCAAAAAAAAAAATCTTTTAAAAAATGCAGTCAATTTTTAAAATAAATGTATTTTTTTAAGATAAAAATGAAATTTTATCACGTTTTTTTCATTTAAATATGGATTTGTGAAAATTAAAAATAAATTAAATTATTTATATGTTAAATGTGATCTATCTTCTCATACTTTTTCGGAATGTCAAAACATACCTCGTACTGATAATAAAAAAAGAATACATTCATACCATTTATTAAAAAATCCCCAATGGGTAAAATTGACTTTAAAAAATTTTATATGGATAGGAAGAATATTTTATAATACTTATTTGAGAAACATGAATGTGGACGAAAAACATACATTAGTAAAAACTTAAAAAAATAATCATGGATACTAATGTGACTAAAAAAAGTATCTATTACCTAAGGTCCAATTTCCTCTATATGTAACTAAATACCCTATATAAATATTTAAATAGATTAATTTACTTATTAAATAATTTTTATAATTTTTATCATATAATATATTATAAAATTATCATCTGTGTTTTATAAACATTATTAATCATCCATAGTGCATTAACGTTTTTATTTTCATACACATGATTTTTCAGATATGTTCCTAAAATTAGGTTATAGCTATATCATTTACATAATGATATTTTTATAAAATTTATAAAATTTATTAATTAAATTAATTTATATAATCGTGATTTAATTAAGATCTTGTAGAATGAATCACATCGCATCATCGAGACAGAAGGCTTTATATACGTACGAGCGATGATATCATTTCAATAATTGTTTAATTGTATTTTATTTGATGGAGTATAATATTTCAGAAAATATATCTTGTTATTACCATCATATATATTTATTATTTCCATCATTATACACAACCAAATAAGGTGTTGGTTAAAATGGATTACATCATGTGTGGAGACGGTAGGTCATACAAACGCACACATAGTGGTTTCAATTTTTGTAGTATAAATAGAATGTGGAATATGGTTGTTTCATAATTATAATAACAAATATGTATATAATATATAGAAGATTTATTTAATTATAATTAAAAAAATCATGAAGATATATTAGAATAAGAATTAATTGTGAATGAATTATAGAGGATATTACCTCTTCTTCGATGTGCTTCCAATAAATCTCTTCTTAGAGCACTAGAGTTGTATTTTGAAGAAGATCATAAACTCTATAACATAAATATATTTTTTGATAAGGGATAAGGGATAGAGATAGAATATATTTAAGGAAGAAATTAATCTGAATAGGTGAGGGAGGAGGTGCCCTTTTATAATATATGTTTGAGGTACCTTTGGAAACTCCATAAATAATAATTTATAATAAAATAAAAACATAACCAAGAACCTCCCAAAAGTCCCAATTGTGACGATAAGATAATATAATTATATAATCAAATCAACCAATAAATTTTTGACATGTTTTAAGTCAATTTTAACCATCATATTTTAATTAACATTTACTTATTATATTATTTTTTATCTTGTGTAAAAAATAATTAAATATTAATATGGTAAAATTTTTACTTATTTGATCTATATTAGACCATAAAAATACCATATAACATTTTAGACAATTTTATAAATATTATAATGTTTTAGAAATGTTTTATAATTTATAATTAATTAATTAATTTATTATTTTATGAAATAATAGTGTCAATTATTTCATTATTAAATTAGTTCATTTATAGAATAAATAAGAAATCAATTTAACATGGAAACAAATATTTTAATTTTTTATTATGAGTTATAGTTCATATAAAACATTCATTAGAAATATTAATTATACAAATTATATTTATTTATTCAATTGTTATTAATTTTATATTTATTTTAAATAGAGCACAATAATAAACTAAACATGTACATTGTATAGATATGATGTGTGTATGTTCACCGCATGATGCTATAAATCGTTGCATAAAGAATCCGATGTTGATGCCCTCTAGATAATCCACACATGCCTCTCGAATATGCATGCATGCAATTCGTCGAGATCTAGGCTCTAGCGCTGATCTTCAATGCTCACATCAGGGTAGTGACAATCACCACAAGGAAAAAAAATTCAATTTGAGATGGATTAACTTGAAGATCTCCCTTCTTTTGAGAGACTCCATCTCTAGATTCCAGGAGGAGAGAGAAATTCTCAATCCCAACACATGAATAATTTCAACGGGTAGAGCCTCCCTCTTACATATATAGAGAATTTTTAAAATACACAATATGGGTTCATGGACCCGTGTAATAGATATATTCTATATTTGTGTTATAAAAAATAATTTTGACAAATAAAATTATTCCATAAATAGTATTTATAATTTATCACTTACTCGTAATATATATATATATATATTACATGATAATCTCGAGTATTTAAATAGACTCACACCTCCTTCTAATATTAATCAATCCTAGGATATTAAAATCCATTTGAAAAATAATAACACTTGTATTTACTATGTAACATGTAAATACATGTTGTAAAAAAATTCAACGAATTATTATAAACATGAATAATTAATGAATTTATTTATTCTTTTGTGATCCATAGAACATGGGTATCTCTTGCACCACTTTGCGGGGCCCACCATGTTCTATATTCCTATTACCAGAATATGGAATATTCTCAAGTCACTATTGTGTGTGACTCTCTATTCCCTTACCTCAATAGCATTGAATAATAGCCACCTACCTAGAGTGGGCTCTAGCAGCCCTTCGACCCCCCAATAGAGATAAGTCAAGGTCAAAGCAACGAATTTCTTCATCTGAAAACGGTCTGTGTAATATAATCTCTTTGTCACTGATATCTCAATATAAAAGATTTCACATGAGTGTCATCACTCTTTTTCTTTCATTATATTATATGTTGGTTTTTCGGGATGGTCTTACCTTCCACAACGACATCCATGGATTTAATGAAGGTGTAACCATCCTAATCAACCAGGCCTGAGATATCTCTTCCTCTACTTGGAACAGAGAAATCCTTTCGTGATCCTTCAATCAATGTCATTCCATTAATGACGTACTTGATACACACTCCCTCACCACGAATTTATCACCATATTTTCACCTTGAATCTTGTGAACGTAATTAAATGACATCCATCGACAATGATCTCAAGTCAAAATACCATTACAGTTGTATGTTGATAATAACGAACAATGTCACCTAAATCATGTGGGGATCCTATTATGCGGGTATGTCCCCAAGATCTCAACTACTACTGATCATCAAGTCCATACAACATGAGATGATGTCTGAATTCTTATGAGCCCCCAACACCTGATAGTCACACATCATCCATGTTTATTCAGAATGATGTAACTGGACCATAGGATGTTACATTGAGATTCTTGTCATGGAATATTACGGTTCTCAATATAGAATGGAATCTAAAATAAACCATTGATGTGATCGGTAATCTATGGAAATTTCTATAAAAAAAGTGGATGTAGAACTATCTACACTATTATAGTAAGATAAACACATGTATTATAATAAAGTCAATACATGTAGCGGTAATCATTTTACAAATAAATTAGGGTCTAGGGAAACGAAATTCATCACACCCACTTGCAGTAGAGCCAACTACTAACAAGTTTCAATGTGCTAGCTCTCACATGTAAATCATGCTTCTGTTGAGAAATGGATTTTTTCTGCGGGTTTGAGAAGTTGTCTTCGGTGGCTACACTACTAACTATCAATTCACCTATTTGTGTAAAATCACTAAAGAGATGAATCTTCTGAAGAATATTCACTGTCCTCTGGTGAGTCCAGGTCTCTATGGTAAACACCACAGTAGCAGTATTATCACAATATAATGGAACATGGTATGAATTGCAATGTACAACCCCAATGTCTGAGATAAAGTTGTGTCTCCAGACTTCTTCCTTTTCTTTATCAAAAGCTTAAATATATTAGGAATCTACTGTATAATCAGTAACCACATCTTGCTTTGAACTACTCTGGCTCACTACACCATCATTCAGGAATAACATTTATCCTGACTGCGATTTCATATCATCATGATATGTCTACAAACTAGCATCACTGTATCCCCACACAACTAGTTCCTTATCTCCCCCATACACTAGGAACATATCCTTAGTACTCCTCACGTACATTAAGATTATTTTAATAACTATCCAATGCATCTCTCATGGATTGGCTTGATATCTACCCACCATGCTCAATGAAACCGTGACATCAAACCTTTTACATATCATGGCATACATGATAGAACCCACCCCTAAAGAATAAGGGAATCTACACATTCCATCAATGTACTCCTTTGATTGTGGACACATTTTCTGGGAATGATTTACACTATGTGACACAGGTAACAACACTCTACTGGATTTATCAACACATTACCTTTTGAGTACCTTGTCAATTTTGTTACATTGACTTAGCCCAAGAAGCCTTTGAGATCTATCTAGACAGATGTTGATCGCAAGAATTTAGGATGCTTCACCTATGTCTTTCATGGAGAAGCATTCATTAAAATATGTCGTAAAAGACTTTTATAATTTCACCTCATTTACCATAATTAATATGTCATCAATATATAATAATAAGAAAATGATGGTATTCCTTTCAACCTTTTTATAGACACAAGGCTCATATTAATTTTTGACAAATACAAAATCTCATATGGCCTCATCAAAATTGACATTCCATGATCTTTATTCCAGCATAAATACATACATGGATCATTATAGCTTGCATACTTTATTGTAATACATTGACTTGACAAACCCTACATGTTGAGTCATATAGACGTCTACAACAAAAATTCCATTTATGAAGTCAGTTTTGACCTACAATTTCCAAATTTCATAATCATGAAATGATGATATTGAAAAAAATATTCTAATGGTTTTATTCAATGATAATGGAGATAATATTTCATCATTGTCAATGATGTTCCTTACCTGAAACCCTTTACAACCAGTCTTCCATTAAAGGTATTAACCTCACCATCCATGTACAACTTCATCTAGAATATCAATTTTCATTCAATGGGATTTACATCAGCTAGAGGGTCTACCAAGATCCAAACATGATTTTGGTAAATAGACTCAATATTAGAATTCATAGATTCTTGTCATTTAACAGCTTCTTTGACTTATACTACTTCTTCATAGGTTAGAGGTTCATAATCCTCAAAGAATAATGTCTCACGTAACTTAGTGACAAGAAAACCATGACTCTCTAGTTATCTAACCTCTCACGTAGACCTACACAATATCTATGTCTCTAGAACAATTTCTTCTTCCACTTGTTCTTGTGGATATTGTTCCTCTACTAACTCGTCTGCATCTGCAGAATTAACATCATTGAATTCAATCATTCTCACACTATTTAAATTTGAATTTCTTTTCTATTCTAGAAATGTGGCATAACATGCCCCAATGACTTTTCTATCTGAAGGGTTATATAGATAGTGATGTCTAGTTTACATACTATAACCTATAAAGATGCACTTAGTGCTTCTAGAAGCTAATTTTCACATTTTAAAGTCTTGACCAATTCCTCGTACACCCCATACATATATGTGTGCCTTCTTCGGTTTCTCTTCATACCATAACTGATATGGAATCCCATCTGCAGCTTTATTTTTTACTCTGTTAAGTGTATATGATGTTGTCTGCACGGAGTATCCCCAAGAGGATAACGGAATGGATGTATGACTAATCATTGATATTACCATGTCAAGAAAGGTAATATTCCTCCTTTCACTAACACCATTACATTATGGAGTATAAGGAGGAGTGTGTTGTGATACTATCCCACACTCGATCATGTGCTCAACAAATGCTTGGTTAAGATATTCTCTACCTCGATCTCTGTAGAGTACTATTATCTTCATACCAAGTTGGTTTTCTACTTCATTTTTTTGTTCCTTAATTATCCGAAAGAAATATAACTTATACCACATTATGTTCATATATCCATACCTATTATAGTCATCGGTAAATGTAATTAAGTATAAAAAACCACCACATGCCTCTACTAGAAATGGTCCACACACATCAGCATGTATTAAATATAGTATTGCATGGTCTCTTCCTATAATTCCTAAGAACGGTGCTTTGGTCACATTTCATTGTAAACAAGTTTGACACACAACAATGGGTTATAACTGTTTCGATTCTAGATACCCTTCATGATGTAATCATTTAAATCACTTATCGTTAACATGAACATGCCTGAAGTGCTTTAGGCGTGTGATATTTGAGTCACATTGGATATTTTTTTCGTTTATTTCCATTACTGGTTTTTCTAGTTCCAGCATATATAAACCATTTTTAGGATGTGTCATACCATAACATATGTTATCCCTATTAAAGAGAAAAAATTTATTTCCAAAAATGAAATGAAAAAACCATAGTTTCTAGATTAACATAGAGATAACGATTCTGGTAACAGAAGTTACATAATAACATTAGTTTAAATCTAGAGGAAAACCATTTGGCAAGGTTAAGACGTAGTCTCCCACTTCCAATGGTTCCAGACATGCAACATTTGCAGCATGATGATCCACTTGATCTATTTCAATCTTCTTGAACCTACTTGGTCCTTGTATATTAATATAAATGTGTGAGCCACATTCCATATCCAATAACCATCTTGTAGTTAAAGATAGATATCATTCAATGACAAAAATACCTGAAATAGAAACATCTGTTTTCTTTTTCTTCGCAGCTCTACAATTTGTCTTCTTGTGGGCTTTCTTTCCACATCCAAATCAGGCATCATCATGATCATTACATTTACTCTAAATATTTTTCTTCTTTTCAAGATGATGCATTGGTGTATTTTTCCTTAATTTGGCCGTATTCCCCTTTTCCAATCCCTTGTATCACTTGTTCACCATATGTATAGAATAATTGGTAATTATCAAATCCTTATCATCATGGTAATTTAAATCCAAATGGTCCGAGAGTGTCTTTTTCATATCATTTATAATATAATTGACAATAATAGTTTATAATCATGATGGTAATGAGGCAAGAATGAGATCCACTGATAGGTATTGGTTTAGTTTGAACCCATGGGCTTCATGTCGCTCAATATACCCAATAATCGTGAGTACGTGAGGACCGACTTGGGGCACTTCTACTAGCCTACACTTATAAATCTCCCTTCAGATCTCATACCTATCTTGCCTGTCCCTCTCCTGATATAGTTCTTGGAGATGTGAAAACATCTTGTATGCATCCTCATCCTCATTCATTTTTTGAAATTTTCTGGACCTGGATGACAACATGATGCATTGTACATCAAGATCATCATCTACATGATTTCTCCATTTATATTTTTCCATAATTCATTCTACTTGAAGAGCCTCAGCAGGATTTAGGGATTGCAGCACATATAACTTCCTTTCACGGTGTAGTACTACGTGTAAGATCATGTACCACTCTTGGATGTTATTACTGGTCATGATATATTATTTATCCAAAATTGATCGCAGTGATTAAGTACTTCTGGTGTTGGTGATTTCACTTTTGAATATACATTAAATAATCATATAGATATTAGTACATTTTCATTATTACCTGTTGACATTTAGGATTAATAAATTATTTTATCACTTTAATGTCTCCCACTATATTAGTGAACCGTAATATTCCTCTATATTAGATTTAGAATACTCTGTTAATTGAATATTCTTGTGCTAAGGATCCTCGAAAACTCCCTCGTAGTCTACAATCTAGGGAAATGCAACAACATTTAATGTTTCATGGAAGGCACTATGCTGGCCAACCACTTGTTCTTATGGTTCCTTGTGTTGTGGAGTAGTGTCCTTGATTTGGGAATCTGAACTAGATTCCCTCAACATATTGCCTATATAGTGATAGAATGTTAACTTTGGCTAATCCTTGACTACTCACTTTTGTTAAGTCAACCCTGTTCTCTGATGGAAAATCTCTAGTAGTAAGAGATACTCTCAACTATTGTAGAATAGAACCCCAAACAGCCGCTTTCGTTTAGATGTTAGAAATGGAAGGATTTTATACATAATATATCATTGACATATTTTTATATTTATTGAATAATATAATCCTTTTATATTTATTATGTTCAAACTACATTGTTGTGATCCAAAATAAACATGAAATAAAATATAATTCATCACATCATTATGAATTTTATCTTGTTTAATATTCTATGTTATCACACAATCATCATGCTGACACATAAAATAATAAATTATACATAATTTAAGTCATGAAATCTTACCTGTCATGATCCTTCTATAATGATCGATCCATAGTGGATCAATCATTACTAGGGGAATCCATACCTGAGTCATTACTTGACACCAGTCGCACCTATCCTCGTGTAATGCACTTTTCCCTCTTCTATTTTACAGCCTCGTCTTGGTAGGGTCTACATCTTAGATCATAAATTAAGTAAATATATTCTCGCACATAGGTGAGGGGGTCTAGGGGTACAATATAACCTTGTGGAATGGATGCGCATCCCCTTATACATATTTGAATTAAAATATGATTCATAGACCATAATTTATCTAATTAAATATTACAATCATCACACTAACTGTAAAAAAAATTATATAAATAAATCAAAAAATGCAGGGCTCAGTCACTAGCACATGACCAGTAGGGGAAAAATATGAGCATTAAAATTAAATTTCAATAAATTCAAATAGTGCAAGGGTGTTCTAATAAATTAAATGAATTTTATTAAATTCAAATAATTTATTTATTCTTTAATATGATTAATATAATTTAAGTTATAAAAATTAAATTAAAGGTTTAATTTAATTTAAGTTTTAAATTTAATTAATATTATACTTTCAAAAATAAATTTAAATACCCAAATTATTTCGAATTAAAATAATTTAAAAAACTTAATTTATAACAATTTATTTAGGACATGTTTACCTTTAGCAGGGGAGGAGTCTGCCAGGACTGCGAATTGCCACGAGGTGTGGTCCTATAGTAGGGCCATGTTACATCATTATTGTGGTGTGACTATTGCTTGACCGTGGTGGCCCAGTCCAACAACATCTACTAGGAATCTTCTTCCAGCTAGAAGGAAAGGGAGCATGAGGAGGATGGGAAACATTCTGGCCAGCCGCATGGCCAGCAGCCCGCTAGTCCAGCTAGCTGAGAAAGCGGCAGGCCAGTCCAGTACAGACCAAACCGATAGCATCCTAGTTTGGTGTGGCCAGGACCGATGTGGTACGACCAGGATGGTTCAACGAGAGGGAGTCTGGGGTTCGGGAGTGGTGCGGCGTGGTGGTTCGGTAAGGTTCGGTCTGAGGTGGTGTGACCAGGTAGTCCTGTAGGATCAGTACAAGGTGTCACGATGCATCAGTCTGGTGTGGCTCAGTCTGATGCGGCGCAACCAGTCGGTCTGGCGGGGCAAGGGGCGGTAGTCCAGTAGAAAGGGAGGCTGGCTAGGGTTTCAAACCTTGGGGGTTCATCATCCTTTGTTCCACGTGAATGATAAGACCCCCTTGGGCCTTCTATTATTTTATTTTATTTGTACTTTTGATAAATTTCCTCCTACATGCTTTTTTTTATTTAAATAGAAGAATGCCGCAAAATGGGGTCCTGGTCTCGCTTGTTTTTAAATAAAATGAAGAGACCCCAAAATGGGTTCTTGATATCCATTTTCTTAAACTTTGTGAAAAAATATTTTCCAACCCCTTTATATTGTGGAAACTATTTTATTATAAAATATTATAAAATATTTTATAATAATAAAATATTATATTTTAGTTTATCTCAATAATGATTTGGATTAACATCAAATGAAAAAAATAAACTATGACACCAATCTGATTAAATTTTTTAAAGGATAGTATCTTGATCATTTGATATCAAAACGATGCACTGTTAGATTCGAAAGAACCGTTTTACCAACCCACATATAAATTTAATGAATCATAATTTTGATGACTCATAAAAACCTTGTGATCCCTCTGATACCTCTCTAATTTAACTTTTTGGCACAGCAGATGCCGGTGGGCTAGGAATTTAAAATTTTCTGCATTACCGGTGTGACATAACCCTGTCAACTCTGGTGTTCTTGTCATGGTTTGGTCTGAGGATCTGTCAGGGTTTAAATGGAGCAAAAAAATAAACTAAATATGTACCTAGTTCGGATTTGCGGTGTGAATGTCCGCCTTAGGATTTTGGAAATTATTGCTTGAAGACTCTGACTTCGAAGCCTTAAAGATCTTCCACACATGCCTCTCTAATTATCTTGTGTGCCATTCGTCACGTTCCGGGTGCTACAGCAGTTCTTCAATGCTCACTTCAGAGCAATGATGTTCACCACAAAGAAATAAGCTTCAATCCAATATGGATGAACATTAAGATCTTCCTTCTCTTGAGAGACTCTCTCTATATTCCATGAGGAGAGAGAATCTATCATTCCCATCAAATGAATAGTTTCCACTGGGAGGGCCTCCCTATTAATTTTATAAAGAATGTTTAAAACAAGTAGAATGGGTTCTCAACCCTCTTTAATAAATGACTTCTAAAAAAGTGTTATTGATAATAATTTATGAAAAATAAAATTATGCCATAAATAATATTTGTAATTTTGTCACTTAATTGTAATATATATATATATATATATCGTGATAATCTTGAGTATTTAACTCGATGCAGACCTCCTGTTAATATTAATCAAACCTTGGATATTAAAATTTAATTGAATAATATAAATACTTGTATTTACTATATAACTTGTAAATAAATGTTATAAATAAATTCAGAGAATAATTCTAAAAATGAATAATTAATGAATTTATTAATTCTTTGATGATCTATAGAACTTTTATTGTGCTCAAACCCTTTGGTGGGACCACCACATTCTATAATCCTATTCACAGAATAGGGAATATTCTCAAGGCGCTATTGTATGTGACCCTCTAGGAACTTACCTCAATAGAAGTAAAAAATATCCACCGACCTAGAGTGGGGTCTAGAAACCCATCGAGGACCCTATAGAAATAAGGAAATGACAAATCCAATACTACCTTTATATGAATAGAGCCCATGTAATGTAATATCTTCATCATTGATATCTCAATAAAGCATATTTCACTCTAGTATAATTTTTTTTATCTTGATTAATTTTATTTTTTGATTTTTCCGAACTGTATTTACATTCACTACAATGTCCATTGATTTAATTAAGGTACAACCATCTCAATAAACCAGGACCGAGATATCTTCTCCTGAACATGGAAGCGACAAATACTTTGTTGATCATTCAATCAATGCAATTCCATTAATGACTAACCCGATAGAAACAAACATTCCACGACTTTGTCTCCATGGTTTTCGCCTTGCATCAAATGTATATAATTAAATGACATCCATTGATAATGATCTCAAGTCTAATGACCTGTAAACACGTCCATAGATAGGAACAACCAATGAAAACTAAAACATGTGATGTTTATATTATGAGAGCTTGTACTCATGATCGCAACTACTAGGGATAATCATGTCTAAACATTATGAGAAGAATTCTCAATGCTTATGAGTCCCTAGCACATGATGGTCACACAACATCTGTTTCCTTTCAAAAAGATGTAACTGGACCATAGGACATTACTTCTATATTACTGTCATGTCATCTAAGGTTTCTTATAATTGAATGGGGACTATTATAACCCATTTATGCAATAGGTAATCTAAGGAAATTTCACTAAACAATGTTAATGTAGAATTATATACACTATTTTGGAATGATAAACACATGTATTATAAAAACCGAATATTTGTATCCATAATCAAAGTACAAGACAATTAGGGTCTAGGGAAACAACATTCAACAATAATAAGGACTAGAAGAGTTTCTAGTAGTTGAGGTGGAGACTGACGAGTTCACCAATTTTGAGGCTACTAGAAGAGGGTGTGAGTTATGTTGTCTTTATCCACACATTAGTGACATGACTGGATTTTTTCTTGATGTCGAAGTGAGTTGTGAAAACTATGACTCACAGAAGTTTAGGTAGCATGAGCAGAACTATGTGACCCATGAACTAAAGTTTGCAGTAGTTGTTTTTGCCTCCAAGATGTGGAAGAACTACATTATGGGTGAACATTATACCATCTACTCTAACAAAAAGTGTCTAAAGTATATCCTCTCATAGAAGGACCTAATATTGAGACAATAGAAATGGATGGAGTTCCTCCAGGACCTTGACATTGAGATATTATGTACACCTTGGAAGGGGAACATTGTGGCAGCTGCACTCACCATGTGATCTGGTTTATAGTTTATGTGTGGGGATACATTGAATCTTTCCACAATGAAGATATAATTCATGTATTATGATGGAGAATCTTCAATTGAGTAAATAACTATCACTCCCCCACTGTTATGGAGAGTTAGGGAGGAGAAACATGTGGATTATGAATTCAAGGCCCGACATGATAATCTATCCTCATAACATGCTCCAAATTTATTTTTTATAGGTGGGGAGTACATCATCCTTTTTAGAGGACACAATGTAGTAACAGTGATGCTGTAGGAGGATTTGTTGAGGGATTTCCATACATACCCTTTAGTGGTACATTGTAGTGAGTCTAATATGTACTAGGACCTATGATATCAGTACTGATGGCCACAGATGAAGAATGTGGTGGGAGAGTTTAATTAACGAGGCTTCACATATTAGCAAGTGATGTCTGAGAATCAGGTCCAAGAAAGCTCCGAACAACAAATTGAGCCACCATATTTGAAATGGGATGGTATCTCGATTAAATTCATGAAGGGGAAGCAATGAATGTCCACAGGAAATGATTCTATCTAGGTGATTATTGACCGACTCACCAAGCCATCTCACATCATACCCATCTAGGAGTGGGGATTGGTAGAGGTATTGGGATACCTCTATGACTATGAGATAGTGTAGCTACACTAGGTGCCTTCAACAATCATCATGGAATGTGATGCATAATTTACATCAACGATATGGAATGTATTTCAAGAGGTGTCTGGGACTCATATATGATTGAGCACAACTCTTGACCCCTAAATAGATGGTATGGTATAGGGGACAATAAAGACCATGGTACAAATTATTCATGCTTTGGTCCTTCATTTTTTTCACAGTTCGGAGGACCACCTAATACTTGTAGAGCTTTCATAAAATAACAAATATCACACCACCATCAAAATGGCACCATTTGAGTCCTTGTATGAGCATGCATGTGAATCACCTCTTGGATAGACAGACCCATGGGAGTCAACACTCATGGGTCTGGAGTTGGTATGAGATACAACTTAGAAAGTGATGATTATCCAGGATTAGACGAGGACTACATTGAGCTGGAAAAATCATGTCCTGACCGAAGACAATGCCCCATGGATTTTGAATAGGTAGATAATGTTTTTTTGGTTCTCCACACGACAAGGATTGTAGAGATATATCCAATGAGATATATTATCTCAATGGTTCATTTGACATTTTTAGATTTAGTACATAGTTGGAGAGGAGGCAAATTTCTTAGCTCTTCCCCAACAGATGCAACATGTGAATAATATTTTTTGCATGTTAGAATTGAATAATTACATTAATGATCAATCACACATCAACGTCTGGGGAGATATAGATATTTAAGCTGAGGTGACATTTGCAATGTTCTTAGTAGAAATAGAATATCGACTTGATCGGGTCCTTCATGGATGGTCAATTCCTCTAGATTGTGCCCAGTGGCATCATGAGAATCTCATGGAGAGTGCATTGGAGTGGGAAGCTTAGATTCCTTCCAGTACCCCATTTTGTTTGACATTCTATGTTTTCGAGGATGTAAATAGCTACAGTTGGAAGAATTTAATGTCCCATAAAATCAATGACATTTTTTATATAATTATATGGTATTATTAAGAGATCGAACACTCTGATGGAAGGTGATTCTGAGGACTAGTGATACTAGAATTGAATTATAATCATTGTTTATGTTTGTTTATATAAACATGAAATACGTGTTGTTAAAATCTAAACATGTTGTCGGACCAATAATCAAAAGGAATTTTTTAACTCAAAATGCACACATTTGTCTAAAAATGACCAAACATCGACCTGTAAGGAGCAGAAGAAGAATTTAATTTTAGTTATTTCTGAAAAAATAAAAATAATATAAAAAGATATTATATATATTTTTAAAACTGTTGAGTGGTTGATGGTTGAACAAGTATATGGTGATTAGTTTTATTAAATAAATCACATTAATAGGTTTTTTTTGCGTAGTGTAATGAAACATTAAATGATGTGTAATTGATACACTATTTCATAAACAAAACCACGTAGAGACACGATGTCGCTGCGTAACAGAAATGTTATGATGTGATTTCTTTTAATGGGTTAACACATTAGAGAGTTGATAATAGAAGGGTGGATTTTTCTATGATGAATTAATAACAACAACACCCTCTAATAACAAGCGATGAACACCAAAAATTCATTAACAATTTAGATGCATCTTAATGAACAAGACCGATGGGAGAGTAATGAATTTTACCTCATGAATCATCATGGGGGAAATGATTCAATGTTGAACTACTTCGAGGTAGGTGTTTATTGGTTTTATGTTATCCCCATTCATTTTCTAAAATAATGAATGTGGATCATCATAGGATTAGTTTGATCTGCAGATCAGGTGTTCTTGCAAGAGGGTGTTTTTTTTTCAGGGTGATTTTAACCAAGACTGATTATTTTCTATTCGAACTAAAATCCCAACCTCATCGCATTTTCAAAACACTAACAGAGATGGTGTGAGCTGAAACAGAATTGGCCAATGCCACTTCGCTTTTGTGTTCATCTTGATCGAGCATTAAAATATTTGGGAAGGAAAATTCAAGGCCTTTGTAATGAAGGAGACCACTACATGAAGGTAGGAGGCCTAGGCGGCACAAATAATAGTCCAACTATGGGGACCCAGTGTTCCGAAAAAGTGAAAATTGGAAAGCTAGATTGAACCGTTGTGGCCATATTGGGATGCAGAGGAGTGGTAGTATCCAATGGACTCTGTGCCGAAGGATGGAGATGGATGGAAATGAAAACCCACCCACATCGATTCCCATTTGATGTAGAAATGTTCCACATCCCATAGGTCAAAGGATGTGTTCGATAGAATTTGGTCGAGAATGATCCATGTGGATGACATGTGGGGCGAAGGGGATCCATACGCTACTTCTAGTCACAACCTGACAAGGCGGAACAGGTCTGCCCAGCGGGCATGATATGCCCCATCAGGCTGTTTCAGACATAGGCTGGGCCGGTTTCGGGTTGGGTCAGTTGACACAGGTTGGGTTAGTGGACCCCGGGCTGGGTTAGGTCGGTCCATTTGGGTTGGACCAGAGCCGAACCCAACTATCCCCTTTTTAGAAAAATTCCAATATCATTCAAACCAGGATCCCATTTGACGAGACATTTGTGGTGTTGGAATCTTGCAACAAGGTGTATCATTTCAAATAATCTAAAGAGATTTCTTGGGAGTTGAGGTAAAATTAAAAGCTTAGGGAGTGGTTCTCCTCAGATCAAACATGCAATGTGCATAAACCAAGAGGTTGGTTGAAAACTATAGAATAAAGACAAGAGACCATATTTGGATTATCTACTACAATAAAGCGGTATAAATCTTCTATGTTACTCGATATTCCCACTAAGAGGAGAAGATTCTTTGTGACTCGACAAAACCAAAAAACTCGACAAGAGGAGTACCTCATCATGGCCATTGTAGGAAGCATCTTTTATGTAACCTGGCATTCCTATAGTGGGGGGTGACTTTTGTGTGACCAAGAATAGCCACAATACTCAGTAGATATGATTACAACATTAGTCTCATGTTTGTGGGAAGCGGTTTATATGTGACCCAATAAGACCAAATTACTCATTGTGGATGATTTCTACAGTATCCCATGGTGTTCAATGATGTCATTAATGGTCCTTATTTTATACTCTAAATTATACATGGTGTGAGTTGTCTTGTGATGTGATCATGATCCCTGATCATTTTTCATGGAATTATATATGGATTTCTTTATGGTATATTTTTTTTGTTTTGGGGTCCCTATTGAGTATATTGTTACTCACCCTTGAATGGGATTCTCCATCAAATGTTGTGTCTCCTCCAGGTGGCTTCCGCCTTGAAAAATGACATTATGGCACATGACACAGTGAAGCCCCGATAGACCAAGAAGGTGGGGCATACTTTTATGGATTCCAGCAGCTACTCTAGACTTACCCACCAGGCATGGTTTCTAGAAATATGATTTTAGATTTTTCTTTGTACTTTTCTATTTTGTTTTATATTTTGTGGGGTTTATAATCTGGCCCATTTAAGATAAAATTTGTACATTTACTCTATTGTTGTTTAGTGGCATGCATGTTTACATTTCCATCTCTGGGATGTAGATTTCTGTGCATGCATATAGCTACTCGAGAAAACGACTACCACTTGATGATTGAAACCTTTGGTGCTAGTCGCCAACCCTTTTCCTTCAGGAGGAGAGCAAGGGGAATGTCATGATATGGAAACTGCGTGATGGGTCGTGCCGCTATTCATTAATTCCATGTATTTTTCGTCTCAATCCATGTAATCATATAATGATTAGCTATATTTAATCCCCATGGTGTATTTATCTATAAATAGATATATCATATAAATATATTTAAATATGATGACCCATAGTTTCTAGTAGTACATAAATTAATAAAAAAAATTAAATTTTATTTCACAAAAATAAATTAAAATTATGAAATGTTATGGGAAATGATTTGAATTTAATTAATATATATAATATAGTTCCCCTGATATTTATCATTTAGCAAATGGACTCTCATTTCCCTTACAAGGGATCTTAAAAGTTGAAATAAAATATTTTTTAAATGTAGAATAGGTTTTTTAATATTATTCATTTTATAACATAAAAAAATAGGGGTTCAGTGACACATGAATCTACTTATTAACTCTTATATTAAATATATATTGATATTTTGAAATGATCAACTAGTTCAACAAGAAATAAATTGTGATCATACACTCTCATAAAATTAAATAATTATAACCTATAGAAATGCATCATATATAACACTTAGAGAATTATGCCTTAATATAGATCAATCAATCCCACAAGAAATTTTATTGGTTAGTATCATAAAAATTTTCATGAAATGGGAGAATTTATCACCCATTATGGATCGTCTCCAAAAAAATGTCTATCACTATCAGGTAGACCAATCATATTATTCGGTATATAATTTCATTTTTTATCATTGTTAATGAAATTTAAACCATCATTTATATACCATGTTAGGTAGAAATAAGGGATTACATCTAGCAACAGATCCAGTAGTTGACATATATACATGTGGTAAAAAAATTTCTAACACAACCCATTATATATAATTATCTAATATACCTACATGATGAATTGTTGCATTAAAAAATCATCCAGAAAACATATCAGGTAGTGAGCATTATAAAACCATTATATCCATGTTCAATCTTTATTAGTCTATAAAATATATTTTTATTAGATTTATATTACTTATTTTTTTCCTCATTTTCAATTGGATCACTAGGACATTATCTATCATCACTTTTTCACATTAAGATGCCATGAAAGATGTAATTAATATCACATTATAGTAGAATGTTGACTTTTATAGTCTCATATTCCAATCCTCAAATAGTTAAATACCAATTGTATAGTGAAATATTTAAATATAAGATATATGAAACTATTTTATGTGTTCTACAAATCATCAGAAACTGTCTAAAAACAATGTTCTGATCATTTATTATAAATCCTATAAATTTCATTCATTTAATTTATTTTCTAGGGATTTAAGGACCTTGTAATATATAACTATGTTTAATGGGACTCTTGCAATCATTACATTAATATTTACTTTATCCATGGATATAAATGTAATGAAATAATCCATATAATCGCCCAATATTGACATACACATATATTACATTACTTTTGTGAAATATTTAATACATTACACTTCAAAATTACCAAAGAGCATATTTGTTATATGCCTTTGGAATAATGGGTAAATTTAGTATAATTTCATGAATCATATTGAAAATCAAACATAATGATATTACCCTTTCCAAAATCTTCCTAAAATAATTTTTTTAATGCTAAAAAACTTAAAAGGGAAGTATATACACCTTATAATTGAATATAGGTGCATAATATATCATGTGTCTTAAAGAAGGAAAACTGAGACAAAATTTCTATAGTCTTTTGTTAAATTTTTAACCACAAAACCCATGAAATATAGATCATAATATATATATATACCTTAATTTTCATAATTAAACTCATAAAATTAATTCATGAGCATCATATACATCTCACAAAAGAAATTAGTATAGTAAAAGAATTGTGTCCCGCAGATTAAAAATTGAAGCAAAAAGCCCTTACTGTTTGAGTAAAAATAGAATTATGAACTCCATAAAAAATAATCTATTTTTTTTAATATCACAAAATAATAGAAATCAATGAAATAACATTCCATAGGCCATTTATACACAACTCAAAAATATGTGAGTGGTGTATATGGCATATATCTCATGGAAATAAAAAGTGAGACCAATTTCCTTAACTGAATTATTGATTTCATTCACACACGTTAAATAATAATATATAATAAATATAATTTTATTATAAATCTTCTAAAATGAATTATTAAAATATATAATACAATATAATATTTTTTATGACCTTTTATTGTCTTTTTGTTGACAATTCCCATGTTAATATAAGGCGGTGATGCCTAGTGCGGGAGGTGCGACTGTGCAAGAGTTTAAACCAACTGGATCAGACCAGATCCGCAGCTCGATGGCAGTGGATGTGCCTACTCCTATTGTGGGAAATTTGTGGTCTTTTTCGATGGTGGCTGGGAAGGATAGTATTGCAGCTGAGCACCAACATCAGGTGGCCACGAAATCTGACTCGAGTGAAATATATTTTGCACAGGTGAAAGACGCTGCTCCTGAGAGAATGATTAAGAAAGGTGAAATTGCTCGCATGACCACTAGCAGAGAAGCAATTCTTGATTGGTTCAAAATTTGAGAACTCTCTATAATTGCTAGGCTTGTTCTTCCCGCTGAAGGAATGGCTTGGAAGCTTGTTGATTTAATTTGGAAGCTGACCTATGTATGGGGTTTTTCTATATGGAGGTTCATTCCATTAGTTCGGGGTTATTTTCACATCACATTTCCATCAGGGGAGCTAAAGCGAAGGGCTTGGTGGATTGGATCAGTCTCCTTAAGGCCGGGTATGTTATGCTTTCAAGAGTGGGATTTTCTCTTTAATCCTTTCACTCTTAAAAACAACAATGATCATGTCTAGATCAAGATTATTGGCCTTAATTGGATATTGGGGCATCCTAAAATCTTATTTTATATTGCATCTACTGTGGGGATCCCAATCAAGATGGATAAGAATATTTAGAATGTCAGATTTGGTCATTATGCTAGAGTTCTGGTCGAGGTTGATTTGAGCAGTAGCTTGATCTATAATGTTGTTTTGTCTGCAATTGATGAAGATATTTCTCTGAAGGTGGAATATGAACTACTTCCCTAATTTTGTCCACTGTTCTAAATGATTGTTAATGCCAAGGATAAATGCCACAATATTGTGGTTTTCTTGTTTTTCTCCTACAATGGGCACCCTGAAGCTTCTTGTAGAATGAAATCGAGGATGTAGTTGTCACAAAATAAGGCAAACCCAATTGGTGTCATAGAACCCACTCTTGACAAAGGTGATGACTGGACTAGAGATGGTGCGACCAAGGAGTTGACACAAGAGACTCATAGGTAAGGGGATATGAACCCAAATATTCAAACGGATGAGGTCCATCTTTTTCCATCGATGCAAAAGTATGATCAGACAATTGAAGGGAAACAAAATTTGTGTGATGGTAACATCTCAAGGATTAAGGAGGAAATCAATAAATTAAGGGAAACCAATGGGATCCCTGGAAGGTGGGAGGAAATTGAGTATGATTCCCTAAATAAAAAATCATATAGTCAAGTAGTATTTAAAGATAAAGGTGTTTTTGTGGATGATGAAGGCCTTCAATCACCTAACAAAGTGAGGCGGAGGAAAGACTATTCATATCTCAAGCCGACTATGGTCACCAGGTCTCATGGTTCCTTAGATGAAACTAATTGGTATGATGATTATGATGATGCATGTCATTTTAATTATGACTTGTGATGTTTTCTTTTTTATTCTGGCATGAGGGAATGATACTTGTATGACCCCTACCATCTCCTTCATGTACCTCTTTTTTATTTTAATAAGAGGGCTCTGCCCAAATCTTCCTTCTATATGATGATAAAATGGGAGACCGGATATTATAACACCAATAGTATAATTATATAATTAATATAATATATATCTAATAAAAATATAGGTTCCATCATAATTTCCAACCATAAGAGGTAGTAATGTAAAAAATGAAAAACGTTGTTTCATGAGGCTGTAGTTCATCGTACATTAGAACGTTAGATTCGTTAACCATTAGATTGAAGTTTTTGTTAGTGTAGTTATATAATATAATATAATGTCAACCATTTATATGTATAAAACATATGGTATAATATATACATGAAAATAATTTCGGAGGTCATGGAAGAAAAAATTTAAAAATGTTTGATGATGAATATTTACCTCTTTTTTCACATTTTCCTTTTCATTTTCACAAAAGAACACCATTTGTTGGATTTTTGAATAACCAAGGCTAATAGGATTAAGATAAGGATGTTTGGAAGATAATAGGGTTGTGTTTTATAGGATAAATGGATATATTGTTTTCAATAAATTATAAGTTATGTTTTTCTATTATAGGAGATGGGAGGGGCACGATTTGAATCTCATAAATTATTAAATTAATAGAAATTACATTTGAATTCCAAATTTATCAAAAGTATGTTAACTAAAAGATATGAGTTTTATATATCCAAATTATTTTAGAAAATAATTTCAATACAATTTAAAAAAAAAATATTTTTATCCTTATCAGTAAGATTTAACACTTAATTAATCTCAATAACACTTACCGTGACAACATGTGCTTTTATTACATATGGGATAATATAGTTCATCTAAAATTACTAAATAACCATACATGAGTAAAAAATTACATATATAAGCATATTACTGTTAGTTTTACAAATTTTACCTTTTTATTAATTTCATATCATTACTAAAAATAATATTTATTTTAATATATCATTTATGACAATTTTGATACTATTAATATTTTAAAATATCATAAAAATAAGATATATGTGAAAAAAAACTTATAATATATCCTTAACATGTATAATAATTATTAAAAACTAGGGATTCACATTATTATATAATATTATATTAATTGTAAAAATTATAATATCATTTATTTGGTATTTTTATTAATTAAAAAAATTATTGAATCATTATTATGAGATCCATTAATTAAATTCTATCATCTCTAAAAATTAAATATATATTATCTTAATGAATATAAATTTATTATAAATAAAATTAAAATTAATAGTTCTATTTATCTTCTATATTACAATATATTAAAAAGTCAATACATATTTAAAAAATTATGTGTGACATTATTAGCTATTTATTAAATAAAATAATATAAATTTTATATTCTAAACAAAGCATATTAAACCATTATAATTTTTTAATATGGATTTTTTTGTCTAAACCCACATATCCAATGAAATTTCCAAAAGGGTAACAGTGATTTTTAAATATTTAAAAACTAATTTTAACCTTAAACTACATGATTAACCCTTAAATGTGGTAAAACAAATTACTAATTTTATTGTTCACGATTCCCAAAAATAAAATTAATGAATTTATATAAATTACACCTTCATATTATAAATTTTTTCAAATTATTAAAATTTTAACACATAGAAGTATATGTAATTAATTTAAAATTAATCCCATTGATGTAGTGAGAAAACAAGTTGTTAATGTTAAAAATGAAATTGTTTTAAAGAATTAATATCAATATTCAATATTAAAATGATTATAATGAATGGAATTATATTAAATGATAACAATTTAATATAATCATAATTCAAAACAAATAACATATATAATTTAACACAATAAATTATATGTATTATATAAGTATGTTTGAATTGAAATTTAGTATTTTTGACTATTAATAAAAACATGAAACTTATTAGAAATAATATCAAAAAATTAAATTATTATATTCCATGTTAAAGGAAGAATTTTATTTTTCATATATAATGTTTCAAAAATTGTACGAAAATGAGTTCTCTATTAAATGGAGGTAAAATTTCAATTTTTAAAAATATAGGTTTGTATTTGTAAAATTTGGGTTGTTCTTATCTTGTGAAAATAAAATCAAATCGATGAATATCAAAAATATATGACTGAAGATATAAAATTTATATTTCATTAATATCATTCATTAATTTTATTTTTTTTATTATATTAAGAAAAAATGACTTTAGGAGAATAAAAATAAAAATACTTTCTTTATCGTCAATTGAAATATATTTTAATTTTTAATTAATTTGAATCCAATGAATTTATATTATTATATATTTATTTTCACATGTTATTTAATAATATTATTAATATATAATTTATCTCTGATGTTATATGATAATATATTAAATACTAATAATTTAATAATATACAACTATAAGGTAAACTTAGTCTTGCATGAAACAAAAGATATCGAAGGAACTCGACATTATGTGTAACATAATCCTCGAATAGTGATGTGTATACCACCAAAAAAACTGGTGTTGCATGTTGATAAAGACTATATTGTTGTTTCTTATAACATAATTCAAACAGAATGTTTTATTATAACAAAATCTATATTCAGTATATCAAAAATATAAAATTAATTAAAAAAACATTTCAAAACACATTATTTTTTTACATTCATCTCCCCCATAGAGTGGAATTTGGAATCAAAATTTTTCATGGTTATTAAAGGATAAATAATTGAATGATTCATTCATAGAAGCAGACATATAAAAAATTATTTAAAAAACTTTTCATTTTATAAAGGAATGCTGAAAACATAATGGTCACCCAGAGTAACTCATAACTGGGTTTTCGCGTAAGAGAACATATGTGGAAAGTTAAAACATTGGCATGGAAGAGATATATAATTCCAATGTTTTGATGGTCACTGATGGGGAACATGTTTAAGGGAATGTTAAAAATTACTATATTAAAAATCATTGATAATCTTAGGGACCGACTTATTCATTAGAAAAGAAGGTACTTGAAAAAAATTTGGTTTCCAGGTTTATTTTCTAATACTGAGGAACATTCACTAGAAGATAAAGATAAATAAATTTTTCTCAATCTCAACATATGGTTGTGATTTGATAAATTTCAACATCATACCATTCTCAAAAAATAGAGGTCAATTTTTCATTATATATGAACAAAAATATGACATGGTCCATAAATTGAATGATAATCATTCTGTCTTTGATTTTTTTTATTCACACCAATATGGAAGAAACAAGTTTTTATACTTGAATAAATCCACATATGGTATGATAATTCTTTAATATCTAAAACCACATCCATGTTTTATCTTAAATAATCCCGTAAAAGGTTAACTTTTTTACCATTTTATAAGATATAATAAAAATATTTACAATTAAGGGAAATTAATTTCTCAAAAACAACATTACATTAATTTCCCATATATCATAGTGTATATAGTGTTTTTCACATACCAAACATGTAAAAACTTTAATCATATATTCCATTGAAACATGGTAATATCATGAATTACAATAAATTCCTTAAGAAAACATTGATGTTTTTTATTCTGTAGGTTTTTTTTATATTTACAATAAGTTAAAAAGGTTGTAAATTTCATCCATGAATTCATAAACAGAATTCATCAAATACACAATAAGTTCCACGAAAATCAGTGATGTCCAATTTAGTTATTCATATCCATTATATCAATATCCAATCAATGTTAGATCAACATTAGGAATATATTAACTTTTATATTTCCCTTAATATTTTGTTTCTTATGTATATTAATTTTCAATTAAATTTCATTTATATTTCTTCATCATAATTTAACATATTATTTTTCAATTAATAATGAAAAAAATATACTGAAAAACTTATATATCTCATTTTATTAGAATTCGAAAAACCCTACAGTATATTAATCAAGCATTTTTCATAAAACATTTCTGATGATCCTTCGTCATAATATTTCATCAAATATGAAGTATGAATATTCTATTAAGGTTCTTAAATCTCAATCTAACCATGCTTCTTAGGTTTAATGTAATTAATGACATAATAACATCTCAAACATTTTATAAGTATTTTGAAGTATCTTTTTCCTCATATGAACAACCAATATTCATACCACCTTCCTGGATCACATCATGAAATTTACACTAAGGCCATAAATGTAAATTGGTCACACATTATCGATATTTGAATCATCCAATTTTAACTATGTTACTTCTAGTTATCCTCATTGTAATAATAAGAAATAATATAGTAATAAACACTAATCATAATCGAGAAACATATCAACAAGAAATATAAATTGTTTTTAAATTCCCATTGAATATCCCCCAACAGTATTAGACCTGGTGTGTATTAAGACCAATTTTCATGTACCAGGTTGTGTTGAGTTTTGCTTGACACACATTTTTAGAGTTATTAAACCAAGGTATATATTTTCTAGAGTGATTTTCACTTGTAATATCCATATTGGGATGTATTAACTAGAATCCGAAAACATTATTCTTTACCTAAATTATTGGTTATTTTCCAAAACATTAAATCATCCTTAAACATATCTATAATGATAACACTATACATATACATAGAAATATCCATATGAATATCAAAAATATTTTCTCTTCCTAGTTACCAATGTTTGACTAAAAAAATTTCACCAGTACCAACTAGTTCAAATTAGGATTGATATACATAGAAATTACATTACTTTTGTGGAATACGTAATGAATTATACAAAAAAAATATCGTATTTGTTTACTGCATTTGGGATATTTGAACAAATTATTATAATTTATTGAAATATCAGGAACATATCCCCTAATGATCATCCCCTATAGTACTCCAACAATACATATTTCTTTACATCTTGAAGAAGGAATATATAAAAAAGAGTGAGATAATATTCCTAGTAAGGTAAAATAATGGAAATACACAAGCATTTCATGAACACGAGCTTATGAAAACGTTATCAAGATCATTATAATATAATAACCTTCATTTCAAAGTGAGTATATTTGAATCATGCAATAAATATTGGTAGTTCAAAAGACATAAATCATAATGTATTAAAGGTCAAAAGACCTGAAATTATAACATATATATAGGTCATGAAATTGTGCCATACACATAAGCATATTAAACCCTATTTAAAGGCTAACATACAGGTGCTTTGTAACGTGATAGGATATGGAAATCCAACCACGTACCTGCTTCTGGGTTTGGATTCCCTCTCATAGAACCTCTGGTTTTGATATTAGGATACCCTCTCATGTAATATTTTGTATCAATAATGGTGTTCCATCACAAGTACCATTCGATCTCATAGAAAATTTATTATTAACTAATTCATTGGATGGAGAAATAGTTACCACCCATAACATACAGAAAATCATACACATGTATTCTAAAAGAACATAAATCATTCAATATATCATAACCCACAAAAGTATTCTAAACATATTATCATGACATAACACATAAAAAAGAAAACTTATCCACTTACATAAACATAGAATATTCAGATAATTTCATGAATATTATCATTATATCATTTTCCATGAAAATCGTAGTTAGATTAAAATAATGTTATCTTAGATAATTTTTTAGTGATCACATGAAATAATTTTTTCGGAAAATATACTTATCATTTAAAAAAAAATTTAAATAAAAAAACATTCATAAAAACATTTTTCATTTTAAATATCATTTAATTAATTTAAAATATTTTTTGTATACTATTTGAAAAATCTTTGAAATCAATTTTCTATAAAATTCTTAAAAGATCACATAAAACAAATTTAAAGCATATTTTAGAAAACTATGTGTATAAGTAACATAGGGGTCAATAGAAAAAATAATATCATTACATCAAAAATAAAATATCATGAATATAGAGATATTAATGATATAAAATTTCAAACGGTAGTATATACTCATTGTATAATAATATAGGTGAATAACATATCACGTGTCTCAACGAAGAAAACTGACTCAAAATTACCTTAATATTTTGATATATATTGAACAACTATACCCCTGAATGTTATATTATTAAATAAATATGTAAATATAAATAAATTTAATTAATAATTCCCAAAAAATTCACTAATGGTTATTATATACACCATGGAAAATAAATGGTTATTGTATAAGGATTGTGTCCCCTAGAAATAAAAGTGAGACAAAAATCTCATAATACTTGAGTAAAATTATAGTTTTGAACCCCATGAATGAATATAATAATTTATTTATTTTAAAATTATTAAATAGATGTAATTAATTACATATAATTTCATATGTCAGTATATAATCTGAAAAATATTCCAGTGGTTAATATATCAAGTATCTCACTGAAATGAAAAATGAGACGAAATTTCATTTCCTTAAATCATAATTTCCTTCACACATATTAAACCATTGCATATAATATATATAATTATATTATAAATCTACCAGAAAACCATGTTCATAAATATAATACCATAAAATATTTTCTTATGATCATATATTATCCATTTATATTCAAATTCCATGTTAAATAAATGTTTCGTGTAATAATTGATTTTTTATTGTATGTGTTTAGACTTTTAATTCTTGAAAATCATATATAAATCATGATTTAATTATTAATATAATGTAAAAACTGACATATATATCATATTATATCAATATTTAAACATTTATAATAACCTATAGATGTATTAATAGGAATCCAATTTTCTTGGAGATGGTATGTTGTACATACGTATAAAGGCTCTTTCTATTTTCTTGTCGATTTAAAAGAAAGGAAATCATATGCAATATTATCATTAGAGAAATTGGTTTTATGTCATAAACAACATATATATTCATAAAAAGAAATCATTATTACCATCCATGAAAGACAGGTGAATAACTATTCAATCACATCATGTATATGTTAATGCAATCATATGAAGGTGTGGCATAATAATTTTCCGAAAACATAAGTTAGTAAAAATGTATAAATTATTATATCATTAAAAAGTATAATTATATAATTATTATCATAAATATTAATTAAAAATATTATATCTAATAAAATATTTAACCATAAAGGTTCGTAATGTTAAAATTATCAAAAATTATTCATTATATAGTAGTTCGACTTACACAAGAAATGTATGTTCGTTACCCCTTAGATAGAATTGGCATTGAGAACAGGTCAAACCCATAATAGATATAAATCTAATTATTTTGAGTAAACATGTGTTATTTTAGTAACATGAAGTAGATATATCTGTATTATTTTATGGAAATTAAATAAGAACATTTTTTCTTGAACATTAACTCTTTTTTGGGATCTCCTTTTGATTTGAACAAAATGAATCCATTGGTGGGATTTCAGTCCAAATTATGTACTATAGGATTGAGGGAAGGAATTTTGGAGGAGAATTGATCAATGTTTTTCATAGCCAAAGGGGATTATATTTATGAATAAATGGTATGGATATTGCCTTTTTTATAATAAATGGTAGGGTAAATCTTGTAATTTCCTAATTTATTAAATTATAATGAATTAATTTTTAATTCAAAATTTCACAAAATTGAGTTAGGTCAAGTAAAGTCGATGAATGATCGAAATTATATAAAAAATTAATATTTATAAAAGTTTACATCATATTAAAACCCTTATCTTTTGGTTTTAACACATATATAGACTCTTTAACTCTTATTATGACAACATGAGATTTTATTTCATATGGGTTAATATTAATATTATAAACGAAAAATTAGATTTAATTGAAAAAACAGTGAGATTTTTAGCATTATTCCTGATATTTAGCCTAATAATATATATATATATATATATATTAATTTTATATAATTTAATAAATTATCATTTATTTTCAATTTAATACGAATCAATATTTTTTTAATATATCATTTAAAAATTAAAACGTAGAACCAACACAAGTCATATGAAACTAAAATACTGAATTTTTCTATAAAATTATTTTTTGGCATTTATTACGTCAATGATTAATTATTTTAATATTCTTAATAAAGTTTAATTTTGTATTTCCATTTACTAATGAATTACTACATCATTAATATTCAAGTCTATAATTAAATATTTTATTACATAATAATTTAAAATTAACTATCACTATTAAGGTAGATTTATTATCTTTGATATTCCAATTTTTAGTTGAATTTATCTTATGTATAATAATTTATTTAAAAATCCATTCGAATAATAATAATACTTGTATTTACTATATAACTTGTAAATACATGTTGTAAAAAAATTTAACGAATTTTTATAAACTTGAATAAATAATAAATTTATTTATTCTTTGGTGATCCATATAACATGGGTATCTCTCACACAATTTTGTGGGGACCACCATGTTCTATATTTCTATTCCCAAAATAGGGATGATTCTCAAGGAACTGTTGTTTGTGACTCTCTAGGCCCTTACCTCAATAGCAGTGAAAAATATCCACCTCCCTAGAGTGGGGTCAAGCAGCCCATCGAACCCCAATAGAGATAAGTCACGGTTAAAGAAATGACTTCCTTCATCTAAACATGGTTTTTGTAAAATAATATCTTTGTCATCGATATTTCGATAAAGAATATTTCACAGTAGTGTCATCATTCATTATCTTTATTTATATTATTTATTGATTTGTCTAGATGGTCTTACCTTCCACTACCATATCCATGGATTTAATGAAGGTGTAACCATCCTAATCAACCAGGACTGGGATATCTCTTCCTAGACTTGGAAGCGACAAATCCTTTATCAATCCTTCAACCAATGTCATGCCATTAATGACGTACCTGATACACACTCCCTCTCCATGACGTTATCACCATGTTTTCACCTTGCATCTTGTGAATGTAATTAAATGAAATCCATTGAAAATGATCTCATGTCTAAAGACCATTACACCTGTGAGTGGATTATAATGAACAATGTCCCCTAAAACATGTGGTGTTACTATTATGTGGGTATGTCCTCAAGATCTCAACTACAAGAGATCATAATATCCGTACATCTTGAGATGATGTCTCAATGCTTATGAGCCCCCATCACCTGATGGTCACACATGATGCATGTCCATTCAAAATAATGTAACTGGACCATAGTATGTTACATTGTGATTCCTATCATGGCATGTTCGGGTTCTCATTATAGCATAGAATCTACAATAAACCTTTGATGCGACAGGTAATCTAAAGACATTGCTATAAAAAAAAGTGGATGTAGAACTATCTACACGATTATATCAAGATAAAACCATGTATTATAAGAAACTGAATACATGTAGTGGTAATCAATTTACAAAACAAGTAGGGTCTAAGGCACTGACTTTCATCACTCCCACTTACAGTAGAGGAAGCTACTAACAAGTTTCAATCCACTAGCTCTCACATGTAAATCATGCTCTTGCTGAGAAATGGCTATTGTTAGGGGGATTGCGACGTTTTCTTCTATGGCTACCCTACTAACTATCACATCACCTATTTGAGTAAAATCCCGGATGAGATGAATCTTTTGATGAATATACATTGTCCTCTGGTGAGTCCAATGGTCCATGGTAAACACCACTGTAGCAGTATTATCACATTATAATGGAACATGGTATGCATTTCTATGTACAACACCAATGTTTGAGATAAAGTTGTGTATCCAGACTTCTTACTTTTCTTTATCGAAAGGTTAAATATATTCGGACTCTGCTATATAATCATAAACCATAGCTTTCTTTGAGCTTCTCTAGCTCACTGCACCAGCATTCAGGAAATTTTTTTAACATGACTGCAATTTCATATCATCATCATTTGTCTAGAAACTAGCATCATTGTATCCCCACACAAATAATTCCCCATATCATCCATACACGAGGAACATATCCTTATTACTCATCGCGTAATTTAATATTTTTTTAATAACTTCCCAATGCAGCTCTCATGGATTGGCTTGATATCGACCCACCATGATCAATGCAATAGTGACATAAAACCTTTTACATATCATGGAATACATGATCGAACCCACTTCTAAAGAATATGGGAAACTACAAATTCTTTCAATCTACTCCATTTTTTGTGGACACATTTTCTTGGAATAATTTACACCATGTGACACAGGTAATAACACTCTCTTTGATTGTTCCATACATTACCTTTTGAGTACCTTGTCAATTTATGTACATTGACTTAGCCCAAGTAGCCTTTGATATCTATCTCTATAGATCTTGATCCCTAGAATATAGGTCGCTTCACCTATGTCTCTCCTGGCGAAGCATTCATTAAAATATGTCTTAATATACTTTTATAATTTCACCTCATTTCCCATAATTAATTTGTCATCAACATATAATACTAAGAAAACGGTGTCATTCCCTTCAAACTTTTTATAGACACAAGGCTGCCATTAATTTCTAACAAATACAAAATCTCTTTTGTCCTCAACAAAATTGACATTTCATGATCTTGGTGCCTAATTCAATACATAAATGTATCATTATAGCTTGTATACTTTATTGGAATTCATTGACTTGACAAACCCTACAATTAGAGTCATACAGACGTATACAACCAAAATTCCATTTAGAAAATAAGTTTTGACATACATTTTCCAAATTTCATAATCATGAAAGGATGATATTGCAAAAAATATTAGTATGGTTTTAAGTATTGATAATGGTTATAAGATTTCATCATTGTCAATGCCTTGACCTTTCCTGAAACCCTTTCCAACCAGTCTTCCATTAATGGTATTAACCTCACCATCCATGTACAACATCATAAAGATAACCAATTTTCATCCAATGGGATTTACCTCAGCTGGAGGGTCTACCAAAATCTAAACAAGATTATGGTAAATGGACTCAATCTCATAATTCATAGATTCTGGTCATTTAACAGCTTCTTTGACTTACAGTGCTTCTTCATAGGTTAGAGGTTCATCATCCTCAAAGAATAATGTCTCACCTAACTTGGTGAAAAGAAAACAATTACACTCTAGTTCTCTAACCTCTCGTGTATACCTACACAGTATCTATGTCTATGGAACAATTTCGTCTTACACTTTTTCTTGTGGATATTGTTCCTCTACCAACTCTTGTGCATTTGGAGAATTAACATCATTTAATTCAATCATTATCCCACTATTTCCAATTTAAATGTTTTTCTATTCTAGAAATGTGGCGTAACATGCCACAATGAATTTCTTATATGTAGGGTTGTATAGGTAGTATCCTCTAGTTTACATAGGATAACCTATAAATATGTACTTAGTGCATCTGGAAGCTAATTTTTCACATTGTAAAGTCTTGACCAATTCCTCACAGACCTCATACACGTATGTGTGTCTTCTTCGGTTTCTGTTCATTCTATAACTGATATGGAATCCCATCTACATCATTAATTTGTACTCTGTTATGTGTATATGTTGTTGTCTGCAAGGAGTCTCCCCAAAAGGATAATGGAAGAGATGCATGAATAATCATTGATTTTAACGTGCCAAGCAAGGTCATGTTCCTCCTTTCACTAACTCCATTACATTATGGTGTATAAGGAAGAGTGAGTTGTGATACTATCCCCCAATCAATAATGTGGTCAAGGAATGCTTGGTTAAGATATTCTCTACCTGGATCTGAGTAGAATGCTTCTATCTTCATACCATGTTGGTTTTCTACATCATTTTGGTGTTATTTAAATATTTGAAAATAATATAACTTATACCACATTAAGTTGATATATCCATATCTATTATAGTAATCTGTAACTGTAATTATGTATAAAAAACCACCACTTGCCTCTACTAGAAATGGGCCACACACATCAGCATGTATTAAATCCACTATTACATTGTCTCATTATCCAATTCATGAGAAAGGTGCTTTGGCCATATTTCTTTATAAACATGTTTGACACAGAATTAAGGGTTCTAAATGTATCTAGTCTACATACCCTTCATGGTTTAATCATTGTAATTACTTATCGTTAACATGAACAAGCTTGAAGTGCATTAGGAATTTTATATTTGAGTCACATTGGCTATTTTTATCATTTATTTCCATTACTGATTATTCTTGTTCCAGCATATATAAACCATTTTTAAGACGTTTCATACCATAACATTAATTATCCCTATAAAAGAAACAAAATTTATTTCCAAAAATGAAATAAAATCCCATAGTTTCTATATTGACATAGAGATATTGATTCTGGTATTAGAAAGTACATAATAGAATTAGTCTAAAACTAAAATAAAACCAGTTTTCAAGGTTAAGTGGTAGTCCCCCACATCCAATGCTGCCAGACATGCAACATTTTCAGCTCGTGGATTGACTTTACCTATATCAATCTTCTTGAACCTACGTGGTCCCTGTATATTAATAAAAATGTTTGAGACACATGCCGTATCCAATACCTATCTTGTAGATAATTATAGATTTCATTCAATGACAAAAATTCATGTTATAGAAACATCGGTTTTCTTCTTCTTCATAGCTCTGCAATACGTCTTCGAGTGGCCTTTCTTGTCACATCCAAATCAGTCATCATCATTCTCATTACATATCCGCTAAATCTTTTTCTTCTTTTCAAGATGATGCATTGGTGTATTTGACCTTAATTTGGACTTATGACCCTTTTCCATTGCCTTGTATTACTTTTTCACCAAATGGATAGAATAATTGGTACTTTTCATATCCTTATCAGCTTGGTAATTTAAATCCAAATGGTCTGGGAGTGACTTTTTCATATCATTTATAATATAATTGACAATAAAAGTTGAGAATTTTGACGGTAAAGAGGCAAGAATGAGATACTCTGATAGGTCTTGGTTCAGTTTGAACCCAAGGGCTTCATGCCGCTCAATATACCCAATAATCTTGAGTATGTGAGGACCGTCATGGTGCCCTTCGGGTTGCATGAACATATAATGTTCCCTTCAGATATCATACCTACCTTGCCTATCCCACTTCTAATATTGTTCTTGGAGATATGAAAATATCTTGTAGGCATCCTCGTCCTTATGCATTTTTTGGAATTTTCTAGACATGGATGACAACATGATGAATTGTACATCAAGATCATCATCTACATGCTTTCTCCATTTATCATTACCAATCATTCATTCTATTTGAGGAGGCTCAACACAAATTAGAGATTCCAAAACATATAACTTCATTCCATGGCATAGTACTATCCTTAAGCCCTTGTACAACTCTTGGATGTTATTACTGGTCAAGATACATTATTTATCCAAAATTGATCGCATTGATTATGTACTTGTGGGGTTGGTGATTTCACTTTTTAATCTGCATTAGATAATAATTTAGCGATTAGTACATTTTCATTATTACCTATTTAATTATATGATTAATAAATTATTTTATCATTCTAATGTATCCTACTATATTAGAGAACCTTATTAGCCCTCTCTATTAGATTCGGAATACTCTGCCGCTTGAGTATTATGTTTCCAAAGATCCTTGAAACCTCCCTCATAGTCTACAAGCTAGGGAAACACCACTACATGGTGTGTTTAATGGAAGACACTATTATGGCCAGCCACTTGTTCTTGTGGTTCCATGTGTTGTTGAGTAAAGTCCTATCTTTGGGAATCTAAACTTGATTCCCTCTACATATTTCCTCAAAAGTGATATAATGGTAACTTCGGCTAATCCTTGACTACTTGCTTTAGTTAAGTCAACCTTTTTCTCTCATGAAAATGCCTTAGTAGTAAGAGACAATATCAACTATGGTTGAATAGAACCCCAAACACCCTCTTTTGTTTAGATGTGAGAAATGGAAGGCTTTTAGACATAATATATCATTGAGGTATTTTTATATTTATTGAATACTATAATACTTTTCTATTTATTTTGTTCAAACTAGGTTGTTGTTCTCATAAATAAACATGAAATAGAATATAATTCATCACATAATAATGAATTTTATCTTGTTTACTATTCTATGTGATCACACAATCATCATGCTTACACATAAAATAATAAATTATACATAATGTAAATCATGTAATCTAACCGGTCATGAGCCTTCTATAATGATTGATCCACAGTGAATCAATCATCACCTAGGGGAATCCATACCTGAGTCATGAATTGACACCAGTCTCAACTATCCTTGTGTAATGCACTTTTCCCTTGTCTAGTTTACAGCCTCATCTTAGTAGGGTCTACATATAAGATCATAACTTAATTAAAAATATTCTTGCACATAGGTGAGGTGGTCTAGGGGTACAATATAAAACTTTTGGAATGGATGCACATTCCCTTATACATATTTTAATTAAAAGATGAGTCGTAGACCATAATTTATCAAATTAAATATTACAATCATCAAACGAATTGTAAAAATAATTATATAAAAAATCCAATAATGCATGGCTCAGTCACTAGCTCATTACAAGTAGGGGTAAAATATGCGATGTAAAATTAAATTCCAATAAATTCAAATAGTTCAAGGGTGTTCTAATAAATTAAATGAATTTGAATAAATTCAAATTATTTCTTCATCGGTTCCATTTGTTTAATATAATTTAAATTATAAAATTTAAATTAAACATTTAATTTATAATTAATTTTCAATTAATTAATATTTCAGTTTAAAAAATAAATTTAAATACACTAATTAATTCAAATTAAATTAATTTAAAAAACTAAATTTATAAAAATTGATTTATGACAGGGTTACCTCTAGCTGGTGAGGAGTCTTGCATGACGGCGAAGTGCAACGAGGTGTGGTCAAATAGTAGGGCCAAGTTACAACATTATTGCGGTGTGACTGCAGCATGACCATGGTGTCCCAGTCCAGCGACATCTATGAGGAAACTTCATCCAGATATAAGGAATGAAAGCATGAGGAGAATGGGAATCATTCTGGCCAGCCACACGGCCAGCATCCCACTACTCTAGATAGCTGACAAGGCGGAGGGCTGGTCCGGCATAGCCCAGACCGGTAGCGTCGTAGTCTGGTGTAGCTGGGATCGAGGTGGTACATCTAGGATGGTTTGGTGATAGGGAGTTCGGGGTTTGGGAGCAGCGTAGTACTGTGGTTCGGTGTGGTTTAGTTAGAGGCAGCATGATCAGGCGGTCCTGCAGGGTTCAGTACGAGGTGGCGTGGTGTAGTAGTCCCGCGTGGCTCAGTTTGAGGCGGCACGACCACTCGGTCCGGCAAGGCTAAGGGATGAGTCCGACAGAAAGGGAGGTTGGATAGGGTTTCAAACCTTTAGGGGTTCATCCTTCGGAGTGCCGCGTGAAAGATAATACACCCTTGGGCCTTCTATTTTTTTATTTTATTTGTACTTTTGGAAAATTGTCTCCCACATGCATTTTTTTATATAATTGGATGAAGTCCCCAAAATGGCGTCCTGGTCTCCCTTATTTTTAAATAAAATTAAGAAGACCCCAAAATGGGGTCTTGATATCGTTTTTTTAAACTTTGTGAAAAAATATTTTCCACCCCCTTTATATTGTGGAATGTATTTTATTATAAAATATTATATTATAATTTATAATAAAATAATATTGTATTTTAGTTTATCTTAATAATGATTTGGATTAACATCAAATGAAAAAAAAATTCTATGATGTCGATCTGATTAAATTTTTTGAATGATAGTATCTTGATCATTTGATATCAAAACGACACGCGATCATATTCGAATGAACCGTTTTAACACTCCACACTTATATTTAATGAATCATAATTTTGATGAGTCATACAAACCTTGTGATCCCTCTGATACCATGGTAATTTACCTTGTTGGTACAGTGGATGCCGGTGGGTCCAAGATTTATAATTTTCTACATCACCGGTGTGACATAACATTGTCAACTCTGGTGATGTGGTCATGGTTTGGTCTGATGATCGTGCAAGGTTTAAATGGATCACAAAAATAAACTAAATATGTACCTAGTATGGATTTGATGTGTGAATGTCCTCTGCAGGATTCTAGCGATCGTTTCTTGAAGACTTTGACGTCGAATCCATCAAGATCGTCCACACACACCTCTCTAATTTTCTTATGTGTCATTCGTCATGTTCTGGGTGTTAGAGAAGATCTTCAATGCTCACTTCAGTGCAATGAAGATCACTGCATGGAAAGAAGCTTCAATCCAATATGGATGAACATGAAGATCTTTCTTCACTTGAGAGACTCCCTCTATATTCCAGGAGGAGAGAGAAGCTCTCATTCCCATCACATGAATAGTTTCCACGGGGAGAGCCTCTTTTTTAATTTTATAACGAATGTTTCAAACACGTAGTATGGGTTCCCAACCCTCTTTAATAAATGTCTTGAATAAAATTGTTATAAATAATCATTTATGAAAAATAAAATTATTCCATAAATAATATTTATAATATTTCACATACTTGTAATAAATATAAATATAAATATATATAGTTATAATCATGAGTCATTAACTCGACTCAGAACTCCTGTTAATATTAATCAAACCTAGGATATCAAAATCTATTTGAATAATATAAATACTTGTATTAACTATATAACATGTAAATACATGTTATAAATAAATTCAACGAATTATTCTAAATATGAATAATTAATGAATTTATTAATTCTTTAATGACCAATAGAACTTGTATAGTGCTTTGAACCATTTGTGGGACCCCCATGTTCTATAAACATACTCACATAATAGGTAATATTCTCAATGCACTATTGTGTGTGACCCTCTATGCACTTACCTCAATAGTAGTGAATAATAGCCACCGACCTAGAGTGGGTTCTAGAAACCCATCGAGGACCCTATAGAAATAAGGAATTGTCAAATCCATGACTACCTTCATATGAACACAGTCCATGTAAAGTAATATCTTCATCATAGATATCTCAATAAAGCATATTTCACACTAGTCACATTATTTTTATATTGATTTGTTTTATTTGTTTATTTTTCCAATTGGTGTTTCCTTTCACTACCATGTTCATTGATCTAATGAAGGAGCAACCATCCTAATAAACCAGGTCTGATATATCATTTCCTGATGTTCAAAACGGAAAATACTTATTTTATCATTCAATCAATGCAATTCCATTAATGACTAAACAAATACAAAAAACCTTGATATGACTTTGTCACCATGATTTTCACCATGCATCAAATGTATGTAATTAAATGACATCCATGGATAATGATGTCTAGTCTAAAGACCTATAAACATGTCTATAGATAGGAACATCAAATGAAAACTAAAACATGTGGTGTTCCTAATTTTTGGGCATATCCTCATGATCTCAACTACTAGGGATAATCATGTCTGAACATTATGAGAAGAATTATCAATGCTTATGAGCCCCCAGCACATGATGGTAACACAACATTTGTGTCCTTTCAAAAAGATTTAACTGGAAAATATGACATTACTATTATGTTATTGTAATGTCATCTCAGTGTTCTTATAATAGCATGGGGTCTACAAAAACCCTTTTATGCAATAGGTAATCTAAGGACATTTCACTAAACAAAGTTGATGCAGAATTATCTACACTATTATGGAATGATAAACACATGTATTTTAATAAATAGAATATTTCAATCTGTAATCAATGTACAATAAAATTAGGGTCTAGGGCACAAACTTTCAAAAATAATAAGCACTAGAAGTGTTTCCAGTTGTTGAGCTGGAGACTGACGAGTTCACTAATTTTGAGTCTATTATAAGAGGGTGTGAGTTATGTTGTCTTCATCCACACATTATGGATAGGACTGGATTTTTTCTTGATTCCGGAGTGATCAGTGATCACCTATGACTCACGGAAGTTGAGGTAGCATGATCAGAACTATGTGACCAATGACCTATAGTTACCAGTATTGGTTTTCTCCTACAATATGTGGAAGACCTAAATTATGGGTGAACATTATACCATCTAAACTGACCAAAAGTGTCTCATTCATATCTTCTCACATAAGGACCTAAACCGGAGGCAATAGAAATGGATGGAGTTCCTCCATGTCCATGACATTGAGATAGTACGTACACCTTGGACGTGGAACATGGTGGCAGTTTCACTCACAATGTGATCCCGTTTATAGTTTATGTGTGTAGATAGATAGAATCCTTCCATAATGAAGATATCCTTCATTGATTATGATAGAGAATCATAAATTGAGTTAATAAATATCACTCCCCCACTCTTATGGATAGTTAGGGAGGAGAAACATGTGTATTATGAATGCAAGGCCTGTCATGCTAATCTATCCTCACAACAAGATCCATTTGTATTTTCGATAGGTGGGGAGAACATCGTCCATTTTAGAGGACACAACGTAGTAACAGTGATGTTTTTAGAGGATTTTTTTAGTGAGTTCCATAATACCCTATGGTGGTACATCATAGTGGGTTAAATATGTTCTAGGACCTCGGACATCAGTACTGGTGTCCCCAGATGAAGAAAGTTGTGGGAGAGTTTAATTCAGGAGGATTCACTTATTAGTAAGTGATGTCCGAGCATCAGGTCCAAGAAAGCTCATAACAACAAACTGAGGCACCATATTGGAAATGGGATGGTATGTCGATCGAATTCATGAAGGGTAAGCCCTTCATGTCTAGGGGAAACAATTATATCTAGGTGATTGTTGACCGACTCACCAAGACATCTCACTTCATACCCATCTAGGAGTGGGGATTGGTAGAGGGCATGGGATGCCTCTATGCCTTTGAGATAATGTAGCTACACGAGGTTCCTTAAAAGATCATCTTGTACTGTGTTGCACGCTTTACATCTAGGATATGGAAAGGATTTCAAGAGGAGTTTGGGACTCATATATGCTTGAGCATAACATTTGACCCCTAAATAGACAGTCAGATATAGGGGACAATAAATACCATGGAGGAAATGCTTCATACGTGTGTCCTTAATTTTTGTCACATTTGGGAGGACCACCTATCACTGGTAGAGTTTTCATACAGTAACAAATGTCACTCCACCATCGAAATGGCACCGTTTGAGTCCTTGTACGAGAATCCATGCGAATCAACTCTAGGCTAGACAAACCCAGGGGATTCATCACTCATGGGTCTGGAGTCGGTATGAGATACCACTAAGTAAGTGATGATTATCCAAGATCATACAAGGATTACATTGATCTTGAAAAATCATGTTCTGAAAGAAGTCAATTCCCTTTTGAGTGTGAGTAGGGAGATAATGATTTTTTTCGGGTCTCCACCTGACAAGGATTGTAGAGATCTATCTGAAGAGATATATTATCTCAATAGTTCATTGGAACTTTTTAGATTCAGTACATAGTTGGAGAGGAGGTTAATTTTGTAGCTCTTCCCCCACATACGCAACATTTCAATAATGTTTTTCACATGATAGAATTATTGACTTACAAGAATGATCAATCACACATCGAGGTCTGGGGAGATATGGATATTGATGATGGGGTGAAATTTGCAATGTTCATAGTATAAATAGAAGATCGACTGGATCGGGTCCTTCATGGATGGTCGATTCCTATATCGTGTGCTCAGTGGCATCATGAGAATATCTTGGAGAGTGCATGGGAGTGGGAAGCTCAGATTCCTTCCAGTACCCCACTTTTTTTTGATATTTTATGTTTTCGAGGAGGTAAATACCTATAGTTTGATGAATTTAATGTCCCATAAAATCTATGTAATTTTTTAATAATTATATGGTATTATTTAGAGACCGAACACTCAAAAAGAAGGAGATTCCAATGACTAGTGATACTATAATAGAATTGTAATCTTTTTTTATGTTTGGTTATATAAACGTGAAAGACATGTTTTTTAAAATTCAAAACTGTTTTCAGAAAGTAATAAAAGGGAATTGTTGAACTCAGAACGCACAGATTTTTCTAGAAATGACCTAACATAAACCTGTAATGATCAAAAGAAAATATTAATTTTAGGTATTTTTGAAAAAAATCAAAATAACATAAAAAGATATTATATATATTTTTTAAACTGTTGAGTGGTTGATGGTGGAACAAGTATACGGTGTTGAGTTTTATTAAATAAAGCTAATTAATAGCTTGTTTTTTTGCATAGTGTAATGAAACATTAAATGATGTGTAACTGATACACTATTTAATAAACAAAACCTTGTAGCGACACAATGTCGCTGTATAACAGAAATGGTGTGATGTGATTTTTTTAATGGGTTAACACATTAGAGAGTTGATTATTGAAGGGTGGATTTTTATCTGACGAACTACTAACAAGAAATCCCTCTAATGACAGGCAATGAACACCAACAATTCATTAACAATTTATATTTATCGTAATGAACAAGACCGATGGGAGAGGAATGAATTTTACCTCATGAATCATCATGGACGAAATGATTCAATGTTGAACTACTTCGAGGTAGGGGTTTATTGGTTTTATGTTATCCCTATTCATTCTCTAAAATAATGAATGTGGATCATCACATGAATAGGATGATCTTCAGATCATGTGTTCTTGTGATAGGTTGGTTTTATGGTGCTTTTAACCAAGATTGATTATTTCTATTCGAACTAAAATCCCAACGTCATCGATTTTTCAAAACAGTAATGCATATGGTGTGAGATGACACAGAAATGGCCAGAGCCACATCACTTTTGTCTTCTTCTTGGTCGAGAATTAAAATTTGTGGAAAGGGAAATTCAAGGCCTTTGTAATGAAAAAAACCCTTACATGGTGTTTGGAGGCCGAGGTGGCACAAAGAATAGTCCAATTATAGGGATTAAGTATTCTGCAAAAGAGAAAATTGGAAAGCTGGATTGAACTATTGTGTCCAGCTTGGGATGCATATGAGTGGTGGTACCTGATGGACTCCTTGCCAAAGGATAGAGATGGCTGGACGTGACAACCCACCCACATCGGTGCCCTATTGATTTATAATTGTTCCACATACCACAGGTCAAAAGATGTGTTCGATTGACTTTGGTCGAGAAGGAGCCATGTGGACGACATGTGGGGAGAAGGGGAGCCAGATGTTGCTTCTAGTCGCATCCTGATCAGGCGGAACAGGTCTTCCCAACGGGCTTGATGCACGCAATTATGACGGTTCAGACATAGACTGGGCCGGTTTCGGGTTGGGTTAGTTGACACAGGTTGGGTTAGTGGACTCCGAGCTGGGTCAAGTCCATCCATTTCGGTTGGACTAGATCCGAACACAACTATCCCCTTTTTAGAAAAATTCCAATATCTTTCAAACTAAGAGTCCATTTGACGAGATGTTTGTGGTGTTGCAACCCCACGACAAGGTGGATCTTTTAAAATACTCTATGGAGGAATTCTAGGGAGCTGAGTTATAATTAAAAGCTTAGGGAGTGGTTCTCCTCAGATCAATCATGTTATGTACAGAAACCAAGAGGTTGGATGAAAACTAAAGAATACAGACAAGAGACCATATGTGGATTAGCTACTATAGTAAAGTGGTATAAAACTTCTATGTTACCCGATATACCCACAGAAGGGAGAATATTCTTTGTGACTTGACAATCCCAAAATACTCAACAAGTGGAGTAACTCATCATGGCCATGGTTGGAAGCAGCTTCTCTGTGACCTGATATTCCTACAGTGGGGAGTGGATTTTGTGTGACCATGAATAGCCACAATACTCAGTAGGGATGAGTACCACATCAATCCAAAGTTTGTGGGAAGCGGTTACTGTGTGACCCAATAAGACCAAATTACTCATTGAGGATGATTTCTACAGTACCCCATGGTGTTCGATGATGTGATTAATGGTCCTACTTTCCTACTCTTAATAATACATGGTGTGAGTTGCCTGGTGTTGTGATCATGCTCTATGAAATTTTTTCATGGAATTATATATGGATATCTTTATGGTATATCTTATGCGTTTTGGGGTCCCTACTGAGTATATTGTTACTCACCCTTGAATGAGATTCACCATCAAATGTTGTGTCTCCTCCAGAAGACTGCCACCATGACAAAAGACATGATGGTACATGACCCAGTGATGCCCCGAGAGACCAAGCAGGCGGGGAATACTTTTATGGATTCCAGCCGCTACTCTATACTTACCCACCATGCGAGGTTTCTAGAAGGATGATTTTAGAATTTTTCATTGTACTTTTCTATTTTAATTTATCTTTTGCGGGGTTTATAATCTGGCCCATTTAATCTAAAATTTGTACATTTACTCTGTTGTTGTTTAGTGGCATGCCTGTTTACTTTTCCATATTTGGGATGTGCATTTGTGTGTATGCATATAGTTACTTGAGAAAATGACTACAACATAATGATTGAATCCTTCGGTGCTAGTTGCAAACCATTTTCCTTTGGGATGTGAGAATTGGGTATGTCATGATATGGACACTGGGGGATTGGTCGTGCCACCATTCATTGATTCCATGTATTTTTCTTCTCAATCCATGTAATCATATCAAGATTAGTTATATCAAATCACCATGGTGTATTTTTCTATAAATAGATATATCCTATAAATATAATTAAATATGATGTCCCATAGTATCTAGTAGTACATAAATTAAACAAAAAATTTAAATTTTATATCACAAAAATAAATTCAAATTTTGGAGTGTTATGGGAAAAGATTTTAATTTAATTAATATATATACTAGAGTTCCCAAATATTTTTCAATCAACAAATGGACTCTTATTTCCCTTAAAAGGTAATTAAAAAGTTGAAATGAAATATTTTTGAAATGTAGAATATTTTTTTAATATTGTTAATTTTATAACATAAAAAAATTGGCATTAAGTGATACATAAATCTAATTCTTAACTCTTATATTAAATATATTTTGATATTTTGAAATGAGGAACTAGTTCAACAAGAAAAAAAATTATAATCATACAATCTCATGAAATTAAATACTTATATCATATAGAAGTGCATCATATATAACACTTTTAGAGAATTATGCCTTTATATAGGTCAATCACTCCCACAAGATATTTAATAGGTTAGTAACATAAAAATATTCATGAAATGGGAGAATTTATCTCCCATTATGGATCATCTCCAAAAAAATATCAATCACTATCAGGTAGAACAATCATATTATTCGGTATATAAATTCATTTTTTATCATTGTTAATGAAATTTGAACCATCATGTATATACCATGTTAGGTAGAAATAAGGGATTACCTCTAGAACCATATCCAATAGTGGTCATAAATACACGAGGTAAGAAAATTTTCTAACCCTACCCATTATATATATTTATCTAACATACCTAAATGATGAATTGATGCCTCAAAAAATCATCCGGAAAACATATCAGGTAGTGATCATTATGAAACCATCATATCCATGTTCAAACATTATTATTCTATAAAATATATTTTTATTAGATTTATATTACTTATTTATTTCCTCATTTTCAATTGGATCACTAGGACATTATCTATCATCACTTTTTTCATATTAAGACGCCATGAAAGATGAAATTAATATCAAATTCTAGTAGAATTTTCACTTTAATAGTCTCATATTCCAATCCTCAAATAGTAAAATACCAATATTATAGTGAAATGTTTTAATATAAGTGATATGCACCTATTTTCTGTGTTCCTGAAATCATAAAATACTGTCTAACAACAATGTTCTCATCATTTATTTTAAATCCTATAAATAACATTCTATCAATTTATTTTCAATGGATTTATGGACCATGTAATATATGACTATGTTTAATGGGACTCTTGAAATCATTACAATAATATTGACTTTACCCATGAATATAAATCTCTAACAATCATCCATATAATGGCCCAATCTTGAAATACATATATATTACATTACTTTTGTGTAATATTTAATACATTACACTTCAAAATTCACAAATAGCGTTTTGGTTCAATGGCTTTGGAATAATGGGTAAAATTCTTATAATTTCGTGAATGATATTCAATATCAACCATAATGATATTAACCATTCATAATTATTCCTAAAATAATGTTTTCATGCTAAAAACTGTCAAAGGGAAGTATATACACCTTATAATAGAATATAGGAGAATAATATATCTTTTGTCTCAAAGAAGGAAAACTGAGACAAAATTTCCATATTATTTTGTTAAATTTTTATATTCAAAACCCATGAAATAGAGATCAATATATATATATATCTTAATTTTTATAATAAAACTCATAAAATTAATTCATGAGCATCATATATATCACACAAAAGAAATTAGTATGGTAAAATGCATGTGTCCCACATATTTAAAATTGAAGCAAAATGCCCTTACTGTTTGAGTAAAACTAGAATTATGAATCCATAAAAAATTAATCTAAATTTTTTAATATCATAAAATAATATAAACTAATGAAACAAAATTTCATAGGTCATTTATACACCACTCAAAATATGTGAGTGGTGAATATGGAATTTATCTAAAGGAAATAAAATGTGTGAACAATTTCCTTAACTTAATAATTGATTTCATTCACACACGTTAAATAATAATATATAATAAATATAATTTCATTATAATTCATGAAAAAGGAATTATTCAAATATATAATTCAATATAATTTTTTCTTATGACCTTTTATTGTCTTTTTGTTGACAATTCCCATGTTAATATATCATTTTGAGTAATAACAGTTTTGTTGATTGTAAGTATTTCTAATTTTCATCCACAATCCTCTTATATGAATCATGTTTTACGTTTTTCCACAATGTAAAAAAGGACTTATAAATCAAATATATTAATTATATAATCAATTATAATAATTTTTAGATATATGAATTGGAATAAACCATTAATGGACATCGTAGATCTTACGTACTCTTGATCAATAATAATATTTTATTTTTATCTTAAATGAAAAATATATTATATTATATTATCATTAAATAATAATTTTTTTGTCATATTTAATGTATATATGAATAATAATACATTCTTATTTCCTTCCATGAAATATTAGGGAATAACTAATCACATTGCTTCATCGTGATTGTAAGTCATACATATGCATGAGCAATGCTATCATTTTCTCAAAATATATGACAATAAAATGGGAGACAAGATATTATAACACCAATAGTATAATAATATAATTAATATAATATATATCATATAAAAATATAGTTTCCACCATAATTTACAACCATAAGAGGTGGTAATGTAAAAAATGAAAAAACATTGTTTCATGTGGTGGTAGTTCATCGTACATAAGAACGGTAGGTTCGTCAACTATTAGATTGACGTTTTTGTTAGTGTAGGTATAAGAAATAATATAAAATCATCCATTTATTTGTATGATACTTATGGTATAATATATACATGAAAATAAATATGGAATTCATGGAAGAAATTTTTTGAAAATTTTTGATGATGAATATTTACCTCTTTTTTCTATGTTTCTTTTTCATTTTCACAAAAGAACATCATTTGATGGATTTTTGAAAAACTAAGGCTAATAAGATTAAGATAAGGATTTTTGGGAGATCATTGGGTAGAGTTTTCTAGGCTGAACAGATTTATTATTTGCAAAAATGATAAGGCAATGTTTTCTTTTATAGGAGATGAGAGGGCGACGATTTGAATCTCATAAATTATTAAATTAATAAAAATTAATTTTGAATTACAAAATGATCAAAAGTAGGTTAAATATAATATATGAGTTTTATAAATCTAAATTATATCAGAATATAATTTTAATACAATTTTAAAATATATTATTACCCTTATTAGTGGGATTTAACACTCAATTAATCTCTTTAACTCATACCGTGACAACATGCATTTTTATTACATATGGGATAATATAGTTCATCTAAAATTACTAAAGAACCATACATGAGTAATAAATTACATATATAATCATATTACTCATAGTTTTACAAATTTTACCTTTTTATTAATTTTATAACATTTAATAAAAATGATCTTTATTTTAATCAATCATTTATGTCAATTTTGATACTATTAATTTTTTAAAATATCATAAAACCAGATATATGTGAATTTTTTAATATATCCTTAACATGTCTAATAATTCATAAAAATTAGGAATTTCATTAATTATGTAATATTATATTAATTGTAATATTTTTAATATCATTTATTTGATATTTTTATTAACTAAAAAATTACTGCGTCATTATTATGAGATCCATTATTTAAATTATTTCATGTCTAAAAATTTAAAATATATTATCTTAATGAATATAAATTTTTTATAAATAAAATTAAAATTTATAGTTGTATTTATCTTCTGTATTACCAAATACTAAAAATTCAATACTTATTTAAAAAATTATGTGTGACATTGTTAACTATTCATTAAATAAATTAATATAAATTTTATATTTTAAGAAATCATATTAAACAGTTATAATATTTTAATAAGTATTTTTTTGTATAAACCCACATATCCAATGAAATTACCAAAAGGTTAACGGTGATTTTTAAATATTTAAAAAATATTTTTTACCTTTAACTACATGATTAACCCTTAAATGTGGTAAAAAAATTACTAATGTTACTATTCATGATACCCAAAAATAAAATTAATGAATTTATATAAATTACACCTTCATATTATAAATTTTTAACAAATTATTATAATTTTAAAACATATAATTATATGGTATTTAATTTAAAATTAGTCTCATTGATGTTGTGAGAAAACAAGTTATTAATGTTAAAAATGAAAAACATTGAAATAATTAATATCTATATTCAATATATAAATTATTATAATGAATGGAATTAAATTAAATGATAACAATTTAATATAATCATAATTTTCAAAAAATAAAAAATAAAATTTAACACAATACATTATATCTATGATAGAAGTATGTTTGAATTAAAATTTAGTATTTTTTACTATTAATAAAAACATTACAACTTATTGGAAATAAAATAAAAAAATAAGAATATTGTATTCCATTTTAGAGGAAGAAGTTTATTTTTCATATATTATAAATTAATATTTCAAAAATTGTAATAAAATGAGTTCTCTATTAAATGGTGGTAAAATTACAATTTTAAAAAATATAGGCTCGTATTTTTAAAAATGTGGTTGTTCTTATCTTGTGGAAATAAAATAAAATGGATGAATATCCAAAATGTATGACTGAATATATAAAATTTATACTTCATTAATATTATTCATTTCTTTTAATTTATTTATTATATTAAGAAAAAGTGACTTTGAGAGAATAAAAATAAAAATACTTTCTTTATCATCAATTTATATATATTTACATTTTTAATTATTTTGAAAACAATGAATTTATATTATTATATATTTATTTTCACATGTTATTTAATAATATTATTAATATATAATTTATCTCCAATTTTATATTATAATATATTAAATACTAATAATTTAATAATATACAACTATAAGGTAAACTCAGTCTTGCATTAAACACAAGCTATCGAAGGAACTTGACATTATGTGTAACACAATCCACAAATAGTGATGTGTATACCACCAAAAAAAATGTTGTTTTGTGTTGAGAAATATTATATTGTTTTTTCATATAACAAAATTCAAACATAATGTTTTATTATAACAAAATCTATATTAAATATATCAAAAATAAAAATTAACTAAAAAATCATTTCAAAAACAATATGGTATTATATTAATCTCCCCCATGGAATGAATTTTGGAATCAAAATATTTCATGGTTATTAAAGGATAAATAATTTGATGATTCATTCATAGAAACACACATAGAAAAAATGATTTTTAAAACATTCCTTTTATAATGGAATGCTGAAAACATAATGGTCACCCATAGTAACTCATAACTGTGTTTTCGAGTAAGAGAACATAGGTGGAAAGTTAAAACATTTGCGTGTAAGAGATATATAATTACCATGTTTTGATGGGCACTTATAAGGAACATTGTTAGGGGAATGTTAAAAATTACTATATTAAAATTTTTGATATTCATATGGACTGACTTATTCATTAGAAAGGAAGGTACTTGAAAAAAAAAATTGGTTTCCTGGTCTATTTTCTAATATTGAAGACCATTAATTAGAAGATAAAGATAAATGAATTTTCTCAATCTCAACATTTTCTAGTGATTTGAAAAATTTCCACATCATCCCATTCTCAAAAAATGAAGTTAAATTTTTCATTATATATGAAAAAAATATGGCGTGGTCCATAAATTGAATGATAATCATTCCTTCTTTTATTTTTTGTCATCTCACAAACATGGAAAAAACAAGTTTTTAAACATGAATAAATCCACATATGGTATGATAATACTTTAATATCTAACACCACATCCATGTTTTATCATAAATAATCCCATAAATGGTTAACTTTATTACCCCTTTATATGATTTAATAAAAATATTTACAATTAAAAGAACTTAATTTATCAAAAACAACATTACATCAATTTCCCATATATCATAGTCTATATATTGTTTTTCACATACCAAACATGTGGATACATTAACCATATATTCTATTGAAAAATAGCAATATAATGATTTACAATAAATTCATTAAGAAAACATTGATTTTTTTATATTCTGTAGGTTTTTTTATATTTACAATAAGTTAAAAAGGTTGTAAATTTCATCCATGAATTCATAAAAATAATTCATCAAATATAAAATAAGTTCAAAGGAAACCAGTGATGTCCATTTAAGTTATTCATTTCCATTATATCAATATCCAATCAATGTTAGATCAACATTAGGAATATATTAACTATTATCATTCCCTTAATATTTTGTTTCCCATGAATATTAATTTTCAATTAAATCACATTTATATGGCTTCATCATAATATGAAATAAACTTTTTCAATTAATAATGAAATAAATATACTAAAAAACATATATATATCATAGTTTATAATTCCAAAAACACATACACTATATTAATCTAACATTTTTCATAAAACATTACTGATGCTTCTTCATCATCATATTTCATCAAATATGAAATATGAATATTCTCATTAGGTTCCTAAATCTCAATATAATAATGCTTCTAAGGATTAATGTAATTAATGATATAAGAAAATCTCATACCTTTTATAATTCTTTTGATGTCTAGTTATCTTCAAATGAATAACCAATATTCATACCACCTTCCTGGTTCACTTCATGAAATTTACACTATGTTCATAAATGTATATAATGCACATACTATTAAAATTTGAATAATCCAATTTTAACTACGTTTCTTCTAGTTCTCCCCATTGTATAAAGTAAGAAATAATAGAGTGAGAAACACTTATCATAATTGAGAAACTTATTACGAAGAAATATTTCTGATAGGATTCCCAAATTTAGATAAATAGTTATTTAATATAATAAAACATAGGTTTATCCTAGGTCATTCAAAACCAACAACTATATAAATCCTTGATAACAGTTATAAAGTGATTTTAAATTCCCGTTGAATATCCCCCAACCGTATTAGACCTAGTGTGTATTAATTCCAATTTTGATGTACCAAGTTGTGTTGAGTTTGGCTTGACACACATTGTTAGTGTTATTAAACCATGGAATATATTTTCTAGAGTGATGTTCACTTTTATTATCCATATTGGGATGTATTAATAAGAAACCAAAAACATTATCCTTTACCTAAATTATTGGTTATTTTCCTAAACATTAAATCATCCTTAAACATATCTATAAAGATAACACTACACATATACATATAAATATCCCTATGAATATCAAAAATATTTTCTCTTCCTATTTCCAAATGGTTGACTACAAAATTTCACCAGTACCAACTATTTCAATTTAAGATTGATATACATAGAAATTACATTACTTTTTTGGAATATGTAATGCATTACACAAAAAAATATCGTATTTGTTTACTGCATTTTTGATCTTTGAAAAAATTATTATAATTTATTGAAATATCATGAACATATCCCCTAATTTCCATCCCCTTTAGTACTCCAACCTAACATATTTCTTTATATCTTGAAGAAGGTATATATAAAAAACAGTGAGATAAAATGCCTAGTAATGTAAAATAATGGAAATACATCAGATTATCATGAACATGAGTTTATGAAAACATTATCATGATCATTATAATATCATACACTTCATTTCCAATATTGTATAGTTGAATCATGTAATAAATATTGGTAGTCAAAAATACATAAATCATAATGTATTAAAGATCCGAAGACCATAAATTATAACATAAATATAAGACATGAAATTGTGGAAAACATATAAGAATATGAATCCATATTTAAAGGATAACTTCCAACTCCTTTTTAATGTGATAGGCTTGGGAAATACAACCATGTACCTGCTTCGGGGTTTGGATTCCATCTCATAGAACCTCTTGTTTTGGTATTAGGATTCCCTCTAATGTAAACTTTGGTATCAGGCATGGGGTTCCCCAACAAGTTCCCTTCGATCTCAAAGATAATTTTATTATTAACTAATTCATTGGGAGGAGAAATAGTTACCACCCATAACATACTGAAAATCATACACATTTATTCTAGAAGAACATAAATCATTCAATATATTATAACCCTTAAAAATATTCTAAACATATTATAATGACATAACACAAAAAAAAAGAAACCTGATCCAGTAACATAAACATATAATATTCAGAAAATTACATGAATATTATAATTATATCATATTCCACGAAAAACAAAGTTAACATAAAATAATGTTATCCTAGATAATTTTTTTAAAAATAACATGAAATAATTCTTTGGGAAAATATCCTTTGCATTTAAAAAACATTTTAAATCAAAAAACATTCATCAAAACATTTTTCATTGTAAATAACATTGAATGATTTAAAATATTGTTTGGATACTAATTTAAAAATCATGGAAATAAATTTTCTTTTAAATTCTTAAAAGGTCACATAAAACACATTTAATGAATATTTTAGAAAACATTGTTTATAAGTAACATAGATTTTCAACAGAAAGGAGAATATAAATACATTAAAAATATAATATCTTGAATATATGGATATTCATGAAACAAAATTTCAAATGGTAGTATATAAACATTGTATAATAATATAGGTGCATAATATATCACATGTCTCAAAGAAGAAAATTGACTCAAAATTACATTACTATTTTGATATATATTGAACAGCTACCCCCATGAATGTTATATTATCAAATAAATATGTAAATATAAATAAATTTTATGAATAATTCTCAAAAAAATTCATTCATGGTTATTATATACACTATGGAAAATAAATGGTTATTGTATAAGGCATGTGTCCCCTAGAAATAAAATTGAGACAAAAATCTCATACTACTTGAGTAATATTTTGTTTATGAACCCCGTGAATGAATAAAATAATTTATTAATTTTAAAATTATTAAACAGATGAAATTAATTACATATAATTTCATATGTCAGTATATAATATGAAAAAATATTCATATAATATCTATAATTATACAATATATCTACCAAAATACAACGATCATATATATAATACCATAAAATATTTTTTTAGGATCTTTTATTATCCGTTTATTTTCAATTTCCACGTTTAAAAAATGTTTCGTGTAATAAATGAATTTTTATTGTACATGTTAAGACTTATAATTATTGAAAATCACATATAAATCATGATTTAATTTTTAATATAATGTAAAAACTGAAATATATATCATATTATATCAATATATAAACATTTATAATAACCTATAGATGTATTAATTGGAATCCAATTTTCTTGGAGACGGTATTCCGTACATACACATGAAGGCTATTTCAATTTTCTTGTCGATTTAAACGAAAGGAAATCACATGATATATTATAATTAAGGAATTATTTTTATGTCAGAAACAAAATATTTTTTCATAAAAAGAAATCATTATTATCATCTATGAAAGACAGGTGAATAACTATTCAATCACATCATGTAGATTCTAAGCCAATCATATGAAGGTGTGACATAATCATTTTCACAAAACATAAGTTAGTAAAAATGTATAAACTATTATATCCTTAAAAAGTATAATTGTATAATTATTATCATATATATCAATTAAAAATAATATTTCTAATATAATTTTTCACAATAAAGGTACCTAAAGTTAAAATTATCAAAATTGTTTCATTAGATGGTAGTTCGACTTACACAAGAACTGTATGTTCGTTACCCCTTAGATAGAAGTTTCATTGTGAAATGGTCGTACACTTAATTGAAATAAATTTAAATATTTTGAGTACACATGTCTTATTTTTGTAACATGAAGTAGAAATAATTGTATTATTTTATGGAGAACAAAAAATAAGAACATTTTTTGATGAACATTAACTCTTATTTGGGATCTTCTTTTGATTTGAACAAAATGACTCCATTGATGAATGATCGAAATTATATCGTCCAAAAATATTTATAAATGTTTACATCATATTAAAACCCTTATCTTTTGGATTTAACACTTATGTAGTCTCTTTAACTGTTACTATGAAAACATGTGATTTTATTACTTATGGGTTAATATTAATATTATAAAGGAAAAATGAGATTTAATTTAAAAAACAATGAAATTTTTAGCATTATTCAAGATATTTGGGCTAAATATATATATATATATATATATATATATATTAATTTTATATCATTTAATAAAATATTATTTATTTTAAATTATCATTTATGTTCAATTTAATACGATTCATTATTTTTTCAATATATCATTACAAAATTAAAACGTAGAACCAACACAAGTCATATGAATCTAAATTGCATAATTTATCTATAAAATTATTTGTTATCATTTATTATGTCAAAGAGTAATTATTTTATTATTTTTAATATAATTTTTTTTGTTTCTATTTATTAATGAATTACTACATCATTAATATTAATTCATTAATTGAATATTTTATTCCATATTAATTTAAATTTAACTATCACGATTAAGGTAGATTTATTATCTTTGAAGATTACAATTTTTAGTTGAATTTATCTTTTGTATAACAATATATTTAAAAATAATAGTTATTAAAAAAATGTGTTTTACTTTTTTAAAATATCTTTAATTAAATTATTATAAATGTCACATTATTACCCATGTTGATTAATAAGGTTATAATTTCAGTTTCAGTTTTAATATAGTATAAAACCACCAATCCAATGAAATATGGATATGTTTTAGGGTGAATTTATTATATTATAATATTATTTTTACCATTAATCATGTGATTTTACCTTAACATCGGTAAATAAAAATTATCCATGATAAAATTCATAATGAACAAAAAGAAAATAAACATATTTATATAATTTGAACCATTAAATTTCAATATAGTAATAATTTTTCAAAATTAAAATAAAATAGAATATGTATTAATTAATTTAAAATAAATTCCATTTATTGTGTAAGAAATCACGTTATTAACATTAGAACAAAAAAAATAGTGTATTGTTTTTATATCTAAATTATGTATGAGATTTATTCCAATGACCTACATTTTATTAAAATATAATAATTTAATCTAATTATTATTTAATACCAATAGAAATGTTAATTATACACTAAAATATTTTGGTGAAAATAATGTTTTCAATTAATTTTCTTTTATTTTTTTTACTTATCAAAACATGGAGCATGTCACAAAAATAAATTTTTTTAAATAAAAGTACATTTTAATATCCATAATTAAAATCAAGAGTTTATTTTTTTCATTAAATATATATAAATGTGAAAATATATTTAAAATGGTGTTTAAATTAAAATGTGGTTAAATTAATCTTTTGAAAAATAATGGTTTCAATGCATAAAATTGGGCTTCTTCCTATCACTTTCATAAAAAATTTAATAGACAAATATAAAATACAATGGATTTAAAATATCACATATATATTTCATTAATATCATTCCTCAATTATAATTTATTTAATTTAAAAGTCAAAATGACTTTGTGATCAGAAAAATAAAAAAAATCCTTTATAATCTATTGGTATATTCTTTTGTATCAAATTATTTGGAAACCAATGAATATATATTTTTAACCTTATATTTTTACATTTTATCTAAAACTATTCATAACTACTAATTTAATTTATATTTTATATCATTAAATATTAAATAATAATATTTTAATAATGTACTACTGTTTTGAAACAACGCAGTCTTGTGCATAACACAAGATATTGAAGGAACTCTACATTGTGTGTAGAACAATCTAAGAATATTGTTCGATATACCTCATGTTAACATAGGTTGTGTGTAGAAAAATAATATCTTTCCCTTTTGTATAATTCATGCCAAACTTTTTATTTTTTTTAAAAAAATATTTATTCAATATTTAAAAAAATAATAAATTTCATTAAATAAATATTTTAAAAATATTGGATTATAAAATTATTCTCCCCAAAAAATGCATTTCTCCCTCAAAATTCATCAAATTTATTAATGGATTTATACTTCATTGTTTTTTCATAGAAAACTGAAACGTAACCATGAATACTAAAACATACTCTATAAAAAGGAAATTGTAAAAACTAATTTTTTTCTAGAGTAACTCATAAGTGGGAATCCTCATTAGAGATCATATGTGGAATGTGATAACATAAAATTGAAAGAATAATTTAACTCTATTCTTCTAATGGATAATGATATAGAAAATTGTTAGGATAAAGTTAGCATTCATAGTGATGTAAATCTATGATCATTTATGAGACCATTTTATTCATTAGAATAAAGGTACGAGGAGAAAATGTTAGTTTTAAGGTCATTTTACTAAATTTAAAGAACAATCAAAAGAAGATACACTTTCTTGATTACAATACATTATCCCCCTTTGGTTGTTCCTTGACCAATTTCCACTTCATCCCATATACTAAAACTAATGGTTAATTTTTCATTCATAAACAATTAGATGATCATGACATCTATAAATAAATAAATAAATCATTCCATATGTCTTTTTTTATAATCAATCCAACATGATAATAATAAGTTATTCAATATGAATAAACTAACATATTGAGGGATAATACATTAATATCTAAATCCTTATACATTTTTTTACATTAACCAACACAGAAATGGTTTACCATATAACACTTAAAGAAGCTAATAATATAAATATTTAGAAAAAATGACACTTTATTTCTATAAAATCATAAAACCAGTATCCTATATATCAAAATGAAACTCTTGTTTGTCAATTACCAATCATGTGGATTTCATAATTGTATATTCTCATGAAACATGATAATATCATGAATTACAATATGTCCTTTTTGAAAACATGCATTTTTCCTTATTCTAATGTTTATGGGATATTTTCCTTAAGTCAAATATTTTTTAAACATCATACATGACCTCATAAACAACATTTCAACAAATTCTTAATCATTTTCAAATAAATAAGTACAATAAAAGTTTATATTCATATTTTACATATTATTATCAAAACATAATTATGTCATCATTAAGAAAATATTAATGGTTATATTTCATTTAATATTTTATTTTCCATGAATAATAACTATTCATTAAATCACAATTTATATATTCAATACCCATTCAAAAATTCATTTTCAATAATGAATGAAGAAAATATATTGAAAATATATATATATCTAATAATATAAATATTCCAAAATACATATACACATAAATAATCAAAATTTATTCATAAACAATTTTTCATTTTTCATCATGTAAGTATTTACTCAAATATAAATTATTAACCACGTATTAAGGATCCCCAACACCAATTTTATCACTATTATTATGATTAATGTAAACAATACACTTAAAACATATGATACAATACCCTTTCCATTTTCTGTTGATTTATCCTCAACAGTATAACCAATTTTCTACAACATTCCTTGTTCATGTCTTGATATTTCCACATAGGTAATATATCTTTATAATTCCAATTTTATAAATATATAAATCCCTCAATGTTATGTATGTTCTTTCTAGTTACCACCATTATTAAAAACTAGAATGCATCAGGTGAGAAACACATATAAAAAAGTAATACTATATAACCGTGAAAAATTACTTTTATATTTTTTAAATCATTACACACAATTCATTAATCTATATAAACTTACGTTTATCCATAGTCATTCATAGAAAACCAATATTTAAATATTTCACGATGGTTCTTAATGAGTTTTTGAATTACCAAAGCATAACCCCTAGGAGAGTTTAATCATGTGTGCATTAAGGCCCATTGGTGTGTATTATGTTAGACACAATCCCGACCAACGCACCTAGTTAGAGTTATTACAACTAGGTACCTATATTAAATATCCATATCCACTTGTTGTGTCCTGATTTTGATATATTAATATGAAACCACTCACTCTATCCTTTCCAAAATTCATCGACTTCTTCAAAAACATTATCTCTTCCTTATACATATCTTTTGAGACATACATTTACTTATAAAATGAGATAACCCCAGTGTAATCACTATTTTTTTATCCTTGTTTCCTATGGTTGACAAAAATATTTCATTAATATCAGTTATAACGTACAATGCTTGATGTATATATAAAAAATGTTAATTTTTGTCTATAAATAATATATTAAAAAAACAAAATCATAGAATACTATATTATTTTAGTTTATTTTGTAAAAAATACCACATTCTTATAATTTAGTGAAATATCATAAATATCTCATATAAACATCTTCCCCAATAGTGCTCTTAATTAAAAATATTATTTATGTTAAGATAAAGGTAAACATAATAAAATGGTTTTATCAAATTAATAGTAAGTGAATATAATGGAGATCCATAAGAATATCATAAATATAATGGTATGATAATATGATGATGAAAATTAGAATAATATACCCTTCAAACCAATGATTATATAAATCAATATTGCATAATTATTTCTAGTTCATAAGACAGGAATCCAAATTAAATTAAGAAAATAATCCATGATATATTAACATAATAATAATAAATAGAACACTGGAATACATAGAACCAGAAAAAAATCCTATGTCAAGTCTTCATTAAAATACATGTGCAACATGTTAGTATTAGGATAAAAACTCATGTACCTGATTTGGGCTTGGGATTAACTCTTGTGTTCCCCATTGTTTCAGGAATGTGATGTCATCACTTGTACCCTCTTATTGCGGTATTTGGATTCATTTATATGTATCCTCTAATTTCATGTTTAGTATTGCCTCCCATGTACCCATTGTGTTCATAAGAATTTTTTCATTACATAATTCATTAATGGGAGCTATTTTTCCACAAATCATATTATAAAAATAAAACATATGTGTATACCATAATAACATAAATCACTCATCATATCAAAACCCATAAAATTAAATGAGTTTGAGAAACGTTTCATCATGACAGAACTCATGAAAAAACATAATCCCTCAATATAAAAATAAATTATTTAGATAAATAATAACAATATTATCATTGAATCATATCCCCAATAACAAATAAGTAACATCAAATAATATTTTCAAATATTTAAAATAATCTTGAGAGATCACATGAAATAATTCGTGAGGAAAATATACTTTCCATTGGGAATACACATTTAAATCATAAATCATTTAAAAAAATATCATAGATATTAACAATGAAATATAATTTTTAACCTAATTGGTTTCTTTAACCTTAATCATGGTAAATAAAAAATAAAAATGTTACCTTTCATAATGACCAATAATTAAATAAATTTATTACATAATTTGGACTCAGTAAATCCAAATATAAAATGAATGTTTACAAAGTTAAATATACAAAATATGTAGTAATTAAATTAAAATTTATACCATTAACGAGTTGGGAAAACACGTTATTACATATTAAACTTGGAAATTATTTGAAAAAAAAAATTAAACAAATGTAATATAATATATTCTCAATTAAAAGTAGTTTTTTTTATTTGTTTTATATTATTTCAGAATATTGTGATTTAAAAGGGATTTTCCATTTGAAAACAATAAAATTAACTATATGAAAAATAAATGTTTTTATGAATAATATTGAGCTTATTCATATCTTTTACTAATAAAATCTATTGTATAAAAATTAAAAAAGTTTCATTGAATATATAAAATATATATTTCATAACTATTATTCAGTAATTGTAATTAATTATAATTATAAAGATAAAATTACTTTCAGAGCATAAAAATAAAAATAATTTTATTGTAATGATTTGGTATATATTTTTAATTGCAACTTTTTGGTAACAAATAATTTATATTAACACCAATATAATTTCAAAAGATAATTAATACAATTGATAACAGCTAATTTAAATAATATCTAATCTTTTATGACATTTAATAATAAAATTTTAATAATGTACTATTATTATGTAAAATTCAGAATTTCAGGTAATGAAAGCTATAGAGAAAACTCGGCATTGTGTGTTACATAATATAACTATAGTGTTGGGTATACATCAACGTAAGCTTGTATTGACTGTAGAACATAGCATATCTTTTTTTTTATAACTCATGCCAAATATTGTTTTTAAAAAAAAAACAGTATTCCATATATCAACATGATTAAATAAATTAAAAAACAATTCACAAAATAGCCAAGGGTTCCATTAAACCCTATATTTAAATAAAAATCTCCCTTGAAATTCATCTTGGTTATTAATGGATTAATACTGGAATGTATTATTCATAGAAAACCACATAAAACTGAATACTGAAACATATTTTTTATAAAAGGAATGATAGAAACATAATGGTTAACCAAAATAACTCATAACTAGTTTTCAACATAGGATAACATATGTGGAATGTGAAAACATGCACATGGATGAGAAATATGACTCTCAAGATCTAATATATAGTAATAGATAACATAGATAAGATAAATTTATCAATCGAAAGATACTATATCTGTGATTATCTAAGGGAACAGTTTATTCATCCTAAAAGAATGTGTAATCATTTTTTTGATTCAAGGTTCTTTTACTAAAGTTAAAGAAACTTCCCAAAAAGATACACATACATGATTTCATCCAAATATCAAACATTTGTTGTTCCTAACCAATTTTCAATTAATCCATTAATTCAAAACTAAATAATTATTTTTCATTCCTAATTAAGTAAAATATCATGAAATCCATAAATATAATGTTATATCATTGAATCTAATTCTTTAGCTTTACACTAAAATGGGTAAGAAATGTTATTCACCAATATTTAACCCTTGTATGGAGGGATACTAATTTAATCTCTATAACCTCATGTAATTTTTAACATAACCCATACAATAAATGGATTACCTTGTAACCCTTCTAGATGATGAAAATATACATATTTAGAAATAAAGAAAAAAAAATTCATAAAAACATCTTATATTTGTTCAATGATATATCATAAAGTATCACTCATTTTTAACATAAAAACATGTGGATACCTCAATAAAATTTAATCGTGAAACATGGAAATATCATAAATTTCCATAAATATTTTTTGAAAAAATGCATCATTAATAATTATAATGTATTATGCATATTTTTATTAATTCCCAAAAAAAATTCAACAGTAAGAACATGTAATGTGTTATCATAATTACTTATTATAGTATAAAAAAATTATAGAATATCTAATGTGTTATCTTTCCCTTAATATTTATGTTCCCAGGTATCCCATTAATCAGTTCCCATGAAATTATAGAATAAAAAAAATTACAAATAATGTATCATGAAATTAATCAATTAATTTCTAAAAATAATCAGTTCCCATGAAATTATATTGTATCATGCATATTTTTCTTATTATAGAACAAAAAAAATTTTCTACAAATATATAATCAGTTCCCTATGAAATTATAAAAATCTTAATTACTTATTGACATCCAATATCGCATTATGAATATATATTTATATCAACATTAAGAACATGTAATGTCTTATCTTTCCCTTAATATTTAAGTTCCCATGTATATTACGATTCAATTAAAGAAAAATTATATGTCTTTATCCCCATTAAAATATAAATTTCTATCGTTAATTAAAAAAATATATTATAAATTTTTGTATGTAACATAGTCTTTGAATTCCAATAACATATAATCTTAAATAATCAAAAATTATTCTTTAAATTTTATTCAGGCTTCAACCTCATAGTCCTTCCTCAAATATGAAATATTAATCATGTATTAATGTTACTCAAACTCAATCTAATAATTATTATAACAGTTAATATAAATATTAATATTAGAATATAAAAAAAACATTCAGAAGTCATTTGTGGTCTCTATATATTTATTAGTATAACCAATAATTACACTAAATTCTTGGTTTTAATCATGATAATTTCACATATGATATCTAATTTTGTTATTACAACACTCTGAATATCAAAATCATAAAATGTTAACAATTTTCCATATAGTTCTCTCCAGTGGATAAAAAAATAAACAAAATGGTGACAAATACTTATAAAATTTGAATTCTATATAATCGCAATGCTTCACTTATAATATTTCTAAATCATGAAACTTGCTTATTTAATATATGCAAATTGATTTTTATCATTGTTCATTCAAATACATATTTATCATAGATCCATCATTATGGTTCAAAATGATTTTTTGAATTCCCAATTTATATCCTTAGGGATTTTCAAATCAAGTGTGTAGTAGGGCCAATTTTCATGTACCGGGTTACGCGTAGTCAGGCACGACACGCCTTGTCAGAGTTATTATCCCTAAGTGAAACTATTCCAATTATATAACTACCTATATTATCCAGATATGGATTTATTTCTCGGAAAACACATACTATATCATTTACCTAAATCACTGTAAATTTTTATAAATGTTATTTCATCATTATACATATATTTTGTGACATTTTTAGACATATCCATAAAAATATCCATAGAAATCTTCCAGAGTATTTATCTTCCTAGTATGGAATGTTTTATTATACCATTGTTCAAATAAAAACTATAATGAACCAACCATGATGAAAATATACATTACATTTATTTTTCTATATAATTATGAAATTTCACAAACAAATTATCAATGAATATAGTTGTTTACTGCCTTTTAAAACAAGTATAAAAATATTCAAATTTAATGAAATATCTTCAACATTCCCGAAAATGATATTACACATTATTAATCACACATAAAACCATTATTTATGTCCTGAGGGTGGGAAAAATTTGAAATGGATGAGAACAAATTCTCTTTATGTGAATATATTGGAAACTAATTATCACATCATGATGATAAGGGTGCAATAATGTAAAAAAGATCATTAATTTTGCATACCCTATATATCAAATTTCATAAAAATGAATTATGTTATAATTATGTTTAGTTCATAAGATATTAATCATAAAGTAATAAATAAAATAATCCATGAAATCTTAACATGGGAACAGGACATGAAATTATGTAATACACATAACCATATAAAAATATTATATCAAGGATTCTTTGTAATAAAATTGTAACAATTTAGTATTGGGGTAACCACCAGTGTACCTAGAAAAGGCTTGGGATTCCCTCTTAGGTACCCTATTTTTTTGATATTGGGATTCCCTTTTGTGTACCCTCTAATTTGAGGATTGGTATTTCATCCCATGTATAATATTGTTTCAATATTGCTATGGCCTCTCATGTACCATTTTTTCAAATAGAATATTTATCATTACCTAGTTTTTTGATATATTTATATAGGCATGACACATTACATAATAAAATCATACATATTTTTTATATAAGAACATAAATTAATCATTATATATAAAACCATAAAAATAAATGAGTTTCATAAAAATTCCATTATGAAATAATTCATGGGAGTTAACCATGATCAATAATTAATAAAATAATTAATTAAAAGAAATAATATTAATATTATGATTGGATAATGTCCTTCGGAAATCATATATAACATATAAATATTGTTATCCGTGATGGAATACATTTTTTAGGAATCACTTTTAATAACTCTTCAAAAATATATTCATTCCATTTGAAATATTATATTTATTCGTAAAATATTTAGAAAATTTTGTTTAATAAAAAATAACATTAATATATTTTAATGTATTCAGTGAAAACTATTGTTATCATATTTAAAATTCATTTTCAAGGAATTATGAAATGAACATATAAAAAAATTCAAATGTAATTTTTAGAAAACATTGTTTTGAAGGAACAAAAACATTTAACTGAAAATAAATACAATTATGTGAAACATATATTATCGTGGAAACATGGATATCCATGATAAAACATGTCAATGTGAAATATATAAATATTTTAAAATAATATAGTCTCATAATACATCATGTGTCTCAATGAAAGAAAAATTGAGGAAAAATAACCTTTCTGTTTTGGTAACTTTTGATCATAAACATCATGAAAGATTGATCATAAATTGTAAAACTCTGTACACATAAATATTCATAATAAAAATCATGAAATACATTCATGGGAATTATATATATTATTCAAATTAAATTTGTACTGTATAAGGCATGTATCCCACATATTTAAATATGAGACATAAATCCCTTACTACGTGAGAAGCTTTTCAATTATAAACCCCACAAAAAAGTTATAAATTAATTAATTTAATATAAATAAATAAATTTAATTAATTATATAATTTTTCTTCGGACCGTATATATAAAACACAAAAAGGGTGGTGAATATGGCATTTATCTCACGAATGTAATTTTTTTATGATATTTCTTTATCTTATGTTTTAATTTCCTTCACACGTGTTAAATCCTCAATAATAATAAATATATGGTCTTTTAATACCAAAAAAACCCCATAATCATATATATATTAAAATAAAATATTTTTTTATAACTATATATTAACCATTTATTAACAATTACCATGTTAATGTAATATTTCATGTTACAAAAACGTTGTTTATCATACGTGTTTTGACATTTAATTCCTAACCATCATACATAAATAATGATTTACTTATTTTTAGAATTTAAATAATGAATTAAATTTTATATATAAAATTTATATAAAAATAATAATAATCAATAGATATATAAAAATTTGTAATCCATTCATATAGATGACAAAACATACATACACATGATTTATGTTACCTTTTTCATTTCATGTCGAAAGGAAAATATATAATATATTATCATTATAGAATCATTTATATCTCATATATAAAATATATATATTTTACATGTAGACAATATTAAATTCCTTGAAATATATTTGAATGACAAATCACATCACATTGTGGAGTTGGTAAAACATACGTACAAATAAGCGACATTATCATTTTCCCTGAATCTAAGATTGATAATGGTAGATATTACATTATAATTATAGAAGTATAATTATTTCATATATATCACATATATAATATAAAAAAATAGTATTCATAAAAATTTTCATCAATAATAAGTGGAAAGGGAAAAAAGAATTTTTTTTGTTTGAGGTTGTAGTTCACCGTACACAAGTACGGTAAGTTCGTTACCCATTAGATGGAAGTGTGCATGTGTGTGCATATCTAAAACACAATATAAAAAATTTAGGTATATTGGTAACATTAATGTTATTATATATTCAATAAATTTAAATAATTAAAGCACTTCAATGAAGAATTAAAAAAATATCCTCGATGAACACTAGCTTTTCTTTGGGTATTGTGTTTCAGTTTGCACAAAAGAAGTCCACCGGTTGGATTTCTGACCAATGTAGGGATTCTATGAATAATTGAAATAATATTGGGGGTGACATGGGATTATTTTGTCCAACCCAAATAGATTTATATGTGTTGATTAAATATAGGGATATGTTCCCTATTATAAGATAGAGTATGGGCACACATGGAATCACCTAAAATATTAAATTAATATAAATTAACTTTTAATTATAAATGGAATCATATTCAGTTATATATTTTATGATATATATAGTTATAAATAATATAAAATTGTAACTTTTTCTACATGTTTTGGTTATATTAGAACCCTTATCATTTGGATGTGACAATTAATTAATCTCTTTAACCATTACATGGTCAACATGTCTTTATAATAATTATTGGTTAATGTAGGTACAACAAAATTCCCAAAGTACCATAAATGAATAATTAATTATATATTTAACCATATTATAGTTATCTCACATAATTTAACATTTTGATGAATATTATGTCATTTAAATGTTTTTTAATGTAACATTTATGTAAATTTAGATATTATTAATTAATGATGTATTTAATACCACAAAACATGAAAACTTCATACCAAAACATATAATATATGAATAAAATGTATATGATATCTTTAAAACAGTTTTATGTAATTCATTATTCTAACATTATTAATATTAGTATTTTTAATATCATTTACATGATATATCTATTGATTAAATAATTACTACATAATTATTTAAAATGAATTTATTTATATTATTTCTTCTCTATTAATTAAAAAAATTATCACGATGAAGATAATATTTTTTCAAATGAATAACTATAGTATAATCTATATTCTGTATAACCATGTATTAAACAAGTAATATTTATTATTAAAATATTTGGGTGAAATTGTTAACATATTTTTAAATAAAATATTAAATATATCATATTTTTTAAATGGTGGCCTGAAAATGATAATGTTTCTACCGAAGGATTATCTTGGTCAAAGAACATATCAAATGACATTTGGACAATTTTTTGGGTAATTTTATAACATTATATATTTTTACCTTTAATTACCAGATTTACCCTTAGTCGTGGTAAATAACAATTACTAATATTACAATTAATTATATCCTAAAATACAAGATATTCATTTACATTATTTTGACCATATGATTAAAAATAGAGATTTCATTATTGAAAATTAAAAACAGATATTTTTTAATTATTATTTCGAAATTAATCCCACTGATGGGGTGAGAAAATGTGTTATTACTGGTAAAATATACAATAGATTGAAACATTTTTTATCTCAATTAATTTTGTAATTGTATAAATTACCTTAAATAAATTAAAATATATAAATATTGTCTCATTATAATTTTTAACCCATTAAAATTATATTTTATAAGTTTAAATTATTTTGATGAAAATGTTTTTTTAATTAAAATTTAGTACTTTTAATTATTCATCAATACATAAAAAATTTAAAAAATACCCAAAATTCAATAATAGTAAAATATTACATTCTTATTTTAAATAATAAGATGAATTTTTAAATAATAATGATATCAATTTCCAAAAAAGTATATAATACAGGTTCTCCATTAATATGCTGAAAATTTACACATATGAAAAATATTGGCTTTTATTCCTAAAATTGGGAATGTTCATATCATGGGATTATGAAACCAATATGATTAATATAAAATTTAATTGATCAGATATAAAATATATATGATTCATGAATATAAATCAATAATTATAATTTATTTAATTTTATTTGATAAACTACTTTGGGGACATAAAAACTAAAATATTTTATTTATAATCAATTTGTATATATTTTCATTTATAATAAATTGGTAACCACCGAATTTTTTTATAATCCATATATTTTCATAAGTTATTTAATAGTATACATAATACCTAATTAAAAGGGCGTGTTATATCTTACTATATTAAATAATAATATTTTAATAATATAATATTGTTTGATAAAACTCAGTCTTGCATACAATGCATGTTGTCAGAGGAAAATGAAATTATATGAAACACAATCTAACCATAATGTTGGGTATTTCACATTTTAATTCATTTTTTCTTGTAGATCTAGCCTATATTAATGTTTTTTATAACTTATGACTGTTATAGTGATTTCTTATTATAAAAATCAATATTCAGTATTTCGAAAAGATAAAATTAATTATAAAAAATAGTTTACAATATCTCAGGGTAATAATATACTAGATACCCCATGAAGATATATGTTTTCAAATATTTACAATCACCTATTATTATGTACTGAACTATTATCAAATATAGAAATATATTTATCCATCATGGTGAATCATTTAATAATCACCCAACAAAAATTAGGGCTTCTTGAGGAATAATAAATACTCCTAAAAATTGAAAGTATATCCCAATTACTCTAAGATATCTAGAGATGGGGAGATATTAATATGGGAAACTGATACTCAATAATAAAAAATATATATATTTGGTTTTAGGAACCTTACATAGAGTAATTTAAGTCATTAATTCCCACTAATAAAACCTTATACAGTCTGGATATATCATCACAGCTATTACGTGTACAATCAAGGGGTATTTTTGAAACACCCTCAACATCTATTCATATAGAGATATAAGAAACGCCATCCTTACTAAATATTTTATAACATGATCCCCACCATTATAATATACATTTGTTGAATTTAATTGAGGATATTTTTCCATTTAAATCACTGTAATCGATGTATCTCTGCTGAGTGTCACAATACAACTGAAGAACTGGTGAATTTAATAAAGTTGAAATGATAGGAGAAATCACATTTAAATTATTGAAGGTTTATTATAAGGAGTTAAAAAGATATAATTCCTCCTACAACATGTGATAATGAGTTTTTCAACTATGGGATCCATCCAAATTGATGACATTTACTACAGTAGAGATTATCAGAATTGTATAGTCATGTAGCAACTGTAGAAAATTCTTCAATCCATTGTTATTCTATATTTAGGAATATATATATATATATATATATATATATAAACTTATAATAGTATTTATGTACTAAAAATGGATCCCAATAATAAAATACATCCACATCTGTCAGGTGGGGATCACTATAACCAACTCTTTGTTAGGGTTTGAAAATTTCTACCAATATTGTCTCAAATAATTAAAAATGTATGTAATCAAATAATTCTTATTCATTAATAAACACATATTAATATCTAATGATTCATATTTCAACATAATTTAATCAAACCCATCAAATGGATGTATCAAAATTAGGGTATTAGCTAACCTCTATCATACCTCCACTATGGCCATATTAAACTGCACACACAATGCGATCAAATTCCATTTAATTTGAATACAGTTAAATGGTACACAACATGGGAAATGTCATCGATATAATATAAAATCATTCATAGTAAAAATTTAATTTATAGCATTGATATACTCATGGGTGACTATAAATCAAGAACTACCTCTAACTTCAATTGGTCAACAACAACACAATGTTCTATAATAACATGTCCAAGAAAGGGAATATACCTAACCTAAAACAAAAACATCATGGTGATATGGTATAATTATTTAACATAGATTTTTTATATTACTATTAAGAAATGATTTCAGTTGTCCTCCTCAAATGTTTAAAAATTTAAAATATATAAAATGAAATTATATACTACACATATGGTATTTTGAGTTTCAATGGGAATAAAATAAATAATATTTCAATTTGAAAATTAAAAACTAAATACTACTAAGTCAATATTTGAATTTTATATTAATGTTCAAGGTAAAAAATATTAATCATTTAGTAAAAATTATTAAATTAAATTTTAATTTAACTAGAAATGTGTATATAAGTTTTAATTAAATTATTGATAATGTTCTAAGATTTATATTTGTCAGATCATGAGCGAATTGAATGTCGAAATACATTTTTCATCCATGTTGTTTTCATATTCATGAAAAGGTCTATCCAAAATCAAATATATTTTTTTAATTCATATATTCACTCAATTTTATAGTTAATTATTTTGGAAGAATAAATGGATATGTTTCAGGACACCATTTTTTAACATAACAAATATAATATATGAAATGGTATTTACCATGTCAACATAAATGGTCCTGAAATAAAAAATATTCTTTATTTATATGTCAGTTATCGTTAGATAAAAATATAAAAATATATTTAAATTAAAATGTAATTGGAAAACACAATATTGAATAGTAAATTAAAAGACAATTCCAATAACATAGTTACCCATCAATAAATTTCAAGGTAAAATAGAATAATTCTTCATTATATTACTGAGGAAGATAAAACATAAATTAATATCCAATAGATTTATAAATAGTCCTAGAAGAATCCTAAAAACCTCCACCCATTAGAGCCCAAATTTGATGATTTAGACCCTCCCTTGATTTTTTCTCATATATTAAATTTATAATCCCAGAACCCCAATAAATAATGACATTGGAGTAAAAAACCTCTTTGAATTGAACAATTCACCGAGGTAAATCTATTGTCAAACACCTTTGTATTATCCAAAAAAAATCACAAATCCAATTCTTTAGAAATTATAACAAGTAACAAATCACATTATTAATTGAAATTCTTGTGTTGAACTGTTAATCCATTCCTAACGTATTTTGTATTACATGTATCATTTATCTACAGAACAACATATTATTTTAGAACCAATATTGTGTTTTGTTTTCTTATTTCACATTTCAATAAACCATTTAAGTCGAGAACTTATTTGGTGAAGTATTATTAGATATCTTCTGTGATGGGTAAATGACATCTACAAAATGTTTTATAATGATTAAATAGTATGTCAATGCTTGAATCTAGATTGTACTGTATTCATGGTTTTTTCTTATTCATTTATCCATTGTCACACCATAACATAATTTTTCATGGATAATAGTGTTTGATTCTATTTTTCTTGAATAATTATTCAGTTTTTAATCTATATTTTCTTTTTATAATCATATTCACTAAAAGAAATAAAATAAGTAATTTATTGGAAGTAACAATTATGTTAATTCTAAAATTCATTATTTATATATTATAAAATATTTTCATTATATGTAAATAAAATATCATCGGAATATTGTACAAATGCTAGTCATCATTTATGAAATATTGTCAAATATAAATATAAATACTCACTAATAATATTTAATAAATAATGTGTGAAGATAAATTATTTCTAATGGGTTGTTAAATTCTATACAGTTATACTAGAATAATTTTTGAACTCCTAACTTGTCAAAGAAATAAATTTAACAGTTTATGTTAACATTTATATATTTTAATAACAATTATTCTCCTCTCATCCATTAATTTTTAAATATTCATCATTAATTTTCATGTCAATTTTATCATAAATGAAATTAATGTTATTATATCACCACTAAAAGTATAATCATTCGAATAGATTTATCCAAAAATCATAAATCAGTGTCATCCCTAATGTCTTATGACACATCTATAAAATTCACCTCATAGTGAAAATGATCAAAATAAATTATAAGGGAAAAACATTATAGTTCAAATGTATCTGGGGTATATGATATGTTAATTTTATGAATAAATAAAAATATTCCATATACAATATGTAAAACTCAAAGATATATTTTAGGATGTGAAATGTAAATCGTAATGAAATAATTCTCTAATTCTAACATCTCTATGTATTCCCAAAAATAAATATAAAAATGATCTCAAAATAATATGATCTTTATGAATGAAATAAAATATTTTTCAATTTCCTATATATTATGAAAAACAAATTCTAAGTTATTTATTGTGAAATTTCTCACATCAATCACCCAAATGAATGTGTCTATGATCATTAGTTGGTCACTTATGATTTTGGACTATCAAAATGGATGAAACTATTTTCTATCTATATATTGATCAGTATTGATTAATTTTATTATTGGTAATAATAAAGTATTATGATAGATTAATTAATAAATCCCCAAATATAAAATCCCAAAAATAATAACCATCATCCCATCTAAAAGTGAATCCTCTCTATATTCAATTTAAATCCTCTAACAAAAAAATATATAATTTAATATAATTGAATAAATAAATATAAATAATCTAATTTACTGAAAATAATGGAATATAAATGATCTATAAATAATTGCTAATGAGTTTTATATTGTCTAAATTGTGATACAACATAAAAATTCTTCTCATAGATCTTGGGATTTTTAATATGATTACTCAAATAAATTTAAAAATTTATTTTTATCGTTCCTAGTATTTCATACTAACAAAAAATTAATCCAAATAGTTTAGAGAATTTCACTGATTATGAATTCAATGAAAATTTCATTTGAAACAATTTACAAGTTCGAGTAAATCATTTTTTATAAAATGCATTTATTGAATCAATGTGTTAGTAAATTATTTTAACTATTTACATATTCTATAATACAAAAAATATATATATTAATTTTAATTATTAATACCATAATTATGATTTTATCATAGATAAAAATTTTAAAAATATATATCAATATGGAAGGAATCTCAATAGAAAAACCAAAATATGTACATATTGGGGGATAATAAATAATGAAATAAATATAATAATACAAATTTAGTAGGAAAATATTATTCATCCTTATATTATTTATCAGTATAGTATATTTGGTTTAGAGTTGTGAAATATAATGATATAATTATCATGTCATATTTTTATTCCATTCTTCACATTATATTATAATTCACATTATGAATCTCCAAAAATATATTTGAATTAAATAAAATTAAATACCCCAATAAAATACAACTCTATCCTTACATGGATTTTTTGAATTCCATTTTTGACAAAAAAAATACTATTCCTTTGAAGAGAACAACAATGCTTTCAATGAATATAAAAAATAATAGTGGAAGTGAACCCTGATCCTAAATATGATATTTAAACACTAATCTTTTACTAAAAATCATAGACTGGATAAAATAATGGAAAACATGGGTTTCGTATTAAAAAATATTTTATTATACTAATTATAATAAATAAAATAATTTTTTTCAAATTGATTTTTATTAGGAAAAAGAATATCTTGTATTGATAAAGAATTGTATTAGATAGATCTTTTCTATAATCATGGTATGTTTTACATTAAATGCAATTTTTTAAAAACATTATATTTGAATCAAATATTCCACCTCCATCGAGATGATCCTCTAATAATTTTTTATTCATTAAAATATAGGTGTTATATCATTCATTAACTAAATGTGTGTTTCCTCCTCAAGCATGATTAGGAAATACTTCAATCCACGATATTGAATTATTTCATACATAGTCATCTCTTTTTTGTTATTTATTTTTTCCACTGAACATCTACCTCGTTCTCATTATCATAGGATGAATCATATTATTCTTCAAAGATGAAATTCTTATCATGTTATTCATAATTTACTTCTTATCACATTATATCATAGTACATATTTAGATTCTCTTTCTCAGTTCCAACACTCAATAATCTCCCACCACTATAGTTATCGATAAAATATCTTATGATAATAATGAATTTTTTCCATATTATTAGTGATTTATATGAATCATCACTATCTTGCTCTAAAAAATCATTCCAGAATTTTAAATTTTTAACCATTTATATGATTTATTTGACCAATATGTTCCATATATAACAATTTAATCTTTTATTTGAATTGGAAAACTAATTATATTTATGTCATTCAATCCCAAGATAATTAATGTGGTGTATGGAATGATATTTAACCTTAGTCAATGTTAAAAAACCTATAGAATAGTCATTTGGATCCATATTAATCATAATTTAGAATCTACCTAGATCTTGTTCCTCTATTGATAACTCTATAGACTCTACAAATAACAACTCCTTTATGTGTATTACTACTCTAATATCCTATAAATTTATTTTTGTTTGAAAACATTTATTTTATGATCATTTTAAATAACAACATTTTATATATATCATAATTAATATATATTTTATTTTACTATTTTTAACTTATTTATATAATTATTATTTTTGTGTTACAATTTTATCCAACTATTTTATTTATAGTAAGAGTTATTATAGATTTTATTATGGTTCAGTTCTTCTATTATATGAAATCCATAATTCATACTCGTTTCCAAAAAATTTTGTTTCATTTCATGAATTTTTTGTGTGTGTATGTCTTGATGTTTAATTTATTCTTTACAGATAAATTTACGGGGTTTTCCAATTATCATAAAAATTCCATCACTTTAAATAATGTCTTGAACACTATTTTACCTATTAATATGCCCTCGGGAATATCATTATTTTTTTTGGAAATCATAAAAACAATTATCGTGAGATAATATTGTTCATTATTTTGATCATTTTGAAGCCCCACATTACACAACTATGGAATCCATTATAATTTTCAATAAGCTAGGGATATTATCCTATAATGTTTTTATTTTTTTGGAGATGATACTTATCATTCATGGTTTCATATTTCTATCATTTTATATCAATAAACATTACATTATTATTGGTACATTCAATGAAATTTATTTATCAAAATTTTCATTTGTATAATTTATTATTTATTTATTTAGTCAATGTTTTTAATTTTAGTCCATTTTGGTATCTATCTTCTTAATCAAGTATTTCATTTGATAAAGCATATATATTTTTCTATAAATATTTTGATCTATTCTTATCCATCCACAAAAATATTTCAATTTGATGTTATTACTTCCTCTTTTATTTTGTCGATTATAAATCCCTTATGAAGAATTCATCCACAGTTTTTTATTATTTAAGGAATCGTCAATGAGACTATTTACCTAAAAATAATTTTTTAAATTTATGAATTAAAAGCCACATCTCAACAATATGATGTATTCACATTAATTTTATCCCTTATAAAACATTTCTATTTTATTAATTGGATCACTATTAACTTTATTTTAATTAAAAATTTCTAAATGGATAATAACTAATCATGATGGATGGACGAATGTACTTATAAAATCACTAAACAACTCATCCCATGATTTAACATAATTATGTGGTAACAATTGAATACAATACACCTGTATATATTGTAAATTTAAATGATATATTCACATTAATATTAAAGGACATTTATCATTTTTAAATAAAAGCTTATCACAGAATATGATAATGCTCAATAAAAGTTTGTTTACTTTATTATGAGGGAGTTTTTAATTTTTTGGGGATTGGAAATAATATAAAATTATAACCCTCAAGATTCTAAATTTTATTTATATTTTACATTGTACTAGTATCTATATATATATATTCTCATGATGGATGGTATTCCCTAATCAATGATAAACTATATCCCAAAATATCATTTTTATACAACTTCTATAGCTCTCTCTCATTTCAATTTCACATAAATTTTTTCTTCTTTGACCATAATAATAAAAATTATATCAATATCATGGTAATTTTAGAGGATATCCATAAACCTATATTGATTAAAATTATTATAAATAAAATAGTTGACCCTATCACAACATTTACACAACCATTGTGAAATATAATTTGAAACTAAAGCAATATAAAGTGAAAAAACTAAAAAATCCAAAATTTATTTTTACAAAATCTAGATTAATTATCATAGAAAATTGACCACATGCAATGTTTCATTATTTTTTGTTATAAAAATAATATTCATCAATTTATTAAACACTAAAACTGTATAATATGACTTATTTATGGATCTGTTATTTTGATATTCATGTTTGGAATAATGTAGAAGATTAAAAAAATATCAAATCCATGATTGTTTTAAAGAGAAAAGAATGTAGATGTTTGAAATCATTTAAATAGATTTTGAAAGTATATGAAATAAATTTTTCATCTTCTGGTGGACTACATTAATAGATTGTTCATATAGGTTAATTACTATATATGTCCTTTATGAATGTACATTCCTTCTTTCAAAAAAAATTATACATTCATCGGTTCAAATACATTGGTTGATTAATGGGTTATATGTATAAATTCTAGTAATACAATAACATCACAATGAATATATATTTAATTTGTTAAAAAATTATAAATATTATTCAATAAAATGAAATTCCATTATTAACATATTAATTACCATTATTTAAGAAGATAAATGAGATAAAAAATTAAATTTTTTACATACCCCTATATGGATTGGAATAAAGGAATTAAATTACACAAATAGAATTAAACATCCTTATGTTTATAGTCCATATATAAATACTATATATTTTTAATCATGTTGAGGTTTTAATATAAAATACTATACTAGAAACACAATGGTAGTTCTTCAATTAGTGAATATGTACAACCTTCATAAACCAAAAGATAATATTCAGATACCCCAAATACAATGGGAAATAACATGTATATATTATAAATAAGAACCCACAAGTGTATGTAATGTTTACAAAAACATCCCTTTTTATGTAGCAATACAAAACATGAAAATATAACGCTAGTCCACTTTGAATTACACTAAATCCTCACAAGTACAATCCTTTTATAACTTTCGTATCTCAAACATTAATAATATTAAATGTAATTAATAACATTAACATTTTTTCCATTTTCACTATATCTATATGGCTGTAATAGTTCATTTTATGTGTCTTGTTACATTTCATTAAAAAAAATTCATCTCCACAATTCTTCACATCATTGAATTATTGAAAACATAAACTGAGAATATAATTCCTGAATTCAAATCATATATACTGTTATATGGGTTGATGGAAATTAAAAAACATCTAATATAGTGTGAATGTCATATAATTTTTTCTTTACTGATTAAAAAATATTCATTAATTTTTTATGGCCTCACTCATTTAGTGGCATGAACCAAAAGTTAATGTATTTGTGTGAAATGTATTGAACTATATATACATTAATATTTTTCCCCTATATATTACGAAACTATTTAACACATAACATCAATGGAATAAAAACGATAATTACTTAGGAATGAATACATAATTTATTATAAAATAATTATTTCAATGGTTAAAAAATATACATGATATATATGAATCAATAACCTCTAATTGTTTCCAACAAAGATAGATGGTCTTGTTTGTTTGTCTCACAATGATAATGGGATATTACATCAACTAAATCGTAACACAAAGAATATATAATTTAAATCTCTTCATTGTACTATTATCTTCATAATTTCTTCCTTGTGAACTCAATATTTGTGATAGTCAGATCTGAGGATTGTTATTGATGATATTCTCATGTTTTTTTTTAGATTAGGTAACATATCTAGAAAATTTGGTATAAAATCATCATTTTAAATTTATCTTGATGATAGTAATAAATTCCTAGAATTAAATTATCATATCAATATTATGGAATAGTCTTCCGGTCATCTAGTGGGACAGAATTGGTTTCAAACATGCATTCTCGAGGAGATCATTAATCAACACCATTTTCCCCCATTGATAGAAAAGGATTTTAAATTTTATATAAAATTAGTTATAGTTTTGTAATAATGAAAGGCTCTTATAATGTAAAAAAATTATTCATTTATTTTTCATGTCAAACACACCGATAATTCCATTCTCACGAACAATAAAACAATTTTACATGTAATGATATTTTTTCTATAAAATACCCTATGAAAAAATTATTCTAAAAAATTAATATTCATGATTATTTTGAACATGTTATCAAATAATTGAAATCATTGTCAATATAATTTTGTAATGAAAATTTTAATAGAGGAAATATGTTTTCTATACACCATGATAAATAAATTTTATTGAGGTCTACTGAAAATGAATGTTTTTTTTTAATATCACATTTCAATCTATATTTAGTATATTTAATAAAACATTTGGTAATTTTTTGTATTTTCTCTATAAAAACACCATTTAAGTTTTTCTTATACATTATATTGTAGAGTTCAAATTTCATCTCACAATTTCCCCTACATCCTATTCAAAATTTTATTAAATTATGCTACCTAGTATAATCAACCATATCTAATATAATATATTATGAATTTTTCTCTTACAAGTCCATTTTTTATGTTGATTTAGCATTGTCAATTTCAAATTTTTTTCATACAATTTGAAATTTAAATATCAATTTTTACTATTTCTACTAAAATATAGATTTAAATTGATATAAATACTTCACTAATGTTAACTTTATTGTTGTATTAACAAAAAAATTTATTAAAATTTCATTAAAATCTATATTTGGATAATCTCTTTGGTCATAAATATACCATTAATTTCCATTTTTAATCATATTCTAATTCATATGATTTATAATTAATTTATATTTAAATAATGAAATTTTACAAATATAACAGAAAATTATAATTAAATTAAAATATATTTGTAAATGATTTTATTTTTTCCTGATTATGTTAATATATATTAATTTTTTTATATTTTATAACAGATAATTTTATAATTAAATATCTCCCATATTATATCAATGATTTTTTATAAAATAATATTATTATTATTATATAAGTAAAAGGAGACCCATTACATAGCCAGTAGGGCTAAGCCCTTGGGGACTAAGAACATGGACCGAAGGCCTATTTAATTATCATGCATGTCTGATCATCTTTTAATAATAAATGAATCAATGATAGCAATGATCATCCCAAAGGGGTATACTAGGATTTGAACCATAGTGTTTGGAAGAATAATTATAGTGCTTACCACTCTGGCTCCACCCCAACTATATATTTCATTTCCAAGATTGTTTATTTTTTCCTTTTAAAAATATTTATTAAACCTATTTAAATCTAAATTTATTCTATGAATTATTTACAAATTGGATCACGATGATGTAGAACACATGAGTATTGTATTTCATTGGATTATGGATGAGATGAAAATTAAACTACCCTAAAATGACAAACATTAGGTTTTTTGAATTATGAGTCACAATTTGTGGGATTGGGGAGTGAAACCAATTTAGGATGTTTATAGAAATTATGTGTAAAAAATTAATTTATATTATTTTACTCTATTTAATATTTTATTTTGTTCTTCATAGTTACATTTATATGAAAAGTAATTTATAATTCTAATTTTTTTCAATAATTAAATTGAATCTTGCATTCCAAATAAATTAATTATAACACATGACAATTTAGTAATAAAATTAGACACTTATTATTAACATCGTATTTTATACCAAAAAATATATTTTATTTAATTATTTCTTATCCATATGTTATAATATTTTATTTGATTGGTATATATGTATATATATTCTTTATGTTATCAGAGATGAATCTTCATAATATTAAAACATATATTTTTTTATAGAAATATATTATATTTATCATTATTTGATATTTGATCAAATCCATATATTATGATTACATCAACTTATAATTTTTTTTATTTTAAATATATCAATAAGGTTATAGTAAGTATAATATTTTGATGAAGAAGATGAAAAAATATTATAAAATGTTCTTAATCTATAACTATTAATCCAAGGCACTAAGCATATTATTTTTATGGTGTCATTTATGATAGTTGTAATTGATACTCATGTAAAATTATTGATTGTGTATCCAAATAACCATTTATTATAATTAAACTGTGTAACCATTCCCTTAATTTTTTCTATATCAGTGATCCAAAGACAACTATACAAAATGGTTTTAACATGTTTGATATACTGGTTGGGATAGGAAGTATGATTTGAGTAAAACAATTATTTTGTTCAATGATTTTATGAACTAGTTCTCCAACTCAATAATTCATTATGAATACCTTTTCAAAAATTAAATTTTTATATAGAAAATACTTTCATAATTTTATTTTAAATTCCTCGAATTTATTATTTTTTTGATAACATAAAATAATTTAAAACATTATATTTATACATTATTATGGAATTTTTTACAATGATAACTATGTGAAATTCAATAATAAAATAATAGTTAATTGAATATTTTATAATAATTAAAATTCATTATATATCATTAATGAAATAATTATAGATGGTATACTATATCTTAAATAACCAAATATTATATCTATGACATAATATAAAATGTGAAACTCCTATAAAATGGAATTCAAATATGGGAAGGTTTTTTTTCAATGACATAGACCAATTACATAATATTAATTTAAGAACACTTATTGTATAATTCTTTCCTTAACTGGTTGTTTCTATACATTGTATCAGAGAAATATAACTACATTTTTATTCACATATTTCGTTTATCAATTGTATATAATTATGTCATCATGTCATAACATAGGGATTTAAGTGGGTATGAGCCTTAAAACAACGATCATATGATACAACATCGAATGAATAATGTATTCTTCATCATTATTATACAAAATCATATATTCCTTTATTTATTTATGTGTTATTTATATTATAGAATTCATAATAAATTGTTATGTGTGAATAATTTTTTATGACATTATTATGTTATAATTTTTTATGGTTAATGAACCATAAGTATTTATATATATATCGATAATGAGAATTCATTCCTTGAATATTCATTATGAGAATAACTAATTTAATAATGGATCACCATGATTCAATAAATTATATATATTTATATATATTTATTATTTATATAATATTGTGTTGGGTTTTAAGAGCATTGATGATAGTTATTGTTGGTTTTAGAATATAAAAATAACATACCACTGATGTGAGAATTAAGAATAATTCCAAGACAAGTTATACCCATTCTCTTACGTCCATGTATTTCTTTCAATATTTATATAATTTCTAATTATTTATTCATTACACTGGATGTTCTACGTAGAACCGAAATTAATTTTAGAAATTCACTAATATATGATGGTGAATATTTCTAATACTGTGAGATTTGTACATATTATAACATCCCATTACTCAATATAAGGTTCTCATAAACATTTATTTTAATATTTTTTAGATATTTTCCATATAATTTTTGGAACGATAATGATTATTTGGAATTTTCTGACTGTAATTGTGGTTCTACTTGGGTTCCGAACATTTGGAGAACCCTTTGATCATTAGAAAACCAAATGGGTGCCTTGTTTAGTGATTTCGATGGGTAGAATAAATTTGGTGTATTTCTATAATTTAAATTTTAATACTACCCTTTGTACTATATACCATTGGTTATTTGGGTTTTCACAATTGAAATAAAGATTGTCCAACTATGATACAAAATCGTGAAAACATTATACAAACCTAGTAAGGATGCACTGTTACTATTGGCCATGCCACATAACATAATGCGACTGACTACACATGTTTTTAATCCCATGAAAATTTTAATATGTATAATGAACCCCTTATTTTATATTACAAAAAATTATAATTTAATCTTAATATTATCCTTTTTCTTTTGAATTTTATTAATTAGATAATTGGATCATCCAATATATCATCTTCTTAGATCGATACAATAGTTGATTCATTTGATCTATATCTAATAAGTGACTAATATTTGATTTTAATTTTATCTTTCCTCTCTTTCATCATAAATTTATAGTGAATAATCCAATTTTTATTGATGGGTTTGATCTGTTATTTTTTTAAATATCATTCCATGGAATTATCTTTTAGCCTCATTGCACAAAATTCATAATTGCTATTTTTCATCTTTGGGGATTGATCTTGTTATTTTGTAAACTAATATTAAGGGGTTAAAAAATATGTTCCATATAATTAAAAGCATTATTTATTTATTTAATTTATATTTAGTTTCAATTGGTTTCAAAAACAAATATCATGATGTTTATGATGACTAATTTCGAAGGAATGATCTTTCTAAAATAAAACAATTTTTCAAATTCAATGAAGAAGTTATTACATTTTGAGAAATATTTCATTAATAATGAAATTATATGATGAAATTATTTAATGATTTATCATTGAATAAAATTTATTATTATATATTTTGAATGTTAATTTTTTTAACATGATGAAAACCATGTTTTGGTTTTGATATTTAAATTTCAAGTTACACATTAAATTTAAAATTCGAACAATGATTTTTAAATTGAATTTAATGGAATGAATTCCCCTATTTACTGATTTATTTATTGGAATTTTGTGGTATCCTATGTAGTTAGTGGTTATTAAGACAATAATGATGAGAATCTAGGTTCAATGAAATTCACTGAAGATGATAACAGTAACTACATAATGTTAGACAAGATTTACCTAGATTTGGGGTTGACTTATCAACCCTATGTCGTTATACATATGCTTATGTGCCTAAGAATAATTAAATTTGATTATTGTCTATGTATTTTAATTAATCAATGTCCAAGAACTTTATAACCTGGGGTCATCTAATTATGGTTCATTTGTTTTATTATTTAATTTCATTTTATTCATTTTACAACTATTTTTATTAGTGACATTGATTTCTTTATATGTTTATAAAATCATGCTTTTTATATATAATTTATATTTATGATTTGAAATAATATTTTTATTGTTAAATTTAAATATTATTATTTATTCTTAGTATTTAATTAAAATTAATCATTAAATGTTATATTTGTTTTGGAATTTAATAAAGAACATTTGGTGAAATCATTTTGTCATATTTAACTCAACAAAAAAATTTACATCATTTTTTATAGGTTATGTTATTCAATTTCATAGAATAGGTTAGACACCACTGGGAGGTGGTAGCTATATTGGACAATGATACCTTGGAGGATGATAGTGACTAGTTGACATGAATTCCACCAATTTCATAGAGAATTAGAGGAAAAATTCATGATGGATATTATGTAGTCTCCTTTTTTATAAGGTTTATTATTTGGTTATCCATATTCTTTTACGATATCATTACATGAGGAGTATTTGACCTTCAATATAATCTTTCCATTATCTTATCCTAGGATATATTTTTAGATTGTAAAGATAAAAAACAATTCTATTTTACATATAATTGATTAAAGGTTCTTGTAATAAACCCATAGGGATAAATAATACCATTTGATATATTTCATGTTAGGCTTCAGTACCGGTGAACATGGGTATTCATGTTGGTTCATGGAAATGGAATATGTTTTCTATGGTATAAAAGATGGTACATGACACATATACTACATTATCCTCATGAAGGGATTTGTCATAGAATATCCCACAACCAAAAATTTAGATACTAGTAATCAACCATCCATTCATATATATTTGATGGTTATAGATCAAAATAATGAATATAATTTCTGTTTTTTAGAATTTTTATAAACTATTTTCTGAGGATAAAATTCTATTTTACTATAAATTTTTTGTGTCTGTAGAAATATTTATGTTACATTTGGTTACACATGATTAGTAATAGTCATGTTGGTGGTGGATTAGTTATGTTTTTATAGTTGACACATATCATCGACAACTTGGAAGAGTTTCACATTCATAAATTAAATTATTGGAACCATTGTACAACTTATAAACCCTTCAAAATATTTTTTTTATATTTATAATTATAATATCAATTTTGTTTTATGTGAATAACTATATTATTATCATTTTTAATTTAATTTTATAGAGGACTCACTAAAGGATTATAAAATTTCTCTCCTATAGAGTTTGTTATGTTAAAACTTGTCTCTATGACATGAATTTATGGTTAATTTTCTATGTATGTGTAAAATATTTTAGGGTTTTCTTTATTTATTCTAAAAAAATTATGTGTGATTATTTAAAACATACTATAGATATATATGTGTTTGTGTGTGTGTGTGTGTTTTATATAATTTAATTTCCATTTATTGTTTGTGTTTTAACTAACTAGATTCTCAATTTTTGGTGAAGATGTTTTAATGACAGTTGGTATGTCATCCCAATGGGAGATAATGGTAATACCATGGGTTTTAAGACATAATAATTTATATTTTTCAATAGGAAAGTCCAACATAATTATAGTTATTATCATATTCGTAGTGTTTATTATATACTTCAGGTATTGGGAGGTTCACATGAGGTTTTATAATGACATATCCAATTCATATATTGTAGTAAAATCATGATTATATAAAAAAAATACTAGAAGTTTTTCTATTTAACATGGTAATAGAGAATTTATTTTTTATATATAAGATACTAATTTTTCATTTAATTTCAATGCATTATATATATGTCTATCCAATATTTCAATAATGGATGAAATAAAAATCATAATAATTTAGTTGGATTTTTGTATGAAATATTAATTTTGTGTTATTACTCTACTAAATTTAAAATGAAATTGAAAAGAATATAAGATATATGTTCTATATCCAATGATAAAATTAACTATATATTTATTAATCATCGTATAATGTAGTGGCACATTTGGAAAATTTATGTTGATGAGAAACATTATTATTAATATTATCATCATATGTGACATAACATAGATATTTAAATAATTTATAATAATGAAATATATATGTTATTGAATACATTATTCATAGATATCTAATTAATTATAGTAAATTACATAACATTCTAATATATAGGTGAAATTTTACTTCCACATTTATATATTTACAAGATAATTATGGATTCTAATGGTTTTTAAGAATATTAACTATTAATAACATTACATTCTAAATTTAGTCATGTTTGTTGTTTAAGTTTTAAAATTTTTCATATAAGTATGTTTATTTGTTCTTATATGCCATTCATTACTAATCGTTATATACAAATTATTCCGCTGATTATTTTAATAAATTCAAGAATATTAATTGATAGAGTCAAAAAAGTAAAGGTAATTTATTATTACTAAATTATAATAAAAATTATCATTTTTTAAATTGATTCAATTAAGTGAATGTCTTTTTAACAATATTTATTGTTGGGTATTTCTCACATATATGAAATACTAATTTAATAATTTTCTTTTTATTATAAAAATACACTTTAAATAAATAATTTGGTTTAAAAATTAATTTTTAGGAATAATTACCTCTTTTGTTAAAATAATTGTGAAAATAATTTTATAAATAAAACATGTAATAAAATTTCATTCAGAAAAAAATGATGATCAAAAAAAGGATATATTCTTATAATAAATTAGATGTAGTAATATTTAAAAATTTATTTTAAATTATCATTGAAATAATAATTATTATATATAAAACATACATATTCATTATTTATAACATAGTTTTAGATTGATCAAAATAAAAACTAGTGTAGTTTTTATTGGGGGTGGGGATGTAACTAGAAAGGCAATTATCCGAGGGGGTAGAATTTTTTGTTTGTGGAAATTTATTTTGACATGTAGTCAATAGTATTATTTTATATAATATTATGTAATCATTATATTAATTGATTATTACAACATTGATATATTTTTAGTCTATTTCATTATTCAAATGGTTCACATTTATAATATATTTTATAATTTAAATTGATTTTGGGTTCTATGAAATTAGTTATGTGATATTTATTTTTCATTTCATACCATGTGTTATAAGGTATTATAACATGTTAATTTTTTATGATTATTAATAGTTATTGAATTAATTTTGAATTGAAAATCATAAGAATACTTCATCATATTTAGGAGTGTTATAATTGATAGTATTTTTTTGGGATAGTTAATATTGAAATAATAACTACATACTTCATATCATGTTTGTTTTTAATATGTATAAATAATAGTCTTATAATTCAAGGGTCAAAATGATATTTAGTGGTTATATTTATGTTACTATTTTTTCATTTTTTTTCTTATTAATGTTATAACTTTCTGTTTTTTAAGTGTGTGTATAAGAATTTTATATTATTTTACTTATGAAAGAGGAATATTATTCATATTCTTAATTGAAAAATAATTTTTAGGTTATATAATGGATTTAGATGTAATTTTTGATGAGGTTTGATGTTTTGTCGATTTCATCATGGATCGAGTAGTCTTAAAGGGTGTTTTGAGTACATACATGGATATCGATCAATCTAGGTACCTTTTTTATGAAGACCATGTTACTTATGAGTCCAAAAAGGTTTGGGTTCCTATATATAGAAAATGGGAACCCAGTGGCCTCTGGTCGGGTTCCTGGTATTCAAATATAATTTTATCTATATAAAAATTGTAGTTTAGAATATAAATACCATATATTAATCGTCTATATTTTTTCCACTGAAATTATTTTTTCCCTATTCAACCCCCTTTTCCTAAATACACTTCACACTATATAATTAATCTCTCTATGATAATTAATTAAGGAGGAAAGTTGTGTTCAATATTTTCAAAATCTAATGTAGATTTTACCATTTTGTATAATACTAATATTTTATGGAATCTATTTTTATATTTATTGTATTTTCTATAAATAATTATTTTTAATTTCACTAGGATATTATTCAACCCCTTATAATATTTTCAATTCAAAATATTTTATAAAAAGGATGTCCGTATATTTAAATTTCATTTAATGTGTTTTTCTTAAATAATTCAATTGGGGTATCCATGGTTTTATTGTTATAAATTTTTGGGTTGGAAGTAACTACTTATATGCTATTAAAATTTTAGGATTTAGATTATAATGATATTTTTTATATTTTTTTATGATTTTTCATATTATATAATTATTTTTTGTTATTCCAAAGTAATAATATTTTGATTATAAATAAAATTAAATCAAATATTTTTATCTTAATGAACCATAGTTGTTTATTGGGGATCTCTATTAAATAGATCTATATTCAATTGGATGAATACTCTCACTACTGATTAATTTTTATATATACAAATATTTTTTTGAATGTCAAATCTATACATGGGACACTCCTACCACTGGCTTCTATAATTTCAAAATAGTTCCAAAATACAATTTTTAAATTAAGAATTAATGTATTAATTATATTCTGAAATATTTGGGGGAATTTTATTGATCAATCTTTATTTTTTTCAAACTACATTGATATAGATTGCTTTAACCAATTTTATATAGTTTTAATAAAACCAGAGTTAATATATCTCAATTGTGTATGCATTCATTTTTTACATAAATTACCTCACATTTATTTTTCAAAATTTTTATAATAATGATTCACATATTTAATTATATTTCTTCTTTATTATTGGTTATGAAATAATTTGGATATACTTTTGAATAGTTTTTATATTTTTTCATTAAATGTAATCATGTGAGGTGATTATGGGGTAGTGTTAAGTATATGGTGTTGACCATTCTACTCACTCAGAGGTTCTTGTTGAAATATGTCCTTCCAATGACAACAATTCTTGGCTAGATAAACCACATTTAATTATAAAAACATATCCATGTATTTACATAGTTATCTTATGAGGAATGCTTCCTCTAAATATTTAATGAACGATTTATATGTCAATTATTCCAATACCTGTTTAATCAAGAGGATTATCAATAATTAGGTGATAATAACACTAGAGTGGTGGATATAAATTTTATTTTAGATTAAATTTAAAACACTTCAATATTGGTTTTCATATATTATATAAATTTTAAAATAATAAATTATAATATTTAAACAATTTTTTGATTCTATTATTATCCAATGTCATACTTCTATTGGTAATGACACTAGTAAACATGGGATAATAATAATTACCTCAATAATCGTTAATTTCATTAATATAGAGTAAAATATTCTCTAAGAATATCAATACATCTTTATATACCAGCCTTGGATACACTAAAACATAGTACATTTGATATAAAATATCATACATGATAATTTTGACTATTTATATATTGAGGATTTTCCCATATTGTCCCTATAAATAGTTTCCAATTTGGGGTGTATGGTATGAATAAACCACTGATAGAACACATATGTTCAATCAATTTAATCCTCTCAACAACAATGGATCTATAGGTTGGATAACTCCATTTGGGGTTTGGAAGAAGATTTTTTATATTAACTCATTGGTGGATATATGAGGATTACATGTATATAATAAAATATCAAGAAACATATATAAATGTGAGCTGAAAATACCTCAATATTGAAATCTAAAAGGATTTGAAATAAAAATAGATGGAATTTAGAAAATAAGGTATCAAAAGTGTTTTAACTACTATATTAATAATTGATACTAATAGATGTTTACAGCACACCAAATCAAATAATTGGGATTACTGGTCATATTGAGACATGTTTATGATTCCCACTATAGGAGAAAGTTAGGTTGATGTGTCTCCAATTTTATTAAATAAATTAAACTAGATCTGACATGTTTATTGCTAATTTAATAAATCAATTTTCTATTCCACATATATTGTAGCAGGAAAAAATAAACAGATCGATGAATGAATTTAAATTAAATAATCCACATAGTCTAATTTTGACATAAATTTTTTTTTATGTTCCAGTTCAATTATAATTAACATTCTATTGTGAAATTTAAACTTATTTTGTAAAGGAAAAAAATATTTAAATCCCTATTGAATCACACCCTTTTACATTATTCCAACACAATATTTAAACGGTATGGGATACTACAATATTTTTGTTATTTTTATTAAGTTATTATTTTATAATGATTTTTATGGTTATCTCTTCTTAGATTCCTTTATTTACAATGTTTAATAATAAATCTTATGTTTTTTCAATCCCTTAACAAATTTATGATACTATTAGTATTTTTTAAAGATGTGTTTCTATAAATTCTAATAATAATCATGATTCTGAATTCACATAGAATTTCTTATCTGCATAACTATTACCATGTTAGATGAGATATATTATACTATGGATATACTGAAACACCCATACAATATCTCTAGGTCCATGCCAATGATATACAATACATAATTCTTGTTTCCCCAACTACAATAGGTTGTAGAATAGTTTTGAGGTGTTAGGTAACATGTGGATACTATACCATCAATAATCATATCAATCATATGATAATACATTATTATTATATATTAATTTACAACATTGTATATGATATTAATAATAAAATAATTAACATATTATAATTCAATTAATAGAAAATATAATAATTTGAAACACAATATGGGAGGTTAATAACTATAATTATAAAATGGATAAAGAAATAATTGAGGTATAAGATAAACAAATAAATAATTTTTCCCATGTATGTGTTCTATCTTCTATATAAATTATATTTCAAAACCAATCCTATGGTACATTTCCTTTACTAAATCATGATTCATGATTTTTTCATGTTAATATAGATGCTCATATTGGGTGTCAATATAAAAGTATGGGGACACAACCAATTCATTATAAAAATATGTTAACATCTATATATAATTTTACGACATGAGGGGAAAAAACATAAACCCACCAATAAAATGAATATTGAAAAATCAAATCATATGGTACATAAGATTCCAGAAACATGAAAAGTATATAATTTAATAGTACTAAGCATCCCAATGTCTGTAGTTAAATCATTTGGTTATAATAAAATTTAAAAATTTATTTTAAAATTTTCACCCAAAAAACTAGATGATTCAATGTTTTGGATTGTGAGTAAAATTTAAAAACCAATATATGATATCATAAAGATCTTGGAATATTATAACTGTTCAAATTAATTTGAACGTGATAAAGATAGAAGACAGATATTTGGTTTAGTTCTATTGGAGATAAAAATATATTATCTATAATTATTATTTTCATGTGATAATAAATAAAATTTAATCTCACACTATTTGATTTTGTGTTTTCAATGATTACTGTATTCATTCCCTTTTTCTTGGATAATTCTTTATTATTTGTTAATTCCATTAATCATTACTAATAATATATTTAATTACATTTATGAAATAGGATATCCCTAAAATATTAAGGATAATCACCACAATATATAAAATCATAATTTTAAATGTTGGATATTGAACCATATATTATATGATTCATACCAACTATGTTATCAATGAAAATGATAATAGAATAATGGGTATATTTAAATTAAGGTTAAAATATACCAAAACCAATAAATGTAATTTACATAGAACATTTTATTAGGAATATCCCCTTAGGATTACATAACATGGGAGATACAAATAATTACATTATCAAAATCTTCATGAGATGGTGAGGGGAAATAGAAATAAAATCTTATAGGTGCAAGGAATCTATTTGACGGAGCACTCTATAGAGAGATCATTAATTATGAGGGATAAAATATATTCACTGATAATTCCATTATATCAGAATACAAAAATAATATTTATAGTTTAAAGTGTATCCTAAAACATTATAAATTTAATAAATTCATTAAATTTATATTTATATTTCAATATCTAGGGTCTAATGTGTATATTATGAAATACCTAACTATAAATGTCACACATTTTGAGGTTAATATTCTCACAATAATGTTTCATGGTGTCATGGTTATGTTTTTTGTTGGTGATTATAAAGTCTTTATATTATAATTATTTCCTTTATTTTTTTAATGATGGGTTTATTTATATATTCATGAGGAAAATCTAACATTCATTATATTTATCGATTAATCCAACCTATATTTTCATAATTTCTTGTTTTAGTATCTTCTTTGTGCCAAAATATCTGCTATTGAAATCACACAGAGTGAATTTTCATTCCATAGTATGAATATTGATCATCACTACATATTTTTTTCAATAAATATAAATGTTGTAAAGAATTAATGAAAGAAAAATATAGTGGGTAGTGATAATCAATTTGATGACCTAAAAAACTAATTTTATATACAAATATTTATTCATGAAATTTAACTATCAAACACCACCTCATAATTAAATTATTTTCCCCCTGAATAAAATCTAAACACTTTACAAATTATTCTCAACCGAATAATAATAAAATATTAATTTCTATAAAATAATGTGATAAATGTTTGATTTAAATTTAAAAGAGTCACATAAGTATACTTCCTCAACTCCAAATTTTACATATATATTGGCCAATCATTACTTTTACTCATCAAATGTTGAATAAACTGTTCATATTCGTAATTAAACTCACATGGTTCAATATATTATAAATGATTATTCTAATTTAAATATTCCTCAAATTAATTAAATTATTTCATCAGTCAACATAAAAATAAAAATGGATTACTCTTAATAAATTTAATAATGGTTTATACCATAGTATTTTAGTTCATCTACATTTTCAACTACTTAGCATCAAAATTGAGAAATAATCATGATTGAATAAAAATTATGATAAAATTACTTTTGGGATTATTTTATGGTGGGTAATTATATAAAACATGTAAATATCAATAATGTGGTTTGACATAATAGTACATCTCTTGGAAATCAAATATAATCTTAATGAAAAATTCTCCCACTCAAATTACATCTCACCATAACAAAAATTTATTTAGGGATCATGAGTTAATAATTTTTATATAATGAACCATTCTTATGATTTAATTTCATTTATATATTATTCAAATGTTTTCAAAATATATAATTTTTAAGGTCTCACATCCACAAAATAGTTCTTATTAATAAAAATCATTGGTCTTGTAAAATATAAATTTATTCCATGAAAATATCAAATAATTTTTATATTATTATTCCATATCATTTTCATATTGAAAGAATGAAAAATGAATTAAAAATTATTAATGTCATATGTATTTCTGTTGATTACCCCTAGATCTCCCCCATACATATCTCCACTGATAAGCGCACTCCAACTATGGTATTGTCTCCCCAATTTCATTTTTTTAAAATAATAATAAAAGAAAAATTTTAAATTATGAAATGATGAATTTATATTTTAGTAAAGGAATTACCATAAAAGTATATTAATTGTATATAAATTTACAATAAGGCGTAATATAAATATATTCCAATGAATAAATTGATAATACAAATTTACCTCAAACGTTTTAAATCACTAGTTGTACAACTAATAAATCGACAAGAATAAATCAATGTTTACGTGAAATAATTAATTAATTTCACTAATTAAATGTAATATATAATTAATTATAAAATTATTATTGATGTTTTCTTAATAATATACATTTATTATGATAATTTTTCTGGTAATAAAAATTAACAATATACCATTTAAAAGAATATTTTCATTTTTAAATTGCACAATATCAAAATATTTTATTTTAAAAAAAATTTTATTTTACCTAAATCATCTATTGTCAAATAAAACCTACTATATTTAAATTTACTCAATAATTACAACATATCATTGATTTAATTTATTATAAATGAAATTTATAAGCTTGTTATAATTATTTTAATGAAAATTATTTTTTCTCATAGATTAAAAAAGATATAAAAAATTATTTTTGTGGAAAATTATTAATTTATAAACATAAAGGTATATTTTATGGTAGTAATATAAATTTTAAAAAAATTAAATCTCATACTCCCCTATTGATATGTTATGATTTAATTTTTAAATAACATCTTCAAAATTCCTTCTAATTTTCATGATTCCGTATTCATACATGTAAATTAATATACACATGTAAAGGAATATGATATTGTTCAATTTAATTTGGAATGTTTCATAGAGGAGTATTTACACCTATAAATAGAAAAAATAATACAAATCATTGATTTCATCTGGGATTCACATTATTATTTTTTTGTTGGATTAAAAATACTAATTTATCTCTAATGATAGAGAATTATAAATATTGTACATAGTATTTCCTCCAAATGGAATTATCATTGACTTATCCAATATATGGGACACATTTTTTCTTATAAAAGTGTTTATCTAAATATTGGGTAAATAATTATAAATCACCACTGCACCTGTATACTAATTCATTTTGAGAACATGACAATAAAACTTTTAGGACGTGAAAAAAATACAAATTCTAGACTTATACAAAATTATTTGTAATTAATGTTCCATAATAATCCATGATATTATGTTTCATTATTTATATTATAATTTAATATATTATTTATTTTAATCTTTTTGGATATAATATAACTCATGATTTTAATTGATTATTGAAAAATACTCAATACACACCATTTCACTTTCTTGTTAGGCTTCCTCCTTTTATGTAATTGGTTGTAAAAAATTAGTGTACGTTGAAACTAACCTTCCCAGATATTCCAAATGAATTATTCATAGCCTTATTTACACATAGATTAACCATATATATATATATATATATAATCTGATTAATTCAATACATTAAATCCTAACTAATTAATTCCATTAATATAATATCAACAAAACATGGTACACATATAAATAACTCCACATTTTAAAAAAATTCACTTAATTAAATATATATCATTGAATACTCTATATGTATATATCCAACATGTGGTCCTACATACATTTTCATAATGCATGAACACACATAAATCGAATGAAATCCCAAAATTAATCTAATCATCGGTAAATTATATTCCTTTACAAATAATGTGAAAAAAGAATATTGAAACTCCCATACCCATGATCCACAATGTATATCACTTCATTTAATAAAAATAATTCAATAATGGAATCCTAATTTTTTTGATAAAATTTCATAAACACTCTCCCCAAATAAACATGTCTAGCATGATGTTCAACATAACAATTTTTGTGACCTATCATAGACAAGTGAATGATACCACATTGTTTTAAATTATGGTTATAAGGTTTGGCTAAACTATAAATACATAAAACCATCATAGGATAATAATTCATGAATATAAATAAAATAATATAAGCATTACAAATATTGAAAATAAATTCTATAATAGATATTATTTCAAGTCATGCATTTTTAATAAATGGGACCCCAACATGGAAGGTCAAAAAATAGTACACCTTCAAAAGAGAAAAAACAAATTTCACTAAGAAGCTTATGTAGTCTTTCCCAGTTCCACAATAATCTATATCCTCCACAATATTCTATAATCATTCATAATGAACCTGACCATCATTAGATTCTAATTTGATAATTTTTCACATGCTAGGAAGTTCACATGAAGTGTTTCTGTCAATGTATTAATAATGTAGAAAACAAATGATAAATCCATAACATAATTTTTCATGTACATAAAACATTTGGACTTATATATGGGAAAATGTTCCCCCTAAAATGCATATAGTCATGCATCGAGTGATCGTGTGCTAACAATGCCAAAAAAACACCCTTCATACCTACAACATCACAATTTTCATAGAATATAAAATATGTTTAACAAGATGAAATTGATTATTCCACAGAAATATATCCTCATTTGAGGAAATCACTTGGTCAACATTTAAATTACATCTCTATTACCACATTAAGGGGAAATTCATCCCAATGACTAATAATTACAAACTCCCTAAGATAGTAAGAAAACTTCGAATACCAAAACAATGTAGTCTCTATTATAAACAATAGTGTTACTCATTAGTAAATTGTACTATAACGTATAGATCAGTATCGGCAGGTTAATGGTGTTACCATGGGCTATTACATGTTAATGTTCTAACCATACCTAATAAATCTATCCTCAATGAGTCATGTCACCTATTACACTCATCTATTGATGTGGATTTGAATGTTTGGGCCACCATTCAATATGAACACTAAAAATTTATATTCTACTGGCTTTTCCTAAATAACATATATGGAAAAAATTATGGATCATAATTACAATTAAACAGTTTGTATCAACACCCATATATGTTCACACAAAAACATGGTATCATGTTCTAACCACACATGTGTTATAAAATATCAAATATTATTTGAGAAGAAATAAAATATAATTTTACAATAGGATATATACATGGAAACTAAATAATAACTAAAATCAATCTATTATTTTGAAATATCCCAATTCCAAGAATTTTCTAATTAATCATACTTGAATAATTTGCCTACATAATAATTCATATTAATAAGATATTATTCATCATTATTGAGTCACTAAAATTAAAATTAAGGAAGAGGTCATTCATTTAGATAAAATCTGTCAACACTAAGAAAAAGAGTACATGATATCAATTTTGGATTTTCTTTTGGTAATTGGGAGGAAACCATTAATGAAGATCCCACAAATATCAATCCATATTTATAAATATGTTATTATAGCATGTAATGGAAATAAATATATGACCCATATGTATTTTGGATTACTAATAAATTCCAATTAATAATAAAGAAATTATTTTAGAAGGGATGGATGTAACCTCAAAGAAATAATAGGACCTAAAAAGTATTTATTATTCCATGAAATGATATATGGGACACATAATTTACTATGAATGATCACTATCGGTGGATATGTTATAATTAAAATTGGAATTAAGAATTTATTATAATATTTGTCTTATTTTTATACAATAATTAAATCTTTGTTTATGATGTTAAATTATAGGAAACACCGATATTAATTCATGTATCACCAGTTGGCTGGTCAATTCTATAAAAATTTAGATTCACATCCAGCAACACTTACAAACTAGTAAAACACCACTAGGTAGTTGTTGTACCAACACATGTGATTTGATTTTTCTTGTTTCATCCACAATCCACCCCACAAGACTCCACTGTTGGTTGACTCACCCTAATTTCAAATTTACATTTATCAAATCTCAAATAGATTGATAAAAATTTAATACACTCTATAACATAATTTAAAATTTTCTTTCTTTATCAGGGACATCACATATATTTATTATTTTTTCTATATATTTAGAAGGTAAAAAATGTTTTATATATAGTTTTATATTAGTATATATTCAATAATTCAAAACCTGTGATGTATTTGGACTCCAAAATACTAAATAATGATACATATCCTTTTTTCCTAGGGTTAGGATATAATTTATCCATAAATAAAAAGATCCAATAATATAAATTGGTTAGGTCTCTAGGATCAATAAATTACTGTAATCATAAACTCAAATGTTGTATGGAATATAAATAAAAGTGTTATATTTTCATATATAAATGTATTTCCCATATACTGAAAGGTCATGAATTATCTTATATGACCCTAGTTTAAGGAAAATCAGGTATATCAGAAATAGACTGTAAATGTATCATGAGTTTGTTATATTTATGATACACATTATACAATTATTTTATTTAATATTTTATTACTAGTGTGTGTTTCAATTGATCATTACAGTGGGATATGACATGGATTTTTATGGCTATCAAATTTACGTTTCTTAATATAAAGCATACATTTTCATCCTGCATTATGTGTTTGGATTTACATTTATCTATTAAACTAGTTATGGTATAATTCAATTAATGAAGTTATAATATTTGATAATTTAATATTATATTTTTATGGGTGAATATTTCCTATAAAATTTTAATATTTATTCCTTATTGATTTTGTAAAATGAATTTTATATTTGGTGATGATGTATTTATGAATTCATGTCTATTGAACCTAATGACCACTCTTGATTTATATTGTATTAAGTGAATAGTATTTTGGATTAAAATAGGGTAACATATTCCCATTATTTTCTTATTAATCCTCTGATGTTAATTCATTCATCTTGTGTTAGGGAGTTGTAATAGATGTCTTGTGATTTACTATACAGATTCCACATAGGCATTCTGGTAAAGGTCAAAAGAGTAGTACCTGTATAATGTTTTATATATATTCTGGTACATGAAATTTTGTTGTAAAATGATTTCAATTCTAATATATGAGGAGATACTGTGTTCTTATTTTGATAACATGTATATGGTTTTAGAATTTGTTTTTATTTATTTTTGGTATGTATCCAAAGAATTATTTCGGAAATTAATTTCATATTTCATGTTTGTTAGAATGAAACTATTAGGGAAAATTAGATTTATGTTTTACAGAGCAGTAATAATTCACATTGTAAATTTTTTCATTTATTCTATATTATTGATTCACAGTATAACATATAAGTTTAATTTAATTTATTAATAACAATATTTTAGTTATATATGATTATAAAAAATTAATTATAAAACATTTATTAATCTAATCATTTTACCCTTGAATAAAAAATTATGTTTACCTAAAAAATTTTAGTTTGTAATGAGTCTTTAACTATGAGAGGTAGGGACGTGCACCCCCTTATAAAATAATTATATATTAATACAAAATTCATAATATTTTTATGCAATTTTACAAGTGTTTAACTATGTTTTTATAACAAAAAATTATAATTATTAATTTTTTAAATAATATATAGTGATCATGTTTGTATCCTATATTTTATTACTTGATTACAAAACATAATAAAAAATTCATGTATATTAAAAACAATTTATCCCTTTTCAAAATTATTTATATGATTGTAGATGTATTTGTTTCTTGATAAGAGATAAATTTCAATATCATGTTTTTTATATATGGTTTTTAGTAAAACATATTGAATATTATAAAATAGGTGTAATTCAAATGAAGATAACAAATTTATGTATCAATAATCATTAAAAAAATATATAATCCCTTTTAGAATTTTTTTACATTATTAATGGTCTTTTTAAATATTTTTTTTTATTTTTCAAATATAAGTGTTAAAAATTCATAAGATAAACATGTAATCAATGGAATCTTGGATAGATAATGTGTTTCTGGAAATATCAATTATTCAAAAAAATACAACATCGATTTTTCTATTGAGAAATAAATTTCTTTTTTTAATGTTGAATTTTCCTTTGTGAAACTGTTATGATAAGATGAAATTTTAATAAATTAATATACACTTTGTATTATAGAATTTTAAAATCCATGTTCATTAACATAGTGGGGATATCATTATAGATAATGGAATTAGGTTTAAAATTCCTTATGATTTTCATATTTTTTGTTATTAATAATGTATAAAATCATGTTTTATATAGTTTAATGTATTCATGTTTTATATTTAAAACCATATTATAGATTATATTTTAAATTTTATCTTAATGATTATGAAGTAATATATTTTATATAATCTAATTTTTATGCAATTTATAATTTATGTATTGAAGAGTTGATAGAGATTTTGGAATTATGAAGTTTTTCTTCTAGATATCAACAATATATATTATAAATATAAAATATCATCAATGGAAATTGAGAATTTAATTAAATTTCCTAAAATAGGATCGCATTTATACATTTGGATTCCCATTATAGTTTTAATAATCCATTATTCTTTTGTAAAACACTGGGTATTGGGACGAAACTCAGATTTCCCTTTTAAAAAGATATAGAATTTTTATGAATGGTAGGTTTTTATTGTTAAGTATTAAAAGATTTATATTTCAATTAATTAAAATATAATCTTCAAAATGAATCATAATGAAGGGGAACCATGGATATATGGTTTAGTGAGAACCTAATTCTATAATATCTTCTTTCTTAGTTCAATGTTATCTATTCATAAATTTATTTATATATGAAATTTATCAGGTTGGAAGGAATCATCAATTATATTAAAATATTTAAGGAGATAAATATGTGAGATTGAGACTATAGAAGTATGGAATGGTTGAATACTCTTATAAATTATATATATAATACACTAGATACCAATTTTCTGTACATTGTGTTCTTTTTTAGGATTGAGGAGGTAAACTTTCCTTGGTGGTACCCTACGATTCCCAATGGCCTCTAGACGTATACCTAATTTTCCAATAATTTTTTTCCCAATAAATAATTTTTCATTGGTATTTTATCTTAATTAATTTATCCACCAAAGTGCATAATTGTTTCATTCAATGTTTCCTTACCATGAGCTCCATTTCGATCCTCTCCATCTGATCATGTTCTTTATTTATTCCCTATTTAATTAGGGTTTAGTCAATGTCGTCACTCTATAAAAAACCAAGTAACTCATTAAATTATCATATATTATATCATATTCATGCATATAATATATGTCATTTTATCATTGATTGGTTAAATGATGTAGGATTTCATCATTCTATGGTGAAATCGATTAATATATTGGTGATTAAAAATTTCTATTAAAAAATATATCATAATGTGTTTTTTAGTTTGATGTACTTTATTTATTTTATGAACATTATAAAAGATCTTTTGTATGGTTTTAAATATTTATTTCTGAAATTAAAATGTGGTTTATATATTTTTTTGGGATTTAGTTAATACTGATAATTAATGAAATTTAGAATTTTTTACTTTGAATTTCTTCAATGGGTTGCATTTACTAATTATCATAAACCTAAAATTATATTAATTATAATGTATATTATTTCCTAGTTTCTTTGTTATGTATATCTTTTCATTTGTATGAAATAATAATGTAATTTTTTATGGTAACCCCCACTAATGAATTGTATAGGGTCTTCCAGAACCTTCATTGAATTTACATTATATTCTTTATATATGGAATAAAATAACTTTATGAAGTTAATAATAACTCCAATTATTATTTATTTAATTTATTCATTACTATTTTGAATCAATTTTTTTACATAATTGGGTGAATTTTATTTGAATAATCAAAAGTATCAAAAAAATTGTAATCAAGTGGATGGATTCAATTACAATTCTCATAATATTAAAAATTGATTTTAATATATTAGATAAGTATTAGATATATGGTTTCTTTATGAAATTTTTTTTCATTCAGAACCAATTATGAAGGAAATAATTATAATAATAATTTATCATTATTGTCTTGTTTCTCAATGACTATTAATTTATTTATTTTTTAGTTTTAATTTATTTGGGGGCATTGAATTATTCATATTTTCTTTTTTATTCATTGTTTTAGTTAATTTCATGATATGAAATGGTATGTGGATTATTATGAGTTTTATTAAAAAAATTGGTTTCTATGAAACACATCAAAAATGATAATATTTTTGAACATTTCATACCCATAACATGGAATCATGAGAATCTCAACCATGTATTTTTAGGAACACTTCTATATGAATTTAATATTTCATACTAAATAGTTCATATACATTCACTAGTTCCTAAATGATTTTATTTACATAGCCTAAACATATCACTATTTTATGGTTGAATTTATAATGAGGTTATATCTATTCCAACATGGTAGACTGAAACAATCAAAGGTCGAAGTAGACTTCTTCCAAAAACAAGTATTGAACCATTTTTTTCAAAACCCAATTAAATGATTATCTACAATGAAGGGAAATTATATTCATATAATTTTTTTAATTATAATAGGTGAATAAATTGTATATATTCATATATTTTTTATAATACATGTCATATATTCCATGTTAATGTAGGTACTATATTTCATTGAAACCCATTTATACGTATTTTACACAATAAAGGTTCATTGATGATTTTTGAGTAGTTAGATAAGTAATTAATTAATGTATATAACTCTATTATAATTTTTTAATTAATAATTGAAATCATATTTTAAAATTTAGAATTCTTATAAATGGTGCTACTCTCTTATAGTAATTTTTAATGATATGATTTTCACATGACATATTATCAATAATGATAGTTGGGTTAAATAAATTATTATTTTATTTTTTTCCGAAATAACATGTACTTTTTCAACATATGTCAAAAAAATGTCTTCCAAGAGGGTCTTCCTCTTAGTGAGATTAAATAATGAAAAAAAATCTCATGTATAATTGATTTAAAAATATAGTAATTATTTAATGAATGAAATAAATAACTATGACATGTAAAAACTCTTAGAAACAAGATAATAAATAAAAAATAAAACCATACATGACAATAGTGTATCAATGTTACTAACTAACACCATAAATCATTCCTTTATGAATATGATGATCAAAACAGAAGCTAACATGAAACACAATTCCCTTACCATTACATGAGTTCTCCATATATATATCAACAAATTCCAAATTTAAAAAAATATTATCTGTGAACAAAGAATATATGTATTGTACCAAAGTCACTAAAAAAATTATAAAATCAAGAATATGGTGGTTATTCCATTAAAAAAATGAATTATTCAATTATTTTTCATATGATAAAACATTTTCATAAATCAATATTTCATTTTCACAAATATCCAATTAAATTCACAGTTCATGTTATATTAAACTTACACGTGACAATACAGAAATGATTATTCACAACATAAAATGAATATAACATTACATAAACATGTACGAAAATAACCAGGAAATAAATCATCATTGGATATAATAATCTTAAATGAAATGGAAAATAATTTGGGATGTAACCTATTGGGGTAAATTCTTGAAAATAAATAAAATAGCTAGGAAAGTTACACATTTAATACTGATGCACTCAAGAATAGAAAATTTTCCATATTTTAATAAATTATTTAGAAATATATCCAATAAAGTTATAAAAACTTTAAATCTAAAAAGTACCATATTATGTTATTGAAATCCCCATTTATGAACCAAAACATGCATTGATGAATTTCATAAAACACTTGATGTTCATATATACATTTTCAATAAAAACAATTATTCAAACAACTTTTATTTATTATAAAATATACCATTGATAATATTAATAAATATTTATTTAATAATCCAATTTATATTAATTTAAAATAAATATATTTTTGGAAAATAACCCATTTTTTATAGACACCTTCCAGAATAATGAAATGAAAACATGTTTCATTCATAATAGATATTTTGACTTAGTAGATCAATCCATAACAATTAAATATCCAAAACTACGAAAAAAACACCACAAAAAGCCTTAGAAAAAATTTCCTCAACACATTCAGGTTCTAATGAGACAAGGAGAGTACATATCTAGAATGTATTTAAGAAGATGAAGTGTAAAAAAAACTAATGAGAAAACATACCTTTAGATACCCATCCTGAATAAATAAAAACACCAAGAATACAATTAGGATATCCTCAATTTCAATAAAGAATTATTTGGTAAATATAAAAGAATATAATAAGTATATTATTCCTAAAAATAAAGGTATTATGGGAAATGTAAGTCATATTATTGGCTCGGAGGTTGAAACACATTTATACTTCACTATAAGTCTAACCACGAACCATTCAATCTGGAATATTTTCTCATTAAAATAAAAGAATATTATTTTTCTAGCATAAGCTTCAGGGTTATTGAACCCCATTATATAAAAACGTGAACCCAATTTAAAATAAATTATTCCATAGATTTTTTCTTTTTTGATATGTAGAATTAGATTAACTGTGTTAATAAATTAAAAAAAATACTTATTTACCTTTCCTATTTATAAAATACAGTTCATGCATGGTCCTTGACAACAATGTATAAAATATTATCTTGGAATTAGTTCACAAAAAAATCATCATTATCATCCCAATTTTACTTTGAAACCTCTAGAATAACATAAATGAAAAAAAAATTAATAATTCATGTGATCTACTGGGAATTAAAATTATCTCCATAATGAAATAAATATGCCTTGAGAAGGTGATTAAAATAAAAGAACATTAAAATTAAATTCTACTACATCCTCATTAATGAAATCATCAACCAAATATCATGGTAATCTCATTTACAAAATCAATTTCCATAAAACAAAATGATTATTTCAATAAATAGTAACATATCATAGTTATCCATAATCAGAAATTGTTACTAAACTACAACATTATTGGGATCAAGATCAATATCATCCCAATAAATCACATGGTAATGATCCATTTTATAAGACCATATTTATGATACCTAAAATGAATCACAATGTCAATAGAGATGTTAAGTCCAACTGAAATGTCATAGTTCCAACTATCGCCACAGCATAAAGGGGGCCCTAAACCACATGGTCAAAAAATAAAACATATCCAAAAAATATTACCCATGTGTGGTCTTAATCAAAGAAATACCCAATCTCCAATAAAATACTCTAAAATCCAAAAAATGGATTGTATATGGTTTTTTTACATTACACCATGAACAATATCTTACAATCTTACTACCCCATTTCCATTGCCTCCTAAATAAGACATTGTCTAACCAAGGAATACTCTACCAACTCTATCCAGAAAAGTATGGCCTATATTGCAACTCAAATAATAATGTAATCAAATAATTGTTGTCAAATTTATAGTAAATATTATTATATGAAAATACAACATTAGGAAAATACATCACATATATCCCTTTGAAATACATCACACTCACATTGGTAATATATTTATAAATCTAAAAAGATATCTCTAAATGTTAATTAATCTGAGGATTCTATTTCATGATAAATTTCATATGGGGACCCATTTAATCCAATAATCATTTCCCAAACATGGATTTGAACATCAGGGCCCTACTATAAATAATTTCATCGGAAACAACTTATTATGACAACCTCTCATAGCTACACATTATTGTTAGGTTTGACTTTGGATGTATCCCTCATAAAGATTAAATCTTGTATTATAATGACATGATCAATGATCCCCATAATATATTCCATCGCATATGGTTTTCATGGAAAACCAATGATGATATATGTACAATGCCATCCCATATACATATCAAAATGGGAAATTGTTTCATCAAACCTATTGGTCTCTAGTGATCCACCTATATTTTCAATATAGTTAGAAACCATAAAAAATTTATAATAGATCACCTCATCCCCTATGACCAATACTGATGTATCAATATTTTGATACATCACGGTATTCCTTGGGTTTATAGACCAAAACGACCGATGACCATTTTCAATCAGTACATAAATTGTAGAACTCTAAAAAACTAGCCTTTTATATTAACAAATATTTCCATTGTGAGATCAAGGATACTCACTTGAGTTATCCAACAATTATTTATTTAACAATATCTCTTGAACCTAGTATCAGGTAGTTTAAAGTCCCGATTCCAGAAGCCACCTAGATGTGCCCCATACCCGGTTGGTCACAAGGTGTCAAGCGCATTTCCTCAATCACTAGAGGATTCCTATTAGTTTTGAGGGCCTTGGGTGTGATATTGGGGAATCTATGCCCTCATTGGCAGAGTAACACAACAGAAGAAAGCAATATAAAAAATGATGCATGAATAATATATACAAAAGTTAACAGCAGAAGACTGAAAAATAATAAACCGGACCACACATATATAATTGAATGTTTCATGATACATTTGTCTATGAAAATATCCGAATAAATCACAATGTTGGAATAGAACAGTACTAAACTCAAGTACAAAAGAAGGAATGTTAAAAAATGCTCAACATCTCAAGCCATAGATTGGTCCCATGCTCTCCATCTCCACAAATAATTATGTACCTGAAGTAAAAGGGAGAATTCCATTTTTTATACCTGCAGCAATATAATCTATTTGGGCACAAAAACTTATTCAAAACAGGGTGTGTGACTAAATCCCATTAGGAATCCACCAAGATATATGAGCCTAACAGTCACTGAATATATTGTACGCTGCAAGAAAATAAATGAATTAAGAAAGGAAGTACCCAAGTTAAACAATTCACAGTTTCAATGCATTCAGTATCGTATATCAAGAAAAAACTAAAAATATTGTAATCCCAAATAGGTATCACTCTGGGATGTACTCACAACATATCCCCTATAGTCCTACCTAGCTACACAAGAAACCCTCTAGGCAATAAATTTATTCTAACCACTTTGTTTCAGATTATGCATAGACTCTATGAGGAATTACTCACTGTCAATTTTTCGTATAGTCACATATCGGTAACTATATGTGCTCTAGGGAAGCACTCAATTTATATTCCTTATGTATCCCATGTCAAGGATCAATAAACTCTTTGAGGAAGCAGTTACATCAATTCTCCATATGGTCTCACATCGTAAGTAAAATAGACACTCTGGAGAAGCCCTTACGTCCATTCTCCCTATGGTATATACACCAAGTTCTCACATCCCTGTGTAATTCAAGAAAGTATAGATGTTCATATCAGCCAATGTAAACCTCAAGAACTACTTTTCATGTAGTATACATCATAACAAAATGTAAGGATACAAAAAAATTATCCTACTATACTATGCATGAGAGTTAAACAACAGCTTAATATGGTCAAAATAGGAAATCATACATGGGAAAGTACTTACAATGCCTTTTTATTAACCCTATTCACATCAGTTATCAACTACTCAATCATACAAGCATAGTAGGTAAACAAAACGGATAAGATGGTAAACATGTAATACCTCTTTCATGGGTATTGTTGATGTTTCACGTATAACTCAATGAGTTTTTATATAAAGGCACAAACCACCTAACTCGACATTGGGAGATCAATAGGCACGAGTTGCAGGGCTTGAATCACCTTTAAACAACGAAGATCATAAAAAAACTAAAATAATCAAAATATGATAACATTAGGAGGAGGAGGATTTGGGAAACATTGATCAAGAATAAGAGAGAGTCTATTGAGGATATCCCAACGCAATTCGATGGTAGTCGAATCAGAGTTAGGATGATCAATCACATGATTAGAGGAAGATCGCTGATGTAATGGAGCTTCCAGAAAAAAATCCTAGAATAAGCCCTTTCTGTACGTAAGACGTGACCCCAGTGTCTTTAATAGAAAAATAAAATAATGAACACGAACTTTTGAAGTACACAATGTGAACATTACTTTTCGTACTCCACTTTAGGCGGCCTCTAGGTAACCCCTACATGGTCGTGTGTGTGACCATCACACGTACAGCACACCGCCTCTTGCTGTGACCCAATACCCAACCGAGCTGCTATAGGAGGCCTCTAGGTAACCCCTAAATTGGACTCCCTCTACCAAGTCCCATCCTATACCCAACCGAGCTGCTATAGCACTCATACCATATGGAATGACCAGCCACCAAAAACCATCATTCAAAGATCAATGATCCAACTTGGATTCTCCTCGAACAATGAAAACACATCAAACTCAACCTCCTCTAGCTGGAAAAAATGAGACATGTCTAACAAGTAATGTCAATGTAGAGAAATGTGGAAGATCATGTGCATTGCACAGTACCTCGGAGGTAACTGAAAATGATAGGCCATCAAACCATATATTTCTAACACCACAATGGGATCGACGTACGTCATAGAATGGTTGTCCTGTCTCCTAAACCTCTTGTTTCCCAACCTTGGTGTGACATGTAGAAAAACCTGATCCCCGACCTCCAACTCTTGTGGTCATCTCAGTGAACATTATAAGGCTTCTATCAAGATTTTGTAGTATCCATCCTTTTCTGAATAATCATCTTATGCTCTAAGATCTCTTGAAAAAAACAAGGTCCCAGCATAGCTGCCTCTCCGACCTCCAGCCAACATAATGGTGATCTGCATGGTCTACTGTACAATGACACATAAGGTTACATATGAATAGTTTCATGAAAAATATTATTATAGGAAAACTCTACAAGAGTTATGTGCTTCTAACAAGATCCTGTAAATCCATGATGCAAGCACGAAGCTTTTCCTCAAGCACCTGAATCATATGCTTGCACTGGCCATCTGTCTAGGGATGGTATGCTTTACTCAAAAGTACATGTGTACCAAAATCGTTCGTAAGCCCCTTCCATACCATAGAAGTAAAATGTGCCTATTTTTATGAATCAATGGAGTGTGGAAAACCATGTAAGATAATAATCTCATAGATGTATAGTCTTCCCACTTCATCAACACTAAATCTGTAAAAAGTGTGCAACCTTCATTAGTCTTGCAATGAAAACCCAAACTTCATCATTCCATCGAGGCGACCTCAGTAAACCTGTCAAAAAATCCATCACGACATCATTCAACTTCCGCTCACGATTGGGTAACTACAAAAAAATCCCTACTGGTAGTTGATTCTATGCCTTCACCTGTTGACAGGTGGAACACTTCATGATGAAACGAGAAACATCTATCTTCATAACTAGGCACCAATATTGGTGGTGTGGAACACGATACATCATGGTGACACCAGGATGATCTGACCAAAATGAGGATTGAAAGTCCCACATCAGCTCCCCATGTGTGTCTGCTAGCACCTATACACGCCCTTCGAAAAAAAATATCATCCTCGCCTATGGTCCATCTAGGAATAGGGTCCTCTCCTGACATGATTTCCTGTTAGACTTGGCCTTCAGAATCCGATATCTTCCTCATTCCTACTCGATAAAAAAGTGTATATGTAACAACCACAAAATAAATAAATGTCTGACCTTGTCTATCATGCACCTCTAAATGCATATCAGAAAACATGGCCATAAGCTGTAGCTCACTACTGGCCTCCTGAACTACCTGTATCTGAGTCCCCCTGCTCAACACATTAGCCATTGTGTTGCCATTCCAAGGCATATAAGAAATCTCTATGTCAAAAAACAAATGGTACTCAACCCGTCTTCTCTATCTCTAATTCAGATTACACTCAGATAAAATGTAATTGAGACTCGTGTGGTCTATGAAAACCCTAAAATGTTCTCCCAGAAGATAATGTCTTTAACAGTGCATGGCATGAACAATAATTGGAAACTCGAGATCATGCATTAGTTACTTACACTCATGTGGTATAAACTACCGAGACCCATACGTAATGACTCCTTCTCCATGCGTATGTACATCTTCCAACATGATACTTAAAGCATCACAAAATACACTTTATCTTTTGTCAAGATCTGGAAATACTAGTATCAGGGATGGTGTAATCCTCCCTTTTAGCTCTCTAAAGGTTGATTCAAAAGAATCAAACTACTAGAAAATCTTACCCTTCTTAGTTAGACCCTTCATTGGTACTGCTAAATGTGAAATGTACTCAAAAGAATCATCTATAGTATACGACTAGCCATAGAGAACTCTATATCTAAAATACATTCTTTAGCTTCTCCAAGGATAATACTTCTCTAACTTTCTTTGGGAAAACTAGTACTCATGTCTCTTATATAACATGACACATGAAGTGAATTTGATCCATCCAAACGTGGAATTTTGAGAGTATAGCATATAACTGATTCTTTCTTAGTGTACATAAAATGCTCTCAAGATGTGTGGGAAGGTCGTGTCGAGTGAGAGAGTACACAAATATAACATCCATGAAAACCACCAGGAATGAATCCATGTACAGACGAAACAATCAGTTAATCAGTGCCATGAAAATAGCAGTCGTGTTCCTTTGAACAAATGGCATAACCATATATTCGTATAGACCATACCTACTCTGGAAGGCTGTGAGATGTATATATAATACTTTAATGCCCATATGTTTGTAGTTGGACATTATGTTGATCATAAAGAACACCAAAACTCCTCAAATATGATAAAATTTTTCATCAATCCTAGGTAATGGACATCAGACCATGACTGTCAACTGGTTCAATATTCAATAATCTAGACAAAGCATGAGGGTACCATTCACCTTCTTCAAAAAAAAGTCAGTCGAACCCCTTGGAGAAGTATTGGGTCGAATGAAACACTTTTCCTGAAACTCCTCCAACTGCCACTTCAGCTTCTGAAACTCCAGTTGATCTATCCTATAAGAAGGAATTGATACTGGTGCTACCCCTGGAACAAGATTAATAAAAAATTCTACCTCATGTTCTAAGGGAAAACCTGAAAATATTTATAGTAAGTCATCTCTGAAATGATCCACCACAAAAGGAATGTCGATCTGTGAAATCCCCTGTTTATCCAGACACTGACATGCAATCTAGAATGTAACTTCTCTTATCCCTTGTTTATTGGGTCACTCTCTTCTCTCCAAGACATCCCACTCACCCTTTTAAAGAAAATATCTAGTATCTGGTGATGTTAAACTCCCCCTAGGGTGATAGAAATCAACAACTTCATGTAAGGGAAATAACCATTCCATTATAAGAATTAAATCATAGCATGTATTCTCAAGGAAATAGAGGTTCCATAAAAAGTGACAACCACAACCTCTATAGGGAAATCCATTCACTGACTCACACTCTCCATTCTAGTCCACAAAGTTGTTTATAGTGTCATCATATCAGTAAAATAAAATATGCAGAGCCCAAGGCTCTCCAAAACCTCAACCGATATAATGCTATGGGAATCCCCTGTATCGAAAAAGTATAAGCTAAAACTGTGTCTACTAAGTTCGTACCTCACATAGTAGATGTTTTGGGATCCTTATCATGCTGGATCTACACCACCACAATAGTCTGACCTACACCACAGCCCTATGACCCTGCCTGACCACTCTGAGATAATATTCCCCACTGTCCCTAAATTCCTAGAAACTAACTACCACTTCCACGACCTCCACCTCGCCCGGAATGTCTAGAAGAACTCTATTTCCCAGACTATAGAGAAATTGGTGTTTTTCTCTTGAACGAGGATACATAGAAGAACCCCAGTCACTGGCTACTGGTGAGAAGATCTGAAAGAAGTGCTGAAAATTACCCATCCTTCCCCAATATCATCACTCCAATCGGTCTCTTAGTCAATGTTTCCTCGTATTCCCACATTTCCCACACTGGTATCACAACACCTGGATACTTGTAAAAGTGTCTTTCCACCTCAGATCACTACTTAAAGACTCTCTATGGTGCTTCCTACTGTCAGTAGGAGGTATACTAACTGCAGATGCCGAGCTTCCCTTGATCACAACTTCAGAATCTATCCGACTACACTCAGTGATCAGTGCATGTTTGATTATATAAGTGATAGGGTTGAACTATATTATGATCAACTGCATTCAAATTTCATGCCTCAGACATTCCCTAAACATATTTTCTAGGAATAACTGGTCACCAAGAAAAATAGGGGTGAAACGTTGTAGCTCGGTAAAATGAGAGGAATACTCCATAACGGAAATAGTGCCCTGATCGAGACTCATAAATGCATGGGCACGATTGGCCCTCATGGTCTCAAGAGAGAAGTAAATGTTGAAGTTATGCTGGAACTCCTCCCATGTCATGTCTTTATAGCATCCCTTCTGTGAGATCACATCCCACCACCTCAAGGAGGAATCCAGAAGAATATATATAGAAATCATAAACCACCTCTCTAGATGTATCTTTAGATGCTCATAGATCATCGTAATGGATTCTAGCCATGACTCTACAGCCTGGGGTACTCCATCCCCTGTGAATGTTGGACGATGCAGCTACTAAAGGACTCGGGTCAATTCTTCCATCGAGGGGGCAGGGATGATTCTACATGAAAGGTTTTCATTATCTCATAAAGATATCCTTCAATTGTGCATCAAAAACTACATTCGGTAAAATAGCTGGTGCCATGACTGGCACAACAGGAGGATTTCCAGGTAGTCCTTGATCAGCCATATCTGATGTTCGAACACTACCCTGTAACTAGCGTACAACCCCATGACGCCTCGATAGAATGACTCTGCAATGTCAAACACACACCTTAGATCAAGATTATCAGGGACCAAAAAATGAACATGTAATAATGGAACTAGAGAAGGAAATCATTTAATATTTACCAAACATGACTACATGACATGTATAACACCTACACAGCTGGTTCCCTTCACCCATTCACATGGGCATGTACATCTTCCAAATATGTTCATGTAGAACCTCACAAACACGATGTGTTCACTTAATACAATGTGTGTACATAAAAACATTTCATCTGCCCGAGTTCTTCTACACAAATAAGCCACAATGTTATCCTTATAATGAGACTACATGACATGTTAGTGCCAAACTGGGAATGTACTAGAAGAACCTAACTAGAACTTGTAGTTAGATACATTGATAGTTACATAAATCAAACTACATGGCATGTTCTAGGCCGACACATTGTGTAATGAGAATATTTTTCCGAGTCGTGTTGTTAGAGACACGACTGGTTACATAGTAGAACGGTACGGTGTGTACATCCTCTACACGAAATGTCTTTCTAATGATTCCAAACCCCATGTCCCCATCCACACAGTCTAAGAAATGGTTAGAGACTACACAATGTGTACATAAAGTACACTGCGTGCAGATAAGAAAAATATATTCTTCACGAATAGAAGAACATATGGCAGGTAGTATAAAATACACGGTGTGTTTTTTGTGTTTTTGCACATTAATCCTCAGAAACTACTATGGAGCCCATAAAAACACTGAAATGAACACCAAAGTTCTAAATTTCGATTTGTGAGGGCCCATACTCCCATAAAATCAGGGTTTGGCATGTTATAAATGTTATTAACATGGTAAAAAAGTAAATGATCCACCAAATTATAGTCAATGAGGTCTCATAACACCTCTAGAATAATAGTTTATTAATCATTCAAGAAAAACATTACACAAATGATACCCTATCAAACATCATGTATTTTTATCAAGGTAACTATTGAAACATCATGAATTTCTAGCACAACATCAATCACAACAACATGCAATCACTAACGAACCCAACATGGAATGGTAAGAATACATGAAATGTGATTTATAAAATGTTTTTAAATGATCTATGAGATGGCATACCCTCATCTCATCGGGTTGAAACAGAAATAGAACCATAATAACATCAACAATTACATCATAATGCATGTGTTCACTGAATGATAAAAATAAGATCAACCATAGACATGAAAAACTTGAAAAAATGAAACAAATGAGGTTGATTGGATTTTCCATTTACATGGGTTAGTTACCCACAGGTAGAGCTTATTACCAAGTACCTATTTCGTCCTATCCCTGACTATAGGCTCCAAATAGTATATCAATGATAATAATTTTTACTAAAAGACACCAACCACCTACCTCGGCATTGTGAGATCGATATAATTGAGTCTCAGGCCTTAAATCACCTTATACCACCAAATATCTGCAAAAACATCTAAATGTTCTACAGAGTATAACATAAGAAGGATGAGGAATAGGGAAACGATGATCAAGAAAAAGAGAGAGCTTACCGAGGCTACCCCAGTGCAATAGATGACGGTATAATCGGAGATCAGATGTTCTGTCAGGGGATTGGAGGAAGATCACGGTCGTACGGGAGCTCTCAGCTGAACAAAACCTAGAAGGATCCCTTTTTATCACTAAGACACGACCCCATTTCATTTAATTAAAAAAAATACATGGCGTGTACATTTTAAGTACACTTTGTGTACTTTCCTTTTCTGTACTCTGTTTTTTGTGGCGTCTAGGTCACCCCCACATGGCTGTGTTTGTGGCTATCACATGGCCAGCACACGACCTCCTATGGAGATGCAGTACACGACATGCACTCATAAAGTAAACGACATGTACTTTAGAAATTTATAGAAATTCCCCTTTTTATAAAAAATGACCAGAAGAAAGAAAACATACCTGAAACGATGATTTGGGTTATTACATGCATAATTTTCATTTGAACCCATTCAGCAAACGATGATTTATCCTTGATTAAATCTATGGAAAACTATCCTCTTTCCTATTCCCCTCACAATCATATCTTACAAAATAAACATACCATAGACCACATATACACTAATTTTTTAACAGAATGATTTCATAATATCCAACTATAGGCATATGTGAGAACCATTTCATTCCTAGGAGTATATGTAATATTGAAATAAAAAGATATAATATTATAAACACAATTTATGCATCACAATTTCAGACCCCTCTAGGTGGAAATGTACAAAATGATTTTATGTTATGAATATTTGTAATTTTTTCCTAAAATCTAAAATGATACCATGATTTAATTACTTTCATAAAAAAAACTAACTCAAGATCACATGTTGAGTAATAATTACCATGAGGGTGTAATGATCAAGAGTCATATTCAACCATGTACTCATCCTTTAACTAGATACACCCCTATCACAAACTAGTATATTAAAAAAGAATCATATCTTGATCCAAATTCTAAGTGAACCAAAAATGATTTTAAGGTACAAAACATATATTGTATCTCAAAATATATAAAAATATATCATTCCACTTAAACATTACAACCTTACATGTTAATTATATCAGAATATATGAAATCAAGGAGAATTATTGTAAAAAACTATTTTTGGAAACCATTCGTACCCAAGAAGCATCATATTTCAAACCCATTTCTGGGATACTCCTATGACAGAACTATATCTATCAATTTTGAATACACTGTGAATTTCTTCTCATTAATAAAATAAATTATAAAAATCACTGCATTTTTTCAAATTCACATTTATATATCATACGTCATTGAATATAACCTATAATGTTAATAATAATGAAACCCAATCTATATATGAGTTCATCCAATGAAATTGAGTACATAAAAATGAAATCCACAAACATAAACATATAATAAACCATGAATAGATGAAATATATAGTTAATCAATAACATAAATATCACAAGACATATTGAGATTCAAAATGGAATATAAAAAAACTAAATATTTTCATTACATAATTCAAAATTTTGTGTTAGGAATAACATATTCCATGACTCTCAATTGTTTTAACACATTCCAAATGCAGATTTTTTAAATTCATTATGAAACTCTATAGTGATTAAATATATTATCAATCATTGTAAAGGGATAATTATCCATAACAAAAACCTAATTTACATTTATATAATATATACAATGTATGATGTTGTTGGATTCCAACATAGATAAGATAAAATGTGAATCCCAATGTGACATGATACGATGAATAAATAACATATCCTAGTGGTTTGTAAGATAGACCATATCATATATAATCACATCATATTCCATAATATAATATGAAACATAAATGAGCATCATACTAGGTAGTATTTTGTGGTCAAAACCACCTCTCTATATAAAGGTAAACCAAATAAATCATTGAAAGATGAATAAAGGTACAGACACACCATATTTGTAAGTGTACAACGATAAAAGATATAGATCATCTTGGATCATGTCTAATAACTGGAAGGAGATCTCCTAATCATAAGGAAATATCATCCTTACTCTCCCCAACATATAATCTAGCTTATCCAACATTACATGTGTGGCTCCTCTATGATTAAGAAAAAAAATAAATAATGATATAAATTTATTTATGAATTAATAAACATTATAAATTACATTCCAATAATAAATTTATATATTTTGAAATCAAGAACAATAAAATCCCACCATCGTTTGATGATCTCTATCATCACCAGAAATACAAAACATTTGAAACCCTGCTCATAACTACATCCAAATTTTTTTTGAAATATCCTAAGAGAAATTCATATTATAAAAAATAAAACCCTAATCATATACAATTAAAAACCCCGTGATTTTATAGTAGTTATTTTTTTCAATGCAATTCAATAACTTGCAGTACACACAAAACCGAGATTTAGCGCTCCATAACTTACCAAAAAAGATGTTGAAAACGATTTTATGAATATTATTTACTAAATTATGAATTTTAGATACTCAATATTATTTTATAATATATAATATCTGTTTCTTATACATAATATATTAATTAATTCATATTTTTCAAATTATAGAGGTATTTTTAAAAATTTTCAATTTCACCACATTTTAATGGAGAACCCATTTAAAACTAATATTTCACACTTTTATATATTCAATTTAAAGAAATTAAATTCTTCATTATAATATATACAAAAAAAATTTAATGTTGACAAATTTTTGGTACTTTTCTGATAAAATTTATATTATGATGAATAGTGATATATAATAAATTTTAATTGAAAATGAAATTCTTAAAAAAAATTATAGTGATAAATAGGTCATTATAATTGTGTTCCAGTAAATTAGATTATATTTTTATCATTTTATACAATGTTGTTAATTATAAGTAATTTCAAATTTATATTTTATAAAAATAGATGTCAATATTGTGGTCGTTTTAACATTTTAAATCCAATTTTTTTGGTTTGGACAACGAAAAATAATTTAAAAATCATAACTTCAATTTTATGTTTTTAATTTTTAAAATAGAATAAATTTTTGAATTTGTAATATCAAAATTATTTAACAGTGTATTTTAGTTATTTATCTAAAAAAATTCATTTTTTGATGAATAGATAAAAACACTGCGTTATTGTTAAAACCATAATTATATATATATTTATATATTCATTTATTTTATTTATTTAAAATTAAAATAGATATATAATACCTATATAAGTTCAATATGGTCATTGGAGTTATTTTATAATAAATAATGATGTATTAAATTTTATTGAACATTTTAACATTTTTACCCACCTTCTGAGCATATTTTCTAATTTACATAAAACATAATTTCACCACTTCTATGAATTGAATTTCAAAAATAAATGTGACATGTTTGATATCATTAAGTAAAATATTTTTCAATAAGTTTATAATAATTCATGTTGAATACTAACTTTTATCATTTACTTACCATTGTTAAAAGTAAATAGGGTAATTAAATTAAAAATAAAATTATAATTACGCAAAAAAAAATATAATTTTATTTTATATGTTTATTTCAACCAAAACCAACCTGAGGTAAAAAAATATGATCCTTATGGTCATCATTGAATATATTAGGAAATTTATTATTATTTTATTTAATAAAGAGTTAGAAGTGCTAAATTCAATGATTATCAACTAAACAATTATTAATATATCGTTTTACATAAGATAAATTCGACTATAATTTTTTCATAAAAATAAAAAAAAAATCCAAAATAATTGTTTTTTACTTATAATTTTTAGATATAAAATAATTAAATGTATTTATGACACAATGATGATTCAGTAATTACATTATCAATTAATGATTACAATAATTGATATTATAAATATTAAAATAAATGATACATTATGATTCTGATGACATCCATGAATTTTTTATGATAACATTAAATGTTAGGGTGATTAAATTATTATTTTTTTATGTGATAATGTTTTTATTAATTTAATAAAAACAAAATACAAAATAGTGTCAAAATTGAGTTTTTAAAACTAAATCTAAATTATCAATTGATATAATATTTCTAAAAATATAAGGGTAAAAATGGACTTATATAAGAATAGATATATCAAAAAATGATCAACTTGGGGTTCAAATGGATTTATATATTATGTTTATTATCCATTTATCATAATAATACATGAGGAAATGGTAATAGTTATATTGTTGAACAAAGAGATAAATATAAGAGATTGGGTTAATATGGTTACCTAAACATGTCTAAAACTTATTGGTGGAATTTATTTCTAACCATACCCAACTTATATTCAAAATAAATAAATATTGAGACACTATAAACTGAAAATTAATTTATAATAAAATAATATTTTATACATTTCTTAAAATGACCTTCACATCTCTTATAAAAAGGAACCCCACATTCTCTCAAAATCACACCTCCAAAGACATTTGGATTCACAAAACATGGCCCAAATATCCTCCCAACATCCCTCACTTAATCCTAGAGTCATTGTGTTATGTATAAATACATCCTATGGATCCCTTTTAGTCAAATCAAAAAGAAAAAAACCAAAGAGGAGGTAATCATTTTATAACCTCTTTCATTGTTTTTCCACTTTCTCATTCTTTGTTATTTCCATAAAAAATAATAACTCAAGTACCTTATACATACAATGAATTTATTATAAGTATGGAACAACTATACTCATTATTAAAAACAATCTATGAATTATAATGTCACCATGCATGTGAAAGTATGACTTACCGTATCCATGTCGTGTTGTAACTTTTTTATTCAAAACTATGTTATATGGGTGGATATAATGATGAGTAATCTGTATATAAATAATGAAAATAAAATTATAATATCACTGTACAATTAATATATCATCCAATTCCACACATTTTAATCATTAAGGAAATGATATTGTCGCTGGTGTGTGTATATGGCTTACCGTCTCCACGACGCGAGGAGATTCTTTTCCAGGTTCACCATTCAACAATGACTATAAATATATATTTTATTAATAAGTATTTAATATAAGAAATAATAATCCAACTGAATATATATATATATATATATTCATACATATATCTTATTTATTTACATCTCTCCAATATGATATAATAATTGAAACTGTGTTTATGCTTATGTACGGCCTACCGTCTCCATAAATAGTGTTTTCCATTTAATATATATATCAATTTTACATATTTATATTAAAAATATGTACTATATATAAATCAATTTTTATATTTGGGATTTATTTAAATAATGATATAAATGATATGATCAATAATTAAAAGATAAAACACGTACGATAAAGAAAACGAATATTCCCCATAATATTAATTATACTTGGATATCATTATTAAATGGGTTTTATAATGTAATTAATTAATCATGTATGATATAATTAATATTAATATGGTTCTAGAATAATTTTACATCATACATTTCTCATTATAGAGAAGATTTAACGTACCCTCAACAAATGGAAATATCCAGGTAAGGGTTAATTCCTCAATCTCATTATTAACCGAGTTTGTTTATGTGTAAGTATTTTCATGAAAATATTTATTATCCATGTACAAGATTCATAAAATGCATTTAAAAATGATTATTTTAAGGTGCAATTTAACTAAAACATCATTTAAAAAATTTCAAATATTTTTTTCTAATTCATTCTCATTAAAGTCCATGTTTTCAAAATGGTTGTATGGATTTATTTCTATAGACATGATTGTTTTATAATGTTAATTCCTTTAAAAAGTTTCAATTTGGTATGTTTCACTTTGATTAAAAAATATCAATCAAAATAATTCTTTTATAAATTTTTGACGTTTAAATGATTTCACAGAATGGGTTATTTCTCTCAAAAAGATTTACTGATAATTTTCAATTACGTTAACATTCTGTACTGAAAATTATTTATAATTAAGGATGATTTATTATAATAAAATCATCCATATTTTATTGATTTATTTTTGATATGTTTGATTGTGGATGTGCTAATTTAATACCTTACATGGTTTACAGCTGAAGTATTGACAGTTCATTTTCTAGTTTTAATACAACTGTTTATGTTTTGCTTCAACATTTTCTCATGTGGAATGTAGTGGAATTAGTATGTGTCGGGTGGGTCCCTCTATAGCACATCAAAGCATTATTACTTCTCATGAGACATTCTAGTGCATTGTCATAAGTTATTGAAAAAAATTATTTTTTTCATGGCATAAGCCCTTGATTATGTGTTAATGATGTGTGGTGTCAGGAATTCCCTCCTTATGAAATTAATTATTACATGTGAATATTATACCAGAAGAATATCCACATGCAGGTTTATATGGTATGTTTTGATTTATTTTATACATATTATGTTAATGTTTAGGTTTTAATGGATTTTTTATTACAAATACTACCATAATATTATTTATCTTCTGTGAAATTGTTAACCCTTATTGAGCATATGATCTCATCTGTTTCTTGTTTTTTATTTACTATGATTTGATGAAGGTTATTATGTTTTATATGTAGTGTTAAGATAGGGGAATAAAGGTGTTCTTAATAAAATATTTATTTTGTGGTGTATGTTTTAATGTGTATTGTAAGGTTCATTTTTTAATATATTTTCCAAGTCTACTAAATTGATCGGTCCATTGGGACATGATTCTTTATAATCATGACAATGTATTAAAATAATGCACTGACACTGAGCTTCTGTGGTAGGGGCATTACAATTTGTACAAGATGAAGTCTAGTATAAAACATGGAACTAGATTTAGAAAAACTATTATTAAAGAACATTACCCTAAGATAGAATTTAAGGATTAGTATTGATGAACATCCTTGAATTTTGGTAATGTAGAAATTTTTTTCATTTTCCCACAATTACATCACATTCTTGATATGAGCAGGTATAGGCGACTCTGGAACAGATGTACCTATGAGTGAAAACACCGACAAGCTGTTTCGGGCATGACCTGAGGTATCTTGGTAAACTACAATATGCCTTGCTATAGTCATGGTTACGACACTCTCAGAGGATATGATTAGAATATTTTACATTTTCTTTACAAGTTATTATAAATGATTCAGGAGTAAATACATTATCAATGAAACAATTTTTTTAAGATTATAGATTATGTTCATAGTATATTCAATTTAAATTATGTATTTTACAAGTTTTTATTAATGCATTTCTATTCATAAAGTATACTACTGTATTCCATTATATATAAATGGTTCCAAGTAGACGGAATGAAAACCTCAACTATACACATGATGCAACGATTAAGAGAGATTATATTTTTCATGGTATTAATCCATCATTTCTAAGAGAAGTTGTCTCCCATGTATTGTCAACATATGAAGAAATAGTATCATGTGTTAATAAGATATGTAATGAATTCTCAAAGTCCTGTGACTTTGAAGGGAAGCCTGAGATGAAAATGATAGTAGAGAGAAAGATAGATAAAGGGAAGTGGGGAAAAAAGGATATTCCCATATGTGATAACTATAGAAAGAATCTTGTTGATAAATTTTGGAAGGGAATGAGAATTTTTTTATTATTGTGGGGAAAAAGGACACAAAGTATGTGTTTGAAGGGTAAGAAAAAGGTTTCAAATGTTTAATACGTCAACTGCAAGGAGTTGTGACACTACATGAATCAATGTCCGAATCATTATAGAATTCCATAAAAGATGATATTGGACAATAATCTAGTAATGATACTATCACAAATGAAGTGGAATTACTAGTGTTCTTATGATGTTATCAAAAAAATTATTTATTTGAGTGTTGAATCAATGATGTACTGGTTATATGAATTATTGAAATAAATAATGATCGTATTACAATACTATTTCATTTCATTGATGATTTGAGTTTTTATGGTTCTAGGAAATGTCACTCAATAAAAATTTAAACATTTATGAAAATACATGGTTGAAGGAATGATAAACAATAATATGGTTCTAATACTGAGGTAGTGAGGTTGGAATAAGATATGATTGATTTAGATAAATTATATTTGATATTCATGACTACTTTGAAACTAATTAGTTGTTTGTTTAATCAATTATTGTTTGAGTTTAAATTATTTTTGGATATTAGGTTCATATCAAGTATTCTATAAGGAAAATGGGAGCATGAATGTAATAAAAAAGGTTTTATGGCAATTCAGGTTTTTACCATGTTTTAAAAGAATACATTATGAAGGTATTCACAAGTTATTAAGTGGAAGAAATATATTTATTGTGTTTATCTTCTTTATAAATTATTTGAAGATGAGTTTGGGAAGAAGTATTTATTATTTATATAAATGTTACAATAGATTATGATTGTCATTTGATACTATTATTAGAGATAAAGCATTTGTTATGATTATTTTTGGATTGTTATAAAAAGGACAACCCAGAGGTCCTCTGACAACCCGTCGCGTCCAACAAGGCCACGAGACATGAACCCACGACCGAAGGGTGACAATGGGGCATCACCTACCGTTAACCTATGTGATGTCCTTCTTTGTATAGTGTCTTTTTAAATATTCTGAAAAATTTATTATAAATCTATTATTATTTGAACCCTATACGATTTGGATAAATATAATATTTTTGAATTATATTATCTTTTAGAGTGAAAGGTGAGTTTGTGGGGGGAATTAGTTGAAAGACGAAACTCTACTAGTCATGTATATTTTTTCCATCTTATTCTATGAATAAGTTAATTTTTATTATTTAGGGAGGTTATCTTAAAACAAAAAATGTTTTATCATAATACCTTATGCTTTTTTATGTTTATGATATTTTCAATCAACATAGATTGATGGATTTTAGGCCCTCAATTATACACTTGTTTGTGACTGATTAAGTCATTCACTCACTATGAATATTTAAGTTTTTCAAAAAATTATGTGTCTATAATTTCCACCAATGTTCTCCTCATCGAGATCATAATTTGGTGGTGACTTTTTTAGTTTTCTTTACCTCTTAGTAAGAATAAATTTTATTAACCCAATTTTCGATGTGGGTTTTCCACATAGGTATTTTTCTATTTTTAACCTTTTATTTTCTAATAACATCTTTAAATTGTGAGGAATAAATTTATTAATGGATTTGAGAATGTAACACCCCAATATTTCATAGTACATTATTTCTTTAATGTAATTTAATAACATTCACTACACGTAATACAGTGTTTGAGCGCACCGCAACTTCTAAACTAGCAATTCAAAAAGCAATTATGAATATAATTAACTGAATATTGAATTTTATATACTCTATTTAACTTTAGAATCCATATTATGTGTACCATAGATATAATATATGAACAAATTCAATTTTTTCAGTTAAAAGAAGTAATTTTCAAAAAATTATATTTTACCGACGTTTAATGGAGAACCCATTTTATAACATATTTATCACACTTTTAAATATTAAATTTAATGAAGTTAAATTCTTCTTTTGAAGAGTGAAATAAAAATTTATTTTTGATATATTTGTTTTACTTTTTTGATAACTTGCTTATTTCGATGAATAGTGAAAATACTAAATTTTAACAGAAAACAATTTTTTTAATTGAGATATTTTATATTTTAAAATAATGCATTTGAATGGTTTGAAGTATATTTACAATATATTTTTATCATTTAATTCAATATAGTTCATTATAAGTAATTTCACATTTAGATTTGATATAAACACATGTCAATCTTTTGATAGTGTTTACTTTTTAAAAAACCATTTCTTTTAGTTTTGACAAAGGGAAATAATTTTAAATTAATTAATGAAACCTTTTTGATTTTTATTTGGTAAAATATAATTCATTTTTTAATTCGGAATATCAAAATTATCTTCGAGTTAATTTTTGGTATTTTTCTGAAATCATTAATTTTTTTTGATGAATAGTGAAAAACATTATGTTATCTTTTAAAACCAACGTTGAATTTAAAAAATTATTTATATTTCCTATTATTAGTCAATAAATATATATAATACCTATATATGTTTAATGTAATTTAGTGGAGTCAATTTATAATAAAAATATGTCTTTAAAATTTTATTGAACTTTTTAAAGTCCTTCACCCACCATCTAGACACATTTACAAATTTGCATAAAACATAATTTTACCACCTCTATGAATTAAATATAAAAAATTTGAGAGAAACAGTTGATATTAGAATGTAAAATATGGTCCAATAAGATGAAAATAATTTCCTATGAATAGTATCTTTCGACTTTTATTTACCAGAGTTAAAAGTAAAAAGTGTAATTGAAGGTAAAAATGATATTATAATTACCCTAACTCATGTCCTAATTTTATTCAATAAATGTATGTCAACCAAAAACAATATTAGGAATAAAATAGGATTTTATTGGTCTACATGGATTATATTAGGAAATTTATTATTATTTCATATAAAGAAGAGTTAAATGTGATACATTCAATGTTTAATAACTAAAACATTTTTAAAATATGTTTATACATTAGATAAATTCGACTATAAATACTACTAGAATTATAATAATATTTTCTACAAAATGTAATTTTATTTATAATTTTTAGTTTTCATATAACAAAATTAATTTATGATAGAATTATGATATATTAATTACATTATAAATGAATGATTATAATAATTGATATTATAAATATAAAAATAAATTTACATTGAAGTTTTTGATGACATAAACAAAATATCGAGATTTAGATGACATGTTAGGGTTGATTATTATTTTTTAAATTTATAATGTTGTTATAAATTTAATAGAAACAAAAAACCAAATAGCTTCAAAATTTTCATGATTGTGTTTTTAAAAATAATACAATATTATTGGTTGATATAATATTTCAAAAATTTTAATTTTTTGAAAAAATATGTAGACAAGATTAGATATATCATTAATGAACCACTTTTGGATATGTTGAGTTTTACAGTACGTTTATTAACCCTTTTATTATAATAATACAAATGGACATGGTAAAAGTCCAACTATTTAACTAAGATCTATATCTAAAAGATATGGTTAATATAGTGACCTAAAAATGTCTAAATCCTATTGGGGGAAGGTATTTAGACCCATCCCCATCATAGCTTCAAAATATATCAATTTTGATCCTTGAAAAAAGGAATGAATTTTATAATAAAATAATATTTCAAACTTTTCCTAAATTGACCCTCACCTCTCTTATAAAGGTTACTTCAACTTCACTCAATGTCACACATCCCAACCAATTTGGATTGGCCAAACCCTTTCCAAAACTCCTCTTAACTTACCTCACATCAACCGGGTGGCATTACAATGAGTATAGAGGCCACTTATATATCACTTTTGTAAAAATAAAATAAAAAGATTCACATCAGAGGTAATTATTTTAGCACATCTTTCAATGTTCTTTTCTTCTTCCACATTTTTTTCTTAGTTATTTCCATACCAAAATAATTATTCATGTACCTTTTATATATTATTATGTTATTATTATTATGGTAAAACCATACTCATTATTCTATCCATACTATGAATGATAATGTCATCATGCGTGTATACATACGACATACCACCTCCACATCGTGGTGTAATTTGTTATTCAACACTATATTATTTGGGTTGATATAATGATGTGTAATATGTATATAAATAAAAAAAATAACATTCTAATATCTTCTTAAAATTTATATACCAGTATATTCCACACCTTTTAATCATTAAGGAAATGATATCGTCACTGATGTGTACGTGCAACTTTCTATATCCATGATGATATGAGTTTAATTTACAGGTGAACCATTCAATGATGATTATAAAAATAGTTTTTATTAATAAGGAAGTAAAATATTACTTAATAAATCTACTAGATATATATATGTGTTTGTGTTCTTGTGTGTTTTTGTAAGTATGTATATATGTACTTACATTTATCTTATTCACTTACTTTTGTTCAGTATGATATGAAAATAGAAACAAGGATTATGCGTAAGTATGGCCTACCATATCTATATATGGTGTTTTCAATTTCATATATCTATATATTATACATATTTATATTTTAATTTTATATTATAAATAAAACATATTTTATATTATGGAGGTATTTAAATCATGATCTAAATGATACAATCAATAATAACAAATTAAAATACACACGATAAAGAAAGTAATTATTATCTGATATGTTAATATAACATGTAAATAATTATTAAATGGGTAGTATAAGTCAAAAATGAATCATTTACGATATAATAAATAATAACATGGTTATAGTTTAATTTAATAACATACTATGGTCATTATACAGAAAGATAAATGTACCATCGACCCAGGAATGTGAAGGTAAGGGTTAATTCCTAAATCTCATTATTATCTTTGATTGGTTATATGTATGTTTTTTCTGTGAAACATTAAATAACCACGTCCATGATTCATAAAAGACATTTAAAAATAAATGTTTTATGGTACTCTTTAACTAAAACATCATTTTAAATGTTTTAAATATATATTCTACTAAATCATTATAATAAATGTCCATGTTTTCAAAATGGTTTTAAGGATTAATTTAAATATACATGAATTTTTAAAAAATTTAATTACCTTATAATGTTTTAAAGTCTTATGGAACAGTTTTATTGGAAAATAAATTTTAAAAATACTTCATTTATAAATATGTATCTTTTTAATGATTTCACCAAAAGGGTTATTTCTCTCAAAAAGTTTTACTCGCCATTTTCACCTATTTCTACATTTTTATTGGATATTATTATTGGTTAAGGTTGATTTATTATAATAAAATATTACATATTATATGTAATGAGTTATGATATTTTTGACGATGGATGTTCTATTTTTATACCCTTCATGGATTATGGTTTATTAATTGACATTTCATAAGCTACTTTTAATATGAATGATTATGTTATGTTTCTAAATTATAAAACGAGGAATGAAGTTGGCTTAGTATGTATGGGTTGTGCCCACAAAATCCCCTCGATGCATCAATTAGTATCATGAGAAGAACTACTCTCATGGCACAAGGCCTTGACATAAATTTTATTTCTAGTCTTGGCATGAGGTATAGACTCTGTGGTAATGATTTCTGGATTTTGGCATTCCCTCATTATTTAAATAATAATTACAAGTGATTATTCGACTTGTCAAATATCCACGTGTGTGTTTATAGTGTATGGATTGATTTATTTTCCCATATTATTTTAATTTTTATGTTTAAAAACATGTTGTTTTTAATTCACATATGGCCTTAAATGATTATAGATTCTACTAAATTATTTACATTTAATGAGCATCTGAGATCACCCCATTCATATGTTTTGTTTTCCCCAGATTCCAAGAAATGTATTATGATTTATATGCAGGGTTAAGCATGGCTAATAATGCCATTATCAACAGATTATATATGTTGTGTTTTATATATTAATGTGTAATGTAATGTTCATGTATGTCATCTGTTTTCCAAGACTACTAAACTGGTCAATCGTTCGGGACATATTTCATAGTAATCATGCCAATGTATTATAATAATGCATAGTCTCCAGGATTCTAGGGTTAGGGAATTACATATAATGATTGAATATATTATTGAAATAGTATACGTTGTATCAAATAATGGATATATGATAGAGGACAACATAAATATGATACCTCTTGTAGTAACTAACCCTACACTAGATATCTCTAGTGAAAAATATGTGAGTTATAGACAACATGTATCAGATCCCCTATTATCATTTAATTATATTTAACATCCCCGATGAAAAATTGACAAGACCATCCACCATTGGAAGAATTAAAATAATCCTAAAATCCAATGTTGTAAATGGATAAAAAATTATTTCCATAATAAATCCATTATAAATAAAACATATGAATGAATAATTGATCACAACGATAAAATTTATTCAGATTGCCTAAAAAATTATTCATGGGATGATCAGATATTCAACATTAATAGGTAAAAACCTACTAGTTCACTAATATATTCCATGAAACTATTCTTCATGTTAACTAGATTCCTTTTATCTTCCTTTTATAGATTAAATACACACGCTAACTAAATACTAAACATACCAATGAAACACACAGACTTCTTCTAATAAATTTTTATACCTTTATAATATCCTCTTTATTGACTACTTACATAAAAGTCTTATTTAACATGAAATATCTCATAGAATAAATATAAAACCTCAACCATATCTCAATCCTTTGACATTTATTCTTATTATTCATTAATATCATATTTTCCTAATGCACAAAATCAATAATGTGAATGTAATACTCCATAATATTACATTACCACTTTTCAAAGGTAACAAACAATCGAGTTGTCACCACACATAACATATTATTAAAAATAGTATAGATGATGTATATATTCAATGAAACCCAAGTAATATCATAATGTTGCTTATCATTAAAAATGGTCTCCCACCATATAATTTTTTTTCTATAAAACATGAATGTTGAAAAATCCACCATAGAGTCCTTAAGAGACATTAGGATGTTAAAGACTCATAAAATATTTTCAATACACTCTTCATTTTCATAGTTTATTTTGATATTGTATAATATGGGTGCACTTTTCTTGGAGAACATAGAGACATGAGCATCCATCCATCTAGGGTTCCAAAAACCCTCTTGAACTGGAGTGTGAGGAATCAATATTAATGATTCCATTAATGATGTTCTTATTGGAGGAATCACCAATGGGATGCTATAATATCATAAGTATGGATTTGGAATAGTATTTCTATGAGGCATATTATAAATAATAGGAACCAGAAGTCATCTGTCTTAATAAAAATTACAAAATCAATGTAATATCATAATGATTCCATATTTATCTAATTAATCACTATAAATTTAAAGAATTATGATTTCATTAATTTATTTTAAAAAAAAATTGAATCACACTAGACTATTTAAATATAATACATGCATTTTTTATTATAATAATAACAAATTCCATGTAATAATATTTAAATAAATCCTATACCACCCTTGGTAACTTGGGATAAATCATGTGTCTGAGCTGGCCAAGAAATCTACCACACATATTACCATAATTAAGAATATCATGGCTACAATAAAACAATGACACTAAAATAATAATAATTAGTACCATATCACATATATTTGGGAATTACCATAGAAACCATTCTGTAAACTCCCTAGTGAAACCAAAGAGTAACCATATGAGGTTCCCTAGCATGGTGTGATGATAAATGGAAAGAAAATTATCATTTACATTTGATTATGAAAATGTTAACATAACAGAAGAGATGAAGTAAGTATCCATGAGAGATATAAATCTGATCTGATCCATGTAAAATAGAAATAGTAAAATATGGGAAGTCAAATAAGAAATAATGTTACCAAAAGTCACATTAAAAATATAACCTTATGAAGAGTATGATGATATGATCAGATGAAAAGTTACATAATAACCTTATATTAACCTGGTTTTTTTTAAAATATACATTTTCCTAAAAGTAAATGTAGGATTTGAGAAAAATCCCAGTATTATTTCACCAACTTATCAAAACAATGTATAATAAAAAAAATTCATAAAATCATTAATTTTGTTTCAAATAATTTTCATATGATAATACCATTTCATATATCATATGTTAATTTTTTTAAAAAAACCTTTACACAAAAAAATAATGTAATATAGAATTAATTTATGATAAATAATGAATGAATAATCAATACAAACCAGGGATACAACATATGAAATAAATGTGTGAATATAAATATGAAATAAATAATTACATAATAATCTAATAATAATTAAAAAATAATTCAATTTTTTCTTAAAACTATTGGGATACATTTCTGACAAGGAATAATATGACCAATCTATACCAATTTAGGACCCAATCAGTATTATATATAGTGTAATTACAGACACATATTTGAATCACAAAAAAAATATTGGAATCACACACAATAAAGTATCAACTCGAATACCATCTATCCAAATATTATCAATGTTATAATTGTTTCAAAGTCTATTAAAAATAATTGTTTTCAATTTTGAAATCATATAAAAATAATATAAAATATGCTTTTATTCTTTATGCAAAATTTTTTAGATAAAACAACCATGGAAGCATTCTATCGAACACATTTTGATCAAAACAACCTACATAGAAAAAATCATTAAAATAAGAATCATGTATCATAAATCTTTGATGATTACAATTAAAACAATTTCATTGAACAGAACATGTTTATTTATAAGAACATATTGTAACTCATGAATTAGAACACCTTTTTTAGAGACAGTAACGTAAAAAATAGTGGGAAAAATAATTACCAATGAACATATATATTGTTAATTAATATATGGAGAACACATGATACTAGATCCATATTATTAAAAACCCTTTAATCCTTATAATGTTTACATCCATATCTATATTGGGTTCATACAATATAAGGGTAGAAGTTATCTAGAAAGTTTCTTTGGAAGTAAGAGGAAACTATTCCAAAAAAATACATAACATGAGGGATTCCTATATAACTAAAAAAAATTCTATTATTACTTTATTATAATTCCTTATTTATATGGTGAATGATTAGTTTCATGAAAATATGAATTTCGGGAATATTTTTCATTAATATGATCATGTGGAGATGAGTCATTTTTAACATTTTTAGTTATTAGAGAAATTATAATGGTTAGGATTAACATTTAATATAAATATAAACAAACCATGTGTAGCTCATATTTCTATAAAATACAGGATACATGGTCTCATTGGATAACCACATGTTTTTGTAATCCCATTCACAAAATATGTGGAACACCAGAAAAGTATCTCAATCCCTCATTGTATTACTTAGATATATGCCCAATAAGTTTCTCCATACAAATTATATATATCTCCTCTATAAAATCATTGATCTACAAAAAATAATTTCCAAACTTTTTTCATTAACCTTGAACCTACTATGTCTCATACCCATCTTCCCCAATAAATCCACATTTTCTTGCCCATTATCTCAAAAACCAATAGCATTTCTTAAATTACATTTAAAAAAATATAAAATCATTATTGAGATATAGTGGGCCTAATATCACATTTTCCAACTTTTATAAAAAGTATTAATCCCCTTAACTCTCTATAGTATAGACTAAATAAATAACATATTGAATTTATAATCAATTATTACCTATAAGACAGATGACTACATCTACTGTGTAGTGTTGAATTTATTAAAAATATATAGATAATATTTTGTAATCATTAAAATTAGTTTGAAATGGGTATATACATGAACCTATTATATTGGAAAGATAAAATGAAACATGATCTTCAATCGAAGCATTTCAAATAAAAAAATTGATGTATATTAACATGTCTTAGTTTTTATCACCAAATAATATAATATTATTATCTTATTCTTCCAAAACACTATTGAAATATTTTTTGTCTTCCTCTCAAAACTATTTCCCTCTTTTTTATCATATATAATAATAATTCATTCCTTATTTTAATAAAAAATTAATATTACACTTATTTTAATTTCTCTCCATCAATTAAATGATATGTTTTATCTATTTTCAAAAAATTGAAGGATAAATAATTATTATACAATAATATCATCCAATATAATTAGGATCGTATATAATTTATTTCAACTATAAACCCATACTAGGAATTTTTTTTAACATTATTAATTAGATTCATAAAAAAGAAATTTATTACTCATATTCTCCCATTAATAACACATTTTCATTAATTCAAACAAATTCCATATACATAATCATTAATTTTTACGTTTAAATATTCAATTAACAAATTATTTCTATGTGCGAATTTAAAAAATAACAATGATCTTCACTATATAAAAAATTTCAACTATATTTAAAAAAATAATAATAATCCACCAGAATGATAATTCATTAAAGATGAAATACTATAATCATTTAGTTTATGTATTATTAATTTGATTATTTCATGACATGGTTCTCAGAAAAAAAATTATTAGAATATTAAATTTCCACAAAAAACATTCACTTTTTCTTTTCCATCATATTCATAATTCAGACATATCTATCTAAATTCAAAAAAAATATAATGTATTTTTTAATTCATGAATGATGTCATATAAAATAAAAAACATCCATAACATTTTATATATCCCATTCACCATGGAATTACCTTTAGAATATCAAATCTATAATCAACTAAACATTGTGGTATATGTATTTTATCTAGATATATATATTTTCTATTAATAATTATGTTAGATCAAAATTAATATACAGATAGATAATTACAACAGGGTTCAATCTATATGTTTAAGAAAAGTTTACTTTTTAATCATAAAGGAATCATAGTTCTACAAGATTAAACAAAATATATTCACAATATCTCTTTAGTATTTATATAATAATCAGACTCCATCGGGGGGTCTAATGAAAGACATATCCAAATCCTGTGGATTCTCATATGTAGGTTCACATGTATTAATCAAAAAATGATTCTATCTAAATAGTGCATTAAATCATACTCTATAATACATGGTAAGGTAATCAATATTCAATCATGTTCATCATAGAAATGATTATATTAGTGTAATCAAACATAAATCATAATCAAAATGGTTTTGATAAATCTGAATATTACTAAAGTAGTTATTCTATCATAATATGTATAAAATCATAATCAAATTAATGAGTATTTACGGATAAATATAGATTAAAAAATTGTATTGTAATAAAATATAATAAGATATAAAATACAAATGGAATGATAAATATAAAAATATTTATATTCTATTAAATGTAATTGATATGAATGAAAAATTATGACCTAAGAAATTAAAAATAATAGAAAATTTTTTATACAAAAAAACGTTTTTCAAGTAACCGTGGATAAAGGTACCAAGTTTTATAATAAAAGAATATTTGACATTCTATTACAGAGAAAATACCTCGATACAATGTTCAGTTTATGTCACTAAAAATTTAAGACCTCCATAAAATTAATTTATTCTCTACCTCACTATCCTCATGAGTCCTCGACACAATGATTAGTTCTGTGTTGCTATCCCCGTAATCCCTCAATCATATGGTGGTCTGTATTTTTGTCTTACTCATTATAGAAGCCCTCGATCAAATTCATATAATCATTCACATAAATAATTTATAAACTCAAAAAGGTTACGATAACAATGAAAAAGATGTTTACTCCTGTCAAATATAGATCTCTTTCACTGTAGAAAAATACACAGAGTTTATCAGCAAGTGTGATTCAACACTGGTTGAAAAATCATTAAATGATTGGTTATTTATAAGAAATCCACCAATGATCATATTGATCCTACATAAATCATCATTTCTCAGATATTTTTCTATAGACATGGACACCTGGAACTCCAATAGTCATATTATAACAGAAAACACAACATCGTTTTTCATTAAACATATTACAATAGAATACCTAAAATCATTTCTATTTATATCATTTTTTTGTGAAATGTATTATATTATGGTAGAATATGTTTTCCATGTTCATAAATTCACCTTTATTCAGTCTGATAGATTTACATACAATAATTTATTAAGAGTATTTTTATGATTATGAATCAGATGATATCAGTTCTAATGTAAAAAACTGATTAAAAATATTCAGTATGTATATAAAAGAATATCCTTTAAATATGATTCAATAATGTGAATCCAATTATTATCAGATATATTCCCATTATAATAATTTTAGTTAACATAATATATTCCTTCATGAATACATTCAAATAAACTCTATGTATTGAATATAATTATGTTTTCTAAAAAAATAAATAAAAATAATTTTTTATGAAATAATTAGATAATTTTTTATGTATGTATGATTTTTGGGATTTACAAAAAAAATGAATTAAAAGGTCAAAAATATACATTTGAAACAATAATATCCCATTTTTTATAAGAAAAATCAACATGACATATGTATAAAATAACATTGAAAAACATAATTCCATTATAATTTAGGTACATAAGATTTAGAATTAAAACATTAAAACATATATTCCCCCTGAGATTACAACTCTTTTGAATATAATACTGAATATGGATAACTCCACTTTATGATAATAACATTTCCTAAGGATCATATTATCTTATTATAATGTATATTTTCCCATTTATAATATTCATTCCCATTACATAATTTTCTCCCCCTTTCTATAAATTTATCCCACGTTATGATTTTTAAAAACGAATGGGGAAGAGTCGTGTAATTCCATAAAATCGTAGAGAATGTAATATATGAAACACAATAATAAGGTACTTTTTTATCTAAAATAAACAAAATAAAATTCTACCCAAAATAATTTGGAAAACATTCAAACATATTTTATGATAAATGATACTGTCCTTCCATGAAAGTGTAAATCACATAACCCAAACAATATTTTTTAGAAAATTAATCATTAATTCACATAAAATATATGATAATATTTTTCAACACATAAACACATTCTCATCTAATTCATCCTTTTTGATAAGATAATCCAAAAACTTGTTTATTTTTCATTACCATGTATCCATTCCTCATATATTAGGATTCTTTCAATTTTTTCCTTCACCTTTTCTTCTTTAAATTGAATCTTTTTTTCAAACTGATTATTATGATATACCAAAGAATTGACAATTCCCATGAGATCAACTTTATGACTCTTAAAATAATCAATATCATCGTTATAGTTATTGAATATTGATATATCATAAATGAGATGTTATACACATGTTTGTAAATATGAGATATTCCAAGTTTTATTCCCTGATGTACTTCTAAACTACACAATGTATTTAGCTCTGATGATGATGGTTTTTTGTAATGGCTCGGACCTCTCTATTTTATTCATTTTTTAAATGTGATATTGAATGTGTTCCGTGAGGTCTGGGTGACTTGGGGGTGTGTTTGGGTGGCTTTTATGGAATGCTAAAGTGTAATAGCTTTCTTACGGTTGGCACACGCTTTGCCTAAACCATGCAGCCAAATCGTGCAAGGTTGGTTTTAGAGGTAGTGGCTAACAGATGGTTAGTGCACGATATGCCTAATTGTTCCAACTAACCATGCATGGAGGGGTTGTTGACGAAAAACTTAATGCATTGTTAGCACATGGTTTGTTAAACTATGCGGACTAACCATGCGAGCACTTAATGTGAGATCCTAAAATTGGGGATCTAAATCATTTTTCCTTTAGTCACCCCGTTTAGGCCCCTACGAAGCCTTAACTCGGTATTTCCTTTCCATGGAGGTGGAAGAACCTCTCCCAAGCATTGTGGAGGCTTCTATTCAGAAATCAAAGCCGATTTCTTGAGGTATGTGGTCATTCTTCCACGTTCTTGTTTGATTTCCTAGATCTACATAGATCTACTCCTCCTCTTCTCTTGTCTTCTTAGATCTAAGCCCATTATGGTTAGATATAGGTTTTTGGATGTCAAAAATGACGATCTTGGGTCTTGTTTGTGTTAGTATAGGAGATCTAAAGAGGATTCATGGAGAATCGACCCGGTTTCTTGAGTGTTCCTTGACCGTTGAGGTAGGTGATTTTTGGATTCTCTATTTGTTAATGTGAAATCGTAGAGATACCATGATTTAGCCCCATGGATAACAATGGAATTGACCAAATTAAATATTTGAACCGGATTACGAAATTTCTCTCAACGTATGTTGTTAACTCGTATTTTCTAGATAGTATGATATTTTGGCCTTGCTTTTTATCATGTTTTTCTTGATGAATTCTTAAAGAACGTAAAGCCGGAATTAATTGATAATTAATTGGCTAAAAATAATGAGGATTGAAAAATAATTTGGTTCTTGTGGTAATTTTATTTTGATTATGTTGGCATAGTAAGCATGTATAATCCTTGTAATATAGAACTATTTCGGTTCATTATTTTGGAACCCACAAGTTGAATATGTTAATTCACGATGGATTTATGAACTTGATTGATTGAATTCCTTAAAGGGTTCTGAGTTACCCTCTATTTGTGAATTAGGGACGAGATCCCAATTGATGTAATGTGTTGTTTTCCTGCTTCTTGTGTTGTAATGTGACCCTGGGAGGGTGTTTTGATTTGTGGAGGCAAAGAGTTCTTGTGGATGTGGTTGTGGATGAAGCCTAGAGTGGCAAGAAGCATCAGTTTATGAATGTGGGTGTCGGGGAGGACACTAGGGATGATGGTATGGAATGGATTTGTTGGCTGAATGTTTTGTGGTTTGATTGGTTGTTATCTTCTTTACATTTCCCCCACTGCACAAGGCATCTGGTTTTTCTTACCCTTCTTCCGAAAGGGGTGAATACACGCGAGGTATTCCACGTGCTTTCCGTGTTTAGCCTCTCGAGGGAAAATGGGACTATGCACTTTCTATAGGCGGTAAAGACTTTACTAGTAGCATATCTACCCATAGTGTTGATCCCCCTTGTGTTTAGTCACTTAGGATGCTTTTCAAGAATTCCGGGGAATATGTGAATGTAATTCTGAAATGAATGTTAGATTAAATGATGATAATCCATGGGGATGAGATGCTATAATTTAATGGTGATGTTGTAACAGTAACGGTATAGTAAATAATGAATGTGATTCCAAGAACGTTAAAATATGGTTTTTTTTCATGGTTAATTAATGTGAAAATAATTAATTAACGTAATTTGGAATTGATGACAAAGGGAGTGAAGTAACCTAATGAAGTTCTTTTACGGGTTGTGTTCTTAAAGGATGCCTAGTGTCACAACCTGATCCTACTTGGGCTCGAGCCTCAACTACCCCTAGCCTACCTCCATAGGCCAGGGGTTGGTGACAAGCGCCGAAGGATAACAACTTGGGAAGGCCTTTTCCTGAGTACCTGTACATACACACATGCAGCGCACTCAATGAAAAAGTGCAGAGTAAAAGAAAATACAAAAAAAGAAAAGGGAAACTGCTATATATAAACCAAAAAAGTGCATCGAACTCTAACAGTACGAAGAAAAAGTTGAAAGTAAACTGAAATGAAAAGGGGAAAATCATGCGCCCAACCAGAAAAGCGTCACATCCTGGCAACTGGTGAACAAAATGTAAACACATGGGAGATTCCCACACCTGGAACCAGACTACGACCATCACACGCGTTCCAAGCTCCTGAACTCCCGTGCTCCACGGATGTCACGACCAACCTATCTGTTGAATGCAAGGGCACACCATGTACGAGCAAAGACCAAGTAGGGGTGAGTATAAAAATACTCTATAGGATACCCCGAAGGCTCGAGGGAGCAAGAAAGGACGTACTGAAGGGTGAGAAGTAGATCGAACAGGGAAATTATAGGAGTACAACCGAGAGTGCAGTAAGAGTAACCTTAGAGAGTCTAGCTCAACCCAACAAGAGGAAAGAAGGTATTCTCATCCATACACAAGGAGATGGAAACTGTGAGAATATGAACTCCCCGTCGAGTCTTCGCTACCTATTGAAGGAGAGTAGACTCATCCAACCATGAGAATCTAGACACAGAAAGCACGTGGCATACCCCACGCGTCTTCACCTCTCCTGGAGGGAGAGTAACCAAGACCAAGAAGAGTGTACTAGAACAAGGTATATAAATATACCTATGCTCAATCAACATGATCGAACACGGTCATACAGGGATCTCCATCCCATAGCTCAGCCCAAGAAATCGACTTTCCAACAGTCCCAAAAGTAACACCATTGATGCCTAGCATCCCGCACATCTGCCCCAAACTGCAAGTCAAGGGGCTCAAATCACTGCACCATTACACTATCCTCTTTTGGAGTCACTGACTTGCCCACATGGTTTTAGTTTTCATCACAAGGACGTGTCTCGGTGGGGAAAGTGCCCCTCGTACTTGAGAGTTATAGGTGAAGTCAAAACACACCTTGTCACTATCACACAATCGAGAGGTCTGCTCAAAGTCAAAGTCATCACATCACTTAATCGTACAATCCAAAGGTCCTTCTCCAGTAGTCAAAGAGAAAAGCCATAGACTATCCTAGATGAAAGGACTGAGTCTGAAATGCCAATAGGTGACCCACTACACCACCCTTCTGGAGGGTAATTCATAGTAAGATATCGGGTGACCCACTGCCTAGCCCTGCTGGAGGGTAAACCCTAATATATCATCAGGAAACCAACTACCCAGCCCTGCTAGAGGGTAAACTTGGAATAAGCCATCAGGTGACCTACTACCCAGCCCTTCTGGAGGGATGACCTGGATGAAGTCAATGGGTGACCCACTGCCCATCTCAGCTAGAAGGAAAACATGGAACAAGTCAACATGGGACCCACTGCCTAGCCCTGCTGAAGGGTAAACCTGAATCAAGACGACGACTGACCCACTGCCCAGCCCTATGGGAGGGTAGACCCTCAAGTGTCATCGGGTGACCCATTGACTAGTCTCTGCTAGAGGGTAAACCCTGAGAAGTCAATGAGCAACTCACTTCCCAGCCCTACTAGAGGGTAAACCCGGATCTTCTCTGGCCAAATCTACTAGATTTTATTACCCTGGCCATCCGACCACGGAGTGGGTACAACACAACCACCCAACTCCAGAAACCCACTTAATAGAGGTTCAGTGCAGGTTCCATTACTCGGTATCACTAGCACTGCTACCGGGCAAACAATCGAGAATAAAAATAGGGTAAAATCAACCCTCCTAGTCAACAAACATGAACCGAGGGACCCTCTACATCACAAGGGATCCAAAGTACGTAAAGCAGAACACGACACACACACGGAGCCCACACGACGTGTGACCCCAATTCAACCCCTACCAGGCGCACAAACATTCTCATGTACAACCATCCACATGTACCTCCCAGCGTTCTCGAATTCTCCCAAAGTATACCACGTCTCCAGCCTAATGGCTAACATGCACACAACACTCATCGTCAATGCGAAGGCGTAAGTGTAACAACTCCAACATTCCACGTCAACGGTTGTGGCACAACCAACCCCATATCTTTAAACACCAACATCACTCTCCCTGGAGTGAACGCGATCAGAAGCCAAGGGTCTCCTACCAACATGATAGAATAACCGCCATCGGTACACCTTTCATATTTACACATTTAATAAGATCATGTTTGAGGCTCCGCTCACCTGAACAGATTACACCTTTGTAATCCTCGTGGAAAAACATGCGATATAAACTACTTACTTGCATCTAATGGATATCCGATGGAAAAGTCACCAACACTGCCTTATGCTAGAACGATGTCCCGTGATCCCTCGCCTCGGCCCAGAAAATAGTCGGGCGTATCGCACCATTGTGATCCCCTCGAGAACGCACGTCAAAAAAGACTACTCACTTGAGCACAACAGATATCCGGAGAAAAAGATGCATTCCGGCTCACTGCACACGAGCAGTGCTACGTGGGACCCACATCCCAGTTCGGAATCACAAATAAGGGATTGCACCGTTGTGATCCTCTTGAAAAAGTACACAAGATGGACTATTCACTTGTCCAAAATGGATGCCCGGTGATAAAGCTAGAAATCACCGTCAACACCCAAAACGGCCCTCAAAGGGCCCGCACCAGCATGCTGAATTAGAGCGGGTGGATTTTACCATTGCAATTCCATTGAAAAAACACCCAACATCGACTACTCGCACATCATGAATGGACATCGGTTGAAAAAGTTAAAAATTGTTGCACCCAACTCAAAAGACGGGTCGTGGGGCCCACACCTCTGCTCCAATTTCAATGCCTGAAACCTCATTGGAATACATTGCCTTAGCACCGGGGTCTCAACGCCGCTGATGGTAACCCAAATCGATGTCGGACGCGTCTGAGCCGTTCGAAATAAGAATCGCCGAAAAAACGTCAATCCACTTAAAGACGCACTGTGCCTCCGAGGCCCCTCGTTTTAGGAATTAAAAATTCCCAAAACCATCTCAAACTGTCCACCTCGACATCTAGAGTACACTTCCGTAGACAACATGAAAAATGGATGCCCGTAGCGGAAAATACGGCCATCCGAAAACTGAGGGGCGAGGCCCCTTGGGCTGGACCGGCCTGGGCCAGCCCGGCTCATAGCGCCGACCTGTGACGTGGCTGCGCAGGCCTGACTTGGACTCACAGTCCACCTGCTGATTGGAAATGAGGGTCGGTCACGTGCGCCGTGCGAATTCCCGAACCACACAGGCCTTGTCCCCGCGCGGGGGTCGAGTGCCACGACCCTATGGTCGCCCCTCCCCAGCGACTCACTGCGGCTCTGAGGCCCTCCGCCTTACCCCGACCGCCTCATTTGTTGAATGCCTACCGCACCCCGGCATCACCTAGCCACTCCACCTTGCCCTGAAGCACACTGCGCTGAACGCCTGCGTCGCCCGACTGAAGCCCGTCGGACCACCACACAAGCCGCCGAAAAACACCCAAAACGCATGAAATTCCCACAAACTTCGCCGGACATTTTTGAGCTCCTCGAAACTCAAAATTCAAATCTGATTGAAGTGTTGGAAAGGGAATACAATCTTATACTCATTATTGGGATTTGGTCGAAAATCCAACAGAAATTAGAAGTGATTAATCGGGTGCAAATTTGGTGCAGGGAGAATAAAACGAAAATGACAAATCCAACCTCTTGGGCAAAGCCCAATGCATCACGATGAACCGTTGGATCCATCACCATTATGGAGAGGAGAAGTGGAGCATGAGGGGGATTCCATTATAGAATTTTCTCCAGGGGAGAAAAATGGAGGGGATGAGAGAAGAAGGGTTTAAATAAAAAAAGAATTTTAATTAATTTAAACCCATAATTTTCCTTGCTTCCAAAACCTTCGACAGGGATGAGGTTAAGCCTCTCCTAGGCCAAACACCACCTCCTGAGCAGAAAAAATGTCTCAAAATTTTAATCTTAGGCCCTGTTCGAAGGTTATTAAACTCAATTCCTGAGGTCTCCAATTTACTAAAACGCCCTGGGGCCATTTTGCATAGACGACCCGCGCCCGCGAAACATACACCCCTCCTAGGGTAAGCAACATGCTCCAAACTCAACTGTGTACTCAGTTTTCCAATACGATCAATCCTTGAATAGATAATTGAGTTATTCCATTAAACAAACAAATAAATTATTTAATTTATCCTTCCCATTATCTGATAGCGAGAGAGGGGTCCAAATGTCCCATGCCGACATGCTTTATGTCCATCCTATGGTAAACACCCCATTTCAGACCCATCCATGCACTCAGATCTCAAATCTGAAACACTTCTTAGTAGTTTTCCAATTTATTTTACGTTCCTAGTATGAACACACCGAAAATTTAATTCCAGCCTCTCCGGGGCTTGGAATCGCACGCCGTCTAAAGGCGCTTCTATGGAATAACGTCAAGAATACTCCAATGTATCTCACCTCAAAAACCGGGTTCTTACACCTAGTCTTATAAATAGAAGCCCGAATTCCAATAGATGTTAGCTGTAGTTGAGGTTAAGACTAGGATACACCCATAGTGTGGTTGTAAGTTTTATATATTCTGTAATTATTGTGTTTTTATAATCTATTCCACCCTAACAGTAAGGGAAACTGACACCCCAAGAATTATGTGCCCTGGGGGGTGTTTTCCCCAACATTCTGATTGGAGGATGAATTGCTACCTACCCCCATTGGCACTGCTCTCTTCTCTTGGTAGATACTAGTGTTGTGGGAACAACAATTAGTTTTCCCCTTATATGTGTGTAGAGGGATATAATAGATTATGGTTATTTCAACACATATATTCTGGATATAATATCCTATGGACTACTATAGGTGTTACGTGTATAGGCTATGATGGCTTGAGGATCCTTACTCAGTGTATGGGCTGTAATGGCTTGATGTACATCACCCGATGTATGATATATGTTATGCAGGATGTGGTGGCTCCTGAAACCTACCTGGTTACATTTGGTTTTGATGATGGTTTAGAGATTAGCCCAGGTGTCTATGGGATAGCCTTTATGGTTCACGTGGTGCAGATTGTGGATCATAGACCATGATAATACGGGTAAGATTTTAGAGAGTGATGAACAGGACGTATTTCGTGTGGAAAAGTAGAAAACCAGTGGGGAATTAGTAGAGGGGTACTATTTATATTCCTTACTATATACTATATTCTTGTATGAGTTACTTTGTGAGAGTGTCCATGGGATGGTTGGGAACATAGGATACCTTTTTAGGTGAAGATTTAGTTTCATTTTTTATTCAGTGTGATTTACCATGCTTTCATTACTTTTGCACAAGAGCGTTCAGGGAGGATCCCACTGAGTATACTGTTATACTCACCCAACTTATATATAAAATATTTTTCAGGTCACTTGGAGTAGGTTGGATATCAAGCTGGTTACTACTAGCTTGTGGTTGCAGAAACTGTTTGGGCATGTTGTCGTTTCTTTTTTACATTATTTTGTGTACTTGTAGTTTCCCTTTCATTTGTTTAACCATTTACATCGAATTTCATATATATACTTGGGTTTATTTTATAATTTTAGTTGGATTTTGTTGGTTTATATCTTATCTCTCTCTTCTGCATGTGTTCTCATAGAGGGTAATTCCTCCAATTTATGTGTTATTATACCCTCAGTGCTAGTCGCCAACCCGGGGCCTACTAGAGGTGGGAATCGGGGGTCATTATCTACCTTCTCACATTGCCATCCCAAGAGGTGTACACTTTGTGGGGAGGGGGTTGTGAAAGGGTGGTATTATAGGGAGGTTGAGGGGATAGAATTGAGATTGGAGTTAGGAACAGGCGAGGTTGCATGGGTTGGTAATGCAATGGTATCATTCATGTTTTGAAAGTGTGGTAAACATTGGAGACCGGCATAGATAATGGCGTTTAGGGCCCCTTAAGATCTATTGCACAGAACTTTCAGTTTACAATGTCTACTAAACAATTTGATACTTGTTGCAGGCCAGAGACCTAGGAAAGGATCATGCATCATTCTTCTTTTATTCTTGTGTTTGAATGGGTAGACCTTGGGTTAGGTTAACCTAAAATTAATGAAATGAAAAAATTAATTATTTAATGATGAGACTTCCATATTCTAGGCCATGGAGCTCTAACAATTTTTTATTTTATAGGTATGGCTCCAGGTTGACGTCCTCATCAGGTTGACGTATAATATGTCCAGCAGGATGTCCCAGCAGATCACCGCAGGGTGGAGGTCGATGATGACGACACTTGGAGGAAGACACTCCAAGAGTTTCAATGCCAGAGGTTGCAGAAGTATGAGGGATCCATTTCAGATACAGTCACAGAAGACTGGTTGGAGGAGGTCAAGATCGGTTTATGTTCAATTCGTGCTCGAAAGGAGCATTGGGTGTCTATGGTGGCGGTGTTGATGCGTGGAGTAGCGAGGCAGTGGTGGCTTTTGTTCCTTGGGATCGTGAGGAGTCTGTGATCTAATGGGAGAATTTTCGGGAAAATTTCAGAGTTGAGTGCCTTTCTTCGACTGTGAAGGTGCCCAGTCATCAAGAGCTTCTTGCCCTTTGACAGGGGATCTCCAGTGATCGGGAGTTTGGATTCCGTTTCAGGAACCTTCTACGTTATGAATCAACCTATTACTCTCTGAGGAGCCTAGGGAGAGGCATTTTGAGGAGGCTTTATATCATGTGATTCAGTTCCAGGTCACCCCACTAATGCTGAAGACATATCTTGAGGTGCTGGCGAGGGAAGAGGTTGTTGAGAGGACATTGACCAGGACCGGATAGTCACGAGAGGGGAATCAGCATGATTCCTCCTGGAGCAGAGCTGTGGTCCAGGGTTCCCAGTTTTTAGTGTCAAAGAGTTTCCCTTCAACCATGGGTAGGTCCTAGCCCTTCCCATCTCATTTCTCTGGAGGCAACAACTATCAGTCCATTTCCAAAGAATCATTCACTTGTTTTTCTTGTGGTGTTCATGGTTATTAGCAACAGGAGAGCCCAACCTTTCAGGGCGGTCATCGTACACCGGGAACTCCGCACCAGGTTCATCCATTGAGGAAATTACAGCCAAGGCAACAACAGCAGTTTGCACCAGCTTTATATCACCGAAGGTTAGATGAGGAAGGCAGAGGACAACCCCATGATGCTCCTCGTCCTCATAGAGAAGAGTGTGGCTATGGTGGTAGTCATCATCAGGGTTAGAGATGTCATGGAGGAGGTCGTGGTCAACTTCATGCTCTAGCATTTACACTACCATATGAGCCATATTTCATTTGAGGTATCATTTTCTTTTTTTTACCTTGGTGTATGCCTTGTTTGATTCTAGAGAGACACTCCTTCATATCACCTACCCATTTCCATGCTTTGGGACATGAGGTACAGAGGCTTCCAATTCCCTTGGTGTTGACTATGCCAGTTGGAGGATGAGCTGACTTGTTTGAAGTATATATAGACTGTGAGCTAGTATTGGTGCAACATCGCTCCTGGAGAGATTTTCTTTGTTTTTGAATACAACCATATGATATCATCCTTGACATGGATTTTTTGTATTCAGTGTAGGCTATCGTGGATTGATTTAGGAATATGGTCATCCTCATTGGTACAGATGGATAGTAGGTGGTGTTTGTTGGAATGAGAGAACCTCAGATGGGTCATGGGAACATTCCATCGTCATCATCCTTGATGGACGATATGATGCTGAGTTCTTCAGAGGTTCGACAGTTGGTGTTTCCTAATGTCATAGTGGAGTAACTTGATGTCATTCCAAAAGAGGATGTAGTTTTACCCCCTCAACGAGAGATCAAGTGTGGGATCGAGCTACTTCCATGATCATCTCATATCTCTATGTCTCCATATTGGATTTCCCATTATGTGTTGCGAGAGCCACGTATATAGCTTCATGGTCCTATGTAGTCCGGTTTTGTTCGGCCAAGTGTGTCACCATGGGGTGCAGCCGTTTTTTTCATAAAGAAGTCTGATGGTAGTCTATGGTTGTGTGTCGATTATCATTGGTTAAACAATGTGACAATAATGAAATGCTATCCTATTCCATGGATTGATGACTTATTCGATCAACTGAAGGGTGCAAGTTGGTTCACAATGATCAAATTGCGGTTAGGATATCTTCAGATGCCTGTAAATGATGATGATATTATGATGACTGCTTTCCATTATCGTCATGGTCATTATGAGTTCGTTGTAATGCTGTTCAGCGTAAATAATTTTCTTGCTGTGTTCATTGGATTGATGAATACTGTGTTCCTTGAGTTCCTGTACAATTTCATGGTGGTCATCATCAACGTCATTCTGGTGTACTCCACATCTGAAGAGGAGCATGCAGAGCATCTACAAGCCGTTTTGGGAGTCCTTGGTCAACATCATCTATTTGGGAAGTTTCCAAAGTGTGAGTTCTAGGATCAAGAAGTCTGATTATTGGGTCATGTGGTATCCCAACAGGGAGTTTATGTGGATCCAACGAAGAAAAAAGAATTTGTGTCATGGGAAGCCCCCAAGACAGTGTCATAGGTGCGATGTTTCCATGGTCTCGCAGGCTATTACAGGAGGCTTGTGGCCAATTTTTCATGGTTTACCTCCCCTCCAATAGCTTTGACCTGGAAGTATCAGGCCTTTATAATGACTGATCAGTGTCAAGCATCTTTCGAGTATCTAAAGGAGAAGTTAGTATGTGCTCCAGTCCTTTGTCTTCCAGCGTAGGGAGTTTAGTTTGAAGTCTTATGCAATGTTTAACATATGGGGCTAGGTTGTGTTCCCATGCAGCGGAGGTCAGTTGTTTCTTATGGGTCTCGGTAGTTGCGTCCCCATGATGTCAACTATGCCACTCATGATCATTAGTTGGAATCTGTGGTGTTTGCTATGAAGTTTTGGATTTATTACCTCATTGGTGAGCACTATGTGGTCTTCACCGACCATAAGAGTTTGAGGTATGTTTTCTCCCAGCGTGACATGAACTTGCGACAGCGTCGATGGATGGAGTTCATGCTGGAATATGACTTTGAAATATCTTATACACCTGGAAAAATGGAATTTTTTAGCTGATGCGCTGTGCCGAAAGTCACTTAGTGATGTTGTCCGTGAATCTGGTGATTCCTGGAGATTAATGGAGGAACTGTCAGCTTTGTATCTTGACAAGGGAGAAGTTGGGAGTAGAGGATATCTTATTTATATGAAAATCCAGTCATCCCTAGTGCAATATGTGGAAGAGTCCCAGTAGGGAGATCTTGAGGTGGAGGTCTGGAGAGACCGAGTTGTTTGTGGTGAGGCCCCAGATGGTTGGTCTGAGGATGAACATCACATAGTGTTGTTTCATGGAAGGGTTTTTGTTCCCCTGGGGATGCAAGAGATGGTTCTCAGAGAGTTACATAGTTCACTTATAGTGGTACATCCTAGCGCGACAAAGATATACTGATCCTTAAGGAGTCAATTTTGGTGGCCTTGGATGAAGCGCGCAGTTGTGGAGTATGTGTCTCGATGTTTTGTATGCCCGGATATGAAGGTTGAACACCGTATTCCTGGTGGTTTTCACCATCCATTAGATATTACTTATTAAAAGTGGGAGGATATCTCAATTGAATTTGTTACAGGTTTACCTTGAGCTCCGGGAGGACATGATGCAATTTGGGTGGTAGTGGATTGTTTAACAAAATCATCCCACTTCATAGTAATCAAGGAGTCGAGCTAAGTGGAAGTTTAATCGAGGTAGTATCTGGAGGATGTGGTGAGACTTCATGGAGTCCCAAAGAAGATCATTTCGGATCGAGATACTCGTTTTACCTCCAGGGTGTGGAATGGTATCCAACACGATTTTAGTTCTCAGCTATGTCTTAGCACTGCTTTGCATCCTCAAACGGACGGTCAGATGGAGTGAACCAACCAGACAATTGAAGACATGTTACTCTCCTGTATTCTTGATTTTGGAGGCTCATGGGAGAGGAACTTACCCTTTCTGGAGTCCACATACAATAACAGTTTTCACTCCACCATCTGTATGGCATCGTTTTAAGCCTTGAATGGGTAACCTTTCCATTCTCTGTTGTGCTGGATTGTGGTTGGAGAGTTAGAAATTCTCAGATATTAACTAGTGGCGAATACAACAGAGATGGTTCAGGAGATTTTTGATAAGATGATGATAGCACAAGATCATCAAAAATCATATGCCGATCCAAGGAGGAGACCCATAGAGTTTAATGTTGGGGATCATGTGTACCTGAAGGTGACTCCCCGTCATGGGCAGTGGAGGTTTGGTCGTGGGAGTAAGCTTTCTCCCCACTTTTTGGGCCTCTCTAGGTGTTAGATCTTGTTGGAGTTGTGGCGTATCGAGTATCACTTCCCCTACAAATGATTCAGATACATGACATTTTCCAAGTATCACAGCTCCATCGTTATCTTCAGGATGACTCTCACATCATTGATTGTGGAGTGATCAATGTTGATGATGATGCAGCCTTAAAAGAGCGACATATGGAATGCCAGAACTATAAGGAGAAGGTGTTACACGTGAATTCTATTCCTTTGGTTCGTGTCTTGTTGCGACACGTTTTCTTAGAGGAGAGTACCTTGGAACGTGAGTCATAGATGGGTTCTCAGTACCCATAGTTCTTTGATGTTTAACTCTTTTCGTGTCTCAATGTAACCGGTTTGGTAATGAAACCTTCATGTTAATGAGATAGCACCCTTTGTTGCTTTGGTGGCATGATCTATTTTGAGAGGTATCTCAGTGGGTTGTTTTTTCAGACCCTGTTTCGTTTTCTCATTAGATGGTTTTTGGATTCTCAAGGATGAGAATGTTTTTATAGGTATTTGATGTAATGGACCAAACCACTATGGTCCATTCCTTTGTGAAATTTGATGATAAAGGTTTTCCAGGAGTTCAGGGTGACATGGGGGTGCATTTGGGTGGCTATTAAGGAAACCATACGGGTAATAGCTTTCACACGGATGGCGCACAGTTTGAGTAAACTGTGCGGCCAAACCATTCAAGTTTGGTTATGGAGGCATTAGCTAACACACAGTTAGTGCACGGTTTGTCTATCTATGTGTACAAACCGTGCGATGAGGGGTTGTTGAGGTAGATTCTAACACACGGTTATCGCACGATTTGTTATACTGTGCGGACTAACCATTCAAGCAGTTAAATTTAGATCCTAAAAATATGGATATAACTCATTGTTTCATTAATCACCACTTTGAAGCCCCTAAGAGGCCATACCTCAGGATTACCTTTCTATGGAGGTGGAAGAACCTCTCCCAATAATTGTTTAGGCTTCGCTTCACAAATCGAAGCCGGTTTCTTGTGGTATGTGGTCGTTCTTCCTCGTTCTTGTTTGGTTTCATAGGTCTACATAGATCTAATCCTCTTCATCTCTCATCTTCTTACATCTATGCATGGTAGGGGTAGATCTAGGTTTGTGGATGTCAAAAATGACGATCTTTGTTATTGGTTATGTTAAGAGAGGAGATCTAAGGAAGATTCTTGGAGAATCGACCCAGTTTCTTGAGTTTTCCTTGAACATTTAGGAAGGGGATTTATGGATTCTCTATTTTTTATGTGCAATTGCAGTGTTAGAATGATTTATCCCTTTGGATCACAATGGAATTGACCAAATTAATATTTTGAACCAGATTAAGAAATTTCTTTGAACGTATGTTATTGCCTCATGTTTACTAGATATTGTGATATCTATGCCTTTCTTGTTAGAGTGTTGTTCTTGATGAATTGGAAAAGAACGTAAATATGGAATTAATTCATAATTAATTTGATAAAAATAAAGAGGCATGAAAAATATCTGGTTATTGTTGTAATTTGATGTTGATTAAGTTGAAATAGTAAGCATGTATAATCCTTGTGATAGCATTCTATTTTGGTTCATTATGTAGGAACCCAAAAATTTAATATGTTAGTTCACGATGGATTTATGAACCCATTTGATTAAATTCATTGATGGGTTCTGAGTTTCCCTCTTGTTGTGAATTAGGGCTGGGATCCCAATTGATGTAATGTTTTCTTTTAATACTACTTATGTTGTGATTTGACCCTAAGAGGGTGTTGTGATACGTGGAGTCAGAGAGGCCTTGTGGTTGTGGAAGCGGTTGGCGCCTAGAGTGGTGAGACACATCGGTTTATGCATGTCGGTCTCGGGGAGGAAATCAGGGATAATGGTATGGAATGGATGTGTTGGATGAATGGTTGGGGGTTTTATTGGTTGTTATCTTCTTTACTTTTCCCCCACTACTCAAGGAAGCTGGTTTTGCTTAACATTCCTCCAAAAGTGGAGAAGACGTGTGGGGTATGCCACATTCTTTTTTATGTTTAGACTCTCAAAGAAGAATGGGCCTACACACATGATATAGTCGTTAAAGACTCGACGGGTAGTATATCTATCCACCGTGTTGATCCCCCCTATGTTTAGTAGCTTTGTATGCTTTCTAGAATGCCTGGGAATATGGGAATGTAATTCGGAAATGAATGTTTGATTAAATGACGATAATCCATGGGGATGGAGATTCTGGAATTTAATGGTTATGTTGTATCATTAAATGAATAATAAATCTTGATTGTGATTCCAAGAAATTTTAAATGTGGTTTTTGTTCATGGTTAATTAGTGTGAAAAGAATTAAATAACACAGTATGAAATTGATAAAAATGGGAATGAAGTAACCCAATGAAGATCTTTAACTGGTTGTGTGCTTATAGGATGCCTAGTCTTAGAAATAGCAGCCCAGAGTCTAAGAGACATTATCTATAGTTGAGTCTAGGACTAGGTTACACCCATATTTTGGTTGTGATTTATATATATTCTATACTTTTTTTGATTCTATACGCTACTCCACCCTATCAGTAAGATAAATTGACACCCCAGGGATTCTGAGCCCTATGGAAGGGGGGGTGTTTCCCCCAACATTTTGATGGGACGATCAATGGATGACTACCCTTTTTGACCCTGCTCTCTTCTCTTGGTAGATACTAGTGTCGTGGACACATCAGTTAGTTTTCCCCATATATGTTTGTAGAGGGTTGTAATGTATTGTGGTTATTTCCACACATATATTCTAGATACAGTATCCTATGGACTACTATAGGTGTAATGTGTATAGGATGTGATGGCTTGATGATCCTTACTCGGTGTATGGGATGTAATGGCTTGAGGTACAATACCTGATGTATGATATATTCTTTGCGGGGTGTTGTGGTTCTCGGTACCTATATGGTTACTTTTGGTTGTGAGAATTTAGTGCATCATAGACCACGTTTCTGCAAGAAACCCTTTGTGGTGCAGGTGGTGCAGATTGTGGATCTTAGACCTAGTTTATACGGGTATGCTTTTGGAGAGAGATGCACATGACGTATTTCAATGGGGAAAAGCGGTAAACCAGTAGGGAAGTAGTAGTGGGGTACCCTTGATATTCATTACTATATACTATATTCTTGTATGTGTTATTTTGTTAGAGTATCCATGATGAGGTTGGGAACATAGTATACATGTTTAGGTGTGGAGTTAGTTTCATATGTTGTTCACTGTTCTTTAGAATGCTTTCTTTACTATTGCACGAGATGCTTCAGGGAGGATCCTGCTGATTATATTGTTATACTCACCCTATGTATATATAAACTGTATTTCAGGTCACTTGGAGTAGGATGGAGATCATGTTGGTTACTACTAGCTTGTGGTTGCATAAGTTGTTTGGGTTTGTGGTTGTTGTTGTTTTACTTTCTTTTGGGTACTTGTAGTTTCCATTTCAGTTTTTACAACTTTTTCATGGAATTTCTTATATGTACATGGGTTTCTTTTATAATTTTAGTTGGAGTTGGTTGGTGTCCATCTTTTCTCTCTATTTCGTATGTGATCCCTTTAAGGGAAATGACTCCCATTTGCGTGTTACTATGTTGTCGGTGCTAGTTTCCATCCTGGGGCATACTTGAGGTGGGACTCGGGGGTCATTATCTTCCTTCTCACATTGCTAGCCCAGGAGGGGTACACATTGGGGGGAGGGGGTCATGAGACTTTGCAATACCACAAATAAATTTATTAGTTTCATTCTAACATTTCATTCAATTATTGAAATTTTCATATTGTATTTTGATATCATCATCATTATGAGACCATTTAGAAATTTTATTACAACATTTCCAATTAGATTGAGTACATTATTTAAAGTCCTTGAAATATGCCTCCATTCATAGAAAATTATTTATCATGTGTATCACTGAATTTGAATCAGAATATTGATTTTCAAAACCCAAATCATTTTTTATTTTTAACCTTGAAAATAATGAATTTCATTCTCTAATCTTTTGAAATTATGATAAATATAATAAATACCCTATGAACCGATCATATTTGATAATTATATTTTTTATTTAATGGCTCATTCTAATTTTATGATCTTTTCTTACATTGTTTTAATTTTTTTTCCTTTGTCTAAGACTGGTTTCTAATTCCCATCATAAATTTCAATTTGGTCCCCAATAACCTTTTTACATTCATAAACCTTTTGTTTGTATTTTAATCATCATTCATAAATGTGGAATGATCTTCTTGTAATGATTTGGAATTTTTATAACCTTGGATAAAATACTTCAATTTCTATATTTACAAAAAAAAACTTTTGATGAGGCATAATAAGTCCTCATGGCATGTTTACCAGAATGATTATCCTCTTACATATCATTGTAATCTTCTTTCTCACTTTCATCCACATATAGGGATTCATTTTCATGTTCTTTTTTATCTTCCCCCTTTTATTAGTTATTCTTGTTATTATTATTTTCATTGGATTACATAAATTTCAAAATATTTTTCTATTTCATGGAACACTTCTCCTTCATTATTAATTCAACTAGTACCTTATTTCAATATCTTCTGAAGGTATTACCATAATCATATGTCATCATTTCTAATTGAATCCAATTATTCATAAACAATTTTTGATTATCCATTATCTATAATTGATGGAACGTAAGAATTGACAACATTAAAATCATGAAATTTAATGTCTACAACAAGAGATGAATATGATTTTTAGATGTATATTCAAACCCTTAATATACGAAAGAAACAAACATGGAACCATGTCCATTTTTTTGTTTCTATTAACTATATTATTTTTATAGAACATAATCTCCATTGATATTTAAGGATAATTAATTTTTTATAATATGTAAAAATTGTGGGTCACAATCATTTCTTTCATTCCAATTCCTCCTCCAATGTGTAGATAATTTATAGGAAACTAAATTTTTCTTCATTTATATTCTTTTATGAAGTGGATAAGACTTTTTATTATTTTAATATTTTTTAGATTTCATTATTTTGAAAGATAATTTCAATTTTTATGTGGAAACCTGATGACTCTAAAAAACATATTTGATTCTAAATCAAAAACATTCCTTATACATATTTTCTAATCCTCACTAATAAATGAAATATTTTTCTATAATAGGCTGAAATTTGATTATAATATTGAAATGTTTCATGTTAGTTTTTATAATTATACTAATCAATACAAGAATCATTATGATCTATGAATTAATCATTTGGTAGATGATATTCCTTATAGTCAAAAGAATAAAGTACCTGAAATTGATTTTTCTCACATTGACAGGTAAATAAAAAATAAAAATATGAGATACATTGACTGTTTCTCTCTCACCCTATCTCAAAATGATAAATCCTTGCAACAAAATAGCCAAAAAAACAATGTATGATATTAGATGAGTGGTAGTTTTGTTTCATCTTTTGATAAATCCATAAAAAAAGTCTTTTCAATTATTTATCTTATAAATGATCCCTTTGAATCCAACAGTTTGTTATATCAGAAAAATGAATCCCCTTCATCATAAATACCAAGAAAACTGGATTCTTATCTTAGGTTCATCTTATAATGTTTCTCATAAATTTAGAGGGGAATCATTTATTTTCCCATTTCATAAAAAAATTAATCAAATGCATAAAATTAATTTACTCTAGGAATAAAAAACATTTCATTGTCTATATTTGGTTTTTTAACAAAAATGGATTCCCATCCTTGAATAAATACCATAATTTTAAATATTTAATCCTATATACTATAAAACAATCTTGAAACAAACATTTTGTGAAATAAAAATCACTTGTTGAAATATTTTATAGGATCTATCATTTTTGGAGATGACACTAAACATTATTATGTTATGATAGAATGGAATTTTGGTTCTTAAATTATTCATCGTTTTGTAATAAGAATTTTGAGAAAAGTAATATGGGACACACATGAGCACCTCATTATCTAGAAGACCGAAGAAATGGATGCCCTTAAAAAATATATTGAATAGCTAATAATTGATCTGATTGATATGATAGTCGATATAAATTTCAATGAAATAATTTTTTTTATTTCTCATTAGGTTTATAAAAACATTTTTATCATTTTGGGTGATTAACACATAATTGAAAACATGGTATGTGAATAATGAATAACCACAAATGAGTATATAATAAATAATAAAGAAATAGAATTATAGTATAAAATGACAATAATAATGAAATTCAGAGTAGAATTGTTGGTATTTAATTTTTATTCATTGTTTTATAAAATATTATATAAGGAAAAAATGAATATGATCATTTTTATAGGGAACGTGAATATGTTATATTTATATGAGAATCATGAATAAAAAAATTTATATAAAGAACATGAGTAGCAAATTTTTATATAAAAACATAAATATGATACTTTTAAATGAAAAACATAAATATAAATTATTAATTAGAAAATTTGATATAATTAAATTAATATAAAAAAAATAATAAGTAAAATACATTTAAAAAACATGAATACGATTAATTTATATGAAAATCATGAATACAAAAAATTAACTGAAAAACAATAATACAAATAGTTTTATGAAAATAATAAACTTGATAAATTTATATGAAATACATGAATACGAAAAATATATATGAATTTCATGAATATGATAAATTTATTTGAAATAAATGAATATGAAAATTTTAAATGGAAATCCTGAATAATATATATTTAGATGAAAACATGAGTTATGAATAACAAATTGATTTATAAAAAATTCACATGAACCCCACCTTTGAAAATTAGTATCTTAATATATGGATAAGGTATGAAAACAGTTAGATATTAATGATTACTTTACAGTTATCATCCATAAATTTTTTACTCTATTAAAATATATCGGAAGGTAATGGATTTATAAAAATATCATCATGTTGTTCTTGTATTATGATGAATTATAAAATTATATCTCCTTTTTTTATATGATCCATAAAAATATGATTGCTAATATCTCTATTTTTTCCATTAGTGTGATATATAGTGGTTTTAATTAAGGATATATAATTTTTATTATCTCAAAGTATTTTTTTTAAAACTATTTCAATTCTTAGTAATTTATTTTATACAAAACACTTGAGGAAAACAACATCCAACTTCTACATATTCAACATCTGTAGTGTAAAGTGAATCTTATAGTTTATTATTATAAGAATAATAAACTAATGAATATAATATGAAATGAAATGTTTTGGATGTAATTTTCTAATCCCATATTTAACTACAAATGTAAAAATCCAAAAATATTAAATCAAAATCATTTCCAGAATAATTTAAATATCATAGATTCATAGATCCCTTTATTTAATGAAATATTTGTTAAAATTTATTTATATGGGATTCTAATAGATTATATTGACACAGTTTACATAATAATATATAAAATATAATTTTTGGACAACTAGCTAAAAAGTATATTAGGCTTCATATCACCCCTATAATATTTTTTGATCAATTTGTTTCCCAATTTTATCATGATGAAGTGTATTTTAGGTGCTGATTTTAGTACTAATACTTTTATTATTTTCATATTTATATTTAATATGATCATTTTAATGCTTATTATGGGATAAATAATTACCTTCTGGTTTTTTGAGAAATATTAAATTAATGATAAAATGATGACTCAAACATCATAATCATCTCGAACTCATATTTCATAAGACTCACTAATGAATATATTAAATATTGTTATGTTAATCTGAATATAATATATAAATTATAAAAAACATAATGATTTTGATTACTTTTTTTAAAAAATGAATCATATCTAAGGTTCTCTTAAAACAATTGTCATATTACAAAAATATTATTAATAAATCATACCAATCTACATGGGTTTGGTAAAATACATATAATGAGTTTGTGAGATTATAAATGTATTTAGTTTGTTTTTTATATTGAAAAATTTAGTTTGGTCAAAAAAACATCCAAATGCACATATCTTGTAATGGATCGGACCTCTCTGGCCCATTCCATTGTCAAAAAGAAGGTCATGATGTGTTATGGAGGGTAAAATGGACTTTTCCCACACTTTCCAGAATTTTGTAAGTACACGTCGTGTCATGTGAGTACACGCTGTGTACCCCCTCACCGGGTATACCCCGTTTTGATGGTTTTGTCCTTGACATGTGAGATAAATTCCTACACACCGTGTATCCCATACTACACGTCGTATAGTCACTCCTTGCATACGTGTTACCATGAAACCGTGTGTTGACCAGTCAATGGTTGTGTGACATGTTGGAGCCGTGTCCTTAACATGTGAAATAAATGAGTACACGCTGTTTATCCCATAATGCACGCCATATAGTCCCTCCCCGCATACGTGTTACCCTCAAACCGTGTGTTGACCAGTCAAAGGTCGCATTCGGTGTTAAAGGTCGTGTTGGAAGTCGCATGGTGACTGTGTGAAATTGCTGAGTACACGCCGTTTATTAGGAATTAAACACCCTGTACTTTTTTTCTCTCCTATAAAAGGAGGGGTCCCCTCCTCCTTTTCAACTAACTCATATCCTCCCAATTCCCTCAAGAAGAGCTCTCCCAAGAGACTCAAAGGCTCTTTTCTTCCATAAAATCTTTGTTCGAGCTCCGATTTACGATCCGTTATCCACCAGGGGATCGTACCGACAAGGCGGAACTTCTGATCTTGGATATGTTGTCTTCTTTTCGACCTTTCCTTCCCAACATCCACCCGATGAGGTTTTTCCGGGATTTGACAGAAGTGACGGACGTCGACGAACGTCTTCTAAATTTGATCCGGGTGAGCATTTTGATCAGAACCTATGGAGGTAGGGATCATACCTTCATCTCTATAATTTTTGCATCATGCTGGGTGGGTGTAATTTTTTTTATGTGAAACACATTTGAACCTCTTTAATAAAGATAATTACTGGATTAAAGAACGGGGATAGGGAAGTTATTATGTTTATCTTTATTTATCCTATTGATATGTTGTGAATTGAAAAGCCTTATGCCTACTAAAAATCACGGTCGTTGGGGGATTTTTCTTGTTCAATTAAATGCTACCCTAACTCTCTAGACCGTTTATGGATGGAATCCAAGTTGAATATGGAAATTGGTTAATCGCGTAAAGTTGGATTATTTAATGAAGAACCGGAACCCTTGTTTGATCACCCTAGTTGAACAAAACTGAAATAATAAACTTGTGAGTGCTGATTAGGGTTTATGTGAAGGGAGTGTTTTATGGGTTGTTGTGGATCGGGTGAGCAGCGGGGCTGCAGTTGGCTTGGTTGTGGGTTGGTGTGAATGATATGATGGTTATGGTAAGTGGGGATGCGATAAATGGAATCATGTGATGATGATGTATGGGTTTCGATGTTTTTCTGGTTATGGTGGCTGGGAGCAGGGTTGTATGGATGGGTTGAATGTGAATGAACTATGGGTTGATAATAATAAATAAAAGTGAAAGAGTTAATGAATGTTGGGTCATGGTAATGGAACAAGAATAATAATCAATGGGGTTGGTTGGTTAATAAGAAGGGACTTGTTTGTATTTCTTTTGTTTTCCTAAGTTGATTTGTGGATGATAGGGATATTATTTCCGAACGATTGATATAGTTGGTTGTATATATTTTCCCATTAGTTAAGGGACTAATAAAATAATGTTGTTGAAACATGAAAACCTTAATGGGGTTGGGGTTGTTTGTTGTATGCATGCGTCAACATAGCAATGTTGAGGCACGTTCTCAGTTTCTCTATTTAGAAGCCATAGGTTGGGTTGTGTGTTTGGTATACATATATATATCTGTATCTTTGTGTTTTGTCGCACCCCACCAATGTTGAGAACTTTATAACGACCCATACTTTACATACATTGTTATTACTTCAGAATTCACGCACACTTATTACAACATATAACAAAACCAGGAAAGGACCGTAAAGGTATAGTGTCTTTAGAAACTGGGAAACATAAACAACTGGTTCATAAAGAATCTACTTTTCCTCCAATTTATTTCATCATCTATAGAGTCCCTTTTTGGCATATTCTACTTAATAACATTCTTCCTGGCCTGGGGAAATAAAACATACAAAAGGGTGATCTCAAATGATCAGTAAGGGTAAACAAAAGAAATATCAATCACATCATATACATAAGCACATAACTTTTGGAAATCTTAATCTGCAAAAGAGATTATAATTTCATAACATGGGATAAATCATAGTAGTGAAATTTAATCCCAATAATAATAACTAAAAACATGAAACTTTGTGGCATACACACATAATCATAGAGAATCAGTTCTTATTAGTCAAGACTCATTGCCAAGACTATCTTAGTGGACAAAGTCCATTTCTGAACCGAGTTCACTACTCGTTTCAGTCATGTTTCACTGAACCAGTATAACCTATCGTTCCAGCCATGTCTATATCATGAGATATAAAATGTAACGCCCCGAACCTAGTTACCCAGAGTCGGTGCATTATTACATAACATTGGCATGATCATGAGAAAGATCAAGTCTCGAAAGACCGATTAGTTTAGTAGCCTTGGAATAACTAGATACATCCATAAATTTTTACATTACATCATAAAAAAAAACATCTTGTCTTCATATCACCTCATACTATCCCTGCAGGCCATTCATAAATTACTTCTTCATAATCCTGGAAAAAAAAAAATAAAACATTGAAAGGGGTTAGCTCGGATGCTCAGTAAGGATAACATTATAGCAGAAGCTTTCATAAATAAGCATGAACACTTAAGGCAATTTATAACTAAAACAAAAGCCTTTGAAACTTGAACTTCAGCATAAAATGGAAAAGGTAAAATGAAATAATCCCATTTACTTACTCACATGGATATTCTACTAGTCGAATGATCACATGCAATATCAATAACCACTTTCATAATGATGTAATGCATAATGCCAGACTATCATAACCACATAGCAAAGGTCTCGTGCCAAGACTACAAATAAGATTTTTCCAAGGCCTTGTGCCAAGACACTAGTTTGTCTCATGAGACCTACCGATGCATCGAGGAGCTATAGCGGGCTCCACCCGTCACTTATTAAGTCCAATGCATTCCTCATATGAATAGGTTTAAGCATAAAATAAACATTCGTATTAAAACTAGCATACGAAATGTCAATAATTTAACCACAAACCATGAATGGTATAAAAATAGAACATCCACAGTCAAATATAACTCATTTGATACAATATGGAAGATTGTATTGTATCACATTAACCTCAATCATGAATAATGAAGGATTTTGACATAGATGAAAATAATCATCAAAACTATTTGAGAGAAATATCCCCCTTTTCTTGAAAACATTTAAAAGTCACACTATTTGTCAAGAAGCCATTTAAAAATAGATTTTTGAATCAAAGTGTCCCATACCACTTTGAAACCTTTTAAAAGGATTTTTAATTTCTAAACTTTAATGTCCATATAAATAAATCCTTAAAACCATTTTTAAAACATGGACATTAATGAGAAAGATTTAGATGAATAAGTCTTTAAAACATTTTAAAATGGTATTTTGGTTAGAGTTTCTAACCAAAAGAGAGACACTTGAATACAAATAATTGAGGTAATAAAAACATTGTAATATCATGAGAATAAAGGAATTCATGATATACTATGTCAAAGTACATTATATACACCACATAAAAGTGATTCGGTGTATATCATCAAAGAAGTCTCAATAGAATGTAAATTGAGATGAAATCTCTCATAAAGGTTGTATCCTTAGGTTAAGGATAAATCAACGACATAATTATGTGTGACAAATATAAATACACTAAATATGATTGGATATTCAGTGTAAATCAATCAAAGGATATTCACACATATTCTTGTAAAAACAATACCAACGAATTGGATGTTTAACTCAACAAATGGAGAATGAGTTAAAATTACTCTTATCAAATTCATATCAATGAATTGAGAATTATCAATGGAGTGATTATGTGAATCAAACTTATATCCACAGGAAGGGGAGTGGAAATTATGACATAATCAAATGAATAGTGATTCCACACATAATCTTGGGGTAATATAATCAATGAAATATGCGTAAAGCCAAATGAGTGGAAATTGAAATCTCAAATTCCCTTATTGATTAGGTAACATAAGAAACAAACACCCATGAAAGAAAGATCATACCATGATGATGTAAATACCCATAAAATAAATTATATTACACAATGAATACAATCATGGTTAGTACACATACACCACATGCAATAATTAAGTGGTGATCAATGGAATTCTCACGGAATTAAAAGTGAGACAAGAAACCCCTAACCACGTTAATCAACTGAGTCGCATGGCCAAAAGTTAATAACCAACAAATTATTTACAGAATAACATGAATATAAAGTGATTCATGATAATATATATCAAATGGAAGTACACAATACACCACTTTCAATAATTTAGTAGCGAACAATGGAAATCTCACGGAATTGAAAGCGAGATAAGAGAATCCCTTACTTTGTACTTTTTCCTTGGTCGATGGTAGGTTTACCTCCTGTATAAGGGTGAAATAATTGTTATTGAATAATACCAGAATCAGTTTCTTTAATATGATATCATATATGATCTTTTAACATTGATTTGATAATAATATCTTAGAATTATCGTCATTTCAGGTGTTAACAGGTTCATTTTACTTTATATTCTTTGTTATGTGAGCCATATTCGTTATTAATGGGATGTATATTATTCATATCCAGAATGGTATCGAGTCCTTAAACATCATTTTTAAATCATCAAATGATAATTATACTTGAATGGATACGATGGAGAATGAATCTCATCGCGTTCGTGGAGACGGTAGTCCGTACGTACGCACGAATGCTACTTCCATTTAATTTTTATTTTAAAAGAATCGAATCCAAATGATACATAGGTATATTACTATTCCAGTAAAATATAATATTTTATAAATGTTACTTAAGTTCATTAACACCATCCTTTATACGTTCCATGTGTGGTATGAACGAGTCATATCATTTTAAGGGGTCGGTAGTCCGCACTTCCTCAAATGAAATTATCGTATGTATATACAACATGAAACGAATAATTGTATGAAATAAAATGGAATTACAGAAGCTTATATATAAAATATATATCATTAATATCATATTTAATTACAGTGCCATCCTAATGGCCACCATGAGAGGCGGTAAGATGTATTTGAACAATCATCGTTTCGTGAGGCGTTAGTTTTCCATCCACAGAAACATTATGTTCATCATCCATTAGATGGAGTTGTGTGAATGTGTAGTTTGAATCCTTATTATAACAACATTCTACTATATTGTGGATACTGGTGTTTTTACAAAAGAAAGGAAATAAAATGAGTTTGGGGGTTGGAGAAGCAAAATAATTGAAAATAATTTAAGAGAAAATGTTACCTTTAATTTAGGTAACTCACTTTGGTTGGAACCAAAGGACTTCTTGAAATGATTTCTGCCTAAGGGGAAGCTTCAAGGAGGAGGATAGGGATGTGGGGAGCTTAGTTGGGCAGAGTTTGGACGAGCCAAGTGTCTTGAGAGGTGTGAGGAATGAGTAGAAGTGGTCTCCTTTTATAAGGAAGAGGAGGGGCTCTTTAGGAAAGAGTGAATGTATTACTTTATAATATAATTATGTTCGGTTTATAATGGTCCAAAAATCATTGAGGTCGAAGATAAGATGACCCATATTATAAATAGAATCAACCAATAAGAATTGGACAGGTTTTAGATAATATTTTAATCATTATAATCTTATTTATTTAAATGATTTATTAATGAGGTAAACATTGCATCATTATTGTGTCATTAATAATTTAAATTATTTGATGTCTAAAAATTATAAATAAAATATCATTATGTAGGAAATATTTTTATCTTTCTTAATGAATATTTATAATCGAAAATACAACATTTATAACCCTATGTAAAAATTGTTCTTTTAAAAGATGTAAGCTTATGCCATTTTTGTATTCATTTTAACTTAATTAAAATAAAGTGTCATTATCACTTACAAGTGGATTAATGGGGTCCCAAAATTGACCCAAAGATGCCCATGGTCGACCATGTATCAACCAATAGGGTTAAGACACGTTTTAGGGTAATTTAGTATTATTATAATATTATTTTTTAACCCTTATTTACCGGATTTACCCTTAACCATGGTAAATAAAATATTTACCGCATTAATTATTCAAAATGTCTAAAAATAAAAGTTACCTATTTACACAATTTGAACATCCTGATTCCAAATATGGAATCAATTTTTCTAAATTCAAAACACATAAGTGGCAGAAATTAATTTAAAATTAATTCCCGCTGTCAAAACAAAAAGCGTGTTTTTAAGAGATAATAACTATCAAAAGATTGACATTTGTTTATGTTCGGTTTAATTGTAAAATTATGTCCAATGACCAAAATTATATTAAATGGTAAAAATATATTCTAAATATACTTTAAAACCACTGAAATTCATAATTTATCACTATTAATTATTTTGATTAAAAAGGTTGTTTTTAATTAAAATTTAGTAATTTTTACTATTCATCAAAATATGAAAGTTATCCGAAAAGTACCAAAATTTTACCTTAGGCTAAATTTGATATTCCGAATCCAAAAATGAAGTCCATTTTTAAATATAAAATATATATAATTTCAAAAAATTAAGTATTACTATTCATAACGGCTAGTTTGATCGGTTGTGGTGTGTGTTAAAACTCGAAGTTGCGTACAACACACGCTACTGTTTTATTCAAAGGAAAGCGTACCGTGGAAGCTTGGGATGTTTTATTTTAAATTTTTTGATGTCCCCATTTAGTCAAAAAGTTTAAAATATTTTTTTTAAAAAGGGTTCACTATTAAAAGTTGGTAAAACTACAATACTGAAGATGAATTTGTTCTTACATTATGTCTAAGAAACTCATAATATGGATTCTAAAATTATAAGGATTATATAAAGTTTAAAATTTAGTTAATAATATTCATAACCTTTTTTGAACGGCTTGTTTGGTAAGTCATGGTGCGCTTGAACTCGGTGTTGCGTGTAGTGCAAGTTATTGAATTATTTTTAAGAAATAACACACTATGAAATCTTGGGGTGTTACATTCTCCCCTCCTTCAATAAATTGCGACCTCGCAATTTGAAATTGTTCTTCGAAAATAAAAGGTTGAAAATAGAAAATATATTTGTGGGAAAACCCACATCGGAAATTGGTTTACTAAAATTTAGTCTTAATATGAGGAAAAGAGAAATGAAAGGGTCACCACCAAATTATGATCTCGATTAGGAGAACATTGGTGGAAATTAGAGACATATAATTGGAGGAAAAACATAAATATTTATAGGTAGTGGTTGAGGTCATCAATCAAAAACAAGTATAAAATTGAGGTCCTTAATGTCACGAACCGGATCTGGTCGCCACCATTAATGGCACCAAACCCGGCCCGTGGCAAGACCCGAAGGGCATTCCCTATCCCCACGGGCTGGCACAAGTGCCCGGGTATAAAACAATATGATTTGGGAACGATTTACCCGAGTATGAAAGCATAAAACAAATAAAACAATCAATAATAAGAATCTGAAATTTCCATGCTAAACCATTCTTAACAAAACCAGATCTGAATACATATGTTTAAAGACACTACAAGTGGTCCACATAAAAATAATGACAACATCAAGACATCTCCAATCACTTCACACAACAAGGGTGTCATCACCCGCAAGCCTTCTCCACAACTCTGCCCCAACGATGGGGACTAACACCCTGAAGCGCCATCACCCTTAGCCTTCCCTTTACCTGAGTCAAGCATAAGAAGTTCTACTTACACCCAAGGGGTGTAAGTAGGGTGTGAGCCTAAGCCCAATAGGATACCACCAGAAGATTCCAAAGAGGATGCAATACAATGGGAACAAAACTAGCAATTTTAACACACAAGGTGAAACAATGTTAAAAATTTCAAGAAAAGCAACTTTCAAATGAAAACAGTTTTCAATCCAAGAATTTCAGAATGATAACACATTAAATAAACATGTGAGCTACTGTAAAGTACTGCCAAAAGATCCCACAACAAGGGTAAATACTACAATTCTAATGAGCACAAAAATTGGGAACACCCCTAGGCAACTAGATATTCTCGGGCCCTATGTACCTCGTACCTCGGTGTAAAGTATCCAAGTCCCAATCCTTTCCCGTGCACGAGCCACTAGTAGGGAACAAACCCATAACCTAGTGGTCCCCAAATAACATCCACATAGTTCAGTTAGTGTTGTCGTTATCCATTTGCTCAGTGAAACAGGGACACAACCCATCCGGTCCACTAGCCGTACTAGTACATATCCGCCCACCTAAGTACCCGGGATTCCCCCTTTTGTGCTCAAACAATTTCAGCAAACAACACACATACTTTTTCATGTAAAGTATCTCTACTGGTCACAAACAAATAGTACAGTAGCTACACACATTTTATATCATTTGAAACAGTCAATAAAATATTTTGATCTTCAATAAAACAACCTCTCAAAACATCACATTGTTTTGCACCCAAAACTCTTTAAAATATCCACTTTTCACAGTATGTGAACACTTGTAAGTCATAAAAACAAAATTTCAGTTCAACACAATTTAATAAAACCAAAAATTCAGTTATGGGGCAGCCCAATGTGAACCAAGAAATTATATATTTTAAAAACCACCATTTTCACACCAACATGGCACTTAATGCCCATTTGCTTCTCAAACACAATTTGAACAAACTTTTGCAGCCACAACCAAAAATAATAAATATTTAAAACATTATTTTAATTCCTAATACAGTTCAATAAAATCAACTATGTAATTAGAGTTCATCCCAAAATGAACCAATAAAAGACTTGCATGAAAAACCCTCAATTTCAACAAAAATTGTAACATAAAATTCATTTGCATTGTAAATGAAACTAAAACAAAATTTTACAGAAACATTAAAATTCAATAAGCATTAATTCACCCTCAACACAGCAAGCAAATTCCCAAAAAATTGCACACACAATGGAATCACCTACCAAAAGATTAAAGAACCGCAAATCCTAGTGCGGAACTTCAACCGCACGACCACCGCGCCACAAGGAAGTGATATCAAACCTAAAACCAGAGGATTGAACCATGAAACCCAAAATGAAACCCTAGGTACGAAGCCCTAGCTTCTGGACATTTGGGGATTCAAGAAAAAAAAAGATAAATCTCAAGGAAAAGGAGAGAACTAGAAGGATAGTCACTTACTTGAGAAAACTGGACGTTTTTAGAAACCAGAGAAGTTAGGCCCTAATTCACGACAGATGCGATCTCCAAAGAGGGGGAAACGAAGCTGGGGGTGCGGCCAGGTACAGTGGGAGAAGGTCAGAGGTGGAATCACCGAAAAAGAATAAAAATTGAATATTTTATGAAATAATTACAAAAAAAAAATTTAAAACTGGAAATGGGCTTTCGGGTTGGCCCAATACCCAACTTGATCACCCAAATCCAAGATTCAAATGAATTTTTAAGGGGGCCAAAATTCATTGGTGGTTTTAATAGTTAAATTAAGGTCATTTTGGAAGTTGAATGAGTTAAAAATGTTGAAAAACGAGGGAGTTATTAAACAAACAAAATTTATTGTCAAAACTGGAAATGGGCTCTCGAGTTGACCCAAATTATTGAAACCCACCATTTCCTTCAAAAATGCATTGAAAACCCCCAAAAAAGCAATAATGTAAATTAAATACCAAAATACCTTTAAAATATGTCATGTATGTGACAATTCTCCCCACCATGAAGGACTTTCCGCCCCGGAAAGTCAACATGATTCTTGGTTGGTAAACAAGAATGGGTACTCTTCCTCGACCCATGACTTTCGCTCCCAAGTCTGATGTGTATCATTCCCATGCTGCCATAAAACCCGGACTAAAGGAATAGACTTTCCTCGAAGTATCTTCTCCTGGGAGTCCACTATTTTCACCGGCCTCTCAACGATAGACAAGTCAGGCTCTATCTCTAGTTCATCCCAATTCAACACATGGGACGGATCCGGGTTGTATTTCTTCAATTGAGAGACGTGGAAGACATCATGGATGGACGTCAGCTGAGAAGGTAAGGCCAACCTGTATGCCACCTTTCCAATACGCTCGGTGATCTCAAAGGGCCCGACATACCGTGGCATTAACTTACCTTGCTTCCCCAATCGACGATGGCCCAAACGAGGGGCCACTTTTAAGAATACCCTATCACCCACAGTAAACTCTAGGTCTCAACGCCTCCGATCAGCATAAGATTTATGACGACTCTGAGCTGTCAATAAGCGCTTCCTGATCAATTTGACCTTCTCAGAAGTCTCCTGCACAAGGCTCGGCCCCAATAGTGAAGTCTCTCCTACCTCAGCCCAACATAGGGGGGACCGACATGGCCGACCATAGAGCGCCTCAAAAGGGGCCATTCGAATTGAGGATTGGTAACTATTATTATAAGCAAACTCAACCAATCCCAAATGGCTATCCCAAGAACCTCCAAAGTCCAAGACACATGCACGAAGCATGTCCTCCAAAATCTGATTCGCCCGCTCTGTCTGACCATCCGTCTGTGGGTGGTATGCCGTGCTCATCTTAATCTGAGAGCCCAAGGCCTTTTGAAGGCCTTCCCAAAATCGAGAAGTGAAGCGGGGGTCTCTATCCGAGACAATAGCTGATGGTACACCATGGAGTCTCACCACCTCCTGAAGATACAAATGGCCCAACTCATCTACTTTAGTTGTATCTTTAATCGGAATGAAGTGGGCTGATTTGGTCAGACGATCAATCACCACCCAAATAGCATTCTTACCCCGAGGTGTATGAGGTAATCCAACAATGAAGTCCATGGCAACCTCGTCCCACTTCCAGGTAGGAATGGGTAATGGCTGGAGCAAACCGGAGGGCCTTTGGTGCTCTGCTTTCACCTGCTGGCATGTGTAGCATCTCGAAACAAAGTCTGCTATGTCTCGTCTCATACCAGGCCACCAAAAATGCCGACGGACATCATAATACATCTTAGTGGCACCTGGATGGACAGCCCACTGAGACTGGTGGCTATCATGCATCACTGCCTTCCGTAGAGATAACGGTACTACTGAACGGCCCTTGAAGCACAAGATGCCCTCGGGAGACGACGACCAATCAGAGGATGTCTCCCCACCATGAAGAAACTGCCTAGATCGCTGACAAAGCTCATCACTAGGTTGTTCCCGCTGAATCAACTCCAACAGAGAAGGAGTCAACTGGACACTCGCCAAGAATGCCCCTCCACTGTGTTCCCTAGCCTCCACATGCATTTGAGAAAAGAGCCCCATCAATGCCCACTCATCACTAGACTTCCTCAAAGCCTGCACTGGAACTCTTCGGCTCAAAGCGTCGGACACTACATTACCCTTGCCTGGGGTATAGACAATGTCAAAGTTGAACCCCTGCAAGTACTCGATCCAGCGACGTTGCCTCAAGTTGAGGTCCTTCTGCGTGAAGATATAAGCCAAGCTTTTGTGATCAGAGTAGACCACAAACTTCTCGCCAAAGAGGTAGTGACGCCATGTCTTCAAAGCATGCATCACCGCTGCCAACTCCAAGTCATGGGTAGGGTAGTTCTTTTCATGTGGTCGGAGTTTGCGAGAGCCATAAGCCACCACGTGATCATCCTGCATAAGCACGCACCCAAGACCCATACCTGAAGCATCACAATAAACCACATAACCCTTCCCGGCCTCAGGCAAAATCAGCACAGGGGCAGTAGTCAACCGTCTCTTCAGCTCCTCGAATGATGCTTGACATTCTGGACCCCATACAAACTTCACCCCTTTCCGGGTGAGCGCAGTCATTGGTGAAGCAAGCCGAGAGAAATCCTGAACGAATCGCCTGTAGTAACCAGCCAGGCCAAGGAAACTCCTGATCTCGAACACATTCTTCGGCTGCTCCCATGACATAACCGCACTAATTTTCTCAGGGTCCACTGAAACTCCGTGCTCTGAGATCACATGCCCTAGAAATCTCACCTCTCTAATCCAGAAGGTGCACTTTGACAACTTTGCATAGAGGCGGTGATCCCGTAATGTACCTAAAACGATCCTCAAGTGATGTTCGTGTTCCTCCTCAGAGCTAGAGTATAACAGAATATCATCCACGAACACCACAACAAAGGAATCGAGATACTGATGGAACACCCTATTCATTAGTGCCATAAATACCGCTGGAGCATTGGTCAATCCGAAGGGCATGACCAAATACTCAAAGTGTCCATACCTGCTTCGGAAGGCTGTCTTGGGGATATCTGACTCCTTTACCCTGAGTTGATGATACCCTGAACGCAGGTCTATCTTTGAGAACCACTTTGCCCCCTTCAACTGATCAAACAAATCATCTATTCTGGGCAAAGGGTATTTGTTTTTAATTGTTACCTTATTCAGCTTCCGGTAGTCAACGCACAACCGGAGGGATCCATCAGCCTTTTTTGCAAACAACACAGGAGCGGCCCAAGGAGAGACGCTCGGGTGAATGAATCCTTTGGATTCTAAGTCGTCCAGCTGTATCTTTAATTCCCTCAACTCGGTGGGGGCCATGCGATAGGAGGGAAGAGATATCGGCTGTGTTCCCGGCGCCAGATCAATCGAAAACTCCACATCCCGCTCTGGGGGCAAACCAGAAAAATCATCAGGGAATACCTCGGGCAACTCATTCACTATATGAGGTACTGCACCTTTAGGGGAAAGACCATCCTCTAGCACAATCGAAGATAACTGGAAGATAACACTTCCCAACTCTGGGAGTGGAGGCCCTGCGCGACTTGATCGTGGATCCCATTCTCCATGAAAAACCTGACGACTCCCATCAGGTGCCGTGAAACTCACACGCCTTCTGTAGCAGTCGATGTGTGCCTGGAAGTGAACTAGCCAATCCATCCCGAGTATGACATCAAAAAGGTCCATATCTAAGACCATAAGGTCCCACTCCATCTCGACCCCTGATACAGAAAGTGCACATGAGGGGCACCTAAGGCCCTGCTCCTTCTTCTTTCCCAGCGGTGTCACCAACTCCATCGCGAAAGACATCAACTCAGTTGGAAAATTCAGAATGTCCACAAAATGGGCAGAAATGAATGAAATAGAGGCACCAGTATCAAAAAGAGCAGTAGCAATAGAAGATGCAATCAGAACGGTACCTCGAACTGTCGACGGTCCCGCCTCTGATCCTACTGGTGACTGATCCACTGCATGGAGATGTCCAGTATCTGCCTGAGGACGACCGCTAGTATGTGGTTGTGCCCTGAACTGGCTCTGCCCAGAAGATGATCCAGCCCTACCACCACGACCACCAAATCGAGATCCCCCAGTCCTCGACGGCTCGGACTGTGCTGGCACTCCTTTTGAAGCCACTGAACCAACCCCACTCGGAAGTGGACGTGCCACACCACAAAAACGCTGCAAATTCCCCATACCCCAACACTGGAAACAAGGCTTCGGAGGAAGTGGACATGCTGGTCGGATATGCCCAGGCCTCCCACATTGGTGGCACACGACCGATCTTGCATCAGAAGCAGCAGAAGAAAACTGCCTGGAAGAGTGGCCTGAACTGCCCCCTCCTTTCTTCACATGATCCTCCCGCTTCCTTTTCTTCTCTGAGGAGCTTCCACTTCCCACTGCTGATACAGAACCATAGAAACCAGCCCTGCCTTTTCAATCAATCTCCACCATGCACGCCCGATCAACGACCTCATCATAGGTCCTCAGCTTAAACAAGAACACCTGGGAGTATATCTCTGGTCGCAAGCCTTTCTCAAACCTTTGGGCCTTCGCTTGCTCATTAGAGACAATTTCTGGAGCATACCGAACCAATTCAGCGAAACGGTTGGCATACTCCATCACAGATAGATTCCCCTGAACAAGTTCCATGAACTCTCTAGACCTGGCATAAGCCAACACCTCAGGGCAATACTGTTCATTGAAGACAGCCTTGAAATCTCTCCAGCGCATCTGCTCATTCTTCCCAGATTGAAGCACTGACTCCCACCATTTACGGCTGGGACCCTCCAACAGAAAGGAGGCACACTTCACCCTGAGCTCCTCGGGTGTTTCCAGGAACTCAAACATACGCTCGATCTTCTCGAGCCATTCTTCTGCTTCCTGGGGTTCTGAGCTTCCTCGGAAGGTTGGAGGCTTATTTTTCAGGAACTCCTGGGCCTTGTCCTTTCTAGGACCAGTATAATCCTCTCTAACAGGAGCTGGAGCTGGAGCTGGTCTATATCCTAGAGCCTGGACAGCCCGGACCACGGCCTCGACTAGCCTCTGATCAATCGGCGTGGGAGAACTCTCTCCAGCTTCCTCCTGTGGGTGCATGGGAGCTTTCCGGGGAGGCATGTTGCTACAAAATGCAACAGTCACAAAAGAAATAGTCAATACCACAATTCTGAAAATTTTAATCAAATACATCAAATATAAACAAACTAAACACATTCTTGTAATAAAAGAAACAACTACTCCACATCTGCCTGATGTCCACATGTGGTCTGCAGCCCACACGTATCACCTGGAAGTGAAGTAAATCAGTAAATTCCAACATCCTCTGGTGACTCAAGGTCTGCCATGAGAGGTGCGGGCCAGGCACCCTACTCACAACCAATACCCCGAGCCCCGACAGTCCTAGCTCCTGTCTATCCCGACTCATCTCAAAATAACAATATAACCCAAAAACATTAACCTCCTTTGATACCATTTTGTCACGAACCGGATCTGGTCGCCACCATTAATGGCACCAAACCCGGCCCGTGGCAAGACCCGAAGGGCATTCCCTATCCCCACGGGCTGGAACAAGTGCCCGGGTATAAAACAATATGATTTGGGAACGATTTACCCGAGTATGAAAGCATAAAACAAATAAAACAATCAATAATAAGAATCTGAAATTTCCATGCTAAACCATTCTTAACAAAACCAGATCTGAATACATATGTTTAAAGACACTAAAAGTGGTCCACATAAAAATAATGACAACATCAAGACATCTCCAATCACTTCACACAACAAGGGTGTCATCACCCGCAAGCCTTCTCCACAACTCTGCCCCAACGATGGGGACTAACACCCTGAAGCGCCATCACCCTTAGCCTTCCCTTTACCTGAGTCAAGCATAAGAAGTTCTACTTACACCCAAGGGGTGTAAGTAGGGTGTGAGCCTAAGCCCAATAGGATACCACCAGAAGATTCCAAAGAGGATGCAATACAATGGGAACAAAACTAGCAATTTTAACACACAAGGTGAAACAATGTTAAAAATTTCAAGAAAAGCAACTTTCAAATGAAAACAGTTTTCAATCCAAGAATTTCAGAATGATAACACATTAAATAAACATGTGAGCTACTGTAAAGTACTGCCAAAAGATCCCACAACAAGGGTAAATACTACAATTCTAATGAGCACAAAAATTGGGAACACCCCTAGGCAACTAGATATTCTCGGGCCCTATGTACCTCGTACCTCGGTGTAAAGTATCCAAGTCCCAATCCTTTCCCGTGCACGAGCCACTAGTAGGGAACAAACCCATAACCTAGTGGTCCCCAAATAACATCCACATAGTTCAGTTAGTGTTGTCGTTATCCATTTGCTCAGTGAAACAGGGACACAACCCATTCGGTCCACTAGCCGTACTAGTACATATCCGCCCACCTAAGTACCCGGGATTCCCCCTTTTGTGCTCAAACAATTTCAGCAAACAACACACATACTTTTTCATGTAAAGTATCTCTACTGGTCACAAACAAATAGTACAGTAGCTACACACATTTTATATCATTTGAAACAGTCAATAAAATATTTTGATCTTCAATAAAACAACCTCTCAAAACATCAAATTGTTTTGCACCCAAAACTCTTTAAAATATCCACTTTTCACAGTATGTGAACACTTGTAAGTCATAAAAACAAAATTTCAGTTCAACACAATTTAATAAAACCAAAAATTCAGTTATGGGGCAGCCCAATGTGAACCAAGAAATTATATATTTTAAAAACCACCATTTTCACACCAACATGGCACTTAATGCCCATTTGCTTCTCAAACACAATTTGAACAAACTTTTGCAGCCACAACCAAAAATAATAAATATTTAAAACATTATTTTAATTCCTAATACAGTTCAATAAAATCAACTATGTAATTAGAGTTCATCCCAAAATGAACCAATAAAAGACTTGCATGAAAAACCCTCAATTTCAACAAAAATTGTAACATAAAATTCATTTGCATTGTAAATGAAACTAAAACAAAATTTTACAGAAACATTAAAATTCAATAAGCATTAATTCACCCTCAACACAGCAAGCAAATTCCCAAAAAATTGCACACACAATGGAATCACCTACCAAAAGATTCAAGAACCGCAAATCCTAGTGCGGAACTTCAACCGCACGACCACCGCGCCACAAGGAAGTGATATCAAACCTAAAACCAGAGGATTGAACCATGAAACCCAAAATGAAACCCTAGGTACGAAGCCCTAGCTTCTGGACATTTGGGGATTCAAGAAAAAAAAAGATAAATCTCAAGGAAAAGGAGAGAACTAGAAGGATAGTCACTTACTTGAGAAAACTGGACGTTTTTAGAAACCAGAGAAGTTAGGCCCTAATTCACGACAGATGCGATCTCCAAAGAGGGGGAAACGAAGCTGGGGGTGCGGCCAGGTACAGTGGGAGAAGGTCAGAGGTGGAATCACCGAAAAAGAATAAAAATTGAATATTTTATGAAATAATTACAAAAAAAAAATTTAAAACTGGAAATGGGCTTTCGGGTTGGCCCAATACCCAACTTGATCACCCAAATCCAAGATTCAAATGAATTTTTAAGGGGGCCAAAATTCATTGGTGGTTTTAATAGTTAAATTAAGGTCATTTTGGAAGTTGAATGAGTTAAAAATGTTGAAAAACGAGGGAGTTATTAAACAAACAAAATTTATTGTCAAAACTGGAAATGGGCTCTCGAGTTGACCCAAATTATTGAAACCCACCATTTCCTTCAAAAATGCATTGAAAACCCCCAAAAAAGCAATAATGTAAATTAAATACCAAAATACCTTTAAAATATGTCATGTATGTGACACTTAAACTCATCAATCTATGATGATTTGAAGTACCATCGGTTCAACAAAATATAGGGTATTGGGATCACACATTTTTGACATTTCAAAATATCTTAGTTGAAATCCCACATCGAAAAATGAATTAATGAGGCCTCTATTTAAAATAAAGAGTGGAAAGTATGAAGATTACCGAAAATAACACATACTAGGGTTCCATGTAGGAAAATATGGATATGGAGGAGAAATCTAACCATCAATTATCTGATGGAGAGTGGTAGAGAACATGGCTATGAAAAGGCCAACAATCCCAAAGCCATAAATTAGTGATGATTTAAGGTACCATCTAGGACAACATATTTTTTAAAGTTACATTACATAAGGAAGAGGAATTCATTTATGATATTGACTAAGATCATTATAAGATATACTTAAATTTTAAGTAGATTTTCATTCTTTAATAAATTTCCACCACTAACTCAATTTTTTTTAAACGATGAGTATTCAAGAAGACTTGGTCACACTGGAAGAGCTAGAATAAACTTCTATAGAATCACATGATCCATGCAGGATAAACCATATATTTACATTGTCTTTGAAGATTAATCAAAACCAAAATGGTTAGTGAATGATCTAATGATCCCCCAAAAGGATATTCATTGAGATAAATATGCACTAATCTTAATTTCTAAAATTAAACCAACAATACCCCAAAGTTAAATAGATACCATTCAATAACCAATTGTCCTTAAAATCCTTTAATATAATCCAAACTAATATTGAAACCCAAAACATAGAAGAATTTGATTATGTAGTCTCCCATGTTACATTGTATCTCCAAATGACATCAAATACTCTTAAATTCACATACTTAAAAGTAATTAACATCATCACATATTCTCTGTTATAGGTTAATCATTTCCATAAATAACCCAAATCACTATAAATCAACAATAAAAATGTAGATAAAAATCCACCATTACTCTACAAATGAAACCTCATTGTATTCTATTTTCCTTGGGCATATAGTGTTCCTAACAAAACGAACATCTTTCAAAATAACATTTATCACTTAATCACCAAATCATTTTCCTATACCAAGGGTATTCATTTGATAAGACATAAGAACCCAAATCATCTTATTATTGATCAATAAAATCATTTAACAAAAAAATAGTCATACTAACCAGGGACTTCACGTAGTCCAGTGGTAGGCGATAAATCCCAATCGCACTTTGGTTGTGGGTTCGATTCCCACAGCTTTGTCCGACGCGACGGGTTGTCACACGGTCTACGTGTTGTCCTTTTTCAAAAACTATATTCTATAATATTCCCAAAATGAGATACATTTTTCAAAATAACATAATTTAACCACAAATGTTATATCATACTTTTCATTTTCATCCCAAATTATAATAACTTATCATTTTCTCAAACCCCAATGATCATATAAAACCAAATGGTTATTTATACCTATATCCACAAGAGAAGAGACAATTATTCCTCAAATATCATTCTCACATGGCAAACTGAGGGGTTACAAATACAAGAGAAAATTATTCCAAAGTAAACCCATCAACAAGGAGTGCTAATACTTTTTAAATTTTTCTCCAACCATTTATTTCCGCATAGCTTCTTCTTTGAGCAAGAAAATATCCTATAAAATAGGACATTCACTCGGGTAATGGCCAGGTCCCCTACATTTACGGCAAATGACTGTAAATGGACTCTTGGGACCATTTTTATCTTCTTCCATAGTACTCTTCATTTTTCTTCGGCAATTCTTCACTTTATGTCCTTCCTTCCCGCACGTAAAACATTTCGTTGTCCCATTGAGACACTTTCCTGGGTGTCTCTTTCCACAATTCCTGCATGATGAAAATTGAGGTTTCTTTTCTCCATGGTCTCCATTGCTGGAGATCTTATCATTTATCACCTTTCTCTTACTTGTTGAGTCTGGGAGTTGGTTAATATATATGTTGTTGATCATATTTTTGGAAAACTGATTTGGCATAAAGACGATATCTTTTACGCCTATCAACAATCCATTTTGTTGCTCATTTCCACCACCGTTACCACCTTGTACATCATTCTCAAAGTCACTATGACTTCCTTGGAATCCAGCCATTGACTAAAACCAGAAAGCATTGTGTGAGTAATAGTAGTCGTAAAATCATTTAGAGATTAAAATGTCACCATATTCTCAATTTGAAACATATTAGGATTAACCAAGGTCATTTACTCTCATCTTATGTATATATTACTTAAATCGGTTTGTAAAGAAAATGTAAATTATCCTAAGAATATCCCCCGGGAGTGTCGTAACCAAGAGTGCAGCAAGGCCCGTTGTCGTGCACCAGTTCCCGTTCGAGTCTAGCTCAAAGCGGTGTTTTCGGGTTTTACCCCTAGGTACATCTGTGCCAGAGCCGCCTCTACCTGCTCGTATCCAGACAGGGATGTATTGCTCGAAAAACTCACAAAATCTCTACAATACCAAAATTCTAGGAATTTCTTTTATACTAACCTCAAAGTTCATCTTAGGTCTACGTGCTATAATCAGAGTTTATCTAAATCCAGCTACCAAGGTTTGTACTAAACTTCCTCTGACACCAACTGTAACGCCCCGACCCTAGTTACCCAGAGTCGGTGCATTATTACATAACATTGGCATGATCATGAGAAAGATCAAGTATCGAAAGACCGATTAGTTTAGTAGCTTTGGAATAACTAGATACATACATAAATTTTTACATTACATCATAAAAAAAACATCTTGTCTTCATATCCCCTCATACTATCCCTGCAGGTCATTCATAAATTACTTCTTCATAATCCTGGAAAAAAAATAAAACATTGAAAGGGGTGAGCTCGGATGCTCAGTAAGGATAACATTATAGCAGAAGCTTTCATAAATAAGCATAAACACTTAAGGCAATTTATAACTAAAACAAAAGCCTTTGAAACTTGAACTTCAGCATAAAATGGCAAAGGTAAAATGAAATAATCCCATTTACTTACTCACATGGATATTCTACTAGTCGAATGATCACATGCAATATCAATAACCACTTTCATAATGATGGAATGCATAATGCCAGACTATCATAACCACATAGCCAAGGCCTCGTGCCAAGACTACAAATAAGATTTTGCCAAGGCCTTGTGCCAAGACACTAGTTTGTCTCATGAGACCTACCGATGCATCGAGGAGCTATAGCGGGCTCCACCCGTCACATATTAAGTCCAATGCATTCCTCATATGAATAGGTTCAAGCATAAAATAAACATTCGTATTAAAACTAGCATACGAAATGTCAATAATTTAACCACAAACCATGAATGGTATAAAAATAGAACATCCACAGTCAAATATAACTCATTTGATACAATATGGAAGATTGTATTGTATCACATTAACCTCAATCATGAATAATGAAGGATGTTGACATAGATGAAAATAATCATCAAAACTATTTGAGAGAAATATCCCCCTTTTCTTGAAAACATTTAAAAGTCACACTATTTGTCAAGAAGCCATTTAAAAATAGATTTTTGAATCAAAGTGTCCCATACCACTTTGAAACCTTTTAAAAGGATTTTTAATTTCTAAACTTTAATGTCCATATAAATAAATCCTTAAAACCATTTTTAAAACATGGACATTAATGAGAAAGATTTAGATGAATAAGTCTTTAAAACATTTTAAAATGGTATTTTGGTTAGAGTTTCTAACCAAAAGAGAGACACTTGAATACAAATAATTGAGGTAATCAAAACATTGTAATATCATGAGAATAAAGGAATTCATGATATACTATGTCAAAGTACATTATATACACCACATAAAAGTGATTCGGTGTATATCATCAAAGAAGTCTCAATAGAATGTAAATTGAGATGAAATCTCTCATAAAGGTTGTATCCTTAGGTTAAGGATAAATCTACGACATAATTATGTGTGACAAATATAAATACACTAAATATGATTGGATATTCAGTGTAAATCAATCAAAGGATATTCACACATATTCTTGTAAAAACAATACCAACGAATTGGATGTTTAACTCCACAAATGGAGAATGAGTTAAAATTACTCTTATCAAATTCATATCAATGAATTGAGAATTATCAATGGAGTGATTATGTGTATCAAACTTATATCCACAGGAAGGGGAGTGGAAATTATGACATAATCAAATGAATAGTGATTCCACACATAATCTTGGGGTAATATAATCAATGAAATATGCGTAAAGCCAAATGAGTGGAAATTGAAATCTCAAATTCCCTTATTGATTAGGTAACTTAAGAAACAAACACCCATGAAAGAAATATCATACCATGATGATGTAAATACCCATAAAATAAATTATATTACACAATGAATACAATCATGGGTAGTACACATACACCACATGCAATAATTAAGTGGTGATCAATGGAATTCTCACGGAATTAAAAGTGAGACAAGAAACCCCTTACCACGTTAATCAACTGAGTCGCATGGCCAAAAGTTAATAACCACCAAATTATTTACAGAATAACATTAATATAAAGTGAATCATGATAATATATATCAAATGGAAGTACACAATACACCACTTTCAATAATTTAGTAGTGAACAATGGAAATCTCACGGAATTGAAAGTGAGATAAGAGAATCCCTTACTTTGTACTTTTTCCTTGGTCGATGGTAGGTTTACCTCCTGTATAATGGTGAAATAATTGTTATTGAATAATACAAGAATCAGTTACTTTAATATGATATCATATATGATCTTTTAACATTGATTTGTTAATAATATCTTAGAATTATCGTCATTTCAGGTGTTAACGAGTTCATTTTACTTTATATTCTTTGTTATGTGAGCCATATTCGTTATTAATGGGATGTATATTATTCATATCCAGAATGGTATCGAGTCCTTAAACATCATTTTTAAATCATCAAATGATAATTATACTTGAATGGATACGATGGAGAATGAATCTCATCGCGTTCGTGGAGACGGTAGTCCGTACGTACGCACGAATGCTACTTCCATTTAATTTTTATTTTAAAAGAATCGAATCCAAATGATACATAGGTATATTACTATTCCAGTAAGATATAATATTTTATATATGTTACATAAGTTCATTAACACCATCCTTTATACGTTCCATGTGTGGTATGAACGAGTCATATCATTTTAAGGGGGCGGTAGTCCGCACTTCCTCAAATGAAATTATCGTATGTATATACAACATGAAACGAATAATTGTATGAAATAAAATGGAATTACAGAAGCTTATATATAAAATATATATCATTAATATCATATTTAATTACAGTGCCATCCTAATGGCCACCATGAGAGGCGGTAAGATGTATTTGAACAATCATCGATTCATGAGGCATTAGTTTTCCATCCACAGATACATTATGTTCATCATCCATTAGATGGAGTTGTGTGAATTTGTAGTTTGAATACTTATTATAACAACATCCTAGTATATTGTGGATACTGGTGTTGTTACAAAAGAAAGGAAATAAAAAGAGTTTGGGGGTTGGAGAAGCAAAATAATTGAAAATAATTTAAGAGAAAATGTTGCCTTTAATTTAGGTAACTCACTTTGGTTGGAACCAAAGGACTTCTTGAAATGCTTTCTGCCTAAGGGGAAGCTTCAAGGAGGAGGATAGGGATGTGGGGAGCTTAGTTGGGCAGAGTTTGGACGAGCCAAGTGGCTTGAGAGGTGTGAGGAATGAGTAGAAGTGGTCTCCTTTTATAAGGGAGAGGAGGGGCTCTTTAGGAAAGAGTGAAAGTATTACTTTATAATATAATTATGTTCGGTTTATAATGGTCCAAAAATCATTGAGGTCTAAGATAAGATGACTCATATTCTAAATAACATCAACCAATAAGAATTGGACAGGTTTTAGATAATATTTTAATCATTATAATCTTATTTATTTAAATGATTTATTAATGAGGTAAACATTGCATCATTATTGTGTCATTAATAATTTAAATTATATGATGTCTAAAAATTATAAATAAAATATCATTATGTAGGAAATCTTTTTAGCTTTCTAATGAATATTTATAATCGAAAATCCAACATGTATAACCCTATGTAAAAATTGTTTTTTTAAAAGATGTAAGCTTATGCCAATTTTGTATTCATTTTAACTTAATTAAAATAAAGTGTCATTATCACTTACAAGTGGATCAATGGGGTCCCAAAATTGACCCAAAGATGCCCATGGTCGACCATGTATCAACCAATAGGGTTAAGACACGTTTTAGGGTAATTTAGTATTATTATAATATTATTTTTAACCCTTATTTACCGGATTTACCCTTAACCATGGTAAATAAAATATTTACCGCAGTAATTATTCAAAATGTCTAAAAATAAAAGTTACCTATTTACACAATTTGAACATAATGATTCCAAATATGGAATCAATTTTTCTAAATTCAAAACACATAAGTGGCAGAAATTAATTTAAAATTAATTCCCGCTGTCAAAACAAAAAGCGTGTTTTTAAGAGATAATAACTATCAAAAGATTGACATTTGTTTATGTTCGGTTTAATTGTAAAATTATGTCCAATGACCAAAATTATATTAAATGGTAAAAATATATTCTAAATATACTTTAAAACCACTGAAATTCATAATTTATCACTATTAATTATTTTGATTAAAAAAGTTGTTTTTAATTAAAATTTAGTAATTTTTACTATTCATCAAAATATGAAAGTTATCCGAAAAGTACCAAAATTTCACCTTAGGCTAAATTTGATATTCCGAATCCAAAAATGAAGTCCATTTTGAAATATAAAATATATATAATTTCAAAAAATTAAGTATTACTATTCATAACGGCTAGTTTGATCGGTTGTGGTGTGTGTTAAAACTCGAAGTTGCGTACAATACACGCTACTGTTTTATTCAAAGGAAAGCGTACCGTGGAAGCTTGGGATGTTTTATTTTAAATGTTTTGATGTCCCCATTTAGTCAAAAAGTTTAAAATGTTTTTTTTAAAAAGGGTTCCCTATTAAAAGTTGGTAAAACTACAATACTGAAGATGAATTTGTTCTTACATTATGTCTAAGAAACTCATAATATGGATTCTAAAATTATAAGGATTATATAAAGTTTAAAATTTAGTTAATAATATTCATAACCTTTTTTGAACGGCTTGTTTGGTAAGTCATGGTGCGCTTGAACTCGGTGTTGCGTGTAGTGCAAGTTATTGAATTATTTTTAAGAAATAACACACTATGAAATCTTGGGGTGTTACATAAAATCTTTACCCAATGCATTGGAGGGAGATATCGGTCCAACCCATCTCATAATGATACCATTCTTATGTGTGCCACAAAATCATAAACCATACATCATAGCATAACCCATGTAACAAAAATGGTAATCTTAAACATCGTGACATCATAAAACAATTCATATAAGATAAAAGAATTCCTAAAAATAATTCTATCACAATATAATCAAATCAATGTAATAATAGGGATATAAATAGAACCCTTTATTATCTTAGATGGAAAATAATATTGATAAATCACTTGAACTCCATTCTTGAGGAAAATATCATTTCTACTTCAAAAAAATTTTCCTTTCTTAACATGTCTTACAATTTTAAACTAAAATAAGTTGATTAATTATAAACATGAAAACTTTTAAAGGAATCTTCTTGGAAATAATGTTTTAAAAATCCATTCATGCCGTATAAGTTATAAAAACTATTATTCATACTTTTGTCGGAAAAGTCAAAAAGAACCTCGTACGAAAAACGACAAAATATTTCATTCATATCCTTTACTAAAAACTCACCGAAGGGTAAAATTGGATATAAACTATTGTAGATGGATAAATATTGAGGAAACATGGATGTGGATGATAAAATACACCCCAGTAAATACCAAAGTATAAACAATCTCAGATAAAAATGAGATTGTGATATTTTCCGTTACCTTAGGTCTAATTTGCCTCGAAAGTGTCCGAACATCCTGTATAATGATTTAAATAATGTTATTGACTTATTACAGAATCATAATTATTGTTATGATATCATATATGGTCATATTCTTAACTTCTTGGTTGTAATATTTCATTGCTACTTGTTATTCGGGTGTTTATAACTTTTTGTTCTTATGCTTGTTTTGTCGAATAAATTATTATTCTTATATTTAGGTTATAGATACATCATTTAAAGAATGGTATTAATGTTCTATATATCATATTTATTCATTCAATTCATTTATATAATCATTATTCAATGAAGATCATGTAGAACGAGTCGCATCACATCGTGGAGACGGTATTCCGTACGTACGCACGAGTGATGATATTGTTCCTATGATCGTGGAATTGTATTGGAGTGTATGTATACTATTTAAGAATCAATATCAATTTACAATAATCATATATAGTCATTATTTACACCATTATACCCATCCCAGTAGGGTGGTGGTGGAAAATAGATTACACCACGACGTGGAGACGGTATTCCGTACGTACGCACGCACGGTGATTTCTTTTTCCTTAGGATGGATAGATGGTGAAATAGGGTGGTTTCATACTTATAATAACATATCCGTATATGAGTGATACTGATGTTATTACTTCATAATGAAACAACTAAATAAGGATAAGTGGAAGAAGAAATAAAGATGACAGAATCGGTAATGGACATTACCTCTTCTTGAAAGTCCTTATTTGAGACCTCCTTTTAGGGCACTAAAATAAGTCTTTGAAGAAGACCAGAACCTCTAGGATGTTTCTAGGGTAGTGGAGAGGAGACATTGGCAGGGTCTGGAAGAGCATGAATGCTCAATGTGGTGTGAGGAAGAGAGGGAGGAGGTCCCCTTTTATAAGGGAGGAGAGGGGCACCTTTGGAATAACTAAAAATAGTATTTTATTATAAATCAAAATTGGGTTTTAAATAGCTAAAAATTGTTTTATTTAGAATCTAAGGTGGGGACTGGTCGAAATACTCTCCTCCAATAGAATTTAGACAAGTTTAGGTTCCTATTTTAACCTTATCATTTAGATTTAACATTAAATTAAATAATTTAACTTTTACCGTGTCTTCTTGTGTTCTTATACTATATGGTTAATAAAAATACTATAAGCAGCCAAACGAACCCCAAGAAGTTTATTATTCATATATATAACCTTATCTAAGTCATTTGGCCGAACCTTAGATTTTTAGGAATAAAATAACAATTACTAATATAATATTTCTTTTAAAAACTATTTTATGTCAGTTTTGACACAATTTAGTAATTGATTTTTGTGAAAATAATAACAGAATGATTAGTTCGAAAAAATTTAATTAAATCAATACTAACATGAGATATTAACCTAGAAAATTAGTGTAATTCAAATAAAGTGTTAAATTACATTTATTTTTGTGTTTATAACATCAATTATGTCAATATTTCATTAATAAGATAATTACTACATCATATTTGTGTCATAAATAAATTAAATTATATAAAGTCTAAAAATTACAAATAAAAAATAATTATGTAAGAAGTTATTTTATCTTTCTAATGGATATTTATATCCGAATTTATCTTATGTATAACCACATATTAAAAATGATTTACTTATTAAACATTGATTTTAACTATTTTAACCCTTCTTTAAATAAATTAATAATAAATGTCCTAATCTAATCCAAGTGGGCCTAAATGGTAATATTTTATTCCTAAGGTTGTTTTTGTTCTAATTACACTTGTACAATAGAATTAGGACCTGTTTTAGGGTAATAATAATATCATTTTTACCCTTAATTACCCTATTTACTTTTAACCGTGGTAAAAAAAGTAAAAAGTTAATAATCACCAAAAATTATTTTCCTCTCATTAAACCACATTTTAGACCTTGATATTAACAGTGTCTCTCGGAATTTTGAAATTCCACTCACAAAATCGGTAAAATTTAGTTTTATGAAAAATTTAGTTTTTTTAACTACTACTTAGTGGATTCACTATTAATCAAAAATTGAATGTATTCAGAAAAATATCAAAAGTTCACCCTAGGCTAATTTTGATATTCCAAATCCAAAAATGAAGTTCATTTTGAAAAATAATATTTATAAAATTTCAAAAAGTGGTTATTACTATTCATAACCGCTAGATTTAATAATATTTTATTAGTATATCATTGTTTAGTGAAACTCGGTTTTGCGTACGACGCAAGCTATCGAGGATTGTTTTGATTTCGTGTAAAGCAATCAAAGAAAGTGTTTTGTGTATAACAAGATTCCTTTGATGATTAATATAACATAAAAGTCTCGGGTGTTACACATGTGTTGTCAAACACTACCATTTCATGGGAGATGGTGTTTTCCCCATAGTTACTAGATCATTCCTGCTCTTTCTTCCATAGGCTGTGATGGATTGAGGCGACATTACACCTAAGACTCCTCAGAAAGGTTTCGATTGGGGTGGTATTAGCCCAAGACTCTTTGGGCAAGTTAACTTTTTCCCAAGAATCTTCGGGATGAGGCCCAGGTGTGTGCCGGTGGGATATGTGGTTGTGAGGCCCAAGTGTGTGCGGGTGATATATGTGGTTGTGAGTCCCAGGTGTGTGCATGAAGGGTATGTGGTTGTGAGGCCCAGGTGTGTGAGGGTGAGGTATGTGGTTGTGAGGCCCATGTGTGTACGGGTGGGAAGAGTGTGGTAGTATCAGGAAGTTCACCGTTAGGAAGAGGAGCTAACTATTGTGAAAATGGTGTGGGGTATTCAATACTCTTGTTCTTATATACTACTACATATTATTTTGTGTTTTGGTTAGTGTGGTTTTTGAGGTTGGTGGATATAATTCATTGATAGGTTTTGGTTTCTATTGTTCTCACGGGACATTTGGATGTCTCCCTACTTATGCACGAGAGCTTTAGGTTTCCCTACTAAGTATACTTGTATGCTCACCCTACGTTTACATTTAGGTTACTAGGAGGACTACCAGGGTCGTGCAGGATCCTACTAGTCGGGACAGTTGGAGTTGTTGCAGTTGTTGTACTCGTTTTTCTATTGGTATTGTACTTTTCAGCCTTCTTATACTTGTACCTTGTTCAGAACTATTTAAACATGCATGCGGGATTGTTTTGGGTTTATTTAGTTGTCCTTCATTTTATTTCTTTTGGTGTTTGACTCATCCTATTTCCCGATATTAAATAAATAAAAATGGTAATCCCTCCAATATTGTGAAAAAATCATACCTTTGGAGTTAGTCGCCACCCCGGGGCCTACTGGAGGAGGGACTCAGGGGTAATTATCTCCCTTTCACCATTTCCTTCTTAGGATTGGCATCTTTGGTGGGAGGGGGTCGTGAAAAAATGGTATCAGAGGTGATGGAGTAGTGATAGGATGGAGTCTGAATTTAGGCATAGTGAGGATTGCATGGGATGGTAGGGTGGACGTGTTTTATGATCATGGTGCGTGACATACGCCAGGGAAGACCGGCTAGGACACGAGATTTTAGGGCCCCCCATATCTTATGCAAGTACACTGATCCTACTGAACAACCAAGTGAGACAATATTTATTTTAGGGTAGATACCCTAGGAATTGTACATGCATCATCATGTTTGTGTTTTACATGATTTGGGTGTTCTGGGAAAGAAATTGAATAAAATCATAAAATGAATCCTCGAGAAATTTCTATACTACTTGGCCTTAGGAAACCATTGTTTTACATACAATAGTGGAACCTGGACGTCGTCCCAGGGTGTCTCAGACAACCGATACCCAGTAGATTCAGGGGGTCGATCAGTTGAGGATCGACCACGAGGAGGAAGATAAACAGTGGAAGAAGACTCTCCGTTCTTTCTAGTAACAAACCCTCAAGAAGTACATGGGTTGTACTTAAGATATAGAGAAAAGGGTGTGGCTTGGGGAGTTAGGGATCGCTTTAACTTTGATCTGTGCTCCGAGGGAGTACTGGGTTTCCCTAGCCGTCAGTCTGCTGAGCGGTATGACACGTCAGCGGTGGACGCTCTACCTCAGAGAGTGGATAGAGAAAGAGGTTTCGTGGGCTGACTTTGAGATGGAATTCTGAGAGGAATTGTTTTCTTCAATGATCAAGGTGGAGAAGTTGTAGGAGTTTCTCTCCCATTAGTAGGGGAGTATTCTAGTACGAGAGTTGGGGATCATGTTCAAAGATCTCATATGCTTTTCTCTGGATTTCTTTCTGGATGAGGAGTCTCGGGCGAGACATTTAGAGGATGCACTTTGTCCTACCCTCCAGTATACTGTCACCCCCTTCACTCTTCCGATGTACTTGGAAGTAAAAAATAAGGCAGAAGTTATATAGAGGATGTAATCATAGGGAGGTGCACCATGAGAGGGTATGCAACACGGTTCGTCGAAGGGGAAGTCAGTCAGTTGCATGTCTCCTGTGAAAAAACCTTCTAGGTTCAGGACAGTAGGGAGCATGCCTCAGCAGTTCTAGTTCAGATCTTTGGGTCCTTGTCCCTTTTTCACAAGACCAGGACTGATGTGTTTCTGTTTTGGAGGTTTCAAGCACATTCAGATTCAGTTCCCGACCCGAGCTCTGCACAAATGAGGTGGTAGGGTTCAGCGCCCACCTCAGCAGCACCAGTTGTCGGTGAGGAACTTCCAGTAGCAGCAGGACCTTGATCCTCCGAGGGCATACATTGCATGATGAGGCCAAGCTTAGGGTTCTCATCAGGGACCTCGACCAGTACGTGGTCGGGGAGGCGGTCAACATTAGAGAGGCAGATGAGCTGGGCGTGGATAGTTACATGTAGCAGAGTTGATAGCTCTGGCAGGACCAAAATTGGTGCGAGGTACGATTTGTTTGTTCAACACTCTCATTTCTACATTTTTTGATTCCAGAGCTTCTCACACCTTTGTTGCACCCGGTCTAGCCCATGATTTGGGTCTATACATAGGGAGACTATATGTACCCCTAGTGATGTGTACACCAGTTGAAACCCAGAATAGCATATCTTGTGTTTTCCGAGGATGGGGGCTAACATTGGGACCACATAGATCTAGTGGGGTCCTTCTTTTTCTACAGATATAGCCATACGATGTCATCCTAAGCATCGACTGGTTGTTTTCTGTTAGTGTCGTTTTCAACTGCTTCTAAAGAAAGGTCGTGTTCTGCAATGTGGATGGGAAGCGTTTGTATTTTGTTGGTGAGAGGAGCTATCAGGTAGAAATCATGCATGTGAAGCCTCTCCTTTACTTGTTAGGCGGGTTATCAGTGGTTTAAGCTGATACAGAGATGATGGATGTCCCAGAGGTTGTTGGGGAGTTCCTTGATGTTTTTCTTGAGGAGGTTGTGACCCTACCCACCCCCCCCCCACCCTGACGTGACTTTGAGTTCAGGATAGACTTATAGCCTCGTGCATGTCCAATTTCGATGGCCCCTTATCGGATGACACCATCGGGGTTGAGGGAGTTGAAGATTCAGATTGACGATCTGATGGAGAAGGGTATTGTTTGACCCAACATGTCGCTGTGGGGTGCTCCAGTTTTGTTCATGAAAAAGGAAGATTGTGGTCTCATGCTATGAATAGACTACCATAGGTTGAATCAGGTAACTGTCATGAACTGTTACCCCCTTACAAGGATATATGATCTCTTCGACTAGAAGAGGGGAGTAGGTTGGTTTTCTAAGATTGATCGGTGATATGGATATCATCATCTAAGAGTAAATGACAGTGACATCTTGAAGACGACACTCAGGTGCAGGTATGGATACATTGATTTTGTAGTGACCCCGTTTGGAGTTACAAATTCACCAGTTGTGTTCATGTGACTTATGAACCTTGTCTTCTGAGAGTTTCTGGACCAGTTCGTCATTGTGTTTATCGATGACATCATGATCTAAAAAAGATCAAAGGTGGTACATGTTGACCATCTCAGGGCAGTCTTGGATGTCCTTCGACACCACCTGCTTTATGGTAAATTGATGAAGTGTAAGTTCTTGACACAAGAAGTACATTCCCATGGGCACGTAGTGTCTCAGCATGGAGTGTTAGTGGACCCGTCGAAGGTAAAGGAAATTGTTTCTTGGGCGACACCCAAGAGCGTGGAATATGTTTGTAGTTTCCTATAGTTGTTAGGTTATTATTGGAGGTTCATTTTGGACTTCTCCCATGTTGATGCTCCATTAACGGCTTTGACTAGGAAGAACCCGGTCTTCCTATAAAGTGAGAAGTGCCAGGATGCTTTTGAATACCTGAAGGAGAAGTTGGTATGTTCTCCCGTACACAGGTTTCCATAGGAACAGTTGTTGTACGAGGTGATTTGTGTTGCCTCGGGCCTTGCCATGGGGTGTTTACTGATCTAGAAGAAGGGTTTGATCTGTTATTGTTCTAGGCAGGTGCACCCTCATGAGCGTAACTAGGCCACCCCTGACCAAGAGCATGCAGCAGTAGTGTTCGCACTAAAATTGTGGCAACATTACCTCTATGGGAAGCACTTTTTGGTCTTCTCAGATCACAAGAGCTTATGTTATATCTTCTCCTAGAGTGACCTGAACTTACTGCAGTAGAGATGGGTCAAGTTTCTCCAAGAATATCACTTTGAGATCTCTTAAACTGAAGGTAAGGGCAACTTTGTGGCTGATTCCCTGAGTAGGAAGTCGCATAAGGATGTGGTTAAATAATACATTGATGATTGGAGGTTGATGGGAGAGTTGGATTTCATTCACTTGGATTTAAGTGTAGAGGGTGTTGAAGTTTGTTTGTTTTAGATGATGGTATAATCCACCTTGTTGCAGCAGGTGGAAGAGTCTCAGTGGGGATTATATGAGGCAGATGTAATGAGGGAATGTGTCGATCAGGGAAACACTCTAGAATAATGGTTAGAGGAGAGCCGACATCAGATGATTTTTCCTGGAAGGATGTTTGTTCTAAAGGCGATGTGTGAGGGAGTTATCTGTGAGTTCCATAGCTCAGCCTTCACGGTACAACCTGGAGTTTCAAAAATGTATCGTGGCCTGAAAGATTAGTTTTGGTGGCCTAGAGTGAAATGGGCAGTGGAAGATTTTGGGGCTAGGTTCTTAGTGTGTCAGCAAGTGAAGGCTGAAAACCATGTTCCCAGTGGTTTGTAGCATCCATTAGATGTCCTTGAGTGGAAATGGGATGACATCTCAATGGACATCATCACAGGACTACACAGTACTTAGGGTGGTTATGATGCTATCTGGGTAGTGGTGGATCGATTGACGACATCAGCCCACTTCTTAGCAATTAAGGAGTCAGGCCAAGTGAGTACCTTAGCACAGAGGTGCGTAGAAGAGTTGGTGTGCTTGCATGGAGTTCCGAAGACTATCGTCTCAGATCGGGAAACATGGTTTATCTCAAGAGTCTGGAGGGGGTTACGACATGCTTTTGGCACCCAGCTACACCTTAGCATTGCTTTCCAACCCCATACTGATGGTCATATAGAGAGAACTATCCAGATGTTGGAGGACGTGCATCAAGCATGCGTTCTGGATTTTGGAGGGTCATGGAAGCATAATTTTTCTTTAGTAGAGTTTTCCTACAAAAATAGCTTCCACTATACTATTGACATGAAATCATTTGAGTCTCTGTATGGAATACCATGTCGTTCACCCATTTTTTGGGTAGAGGTTGGTGAGACAGGTGCTCTTGGGCCATAGGTAGTACAGAGCACCACAGAGAAAGTCCATCTTGTGCTTGATAGGATGAAAGCGGATTAGGACTGAAAAAAGTATTATTCTTATAGTCAGAGGAGGCCCTTGGAGTTAGAGGTGGGAGATCATGTGTTCATGAATTTTTCCCCTCGACAGGGGCAATGGAGGTTTGGGAAAGGGAGTAAGCTCTCCCCATGGTTCATTGGACCTTTCGAGGTGCTAAGGAGAGTCGGTGATGTGTCATATCAGCTAGCCCTTCCACCTCAATTGGAGAAGGTTTATGATGTCTTCCATGTCTCCCAGCTTCGTCGGTACTTGGATGACGACCCTCACATTATCGACTGGGGAGAGTTATATATGGGAGATGACTGGACCTTCGAGGAGCGACCAGTGAGAATCGATGATCTTAAAGAGAAGGTTCTCTATGGACGATCCATTCCCTCAGTTTTTGTGTTGTGGAGGCATGGAGGCCTTGAGGAAGAAACATGGGAGTGGGAGACTCAGATGAACACTCAGTACCTGGAGTTGTTTGGACTTGTGTTTTGATTCGTTATTCTGTGCTTTGTTTTGATGTTATATTTTATACATTTGATATATGGAATTTTTGGCTTGTCGGTTGTGAGTCCTTTTGTTTCCTTTTTCTCTGGAAGTGTGTAGCATGTCCGGATGTGTGGGTAAATGGAAAAAAATGATCCTTAATTGGGACACATTGATGTGGATGTTATTGAACCAATGCGGGGGATTCAGTGCCTCCTAAAGCAGATAATATCTCGACATAGGGGAAGGAATTTCCCCAAACCACGTGTTTGGGAATTGTGTTGGTTGTGTGGTGTTGGGGGTGGTGCAAGTTTAAAAATCCTAATTTATGGAAGTGGGAAGACCCAATTCTTAATCGAGACGCATTAATGAGGATTTTATTAAACCCAAGCAGGTGAGTCAGTGCCGCCTAAAGCAGATAATATCTTGACATAGGAGAAGGAATTCCTAACACATATGATTTGGGTTGTTGGATGGGTTCCTTTTATAACAAGACCCATAAGAGGTATATTGTTGGGTTCCACTGTGTTGGATTTCGAATTCTCATGGATGAGAATGTTTTTATAGGTATCTGATGTAATGGCCCCGACCTCTCTGTCCCATTCCTTTGTCAAAAAGAAGGTAATGAAGTGTTCTGTAAGGTAAAATGGACATTTCCCACAATTTCTAAAATTTTTTTAAGTACACGCTGTGTAGTGTGAGTACACGCTATGTACCCCCTCACTGGGTATACCCCGTGTTGAAGGTCGTGTCCTTGCCGTGTGATATAATTGAGTACATGCCGTCTATCCCATACTACACACTGTGAAGTCCCTCCCCGCGTACACGTTACCCTCAAACCATGTGTTCTCCAGTCAACGGTCGTGTTCCATGTTAGAGACGGGTCCTTACATTGTTAAATAAATTATTACACACCATTTATACCATACTAAACTCCATGTAGTCCCTCTTAACATACGCGTTACCGTAAAACCATGTATCGTCCAGTCAACGGTCGCATTCCGCGTTGAAGGCCGTGTTGGAAGCCGCGTAGTGACCGTGTGAAATGGCCGAGTATATGTCGTGTACTAGGAAGTACGGGCTGTGTACTTTTGTTTGTCACTTCTATAAAAGGAGGGGTCCCCTCCTCCTTTTCAACTCACTACCCTCCTCCCAATTCCCTTGAGCAGATCTCTCCCAAGAGACTCAAAGGCTCTTTTATTCCATAACATCTTCATCCGAACTTCAATTTACGATCTATCAAAGACCACGGGATAGTAACAACGAGGAAGAACTTCTGAGCTTTTATTTGTTGACTTCACTTCGGCCTTTACTTCCCAACATACACCTGAGGAGGTTTATCTGGGATTTGATAGAAGCGACGGATGCTAACGAATGTCTTATAATGTTGATCCGGGGGTGCATTGTGATCAGAACCTGTGGAGGTTGGGATCTTACCTTTGTCTCTTTAAATTGTGCATCATGCAGGGTGTTCTCTTGTTAACTTGAAAAACATCAGAACCTATTTAATAAAGATAATAACTGGCTTAAAGAACCGGGATGTGGATGTTATTATGTTTATCTTTATTTATCCTATTGGTATATTGTTAATTGAATAGGCTTATGCCTACTGAAAATCACGGTCGTTGGGGCCCTTTTGTTTCACAATTAAATTCTTCCCTATATTTCTAGACCGTTTATGGATGTAATCCTTATTGAATGTTGAAATTGGTTAATCACTTAATGTTTTCAGATTAAATGAATAATCGGAACCATGGTTTGATCACCCTGGTTGAACAAAACTAAAATAATATACATGTGAGTTTTGGTTAGGGTTTATGTGAAGGGAGTGTTTTGTGGGTTGTTGTGGATTGCGTGAGCAATGGGGCTACGGTTGGCTTGGTTTTGGGTTGGTGTGAATGCTATGTTGGTGATGGGCTATAGGGCTGTGATAAATGGAATCAATTGATGATGATGTACAAGTTTCGGTGTATTTATTATTATGTTGGTTGGTAGCGGGGCTCTAGGGATGGGTTGAATGTGAACGAACTAAGAGTTGTGAGTAATACATAAAAGTGGAAGAGTTAATTAATGGTAAGGAATGTTAATGGAATGGTAATAATAATCAATGGGGTTGGTTGGTTAATAATAAGGGACTTGTTTGTGTTTCTTGTGTTTTCCTAACTTGGTTTGTGGATGGCAGGGATATGTTTACGAACGATTGATATGGTTGGTTGTGGATATTTTCCCAGTAGTTAAGGGTCTAATAAACTAATTCTGTGAAAGCATAAAAACCTAAATTGGATTGGGGTTGTTTTTTGTATGCATGGGTCGACATAGAAGTAATGAGGCTCGTGCATAGTTTCTCTGTTTAGAAGCCATAAGTTGGGTTGTGTGTTTGGTATACATATATATATCTATGTCTTTGTGCCATGTCTCACCCCAACCATGTTGAGAAATTAGTGCCGAACACTTCCATTTCATGGGATATTGTGTTTTCCCCATAATTACTAGCTCCATCCAATTCCTTCTTCCATATGTTGTGATGTCTTGAGGTGGCCTTCCACCTATGACTCTTCAGGTAGGTTTTGATTGGGGTGGTATTAGCCGAAGACTCTTCAGGCAGGTTTACTTTTTCCCAAGAAATATACGGATGAGGCCCATGTGTGTGCGAGCAAGATATGTGGTTGTGAGTCCCAGGTGTGGGTAGGCGGTATATGTGGTTGTGAGGCCCAGGTGTGTGTGGGAGGGGTATGTGGTTGTGAGTCCTAAGTGTGTGTGGGTGGGGTATGTGGTTGTGAGGCCCAGGTGTGTCCGGGCGGGAAGAGTGTGGTAGCGTGAGGACGTTCACCATTAGGAATAGAAGCTAACTAGTGGGAAAATGGTGTGGGGTACCCAATACTCTTGTTCTTATATACTACTACCTATTGATTCGTGTTTTGGTGAGTGTGGCTGGTGAGGTTGGGTAGATAGAATTCTTTGATAGATTTTGATTTCAGTTGTTGTCACAGGACATTAGGATGTCTCCCCACATGTGCACGAGAGCATTAGGATTCCCTAATGAGTATAATTGTATGCTCACCATACGTTTACATTCAGGTTTCTAGGAGGACTACCAGGGAATTGCGGGACCCTACTAGTTGGGACAGTTATTGTTGTTGCAGTTGATGTACTCTTGTTTCATTTGGTATTTTACTTTTGAGCTTTCTTTTACTTTTACCTTGTTCAGAACTATTTAAAGATGCATGTGAGATTGGTTTGGGTTTATTTACTTGTGTTTCCTTTTTTTTACTTTTGGTGTTTGAATCATCCTATTTCCCGATCATAAATAAATAAAAAGGTTAATTACTCCCATATTATGAAAAACTCATACCCTTGGTGCTATTCGCCACCCTAGGGCCTACTAGAGGCGGGACTCAGGGGTCATTATCACCCTTTCACCATTTCCAGCTCAGGAGGGTTATCTTTGGTGGGAGGGGGTCATGACATATCCATTAGGGAAGATACATATAACATCCATTTGAATATTTTTTTCATTTAACAATGCAATAAAGGAAAATATAATATCTATTGATTCAAGTATAGCTACTGGTGTATAGGTATCATCACAATATATTCTCTTTTGTTCAATATGACCTTTGGGAACAATTATTTATTATTTATAACGATTGTCCTTTGTGCATTGCATTTGTTTCTGAAAAACCATTTCACTCTAATTATTGAGGTTTCCTTAGGTCTTTCCACCAAGATCTAAACTATATGTCTTTCAAAAACATTTATTTTATCTTGCATCTGTGTTATCTAATCTTCATCACATAATGCATCATTTTGATTTTTAGGATCATATTTGGAATGAAAAACAATATGTACTATTTAATTTCTCAATGAATATCTTGACATAAATAGTTTACTAACATTACAGATGATATAACTATAAGATGATTCCTATGAAATAACTATCTTGGGGATTTCAAAACCTATTCATCAAAATAATGTAAAAAATATTCCTCAGTAAACACGTCAGAAACAATTTTTTATGTATTTTCTTTATTTTAATAATCTCCCATAAAATGTAGAAAATCTATTTTGAAGACACATACAAACAGGTTTGTTGTGTTTTTAAAAAAAATGATATGTTTCGTCATATGTAATATGTAATTTTTTTTTCAGGACGAGATGAAAATTTATTAAAAAATCATTATGGAATAGAAGTATTGTAATGACATAAAAATAAAACATTATTATATTTGGGCGAGACCTAATGAAAATGTTCTGTTATATACAATAAAAATACGTTTAATCCAAATAATTTGAAATAAGAAACCTATGGTTTCTCCCTATGTAACACCCCAAGCTTCTATGGTACGCTTCTCTTTGAATAATGTGATAGTGTGTGTTGTACGCAACACCGAGTTCTAACACACCATAACCAATCGAACTAGCCGTTATGAATAGTAATACCTACTTTTTAAAATTATATATATTTTATATTTCAAAATGGACTTCATTTTTGGATTCGGAATATCTAATTTAGCTTACGGTGAAATTTTGGTACTTTTCGGATAACTTCCATATTTTGATGAATAGTGAAAATTACTAAATTTTAATTAAAAACATCTTTTTTATTCAAAATAATTAATAGTGATAAATTATGAATTTTAGTAGTTTTAAAGTATATTTAGAATATATTTTTACCATTTAATATAATGTTGGTCATTGGACATAATTTTACAATTAAACCGAACATAAACAAGTGTCAATCTTTTGATAGTTATTATCTCTTAAAAACACGCTTTTTGTTTTGACAGCGGGAATTAATTTTAAATTAATTTCTGCCACTTCTGTGTTTTGAATTTAGGAAAATGGATTCTATATTTTGAATCAGGATGTTCAAATTGTGTAAATAGGTAAATTTTATTTTTAGACATTTTGAATAATTATTGCGGTAAATATTTTATTTACCATGGTTAAGGGTAAATCCGGTAAATAAGGGTTAACAAATAATATTATAATAATACTAAATAAACCTAAAACGTGTCTTAACCCTATTTTTTTATACATGGTCGACCATGGGCATCTTTGGGTCGATTTTGGGACCCCATGGATCCACTTGTAAGTGATAATGACACTTTATTTTAATTAAGTTAAAATGAATACAAAAATGACACAAGCATATATATTTTAGCAAAACAATTGTTACATAGGGTTATATATGTTGGATTTTAGATTATAAATATTCATTAGAAATATAAAAAGATTTACTACATAATTATATTTTATTTATAATTTTTATACATTAAATAATTTGTTTTATTTATGACACAATGATGATGCAGTAATTACTATAATAGTGAAAAATTAAAATAATTGATATTATAAATACCCAAATAAATAAAATATGAATCTTTTAATGAATTAAACTAATTTTATAGGATAATATGGTATATTAGGATTGATTTAATTGACTTTGTTTGAAGTAATAAATCTGTCATGAGTTTCACAAAAATCAACTATTGAATAGTGTCAAAATTGACATAAAAGAGTTCTTAAAACAAATATTATATTATTAATTGATATTAAATTCCTAAAAATCTAAGGTTCGGCCAAGAGATTTATATCATGATAGGTTGATCATTAATGGACCACTTGGGGGTCTCTTGGATGTATATAGTATGTTTATTAACCATATTATATAAAAATACAAAGAGACATTGTAAAAGTGAAACTAATTAACTTAGAGTTAATACTTAAAGATAAGGTTAATATAAGTACCCAAACATGTCTAAATTCTATTGGTTGAGTGGTTTTCGACCTATACCCACCTCAACCTTTTAATAATCAACTTTGGATCCATTAGAAACCGAATATGAATTTATTATAAATTAATATTTCTAGCTTTTCCAAAGGTGCCCCTCACACCTCTTATAAAAGGGCACTCCTCCATCTCATTTCTTCACACCTTCAAAGCCTTTTGGTTCGGCAAAACTCTACCCAAATACTCTCCCAACATCCCTCACTACAACCTATAGGCCTTAGTTGGATCAGAAAGACATCCAACGGATCCCTTTTGATCAAATCAAAAGGAAGAACCCGAAGAAGAGGTAATGTTTTCACCACCCCTTTTCAAGTTCCTTTCTTCTTCCACTTCTTCTTTCTTTGTTCTTACCATCCTAAAATAATAACTCCAGTATCTTACATATACTGTGATGTTATTATAAATATGGTACAACCATATTCAGTATTCTATCCACCCTTTGAATAACATGTCACCATACGTGCGTACGTACGGACTACCGTCTCCACGAACGCGATGACATTCATTCTCCATCGTATCCATTCAAGTATAATTATCATTTGATTATTTAAAAATAGTATCTAAGGACTTGATATCATTCTGAATATTAATAATATACATCCCATTAGTAACGAATATGTCTCACATAACAAATAATATAAAGTAAAATGAACCCGTTAACACCCGAAATGACGATAATTGTAAGATATTATTAACAAATCAATGTTAAAAGATCATATATGATATCATATTAAAGTAAATGATTAATGTATTATTCAATAACAATTATTTCACCATTATACAGGAGGTAAAACTACCCTCGACCAAGGAAAAAGTACAAGTAAGGGATTTTCTTATCTCACATTCAATTTTGTGAGATTTCCATTGTTCGCCACTAAATTATTGAAAGTGGTGTATTGTGTACTGCCATTTGATATATATTATCATGACAATCATGTTATTCTGTAAATCATTTGGTGGTTATTATCTTTTGGCCATACGACTCAGTTGATTAACGTGGTAAGGGGTTTTCATCTCACTCCTTATTCTCGTGAGATTCATGCCATATTGCCACCATTAACTTTTGTGTGGTGTATGTACTGCCCATAATTATATTCTCTGTGTAATACACTCTAATTTATGTGTATTTACATATTCATTGTATGATACCTCTTTCATGGGTTGTATATTTCATAAGTTACCAAATTGGTAAGGGTTATTTCACAATCTCTTCATTATCCGAGGTTGTTTATATGTAATAATCTACTGGGATTTCTTTATCATCCACATCCATGTTTCTTCGAAATGTATTTCAAAACATATTTATTATTTACAAGAATATGGTTTAAAGTCATTTATACCCTTTTTTGACTTTTTATAAGAGTTTTATAAAGGAATCTTTCCGTCGTTTTCAAAACATGGTCCTTTTTAACCTTTTCGACAAAATTAAGGTAAGAATGTTTTTTTAACTTATATGGCGGGTGCGGCTATTTGCCGCTGTTATAAAATTTTCAAAGCTTCCCTTACAATCTTATAAGAATATTTTCAATGAAAATGTTTTATTTAATATTGCTCTTAAATGATTTCAAAAAAAGAGATATTTCTCTCAAATATATGAAAATACAGTGCAAATGTATACGTATTTAACGCAAGCTTAAAAATGTTTTCAGAAAACCTGACTCTCGAGTTTGGTAGACAGGAAGGGATTGGGAGTGGACCCATCATGGCCTGTAATTAGTCGAGAAGTCTCAGAATTAGTTATTTTGTTTTCAGAATCGTGCATAATGTTTTCAGAAAAACATTGAAGTGTATTTCAGCAATTTTTAACGTATGTATCTTCTTAAAAAATTTCATCGGTAGGTCTCTTGAGACAAACTAGTGTTTTGGAAAAATTCCTTGACAAAATCTTATTTGTAGTCATAGCATGAGGCCTTGACTATGTGGTTATGATAGTCTGGCATTATGCATTCCAACATTATGAAAGTGGTTATTGATTTTTGCATGTGATTATTCGTTTAGTAGAATATCCATGTGAATACGTAAATGACATTATTTCATTTTATTTATGCCATACCATGTTGAAAGTTCATGTTTGAAAGGATTATGTTTTAGTTATACATTTCCTTAAATGTTTATTCTTATTTATGAAAGTTTCCGCTATATTTTTATCCTTACTGAGCATTTGAGCTCACCCCTTTTCTATGTTTTATTTTTCCCAGGAAGTGAAGAAGTAAATTATGAATGACATACAGGGATATTATGTGGGGATATCAGTGTGGATTATGGAGACAATATGTTTTTGTAGTAGTTTTTCATTTTATGATGTAATGTAAGACTTATGAATATATCTAGTGTTTCCAAGACTACTAAACCAATCGGTATTTCGAGATTTGATCTTTCTTGTGATCATACCAATGTTAGGTAATAATGCACCGACTCTGGGTAACTGGGGTCGTGGCGTTACAGTTGGTATCATAGGAAGTTTAGTACAAACCTTAGAAGACTTGTTGAGATCTTGCTCACTTGACTTTCAGGGTATGTGGGATCAATATTTACCTCTGGTAAAATTTTCCTATAACAATAGCTTTTATTCGAGTATTCATATGGCACCATATGAAGCATTATACGGAAAGAGATGTCGTACACCAACCTGTTTGGATGACGTTTGTGAAAGAAAACTTGTAGGCCCAGAACTGGTGGAGGAAACAGTGGAAAAGGTGAAAGTAATCCAAAATCACATCAAAGCAGCTCAAAGTAGGCAGAAGAGCTATGCCGATAATCGAAGGAAGGATTTGGAATTTCAGGTCGGTGATCATGTTTTCCTAAAGGTATCTTCGTGGAAGGGAGTCATACGTTTTGGTAAGAAAGGTAAATTGAGTCCCAAGTACATCGGACCTTTCGAAATTCTAGAACGAAATGGGGTTGTAGCTTACCGATTGGCAATGCCGCCAAGTCTCTCCAAAGTTCACGATGTGTTCCACGTATCTCTGTTGAGGAAATACATGCCTGATCCAATGCATGTACTCACCTATGAGGAATTAGAACTGGAACCCGATCTTTCCTATTGTGAAGAGCCCGTCAGGATTCTTGATACGAGAGAACAAGTACTGAGAAACTGGACGACGCGTCTGGTAAAAGTTTTGTGGAGAAACCATAAGATGGAGGAGGCAACGTGGGAACCCGAGGAACATATGATGAAGAACCACCCGAGTCTTTTCATGTGATAAGTATTCTCGAAATTTTGAGGACGAAATTATTTGATGTAGAGGTGAATGTAACACCCCAAGATTCTACGGTACGCTTCTCTTTGAATAATGTGATAGCGTGTGTTGTACGCAATACCGAGTTCTAACACACCATAACCAATCAAACTAGCCGTTATGAATAGTAATACCTACTTTTTAATATTATATATATTTTATATTTCAAAATGGACTTCATTTTTTGGATTCGAAATCACTAATTTAGCCTAAGGTGAAATTTTGGTACTTTTCGGATAACTTTCATATTTTGATGAATAGTGAAAATTACTAAATTTTAATTAAAAACAACTTTTTTAATCAAAATAATTAATAGTGATAAATTATGAATTTTAGTAGTTTTAAAGTATATTTAGAATATATTATTACCATTTAATATTATTTTGGTCATTGGACATAAATTACAATTAAACCGAACATAAACAAGTGTCAATCTATTGATAGTTATTATCTCTTAAAAACACGCTTTTTGTTTTGACAATGGGAATTAATTTTAAATTAATTTCTGCCACTTCAGTGTTTTGAATTTAGGAAAATGTATTCCATATTTAGAATCAGGATGTTCAAAATGTGTAAATAGGTAACTTTTATTTTTATACATTTTGAATAATTATTGCGGTAAATATTTTATTTACCATGGTTAAGGGTAAATCCGGTAAATAAGGGTTAAAAAATAATATTATAATAATACTAAATTACCCTAAAACGTGTCTTAACCCTATTGGTTGATACATGGTCGACCATGGGCATCTTTGGGTCGATTTTGGGACCCCATGGATCCACTTGTAAGTGATAATGACACTTTATTTTAATTAAGATAAAATCAATACAAAAATGACACAAGCATATATCGTTTAGAAAAACAATTGTTACATAGGGTTATATATGTTGGATTTTAGATTATAAATATTTATTAGAAAGATAAAAATATTTCCTACATAATTATATTTTATTTATAATTTTTAGACATTAAATAATTTATTTTTTTTATGACACAATGATGATGCAGTAATTACTATAATAGTGAAAAATTAAAATAATTGATATTATAAATACCCAAATAAATATAATATGAAACTTTTAATGAATTAAACTATTTTTCTAGGATAATATGATATATTAGGATTGATTTAATTGACTTTTTTTTGAAGTAATCAATCTGTTATGAGTTTCAAAAAAATCAACTATTGAATAGTGTCAAAATTGACATAAAAGAGTTCTTAAAAGAAATATTATATTATTAATTGATATTAAATTACTAAAAATATAAGGTTCGGCCAAGAGACTTATATCATGATAGGTTCATCATTAATGGACCACATGAGGGTCGCTTGGATGTATATAGTAAGTTTATTAACCATCTTATATAAAAATACAAAGAGTCATTGTAAAAGTGAAACTAATTAACTTAGAGTTAATACTTAAAGATAAGGTTTATATAAGTACCCAAACCTATCTAAATTATATTGGTTGAGTGGTTTTCGACCTATCCACACTCAACCTTTGAATAATCAACTTTGGAGCCATTAGAAACCGAATATGAATTTATTATAAATTAATATTTATAGCTTTTCCAAAGGTGCCCCTCACGCCTCTTATAAAAGGGCACTCCTCCTTCCCATTTCTTCACACCTTCATAGCCTTTTGGTTCGGCCAAACTCTGCCCAAATACTCTTCCAACATCACTCACTACAACCTAGAGGCCATAGTTTGATCAGAAAGCCAACCTACGGATCCCTTTTGATCAAATCAAAAGGAAGAACCCGAAGAAGAGGTAATGTTTTCACCACCCCTTTTCATGTTCCTTTCTTCTTCCACTTCTTCTTTCTTTGTTCTTACCATTATAAAATAATAATTCCAGTATCTTACATATACTGTTATGTTATTATAAATATGGTACAACCATATTCAGTATTCTATCCACCCTTTGGATAACATGTCACCATACGTGCGTACGTACGGCTTACCGTCTCCACGTCGTGGTGTAATTGTTATTCAATATATTATTATTTGGATGGGTATAATAATGATGTGTAACTCATGTAAATAATATATATAACATGTTAATGATTCTGTATATATGATATACCATCCATTTATATATTATTTTAATATCAAAAGAATGATATTGTCGCTCGTGCGTACGTACGGACTACCGTCTCCACGAACACGATGAGATTCATTCTCCGTCGTATCCATTCAAGTATAATTATCATTTGATGATTTAAAAATAGTATCTAAGTACTTGATATCATTCTGGATATGAATAATATACATCCCATTAATAACGAATATGGCTCACATTACAAAGAATATAAAGTAAAATGAACCCGTTAACACCCGATATGACGATAATTCTAAGATATTATTAACAAATCAATGTTAAAAGATCATATATGATATCATATTAAAGTAAATGATTCTTGTATTATTCAATAACAATTATTTCACCATTATACAGGAGGTAAACCTACCATCGACCAAGGAAAAAGTACATGTAAGGGATTTTCTTATCTCACATTCAAATCCGTGAGATTTCCATTGTTCGCCACTAAATTATTGAAAGTTGTGTATTGTGTACTGCCATTTGATATATTTTATCATGATATTCATGTTATTATGTAAATCATTTGGTGGTTATTAACTTTTGGCCATACGACTCAGTTGATTAACGTGGTAAGGGGTTTTCATCTCACTCCTTATTCCCGTGAGATTCATGCCTTATTGCCACCATTAACTTTTGTGTGGTGTATGTACTGCCCATAATTATATTCTTTGTGTAATACACTCTAATTTATGTGTATTTAAATACTCATTATATGATTCCTCTTTCATGGGTTGTATGTTTCATAAGTTACCAAATTGGTAAGGGTTATTTCACAATCTCTTCATTATCAGAGGTTGTTTATACGTAATAATCTACTGGGATTTCTTTATCATCCACATCCATGTTTTTCGAAATGAATTTCAAAACATATTTATTATTTACAAGAATATGGGTTAAAGTCATTTAAACCCTTGTATGAATTTTTATAAGAGGTTTATAATGGAATCTTTCCGTTGTTTTCAAAACAAGGTCCTTTTTAACCTTTTTGACCAAAATTAAGGTAAGAATGTTTTTTTTAACTTATATGGCGGGTGCGGCTATTTACCGCCATTATAAAATTTTCAAAGCGTCCCTTACAAGCTTATAAGAATATTTTCAAAGAAAATGTTTTATTTTATATGGCTCTTAAATGATTTCAGAAAAAGAGATATTTCTCTCAAATATATGAAAATCCAGTGCAAATGTATACGTATTTAATGCAAGCTTAAAAATGTTTTCAGAAAACCTGACTCTCGAGTTTGATAGACAGGAACAAATTGAGAGTGGACCCATCATGGCCTGTAATTAGTCGAGCAGTCTCAAAATTAGTTATTTTGTTTTCAAAAGCTTGCATTGTGTTTTCAGAAAAACACTGGAGTGTATTTTAGCAATTTTTAACGTAAGTATCTTCTTAAAAAATTGCATCGGTCGGTCTCATGAGAAAAACTAGTGTCTTGGAACAAGGCCTTGACAAAATCTTATTTGTAGTCTTGGCACGAGGCCTTGACTATGTGGTTATGATAGTCTGGCATTATGCATTCCAACATTATGAAAGTGGTTATTGATTTTTGCATGTGATTATTCGATTAGTAGAATATCCATGTGAATATGTAAATGGCATTATTTCATTTTATTTATTCCATACCATGTTGAAAGTTCATGTTTGAAAGGATTCTGTTTTTGTTATACATTGCCTTAAATGTTTAATCTTATTTATGAATGTTTCCTCTATATTGTTATCCTTACTGGGCATTTGAGCTCACCCATTTTCTATGTTTTATTTTTCCCAGGAAGTGATGAAGTAAATTATGAATGACCTACATGGATATTATGTGGGGATATGTGTGTGGATTATGGAGACAATATGTTTTTGTAGTAGTTTTTCATTTTATGATGTAATGTAAGTCTTATGAATATATCTAATGTTTCCAAGACTACTAAACCAATCAGTCTTTCGAGATTTGATCTTTATTGTGATCATACCAATGTTAAGTAATAATGCACCGACTCTGGGTAACTGGGTTCGGGGCGTTACACCCTATCCAAAATTCATAAAAGTATTATTAGTGATAGTCCATATTAAAATATGATTTATAGACTAACATGTAGTACTAACCACTTCATCCCAATAAAAATGAAACATTAGAGTATTCACATTAAATGGTTCTTATTATTTTTTGAAAAATATTATTTATTTCTTTAACAACAACACATTTTTGAGGAGTTATGTTAAATGAAATGTCTGTGTAAATATTTACTAAAAAATGTTTCATAATCTGAATTTATATATTCTCCACCATGATCGCTATGAAATGTTATCATGGGAATTTTTTTATCATTTTTAAATTTATCGATAAATATATTAAAATTACATAAGGCTTCATATTTATTTTATATGAAATATAACCACATGTATATACTATAATCATAAACTAAAACAAATACATATCACTTTTCACTAATACATCATGTTTTTGTACGGGTGAATAGTTCCATGTCAACATACACATACGAATGAGAATTTGAGACTTTACTAATAGATTTATAACTATAATAATGTTTGTTAATGTACTAAAAATTGTTACTAACATTTGATGGATAAAATATACGCTCCGGTAAATCCTTGACATGTATTTTGTTTGTAATATTAGATATGTTTCTACTGTAAGAGTGTCATAACCAACTTTTCCCTAACCCATATTTTCATCCACTACACTAATATAGTAAAAGTATTGGTCCTATTATATTTAAATTTTAGTGTACATACTATCTCATGTCGATGGGTATAAAAGATGAATTAATTCTTTGAATTTAGTATAATATATTTATCATTAAAAAAATTCCCAAAATGGCCTTAATACCAAAATTGTATTCGTCTTATGAGGATCTGATTAATATCATTAACAAATAAAACTATTGAAATTTACGATTTTTCATGATGAAAAATTGTACTTATATTGATAAATTCCCATTGAGAATTATCATCGAAGTTAACATTTCCACCATTCATATTGATAGTATTTTTAAATATCATTTTATATGCTATCATATTTATGGATTACTCACAATCCAAATACCATGTATTCTTGTTATTGGTGCATTATTTATTATCCTGAATAAATAATAATAATATTTTTGGAAACCATCAATTCTTATATCATGAAATTTTAGAAAACAATATTTTATGAATCAGAAAGTTTATTTAAATTATGTGTTGTATGTAACCCTAATGATTGAATTTTATATAATGAAACCATATTTTAACAATAGACTCCACACTGATATGTATAACCAAAAGGGGCATATTCATGTACAAAAATATTATTAATAAATATGTTTTTTCTGTTAGTATATCCCATTATTGAACAAGTACCATGTATACAGATTTTCTTATACATTTTATCAAAACCATGCTAACCCAAGTGGAATTTGAAAAAAATTAATAATGTGAAAAAAAATCAGACATTAGGTTTATGAATAAAATCATATCAGTATCTTTATTAGTTTTTCAATTGTTTTTTTTCAAAACTAGTTTTTAAACTATTCTTTTTAGTAATTAATTTTTCTAATTCATTTGAAATTGATAATTCTATTAATTATATTTATAAGTTCTTTTGATTAATAATGATAACTTATTTATTAGAATGTCAATTATTGAATTAGAGTTTTAATTTTTTCCTCATCATTACCATTTTTTACCAACATTACAATTAAAATAATCATAAATTTTGAAAAACAAGAAAATTCATCACAAGAAGGTAAAATATTTTCAACACTGGATGAAGATGATTCTTCATCAGAAGATATAGAATTATTATCATTATGGTAATTTGTTTTTAAATAATTATTTGTTATAAAATCATCTTTGTGTACAGTGACCCAAAAACATTGATTTGTAATATGTATTCTACTATGATGACCTATATTCATCTAGTCTATACATCAATTATCTGAGGAATTTTCTAAAGAATCACCACCACATTCACTCCATGTTTTGGAATATTTAAAAAAATACCTTTTTGACTTATAATACTTATTATGATTCAAATTAGAATTTTATCCTTTCTTCCTTTTCTTTTTAACTAATCAAAATCAGTTTGAATATGTCCAATTCATTGACATTCATATAAAGTGACACCATAACCTTTATTTTCATTTAGATCTTTGTAACATTTATTTTAATGACATTGAATTTTATTATAAAAAACAATAATATTATTTCATTGAGATAAATTACAAAATTCATTCTCAGATTGTTAGGAACTACTTGAATTGGATTGAATGAACTGTTGTTTTTTTCTTAGTCAACATAACTCATTTATCAAAAGTCAGTTCTTTTATCAAATTTGTTATAGAAGAAAAATATAATACACCATTATACCTTTTCATTTCATAGTATATCTTTTCATTATACTCTCATATTGAAAAATACTTCCATATAAATCATCAAGTGTAATAATATTTATGTTTAATGATTTAAAAATGTGGGTTCTCTTATATTCTCACTAATTGAGAATGATATATGTTTTCTTTTCAACATGTATATCATATTATAATTATTTTTATTCCATAGATCATAACCTATTGCCTATTTTCAAACAATTTTGTGGTCCCGTTAAAACATGTTCATCATGAATTAATTCATATTCTTTGTAGATAGATATAAGAATTTATTATCATGTTTGAAAAACATATTAAGTAACAAACTGATTAATCATAATCATTTTCTACACCCATTTAGAAGATTGAAAAGAAGAAATCTGACCATAAATTCGCATACTTATATAAAATATTAATGTGAATAAAAAATTGTAGATCAATTGATTCTATTAATTTAACAAATTTTTAAATTTAGTTCATTACATATTAGGAATATTATAGATTCAAGTTAACTAAAAAAAATTCAAATCTAGTATTTATAATGAATTTATTTATTCCATAACACTAATACTAAAAATCATCTCTCTAAAAATAGTGTTTATAATTTCATTATTGTTTTCTAGTAAACAAATATTGATTCCTTCCAGATTTAATATAGTAAAAAATTTATATCCCACAATACATGTTATTGTAGAAGGTTTTTAAGAAAAATTTTATAATAACATAAAAAATTTAGATGAAAAGAAGCTAGATTTTTTATTTAGTATGATTGGTGGAATACTCTTATATTGATAAATGTAAGTATCAATATAATATATAATTGGATCTGATGAAAATTTTTGGATCAGGATGTATATTTAGTTTCCATTAAATAAGAGGGGGTCACTGGTAAGATGATGAACCCTCATTTTTCCCATAAAATATACTTAGTCTGACAAGGTTAAATTAATATTTTACACAACAACTAATTATTTTTTGAATTATAATAATTATTTGAACTAGGGTGAGATTATGGAAATAAAATTATCATGTAGATTCTGGTATGTATGTTTATAGGTCATAATTATAATATAAATCAATCAAAATAGTGTATATAATCTTAATATGTATATAATGGTAACATAATAATTGTCTAGTAATATTCATAGAAGAAATGATTTAATGATAGTAATTATAAAATGAATTTTTATTAATATTGTTACGAGGAATCAATGTATTACTCAAGTAGTGATTCTATCTTAAAGCATAGATAATCTTTATTATAGGAAATCATATTTAAAAATAAATACATATTAAATAAATTTTATTGTAATCGAATATATTATGATAATCAAAATATAAATATAAAGATGAATATGAATGATTTAATTTCTATTAAATACATTAGAAATGAAATATTTGACATAATAAAAATATTTAAAATTTATAGAATTGAATTATCCCGAAGAGAAATTTATCATGTAATCATAGATAAATGTAACTTGTTTTATACATATAATAATTTTGTTCGTTTTCCTACATTAAATATCCCATGATAGATTGATCACTCTATCTCACTATCCATGTTATCCCTTGATAAGATGATCAAAATCATAATCTAGTTATCCACATGAGCCCTCAAAAGGAAAATTGGTTTTGTCTCGGTATCGCTACAAGACCTCGATCAATATGATGATACATATCTCTTTATTCCTATCATTGGAATACCTTTATTGTATTCATACAATTAGTCACACAAAGCAAATATGACCTGATGAATGTTACAAGTACAAATATCAAGTAGTTCACACATGTATTTTTCAAACCACTCACAGATTATCCAATCAACATATTGACTCAACATCTGTTTTCACCAATTTTTGTGAAATCATCAAATGACTAGGTTTTTATAATCAAGCGTCCAACTATACTCCTCAGCCTCCAAAAATTATATGTTTGTTGATATTTTTGAACGGACATGGACTCCTACTACTCAATGGGTAATGTTATAATTAATTGAACCAAATATTTTTTTTACACATATAGTAACTGAATTTATGAAATATATTTTATTTAGATCATTTTTAGTGTAGAATTATTCCATTATGATAGTATATGTTTTCCATTTTCATAACATCTCCTTTAGTCAATTCGATGTATTTACATATAGTGAGTCCTTGAAATTTTTTTTATGAGTATCAATTCGATTATATCAGTTCTGATGTAAAATCCTATTTAAAATTGTTTAGTTAGAATAACATAACTAAATTATTTGAAATATTACATGACAAGGCTAATCTGATTATGATCAAATATATTCCACTCAATGTATTTATAATTAATAGAATATATTTGAATTCATGTGTGCATTTAAAATAAATTATATATTTTTGAAAAGAATGTTTTCTTCTAAATAAAATATATCATGTTGGTCTTGAAAGAATCAGTTATTTATATTTTTAATAAAGTGCTTGTGATTTCAAAATGAAAGGAATGGAAAAATTAAAATGGAAAATTTGACTCAACAATGTATGTGTTGAGTAATTAATGTGGATATTGTATATATAGTTATGTATACATTCATTACACATTTTATGTCTCAAAAAACATCATACCTTATTTAAATTCAAAAATAAACCCTTAAGTCCTTATTATATGTTAAAAATACCCAGATATATCCTTTATAATTTCATTAAACTCATACATATATATATAAGAGAACAGAAATCAAAATTATATATAATGTTATTTTATAAAAAATCTATCATTTAATTAGAATCCATTACTTCTTTTACAAATTAAAAACAATAATTATACCACAACATATAAGAATATATATTAAACTAAATAATTTTTATATTATAAAATATCAAAACACATTCACATGTGTTGGCTATATACACAACTGCATCCTCATATGTATTCAACATACTCTACCTCTAATATTTTCCAATAAATATAGTTGTATTAATATTTTTAATAATAAAATATCATTTATTATTCAAAATATTACCCATCAATTAATGTAATGACACGAATATGTGAAAAACAATTTCTTTCCCATATTAAATATGATAACAAAATATAGTTATGCGAAGATGATGTATGAATTTATTTATTGTATTTTAGCATTAATCATTCAAATATATTATTATCAATGAAAATCAAATATAAAAAAATTAAATGAATTCATATATTAGTTCTATAATGAGTAGATCAATAATTGATAAAATATAATAATACTATTTGTTGAATTTTAAAAATGATTTACTACTGTATCCCAAAGAGTCATTAAAATATTTTCATTAATAAATAATATCAATTTTATTTCTTTCATTCTTTTCATGAACCGCCATTATAACATTACTACACAAAAATCAATGAGTTGTCGTACCATACACACAATGCCCTGTTTTACTGAGAAAAATATATTAAAATAATATTTTTTTAATATAAAATAAAACCTAGATGTTAAATAAGTAGATATGAATAATAATAACCATATATTGAATTTTTAATATTCTATATAATTTTAAAAAATTCACGTTTTTTCATGACATGAATTAACTAAAGGATAATTTTTTCTAATAAAAAAAGAATAAAAAAGTATTTGTATTCTTCCTTCTGATAGTTCACCCATTTCAAATATAATATTTCAAAATTTTATATATTAAATTTTTAGAAATAAAATTCTTCATTGGAGGAGGGACATCGGAATATACTTTAGATAAATGTCTGGTGTTTTTTGATAAATTTTCTATTTTAATGAATAATAATAATACAACATTTTAATTAAAAAATTCACATTCATCTTATTTATTTATATTGATTGATTATAAATTAAATTTCTTTTAATGTTTAAGTATAAATTTTTTATTTAATAAATTTTTTCTGATTGGAATTAATATCACTTTGAAATTTTAAATAAACAAATATGAATATTTTGAGGGTTTTTACTTTAAAAACAGATGGGTTCAAATTTTTCCAAAAGGGGATTAAAATTAATTTAATTAAGAAAATATCCGCATTTCAAATTTTAAAAAATGGATTCAATATTTTTATTCATTGTTTCCAAATTATGTTAATATGACACTTTTATTTTTTGGGTATTATGATTAGTAACATTAGTACTTTTTTATTACCATGATTAAGTGTAAATCTTGTAACTAATGATAAAAAATACTATAATAACTATATAACACCCATAAAAATACTAATGGAATCCAAAATTATAAATTTTTTATCTATATTATGAAATTAAATCATTTAATTGAATATTTTTCTTAAATATGACATGAATATTATTAAAATCAATTAATGTGAGAAAAATTCAGAATCTCATTTATTATAAGAGTAATAATTTTAATATAGAGGGACCACCATGAATTAATTTTGAGCACAAATAGTTTCAAGAAAGATTAAATTATTATATAAATGACATTAAGTTATTTATAATATTAAATAACAAATGATTACTATTAACAATGAGACAATAATGAAGATGAAAATTATTATATAAATAGACATATCATATAATGATATTAAAAATATTATGATAATTTTAATTTGACTTTAGAAATGTCATCGAAAAATTTAATAGATAACAAATATATTTTAGTGACATATTAGATCTATTGGATTGAAGATAAAATGCGGTATTTATATTTTTTTAAAATAAAAAGAGTGTAGTATCAAAATTGACATAAATTACTCTAAGAAATATATAATATATTATTAAATGATATAAAATTAAAAAATATAATCATTTGACAAATAAATTGTATAGTATCAAATATTTCATAAATTATCTAATTGCAGTTCGTTTGGGATTTTATAGTAACTATATTAGCCCTATATTATTAAAAGACAAGTAAAAAATGTAAGAGTTAAACTGTTTACATAACTTTTAAATTGGAAAGATAAGGTTAATGATGTTAACAAAACCTTTTTAAAAATAGTTTTTGATAGTATTTAAACCCAGATCCATTTTTTCTTCTAAAAATATCACATTGAATATTTTTTAAATTGAAAACATTTTATTTCAAAATAATATTTTTGATGTTTTTAAAAGTTCACACACTATATCATAAAAAAGGGCACCTCTATTCATTTATTATTCACACCTCTATATCCATTTGGATCAGCTGAAATCATCCCAATTATACTCCTAAATCTCAATAATTTATCCTAGAGGCCATACTATGGGAATAAATCAAACCTAATTAGTCCATTTGTTCAAATCAAAAATGATACTTGAAAAATAGATAATTGTTTTGCCAACACATTCAAAGATCTATTGTTCTTCAACATACTCTTCATATGATTCTTCCAAACTAGATTACCAAATCGAGTATCCTGTACATAATGATATTTTTTATGATTATGTTATAAAAATATTCATCATTTATCCATACTATGAATAACTATATCAATATGCATGTGTATGTAGGACTTATTATATCCACACCGTGGTGTAATTTTTTATTTATCACTAATACAATATTTTGCTAAAATGATATGCATAATTGATATAAATAATTAATATAACATGATAATGAATCATTATTACAAATATAGAATCCAATTTTATACCATATAACTATGAAGTGAATGATACTGTCTCTCGTGCATAAGTACAGCCTACCGTCTCCATGACATAATGAGAATAATTATACATGATTACCAATCATGAAAGATTATAAAATTTAGAATATGAGTAAATATAGTATATTTGAACATATTATAATTTTGGATACATAAAAAATATTTCATATACATAAAAACATGACTTACATTAAAAAAAATTATAGTAAAATTATGAAGTTAACTCCTAAAACAGTAGTAATATTGAAATATTATAAACAATATTTCATATACATAAAAATATGACTTACATTAACATTATTTAACAAAAATACATTAAGTTAAATCACCCTATATTAAATGTAAGTATAATAGAATGATTATTTTCAAAATGTATTTATTATTTGAGATTATATATAAGAAAGTATCTACTAATACGTCATTATAATAAAAATCCATATTTCTTAAAATTTATTTCAAAATATTATCAAAAAAAATTAAATTAATTTTTAACAAGTTTTTATTTATTATAATGGTATCCATCCATAATTTTCCAAACAAAATACTTTATGGCCATTTCAACAATTTAAGGAAATAATGTTTTTATCTTACAAGGCACAAGAATCTATTTTCTTCCATTATGACGTCCTAACATTTTTATTCTTCTCATACAAGCATAAAAATTTATTTACAAAAGAAATGTTTTCAATTTTAATTTTTCTATTCAAAAATGGTTTAAATGTGAGAAATGGATATTTCTCTCAAAGAGATTAAATGATTATATTATTTTATTTTCATCAATGTAAACAGAATTTTTTTGATTTTATTCTTAATTGAGGTTGATTTATAATGATACAATATTTCATATTCTATTGAAGATTTTATGATACGTTTTAATGATGATGTTCTATTTCGATAGAGTTTATTGTTTATAGTTAAAGTATTAAAAATTATAATGATAATTTTTTTATGAATTTTAGTTTTATGTTTCACCATTTTCATATAATAAATTCCTTGATCATTGTATGAGACCAACTGGGCCCACTGTATCCCCTCGATGCATTAGTATGTCTCATAAGATAATATAGTTTTGGTTTTTACTTGCTTATGTATAGTCGTGGAAAGAGGCATTGATGTTGTGGTTATGATGTTTGAAATTATGTATTCCATTATTATGAGGCAAATTATTTATATTAATGGTGATTATTCAAATATTAAAAAATCAATGTGAATGTTTATATGTTATTATTTGATTTATTTTTCTATATTATGCGATATAATTGATTAAAATACATTTCTTTCAGTTTAATACCTTGGATTAAATGTTTATGTTTATTTATGAAATATTTTTGCAATATTTTTTACCCTTACATAACATATGATCCCACACATTAATTACGTTTTACATTCCCATGATGATATGAATGGTTTTCTGAATTATTTGGAGATTTAATCATTGATAATAATATTTTTTAAAGAATTATCTGTGATGTATTTTATGCATGGGATTGGAATTTAATGTTCACCTATGTAATATAGTTTTCAATACTTATAATGTTATCTGTCATTCATGATTTAATTCCCTATAATCAGACAATGTATTAAAATAATTCACGGATTTTAAAATTATATAGTTGGGGTCTTACAGTTTGTATGAGAGTATGTTTAGAAATAAATTAAAAAAAAATTTAAAATGAATAGATTAAGGAATATTACAATATAATTGACATTGAGAATAAGTATATAAGAACATCCTAGAATTTTGGAAACATCGAAATTCATTGTTTTTTCTAATAAATACTTATTTGTAAGGACTATAAAAGATGTTGTGGTTCTTGCATAAATATACATACGAGTATCATCTACAATAAGGTGTCATGGTCCATACATTGGTTAACTTAGTACATGACAATGAGACTTACTATGCATCTCGTTGGGCACTCCTGAGGGATACGCATGGGAAAATTCAGATTTTATTTTCAAACCGTCATTAAGGATTTAAACAAAAACATCTCACCAAATAATTTCTTTTTATATTTAGAGATTATTTATACATAAATATTCAATTTAGTTTTAGATATTCAATATTTCTGTGATTATAACTTATGTTTCAGATTTTTATGATCTAATCTAGTGTAGGTAATTATTTATAAATGGATACTGTTGGACGATATTGAAAACTATCAATGCATGCAATATATATAGGAGTAAAACTCCTATTAAAGATCATGATGTTTTAGTATGAGCTTCAACTAGTTATATACGACATATAAATATAAATGGAATGATAATAGAGGTTATGAATAATAACCTTACCTGTATAAGGAAGAATAATTCATAATGTTAAGGATCTATGTTATAAAACTACAATATAAAACTACCTCTAACAGTCTTTGTAATGCCCTGACCCCAGTTACCCAGAGTCGGTGAATTACTTTGTAACATTGGCATGATCACAAAAGATCAAGTCTCAAATGACCGATTAGTTTATAGCCTTGCAAACACTATATACGTTCATAAATGTTTCATTACATCCTGAAGTGAAAAATCACAATAACATAGTCTCCATAGTCTACACTTTTATCCCATTAAGACTATCCCTGTAGGTCAGTCATAAAATATTTCATCACATACTAGGAAAAATAAAACATTGAATGGGGTGAGCTCTGATTCTTAGTAAGGATAACAATGTAGCAGAAGGTTTCATAAATAAACATTAACATTTAAGGCAATGTGTAACTAAAACAAAATCCATTTAAACATAAACATCAGCATAAAATGGAAAAATAAAATGAAATAATTCCATTTACTTATTCAAATGGATATTCTACTGGTCGAATAATCACATGAAATATCAATAACCCCTTTCATAATGATGGAAGGCATAATGCTAGACTATCAAAACCATGTAGCCAAGGCCTTGTGCCAAGTCTAAAAATAATATTTTGTCAAGGCCTCGTGCCAAGACTCTAGTTTGTCTCATGAGACCTGCCGATGCATCGAGGAGCTATATCGGGCTCCACCAGTCACTTATTAAGTCAAATTCATGCCTCATATAAATATGCTTAAAAATATCATAAATCATAACATAATCCTATCACATAAAACATTCATAAAGGAAACATAAAATTTCAACATTTCAATCACAAGATATCTATACAACACATTGATATTCAAAAAACTCTTTCAATATCATTTTCAATACCAATATAAAATAAAATTAAAACATTGTATTTATTTTTCATTTAAAAATGTTATGGCTTGTAGAAGAAGTCGAAACTCAAATAACAGTCATGGCGGCGGAGAAGTCGTCGTCACCGCATACGTACGACAAAAAAAACATTCTTTTTTATCATTTAGTAAAACGCTTCGTATAAAAATATTCCTTTTGAATAAACGTAAAAGTAAAAGGGGTTTATACACCATAACAATGAAATTTGTGTATAAAACTAAATATTCCTTAAGGAATGGAGATTGAGATGAAGTCCCTTACAAAGATCATATTTTAAATAAAATAGATATTTTATGTGTATTCACTATAAGTACACATAAAGTAAGTAAAAATACAATATATGACATAATAATATCATGGCATAATTTGAAAGTAGGAGATTAACCCAATGAACAGAAATTGGGTAAAGAAGTTCCCTTACATCCTGTCTGACATGACTCGATCATTCTTTATCATACTAAATAATAAACTAGAGTTATTTTATAATTTTTTAATAAACTTTTTCATGTTCATTATTCCTTTTATATCACTTATTATCATGTTATGAACATTATGTAATTATTTATGTTAATAACGGTCATTTTGTCGAACTTTGGTACTTGAGTCAAAAATAAACATCTTATAAATAAAAGTTCTTCATGTTGTGAAATATAAATTATATCAAGAATTATATTAATGATGTAGATATCATATATATCATATATATCAATTATATACATGCATTTATAATATTACTTAAAATTTATAGGTAAGAAATGAAATGCACCGTTCATGGAGACGGTAAGCCGTACGTACGCATGAACGCTACATTCAATTCTACTACATATTTAATGTAATAAAATAATAACGATATAATGGTGTATTATAATTATAGTATAATACCAAATATAATATCATTTACTCCATCCTTTATACGTCCCACATATGGCAGTAACGATTCAAATCACTTTGAAGGGGCAGTAGTATGCACTTCCTAAAATGAAATTATCATGTTAACCAATAATGGAAATCATAAAGGTATGCCATAAATGAGAAATACAGAAGAATAAGGAAAACATAAATTCTATATATATCATATATATAAATAGTTTCATCATAATGGCCACCATTAGAGGTGTTAAAAGAATATTGAACAGTCATCATTCGTGAAGCAGTATTTCGCCACCCACAGAAACATTATGTTCATTGACCACTAGACGAAGGTGTGCATAAGTGTAAATAAAATTTTCTCATAACAACATCTTAGTATATTTATGATTCTGGTTTTGTTATAAAATAATGGAATAAAAAGAGTTTAATGGGTTGGAGAAGAAAAATAATACAAAAATACATAAGAGAAGACATTACCTTAAAATCGGGTAACTCTTTTTGATTTGAGCCAAAGGCTTCCTTGGGAAGAATTCATCCCAAAGTGAGGATTCTAAGAGTAAGATAGGTATTTTTATAGAGTTTTTGGGCTCATTTTGGCTGAGCCAAATGGCATTGATGGTTTGAATAAGTTGGAAGAGGTGGCGGCCTTTTATAAGAGGAGAGGAGGGGCACTCTTGGAATGATTGAAATGTTACTTTATTATGAAATTCTGTTCGGAATATAAAGGTTCCAAAATGATATATTTCGAATCTAATGTGATAAGGTTTCGAAATATGCTCATACAATAGGTTTTTGACAATTGTAAGCTTTATATTTTACATTATCATTTAATTTTATTTAAATCGTTAACTAATGAGGTAATTTCTGCATCCTCATGGTGTCATAAAAAATATTAATTTATTTAATGTCAAAAAATTATTAAAAAAATATCATGATATAGGAAATCGTTTTAGAATTATAATTAATATTTATAGTGGAAATGTTAACTTATATAACCGCATGTAATAATTGTTTTAGTAAAACAACACATGTTTGTGACAATTTTAATTTTACTTTAAATAAAAAGTTATTAATTTAATTTTCTTACCAGATTGGCTCCATGGGGTCCCCAAGTTGACCCATGGATTTTCATGGTCAGCCATGACTCATCCAATAATGGAAGGACAAGTGTAATGGTATTTTCATATTCTTATAATATCATTTTTACATTAAATTTCACTAATTACCATTAATTGTGACTAATTAAACATAAAAGTTACTATTCACCAAAAGGTTATTTTAATCCCATTGAAAAAATTTTACTTACTAATGAAAACCATGTATGATGGATTTTTGAAAATAAAATCACTGAATTTGTAATATATCATTTAAACGAAAAATCAGTTTTTAACTATCACTTACTGGTTTGACTAATCATCAAAAATTGATGTTTTTCAGAACAATATCAAAATTTCACCCTAAGCTATAATTGATATTCTGAATTCAAAAATGATGTATATTTTAAAAAATTATATAAATTTATGTATCATTATATAATTTTATAATTAATTCCCGTTGTCACAACAAATAGCCTGTTTTTAAGAAACAATATATATCAAAATATGGACAATTGTTTATATCCAATTTCAACGTGAAATAAATTCTAATGTACACCATTGGATAAAATGGTAAAAATATATTATAATTATGCTTTAAAACTACTCAATAGTATAATTTATCACTAGTAGTTATTTTGATTAATAATGTTTCTTTTATGTATTTTTCACAATTCATAAAAAAGTTGAAGTTCTCAGAAAAATAATAAAAATTCAACATAGGATAATTTCAATATTCCGAATCCAAAAATGAAGTCAATTTTGAAATATGATATATATATAATTTCAAAAACTGGGTATTACTATTCATAATGGCTACTTTTATTGATGGTGGTGTATGTTAGTACACGATGGTGCGTTCAATGCAAGCCATTGAATTATTGAAAGAGAAGTGTATCATGGAAGCTCAGGGTGTTACATTCTCCCCTCCTTCAATAAATTGTGTCCTCGCAATATGAAATTTTTCTTTGAAAATAAAATGTTGAAAATAGAAAACACCTTTTTGGAAAACCCACACCAAAAATAGGGATAATAAAAATATAACATTAAAAGAAAGAAAGAGAAGTACAAAGGTCACCTGAGATAGCCCATACTAGTAATCTATGAACATATGGAAATGGCGGAAAAACAAACTATCAAGGTGTGATATAGAGTTGTAGAAAAAATGGTTAGGAGAATGTTAACTACAAGAAAATCACAAACTTTTGATTAGTTAAACGATCACTGATTCCCCAGTTGGAAAAGTTAACCGACAATGTTTTTGTTTTAAGATACCATTCATAAAGTTGAGAAATTTATTTAGGATATTTACTAAGAACGTAATGAAATATAAATACATGTCACGTAAACTTTTCATTATTTTATAAATTTTTACCACAAACCCATCTTTCAATCAAAATGATAATAGAAACAAAAAATATTATATTTATCCTAATCGTACAGGGTTCCAAATATTACCACATAAAATTTAGATTAGGGAAACTATTTTTTAATAATCAAGGACTTCATTTATGCTAGTGGTAGGTAATAAAAGCCTGTTTCACTATGGTTGTGGGTTCGATTCCTGCAGCTTTGTCCGACGTGATGGGTTATCCCCCAACCTGTAGGTTATCCTTTTCCTAATGCTATAGTATTATAATATTCCAAAAATAATTTTTAGAAAATTTTTAACCATAAACAATACTATCCAAAGTTCAAGTTAATCAATTACAACCTTTATAGTTATCCAAAATACATCTTTCTACACTTTCTCTAAAAGGTCTCTAAATTACAAAATCAATTGTAACATCAGATTCAATAAATAATGTAAAGTTTCTCTTATTTTCACATAATAAAAATATAATTACCTTAATCATATTAAAATCATAATGAAAACAACAAGCACTGCAGTACAATCCTTATATATATCACATTATTCTTATAACCACAATATAATCATTGAGTCCAAAAGCACCAATACATTAATTATTCCACTTCAACTATAGTAACAGTATAAGATTTTCCTTGATCCCTTAGCCTTTTATGAGGTATGTTTTCATGAAACTTAGGACATTCATTTGCATAATTCACCATTTCCCTACAATTGTATAATTCAACATTGATAGAATCTTTCATTCACATGCAATCACGATCCGGGTGACCTTTTTCTCCACAATTATAAAAAAATCCTATTCCTTTTAGGAAAGTACCGGGGTTATTCTTCCCACAATTATCACATAATGGAAAATCCTTCTTTCCATTTTTCCTTTATTTGTCTCTTGTTCCACCATTCTCTTCTTCTCTTTCTTTACATTATTGTCATAAGATTTAGAGAATTACTTTTCTGTCTTGATAGCACACAAGACTATATCTTCGTACGGTGAGAATGATTGTGAGACTAAGGCTCGACTGAGAAATGGTTTTAACCCATCAAGGAAACAATCAATCATACTTCATGTGTTACATATATAATCTACTGCATGCCTTACTAACCTTGTAACGTTATACTCACACTTTGTGACATTCTCATCCTCCTTTTATCTCAGACTCAGAAATTGCATTTCCATATCTGCTCAATGGTCACGAGGGATGTTTTTTTCTATGAAAAGATCTTTGAACTCCCTCCATTCTATATTTGATACTTAATGGCCATCTTTTTTGTTTTGAATCAGTGACCACCATTGATTGGCATTTCTAGTGAGGTGGTAAACTGCCATGATGACATTCTCCCTTTCGATACTCCCCAAGGCGTGGAGTATTTTCTCTAAAGAGTTTATCAATTTCTCAGATACTAATGGATTTGTACCCCCATTAAATGTTGGTGGTTGTTGCCTCATGAAGTAGTCTGACATTGATCAACCACGTTGCGGATCAGGGTTCTCCATACGAGTAAGGTTATTATTCATAACCTGAGTGAGTTGTCCCAGTATGGTGATAAGCTAATTAGCACCAGTTGTATCACAAACTCCATTATAATTATCATGAATAGGAGGGAAATCCCCACATTGAGTGTGTGCATTGATACGGTTTCCAATCCTCCCACTAGGTGCCATTTCTAAACAATGGCATAAACTAGATCAGTTTATGAATCAATATTCATAATTCCATACTTGTAAAACACATAAGATAAATTGAACTGTTTATGTATATAATCCATAATCATAAAAAGAAATGTTTTCATTGAGAAGGTATATACTCAAACTCCCTTCATAATGGTTTGTAATGAAAATGAGAATTATTTTAAGCATATCCCCAGGGAGAGTCGTAACCAAGAGTGCAGCAAGGCCCGTTGTCGTGCACTAGTTCCCGTTCGAGTTTAGCTCAAAGCGGAGTTTTTGGGTTTTTCCCCTAGGTAAATTTGTTCCAGAGCCACCTCTACCTAATCATATCTTGACAAGAATTTATTTCTCGGAAAACCCACAAAATCTCTACAATACAAAAATTATAGGAAGTTCTTATATACTAATCCTCAAAGTCTATCGTTGGGCTGTGCGATCTAATCAGAGTTTATCTAAATATTGCTTCCAAGGTTAGTACTAAACTACCTCTGATACCAACTGTAACGCCCCGAACCTAGTTACCTAGAGTCGGTGCCTTACTTCGTAACATTGGGATGATCACAAAAGATCAAGTCTCGAAATAACGATTAGTTTAGTATCCAAGGAAACAATAGATACATTCATAAATGTTACATTACATCATAAAGTGAAAAATCACAATAACATAGTCTCCATAGTCCACACTTATATCCCCTTCAGACTATCCCTGTAGTCAGTAATAAAATATTTCTTCACATCTTTGAAAAAATAAATCATTGAAAGGTGTGAGCTCAGATTCTCAGTAAGGATAACAATGTAGCGGATGCTTTCATAAATAAACATTACCATTTAAGGAAATGTTTAACTAAAACAATATCCTTTTGAACATGAACTTCAGAATAAAATGGAAAAAAATGAAATTATTCCATTTACTTATTCACATGGATATTCTACTGGTCGAATAATCACATACAATATCAATAACCACTTTCATAATGATGGAATGCATAATACCAGACTATCATAACCATGTATCCAAGGCCTTGTTCCATGTATACAAATAATATTTGTCAAGGCCTCATGCCAAGACACTAGTTTGAATCATGAGACCTGCCGATGCATCGAGGATCAATAGCGGGCTCCACCTGTCACTTAATAAGTCCAATGCATTCCTCATATAAACAGTTTTAAACATATCATAAATCATAACATAATCGTATCACATAATACATGTATAAAGGAAACATAACATTTCCACATTTCAATCATAAGATATCAATACAACAAACTAATATAGAAAACACTTTCAAAACCATTTTCAATACCAAAATAAAAGAAAAATAAAACATTTTATTTATTTTTCATTTAAAAAAAGGTCTGTCTTGTAGAGGATGTCGAAACTCAAATAACGGTCATGATGGTAGAGAAGTCGTTGTTTCCACATACATATGACAAAAGAAAATCATTCCTTTTTGTCATTTACTAAAATGCATCCTATAAAAATATTCCTTTTGAATAAACGTAAAAGTCAAAGGGGTTTATACACCATATAATAGAAATTTGTGTATAAAACAAAATATGCCTCATTGAATGGAGATTGAGACGAAGTCCCTTACAAAGATCATTTTTTAAATAAAATAGATCTAATAATTGTATTAACTATAAATACATATAAAGAAATTAAAAATACAAGATATGAAATAATAATATCATTGCCTAATTTGAAAGTATGAGATTAACCCAAAGAACAGAAATTGGGTAAAGAAGTTCCCTTACCTTGTGTCCGACTTGACTCGGTCATTCTTTAACCTCCTGAATAATAAACTAGATTTAATTTCTACTTCATTAAGAACCTTTTTAATGTTCATTATTCTTTTTATATCACTTATTACCATGTTATGAACATTATGTAATTATTTAAGTTAATAAATGTCATTTTGTCGATCTTTGGTACTTGAGTCAAAAATAAACTTCTTATAATTAAAAGTTGTACATGTGGGGAAATATACATTATATCAAAAAATATATTCATTATGTAGATATCATATGAATCATATATATCTAGTATATTAATGCATTCATAATATTACAGAACATCTAGAGGTAAGGAATGAAATGCACCGTTCATGGAGATGGTAAGTCGTACGTATGCATGAATGCTACATTAAATTATATTTCGTATTTAATGGAATGAAGTCATAATGATATAAAGTTGAATTATAATTACAGTATAATATCATATATAATAACATTTACTCCATCCTTTATACATCCCACATATGGAATTAACTATTCAAATCACTTTGATGGGGTGGTAGTCCCCACTTCCTAAAATGAAATTATCACATTTACCCATAATGGAGATCATAAAGGTATGCCATAAATCAGAAATACAGAATAATAAGGAAAACATAAAAATAATATATATCATATATAGAAATAGCTTCATCATAATGGCCACCATTATAGGCGTTAAAAGAATATTTAACAATCATCATTTCGTGAGGCAATATTTCGCCACCAATAGAAACAATATGTTCATTGACCATTAGACGAAGGAGTGTGTATGTGTAAATCAAATAATTACCATAAAAATCATAGTATATTAAATATAGTGGTTTTGTTACAATATAAAGGAATAAAAAGTGTTAAGGGGTTGGAGAAGGAAAATAAAACAAAATAACATAAGAGAAGACATTACCTTAAAATCGGGTAACTCTTTTTGATTTGAGCCAAAGGAATCCATGAGAAGAATTCTGCCCAAAGTGAAGATTCTAGGTTTAATAGAGGGATGTTAATAGAGTATTTTTCCAGATTTTTGATGATTCAAATGGTTTTGATGGTGTGAATAAGGTGGTAGAGGTGGGGGCCTTTTATAAGAGGAGAGGAGGGGCACTCATGGAATGATTTAAATGTCCCTTTATTATGAATTTTTTTTCAGATTATAAAGGTCCCACAATGATATATTTCTAGGATAAGGTGATAAGGGTTCTAAATATGCTCATAAAATAGGTATTTGACAAGTTTAAGACTTAGATTTTACATTGTCTTTTCGTTTTATTTAAATCGTTAATTAATGAGGTAATCGCTACATCATCATGGTGTCAAAAACTATTTAATTTATTTAATGTCTAAAAATTAAAAAAAATTATCATCATGTAAGAATTATGTTTAGATTTCTAATTAATATTTATAGTGGAAATGTTAACTTATATAACCCCATGTAATAATTGTTTTAGTAAAACAACACATGTTTGTGAATATTTTATTTTTACATTAAATAAAAAGTTATTAATGTCATTTTCTCACCCAAGTGGCTCAATAGGATCCCCAAGTAGACCCATGGATTTTATTGGTCTTCCATGACTCATCCAGAAAGGTTAGGACATTTTTAGAGGTATTTTCAAATTTTTATAATATCATTTTTACCTTAACTTTCACTAATTACCTTTAATCATGATTAATTAAACATAAATGTTACTATTCACCCAAAAAATTATTTTAATCCCATTGAAACACATTTTATATAATAATGACAATCATGTATGTTAGATTTTTGATAATAAAATCACAGAAGTGGTAATGATTCATTTAAATAAAAAATTTGTTTTTAACTATCACTTAGTGTTTTCACTATTCATCAAAAATTGAAGTTTTTCAGAACAATGAAAAAATTTTATCCTAAGAAATAATTGATATTACAAATTAAAAAATAATGTCAATTATAAAAAATTCAAAACATGTAAGTTTAATTAATTAATTTTATAATTAATTCCTGATCTCACAAAAAATAGCGTGTTTTTAAGAAACAATATATATCAAAAGATTGAAAATTGTTTATGTCAAATTTCTAAGTGAAATTAATTCTAATGAACACCATTGGATAAAATGATAAAAATAAATTCTAATTAAACATTAAAACCACTCAAAATTATAATTTATCACTATAAATTATTTTGATTGAAAAATTTGTTTTTATGTATTTTTCTGAATTCATTAAAAATTTGATGTTCTCAGAAATATACCAAAAATTCATCTTAGGATAACTTCGATATTCTGAATCCAAAAATGAATTCAATTTTGTAATATATATATATATATATATATATATATATATTAAAATAGTGATTATTACTATTCATAATGTCTACTTTGATTGGTTGTGGTGTGTGTTAGTACTCAAAGTTGCGTACAATGCAAGGTATTGCATTATTGAAAGAGAAACGTATAGTGGAAGCTTGGGGGGTTACATTCTGTGGGACTAAAAAATAATTTATATGTGAACAATGGATAAGATAATTATGGAATATATTTCATCCATTGGTATGTAATTAAAGGAAAAAAAATTTATGGGTGTTTATCATATTTTAGGATAAGCGGATCAATGGTGGTCATTAATTCAAAACAATGTGGAGGATAAAGAAGTACTAAATATGGAAGGGATGGAGATTAATGAAATTCTATTTGATAAATTACCTTCATCATGAATTACAACCTGATATGAAAATGAAATATCTGAATTTTTTGAGAGAGGATGGTTTTAATGTTTCAATGTATGAGCCCATCCTCACATGAAATGAAAATCTTGAAAAAAAAACATACGTAACCCATTGAGTAATATTGGAATTTTTATTTATGATTTAAACATATTTTTTATGAAAGTTTTTGTTCTATGAAAATTTTATATAATATGATGATATAGTCTCATGTTATATCAATAGAGAGAAATATTTTTCTACGACATATAACTTTTATTGGTATGTAAGAGAAAAAGTGAATGGAGTACCATGAGAATGTTAAAGGGAGAAGGGAAAGAAGTATTTTACCATATGTGATTATTATGGTATGAAACACCTTTGTAAAATACTAAAGGGAATGAGAGTTTTTGACAACTGTGGAAATAAAGTTACACATTCCTGTGATTTTAAGGGAATGAACAAAGAGGTAAATGTTGAATTCTATAATTTTAAATAGATTTTACATTTTTCAAATGATTAACCAAAGAATCAATGAAATATATCTCCAATGAAGAAAATAAATCATAGTCAAGAATATGTGGTTAAAATGGCCAAAGTGGAATAATTAATGTGCATTTGTATTTGGATTCAAGAGATATGTAATTATATTCTGGTTATAAGAATAAAGTGATATATAATTATTTTACTAATGTACTACTTCTTTAAAAATTCATAGGCATGAATGTTTTCATTATAGTTTTTAAAGCAGTCAAATAATTGTGATGTATCAATTATAAGAAGCATTATGTAGTCTGGGGAATAAAATTTGATGACTGGTTTTGGAAATTGGGGTTTCTTTTTGGACTATTAATTTGTATATAAGTAGTTGGGATAAGTATTAAGGTTGAACTAGTGTGAGTTAATAATTGGATATTATTCTTTGAGGTTAAAATATAATTTATTGGATTCTTTTGGGACTTATGATTTATCAAAATTTCTTCATTCATAAATAAATATATTTGAAAATATGTTCTAGGTGAAGGGTATAAAGTAAAAATATATTGAATATCATGTAAAAGATGATATTATGCTTATGAAATGGAATGAAATCAATTGTGTGCATATCTAAATAGTAATATATACCTCAACTATTGGGAAAGGATCTTAAGGCCAAAAATATATTCATAGTTCATTTATTGATGAATCAAATTGTCTATTAGATCATCATATATTAATAGGTTTGTGATTTTTATCTTTTTACAAAGCATGTTCTCTATATATCCCCATCATATCATGATGGTTAGATTTTTCATCAATGAGAATATTTTTCTACATGGAACCCTTGTATGTGTAATATATGGTAACCTTTGTACATACTTTTCATTTTATTAATATTAAAGTCTGAATAATATATTTTATGATGTGGTATTTGAATATGAAATTTTGAAATATTCATCTCTTAGTTCTCGATCACGAGATCAAATTTCCATGACACGTTTTATTATAGGAGGGGAGAATGTAACACCCTGATACATTAAAATATTTCCACTTTTGAATAAATTTAATAATACTTAATTATTTATTTTAATGAAACAACAAGTTATGCTATCTTAATGAACTTTAATTAATTATCTTGAATTACATTAAACTCCTAGTTTTACGAACCAATAATATATTAATAATATATTATTATTTAATATAATATATATTCTAGCTATTAAATTTGTAGTTATAAATTTTATTAACAACATTTGGATTTATATATTTTTCATATAGTTTTATAAATAGTATTATTTTTTTCTAGACATTATATATGAACCAATTCAATTTTTATATAAAAATAGTAATTTAATAAAATTTCTGTTTTTTTCCATTTGATTGAACATCCATTTTAAATATAATATTTTAAAATTTTATATTTTCAATTTTGAAAAAATTATATTCTTAAATTTAATAGGCACATTAGAATTGAAATTGGATAAATCATTGATGTTTTTCTGATAACATTTTTATTTTAATGAATAATGAGAAATAGTGCATTTAAATTTAATAAATTATTTTTATATAATTTATCTATTTTTTTAATATCATTTAAACTGGTCTTGTTGTATAATTATATTTTTTTATAATTTTATTCATTTATGGTCATTGGATGAAACATCAACTTGAATTTTGATATAAACGCATGTTTATATTTTGATGGTTTTAACTTGTAAAAAACATATCTTCTAATTTTTTAATTAGTGATTAATTTAAATTATTTATTAAACATTCTTTGTTTAAAATTTTAAAAATGATATTATATATTTGGAATAAATGGGTTCAAATTATGTTACTTTGTATATATTTTTCGGATATAATGAATAGTAACATTAGTAATTTGTTTATTTACAGTAGTTAAGTGTAACTCAAGAAAATTAAAGATAATCAAAATATTATAAAATTACCGCAACACCTATCCAAATCATAATGGGTTAATAAATAATACCATTATTTTTTTAAATGATATCATTTAATGGACCATTACTCGTGAATATGACATGGATATTACTAAAATCAATGAATGTGATCAAATGTCACACTCTCATTATATAGAGGTAAAATAATTTAATTATATATTTACTATAGATAACATAGATAATAAATAGTATGTGAAATGATAATCTAATTATATACATCATAGTAATTTATTTATAATTTTTAGAGGTAAAATAATTACCATTAATGAGGACATAGTAATGAAGAAGAAAATTATTTTATTGATAGAAATATCAAATAATGATATTAAAAAAATTAATATATATAAAATTTGACTTAATAAATGATATTAATTAATTTTTTAGATAATATAGACATGTTAGTGATATGATGGAATTATTTTTTATATTTTATAATGTCTGTTTTTAATTTGTTTAAAATGCAAATATTGAATAATATAAATATTAACTTAAATTATACCTTAAAGTAAATAATATTTTCTTAAATAATATAAAAGTCATAAAAATATATGGATATACAAAATAACATGTATAGATTTAAATATTATTTAAATTATGAAATTTGGTTTCTTTTGAATTTTATAGTTACTATAATAACTATATAATATTAAAATACAAGTGAACATGGTAATAGTAAAATTGTTCAACTAACCGTTAAATCTAAATGATAAGGCTTTTTCATTAGCTAATCTTGATAAAAAAATGTTTTATATTTTTTTGAGACATATACATATTATCATAGATATAACTCACTTTTAATCTATATGAAATAGAAACACATTTTATTATAAATTAATAATTGTGTAGTTCAAAAAGTTCCCTTCCCCACTCTTATAAAAGGGAACCTTTACCTCTCTTTTATTAACTCAACTAAAATACATTATCTTGGCCATAATCAACCCAATTATTCTAAAAAAATCTTTGACATCGTCTTATTGTCCATATATTGGGATAAAATCCAAATATAGGAGTTCTTTTGTTCAAATCAAAAAAGGGAAAAAAAGGTAATTGGTTTATCAACTCTTTAAAATGTATTTTACTCCTATATATCATATTCCAATATTTTTTTTATTAATGTAATAAATATAGTATAATATATATGTAGATAATTTATTATGTTTATTGTACAACCATATTCCTCTTGTATCAAAATTATGGATAAAAGTATCACCATGAGTGTGTATATATGACCTAATATCTCAACATTTTTGAGTAATTTTTTATTCAACACTAAATTATTGGGATGGGTATAGCGAAAAGTATAATGGATATAAATAATGAGTATAATATGTTAATAATTATGTATAATTAATATACCATCCAATTTTGTATAATTAATCCTTCAAGGGAATGATGTCATCGCAAGTACGTACGTACTTCCTACCATCTCCATGAAGTGATGTGATTTATTCTACATGTTATCCATTTAAGAATGATTTTAAAATTTATAATATTAGTAGATATAATATTTATAAACATAAAATTATTATTTATACTTGTAAAATATTTCCTATTCATAAGTAACATCAATAACATGAAAAAGCATGCATAATAAAATGAATCATTTACCACCTGAAACAATGATAATTGTAAAATATTATAAAAATGATATTACAGGGTCTTCTATGAGGTCATATTTATGAATATTGTCTGGGAAAAATTTAATAAAATTCTTTAACGATTATACAGGATGTTAATACACACTTATCTCAACGAAATTTCAAGGTAAATGTTAATTTCACAATCTTATTATTATCCGAGCTGGTTTATATGCAAGTATCTAGCTTGACATTGTTATCTTCCATGACCATGATTCATAAAAATTATTTCAAAATATTATTAGTAATAGTTAAAAGAAATTTTCCCATTTATTTAATTTTTTGAAAATGATTTGAATGGAAACATTCCCTAATTTTCCAAACTAGGTACATTATGACTATTTCTAAAAATTATGGAAAGAATTTTTTTTACATCTATGGAACATGAATCTATTTTCATCCATTATAACACCATAACATTTTAAATCATAAATTACATGTTTACAGGGATATTTTGAAAATAAAATATGTCATTTATAATTTCTCATATTAAATTATTTATGTGAAAAAAAGTATTATTGAATTTTATTAATTTTGTTAGATTATTTTCATCTATGTCAACATCCATTGTTGGATGTTATTATTAATTGAGGTTGATTTATTATGATACAATCATCCACATTGTATTTGATGTTTTATGATATATTTGATTATGGATCTGCTATTTATATGTCATTTATTATTTTTTGATAAAGTATTAAATTTTTTAAAGCTACTTTTGATATGAATGTTATTTTTACGATTCATCCTTTTAATATGAGGAATGAATTAGAATTATTAAGTGATGAAAGGGCCCACAATAGCCACATGATGAATCTCTAGGTCTAATGAGACAAACTAGTATTTGTTATTACCTATTTATGTATTGTCTGGTTACAAGGCCTTGATGTTTTCGTTATGATGCCTCATATTATGAATTCCCTAATTATGAGTTTAGTTATTTATGTTACATTTGATTATTCCACTTGTAAAATAACCATCTGAATTTTTATATTAAATTATTTTATTTATTCTTTCGATATTAGGGTCTTGAATATTTTTAAAAGACTTATGTTTCAGTTTTAAACCATTCATTGAATGTTTATGATTATTTATGAAAGATTATATTCTATTGTTTACCATTAATGAGCATATAAGAAAACTCATTTTTAAGTATTATTTTCCCAAGAGTCCAATAAGTGTTTTATGAATGATATTTGTGGTTATGATATGAGTATAATTGAGTTCATGAAGAATTGTCTATGTTCAATTTGATTCTTTTTTATTGTAATGTACATATATTTAATCAATATTTTATGGCTGCTAAATAGATATTTTCTTTCTACTATTAATTAATGTAATCAATCCAATGTATTAAAATAATGCACTGAATTTTGGATTCTAGGGTCGAAATTTTACCAAAACAACCATAATACGTCATCATAAAAAAAATAATTTATATAAGATAATGTGTGTTCAAGACCATTATATTTAATTCACTACATTTTATGTTATTAATATGAAATATATAATAGTTAAGATTACGATTAATACCTAAAATTTGTTTATTAATGATAATAATTTTTTTAGTCTTCTCAATTTACATAGTTTAATGTTACTATGAAACAATGTAAATAATTATATCCTTATTTTTAACAAATATTTGTTGTAAGAAATTTTTTTTAACATATTATTTTTTAAAAAATGGTATTTGACGTAAATGGTCAGTGATATTTTATATTGATTTAGATTTTTGTATAAATTTAAGGAAAATCAATGATATAAACAATTACTGATGAATACTCAAGATAATTATACGAATCACTATAACAAGTCTTCATAAAAACAATTTACATAGATTTCATGGATGCATTAATACACTATGTCCCATTTGAGAGAAATAAGATAAATTTTTTTATTACTAGACTTCCATTCCATACACCTCCAATAAAGGAATTGTTCTATACATAATGAAGATGTTTATTCATAAAAATTATTATCCAATGTGAATTTTATAACCATTATATGTCCTACAAATTCTGTTTCCATTATAATAAAAAATTATTAAATTTAATTAATAGATATACAAAATATATTTTTTATTTTATGAGATGTGAATCCTTATGATTTTATTCATTCATAGAACAAATATATAAACTATATATAATATCATTCATTAAGGATGTTACATACATAAGTCTGATAATAAATGTTATGAAATATATCTCTATCACACTCATCCCATTAGAATCATTACACATCATACCTCTATAATAGATTTTTATAGAAACTATTATTAATACACATATACAAAACTACTTTATAAATCCGTTGTCATGTTGTTTTGTTTTTATATTAAAATAAACCCATTATTTGGGTTTTGTATCTGACTTATGAAAATTCATCTCTCTATGAAAACAAATATCTATCACCTTCATAAATTTTTTGGAATTATTATCATATAAATTAACATTAGTAATATAACATATTGTTCTATCGCCATCCTTCATCACAAATGTACTTATAGTTTGTTAATTCCATATGTAATTATTTTTTTCCACCTAGCACTTTTTAAAATTAAAATTTAATAAATACATGCCTATCCTTATGTAACAAATAAAGATCCAACTTTATTATTCATTAATATTTTTCTTGTACACCATTTATAAAATAAATCACCCTTCTCAACATTACATTCCATATTTCTCTCACCAAAATGAAATGAATAATTTACATCCATTTTGAAAAAATTCATATTTACTAGCAGAAATAGAATGAAAATTTTTCATTCTCTATAAACTGGCATCATGGAATAATATTTCAAAATAAATATTTCTATTTATTTTTTAGTATATTTTGAAGATGTCGTTTGATTTATATTCAAACTTATCACAATTATATTTTAAATTAATCACATGAAAAGGGACTTAGAACATGGATCCTTGTTTAATTAATGTTAATTAGAAATAATTTATCATTTACAGAATGATCCCATTGAATTTGAACAAAAGACTTATCAAATATTTGATAATTATTTTTTGAAGGAAGACAATTGTGTATGTTTCCATGATTTTTCACCATATATATATTCCATGATTTTTATCCCCAATGTTATTATCTAAATCATTAGAATTAATCAATCATGGAGTCATTTTATATCACTTTATATATTCAGTTTCATTGGTAGATTAAGAATATTCATCATCTTAAAAAATATATTTTTTTTAAATTTTTTTCACATATAAAAACAGTCATTGAAAAAAAACATTTATAACATCTACATTAACACAAAACTTTTCTAATATTTATTTGATGTACTATCATATCTATAATTTATAATATATTATTAGATGTTTTTCCCCATATAATTGAATCTAGTATTTTTATAACCAATAAATGTGGTACAATTATTTATATTCACTATAATTCCCCTAAATAACCCTAACATAAAATTATAAAATGGAATGTTGATCACTTTTATGTGTTATAACTTTTTATTATTTATATAAAAAAATTCATAAGGATTCATATTTTAATTTTTTCTCAAGAAATATATGTTTTCAATCTAATACATAAATATAATATATATAATCCAATCATATATTAGTGGTCCACACCATGTTTACATGGATATTTTTTAAAAAAATATTTTTTTAATCGTCATAAAAAAAATATTTTTATGGATTATTGGTTTTATTGAGATCAAACATATACCTGGATAGTAATGATATTCTAAAAATAGTTTTCATAATAATATATATAGTAACATAACTTCATTATTTACAATGAGAAATTAGTTTTTATATTTAATTATGTTACATTAACACATCCCTAATGTTCCATATTAAATTTATTTAAACGTAATGCAAGTCATTATAATGAATTCAACAATTATAACTCCTCTAACTCTATTATCTCAGTGTTGATCAGTTATTAATGATATATATTCCATGTTACTATAGATTATGTTTTCATGTTCATGTTTTAATATTCATTTACAAACTATAATCACAATCATAAAATACTGAAATTATATGTCTCATTATTTTAGTAAATGATTTATTTCATTGAGTTATACATATATCTAGTAAAACATAGTTTACCACATCATTGATTGAGGATAATAACAAACAAAATTATAGGGTTATCTTATATACATAGTATGAAAATGTATATATCTTATGATATCAAGGATTAAAATTTACATAGATTATATAATAATAATTGATATTGATTAATTCCATATATATAAACACCTATGAATATAAAATAAAAAATTAGTCATATATATAGAATTAAATGATATCACCGTAATGTAAATGATGGTGGTGTATAATTTTGAAAATTACAATCATACCATTTAGGCCATATTCTATGATATCAATATAAATGATATGGCCGCTACAATTACCCTATGATAACTGTCTCATACGACCAACTATGGATCCCTTGTAAAATAATGTTTTTTTCAACTCAAGTCTCAATAGTAAATAATTCATTCTATATTTTACAAATTAAATATAATAAATGAATATTGACGAATAAATTTTTGTTATATAAACTGAATGATAATTTTGGAATAGAAATGCTCCCTTTAGCAAATGAATTTTCAATGTTATTTATGTGTTTATCATTAAATCATATTAAGAATATTTATTGACTTGTAATGTTTCAACACCTGAATTTAGTATAAATATATCACATTAAATTAATATTCTTGAATAGATTTTTTCAACAAAAATATTGATTTATAATTAAAAAACAAACATATTATAAATATTAAATGGGGATTTTATAATATATTCATTGAATTTTATGGAATATATTAATTTAAAGAAACTATGAAATATATATCAGGGGAATCAAATAGTAACAATTTTCCTTCAAAGTCTCATTTGATATATCATGGAATGGAGGTGGAATCACTATGGGTTTCCCCAAACCCATAATATATGATCTTAAATAAGTATGATTTAAGGGAGACTAGTTCAGTGATAATTCCAAGAATATGAAATCACTATGGATTCAATTCTAACTAAATCATTAACCAAGATTGAATCAAATTTTATATTAACCCTATATCATTTATGGGTTTAATGAAGAGGTTTTTGAAAATTTAAAATAGGATTAAGAAAAAAATTAATTATTAATAGAATAATGTTTAATGAAAATTAATTTATTTTATGTTAATAAGATATTTATTCAATATATTACATACATAAATTATCAGTAATAAATTTAATAGAAATATTGGAAAATATTAAACATCAAAATTGAAAAAGATAATTTATGTTTTTAATTAAAACATAAAATATATTATTAGAATATTTTTTAATAATTTGATGAAATTTTTGATTTTTACTTTTACATGTATAATAAATTTATTAAAAAAATCCATATCCTTTATGAGATTAAAATAATATGGAATTTACATAAATTTTAATGAAATAATATTTTATTCAAAATAAAAATATAAGGATTAAAATAAAATCATTTAATCAAAATATGTTGATTAAATAAAACTGTTCTTGATAATTAAAAACCAATGTAAATTTTCTTTCTTAGATTAAAATAGTAATGATTACAATATGTATTTATGTAATTATAAGGTTAGCATCCATATTTGATTAGTATTGGAGAAACATAACGGTTTTTTGTTTAATAATTATCTAATAATTCTCATGCTGATCAAAATTATACCTAATTATATGAAATCATTTTTGTGCATAAAAGATATTTTCTAAAAAAAATTATTATATCACATATATCCTATTTATATTAAATTTTTTTTCTAATTTAAAAAATTTAATAATGTTAAATGTTTAGAATAACATTAAAAAAATTTAAATTTGGTAATACGTTTCTTTTAATTACCAAAATTAAATTATGTTAACTATGTGATAGAAATATTCACACTCATTTATGTTAACTGGGATAAATAGTTAAAAAGAGGCATAAAGTAAATAATATTTCAAAACTATATGAATATTTAATATCCTTTGGGGATGCAGAAGCTAAATTTCCCTTTCTTTTCCTTTTTGGGCAAACAGACATCGATAATGTCATAATATTATTTTGAATAATGTTGAATTGACAATGTTCTCACATTTCTAAACAATAAATCGATATCAAATCCCCCTTAATATCACCATAACATTTTTTCCATTAATTCCCTTTAATTAAATACTATATTTAGTATATTTTTTTAACTTGTAATACCTAATTAAATTAAATTCTTGAAACATCATAAAAAAATTATATATATTATAGTAATAGTATACTTATTATATTTGATGTTATAAATAACCACAGTAATATATATATATATAATAGATATTAGAAGGTGATTTAGTAGTATGAAGCATCTTTCTAATGATTATTTTTTGTGTAAGGATTAGAGGTTCCTTTACTAAGGGTTTCCCAAGAACCAAAACAAACGACTTAATAAAAATTATTGATAGAGGGAAATAAATTTATAGTGATATTAAAGATCAAAGAAATTACACTAAGGTTTAGGATATTTAATCCTCCAACCATGACTACCACAATAACATATAATAAAATATGTTTTTATAAGTATAACTTTATGAAGAAAATTTATATTTTTTGGAAGATATTAAATGGTAATAATTAATTTAATAATTGTTTTTATATCACATGTATTTTATAAATTTTTTATATAAAATTTTAAATGTTTCATAATTTCAATTTTCTATAATAATTCACTACTAAAATTATATAAGTTTAACTAAATAATAATGTTTTAAAAAAATTACAATATACCGAAAAAATAATTTTTTCGCTTAAATTTTTTATTTTATTATAATAAAATAATTATTTGGAAAAATAGTATTACTATTATATAATATAAAATAAGATAAAATACATCTAATATTTGATAATATGAATGTATAATCATAATTTTATCTTAAATATATATATATTCAAACTATTTATTTATTTTATTCTTTGTGCTTACAATAATAATTTTTTTTACTTTCTAAAATTTAATCATATAATATGATTACTATATTTTATTCTTAATATTTGGAACTATCTAAATGTGTGATTATTCACTTATTTGATAATAACATTTTACAAGGATAATGTTAATTACAATTATATTGGTAAAAGGGTAATTTTTAAATAATATAATTTCTGAAATATGTGTAATATTTATATAAATAAACTCTGATTATACATTTCTAAAAATGAATGAAATGTTATATATAAAAATATATATATATATATAATTATTTAATTAGTAGTTCAAGTTCAGTAACTAAAAAAGATAAAATATTTAAATATGTCATCTTTATATAAAAATTATTATATTTATATTTAATTATTCAAATTAAATTTAATATTCCTGAATAATAATATTATAATTTTAATAAATGTTTATAATTTTTATATACTCTATAATAATATTATCTTTGTTTGATGTGCTGCAATTTTATAAAAATGCTGATTTTTTATTAAAATGATGAAATGTTGTTTTTATTAATATTATGCACTTTGTGGAATTAACAAAATATAAAATGGAAATAAAAATTCATTGAATAATGTTATTACCTATAAATTAATAAATATATATAAACATATATAATTCCTGAATTTAATTTTAATTTATAAACAAATATTTTTTATTTTAGTATATATTTTAATGCATCAATCAGTTTTAAAATTATTTTTTTATAAAAAAGAGAGATTATACCCAATAAAATGTATTTTATATTTTTAATCATATTACATATCTTATATAATATTATCTAATTTTTTTTGTGAATGTAATTAAAATACATATAAAACTAATCTATTTCAAATGGAAAATCCAAATTTTTAAAAGTCATAAAATGATGTGTTATTGTCAAAATTCATGTTTAACACATGTTTACCAAATATTGATTGAGTTATTTCAATAATAAAACTCATATTATATATAATAATTTCCAAATTTTAATACATAATCTTGAATATTGAACCTCTTATTACAAATATTCTTATCATAAAATTTATAAATGGATCACATCACTATAACACTTATCCATTCACCATATGAATACTATTTAATACAAAAGAATCTCAAATACACCATTAACACAAAAATATATCTCTTAAATTTTCAATTTTCTTAAAATAAACACACTGTGATCAATGAATCCAATTATCATTAATTTTATTCTATTTAGTGTGGTAAACATTACCAAATTTAGCATTTTAATTTATATTTTTTTATATTTGTTTCATTTAATTCATTATATATTAAACCATCCTAAAATAATAAATTTTATATAATAGGTATACGGAAATTAAGTTGTATTTATATAAGAATTATTATTTTTATTTCTCCCATATAATTAGAAAAATTAAAACATCATTCATCTATAAATGTTGATTATCGTCTCCATGATCAACTTGTTTCAATTTTTATTACCATGGTTAGTAGTTTGTTAAAGGGAGTACAAAAATTAAATATATGATATTTATAACCTTATTTATATTATTAATAATATAATTATTTCCACCATATTTTTATTCTATAAAAAACACAATCATCATACATGTTAACTTGTGGACCGAAAACTCTATTGTGATACACATTCCATCAATCATAACCAGCATATATAGATGGTTTCAAAATAAAATTGACTTATAAATATGATATTAATGATAAATATTTTTTTAAAATATCAATCACAGTGAATAAAAAATTTCAAATATTATTATTAAACAGTCTATTGATATCAACAAATAATCCAAAACACGCTCATCAATGATTTGACTTGCTAATATATCCACACAGATTCTATTAAATAAACATAAAAATTATAATTAATTTAAAAATAATTATTTCAATATATCTCATAATCTTTGAATAATTATTTTTTACCTTGAAATGATTATTTAAATCACAATTATAAAATGTATTCCACAATATCAAAAACAAATAACATCATATAATTATAGTAGTAACTAAATATCTATATAAGAAATAGTCATTTATTATCATTAATGTGTGTCAAAATTAATATATTGGAGTATTGATATGAATAATTAATATTAAATTTTTATGATTATTATATATTAATTTAAATATTTTTTAATGAATTTTAGAGTAATGGTATGTGTTTTTCATTACTGAACATAATTTCTAGGGTATTAATTATTTCTCTACAATGTGGAATTAGAATATTTGATTAATCATTACTAATGTTATTTTAACATTCCATTAATACTTATTTTATAGGTAATTAAATATTCACATATAAAACAACTTCATTGATAGTTTAAATTATTTGAAAAAAGGTATTATGTTATGAATAAAACACATTCACTCAAAAAAGATCATTCTATTTAATATCAACAATAACAAATCAAGTAATTGAACTTATTAAATTTTTTGAGACACAATTAATTATTATTTATATTGATATTCAAATAATCCTACACCACTATATAATTGGTGATTTCTAAATAGGGTTTTTATGTGAAATATGAAAAAGGTATTTTTAAATGCAAGTATTTTTTTTCATTCAATATATTACTTTTATATTCCAATTGAGATTTATAATAAACATTCACTATAAAAATTATTATGGTCAAATTTTAATATAATTTTAAATTAAAGTCCATAATTTATTTTCAATCCAACATCAAAAAGAAACTATTGATATTTAAATACATCAAATTTCATTGATGATGATGTTATAAATATTTTATGAAATGAATTTTAATGAATTTTTTAACCATTTTATTGTTTATATTCAAAAAAACACTGTGAAAGAGTAATGATTCATGATTAGTATATATAATCTTGTGAAATATATTTTTTTTATTGATTTTTTTGTGTTAACCAATTTATTATCTGTTAGATTATATATTATACAGTTTTAGAAATGTTATTAATCCCATTTCATTTCCACAGTATCATTATGATATATTTATTTATCAATTTTTAGTGGCACACATATATGAATTGATTATTAATGGGGTTATATATGACCTTCAAATGTATTGGTTAGTTATTTTTATATCATGAGATAAGTATTTAGAGGATTGATTTGGTTTTTTTCATTCATGGGGTTGATATAGGGACTCGTGAAGGTGATTATTCATTGTAAAAACTATTTTTCCATATTTCAATGATATTAAACATTCAAAATATATTCTACCCTAAATAAAATGTATTATTTTTTAATCTATTCTCTGAAATAGTTTTTATGTACCTTGAATACCTTTTATTGGACTTATGATTATTTCTATAATCTATAATTCCTGGATTTTTTTATGATTACCACATATCGTCTCATGATACCTTATTAAGATATTTATCCCATTTCTAGGTTTTATCACATTTTGAAAATATAATCATTATGATTCATTGAAAATTTTAATAATGCGGAGAATTTATGTTCATACCATTCTTGTAATTTCATTTGCAGATTTTGACTATGAGTAAAATATTATGTCTTAACTGGATGCGATTGTACTATGGTTTTTTTATTTTGAAAAGGTAACATGTGAGGTAAAAAATATCATATGTATCTATCCCTCTGTGATATCAATCCTTGGGTATTTCACACTTGTGAAAATCGTTATAGGATATAATGATCCGTTATTGGAAATCACATAGAGTAAAGACATTTTTAGTTATATTTATTAGATTTTTGTCAAATCTATTTAATAATGAATAATTTTTATACCACATCAATTATTATGGGTTTGGAATTCCATGTTTTATATCATATAATGTTTTATTTATTATTTCAAAATATTTTAGTTGTTTTTTATAAATATGATGGGATAAAATTTTCTATCATAAACGTATATGTCTAAACATAATATAAAATTATAATTTTGCATTATAATATATAGGTGTTTACTTCCATGATTTTGAATGCATTTCTGAAATCAATAAATTTAATATAGGATTTTTCACAGACACACTATTCGTTCATAAAACTAAAAATTATAATTTTTTAGTTACCCATAATTCACCTTTCAGATGTCATATTTCTATAACTAAAGACCTAGTTTGACATTTATTGGTTTAATTATTAAGTCAATCAAATTCTGTTGATAATATATTATGAATTACTTTAAAACATAATTTTATTGTTTGATTATAGAAAAAGGTATAAACATTATTTGGGATAAATTTTATATAATCTATAAATTTTATATGCATGAATATATATGGAATTTATTATTAATTAAATTTAGTTATTAAAAAAATTCATTAAATTTTCATTAAATTATGTAATATCTTATTTTATTGAAAATTATTTTTAATACTTAAATTAATAATTAATATTTTTTATAAGGGACTAAATTAACTTGATATTTACTATCTTAATGAATAAAACATGATTAGTAGTGGTGTGTGAATCTTATGGTCATTGATTACCATATATTGTAACTTTTGTTTAATAATTAAAACATAATTTTATTTCCAAAATCCCAAATTAATGGAATGCTGATTTTTCAATGAAATTAATTTGTTAATTATTTTGATTGAATAAAACAATTATTACCAATATGTTAAAAATAACTAAATAAGCATATACTGTAGTGATTAAGGGGAAAAAGATAATCTTTCATCTATGAGAGGAAAAATATCATACATATATTTTTTACATTGAAATGATGTCAGATAATGTAATTATTTATTTTAGAGTGTTAACTAATACTCATCTTACACTAGAAATATTTAAATGAATAGATTTTGGACATAATGAAAACTCATGGCCTATAAAAAATGATAATGAGGATATATAACTTGAAAAACATATTTTAAATAGACCAATGAATATTTTATTATATGAATACAACAAACATAGATTGTCACAATTAATATAGGATTATATTCAACTGTAGATTTTTTATATATCACATTATATTCGAGTTCAAATATATTCCAGTATACTTATGAAATCCTTTAAGAGAATCATATGACCTGCAGTGATTTTATTGAGATATATCAAAGAAAAAAACATTGTCTTAATACTATTCTATACCATTTTGATGTGTATATGAATTTTTATATTATAATTATTTATTTAAATTTATTTATAGTGAATTTGGGAATAGATTGATTGTAAACACAATGAACCTAAATTATCTATTTATATATGGTTATCTTGTTTGATATTTCAGAAAAACGGTATGATTATATATTATTTCATGGATCGATGTAAACAATCTATGACTAAAAATTCCAAGTGTCATTATAATCAATATTTTGGTAATTCTATAAAAAAGAATAGAAAAACAAAAAATATTGGGATTAACATTTTCAATGGGAAATTTTACATTTCCTATTTTTGTGGTTGATAAATATCTATAATCATTATGTTGAGTAATAACTCTAATAGATAAATCTCTCTATATTTTCATTATTATGTTATAAATAAATTTGAATGAATAAAAATTATTTAAAATGTGGAGAATATTATTACAAACTATTTTCAAATTTATTACAGTTTTAAAATATTATATGCTAAATAGCTCATTTCACATGAAACATCATGATAAAAAAATCCCAAAAAACACAAAAATAAAACTACTAGTTTTTTAATTGTTTTATATTATATAATTTAATAGGTATTGATATAAAATTTTGGAATATAATTTTAAATAATAGTGAATTTTAATTGGGTAGTTATAGTCTTCCTTAACATGTTCATTATTTCAATCAAGGAAGGGATGTAACATCACCATTGATATCTTGACTAGAACCATAATGTGGACTTACAATAATATATTTTTAGTGAAATAATTATATAGAAAATTCTGATATAGTGTAAATATTAATAATATCCCAACATGGTGAAACACCTCCCATGTCTTCCACTATATCTTATATGATTATTAATATAGTGAATAAAATATTGATGGGTAAAGAAATCATATTTTATGGAGAAATAAATATGTGATAATAAATTTAAATTGTTATTTATATATAACATGTATTTTATATATTTTACAATTCAACTATTAATGGAAGGTTATGTTCATTCTCAAAATAAATTTATTGAAAAAATTCAAATTGGGTTTCTAAATAAGTAAAAAAACTATTTATATCCACAATTATAAAATATAAATTTAATTACCTATTTGTGCAATATGAATATTATTTGTTAGGGGTTAAATAAATTCAAATAATAAATTTATTTATAATATATATAGAAAAATAAGTTATCAAAATCCAGAAACAAAATACTATGAAATTAAAAAAAAATTATTCTTCAAAGTTGTATTTTTTAGAAATTGTTTTTATTCATTATATGAGGATACACTATTAAATTTAATTATATAAATTTTTTCATATTTTCAGAAGTGTTTTCCTATTATAAAATACATGATATTGCATTTAGAAATAATTAAGTTAATAAGAAAAGTAATTGTAAATAAACCAATCCTAGTGAATAATTTTGAAGAACGATAATGAAATTTTATCCATATAAGTATAAAATTATTTTTTAAATAATGACTATAACGGTATTATTAAAAATATATACAAATATGATCACAAGACATTATTTTTTATAGTTATTAAATAATATGATTAAAATATTTTATTTAAATTGTGTTATTTTAATAAATAGAGGTTTAATTATTTTTAGATTTCATTTTAAAATATAAATTCATAAACTTTATTGGATTAATTTGAAAAAAAGAAAATAATTTTTTCTTTAAACAAAAAATATATATTTTATTTTTTTTTTGCAGTTGTTTTTGAAAAGGGTTGTTTTTTATTCAAATAATTAAATTAATATTTTTAATAATAATTTTATTTTTTTGAGAATATAAAATATAATCATTAACAATAAATTTATAATAAAATTTATATATAAATTAATATTATTATATGAAATATTATAATTTTCTATTTAATATGTATGATTATAAACACTATATTTTTATGATTTAGAAATTATTATTGATGTTTTCACTATAACTGTTTTATGGAATTATATATTTAATTATATAAAATAATTTTTTATTAATCTAATGAAATTTTTATAAAAAAATGGAAGCCATAATTATAATTATTAAAAAAACTTCTAATATTGATTAATATTATTTCTATTCATAAAAAATTACATTACAAAAATATTGTTACCACTATAAAAGCGAAAATGTTGAAAGAGTTAAAAATATATAAATGAAATATAGAATGTTGTAACAATGTTTAAAAATGACTATTTGAGGTATTTATTTTGTATTAATAATCAAATATATATTATTTTATACTTTTGAGTAACATTTCAAATATAATGACCCTATTATTAAGAAAATATAACACTTTTCACATAAAAATAAGGAATTCACCTTAACCTATAAGACCATATGTTTGAAACAAAACTACACAAATTGAATTTCAAAAATCATATATACATAATAATTTTTATTTCCACATCAATTTAGTATACCAACAATCCTTATTTGAATAATGAAAGGAATTATTCCCAAGAGTAAGGTAAAAATTATAAATTTCCACCTTTTAATGTATTTTTATTTATGTCTACATACTCTATATTAGATAAAAATATAACACAATAATATTAAATTTTCTATCAATGGTACAATTAAATTTTAGTATTTTTATTAATTATTTTTTTCTATCATCCTCCATTCTCATGATAGAAATGAAAATTTTGACAATGAGTAAATAAACAATTCAATCTACAAGAGTTATGTATTCTATTCCTCAAATACAAAATACATGGCTAGTTTAAATGTGTAATTTAAAAAATAAATACGATATATATAACTTTTTGTCAATTAATTATGGGTAAATAAATTTCAACATTCATAATGTTGTATTAAAAATAGAAACAATTATCTAGTGTAAGTGTAGTATACTACATTAATGATAAAAAATATTCTATTTTCTTTCTGAACCCTCCATTTATAGCTATAAAATAATTTTGATAATTTATTTAATAGTAATTTGTAATTTATTTTAACAATATTGTTATTATGGGATATAATGTAGTTAGTGATAGTTATAAATATATCCATTAATATTGGTAAATTAAATGAATAATGTATTTCATTGATCCTATAGTCTTGAAAATTATTGATTATTTCCATTAAAATAAATGAGTATGAACAATACATTGAAATGAATATTTTAAAATAAATTTTTTCTAATGATTTTTTGGGTGGAAATTTATTTTTTTATAAAATATCCACATAAAAATATATTCCAAATATTGGAAAATAAGAACATCTAATGTTGAAAAAAAAACATTTACCATATATATAAATTGAAATGAATGAGCATAATTAATTATTAAAAATTTTAATATATATTAATAATATTATAATATATATTATTAGTATTATTTTATTATTATATGGGGATGAAATAACTTATTTGGATGTAGGGAGTAATGTAATGTGGTTTTCATAAGTATTCTTCTTTTCATAAATAAATCTTATTCCATTTCATCTAACATTTTAAATGATTTATTTCTTTTATACATTCAATATATAAATAATTCTCTACTCTATCCATTTGTGTGAATTAAATTATTGCATAAAATGTGTGTCTGTAAATGTATTTCATTATTCATAAATGACAATGATGATAGTGAAAATATTTATCATCTGCAAAAATTATCTTACTCATTTAAATAAATTGAAAACGTTCTCTGTAATGTTATAATTTTATATTTTTAAATCCATATTATTATTACATTATTTTATTGTGAAATTTTCTATCACATATTTTCAAATAAATTCATTTTCCCTATTCTACATTTTTTTATGAAATAATATTTTTATTAAGTTGGTTTCACTTTTAAAATCATATTATTTATCACTAATTTCACATTTACTCTAAAAACATATTCTGAGATTGTATGTAAACAACATTATTATTCTTAACAAACAAAGTGTTTTCAACTGTTTTTTATGAAATGTTACCAATGTTATCACTTTAGTAAGCCCGAAAACATTAAAATTTCTATATTAGATTATAATTAATTTATGAAATATATTATCATGATTATTCACTAATTTTTCACTTGATCATTAAAATATAAATTTTATCAAGAGTATTATATCACGATTATCAATATACATTACATTATTAAATACATATAACGAGTGAATGAATTTTTGGTATCAATTAACTTAATTCATTAATAATTTTTATGTGATAGGATTTAAATTTTTTTATGAAAACCCTTTATTTTTTTAAAATTCATTATTATTTAATAAATAACTAATTTCATGGTGAAAATAATATATTTAGGAATGATGGATTGGGTCTAAAAAATGGAATAAATTATTGTTATGTATTTATATCTCAAGGGATAATTATTCTCGAAGATGGTTATTGTTGTTCAGATATCTCGGTGTGATTCAATTACCCATAATTGTGACGTGTCCTTATAATTTTGCTCATTCTAAACCATTATGATATTCAATTTTTTTATTTCATATAAAAATTGTTCATTATTATAATTATATGTATCTATGAAATTATATATATATATATTTGTATTCCTTCCTTAATGTCCAATAAGTGAGATTATTTTACTATATAATGATCCTTGATTCTTGAATTTTTCTTATTTCCACTATTAATCAGAGGATTTATTAAGTATATATTTTTCTTGCATCCATGTTTGGTCAAATATTTGTGATCTAACCATTATGAATTTTTAGATGTGCCCACTTAATTTTTATTCATACTGGCCATATTCTTGTGTATCCATTACCTAAATTATTAATATAATAAAAATTTATAGAAATTATAATATGGATTCTAATGTGGTTTGATTATAGAAAATTTTTTATAAATATATTAATGTATGTTTCTAATGTATGAAATTGATAGATAAATTAAATATTTGTCTTGTAGTATTTTAAATTTTATTTGTGATATTTAATGATCAATGTATTTAAATGGTATATGAAAATGATGTTCATAGTCTAGGTTAACTGTATATATTTTAATTACATCATTTAGAGTATGCGTTTTTATCACATGATATAGGAGTGAGTTCTTGGGGGGACTCCCCCACTTCAGCAAAAAAACATTGAAATCATTGGATGAACTATTAACAACAATATTATCATATTGTAACACATGACCATTATATATTTCATCATTTATCAATATAAAACATTCTATTAAAACTTAATGAGTGATCTAATAGGCAATATAAGTGGATTATTTTATTGTGTTTATTGAATTATTCCCATTTACATTCCTATATAAACCCAGCAAACACTTCTAAATCAATCATAAAATAATCAGACAATGATCATTATCATAGTCTTTATTATGTTTAAGGAATATCAATTTCAAAAAATAATCATATCTATTGTAAAAAAGAAAATCATTCTCATGCACATGTGTGGACTACCGCCACCAAAACGGTAAATATTTTATTTTTCATCAACATATAAAATGGATAGTTTTAAATATATATTATATAAGTAATTAACAAATATTTATTGAAATATACGTTATAAATAATATTTTTTAATGTAAAATCATTATCTAAATTATTTCAATTCCATGTATTGAAAAAACTAAACGGTCTTCCTTATGTGTGTGGAGACTACACTCCATTAATGAAATATTTAATTTTAAATAACATTATTGAATCAAAGGAGAAACGTTTTTCAAAAATAAATACTATAATTTCTTTATTTTTTTTATTTTTTTATAATCATAATATTATTATAATAAAACAACTCGATCATAATCAATTCACTATGAGATCACATTCTAATTTTGGTCCATTATAGAATATACATGGAAAATTATTACTTTTTTCATGAATAATTAATTAATATTTTTTGATTGTAATATAGTATAATATAATAAAAATGAAATTCTATTTTTTCAAAATTAATGAATATATATAAGAATATTTATTTTTATATAAGTTCATTCATTGAAATCAGATAATTTAAAAAATTAGCTATTTTTGTTTTCATTGTGAATCATCATCATAAAATCAGAAAATAAATTTATAAAAAAATTATATAAAATAAAACTTTAAAATAATTATGAAAATAATGTAAATTATTATTCCATGACCTTATTTTATGGATTTAAACAAGTGAATAAAATCATACTCGGATAACATAATAGTTTATACATTAGTATTTATTTTTATCATAATTTTATTAATAAATATGAATTGAAAAAAGAACATTGAATTGTATATAAAATTATCTATATATATTTGGTTATTATTTTAGGGTATAATAAATTTTATTTAATCATATATATGTTTAAAACATTTATGACAAAACAGATGTCTAATGTATGTGTTCGTCATACAAAATTTCTACCATGGAGGCATTAGTTTTAATTTTCCACCTATTGTTATATTTTAATTTATTTACATTTTATATTAAATATTATATCCTCATATTCTTTATATTACTTGTGTTTAATTATCCTTCTCATGATCTATATTATATAGGATTTAATATTAAATAATAATTATCAATTTCTTAATGATTTTTGAAAATATTTTTTCTTCCACATCCATCTTCCATATACAATTTGGAAATCTTTTTATATAGTAAAATGTACTTATAAATCAATTTTCATCCATACAGTATTTGGTAAATATGATATTAAAATTAATATAATAACATTTTCCATACATTGTTTTTATTACATTCATTATAAATGTGTACAAAGAGTTGTTTTTATATTTTAACCAATATGAAATCCCACACCATAATCATGAAAATTCATCATTATCATTACTCATTTCCAATTTTCCTTAGATAAAAAATGAAAATATCTATTCTATTATATTATGTTTTTTCATTTCTAAAATATAACATATAGGTTAGGGAATTTCAATTTTCAAAAATAATATGTCGAATGATTTTACAAATTAAATATTTATCTTTGTCTACACACATCGATGTTTAATACTTTTAACAAGGGATATGATTAAGTGATAGAATATATTTTATTGCTCTATACCCCTTATAATAATATTTTTATAGAATATTAATGATATTAATTTCCTATTAATGGATTAATAAAGCTATAAAGGAACTTAAATCGATTATATGTTCATTTCAAAGATAGAATTATGTTTTACCATTATGAAATGTGTGTGCTCCTTTGTTTCCTTATATTACAGTGACAATGAAACACATAATGATATTAGAATTATGAGTATGAAAATAATTGGTTTTTGAGACTATTCAAATTATTTTTTATATGAAATAATATTATTTTTTACCATACACAACATTAGGTGTGGAAATGATCATAAATTAACCCTACTCACAATCATGTCAATGGCTAGTATTTCATTTAACATTATTCACAATTACTGGAATTTTATATTACAATGATTATTCATAATTTAATATTATTTTTTCAATCCATGGAATGCATTTTATGATTCTGTAATGGATCATTAAAAATCATTCTAACTCATTTCACAATGAATATAGTTTTTTTATTTATAATAATTTCAAATGATTATGTATTCCATGCTTTTATAATAATATATTATTATTATGTAACATTTATTTAATAAACAACATGCTTTACATTGATGAGCATTTGAGAATTTGAATTATTATTTTCACATCCCGTGGATATTATAAGTAGGGTAATTAATTGAATAATGTATTTTGTAGAGGTTTTTTCCAAATATATTGAAGCAATAAAGCCTTGTAATATATTTTTAATAGCTACTATCAAAATTTACTAAACATTTGTGTAATGGACCGGACCTCTCCGGCCCATCCATTGTCAAAAAGAAGGTCAAGAATTGTTCTGGAGGGTAAAATGGACTTTTCACACACTTTACAAAATTTTGAAACTACACGCCGTGTACCCCCTTTCCGGGTATACCCCGTGTTGGAGCCGTATCCATGTCGTGTGCAATAAATGGGTGCAAGCCGTGTGACCAGTTCTACACGCTGTGTAGTCCTTCTCTAGGTATGCATTACCAGTCAATGGTTGTGTACTGTGTTGGAGACGTGTCCTTGCAGTGTGCAATAAATGAGTACATGTCGTGTGTGTAAACTATACGCCGTGTAGTCCCTCCCCACGTAAGCGTTACCCTCAAACAGTGTGTTGACCAGTCAATGGCCACAGAGCCGTGTTGGAAGCTGTGTGAAGACCGTGTGAAATAACCGAGTACGCGTCGTGTACCATAAAGTACACACCGTGTACTTTTCCTTTTCCTTCCTATAAAAGGCGGGGTCCCCTCCTCCTTTCAATTCACTCCTCTCCTACCCTCTCCTCTGAGAAGAGCACTCCCAAGAGACTCGAAGGCTCCTTCTTCCATAACTTCTTCGTCCGAGCTCCGATTTACGATCCATCAGCGGCCACAGGATCATAACAATGAGGTGGAGTGTCCGAGCTTGGATCTGTTGTCTTTAATTTGGCCATTCCATTCCAAAATCCACCCTAGGTGGTTTTTTCGGGACCCGACATAATTGACGGATGCCGACAGACATCTTCTAAGGTTGATCCGGGAGAGCGTTGCGATCAGGAACTTGTTGAGGTGGGGATCTTACCTTCGTCTCTCTAATTTGTGAATCATGTGGGGTAGGTATCCTCTTGTTTTCATGAGAAATAGTTGAACCATTAAATAAATATAATAATTGGTTAAAGAGCGGGGATGGGAAGTTGTGATCGTTGTTTCTTTATATCCTATAATGGTATGTTGTAATTTGAATGAGCTTCTACCTACTAAAAATCATGGTCGTTGGGGTCCTTTGATTACACAATTAATGTTTTCCTCTCCTTCTAGATTTTCGTATGGATTGAATCTTTGTGGAATGTAGAATTTGGTTAATAATATAATGTTGGCTGTTTTAAAATATGGAATCCTTGTGTGATCACCCCGGTTGAACATAATGGAATAATGATCATGTGGGTGTTGGCTTGGTTACGAGGCATGTGTTGGGGGTGTTTTATGGGTTGTTGTAGATAAGGTGAGAAGCGGGGCTACAGTTGAATTTGTTGTTGGTTGGTGTGAATGTTATGATGGTGATGGGAGTGGGGATGTGATAAATGGTATTAAAGGTGTAATGATGTATGGTACGGTTGTGGTTATGGTGGTTGGCAACGGGGTTGCAGGGCTGGGTTTAAATGTAAAAGGGCTATGGGTTGTGAGTAATAAATAAAAGTGAAAGAGTTAATGGTTGGTGGGGAGTGGAAACGAAACGGAAATAATAATCAATGGGGTTGGTTGGTTGATAAGAATGAATTGATGTGTTGCTTGTGTTTTCCTAACTTGATTTGTGGATGGAAGAGATATGGTTTTAAGAACGATTGATGTGGTTGGTTTTGGATAGTTTCCTTTTAGTTAAGGAACTAAATAAACTATTTCTGTTGAAACATGAAAACCTAAATGGAGTTGGGATTATTTGTTGCATACTTCGTGGTAGCAGTGCCGAGGAACGTGCTCAGTTTTTTGTTTAGAAGCCATATATTGGGTTGTGTGTTTAGTATATATATATATATATATATATATATATATATATATTTCTGTTTTATCGCACCCCACCCATGTTGATCACTTAGTGTCGAACACTCCCATTTTTGGGGAGAGGGTGTTTTCCCTTAGTTACTAGCTCCTTCCTGCTCCTTCTCCCCAAGGATGTAATGGATTCAGGCGACCATAAACCTATGACTCTTCGGGTAGGATTCTATTGTGGTGGTTTTAGCACAAGACTCTTCGGGAAGGTTCTACTGTTTTCCCAAGAATCATCGGGATGAGGCCCAGGTGTGTCCGGGCGGGATACGTGGTTGTGAGGCCCAGGTGTGTGCGGGCATGATACGTGGTTGTGAGGCCCAGGAGTTTGCGGGAGGGATACATGGTTGTGAGGTCCTGGTGTGTTCGTGCGGGATATGTGGTGGTGAGGCCCAAGTGTGTGCGGGCGGGATACATGGTTGTTAGGCCCCGGTGTGTGCGGGCGGGGAGAGTGTGGAAGTGTCAGGACGTTCGTCATTAGGAAGAGCAGCTAACTAATGGGAAATTGTGTGGGGTACCCAAATACTCTTGTTCTTATATACTACTACTACCTGTTGTGATTGTGTTTTGGTGAGTGTGGCTGGTGAGGTTGGGTGGATAGAATTCGTCGCTAGGTTTCATCTGGTGTTCTCAGAGGACATTAGGATGTATCCCCACTTGTGCATGTGATCTTTAGGATTCCCTATTGAGTATACCTGTATGATCACCCTACGTTTACTTTCAGGTTTCCAGGAGGACTATCAGTGCCGTGCGAGACCCTACTAGTCGGACAGTTGGATTTTTTGCTGTTTCTATACCTTTGTTTTCTTTTGGTATTGTACTTTGAGCTTTCTTGTACTTATAACTTGTTATAAAATTGTTTAAACATGAATGTGGGCTTGGTTTGGGTATATTTCTATACACTTGTTCTTTTCCTTTTTGGTGGTTGACTTGTCGTATTTCCCGATCCTAAATAATAAAAATGGTAATGCCTCCCATATTTGTGAAAACACATACCCTTGGTCCTAGTCGCCACCCCGGGGCATACTGGAGGTGGGACTCATGGGTCATTATCTCCCTTTCACCATTTCCAGCTGAGGAGGGGCATCTTTGGTGGGAGGGGGTCGTGACAGAATGGTATCAGACCCATGTTGAGAGATTGGATGGATTCTGGAGTTAGGAATAGTAAGGATTGCATGGGATGGTAGGGCCACAATGTTAGTTAATCTTGGTGTGTGACATAGGCCAGGGAATACCGGCTAGGGCATGATATTTTAGGGCCCCCCGTGATCCAATGCAAGGATTCTGAGCCAACCGAACGACCAAATGAGACTATATTGATTGCAGGGTAGAGACCCTAGGGAATGTACATTAATCATCTTGGTTGTGATTTACTTGATTTGGGTGTTCTAGGAAAAAAATTGGAATAAAATTAAAAAATAAAACGTTGAGTTATTCCTTACTACTTGGGCTAAGGTGATCCTTGTTTACCATACAGCTATGGAACCTGGACCTCATCCCCGAGTGGCTCATACGGCTGAGGGCCAGCAGATTCAGGCGGTCGATCAGTTGAGGATTGACCGAGAGGAGGATGATAGCCAGTGGTAGAAGACTCTCCTGTCTTTCCAGCGGTATATCCTCAAGAAGTATGAGGGAAGTACATCGGATACGGAGACACAGGGGTGGCTTGAAGAGCAAGGGATCGCTTTTACCTTGATCTGTGCTCTGAGGGAGTACAAGTTTCCCATAGAAGTCAGCCAGCTGAGAGGTGTGGCGCGACGGTGGTGGACTCTCTACCTCGGTGAGATGATAGAGGCAGAGGTTCCATGGGCCGGCTTTGAGAAGCAATTCTGAGAGTAATTCCTTTCTTCTATGACCATGGCAGAGAAGCAGAAGGAGTTACTCTCCCTTCAGTAGGGGTGTATGTCAGAACGAGAGCTCGGGATCAAGTTCAAGGATCTCCTGCACTTTGCTCCAGATCTCTTTCTGGATGAGGAGTCTCGGGCGAGACATTTGGTGGAGGCGCTTCGTCCTTCTCTCCAGTATGTTGCCACCCCCTTCACCCTTTCGACGTACATGGCGGTGCAGATGAAGGTAGAGGTTTTAGAGATGATGCACTCACTGGGAGGTGCACCCCGAGAGGGAAACCAGGAAGGCTCGTCAAAGGGGAAGGCAGTCAGAAACAGGTCTCCTGCAAAGGGACCTTCCAGGTTCAGGCCAATGGGGAGCAGGCCCCAGAAGTTCCAGTTCAGATCTTCGGGTCCTCGTCCATTTTTCACGAGCCCAGGACCGAGATGTTTTTCGTGTGGAGGATTCGGGCACGTTCAGAGTTGGTGCCTGACCCGAGCTCAGTACGGGGGAGGTGGACAGATTCAGCCCCCACCTCAGCAGCACCAGTAGCCGATGAGGCCCATCCAGCAGCAGTAGGACCATGCTCCTTCGAGGGTAGACTTTGCAGGAGGAGGCCGACCTCAGGGTGCTCCTCAGGAACATCGACCAGGGCGTTGTCGGGAAGTGGACGACCTTAAAGAGGCAGAGGAGCTGGGCATGGACAGTTGCACGCAGCAGAGTTGACAGCTCCAGCAGGACCAGAGGTGGTGCGAGGTACAATTTGTTTATTCAGCACGCTTGTTTCTTCTTTTCTTGATTCGGGAGCTTCACACTCCTCTGATGCACCTGGTCTAGCCGATGCTTTGGGACTCAACGTAGGGAGACTTTCCGTATCACTGGTACTGAGTACACCAGTTGGGGGCCAGACCAGCGTATCTTGTGTTTGTCGAGGATATGGGCTGACGTTGGGACCACATCGATCTAGTGGGGACCTTTATCTATTAATGATGCAGCCATATGATGTCATCCTAGGCATCGACTGGATGTTTTCTGTTAGTGCCATTATCAACTACTTCCGAAGAATAGTCGTGTTCCTTGATGTGGATGGGCAGCCTGTAGCTTTAGTTGGTGAGAGGAGCTATCAGGCGGGAATCCGGCGTGTGGAGCCTTGAAAGGATGGGGGTGGTTGTTTATAGTTTATGAATCTATAAGAAGTTTGCTGGAAGAAGATTGAATTTTTTTTTTGTTTTTAATTTTGAAATGAAGTTTCGATTAGAATGACACAACAAAAAGATGTTTGTTTAGAAAATATTTAAAAGACGTAATCGATCTAACTCTTCCTCTTCAACCATTTATTAATCATTATCATTTAAATTAATATTCACTTAATTATGATCCCTTAATTTGTTAAATCCCTAACCCTACGAGAATTAACTTTACCACGAATATTGAAGTGAATTTTAACCTTAGGCTAACTTCGGAACATGCAATCGCAGCACCCTGCTTTGATTGATGTTCTAAGATTAGCTTATGGTCAGTGGTAAATTAAGGAACATATCCACTCTGAAAATGAGGATGAATTGTGTTTAGGGATTATATTTTAACTCTACAAATTTATCCCGTGTGGTCTTGTATTACCGATTAAGATCGCGCTCTCACAATTTACACAAAATCCCGACCTCGCGTGTTTTTGTGTACATTGTTCAATTGCTTGCTTAGTTTCTTACAATTTAAAAAACATTATTCATGGATCATATTAAGTGAATTACAGTATCTCATTGATTCAAAATAATTAAACGAAGAGGGTAGAAGATAGATCGATTACTAAAAGACTACTCTTCCATGGGTGGCGTAATCATCGTAGAAGCGTTTTGCATGTGCAAAGGTTTAAAATGGGTTTAACCCAATAACGCTTCTACTCAAGAATTCCAGCCCAATTAGGAAGATTAAGATAAGAATAAATTTAAACAAAACAGAATAAAAGAGAAGAAATAAAATAAGAACAAAGAAGTTTATTACATAAACAAAATCATTACAACATGAAGGAGAAGAAGAAGGCTTCGTCGAAGGGATCCTTGCTTCAAGAGCTACCCTTATTGAAATGGTTGGAGAATTGGAGTGGATCCACTTCTCCTCTGCCCTCAACTTCCCAATGCACGTCACAACCCCTCCAAATGAGAAAAACTCCAATTTATAGAGGGGATGGGAGGAGAGGTTACAAGTGGTTTCAAGTGCGAATGTGGAAATTCGGCCAAATATTTTATGCCAAATTTCCCCGCCAATTTGACCACCAAAACGCGTGAATTGTCCGGCCTTCCAGAAGTATCAAATGTGAGGATATGTTTCTTCTATCTCCTCTGAAATTTTGGGCTCAATACAGGCCCATATGAAGGAGTTATGGCCAAAATACAGAAGCTTCTCCATTCTGGCGAGCCCAACCCAACTTTGACTTCATGGCCCACGTTCAACAACCAAATGAACTCTTTAGCTCTAGTGTCCTGAATGAAAGTTGTAGATACTTAAGTTAGGAACACTATTACAAAATATCAATTTCAAATAATAAATATAAAAATATTTATTCTCGAAATACTACAATGCACTATTAAGGGTAAAACTGGAATTTTCACCAAATTTTCAAATGAATGATCAAATCCCAAATATTTTATAAATAAACATATTTAACACAATGTGAGGAAATTATTTCATTTATTATCAATAAAATATTCAATAAAATAGTGTTTTATCGAGCCTCTTCTTTCTTTGTTGGGCGGGTTATCAGTGGTTCCAACTGATATAGAGATTATGGATGTTCCATAGGTTGTTGGGGAGTTCCTCGATGTTTTTCTTAAGGAGGTTATGACTCAAACCACCCCCCCCCCCAGATGAGGCATTGAGTTCGGGATAGACATACAGCATGGTGCTCGTCCGATTTCGAAGGCCCCTTATCAGATGGATCCTTCGGAGTTGCAGGAGTTGCGGATTCAGAATGACGATCTGATGGAGAAGGGTTTTGTTCGACCTAGTATTTTTCCATGGGGTGCTCCAGTTTTGTTCGTGAAGAATGAAAATTTTGGTCTCAGGATATGAATAGACTACCAAAGGGTGAAAAGGTAACATTCAAGAACCCCAACCCCCTTCCATGGATAGATGATCTCTTCGACCAACTGAGGGGAGCATGTTGGTTCTCTAAGATTGATCTGTGTTTGAGATATCATCAGCTGAGGGTAAAGGACACTGAAATCTCGAAGACGGAATTCAGGTGCAGGTATGGGAACTTCGAGTTTGTAATGAGGTTGTTTCGATTTACGAATGCACCAGCTGTGTTCATGGGACTTATGAACTTTGTCTTCCGAGATTTTCTGGACCGGTTCGTCGTTGTGTTTATCGATGACATCCTGATCTATTCCAGATCAAAGGAGGATCATGTTGAGCATCTCAGGGAGGTCTTAGAAGTCCTTCGACACCACTAGCTTTATGGGAAATTGTTGATGTATAAGTTCTTGATGCAAGAAGTACACTTACTTGGGCACGTGGTGTCTCAGCAATGAGTATCTGTGGACTCGTTGAAGGTGGAAGCAGTTGTTTCTTGGGCAGCACCCAAGAGCATGGCATAATTTTGTACTTTCCTAGGGTTAGAAGGTTACAATCGATGTTTTTTTTAGGACTTCCATCGAGTTGCAGCTCCATAGAAAGCTTTGACTATGAAGAACCAGGTCTTCCTATGGGGCGAGCAGTGCCAAAAAGCATTTGACTACCTGAAGGAGAAGTTGGTCAGTGCTCCCGTACACCGGTTTCCAGAGGAAGGGTTGTTGTATGAGGTGTTTTGTGACGCTTCTGGCCTTGGTATGGGGTGAGTACTGATGCAGAAGAAGGGAGTGGTTTGTTATGGGTCTAGACAGTTCCGCCCTCACGAGTGTAACTATTCCACCCATGACCTAGAGCATACAGCAGCAGTGTTAGCATTGATGTTGTGGAGACATTACCTCTTTGGGGATCACATTGTGGTCTTCTCACATCATAAGAGTCTATGTTATATCTTCTCCCAAAGTGACCTAAACCTGCGGCAGTGGATATGGGATGAGTTTATCCATGACTATGACTTTGAGATCACTCACACTGAAGGTAAGGGAAATGTTGTGGCTGATACCCTGAGAAGGAAGTCGCATCAGGAATTGGTTCGGGAATCTGCTGATGCTTGGAAAGTGATGGGAGAGTTAGCTTCCTTCCACTTGGATGCAAGGGAAGAAGGTGTTAGAGGCTGTTTGTTTTAGATGACGGTGAAATACTCCTTGTTGCAGCAGGTGGAAGAGTCTCAGTGGGGGGACTCCGAGGCGGATGTGATATGGGATCGCGTCGATCATGGGAATTCTCCAGAAGGATGTTCAGAAGACATCTGACATCAGATTCTTTTCCATGGAAGGTTGTTTTCTCTAGAGGCAATGGATGAGGGGGTTCTCCGTGAGTTCCATAGCTTAGCCTTGGCAGTACATCCAGGAGTTTCAAAAATGTACCGAGGCCTGAGGGAACAGTTTTGGTGGCCCGGGGTGAAACGGGCAGTGGCACAGTTTGTGGCTAAATGCCTAGTGTGTCAGCAACTGAAGGCTGCACACTGTGTTCCCGGTGGGTTGTTGCATCCTTTAGATGTACCCGAGTGGAAGTGGGATGACTTATAAATGGACATCGTCACAGGACTACCTAGAGCTCAGGGTGGTTATGATGCTATCTGGGTCGTGGTGGATCATCTGACGAAATCAGATCACTTCTTAGCAATTAAGGAGTCAGGCCCATTGAGTACCTTAGCACAGAGGTATGTAGAAGAGGTTGTGCGGTTGCATGGAGTCCCAAAGACTATCATCTCAGATCGGGATAATCAGTTTACCTCACGAGTCTGGAGGGTGTTACAACATGCTTTTGGAACCCAGCTACGCCTTAGCAGTGCTTTCCACCCCCTAGACCGATGGGAATACAGAGCGGACTATACGGACTTTGGAGGACATGCTGTGAGCATGCGTTTTGGATTTCTGAAGATCAGGGGTACGACACTTGCCTTTAGTAGAGTTTTCCTACAACAAAATATTCCACTCTACTATTGGCGTGACACCGTTTGAGGCTTTGTTTGGAAGGCCATGCCATTCACCAATTTGTTGGCAGAGGATGGTGAGACAAGTGCTCATGGGCCAGAGGTTGTGCAGAGCACCACAGAGATCGTCCATCTTTTACGTGAGATGATGAAATCGGCTAAGGACTCACAGAAGCCTTAAGATGATTGTCGGAGGAGGCCCTTGGAGTTCGAGGTGGGGGGTCATGTGTTCTTGAAGGTTTCCCCTCGACGGGGGAAGCGGAGGTTTGGGAAAGGGAGCAAGCTCTCAACTAGGATCATCAGACATTTTGAGGTGTTGAGGCGAGTCGGTGAGGTTTCATATCAGCTGGCCCTGCCACCTCAGTTAGAGAAGGTTCATGACGTCTTCCACGTATCCCAGCTTTGTCGGTACATACACAACGACTCCCACGTTATCGACTGGGGAGAGATAGATATGGGAGGTGATGCGACCTTCGAGGAACGACCAGTCACAATCGAGGATGGTAAAGAGAAGGTGCTACGTGGATGAACCATTTTCGTGGTTCATGTGTTTTGGAGGCATGGCAACCTCAAGGAGAGTACATGGGAGTGGGAGACCCAGATGCATGCTCAGTACCCGGAGTTGTTTTGACTTGTGTTTTTACCTTGTTCTTCTGAGCTTTGTGTTGATGTTGTACTCTATACCTTTGATTTATGGAATGTTTTACTTGTTAGTTGTGAGACCTTTTGTTTCCTTGTTCCCTAGTAATGTGTATCATGTCCGGATGTGTGGAAAAGGGGAAAACCTGACCCTTGACTGAGACGCATTAATGTGGATGTGATTGAACCCGTGTGGGCGAGTCTGTGATGCCTAAATTGGATAATATCTCGACATAGGAGAAGGAATTTCTTAAAACCACGTGTTCGGGTAATGTGTTGGTTGTGTGGTGTTAGGGGTAGTTCGAGTTGAAAAATCTTAATGTATGAAAGTGGGAAGACCCAATTCTTAATCGAGACGCTTTAATCAGGATGCGATTAAACCCGTGCAGGCGAGTTAGTGCCGCCTAAAGCAGATAATATCTTGACATATGAGAAGGAATTCCTAACACATATGATTAGGGTTTTTGGTTGGGTTCCTGTTATAATGAGAACCCTAAGAGGTATCTTGTTGGCTTCCTCTGGGTTGGTTTTTGAATTCTCGGGGATGAGAATGTTTTAAGAGGTATCTGATGTAATGGCTCGGACCGCTCCGGCCCATACCTTTTCCAAAAAGAAGGTCAAGGAGTTTTCTGGAGGGTATAATAGACTTTTACCACACTTTGTAGAATTTTGAAACAACATGCCGTGTAGTTTGAGTACAGGCCGTGTACCCCCTTTCCGGGTATACCCCGTGTTGGAGTTGTATCCTTGTTGTGTGTAATAAATGGGTGCACACCGTGTGACCAGTTCTACACGCCGTGTAGTCCTTCTCTGTGTATGTGTTACCAGTCAATGGTTTTATACCGTGTTAGAGCTGTTTCCTTGCCATGTTCAACAAATGAGTACACGCCGGGTGTCTAAAATACACGCATTGTAGTCCCTCAACGCGTATGCGTTACCCTAAAACCGTGTGTTGACCAGTCAACGGACGCAGAGACGTGTAGGAAGCTGCGTGGAGACCGTGTGAAATAACCGGGTACATGCTGTGTACCATAAAGTACACGCTGTGTACTTTTTCCTTTTCTCGCCTATCAAAGGAGGGGTCCCCTCCTTTCAATTTACTCCTCTCCTCCCCTCTCCTCTGAGCAGTGCCCTCCCAAGAAACTCAAAGGCTCTTTCTTCCATAACTTCTTCGTCTGAGCTCCGATTTACGATCTGTCAGTGGCCACAGGATCGTAACAACGAGGCGGAGCATCTAAGATTGGATCCGTTGTCTTTCCTTCTGCCTTTCCATTCCGACATCCACCCAAGGTGGTTTCTCCGTGACCCGACATAAGTGACGGACACCGACATACGTCTTCTAAGGTTGATCCGAGGGAGTGTTGCGATCAGGAACCTATTGAGGTAGGGATATTACCTTCGTTTCTCTAATTTGTTCATCATGCAGGGTGGGTATCCTCTTGTTTTCATGAGAACCCGTTGAACCTTTAAATAAAGATAATATTTGGTTAATGAAAGGGGATGGGAAGTTGTGATTTCTGTTACTTTATATCCTATAATGTTATGTTGTAAATTGAATGATATTCTACCTACTAAAAATCACAGTCGTTGGGGACTATTGCTTACGCAATTAAACGTTTCCCTATACTTCAGGATTTGCTTATGGATGGAAATTTTGTGGAATTTGGAATTTGGTTAATCATGTAAAGTTTGCAGTTTTATAATCTGGAACCCTTGTGTGATCACCCCGGTTGAACAAAATGAAATAATGAACATGTGGGTTTTTCCTTGGTTACGAGGCATGTGTTGGTGGTGTTTTATGGGTTTTTGTAGATCGGGTGAGCAGTAGGGATGCAGTTCACTTGGTTGTGGGTAGTTATGAAATTTATGATGGTGATGGGGAGCGGGGTTGCGATAAATGGTATTAAAGGGGTAATGATGTACGGTACAGTTGTGGTTATGGTGGTTGGAAGTGGGGCTGCAGGGCTGGGTTTAAATGTGAACGGGCTATGGGTTGTGAGTATTAAATAAAAGTGGAAGAGTTAATGGATGGTGGGGCATGGTAATGAAACAGAAATAATAATCAATGGGATTTTGGTTGATAAGAAGGACTTCATGTGCTGCTTGTGTTTTCCTAACTTGATTAGTGGATGGAAGGGATATGTTTTTATGAACGATTGATGTGGTTGGTTTTGGAAAGTTTCCAAGTAGTTAAGGAACTAAATAAACTATTTCTACTGAAACGTGAAAACCTAAATGGGGTTGGGATTGTTTGTTTCATACTTTGTGGTAGCAGTGCTGAGGCACGTGCTCAGTTTTCTGTTTAGAGGCCATAGGTTGGGTTTTGTGTTTGGTATATATATATATACATATATCTGTATCATTTTTGTTTTATCACACCCCACCCATGTTGAGCACTTAGTTCTGAACACTCCCATTTCATGGGAGAGGGTGTTTTTCCCTTAGTTACTAGGTCATTCCTACTCCTTTCTCCTAGGCTGTAATGGCTTGAGGCGACCTTACACCTAAGACTCTTGGGGTAGGTTTCGATTGGGGTGGTTCTAGCCCAAGACTCTTTGGGAAGGTTCTACTATTTCTGAAAAATCTTCGAGATGTGGCCCAGGTGTGTGCGGGTAGGATACGTGGTTGTGAATCCCATGTGTGTGTGGGTGGGATACGCGGTTTTGAGGCCAATGTGTGTGCCGGCGGGATACGTGGTGGTGAGGCCAAGGTGTATGCGGGTGAGATACATAATTGTGAGGCCCAGGTGTGTGCTGGTGAGGAGAGTGTGGCAGCGTCATGACGTTCATCATTATAAAGAGCAGAAAACTAAAGTGAAATGGTGAGGGGTACACAAATACTCTTGTTCTAATATACTACTACTACCAGTTGTGATTGTGTTTTGGTGAGTGTGGCTGGTGAGGTTCAGTGGATAGAATTCCTTGGTAGGTTTCTTCTATTGTTCTCATGGTACATTAGGATTTCTCCCCACTTGTGCATGAGAGCTTATGGTTTACCTACAGAGTATACTTGTATGCTCACCCTACGTTTACTTTCAGGTTTCCAGGAGGACTACCAGGGCCATGCGGGACCCTACTAGTCGGACATTTGGAGTTTTTGTTGTTGTTTTACCTTTTTTATCTATCGGTATTGTACTTTGAGCTTTCTTGTACTTGTACCTTGTTATAAAATTGATTAAACATGCATGTGGGCTTGGTTTGTGTTTATTTATATACACTTTTTATTTTCCTTTTTGGTGGTTGACTTGTCTTATTTCCCGATCCTAAATAATAAAAAGGGCAATGCCTCCCATTTTTGTGAAAACTCATACCCTTTGTGCTAGATGCCAACCCAGGGCCGACTGGAGGCGGGACTCGGGGGTCATTATCTCCCTTTCACCATTTTCAGCTCAAGAGGGGAATCTTTGGTGGGAGGGGGTCGTGACAATTTGTGTCATTTAATTTATGAGATTAATTTGAAATTTATTATTTTTATTATCATATATATAAATATATATATTATAATAATATATTCTGTGGGTTTATTAATTTATTCATATGATATTGTTTAATTATTTATTGGGATTATGTTAAGATGAGTAAGAGTTCTATGCCTACATAATCCTATATAAAGCTACTTAATTAGAGTCTAATAGTTATATTTTATGGGAAAAGGAAATCACTGGAAAAAATGTCCAAATATTTAAAGTATTTTATTATAACCATATTATTATATTTTTATATGTTACTCATATTAAAAACATTAATGTTTTTTAAGTATCTATAATAAGTAAAATCAAAGATAAAAAGCTATGGGATGAAAAATAAATTTATTACCCCTAGGAATCCAAATGAGATAGGAGATGATTTATAAATACTCATGTAAATTTTTGATATTCTATTTTGAGAAATGAAAAATTAATTGAAAAATCTTGAGTTTTTATACACATCCATGAAGTATTTTTAAATGTATTTATGAAATAATATCATTATTCCTTTAGTATACATTGAATAATATTATATTTGAGTAGTGGGTTAATGAAATATATATTTTTTTCCTTAATGTTATAGAGCGTTCAATGGTTTTTACAGTAATATATATAGTTTAATATTATGTTACCCAATTGTGGACCATCAATATGAATACAATGAAAAATGAAAAAAAAATTACTCTATTAATATAGAAGTGTATAAAAAATATTTTCATCAAAAATATTTTTATTATCTATTTATAGGAATATTTAATGTCAATAGACATTGGATAAAATGGTTCATTATAAATCAAATGGTAATTATGGTGATTATATTATTATATTTTTATTGTACCACTCTATTCTTCAAAAAAACATGGAAGAATGATTGATCAATTTTTTACCAAATTAAATCCATGCAATTCAAATGAAATAGATATTAGACACATTAATATATTCAATTTAATTTTTTTATGAGGGACTAAATTTAAAATTGAAACTAATGTCTCTCATTATTACAATAGATTTGGACATAGAATATAGAAATTTTAGTTTGATGGGAACTAGAATGCTAAATATAATTATAGAAAGAAACTGCAATAATCAATGTTATAAACTGACTCGTGATACACCAGAATTAAATTACTCTTAATGATCATGAAATTCCAAATCTGTGCTATGAGTTTACACAATATGCTGATATTCTCTAGTTTATCGAATAAAAAAATTTGATGGAATGTTTTAACCCATTAAAACCATGTAGGCCAACACAATAAAATAACATAACATTATAGAAGTATAAAATAATAAAGACAAATATGAACTAAAAAATAATAATCGAATCCCTAGTATATGGGATTATAATACCAGAATAATCAATTTTTTTTTAAAAAACCTTTTAATATAAATATTACTTAAATAAAAAAATTAAAATTCTACTAACCTTATCAATGCAACCCATCAGCAACTCTCCAAATCCCAATATAACAATTAATATCAATTTTGTAACTGATGATAAATATGTATGTTGTGAAACGTGAATGGTTATTCATAATAGAATTATTAAATGAATAATTTTTATATTATTCGACAGAAACAAACCATACGTGTACACCATATTAGCGTATTTCTACATATTTAAAATTTAGAAGTATATTTATCCATCAAAACAAAAGAATTTCGATAAACACAATAAGGATATAAAAGTTTCTACTATGTATGATTTAATTTAACTATTATAAATATCCTTTAAAAAAAATGGTTTTATAGAACCATTACTTTTAATGTATATTAACAAACCAAAATGAGTAAACCATGATGAAATTAAATCAGCAACTATGTTATCCCAACGCCATGTGTTGGGAAATTCAACGATGTTTTTAAAAGGATTATTATAGTTATAGATATTATAATCAGTGAACCATGGGGCAGATTTATTAAAGGGGAATTCTTTATGGACAAGGTATGTGTATGTTATAAAAAAGTATTACACGATGATTTTAACAAAGGCCTTGCACATAACCATTAGTCATGGTTATTATATTTGCATAAAGGGAGTTATCACTCTTATAGATGAATGTAAAGATAATAAAATTGACCCTTAGGGTACCAAATGGTTCCACGTCTGATTATTATATCATTTATGCAATATACATCAAAATTGAAATTAATGAAAGTGTGAGGAGGATTTTAGAAAATACAATTAAATAATAGAAACAAACACTATATTGACAAAAAGAGAAAGAATAAAACTATGATTTTAATTAAAAATAATGAATTATACCACTCCATTAGATGAATAGATAAGATAACCAGAACACTGACACTCCATACCAACCTATGATTCTGATATTTTGGGTTTCCATAGACATGGTACTTTTTCCACACATTCCACAGAGGCTAATTGTCAGAGTACAGGAGAATATAACTGAACATTAATCCTTTTTAATGTTTTCAATTTAATAAAACTATTGATAAATGAATTTCTCATATTTTACAATCCTTATATTTAATCCCTAAAAACACTACAGTGAATAACCAGAAATAATACTCCCAGTCGCCATCAATGAACATATAATAAGTGGATTCTTCACCATGATTCTAGAAATATGTAAACCTGGAATAAAATGTGAAATCCTGACTCTTGACCAAATATTTTTTATATGTGACACACATTTCTAATTCCCTAATTTAATATATTTTACTTTACTTAGATTTTATTTTACCAAATTAAGACAATCACTTTCATACTGAGATTTTTTCGTGAATCACTATATTATATGTCTTAACCAAAATGACCCCCAACAAGGAGCTCAAAATAATCCGTATTTCTAGGTGTTATAACATACGGATATTTTAAATGAAATATTTTTACAATGGATTATATATTTTTTGATATAATATATTTTTATTTAACCTTTTTCTATGATTTCATTTTTAAGGAAAATAAGAATATATAATTAAACAAACATTAAAATCTAATACATCACACCAAAAATGATATTATAAACATAACATTAATTTCCTTAAATGTAACCTATCAATTAAAATTAATTTCCACTTATAAATACACCATTTATTGAAAAGTAATTATATAAAAATAATTTCAATGGGACATAATAAATTTTAAATTAACGCCAATAGTTAAAATCTTAACTAGCCTTTTTAAATACAAAAAAACCGAAAAATCCCCTAATGCACCATATTAGATGTGAAATAATGTAAGAAACAACAAAATTTCCCTTCTCTCCAAAATGATCAGGGGAACAAAAATTAAATTACTATATTGAGTCTTATATTATCATGGTAAACATAATATGGTTTGTGTTCAGATAGTTCAAGACTATATAAAGTTAAAAAAAATTACATTTCACATTTCATTTAAAAAAATCCATTCAACTATACAACACTATTCATAATATATTGAAAACCTCCCATTATAACTAACAAATTACTAATTGGATACTATTATTGTGGAATTTTATATTGGGTAATAAATTTACATCCCTCACTATGTTCCTATAGGAATCATAAACATGTAAATATAATGAGTGAAATCAAATTTGAATCAATACATTACTTATGAACATAAAAAATAAAACATCCTAAGAACTAATTTCAATGAATGATAAAAGAATGGTAAAATTATTATAATATTTAAATATATTAACATGTTCCCTAAGAAACAAAAAATTTTAACATAATAATAAAATGAAATCAAGGGGGTCTCGTAATCAATATGAACACCAATTTAAAATTGTCAAACACACCATAACAAAATTCGTAGCCCATTAATCAAAAAAAAATTAATATATTGATATAAAATTTGAAATGAATTATTGAAATGATCTTAAATAAATGTGCCTTAAATGACACAAAATTACAATCCCCATAATATATAAAAAGTTTTAATTAATTTTACTCTCCTATGAAACACCCAAAACCATTATGGGAATAATTAAATTTAAAACATTAAATTCATTTTCAATAAGTAATTAATATAATTTTAAATTCTTCCTTCAAAAAATATTTGAGATACATAATCCCATTGAACCCACCATAATGTCTAATTGTGTATTTGAATAAAAAAATCTTTGATATCCATTAATTTATCACATATAGGCATCATTAAACGAATAATTTTTTTTGGAATCCACATAAATGAAATGGAAATCTATATTCAGAAAACCTAGAAAATAAAATAGTAAAATAAATAATCATCATTAATGTTTTTTCCATCTATAAAGGGATAATTAAAAAATTGACTATAGGGAGTCGATGAAATCCTTGAAAAAACATTTGTTTAATAAGCTAAAAAAATATCAAATTTATACACTATAAACCCCTAGGTTTTTAATTTGAGTGGGACACTAAATGAAATATTGAAAATGAGTATGAATAAAGGGAGTCACTAATAGTAATAATTTAATTTTCTTATATCACTATTTCAAAAAAAATTGTTAAATGTCCTATATTCATGTTTAGTGGATGTGGGAGCTCCATTTGATGAATGGTTTTTCTGGATGATCTAAATGGGGGGATAATTTTGTAAATTAGGTCGAGATATAAAAATAATTTTTTGAAAAAAATGGATGTAACATGGCTATGATGTTGAATTTGGTAATCCATGTGAAAAATATATCTCCTAAAATGGATCATAACAACCCAAATACATGATTTGGAATCATGGTTAGTGGAAACTCACATCTAACAAATTAAGGCTCTGGAATGTGCTATAATGATTCACACAAACCACTAAAAGGTATCATAAACCATGAACTGAAACCCAAAAACTATAAAAATCAAGAATGTAATTTCTATTAAAAACATAGAACTATACATAATGTAACACAACAGAATATCAAAATTAAAAAAAATATTAATTAAAAGTAATCTTTATAGTGTAAAACCGATGAGGAAATTTTTTTGGATTAACTAAGAAATACATTTTTTTCAAAAGGAAAAGGATAATTTCCTAATTATAAAACTATTATATATAACTATTGACTATTTAAGTTGGATAATAAGTATAATAAAAATAAGGGGTATGAATTCCCATATTAATACACAATTAATAGTTTATCGCATCAATTACATAGAGTTTTGGAATAATAGAAATATATACCCAATCCATGGGAAAATTATGTAAATAGACTTTGAACCCCACATACCCAAAACAAATAAGACATAGGTTATCATTATTATAAAATTAAATATGGATAATGTATTTTTGAAAATAACACTTTCTCTAAAATATAAATAAGATTCTTTTTTATTTTATTCATTTTCGTCTAATTATTTTGAGTCATTCTTGTTTTATATATGTTTTTATAAATTATAGATAACATTGGAAAATAATTTTTTTGTTAAATCCCCATGTGGTGAATTATTTTATTCATGAATAAAACTCATCCCTAATCGAGGTTTTCAGGATGTAAGTTCATATATATAATTTTATTCATCCATTGGAGATCATTAGTGTGACTTTGTTAATGAATTTAAATTCCCAATGATTTCTTACTTTAGTTTATGGGATAATGCTATCTCATTTCATAACATCAATTATTCCATTATTAAATAACAATTCAATAATGATATCTAAATATATTATGAATTAAATTTTATATATTGGTATATGATACTAAATAATTATTTTTGGGTCATATTACTAGGAATTAAATAAAAAATTATGGAATTACTATTTTATTGGATATCGTTAATGTATTGAATAATTAATGACATGTTTTTCTTCAAGATTAAGACGTTTATTTTTTAAATGATCATGTACCAGGATCTACTTCTAAATTAATGAGTCATTATATAATTTTAATTATTTATTTGTAATGATTGAATTGGAACTCCACAAGAATATGTGCAATTGCTTTGCAGGGAATATTCCATAATTATTTGGTATATATGTATTTATTGTGATGAAGAATGGTGAATAAATGATTCTATTCATTTAGTAATATGAAGAAATATCATGACTAAAAGCATGGATCCGATAAAACAAATTAATAATACTTTTATTCAACATTTTAGTGTATTTTACTTATTAGAAAATCGATCATCTCTTTTAATACCATAATTTGAGGTTAATTATATAATATATACCAATGAAAATCATCAATAGGATGTTCTAAATTTTTTAATTCATTATAATAATTTCGGAAAAAATTCCCCATATGAATTTAGGAAATTGATGAAAAGAGTTATTAGATATAACATAAACTTTTTTTAGTTTGTATTTATTGATTATATTATTATATATTCAATGATAAATCAATATCATGAAGAATATTTTTGGAATGTGATAATGATCAAGGAAAAGGGGAAATTATATTTCATGTTCTGAAATATTGAGTTTCATCTGAATATTATCCTTTTACAGTATTGGTATGAAATGTTAATGTTCATATGTCGATTCTTCCAAAATATAGGTAACTAAAAAATACTCCCCCAAAACCTATTTTGTTTATATATTTGTATTTCATTATTATTCATGATATTATCAATGTTGTGTTATAGATTTTTCAAATTTTCAAATCCTCTTTCTCGGTTTTGATGGAATGGTGTAACACTACTCTGAATAATGGAATGTGTAAAATGAAGAGTATATAGGAAGAGGTTGGTCATTGTACATAATAATACATTTCCTTATACTGGGGATGAAAACATCATATATATTTATTCATTGATATAATTCATGTGATATATCTTTATAACAAATGAAATGACTATATATTATTAATCATGTAATGTTTTTTACATTGAAAAAATGATTCCCAAGATCATGATCTTCAAATAGTCACCATTGAAATAAAAATTTGGTGACACTATATCGATAGATAATTTAATGATATATTTTCTAATAATAACTGAATAAAATATACATTCTAAAAAATGAGTTAAACAAGATCAAAATTATGTGTTTACAATTTTGTGATGTTTTTATATTCAAATTGAATTAACAACTATCTAAACATATAATAGTTGTTGATGCTCCATGTATAATATATTATTTTATATTAATACTTTTTTCAAATAGTATACAGATAATTATCATGGATATTTGAATGTTGAACATTGATGTCATAATAGAACCCTGTAAATCCTACATTTCATAATTGATTTATCAACCATCAACCAATGTCAAGATCATTGAGGACTGGAATAATGACTGAAAAAATATAATATTGTTTGAAGTTTCATGGAAATAAAAACATGTGGTATTAGGGTTAAAATATTCAAAAAAATCAATTTTGTCCCATTAAATTCATTATTAATGATGGAGTTTCATGATTATACCCATATCTCATCTATCCCTATTAATCGACGAATCAAAATGATGAATATATATCGCAAGAAACACAGCTGTTGTGAAAAATATATGTGAATAACACAATGTATATACATAAATAAATTTTATATTAGTATTTAAATAGTGAACCAAGAATATTTGTTTTTATGATACAAAAATTTCATATAATATTTTTGAAATTCGAATAATTAATTATGGTTTTTTCATTATCCTTCATAACAATTATAAACTACCAAATTCAATTTAGGTAATGGTGTATCAATTTTCAATATTAACTCACATTGTTCTAATTTGAGAGGATTCATCATTCAATGAAAATAGAATATTATATAAAAATGTTGAGGTCATGGTTCATGGAGTACACCATATAATCATTAATAATAATGATAGTTGGGAAACATCAATATTTCTGTGGTGTATTCAAGTTTTATTAGATATGTAGATGAGTTATAAGAATAAATATCACCGTCTAACAAATATTTTATTTGAATGTACTGTGATGGTGTAGGAGGATATGAAAATATCATTCTAAATGGAATTCAAAAGAATAAATGATAGACTATCCCTCTTATAGTTTTATTATACAATTATGGTTTCCAATATTTTATAAAATGGAAAATATATGTTTATATATGTTGGGTATTATAGAAAAAATATAGATTCTAATAAAAGAATGTAATCATTTAACACTTGATTTTTTCAAAAAAATTATATAGAAGCATCAAAACATTAAATGCAAATTTAAATATAGAAACTTTAACAAATAATTCAATGATAAAAAATATCAACATGATATGGAGTTTGAAGTCTATATAAATATATTTCTCTAGATATCAGCCTGTAAAATTTTAATATCGTTCATAATAAATGGAAATATTATCCATAGGAACATCAGTCATTTCAATGATATCAATCATGTTGGGACAGTAGATTATTCCATGAGGAATTATCAAAACATCTCATAGGTACATTATGTGTTTGAAACATTAATATTGAAAAAGTGTGTACCTGATTTGTCACATGTATTGAATAGATAATTAATTTCACGTGAGCATGATCTCTGTTAAATGAAATAAGAAATAAAAATATATGATTGATTTCATAAAATGTTTTTTCAGATGACCATTATCCTGGTATATTATGTGTGCGCATATCAAATGTATGAAGAAGGAATATGAGACTATGATGATGTAATGTGTTAAAAGTACCCATAAATAACATCATTTAACCCTGTAAATATCTATGAAATAATTCCTTTTATAGGGGGGTTAATATAATAACTCATGATTTCTGTTTATATATATATATTTATATATCCATCAATATATAGATATATTCAAATCAGTTGTTTCAAAAGTAGTATTGAACTAAAACAAAACCTCATACATTTCATAAATATTAAATATTTCGATTATGATTTATAAATATATTTAATTTAAATGTATAAATTCAATTACCTGAAATATAATTTATTTATATAAAATATTGACTAATAATTATTCTATAAAGTGATCAGTTTTAGTCATTTGGGGAGGTTTCATTAATAAACCATTCACTATACTATGATTATGTTTAGAATCCAAATGTATGGATTCTCTAAGATAAAATTATATTGATGTTATTACTAAAGGAAATTTCTTAGAGATCAATACTACTTGAATCACCACCCGTGATTTGAACTATGACATATAATTCCCTTATATATTATAAATAATTCCTGGTGGTAATTGTATTCATGTATAATGATAATGGCAATTATTTAATATTATTTATTTAACGTATTAAGTATTTTGATTCAATTTTATCATTATTTTTTAAAAAATATTATTTACAGGTAATGGGGTCCTATATTAAATATAATTATTACCACTATATGTACTTTATAATGAAAAAAATAACATTAATTAATTATTAATCATCCCAAAATATCATAAGTTCTTTTTTGTATTCATCTGAAATGGTTGATTTTTATATGAATAGTGATAATATATTTCCTTACAAGTATTGTCTATATTTTTGAATTATCATGATATAATAACAAATTAAATCATTAAAAACTGATTTTTCAGAAATCAATTATAGTTTTAGGTTAAATTATATAAATTTAATTGAATAATGTTTCATTTTGAGAAATTTTGTTGATATTTTGAGATCATAAGTAATGTTTTATTAAAATAATTAATATTGATAATATTTTTGAACAATTAAGAAATGAAAATTTCAAATTTTTCATTTGACTTATTGTATAATATGTTAACATACATTTTAAAAATATAACATAATAAATATAATGAGTATTAATATAAATATAATTTCGTAAATTCATTTTTTTTCTTATAATGATTTTCATCTAAAAATATTTTAATCGCATTTTGAAAACAAATATTAAATTAAATTTTTATAACCAAATAAATAAATTCTTATAAAGTGGATATAATAGTGAAAATAATTATATAAATATTCGATAATTTGTTTTATAATATTTTTATTCTAAAATTTTAGTTCACGTGGAAAAACAATTTTCTTACCAAAGTGATGGTTTAAGATGTAAATAATAAAAAATATTTTTATCCTATTATATAACTATATAATTGATAATTTCTTGGGACTAGTGTGATTTATCGATACATTAACAAATACATTAATTTTTGGGCCATTATAACTTTAAAATAGATCTATAATATTTTAAATGTATGTTTGTTTGAAATGATGAAATTACTCCAAGCTAAAAATTGTGACTATAACCCCTTCATATTCCACAAATATTAATCACCTAAAATAAAAAAACTACAACAACTACTTTCCTAAACTCATAAAAATGATTTTGATTTAATTTTATCATTAAAATTTATACTTAAATTTGTCAAAAGAGGGATCTAAACGATGATACCCATAGAATAGTTAGTTGTAATTACAAAATTATATGATGTTTATTTTATCATAAATTTAAAAAAAAAATATCTATAACCTGAAAAATATATTTATAAAAATAAAATTACTCTTTTGAAAATTACTTATTATAATTTAAAAACATTATATTACATAACACCATCCATTATATCATTAAAATTACAGTCAATAATATAAGAAAACTGTTTCATCCATGAAGTGACATATGTATATTTTCATCACCCCTCACGTAGTTATTTATAATGATGTTATTAATAAATAAATATTTAATTTATGATAAAAATATTAATCCTAATATTTAAATAAATATTCTATTTCATTCCCTCCAATACGTTGAAAAATGAAAACATCATCAATGTTTATGTGTGGACTTCTACCACCATTAAATATATTTATATTGTCATTCATTAAAAAGAGTTTTTATTCAAATGAATTTAGATGTAGAATATGATATTTTTTATGTGACTTATAATATTTCATAGATATATTTAAATTCGAGGAAAAAACATCAAACATGGTCAACCATAATGACATGTTGTTAATTTTGATGGTTTTAAAATGAATATAATTATTTTTATATTGCTAATGTCAAGATTATTGATGGTATGTAGGTAATTGTAATACTATGTAAAAATTATTAATTTTACGTAATAAATAATATGATATATATATATATTAATCAATAAAATTAATTCTCTACATTAATTTCATCTATAATTTTTTTATGATTCCCAAAAAAATAACCACCTCATATTTCATAAAAGTATAAATTTATGTTTATAATAAAATGAAAACATATAAAAAACACTAACATTTTTTATATCATAAAACCATGTAATGGTTTTAAAAATAAATATTTTGAAATAAAAAAAAATGGGGATGAAAACGATTGAAACATATTTTCTATTTTTTAAAATGATTAATTAATAAATGAGGTATATTTTTTTATAATTTATATATATATATCTTAATATATAATTATAAATATTTTTAAGATAACCATTAATAATAATTAAAACATCAACATAAATAAGGTGTCACGACCCCGTCCCCACAAATTGTACCCCTCCTGGGCCGGCAATGTGAGAAGGGATAAATTGACCCCCGAGTCCCGCCTCGAGTAGGCCTCGGGTTGGCGACTAGCACCGAGGGTATAATACACACACAAATGGGAGGCATTACCCTCTAAGAGAACACATGCAGAAGAGAGAGATAGAATAGACTCCAATCAACTCCAAGTCAGAACTGAAATGTAAAAGGAAATCATGTGAATATATGAAATGTAATGCAAATGTACTACAACAGAAAGGGGAAACTAAATGTACCAAAAAGAAAGAAAAACGGCAGCGACCATGAGCCCGAACAGCTCCTCCTCCAACCACAAGCTAGTAGTAACCCACTTGATCTCCAACCTGCTCCAAGTGACCTGAAAAACAGTTTATATGTACATAGGGTGAGTATAACAGTATACTCAGTAGGATCCTCCCCAAGACTCTCGTGCAAAAGTAAAGAAAGCATGCTAAAGCCCAGTGAACAACAAGTGAAACTAACTCGTCACCTAAACAGGTATACTGTGTTCCCAACCTCACCATGGCTACTCTCACCATGTAACACATACATGAATATAGCATATAGTAAAGAATTTCAAGGGTACCCCACTACTACTTCCCCACTGGTTTTCTGCTTTTCCCCAGTGACATACGTCATGTGCATCTCTCTCCAAAGGCTTGCCCGGAGACACCTGGGCTAAGCTCCACAATCTGCACCTTGTGCACCACATAGGCTTGCCCGCAGACACCTGGGCTAAGCACCACACCATCCTCAGAACCAAAGTAACCAGGTAGTTTCCGAGATCCACCATAGCTCGTATAACGTGTATCATACGTCGAGTATTATACCTCAAGCCATCACAGCCCATACGCCGAGTAAGGATCCTCAATCCATCACAACCTATACACGTTACACCTATAGTATTCCATAGGATACTATATCCAGAATATATGTGTGTGAAATAACCACAAGCCATTACAGCCCTCTACACACATATATGGGTAAAACTAACCACTGTGCCTACCAGCACAAAGATCTACCAAGAGAAGAGAGCGGGGCCAAAGGGGGTATTCATCCATTTAATCTCCCATCAGAATGATGGGGAAAACACCCCCCCAGGGCTCAGAATCCCAGGGGTGTCAGTTGCCCTTACCGACAGGGTGGAGTAGCGTATAGAAACACAAAAGTACAGAATATATAAGTAACTCACATCCACACTATGGGAATTACCTAGTCTTAGTTACAACTACAGCTAACGTCTCTCAGACTCCAGGTTGCTACTTCAAAGACTAGGTATCCTACAAGCACATAACCATTTGAAGAGATTTATTAGATAACTCCATTCTCATTTATCAGTTCCACTGTACATTAATTAATTCTTTAAACATTAATTAAGAATGAACAATTCCACATTAAACTGAATGGAATCACTTTCAAAAACAAATTCTCCTTTTTAAGATTCCCATCACCTTTAAATTCCATCATCTCCATCCCCGTGGATTTTCACCATTTAATAAAACATTCCTTACAGAATTACTTTTCCACATTCCCAGGCATTCTAGAAAAACATAATATGCTTCTAAACACAAAGGAGGCTCAACACGGTGATTAGATATATTACCCGTCGAGCCTTTGCCACCTATAGAAAGAGCATACACCCATTCTCCCTCGGGAGGCTAAACACAGAAAGCATGTGGCATACCTCGCGCGTCTTCGCCTCCTTCAGAAGAATGGTAGCAAGACCAGCTGCCTTGAGCAGTGGGGAAAAGAAAAGAATATTAACATTCAAGAATACCGCAAGCAACTAGAAACCACATCCAAACCATTCCATCACCCCTGGTGTCCTCCCCGACACCCATATGCATAAACTGATGCATCTCGTCACACTAGGCGTCATCCGCTGCCACAACCACAAGTCTCCATGCCTCCACATATCACAACAGCCATCCAGGCTCACATCACAGCACAAGCAGCAGGAAAAAAAACATCACAAAATGGGCTCTCGTCCCTTTCACAAGGCATTCAGCCTTCAAACACAATGAGCACTCAGAGCTCCAAACCATAAGGTATTCAGCCTTACAAGCAAGCGGGTAAATCAGAACCCTTTTGAAATTCCCACATAATCTGTTTTCTAATCCATATGGAATTGGCAGATTTGTTATTCGTAGGTTCCAATCATGGATACCTAATCAGCAAGCTATCACAATTAAATAACCATGCTTACTTCCCTAATTTGATTATCCTCAAATTAGAACAACTACAACAACGACAAAAACCAGATTAATTTACATGCCTCTTTATCTTTATCCAATTAATTAACAATTAATTTCGGCTTTACGTTCATTATCAATTTCTAACATGAACGAACAAAAAATCAAAGAAAACATAGATATCACTATATCTAGGAAAACATGAGGCAAACTGTTATCATGGTATAAAGCAACAGCATGTGATCAACCAATTATTTTAATCTGGTTCAAGTATTTAATTAGGTCAATTTCATTGTGATCCAAAGAGATAAATCATGCTAATTCTACAATTGCACATATACAATTAGAGAATCCATGAATCCCCTACCTCAAATAGTTCCTCACGTTCTTTATCCACACAACAGGTCACGATCCTCCCCTCGCGACAACTGCATCCACAGGAGGATGCTTATATCGAAGATTGGTCGACACAGCTTGGTTGCATCAAAACAAAGCGGAACCAATCCTAGGAGGAAAGATTGATTGTGCAACTCCTACGGAAAGGATTGAAAGGTTCTAGTGCCTTTTAATCGAGAACAAAGGGAAAGAACAAGGAAGAATGATATCTCGTCCCTTTTTAAGATTTAATGCGGCGACGGTTTAAGATCCGGTTATTTCTCCATTAAAAACGGATCGCATTAACCCACGCGGTTGACCAAGTAAAACATTCCAAACCTTAGGAGTAATTAATATAGGATTTATGGCATTTTAAACGGCCTTAAGAGCCCTTAATATAAGGCTTTAAATGTATTTTAAGTCAAAGGAAATGTCAAAAGGGGAAAAACTGTAGGAGTCTGGAAACACTATTCACCCACTATTACTGTACACCTACCGATCTGTGCTACCGATCAGTGCTACCGATCCGTGCTACCGATCAGTGCTACCGATCTGTGCTACCGATCGGTGCTACCGATCAGTGCTACCGATCGGTGCTACCGATCTGTGCTACCGATCAGTGCTACCGATCGGTGCTACCGATCAGTGCTACCGATCCGTGCTACCGATCTGTGCTACCGATCCGTGCTACCGATCCGTGCTACCGATCAGTGCTACCGATCAGTGCTACCGATCAGTGCTACCGATCAGTGCTACTGATCAGTGCTACCGATCTGTGCTACTGATCTGTTACTGTTCATAAAACTGGAAACACTGTTCACAGAACTGGAAAAATTGGCAAAGTGTTTGGGATAAGTCCTCTTGACCTCCCAGAACACCTCCAACACCAACATTTCACAAAGTAATGGACCGGAGAGGTCCGGGCCATTACATAAGGAATGATTAGATATGATCCTATCAATATATAATGCGATGTATTCTGGACTAAAATTACCCACCTTGTAATGTGTTATGAATTATTTACCTATCTTCATTTATATTGTTCCTAAAAAACATCATTAATATATTATGTCCTCAATGTCACCATAAAGATTATATTTTAGATTAAATATCATGTAATTTCTTTCATGGGGTTTATATTAACTAATTGTTTTAAACTATTTAATTATTTATACACCACTATTTTTTCCTATTTATTAATTTTAATTTCAATAAATAATTATTTTTATTATTTATACATGAATGTATTTTTGATAAGGACTAAATATATATTAAATAATTAATTCAATTTTTTAATGAAATACTATATAGTTTAATTATATCATTCGCTAAAAACATGAATAATCATTGTTATTTAAATGAAAATATAATTCTCACCATTTTATATGGTCATGATTACACAATATTATTATAAATACAAAATAATGTTCAATTATTTTTTCAAATAAAATCTAGTTCAATTTATTTTATTTTATTTTAAATTTATAATTAATTTTTTTAAAAATTATATTTATAGTTCAAGTATCAGAGTATATACTATATTTTATCTTATATTAAGAATAAATTTTATTTATTAGTGATGTGATATTATAAAACAATACACCATTATACAATCTATGAAATAAAATTTATTTATGACAATAAATGTTTAAAACCCATTTCACTTCACTATAATGAACAGTCTAAGAATGAATAAGGGATTATATTAATAAATTATTGAACACCATATTGGGGGTTATCATTATGTGAAGTGTTGGTTTATGTATATCCCTTTAAGGAATTATATAAATATTAATACATATTGATATTAACATTTAATTCTAGGCATGCATGTTTTTTATCATTTAATATATTTTTCAAGGACATGATTTCTATAAGTATATATTAAAAAAATGGACATGATTATTTTATAGAATTGTTCAAAAACATTTTTTGATTTTTTTTAAATCATGATTATTCATAGTGTTTGGATTTTTATTTTCATTATATTGTTACAAAATATTTTTCAATATTTCCATAATGTGGTATATATTGTATGCTTCTGTGATTATTAGATAATTATATTTTGAACTTATTCTATGATGATCAATGATTATGATTGAACTATACATTTAATAAGATATATATATATATATATGAGGTTCATTTTGTCTCATATTTTAATGATCTATCTTTTAAATAATCCCTGATATGTTTTTTCTTACTATATATTTATTAAAACTCTTTATTTGTATTTCTGCTTCCCTGTTAAATAATACAAATGATAATTAGTAGAATAATTTTTAATATATAGTAGTTTGGGAATAACGTTAAAAAATGAAGTGTAATAATTTTATATATTTCCAATATCAAAAGACATCATTGTCGTGGGATTTGGGATTTTTTATTACATATATAATAATTTTTATTAATTTAATTCAACTATAATTTTTTGATCCATATATTATGGACCATATATAATGTTATAATATATTTCATTTTAATCAGAAGTATATATTGAATATATGTTTTCAAAATGGTCGCAAATAGAAAATATATATTTAAGTTAATCATTATAGTTAAAAATATCTTGTAAATCATCCAATTCTTTTAAAATATTTATTCAATATGTTTGTATTAAGGAAAAAAACATTTACCCATATTGAAGTCTGAGCTAATAAATAACAATATTGTTCATGCTTATTACCCAATGTTGGATACGAGTAATAGAATATATCAACTAGTTTCTATCGAGAATGATATTTTATTACAATGAATCTATATAATCATTAAAGTCCAATATTTATTTAATGTTTTCTTATATTTATTTTTATCAAATACTGATGCACTAATGTCTTATTAATATATCATCTTTTCAATATTGGATAATTTTAGTTAAATGGGTACTCAAACTAATAATATTTCGAATGGATAACATGATAAAAAAATTTACGAATACAATATTGGAATAATTAAATATAAATAATACAAATAATGTAAGGTAAGTGCATATTGGGATTATGTTAAGTGCTCTATAAAACTCTTATTTATCCTTAGCATCTCATACTCAATATAAAACATGGAACCATACATACATTTCAAAAATAAATATTTCTGTATGGGAGAGACTCTGTGAGTGTGTTTTGAATTGTAAAAATGATTTCTTATTTTATAATGTGCATAATGTTATGTGTTTATTGTTTTTGTTTTTGTAATTTCACAAAAACATTAATCAAATAATTTATTTTCCTAAAATACATAATGATCCCATGCTCCCCATATATCCACCTTATGTTACTTTATGGTCAACTATGTTTTATTAGTGATATAAATTGATAAATTGCACACGTTTTTTCATTTATGCCACTCTTCAATATAATTGATTTCATTACACCATATTTCATAATTTTATTAATATTTTATTCAATATTTAATAAAAAATCTATAAAATATCCAATTAAGTAATTTTTAAATCAATGATAAATTTATACTATATATTCGATTTGAATAAATGTAAAAAAAATTTATATTAAATCTTATATTTGGCTGAAAAATATAATAAAGAATTGTTTTACACCTACACCCATTTATTTATAAATGAATTTACATTTTATGATACGTATCCTTTAAATACATAACCCTTTATCAAAATAGAAAATTAATTATGTTAATGATGATTCAAAACAGTACATTATTGTGGTGGTATAACAATATTGATCTTATAGTCATCACCACTAACTATTACTTCTATATTAAATTAATCTTATATAAACACTATTATAGATGATATATACAAGTATGGTATTGTGTTGAAAGTAGTTATGAGAGATCCATACCATTTTCTAGTTAATTAACATCACATGAAATAATCTCTTATTAGAATACATGGTTTCTGAAATTAAAAATTTATTTCTATTTTAAAAAAAATTATATATTCTAGTCTAAATTGTTACATTTTAATGGTTATACCACTAATTATGATAATTATTAGTAGTTATAATTCATAATATTCGTATTATCTAATGGTCATATTTCCTCATAAAGAATATATATTCATCCAATACTATCCTTTAAACAATTCCCCTCTTCAATATACTGGTTCCATTAATTAAATTATTTTTTACCATTTTTAATATTATTATGATATTTATTCTGGGAAATTTTTATAGATAAATATTCATCTAAAAATAATTATTTATATCTATTTATTTTCCATTATAAATTATAAAATTTTTGTAAGTAGTCATTTTAATTTATAAATTATTAATGTATATAAGTCGTTATTATTTCATAATATAATACTCATGAGTATTATATTCAACCACATTATAATAATTTCAATATATTAATTAACAAATAAATATATAATCATATGTGGATTAGGAATTTCCATTTCATATACAATATCCCATGGTGAATCCTCAAGTTGATGGTTCCATAATAGAATCTTCAATAATAAATTAATTTATCATCATAAAACCCACTCTATTATATCCTAAATCTTAATCAAATCAATATAATAGTTTAATACATGATCTAATTTATCATTACCCATATTTAAAATATGGAATGATTCAAGAATATATGTCTTTATAAATTTTATATGGAAAACATTGTGTACGTTGGGGTATTTTGGCTCTATAAAGAAATGACGTCCCATAACAACAATCCTTTCAAATAATTAAAATGGAATAATTATATTTTCTAATAGATTAATGTTCCATCAAAATATCCTGAACAATTTCCATTGAAATTATAATTTAATAATATTTTACCCAATGTGGAATTTCTGATCCCACAATTAATTTATTGGAATAATTTCCCATATTTTCATAGTAACATTAGATATAAATTTTATTATTATTACATTCAATAATTTCCTATTCAAATATTCTCGGAAAAAAAATAATATTTCCCTAGATTCCTTAAAATATGTTGGTGTCTAAATTCAATTTATATACAATTATTTAGATGATGATATTTGTATACCATATTTTTTAAATTCATGTATCAAAAATTTACTATAGTCAATTATTGATCCAATAAATCATATAATTATATTGGATGAAATTAGTATATAATTTTATTTTTTACACCATTCAGATTGTCCAACCATTTTAGTGTGGTAAAATATTTTATGAATAAGATTTATATTATATTCTTTCTTATGTTTTCCAACTTAATATTATTTCACCAATTTTTCAATATCATAATTAATTGATAAATAGTTTTATAAAGAGAGAAACCATACATATTATAATAAATCAATATTAATATTAGATAAAAATATTCAATATTTTCACTAAAATGCATTTAAATTTTACAGGGATCAATAAATAAACATATTAATTTATGTATTTTTGATATATTATGATGTATATAAATGAAATTCATAATAATATAATTAAATAATTACATTTATAGATAAATTCTATATTACCTTATTTAATTTTTCCTGTCATCTGTTATATTTTTTCATACTATGTATCACAAACAACATCTAGAATAACCGGATTCATATTTTCTTATTAATATTTTATATTATATCTATATAAATATTATAGTAATAGTAAATATTGATATTTTTATCTATTATCCTTTTAATAGATCACTCCAGGAAACTTGTGTTGGAGAATTACATAACGACATACAAATTCATATAAATAAATTATAACCAATGCTAAAATCAAGTAGTTTATAATTATTCACATCACCCATATTAATATTTAGGGACTTATCAAACCTTTTAGATATTATAATCATAATCAATAAATAATCATTCTTAATTACAAATAATATAACTTTTTATTCTACCACAATTACAATACTAATTCACTTCAATCTTGAACCCCTTGGAATTAGAGAACTATCCACCCTTATCTATGATAAGCTACCATATTATTTTTATAATCAATGGATTATATACATAGTTTAATATCATTGAATGGTTAAGTATATAATAATAATTATCTTTGGGTATTTTTAACAATATACTATTCCATGTATTGATAATTTTTTACGTATGTCTGTATTTCAATATTCTATGGGTTGTGTTTATATTATATATCACTCCATGATTATAATGTATCTATATCAGGAGTTCAATGGCCAATTCCGCTAACAAAAAATTATTTTTGGTATAATTAATATCTTTGGGTTTAAAATATAAATATTCCAAATCAAGCACCCTATAAATTTTCATCAAATCATACACATGACCATTCAATTGATAATCATAATAAATAACGAACCAATATTTACAAGATAGAAGTGTTAATAAAAGTGCACTAACAAAAATCATCCACAATTTCAAAAATAAATTTTTTTATTACTATGATACTATGAGTATGATCACCTTATTTGTTAACATGGTTAATAGATTATACTATCAAATGATATATTGTAGTGAATTTTCAATAGAGAAAATCTATGTAATTAAGAAATTTTATTTTAGTTATACTAATGGTTCATGGTCATTCAAATGGATTTATTTGTAAGGACATATAGGTAATCCTATTGAATAAATTCTTTAATTTTATAGAATCTTTTATTTATTTTTCATTTCATTAGAACATCAACAACAGTTTGAAAATGTTTGTTTTTTACTAAGAGATGATATTTTATATAATAATTAATTTCATAGTGGTACATTAAAATTAAAATTATAATACTTTAATAAACTATTTTTAGAACCTATAAACACATTGTTTTTAGTCATCCAAGAATATATTATTGTGAACACCTAATGAAAATAGGTCACTAAAATTCAATCATTAGTATACCATCCTTATAATTTATCAGATGATAATAATTTATTTATACATATAAAAAAAATTAGTCTCCATGAAAATTTTTCCTGAGGTAATCATTACATATTAAATGATATATGATCCTTATAATAATTAATTTAATTTAATATTGATTATTTACACCATAATTAAGTAAAAATAATAATTCGTAAAAAAAATTTCTCAACCCCAAGGTGAAATAAGTGGATAGATGGTTATTTGTTCACACCATTCTTATAAATGATTAATTATCTCACTTAATTTCATTATATCAATTTCATATAGTGGAATAGATCTGGTTTTTCCATTAAGATTTATATTTACAATAATTTAACTTCTAATTTCATTAAAATAATATAATCATTAATAAGAAATACCTATATAAATTCATTTTTTAAAGGGAGAATTTTATGTTATCTAATATCTCAAAAAATTATAAATTAAATTACATATTTTCCCATGTAATTTCTTGTATATTTAATGTAATTATTATTTTTAAATCATGTGGAATTATTCCGAGACTGTGCACTCTAACATCACGCCATTAGAAGTCCTAGAGAGCCTGAAATTTTATTTTTGAACGTTTTAAAGGTACGTTCAGTAAAAGCACGGGCTAGTTTTTCAAATTTTTGATCCAGTGCTCAAATCAAAAATTCGAGGACACCGTGGAACTCAGAATGTCGATATTCATATTGAATGGACAAAGAATTTGGCTGTGAAGGGCCAAAATGAAAATATTATTTTCATAATTTTTTGAAAATAATAACATAACATTAAAAAGTTAAATTATTTATTTTTTGTCTTACAAGAGGAAACATGGCAACACTATTGTGTGGTTATAAGGCGCCGATGGGAAACATTAATAAGTCTCAATGAAAACCCGTATCACAGAGTGTAACAATGTAATAAAGGAAGTGTAACAGCTTTTCTTTTTCATAAATATAATTTCATAAGGATGCTACGTCGCAACATAACTCAAACGATGTGACTGAATTTCCATTTTATTATCTAATTAGTTTGTGGATGGATTATTAATACAACGAGGATTATCTAACAAAACTATGGAGAATCTCATATCTAACAAAAAATGAAGAACACCAGAAGATCTTCACTGACTTCAATGAACCTCAGAGAGCGATTTCAGATGGGACGGTGTCGACGTCTTGAACTCTCTAAGAAAAATTCTTTTACATTGAATAAAAAAGTGTTAGGGGTTCAATTAGTGTTCTAATGTTATTCTCTATCCTTCTAAGTCTAGAAACAACACATAGACATATCAAACCATGAACAAGGTGATATGTGATTCATGCATTTATGCGGGAGGGTGACTTTTCTTGGGGATTTATTATTCGTCCTTAAGATAACGAATTTAACGATTGAACATCAATTCCTAAACCTCCCCTTGATTTGAATGTCTTATGTAGAGGTCCCATCCAGACATGAACAAGGACTAAGAACTTCCACTCGTGCGTTCGTGGTGTCCACATTAATGATGTGGCATGAGTTAGATTATAGGGAATTTGGAAGGATTGTGGTGACTTGAAGGAACCATTGGCATTCGCTTTTCAGAGAATGGACCACTAAGACAACATTGATGGCATGACGAAAATACAGACAGTGTGGCACTACCGGTGTGGTGGTACTGAAAAAGGACGACGGTTGTTGGCCCATGCCGGTTCTGTTATGGGAGGCGACACCATCTAGAACTATGACAGTTGCAGAGATGGCCGGTACTCACCAGCTGCGCTGGTTGACTACTAAGCACCACGGCCGCAGGAATCCTCGTCCAACCAGCCACACAGGCGGGAATCATAGCGCTAGGTGGGAATTTCTGGGAGTGGGTTCCCACTATATGGGCCACCAAGGTGGTGCGGACCACTATTTTTTGGCCGAGGATGGAGGCTGGAGTGGCCTCACATCCATAAGGCTAGTTGGGGATGGACATCACACGGCTACCTAGTCTGGTTGAGATGTAACACAATCGGTCACACAAGCGGCCAATCATTAGTTGGCGGGCCGAGCCCCAAGTGGGATGGTCCCATGGCTAACATGTCAAACCCAACCCGAAAGGCCAGACTCATGAACCAGTGTTTCGGCACCACTCATATTGGCTGGTCGTACACCGAAAGGATGGAACTCCTTCTATAATGTTGGGTTGGACTAGACCATATAGCCAGGGAACCCAGCGTGCAACACCCCTGACCAAATCGACTGAGTCCAGTGAGACACTTTGGTCCTGACCTACTAGCCCAACAAAACCAGACCAAACCCGACCCAAACCACATTAGTTATATTCCGTCTAAATAAACTTGGGTATGATGGGACCCCGACCCGTGTCGTCCTAGTTGGTCTAACTTGGTCGGACCTGGCCCGGTGGTAACTGGCCCCCTATATACTAAAACACACATATCTTCCAAACAGTGCATTTGATTGATGATCTGTTTGCGTAGATTAGACCCTCTTTATGAAAGGGATATTTTGGAATTGTTTATGATGATTTTAAAGTGCATTAATATGCAAAAACTGTCATCCTAAGTGGTCCAAATAGGGGCGCTACATACAGATCAATGTGGCTGGCTGAGACCTGAAGACTGCTAAACGATGGCCTAGTGGGAAGAGGCTCTTTGAGACCTTATAGGACCACTTTGGGTTGATACTAGGTGTGACCCAAAAAACCCTTGATATTTGACCGAAGGAGTACATCTGTTTGACTATGGTGGGATGTGGCTATGTGTTACCCTGTAAGACTATAGTGGAGAGCGTCTCTAGGTGACCCAGCATAGCCAAAATAAAAATTAGGATTGACTAGCACAATAATACAAGGATAGTAGGAAGTGGAATTTAATGACCTATCAGTCCCACTATACTCGATTGATGATATGTTCTCTAGAAGATGGGGTGTTACATTACATGATTGGTGATGCTACTATCACTATCCTAGAATATACCTATTTTGATTTGTCTTGTTATTCATGTTTTATATTGTGGATTGTTGTGTGGTTTTTGTTTTATTCTTAGGTCCCTACAAGGTATTGTTTTACTCTACCATTTAAAGGCTTCACCCACATGGGTAGTGTATGTTGATGATGATCGACATTTCGACAGAGGTGCTTTGGGGGACTGGATAGGAAGATGCTACGTCGATGGACATTGAGCCCTAGGACAAAGTGGCCAATAGTAGAACCATGCAGACATGACATACGAATTTAGATTCCAATAGCTTCACTACACATACAATCAGGTTGGGTTTATGTAGATGGCCATCATATTTCATTTTTTTATATTGTTTTTTTCATTTCTATTGTTGGGTTTATATTTTTGGAAACTCACTTTCCATAGTAATTTGTACTATGTATTGTTATAATACAATTTTTTGAACCGTCAATTTTTTTTATGAGTTTGGGAATGTGTTTGCATACATGTACTTAGGAAAATGCCTCTTAGTTGCAGGTTGACACCATCAGCGCTAGTCGCAAGCCCCTAGCCAATGTAACAATACACCAGGGCTTTGAATTCTGATTTTAGCTCAAAAAAAGAAATCATTGGATTCTTAAGTGTCAATGTATGTTCATTTGTATAAGATTCATCTCAAGAAGAATTAAATTCTGACCATGAAACGTCTTGATCTATTTAGGATGCATACACATGGACGAATAGTCATGATCCGTATACAAGGTCGCGGGGACAGCCCGCCTACTGATGATGCGTCTATTCAGGGACTAGTTCTTGATATATACCCACCAGGTGATTCTCTATTTCTGCCCACATGTGGTGTTCATCATATCCTACTACAAGTTCCGGATAAGTCCGTTCATAGGATCAATTACCTTCATGAGTTTCAGAGACAGATGCCTCCCAGGTTTAGGGGGGAGACAGATCCTCAGGTTGTTGAGGATTAGATTAAGGCTATGATCGGGACATGTGCCTTGTGAGGAAACTGCCTGACCAAAGGGTAATCATCTTATAAAGAATTATTCAGGGCTCAATAGGGTGGTAATGGAGTTTGAAAAGGCAGACATTATGAGGTGACCCTCACCCTGTCAGACTTTGAGCGGCTTCCCTGGGAAGTGTTTTTCCCTATGACATTGCACTCTGTGCACATTCATGAGCTTCCTCACCTTCATTAGGGAATCATGACAGTGGATGTGTACACTATGTGGTTCACGAAGAATCTGTATCACTCTTTATACATTGTGAATGACCCATTATTCTGGGATAATGCTTTTGGGGAGGTACTCATGAAGGAGATTAGGATATCAGTGTTGTATCTCAGCATCCCTACCGATGCTAGGATTCTACATAGATAGACCTTATTTTAGAGTGGTTCTAGGAGTAGAAGTCCCCAAAATCTAGTGAATCTATTAGACCCTAGGCAATATATTGTTTAGTAGGAAACATAAAATAGACACGTGGGCCCAACCATGCCATGTCTTTTAGAGGACGACCCCAATACTTAGGGAAAACAGTGAGGGGCTCCCAGTCTACGTGGAGTCAACTGGGAGAAAGGTAGTGCATCCTATTTTGAGAATAGGGACACATGGCACATGACTGGATGACCCACTATACAGATGACCAGAAGATGGTCGAGGGGCCACCAAGGATACAGTTGAAATTCTATGAGAAGGTTCATAGGGTGGTGAACATGGAATGAGATATGGTCGAGTGGGAGGTGGTTGAAGATGATTTGAGTTGTAACATCCACCACCACTTGGCTTTTCACCCCAACCTCAGGGAGCAGGCTGATAGGGGTGAGCATAGCTCCTGGCAATAGAGGTTTTGGACCACTTTTCTCTAGAGATGGTCTAAGGTATGATATGTTTCATTTAGACCATATTTATAGTACTTATATGAAAAATTACTAGTCACTCTTTCCATTACATGAATCTTGTTCAATGTTATATGATTATGGTGAAGCCGTTTTCAAGGTCCTTATGGCTATATAATCATATGGGAATCAAATTGATGATTACACATAGGTTCTTGATGTGCGAGATCAATCTAGGAAGAAATAGCTTCGACTGGGATACCCTAGTAGCTGTGTCGAGGCCTTAAAATATCATCTTGGGTATAGACTAGTTATCCCCAGTCTATGCTTAGATCGATTATTTTAGGTGTACAATACAATGTGTCCACAGAGATTGGATAGAGTTATTTTTTCACAGAAAAGAAAGAATCCTTTGTAACGTAGGATAGACTCTCTCGAAGGACGGTACAGCTGATCAATCACCTGGTGGCTAGAATCACCCTCGGTGGAGTGCATGAGAGAATAATGAGCATCCCTATAGTGGTGAATGGTTTTGAGGGGATTTTTTCCTAAGGATGTTCTGGGACTAACTCCTCAAAGATAAGTAGAGTTTTGCATCAATCTATACACTGAGATGTCACTGTTATCCACGTCAGCATATCAGATGGATCCTGCGGAGCGTCACTAGTTGGGGGTACCACTAGAAGACATGAAAGAGAAGGGGTTCGTATGTCCCATTGTTTCACCACGGAAAACCCTTGTTCTATTTTCCAAGATTTCATATAGGTGTTTGATGTTATGCATGGACTTCAAGCACCTATACTAGGTGACTATGAAGAAAAAGTATCCACTGCTTATAATTTATGACCTCTTTGACTATTTGAAGGGAGCGAAGTTGTTCTCAATGCCAGAAATCAGATCATGTAATGACCCAATGATTTGAAATGGAAATTATATTATTATAAATATTTCATAAAATCACATAAAACCCCATCATAATGAACTACTAATATCTATTTTACCATTAAACATAATTTTGTCACTTATGTGGTAGGAATTATGAAAATCTGACTTACACAGTTGTGTTCAAGATGATTTTTTGAGTCTAATAAAACTAACATAATTTTTTGGATAATTGTAGCATACACTTATTAATAGTAACCAAACATTATGAATTGTAATATTACCCTTATGAATAGAAAATTTCTCAAAAAAATTGAATCTTTGCCCTTGAATAATTAAATAAAATTTGTGCATCTTATAAGTAATCATATTTTTGTAAGCCATAAATAATTATTTATAATTAATAATTTAATTTAAAATAAAATATATTTTCATAAAATGTGTTAATAAATTAACAAATCTATTTCATATATATTTATGATAATTTTATAAGACCTCATGTAATTATTGAAAGCATTATAAAATCAGTTTTAATTTTAACAAATGTTTTCCATGAAAATTATGATTTTAAATAAATATTAAATTAATCATATTTAGAAATTTATTTTCAATAAATGGACATAATTTTTGGATTTTAAATTTCTAAAAATGATATGGGTGAATTTTTTGGATTTTTCTGATATACATGAATTATTGATGAATAGTGAAATACCATAATTTACAAAATAATGTGATTAAGATAATTTTATAGTCATGTATGATGCTCTGCTGATGTAAGACCAATTTTTTGGGAAAAATTTATAAAATTACTATACATTGTCATGGAATAATCTCTATTATTAGTCTTTTTGGGAAATAATAAATTAATGAATTCCTTATTGAGAAATCCCCTCTCCCCTCAACTATAAATACCACCATTCACACCCTCATTTCCTCACAACTCTGATGCTACAATACTTTCCTAAAATATAGCCAATAATCTTACCTAGACCCTCCAACATGTCCAAGAGCATATTTTATCATCAAAATACCATTCCTAATCCCCTTTAGGGAATATCTCAAGATGAATATTCAAGACGTAATTTCTCACCATCTTCACATTTAATTCCATTTCATCTTCTAGTTATTTTATTTTTCTCTCCCAACAAATATTTTACCAAATTATATGATAAATCTAGTGTAATATATATACTAGAATGTTTTTATAATAATGGGATATTATACCATACAACCCCCTTCTCATATACCTTTTATTTTATTGAAGAAAATGTTGTTCGTGAGGTGTTAATCTATCACCTTCAAGAACGACATGTTTTTTATCATTTATACCTTATAATCAAATCAAGAAACCATTTTTATAGTTGTAAAATAATATATTTGATGTATTATGTAATATTAAATGTTCTATAACTACCTTATTTACATATTAGTAAATGATTAATCAAAAAAAGTTCATTGTGGTTGAAAAACAGCACAAATTAACTCAAACAGTCGTCATTAAATTTTTATTTAATGAGTCATCCACATGGAATACAATGTAATTAATTATAAAATAATTTTAAATTCTATAATATCCTTAATAACGTGGAATATATGTTCTATATTTTTACCCATGATCTACAATAACATCAATTCCAGAATACATGTGAAACACTAATGAAAACCATAAAAATGAACATTCCCGAACAATGTTATTAAACTATATAAATCATCAAGAGGCCCATAAAATAACATAATGTAACCAAAATGACCCCTATTCATGTATAAAATGTTATTTATTTTCTAATTAATGAATATAATGTCATTATACAGGACAATAATTCGAAGGAAGCGTTCAGATATAAGGTATGATGAAATTCATGAACACGACTTTCATCATTCGAGTTCTACTTCTTTCACTCCTTTTTTATATAGTTACATCATAGAATTTTTATTTCACCATTTTATTTAAATTTATGGTATTTTTATGTTTTTCACTGGTATTTATTTCAAACCAAATTTTTATCAAAAGAAATCTTTTTTTAAGAACATGCCTTTCACTTTTCATTCAAGGTTGACGGTTCTTGTATCTTATATGTTATTCTCTCTTTCGTTTGGGAACCCATTGTTAATCAGTTTATTCTTATGAGATGAAATGAATTCATTTTCATGGTTTATTTATGTTCATCTTTGATATATGTTCATTTTTTCATGAAATATAAATGATAATGTTATGATTTGCGAGGTGCGCGTAGAACAATATAGCGCAATATGAATGCTTTGAGGTGACATGTGTTAAAAGAATTATACAGTGCTCAAATGCATTTGTAAAAGTGAATAATCATATGATATAATGTGAAATTATATGTGAACAAGATTCTAGATTTTTTCTCATGCCTGTGTGTTAGATCAACACTAAGACATGATGTTTCATTTTTATGTATTGCCAAATTTCAAGTCTCTTATTAATCATTCCTCTTATGTCCATGATCTTTTGCATATGTTATGGTTATGATCACCCATTGTTATATTGTTCTTATATATTCTTTTACTAGAATTTTATCTCACCCATTTTTAAGTATATCCTCAAGAGACAACATGTACTAAGGAGGTGTCAAGTGCCAAAAAGAATCAAGAGAGGAAGATATAAAAAATGTGTTTTTTCTCTATGTTATAATTTTTTATGTATGTTCCTACTTTTCCCAAGAAACTAAACTGTGGGAAACTCTATGTGTAAAAATATTATGTTGTTTATGTTTAAAATGTTGTAATAGTAATGTATGGAATGTTTGGGTCACTATATATGAAATTGTTGAAAGCATTAGGTATGGGATGATGATTTACCAAAGATAGTCTTCAGGTCCCGGTACAATAACTATGTGTTCTTCATGATTACTTTAGGAATGTACAACATCCCAGAAGTATTCATTGGCCTCATAAATAGGATATTTCAGCCTTACGTTGACCGGTTTTTTGTTGTACTCATTGATGAAATATTGGTGTACTCAACATCAGAGGAGGAGCACGCTACACACCTATATATAGTCATGGATACACTCCTCGAATACCAATGATATTTTAAGCTCTTGAAGTGCTAGTTCAAGATTCATGAGCTCCACATTCTATGACATGACGTTTCAGAGGCTGGAGTTGTGGTAGATTTATGGAATATAGAGGCATTTCTTGCTTGGGATCCACCAAGATGCATGACTAATGTGAAGATCATTTAGGGGTTTGATGGTTACTATCGGAGGTTTGTAGATGAATTTTCCGGAGTAGAGGCATCTTTATGAGCCTTGACATGGAGCATTTATCCATTGGGGTGGAAAAAAAATCGGAGTAGTGTTTCTAGGAGCTAAGGTAGAGAATGTATAGTGCCCCATCATGAGAATACCATATGAGGGTCTTGGTTATTTTTTTATAGTACAGTACATCAATGGCCAAACAAGGTTGTGTCCTGGTGTATGATAGAGTAGTGATCATCTATTTTTTCATGACATTTGAAGAATAATGAGATTAATTATGTGACCCGTGACCTAGAGTATGGAACAATGGACTTTTCCCTCATGATGTGTCTACAATACATGACAGGTGACCAATTTACCATCTACTCAAACCATAAATTTCAAAGGTAATTCTTCTCTTAGAAGGACCTGAACATGAGACAGCAGTGATTGGAAGAGTTCATTTATGAATATGACTTTGATATAGTCTATACACCCTGAATAGATAACGTGTTGGGAGATACACTCATATGGAGGAATGGATAAGAGTAGATGAGTGAGGCGATAGAGTAGTTAATCCTGATGCATATATCCTTTTTGGGTGATGATAAAGGAGCTTACAATCAACCAATGACTAATAATACCCCACTTTTAAAACGTGTGAGGGAGGAACAGATAGTGGATGTTGACTGTGAGGCCCATCTTGTTCAGTTATCCTTAGAATGGGATCCTGATGAATTTTTTAAAGGTGGGGAACACAACATCCTTTTAAAAGGGCCCACGTTTCTACCAGTGATGTTTCAAGAGGAGGTGTGAAGGGAGTTTTATAAGAACTCATTGGTAGTATATCCCGAAGTGTTGAAGTGGTACCAAACCACTGAAATTAGTACTGGTGGTCATGGACGAAGAGAATAGTTGTTGAGTTCATTTCACGGTGCATCACTTATTAGTAGGTGAAAGTCATGAAAAAGGACACAATAGGCTTGAGCCGGCCACTCGAGGTACCAGAGTGGAAATGGAACAGTATCTCGATGGACTTCATAATGGAATTACCATGTCTGTCCAAATTCCATTATTCAATTTGGGTGATCATTGAACGAATCACCAAGTCAGATCACATCTTATACATCCGAGAATGGGGACCGATAGGGGTCTTGGGATGCATTTATGTCGAAGAGACCATGTGGAATCCTATAGTTCTTTCAACGATCATCTCAGCTCATGACACCATCTTTAAATCTCTGTTGTGGAAGGGATTACATGAGTCATTCGAGACATAGCTGCACATGAGCACAAATTTTCATCACGAGACGGATGGCTAGATGGAGAAAACCATACAGAATATTGGATATATGATTTTTTCTTGTGTATTTGATGTTGGTAACTTTTGGGAGGACCACATACCATTAGTGGAGTTATCAGAATACAAGATATATCACTCCACCAAGAACATGGAACCGTTCAAGGCCTTGTACATATAGCCTTACTGATCACCCCTATAAAGTATAGACCTATGTTAGTCAGCATGAAATGAAAAAATTTGGTACGGGCTACCACCGAGAAGGATCAGATAATCTAGGAGTGGATGAGGAATGCACAGAGCAGGAAAAAGTCTTATGCCGACAGGAGAAATATACACAAGGAGTATGAGGAGGGAGACCATGGGTTCTTTCATGTCTCAACCTAATGAGGGTTATAGAGATTGGGTCGGGGAGACAAGCAAGCATCATGATTCATCAGAAATTTTATGATAATAAGAATAGTTGTCGAGGTAGCTTATCTCTTAGATCTCCCCCACAGTTTCATTGGGTGCATGATGTTTTCCACAAGTCGCAGCTGGGGAGGTATGTGCATGACCCATTTATCGTCATCAAATAGGGCATTCTGGAAATTGAAGATTGATATATGTTTGTAAAGTTCACTGTGGAGTTAAAGGATTGATAGGAGTGGGTCATATGGGGTCAGTCAATTCTAGGGATGCGAGTTTGGTGGCAGCACATGCGTCTCAAAGAGAGCACATCAGAGTGATAGGCTCCTATAAGTGCTCAGTACCCCCATATATATGAATAGTTTCTCTGTTTGGATATTGGATACATAAATACCAATGTTGGGGAGAATTTAATGTCTCAAAAATTTCATGTTATTTTTTAACTTATATGGAATTATTCTGAGACCTTGCGATCTGACGGTATGTTATTTTGAGGCCTGGAGAGCCCATAACATATTTTATGAACTCTTATAACGGTACATTTAGTAAATGCGTGAGTGGGTTTTTTTATAAATTTTTGAATTGGTTCTTGGATAAAAACTATATGGACACCGTTAAAATCTGAATGCAGGGTTTTGCCTATAATGGATATAACATCAGCTGGCAAGTGCCTAATAGAAATGATTATTTCTGGAAATTTTGGAAAATAATAATATAAAATAAAATAGTTATTTTATTTCCATTTTTCATTTGATGAGAGGTTACACAATTATGCTATGGTGAAGTGAGGAGGTGGTGACGTGGTGCATTAATGAGGGTCATTAATGGTCTATACCATACGCCACAATGATTCCAAAAATTAAGCATAAGAACGATGATGATTCATAAATGAAATATTATAATGACCCGATCTCACAGCGTAACTGAAATGATGTAATTTGGATTCCATTTTTGGTCTAACAAATTATTGTAAGGAGAATTAATACTTAGGGAATTATCTAATGAAAATACATAAAATATCCTCTCCTACAAAGAATTATTTATTCTAGTGGATCTTGACATTCATCGACGGACCTCGAAGAATGGAGATGGAAGAAACGACGTTTAATTCTTGATCACTAGTGGATAAACACTTAGGCATCGAACGTCAAATTGGAAGGGATTTTATTTTTATTTCAATGTTCTTCCCCACACTTCATCATCTAAAATCAATGAACACTGATAAACCCACAAACGCATCGATCCACAATTCGAGCATTTATTCATAATGGTATGTTTTCCTGGGGTTTTTTATTTAGGATTCAAACCATCAATAAAATGATTGAACATCAATAACCAAACCTCCCCCTTGATATAAATCTCTAATGTGAAGGGCCCAGGCCGACACAAACAAGGCACGAGCACCTCTTCTCATGTGTTCTTGGTGGCTGTATTTTGAAAGAGGTAGATGATTGATTTCGGGACCTGAGTATGGATGGAGGAAACCCAAGGGACTCTTTGGAATATTAGGTCAAATAATGGGCCATCATAGAAAATATTGTGGACTACAGAGGGCTCCACCGATGAGAAAACACTGACATTACACCACCGTCAAGGAACCACTAGTGCACCACCACCGGCATAGAGGTGACAATGACCAGTAGAGGCACTGATGACTGGCGGTGGCGGCCAGATGACACCATCCGTTTAAAGGGTGCAACACCAACAGTCGGCATTGTAGTGGTGGAGGTGGTCATCCCTCACCAGACGTGTTGTTGGATGACAATGTGTTGTCAGCGTTCATGGAGGTGGAAATCGTGGAACTATGTGGGCACCAAATGGAGAGAGTGTCCCACTTCCAGGGCACCTATGCAGTGTGGTCTACAGTCTATCAAATTTACATGGAGGTTGGAGGGGCACTATATCTGCAAGACCAATTGGGTCCGGACGCGGCCGAATTTCGCATCCGAGTGAGATGGTGCACCACCGACAACTATAGTGGCTGCTCCTCAGCTGGCAGGTTAAGCCTCTAATTGTCCGGACCCACGACCAAGACCCGCGTACCACCAGCATGGACCCGCAGCCTAGGGGGGAAACCCCATTCCGGAAAGCCGGACCCTCACCTTGTATGTGGAAACCACACCCTTCAGGTCGGGCTAGACTATACCGGGTCACCGAGAAACCCACTTGGTAGGACCCCCTGCTGTATCAGGTTGGGCCCATCAAGCCCCATTGGGCATGGCCCAATGGCCAGGTTGAATTAGATAGAACCCAACCTAAACCATGATAGGTTGAGTCCATCTAATTGAATTAGGGTATGAAGGACCCTCGGGTCGGGTCGGTTGGGTCTATCTGAGTGACTCGAATAGGGCCAGGTCACACTCAGCCCCATGTTTACTAAAAATCATGTATTAGGAAAACCACTTGTCATATTGTGAGATGTTTATGGAATTGGGACCCTTTTGATGAGACATATCTTTTGAACTTCCTTATGGTGACATTTTGGAACATGGAGATGCAATGAATGGTTTGGGGATCGGTCCTCCCAAGCATGCTATATACAGAACTCTGTGGTTGGATGAGACCTGAAGACTGCTCGATGACTGACCAGTGGGAAGCGACTTTGTGTGACCTAGATAGAAAATGGTGGGGATCTGCATTGTGTTACATGGATGATCAACGGAAACAATAGTAGGAGTACCTTAGTTTGTAAAAGGCGGCCATGACTTTGTGTGACCTGGCAGTCCCATGGTTTGGAGAAGATCTGTGTGACCTAGAATACCCATAGTACTCATCAAGGATGAGTACCAGAACAATAAAAGATTAGTGGGAAGTGGATATATGTGAGCCGGAAACCCCACTGTACTCTATAGAGGTTTAGTTCTCTAGCCATAGGGGAGTTTTATGACATGACTTGTGATGCAACAATCACTACCCTAGAATATTCATGATATAAGCTGTATTTTGCTACATTATTTAATGTGAGGATTACTGTGTGGTGTTTCCTTTTTATCTCATGTTCCATATTTATAATTTTTATACTCCCCCATGGATAGGATTCCCCATCACATGTTGTGTCTTGTGTAGATAATTGACAATTTTCCAGAGGTGCTCAGGGGGCGGGACTGACATACACTACGATGGAGGACCTGGAGGCCATGGACAAAGTGGGCCTATTAGGACCAGTTTGACATGAAATACTACTTTGGCTTCCAGTATCTTCACTACTCTTATGGTCATGTGGGTTTTCCATAGATGGACATCAGAGGTCTTTTGTGTAAATTATTTTTCAGTTCTACTGATGGGTTTGTAGTTTGGGACATTCGTTTTCGGTTGAACTTTTACTCTCTTTTATTTTGGTATACAGTTTCCCCTTTAGGGTGTCTGGATTTGGTTGGTCTTGTGTGTGCCTAAAGGAAATCAAGAAAATTCCTCCCACTTGAATGTGGATAGAATTAGCAATTGTCGACATCCCCAGACCTTTGGGAGGTGTTTTAGGGGTAGTCACGACATAGGCCTCAGGAGATAGGTTGTGACATTCCTCCACAATTATTTAATTACGAAGAACAATTATAATTTTTTTCTTAATGGTTTACTCTAAAAAAACATTCTATTCCAAAAAATAATAATTATATACATGTATCTCCAATTATAACTCACTTTTAAATAAATAAACTCATTATTAATAACTATAAAGGAAATAAATAACATGTATTATAGTATATTACAACATTGGTATGATGGTTACATTTATTACTTTTCAACTTCGATGTTTTCTAATTTCAACATCACAATATTTATTAAAATTTACATTCCAATCATCATTAATATTTTAAATAATTATATAATTCATAAATGGTCCATTTAATTTTCTTAGAAAGCCATCCAATAATAAATATTTTAATTTACATGATTCATATACAGTATTAGTTAATGTAGAATATATAATATATTTTTATTTTGTCGCATTATTGGATGCTTCAACATTATTTCATTTTATTGAATCTTATTGATCATTATCCCAGAGCATCATTGTGCAGAAATTTCATTTTTAGAATGCACATTATATTTATTAATTTAAAAAATATTTGATTAATAACTACAACTCATTTATTACATATTTCACTGAAATTTTCTCATGAGTTTGCTGAGGTTTTCCTCCACTTATAATAGATACTCCCAATTATATTATGTTACCCAATAAGGGTATCATACAATAATTATCATATATACGGAAATACATAAATCCATTATTTTACATTATAGTACATATCCTTGTCTGCTAACCACGAAATTCATCAAGTATAATTTCACAATATAAATAAATTATATAGAAAACTCAATATCAATAATGATTGAAGATGTTAAAAGATAATAATATTAATTTTTTTTTGAATAATGATATTTATAACGCATCTAAAATCCATAAATAATGTGATTAATATATTTTTTCATTCACAATTAATAACATACCATGTAACCCATTAAAATTAAATCCACACACTACCACTACCTCTACTTTATTCATTTAAATTAAATAATTTTCATTCCACCACAACAGATTTTTCCTAAGAAATGTTTTTTTCTTGGAAACATCCAAAGATTATGAAAATTAATATGTTATATCTTCGTTAAAAATATTAGTACTTTGAAAAACCCACAACCATATTAATAAGTCTCCCTTTAAATCATTCATAACCATTATAACATTTATGACATTATTAAATAAATATTATATAATAAATTATCTCTAAATACATTATATTTTATTTTTTAACTATTTTATTAGTGGATATACTAAATGATGGATTTTTTTAGAAGATTTTATCTTAGAAGTATGATAATTGTTTTAGGGGAACTGGATTTGTTATATAGTAATGGTTATAAATATAATGAGTCGTTTTTCCATGATATTAAAAATTTCACTAGAAACAATCTAAGAACCCTTATCATGATTATCCATAAAACCAAATACATTCTTTTTTTATTGTCTTGTATTAATATCATTCATGGATGTTCCATTATATAATAAATGGAATTGTGTTATAATAATAAAATATAGCAAAATATTATGAATATGAATTATATATATAATTTTATCATAATAGACACTCTTGTGAATTGGATACAAATAAAAAATAATAATAGTACATAATTTTCAATATTATAAAAATATATATTACTCTATATATAATATTTAATACATATTACAATACATGATTTAATACTTTATTTGAGTCGACCATCCCTAGTATCATATAAATGACGTATATGTTAATACACTATAATTTGATTACATGTTTTTTCATTAAGATGATTATGATTGAGTCATCATTAAGATAACATAAACATAAATTATATAATGCAAAAAAAAAATACCACATTATTTTTGTATAATACATCATTTAATATAGTATTAATTAGAACTGGATCATATATATTAATCTTATTAGTTTCTTGTGGATATGGGAATCAAAATAAATTTTCATGTTTTAATTCTCTATATGGGATTGAATACATTGGAATATAACATGGATTAATATTTTTGTAGGACTTATAATAAGAATATGTAGGAAATGGTTCAAAATAGATTAATATAATAGTAAAGTTATAGAAATTAGTAATAATGATAGAAGTAAATAACCATATAATGATTGAAATTAGTGGAGTGTAATGATAAAGAGAGCTTAAATATTCCATCTTGGTTTTTTCTAATTTATCATATATAAACTATAATGATACTACTATAACATTATCAATGTTTTGTTGTGAAATATAATAATGCACTGAGAGGCTATAAATTTCATGATAATACCAATTAAATAGACATTTAATTTATTATATCATATAATCAATTTCCATATGTGATGTATAGAAAATGGTTTTACCATGATTATAATTGAAATATATAGACTAATTTCTCAATGAAACTTATCATTAATTGTTTGTGTATTAGAAAAAATGTATTACCAATGGAAATAAATATTTAAAATGAAAATGATTTTATAAGGATATAAATATGAATTCAAATTAATATTATTATATAAAATTAGTGATAAGTAATTTTCATTTAAAATAAAATATAATTTTATGAATAAATACATTCAATAAATGTCTATCTATAAAGACTTGATTTATAAATGTGTTGATGAAAAAATACATGTATTTGAAATGTTATCTAAATACAAAAATATATTCAAATTATTGATTATTATCATTAATAAGAATTTGATTAATATAAATCATATCCCTCTGGTTTTTCATATTTGGTAAAAAAAATTGGCACTTTTATTTTTCTCTTGGGATGTTTAATTTAACACCATCCAAACAATTTTCATGATTTGTTAGCACCACTGGATGAAGTAAAATGCAATTTGATTTAATTTATTCATCATATAAAATTGTATAATTATGTTTGATGATATGCAGAAATGCTTTTTCTTAATTTTATTGTGATTATAGAGGTAAATGTTATTACATGGTCATATGGAACCATGTACCACCTCCAAGAAAATGAAAAATATATTTTGGGAGTCACTGTGTAGGATTGAAGATTGTAAATATATCGGTCAGACTATGTGAGTTCCCTAGGCAATGTATATAATGTGAAATAGTGGGAAATCATGATGGAAGATGGTTATTATAACTAATTGATTCAACCAATAGATGAGTGTAATGATGGAAGTAATACTGCATGGGTGCCTCATGGTATTCCAAAACATGTGGTTTATAGATGGAAATAAATAAAATGAGGTTTTATGAAAATTTTATGCAGAAAATACTAATCAGTCGAATAACGTCACAGTATCTCAAATTCAATTTTATCATAAGGATGATTTACATAAGATCATGATTGATATTTAAAAAAATGAATTGAATTGGAGATCTTTATTCATTATTAAGTCATGATATCTTTCTATCTTCTTTGATCTGATCAATTTTTATTACCCAGAAGATGGATTACAATATGAAAATGATATATATATATATATCTATTCCATTATGAACATCATGATGTCTTCCTAATGGGTCAATTTATGAATGAAGATATAAGGAATGATCTAGATGATATTAGTGTCGTTATTCATTTTAAAATCTCATTGAGAGGAAGGTTTCCTCTCTTCCATCATCACTTAAAATATATAACATAATGAATTAATTCTGTTAATTTGTTTTTCAAAAGAAAATTTCTTCCCATGTGTGATTAATGATGAAAATACTTTTTTTAAAATTTTAATCATGGTGGATTGGATGTTTTTAGGAAACACACCTTCATTTATTGTTTTATACTCATTGTTATAAAAATATTTAATTTTTTTATTCAGAAAAGTTTTATAATGAAATATAGTCACTAAATAATTTATTTTTATATTAAATGGATTCAAACTGTGTTTTGAAAAAAATAGTCGGAATGAGTTCACTACTATGGACGTTACCCTCTAGAAGAGGCCTATAATATTGGGGTACCGTAACATAAACCATAATCTGTGGTGTTTTTCAATTGGGGAGACAGTGGTAGTCAACCAAGTTGTGAATTTTTTTATTGATGAAAATCCTTAGATGAATATAGAATTATCACATAGCATAATTTTGTGTTGGAAAATGTCTGTTTTTTGTGTGGAAACAAGATAATTTGACTTTAAAAATTAGTGAGATTTTTTAAAATATATTTTTTTATTTTATATGGAATTGGATAGGGAGTGATATACCTACTTGTGGATTTGATATAAATATCATAAACTATTTTCTATAAACTATTTTATATATAATATACTAACATGTTTTTTCCTAGTATTGTCATATGGGATTACTAAGGGGAAATCCTACACATTTTATAATTACCACATAATATGACTAATTATTCTATTTTTAAATGTTATATATCAGTATATAAGCATGGGAAACATATCCTATATAATTATAGATATTTTTTGATTCTATGGGCATAGAAGGTTGATTTATATATTCATGTTGTATGGATAAGGTTATTTATGGGTTTTGTTTTTTAGAAAAAAATTTCTTGTTATGTTTTTTCAATAGCTTCCATTGTTACATTAACATTATTGGTTATTTAGTTTTAGTTATAGATTACTTCAATTTGTTCTTGAATCATATAAATAGTCTAGGATTTTAGTATGACGATTATTTAGGTATTTACTAATACTAAATGTAAAACTTTTTCCAACACTATTGATCCATTTTCATTTATTTCGAGGATTTCATGTCTTGAAGATGTCAGGTAAGGCAGGTATCAACCACATGAACTCTTAGTAAATGTAAAAGGTGTAAGATCTTAATAATGTTATCCATTTTTTATGTCCATTGGATGGGAATGAAATTTGTTTGTTCAATTCTTGAGTTGTAAATTGCATTAGCTTTTTTCGGTCCATCTGTTTAATTAATTTATTTGGTTAATGAGATAATATATTTACAACATGAAATTTATACAATTGAAGAACTATTTTTCTTCATCTTATTTTTAAGTACAAGTTACAATGATGATTAGGTGCAAAAGGTATTTAATACACCACTAATTTATATTTATTCCAATCATCATGGTTTTAGAAAAAAAGGATTGAATATAATTCATGGAACAATAACTCCATTGGGATTGCATTAGTCATATATAATTCATTGATTTATGAAAAATGATGAAATATTTTGAATATTTTTATTATAATACGAGGTTTTGACTTTATTTTTGCCATTGATAATTTAATATTCAAATCGTTATGTCTCTACTAAGTCAAACATGAAGATATTTTATTAAACTCATATAAATGGACAATGGTTGATATTGAAGGAATAAATAGGTAGAGGAAGCAACAATATGGTTCAATAATGGATAATAGTAAAAAATGTGTTGGTCCCATGCATTGGTTAGTATTATTAAGACACAGATAGTTGTAATATGAATGATGTTTCTAAAAATGTGGAATAAAAGATTTTGTTTCAAAATTCTATTCCACCCATATTTAATGGGGATTCAGAACATGAAAAATATTTTGTGTTAGGGAATTGGATCTATTGATTCTTTTATTTCCCTAGAACATTTATCTATTTTAAGATCGTGATAGTAATTTATGGGCTCATCTTTCTATTACACCAAATGGGGGATATTGTTATATAAGACAAAAATGACAATGAAATTATATTAGAACATTAATTTTTTTTAAAAAACTCCAACCTCACATCATTCGGATTTCTAGACAAATGAGTTTTATCTTCTCAATGAATGATACAAATTATGTTAAAAAATTAGTAGATATGATTCTTTACATTGTTTCGTTATATCCACAAGTGGATGCTAGTGAATCCTTGAAATAACACTTTTTAATGTGTGGTAAATGTATATAAATTCACTCAATAATTTACATCCTAGGTATATGAAACAATATTGATGTTACAAAAAAATAAAATGTATATTAAAATGATATATCTTTAAAAATGATATGTGGGATCATATTTATCCCTTTTACGATTGGTGGGAACTATTATATAATGATTAATTAGAAAAGGATCCATACATAAAAACAATGATATGTATTAGAATCATACTAAGTAACTAGTCAACATTCCATCTCAACCTAAAAAAAATCCATGACATTTCTAATAAGTTACCTTTGTACTTATAAAGATATCCTTTTGAGAAAAAACCTCTAGTGTGAAACAATTGTAAAAAATTGGACTTATCCAGTGTAATATTCATGGAAGAAGGAATAATTGTGTTGAGAATACACATCATATCTCTCAAACATCATATTATTCAAATGGGTTATATCACATGACTATAAACCATCCATTCAACCAAGAATGTTATTGTTATTAGTGGAAAACCAAAAATACTCAAAAATGTTAATGTCAACAAAGAAATAAAGAGCAATGTATAGACATTGTGTAATTCTATTTTGATGAGACGGGTATTAAATATGATCAATATAGTGTATCAATGGCGTGATCTATGATTCATTTGAATTACAACCATATACATGAATTATTTAATACATGTTCATCCAACATATTTTTTTATCCATTCATTTTTTATCATATTGAATTTATTAATATCAATAATCCTTATATATTAAAATTTTATTCTCCTCATATCCAAAAAGTGTGTCAATCGATTATTCATCTGTCTCATGGATGATTACAATCAATGGTTGAAAATTTTTATGCGACTTATCTTATATTGTGATTTATATCTATGGATTTATTCTTAGAATGGATTTTTTGACCACATACTAATCACATATATATTTTTATTCAATAAAATAGAGTTTAATATAATTTTATGGGGTTAATACTCTATTTAATAGAGATTTTCAATTGGATTTATTTTGGCAGGGTAATTAGAACATATATTTTTCTCAATTTACCTCTTATAGGAAAAAGTGATGTTAAAATATGATGACGAAATTGTAAATTTATTTTTTGTTACCATATTAGACGTATATGAAGATGTTTTTTTAATTAAATTCTTGGGTTTAATTAAAAAAATATGGATAGATTATTATTTATCGCCAATAATGAAAGAATTAATTTTCTATTAAATATAATACATTGGAATTGATATTATTGAGGGAATCTATTGTCTAGTTAGATGAAATTTAATTCAATGGAATCACTAAATAGAGCACATCACCTTGGGAATCAGATTTTTTCATTGTAAGGAATTATGTTTCATTCTTAGACATAATTTGGATTACTGTGAGTTTAACCTTGTTATGATAATAACTCGATATACTCATACAATAATCAATTTTTTACCACATATGGGAGAAAATTGGTTCTTATAATTGTTTTTCATTTCAGTTATCATCAAATATGATTTCTAAAGGAGGATATTCCAAAGTAATCATTATTTTATCATTAGGTCAATTATAATAACACAGTCATACGCCTTGTCCATACTAGTGAAACAATGATATTAATGGACATAATTAATATTTTTTTCATATTTAACTAGATTACATTTTAGGGGATTCAATTAATATTATTATTGTGTATTTATGGACAAATAAATATCACAAGGAACACTAGGGTATAATGTAGTTAATTTTTTGGGAAATACCCCCTATACTGAGATGTTGAAAGGTAATTTTTTTTAAATAAGTTGTATTATCTCTTATTAATTTTATTTCGAAAAAATATTATTAGTGTAACACAAGAATATAGAAGAAGTTATATATCAGAAACCATCCAAAATTTCCTTTCAGGAACTAAATATCCTATTCTTAATGAGAATTTATAGATTCTATGTATGTTATTTTTCATGTCATACCACAAAAATAAAAACACTTATAAGGAATATCATTCCATTTCAATGAAAATATGAATTATAATGTCTTTATGGGATATTATAATTTTCTAAAACCACTAATATATTTATGAAAACCATTTTTGGACATGACTATGTGGATTACAATGATACATAGAGATCTTGGTTAGGTTTCACTCTCATGTAGAAAGAATGCGTTCTATAATTCCAATAAAAATTCAGATGCATGAAAAAATTACACAACACAAAATATGGAATTAGATTATATAAATAAATATATTATGACTCAAAATCGTCATATTTTCAGGGATAAATTTTTGATATTTATAGATTATAATATTTTGAAACATTCTTTTTAACAATGTCAAGTGAATTTATGGAAACAACAAATTATGTAATATCACAAAATAATCTACATTCATAAGATTTATAGAGTGTGTAAATGTAAATATATAGTTGTTTCACTATTTAGTAATTAATATATGAAACATGATAAATAATATTCTAATCTGAATTATCTAATATCATGTATAATAGATATTCATCAAGAGTTTTTGAGAGAGGAAAGAATACTAAATTTTTTCAAGTTTCAGTTATTCATAGTGTGGTTAATCATGTAAAATAATTTTAATTGAAGACCCTAAATGTTTTAATATAAGTATAAATCTATATGGTGGATAGAACACTACAGGATGTACGATATATGTAAGTCCAATTTAGTGATTTAGAGATCAGATAGTAGGTCCTCCATCTTCTTAAGTGTAAATTCTTAATGTAGTCCACCATTTGATATGGTATATTATTATGGAATATAGAATATTTGAATATGAACATTGATGCATATTTTTTATGTTCTACATGAATATTAATATTGAAGGATTTTTTTCGAGATGGCTCAACATCCAATAAGACAAGGTATAACACTAATATCAATATAGAATTTTTCATTCATTAATTCTACCCATGTGGAAATTCCAAAAATAGGCAAGAATTTAGTGACATGTTTAAAAATTATATTAATGTGACATGATTCTATATGGGTGAGTGTGGATAAAATAAAATTTAAATTCAAATCATTACTACTCATCAATCCTACACAATAGTGATTTACCAAAATCTATATTTTTTAAATAATAATGATTCATGAAATTCTTATCTTGATTATATTTTACTGAGACCCCTTGAATATATGTTATTTTTAGAATAATATAAACAATATATATGAACATATTTGACAATGACATCATCTTATCATCCTCAAATGGATACAAAATATAAAACAATGATTTAAAAATGAATGTGATTATTTTTTCTAGTGTAATGGATTTCAATGGACCATGTGAATAAAACATTACATTAGAGATTTCATATTATAATAACATCATTCGGTACCTATTACATATTGATCCTTTTGAATCATTTCATGATAATCACTGATGTTCTCTACATTTTTGTGTTAAAATAGGTGATACATCACTAAATATTCTTACTCTTGAAAATAAAATTATGGATATGATTTACATGATTAGAAAAATGCTGATGGATTAGAGTAATTATAAATCATATAATGTGATTTTTCAATTTATTTTTTCATTTGAGTTGGATAATAGTGATTTTTTGGGATTATCATTATGTCTCAAGAGTTATTGATTCATAAAATACAGAATTTTTACTGGTCGATACGTAAATCATTTTATGGTACAAAACATATTGGATGATGTGGAATATATTATGGATAGAAAACAAATATTATGTTTTTTCAATAATTATTTTAATGTATCTTAATTGAAAATTTACTAACCTTTTCTTTGTGTTGTTATTTAGTGTGAAACTATCATTCATGAAAAAGATGATACTTTTATTCATGTGACTCTAAAAATTGTAGACATAAAGGACAATATCTTTTATAGCATGGAAAATGTTTAGGGATTTTTTATAGACTCATTTTCTAAAACATGAAGAAATATGGTAGTGGAAATGGATATATTTGAATAATTCCCACCCCTTTCAAGAAAACACAATTTTCAACATTCCTAGTATGGAACGACCAATGATGGGTGGAATTTATCACCCCTATTAAAGGTACCTGAAATAGATTATGTATTATAAATATTTATAATGAATCATATAAATATTAAGTTGTTTAGATAGGTTTTGGTATTTTTTGGAGGATATTATAGTGGTTCAAAAACATTAATGTATTAATATAAACTATACACAACCATCAAGGAACAGTGCAACTTGTTTTTGGAGTTACTGGAAATGGTCATGGTTTAGCCAAGCAGAGAGAGTTCAATGGGAAATATATATAATGGAATGTTGGGAAAATCATGATTGGACGAAAATTTTTATAATTGTTTGATACTACCATGAGAGGTCTCTCCGTAAGATAATCTCACTTCACAATTTGATAATATTTAATAAAACAAGGATAAAGAACTATTCCATTCATGGTTGGCACAACAAAAATTGTTGTTAAAATATGATATAATTTTAGAAATCCAAATTATTCAACAAATCGTGAAGGTCGTAATATTAGTTTTTCTTTCAAGGAATATTTTATTCATTCCTTTGATCTAAAGTAAAATTTTAGATTGTCAATGTTTATTAGATGTCTAGATTCCCTGGTAATTCATTGTTTCTCGGAATCTCCATTATTCAAATCATGTTCTCAATCCCTGATTATGTTATTGATTCATCCATTGACATATCTATATTTATTTTTTCATTATTTAATGAATTTATCACATATGTATTTAAGGAAATAATAACTGTGTCTGGATAAATAAGATGATTGTTTTGATAATTGTCTTAAAAAATAATTATGATATAGGTGGATTGTGTATCATCAACACATTTCATAGAACATAAATTAATAGGATTTAATAAATTCATGGATAAATTTTTTATAAAACCAACTATATGTATTAAATAACAACCTATTTTTTTCATTGAATTTGTGTTAAATTGGATGGTTTTTAGAGAATCCCCTTTATTAATAAATTTTATTTTAATTTTTCTAAATTATATATTTTGAACTATTTATGCATGTAATTTGATGAAATTTGATAAATAAATGTTTTCATTATGTGAAATTGTTTTGTAACGAGTGTTAGAATACAATTATTTCACGATTTGATTTATTTTGACATGATCCTATATAACAGTTGCATAAATTTGGGTACTAGGACGTGATCCAAAACATGGGGTGTGTTCCATTTTTAAATAATGATACTGTTCACTATGTTAATACTTCTTGGATTGATGGGATATCACTCAATATTATCAAACAAAATCATGTAATGTCTTTGTGTGTGTGTGTGTGTGTGTTTTTATGGAATACAAGGACGATGGTATTCTATATTTCAATATATGGATTACCATGTTTCTATGTTGTCCATATACCATTTTATGGATTTCATATAACTTATTTTAGATGTGATAAAAAATTATTAAACTAATTTCCATAATTTGTTTAATATAGAATGATAAAGTATTTTTTGTTATTATGGGGTGGTTTTGGAAGTGCATGAGTAATTCCTACTGAGTTTTTAGTCACCCTCTTCATGTGTACTATAATTCAATTACATATTTCATCTTTTTGGAAACATGAAATAGAAAGGTAAAGTAAATATATTGTGATGCATGTAAAAACTTATGGAATTGTAGGCTGATTTAGTGCATGGATCTGAATGTTTGTGGAGATTTTTTTGGTATTTTTGTTATATTACCACAGGTAAAATTATTTGGTTGTCATCTTCTTTTTGTCACACTAACATTGATGGTGTTTTAATTTTTATTATATATTACATAAATTTTGTCCATCAGACATGTAGATTTTTATGGGGTTCTATTGATTGTCTTAATATATTTATTTTATCATTCAAAAAGGAAAATCATCCCCTAGTGTTCATGAAGCCAATGAAATTTATTACTACCCATTGGAGTATTGTTGATGTCATTAAAGGCATGTGACTACACTATCTAATCTCAAGCTAAATAGGATGGAAAATATTATATAGTTATTATCCATATGGGTAATTTAGAAAACTAGTACATCTATTTATTTTCTCCCTCAATTAGGATTTCATAATAATTAATTCACACACAAGTTTATAAAAAATTATTTTTTCTTATATTTAGATTTATTACATGGATTACAAAAATGCTAATGTTAATATAGTAGAATATCAGTAGGAATAAGGTTTCTTAAATGTGTAATAATATATACATATAACCATAAGGAAAACTATAATACTGATTTTAACATAGTATTATAGTAAAAACATAATATTTGAAGTGAATAAAATTATATATGTAAATATAGAAATTTAAAATATGGATATAGTGAAATGTTAACTATCTTGATATCCATAGACATGAAAAAAATTAGGTAACCATGTAAAATATTCTATAATAAAGTGTGGGATATCAGATAGACTCGTTTATAATGATATGATAAGTGGTAAATGAATTACAAGAATTATAAATGTGAATAATTGTTGGTATAGATACATGTTGTGAATGGTAATCCATAATACAACCTAAGGATTATGTTATTTCCCTACTATGTTTCCTAAAATACCTCTCCCTAGTGAATGACATTGATATATTTGGTATCCAAATGATATCTTTTTTTACATTGATTACTTTTATACTCTATATATTGAATATTAATTTTAAATAATATTACATATTTTTCATTATTTTTCCATGGATTTAAATTTAATAATGTTATATAGTATGTACCACATTGATAATGTCATATAAGTGCTCTATCATGATGAGAAACATGAAATTATATGACAATATTCTAAATCATATTCTATGGTTGGATAACATACTATGATGACAAACATAGTATTTAGATAATATAGGTACTCGTAAGAGGATGATTCTTATTCTCATGATGTATGCACATGAAAAGATCTAATTTGGGGTATTATGAAAATGGTCCCAGTAGGATAAATTTTATATAATTTGGTTTCATTGGATATTAGTATATGTGATAATGTTTAATGGTCATTATAAATTATGATTATGATTAATTTATTTAAAGAATTAAAAAATTTAATTTATTGACAAAAACTATCACATAATATATTTGTGTTAGGTTGCTAATACTGGGTCCATCCCAATAGACATGTAATTAGTTGATAATTCGATGAATGATTTTTCACTTCCATATTTCTAGAATCTGATTTCCCGTCCCACTGATTGGAGTAGAACGTTCACATTAAATTACATGTCAACAGTGTCATAGTTGGAACGATGGATATTATTTTCAAAAAATGGAGAATAATTTTTGATTGTATTCAATACACACATGTAAATTCCTGTAGATTTCATGGAAAGAGATATTACCATACAAGATATATATAGTTGTGAAGTTCAAATTGTTTCCCAGTGTATTCCAAGTTTTAGGGCCTGAAATTCAACGAATGATTCCAGCATTGTGGATGATAATTTTTTTGGAATCAACACATCATGAAAATGGTAATGAAATAGTTTTATAAAATATATGTATGATCTTCTCAAATATGAGGTGTATCCCAAATTTTTACTGTGATCTCAATGATTATGTGATGTGGAACTTTATAGAGGAAAAAAGGTTTTTATAGGTAGCTTTAAAATTTGTACATGAATCACAAATTCCAAAAAGTGTTTTTAAAGAATTATCCTATTTATGTTGAGCATTGTTATAGAAAAATTTTCATAGATCTCCCTAACACGAGGAGCACTGTGAAGTTTTTTTTAAGGATTTCAAAAATACTGAAAGAAGCCGTGGAGCATCACGAATTGATGTGCTTGTAAATATAAGGCTACCCCAATTCATTTCACAAAATCAAAATTCCATATAGAATATGGATTCACAATTATTTCTTGATGAATGGAGAGCCTTACCAATCATATATCCACTGAGAAAAGGGTGGTTCATGATAATAAATTACTTTGTGCTTACTCTGAGAGGTTCATGAAGGAATTTGGTTCTACGAATTCAGTTAGCTTCGAGATGTGTTGAGTTTCCCAAATGAAATTCATGAATGGTAGTTATAAAATATAAAATTTTCATTCAATAGTAATTTCATACTGCACCAACTCCTGTCTATATTGAAAGAAGTGTCTCATTCTAGATATGTACAAATACATTAATTTCAATCCATTTAATAGATCATTATAAATAATGATTGTGTTAGACTTCTCACATAGCTGTGATTTAGAAGAGTTGGCAAAAATGTAACAATGGGAAATGTATTATATCACAATATTTATATAAAGGTAGTGTTATTAGAAAAGAGATACTATGTATAAATGCTTTTATTATAAATATAATGAATATTAGTGAATATTTTTATGACTGTAACACTATCAGTGTATGCCCCTTGGACTAGCACATAGTGGTTAACCAAGAAAAACTAACGTGTCGTATAATTTCATATGAAATTTTTATTAGTGAACTGTTCTACAAAATTGGATTAACAAGTTTCTATAAATTTGGGAACAAGATCTATCACATTTGAAGACTAATGATGACACCTATTTTACACATCCACTCTCAATGAGTTTTGGGGTCATACAAGTTCAACATGATTATTTTATATGGAAAAAATGATATGTATCATGTAAATAGGTTAATGACCCCATCATTTAGCTTTCATGATGATATATTGTGGTAAAGGGAATAAATTACACAATGATAATCCCTATGATGTTGTCTGCATTGTGATATTATATTTTTTCTCACTATGGACCTGACCTGTTGCTAAATAATAATTTTGGAATTTAGGGAACTTATAATAATTCTAATGAGAAATAATATTAAATGGTTACACACTAAGTGTTTCATCTGTTGTCGATTAAGTTAAATTTTAGTATAATTTTTGGGATAAATAAATTTTAAAGAAAATATATTATTTTAATAATATAAATTAATCTCATAAATTAAATACATATCTATGCATTATCAGTGGAAGAAAAATAAATTCAATTATATTATTGAATATTTATTAAATTTTTTTCACTTGTATGTGAATGAAATATATATTTTTGAAAATAATATTTTAGTGTTCAGAAAATGAAAAAGGATTTCAAATGGAGTATGACATTGTTCTTTAAATAATTAGTAATTAATCTAATGATAAAATAAAACTTTTCATTATAGATGTTTCAATGTGAAGAAAAAAATAATTATATTATAATTATTATGGGGAACGATTATTATTAATGATAATAAATATTTATGAATGGAAAAAATGATAATAAATAAAAATATATCAATAATTTATACACTATAAATAGATATCTAGGTCTATTGTGTATAGAATCCAAAATTTTGAATAGACAATGTTTTTGTACAATGAACTCTCCCACAAATCCCCTATCTATTTCCCTATAAATAATGAGAATCACCCAAGATTTTTCCCTAGTACTGAAGAATGAGTTATCAATGATTAATAAATCAAGACATTAGACTCCTCGTGCTAGAACCCAGAGATCATATAGTGTTTCTAAGATATTATATGAGAACATGTGAATCACTAATGGAGGGATTATATCCTATTGTCCTCATAGAAAAATTAGGGATATCTGAAATGGTCTATTCAGGTGATCATCATTCACCAATGATGAATATTCATAATCCCATGTATTTATCTCTTAAAATAATAAATAAATTAATTATAAATTTATGTTTAGTATCCACTTTGTTTGTTTTGGGAATGATTATTAAAAAAACATTTAATATATCTCCCCCACCACATAATTCCATTGAATGGATAACCAAATATTTGTATTAGAGGAATCATATTAAAATTTATAATTATTTATTTTACTTATGATCTACGCACAATATAAAGAAAATTTTAATTTTAATTTATTATTTATTTACTAAATTTGATTTATAACGTTACCAAAATATAAAAACTATTTTATTAGTGTTTCATTTTCTATAATTTTTAGGAAAAAATGATGAACCACTATTGATTACATCAGCATTTGAAAAATATTTGTCAAGTAAAACTGGGTTAAATGGAATGTATACAGAGCACATATCATATATCCATGAGAATTTTACCTGAATTTTCTATGTATTTAATTAAACATTGTGCATTTATTGTACACAAAGTGTTGATTAGGCTATTCACACAAAATTTGGATACCTTTAATATAGAAAGCTTGGACACACCATGTATTGCATCCTAGTTAAAATGAGAATGCCTCAGGTGGGTGACTCAGAAACTCAAAAAACGAGTAAGATGTAATGTAGATGTACTAGATATATCATTTAGTCTCACATGAAATAAATAAAAAAATTATAATTAATTGAAAATTTTAGCATTCAAAAAATATTTTATTGATTGGGACACCAATGTGTTTTTTACAATTTGATTATGATTATATATAACAATTGATGATAATATAATTTATTTTAACTAATATTCCATTATTGGTTCTTTCATTTCTTTTTAATGAATTAAAAGTGATGGTTCTGTCGAACTATGTTTGGATGATGATTAAGAATAATGTTTATAAGTTAATTATTTAATTAATTATTCAATACTAGTGCATTCTTTATAAATAATATTTAAAAAATAATGAAATAAATTCTAACCATCAACTTTTTAATATTCATTACATGTATAGTCATCCATGAACATGACCAAGTAATGTGTATGAACTAGATGATGTGATTTTTTTATGAGTTAGAAAATATATATTAGTAAATTTATTATGATGGTCTTCCTTTCATGCCTACCTACATTATTATATAGAATGAATGTATCCATGGTTATTAATGTAATCATATTTTAACGAATCATTTAGTTCACCTCACATTCTTGTCATTCAGAAATTCATGTAATTAATGATGTAAACCAAGGCGCATTGAGGTAGTTCAAGATAGAACCATTATGGTACCAACTCAGTTGATATATAGGTGGAGAAGTGGATTTCGGTAACTCATACCCAGAATAGAATATGGATATATTTCCAATAGTTCATTGGTTTTTTTAATATCTACTCATTAAATCAATTGTTAGATAATTCTCATGAACAAATCATTTATTTATTTATTTATTTTTCCAACCAATTAATTATTACATAGATGCATGTTCAGGGTCACATAAATAAATGTATTAATGTGAAACTATTAAATTTATAAAATTTATTATTATTATATATTTTACCTATCATGGATAATTAATTTTCTAATATCCATGTAATATTTACCATACATGTAACATAATAAAAAATAATATAGTATATCGGAAAAATAAATTTATTAAATGATTTATGAGTAAATGTTATTCCAATAATGTTAAATCATTATGTAAAATCCCCTTTATATAAACATGAAATGTTTACGATTAATGTAGATAATATTTATTCATAATTAATTAAAATACCTCAACAAATTAATAACTCAAACTAATCCTTTTGCTATATGATTATGAAAAAAATCAATAGAACTAAGTATTTGAATAACACATTTTTTGGAAACATTATTTTATAGTTGGACATATAATGATTATTTTGGGATGAATAATTTATTTTATATCTTGTGGATGTGACAATTCTAGTTTTTCTATAATTTTGATTTTAGTGTTGAGTAATTCTATATCATGATTTTTTGATTGGGGAATCTACTCAATAGATCAAGGAGATGCATGAATGTATTTGTTGAAGACATGCCTACATAAGTAATATAATTTAGCCTGACCATCCCTTGTTTAGTATATGAAAAAGGGGAATATGGATCCCATTCATTACAATGATATTGAATCTAAAAATTCCGACTTTAATGGTGTGAGATTTTAAATCCTAATAAAATAGTTGGAGACATAAAAAATAAATTATTTTATTATTTGTCTTATATTTTTTATTAAATTAATGTACTAATAATACCATCATTTATATTTTAGATTAAAATGGGAATATCTACAACCATATTTTCCCAATGAGAAATATTGGATAAAGACAATATTATTACTAATATTATCTCTCAGTAATGTTATAGATTCCTTAAAGATGTTCTACACTATGAAAAAAACCATACATGCTAAAATCCACAGTTATTGACCTCATATTAATGATTCTGGTGATGAAGATTTCCTTTTCTACAAAAACATTTGATATTTCTGGGAAACGTTCAATATTTTATGCATTCATATCTATCTAGTGAACTCTTGATGTCAACTCAAAACAAGGATCCATATTGCATCATTCAGCACTTACGTGGTCCTTACAATGAGATAGCTAGGTAAAATTGGTTTTATATTTCCAATTGTATTTTTCAGATAAATAATGTATGGAGACCATTTGGGACACATGAAGTCAAACTGATCAAATATATTTAGCACATAGTGGTTCTAGGTTTATATCTTCCCAAATAACTAGGATACAATCGCATTTGGGAATAAATCCAATAGATATTATCTAGAATTGATGTAAAATTTAATATTAAAAACATTTATATATATCTTACATATCATATAAATATTCATTTTTTCATTGATAATTATTAAAATTGAAAAAAATGTTTAATTATTCTGGTGGACCAATGTAAATGTCAAGAAAAGACCATAATAAACAAATATTCTTCACCCCATTCCATGAAAAGGGAGATCAATCAAAAATCAAGGGAAAATATGGTTTCTATTTCTAATGTTGAATAAACAGACAATGGATGAAAAATTACACCCATACAAATAAGAAAGGGGTATTAGAGTGTTATTAATATTGACTTATATTTATTTATTAATACAAATTTGGTATCGTTTATAGATTGTGGTGCTCAAAATTGTTTTCAAATATAAAAACAATGTAGATTCAAAAATATTTACCATGGAGAGGTATATCTCTGTTTATCTAAGAGAGATAATCTCAAGTCTATAGTAATTGGGTACTACCACCTCATGTTTTGGAATTTAGAGATATTTTTTTTGTGGTTGTTATTATGTTATATCTGTTACTGAAAACATTATATCTATATGATGACAATATATAAAAATATATTTTTTTCGAAATTATGCAATAAATTATTCTTCATTTATAATTAATTATTTTTTTGGTAGGGAATAATAAAATAATGGAATTTATCAAATTGATTACATGAACCGAGTAATAAAAATTTATAATGGTGTAACATCACATGACTCATTACGAACCAAACAATTTAATAACCTTATATGACATGTAAATGAGAATCTATAGAAATAATTATATCAAGGTTGATATCTAGATTCATTTTAAGTAAAACCACATGGTTTATGTTATGAATTTTTATAATGAAAAATTTCCAAATTTCTATTTAGTTGAATAGTTGAATAGGAAAAATAGTTAACTAAATTAGTTCAAATCAATGTGGGAGAAAATTTTTGATTTGATTATTGTGGTGGGTAACTATAAAACATAACATTTTTATATTTTTTTATTAGGTAAGAATATGAAAAAAATAATGAGTTTTATGTGGCATACATTTAATAAATAATTGGAATATAATAATATTTATGAGAACTATATACTTATGAATATTAAGAAAATCCACTCATTACATGGTTGAAAACCCATAATCAATACTAAATTATTAACATAATGGATTTTGGGATCCTATCCCATATTACTCATCTTTGACCAATGTATGGGTTTGGTATCTGTAAAGGTAAAATTGTACCTTATTGGACACATTGAGATAAATGATAACTCATGAAATGTTTCAATTATACTTTTGGGGATACATTATACAAACAATAACAAATATACTAAACCATGTAATATATAAATTAATAAACTTCATTACGTAAGTTTTTTAGAGTGTATGAAAAACAATGTTAATGAATTTATATGTGTGGGGGATGATATGCCTTTGTTATGGACTTTTTCAAAAACAAACTATCACCCCGAGGAAGAAAGTGTACTTTTATAGGACACACTTAGAAAAAAGATGTTATATTACCTATACGAACCCTTAGTGAAAAATGTTATAGTGGAATGAAATTCTGTATTCCATGAGATGGTCCACAAATCCTAATGATATTCTATGAGAGAAGAAAAATTCATTGATGTGGATAGTAATGGTATTCAAGAGTTTGTACAAGAAAAAATTACACAATGCCCTATGGAAGATGAAATTGTCTGATAGGCACAAGTACAACATAGTATGAAAATATATATCAGATAACCCGAATGTTATGGTTTTCTAATCATTAGGGGTGGTGACTCATTAATTTTTGATAATAATTATCATCTATCCTACAATAACATAGTAAGTATTATTGTTTTTTCCAAGTGGAATGTCACCATAAATTTAGAAACAGATTCTGTGTACCTAAAGATGGTATGTAGTTTGGTAGATCATATAGTAGATATAAATTACATTTTTATTAAATCATTATTTAAGAAGAAAGTATACATGGAAGTATAAGACAATGCCTATAAGGAACAGTTGGATGAAAAATATTTTAAAAAGTATCATGGAATTGACTACGACTAGTCGTTTTCACCAGTCGAAATGTTGAAATCCATTAGTATTCTACTTGACATTGTATTATTAAATTAAATTGTGATTTAAAAAATGGATGACAAAAAAACAACCTTAATGAGAACATTAAGGATGATTTATATATTACACATCCCAATGTTTTTTTGACTCTAAATAATGATTATAATATAAGAAAAATGAAATAAAACACATTTATGGATTAACACAAGAACCTAAGTCATTGAACATATTTTTTATTAATACATAAAGAAACATGGATTCATAATGAATGAGTGTGTGCATTGACACTATAAATGGTATAGTGGGGGTCCAGTTGATTTTTTATTTGTTTATGTTGATGAAATATTGTTCTTAGGAAATGAAATACCAATATTACATTCTATTAATAAGTGGTTGAATAAATTCTTCTCCATGAAGGACATGGGAAAATAAATATATATTATAGGGATCAAGATCTATCATGATAAATACAAGTGGATTCTTTTCCTATGTCATCATATGAACAATAATATGATATGAAAGAGATTTAGTATAGAGAAATCAACGAGGTAATTTTTTCCACTGTCACCTAGAATTCATTTCTCAAGGAAAATGTTTCCTTAAAAACATGATGAATATAAAAGAGTGTAATAGATTGAAACTCTTCAGTGACTTGGTATGTAATTATTGATATTCTATTTACAAGGATAGATATTTCCTTTCATTGAGTGGGGTAGTAATATAAAAAAGCTAATCTGTCTGACCTTTATTGGATTGAAGTCATAAATATCCTTAAGTATCAAAGGAATGATATGTTTATATTCCACGTCTGTAGAGGAGATGAGGAACTATTAATTAGAATATATAATTATTCTAGTTTCCTAGATTAACAATATTAGTGTAGTCACAAATATTATAATTCTTCACATTGAAATGAGGTTTTGTGAGATAGAGGATATCAATGTATGTTGTGGTCACAAATTCAACAGTAGAGTCTCAGTATAATGTAGATTATTGAGGTTGCTAAAGAATCATTATGGATTCAAAAAATCATACATGGTTTTTCATGGTACCTATCTGTAAAGGTCCTATCACAATCATTGGTGATAATTCAGAAACAGCGGATCTAAAAAATGATACATGATCAAATCAATGGATGAAGAACATACATTGAACGTATAATTTGTAGAGGTATTTTTCATATATAGGTGAGGTTATACGGATATGTATTTCTTTGAAATAATAGTTTGAGGGCCCTTATTTTAATTCACTAACTTACTAAAAGCATGATTATCAAGTGGGGTCTCATGAACTGAATGTAGTTGGATGTTCTCTTTAGTCTATGTGGTTGTTTGTTAAAGATGGTGTCCTCAGACCAACAGATTATACATTGAGTGCCTGTATATTATATGTATTTTTTATTTATTTAAACTTTTACTACATACTGTTCCTTATTCATTCAAGGATGTAATATGTTAATTTCATAATGTTTTTTTTACCTTGATAAGGTCATAAAAGATACAGAATGTGATGGGAACAATGAGGTGATATCACAATATTATGAATATAGATATTTATTTAGATAAAATACTGTTATGGGAAATGTATTATTTAGAACAACAATTGTGTGTTCTAAGAAGAGGATATAGAATATTCTCATTATGATCTCAATTTATAATCAGTATGATGGGAAATTATGAGAACAAAACCACAAATAAGAATTCTCCATTTTTTGGTTTCATCAAATTCAATAATCTATGAGAATTTTTAATAGCCCTTAGACATTAAAATTTTTATTAGTTCATGTCATGACTCAAGTAAATTGATTTAATGAAAAAAATGCCACACTATATGTTGGCAGAAAGTAATGTGTGTTTGGTGCGTCAGGATTGACGTGTCATTAATGCATATGAAGAGGAATGATTTGAACATTCCATCTTGTTGGAAGATGATATATACAATTCATTTGATTGAAAAATAACTATCACATTAAATATCATGTCCATATGGTAATTACATTTTTATTTAACATATTTAAAGTCATATATATCAATTAAAAACGTGGATGTTACACTCATGCTACCTAAATTAAGAGATTCTATGTTAAACTTATTATAATAAACAATGATCATTTTTTATGTTGTTATAGATGTCGCTATATTAATTTTTTTATCTTAGGAACCTTGAATCATTTATGGACAATCATCATGGGATTTTGGAAATTTATCTTATTCCCAATGGGAATAAATCTTAGTGGGTTAAACACTTTGTGGTTCCTTTGATCCTGATAAAATTATATATGATTTTATTTAATGTCATAAATATTTTTCTCAAGTCTATGAAATAGTATTGATCATCTTATATTAAATGCATAAATCATATAAATATTTATTCGCTGTCACTTGATTAAATGTATATGTTTATTTTATTGAATATGAAATAAATCTTAGTTCACCCATATGTGGAAAAAAATATTATTTATTAAATTTAATTAGGGTGTTCAATTAATTAATGAGGACATCTAATGATCTTTCTCTGTCCAGTGAAAAATATTAATTGAAATAACAGTTAAATAATATTCGTTATATTGAATGTTTTTGTGTTCCACAAAATAATAAATAAATTATTATTATTATGTGGCAAAAATTTTATTAAAGGTAATAAAAGTTATTTTACTGATGAAATTCAAAAAAATAATATATTAACATAAATTCTAACTCAATAAATAGACTACTATGTAATTTTGTAGGACATAAATATTTTAGAATATATAATTATTGTACACAGGGAATATTCACTCAACTCCTACTTAAATCACACTCTCTAGAACAATATGTGAAATACATATTTTTCAAGACCCTAGAATGAGCACTGAAGAAAGGAAAATGAAAAACATTAGACTCACCATTCTAGCACCCATGGATCTAGTGTCGTTTCTATAAGATCACATAACCATGTGTTGATCACTGGTAGAGTGGTTCAATCATCAGATCCCCACTTCCCAGTGCAGGTAATATGAAATGGTTTTATTATATTGTCATCATTAACCAATATAGAATGTTCTTAATCCTAGGAATTTATTTCTTAAAATATTAAATAAATTATATATAATTTTTTTTGAAAGTCCCTTTCTCATGGTTTTAGTAAGCCTTTGTTAAATGAAATATAAATCTATTTTCCACAGCCACAAGTCTATATTATACCCAAAAACAACACATATTACCATTATTTGTGCCCCAATATAATTATTAGTTTGAAAAATTCTTTAATAGTATGACCCTATTAAATTATATCAATACTAACATATATATGATGTTATTATATTTGTTTTATCAATTTATTACAATATTTTACAATATTTACATAATATTAACACATTTAACAATTTTATATATTTTTACTTCATATTTCAAAATATAAAATCAATTTTATCATTTATATAATTTAACTATTTATATTATAAAACTAATATTTAGTTGGATTATTTAATTAAAATTTTATATTGGAGTAAACCCCTATTCATATAAAATAATTTAAATAAATAAGTACTACATAACCACTATGTATATATCTCTTCATTGCACATGTACAATCCCTATGGTTAATGTTTAATTTTTTTTACATTCAAGGTGTGGTTAACCCATTTTTAAACTTGTAGTGAAATCCATCAACTATAATATCTTCAATATGTGATTTTTATCTTACCATAGTTATTGATGTTATTCATGGACCTGTTCAAGTGTGAATCATCATGATGTTATATGCATCAAAAGATGTGAAAAATCAACATCATATGAGAGGTATAAAATAGTTGATAAAATTCTTCGTCCCTATTTTTTGGTAATTATATCTTTTCAATGGGCATAATATACATGTATCAAAATTGTCCCATTATAATATTTTTAGGATAAACTATCATAATTCCCAAAAATAATATTTCTCCATTATCATATACATTTATTATCATATTTACTCAAATTTAATATATATTAACATAAACCAATGCCTTCAACTTTTAGATAATTTATAATTTACATGGCATGTATTATATTTCTTGAATTTCATTTTAATTATATTCTTGATTTGTTTATTTTTTTGAATTGGTTCCATGATACATAAAAATTGAACAATATTTATACACTACTATATAATTATCTATTTGTAAAAGGGGCTATATAAAATTTTAATATAATTTTTTAATTCCTTACATTGAAAAAAAATGTTTATTTTTTTCTATAATTTCATCAAGAATTACATCATTGAATTTGGTGGATTATATTTCTGTTATAGTTTAATTGGTGGTCACCATATTACAAAATGACAAAGTGAATACAATTTAATGGTGTGGTATTTTTTATTTTAAATCTTATATTAATTTTATTCACAATATTACCTCGAGTATTTATTTTTTAGTCAGTTCCATTTTGATCATTTAAAGTTGAATTATCCTAAACATCACTACATGGAAAAAATTTCTTATAAAATTTTGATTTGGCATATATTTTTCTCCCTAAAAAAATTATATACTTTCATACAATTAAAACAACTTATTTTCAATTTTCCAAACTGAATGAATATCCTTTCGATTCAAAAATGACTTATTATTGAATCTCTATGTAGTTATCACTTCAATGATAAATAATAAATATAATAATAACTTAAATTTCAGCATCACCATGTTTTATAATGTTTAATAAGCTATTATTCGTTACATAATAAAATATAATATTATTAGAAATTATTCAATTTTTATTAATTATATCCACTATAATACTTGTATTTATAAATGATATATCTATGAATATTTTAACATATTTTCATTAATAACTTTCTACAGCATTCAATTTGGTGATGATTGCTAAATATTTTAAATCAGTAGTTTTTTATCATAATCTAGAGCTTCGTAGATTCCAATATCTTAATTTTAATATTATACACATTTCTCTTTATTTGAAATGATTCTTATATGAAAAAACTATGTATATTTAAAATTTATTTAATTAATATTATATGAATTTAAAACATTTATATGAAATGTATCCCTCAAGATCACAAATTGTAAAAATATTTATAACCACTAAAAACTATTTTTAACATGAATGTTATTATTATACTTGTGAGATATATAATTATTTATATTCTGTTTCTTTTTCTTCCTATATTATTAATTATCTCAAATTCTTTTAGATAAAGACATGTTATATTATCAACCCTTGGAATTTTATCCAAACATAAAACAATAAAAATAGAATCACTAATACAATATTCATGATGAAAATTATATTTTTTAGGGGCTCATGTGATTTTTGATTCTTAGACATTCAAAGAGATGATTTCATTGAGACCAATAGTTGATCTCTTTTTTTGGGAAATTTTATTCTATTATCAACAAATTTTATTTATATTTTTTATCTACTAGATATGCAATATCTAATTCAGAACATCAAACATCACTGAGAATCATGATTGAATTTTTTATCTGGATTCTTATAAATATATGAAATTAATTTGAGGTAAACAAATGCATTTTTTTCTTATTTTATATAGAGACTATTTTTTATTTATAGTTATTATGTTTTTTTTATTCACTCACTATAATATATATTAAAAACTATTTTCCCATATAATTTCATATAAATTTCACCTACATACGTGACATATATACAACATTAATGGATAGCTTTTTTTTATTTATCATAAAATATATTAATTTTTTACATATAAACATTTTTCTAATGATAACTAAAAGGGTTATTAATATCATAAATTATATTAATTTTGAAAAAAAATGTCTTCAAATATAAACTAATGTTTGAATACATTCATTGTAATATAGAATATTATTCTTATTACAGTTCCTTTGTAGATTTTAATTTTCTTCTCATAGCCCTCAAGTCCCCTTTATGAAGAAAATGGACTCCACTCATGTAGTTTACTACATGGTTGATTATCTTTTTAATGTGTACCTCTCAATAATTTTTTAGACATCCAATTTTAATTTATGATCACAATTTTTCAGACATATATGATAATTTTGAAAAGAATCCATAGTATTTTCCTTAACATAATAACATTAATCAAAATATTAAATTCAATTTAAATTTAATATTATTTAATATATAATGAATTTAAATTCTAAAAAAATATTATGTAGTGATAAGAAATAATTTCGTATAATTAATCATCATATATAGAGAATTTATTTATAGATGTATAATTATTATTAGTTTTATATAGGATTAATCACAGATATTTTTATTTTTAGGTGAATTTAGATTACAAGGATGATTCCATTTTCATATAACATTGTAAATTTAAAATATTATGAAAACAAATTTTATGAGTATAATAAAATCCATATTTTTTAATTTATAAAATAAATTTTGGAATCATTAAAGTTATAATTATAAAATAATTTAAAATCATGTTTTCTATATCAATATCCCTTAATTAATAGTTAATATATTATTTTCATATAATTACAAATTATAATTGTTTAATGATCAACAATAAAAAATTATTCCATGCATTATTTTAATGTGATAATATTATAGAATCAATATTTTATGATATAAGTATTAGGTTTTTCATTACAACAATATTTTTACGTGGAGTATATTTATATAAATATTATAGTTGAAAATCACATTAACAATGGAACGAATTCAACCATATATATTTATCTTAAATGGTATTTAAATTATAAATTTTTTAACATAATATTATAAGAATAGATCAAATATAATATATTCTATAATTCAAAAATACATTGAATTTTTAATTTATTTAAGTAAAAACTTTTTTATGTTTGTTGACTCATAGTTACATTATTGAAAATATGTTTCATTACCCCCTACCAAAAATGATACCTCAATTATGTGAGAGATATAATGACCCCACAAGTCCCCCCTCTAATAACTCATGGGTTGGTAAAGAGATTTTAAGGTAAAAATTATGATAAAATGGGATGATTTATCCTATAATTTATTATATGACCGAGAGATAAGATGAATCAACTACAAGTGACCCTGTGACAAAATATAAACGAAATCCAAAAAACATCTCACAATGCATGTATAAATAATAGTAATACCAATAAAAACCCCCCAAATTAAATACCCAATGGTATATATAAAGCACCAAGAGAACAATTATCAAACGATCTGGGATAGTAATGTCTCGAATTATCTACATATTCCTCCTATAAAACTGAATAATTTGTATATATATGTTCAGTTCTCATACAATTATTCTTATAAAGAAAATCAAATGACACTATTGAACATGTTAAACTATAATACTAATACAAATGTGATAAAATTTTAGAACCAAACACAACCTATATGGGTGTGCTAACAAAACCCCTCCTCACCATGGATCACTAACTAAATAACACATACATGTATAATAACATAATATGAATAATTTTGAAAAAGGGTTCCATGTAGTTATTTCCCACTAATTTTATACTCTTACACCCTAATAGAGAATATCCTAGTACTCCCAACACATCTGTATAACATCAATGAACATCACATAACATCAGAAATGCAAGAAATCTTATCATCGGAACACATCACATCATGCTTGTGAAAACATGGCTCATCAGACCACATCAAATAAGTAGCATTGTGAGTAATCGTGAACATGAATAACATCAAACTCTTTCCCACAACCAAGAATGAATGACCCACAGAATAGGACATCTCATCGCATATCAACCAAAGTCAAATAAGACAGCTTATCATATTACATCACATTATGAAAATAAAACATATGACATTTTTCCATAAAATCTCATTTATGTCACCCTAAATTGGATATGGGGGGTAGAGAAGGGTGTGTATTCCGACAAACATACTCCCATATGGATGTCGAGAAAACACCAATATATATATATATATATATATATATATATATATTTCTTTGTGTCTGGGTTTTGTCAGATGTTGTTCAATATGGGATGGACACATAAGCAAATCACAGGGAATTTATTATGGAATATATATAATATCAAATATATAGGACCAATAATTATTGTTCTCAATAGAGGAACAAATCATATCACGATCCCTAAATCACATCATCACATAAGAACAATTATCACCACTTATAAATTCACAACACTAAACTGAAATCCACATTCCACATTCCATATTCAGTAACCCCTATAAAATTAATCCATATTCCATATTTCAAATTATAAACAAAATTTTTCAATCTCCCAATTAATTAAATTATTTATATCCCATTATATTTATATTTAATAGATAAACAATTATGGACATAAGATGTTCTAGTTTATTCAAATTCATTTTGTTTTTTCCAAACCTTTAACCAAACATTTTGAATAACAATACATCAGGGGAAACTACATTTATAAAGACCACAATAGGTAGAACAAAATAATCTACTTAATAGCCACAAAAACATAATACATCCATCACATCAAATCCAATTTCAAATCCTTGCTGCACAACTGCACCACAACCAGCATCATATCACTTCTACACAACCAAATCAATTCTACTACCCCATAAAAATCACAACATTGAATCTAAACATGAATCCCATAATCATAACAAATCGGTAACACAAAATGGAATCCAAAAAACACATAACATAAAATAACATAACGTTTTTTAAAAATCAACAATGATTTAAATTTAGAAAAGGGTGTATTATCAAATTAAAATCAATTTTTGGGGAATTATAATAGAATCCATACATTCAAGAGAAAATATTGTTAAACGAATATAAGATATTATTGAAATAAATTATGTCTGATTAATAAAAAAATATGGGATCTATAATGTCACCACTATATAAAAATAATACCCCAAATACTATGATATTCATCAAATCATAATCCCAGTTAAATAATCATATAAATTGAAATAATTACAATTACAGAAAAAAAATGTCATTTTAACTGCCAAATATTTTTTTAAATTAATTTTAATAATTATTTTATACTTATTAATTTGGATGTATCCATAAACACATTGATAAATAGAATAAATAATCCCCAGATGATACACATAATTTTAAATGAATGATAATTTCTTATCTAAATGATAGAATTCGTACACAAATTGTTGCTCCAGAAACAGAGGGTTTGAGAGATGGGGAAAAGAACATTCACAGAAGACTTTAAACCGACATTTGAAACATGGATAAATGACTCCAATAAAAAATGTATTGGGATCCTACCATTTCTATAGAATAAATCATAGATTAACTAATGAAATGACTTCCCTTAATATTTAAATGATCTAATACCATCATGATTTCATAAGGATTTAAATAAAAATTTATTTGGGTTCTAATCATGTCCTCGCATTTTGATCATTAAAAGGGATTTATAATATATAAACATATATAATTTCACTATAATCTTTTAAAAATTATTTTAAACCCCATAATTAAGCAATTGAATGAATTTATCATCAAAAAATAAGTTAAAAGGGAAAACGCGAAATTTAGGGAAGTAACTAGATTCATTTTTTATCTACCTATAATAACATAATATTTGAATTTAATGAAAATTATGTTATCTACTTAAACTAGAGTGAACCAAATTTTTTGAATTTTCTCTATTTTAGTGATCTACTACTAGTTATGTGATGTATTACTAACTTAATGATTTATCATCTTCAAATTGTTATACAACTAGATTAGTGATCTATATATTGTTTGGTGTTTTACCGCTTGTTTAGTGATGTACGGTATGTTTTGTGACCTACCACTAGATCATTGATCTACCAATAGTTAAATGATCTACCACTAGATATCTATCATTGATGATCTACCACCAAAATTATAACCATTGAAGATTGACCTCTAAAGATCAAACATTGTGGATCTATCAGAATATTGTTCTACCATTTATGATCTACATCTACGATATGAGTTAATACTCCAAAAATAATTTTTTTTCCAATAAAACATCTCATGAATCTTCCCTAGCATAGATAAACACCTCATGGATTTCCCTATGAACCTCAATCACTAGATTCCAACAATGTAATGTGATAAAAGGTCAATGAAATTATGTTATATATATCTAATACTATTCACTCCATTAATAATTTGATAAATCAAAATGTGAAGAGATAAAATGACTAAAATATCATATCCTGATATATATCTCAATGATATCATTATATTTTATAAACCTACAGTAAGAAAAATTTCCAGTTGACGAACCCATGGCATCCAAAACACCATACTGACCCAAACCTATGAATCAAGACAATTAATCCTCAATGACTATATTAAATTTGATCTAGGCATAACTGACTCACCCAAATAGAATTAATCACATAATAAAATAAGGAATATCAATTAGGAATTAGTTATTCTTCATTTCATATGCATGAAGACTAATCACATAACAAAAATAAAGAATCAATAACCATTGATATAGAATAACATGGTCCAATCATCACATAAAAACCCTAATATTAAATGAAATGTAATAAAATAACCCACAACATATCTCGTTATGAGGAACTAATTTGTGTTTTACAATCCAAGGTACAATCCTCCATGACACTTGCCACCATAACACATGGACCAATAAATTATCTATCCTCATAGAACCTTCCCTCAAGGATATGGATACCCACTAGATACTTAATTAGTGTCACATTATCCTCAATAGTTATCTCTTCCTAGTTAATTACTTAGGATTCATAATTAATATACAAGAATATCTGATATATTTGGATGATTTCATGGACCTGGACCACTCATGGTGGTTGTTCCAACCAGTTTTCCAGCTTCCCAACATGCCCCAACACCTCAATGGCCCAATAATCTAGGGTTAGAGATTAATTCCATAGAATAATGTCCAATACCAATTTCAATGGGAAAAATTCAAGAAAAATGGTCTCTAACCGTGAAATCCCAAGACCGGATCCAACAATCAATATATGAATTATGATTTTACATCACTACATATATATACTCTAGATCCAATTAACAATTTCTCTTGTGAAATTCCCAAGAAAGTGTATATGAACTACTGAATCCCTATTGTCTTCCCATCACCACAGAAAACAACATTAACACATATGAAAATAATGAAATGTGGAAAAGAAAATAGATGACTGATACATTTTAATATAATAAAACTCAAAAATGTTATCGTGTCATGAACATGATCTGAAATTTCCCAAGACACATGCCTGAAAAATGTCCTCCAATATCTAGATAGTTTTCTAAATCTACTCATCCATTAGTGGGTTGAAAATAGTGATGATCCAAAATTGAGTTCTTAAATAATGATAAAATACCTTACATAATCAAATGGTAAAAATTAAATCCCAATAGGAGAAAGTGGAAATCAAGACTCTATGTATCCACCCTACATTATCCACATACCATCTATCTAACTCATCTTTCATGCCCGAATCCTTTATCACTAACATGTGAGCAGATTTTGTCAACCACACCCCAAAAAAACCATGAACGAATAATGACTACCATATGAACATAGTAATAAGTTTTGGAAATTCAATGATATTCTCTCCCATTTCTACTCAGTAATATCCATTTGATATAAAAAACTCTAAAATAATGGTTTTTAGCCATTACCTACTAGTAAACAACCCATCAAAATGAACTATCTAGATCTTCATGTTTCATCCTATGCTACAAAAAATACATCATAAAACCATAGTAAATGTTGGAAACTTCAATGGTGTAACTAAAAAAATGACCTATATAAATCACAAAGCAAACCCTAGTGAATCAGTACTAGAACAAAAAAATACTCCCATAAAATGTAATTTGGTTCTGACCATCCACTATCATTTCCGTATGAAAATTGTTGTGGGAAATATAATCATAAAACACCTCTACCATAGAGACTCAATCCACGAAATCTTCCTCCTCCCACATCATAGAAGACTACACCATCATATGAAATAGAAAACCCCTAAAAAAATCTAATACATTTATCTGTACGGTTTGTAACTCATCCATTTTTCAACCATAATCCACTATAACATGAACATTATCATTCCGCAATTTCATTCTACTTGATTCCCCTAAAAAATTCTAATTTATTAAGGTGTTAAATTTTCTATCCTAAATCATATCCATAAAAAATTGTTACTTAAAATTAATATGACCCTATGAAAAGTAATAACCCATGCTCTTATGATTTTTAAATACAAAAAATCACTCCTAATGTATATAGTTCATTCACAATATAATGGAAAACCACAACAATGTAGTATCTAGATCCTGGGTGTAATAGTTACACTCATGGGGGTGAAACATCCAATAAATATATTAGATCACATCCCTATTTCAAAAATTATGTACCCCATTCTGGACTGGATGTGTCAAAAAACAACATAATCAAAAAACCTTCCCCATGTAGCTAATACACTTTAACACATACCACCATCTTTTTAAGGTATCAAAATGTTTTGTGGCAATGAGAAGTCCAAAAAAATCCAACTCCTTCCTTGTAATAACAGTTAATGGTGATAAAACATATGTTAAATTGGTTATAATTTTTTTTTAATATTTTATGATACCATGGAAAATGAGAAAACATCCAAAATCATGGGTTCTTCACATGACAAAATATCATTCCCCATAAATGAGTCTATGTTAGAACCATTTTTAGAGAATAAATTCTTATGTAAATGAACATGTGATTTCAAAAACATAAATTTTGGAAACATCCCATAAATCATGTGGTGTCAGAGGAATAGTAAAGTGGATCTGATATGTTTTTCATGACCCACTATTGTAATTGAATATATAATGTTATCTTCAATGAAAAAAATGAATAATGTTTCATGTAAATTAGGAAGAAGAGAGTTCTTATCAACATGAACATGAATGGTTCATTAATAACACCAATAGGAATAAATAAAAACATTAAGTGACCATACATTCATACCATGGAAGTCATTGGGCCATCACACTACTGGAAACTCAATCAGTAATATGAAAACCATTGACCGATCAGAGAAACCCAACTTACTCCCATTAACTAGTTAATGATATCATCAATCCATACAAGAGGATTGTTATTCCCTATTGTCTCTAGATTAACTGAGGGTTGTCTATAGACAACATCTTACTACTATCTTATAGCTTGAAGAGGAATGATGGAGCACACCATAGAGGAATATTATTCATGATAAAACCCTTTTTTATTAGGACATCTATGAGAATCATCAACTCTTGCAACAAAAATTGTTCTATCTTTTAGGGATCCATTAAAAGTGGAGATAAAAATGATGAATATCTATCCCAAATACAACATCAGTCATGGAAACCTCATGAAAAAATGTCTAGGAACACCATGATGTTCAAGGTATCTTACAATATACACGTGTCCACTAATGTGATAGAAAATTCATCTATTTTAGAAAAAGGTTATCAATATACTAATTTCCAATCATTAAACCCTACAATATTTTTGTCACTAAAAATTGGACAGTAACATACAAGGAAATTTCACTCCTATGTAATTTGTTGATAACATGATACACATAATAAAATCAATTTCTTTCGATGAGGAAACTATATAGCTCATATTTTGAAATGAAAAGTTTCTATGGGACTGATGTGGCCACATCATCAATCAATATTGTCGATACACATCAAATACGATGGATTAGCCTTCAAAAAAAATCAACTATAGGCCATGGGATGTATCTCGACATCTAGTACATGAGAACATAGTAGAAAGGGTAAATAAATGATTTTTAATCCCTCATATCAATCTATAAACATAAAATAGGACCCAAATAACTAAGAATATGTCAAATTATCTATAGGCCATCTGTTTCTACCTCTTCTATTTACTATAACTAACTACGCTAAGCTCATCTACCTCTCTGTTGATAGCCACATTTTGGACCATGATTATGTCGAGCCCCCTATAGAAGAGGGTTCTCCAGATATCTCCCACTTCCTACCAAATAATATATTAGTGGGGACTATGTTTTTTACACCTAATTTTAGATCATCATAATGAGAAAATTCTTTTAAAAAAACTAAGGAAACAAACCAACACAAAAGAACTAAGCTCTAGAATCCATTGGTAATTAATCCCAATGATTTACACATACCCCAAAAGAAAAAAACATTTCATTAGTTCCATTGAAGAGAATTGACACCATTTTTTTCATAAGTATTAATGGTAATCTACATATTTCAAATCTCTATAGGATAAAACCATGAAGGACCAAGATAATAAGACATTCCGATTCAAATCTACTCCTCAAGGAACCCTGTTAGATCACTTATTGAGGAAAAAATCATCACAAGTACATCTGATCAATCAACCCCACATTTGTTAAACATCCATATTTTTTTAAAGGTATGAGTAACTAGATATATATTTTCCTGAATCAGGTGCATTGCACCGGCGCCCTGAGGCATACCGCCACATGACCACAACCTTTCCTCCCCTTACGACAGTGGTTGTTCACTAGTTGAGATTGTCCATTATCGATCATTGGGAGACTATACCATAATTTTTTCTATCATAGTAATTTTTAATAAAAAATAAATAAAAATTAGAGGATGAATATATATATATATACATATATTTATATAACCGTACACAAGACCAATATCACTAGATGAACAAAACAATAAAGAAAATGTCAAAACTCAATAATAAATATTTCATGCTAATGTATGCACCATGTGTCAAATGCTGCTTTATATAAAGTCAGTAACATCACCCAAGTGGGTCCCAAACCAATAATTAACCCATCAACATGATCCAACCCAATCATTCCTTTAACAAAAGAAAATATTTCCATAACATGTCAAAAAAAACATGAAATCTTTTTCGGTATTTATCGGGCATCCTGAGTAGGATTTCAACACAACTCAGTAGGCCACCACCAATAGTGTCTAAAACAAATCTTCTCTATAATATTTTTTGTATTTTTATAATTAATGATATAAAAGTAATAAATTAAATAGTTACATTTATTCAATTTTCATTTACATCACCATTAAAACCTCTATGTTCACGAGGACACATAAACGGCAATACCAGCTTTGGCATACCCTGGGTCTAAACCGTGTTACATATTCAACTAAAAATTAACTGAAAATAATGTTTTTTCATTGTAAATTTCATATTAATGTTTTTTATGACAACGTGGAATCATAATCCAATTTCGATGTTTTTGGGTATAGAAATCCATGTGTAGATCCTTATTTCTCAATCCTATATTTAAATACCACATTAATAAAAACGTCATGTCATGTACCTCAGTTATCAATCATTAATATATATTATAGATATAAAACATCATGTATAACACCATAATTCTCAAATATTCATGAATCTCATTGGTGTAGATCATCATTTCATACATCCCAATTCTCAACCATATCAAATGAATTATAACTATTGTATATCTTCATGTCTATCACACCATTAAACGACATTTCATATATGTCACCCACATAGATTGTCATATATAACACCCCACATATCAACTATGTAGATATATTATTCCTTATCATAACCTCACATGCTTCTCCTCATCGCATGTTTTAACATTTCTGTGCTGTCAATAGTTATTCACATTAATCTTCTAATCTAAATTACACATCAAAACATCCATTAGTTATTTAAAAAATTTTATTAACCCATTCCAAATTAGTAATTTAGTAATTAATTAACAATTTAAAAATATCTACATCAAATAATTAAATCACAAATTAAATATTCAAACACATAATCTTAATGTCTCATAAATAATTCACCAAATAATTATTAATTTAATTGCATCAATATTATCATGACCTGTCCTAGTTGGGCCTAATCCATGACTAACCCAATCCCACCTTTTATTGTCTAAGGGCTAGTGACTATCACAATGTAGGTATATCCTACAAATTGTAAGAATTATGCTGATCTTCATATATCCACACATATAAATCTGTTCCAAAAATGATGAAATGAAACAACACTAAGTAATAAATGCATGAAAACCACTATGACCCACATGAAGAGTACAATAGTGAATGTATTGGAATGTAAATTTGGATATAATTCAAGTCTAAAAATAGACATTGTAATCAATACCAAACAAAATATATAATGTATTTTCTGCATTGTCCGAGTCCAGAATGGTGACTACACAAGTTCAAGAAACTCATCAATAGAAAACCCTAACTGATCCAACATGAGGTAAATGGTAATGTGTCTACTATGGGAAGTCATAAGAAAATACCTCATCTATAATTAAATTCTACAAATTTCATAGTCCTAGTCCACCTAGGACTCAGTTAATGGGAATAATGTTTGTGCAAGACACACCTCGTGTAGGAAATTGTCTTTTAGGGGTGAATAAAAAAATACACAGAATGATAACCAAAAACCAAAAAATAAATACCACGAAGTAAATATCAAGAAAGAGATAGTACGAATGAAATGAACTATTCTTATCCACATTGGTGTATTTTAATAGCATAAATTCCAATAATTTGTAGATATACACATGACAAACGCCAGGCCATTGGGTTATCATAACCAACAACTAGCTAAAAGATTCACCTCTGTGAATTCATTTTCATAGAGAACTCATTCCTTGAGCAATGAAATAATCAGACGCACTCGAGGTGAGGTCTAGATCGTTTCATAACATTTCAAATCAAAATGTTTTTTTTGCAAGGAAAATAATGATACCATAATGATTGGATCGTGCCCACATACGTTGGGGATTCAATGGATTGTGCCCCATTATACTAGGGGACACCATGTACCCGATTTGGATCAGTTCACAACATTGGGGATCATGCCTTAACAACATTGGGGATTCCACAGATATCACCAGAATACAATAGAGGATACCACCTATCCCGCAATTGCTTCCCACTGGGAGGAGAATCATCACTCGTCTTAGGATGGTTACATGATTATACAAACTCCATTAATGGTTATAAAAGATCTCACTCATGTACCAGGGAGGGATTCCTAACCCTATCATAGAATTTTCTCCTATAGAGGATTACATTTCAGTGATGTGGATGTAACATCTTATGCAATCGTTGATGAAGGGAACAAAGGGTATGATCTCCACCTCTATTGTCCACGATAAAAACACAACATACTATTCCATGATGAGAGTCTCTTTATCAGGTTACCAATGTATTAGATGTGTCAAAAAATGGACTCTATGTTTTATTGTATGTGGGGTTTTTGTTTTAAATGATGGATGTAAATAGTAATGTGGAATAACTCTCAGTTTTCCCATCAACCATTTCAATCAATTGTGGAGGTTGACCTCCCCCATGTTGACAGGATCAACCATAGGGGTTGACCGACCTGGGCTGTCATGCTTGACCATGGAGGGATATCATCTGCAATTTCCGTAGAGGACCATGGATGACAACTGCCCCCAAATGCAGCCTAGAAAAGGAAACTAGAGGCACTTGCGGATCAGAGACGACTACTGGAGTTGACCTTGGCCCAGATCTAGCCTTGTTTCCCCATATACGACCAAGATATGACCTGCTCCATTGGGACCATCTCAGCCTACTGGGTCTGACGCTATAACTAGTAATGTTCTATTTATTCAACCCAAATCAATACACATGGTCCCCACTCGCTCCACCTGTGCTTGAACCGTTTCCCATAGATCGACTAGCATGTGCACATGCTGTTTGGCCCAATCAATGAAGTCTCCAGCCATTCCAAATTGGCTGCAACCACAACCATATCCCACGGCCCATCTATGTTCCCCTATCTCCCACCACATCCTCTTCCCCTCATCTCCACATATTTCCTATTTCCATATCCCATTCATCCCTTCATCACCTTTTGTGGCCAATTTTGTGGCTGACACCTCCTGTAACTACCCTACCTAACCTAATCGCCACACTGGAATCAATATAGTGTTCCCTTAAATAGACGATCGAGCCCCATCTAACTCACAAATTTCTGAAGAAAAGGGAAAAATGTGATGCTTAGGTACCTATCTACAAATTTCTGGGCTCTGTTTTGATTTTCCTGCAATCCAGTGGTCTGATTTCTTTCAAAGCCTCTCGACATTTCTAGCCATGACAACGAGGGTCCAATGATTAAGAAAGAACATAATGAGGGAGAGAAAATCCTGAATAATATTGTGAGGAACAAAACTCAACATTTTTTTAGGTTGGCCTCAATCCATTCTCATTTGAATGAGGAAGAAGATCAAATTTAAAAACACTGTGAAATAATCCCCACAATACAAAAACCATCACAGAACTATTGATTTATGGATCAATCAAATTATTTATTGACCACTATTCAACATTAAAATAACATATAGGTAAAATAAACAAGAAACAAACTACCATAACTCGATTTATATAATTAAATAATTAAATATGATTATGTTGTCATAGTTAGTGACATTTTTTCGAATCAGATGTGTGTTGATCATCGATCCATGATCTATCACCATTTGTAGAGATATGTCATCTCCACGTCCCATAATAATTCGATGTCTATAGTGATAACACTAAATTCTTGAATAAGATTAATAAAATAGAACGGTTTGCAATTTTCATACAATAAATTATTAAAATTATTTAATGAAAATTATATCCTTTTCGAGTTTCCACGGAGGACCTGAACCAACCATGGTTATGTCATTCTTAGGGTAAATCTGCCATTTTATTGTCAATAGGGCACTCCAATTTATGATATACGTACCCATTTAAGATTTTATTCACATTTTTTTGGAAAAATAAGAACATGTGATTTTAAAAGATTTATATTTCTAAAAAAATTGATTAGGGAACATCAGGCATCTGAATCACAATTCGTCTCAATTACTAGTCGTAGAATCAATCCATATAATTTTTAGAAACAATACATAGAAATTCCGAGATGTCACATTCTGCACACCCTGTGGATTTTCGTCCCAAAAATCCAAAAACGAATGATAATCAAACCTATGAGGGTGTTGAGAACAAATTTGAGCCTCTCGCCCCCATGTGATCTCCTGGAGATCCCCATGGTACAACTTGACACACACCAAAGGAATAGACCTCCCATAATGAATAAAATCCAATAGATCAGTAATATCTACTTTCAAATCCTCAAAATATTCCCTATCCTCAACGCAAATCTCTATGTAGTTAATGATGTGTGATGGTTAATGCACATAACACCTCAACTGATACGCATGTAAGACATCATTTAAATTCTCTAACTGTGTAGGTATATCAAATAAGTATGCCACCTTGCCTACTCTATGTAGTATCAGTAAAGGTATGATGTGACAAGTAGATATCATATCGATCCATCCAAATATCTACAATACCAATTGAGTTGAGACCTGAAAGAATGCATAGTCTCTTTCCTTATATTCCAAATACCTCATCCACCCATCAACATGATACTTCTGTCAGCTTTTTGCAGTAATCATCTTCTCCAATATTATCACTAACTTCATAGTGGTAGCTTACACAACCTCCAACCCCATGATTGATTACTCTCATTGGTTGGCCCAAGATGGTGTTGATGGGATGGTTCACCCGTTCAAGGCCTTGAACAATTCCATACAAATGAGGGATTGATAGTTATTGTGTTATGAAAACTCTACCAGTGGTAGGTGATCCTCCAACCTATGATGAAAATCTAACATAAACACCCTCAACATATGCTTCAAAACCTGAATATATCTCTTAGTCTAGTCATCCATCTATTGGTGAAACCATGTAATCATGCGTAAATGAGTCCCAAACCCCTCTTAAATTCCCTTCCAAAACAAAGATGTAAATAATTCATCTTGATCTAAATCCATATTTTATTAAAATTGAGGGAGTTGAAATATCATTTTCACATAAATACATCCCATTCCCTCTACTAAACACTCCTCTCATATAGCTATAAGTGGTTCGACATGGTGTTTCAGTCACTGATCACCAATTTGGCATTGTATCCCATGGGAATACATGGTAATTACTTCAAGAAGTCGTTCCATATCCCATCCCAATATACATATATCACCTAAATGTGATTCACTAACATGATGGAACCTATTACTCAACCATAACTTTCTAACAAGTGATGCATCGAAAAACCAACTCTGCAACTCCTTTTTTCAACCGTAGCCACCAAAAAATACCATTGGGGGTCCAGATACATATTCTATACAAAATGATGTACCAAAAAATGTGATATATAGAACTCCCTAGAAACCACCACCTTCAATTCCACTATTGAAACTATGCACCTTAAAAAATGAACAGTGTGGTCCCAACAAATTGATTATTCATCATTATAATATCCTATCGACAAACATAGAACATCGGGTCTCACATTCGGTATCCAAAAATTTTTCCTCCATAAATCGATATAAGATTGGATGGGTGAAAACCATTGACTAGAGGTAATATTCTCCATCTCTGTCCATAAATAATATCAGCAATGAATCCAACTATTCTGAAACCTCATTTATAAAATAAAACTATTTATCCTACAGAGAGAATCTACTACAATGATACCCATCTCAAGAGTATAATAAATCTAAATTTCATTGTACTTGGGGTACTCTACCAATAAACACTATCTCATGTTCATATCCTTATGAAAGAATATATAATTGGGAATATTGAGGTCATTGTAGATGATAAATTTCTCTCCCATCAATATGTTTTTCTACATCTTTAATGCATAGATTGTAGCTGCATTCTCATGGTCATGGGTCCTGTAGTTCTCCTCAAGTGGACTCAACTGAAATGAACAATAATAATTCATTAATTTCACCGACATTAGGAAAAAGTCAATCTTGTACCATGATGTATCTTAGATCCCCTCTTACTCGACACCATTGTCCATCAATCTCAATATGAGAGAATTCGTCAACCCCTGACTCAACTCTTGAAAGCACTCTCCTGAAAGCACTGCTAAAACTTATCCTCCCACAAAAATGGAAATCCCTTTCTTGTAAACTCTTTAATGGGAGACTTTATTTTGGAAATACTTTACAAAAACCCATAATAGTACCATTCCAATCGAAGGAAAAACATCACCTCAATACTACTCTTTAGTGGCTCATAAGAATGCACTTCCTCAACTGCTGTTGGATCCACTACAACTACAACCTCTGAGATGACACTTACTAGAAAATGGACATATCAAATCCATAAATAAATCATAGAGAGATGTTACCATAGATTTTGAGCTCTTATAGATTTTATAATACCAGCCTCATGTTTCTCATGATATCCTCCTTAAAACCTTAGTACACTATGATATCATTGATGGTGACTACCATGAACTGATTAATGTAAGGAAGGAAAATCTAGTTCATGAGTCACATGAACATTATTCTGGGTATAGTTATATAAAATAGCATCCCATGTACTCATAATTACTATAACAAAAAAAGATTGATTTCATTGGTATATCATAATCCCATACTTATATTTGGTGATAGTATGTTCTGATGTCAATCATTGTGGACCTATGTGCAAGCTTCAAATGATCAAAGGGGTCATCAATCCATGGAAGGGGATACATATTAATCATGTAATCCTTGTTCAATGGAGGATAATCCTCACATAAAATCAATATCCCACATGCCTTCTTGGAAAACAAAACTGAGGGCACCTAGGGTGAAACATTTTTTCTCGTGAAGACTTTCTTATGCATGTCCTCAAACGTCAACCTCATCTCACGAATCATTTTGGGATACATCTTATTATTATGGGTCAATATCAATGTCCTCCTAGGGGTGTAGGTCAATGAATAATTACATCTTTAAATGGGTAGGAAAACCTAGAACATATTCAATAAATACATCCTTATACACATCTACCACTGTAATAAATTGAGGAATTGTAGCATATACTACTCAGTGGGAGAGGAAGGACAACTAATGATTAATCAACTGCATCCCCATATGTGTGAGTCCATCATAAATGGCATGCATTTTTATCACCAATGAATGAAAAACCCAGTTCCTTCACTGAAAGCACACAACACTCTGCACCTAAAACTGTTAATCTATGAATGAATTTTAGATAACCAACCAATAAAACGAATGATGTTGTATGGCTTAGATGCTAATAACAAGACAATCAAAACAAAATTATTATCTCCAAGAGGCTTTTAGCACTGTTGGATCACTTTTGTGATAATTAAATCTTCTCCCATAATATTTTAGTAGCATATAGGTCATGTAAATATTTCAATAAATCACTTTCAGTCCCAATTAAGGTTCCTTGAAAGAACAGAATGACAAGAAAACATTTCTATCATAGCTAAATAAAAAGTGGAAATTAAATAGATTGTACATCGTATCATACTTGGATAATTGTGGTTATAACCCACTGTACATATAACCTCATCCCTATCCACCATATCCCTAAAACTATCATAGAGAACCTGGTGGTGGTGGTTGTAATAGGTAAATTATCTGACCACCTCCTTGTAATGTCCCCAACAAAGAGGCCACTAATGTAGGGCCCTGAGCCGAGCAAACACATGAAATCTATTATGCCTCCCCATACACAAGAGGTTCATGACTAATAACGATATCCAATAATTAATTCCCAAATTAAATTTCCCAATTCATAACATCCATAAATCGTATTTTATTCCACTATTAATTAGTTAAATTAAAAACTCAAAATTACATAACTAATTAAAAAATTAATTATCTTAAATCTTGATATCCCATAATTTATTCCAAAATTAAATATCTCAATTTAAAATATCCTAAACATGTAGTTAATTCCACAATTAATTACATAAATCACCAAATCAATATAACGTATTTCATAAAAAATTAATTATAAATACAAATATCACTATCTGATAATAAAATAAAAAATTATTTATTATATCTAATCAATTCAATATATTATCAATTAAAATTAATAAATTTACCAATTAACTAATATAATTCAATTAATTTAACCATCATAGCCATCCAATTAATTTATCAACTAATTAATAAATCATGCTCCGAAATAGAATCTTTTCATACATTTATTAATTCATCTATTAATCAATCAAAATATTATCATTTAATTTATTTAATAATAATTTAATATAACCCAAACCAATAAATTAATTTCCAATTAATTTTTAATGTGAATTCCATTAATTAATTTCCTCAGTTATTAAATCTAACTGAATCCTATTATTCAATTAAAAAATTAAATAACAACACAAGCCCCATTAATTAATTCATCAATTAATTATTCCTAACAAAAAAATCAATAACCAAAATTAATTTAGACATTAATTGTATCATGTCAATTAATTCAATAAACAAAATTAATTCATCTATTATTTGTTCTATATTAATTAAATCAATAAAAAATTTCTACCTCTATTAATTGATCTACTCCAAAAAATTTAATAATAAAAACTCTACTAATTAATTATAATATTAATTATCTTCATTCAACTAATTCAAAAAAAATTAATTCATTAATTAATTATTCAATATCCACAATTTATCTCTTGTTATAATTAATTAAACAATTATTTATCCAAAATCACATATCTATAATCCCAAATATTCACATTAATTAGTTCTACAATTAATTAATTATGTTAAACCTTCTATATAACTCCATAGTTAATTCGCATAACTAATTATCTCATATTTAAAATACCGAAAAGCTTATAATTAATCCTCAATTAAATTTTCTTGTTGAAAACTCCAAAAAAAGAAAATTTCTCATTTATATAATTAATTAATTCACCATACAAATAAATTCTATTTAGAAATAAGCTTTCTAATCTGATCTATAAATTTTTAAAATTACATATACTTAATTAAAAATCACTAATATGGTATTTGAATTTTATACCACCTAACTCAAGAATGGTGATGACTAAAAATGGTATATGGGAAAAATCAATGTGTAGAAAATAAATCAAAAATTAAATGATGAACATAATTTAGATCTAAAACCAAAAATTTGGACGATGCATTGAAAACCCCCTACGTCTGCTATAACTATTAGTTTTTTTTTATAATATAAGTCTTGATATTAATGATACAATGAAATATCAATTCTAATACATAGAAAACTCCCAAAAATAAATGGTAGAAGTCCCCAAGTATATAGGGATGTATGTAGAGGCTCTTTTATCAATTATTAATGTGCGTAGAGGATTTTTGGTATAATTTAATAGTGTATGATGATGTTTTTTCCAAAATGGTAGTGATCGGAGCATTGGCATTAAAGAAAGGCATTTTGTGAGGTTTACACAACACTGGACATGAATTGTTAATTTTATGGGCATCAAAATTAGATAATATGAAATTTCATTTCACATTGTGTACTAATCTTAACTCATTCCCCCCATTCTTTAATGAAATCCAATCAAACATTTTGAAAAACAATTAATATAGAATACATGTGGGGTAGTCTCATTACACACTGTGTAATATTATTTATGGTGAAATCTATTACATGTGGTGTAATAAATTTTGATACATGTCAACATATGGTGATATATAGTTACATGATGTGTAATCTACATTCATTACATGTCATTATGTGGTGAAAACCACTTACTCGTGGTGTAATTTTTCATAGTTGTCAATTAATTTATGCCGAAAATTATACTTAAACAACCCATGTTGTCCAAAAAATTAAAAAAATTTCATACCTATATAAGTATGGGACAATATAATCTCCTCACATTATATGATATCATCATTGAGATGCTCTTCCAAGCCTCTATGAAATGTCAGGTTCTTTTAAAATATTAATAGGATAGTTCAAGGAACTATTCCACATTCATAATTATAGAGGTTGTTTTTACTTCTGTTTATATATATATATATATATCCTCCCTTATCAAATTTCATAATTTCATATTATGATACTCTCATATATTGATTTAAATTATTTCTATTCCACCTATATCATTTTGGACAAACCCTATAATATTTCATAATGAAATAATGAGAAATAATTATATTGTACTTAGTTAAAAATTCCACTATTTCACAATACTCTAGACCTTCATCAACTCATATCTATTATTATTAATCCTATAAAACTATTCACATGTAATTATGTCATCATTTAAAAAAACTTATATCATATCACATTTACATTTAATTTCTATATTTATAGTATAATTCGCATAATTTTAAAAAATATGATCTATAGAATGATTTAAAAATAAATAATTATACTTGTAATAAATGATCTTATATACTTATTATACCATGTGATCTCAAATATTTGGTTGTGTCTGGTATTATAGGTTATATAAATTTCTATGGTTAATAAATAATTTTAATTACACATTCTATAAACTCATTTTATTTTATATAATCATAGAGACATCATTGTCAAAGAGTGTTAGGATTATAGGGAACATGATACATTATTTATTAAATTAATGTATCATAACTTATATATTGTATGTGCTAAATTTTTTCATTAAAAATATATAGTTTTTTATAAAATATCCGACAATTTTTATGGTTATTAATGTGACAATTTTTATACAATTTTGATTTAATAGTTATTGTGTTGTAATTAATCCTGTCCAATTTTTTTTCATAAATGATGTCACATTCCTTAGAATTATTCTATAATACATAATATCGATTTTATAGTAGGGAGAAATTTATTTTAAAATATTTTCTATTGTAAATTACACAAAGGTATACAATCCATTGATTTAATATTAGTTGTTCTATGGAATTTATATTTCAAAAAACATAAATGTTGAATGATCTTGGAATTCCTAGACTAATAGTACCAATTATTATATTCCCAAGGATAGGCCCTAATATTTCTATGAATAATAGACCTCAATACAATATATAAAATGTTTTCCCTACACCCCATCATCAATATAGACATCAGTGCATATATATATGTATATTTGTAATATTTTATTATATTCTCTTGTACTAATATTGAATAAAATATGGGATGGAATTAATTAGAAGATCAAACATATGGATCTTCCCCAATATGGTACGTACATTTTGGTCATTCCTCATATATGTTGTTTATCGTTATATCTAATAATGATAAATTCAAAAGATTTATGTTATTCTACTATTGAACTGTATTTATTGGAAACATAATATATATATATATATTCTATGAAAATGATTATATATGTTCTTATATACATACAATTATTTAGTAATGTTATGAGTCTCAATGGTGGTTCAATTAAGAGTATGCATATGATCACAACCTACATAGAGAACTTGATAGATGTGGGACAAGAGAAATTATATACAAGTTAATTCATTATCAGTATATTATTAATTAAATATTAGGTATTGGGAATAATATGATTCAAAATCTCTTAATTTCATGTAATATCACATTTTTTTGAAAATAAAGCCCATGTTGGATAGAATTAAAAATATACAACACTGATGGTAATCGAACGATGAATTATTATTACATAAATGTGACCATAATGACTAGCACATTTAAATAGATAATATTAATAGGATTAAATTATTTTTAAAAAATATATAATGTTCATAATATCTACACATGATTCGATTATTTCTTATAAAATACATACCCAATTGTTTCTTTTTGAAATCAATTATATTTATCAATGATATGTTTTCTTCATAATTTTTTTAACTTTTTTATGAGAAAATATTAAAATTAGTTTATTATATATTTATAAATTTTATTTCATATATTTATATATTATTTTATAGTTCTCCTAGAAAATTTATCTTATAGTTAAACATTAAAATTTTTTTAAAAAGTTTTATTTTTCAATGAATAATAATGATATCGATTTTTTAGTTTAATATATTTTATTATATTTTATTTAAAATGTTAAATTAATTCTTTTATTTTTTAAAAAACACAAATATAACTTTTTTATTTAAAATAACCATTTCATTTATTTTTTAATTAATTTTTTTCGAAAAAAAATTTATAAAAAATCGTTATTTCAAAAGATTATTTTTTCAAAAAAAATCATTGATTTTTTTCATTTTAATTATATTTTTATACATTTATATTTTGAATATTTATAATTTTATTACATATTTGGAATTAGTAGATTTCTATTCAGTAAATAGTTATCATTTAATATTTAAAATGTAAAAAGTACCTTTTAAATTTTTAGTTTCTAGGGTAAAAGCTAAAATGAGTAGTTAGTTTTAAAAATAAAATTATGAGGAAACGGGAATGATGATAACACATGGATTTTTAGTATTGGATGAATAAATATAATCAATAATCCTTCAAAATTCAAGAATATTCCAAATTGTTTCCACATATATGTGAATATTACCTTAAGAATGTTTTATTCTAAAAAAGTAATAACTGTTACACTCTTATTATTAATAACTAAAATATATTTATCATTGGGTTAAATAAAAGATATGATCATTTATAAATATTAATTTAAAATAATAAAATATTTATATAAATAAAGGTAATTTAATATAAATTTTGATGAATGTTATAAGTATAATATTCTCATTCAATTTTGTAATCCATTAATGATTAAATTATTGGAGAAATATAAAAATTTAAAATAAAATAATAAAAGCATTATAAATTAAAATAATTATTTATATATTTTTTTTAATAAATAACATTTTATTCATTCAATAAACTACTAAATTCAAATTTAATTTACAGTATTGATGTTGTCAAAGACCTTGTAAATGAATAGTTCCAAAATTGATAATAAATATATTTCAATAAAATTAAAATGTATAAATAATATAAAATTATGAAAAATAAATAATTTGGATAATACCACTTTCTATTGTTTATTTAAATATCCCTTGTCTATTTGGGGGTTTTATGAAAATCATTGATAAAAATGTTTACCCTAAATATTAAAAAAATTATTTAATGGTAATTATAAAAAAGGGTTAAAAGGTGATAAAATGATAATATTGAAAATTTGATCCAAAATGATCAATTTTTAGATGATATTTGCTTATTCATATCATATATTCAAATATTACAACATTAGAGTCATTTAAGAGACTAAAAAAATTATATTTAATGAATATTGTTTTATTAATTATGAGATTTGTTGTTCCCACTATTATAAATGGCTATCTATTCATATCATTTAATAACAGTTACAAATCCTCTTTTTCACCATACACTTCCCATACTCCATCCTAAAATCTATCACCTTATTTGATAGACCATTTTTTGGATAGATACCAATTGTCACTGCCTAAAGATGTAATGAAAATTAGGATATAAGAAAAAGTAGTATTATTATTAGTCAATATTGTGTGTTCCATATCTTTATCAACATCCTTAAAAAATAATACAAACATTATGATATAATAAAATTAGTTTCCACATAATGTTATGTTATTATCATAAATAAATAATGAAAATAAATCATATCTTCTATGAAATGGGAAACGAAATCATTATTAATGTGTAAGGTAGACTAAATTCTTGTGAACCAATGTAATTCTATTTCCATCACCACTTATCACATATGGATATAATTAGATTTTATATAGATATATAATATTAATTACATTCATATAATTTCAAATATATAATCCAAAAACAATTTTTTTACCTTTCCTTTAATTGACAAATCTATTTTCTTTTATGAATTCATGTAGACTACCACCTTCACAAAGTGATGCGATGATTTTTTCATCACCACATAACCTAGATGATAAATAGATGTGTATTTAAAGATATAATGGGATATTCATTGAAATATAGAAATTTTTATCAGGCATATATATTACCAATCATTTCAATGATTATAAAATTCATCATTTTTTCATAACCATATTTAATATCATTTTTTAAATGTGAATCTAGTTTTTTTTAATATTATCAAGATTATTATTCTCGATATCATTTTATGGTGATCCCTTTTGAAATAAACTATATACCAAGTCGATATTAATATTATGAACCAAACAACCCCAAAACACAGAATGTGGAACTATCTAAAAAATTAAAGAAATATTTGGTCTTTATAAATATCCAAGAACATTTGTAAGGATAAGTTATTAATATATTAAATGTTTCGTATGATATTTAATAATTAATAAGATTCTTCTATACATATATTGAAGTAAATATATATAATTTATTGACTAAATGTAAGTGATTTCATTTTAATTTCATGTCATTAAGGAATATTTTTATTTCTCCCAATTACATGTATATGGTTAACATTATGCACCTCAAAAATGTAATATCATTATCCCAACCAAATTTGGGTCGAAATGTGAATTATGTAATGAATTGGGATTTGAATTGAATGAATTCACGTTCTAAATGGTTTCTTTATTCAACTTCTTCGATTTGGGTTATATCTATTTTTCGTTTACTATGTTATTCAATGATTATGTATGAATTGAATTTTTTTCTTAATAAATAATTATATATTATTTTTGGGGATTTATAATTGTAAAACATTATAATATTACTAATTAATTTTCAATAAGATGATATGATATTATTAAATGTTATTTATGAAAATTTATATTTTTTTGGACATATATTTAATTTATGAACCTAATTTCATTTATGAGGTTCTTTTATTGACTATTTGAAATAATATATTTTGTATAAAATTATGTCAATAAAATTTAACAATTCATTTATCATTATTATTTCATAGTATAATGATTGATGAGTTACCAATGTCAAAAATTAATTATATTGTATTATTTTATCTTTTGATTATTTCATTATTTTCATGGTTCCAAATGAAAAATAATATTTACTTATGTTATTCAAAAACATATATTTTATTCAGTCATGCTTTTAAATGTGGATATCATTTTTAACTCTAGTATCTTCCTCTTCAATATTATATTTTTTTTATTTGAATTCTAAAATTTTATATTATAAAAAAATTATTTCATATAGTTATTTTAATTATACATTTATTAACATATTATATCATTTTTTAAAATGTACATTTCATAATTTTTATTCAAATAGTTGACTTATGACTTCATCTTCAAATTATTGGAATTGAATATTAATCTTTGACATTTAAAAAATGAATATATATTCCCTCTATCATAAAAATAATTTTTTTATGGTTCCATTATATTTTTCTAGTGTTATTTTAAATTAATTTTTTTCAAAATATTTTTTTTATTTTTATTTTTAATATTTTTTTCCCTGTGGAACATATATTATCATGATGATGATTTTTATTCTGATTATAATTCAATTTGAACTCATCAATTCCAATATCTATTGTTATTACATTTTTTTAATTGAGGATATTTTGTAATGATATTCTTTTTATTCTGTATCATGATGAATTACTATTATTATTTAAACTATTTTTTTAGAAAATGTTTCTTTTTTATTGATCAATTTTGTTATCAATGGAATGATCTATTTTAAAATATATAGTGATTATGAAATATAAAAAATTTGTAAGATTTATTTTATTGGTGACTTCCCTTAATAGATTTCATGAAAACCCAATAATTCAATCAATATGGATGACTCATTTTTTAATAATTATATTTTTAAAATAAGATAATATATTGATATAAAAATGTTTTTATCTGGATAAAAATATTTTTTAATGGGATTTATTTATTATATGGACATTGTAAATGTTTCATGAATTATTAAACCCCATTATAGTTCATGGGTGAGCTTGATACATCTTATATAAATGGTTGAACCACATTTGACCTCATAGGTGAGCCCATTATAGGGTTTATGAGGTGTGTATCTAGATATAACTAGATTAAAATGGGTAATGATTATGTTATATTGATGTTTATATTAGATGTCAATTATATTGATATTGTAATTATATGGTTTTTATATGTGTAATATGATGATGATGCACCACGTTACTGACACATTATTATTTATAATAATTATGGGTAACAACATTTTCCATGGATTAGGGTTGATGTCATGTTTCCCATGATAATGGGTTCTTATTAATATTGTAATTTGGTGAATATTTGTTCCATATTTGATGATTTATGATCAATGTATTTAGGGAATGATTTTTCATATGATATATTTATACATAATGAATGTGAATTCAAGAATGTATTATTATCTTACTGTTACTAATGCCATTCAAGTGATAATTCTTATTTTTACAATTAAATTGTTCTTATGATCACCCTTCTTAAGACTTATTTTCTCTAGGTTATGAATAATGAAGAGAAAAAAAAATTCTATTGAAATGTTTCATTTTTGTATCATATAATGGGACAATTTGATGAATAAATTATTGAATATAATATGCATTGTATATTGGGATAAATAATTATTGTTGAATGATTTTTTTTTGTTTTTTTTCATCCAAATTCTCTATTAATATAATCATAAAATAACCACTAGTATGGTTGTGATCAAATATTTCCATTTAACAAATCAAGGACATTATTGAAAAATTTTCTTCACATTTATCATTATCAATTACAAAATGTAAAAATTAATTTTTTAGGTATGTATTTAGATGTGTTGATTGGGGGATCATATATAAGGTATAAGAAAATGGTATTGAATACATTAGATATGATTTTGTTCATCTGAACATAACTAAAAAGTAATAGTTACCATAATTGTATTATACATTTAATGTTTATCCAAGGAATAATTTCATAGAAACACGTTGTGAGGTTTTAGGTTATAGAATTTAAGGTGTCCAATTATATTTTTAGAGACATTTTTTGGTTCATGTTTCTGTAACCCTTAAGGTTAAATATATTATTTTTTTGGTAATATACATTTAAATATTGTTGACATAAATGTTTTTGGATAATTATAACCATATTTAGTTCTGTGATCATTCTTTCTATAGATATTTTGCGTTATAATAACTTTAGAAGTATATTTTTTCAAATTTAATAATAAGAATTGAGGGTGATTTTCTAATTATATATTTTTTTATTTTTTAAAATATAATCTCTGTAATTTGGGGTGAGATTATTTGATATTTTTTTATTTTAATTTTGGAGTCAGTGTTGATTTATATTATCATAGAATATATTATAATTACCTGGGTTTTTTATTCATGTTATTGTTTGATATGATTAAAATATCATGGAAAATAGTTTATATAGATTTCTATAATGATATGTTAATAATGGTTGGTGTTATTTGTAAATATTTTTAACACTGAGGAATATGTTTTTACATCATTTTGTTTATTTGAATAATATTTAGGATAATTTTTAATAATTACATGATAGTTTTTTGTTCAATGAATAAGTTTGATACGTGGTTTTACTATATGTCATTATAGATTAATTTTCTATATATTTATTTAATGTATAATTAATTTATAGAAGATTCCTATCCAATTCATTAAATTTTGGAATAGGATAATGTCTAAATAAAGAGTGTATTATTTTCCTCTTACATTTGAATACTTTTTTTTTACTTTTTTGGAATGAAAAAATCACCCCAAAGACTGATTGTTTTTAGAAACGGAGGAGATTATGGTGGAAATTTTTTAATGGGTGAAATTTCATGTTTCATGTTAATATACTTCCTTATGCTATTATTTTAAATGGTAAGGGAATACTAAATTCGGGGAAGATGATATTAAATTAAAAAAATTATCATATTGAAATCTCTTCATGTGAATTAAATGTTTTTTACAATGCATTGGTTTGTGGTTTTGTAGTAATTAACTTAATCGTGATTGTTCATGTTATTTTGATGAATGAAATCATTCACTGGAAATAATTATTTTGATATTATTATTCTCTTCCGTATCATTATTTTCACTTATAACAAATATTTTTCTTTTAGGAAACCTCAAAATTTTTATTCTAAATATTTTATTTTTTGCAACTATAATAAAAACGACATTTATCAACAATTGAAGGGTTTTTACAAAAACATCATTCAAACATTAACAAAAATTACAATTTAATTAGAAAAATTTATATGATCATTTATAATTAATAACAGCTAATATAGAAATAATATATTATTAAAATACTATTTAATTAAATAATCCATAAATTCATCAAATTATATGTCTTAAATAAAAAAATTATTTGGCTTTATATTTTATTAAAAAACAAATATAATAAAATAAAGATATATTATTTATACAAAAATAATGAATATTATCATTATTATAGGGTCTTGTTACATAACCCCTTTTAATATCCTCATAAAACATAAGGGTTTGGTGTACGATGGTGATAGACTCTTGGGGTGGCTTGTATAACATCTCCTGGGTGGTAATATCGATTAACATCCACTTCTCCAGTAGGCGGTTCTGTTCATTCCTAATGTGTTGAAGCTCGACATGTGATTGGTCAAGAATGAAGCCGAGTGATGCTACATCCTTTTCAAGCTCTAAAAAATGTGCTTCGTTGGGAGCAATTCTATGGGATGAGATCATCTCTTCCTTTGTCTTAGAAAAATTGTATTTGTTAAAACCCTATATATATATACTAGTCATGTTATCACTATTCAACGGCCATATTGGTCATGGTAACAATTCATAACTGTATTTTAAAAATCCAAAAACATAAATAATAGGAAGAGGATATGACTTATAAAAAATTACTCATAATAAGATATTTAATTATATTAAGAGGAATTTACATTAATAAATCTTTTGGTCATTACAGGAAAACTCTTCAGGTCTCCCTCAGATAGGTGAGATAGATTCACTACATCATAATTCATCGGGAATATAATGATATAAACCATTGAATTAATCTCACATGTAATTCCATCCAAAAAGTATTTATGTATAGTTTCATAATTTCTTACCAGTGAGGGAAGAAATAACTGTAAATATTTGAACCAACTAGTATAGTCCAAAAATGACATGCTTTCCTAGGTCAATCACATATACCCGTAATCAATTTATAATATCAGTGTATCTAGTTTAATGTGTTACATTATATTATATGGAATGTATATATATACCATTATATCCATTACTCATTCAATGCTTGAATAAAATAGTAGTACTTTACATATGTTCATATCATATATGCATATAACTGGACAATATTCTATAGTGGTGTCCCATAATGTTCATTGATTTTCTTGATGTACACAATCTATAAATAATATTCCTATAGACCACTATCTCTGGTTATCATTGGAGGGTGATGTAACTAGAAATAATATATCAAATAAAAATTACACTTCAATATCCACTAACAGTTCCAACACATGAACTATATATTGTGAGAAGTGATATATGAAATCATTAATTCTTTTACTACACATAAAACTATCATAAAATTTTATTAAATTTTCAGAGGAATATTTATAGAAATTTAATAGTGAACAATGCATAACATATATTGATATTTCATCATATTTGATGATTTTTCGGAACGATACAAAAATGTTTTTTCATGGATAGTAATAATTTAGATTCTTTGGAAACATGGAATTATAGTAATCTATCATTGTGAAAGATCGTCAAAAAGCCCCTTAAATATTTTAGGCTTTTGTACTCATACATAAAGCCGTCGTTCATAATCAGGGGAAAGGAAACATTAGAAATGGGTGACATTATTTTCTTGGTATGTATAAATAAGGCGCATGTCTCGACATAACATGAGAACATGGGTATGAGAATATGTTTATATAATTAGAAGGTCATACCCAACATATCACGGATAATAATCAAGAGTCATGGATTATATATTGATAGTTCATTATATAGGATTCCTTAAATATTATGTTAGAAAAATCCATGATGGAAAACAATTAGAATATGATATGGAATTGGGCAAAAACATCAACATGTAATATCATTCCCTATAACTGTAACACCCAAACCCCAATATCCTATAGCCGATGCATCATGTTATTACCGTGGCATGATTACATGAAATCAAATCCCAATGTACGGAAGTCACTTATATAATAATTTCAATACACATTTAGATCAAATTTTTACCCATAACCATTGAATTTAACACTTACTTAACCCTTTCAATATTACCATTACAACATGTTTTTTTTCTCTATAAAGATTAATATATTTACTATTGAAAAACAATTAAATAATAAATGAATCGTGAAGTTTTTCTGAAACATTATCCCTATAAATTGGATGAAGATTATATTTTAGTAATATAATATAATTTAATAAAATATTATTTATTTTAAAATATCAGTACTATCAATTTGAAAGTATTTATTTATTGACTTTTAAAAAATATCAATACAATATATAATCTAAAAAACCATTAATAAATCATTTATATTTATAGGGAATCAAGAAACGGCATGGATGGCATTAATTATATAATATTTTAAATTTTTTCATGTTTAAAATATCGTTTATTTGATATGTACATTAATTAGTCAATTACCACATTATCATTATGAAATATATTAATTAAATTATTTATTACAAAATTATTATAATCAAAACTATCATGAATAAGCTCCCATTTTCATTTAATATTGTTATATGTATTCTTAATAACCATATATTAAAAATTCAATACTTTCTAAATAGAAGAATGTGACATATTGGACTTCCCTTAGAATAAAATACTATGAAAACCACAAAGTCATCCAAGTCCCACAAAGAGGCCATTAAATCATCCCAATCATAATTATGGTAAAAAATAACTCATACAATCAAATATTTTACGTATGAGTGTAATTTTATAAATCATATAATATTAATTTCACTCATAATAATATGATTTATACTTAATTTATTTCATTAAAAAAATAAAAATGTTAATATCCGTATTACCAAAAATTAAAAGGAAGATATGCACAAAATTTGGACCCACTAATTACAAATATGGAATATATATTTTAAAATTAAAAATATAGTAGTTTGCGTAATTAATTTCAAAATAATCTGATTGAAAAAAATCTAAAAATAGTTTAAATGTGAAAACATCGAAAATATGGAAATGTTTTTAAGTCAAATATCAATGTTAAATTGATTCCAATTATGTATATTATATTTAAAGAATATATATATATATAGATATATTTATTTATATAATTATAAATCCAAACCAATTATAAATATAATTTATCATTATAATTTATTTATATGGAAACATGTTTTTTCAACTAAAATACTATATTTTATAAATATTTACAAAAAAAATTTAATTATCAAAAAAACAAATAAAAATATTAAAAAATATTACAATACTATATTACTAATTATGATGGGGAGTTTATATTTTAAAATATCATATATATAAGTGTCAGAAATTGTATTTAAAATATGTTATCCATTAAATGGTTTTAAAACTAAATTTTCAAAATAAATGTTTCTATGTGTAATTATTGGATTGTTCTTATCATATTCCCATTAAATCTATAATATTAATGTGAAAATTGAGTTTTTAAATATATATTAAATTAATATGACACGAGAATATTAATTAACAAAATTTATTAATATAAAAATAATTTTATTCCAAAAAAATAGATCATTATAAAAAAATCTTTTATATATATGTGGATGTTATATTTATTTTATATGCATTTATGATAAATGAAAAGAACCATATGTTTTTATAAGATAATTAATAAATTAAATAACATAAAAATTATAATGTACTTGTTACATCTTACTATATCAGATAATAATATTTTAATAATATATATCTGTCTAATTAATCATAGACATGCATGCAATAGAATACAACTCAGTGTTGTGCGTATAAAAAGTTTAACATGAATTTTTTAAAAAGTAATATATCTAAAAAATTTCATTTATTTAAATGATAATATTGTAATGGCACGTGGTGTTACATTCTCTCCACCTTTATGAAATTATTTCCTCCGAATTTTATTAGGGTCTCAATAGTCTATGGTTTGATATTTAAAAATAAGCAATTATTGAAAAACCCACATGATAAATATGTTAATAACATATATAATAAATAATTTGTAAAATAAAATGGTATGCCTACAACAAAACAAGTCTCTCAAATATGTGAAAATTAGTGAAAAAATGGAAGTTGAAAAAGAATATAAACACCATGTTCTGATAAAGAGTGATAATGAACATGTTCGACTGAATATTGATGACCGCAAAGAATTAAAACTAAATTATGATGATAGGGATTGATATCTTAATAATTATTAATAAAGGGAATAAAAATTTTAAGAACATTTTCCTAGAGTTAGAAAACAATTTCACTCACTAAGGATATAAGTAAATATAAATACATGAGATGTTTTAATTAGAAAAATATAATCCAAATGCATTCAACTATATATACATATTTTATAAATACAAGTTTTATCACATGGTTATGTATTAAAATAATCATTAAAACCACATCCAAATTTAAATTAATATAATTTCATAAATGTTTAACCTTTTGACCATTCAATTTTTTCATCAAAAACATCAAAATATGCTCAAAGGTAGTTAGTTTTATATATTTTACATTATTCATATCATTAATTTCTATATTCAACATACTTATCTCAAAATAAAGAAAATATAAAGGATTTCATTTCACTCAACTATGTGTTTTCCAAATAAAATCTAATATTAATAGAATAACTTTCTTTTATTATCGGTACAAATAAATAAAATCTTTTATATACATCATTAAAAAGAACTAGATTATAATCCATATACATTCTATAATATATATTAAAAAGATATCATCAATAAAAACATTTACAAAAAAAATCATAAATCAAAATAATGATTTTCATTAATCATTTTATATCAATGTTGTTAATCAAATATTCTTGACATTAATACTTTATCTTCTTTGGAATTATTTTCACAAGGTGCTTGGGGATTGTTTTTCATAGTGGACCATCATCATTCAATTTTAAAATTGAATAAAATCATTTTTCTTCTTCCATATATATAATTTTTCATAGAAACACTTTTTATGGTCCTATAAAAAATTCACAATAATTAAATCATTTACTAGGTTGACTCTTTCTATGGTAGTCACTTGTGGGAAAATCCTCCCTCTCATTTGTCTAATTATCTTTTATTTCATCTTTCTTTTTAATCCGCTCATTTTTTCCTCTAGAACCAAAATAATTTTAAATTTTATTCTATATCATAATAACACATAAAAATATTTCATTGTGTGAAGAAAATTATTGAGATACCATCTTTAATCAGGTATTTGGTAGAACCCATCCAAAAAAATAATCAATCCTACATTACATATTGCATATGAAATATACACAATACCTTATTAACTTCTTAAAAGTAGATTCATACTCCAAAAAAAAATTAATCATATTATTTTATATAACAAAGGAACATTCTCTATATCGTAGAATTTTTATCTTAAGGGGAAAATTTATCGAATAATGACTTTTAAAGATTATTTATTCCAGGTGATCTATTTCTCATTCCTCAATAGTATTTTGGATTAAAGATCACCATTGATTATCATCACAATTAAGAAAATACCCTAAATTGTAACCTTTTCTTTTTCACCACATCACAACAACTTAATAATATTATCTAGATACTTAATCCATATCTCACCGTCTATTGGGTCACTACCCCCATTAAAAGATGGGGGCCTCTGTCACATATAGAATCCAACAATGGAGAATCATATTGTAGAATAGTTTTCTCTATTTTATAATAGTTATGTTTCCATAACATGGTTAATCTACCATAGTTTGGTAAAAATTATCTACATTCCAATAATAGCTATATTGGTTTCCTCGTTACAGAAATCTCTCCATTTTTGATGTGTATTGATATAATTAAATCATTTTGTTTCCATTTATAAATAATAGAATATAGTGGATTGTATAAAAAATTATGATTTTTAAACAAAAATTTATAATTCCAAATATGTTATAGCAGTCAAAATAATTTTTAGTGTTTATGCATGAAAAAGTATTTATACCTATTTTTGGGTTTACTAATGGAAAATTATACATTTTAATTTTTCATCGTTGAGTGTAATAAAGTAGTGAATAATTCTAAGGGTATCTAACAGGATTTTCAACCCAATTGCATACTAAGTAACATTTCCATGCACTTGGTTACACTCAACATAGTTCAAAATAACCTTTTTTGAATTTTTATCCCTAACAACATTATATCCAGAATATCGTCCACTTGTAGTATCCAGATAGGGATCCATTTATAAGAAGGAACTCATAATATCCACCTTTCCAAAATTCAGGTATTGTATTCTATATATATTCATAATGTCTATCATATGGATATGTTCTGTAATATATTATTTCGAAATATAATTTCAATGGTTTCTTCCAATAATTATTTGATACCATATGTAATGTGATAATCCATGAAGTCTAGAGATGGTGCATTATATTATTACATTGGAAGTAAAAAAAAATTCAAATCTTGATGGACTTATCAATTTAGTAATTTTAGAGAGCTAGATTACAGTCATGATTCCCATAATACATTTAGAATATGAATTAAATCATATCAAATGTACAAACATGGAATCCTTGAAGATCAATAAAATTATAACTATCCATATCATTTTGAAATAAAACACAATAATGGTTAGAGAAAATTCTTTGTAAGGTTATGAAAAACATAAGAAATAATGAATAATTGAGAATATACCATTATAAAAATGAGAATAAATGAAATAAAATCCATTTAATCAATAATATATGAATTAAATTTTTACATATATAATTTCATTTTTTAATCAGATGAATAAAAATAATAACTGAATTATCAAAAGTGGAAATTTTTAATTACCATAATCCACTATTCTTAGGTATATAGTATAATTATCATCAAGACCATTAACAAGATTTTATATCACATTGTGTAAAATCCTATAAAATATGAAAAAATATTTCCTCTCATGATAATACTCATTCAACGAGGGAATTATGTTTAGTAATCTACAACTCATGCCATACTAGATCAAAGCATTCATCAAATATTTAAAAATAGATATTAAAATTTTTTATAAATGATAGTTCTACATAAAAGATTAATAAAAATTATTACCATGAAGAAAATTATATTTATTATATTATATATCAATTTTTAGAATAAATACATCACTGATAAGAAATAAGTGGGGAATGAATCTTATATCTAATAGAAGGAAATGTGAGATGTTAAAATCCTTACATCAAAATTTCTTTTCGTGTTGTGTGTGTTTTAAAATCAATTGTAATGGTTTAAAGAATGTTATTAATTTATATCAAAACCCTATTTAATTTTCTGAAATCTTATATGGTTTTCTTATATTATTTTATCAATTTTTGTTAATAATTATTCATTATTTTATGTATTTTGTGTGTTAAATACCTAGTCTCTCGTGAATTTTTTGACACGTTATACATTGTTACAATTAATTAGATCATGATTTAATCATATATTGATTGTAAAAAAATATTTAAAAATGATATATATTCATTATAGATATATTTTTTAAAATAAAAAATATTTTTATAATGGAAATTAAAGGAATCGTCATTGAGACGGTAGTCCATACATAAGCATTAACACTACATTTATTTTTGTATGTATGGAAAGAATAAAAATAAAATGATATATATGTAAATTATATTTTCAGAATAATATATATTTAATATATTCCACATATTTTTATTAAAACCATACTATACACATTCCTTGCATATTATGATCGAATCAAAACTTATTGAGGAAGAAGTAGTTCACAATTCCACAAATAATGTTATCATGTTTAAAAAAAATAGAAAACATGAACTTATTTGATTTATAAAATTTAATGAAGTATGAAGTCTATATAAATATCATATATATATATTATAATTTTGTTTTATATATCAGAACCTTGATTTGTGGTAATGAAAAAATGTACGACATCATTTCACGAGGAAATCGTTCAATGTATACGAACATTAATTGAGTTACCCATTTGGTCGAATCATGAATTATTATAGGTAGAACCTTGAACATTAAAAAACATAATTATATTTAGGATTCTCATCATATAATAATGTAATAATAATAAATAAAGTGGAATAGAAACAAATAAAACCTAAGTGTATATTAAATAATGTTACCTCTCATTTCAATAATTCCTTTTAGTTTGTACGAAAATGCTTCCTTAGTTCTATTTCTAACCAATGGAATGACTCTGTGATGTAGATTGAGAATATTTTAAGGGAAATGGGAAGGGGTTTGTTAAGCTAGAATGGTCAAAGTGGTTGGAGGAATTACTGAAGGATGTTCGCGTTTATAATATAGGTAAAGGGAACATTTGGAAAATCCTCAAATATTAAATTAATATAAAATAATTTTCACTTTAAAATTGTTACCAGGAGTGGTAAATTATAATAATTTGTAGATAGAACCATAGAATCTAATCCAATAATTTTTCTACATGTTTATTTCACATTACTAATGTTATCCATTGGAATTAAACCTTAGTTAAATCCTTTAACTATTACCATAAAAACATGGATTTTTACACATCAAGGGATAACAAAGATACTATAATCTTCCTAAATAACCTTACACGAGTTAGGAATGAAATTGAGAAATTTTAAAAAATATTATTTTTTGGATGTATATATTTTTATTAATTTTATATCTTTTAATAATATATTATTTATTTTAAAATATCATTTATGGCATCTGTGATACTTTTAATTATTAAATTTTTTTAAAATATCAATACACAATGTATCATCATGAAAATAATTTATTTCAACCCTAAAATTTTTATTTAATCTTTATCATTCTTTTATGGAATTAATTGTATAAAATTAAATTTTACATTTTTTTAATAAATATTATTTGATATATCCAGTAATTAATAAATTACTAAATAATTTTTGGGAACATCCTTAATATAATTAATTAATCCCAAAAAAGAAAATTAAATTATAAGGATTAAAATAAAGAAATTATGTTTCTAATTTCTATTTATTGTTGAATATATATTCATAATAACCTTATATAAATTTTTAAATAACTATTATAAACAAGAGTGTGTCATATAGTAGATCACATTGAATGAAATACTATAAAGGTCATTCGGTCATCCAAGTGGCTCCATGAGGCCATAATATTAGACCATGATTACCTTTGGTAGACCTTACCTCATATTATAAAATCATTGAATGTTTTGTGGTATATATATAATATATAAAATTATATTTTTACCATTAATAACACTATTTACACAAAACAATGGTAATGTTAAAAAGTATTAATGTTAGTATTTATATTGAACTAAATTAACAGGATACTATTGTAATGACTAGAATTTTCTTTTATATTATTTTAAAATGTTATATTGATTATGTTTAGGAATAGAATATGGGCAACCATGCCATTCTGACGCCCATAGTTCCCGAAAAAATATTTTAAAATATATTAAATATGTTAAATAGAATGCGTGAAAAAAAATTCTAAAAAGTTGTAATAAAATATTAATTGGTGACTGGATCTGAAATATAATGGTAGCATTCAGTTCAGAATATAAGGTGTACTTCAGTGTGACATTACATTAGTCATGGTTTGTTATTTGAAGAAAATCGTCACGGGCGATGAAAGGAATAAAATTATTTAATAAAATTATTCAACTTTATTTTAACTAATGCTTGGAATAAAAATAATTCAATATATTGTTGTAGATTATATAATGAATTATTCACATAACCATATAAATGTAGGGAAACCATTGGAGAGTGTATTGAGGATTCTCTACTCATTGAACAATGATATATTGTGGATCTACAAAAAACACACCATTGATTCAAAAAATTCTTCCAACAACAACAATGATGTATCATTCAAGGATTGTGATTTATTCAAATCATATAATGGCATGTTTTTTATTTTGGGTTTTCATGTTTCATGATTTCTATGTCATAAATGGTCTTATCAATGAACAAATTGGCCCGCATATTGATCGTTATGTAGGATGAGTATTTTTGTGAGGTTTTTAATTGGATAATTATCTTTGTGATAAGATCTCTAAAATATATTTCTAATGGAAAACGTTCGATATTGACATTGAAATCAATAACAGACTATCCATCTTTATTAATTGGATCTCTTCTCCCATTGTTCAACATTTGTCTAGGGTGTTCATTATTTGGTCTACGACTCAATAAATACTGAACAATACATCATTGTGAACATGTTTCACGGAGAAAGGATATGAAATCATAGATATAGGATTGAAATTTCATGAAAGGCATGAAATGTTGGAGATGGAGTGATTCAAATGATAGAGGATACCTGAATTTTCTTTTTTCGATGTTATTTTGATCCCAAAGATGAAAAATGATTTGACATTTTTTTTTGTGAAAAAATATTTCAATAGATAAAAATGATCAATGATGGAAAGTCATGGATTATCATGTTATATTTATTTTAGTGAGAAAATATCATTGTATCAAAGGCCGATGGTTTTAGATCATACTCAACGGAAAATTTATGATTATGGAAAATTATACAGAACGCGACATTAAAACATGATCTAAATGTTGTATGGGGTCCCTTATAGGTGCTAGTGGTTTTTGTAGACATTTAAGTATCACTCTTTTTCTAATCTTTATCAAAAATCATGTGTTTATCTTCTGAAACTCGGCATATACCATTGGATGTACACACGAATGGGGTGGATTAAATAGAATAACTACAAGACATGTACTCCACTACACAGACACATGTTGGACCATGTACATGGTATGTTCCATGTACATGAACATTGGTAGAGTATACTTGATTCTTATACGGTGTGTACTACTATATATACATGGTTAATGACACAGTCAGTTTACTAGTTTTTCACCTAGGGATATGGGACACATTGTGAAACCCTTCTACATATATTTTATTATTTTGTTTATGCCATAGAGCCATTTTCCTCATTAATATAGAGATGTTTAATTAATATTCATACCAATTATCCTCTTGATGAGGTTAGTATGAAATTATTTCTTTCTTCTAAGACTATGATCCCTTAATCCTAACTTCCTTGATAATGTTGATTTAGTCCCTTATAGAAGCCCAAATTGAGATACTTTATTCATTATAATTCCCTAGGTGGAGTTCTTTTTATTGACATGAGAAACACTACAAAGGTGCAACTCCTTTAAGTAGTGGGTTAACCCAGATCATGTTTGATGGTTTCACTATATGTCCTTGGTATAGATCCTCAACTATATACCATATTCTCTACAGATCCTTCATTTTTTATTTTCCCTCTTCTTGAGGCCAGATGAAATGATTATCTCAGATGGGCGTCATCATTATTAAAAGAATCAGGAGTGTATTCCCATTGATTATTACTTTGTGGAATCATCAGTCATTAATCATGTTTTTGGTAAACTTTTGATATATATTACCTCAATACCATATGTACTTGATGAGTATATTTGGATAATTATATAATATAAGTTGTAGACACATACATGTGTTGAGATAACTATACAATCCATTCATGTATTCTTTCTAGTATTATGGTGTCCACCTAAGAAATTTTTATACTCACCCATATATGGGATTTTCATGTATGCAACGTTACTTAATTATTTGATTGGACCTTTGATAGATTCCTAGGATGAACACGATAAAATGGTGCTATGTGAGACAATAAATACCAAGGTTTGATCTTGTGTCCCTCAGACAATAGTCCCAGTACCAATACATTCATGTTAGATTTTTGTTATATACTCATTTTGGTGGGAATGTATTTGGCCCCATTTTACATTTTATACTTCATTTTGTTCTCTGGTTGTGAGATATAGTTTTATTCAGGGATTGATTTTTTAGTACATTTTACATTTCATCATGTTGTGTGCACAAAGATATGTGTGTATGTACAAGTACATAGGTAATGGCTCCCAGGATAGTGATATTCCATCTCAGTCCTAGTCACTACACCCATGCCTATTGGGGGCAGTATTGGTGAGTAATAATAAGGGACTCCCTGGGAGGGGTTGTGATATAGTGGTATTATAGTGGGATATTAGTAATATTTTAGGGTTGGGAGTTATTGAGATTGTTTTGGGGTAGAAGTGTTAATTTTTTCAATACATATTTCATGTAAGTGAATCTAGTGTGGGTGTGGAAGATGATGAATCGATACATGTGAATTATTATAACCTAATGTTCAACATTGTACATGAGAACACTAGTTGTAGGGAAGACATTTTTACATGCACAATATTGGAATGGGTTGGGTTTCTATGTCTTTTTTTGAGTCATATTACTAAATAAACTCATTGACTATAGTACAACTTTTTTACATTGATGATTCCTTGACAACGTGTACCATCTACTATTCAGAATGGTATCTATATGGATGACCCCCTATTGATGATGTATTAATACATGGAATAGTTCGGGAGATGTTACCTTCATGTGGTGTAATATCCATACCAACACCTGTTGATTAGTATTTTTTACATGTAGTACCAGTTGATGTAGTGCACATGATGAGTGTGATTCATGCTTTTTAGAGATAGTGTCCCCATAGGTTCCACAGAATGACCGACCCATATGTGGTAGGTTACTAGATTTAGGTGGCAACCAAAATTTTCTTTCTAGTGAGGACACTAACAGATCAAGTTGTGGTCACAATATAAATCATTCTCCATGGATTCAAAAGACAATTTTGGGTTTTGTTTACCTAGAAATATGATGAGATGACTATTTAATTTATGTATAATATAATCATTCAGAGAAAAAGGTGGTGGTATTTGTTTTTTTTATGTTTCCACCAGACCATTGAGGTGGTTCATGACAGGTTCAGGGATCCTGAGGATATATGAAGGGATAAAGACAGGCAGTCTAAGCATACAGAATGGTGGCTCCAAGAATTATTTGAGGTATGTTCTGTGTCTGTATAAGTTTTTCGGTAGTACTAACAGACATAAATAACAGACATTATATTCCTTCCACATATCTTGTTTCATACATAGAGATAGCGGTTGAACTATCGACATGTACCTTATTCTTAAAGACTCTTATTTGAAACGAATAAGTTATCAGACACTTATGATGGTAGGGTGGCCTTACTCATAGAGGTAATAATTTTGGTTGAGATATCATGGTATCAGCTTTCAATCCTTATGATTTCATGCATTTTTTAGACTAGACAGATCATGTTTTGATATACTATTTTAGGATAAGGGTGGGGTGTGTCTTTAGTAAGGCAGTAATGTTTTAATTTTTTTTAAAATGGATCCCATTAATCACAGTACAAACTTTAGTATAGGAGGGTTTAGATGATTACTCATCAATTCGCTAGCCTGACCCTTGGTGTAGTGGTTGTTATGAGTTTCTTGTTTCTAGTAGTAGAGGATACGTATAAGGATGTCTTCCTCAAAGACGATCCATGTTAACCATTCCATCTAGAGATATACATATACATTATAGTAAACCCTTGTAGAATACTGATACGCCAACCCAAAAATTGGATTATTCTTGTAAGGATTCACGAGCTAAGGCAGAAATTGGTGGAATTTTAGAGGATGGGGTTTGTTCGACCTAGTGTTTTATACTGGGTAGTCCCAGTTTTGTTTTCCAAGAAGGTATACATGAACAAGAGGTTGTGTTTGGACTAATGGAACTGGAATCTGTTGACCCTAATGAACTAGTATCCAGTACTAAGAATATATGAACTCTTAGAAGACATAATATTGGAATAATGCTTCTTAAAGGATGACATTTGGATAGGTTATATCCAGATATTAGTAACAGATTTTGATATAATGAATACTACATTCATAATTCACTACAGTCACTATGGGTATATGGTGATTCTTTTTTGCATGAAAAACAACACATAAGTGTTCATGGAACTCTTGAACTGGATCTCTTTAGAAAAATTCCTATTAGCCTTCAATAATGATATATCTCTGCACTCAGTGTTTGACGAGGAACTTGTGAGACACATAATGATAGTTTTGGAGGTACACTAGGAGGACGATCTGTTTTTAAATCTGTCGAAGTCTCAGTTTTAGAGATTTGATGACATCATTCAAGGACTTGTTATCTCATTTGAGGGGGTGGTAATGGACCAGACTGAGGATGAGGTGGTGTAAGCTTTGGGAGCCACATGTGATTATGATATATGTGTGAAGAATACTTATATTTATTGGATATTACATGAGATTCATAATAGATTTCTCATGAAAATAGACACTAATTAAATAGTTGACAAGGAAGGTGTAACATTTCGGTGTACAGAGATGTGTCAAAAAGATTTATTATAGTTGAAGAAGATTTTTACGAGTATTATATCTTGATATTTTTCATAGGTGCATGACAAGTATGTATTGTCCTATGATGCACAAGGAACCGAGGATAGTAATGTTTTAATGAAGAGGAAATAAGTAATTGTCAATTGTTCATCCCAATTTAGGCCAAGTGAGCAGAACATCCTGACCCACGATCTTCAGTTAAAATCGTTAGATTTCACTATGAATATGTGGTGACATTACCAGATGGGAGAGCAGTTTTCTATCTATTATAATCACACGATTATAAAGTATATATTATCGTATAAAGATATAATCATGAGTTGAGGGTGTTTTCTAGAGTTACTCTATAATTTTGATTTTGATTTTTTAAATACTCATTGTAATAGGAACATAGTATAATATTCTCTTAGTACAAGATATCGTTTTAAGTTGTTGATTGAGGAATCATTGGAGTTATCCTCACTGATGTTATACATTGTGGATGGATATGGAGCATCATAACTCATGTGTATGGTTGTCAACAATCTGCTCACACATAGATTTATGGAGAAACATATTGGGGACACTTACTATAAGTCCCTATGTGCTCATATATAGATAGGGTATGCGAATGAAAGGTATTCTAAAGGTGAGGAAAATTTCGTTATTTTCAAAGGATGAATGATTAAATCTGTAAGATTACTAGAGGATTTTCTGAGAGATTTTCATCCATACCCCTGGGTAATGGATCAAATTGTGGAAAAGTTGTTCTAGGGCCTCCAATGCCGGTTTTGGTGTCGAGACATAATGAAAATATTTTAGTGTTGGTCTCTCGATGACTTACTTGTTTGAATGTGAACAATGAGCACCGTGTTCTTGAATGTTTTTCTCACCCCCTAAATGTTCCAGAATATATGTGGGATGGTATTATCGTAATAATTTGGGACTCATTTATGCTTGTAAGCTAAATTTCATCCCTAAATAATGGCCACACTGAGTAAACCATTCATGTTTTGGAGGACATGTTGTGATCTTTCCTGTTGGAATTTTGCTGTAGTTAAGATGTTCGCTTACCACTAGTGGAGTTTAAATAAAACAACATCAACCATTACACCATTGTTATGTAAACATTGTAGGCCTTGTATGGGTGACCATGAATGTTACCAATTTGGTGGATTGGCCAAGGGGAGTAATCACTCATGGGTCCAAAGATGGCGAGATCTACAATATGGATTGTGGAGATCATCCAAGAGTGAATAAAAACTAAAATGGGCAACCAAAATTATTATGCTAACATGAAATAGAGGCCATTGGAGTTCAATTAAAGAGACCGTCTGTTTCTATGATTTTAACTTTGACATGGATTACAAAGATTTGGTTACGATGGTAAACAATATTGAAGGTTCATTTACCATTTATTGATGTTGATAATAGTTATTGAGGTGGTGATCCATTTGGATCTTGATTCATAGTCAGATCATGTTCATCAAATAGTACACATGTCGCTGATGTGCAGGTACGTAAATGACCAATAACACGTCATCGACTATGGTGAGATGGACATCATGGATGAAACAACCATTTTTGGGTACTAAGGTAAGATAAATGAAATATTGGAATAGATCCTTTTTCTGGGATAGATTTCTTTAATGTGTGTATGGTTGTATGACAAGAATCTTTTTCAAATCACATGTAAATGGGAGGTTATTATTTGTGCTCAGTAACCACATATTTTTTTGATCCCTTATTTTAGATTTTCGGCATGTAAATCCCCATGTTAGGGATAATATAATGTCTCAAATATTCCTTATATAATTTTTAAATATTATAGGAATCATTTTTTTAGACCATGATCTATGAGGGAATGTTATTCAAAATCCTCGTGTTCTTGAAATAATTTTTTGAGATATATTAAATGGAATGGATTTGTTCATTTAGAGAAAAGTCATCATGGGCACTAAAATGCAAAAATTAATTTAATAAATTATTTTACATCATTTAGAATGACACAACTACTTAAAATAGAAAAATATATTATTATGGAGAATTTATAGAGTTATTTATAGAATCTAAGAAATTTTGGAGATATGTTGGAGATATCTTTGAAGAATCTCTCTAAGGAAAATGAAGTCGAATCATGGCTTGACGATCAATGCACATCAATTTGAATAGTTCATTCAAATCATGATGATGATGATGAATAATTTTTATATATGATCAAACAAAATCAAGGTAAGGAATGTATTTAAATTTATTCTCCTCCATGATTTTTGTGATGAAATTGGACCAATGAATAAATAGAATGGCTCGATGATTTTCCATTATATGGGAGGGGTATGTTTGTTGAGTTCTTATGAGGGAAGTCAATCTTTTTGTTTTTATTTCTTCATTATTATTCTATTATATATGGATCTAGATCAAAATGAACACCAACTAAGGTCATCACCTCTTAATTGATTTATGTTTCTTTCAAACCCTTCTTAATTCATCACAGGCAATCTTTGTTTGGCCCGCGACTCGACAATTCATGTTCAAATGAACATTGAAAAATAGTTTCATGGAATAATGATATTATATTATAGATCTATGATTATAAAAAAATTCTGTATGTGTGATGTAGAATAGTAAGTGATTCAGATGATATATTATACATGTATTCATTTTCTTCGTCGCAATTCAGTATTATTCGGTTGAAAATAAAAATTTATTATTTTATTAATTTTTTGAGTAGATCTAGAAATGGAATTCATTTTTTGATGACATAAAGGCATTGAATATATTGGATAATTAAATTTTTGGTGCAATAATCCCTGGATCGAAGGCTATAAGAGTAAATTCGTAGGTGGAGAATAATCTAGAATTATAGAAAATACCACCAAGAACATCTTGTTAACCAGATCTAAACACGATGTTGGTCCCTAATATGGTGGATATGGTTTTTGAGAGAATGATAATTATCACGTGCCATATGAACCCTATCACATGACATGTGGTCTCTCCCGGATAACTCATCATGTACCTTAGGATGTATATGGACCCGAGGTCAAGTACATGACCATCCTACATGAGTTTTACTCCAGTACACAGATTTGGGTTTTACCATGTACAAGGGTTGAGCCATTTACTGACACAATGGTATAGTACACATGATTCTTACATGGTGTTTCCTATTACAGAGAAACAATTTTGTAACATTGTCCATTTATATGGTCATGAATTGGGGTATAATAACCCATCTCTTTATTACAAACTTAAACATGATTTATTGCATAAATTTTAACTTAAGACAACTTTGAGGATCGAGAGGTAGGCTGTTTTGGGAAATTAAATATATTACATAACATCATGAGACCTAAAAATATCATCATTATTAAAAACTTATTTTACATGACCATAACATATATACATACATTGCATTGTATTTGATAACCTAAGGACATGCATAAGAAATGGGTGAGCTATAAAGCATAGTAATGGAGTAAAAAATGAATAATATGAATAATACAAGATATTTTATTATATATGAATATCAATGTAGAATAAGAGAAACATGAACATAAAGGCATGATATACCATGACTATCATAACAGGGAAATGTTGTCATAACATTTAACGTGATATTAGCATGATCTAAGGGTCATTTCACATGGACCAGGAGTAAAATATCAACGCAGATAAATTAGTATGACTAAGACATCATTGAAAATGATGTATCATGATAATAATCATTAACCAATCCATTGGACTACTATCAGGGCACACCCTTGTTAATACTTTTATTTCATAGATACGTGTGCAACATAGATCATATAACATGGATTTATTAAACATCATCATTTATTACACAAGAAATTTAATTTTTAATTAATATATGAAAATATAAAATCAATAAGTAAATGTTCATACAAGTTAATATCCTTGATAGAAAAATTAGTATTGTACTCATTGCACAATGACTTCGTCTTGGAAAATTGCGGTGCAATTTCGGCAGCATAATGACTTGAAATAAGAATTCCTAAAAATGGATGATGAGAGAGAAAGTGGTGTTTCATATTATCTAATGAAATTTAATGTAAGATGGTATCATAGATACATGCCCCCAAAATATTTAATAGAATTTTTACTCATAAAACCAAACAATATCTTGAATAAAAATGAGGAGAGATAAATTCATTATTTAATATCAGCTTGGTAAAATATGTACATCAGAGGAATTAATGAGATAGAAATAGTTCTCACATCATTCAATCATTAAGAGAGAATTATTGGGAGGTTATAAAACATACTCCAATATTTATAATTGTAATACAAATAATATAACAACTTATTGAATGTTTCCTAAAAATGAGTATGGAAGAAATTCCTTACTTTGATGTGTGACCCCAAATTATTAGGACAGGCTTGAGAGAAGATTATAAGGGTCATTGGTTGCCTTGGGAGGATTTAATAGAGATTTATATGGTATGGATGTTCTCCAAGGTTATTTTGGGTAGAGAAGGAGGTTCTGGGGTGTGTTTATATAGGGAAAGGGAAGGAATTATTTATTATATAAGTTTTTGAAAGTAAACATTTAAATAATCAAAACCAAAAACCAAACCACGGTTTTTACCCATGTTAATTTCTAAAGGGAAGTGATAAACAATATTTTATAATTCCAATGGTCGAAATTATTTATATTTTAGGTTTTATTATGTGGAGGTGAGTCACACTATCAAAGAAATCATTTTAAAAGTTAAAATGATTTAGAAGACATGGAGGATTCACTAAGGCATCATAAAATAAATCGAAAAAATATAAAATTTCATTATATTAATGTTAAAACATATATTTGGTGAAAATCAATTTTATCGTATTTTATTTTATTGATATTATTTCATTATGATGTAATAAAATAAATTATATATTTAAATGGTATTATATTTTTAACCAAACATGAATTGTCTCGGAAAATTATGAAATATGACCCTTAAAAAATTATGACATTCTGATTCCAAAAATTTGATTCATTTTCACTCAAATTTTGTTAATATTTGAATTTTTTTAAAATAAAAACTTTCATTTATTAAAAATTCAAAGGTTTGGAAAACAACCATTTTCAAAATTTAATAAAAATTTCAACTGTATTTATAAAAAGTAAAAAATAATTTATATTTAATATAAATTAATTTTTTAATAATAATATTTTATTAAAATAATATTTTATTCAAATAAGCTGTTATTTTAACGAAATAGATTTCTTAGTTGAATATTAATTAATAATAAAATTTGTTCTGTAAAAACCATTTACAAAGTAACTATAATTAAATGCATGTATATTAATTATAAAAAATGTATATAATCATAGTGCAAAGTTCATGTTACATTTCCCCTTATAACACCTACATAAGATGTAAGGGTAAGGTGTGAATTAATGACATACTCTTATGATGTCTCAGATAACATCACTTAGGTGATAATCTCTATAATCATCCACTCATATCATAGGATGTTCTGTTATAGATTAACGTGTTCAATCTCGGACTGGGATTTCTCTTAGTACAAGATATCGTTTTAAGTTGTTGATTGAGGAATCATTGGAGTTATCCTCACTGATGTTATACATTGTGGATGGATATGGAGCATCATAACTCATGTGTATGGTTGTCAACAATCTGCTCACACATAGATTTATGGAGAAACATATTGGGGACACTTACTATAAGTCCCTATGTGCTCATATATAGATAGGGTATGCGAATGAAAGGTATTCTAAAGGTTAGGAAAATTTCGTTATTTTCAAAGGATGAATGATTAAATCTTTAAGATTACTAGAGGAGTTTCTGAGAGATTTTCATCCATACCCCTGGGTCATGGATCAAATTGTGGAAAAGTTGTTCTAGGGCCTCCAATGCCGGTTTTGGTGTCGAGACATAATGAAAATATTTTAGTGTTGGTCTCTCGATGACTTACTTGTTTGAATGTGAACAATGAGCACCATGTTCTTGAATGTTTTTCTCAACCCCTAAATGTTCCAGAATATATGTGGGATGGTATTATCGTAATAATTTGGGACTCATTTATGCTTGTAAGCTAAATTTCACCCCTAAATAATGGCCACACTGAGTAAACCATTCATGTTTTGGAGGACATGTTGTGATCTTTCCTGTTGGAATTTTGCTGTAGTTAAGATGTTCTCTTACCACTAGTGGAGTTTAAATAAAACAACATCAACCATTACACCATTGTTATGTAAACATTGTAGGCCTTGTATGGGTGACCATGAATGTTACCAATTTGGTGGATTGGCCAAGGGGAGTAATCACTCATGGGTCCAAAGATGGCGAGATCTACAATATGGATTGTGGAGATCATCCAAGAGTGAATAAAAACTAAAATGGGCAACCAAAATTATTATGCTAACATGAAATAGAGGCCATTGGAGTTCAATTAAAGAGACCATATGTTTCTATGATTTTAACTTTGACATGGATTACAAAGATTTGGTTAGGATGGTAAACAATATTGAAGGTTCATTTACCATTTATTGATGTTGATAATAGTTATTGAGGTGGTGATCCATTTGGATCTTGATTCATCGTCAGATCATGTTCATCAAATAGTACACATGTCGCTGATGTGCAGGTACGTAAATGACCAATAACACGTCATCGACTATGGTGAGATGGACATCATGGATGAAACAACAATTTTTGGGTACTAAGGTAAGATAAATGAAATATTGGAATAGATCCTTTTTGTGGGATAGATTTATTTAATGTGTGTATGGTTGTATGACAAGAATATTTTTCAAATCACATGTAAATGGGAGGTTATTATTTGTGCTCAGTAACCACATATTTTTTTGATCCCTTATTTTAGATTTTCGGCATGTAAATCCCCATGTTGGGGATAATATAATGTCTCAAATATTCCTTATATAATTTTTAAATATTATAGGAATCATTTTTTTAGACCATGATCTATGAGGGCATGTTATTCAAAATCCTCGTGTTCTTGAAATAATTTTTTGAGATATATTAAATGGAATGGATTTGTTCATTTAGAGAAAAGTCATCATGGGAACTGAAATGCAAAAATTAATTTAATAAATTATTTTACATCATTTAGAATGACACAACTACTTAAAATAAAAAAATATATTATTATGGAGAATTTATAGAGTTATTTATAGAATCTAAGAAATTTTGGAGATATGTTGGAGATATCTTTGAAGAATCTCTCTATGGAAAATGAAGTCGAATCATGGCTTGACGATCAATGCACATCAATTTGAATAGTTCATTCAAATCATGATGATGATGATGAATAATTTTTATATATGATCAAACAAAATCAAGGTAAGGCATGTATTTAAATTTATTCTCCTCCATGATTTTTGTGATGAAATTGGACCAATGAATAAATAGAATGGCTCGATGATTTTCCATTATATGGGAGGGGTATGTTTGTTGAGTTCTTATGAGGGAAGTCAATCTTTTTGTTTTTATTTCTTCATTATTATTCTATTATATATGGATCTAGATCAAAATGAACACCAACTAAGGTTATCACCTCTTAATTGATTTATGTTTCTTTCAAACCCTTCTTAATTCATCACAGGCAATCTTTGTTTGGCCCGCGACTCGACAATTCATGTTCAAATGAACATTGAAAAATAGTTTCATGGAATAATGATATTATATTATAGATCTATGATTATAAAAAAATTCTGTATGTGTGATGTAGAATAGTAAGTGATTCAGATGATATATTATACATGTATTCATTTTCTTCGTCGCAATTCAGTATTATTCGGTTGAAAATAAAAATTTATTATTTTATTAATTTTTTGAGTAGATCTAGAAATGGAATTCATTTTTTGATGACATAAAGGCATTGAATATATTGGATAATTAAATTTTTGGTGCAATAATCCCTGGATCGAAGGCTATAAGAGTAAATTCGTAGGTGGAGAATAATCTAGAATTATAGAAAATACCACCAAGAACATCTTGTTAACCAGATCTAAACACGATGTTGGTCCCTAATATGGTGGATATGGTTTTTGAGATAATGATAATTATCACGTGCCATATGAACCCTATCACATGACATGTGGTCTCTCCCGGATAACTCATCATGTACCTTAGGATGTATATGGACCCGAGGTCAAGTACATGACCATCCTACATGAGTTTTACTCCAGTACACAGATTTGGGTTTTACCATGTACAAGGGTTGAGCCATTTACTGACACAATGGTATAGTACACATGATTCTTACATGGTGTTTCCTATTACAGAGAAACAATTTTGTAACATTGTCCATTTATATGGTCATGAATTGGGGTATAATAACCCATCTCTTTATTACAAACTTAAACATGATTTATTGCATAAATTTTAACTTAAGACAACTTTGAGGATCGAGAGGTAGGCTGTTTTGGGAAATTAAATATATTACATAACATCATGAGACCTAAAAATATCATCATTATTAAAAACTTATTTTACATGACCATAACATATATACATACATTGCATTGTATTTGATAACCTAAGGACATGCATAAGAAATGGGTGAGCTATAAAGCATAGTAATGGAGTAAAAAAGGAATAATATGAATAATACAAGATATTTTATTATATATGAATATCAATGTAGAATAAGAGAAACATGAACATAAAGGCATGATATACCATGACTATCATAACAGGGAAATGTTGTCATAACATTTAACGTGATATTAGCATGATCTAAGGGTCATTTCACATGGACCAGGAGTAAAATATCAACGCAGATAAATTAGTATGACTAAGACATCATTGAAAATGATGTATCATGATAATAATCATTAACCAATCCATTGGACTACTATCAGGGCACACCCTTGTTAATACTTTTATTTCATAAATACATGTGCAACATAGATCATATAACATGGATTTATTAAACATCATCATTTATTACACAAGAAATTTAATTTTTAATTAATATATGAAAATATAAAATCAATAAGTAAATGTTCATACAAGTTAATATCCTTGATAGAAAAATTAGTATTGTACTCATTGCACAATGACTTCGTCTTGGAAAATTGCGGTGCAATTTCGGCAGCATAATGACTTGAAATAAGAATTCTTAAAAATGGCTGATGAGAGAGAAAGTGGTGTTTCATATTATCTAATGAAATTTATTGTATGATGGTATCATAGATACATGCCCCCAAAATATTTAATAGAATTTTTACTCATAAAACCAAACAATATCTTGAATAAAAATGAGGAGAGATAAATTCATTATTTAATATCAGCTTGGTAAAATATGTACATCAGAGGAATTAATGAGATAGAAATAGTTCTCACATCATTCAATCATTAAGAGGGAATTATTGGGAGGTTATAAAACATACTCCAATATTTATAATTGTAATACAAATAATATAACAACTTATTGAATGTTTCCTAAAAATGAGTATGGAAGAAATTCCTTACTTTGATGTGTGACCCCAAATTATTAGGACAGGCTTGAGAGAAGATTATAAGGGTCATTGGTTGCCTTGGGAGGATTTAATAGAGATTTATATGGTATGGATGTTCTCCAAGGTTATTTTGGGTAGAGAAGGAGGTTCTGGGGTGTGTTTATATAGGGAAAGGGAAGGAATTATTTATTATATAAGTTTTTGAAAGTAAACATTTAAATAATCAAAACCAAAAACCAAACCACGGTTTTTACCCATGTTCATTTCTAAAGGGAAGTGAAAAACAATATTTTATAATTCCAATGGTCGAAATTCTTTATATTTTAGGTTTTATTATGTGGAGGTGAGTCACACTATCAAAGAAATCATTTTAAAAGTTAAAATGATTTAGAAGACATGGAGGATTCACTAAGGCATCATAAAATAAATCGAAAAAATATAAAATTTCATTATATTAATGTTAAAACATATATTTGGTGAAAATCAATTTTATCGTATTTTATTTTATTGATATTATTTCATTATGATGTAATAAAATAAATTATATATTTAAATGGTATTATATTTTTAACCAAACATGAATTGTCTCGGAAAATTATGAAATATGACCCTTAAAAAATTATGACATTCTGATTCCAAAAATTTGATTCATTTTCACTCAAATTTTCTTAATATTTGAATTTTTTTAAAATAAAAACTTGCATTTATTAAAAATTCAAAGGTTTGGAAAAAAAACCATTTTCAAAATTTAATAAAAATTTCAACTGTATTTATAAAAAGTAAAAAATAATTTATATTTAATATAAATTAATTTTTTAATAATAATATTTTATTAAAATAATATTTTATTCAAATAAGCTGTTAATTTAACGAAATAGATTTCTTAGTTGAATATTAATTAATAATAAAATTTGTTCTGTAAAAACCATTTACAATGTAACTATAATTAAATGCATGTATATTAATTATAAAAAATGTATATAATCATAGTGCAATGTTCATGTTACATTTCCCCTTATAACACCTACATAAGATGTAAGGGTAAGGTGTGAATTGATGACATACTCTTATGATGTCTCAGATAACATCACTTAGGTGATAATCTCTATAATCATCCACTTATATCATAGGATGTTCTGTTATAGATTAATGTGTTCAATCTCGGACTGGGATTTCTCTATAATGATGCCCAATAATGCAACCTCATTTTCGAGCTCCATCAAATGTGCTTCATATGGGGAAATTCTTCTATATTAGGTCAATGGTTCCTTTGTCTAAAAATTTTGGATTTGTTGAAGCCATATATTTACACTAATCAGGCCGTCACTGTTCAATGACTATATTATAAATAATAACAATTCATAATGGCATTTGAAAATTCAAAAATAAAAATCCAAAGAAGTGATTATTTTATAGAACCATTTTACCCAATAAAATATTTAATTATATCATGAAGATTTATGATTAATAAATGTTCATGTTGTTACCATATTTTTCCCTTATGAAATTTCTCCCTAGAAATTTTCGTTTACCACACTAAATATATAAATCTAACTCTGTTTCATAGTATCCTCTGATTCACACATTGCATCTTCAAACTAGTGGTTTCACCACAAAACCTTAACAAGGGGAACTATCTTATTTTGAAGAAAATTTTCTATATGATCTAAGATATTCACCGACTTCTCTTTATAGGAAAGGTATTTATCCAATGGTACCACCTCTTGATTGAGTACATGTGATTGTTCATGTATGTACATCATAAAATGTGATACAATGAATACATCATGTACTAGGGATAGGTTCGGTGGGTCTGCTTGTCAATATACCACCACTCCAATGCGGTCATGGATCTCAAAAGTATTGATGTACATTAGTCTAATCCTTACCTTCTTCAAAAAAATAAGAACACTCTTCTATGGTGATATGCAGAGGAATACATTGTCTCTAACATCAAACTCTAGGTATCATTAATGATTATAAGAAAATATTTGTTGTCAACTCTGGGCACCTTTAATATGATACCAGATGATTTTAACCTTCTCCACCATTTCATTGACCATTTCCGAACCAAGGAGTTTTATCTCCCCAATATCATCGCAACGTGTATGTGTTCTTCTAATGATCCCATAAAGGGCATTAAAAAATCTATTTGGATGCTTTAGTGGAAGATATTATTGTAATAGAACACAATAAGAGAAATTTGTAGGTCCTATACACCTTTAATGTCCATTCAACATGCTCTCAACATTTTATCATGTTTTTGAAATTTCCTCTTAGATTGGACATCAGTTTGAGAATGATAAGACAAAATAATGTTCATCTCAGAATATATCTCATGTTAAAGAATATTCTAGAACATATAGGTGAATCATTGATCTCGATCAAATACAATAGATAGAGGTAATCCACACAGTTTTACCACTTCTCTTATATATATACCATCCAATTGATCTAATGAAAAATTCTCTCGAATTTAAATGATGTGTAAAGTATATGTAAGAAGAACCAAAACAACCCAGAAAGCATTGTTTAGTTTTATATTATTGCTGATGTCTAGTGAAAAATTCAATGGTGATGTTTTCAAATTTTAATGTTGGTTTAGGTAATGTTGGAATCATCCAATTATACTTCTTCCTCTCAGCCATCATGTGCTGACATATCAAGCTCTTTGATGCATACTCAGAAATATCATTCTTCATGTTATTCGGCCAACAATTTTCTAGAACATCTCAATACATCTTTGTGTTTTTTTGGGTTAATGGTGAAATAAAATCTATTTTTATCATCCAAACGTTATTTCATTATGTTCGGATTTGATGGAATGCGTTTTTGTGACCCAAATCTCACAATTCCTTCAACATTAAATATGAACTCTGAGTATTTCTGTTTTCTTATTGTTTCGACTTTATTTTTAATTCTCACATTCTCCTTTTTAGCATCCTTTATCCTTTGTAAACGATATGGTTGAGAAATCATTAGTGATAGGATTTCTGATTTTCCCTTATTCATGATTCCAATGACCATCTTCATAAAATCTATTAATATTGGATCCTTTTCAATTCTCATCAATGAAAAAAATGATCGGTACTTTCTACATCATGAATCTACCAACTTGTTCACTTTCCCAGGGTGGTAATGGATTTAGATATCATAGTCTTTGATCAGCTCATGACATCTTTGTTGGAGCATAATCAACTGTTTCTGTGTCAATATATACTTGTGGCTTTGGTGATCCGTATATATTTTAATCTTCTCCAAAAATAGGTAATGTCTCAAAAGATTTTATGAGAAGATTAATAAAGTGAACTCCAGATCATATGTTGGATAATTATTCTTAGGAAATATAAATTGACTTCGATTTTAGACAATTACTTCATCATTTTGCATCAACACACTAATTCGGACCTTCAACATAGCATCACTACATACCTCGAAAATTTATCGACATGTGGGTAGTGTGATCACATGGACATTGCTCAGCATGCATTTAAACTCATTGAACCTATCGTCGCAGTCATAAATAAATTAAAACATCACTCCCTTCCATGTAAGCAAGGTAAGAGGGATGGGAAATCGTGATAATTTCATAAAAAATTAGTGAAAAAATCCAGTTAACCCCATGAAGTTACATATTTCAGTTACTAATATTGGCCTCAACCATTCCTCAATTGCTGCTGTCATTGAGTGATCCACATATATCCCATTGCTTGTGATTATATGAACCAATAATAAGTCCCCCTTCTATAAGAACTGACACATGTTGAACTTTTCATTGATCCTATCCATACACAAGGTCCCTAGTATTTTTCATAGATTCTCCTCATGTTCCACCATTGTTTTGGTGTATGATATAATATTGTCTATAAAGAATACCACAAATTTGTCAATGTAATCTATAAAGACTATATTCATAAATTCTATAAAGATTTCTTGAGCTTTAGTGAGTATAAAATGCATTACTATGAATTCATAATGCCCATACCCTGTACGAAGATCAGTCTTGGGGATATCATCTTTCATCACCATTACTTGATAATATTAAAACCTGTAGATCCACCTTGGAGAAGTATTGAGACCCATGTAAATGATCAAAGAAGTCATCAGTTCATGGAATATTATACTTGTTCATTATCGTGATATTGTTGATTTCGTGATCATTTATGCAAAGGATCATTGGCCCAACCTTCTTCTTGACGAGAGGAATGGTGCACCCCATGGTAAAGCACTTGGGTGTATAAACCTTTTATATAGATTCCCCTGTAGTTTTTTTTGAGATCCTTAATTTCCACAATATCCCATCTATTGTGAGTCATTGATATTGACAAATCCTCAGGTATAAGATCAATTGAGAATTCAACATCTCTTCTTGGAGGAAGAAAATAAAATTCCTTGGGAGACACTTCAATGAATTCCATTATAATAGGATTGTATTCAAGGACAGTTTCTTCCATAGGCTCAGTCATCTGAGCATGATACACATGCTATTATTTTAGTAACATTCTCACCTGAGTTGATGGTTCTAAATAAGATTCATCATCCTCATTTCAATTATACATATTTAGGGGTCAATTCTCAATATGAAGAGTGATTTCTATCACAAAAAATTTATATTTTTCTCTATATAATGAATGCCAATCCAAGGAAAAAATTGCATCCAATTCATCCAGATGGAGTATGATGGGTTTCATGTGGAATTTAAATACAAAAATTATAAAAGGAGAGGAGTTGTTTTCAAGGGATGAAATTATTGGCCCACTTTCCATTCTCACGGATAATTCCATTATTTTTGGGGGTGTAGGGATGGTTCTACTAAACAATTGGGAAATAAAAGAATGTGTATAATTAGAATGAAAGTGTATATTTTCTATTCATAAATGAATAACTAGTGTACCTACCACCAATTAATTTTCATGGTTCACATCGGAGGTTGTTATGGAAAATGCTTGTGCTTTCGACCTGGGAGGTTGGTTGTTGCCTCTAAAAACCCTTGACATAGGGCACTTGTTTTTTTATGTTCCATGATTCCATGAAGATTAAGTAATGAGCAACGTTTTGAGGGTGAAATATAGCATTCATATCCTCTATCATAGACACAAGTTTTCTTATATGTTGTAAATGTCCCAGTTCCCTTCTCTTCCTCATCAAAATCATTTCCACATCTCCTCTAGGAAATATCCAATGTTCTTCTTCCCGCACCATCAGAAAGTGGGGTGGTGTATTTTTTTAACACCATTGGATTTTTCCATCGCACCAAAAGAATTAATGTCCACCTTATGCTTATTATCCCCATTATACACCTGAGATTCAGTGATCAACATTTTGGCCATGAGGTAACATCGATCAATTTCATTATAGCACTCGAAGTCACAGATTTATATGGATTTTTGTAGTCTAGTTGTTTCCCCACCAAAGAAGCAGTCAACCTTGAATTCGGGATAAATGATATTGCTGGAGGTGTATCATGTAAGCATTTTGAATTTTTCCTCTTACACTCTAACGAATTCGTCGTATTTTTTCATGAGGGAAAGGAAGTCACATTCTATCTTAAGTCGGGTGGTGTGAAGTAAATATTTATTGAAAACCATTTTCTAAAAATCCTTCCACTAAAACACCACGATATCCTCCTCAGGAAACATATTTTAGATCAATGACCACCAATTATTTGAATCACATTACATATGATAAGAATCTAGAAGTACATTCTGTTGTTTTGATCATTGAAGGATGGGGAAGATCATCTCAATGGAATTGATCAATTGTTTAGTGATTGAGGGATCAGATAATGTATTAAATGTAAGAGTCCATGGAATCATGAAGATCAAAATTGTGAGTTTTTATTTCATGGCAGGAGGGGGTTATAACATTTTTATTAACCAATGTTTCTATTTAAACTTTTGTTCACTATGAAAGTATTTTGATAACGTTTTTTATAACCTCTCCCATTTGATTGGAAATCTAATTTGAAATGTTATCACATTTATATGTGGATTAGTTGTTAGCTAGAGTCCCATTATTATTGGCCACATTAAAGAATAAAAATAATTATAGGGGTAACACAAAATGGGTAATCAAATGACAAAAAAAATGGATAACTTATGAATTATAATTATTTTTTTAACATATCTATGTTATCCATGACCTTCATCAAAAAATATATTCATAGGGGAATTTTTTTAATTCTAATAATAATGGTCCATACTATTCATACAATATTTCTAATGAATATACCTTGGGAGTGTCTTAATCAAGAGTCCAACAATTCCTATTTTCTTGCATCAATTTTCATTCAAGTCTTGCTCATAGCAGTATTTTTGGGTTTTACCCAATGATACATCTATGCCAGAGACTCCTATTCATACTAATATCAATATGGGGATGTATTTTATTTATAAAAAAAATACTAAATAGTCACTAAAATTAAGGTATGTTTTTACTATACTTAGTATTATCCCTAATTGATTCATGAGGGGTTTCTAATAATAATCCCAGTAACAACTAAACATTTCCTCTAATAAAAACTATAACAACTCGCCCGTTTATTTCTCATATAAACATGACTTATTAAATAAAAATGCATGTAAAAAACTTTATGGATCTAGATGTCTAGTTTATTTGGAAATTAGTAACATTAAATAAAAACTTTGAACATCAAACCCCATATCGTTATTGAAAACTTCTTCTAAATGACCACAAAATTCCTTCGTACATAGCATTTAATTGGATAACCTAAGGACATTCATAAGAAAAGGGTGAGAAATAAAGACTTGTATGGGAGTAAACAATTAATAACATGAATAATATACTATATGTTAGTTAATGGGAATATAAATGGGGCATAAGAGTATAATTTACATAACAGAATGATATAGAATGTTTATCATAACATGAGAACGTGGAATCAACATTTAACATGATATTAGCTTGATCCCAATCTCATTTCACATGGAGAACGGGTAAACAATCATTTCACTTGAATTATCATTATTAATACCTCATTACACATTAAGTATCATTATTCGAATATTTCCCCAATGAATTTGATATCTATTAGTGCACACACATTTTTTAATTATTTTCTTCCATGCATAAGTGTGCACATGGATCATATAACATAGATTCATTAAACATCATAATTTATTACACCATAAAGGAATGTTAAATTATTATATGTAAATATATAATAAATTAGTAATTGTGCATAAATTTTAATTCTATTGATTGAGTAATAGGCATGGTAATCACTACAAAAAGTCTTTACCTTGGAAAATCACGGTGCAATTTAGGCAGTATAATGTCGTGACATAAAAATTCAAAAAAATTGTTCATGAGAGAGAAACGGGGTTATCATCATATTAAAAAGAAAAAACAGTAATTGGGTTATATATACAAATTTCCTAAAATGATTAATGTACTTTTGACTCATTATATAAATGAATTGCTTGAATGTAAATGAGAAGAGAGAATGTCCCTACCAAATTTCGGCATGGTAACAGGTGTACATGGGAGGAATTAGTTTGAAAGAACGATGTATATCACCAATAAAAAATAATAAGTGTAGTATGAGGGAGGTAAAAAATATTATATTAAAATTTTTAATTGATACAAAATGGTATATAACATAATGAAATTTTGGGAAAATGGGAAAGGTAGAAATCCCTTACCTGGATGTGTGATTCAAAATGCTTAACAGAGGTTTGAGAGAGGATTAATTATAGTAAGTGGAGCCCTGGGGGGATTTTATAGAGAGTTGGGTAGTTTAGGGACATGATACAAGGATTTTGAGTGAAAAATTGTGGGATATTTGGAGGTTTACATTGGAAAATTGAAGGAATTCTATATTATTTAGGTTTTGGAAACTACACATTAAACTAATCAAAACCACAATGTAAACCATTGTTTGTCCAATGGTTTCTAACAATGGTGAGTGGGAAATAATATTTTACATGTCCAATGGCATAACATCTAAAAATATTGGGCTTTAATGGGTGGAGGTGAGTCACACTCTCAAGGAAATCATTGTAAATGATATAATCTTTTATAAGTCATAGAGGCCCCACTATGGCACTATAAAATTAATCAAAAAAATCTAATCACATAATTTAAAATTTAAAACATAAATTGGTAGAAAATAAATTTTATAGAATTTCATTACATAAATGTTGGGTCATTGTGATGTCATAAAAAATTATATATTTGAACTAAATTTATTTTTTACCCAAAAATTAAACTCTCTCAGAAAATTATGAAAAATTAACCATTGGAAAATTATGATGTCCGGATTCCAAAAAATAATATTAATTTTATCAAAATATTATTATAAATTAGAATAATTTTCACTATTAAAATACAAGTAGTCATTTATTGAAAACTCATGTGTTTTGAAAGAAACAGTTTTTAAAACATAATAAAAATTTCAATTATATTCATAAATATTATATTATCAATTATATTTAATATAATGTAATTTAGTAATAATAATATTTTGTTAAAATATTATTTATATCCCAAAATCCATTAATTCAAAAATAATTATATTTCTTAATATAATATTAACTAAAAATAATACTTGTTCTTTAAAAACAATTTTCAAAGTTACAATCATGAAATGAATGTATATTATTTATACAAATATAATTTAAATAATCATTTTATAATGTTATTATTACATAACATCTTATAACACCCACATAAGACATATGGTTAAGGTATTCGATGGTAATAGACTGTTGGGGTGGCTCGGAAAAAATTGGTCATGTGGTAATATCTATCAACTTCCACTTCTCCCATTAGAGGATCCATTCAATATTAATGCGTGGAATCTCAGACTGGGAATGGTGAATAAAAAATCCTAGCGATGCAAAACCATTTCTGAGCATTTATAAAGGGCCTTTGTATGGAGGAATTCTACTAGATGCGGCCATCGCTTTGTTTGTTTAAGTAGTTTGGATTTTTTAAAGCCCTATATTTATACTAATCATGTGGTCACGACTCAAAGACTGTATTGTAAATAATTACAATTGTTAAATGTATTATAAAATAAAAAAACATAAAACCAATTATGTAACACCCCAAGCTTCTACGGTACGCTTCTCTTTGAATAATGCGATAGCGTGTGTTGTACGCAACACCGAGTTCTAACAACCAATCAAACTAGCCGTTATGAATAGTAATACCTACTTTTTGAAATTATATATATTTTATATTTGAAAATGGACTTCATTTTTGGATTCGGAATATCGAATTTAGCCAAAGGTGAAATTTTGGAACATTTCGGATAACTTTCATATTTTGATGAATAGTGAAAATTACTAAGTTTTAATTAAAAACAACTTTTTTAATCAAAATAATTAATAGTGATAAATTATGAATTTGAGTGTTTTTAAAGTATATTTAGAATATATTTTTACCATTTAATATAATGTTGGTCATTGGACATAATTTTACAATTAAACCGAACATAAACGAGTGTCAATCTTTTGATAGTTATTATCTCTTAAAAACACGCTTTTTGTTTTGACAGCGGGAATTAATTTTAAATTAATTTCTGCCACTTCTGTGTTTTGAATTTAGGAAAATGGATTCCATATTTGGAATCAGGATGTTCAAATTTTGTAAATAGGTAACATTTATTTTTAGACATTTTGAATAATTACTGCGGTAAATATTTTATTTACCATGGTTAAGGGTAAATACGGTAAATAAGGGTTAACAAATAATATTATAATAATACTAAATTACCCTAAAACGTGTCTTAACCCTATTGGTTGATACATGGTCGACCATGGGAATCTTTGGGTCTATTTTGGGACCCCATGGATCCACTTGTAAGTGATAATGACACTTTATTTTAATTAAGTTAAAATGAATACAAAAATGACACAAGCATATATCTTTTAGAAAAAGAATTATTACATAGGGTTATATATATTGGATTTTAGATTATAAATATTCATTAGAAAGATAAAAAGATTTCCTACATAATGATATTTTATTTATAATTTTTAGATATTAAATAATATATTTTATTTATGACACAATGATTATGCAGTAATTACTATAATAGTGAAAAATTAAAATAATTGATATTATAATTACCCAAATAAATTTAATATGAAACTTTTAATGAATTAAACTAATTTTTTGGATAATATGATATATTAGTATTGATTTAATTGACTTTGTTCGAAGTAATCAATCTGTTATGAGTTTCACAAAAATCAACTATTGAATAGTGTCAAAATTGACATAAAAGAGTTCTTAAAACAAATATTATATTATTAATTGATATTAAATTTCTAAAAATCTAAGGTTCGGCCAAGAGACTTATATCATGATAGGTTCATCATTAATGTACCACTTGGGGGTCTCTTGGATTTATATAGTATGTTTATTAACCATATTATATAAAAATACAAAGAGACATTGTAAAAGTGAAACTAATTAACTTAGAGTTAATACTTAAAGATAAGGTTAATATAAGTACCCAAACCTATCTAAATTCTATTGGTTGAGTGGTTTTAGACCTATCCCCACCTTAACCTTTGAATAATAAGCTTTGGAGCCATTAGAAACCGAATATGAATTTATTATAAATTAATATTTCTAGCTTTTCCAAAGGTGCCCCTCACCCCTCTTATAAAAGGGCACTCCTCCTTCTCATTTCTTCACACCTTCAAAGCCTTTTGGTTCGGCCAAACTCTGCCCAAATACTCTCCCAACATCCCTCAATACAACCTAGAGGACTTATTTTGATCAGAAAGACAACTTAAAGAGCCCTTTTGATCAAATCAAAAGGAATAACCCGAAGAAGAGGTAATGATTTCACCACCCTTCTCCAAGTTCATTTCATCTTCCACTTCTTCTTACTTTGTTCTTACCATTCTAAAATAATAACTCCAGTATCTCACATATACTGTGATGTTATTATAAATATGGTACATCCATATTCAGTATTCTATCCACCCTTTGAATAACATGTCACCATACGTGCGTACGTACGGCTTACCGTCTCCACGTCGTGGTGTAATTGTTATTCAATATATTATTATTTGGATGGGTATAATAATGATGTGTAACTCATGTAAATAATAAATATAACATGTTAATGATTCTTTATATATTATATACCATCCATTTATATATTATTTTAATATCAAAAGAATGATATTGTCGCTCGTGCGTACGTACGGACTACCGTCTCCACGAACGCGATGAGATTCATTCTCCATCGTATCCATTCAAGTATAATTATCATTTGATGATTTAAAAATGATGTTTAAGGACTTGATGTCATTCTGGATATGAATAATATACAACCTATCCTTTACAAACATGTCTTACGTAACAAAACATATAAAAGAAAACAAGTAAGTTAACACCCGATATAATGATAATACTAAGATATTATTATCAAATAAATATTAAAAGATCATATATGATATCATATTAATGTATATGATTTTTGTATAATTTAATAACAATTATTTCACCATTATACAGGAGGTTAACCTACCCCAACCAAGGAAAAGTACAAGGTAAGGGTTATTTCACAATCTCATCATTATCCGAGGTTGTTTATATGTAATAATCTACTGGGATCTCTTTATCATCCACATCCATGTTTCTTAAACATTTATTTCAAAACATTTTTACTATTTACTAGAATATGAGTTAAAGTCATTTATACCCTTTTTTACTTTTATAAGTGGTTTATAAAGGAATCTTTCCGTCGTTTTCAAAACAAGGTCCCTTTTAACCTTTTCGACAGAATGAAGGTAAGAATGTTTTTTTACTTATACGGCGTGTGCGGCTATTTTCCGCCGTTATAAAATCTTCAAAGCTTCCCTTACAAGCTTATAAGAATATTTTCAAAGAAAATGTTTTATTTTATATGGATCTTAAATGATTTCAAAATAAAAGAAGATATTTCTTTAAAAAGAATTTTGATTTCATCTATGTCAACATCCTTTGATGGATTTTAAGATTATTTATGGTTGATTTATTATGATACAAAACTTCTATATTGTATTGAAGGTTTTGTGATATGTTTGACTGTGGATGTGCTATTTTTATACCATTCATAGTTTATGGTGAAAGTATTGACATTTCGTATGCTAGTTTTAATACGAATGTTTATGTTATGTTTAAACCTTTTCATATGGGAATGCATTGGACTTAATATGTGACGGGTGGAGCCCGCTATAGCTCCTCGATGCATCGGTAGGACTCATGAGACAAACTAGTGTCTTGGCACAAGGCCTTGACAAAATCTTATTTTTAGTCTTGGCACGAGGCCTTGGCTATGTGGTTATGATAGTCTGGCATTATGCATTCCAACATTATGAAAGTGGTTATTGATTTTTGCATGTGATTATTCGATTAGTAGAATATCCATGTGAGTAACTAAATGGCATTATTTCATTTTTACCTTTACCATTTTATGTTCAAGTTCAAGTTTAAAAGGCTTTTGTTTTAGTAATGCATTGCCTTAAATGTTTATTCTTATTTATGAATGTTTCCGCTATATTGTTATCCTTACTGGGCATTTGAGCTCACCCCTTTTCTATGTTTTATTTTTCCCAGGATGTGAAGAAGTAAGTTATGAATGACCTGCAGGGATTTTATGAGGGTTTAATAGTGTGGATTGTGGAATCATTATGTTTTTGTATTAGTTTTCATTTTATGATGTAATGTAAAACGTATGAATATATCTAGTGTTTCCAAGGCTACTAAACCAATCGGTCTTTCGAGATTTGATCTTTCTTGTGATCATGCCAATGTTATGTAATAATGCACCGACTCTGGGTAACTGGGGTCGGGGCGTTACAGTTGGTATCAGAGAAAGTTTAGTACAAACCTTGGAAGCTAGATTTAGATAAACTCTGATTAGAGCACATAGACCTAAGATGAACTTTGAGGATTAGTATAGAAGAACTTCCAAGAATTTTGGTATTGTTGAGATTTTGTGAGTTTTCCGAGAATTACATCCATGTCTGGATACGAGCAGGTAGAGGCGGCTCTGGCACAGATGTACCTAGGGGTAAAACCCGAAAACACCGCTTTGAGATAGACTCAAACTGGAACTGGTGCATGACAACGGGCCTTGCTTCACTCTTGGTTACGACACTCTTGCGGGATATGCTTAGGATAACTCTCATTTTCTTTACAAATCATTTTGAAGGGATTATGAGTAAATACTTCTCAAAGAAAACATTCTTATGATTATGGATTATATCCATAAATAGTTCAATTTATGTTAAGTGTTTTATAAGTATGGGATTATGTATTTTGATTCATAAACTAATCTAGTGTATGCCATTGTTTAGAAATGGCGCCCAGTAGAAGGAATGAGAACTCCAGAAATGCACATGATCCAAAGAGAAGGAAGGATCATATCTTTCATGGTCTTAAGCTAGAATTTAGAAGAGAAATAGTCTACCATGTATTATCATCATATGAAGAAATAATATCATGTGTTGATAAGATAAGTAAAGAGTTTACTGAGTCCTATGGCTTTGAAGGGAAGCAAGAGAAGAAAAGGATGGAAGAGAAAAAGATGGATAAAGGGAAGAGGGAAAAGAAGAATTTTCCCATATGTGGTAACTGTGGAAAGAAACACCCTGGAACTTTCCTGAAAGGAATGTGAGTTTGTTATAAGTGTGGAGGAAAAGGGCACAAAGTATGTGACTGCAAGGGTAAGAAAATGGTTTCAAATGTACAATGCTTCATTTGCAAGGAGTTTGGACACTATGCGAACCTATGTCCCAGTCATCAGACTATGCCGCAAATGATGTTATTGGATAATAATCAAGTTATGATACTACCACAGATGATGAGGAATGATTAGAGTTCTTATATTGATTATGTCAATTGAGTGTTATATCAACAATGTACTTGTTATAATAATTATGGAGTATATAAGGATTGTACTGCAGTACTATTTCATTAAGGACTTGAGATTGTGTAGAACAAAGAAAAATGACTCAATAGCAGGATAAATTTTTGGAAAATATATGGTTGAGAGAATGATAAACCATAATATAGTTCTGATACTGAGGTAGTGATTTTGGAATAATACATGATTGCTTTGGATAAATTACATTGGATATTCATGACTACCTTGGAACTAATTAATGATTTGTATATTCCATCATTGTTGGGGTTTAAAACATTTTTTGGATTAATGAAGTATATCCAGCATTCTATAGGGAATAAGGGAGCATGAATGTAATCAATAAGGAATATGGTAATACATGATGAAGGTATTCATAGGCTATTACAAGGTAAAAAAGTTCTATATTATGTTTACCTTCCTTATAAATGTTGGACTGTGAGTTTGGATAGAATTATTTTGGATAGTTCTTGTTTGGATTATTTTGGATTGCCATAAAAGGACAACCCGGAGGTCGGGCGGCAACCCGTCGCGTCCGGCAAGGCTGCGAGACTTGAACCCGCAACCGAAGGGCGACAAGGGTGTATCACCTACCACTGGCCCACGAGATGTCCTGGATTAAATATTGTAGTTTTTATTAAGAGATCTTGTAGATGAATTATAAATTCGTTTATTTTGGAACCCTATACAAATAGTGTAAATAGAATTTTTTACATTCTATTATCTTTTAGAGTGAAATATGAGTTTGTGGTAGAAATTTATTAATGGATAAAACTCTAATTATAATGTAAGTATATCTCCTTATGATCTTAGCCAATATCATAAATAAATTCCTCAACATTAAGAAAAGCAACTTAGAATAAAAATGTTTTCCTAGATGGTACCTTAAATCATCACTAATTTATGGCTTTGGGATTGTTGGCCTTTTCATAGCCATGTTCTCTACCACTCTCCATCAGATAATTGATGGTTAGATTTTTCTTCCATATCCATATTTTCCTACATGGAACCCTAGTATGTGTTATTTTCAGTAATATTCATACTTTCGACTCTTTATTTTAAATAGAGTCCTCACTAATTCATTTTTCGATATGGGATTTCAACTAAGATATTTTGAAACATAAAAAATGTGTTATCCTAATACCCTATGTTTTGTTGAACTGATGGTATTTCATATCATCATAGATTGATGAATTTAAGGACCTCAATTTTATACTTGTTTATGATTGATGACCTCAATCACTACCTATAAATATTTACGTTTTTCCTCCAATTATATGTCTCTAATTGCCACCATTGTTCTCCTAATCGAGATCATAATTTGGTGGTGACCCTTTCATTTCTCTTTTCCTCATATTAAGACTAAATTTTAGTAACCCAATTTCCGATGTGGGTTTTCCCACAAATATATTTTCTATTTTCAACCTTTTATTTTCGAAGAACAATTTCAAATTGTGAGGAGCCCGTCAGGATTATTGATACGAGAGAACAAGTACTGAGAAACCGGACGACGCGTCTGGTAAAAGTTTTGTGGAGAAATCATAAGATGGAAGAAGCAACGTGGGAACCCGAGGAACTTATGATAAAGAACCACCCGAGTCTTTTCATGTGATAAGTATTCCAGAAATTTCGAGGACGAAATTATTTGAAGGAGGGGAGAATGTAACACCCCAAACTTCTACGGTACGCTTCTCTTTGAATAATGCGATAGCGTGTGTTGTACGCAACACCGAGTTCTAACAACGAATCAAACTAGCCGTTATGAATAGTAATACCTACCTTTTGAAATTATATATATTTTATATTTGAAAATGGACTTCATTTTTGGATTCGGAATATCGAATTTAGCCTAAGGTGAAATTTTGGTACATTTCAGATAACTTTCATATTTTGATGAATAGTGAAAATTACTAAGTTTTAATTAAAAACAACTTTTTTAATCAAAATAATTAATAGTGATAAATTATGAATTTTAGTGGTTTTAAAGTATATTTAGAATATATTTTTACCATTTAATATAATTTTGGTCATTGGACATAATTTTACAATTAAAACGAACATAAACGAGTGTCAATCTTTTGATAGTTATTATCTCTTAAAAACACGCTTTTTGTTTTGACATCGGGAATTAATTTTAAATTAATTTCTGCCACTTCTATGTTTTGAATTTAGGAAAATGGATTCCATATTTGGAATCAGGATGTTCAAATTGTGTAAATAGGTAACTTTTATTTTTAGACATTTTGAATAATTACTGCGGTAAATATTTTATTTACCATGGTTAAGGGTAAATCCGGTAAATAAGGGTAAAAAAATAATATTATAATAATACTAAATTACCCTAAAACGTGTCTTAACCCTATTGGTTGATACATGGTCGACCATGGGAATATTTGGGTCTATTTTGGGACCCCATGGATCCACTTGTAAGTGATAATGACACTTTATTTTAATTAAGTTAAAATGAATACAAAAATGACACAAGCATATATATTTTAGAAAAACAATTGTTACATAGGGTTATATATATTGGATTTTAGATTATAAATATTCATTAGAAAGATAAAAAGAGTTACTACATAATGATATTTTATTTATAATTTTTAGACATTAGATAATATATTTTATTTATGACACAATGATGATGCAATAATTACTATAATAGTGAAAAATTAAAATAATTGATATTATAAATACCCAAATAAATATAATATGAAACTTTTAATGAATTAAACTAATTTTCCAGGATAATATGATATATTAGGATTGATTTACATGACTTTTTTCGAAGTAATCAATCTGTTATGAGTTTCACAAAAATCAACTATTGAATAGTGTCAAAATTGACATAAAAGAGTTCTTAAAACAAATATTATATTATTAATTGATATTAAATTCCTAAAAATCTAAGGTTCGTCCAAGAGACTTATATCATGATAGGTTCATCATTAATGTACCACTTGGGGGTCGCTTGGATGTATATAGTAAGTTTATTAACCATATTATATAAAAATACAAAGAGACATTGTAAAAGTGAAACTAATTAACTTAGAGTTAATACTTAAAGATAAGGTTAATATAAGTACCCAAACCTGTCTAAATTCTATTGGTTGAGTGGTTTTCGACCTATTCCCACCTTAACCTTTTAATAATAAGCTTTGGAGCCATTAGAAACCAAATATGAATTTATTATAAATTAATATTTCTAGCTTTTCCAAAGGTGCCCCTCACCCCTCTTATAAAAGGGCACTCCTCCTTCTCATTTCTTCACACCTTCAAAGCCTTTTGGTTCGGCCACACTCTGCCCAAATACTCACCCAACATCCCTCAATACAACCTAGAGGCCTTAGTTTGATCAGAAAGCCAACCTAAGGAGCCCTTTTGATCAAATCAAAAGGAAGAACCCGAAGAAGAGGTAATGATTTCACCACCCTTCTCCAAGTTCATTTCTTCTTCCACTTCTTCTTCCTTTGTTCTTACCATTCTAAAATAATAACTCCAGTATCTCACATATACTGTGATGTTATTATAAATATGGTACAACCATATTCAGTATTCTATCCACCCTTTGAATAACATGTCACCATACGTGCGTACGTACGGCTTACCGTCTCCACGTCGTGGTGTAATTGTTATTCAATATATTATTATTTGGATGGGTATAATAATGATGTGTAACTCATGTAAATAATAAATATAACATGTTAATGATTCTGTATATATGATATACCATCCATTTATATATTATTTTAATATCAAAAGAATGATATTGTCGCTCATGCGTACGTACGGACTACCGTCTCCACGAACGCGATGAGATTCATTCTCCATCGTATCCATTCAAGTATAATTATCATTTGATGATTTAAAAATGATGTTTAAGGACTTGATATCATTCTGGATATGAATAATATACAACCTATCCTTTACAAACATGTCTTACGTAACAAAACATATAAAAGAAAACAAGTAAGTTAACACCCGATATAATGATAATACTAAGATATTATTATCAAATCAATATTAAAAGATCATATATGAAATCATATTAATGTATATGATTCTTGTATAATTTAATAAGAATTATTTCACCATTATACAGGAGTTTAACCTACCCCAACCAAGGAAAAGTACAAGGTAAGGGTTATTTCACAATCTCTTCATTATCCGAGGTTGTTTATATGTAATAATCTACTGGGATCTCTTTATCATCCACATCCATGTTTCTTAAAAATGTATTTCAAATCATTTTTACTATTTACTAGAATATGAGTTAAAGTAATTTATACCCTTTTTTACTTTTATAAGTGGTTTATAAAGGAATCTTTCCGTCGTTTTCAAAACAAGGTCCCTTTTAACCTTTTCGACAGAATTAAGGTAAGAATGTTTTTTTTACTTATACGGCGGGTGCGGCTATTTTCCGCCGTTATAAAATCTTCCAAGCTTCCCTTACAAGCTTATAAGAATATTTTCAAAGAAAATGTTTTATTTTATATGGATCTTAAGTGATTTCAAAATAAAAGGAGATATTTCTTTAAAAAGAATTTTGATTTCATCTATGTCAACATCCTTTGATGGATTTTAAGATTATTTATGGTTGATTTATTATGATACAAAACTTCTATATTGCATTGAAGGTTTCGTGATATGTTTGACTGTGGATGTGCTATTTTTATACCATTCATAGTTTATGGTGAAAGTATTGACATTTCTTATGCTATTTTTAATACGAATGTTTATGTTATGTTTAAACCTTTTCATATTGGAATGCATTGGACTTAATTTTTGACGGGTGGAGCCCGCTATAGCTCCTCGATGCATCGGTAGGTCTCATGAGACAAACTAGTGTCTTGGAACAAGGCCTTGACAAAATCTTATTTGTAGTCTTGGCACGAGGCCTTGGCTATGTGGTTATGATAGTCTGGCATTATGCATTCCAACATTATGAAAGCGGTTATTGATTTTTGCATGTGATTATTCGATTAGTAGAATATCCATGTGAGTAACTAAATGGCATTATTTCATTTTTACCTTTACCATTTTATGTTGAAGTTCAAGTTTAAAAGGCTTTTGTTTTAGTAATGCATTGCCTTAAATGTTTATTCTATTTATGAAAGTTTCCGCTATATTGTTATCCTTACTGGGCATTTGAGCTCACCCCTTTTCTATGTTTTATTTTTCTCAGGATGTGAAGAAGTAAGTTATGAATGACCTGCAGGGATTTTATGAGGGGTTAATAGTGTGGATTCTGGAAACATTATGTTGTTGTATTAGTTTTCATTTTATGATGTAATGTAAAACTTATGAATATATCTAGTGTTTCCAAGGCTACTAAACCAATCGGTCTTTCGAGATTTTATCTTTCTTGTGATCATGCCAATGTTAAGTAATAATGCACCGACTCTGGGTAACTGGGGTCGGGGCGTTACAAATTATGTTCATATATTATATAACCATTTTACATAATATGACATTTAATTAGTTCAAGACAAATTTCCATTAATAAATGTGCATGTCTTTACCTATTCTCTAGGAACACAATGTGAAACCTTACACACATTGTGTTCTTTTTTTAATGGCTTAGATCTATTCTCCACAATGAATTATAAATTCTTTAGTGTTTTTACAATTATCCTTTTATTGAAGGTTATTATGGAATCAGTTCATACGTCTAAGATTATGATCCTTTTAGGATTAATTCCTATGTATGGTAATTAGAATCCATCTTAAAGGCCTATAGTGGGATCTTATATTCATATTTTTTCCCTAGGACAAGTTGTTGGTATCAATTTCACCAAGACTACAAGGATTCTAATCAACTACTTATCGGGTTAATCCAGAATGATTTTGTTCATATTACCACATGAACTTGGCATTGATCCTCATCTATTTATCATATCCTCATTAGATCCTTAATTATGTATTCTCTATCTTGATGATACCTAATGATAAGTAGCTCTTGAATAAATTTCATCAGATTTATTAGACTAAGTAGTGTGCTATCTCAAATGCGTGCCTTGTTGAATTATCATGCTGGAATCATATGGATGATATAATATGCCTATGTATTACCTCTAGACTATGTATCTTGGTTAAGGATATCTGAATTTTATTGTTATTTTTGTTTTATACATTTACATCTGCTGAGATTAATTTAAATCCCAATGTTGTATTGATTGTGGATTCAGGGTGTCCAACTACGTATTTTTTTACTCACCCTTGCACAGAAATGTTTGGCACATTTTGTGACTCTTGAAGATTATCTAACATCTGATAGTGTCCTAGGAAGACCAGGACTAGATAGGGAATAGTGATACTGGGAGATTGATGTTTGTCCTAGCAGCCTTCAGACCATTGTCCCTGTACAATTTTATTCTAGTTGGACTTGTGTTGCAGACTCCTTGTGGTGAGCTTGTATTTGGAAATGTTTACATTTATTACACCATTTCAAACACTAGTTATGGGGTATTTTTGAACGAATTCATTGATAATTATGTTGTTTTTAAATTTATGCATTTTTGGGCATGGATATGTGTGTCCATGTGTTTAATGGTACTTAGGAAATACCTCTAATGTTATTGATAAGAAAACTCAGTGCTAGTCACTACCCCCTATCCTAATGGAGGTAGGATTGGGGAGTCACAACATCTGAACTATAGGGATGTGATGTGTCACCTATTAACATAATTTAGATCCACTGATATTAAAAATGGAAGGAATTTTTAATAATTCAAAAAATAGATGTTTTAGTAATTAATTATTAATCAACCGGGTTTACTGAATGGGAACAATGGTATTTAATGTGAAACCGTTAAAAATTTGAAATGTTTATATATCCAAAATCAACATGAAATTAATTCCAATGAACTAAATTATTTTATATAATAATATATATAATTATACTTTAAAATAAATTAAATATCAAATTTAACAATATTAATTATATAGATAAAATCTAGTTTCAATGAAAATACAATATTTTATCTCTATTAATAAAAAATTTTAAATTTTTTAAAAATGATTTATTCAAAAAAAGTGTGAATTTATTTTAATAATTAAAATGCAAATATTATTTTAAAAAATAATATATATGCATGTTTAAAAAATTGGATTTAACATTGGGTCACTTTTAAAAGGTGGTAAAACTAGCTTTACAGAATCATAGGGTTTTATACATAATATTGAATTTTTTATCTCATTCCTATTCATTATATTGGATGAATGTAAAATTATAATTATATAATACATTAATGTCATTCAATAATTGTAATTAATTTAATTTCCTACGATGAAATTGCTTTCAATGCATAAAAACATTTCATTATAATAACATTTATTACTTATTTAATTTGTTCTTATATTCATTTTAAATTAATTTATAACCAATTATTTTGTCCATATATATGTTATTATGATATATAATATTATTCATAACCACAAACATAATAGATGTCTTATATCATAATATATTTATACTAATATTTCAATAATTTTTTGTTATATGGTAAAACTTAACATTGAATGTTATAAAATTCAACTCATTATTCTGTGTCGTATATGATTGACATGGTGTTCCGTAAAAATAAATATAGAAAAAAATTAAATAAATTATAAATTTAAAATATTTTATATTCATCATGTGTTACATTCTCCCAAACGTTTGTAAATTGTTTCTTCAAAATTTTATATTTATCTCAGTAGTATTGGATTTGTTATTTGAAAATAAAAAATTATTGATAGGCCCATATCGAACATAGGGATAATAATGCATATTCCTAATAATAGTTAAACAAAAATTTTAAGGTTACAAAAAATATAGGATTTATAATAAGATAAAATTAGAGAAAAAATGCACATTGAAAAAAAAATATAACTGTCATGGTTTGATAGAGAGTGATAATGAAAATGTATAACATAAATTTTACGAACACACAATTTTAAACCATATTTATGAGAATAGTCACTGATATCATAAAAAATGATGATACTGGGGGGAAAATATTATAATTTTTCTAATTTTTGGTATACTCATTCAATCTCTACGGATATATGTAATTATAAATACATTATAAATATCTATAAGCACAATCTTACCATTGTGCATAAAGCTATTACTACATATTTTTTTATCATGGTTTTCATCATATGGTGAAGTAATTACATAATATATAAAACCTTATTCAATGTAAAATTAATACCATTTCATAAATGGTAAACCTTATGACCCTTCCATCTATTATGATCAAAAACATTAGAATCACTTACAAAGTGGTAATTAGTATCCATTTTACATCATCAATACCAATAAACTCTTCATCTAACATCATTATCTCTTCATTAGGAACATAATAAGGAAAAAAATTACCTAATCCATGATTATTTGATCCAGATAACTTATTAATAAATCACATTGATTGGTTATCAGTATGAATCGATATAATATTTTATATCATTGATGAAAATTTATTTTAGTAAAGTCCTTATACATTCCATAATATATATAACTAGGATATCATCACTAACATACATTATAAAAAATCATAGATCAAAATACATAATTTCATAACCAGGACATCATCAATCATTCCATATGCATCATTTTTCATGGTGATCATTTTCTTTTCAATTATAAGAAACTCCAAATAAATTCATTCATTTTGAAGGGTTATTATTTACCCAGTTATCACATTTGGGAAATTGTTTGTTTTCAATATTCCATTTATATATATTTTTCCATTCATTTATTTTATTTTATTTCATTATTTTTATATACATAAGATAAGGAAATTTCATTATCTTTATTGACATTGCATAAAATTATTTCATCTAATGATATTTATATTTAAGAAACAAAAACCCTTCAGATATTTTTCTTAAATATTCAAATAAATTATAAACCCTTAATTTTGTGTTTTGTATGAAATTTTTTTCAAACCAAACGTACCTCTTAATGGTAGATTTATAATCCACAATAATTTTTCCCCCTTTTAAAAAACCATAGAATCATCTAATAATATATATTTTTTTCTCGCGAGGGATGTATGTATCTATGAAAATATTTATAAATTTTCCTCATTCACTGAGTTCTATTTATACTTCCTCACTAGTGTTCACGATAAAATACTACCATTGGTTTACATCAACATTTATAAAATACACTGTATATGTAACATTTTACAATTAACCACATCCTAGTCTGATAAATTTCTTTTCTATATAAATAATCCACTTATCTTCTTCCATTAGATTAGAACCCCTATTAAATGATTAGGTAATTGGACTCCTAACGTGATATGTAATTGGAGAATCTCATTGTGCAATAGGTTTCTCCCGCTAGTAATGGTAATTTTCCAGAATGACGATATTTTTCCCTATTATCATCATAATTTTTACCTTTACAATAATAACTGTATTGAATTCCTTAGTGGGGAAATTTATACATTTTCTATTATTATTGATATAATTCAGCCATCTAGGCCCCATTTTTAAATAACAGAAAATACAAGATTTGCTCATAAAATGATTAATTATTTAATCAAATTGAATAATTCCATATATGATATAGAAAAAAGAATAAATTAAACGATTATGAAAATTAAATACAAAAAATATAATTTATGGTTTATTTGGGTCATCTATACATTTCAATCAAACATCATGGTTTGTAATAAAAATGTGAATTATCCTATGTGTATACCCGGAGAGTGTCAAGTCAGGTGTGCAGTAGGGCCCATTTTTATGTACCAGGTTAAACATGAGTTAGGATTAAAACAACTTTTCAAATTTGATACCCTTAGTTAAATCTGATCCAAATCCAAATCCACTTATAGAATCCAGAGAGATATATCATTCAAGGAATTCCCAAATAATTCCTACATTACCAAAATTCAAGTACATTCCTATATATTTATTCTCAAATTCATTAATATGATTTTGTTAACTAATAAATTCTTTATAAATATAGTTTTCATGTTTTCAGTTATATGTTCTTTAATAACTAATTCAATACCACGATAATGGAATCATAGAGCTGTTGCATTAATTTATTTCCTCAGCTTGATTACATGGACTATAATCACAATGGAATGATCTATTTACAAATTTTGGAAATCCAGATTATATACATGATACACAAAAAACATTGGGTGAATAAAATAAATCCTAACACAATTAAAAACTCAAAATCCTTGGTTCCCATTCATTGGATTACTGTTCATTTACTTGGGAAATGAAACATAATTGGAGTGATTTAAAATTCTATATAAAGTTAATTATATCATAATAAATAATGAATCGATGAGAAGAAATCAGTATTGAAATAAAAATATCTAAATATACATTCAATTTAATCAATAATATTTGAAAAAAATTCATTTATATCTAATTTTAATGCGATAATGTAATGGATAATAATAATCATAACTAAATTATCAATTGAAAAAAAAAATTAATTTTTAGACACTGTGGTTCATAGTCAAATGATACCTATAACATCATGATCATTCACCATATGGCTTTGCAGATCTATAAGAAACCCATTTTATTTGGAATATTAATTGGTCTCATGTGACTTGTGATGCATCAAAGAGATTACTTTCAATGGTCCACAACCCCAGTTGTACTAGTCGAAGTCATTCATTATATAACAAATAATCATATTAATTTTTTTTAAATTTATAAAATCAAATTAAAATTTGAAACATTTTTAATATCATGATAAATTGATATTTATTTTGTAAAATTTCAACATTTTCTAAACATACACAACAAATTATTATTAAGTGGTTTAATTGTTATATATTTCAAAATTAAATGTGAGATTAGAAAATACATACCTCACACTTACGTTTAGTTGTACATTAGTTAAACACAGAAATAATGTGTTAAACCATGTTATTAAATTATATTATAACGTTATTAATATTTATAATATCTTATATGATATTCTTATATTATTTTCTCATATGTTTTCTAATAATCATTAATTTTTTTACTATTATGGGTGTTAATTTAATAGCTTCTCAAATATGTTTTGTCTTGTAATTTTATGTTCATTTTACATGAAACATGAATTAATATTTTCTTTAATATAATCCATGATTTAAATATAAAATATATATATTAATATATTTATTAAAATACAAAAATTGAAAATAATAAATTAAATGTATTCTTCATAGAGATGGCATGTTGTACGTGCAAATGAATGATACTTTCAATGCATTATCGTATCCAATGAATAAAAATTAAATATTACACACATATATATATATATTAGTATCATATCTAAGAAATAATTATGTCACATATTTTTATTAAAACCAACCATTATACATTTCATATAATGTGTGAATGAATCACATAACATTGAGGAGGTTGTAGTCCACACTTCCACAAATGATGTTATAAAATTTACACAAAATTTAAAGCATGATGTTATGTGTTATAAAAAAATTAATAATAATTAATAATTCATTAACATCATATATATATATATATCTTGTTAGAAAAATATTTCTATAATAATTACCTTCCATGAGAGGATGTGAAGGATGAAATGAAAGACATCATATATAGAGAGGGTAGTTTTTCTTACTGGAAAATGTATATTCGTTACAAATTTGATAGAAGTTTTTGTAGTTTATTGTTAAACCAAAATATAATATAATATTTCAATATTTATGGTAAAATTTTTAATATATATGAATGTAATAATATAAAATAAATAAGAGTATAAAAAATTAAAACATAATTGAACATAAAAAACGTTACATTTATTTCAGGTAACTCCTTTTGGTGTATACAAAGAAAGATCCTTGGTTGGATTTCATCCAATTTAGAGGATACTTGGATGAAGAGGGTCACGTTTGGAGGAGAAATTGGAATGTTTTATTTTATACATATGTCCAATGTTGTTAATGGATGTGCGGGAGGAGGTTCTCATTAATAATTTAGGTGAGGCGAATATTTTGAATCACTCAAAATATTATATTAATGTAAATTAATTTTCTAATAAAAAAGGGAAAAAAAGGTTATTTTATAGATAATATGTCTATGTTTCTAAATATACTCATCCAATAATTTTTATTCTTTTTAGGCCACATATGTACCCTTATCCTTTGGCCTTATCACCTAGTTAAACATGTAAAATCTTGTTTTGAGAACATAGATTTTACACATTGACTATTAATATAGTTCATATTGACTAAAAAACATTGAATGAATTAGTCAAAACGAATTTCTATTCTATATTCAAATAAGTTTGATGAGGATTATATTTTTTGGAAATTTATATTGTTTAATAAAATATTGGTTGCTTTAAAATAATAATAGTGTCAATTTTGTGACTATTCAATTCTTGAATTTTTATGTACTATCAATACATAGTATAATATTGAGAGAAAAAAACAAAAAAGTCCAAAATAAATCCATTATATCTATAAAATTATATTATGTCCATAAATTTTAAAGTGGTCAATCAGTGTGTTATATAACATAATGGGGAAGGGGTAAATCAATGATACTATTTTTCTATTATGTTTTTTGGTCAATTTAATCAACCTTCGCCACCTCGTAGAAATTATAATCCCAATAGAAAAATGTCAAACCCACATCAATATGAAGACATAAATATACAGGGATCAATATTCAGTATGAATAGATACAACCTTGGTATGGTTTTGAAAGGATTGAATATCATAAAACCTACTAGAAAAAAATATGTGGATTATAGCATATAGGATATACCATTATACTCATGTAACAATATGAAAAAATACCACTAGTGAATGTGTACTCTCTTATTATAATAGAGAAATTCAACTTTTATATAAGAACTCATATTACCATCATATATTTTCAAATGAAAAATAAATGTATTCAATTGAAATACAATTCTTTAATCCTTACCCAAAAGAAAGGAAACAAGTACATAAACATTGATAATGAAATCAGCCCGAATTCCAACGCTAATTTTCCAATTCTGATTCCTCTGAGTATGATTCATTAAAAACAATTCTCCAAAGATTTATTTTTGGAACAATAAAATAGAAATGAATCAGCACCACTTCCATACCTATGTATGATAAAACTCAAATCAATTTTTACTCAATCCATAAATCCCTAGTACAGTAATACCATGTACGAAAACCATGTTATGTTTAATTTTGGCAGATACCTAAATTCTCCCTATACAATTTTCATGTCGAATATTATTATTAAACGTGTTTTATGAATCCTGAATAAAAGGACCAGTCAAATATAACATTGCAATATTATCTACTTCTAATTGAAATTTATTCAATAAATTAAAATATACCTCTTTCTCTCACTAAAAACTCAAATCATCTCTCATTAATGTAGTGAATAGTTTCAATAGTCAGAAAATACAATTTAGTCATACTTTTATCGGTGACCCTCAAACGGTTTGGGTGGGAATACCAAAACAATTTCCTGCTCAAAAAAATCACCCACATTTCAATTTCCCCAAAAAATATCTAATTACTTCTTACATTATCAAAACTTCTCAAAATTCCAGATTCTTATTCAACATTTATCTCCATCATAAAAATTACATTTTAATTATATGTAAAATTATAAATGATTAGAAATACATTGATCAGATCATCTAAGTATGATTGTCTCAATATGATTTCTGAATATGATTATCATTATCAATTAGAATCAAAATCATTCATTTGAATATATATATACACCTTGATAATTAATTGAACAATATCCTTTTATTTTATATTATTTTGGATAGATAGAGATTTAAATGTAAATCTTTTCCTCTAATATTGAACCATTTGGAAACCTATGATTCAATTTATCCCTTTTCATATGGTTGACTACATTATTGAACTCATTTTTTTCCTAATATTCAATTTAACCACATAAAAAATCATTCTCAATCATGTGTTTGTATCATGAAATCCTTCAATACATTAAATTCATTATATAATAGATATAGCATTGTCATACATGAATTGGAAGAAATTTTAATATTCCATTCACTACATCTTCTTTCTTTTATTATCAACTTGAGTATAATCTTTTGTAAATAATATTGGCATAAATGTGATCATCCAGGGCACAATCATTCTATGTCCAATTTCCTAGTATATGATTTTTTAAAATATGATCTATTCTCTATACAATCATTCTTAAAACCCATAAGAACCACAATTTACTCTTCTATTAGCACCACTTCTTCAATAGACACTACCTCATTAATCAAAACAACTTTTAAATAGATACCAATACATCAATCAGGACTAACTTTTTAATAGGAAGAACTTTTTCAATAAGAACCACCTCATCAATGAAAAAACACTTTTTCAATTAGAACAACTATTCACTATTCTTTCACCCAAATATGATTGTTGTTCCAAAAATATATATACCTTCTTTCTCCCTGCAACCAAGATATGATAACTCTATATGAGAACTTTTTCGATTGTAAATTAATATTTCACTCCCCCATTATTCTATCAAGCCTACATCACATGTTATAAACTAATCTTATGATTTATATGAAATAAATATCCTCAAATCATCATAACATTTGATTCATTGTCCTTATAGAGATTAATATTCAAAACCTTGACTTTATTCACATTAGTTCCATAGTGAATCCCATGACATTTACTTCTAGAATGGTTTATTAACATTCATTCTGGATGTGAGTCGATTCTGATAAAGCCCATTTCATCTAGAAAATATTTTTTTATTATGATGTAATTTCACAATGAGTATGATTATTTTAAAAACATGAGTATTATTTATATCATAACATGGATTTATATATTTTAAAAAAATCCTATTTAAAATTTTATCAAAAAAATGTGAGGTTATTTCAGCCAAAAAATACCCTAATGGTTGAAATAAACATTCATCATCACCGTGGTTCCAACAATATCACCCGTTAAATATTAATTTTAACTATTTTTAATAAATCATTCAACCATTTGTCTTAATGAAATAGATCACATGTCAATAATTATAATCCTACATGAGCTAACACATTATAGAAAACATGAATCATTAACATCCAAACAATTATTTCCCCAATAAGTGATTAGGAAAACATCATCATATTTATTTTTCATCTCTTAATCATCATCAATGAAATAAAAAACAATTTTTATTGTACATCCACTCCAACAAATAGTTATAAATGTTCAGTCAAAAAATGATGAATACACAGCTTACCTACAACTCTATCTTTAATGTAATAATTTTATAAAACAATATAAATTTCTCCTTGAAAATACAGTCCAATGGTAATAAAAGAGATAAGAACAATGCACATACCTATTCTATGAATAGAACGAAGGTGGATAGCCCTATTCAACCTCAATATTTTTAATGATTATTTGGAAATGGTTTTGTGAAAATACTGTCACCTATTACGATTATGGAACATAATCCAACTTCAATTCATTATTGTCCACATCCTCATTGATTTAATGTTATTTGATATCAATTTTATTTTAACGAGAATGTTGAACTAGATTCAAGGTGTGATTTATTGTACTTTGATTGTCAAAACACAGTAGAATGTGTAACTTCACATAAACATGTCAGTATTCTGAATGTTTTTTCATTCATAATAGTAGAGTAGTGGATTGAGTTACAGTAACATACTCAGCTTCATGCATACCAAGTGTTACTAAATTTTATTTATTGAATTCCAGCTAAAACATTTCCTTCCTGTAATGAATACTCCTCCATATATGGATCTTCTTTTATCAATATTCATTCTCACACTGGAATAGAAAAAGTAAAAAATCAAGTATTTCTTAGCTGAAATACTTGATTCTGAATTTTGTTGTTCCTTTGATGGATCTATGAATTATTTTTTCTGATATAATATGTCAACATTTGCGATCACTCTGAAATATTACACATAAGGTAATAAAAAAACAATGACATGTGTTAGGGATGTCACATATATTAGACACCAAATCATATTCTGTTATACTTTCTAATCCAATTATTTCTTTCCCTTATATTTACTCAAATTTGTTCGAACTGAAATTAGGGTGGAAATATGTTTTGTGTTTCAATGATGAACCTCTTGAGATTTTCTTTAGAAATCATTTTTTGGGAGATAAAAATGTATTATTTATTTTGAATGTTATGTAACACTAGAATGTATTTAATTTCCCCATTCACGGATATTTTAAATACCTTCATCATATCTTCATAAATTCTTCTGAACTTCATTCATCATTCCTAGAAATGATAATATAATAAACATAAACAATCCTAATTAAGGCATACTATTTACATTCTTTGTTATATAAATTTCATTCCAATATTTCATTCATGAAATTCATATTCCTTATAAAATTATCCAATTTGGAATACCATGTCCGTGGAGCCATTTTTAGCCACAATATGTAAATCTTTAATTTTAATAAATAGAATTAATCATTTCCAAATAAAAATCTAATATGATTTTCAATTTAAACATCCTATTCAAGATCACCATTCAGTAATGTGTCTTTAACATCGATTTGGATGATATTGTAGCCTCGAAGTGTAAAAATTTCGAGAAGGATTTAAATTTTTCCATTATGGCTCCCAGGGAAATCGTATCATCAAAATCAATTCCTTTAATCTATTCATAAATCATTCAAAAAAATCATGCATTTTTTTCAAACTTCACGTTCTTCATTCATCTTATTCTTGAAAACCCAATTAGTGCCAACGATTTTTTTCAATTCATGCTTGGATAGATGTTTCCTTGTATTTTTCATTTCAATCTAGTCTAATTTTTTATTCAGGATCGAACCCATTCCGGATTATCAAAAGATCATTCAAATCATTTAGTTCCACATTTAAATATAGGGAAATATATGAGATAAAATATGTTGTCCATCTTGTTTGAATTATCTAATGATGATCATAAATTATATTCTGAGCATTCACTTATTTCTTCTGCCTTGGATGAGTATTTTGAGATAATATTTATCTCAATAAATTCATGAGTAATTATCATTTTTTTGATTATGAATATAGTTGACAACATCCATATTAGAATTGTTTTCATCAACTTCATTAACATCATTTTATTCTTCGTAGGTTTTTATAACACACTATAATCAATTACGTTTACATCAATAGAATTAAATATTATTTTTATATCTTTATTGATGCATATTCATTCCTTTCCTTCTATACCAAATCCAAGAATATTATAACTTTACATTTCTGGTCATATTTTTCATATTATAATCATTTTTAATTTATAACACATAAACTCCACAAAACACTAAATTTCGTTAGACTTTGGGTTTTCTGATAAAAAATTTCATATGAAGTAATATATATTGAAAGCATGTAAAAACAATTGTTTTGAAGGTAAAGGGTTTTACTCATGGTTTTCATACTAATGCAAAGAGAGTGATTTTGTCCCACTAATATAGTTCATCCCATTTCTACCATGCTTTTATTCTTTCATTCAGTAAAAACATTTTGTTTAAGCATATTTGGGAATCTATAATCATTCCAAATTCCGTGAATCTCAATTTTTTTTCCAAATTGTTCACATATATATTAACCGCCATAGTTTATTATCAACTTCTTATCTGAATACACCTATTCTATCTCAGCTCTCCTCCAAGTAATTTTAAACAGTTTCAAACATACAAATCAGTGTTTATTAAACATTATATAAGTAATTAATTTATAACTATGAATGAAATTGAGGATATAAAATTTTTCATTTGATGATTGTTTTCTCGTTGGCCTATATTTATCATAATAAATCAACTCCAGTCTTTGTTTTGAACCAATGTCAGATTTCATGTTAACAAAATTTGTAATTCTTCCTTATCAAAAATAGTCCAAAACAAATCTATTCTTCATGGAAATAAAGAATTTCCTAGAAAACTTCATTATGTTATTTTTTTCTATGGTTTCTTCCTTCCTTGGGTCCTTGTCATTAATTCCACAACTGATTCTATTCCACCATTTTCATGTTACAAGAGTTTTTTATTTCACAATTATAAGTCAAATTCCCTTTTGTACATTGGCCTTATGTAACAAACATCATATCTTCTTCATAATTAAAAAAAATCACATATTTTATAAAGATAATTTTTTCCCTAATAACACAAATGTGAATAAATTAGATAATTTGTCTTTATTCGATTAATGTACAATGTCTTCTGTGATTTCAACTTTTCATTTCCAATGTTAACTAATACTTCACCTTTTATCTTCTGGGATTAATCATTTCAGAATGTCATTGTTCCTTTTTGTAAATATTATACACTATTCCATAATTTTATGTCTCATTTCATGTGTGATAATCAACCACTATCATGTATCCACAGTCATTCTCTTTTTGTGGAATTCAATGTAGTTTCAACAACAAGAGACTTTCCCCCTTTGTTTTCCCACTTCACCATAGGATTATGATAATTTTGAATATTTTTTTGAGATAGTCAAAAAAAATACATACTATTGAAATGATCATGGGTTGCTCACTTTTTTTACAAATTGATTCCATGAGATGGTACCTATTTTCAATATTTACTCCAACCTTCTCTAATTTCTTCACATAAATATTCTCAATCATCTTTAATTTATGGAATTGGCCCCCAATCTAAATAATCATCTTGCATAAATTTTGCAATAATATCAATGTTTTTTTATTAAACAAAAACATGAATTCCATGTTTCTGAATCACCCACTATACCCATAATACCCATAGCAAGGATATCTACCTCTAGAACCTACAAATTGATTAGAATTTTAAATACATTTCTTTTCCATCTTCGTTTCTATTGGTTCATAGCTATTACGAATTCCATTATAAATGATATTCTTCATATTATTTTAATAAATAAGGGATTAAGTATTAATTGAAACATTTTTCGATGCATATAAAACATTTAGTGGATCAAGACGTTTTGTAAACTCTAAATACATCACCATGACCATATACAAAACATTCCCTGAATTATTCTTTTCAGAAACAATTCTATTCTTCTTCTCACCCTTTGATTTTATATTTAATAAAACCTTATCTAATTTTTCATTATGATAAAATTGAAAAACTTCAGTGATATTTTTTGGGAGGCTTGCACTTTTCATCCCTAATTTGGAATGTTTTTGTTGGAGTAGTTTCAAATTTTATTATTTTTTCATTTATCATTGACTCCAGATGCTCATTATGAATATTTTTTTTATACAATACTTATTTAAATTAAAAATTTCATTCACTAGCTTTCCATTCTCATTAGAAAAAAAATCTTGATTTCTTATTTAAGAACATTCTTCTTACAAGGTTTCTTTTCATTTTCAGTACTTGTAATGTTTTTCAGACATTCATTCATCTATTTTTTCAAATCTATTTATTGTTCAGTTTCTTATTCTTCAAAACTAATAATACAATATGATTTATTATTAATTATTGAAATGAATGTATTTTCAATAACATACTAAACTGATTACTTCGATTCAACACAATTGTATTCTTCATAATCATTATTAGATAACAATATTCTTCATTTGGATCTTAAGAAGTAATTTTCAATCCACGTGGAATAATATTTTTCATTATATCTATTTATTTTCCATGATATTATTGGATTTCTATCTTTTTCCTCGGTATCATTTTCATTTATTCTTAGTGGAAAGTTAACTACAATGTGAACAAATAATCAACATTAAAATTATTTCAAGGGAATATTCCTTTTGTATTAAATTTTACCTCTTTTTACATTTTTAGAAAATAGGGATAAAATTTCATTTATATTTTTACATACCACATTTTCAAAGGCTGAACCCCCATATTCTTCTTCTTTAGGAATATTCTTTATTAATTCACTACTTTTAACCATGGAATACATTTCTTTATGAACATTTGTTTTCATCTTCATAGATTTCTCTCTTCTCATTTCATATGCTTCAAGAGTGCTTTATAAATCGTCAAGAGATAATGTTTCATTATATCTGTCTTATAATGAAGAAACTTTTACATCCACTTTTTTTGGTATTATTCTAAATATACTTTCAATAACATTATAGTTCTGCAACTTTTCACTGATAGATCTAATAATACACACTATATCATTAATCTAGGTAAAAAAGTACCCAATAGATTCATGCTCACCCATCATCAAGACTTTATACATTATTCTCTATATTTTATGTTTCTTCTTCTTGATATTTGTAATAACTTCATATATGTTTTTCAATTTTCTTCATACTCCATTTTCTGTGGAAGCACCTTTCACTCTTTGATAATTTTCAAAAAAAATCTTATCAATAAGAGTAAGTGGTGATTTAACATAAATGGGTGTAAACCCAACTATTGCTTCTTCAAAAACATCATAAATTATAGAAATAAGATGTTGTATAATTATATACAACTAGATATGATAATTATTTTTATTAAAGACCCAAATAAATATACTATTCACATTGTTCAAATTCTCTATCATCAATAAAAAGTGAAGGGAATAACCCTCTAATACCAATTGAATGTTCTTGATCAGTGTATTTTATCACTATGATGGGGAGTTGTGAATCAATGAAACTCATTTTATATTATGTTTTATTTAAATTGAAACAACCTTTACATCTTTTTTTTATATTCAATTCCCTACTAAGAAACAAATAAAACACACATCCATAAGAACACATGTATTTAAATTGTTAATTATTCAATAAGAATAGATACATCCTTGAAATGTTTTGGAAATGATCCAAAATTACACAATTCAAAAGAAAACAATCCATGGATTACAGATAGTTTGATACCATTTCACTAACATAGCAATATGAAACCTTATCACTAATCATATTCACCCTCTTAGAAATAATAGGATAATAAAACTATTATGTAACTAATCAAGTTACATGCGACTACGTTTAATTAAAAACATATTTATTCTGTTGAAATATAATTCCTAACTTCCCAACAAATAAGAATGGTATGAAAAACCTAGACATTGATAAAGAAATCAGCATGAGTGCCCCGTCAGATTCTCACAGTTTCATTATTACAAGTATTATAATTTCATAAAAAATCATCTAATATTTTTTTCTGATGCAATAAAATAATAATGAATTCAAACCACATCAATAAATGTGTATAATAATAATCATTACAGTTCGACCTCTACCAGAAAATCCTCTTTACATTAAAACCCACACCAAAAACCCTAGTCGGTTTAATTCAGCATGATACCAAAATCATCAAAATATAATTGAAAATATGAATATGATGATTCACTAAGTAGGTTTAATCATTAATATATTGATCAACCGAATAAAATGTAATGATATTTCCTTTTTTCCCATAACAATGTCTTTAATACAATAAAAAATGGTATCACTTTCTCTCACTGAAAACATAGTGCTTTTTTGACTATTTTTGTGAAAAGTACCGGTGGTCTGAAATTACAATTTAATTTTTCTTTTATTGGTTTCCCTTAAAAGTATTGGTTTGGAATCCAGAAAAACACTCCCTATTAAAAAATTACCGATATTTCAATTTCACCAAATATCTCGAATGAATTTTTACTTCATAAAAAAATTATCGAAAGATCATGAATATATTTCACTCTTCATCTCCTTCCTCATACATTCATTTGAATAATAAGTATGATTATAATTGATGATAAATATATAGATCAGATCATCTGAGCTTGATGGTCTCAATCTGATTATAAAATATGATTCTCTAAATTGATTTGAATAAAAAACATTCAATCAAATATACATGATCCCCTTGATAATTATTTCAGAAATTTACTTATATATTCATTTCTAATATCCCTCTTGATTTTCAAAACATCATATTTTTCTATCTTCTTGACCTAGTTGGAATCCTATAATGTAATTAAGCACATTTGGAATCATTGACTATATGTCAGTATAATTTTATCCTTATCTTATATTAATCCACACAAAAAACATCATTCACAATCGTATTCTTGTATCATGACATCCTTCATGGCTCTAAATTCATTGGAGAACATACTTATTATTGTTAGACAAGAATTGTAATGTATCATAATTTTCCATTAACAACACATTCTATATTTTCTTCTCAACCATATTATAATATCTTCTGAATACTGAGATACAATTATCTTGGATAATATAGTTCGATATATGGTCATTTATGGTAACTTCATCGTGGATATGAACCTTCAAGGTACGATAATCATGATTACTATTTCTATGGATACAATTTTACAAAATATGACACCTTCCATGAACGATCATTATGAAAACAATAAAAACAATCTTTTAATCGTCTATCATTACTGCTTCTCCAATTGGAACTCATGTCCAATAAATACCACCTTTTCAATCGACTACGCATTTTAAATCGGTTCAACCACTTCAATAGGAACCACCTATTCTATCAAAACAACTTTTTTAATTGGAACAACTTTTTCAATCGACACCACTTTTTCAATCCAATCCATTATTCCAATAGGAAAACTATACATTCTTCTTTCACCCATATATGTTTGTTTTGAAAAACCATAAATATTACTTATTTTAATTTTCCACCTAGATATAATAAATCTAGATACGATCTTTTTCAGATAAGAACAATCTCTTTCACACTTCCTTTCATTCATAAAGCTTGAGTCACATGTCTAAATTAAATTTGTTATTTATATGAAATTCCAATAAGAAAAACATGATTACTTTTAATTTATTTTATTCATATAAACTTATATTGAAATAATTCAATTAATTCACATTTGTTCTAGAGTGAATTTAGTAAAATTTATTTCAGAATGTTGTTTTCATTTTCATTCAGGACCTGATTCAATTATAATAAAAAAAATTTCTTTTAGAAGATATTTTTAATCATTAATATGGACATTCACAATGAGAATGATTATTTCTATAACACGAGTCGAATTCCATTCATAACAGGGATCTAATTATTTTTAAAACTATCCTCATTACAATTTTTTTCATATACAAAGTTAGTTGATTTCCAAAAAAATTTCTAGATAATAAAAGACATCACTTGATATAAAAATATCTTTTTCATCATCATGTTCCAAAGAAAATATATAATATTATATTTAATTTAATATTTTTAATAGAATTTATTTTATTTGTCCATTAAATGAAATATTTAATAGTTATTATTTTTTATTGCATCTAATTTCATTATATATTTAGTAAAAATTAAAAACAATTATGATGATGAAGATGAAAATTTTATATTTCTAGTGAATATTGATATTCAATTAAATATTATTATTAACCTAATATAAAACTTGTAATACTTATTAAAAATACGAGTGTGATATATTGGGATTTCATTAGAGTTTAATACTTTAAAAGGCGTAAAATCATCTGTGTGCCATTAAGATGCCATAAAATTGTCCTAATAATAATTTTGGTTGAAACTAACTGACAGAATAAAACAAATTCAAGTGTTAGTTTAGTTTTATAATTCAGATTACATTATTTAGAACCTTATTTAAATAATTTACCCTTAACCCTAGTAATTGAAAAATATTAAAGTTATAATTCATATTTTCCAAAACTAAAAGGATACAATTCAAATAATTTATACCTCATGAATAAATTTTTTTAATAAATTCTTATGAATTCAAAACACCTATATTTTTAATATTAATTTTTTAATTAATCCTTTTGATGTAATGAGAGAATGTGTTTTCAATGTGAAAACATTCAAATGATTGATATTAAATTATATAAAAAATAATTTGGAAATTGATTCAAATCAACTAAATACAATATAATGATAAAATATTTTCATAATTATACATTAAACACAATTTAAAATATAATTTAACACTATAATTTTTTTTATGAAAAAACTATTTTAAATTAAAATGAAATATTTTATCAATATTCATCAAAACATGAATCTTATACAAAAAGTACACAAAAATATAATGAATTAAATTTCTACATTACCTATAAAATGTACAAGTTTATTTTTTCCTATAACATATATTTAAGTGTCAACAATTGTATTTAAAATGGGTCTTTTATAAAAAGGATTTAAAACAACCTTCAAAAAATATAAATTTTTTATCCGAATTTTATTTTGTTATGATATTAGTCTTATTGAATCAATTGACTGAATATCAAATATATTTTATTTTTATATTAATTAAATTAATATTTTTATATAATTAAAAATAATTTATTTTATTTTGAATATATGACATTGTTTTAATAAAACAAATTCATTGTAAAATCCTTTCGTATAAATTAAATTGGCTCTAGTATTAATTTCTAATTAAATTATATCCATTGAATTAGATAATATATTTTCATAAGTAAGTTAATACATTTAATAACATATAGATTAATTAATACTTAATATCTAGTTAAATTAAATTATAATATTTTAAAAATATTTTATTGTTTTGTAAAACTCAGCATTTCATATAATGCAATACAACACATTATTTTGTGTAGTATGTGATTACAATTTTTTGTATGTGAAAATGAGGATAGAAAAAAACTAAGTTTATTCAAAAAATTATAATAATTTAATGCATTGGTGTGTTATTTTAAGTCAAGGTGCATTTTCAAGACCTATTCTTGCACTTAAAGGGGAATAAACCTACATGGAGGCACACATCACCATCTTACGTCATAGTCATTTACTTCTAAGGGATCATGATCCACTATCTTTCCTAAGTGGATTTGGTTTCCCTATCATCCCATGGTTTATTGGGTAACCCATTATTCACATTGTGTATCGAGTTTCTGTTTATTTCAACAGTGTATTGGGTTTCATGCATTCTATTGTGGATCAAGAATGTCGATTTAAATCCAATCATTATCCCATGAGATATAAATTTTTACCTAATACATTGGTAGGACATTTATGTCCCACCCAACACATAACCTTTTAGAGTATCAACTTGTGCTATCTAATCTTCCCCATTGTATAAACTATAATGGGATTACATATATATATATATTGGCTACACCGTTATATAAGCATTTATGGGGTTACCTAATATATTCTAGGTCACCCCATCTTATAATTTATAATGGGTGTACCGGGTTCTATATGGGCTACCTCATTGTATAAGGTTTATTGGGGATACATGATGTTATCTAGGAGAACCCATTATATAATCCATGACCATGAATTACAACATTATTAAAGAAGAATGATAGTTTATATCATCATAAAAACACACTAAAATAATTATTCCTCTATAACATGATTTCCCAAGGGAAAAAGATGGTATCATGTTGATTTCCTTGAAATGTAACTAGCCCATTGAAAATAAATTGGATACATAATCATTATTCAGTGAAAAAATAAATCATTCATAAAGATACTATTAATTTTAACATAGGATCATATCCCTAGTAAATCATAATCTGCATCAAAGGATGTTATCATAGATGGATAAGGATTTTTATAGATTACTAAGAAATAAAATTTTCATTAAAAAGAAATATTTAATAAATATAAAATATTTAACATCATTTTTTTAATTCACATTGAATAATAAAAATAGATCATTAAAAAAATTAAATCATTTCTTAAGGAAAATTGCATTTCCACTTTAAATAAGTCATTTCAAAACAAAAAATATTAAAAAACAATTTTATTTTGAATATGATCATAATAAGATAAAATGAGATATTGAAAACTATTTGAAATAAAATTCTTCATAAACAATAAATTAATCTTAAAAAAAATTTATACATATTTTTTTAAAAAAAAAAATTGAAAACATTACATAGTTAGAACACTGATTTTGGAATGAGGAAAGGGACTGTGTCATATTTTATTAAAAGACATTATTGATTAACATAAGTAATATAGATTAAAAAAAATTAATAATAAATGATTATATAATGAATAAGTAGAGGTAAAAATTCATGATTGTCCTAGTGATATGAAAAAAAATTAATGTCTGCAAATATAATCACAATAAATCCTTATTAAATAATAAGACTTAATCAATAAACAATTAAAACAATATTTACATTGACTCATAATCAAAAAGTGATAATATCATGACATGAATGATTAAATACCATGAAGGATGTAGATTCATAATATAAAATATAAATAGAATTTATATAAACCATATAGAAAATTATAAGTGAATTAGATGTCATGTATCTCAATGTGGGAAAATTGAGACAAAATTACATTACTAATCTTTTTATCTTTTGAACAATAAACCCCATGAAAGAATGATGCAAAATTGTTATGTAAATATGAAAAATTTTATGTATAATAATCTTAGAATACATAAATTTTTAGTATATATAATACATAAATAATTATGTGGTCTAAAAGGCATACAACTCATAGAAATGAAAGGGAGACGAGAAAACCCTTACTTTACGGAATTACTTTCATCATACGTGTTCAAAAACTATGTATAAAAATTATATGTTAACTATAAATCCTCAAATGAAGACTATTATTGTATATGACACCATATATGATTTTATTATGGCCTTATATAACCCAATTTTTAAAAATTCTACGTTGAGGCTATGTTTTGTGTAATTACCGTTTTTTCAAAAATGATTTGGTTTTTTATTCATGTTAATATAAAAAAGATCATTATTAAATTTTTAAAAAAATATGATACATGGAATATATATAATATATATTATGTTCTGAATTATTTATAATAATATATAAAATTTATAAATATGAAATTTGATACATCGTTAACAGAGACTGTTGGTCATGCATAGGAATTTACACTATTATAATTGTATTGTATTATTGAATAAAATAAAGTACATTATATATATGAATATATTAATTATAGTAGAATTATTATTTAATATATATCATATATTTTTACTAAAACCATAATTACTAAATATGATTTAGACTTTGAACAACTCACATTCCACTGAGGAGGTAGTAGTCCACATATCCAAAAAAGAAGTAATCATATTTTAAAAAAAAATAAAGAAACAAGTAATATGTTAAATAATTATTAAAGATAAATAAATATATCATATATATCCAATATATCATATAAAAATATATTTTCCATCATAATTACCTACTATAAGTGGGGTGAAGGAAAAGTTAACAACATCATATCATGAGGGGCTAGTTCATCGAAAAATGGTAAGTTGGTTACCAATTATATATTGGTGTTTATAAGTTTATGTATAATAATTAGAATAAAAAAATTGACCATATTGAGGATTAATTGTTTATTATATAACCATGGAATAGAAATTATTTATATGATGTTTAATGAAAATAAAACCAAATAGATTATTGAAGTATGTTACCTCTTCTTTGAATACCTCGTTTTTGTTTGAATCAAATTGCATTCCTGGATAGATATATAACCAAATATTTGATACTAGGCTGATATTAGTGATGTTTGGAGCATTATATGAAAGGAATTGTATGATATAAAGTTTCATTAGTGGTGTGTGTTAGGGTTAGATTGAATGACATTTTATAGAAAATGAACAATTTCATTCTTGTAATTAAAAAAAGGTAAACACTCTTGGGAAGGTTACCATAACACATGTCATTAAAAAAATGTAAAAATAATGTATTAAAGGGAAAATATGTTTGATTAAATCCACTAACAATCAATAATTAGTTTAATTTTATAATTTTTTTTTCTTTAACATATTTGTTTCCCCACTTTTATCATTTTGATTTTTACTAAGGTATATAGTTTTCAAACGAAGGTAATTTAACCATTAACAATAAATAAAGGAAAAAAATAATACAAAATATAAACCCCATATGTTCTTAATGTGATATCTATTTTTTTAAATTTACTAGATGCGTTGGAAATTAATTTTAAAACAAGAACATGTAATGTGTACAATACATGGCTTTAACCCAAACTATGATAAAACTATTTTTAATATTTAATCATTGATATGTTTATTAGAAAATCTCAATTGATCAATTAGTATAATATATTTTTTATTTAATAAAATTTAAAAATAATTTTATAGAATATGTTATTTTTTATATATATTTTAATAAAATATAATTTATTGGACAACTAATTATCAAAATTGGCATTAGTTTAGAAGTTTATATATTTAATTCATTTCCTAAAATTATATAATAATTAATAAGAAGAAAAAATATTTTTTAATAATCAATATATTTTTTTACATATGAATTAATAGTGTTCTTTCCATATCTCAAGGCTTTATAAATAATATAGATAAATAAGGATCCATTTTTGTTTTTTTAATATAAAATTATTATATAGGTCAAATTCAGGGATTATTCTATCAATATCACATAATAATAAGTAATATGGTTTTTATGGTATAAATATTTCCATCAATTTTTTGTTAGATTGGTTTTGGAAAATTTATAAACCTCATATAACATGATTAAGAGAATTTGAAAGCTTGTCCTTACCTTAATATCAGTAATTAATTTTAACTGATTTCACAAATCACATTGGCTAAAAAAACAACATTATATTATTAGAAAATAATTTAATACTCATTGAAAATATGTTTATATATTTTTCATATTAAATTATGTTAAGTAGCTAAATTTATTTTAAATTAACCATGTTTACATAGAGAGACATCTGGTTATTAACGAGAAATGTTCAAAATAGTGAATTAATTTTTCTATCATATTTTAGGAGATATTGGTTATAATGATATATATTGTAATAATTTTTATAAAATTTATCTAATTTATAATTAAAATCAATTTAAAATATTACTTTACAATGTAATTAAATTATATAAAAATCTTTTTTTATAAAAAATCATTATTGTTCATTATTCATTAGAAAATGACATACTTTAGTAAAACCCGAATAATTCGTCATCACAAATTTTTCCCATTTTAATTGAAATATATTATTTAATTAATGTCATTAAAAATTATAAGAGGTTGAAAAAAATATATTATTTTTCACACAACGTAATAAAAATAATTTCATTTTAGAAAATATTATTTCCAAATATATAACGTCATTACTATTAAATATATATTTTATTATTAATATATTCATTTTAATAAAAAAATAATAGTAATAATAAATATTTATTAATAATATTTATATTTAAAAAGCTATGGATATATTATAACTATATATGTTATATAAATAAAACAATAAATGATTCCTTTGAAGAAACTCATTATTCTGTGTATAGAAAGTCAAGTCGTAGTTGTGTATAGCCTAATATTATCTTTTGTTCATGTGTAATGAAATATTAATTTACTGTATCATAATAATCAAAATAAAAAATGGTTAATACCATTACCACAAGAAATATTCCATGTTGATCTAAATGAAAAATATCAAAAATATGAAATTAAATTTTAAAAAATTCACATAATCTTATTGTGTTAAAATTTTCATCATGTCCTCCTATAATTTTTTTTCATGTTAGCAAGAATCTAAAATGGGATTAAGATTTATTAAGGCACATAACAAATCATTAACACACCAAAAAAGATATATTCACATAAATTCATAAAATATTATTTCATACACACTTCCCATGGTAAAAACTATGTCACTATCACTACCCTCACCATTACCAAAACTCATCCTTGGATAAAAATAGGTAATTTTTTTTTTCATAATTATATTTTCCAAATTAGAAAGACTATTTATTCTTTTAAATTTATCACATTTAATATCTCTTAACAAATATATTTAAATTAAAATTTAAAAGTTATGTTTTAATATCTGAAATAAGGAAAACATTTTCATTCTCCATAACCCATTCATAACATGAATTTCTATGTGTTCCAAATATAAAGATGATCTCATAATTTTTTAGATCTCTTAGAATGATTCACACAAACTCAACTCTAAGGATATAACCAACCATTAGTAAAATCATAGAAATATATAAAATCATAGAAAAAAATGAATCACCAAATGGGAAATAATATTCAAAAATTATGAAACACCTCAAGAACAACACTCCCAACTCGATAAAATGGGATTACACCCGAAATAGATTATAAACTCCCATGCATGTGCTCAAAAAAAATTCTTGAATCCTCCTTGTCTCCTTTTTACCATTCGAAAATAATAAGACAACTGAAATGAAATGAAAACCCCTTTGATACAACTTCTGTATTTCTATATATGAAAAATAAAAATGTAATAAAATTTATAATAACTATTAAAGGATGGAAATAACATGAACAGTCCCAAAACATTGAATATTATTATAAAACAATGGGGTTATATTATAATGTCATGTATGTGTCCTGATTGAAATAAAATCCCAAAATTAAGTCACCCTGACACCTCATATAAGGTTCCTAAATTGTGACTAGTTTACTCATTCTTTCACTATTTTGAATACAATATAAACTATATAACATGTTGCTCATGCCCATATAATTTCCTATAAACATTAATTATGTTAGTTTAATGAAAAACTTCTTGAGTTAGGCGTGATTAAATCACATTATCCCCCACCAATCACATCTATGATTATATAACTTCATGAACATTGTATACATTTGATATAAGAATTAAATAAAAAATGTAATAGTACATGTTTATTATTTATGATCCATTAATTAACCACATTAACCATAGGTTCATATAGACACCCAAATTAAATAAAGCTTAATAGCATAGTGATATAGTTTGAACAATACACTATAGGGATTTTCAAATTTTTTCTATCATAGAATTTCATTATTCAATTTAATTCCATTTTCATTTCAGTACCCTAGAGGGTCAATCTTGGTACCATTAACATAGATTCATTGAGTTTTATTGTATCATTATTAACATGGGTCCATAGAGTATCAATCATAAACCATAAAAATATGAACCTAAAGAACCATTCCATCACTAATTAAATTGTGTTAATCAAGGGACTAGAGAAGATATATGTCATCCCACAAGAACATGGAGAATTAGCACAACTATAATGACTTAATTTTTGTTAGTAATATTTTTTCCCTTGAATAAATATGTGTTGTATTATGTTATATAATATTATACAGAATGAAAATATAGAGAAAACGAAAAACATTATCTCATTAATAATGATCATTTAATTATAAATATAAGAAACCAATTAATATTATAAACATTAAAATTGAAAAATAATATAAAATAGAAAATATTAAATGGGAAAATATGGAACACACCAATCTATAAGGACCATTCCCCCATGAACCAAACTACAGAAATTAGGAAAAAAATTAGTCAGAAAATGAGAATAATATATAATTAAATAAATATATTTATGGGGCTTGGTAAAAATAGAGGGAAACATTGAGTGGTACATATATGTAGTAATGAAGTACTTATAATAGTATTGTGATTGTTAAGAATATTAATCAAAATGTTGACAAAATAAATTTATCCCATAATAGAAAATAGTGATATAAATTATATTTATCATTATTAGTTTATAAAAATATAAATATAAAAATTAAAAATCATAAATATTATTATAAAATCAAAAGTATGATGATTACAAATTTTAAGGAAACTTTACGAACATTTTACATAACCTATATTTTAAAATATTTCATAAAAACATATTTTTTATGTAAAAATATATTTTTTAATTTATATTTATAAATTTAAGATAAGTTTTTAAATAGTACTGTTGGAAACTTTCTTTTGTTATTTTTTTTAATTTTTAAATAAAATTTTATTTTCATGTGAATGGTAAGATTAAAATTTTTACATAACTGATGTATCTTAAATTAAAACAGTCATGATTTAATAATGAATAAATCCTTTATAAAACATTTGGTTTTTCCTTAATATATTTAATTTTATATAATAATTCAATTAATTAATTATCACATAAATAGCGCACATAAAAATTATATTCCAAACCCAAATGTCAAAATTGATTTACTAAAATAAAAAAAGTCTTTCATTACATATTACTTTTTAATAAAATAATGAATTGGAATTATTATATCTTTAATGCTATAAAACTATTTTATTATAATTTTATATGATTTAAATTTTAAAATTTTCCCTATTACTAGATTTACCAGTGATATTATATTATATTATATTACTTATTCTAATGATACCCCTCTTATTATATATATATATATAACCCCACACCCTCTCATTCGAAACCCACTCATTTACCACATTCAAAATTTTATCGACTAACAAAATACTTCCTCTAAATCTAATTATAAGAAAATGGTTATTTTGGGATTAATATAACACCAATCATATTGATATTTTTTTACCTTATAAGAAATCTAATCTATGGATTGAGTATGTTTTGATTAACTCTTGTCATTTTTTCTTCATCACGTTCTATTTTCACCACACCTTTTAAAACAAAAACATATATGATTAATTATGAAGTGTATTAAACTTGTATTATTTATGTTATCATATATTAAGAATAATATTTACTATATATATATATATATGTTTAAAAATTATATATTTGACACTTTAGATATTGTCCCATTGAATTTCGGTCATCCATATATAGGGAAATTTAGAATTTAATTGTTTTTTAATCCATAAAATATGTAAAATATGAGTTATATATAATATAGAAATATATAATTAAAAGTATTATATTTTTTATATAATTTGAATATTCCATATAAAATTTTTAATGAAATAGTTAAATCAAAATATATTTTATTATATAATGAAAACAAAACAAGAAAAAATAAATTTTATTTAAAACTCTTCTAAAATACAACGCAATAATTAAAATGGTTAAATAGTGGAAAAAGTGAACATATTCAAATTTTGTAACTATGTTTCAATATTCCTATGTTTTTTATTATATATGTTGTAATACAACAAAACAATGTGGGATTTGAGGTATGGGTAATCTCATACCTAATTTTTTGTTTGGGTAATCTACCATTCCAAATTATCATTGTTTATATTATTTCCCTGATATATCCATTCACATTTATTTTGTGAATATAAATTTCCCACCATGTAAAATTGGTTTCATTTAATACCAACTTTTTTAATGTGACTTATATTTCCAAAAAATCGTATTTTATAGCTAATGACATGCTTTCTTTCACTCCTGAATATTTTTTAGATAAAAGTTTTATGTAAATTATTAAATTGTAATCCAATACATTTATTAAAAGAATTATTATTTTTTAAATCTTTTTAATACCCATTATTTTTCTTGGGATAATCTCACCATAATTATCATTGTATGTTATATATGAAATGCATGAATTTTGTAATTTATGATATGATTGGTGGGCCAGATATTAGAAAACTTTAAATTCTAATGGGTAACATGATGTATCTCTTGATATTATTTACAATAATAATCAGCATATTTGTAATTTTTTCCAAAATAATGGTTATATATTTTCTGAACAAATTTTATTTATGAACATTATGCAACCTCTGTTTTCAATGATGTGTGGTATTTGACTACTCTAGCATGTTGTTTCATTTTATGAATATGACTCATTCCAGGAAATTATCAATAATTTCCAAAATTATTTTGAGTTTGATAATATGTTTATGATATTATAATGCTCAACGATGTACATTTCATTCAGGTTATTTATTAACACCATGTTATACCACCCCATTTTTAGATTTTACCGCAGCCCATTCATTGATACATATCTAAAGGTAACTACTAATTCTAAGAAGAACATTACATCCACTATGATGATATAGAAGAGGTAATTAAAATGTTATTAATATTTAATATATAAAAGATATTTTTCAGCCCAATTTACATAAGATACAAATCCATTGAATCCTTTATTCTATCTATGTTTGGATTTTTCTCTAAACAAATATGATATAGTTATGTTTTAATTATGTTAGGTTTCTATAGATGGTATCAGAGTGTGGTTTATTTAATGATGGAATTTTTATTAAAAGTTATTCATGAATAATCCTATGTATATATCTCGGTATCAATCAATAACATTTATATTTGTAACATAAAATAGTTCATGGTTTCCAAAAAATTAAATCACTGTCAAGAATATCGAAGAGGAAGTTTCTCTAGCATAGATGTTCATAGTGGAAACAATCCTAGGAAAAAGTCTATTAACCTAGACTAGACCAGGAACTCGGGAATGGTCATCATAAATACTACAAATCTAGTTTAACATTCATATAGGGATATTATTTGGTAAATCAATGACTCTATTACAAACCATTATGTACGATAAAATTATAAATAAATTATTGAATTTAAATATTGGGAAATAATAAACTATATGATCCTATACATATAGTTTATAAAAATGTTATGACTATGGATCCTATAAGATATTTCTCTATAATTGTTTTTAATAAATAATAATTTATTTATTAATTATTTTATTACTTATTTTAAACATCTTCTATTTTATAAAATATTGAAAACCAAGAGAATCATGGACATAAACACATGTTAGGTACAAGTCAATGTTTAATGGAATGACACAATCAATGTAATAGGAGTGGAACGTTCAATATATCATTGAAATTATCACCCTTTTATCTAAAATTATAAAAAATAACTAAATCAATGTGGAACATCCACATTTATCAAAGAAGAATTATATAGAAATATAATCCATTATGCTGCAATGGCCATCAATGTTTAGTGGATCTTAAGATGTTGTTATTGCAGAAAGGTCGGTAAAATAAATAAAGAAGTTATTTTTTATTCCTTATTTATCATATAAGAAGATACATTCTCTGTATTACATAATTTATTTGGAGATACTGGTCAATGGTGGGTTCTAATAGAGAAGACTATGAAAAATGTTAAAATGGAATAAATCATGTGGGATGAAAAAATAAATTTTTTTAATAATTATTTCCTTCTAACCCATTGAATGAATATAGAGGAATGGTTCTAGGATCTTATATAAAATGTTGAATATGTCACTACTTACAGGGAATCATTTACAATGACTTCAAGTTAATCCTTTTGTTATGTATTCACCTAATCTCCAAAAATATATTTATTAATAAGTATCTTAAAACCATTCATATTAAAGGATATACCTATCAGGGATGTTGGAAATTATGAAGATATTTTATTATGTTTCATCTCATTAGAAGTTTATATTAGATAATAGTTCCATAGATATGATGATATGGAATTAAATATCGATTATCAAGACAGATGATCTAATTAAAAATTATTCATGAATGATCCACCACTAACATATCATAAAATTGTGGAAAAACCAACATGTAAATTTCATTAAAGATATAGGGAAATGATACTATGGTGTTATAGAAGGAAACCAATATCATTATTGATGAAGGGTCAGGACGAAGTCATCCAATGCGTTTGAGTAATGGAGAAAACCAACCATGGATTAATACATCACCTATAATTATTAAGTGAATTCTCATGATAGTGCACTAAAATAATTGTCCTATAGGGTTAACAATGCAAAAAACAACAATATAATAATGATAAGGAGAAATAGTATTCCCTCACCACTAAAGATGTTTAGTATAAAAATTAATTTTTACAATATATATTTACTATAAACTGTGAAGGGGGTATATTTTTATTTAAATTTTTTATACTATTTCATTATATCCTTTTTGTTTTCTATAAAAATTGAATCAAACCCCAAAACCATGAAGTAATGATATCTATACATACATCTGGTGGTTTCTTTAATGAAAAAAATTGAATTATTCTTATATTAAAATATTTGGAATTATTATTTCATGGATTCTCATAATCCATCCCTATTTGGATTTTTATGCTCTACTAAGAAATGTATTTGACCTATTATATAGGGTTCCCATCAACTATTAGTAAAATTTAATTTATTTATATAACCAAAACCATCACCTAATTCTATTGAAATGTGATAAATATTAAATATTTATATTCTTGGATCCTATAATGGTGTGGATAAAGATACCCTATTAAGAAACAATAATTTATGGAATAGTTAAGTGGATGAAAAGTTCCAACAATGATGAAATTATAATTCCGGGGGAATATAGTTATTTATTACCCAATGTGATACATGTATTAACCCCATATCTTGAGGTAGTTCTATTAAAATAATATATAATGTGTTCTACTAAAATCTCGAAATTATTTTATAGGATGAACTGGATCAAACTGTGGGAGTTAATTAATTAACTACTAGAATATTTGAAAAAAAGTTTTCATCATCCATATTGAATCAAATTATGGTGATCTAGTGAACATTAAAAGTAAAAATAATTGATTAATTTAGGTTTCCATTTATTATTTGGTTCTAAACAATATCACCACAAATAACAAGTATCCTCTTACAAATGTTGATGACTTATTCTGTTTTCATCAAGGAGTTAAATAATTTTCAAATTTTGATATTCACTCATGATATAATCAACTAAAGGTGTAAAACAAGGTTATTTTGATGGAAAACTTACATAAAATGAATATACATATCGATTTAATAGTAATACATTTAGATATTATTTTTTACCCTTCAATATTCTTAGATTGGGTGAATATATTATTTAGATACAATCGTGAAAAAAGTTTAGGTAGCATTTATATATTATATTATCTTTTAATCAGACATTAAGGAGGAACATGAAAAGAATATAATGATTATTATGAAACTATAATTCAAGTATATAATTATTATAAGTATAGAAAGTGTGAATTCTTGAATAGAAATGACACATTTTTTGTTCATGTTATTAGATATTTGGGTATATCTGTTGACCCTTTAGTAACAATAAAAATTGATGAATATCCAAGTCACAATATATTCAAATATAACCCAATTTTTATGCCATTATAAGGGAATACCAACATATTGTGATACATTTTACATGAATTTACCCCCATAAAACTATGTTAACATGGAATGGGGTAATTTATTTTCCTAATGGATGATTGTGAGAATTATTTTAGGCGATCAAAAAGAGGGTAATCATTTTTCATGTACTCACTCTACCAATATGGGTTGGTGTTTTGTGATATAAATAGATGCTCTAAATAAAGTTTTAGATTTAATATTAATGTTTATTGATAATTTGATACTATGAACATCATTATAGTTATAAATCCCTGAGAAATAATACATGACACATGATCTGGAGTTAGTAATGATATCTTATCTCAGATGTTTTTGTAGAACTATCTTTACTATTAAAAGTATTGTATATATACTGATATCAATAGTCTAATGTATAAATTCACATATATCGATGTCATAATGTTTCAATAAATGTGGATATATATGATTAAATATAGAAATTTCATTGTATCTACCATCCAATATAAATTAAATAAGAATATGATGCTCTTAGTTGAAAAGAACCAAATACCTTATCCATGATGTGTAATGTGACATGCCATATTATTGTGGCTACATAACTAGGTGATCATAAAATCCTAATGAATTGGAGTACATATTATATTTCCCAAATTAATTTATAATATTATAATAATTAAATGATCATGGAAATATGATGGGTAGATTTAGAGTTTCTAAAGAATGAGAATTCAGTAAAAAAAGGAAAGCATTAAGAGTTCAACAATGATGTATATAGTGTAATTAAATTAAAAATAAAAATTTTGTACCTAAAAAATTTTAGATAAAGAATTATATACTATAAAATTAATAGTGGTAATCATTATATCTCTAGCCTAGAATCACAATGAAATATATTAATATTTGAAAGATTTTTTTTGGAAAAAATGAGGAAGGATATAGTTGATTACAACTAAAATTTCATGGTATATCAAAAAATAAATGTGAAGAGAATGAAATCATAATTGATGATTAGGCCATTTATAAAACTAAATCAATACTTGTATAACATTACCACGTTATTTTTTACTATTATCTCAAATACCTCTAATGGAAATAAAGTGATATTGTTTGAGCTGGAATAACTCAACATGACTACCCAATACAATTATATGAAGAATGATTTATTTCATGAAAAAATTTCCATGATATACATTTATATATATATATGAAGCAGTGTAATTTCATGGGGTTCCACATTCAACAAAATATAAACATGATCCAATATCCGCATATTAATTCTATAGAAATCAAAAAATATTTTTTTGTAATGATTTGAATTTTAGTATGGCCTATCACAAAAAAAAGCAAATACAATTTATAAGGAACTATTCATATGCTCGTTGACATTTTATGAGCTTGGTCAATTGAATTTTAAATGTGTATGGGATAAAAATAACCTTTTTGTTGAGTTCTCATTCAACAACAAGAACAAATAATTTATTCAAATGGATCCATCCGAATATCGATATGGAAAAAACTATATAACTCATAAATATTGGGATAAAGATAGGGAATATGATATAAATGGACCTAACTTTGTTAAATGGAAGATTTAAATGGTTAAATCCATCAAAAAACATATAAAAGGTTCATTGAGATAGTATTTGAGCTATATTGACAACCATTGAAGGGACATGGAGAATGATGTGGGGGGGGGATTTATCCATTTAATATCACCCCCGATGTGATTCATTCAGTTATCAGTGAAGGTAATGATCTTACCACAATACATTTTCCCTTGTAAATCCTTGATTACAGATGATTATTGACCTATCAACTAGATATTTCATCAAGTATGGATTAGGTTTAATACATGTTCCATGTTACTCTCATGAATAAGTAAATACCTGATCCCTCACATGTACTGAAGATGTGGTGGAGTAATTGGAGATTGATCACTCTTAAAAATAGTATCTACTAAATATATAAATTGTAGATAACATGATCAACACATTATGAAAATGCACCTTGTAAAAGTTTAATGATACAACCAAATTTATTAAGAGTTAATGTGGAAAAAATAGAAACTATGTACCACCATTTATTATCAACTAATAATATGAGTAGAAATTTCAACGATGAAATTTCTAAAAGGGGGAAGTATGTAACAACACAGTTTTTTTAGTTATATTATCTTCAAGAAAAATATGTTTTTTATTTTATTATATAATATTTTAAACATAATATCTATATTCAATCTAATAAAATACATATCATTAATAAATATCCATTCACCATTAATCCAAGAAAACTATTTAAAAATTACACTTTATAATTACAAAAAATATATAAAATATAAATTATGAAATTGGAGAAAGTGGATCACCCAAATATTCTAGGATCATCTCCCACACAACCAATAATGTATAATTAATGAAAAATGTAATTAATCCTGTCAACATATTGGAAAAATAAATATATTCCCTTTTTATGAATATTATTAAATATTGTGTGAATGAATAGAGTGGAATATATATGATGCAATGTGACCTTTGGAATAGTATGTTGTCTTCGGGAATAATATTCTGATTATTAAAATAGTATCATTAATTAAAAACAATAAATTGAAATTTATATAATATATATCATTATTTATGAAATAAAATATAAATATAATTTTTTATATAATATATTCATAATTATCAAAGGTATATTTTTTGGTAATGTTTTCGATAAGCATTATTATTTGGGTGAATAGTAAAAATATTGTTTCTCAAAAAACAAATGTATCCTAAATTTGAAAATTAATTATGAAATAATGAACAAATAAATTATATAACATAATGTTCTTGTATGATATAATTAATTTCTAAAATGAGTCATTAAAATTAAATAAAAATTAAATTCAAAACCAAAAAACGTTTTCAATGAAATATAGTCAAAAGTGATCCCTAAAAAATATGTTTTTCATACATTCTAATTTCTATTTAAATAAACTAATTAATTCTAATTATAAATAGTTTTAAAGACATAGACAACATTATATTATATTTATGCTTGATTTATATGTTAATAGATTAATTATTTTATTTTTTACCATTGATATATTATTTAATTTTGTTTATTCTAAAAAACCCATCTACAAATTTATAAATATCATCGTTCCCACCGAATTGAAAACCAATCATCCCCCACATTACATAACCTGAACTCTACTGAACTCATTCTTAAAAATCCTCTATCATTACATTATGATTTTTTGGAGTTATCCAACTCAAAATATAATAGGATATTTAGTATCATAATTGAGAATCCACAGGTGTGATTAAGATTGTTTTTATTAAAACATTTCTGACCTTATTCTATGTCCTTTATCCAAACCTTTTATAAATACTATATAATATTATTAATGATTTATTTTGAGATTATATTTCTAATATTCATATTCTAATGGAATAATATTTATTATTATATATATATTTACTTTTCGCTCATTGGACAATGATTAGTTAATGGTGAGATAACCACCCATGATGACATTTACAATCCTATTATTATAACCACTATCATGTTGGGATAGTTTTAATTATATATAGTATATAAATATGTAATTAAATTTATCCATTTATTTATGAATAATTTGGAATTTTGTGTAAATGAATTTGAATGAAACCAGTGAATCCAAAATATATTAATGAAATATAATGAAATAATTTTATCATAAAAATTATCATTTTACAAACTGTGTTTTAAAATAAAATCAATTTAATATAATGTAGTAATAGTAGGGAAAATGAACATAATTCACATCTCATAATTTTTTTTAACATTTTCATGTTTATTAATTTTGAGTACGCAGAGACACAAAATAAAACATTATTTATGGTAAGGGGATTATAAAACCCAATTACCTTATTTGTGTTATCTTTTCTTATATAGTATTTATTATTGTATTATATTTTAAAATTTGTATTTATCATTTATTTTATGTATATACAGATTCTAAATGAGTTAAACTATTTTATAATAATGTACTATTTTAAAAGATATTTCTATTTCCAAAACAACAAACATTAAATCACATGACCCTTGTAGAAAAGCCTTATTAATGTAATTTTTTGTTTTTGTTTTTGTTTTTTTGCTGATGTGAATAATTTCGTTCTTATAAATAATATCTTTAACATCAGTTATAAAATATGTTATTTTAAATCAATAATATAACATGTTTTTCACTTTGGTTATTTAATAATTGACGTAATATATCATATTTTTTATGGTTAATAAAAAAAAAAAATTAAGAGGTGTTTATGGTGATGTTTTTTTATGTTGGTTATTTTTTAACTTATATAATAATCCCACAAAATAAATTTTTAACAACAGTTATTAAAATAGCCAACAGAAAATGAGTTTTAAAAAATCATGTTAACCTTTCTCTCCACTACTAACTAAACCCGGAACATTCAAAACCACCAACAAAGTAGAAGAAATGATGTCGAAAAAATAATAACCATCTACAAAATTACACATTCAAATTTACAAAATTCAAAAAAAAATTAATTTACAAAAAAACCAAAATCCAACCTAAAAACTACTAAATGCACATTTAAAATTTAAACCTTCATATTTATAATATTCCCTAAAAAAAGACTAAAATCCAATAAAACCTATTAAATAATATGATCATCTCAGTTGTAACTGTGTGAACTCTTGTGAACTATAATTTTGAGGTCCATCAAATGGATAAAAATAAAAATTAATATAGTTAATAAGTATCATGAATAAAAAAATTATATATTAAGGAATAGATTATAAATAAATCTATAATAATTGAACAATGTTATTGTTTTAGTTGTAATTAATTCCATTGTAAATATTATCACATTATAGCGACATTCAATTACCCCTTACTGGGTATGAAATTTTATATTAAATTATTGTTTCAGATTAAAGTATCATTTTTATGTAATATATCTAAAATGTACTAATTGTAAATGAATATTCACCTTTACTATTGAAAAATATTATCTTGAAACTCTATTCTATTGTAGATTTTCCCATATAGAAAATAATATTTATGAAATAAATTTAAAATTCATTATAATATAAAATATTTTTAAATAAAAAAATACAACCCCAACACACTCATTAAATTTACTCACACATCTCCATGTATAGAGAATATATAGTATTTTGTCTTATCCCATGGGAAAAAAACAATATACATCTAATAGTCACTGTTATATATGAAAATTTAATGTTATGGGTTATTAATATAAAGTATAAATAACACATTAGAGGATATATTTTCCATACCACCCAATATAAGGAAACATTCAACACTACATAATTACATTATGCTCTAATCATTCATCAATATAAAGTATTCATTGTTTGAAAGTCAATGTGTTCTATTTTGGTGAAATAAAATGTGTGTCTATTAATCTATATACATTTGTATTTCCATTTCCTTTACAAATTTTATAAATATACCAAATACAAAATAGTCATATGTATAAATTATAAATATATTTAATCTAGGGATAGATTTATGATAATAATTACATGAAAAAAATTAATGACATTGACTCCCAACATATCTCTAGTAATATGATCCATAATATCATTTTCAGAATCCAGACATCTATTTCATGCCCACAAACATGAACATCCATTATAAACATACAATAAACTTCCAATAAATAGTGATTCTTGACAATCTGTCAAGACAACTAGAATCTATATCTTATTTCATATCTCTTTCTCTTTGTTGTTGCCAATATATAATTTCATTTCCATTAATGTATTCTTATATATAAATAGATAAATATATTAACATCGATATGTTAATAAATAAGTGATTTAAAAAAAATTAATGGTAAAATATACACATACCTATGTAGTTATGTGTCACAAAAGTCTACATGGCCAAAATAAAATGTGTACGATACAATGTCCAAATATCCTCAACTCATATATAGGTAATGGTAGACCAATTTATATATCTACAATATCATTTACAGTGACTTCATTCTCCACTACCTCTATATTTTTATGATTAAATATATCTTTCATATAATATATCAACATATATACAACTATATGATATGTAAAATCATAAATATAAAACTGAAAATAACTAGTAAGATCAGGGAAAGGGTGTCGGAGTAGGATAAAAATTGGGTCTACATGAAAAGGTAGAGGATAAGTTATTGGGTCTACATGTAGAGTTGGGGAGTGGGAGCTGCATGAGGAGGTGTAGGAGTTAGAGTTGTAGTCTAAATGTTTCTTTTTATCTCTTCAAATATAAGCACTACCATGAATATGAACTTTTCCTCCATTGTTGCATAATTATTTCAAATTCAACCACTATTGATTCGATATATTAATAATACACCTCTATTGAAAATGATAAAGAATGTGGTAACAATTTTCATACCGATACACCAACTGAGTATCCTTGTACATGACCTGGATGTTCCGGCCATCCCAATGCTATTGAAAAAATATCTTGAATCCCATCACCTATAAATACCCTATGGTTCTCTATTACTCATGTTAATACTATATAAATTATTTGAAACTTTTATAATGATTTAATGTATATATTTAAATGATTCAACATTATTAAATAAAATATACATCTAACAATCCTCTAAAATACAACCTGTGATTCATTGATAAGATATTTCCCCTTTTTTCATATCTGATACCACTTCTATTTTCACTTGTCTAGATTGGGAGGATGGAGGGGAAACCTATACACAAGATTAAGAATCTTTTCTATGTTTTTATGATTATTCATCCATCAATTTATCTTTCAATAATGTATACCCTCCCTAAGATACCATATGAGGATATATGCTTCAAAATTGGTTCTCTTGATGAGGTCTCCTCGATTATTTGAAATTTGGAATATAAAATCATGGAGAAGCCACTAATAAAATATATAATATAATAATGTTGGATCGAATATATAGATATGTATGTCTATTAGATGGAACAATACAAGAGGGGGGTGAATTGTCGGTTTAAAAACCCTATGAGTTTTAGGACTTAAGAGATTAGTTTAAAAGGTCTTAAACTAATACAAATGAAAACACCCACAATTGTATTGAATATAAAAGATATGATGTAATGTAATAATAATGCAATGTAAAACAATTGTATTCGTTATGAACACAATAATCAGAGTAATATAAAGATGAATGATTCTACCTTAAAGCGTATAGAATCAATCAATAAAATATGTAATTGAATGTTTGTAATTGAAACAATTACAAATGTATAAGATATAGAAGAGGAAACAGTAACAATTTCCTTTCTAATACAATTAGCAACAGAAATGTAAAAGAATTACAATTCTTTTAACCCAAAGAGAAGGGTTATCCTTTCACCTAGATAAAAGGTTTGTCTCACCAACACCTGGGTGAGCCCTCAATACGATGATCGGACTATCTGACTGCAGATCCCCGACAGCCCTCAATAGGATGATTGGTCCGTTCGTCTGCCTATCCCCGGCAGCCCTCGATTTTATAGGTAATCGGCACCTCTGTCTTTCAATTACATGAAAGCCCTCGATATGATGATCAGTTCATCCGTCTGTCTATCCGCGTCAGCCCTCAATTTTGTAGGAAATCGGCACCTCTGCCTTTCAATTACTTGAAGGCCCTCGATATGATGATCGGATGCACAAAGAAGAAGAGGGAAGTCAGAACATATCTCTCTAGAATCTTGATTGAATCAGAGTATCACAGTTGTTTCTCGAAGTCTCATTTGATAGTTGTTCTCTCAGCTTCAAATGACCTCCTATTTACAGGCCTTGGGTTCCAACGGTCATGATGCCTCCAACGGTCGTATTTCTCCGAAAAACTCGGAGGGACATGGACACCTTGCATCATAACGGTCATATTGAAACAGAAAGCACGACATCGTTTTGATTAGTATGTAACTAACTCAACGACATCGTATTGGTTAAAACATCATATATATCGGGGATACGAAATGGTACGATTCATATGAATCAAGTGTTTTTGACTATGTACCAAAACAAGTAATGAAAGTATAAATAACAGAGTTAGTACGATACGATTGAAATAGTCAGTACGGTACGATTGACAGAGTTAGTAAGACACGATTGACAGAGTCAGTATGATACGATTGACAGAGTCAGTACGATACGATTGACAGAGTCAGTACGGTACGATTGACAGAGTCAGTACGAGACGATTGACAAAGTCAGTACGGTACGATTGACCCAGTCAGTACGATATGATTGACATAGTCAGTACGGTACGATTGAAAGAGTAAGTACGGTATGATTAAAAATTCATTTGTGATTTCCAAAACAAAATCTAGATGTCAAAAGATAACATTTGACTCAACAATCTCCCCCTTTTGGAAATCAAAACACACCAAGTAAATATAACAAGAAATATTTATCTCCCCCAGAGTTTTTGGAAACTCTTCTGAATATGAATTTGAATACAACTAACCCCCCCTTATGTATGGACTTTCCTAACAATTGTATTCGTAGATATTCCTTAAGAGTGTCTTAAAGCATTATCCCCCTTTATAAAAAATTTTCCCCCTTTATAAACATTATCCCCCTTTGCGATTTACAAAAAGAAAGGGGTAATCATGAATTGTCTGAAGGAGTTAGAAAAATAAACACAAGAGAATGGATAATAGAAAATTCATTATGATAACAAACAATACTAAACATGAGTACAAAATACAAGTCACTTGTTTTCTCTTTCTTTATCCTTTTTGATCAACTCATGATGAACAACCTTCATCTTTTTTATCCCCTTCATGTATTCAGAAATTGATTAACCCCGAGTTCTGAGAAGCTCTTGTTGGTCTGCAAAAATTTGATCTTGATTCTTGATAGTCTCCTCCTTGACTCTGATTACATCTTCAAGGGTATCAATTCTGTTTTGCAGATTCTTGTTATCTTTCGATAACATAGAATTTTTTTTCATCAACAAAATCATTTCATCCTTGAATGATGAAACCTCCGAGAATTCAGATTGGAAAGCATTCATTCTCTCTTGCAATTATTTCACTTAAGGAACATCGTCTCTTTGAGAAGACAAAAGATTCAACCTTTCAACTGTTTCTCTGTCAAGCTTATTGAAAGCTATTGAAAGCTCATTTTACAACCTTCTTATATCTTCAATTGCTATCTCATGGCCATTTATTGAACTCTATTTTTGTACGACCACTTGGTATTCTTTTTCCAGGCCTTCTTATGAGCAACCGAACTTTCTGAAAGAACTTTCAAGTCATCTTCAACTGACAAAACATTCTTTCTTAATTCTTTTACAGAGCCAAACATTTTCTTTTGATTGTCAGTAATAAAGGAAATCTTCCCTTCCAACCTCGGAAAATATGGAATAGTCTCCTCAACCCTTCTCAAAACATGGAAAATATAATCACTCTTCTTGAGAGAGATTGTATACTATGAATCAGTATCGTCATCGTATGAATCCAGTTCAATTGATTTTCTTGAATCTACAACTAGTTGTTTTCCTTTTGAATTTTCTTTCTTCTTTCTTTCTTCTTCCTCATTATCACTAATGACAACAACATTATCAGTGTGAGAGGATTGAGCACCTTGCTTTACTTGAGAAGAAATTCTATCCGGTGTTTCAGAAGTGTCAAAATGTTCTTGATCGGGATGAGGGATTTGTTGAACCCCTTCACTTAGATTTTGAACCGATTCATCCTTACTCTTCGTTGAATTTAGAAGGAATTATACAAGAAAATCTCTTTCATCTTCTTCCACTTCTTCTATGTTTTCCATCATTTGTTTTCCTTTTTCTTTCTCAGGAAGGCTCTGTACGATGGGTTGTTGATGCACTTCTTCCGTCAGTTGAGCGCTAGCATCTTCAACTGATTTCAAGACTTTATAGACATCAAATTCATGTTCTTTTCTTTTCAAAAGAACCTTCTTCTTCTTTTTAGCCAGAAGGGTTTCTTCTACGCTTATTCTTTCTGAAAAATCCTCATTCGGGTCAAGACCGAACATTGGATCACCTTCCTTTCTCTGTTCCTCATCCTTTCTCCATTTAGCTACAACCTCTTTACTGTACCTTGGCTTCTTCTTAGGCTTTGAACTGGTTTGAGGATCATACTTTTGAGTAACACCAGTAGATTGAATGTCTTTGGCTAGCATAGGTGCCGATTGATTTTGAGCCAATTCAGCTTCTACATCTCTGACAAAAAATTTTGAATTCTGATCAAAAAAAACATTCAACTTCTTCATAGTACTTTTTCTAATCCAAGAGGGCTTCAAATCTATGGGTTTTCCTTTCAAAGGAATGTTACAAAACATCATACTTTCGAGAATGAACTTCGTATGGATGGCTGGATACATAATCATTTGAGACATAATCCCTCCTATCATGAAATTCTTTATGGTTTCAAAAACATACCCCATGAGATTTACTTTTCTAATATTTACAAGATAGTAAAGCATAAATATATGATAAACTATCAGAGTTTCTCTATCCCCTTTCCTTGGAATAATAAAACCTTGCAACCATAAAGTGACAAACCGATTGTCCGGAGAAAGATGAGACACTTTCCTTTTCTCTTCATTAATAACAAACAAAGACTTTTCAGCACTTTCTCTATTAAACATAACAAATTCCTCTGGTAGTTTATGAGATGGACAAAAGAATACCCTTCTATTGGGACATTCATAAAATGAGCCACATGTTTTACAGACATAGACAACATTCTATCATACATGGAAAAATTGATAGTCATGTCTTTTTCGAAAGATACGGTTTTATAAAATTGACAAACTTCATCAAAGAGAACCAGATCTTGAGAAACAGGTCTTTCAACACACAAATGTTCCCATCGTTGAAACAGAATGATTCTTCTGATTGTGGAATCATAAGAATCAAAAAAGTCCCGAGAAACTAACCTTTCTCTGTTAAAGTCTTTCTCTGTAATAGTGTTTGAAGACATTTTGGCGGGAGAGTTAGCCGAGGATTGAGACATAAAGGTGATGTCGATGAAAGTTCGTATGATGATTTAAAACTGGTGGAGCAGAGCTTCGCCTCAAAATCTGAAAAAATCAATGTGGGTTTGGGGATGGGGGCTATTTATAGGCGATAAAGGGGTGACTGTTGATCTTCTACGGACAGGATTAGAGAAAGACAGATCAATGTTTAGGATTAAAAAAAATAACGAAAAGTACCTTCCAGAGATCGTAAGGTAATTGTTGGTTTTGCTAGAATTCAAAAGGAAACACACATGTATGAAATAAACTAAAATAAAACTATCAGTCGAGATGCCTATGGAAAACAAAGTCGTTACCATGTATTGACAAGCCGATGGAAAATAATCTCATTACCATGAACTGACAAGCCGATGGAAAAAAAACTCATTACCATGAACTGACAAGCCGATGGAAAACTATATCATTACCATGAACTGACAATCTTATGGAAAACAAACTTGTTACAATCATCAGACATTACAATGGAAAATAAATTCATTACCATCATCGGTCGGTATGATGGAACATAAATTAATTACCATCCTCAGTCGATACGATGGAAAAGAAATTCATTACCATCATCGGTCGGTACGATGGAAAAGAAATTTGTTACCATCATCGGTTGATACGATGGAAAATAAATTTCTTACCATTATCGGTCGATACGATGGAAAAGAAATTATTTACCATCATTGGTCGATACGATGGAAAAGAAATTTGTTACCATCATCGGTCGATACGGTGGAAAAGAAATTCATTACCATGATCAGTCGATACAATGGAAAAGAAATAAATGAATGATACGATAAAACTGTCAATACGATAAACAAAATAGATCAATGATATGATAAAACTATTAGTACAATAAACAGAAAAGTAAAAACACATACTAGGAAAATAAATAATAACATAAGATAAAAATAAACATAAAAAACAAATGTCCTCCCCCTTTCAAAAGGAGTTTTTTAATTTTAGGAGAATTGTAAAACATGAAGTAGATATGAATGATTATTTTAATGTAATCATTAATAGATTCTATTTTATAAACTCAAATCTATAGGATGGTAATGGCTTTGTTAAAATGTCAGCAAGTTGTTCTTGTGTTCCGATAAATTGTAGAATAATATCTCCTTTTTGTGTGTGATCTCTAAGAAAGTGATGCATAACATCTATGTGTTTTTCACGAGAGCGGTGAGCTGGGTTTTTACTAAGATCTATGGATGTTGTATTATCACAAAGAATTTGAGTTTTGGAGAAACTCAATCCATAGTCAGTGAGTGTGTGTTGCATCCACAATACTTGAGCACAGCAACTTCCAGTTGCTACATATTCAGCATCAGCAGTGGATAGTGCTACATAGTGTTGTTTCTTACAGGACAAAGAAACCAGAGAATCTCCTAAGAAATGACATGTTCTAGATGTACTTTTTCTATCCATTCTACAACCACCAAAGTCAGCATCTGCAAAACATTTTAAATTAAAATCATTCCCAGATGAGTAAAAAATAACTTAATCCATAGTGGCTTTTAAATAAAGAAAGATTCTCTTTATGGCTTTTAAATGAGACTCTTATGGATTAGATTGATATCATGCACATAAGAATAAAGAAAACATTAAGTCGGGTCGACAATCTTTCATGTATAGAAAACTTCCTATCATACCTTTAAATATTGTTTGATCTACTGGTTTCCTAGTTTTATCAAGATCAAGTGTATTTGAGGTACCAATTGGAGTTCTAATACTTTTATTTTTGTCATATCCATACATTTTGAGTAAATATTTTATAAAATTATGTTGAGATGTATATGTTCCATATGGTTTTTGAGAAATTTGAAAACCTAAAAAGAATGTTAACTCACCCATCATACTCATTTCAATCTCAGATTTCATTAAATTTGAAAAATAATCAGTTAATGATTTTTTAGTTGATCCAAATATGATGTCATCAACAAAGATTTGAACAATCAAAACATTTTTGTTTTTCATTTTTATAAAAATGGTTGGATCTGTTGTACCTTTTGTATAATTTTTTTGTAAAATAAATCATGTAAGTCTATCATACCATGCTCTAGGGGCTTGTTTAAGACCATATATAGCCTTGGTAAGTTTAAAAACATGATCAGGGTGTTTTGCATCTTGAAAACTAGGAGGTTGTTCGACAACAACTTCTTCTTGAACAAAACCATTTAGAAAATAACATTTGACATTCATTTGAAATAGTTTTAAATTTAAATATGCTGCAAAGGCTAATAGAATACGAATAGATTCATGTATGGCTATAGGAGCATATGTTTCTTCATAGTCTATTCCCTCTTGTTGAGTATAGCCTTTAGCAACAAGTCTTTCTTTATTTCATACAATGATTCCATTTTCATCACATTTGTTTCTGAAAACCCATTTTACACCAATTACAGTTGTTTCTTTAGTTCTATCAACTAATGTCCAGACTTGATTCCTTTCAAATTCATTTAGTTCATCTTGCATTGCTTTGATCCAATCATCATCTCCTAAGGCCTCACTTGGAATTTTAGGTTCAAATTGGGAATGAAAAGCAAGATGTTCTATTTCATTTCTTAATGAATTTTTGGTCCTTATAAGTTGATTTACATCACCAATGATGTTATCACTAGGATGATTCCTTATAAACAGTTGATTTGGGTTTTTTAAAACCTGTTCATCAACATATGGTAGAATATCTTCCATGGTAAATGTTTTAGGAATACTTTCTTGAATATTTTCCTTATCAGAAGGATCTTCTATCAAAGATCGATAATCAGTTTTTGAAAACACATCTGAGGATGTAGGATTGGGTTGATTGAAAACAAAAGGATTAGTTTCATCGAATTTTACATGTACTGTTTCCTCAACAGTACAAGTGTTTATATTGAAAACTCTATAATCCTTTGAAGTTGTTGAACAACCTAGAAAGATTCAATCATCATATTTTGGTGCAAATTTGTGTATATTACCTTTTGTATTCAGAATGAATACATTTCATCCAAAAACATTGACGTATGAGACTTTTGTTTTTCGGCCAGTCCGTAACTCATAAGGGGTTTTATTAAGAAATGGTCTAGTTAAAACACGATTTATAGTATAACAGGCAGTACTAACAGCTTCAGCTGAAATGTTCTTAGCAATTGAGTATTCACTCAATATGGTTCGAGTCATTTCCTGAAGAAAACGATTTCTTCTTTCAACAACACCATTTTGCTGAGGAGTTCTTGGAGCTGAGAAATTGTGAGTAATACCTTTCATACAACAAAAAGTTTCAATATATGAATTTTGAAATTCACCACCATGATCACTATGAATAGTTATCAATGGTAGGTTTTTCTTATTTTTAACTTGGGCTCTAAAAGTTTTGAAATAGGAAAAGGCTTCAAATTTCATTGTGAGAATGTAGACCAATGTAAATCTAGTAAAGTCATCAACTAAAACAAATACATAGTATTTGCCTCTAATTCTTCCATATTGTGAAGGAACAAAAATATCCATATGCTCTAGTTGTAATGCATTATAATTTGAAACTTCATTAATTGATTTAAAGCTAGTTTTATGTTGTTTGGAAAATTGACAAGGATCACAGCCTTTTGAAGAATTATATCTAAGGACCAGTAGCCCCTTCACAAGTCTTTTCTTTGGGAGTTAACTAAGGTTTCTCAGATTACAGTGTCCTAGTCTCCTATGCCAAATCCATGATTTGTCTTATATTGCACTTAAGCAGAGTAAGTTTTAGCTCCTAAGGTCTTCTATGTTAATAGTGTAAACATTCTCTTGCCTATGGGTAGATAGAATGAACTCATCCTTGGAATTGTGTACTAGACACTTATCATTTTTAAAATTCACAAGGTAACCTTCATCACATAATTGACTTATGCTGATGAGATTGTGCCTAAGACCATTAAAAAACAAAACATTTGAGATAAGAACTTTTCCAAGAAAAATGATATTACCTATACTAACAATCTTTACCTGAGAATTATATAGGATGGTTACTTTTTCACCTTTTCTTTTGATAACCTTTTCAAAGTGACCTTTGTTTCCATTCATGTGTCAAGAACAACCACTATCCATGTAACAAACATTCTTATTGGTACATTTCTCATTTTCCTGAAAAAGAAACAATTAGATTTTCGGAATCCAAACTTGTTTGGATACAGACGGGTTAGATAAAATAATTTTAGGAATCCACATTTGTTTTGAAAAATGAGCTTTAGGAAACACTAAAGATTGAGTTTTGTTTAGAGAACAATCTCTTCTCCAGTGTCCACCACATTGACACTTAGAATAGAAAGTGGTTTTTTGAGTAACAAAATAGTTATTACTAAAAATAGGTTTGGAATATGTATAACCATGACCAGAACGATTTCTTAATGGTCTAATTTGAGAGTACATCCTGTCAATGTTATCCTTTCCATGATTATAGATTGACAAACATTTCTTCAAAGATAAAATCTATGACTTTAGTTTTAAAACCAAATTCTTATTTTACAAAACATTTGAATTTGAACTAGAGTTAGGCTCTAAAATATTTTTCTTTGAAATTAGAATTTCAAGATCCTTAGAAAGTTTATCCTTATCAGATTTAAGTTTCACAAGGGTTTTTAAAATACTTTCAAAATCAGAAGTTTTCACATCAAGATCTTTATAAAGATCTGATACTTCTTTAGTCAAGATTGAAATTCTAGAATTTTTTTCTCGTGTTTGTTTTTAAGCTTTGTATTTTCATTTTCAAGTAATTTAGAAAATCTAGATACTTATTCAAAAGTAGGTAATGTATCATCTTCTTATGATAAAGATTCATCATGTGAAGATTCATAATATCTATTATCAGTATAATTTGCATTCAAAGAGACATTTGTAATAGCTTCATCTTTATGTACCTTAGACATTAGACAATGATCTTTAATTGGTAATCTGGCTAATAGTCCAATATTCCTCTGTCCTAAGGAATCATATTCTGAAGAATCATCTGAAGAATCACTAACACATGAACTCCAGTTATCATTTTCCTTCAATACTTTCTTTGTCTTATAAAACCTTTTCTTTTTTCTTTGAGAGTGATTCTCCTTTCTATCTTTCCTTTTTAGTAAAGGACAATCAAGCCTTATATGTCCTTCTTTCTTACATTCATAACAAGTTACCTCTAAATCTTTCTTATCCTTCCTATCATTCTTTTTGAGTCTATATTGGATGTTTTTCTTTCCCACAATATTTATCATCCTTCGAGCAATATTGGCTAATTCATTATCTGAAAGATCACAGTCACTTGAATCAGATATAACTTTCTTGGCTTTGGATCTTGTAGGCTTTTCAGGTGTTTTAGCTTTAGATGCAAATGATACACTTACATTTCCATTCTTCTTCCTGTTTAAATCAGCATCTCTCTTCATTCTTATCTCGTGCTGTAAAAGAGTTCCAAAGAGTTCATCTAGAGATATCTGAGAAACTTTTCTGTTTTCATCAATAGCTGTCCTTTTTTACTCCAATTCATTTGGCATTATATCTATAATCTTATCAACTAGAGCATCATCATCAAGACATTTTTCTCCCATACATTGTATGTTGTTGACAATTGTCATAAACCTTTGTTTCACATTACATACTGGCTCTCCATAAGGAAAAACAAATCCATGATACTCTGCTCGAAGCATTTCTCTCCTTGTTTCTATAACCTTGGATGTACCAAAATAAGTGACTTCTAATTTCTTCCAAATACAGTTGGCTGCTTCACATGAAGATATATGACTTTATATAGTCCTGGTCATAGAGCATAATAGATTATTGTGTAACTTGTAATTTTTTTGATATTATTGCTTCTCTTGGTTAGTGAAAGTACTGACTTCTTTGTCAGGAATTTTGTATCCTCCAGTAAGCATAATTAAATTGTCTACACCAGTGTTGATCCCATAAGTCTTTATACGATCTCTCCAATACTCATAATCATTTCCATCAAAGATAGGTCGTATAGAAGGATTCATATTGTCTGTTGACCCAATATTCATTCCTGCCATCTAATACAACAAAAAACTTTTCCACTCCACACGTTAATGTAGTAAGTATTTAAAAAATATGAAAGAAACAAAACAAGTAATACAAATCAATGGAAAACCTTCTCTGATACCAATTTTTGGATCGAATATATAGATATATATGTCTATTAGATAGAACAATACAAGAGGGGGGTGAATTGTAGGTTTAAAAACCTTTTGAGTTTTAGCACATAAGAGATTAGTTTAAAAGGCCTTAAACTAATACAAATGAAAACACCCACAATTGTATTGAATATAAAAGATATGATGTAATGTAATACTAATAAAATGTAAAACAATTGTATTCAAGATGAACACAATAATCAGAGTAATATAAAGATGAATGATTCTACCTTAAAGCGTATAGAGTCTATCAATAAAATATGTAATAGAATGGATGTAATTGAAATAATAACAAATGTATAAGAGATAGAAAAGGAAACAGTAACAATTTCCTTTCTAATACAGTTAGCAGCCGAAATGTAAAAGAATTAAAATTCATGTAACCCATAGAGAAGGGTTATCCTTTCACCTAGGATAAAAGGTATGTCTCACCAACACCTAGGTGATCCCTCTATACGATGATCAGACTGTCTGTCTGCCTATCCCTGATAGCCCTCGATACGATGATCGGTCCGTCTGTCAGCCTATCCCCGGCAGCCCACGATTTTGTAGGTAATCAGCACCTCTGTCTTTCAATTACATGAAATCCCTCGATACGATGATCGGTCTTTCCGTCTTCCTATCCCTGTCAGCCCTCGATTTTTTAGGTAATCGACACCTCTGTCTTTAAATTACTTCAAATCCCTCGATACGATGATCAGACGCACAAAGCAGAAGAGAGAAGTCACAACATCTCTCTCTAGAATTTTGATTGAATCCGAGTATCACAGTTGTTTCACAAAGTCTCATTTGTCCGTTGTTCTCTCAGCTTCAAATGACCTACTATTTATAGGCCTCGGGTTCCAATGATCATGTTGCCTCCAACGGTCATATTTCTCCGAAAAACTCGGAGGGACTTGGACACCTGGCATCATAACGGTCATATTGAAACAGAAAGCACGACATCGTTTTGATTAGTTTGTAACTAACTCAACAACATTGTATTGGTTAAAACAGTATATATACCGATGATAAGAAATGGTATGATTCATATGAAACAAGTGTTTTTGACTAAGTACCAAAACAAGTAATGAAAGTATAAATAGCAGAGTTAGTACGATACAAATGACAAAGTCAGTACGGAACGATTGACAGAGTCAGAACGATACAATTGACAGAGTCACTACGGTACGATTGACAGAGTCAGTACAATACGATTGACAAATCCAGTATGGTATGCTTGACATAGTCAGTACGATATGATTGACAGAGTCAGTATGTTACGATTGAAAGAGTTAGTATGATACGATTGACAGAGTTAGTACTGTACGATTGACAGAGTAAGTATGGTACGATTAAAAACACATTTGTGGTTCCCAAAACAAAATATATATGTCAAAAGATAGCATTTGACTTAACAAATAAAACTTATAAAATTTTACATTTCACTAACCAAAAAGATCTTCTTGTATTTTATTTTCCAAAAAAATCAATGTGTTTTCGCATATAAAAGGATATACATGATATGGATTTTATCATTCCCTATTCCAAAAATAGAAATTTGATGTGAGGGTATATTTAAAATCCCTCCATCTCATAAAATCCATCAATAATCATTTGACACTAATGCCACCATTTTAATATATATCAATTTTCATCTGATAAAAATTAGGGGAAACATATTGCACTATAAACATGTTAGGTTTTGTCATACAATTGGAAATTAGATCATGAAAATGTTCTCACACAAACGAGCATGTGTTTTTTTATCAACACATCTACAATTATTAATGAAATTGATGAAATTTCTTTTACCTTGAGTAGATACAATACCCACGAATTGTTTTCCATTAGGACCTCTTGGAATATCAATCTCATCAATGTCTACAACTATGCTCTGTTCTTGGTTACGAGCATGTTATAATTTTGGTAGACATTTGGAGCCACAATTACCAATCCTCGATCTCTTCTTTACCATTGTGAGAGTACATGATGAAAATTGGGGAATATCAACATGATCACATGAATGATTTTCCTTAGAGGTATGATATTGAATTTCATGTCCAGAAGATAGTAGTGGATAAATTGATTGATCTATAATTATCCTTAAAATAAATGAAAGAAACACTTAGTAAAAATATATTCAAATACACATATTATAATTATAGTATAACGAAAAAATGAAAAATTATGAAACCCAACACTAAAACAAAAGAATACCACATTATTATTCATCTTTTCTATATTTATCTAAAATTCCTAACCAAAATAATGATATATTAAGCTTCATTTATATAAATGAAAACAAATCCATAATAGGTTTAGGAATATTAAATATGGTCCAACCTAATAAATCAAAAAAAAATTTAAAAAATTATATTTTTTTCTTATTAGATTTAAAAAAATGTCATAAAAAATCAACAAATATATATGTTATGTAATATAATCATGGTAAACTACAAAAACTAAACTAAAATAAAAAACATTTATACTTAGTAGTTTTAATACATGTTTAAAAAAAATTACAATATCTAACATTTGTTGAAATTAATAAATGTAATCACGAAATAAAAATATGACATTTGTAATAATTTGAATGTACAAATGTTTTGTCTCCCCATATTCCTTCATCATCATAAATATTTATGGAACAAACTGTGTCTAAAATATGGTAATAATTATTATCTATTAATCATTCAACAGAAGTAGGTATATTAGATAAATCAACATCTTCATCAAGATTATCATCACTATCATATTATTTTTTCATTGTAAAAAAGATGAACAGTACATATAAGATTGGTAAGGAATATAGAAATCATGTTTTTCATGTGTTTCCATAATAAATGAATCATTTGTGTCTTTTTATGTATTGGGATGAACAAATGTGATTCCAAATTCATCACGTCTGACATTGTTGTTACTAATAAACCATTTTAAGATAAACCCTAGCATATTAATTTTGATGAAATCATCCTATGTTATTTCTTCAAACACCCTATAAAATGCACTTGATTCAAAAATTGGGGTTTTCCATTTAGAACATGAAAAAATGCATTGCATCTGTGAACAACAATACACTACAATTATATACATCACATCTACTATCCAGAGATATCATATGAAATATATTTCCATTTATGTTATACCCAGTACATGTGATCACATATAAAATTTGATCACCCACTGCCCATCTTAATGAAACAGATGAAACTAATCTAATTAGAACAATTTTTTAAACCATTTCAAAATAGTTTTTCTATGCTCATTCAAAATCAATATTTTTTTATTCAATGGATGACATTGATTAATCTTTCTTGTATGAAATTTTATATATGGTTGAACATAGTCTATGTTATTCAATATGTACAAATATAACTTCTACATCTATTCACTAGACAATGACTTTATTTTCAAACCATGAATCACCTTTCCCACATTATTACCACATTCATGGAAAGAAGGAGGAAAACCAATGGTCTCTTTACCAGACCATAAATTTGTTCAAACTTTGCAACCTCCTCATAAATATACTTTACCAAAATGGAGGCTTGAGGAAGATATGAAATCTTAACATTCCTATATAATATCATTATATACCATCCAAAAAGATACATTCAACGTAGAGATATAGGTCTGAGAAAAATTATTTCTTCAACCATATTGACCTTTAAATAAACAATTATATCCAAAAATATGATGGAAAATACATTTCCAATTTATAAAGTATAGAAATTTCATTAATTTAAAAAATGTAAATATCATCTCGACCAATCACCTTATTACAAAATGAATAAATTAAATAATACACATTTATGAATTTATTTCAACGAGGGATGTTAAATATTCCACACAATGAAACTGGTAGAATTTGTTTCATGATGACGTGATAATTATTAGATCTCATACATGTTAACATCAAATCCTTCCAAGATACAAAATGTTTTACATTTTACAAATAACCATACCAAAAAATGATATCATGAAGACACGGACAAAATACTATTTTCTCTCTTTTGGATAATTTATGACATGCTGTGGGATGAAATGTTCGCCATCCATTATGAGGGGGAGATTACTACAAACATATTCCAATTGATAGTATGTCTAATCTAGCATTCATCTCATCATTATTAATTACTTTAATATCTAACAATGCTCAAATGAAATTGTTATAGATATTATTCTTCACGTTCATGAAATTAATGATACGTTTCACTTCCTGATATCTCAAACATGGTATCTCAAAAAATATGGATGGTTTCATCCAAATATGTCAGTCATAACCTGATTTATGTACCATTCCCAATGACACTTACATTTTTTTCACCTTCTCACAATACTCATATGTGGATATATGATTTAGAGCAATTAGAAATTCTTTGGAAAAATTTATTTCATTTTTAATATTCTATAAGATTGATCTATAGGAAAAATCGTTTGATGAAAAATGTATACAGATTTACTCATTGATGAAATTGACAATATGATGTCTATTGTTGCTGAATTTGACACACTTTATACACCTTAATGTTGTATCTAGAAGAATTTTCTTATGGTAGGAAGTCATTTATATTGAACATAATCACTTCATGTAGTTGAAAATTTTCCATATTATCAGAATCATAAACCCTAATATCATCCCCCCCATATGAGTTTCAAATCATTAATTAACAGTGATAATTAATTTACGTTGATAAGAGAAGTTATATATCATTTGTGGGTTGATTTGGTCAAGATAATATTAACCTCAACATGTCATATTTTCACTTCATATAAAATTCTAGAGATAGGTTATAAAATTACCTTTAATATTGGGAATGAAAAATGTGTGATACTAAGGCTTAGATATGGATCCCTTCAATACATACAGAGCCCATGTATGTGATTTCTAACATTAATTTTTTATGTAGGATACTGCTAAAAAAATTTCCTACACCGTGGCCAATCAGTAAGATGAAGTTTTTTTATCACAAATTTTCACATGAGTGGACCATCTTACAATTTTTTTATTACGTGAATTAGAAAATAAATGTTTTAAAAGGGGAATTATAGGTCGATAAAAAAATACCATGGGAGGGATATTTGTAATATATATATATATAAGATTGTGATTTTTATTTCGAATTATACGGTGATGTTACATCTATAGGTCACTATGATAGAAATTCACATTCGTTAATGTATATCGCACTATCATTTGGAAATTCATGTATTTTATTTTATCCTAATCCCTTAAGGAAAAAAAATTCCCTTATAATGTGATTCTAGAAAATCATTTTCTTTTATAGGATCTCTTTCAACAATTTTAGTAACTTTATAAATTTCTTAACACTCTATCCATGTTTCACATTTAGGTTAATAAATCTTATCATCGATGATAAACCTATAAAAATATTACAAAAAGGACATAATTGATTTAATGCATCATGATATGGATGCACAATTTCCATTTATTTCTCCATTTTTTATTCTTCATCTTCATGAATCATTTATTAAAGTTCAATAGAGTTATCTTCTTTAAATTCATCATCGTCATTAGATCTAAAATTCTACCCAATTTCACCATGCCCGATCCAAGAGTTGTAACTCAGAATAAAACCTAAAACAATAAATAATATTTGATCCGTCAACATTTCAACTTCTTCATATTCTATTATTTCATTCCTAGATAGAAAACTATATTGTTTTTAGGAAATTTTATAAGATAATTCCAAAAAAATCAACACCTTCTTCATATTCATCATTCATTCTATGTTGTGTAATCCAATATCAACTAAGTATTTCATAAAACAAATATAATAATTAAACATCTTCTTATGATATGAAAATTTTATATTAATATGAAATATTTCAAAATTTGAAAATACAAAATAGAATGTAAAAAATTATTCGTATTTCAAATGTATAATTAAATATTCTACCAAATAAAGGATGATATGTTTAAATATCAATTATAAATCATAAAAATATATGCATCAAATAAAATAAAATAATATATTTAGATAAGATAGTTTTATATTTATATGAAATATTACATAATTTTAATGTAACACAATTTTAAAATAAAAAACAAATATATGCATATTTTTAAATTAGAATGATATTTTTTGGGTAAATAAGATAGAAAAACACTATGTAAAAATAAAAAATCATTCTTTATTGTGGATTATAATAGCCCATCACAAAATGATTTTATATAATGTCTTATCCTAAATATCTAAAATTTGAAACTAATAGTTATTAGGATTATATTGAAATGAAATTTTTTCTATATTTCATGTAATTTTGATGGTCAGATTTATGGGTTTTTACCTTTTTATTGTTTTTGTTGTGTAAAATGATACTATGGAGAATGCTATTGTCTACAGTATTAGAGAGGATTATTGATTTTCTCAGGAAGGTGGTGAAAATATCATGTTCACTTTATGTTGAAAGATTGTTTTGCGAACTAAATATCTAATAGGGAATGCCACAAATTGGGTCACATTAAAAATAGTAACCATATTGGTTAGCGGTAAAGCCATAGGAGAGTCTCCAAATATACAAGAGGTTGGAGACTAGGAGTGAGAGATTAATGGTTGTATGTTTTGAAACATTCACCCCATTCAATAATATTAAATATTATATAATAATATTAAATAAAAATTACTACAATGTTTTAAAAACTAATTAAATATTATAAATAGTTAAGAAATGCAAAAATGATATCATCCATATGTATCCCTTCTATATTAAAGGTTATAATGACTTCATTATCAAGATTTAGAAGTGTCATCTAGTATTCCAATTATCATCTAATCAAATATTAACACTCAAGATACATCAAACTATAGATTGGGTGACATGGTATGAATATGAAAATGAAAATACAAATTTAATTTTAAAATCAAATAATAATCATTATCTATATGTAGTAAAACAAAAGAGAAATGAAAAATCGAATAAAAATTCAAGGATACCAATGAATATCTGGATACTAAACCAAATTCAAAAATAAATCATGAATTATATAATGAATAATATAAAAAAAAATATTTATAATTCTTGATTGACTAATTATAAAACATTATCAAAATAATAAAACAGCTTCAACAATTAATAGTGAAATAAACATTGAAAAACTATCTAATATTGAATTAGTCCATCTATGAATGACCGAAATAGATGTGTTTGATGCTTATATGAGAATAGATAATCAATCAGATTGATATGTCAAGGATGAACATGATGAAAAATGATGAAAAACTAACATTTGAGTTCGTGAGATTGAATATTATATTCTGGGTTTTTCGTGAAAGATATGCCCTATCACAACAATTTAAAAGAAAAATTTCAAAATTACTCGAAACTAAAGTTCATAAAATATTTAAATTCTATATCACATTAGTTATTTAATAAGTGATGTTATAATGTTATTTTACAAGTTTATGATATTATAACTAATGTTATAAAATTATTTATACGGTCGGGTATATATTTACTGATTTGATAAAAAAATTATTTTTGCATTAACATGTCATTTATTATATAAATGTCCAGAAAGTGGTTATATCACGCTAGTTATTCTATAACTTACATGATAAAATGATTTAAAATATCTATTATTTTATTACTAAAATTATAAATCAATGACCTTTACTTTATCACATAGGTAATATATTTACTAATGTCAAAAAATATGCTCTATCATATCGGTTATAAAATAACTGATGTGATAAAGTGAGCTATTTAATTTTTACGTTGTTTATAAAAAAACCGAAATTATAAATCATTAAAAAAGGCATTTCAAATCAGTTATAAATAATAGACATAATAATTTCCAAAAGGGTAAATACTATTTGTACTAGAGTGATTTTATTCTTTCCATCTAAAGAATAATGATATTTTTATGAAAAATTATGATATCCCATATTCATTTTTGATTGTAATGTTTTGTTAATAAATATATTATTCAGGAATAAATTATAAAGCCCATTTCATTTCTTGGAATTATTTTATATATATGAGTATTATTCTTTTTATTGGGAATTTATTGTTATGATCATTTATAATGTGATGGGTTGTCCTAGAATTATGTAGTCTAATACGAAAATGTGACACATCTAATTATATTATTTATAATATGTGTGAACATGAAGCTCTCATTGTTCACATTTATGTTTTTAATATTTATTAAAATTTGTTATGTGTGAAAATGATGTGATATTATTACAAAAATATATGTTTTATTTTACAAATAAGATTATAAAAATGAAATAATTTTATAATTTTTCAGTTTTTTAGAAAAATTAATGTTAATTTATATATCTACAATATCATTTATAGTGACTTAATTCTCCACTACCTCTATATTTTTATGATTAAATATATCTTTTATATAATATATCAACATATATTCAACTATATGATAGTTAAAATCATAAATTTAAAACTGAAAATAACTAGTAAAATCAGGGAAAGGGAGTAGGAGTTGGATAAAAATTGGGTCTACATGAAAAGGTAGAGGATAAATAATGGGGTCTACAGGTAGAGTAGGGGAGTGGGAGCTGCCTGAGGAGGTGGAGGAGTAAGAGTTGTAGTCTAAATGATTCTTTTTATGTCTTCTAATATAAACACTACCAAAAATATGAACTTTTCCTCCATTGTTACATAAGTTTTTTAAATTCAACCACTATTGATTCGATATATTAATAACACCCCTCTATTGAAAATGGTAAAGAATGTGGTAACAATTTTCATACCGATACACCAACCGAGTATCCTTGTACATGACCTGGGTGTTCCGGCTTTCCCAATGCTATTGATAAAATATCTTGAATCCCATCACCTATAAATACCCTAGGGTTCTCTAATCCTCATGTTAATACTATATAAATTATTTGAAACTTTTATAATGATTTAATGTATATATTTAATTGATTCAACATAATTAAATAAAATATACATCTAACAATCCTCTAAAACACAACCCCTGATTCATTGATAAGATATTTCCCCTTTTTTCATATCTGATACCACATCTATTTTCACTTGTCTAGATAGGGAGGATGGAAGGGGAAACCTATACACAAGATTAATAATCTTTTCTATGTTTTTATGATTATTCATCCATCATTTTATCTTTCAATAATGTATACCCTCCATGAGATACACTATGAGGATATATGCATCAAAATTGGTTCTCTTGATGAGGTCTCCTCAATTTTTTGAAATTTGGAATATATTATCATGAAGAAGCCACTAATAAAATATATAATATAATAATGTTGGATCGAATATATAGATATATATGTCTATTAGATGGAACAATACAAGTGGGGGGTGAATTGTTTGTTTAAAAACCTTTTGAGTTTTAGCACTTAAGAGATTAGTTTAAAAGGTCTTAAACTAATACAAATGAAAACACCCAAAATTGTATTGAATATAAAAGATATGATGTAATGTAATACTAATGAAATGTAAAACAATTGTATTCATGAAGAACACAATAATCAGAGTAATATAAAGATGAATGATTCTACCTTAAAGCGTATAGAATCAATAAATAAAATATGTAATTGAATGGATGTAATTGAATCAGAGTATCACAGTTGTTTCTCAAAGTCTCATTTGTTCGTTGTTCTCTCAGCTTCAAATGACCTCCTATTTATAGGCCTTGGGTTCCAATGGTAATGTTTCCTCCAACAGTCATATTTCTCCAAAAAAAGCGAAGGGACATGGACACCTAGCATCATAACCGTCATACTGAAACAGAAATCACGACATCGTTTTGATTAGTATATAACTAACTCAACGACATCGTATTGGTAAAAATAGTATATATATCGAGGATAAAAAATGGTACGATTCATATGAAACAAGTGTTTTTGACTAAGTACCAAAACAAGTAATTAAAGTATAAATAACAGAGTCAGTACGATACGATTGACATAGTCAGTACGGTACGATTGACAGAGTCAGTACGATACGATTGATAGAGTCAGTATGATACGATTGACAGAGTCAGTATGATACGATTGACAGAGTCAGTACGGTACGAATTACATAGTCAGTACGATACGATAGACAGAGTCAGTACGGTATGATTGACCGAGTTAGTACGATACGATTGACAGAGTTAGTACTGTACGATTGACAGAGTAAGTACGGTACGATTAAAAAGTCATTTGTGATTTCTAAAACAAAATATAGAAGTCAAAAGATAACATTTGACTCAACAATCTCCCCCTTGTTGGAAATAACAACACACCAAGTAAATATAACAATAAATACTTATCTCCCCCAGAGTTATTGGATACTCTTCTGAATATGAATTTGAAAACAACTAACTCCCCCTTAGGTATAGACTTTCTTAAGGATTGTATTCATAGATATTACTTAAGAAAAACCATCATCTTTTATATCTCCTTATTGTATTCAGAAATTGATTAACCCTGTGTTCTGAGAAGCTCTTGTTGGTCCGCAAAAATTTGATCTTGATTCTTGATAGTCTCTTCCTGGACTCTGATTACTTCTTCAAGGGTATCAATTCTGTTTTGCAGATTCTTGTTATCTTTCGATAACACATAATTTTGTTTCTTCAACAAAATCATTTCATCCTCGAAATATGAAACCTCCGAGAATTCAGATTGGAAAGCATTCATTCTCTCTCACAATAATTTCACTGAAGGAACATCGTCTCTTTGAGAAGACAAAATATTCAACCTTTCAACTGTTTCTCTGTCAAGCTTATTGAAAGCTATTGAAAGCTCATTTGACAACCTTCTTATATCTTCAATTGCTATCTCATGGTCATTTATTGAACTCTCTGTTTTGTATGACCACATGGTATTCTTGTTGCAAGCCTTCTTATGAGAAACCAAACATTCTGAAAGAAATTTCAAGTTGTCTTCAACTGACAAAACATTCTTTCTTAATTCTTTTATAGAGCCAAACTTTTTATTTTGATTGTCAGTAATAAAGTCAATCTTCCCTTCCAACCTCGGAAAATACGAAATAGTCTCCTCAACCCTTCTCAAAACTTGGACAATATAATCTCTCTTCTTGAGAGAGATTGTATGCTCTGAATCAGTATCTTCATCGTATGAAGCCAGTTCAACTGATTTTCTTGAATCTACAACTGGATGTTTTCATTTTGCATTTTCTTTCTTCTTTCTTTCTTCTTCCTCTTTATCACTAATGACAACAACATTATCAGTGTGAGAGGATTGAGCACCTTTCTTTTCTTGAGAAGAAATTCTATCCTGTGTTTCAGAAGATTCAAAAGGTTCTTGATCGGCATGAGGGATTTGTTGAACCCCTTCACTTAGCTTTTGAACCGATTCCTCCATACTCTTCTTTGAATTATGAAGGAATTATATAATAAAATCTCCTTCATCTTTTTCCACTTATTCTATGTTTTCCATCATTTGTTTTCCTTTATCTTTCTCAGGAAGGCTCTGTATAATGGCTTCATGATGCACTTCTTCCGTCAGATGAGCTCTAGCATCTTCAACTACTTTCAAGACTTTAGATACATCAAATTTCTGTGCTTTTCGTTTCAAAAGAACCTTCTTCTTATTTTCAGCCTGAAGGGTTTCTTCTACCCTTATTCTTTCTAAACAATCCTCAGTCGGGTCAAGACCGAACATTGGATCACCTCCCTTTCTCTGTTCCTTATCCTTTATCCATTTAGCTACAACCTCCTTACTGTACCTTGGCTTCTTCTTAGGCATTGAACTGGTTTGCGGATCAGACTTTTGAGTAACACCAGTAGATTGAATGTCTTTGGCTGGCATAGGTGCCGATTGATTCTGAGCCAATTCAGCTTCTACATCACTGACAAAATGTTTTGAATTCTGATCAAAACAAACATTCAACTTCTTTATAGTACTTTTTCTAATCCAATAGGGCTTCAAATCTATTTGTTTTCCTTTCCAAGGAATGTTACAAAACTTCATACTTTCGAGAATGAACTTCGTATGGATGACTGGATACATAATCATTTGGGACATATTCCCTCCTGTCTTGACATTCATTATGGTTTCAAAAACATACCCCATGAGATTTACTTTTCTCATATTTACAAGATAATAAATCATAAATATATCAGAAACTATCAGAGTTTCTCTATCCCATTTCCTTGGAATAAGAAAACCTTGCAACCATAAAGTGACAAACCTATTGTCCGGAGAAAGATGAGACACTTTCCTTTTCTCTTCATTAATAACAAACAAAGAATTTTCATCACATTCTATATTAAACATACCAACTTCCTCTGGTAGATTATGAGATGGACAAAAAGAATCCCCTTCTATTGGGACATTCAGAAAATGAGCCGCATGTTTTACAGACATAGAACACATTCTATCGTACATGGCAAAATTGATAGTCATATCATTTTCGAAAGATACGGTTTTATAAAATTGAAAAACTTCATCAAAGAGAACCAGATCTTGAGAAACAGGTCTTTCAACACACAAATGTTCCCATCCTTGAAACAGAATGATTCTACTGATTGTGGAATCATACGAATCAAAAACGTCCCGAGAAACTAACCTTTCTCTATTAAAGTCTTTGTCTGTAAAAGTATTTGAAGACATTTTGGCGGGAGTGTTAGCAGATGATTGAGACATAAAGGTGATGCCAATGAAAGTTCATACGATGATTTAAAACCGGTGGAGCAGAGCTTCGCCTCAAAATCTGAAAAAACCAATGTGGGTTTGGGGAGGGGGGGGGCTATTTATAGGTGATAAAGGGGTGACTGTTGACCTTCTACGGACATGATTAGAGAAAAACAGATCAATGTTCAGGATTAAATAAAAGAATGAAAAGTACCGGCCGGAGATCGTAAGGTAATTGTTGGTTTTTCTAGAATTCAAAAGGAAACACACACGTACGAAATAAAATAAAATAAAACTATCAGTCAACGTGCCGATGGAAAACAAAGTCGTTACCATGAACTGAAAAGCCTATGGAAAACAATCTCATTACCATGAACTGACAAGCCGATGGAAAACAAACTCATTACCATGAACTGACAAGACGATGGAAAAATATATCATTACCATGAACTGACAAGCCTATGGAAAGAAAACCCGTTACCATCATCGAACAGTACAATGGAAAAGAAATTCATTACCATCATCGGTCGGTTTGATGGAAAAGAAATTAATTACCATCCTCAGTCGATACGATGGAAAAGAAATCCGTTACCATCATCGGTCAATATGATGCAAAAGAAATTTGTTACCATCATCGGTCGATATGATGGGAAAGAAATTCGTTACCATTATCGGTCAATACGATGGAAAAGAAATTTGTTACCATCATCGGTCGATATGATGGAAAAGAAATTTGTTACCATCAGCAGTTGATACGATGGAAATTCATTACCATGATCGGTCGATACAATGGAGAAGAAATAAATGAATGATACGATAAAACTGTCAATACGATAAACAAAAAAGATCAATGATACGATAAAACTATCAGTACGATAAACAGAAAAGTAAAAACACATTCCAGGAGAATAAATAATAACATAAGATAAAAAGAAACATAAAAAACAAATATCCTCCCCCTTTCAAAATGATTTTTTTAATTTTTGGAGAATTGTAAAACATGAAGTAGATATGAATGATTGTTTTAATGTAATCATTCATAGCTTCTGTTTTATAAACACAAATCTATCAGATGGTAATGGCTTTGTTACAATTTCATCAAGTTGTTCTTGTGTTCCGATAAATTGTAGAATAATATCTCTTTTTTGTGTGTGAACTCAAAGAAAGTGATGCATAACATCTATGTGTTTTTCACGAGAGTGGTGAGCTGGGTTATTACTAAGAGCTATGGCACTTGTATTATCACAATGAATTTGAGTTTTAGAGAAACTCAATCCATAGTCAGTGAGTGTGTGTTGCATCCACAATACTTGAGCACAACAACTTCCAGCTGCTACATATTCAGCATCAGCAGTGGATAGTGCTACTGAGTGTTGTTTCTTGCAGGACCAAGAAACCAGAGAATCTCCTAAGAAATAACATGTTCTAGATGTAATTTTTCTATCCATTCTACAACCACCAAAGTCAGCATCTGAAAAACTTTTTAAATCAAAATCATTCCAAGAAGAGTAAAAAAGACCTTAATCCATAGTTCCTTTTAAATACCGAAAGATTATCTTTATGGATTTTAAATGAGACTCTTTTTGATTAGATTGATATCTTTCACATAAGCATAAAGAAAACACTAAGTCGGGTCGACTAGCTGTCAAGTATAGCAAACTTCCTATCATACCTCTAAAGATTGTTTGATCTACTGGTTTCCCAGTTTTATCGAGATCAAGTGTATTTGAGGTACCAATTGAGGTGCTAATACTTTTAGTTTTGTCATATCCATACTTTTTGAGTAAATATTTTATATAATTATGTTGAGATATATATGTTCCTTATGTTTTTTGAGAAATTTGAAAACCTAAAAAAAATGTTAACTCACCCATCATACACATTTCAATCTCAGATTTCATTAAATTTGCAAATGAATTAGTTAAAGATTTCTGAGATGATCCAAATATGATGTCATCAACATATATTTGAACAATCAAAACATTTTTGTTTTCCATTTTTATAAAAAGGGTTGGATTTGCTGTACATTTCGTATAATTGTTTTGTAAAAGAAATCGTGTAAGTCTATCATATCATGCTCTAGGGGCTTGTTTAAGACCATATAGAGCCTTGGTAAGTTTAAAAACATGATCAGGGTGTTTTGGGTTTTGAAAACTAGGAGGTTGTTCGACAAAAACATCTTCTTGAACAAAACGATTTAGAAAATCACATTTGACATCCATTTGAAATAGTTTTAAATTTAAATATGATGCAAAGGATAATAGAATACGAATAGATTCAAGTCTGGCTATAGGAGAATATGTTTCTTCATAGTGTATTCCATGTTGTTGAGAATAGCCTTTAGCAACAAGTCTTTCTTTATTTTTTACAACGATTCCATTTTCATCACATTTGTATCTCAAAACCCATTTTACACCAATTCCAGTTGCTTCTTTAGTTCTATCAACTAATGTCCAGACTTGATTCCATTCAAATTCATTTAGTTCATCTGGCATTGCCTTGATCCAATCATCATCACCTAAGTCCTCACTTGGACTTTTGGGTTCAAATTGGGAATGAAAATCAAGATGTTCTATTTCATTTATTAAGGAATTTCTGGTCCTTACAGGTTGATTTACATCACCAATGATGTTATCACTGGGATGATTCCTTAGAAAAAATTGATTTGGGTTTTTTAAAACTTTTTCATCAACATATGCTAGAATATCATCCATGGTAAAAGTTTCAGGAATACTTTCTTGAATATTTTACTTATCAGAAGGATCTTCTATCAAAGATCGATAATTAGTTTTTGAAAAATCATCCTTAGATGTAGGATTGGGATGGTTGAAAAAAAAGGATTAGTTTCATCGAATTTTACATGTACTGTTTCCTCAACAGTACAAGTGTTTTTATTGAAAACTCTATAAGCCTTTGAAGTTGTAGAATAGCCTAGAAAGATTCCTTCATCAGATTTTGGTGCAAATTTGTGTAGAATATCTTTTGAATTCAGAATGAATACATTTCATCCAAAAACTTTGAAGTATGAGACTTTTGGTTTTCGGCCAGTCCATAACTCATAAGGGGTTTTATTAAGAAATGGTCTAGTTAAAACACGATTTATAGTATAACAGGTAGTACTAACAGCTTCATCCGAAATGTGCTTAGCAATTGAGTATTCACTCAACATGGTTCGATTCATTTCCTGAAGAATATGATTTCTTCTTTCAATAACACCATTTTGCTGAGGAGTTCTTGGAGCTGAGAAATTGTGAGTAATACCTTTCTTACTACGAAAAGTTTCAATATATGAATTTTGAAATTCACCACCATGATCACTATGAATAGTTATCAATGGTAGGTTTTTCTCATTTTTAACTTGGGCTCTAAAAGTTTTGAAATAGGAAAAGTCTCCAGATTTCATTGTGAGAATGTAGACCCATGTAAATCTTGTAAATACATCAACTAAAACAAATACATAGTATTTTCCTCCAATGCTTCCAGATTCTAAAGGACCAAAAAAATCCATATGCACTAGCTGTAATGCATTATAAGTTGAAACTTCATTAATTGATTTAAAGATAGTTTTATGTTGCTTTCCAAATTGACAAAGATCACAGTCTTTTGAAGAATCATATCTAAGGCCCGATAGCCCCTTCACAAGTCTTTTCTTTGAGAGTTTACTAAGGTTTCTCAGATTACAGTGTCCAAGTCTCCTATTCCAAATCCATGATTTGTCTTCTATTGCACTTAAGCAGGGTACGTTTTGGCTCCTAAGGTCTTCTAAGTTAATAGTGTAAACATTCTCTTGCCTATGGGTAGATAGAATGAACTCATCCTTGGAATTGTGTACTAGACACTTATTATTTTTAAAATTCACAAGGTAACCTTCATCACATAATTGACTTATGCTGATGAGATTGTGCCTAAGACCATTAACAAACAAAACATTTGAGATAAGAACTTTTCCAAGAAAAACGATATTACCTATACCAACAATCTTTCCTTGAGCATTATCTCCGAAGGTTACTTTTCCACCTTTTTTTTGATAACCTTTTCAAAGAGACCTTTGTTTCCAGTCATCTGTCAAGAACAACAACAATCCATGAACCAAACATTCTTATTGGTACATTTCTCATTTTCCTGAAAAAGAAACAATTAGATTTTCGGAATCCAAACTTGATTGGATCCAGAAGAGTTAGATAAAAGAATTTTAGGAATCCACATTTTTTTTGAAAAATGAGATTTATGAAACCCTAAAGATTGAGTTTTGTTAAGTGAACAATCTCTTCTCCAATGTCCACTACATTGACACTTAGAACAGAAAGTGTTTTTTTGAAGAACAAAATAGTTATTAATAAAAACGGGTTTGGAATACGTACAACCCAGACCAGAACGATTTCTCAAAGGTCTAATTTGAGAGTACATCCTGTCAATTTTTTCCTTTCCATGAGTAATGTTTGACAAACATTTCTTCAAATATAAAATCTCTGACTTTAGATTTAAAACCAAATTCTTATTTTACAAAAAATTTGAATTTGAACTAGATTTAGGCTCTAAAATATTTTTCTTTGAAATTACAATTTCAAGATCCTTAGAAAGTTTATCCTTATCAGATTTAACTTTCTCAAGGGGTTTTAAAATACTTTCAAAATCAGAGGTTTTCACATCAAGATCTTTAGAAATATCTGATACTGCTTTAGTCAAGATTGAAATTCTAGAATTTTCTTTCTCGTGTTTCATTTTGAGCTTTGAATTTTCATTTTCATGTAATTTAGAAAATCTAGATACTTCTTAAAAAGTAGGTAATGAATCATCTTCTGATGATAAAGATTCATCATTTGAATATTCATAATATCTATTATCAGTATAATTTTCATTCAAAGAGACATTTGTAATAGCTTCAGCGTTATGTACCTTAGCCATGAGACAATGATCTTCAATTGGTAATCTGGGTAAAAGTCCAATATTCCTCTGTCCTGAGGACTCATATTCTGAATAATCATCTGAAGAATCACTATCACATGCACTCCAGTTATCATTTTCCTTCAAGACTTTCTTTGTCTTATAATCCCTTTTATTGTTTCTTTGAGAATGTTTGTCCTTTCTATCATTCCTTTTTAGTAAAGGACAACTGGACCTATATGTCCTGCTTTCTTACATTCATAACAAGTTACCTCTGAATATTTCTTATCCTTCCTATCTTTCTTTTTGAATCTATATTGGATGTTTTTCTGCCCCAAAATCTTGTTCATCCTTCAAGAAATATTGGCTAATTCATTATCCGAAAGATCACAGTCACTTGAATCAGATATAACATTCTTAGCTTTGGATCTTGTAGGATTTTCAGATGTTTTATCTTTAGATGCAATGGCTACACTTACATTTCCATTCTTCTTGTTGTTGAAATTAGAATCTCTCTTCATTCTTGTCTCGTGCTGTAAATGATTTCCAAAGAGTTCATCTAGGGAAATCTAAGAATCTTTTCTGTTTTCATCAATAGCTGTCCTTTTTTACTTAAATTCATTTGGAATTATATCTATAATATTATCAACTAGAGCATCATCATCAAGAACTTTTCCTCCCATAGATTGTATGATGTTGACAATTTTCATAAACCTTTGTTTCACTTTACATACTGGCTCTCCATAAGGAAAAACAAATCCATGATACTCTGCTCGAAGCATTTCTCTCCTTGTTTCTATAACATTGGATGTACCAAAATAAGTGACTTCTAATTTCCTCCAAATACAGTTGGTTGCTTCACATGAAGATATCTGACTGTATATATTCCTGGTCATAGATCATAATAGAGTATTGCGTACCTTGTAATTTAGTTGATATTCTTGCTTCTCTTGGTTAGAGAAAGTACTGACTTCTTTGTCAGGAATTTTGTAACCTCTAGTAAGCATAATAAAATTGTATACACCAGTGTTGATCAAATAAATCTTCATACAATCTCTCCAATACTCATAATCATTTTCATAAAAGATAGGTGGACTAGAATGATTCATATTGTCTATTGACCCAATATTCATTCCTGCCATATAATACAACAAAAAACTTTTCTACTCCACACGTTAATGTAGTAAGTATTTAAAAAAATATGATAGAAACAAAACAAGTAATACAAATCAATGGAAAACCACCTCTGATACTAATTGTTGGATCGAATATATAGATATGTATGTCTATTAGATGGAACAATACAAGAGGGGGGTGAATTGTAGGTTTAAAAACCTTTTGAGTTTTAGAACTTAAGAGATTAGTTTAAAAGGTCTTAAACTAATACAAATCCAAACACCCACAATTGTATTGAATATAAAAGATATGATGTAATGTAATACTAATGAAATGTTAAACAATTGTATTCAAGATGAACACAATAATCAGAGTAAGATAAAGATGAATGATTATACCTTAAAGCGTATAGAATCAATCAATAAAATATGTAATAGAATGGTTGTATTGAAACAATAACAAATGAATAAGAAATAGAAAAGGAAACAGGTACAATTTCCTTTCTAATACAATTAGCATCTGAAATGTAAAAGATTTACAATTCATTTAACCAAAAGAGAAGGGTTATCCTTTCACATAAGATAAAAGGTCTGTCTCACCAACACCTAGGTGAGCCCTCTATACGATGATCAGACTGTCTGTCTTCTTATCCCTGGCAGCCCTCGATACGATGATTGGTCCGTCCGTCTACCTATCCCCGGAAGCCCTCGATTTTGTAGGTAATCAGCACCTCTTTCATTCAATTACTTGAAAGCCCTCGATACGATGATCAGTCCGTCCATCTGCCTATCCCCGGACGCCCTCGATTTTGTAGGTAATAGGCACCTCTATCTTTCAATTACTTGAAATCCCTATATACAATGATTAGAGGCACAAAGTAGAAGAGAGAAGTCACAACATCTCTCTCTAGAATCTTGATTGAATCAGAGTATTATAGTTGTTTCACAAAGTCACATTTGTTCGTTGTTCTCTCAACTTCAAATGACCTCCTATTTATAGGCCTAGGGTTCCAATGTTCATGTTACCTCCAACGGTCATATTTCTCCGAAAAACTCGGAGGGACTTGGACACCTGGAATCATAACGGTCATATTGAAATAGAAAGCCCAATATCGTTTTGATTAGTTTGTAACTAACTCAACAAAAACATATTGGTTAAAACAGTATATATATCGATGATATGAAATGGTACGATTCATAAAAAACAATTGCTTTTGACTAAGAACCAAAACAAGTAATGAGAGTATAAATAGAAGAGTCGGTATGATACGATTGACAGAGTCAGTACGATACGATTGACAGAGTCAGTACGATACGATTGATAGAGTCAGTATGGTACGATTGACAGAGTCAGTACGATACGATTGACAGAGCCTGTATGGTATGCATGACAGAGTTAGTACGATACGATTGACAGAGGCAGTATGGTACGATTGACCGAGTCAGTACGATACGATTGACAGAGTTAGTACGGTACGATTGAAAGAGTAAGAATGAAACGATTAAAAATACATTTGTGATTTCCAAAACAAAATATAGAAGTCAAAAGATAACATTTGACTCAACAAATAAAACTTATAAAATTTTACATTTCACTTACCAAAAAGATCTTCTTGTATTCTATTTTCCAAAAAAATAAATGTTTTTTCTCATATAAAAGGATATACATGATATGGATTTTATCATTCCCTATTCCAAAAATAGAAATTTCATGTGATGGAATATTTAAAATCCCTCCATCTCATAGAATCCATCAATAATCATTTGACAATAATGCCACCATTTTCATATAAAACAATTTTCATCTGATAAAAATTAGGGGAAACATATTACACTATAAACATTTTAGGTTTTGTCATACAATTGGAAATTAGATCATGAAAATGGTCTCACACAAACGATCATGTGTTTTTTTATCAACACTTCTACAATCATTATTGAAATTGATGAAATTTATTTTACCTTGAGTAGATACAATACCCACGAATTGTTTTCCATTAGGACCTCTTGGAATATCAATCTCATCAATGTCTACAACTATCCTCTCTTCTTTGTTACGAGCAAGTTATAATTTTGGTAAACATTTGGAACCACATTTACCAATCCTCTGTCTCTTCTTTACCATTGTGAGAGTACATGATGAAAATTGGGGAATATCAACATGATCACATGAATGTTCCTCCCTAGATGTATGATCTTGTATTTCATGTCCAAAAGTTAGTAGTGGATAAATTGATTGATCTATAATTATCTTTCAAATAAATGAAAGAAACACTTAGTACAAATATATTCAAATACACATATTATAATTATAGTATAACGAAAAACTGAAAAATTGTGAAACCCAACCCTAAAACAAAGAATACCACATTATTATTCATCTTTTCTATATTTATCTAAAATTCCTAACCACAATAATGATATATTAAGCTTCATTTAAATAAAAGAAAACAAATCCATAATAGGTTTAGGAATTTTAAATATGGTCCAACCTAATAAATCAAGAAAAAAAATTAAAAATATTATTTTTTTTCAAATTAGATTTAAAAAAATGTCATAAAAAATCAATAAATATATATGTTATGTAATGTAATCATGGTAAACTATAAAAAATAACCTAAAATAAAAAACATTTATACTTAGTAGTTTTAATACATGTTTTATTAAATAAAATTACAATATCTAACATCTGTTGAAATTAATAAATGTAATCACGAAATAAAAATATGATATCTGTAATAATTTGAATGTACAAATGTATTGTCTCCCCATATTCCTTCATCAACATAAATCTTTATGGAACAAACTGTGTCTAAAATCTGGTCATAATTATTATCTATGAATCATTCAACAGAAGTAGGTATATTAGATAAATCAACATCTTCATCAAGATTATCATCACTATCATATTATTTTTTCATTGTAAAAAAGATGAACAGAACATATAAGATTGGTAAGGAATATAGAAATCATGTTTTTCATGTTTTTCCATATTAAATGAATCATTTGTGTCTTCTTATATATTCGGATGAACAAATGTGATTCCAAATTCATCACATCTGACATTATTGTTACTAATAAACCATATTAAGATAAACCCTAGCATATTAATTTTAATGAAATCAACCTCTCTTATTTCTTCAAACACCCCATAATATGCACTTGATTCAAAAATTTGGGTTTTCCATTTAGATCTTGAAAAAATGCATTGCATCTGTGAACAACAATACACTACAATTATATACCTCACATATATTGTCCAGAGATCTCATACGAAATATATTTCCATTTATGTTATACCCAGTCCATGTGATCACATATAAAATTAGATCACCCACTACCCATATTAATGAAACAAATGCAACTAATCTAATTAGAACAATTTTTTAAACCATTTCAAAATAGTTTTTCTATGCTCATTCAAAATCAATATTTTTTTATTCAATGGATGACAATGAATCATCATTCTTGTATGAAATGTTATATATGGTTGAACATAGTCTATGTTATTCAATATGTAAAAATATAACTTCTACATCTATTCACTAGAAAATGATTTTACTTTCAAACCATGAATCCCCTTTCCCACATTATTAACACATTCATGGAATGAAGGAGGAAAACCAATGGTCTCCTTAGCAGACCATAAAATTGTTCAAACTCTGCAACCTCCTCATAAATATACTTTACTAAAATGGAGGCTTTAAGAAGATATGCAATCTTAACATTCCTATATAATATCATTATATACCTTCCAAAAAGATACATTCAACGTAGAGAGATAGGTATGCGAAAATCTATTTTTTCAACCATATTGACCTTTAAATAAACAATTATATCAAAAAATAAGATGGAAAATACATTTCCAATTTATAATGTATAGAAATTTCATTAATTTAAAAAATGTAAATATCATCTCAAACAATCACCTTATTACAAAATGAATTAATGAAATAATATACATTTATGATTTTATTTCAACGAGGGATGTGAAATATTCCACACAATAGAAACTGGTAGAATTTGTTTCATGTTGACGTGATAATAATTAGATCTCATACCTGTTAACTTCAAATCCTTCCATGATACAAAATTTTTCACATTTTACAAATAACCATACCACAAAATGATAAAAATTAAGACACGAACAAAATACTATTTTCTCTCTTTTGGATAATTTATGACATGCTGTGGGATGAAATGTTCGCCATCCATTATGAGAGGGAGATTACTACAAACATATTCCAATTGATAGTATGTCTAATCTATAATTCATCTCATAATTATTCATTACTTTAATATCTAACAATGCTCAAATGAAATTGTTATAGATATTATTCTTCACGTTCATGGAATTAATGATACATTTCACTTCCTGATATCTCAAACATGGTATCTCAAAAAAATATGGACTGTTTCATCCAAATATTTCTGTCATAACCTGATTTATGTACCATTACCAATGACACTTACATTTTTTTCACCCTCTCACAATACTCATATGTGGATATATGATTTTGAGAAATTAGAAATTCTTTGGAAAAATTTATTTCATTTTTAATATCCTATATGATTGATCTATATGAAAAATTGTTTGATGAAAAATGTATACTGATTTACTCATTGATGAAATTGTCAATATGATGTCTATTGTTGGTGAATTTGACGCACTTTATACACCTTAATGTTGTATCTAGAAGAATTTTCTTACACTAGGAAGTCATTTATAGTGAACATAATCACTTCATGTAGTTGAAAATATTCCATATTATCAGAATCATAAACCCTAATATCGTCCCCCCATATGAGTTTCAAATCATTAATTAATGGTGATAATTAATTAACGTTGATAAGAGAAGTTATATATCATTTGTCGGTTGATTTGGTCATCATAATATTAACCTCAACATGTCATATTTTCACTTCATATAAAATTCTAGAGATAGGTTATAAAATTACCTTAAAAATTTGGAATGAAAAATGTGTGATACTAAGGCTTAGATATGGATCCCTTCAATCCTTACACAACCCATGTATGTGATTTCTAACATTAATTTTGTTTGTTGGATACTGCTAAAAAATTTTCTTACACCGTGGCCAATCAGTAAGATGAAGTTTTTTTATCACAAATTTTCTCATGAGTGGACCATATTAACATTTTTAAATCACGTGAATTAGAAAATAAACGTTTAAAAAGGGGAATTATAGGTCGATAAAAAAATACCATGGGAGGGATATTTGTAATATATATATAAGATTGTGATTTTCATTTCGAATTATACTATGATGGTACATATATAGGTCACTATGATACAAATTCATATTCGTTAATGTATAGCGCACTATCATTTGGAAATTCTAGTATTTTATTTTATCCTAATCCCATAAGTAAAAAAAATTCCCTTATAATGTGATTCTAGAAAATCATTTTCTTTTATAGGATCTCTTTCAAAAAATTTAGTAACTTTATAAATGTCTTATCACTCTATCCATGTTTCACATTTAGGTTAATAAATATTATCACCGACGATAAACCTATAAAAATATTACAACCAGGATATTATTGATTTAATGCATCATGATATGGATGTACAATTTCCATTTATTTCTCCATTTTTTCTTCTTCATGTTCATGAATCATTTCTTCAATTTCAATAGAGTTATCTTCTTTAAATGCATCATCGTCATTAGATCAGAAATTCTACCCAGTTTCCCCATGCTAGATCCAAGGGTTGTAGCTCAGATTAAAACCTAGAACAATTAAATAATATTTGATCTGTCTACATTTCAACTTCTTCATATTCTATTATTTCATTCCTGGATAGAAAAATATATTTTTTTTTGTAAATTTTATTAGATAATTCCAAAAAAAATCAACACCTTCTTCATATTCATCACTCATTCTATGTTGTGTAATCCAATATCGACTAAGTATTACATAAAACAAATATAATAATTAAACATCTTCTCAAGATAAGAAAATTTTATATTAATATGAAATATTTCAAAATTTGAAAATACAAAATAGAAAGTAAAAAATTATTCGTATTTAAAATATATAATTAAATATTCTACACAATAATGGATGATATGTTTAAATATAAATTAGAAATCATAAAAATATATGCATCAAATAAAATAAAATAATATATTTAGATAAGCTAGTTTTATATTTATATGAAATATTCCATAATTTTAATGTAACACAATTTTGAAATAAAAAACAAATATATGTATATTTTAAAATATGAATGATATTGTTTTGGGTAAATAAGATAGAAAAACACTATGTAAAAATAAAAATTCATTCTTTATTGTGGATTATAATTAACCCATCACAAAATGATTTTATATAATGTCTTATCCTAATTATCTAAAATTTGAAACTAATAGTTATTAGGATTATATTGAAATAAAATTTTTTCTATATTTCATGTAATTTTGATGGTCACATTTATGGGTTTTTACCTTTTTATTATTTTTGTTGTGAAAAATGATACTATGGAAAATTGTATTTTCTACAGTACTATAGAGGATTCTAGATTTTCTTAGGAAGGTGGTGAAAATATCATGTTCAAGGTATGTTTAAATATTGTTTTGCGAACTAAATATCTAACAGGGAATGCCACAAATTGGGTCACTTTAAAAATAGTAACAATATTGTTTAGCGGTAAAGCCATAGGAGAGTCTCCAAATATACAAGAGGATGGAGACTAGGAGTGACAGATTAATGGTTGTATGTTTTGAAACATTCACCCCATTCAATAACATTAAATATTATATAATAATATTAAATAAAAATTACTACAATGTTTTCAAAACTAATTAAATACAATAAGTAGTTAAGAAATGCAAAAATGATATCATCTATATGTATCCCTTCTATATTAAAGGTTATAATGACTTCATTATCAAGATTTAAAAGTGTCATCTAGTATTCCAATTATCATCTAATCAAATATTAAAAGTCAAGATACACTAATCTATAAATTGGGTGACATGGTATGAATATGAAAATGAAAATACAAATTTAATATTAAAATCAAATAATAATCATTATCTATATGTAGTAAAACAAAATAGAAAAGAAAAATTGAATAAAAATTACAGGATACCAATGAATATCAGGATACTAAACCACATTCAAAAATAAATCATGAATGATATAATGAATAATATCAAAAAATATAGATTTCTAATTCTTGAATGACTAATTATAAAACATTATCAAAATAATAAAATATCTTCAACAATTAATAGTGGAATAAACAATGAAAAACTATCTAATAATGAATTAGGCCATCTATGAATGACCTAAATAGATGTGTTTGATGCTTATATGAGAATAGAAAATCAATCAGATAGATATGTCAAGGATGAACATGAATAAAAATGATGAAAAACTAACATTTGAGGTCACAAGATTGAATATTATATTCTAGGGTTTTCGTGAAAGATAGGCCCTGTCACAACGATTCAAAAGAAAAATTTCAAAATTACTCGAAACTAAAGTTCATAAAATATTTAAATTCTATATCACATTAGTTATTTAATAAGTTATGTTATAATGTTATTTTACATGTTTATTATATTATAACTAACGTGATAAAATTATTTATAGGGTCGGTTATATATTTACTGATTTGATAAAAAAAAATTATTTTTTCTTTAACATGTCATTTATTATATAAATGTCCTAAAATTGGTTATATCACGCTAGTTATTCTATAACTTACATGATAAAATGATTTAAAATATCTATTATTTTATTACTAAAATTATAAATCAATTACCTTTACTTTATCACATAGGTAATATATTTACTAATTTCAAAAAATATGCTCTATCATATCAGTTATAAAATAACTGACGTGATAAAGTGAGCTAATTAATTTTTACATTGGTTATAAAAAACCGACATTATAAATCATTAAAAAAGGCATTTCAAATCAGTTATAAATAATAGACATAAGAATTTCCAAAAGGGTAAATACTATTTGTACTAGAGTGATTTTATTCTTTCCATATAAAGAATAATGATATTTTTATGAAAAATTATGATATCTCATATTCATTTTTGATTGTAATGTTTTATTTATAAATATATTCTTCAGGAATAAATTATAAAGCCCATTCCATTTCTTGGTATTATTTCATAAATATGAGTATTATTCTTTTTATTGTGAATTTATTATTATGATCATTTATAATGTGATGGGTTGTCCTAGAATTATGTAGTCTAATAAGATAATGTGACACATCTAATTATATTATTTACAATATGTGTGAACATGATGCTCTCATTCTTCACATTTATGTTTTTAATATTTATTAAAAAAAATTATGTGTGAAAATGATGTGATATAATTTCAAAAATATATGTTTTATTTTAAAAATAAGATTATACAAATGAAATAATTTTATAATTTTTCAGTTTCTAAAAAAAATTAATGTTAATTTATAATTTAAATATTCTATTAAACCTTTTCTTCCTAGGTTATTTATCTAATATATTAACTATATTAAAAATTATATAACGGATATTTAATGGAAAATTCTGGTCAATATACCATTTTCCTCTCCAAATTATACATATTTACACACACACATAAATATATATACCATAAATTCAAATTAGTAATCCATTTTCAACCATTATCAACATTTATTACATTTTAATTTATACAAAATTTCCACTAACCCCATTATCCCTTTATGTTTACCTAAAATCCCTCTAGATACCATTATCAATCATTTCAATAATAATGTTGATCAATTTAATAATGTCACAATATACCTTTTTCACTCATAATTTTCTATATCAAGGGAATTGGAACACACCATGAGAGTCTTTTTATCATGTTCCTATTATCTCCCATTTGTTCCTCCGAATAAATGATGATTCTCATTAAGTCAAGTTTATTATATTAACATTTCTATTTTAATTAAATTTCATATCATAGAAATGAAATGATACGACTTCAAAAAATATCTTAATCTATATAATGAGAATTGGAATATAGAACACACAAACTATGATAATTTATGAATGATCACCCAACGATAGCACAAATTATGTGGAATATTCTTCAAATTCTAAATAATGAAGGTTATCATTGACCTTTTCATAGGATCAATATGAAATGAAACAATAATTTCCTTTTTCCGGTGGATAGAAATTAAATATTTGTTTTCTAAATACACAAACACACTCCCAAAGATTATATAAGATTAAACACTTTGGAAACATGGATTACAAACATGTTTTCTACTAAAATATCATTAAATATTCCCATAAATATCATCCCCTATAATTCCGCTAATGAAAAACATTCATTAAATTATGAGGAAATGAAAATATTACAAAATTGTTAAACATATTCTCTATATGGGAAAATAAGGGATATACCTAAGCATAATCATGAATACAAGGGTATGAGAACATGATAATAACATGATAATATCATAAATTGTATATCAAAAAACATATACATGAGTCATGGAAAAAATTATATAATTTTATAGATATGATTCATAAGGGAATCAATATCCTAATCCACGAAATCATAACATTTAATAAGACATGAAATTTTTGTATACACATAAACATGTTATAACTTTATTTATATGTTATGATGAATTTCCAAAAAATAATATAGAAATTAATGAGGGCTATATGAACTATATGGGAAAAACTATTATCCCCTATAATAGTCATTTCCTTGTATGGAAACAGGATTCCCTATCTTCCCATAGTATATCAAGTTTCCAAATCTTACATCCGAGATAACACCCATAAACATTACTATCATCACTATAACGTGATATAAAAATCACCACCGAATGAATTTGAGAGAGATATATGCCAAATTAACCTTATAAATGAATTGAAATTTATATTTTACACACGAAAATAATTTAATCATCATATCATAAAGCATTGAATGAAGTGAGTGTCATAAAAATGAATCTATCATAAAAATACCCAGGGAAAATAAATGGGTTTAATAAATATAATTCAATCATAAAAATAAAAAATTGTTAATACAGTATCATGTAATCATATAGCTATTAATAAAAATATATCATTAAATAATATTTCCTTATATGTAATCAAATTTTGAGAGATCACATGGAATCAATTCTTGAGGAACATATACTTTCTTCTTTTGAAAAAAAAAATTTCCCCTAAAATACACATTATGTTGAAATAAAAAAGATTCATTCATAAAAACATTATAGTTTTAAGGTAATTTTCATATAATTAATGTTTCATGATAGCTGAATATTTTTTTTCATTCTATATAAGCTGAAATAACATTCCATTTTAAATTTTTCTAGAAAAGTCACAAGGTTTCCAGTTTCGAAAACAAAAAAAATTCTTTTAAATCCATGATTTACAAATTTATATTGTCTAAAATTGAAAGGAATTATACATAGATGGATATTAAGAAATTTTTTTAAATAATATTTTAGAAATCATGGACATGGAAGTTATATATTCCCCATTGGAGACATAAAACGAAACAATCCCAAATATTGATTTGATTGTGAAATTATAGCTTACAACATTATAATAAGTATAATTTTATGGCCGATTATTGAAATAATATTATATGGATTTTTAAATACTATAATATTTATAATAAAACTCATAATAAATATTCAATGGCAGTATATACACCACGTAGATGAAACAATTTATGTATAAAGAAAGTGTCACTTAGTAATAAAATTGAGACAAAAATCCCATAACATATTTATTGACAAATTTCTAAATTTTTAAAACCCCTTATATATATAATATAAATTTATTATACATATATTGAAAAAAATATCCAATTACATCATAAAAATATATTATTTACTTATAACCTTCTATTATCCATTTATTTAAAATTCCATGTTAGTGTTATATTTGAGGTAATAACCTCTAGGTTTTAACTAATATTCTTGATACTCTATCATAGATACGGATTTTCATATTTTAAATATGTAAAAAATTATATAAATATCTCATATATTCATTAAATAAATATGTAAAATAATCTATAAAGAAAATAAATATGAAATATAATTCACAATTATGGTAGACAGTAGGCAGTATGTTCATATGGATATTTTTCTGTTTAATTATCATTTTAAAAGAATTATTTTAAATTGCATATATGTATATATATAGAGTATTTAAATTAACATTATTTTTTTCATATATATGATAAAATTGTAAATATCATCTCGACCAATAACCTTATTACAAAATGAATTAAAGAAAAAAGATACATTTATGATTTTATTTCTGAGATGGATGTGAAATATTCCACACAATGAAACTGGTAGAATTTGTTTCATGTTGACGTGATAATTATTAGATCTCATTCCTGTTAACTTCAAATCCTTCTAATGTACAAAATGTTTTACATTTTACAAATTACCATACCAAAAAATGATATCATGAAGACACTAACACAATTTTTATTTTCTCTCTTTTGGATAATTTTTGACATGCTGGGGGAAAAATTGTTCGCCATCCATTATGAGGGGGAGATTACTCCAATCATATTCCAATTGATAGTATGTCTAATCTATCATTCATCTCATCATTATTAATTACTTTAATATCTATCAATTCTCAAATGAAATTGTCATAGATATTATTCTTCACGTTCATGAAATTAATGATATGTTTCACTTCCTGATATCTCAAATATGGTATCTCAAAAAATATGGACTGTTTCATCCAAATATGTCTGTCATAACCAGATTTATGTACTGTTCCCAATGACACATAAATGTTTTCACCCTCTCACAATAATAATTTGTGTATAAATGATTTAGAGAAATTAGAAATTATTTGGAAAAATTAATTTCATTTTTAATATTCTATAAGATTGATCTATATGAAAAATCGTTTGAAGAAAAATGTATACTGATTTACTCAGTGATGAAATTGACAATATGATGTCTATTATTGGTGAATTTGACACACTTTATACACCTTAATGTTGTATCTAGAAGATTTTTCTTACGCTATGAAGTCATTTTTAGCGAACATAATTACTTCATGTAGTTGAAAATGTTCCATATTATCATCATCATAAACCCAAATATCGTCACCCCATATGAGTTTCAAATCATTAATTAACGGTGATAAGAGAAGTTATATATCATTTGTGGGTTGATTTGGTCTTGATAATATTAACCTCAACATGTCATATTTTCACTTCATATAAAATTCTAGAGATTGGTTATAAAATTACCTTTAAAATTGGGAATGAAAAATGTGTGATACTGAGGCTTATATATTGATCCCTTCAATCCTTACACAACCCATGTATGTGATTTCTAACATTTTTTTTGTATGTAGGATACTGCTAAAAAAAATTCTTACATCGTGGCCAATCAGAAAGATGAAGTTTTTTTATCACAAATTTTCTCATGAGTTGACCATCTTAACATTTTTAAATCACGTGAATTAGAAAATAAATGTTTAAAAAGGGTAATTATAGGTCGATTAAAAAATACCATGGTAGGGATATTTGTAATATATACATAAGATTTTGATTGTTATTTCGAATTATATTGTGATGTTACATATATAGGTCACTATGATAGAAATTCATATTCGTTAATGTATATCGCACTATCATTTGGAAATTCATGTATTTTATTTTATCCTAATCTTATAAGGAATATTTATTTCCCTTATAATGTGATTCTATAGAATCATTTTCTTTTATAGGATCTCTTTAATCAATTTTAGTAACTTTATAAATGTCTTATCACTCTATCCATGTTTCAAATTTAGGTTAATAAATCTTATCACTGAAGATAAACCTATAAAAATATTATAACCAGGATATAATGGATTTAATGCATCATGATATGGATTCACAATTGCCATTTATTTCTCCATTTTTTCTTCTTCATCTTCATGAATCATTTCTTCAATTTCGATAGAGTTATCTTCTTTAAATGCATCATCATCATTAGATCTGAAATTCTACCCAGTTTCACCATGCTATATCCAAGTGTTGTAACTCAGATTAAAACCTAGAACAATTAAATAATATTTGATCTGTCTACATTTCAACTTCTTCATATTCAATTATTTCATTCCTGGATAGAAAAATATATTGTTTTTTGGAAATTTTATTACATAATTCCAAAAAAATCAATACCTTCTTCATATTCATCACTCATTCCATTTTGTGTAATACAATATAGACTATGTATTACATAAAACAAATATAATAATTAAACATATTCTTTAGATAAGAAAATTTTATATTAATATGAAATATTTCAAAATTTGAAAATACAAAATAGAAAGTTAAAAATTATTCGTATTTAAAATATATAATTAAATATTCTACACAATAATGGATGATATGTTCAAATATAGATTATAAATCATAAAAATATATGCATAAAATAAAATAAAATAATATATTTAGATAAGCTAGTTTTATATTTATATGAAATATTCTATAATTTAAATGTAACACAATTTTGAAATAAAAAACAAATATATGCATATTTTAAAATTAGAATGATATTGTTTTGGGTAAATAAGATAGAAAAACACTATGTGAAAATAAAAAATCATTCTTTATTGTGGATTATAATTAACCCATCACAAAATGATTTTAGATAATGTCTTATCCTAATTATCTAAAATTTGAAACTAATAGTTATTAGGATTATATTGAAATGAAATGTTTTCTTTATTTCATGTAATTTTGATGGTCACATTTATGGGTTTTTCCCTTTTTATTGTTTTTGTTGTGTAAAATGATACTATGGAAAATGGTATTGTCTACAGTACTAGAGAGTATTCTATATTTTCTCAAGAAGGTGGTGAAAATATCATGTTCAAGGTATATTGAAAGATTGTTTTGCGAACTAAATATCTAACAGGGAATGCCACAAATTGGGTCACTTTAAAAATAGTAACCATATTGGTTAGTGGTAAAGCCATAGGAGAGTCTCCAAATATACAAGAGGTTGGAGACTAGGAGTGACAGATTAATGGTTGTATGTTTTGAAACATTCACCCCATTCAATAATATTAAATATTATATAATAATATTAAATAAAAATTACTACAATGTTTTAATAACTAATTAAATATAATAAGTAGTTAAGAAATGAAAAAATGATATCATCCATATGTATCCCTTCTGTATTTAAGGTTATAATGACTTCATTATAAAGATTTAAAAGTGTCATCTAGTATTCCAATTATCATCTAATCAAATATTAACACTCAAGATACATCAAACTATAGATTGGGTGAAATGGTATGAATATGAAAATGAAAATACAAATTTAATTTTAAAATCAAATAATAATCATTATCTATATGTAGTAAAACAAAAGAGAAAAGAAAAATAGAATAAAAATTCCAGGATACCAATGAATATCATGATACTAAACCACATTCAAAAATTAATCATGAATGATATAATGAATAATATCAAAAAATATAGATTTATAATTCTTGAATGACTAATTATAATACATTATCAAAATAATAAAACAGCTTCAACAATTAATAGTGAAATAAACAATGAAAAACTATCTAATATTGAATTAGGCCATCTATGAATGACCGAAATCGATGTGTTTGATGCTTATATGAGAATAGAAAATCAATCAGATAGATATTTCAAGGATAAACATGATGAAAAACGATGAAAAACTAACATTTGAGTTCACAAGATTGAATATTATATTCAAGGGTTTTCGCTAATGATAGGCCCTGTCACAACAATTTAAAAGAAAAATTTCAAAATTACGCAAAACTAACGTTCATAAAATATTTAAATTCTATATCACATTAGTTATTTAATAAGTGATGTTATAATGTTATTTTAAAAGTTTATTATATTATAACTAATGTGATAAAATTATTTATAGGGTCGGGTATATATTTACTGATTTGATAAAAAAAATTATTTTTGCTTCAACATGTCCTTTATTATATAAATGTCCAAAAAGTGGTTATATCACGCATGTTATTCTATAACTTACATGATAAAATTATTTAAAATATCTATTATTTTATTACTAAAATTATAAATCAATGACCTTTACTTTATCACATAGGTAATGTATTTACTAATGTCAAAAAATATGCTTTATCATACTAGTTATAAAATAACTGACGTGATAAAGTGAGCTAATTAATTTTTACGTTGGTTATAAAAAAACCGACATTATAAATAAATAAAAAAGTCATTTCAAATCAGTTATAAATAATAGACATATGAATTTCTAAAAGGGTAAATAATATTTGTACTAGAGTGATTTTATTCTTTCCATCAAAAGAATAATGATATTTTTATGAAAAATTATGATATCCCATGTTCATTTTTGATTCTAATGTTTTATTAGTAAATATATTCTCTAGGAATAAATTATAAATCCCATTCCATTCCTTGGTATTATTTCACAAATATGAGTATTATTCTTTTAATTGGGAATTTATTATTATGATCATTTATAATGTGATGGGTTGTCCTAGAATTATGTAGTCTAATAAGATAATGTGACACATCTAATTATATTATTTACAATATGTGTGAACATGATTCTCTCATTATTCACATTTATGTTTTTAATATTTATTAAAATTTGTTATGTGTGAAAATGATGTGATATTATTTCAAAAATATATGTTTTATTTTACAAATAAGATTATACAAATGAAATAATTTTATAATTTTTCAGTTTTTTAAAAAAATTAATGTTAATTTATAATTTAAAAATTCTATTAAACCTTTTCTTCTTCGGTTATTTATCTAGTATATTGACTATAATAAAAATTATATAACACATATTTAATGGAAAATTGTAGTCAATATACCATTTTCCTCTCCAAATTTTACATATTTACACACACACATAAATATATATACCATAAATTCACATTAGTAATCCATTTTCAAGCATTCTAAACAGTTATTACATTTTAATTTATACAAAATTTCCTCTAACCCCATTATCCATTTATGTTTAGCTTAAATCCCTCTAGATACCATTATCAATCATTTCAATAATAATGTAGATCAATTTAATAAAGTCACAATATACCTTGTTCACTCATAATTTTCTATATCAAGGGAATTGGAACACACCATGAGAGTCTTTTTATCATGTTCTCATTATCTCCCATATGTTCCTCATAATAAATGATGATTCTCAATAAATCAAGGGTATTATATTAACATTTCTATTTTAATTAAATTTCATATCATAGAAATGAAATTATACGACTTCAAAAAATATCTTAATCAATATAATGAGAATTGGAATATAGAACACACAAACTATGATAATTTATGAATGATCACCCAACCATAGCACAAATTATGTGGTATATTTTTTAAATTCTCAATAATGAAGGTGATCATTGACCATATCCTAGGATCAATATGCAATGAAACAATAATTTTCTTTTTTTCCGGGGGATATAAATTAAATATGTGTTTTCTAAATACAAAAACACACTCCCAAAGATTATATAAGTTTAAACCCTTTGGAAACATGGATTACAAAAATGTTTTCTACTAAAATAACATTAAATATTCCCATGAATATCATCCCCTATAATTCCCCTAATTAAAAACATTCATTTAATTATGATGAAAGGAAAATATTACAAAATGGTTAAACATATGCTCTGTATGGGAAAACAAGGGACATACCTAAGCATAATCATGAATAAAAGGGTATGAGAACATGATAATAACATGATAATATCATAAATTGTATATCAAAAAACATATACATGAGTCATGTAAAAAATTATATATTTTTATAGATATGATTCATACGGGAATCAATATCCTAATCCATGAAAGCATAACATTGAATAAGACATGAAATTTTGATATGCACATAAACATGTTATATCATTATTTATATGTTATGATGAATTTCCAAAAAATAATATAGAAATTAATGAGGGCTACATGAACTATATGGGAAAAAATATTATCCCCTATAATAGTCCTTAACTTGTATAGAAACTGGATTCCCTATCTTCCCATAGTATATCAAGTTTCCAAATCTTACATCCAAGATACCACCCATAAACATTACTATCATCACTATAACGTGATATAAAAATCACCACCGAATGAATTTGAGAGAGATATATGCCAAATTATCCTTATAAATGAATTGACATTTATAGTTTACACAAGAAAATAATTTATTCATCATATCAGAAAGCATTGAATGAAGTGGGTGTCATAAAGATGAATTAATCATAAAAATACCCATGGAAAATAAATGGGTTAAAAAAATATAATTCAATCATAAAAATTAAAAATTGTTAATAAAGTATCATGTAATCATATAGCTATTAATAAAAATATATCATTAAATAATATTTCCTTATATTTAATCAAATTTTGAGAGATCACATGGAATTAATTCTTCAGGAAAATATACTTTCTTCTTTTGAAAAAAAAAATTTCCACCAAAATCCACATTATATTGAAATAAATAAGTCTCATTCATAAAAACATTATAGTTTTAAGGTAATTTTCATATAATTAATGTTTCATGATAGCTGAATATTTTGTTCATTCTATATAAGCTGAAATAACATTCCATTTTAAATTTTTCTGGAAATGTCACAAGGTTTCTAGTTTAGAAAACAAAAAAAATTTCTTTTAAATCCATGATTTACAAATTTAAAATGTGTAAAATTGAAATAAATTATACATATGTGGATATTAAGAAAAAAATTTAATTAATATTTTAGAAATCATGGACATGGAAGAAATATATTCCCCATTGGAGACATAAAACAAAACAATCCCAAATATTGATTTGATTATGAAATTATAGCTTACAACATTATAATAAGTATAATTTTATGGCCGATTATTGAAATAATATTATATGGATTTTTAAATACTATAATATTTATAATAAAAATCATAATAAACATTCAAAGGCAGTATATACACCATGTAGATGAAACAATTAATGTATAAGGAAAGTGTCACTTAGTAATGAAATTGAGACAAAAATCCCATAACATATTTATTGACACATTTCGAAATTTTTAAAACCCCTTATATATAAAATATAAATTTATTATACATATATTGAAAAAAATATCCAATTATATCATCAAAATATATTATTTACTTATAACCTTCTATTATCCATTTATTTAAAATTCCATGTTAGTGTTACATTTTAGGTAATAACCTCTAGGTTTTAACTAATATTCTTGATACTCTATCATAGATAAAGATTTTAATATTTTAAATATGTAGAAAATTATATAAATTTCTCATAAATTCAATATATAAATATGTAAAATAATCTATAAATAAAATAAATATGAAATATAATTCACAATTATGGTAGACAGTAGGCCGTATGTTCAGATGGATATTTTTCTGTTTAATTATCGTTTTAAAAGAATTATTTTAAATTGAATATATGTATATATATAGAGTAATTAAATTAACATTAATTTTTCATATATATGATAAAAATGTAAATATCATCTCGACCAATCACCTTATTACAAAATGAATTAAAGAAATAATATATATTTATGATTTTATTTCTAAGAGGGATGTGAAATATTACACACAATGAAACTGGTATAATTTTTTTCATGTTGATGTGATAATTATTATATCTCATACCTGTTAACTTCAAATCCTTCCAAGATACAAAATGTTTTACATTTTACAAATAACCATACCAAAAAATGATACCATGAAGACACTGAACAAAATATTATTTTCTCTCTTTTGGATAATTTATGACATGCTGGGGGAAAAATTGTTCACCATACATTATGAGGGGGAGATTATTCCAAACATATTCCAATTGATAGTAAGTCTAATCTAGCATTCATCACATCATTAGTAATTACTTTAATATCTATCAATTCTCAAATGAAATTGACATAGATATTATTCTTCACATTCATGAAATTGATGATATGTTTCACTTCCTGATATCTCAAATATGGTATCTCAAAAAATATGGACCGTTTCATCCAAATATGTCTGTCATAACCAGATTTATGTACCGTTACCAATGAAAATTACATGTTTTTCACCCTCTCACAATACTCATTTGTGGATAAATGATTTAGAGCAATTAATAATTATTTGGAAAAATTAATTTCATTTTTAATATTCTATAAGATTAATCTATATGAAAAATCGTTCAAAGAAAAATGTATACAGATTTACTCAGTGATGAAATTGAAAATATGATGTCTATTGTTAGTGAATTTGAGACACCTTATACACCTTAATTTTGTATCTAGAAGAATTTTATTACACTATGAAGTCATTTATAGTGAACATAATTACTTCATGTATTTGAAAATATTCCATATTATCATAATCATAAACCATAATATCGTCACCCCATATGAGTTTCAAATCATTAATTAACGGTGATAATAGAAGTTCTATATCATTTGTGGGTTGATTTGGTCTTGATAATATTAACCTCAACATGTCATATTTTCACATCATATAAAATTCAAGAGATAGGTTATAAAATTACCTTTAAAATTAAGAATGAAAAATGTGTGATAATGAGGCTTATATATTGATCCCTTCAATCCTTACACAACCCAAGTATGTGATTTCTAACATGTTTCAAATTTAGTTTAATAAATCTTATCACCGATGATAAACCTATAAAAAATATTATAACAAGGATATAATAGATTTAATGCATCATGATATGGATTCACAATTTCCATTTATTTCTCCATTTTTTCTTCTTCATCTTCATGAATCATTTCTTCAATTTCAATAGAGTTATCTTCTCTAAATGCATCATCATCATTAGATCTGAAATTCTACCCAGTTTCACCATGCTAGATCCAAGGGTTGTAACTCAGATTAAAACCTAGAATAATTAAATAATATTTGATCTGTCTACATTTCAACTTCTTCATATTCAATTATTTCATTCCTGGATAGAAAAATATATTGTTTTCTAGAAATTTTATTAGATAATTCCAAAAAATCAACACCTTATTTATATTCATCATTCATTCTATGTTGTGTAATCCAACATCGACTATGTATTACATAAAACAAATAAAAAAATTAAACATCTTCTTATGATAAGAAAATTTTATATTAATATGAAATATTTCAAAATTTGAAAATACAAAATAGAATGTAAAAATTTATTCGTATTTCAAATATATAATTAAATATTATATACAATAATGGATGATATGTTTAAATATAAATTATAATTCATAATAATATATGCATGAAATAAAATAAAATAATATATTTAGATAAGCTAGTTGTATATTTATATGAAATATTCCATAATTTTAATGTAACATGATTTTGAAATAAAAAACAAATATATGGATATTTTAAATTTAGAATGATATTGTTTTGGGTAAATAAGATATAAAAACACTATGTAAAAAATAAAAAATCATTCTTTATTGTGGATTATAATTAACCCATCACAAAATGATTTTAGATAATGTCTTATCCTAATTATCTAAAATTTGAAACTAATTGTTATTAGGATTATATTGAAATGAAATTTTTTCTTTATTTCATGTAATTTTGATGGTCACATTTATGGGTTTTTACCTTTTTATTGTTTTTGTTGTGTAAAATGATACTATGGAAAATGGTATTGTCTACAGTACTAGAGAGGATTCTAGATTTTCTCAGGAAGGTGGTGAAAATATCATGTTCAAGGTATGTTGAATGATTGATTTGCGAACTAAATATCTAATAGGGATTGCCACAAATTGGGTCACCTTAAAAATAGTAACCATATTAGTTAGCGGTTAGGCCATAGGATAGTCTACAAATATACAAGAGGTTGGAGACTAGGAGTGACAGATTAATGGTTGTATGTTTTGAAACATTCACCTCATTTAATAATAATAAATATTATATAATAATATTAAATAAAAATTACTACAATGTTTTAAAAACTAATTAATAGTAATAAGTAGTTAAGAAATGCAAAAATGATATCATCCATATGTATCCCTTATATATTAATGTTTATAATGACTTCATTATCATGATTTAAATGTGTTATCTAGTATTCCAATTATTTTCTAATCAAATATTAACACTTCAAGATACATCAAACTGTAGATTGGGTGACATTTTATGAATATGAAAATGAAAATACAAATTTTATTTTAAAATCAAATAATCATCATTATCTATATGTAGTAAAACAAAAGAGAAAAGAAAAATTGAATAAAAATTCCAGGATACCAATGAATATCAGGATAATAAACCACATTAAAAAATAAATCATGAATGATATAATGAATAATATCAATAAAATATAGATTTATAATTCTTGAATGACTAATTATAAAACATTATTAGGATAATAAAACAGCATCAACAATTAATAGTGAAATAAACAATGAAAAACTATCTAATATTGAATTTGGCCATCTATGAATGGCCGAAATCGATGTGTTTGATGCTTATATGAGAATAGAAAATCAATCATATAGATATGTCAAGGATTATCATGATGAAAAAAGATGAAAAAATAACATGTGAGGTCGCAATATTGAATATTATATTCTAGGGTTTTCGTGAAAGATAGGCCCTGTCACAACAATTTAAACGAAAAATTGAAAAATTAATCGAAACTAATGTTCATAAAATATTTAAATTCTATACCACATTAGATATTTAATAAGTGATGTTAAATTTTATTTTACAAGTTTATTATATTATAACTAATGTAATAAAATTATTTATAAGGTCGGGTATATATTTACATATTTGATAAAAAAATAGTGTTTTCTTTAACATGTCGTTTATTATATAAATGTCCAAAAAGTTGTTATATCACGCTAGTTATTATATAACTGACATGATAAAATGATTTAAAATATTTATTATTTTATTACTAAAATTATAAATCAATGACCTTTACTTGATCACATAGGTAATATATTTACTAATGTCAAAAAATATTCTCTATCATATCGGTTATAAAATAACTGACGTGATAAAGTGAGCTAATTAATTTTTTTGTTGGATATAAAAAACCGATTTTATAAATCATTAAAAAAGGAATTTCAAATCGCTTATAAATAATAGACATAAGAATTTACAAAAGGGTAAATACTATTTGTACTATAGTGATTTGATTCTTTCCATCTAAAGAATAATGATATTTTTATGAAAAATTATGATATCCCATATTCATTTTTGATTCTAATGTTTTATTAATAAATATATTCTTCAGGAATAAATTATAAAGCCCATTCCATTTCTTGGTATTATTTCATAAATATGAGTATTATTCTTTTAATTGGGAATTTATTATTATGATCATTTATAATGTGATGTGTTTTCCTAGAATTATGTTGTCTAATAAGATAGTGTGACACATCTAATTATATTATTTGCAATATGCGTGAACATGATGCTCTCATTGTTCAATTTTATATTTTTAATATTTTTTAAAATTTGAAATGTGTGAAAATTATGTGATATTATTTCCAAAATATATGTTTTATTTTAGAAATAAGATTATACAAATGAATTAATTTTATAATTTTTTAGTTTATTTTAAAAAAATTAATGTTAATTTTTAATTTAAAAAGTCTATTAAACGTTTTCTTCCTGGGTTTTTTATCTAATATATTGACAATATTAAAAATTATGTAACAGATATTTAATGGAAAATTATGGTCAATATACCATTTTCCTCCCCAAATTTTACATATTTACACACACACATAAATATATATAACATAATTTCACATTAGTAAACCATTTTCAACCATTCTCAACATTTATTACATTTTTATTTATACAAAATTTCCACTAACCCCATTATATATTTATGTTTATCTTAAATCCCTCTAGATACCATTATCAATCATTTTAATAACAATGCAGATCAATTTAATAAATTCACAATATACCTTTTGCACTCATACTTTTCTATATCATGGGAATTGGAACACACCATGAGATTCTTTTTATCATGTTCTCATTATCTCCCATAGGTTCCTCAGAATAAATGATGATTTCCAATAATTCAAGGGTATTATATTAAAATTTCTATTTTAATGAAATTTCATATCATAGAAATTAAATGATACGACTTCAATAAATATCTTAATCAATATAATGTGAATTGGAATATAGAACACACAAACTATGATAATTTATGAATGATCACCCAACCATAGCACAAATTTTGTGGAAATTTTTTCAAATTCTCAATAATGAATGTGATAATTGACCATATCCTAGGATCAATATGCAATGAAACAATAATTTCCTTTTTTCGGTAGATAGAACTAAAATATTTGTTTTCTAAATACACAAACACACTCCCAAAGATTATATAAGTTTAAACCAATTGGAAACATGGATTAAAAACATGTTTTCTGCTAAAATTTCATTAAATATTCCCATAAATATCATCCCCTATAATACCCCTAATGAAAAACATTCATTAAATGGTGAGGAAAATAAAATATTACAAAATGGTTACACATATGCTCTGTATGGGAAAACAAGTGATATACCTAAGCATAATCATGAATATAAGTGTATCAGAACATGATAATAACATGATAATATCAGAAATTGTATATCAAAAAACATATAAATGAGTCATGGAAAAAATTATATAATTTTATAGATATGATTCATAAGGTAATCAATATCCTAATCCATGAAAGCATAACATTGAATAAGACATGAAATTTTGGTATGCACATAAACATGTTATATCATTTATATGTTATGATGAATTGCCAAAAAATAATATAGAAATTAATGAGGACTACATGAACTATATGGGAAAAACTATTATCCCCTATAATAGTCCTTTCCTTGTATGGGAACAGGATTCCCTATCTTCCCATTGTATATCAAGTTTCTAAATATTACATCCGGGATAACACCCATAAACATTAGTATCATCACTATAATGTGAGATAAAAATCACCACCGAATGAATTTGAGGGAGATATATGCCAAATTAACCTCATAAAAGAACTGACATTTATATTTTACCCATGATAATAATTTAATCATCATATCAGAAAGCATTGAATGAATTGGGTTTCATAAAAATGAATCAATCATAAAAATACCCATGGAAAATAAATGGGTTTAGTAAATATAATTCAAACATAAAAATAAAATTTTTTTAAAAAAGTATCATTTAATCATATAACTAGTAATAAAAATATATCATTAAATAATATTTCCTTATAAGTAATCAAATTTTGAGAGATCACATGGAATGAATTCTTGAGGAAAATATACTTTATTCTTTTGAGAAAATTATTTTTCCCAAAATCCACATTATATTGAAATAAATAAGTTACATTCATAAAAACATTATAGTATTAAGGTAATTTTCATATAATTAATGTTTCATGATAGCTTTATATTATGTTTATTCTATATAAGCTGATATAAAATTCCATTTTAAATTTTTCTGGAAAAGTCACAAGGTTTCCAGTTTAGAAAACAAAAAAAATTTCTTTTAAATCCATGATTTACAAATTTAAAATGTGTAAAATTGAAATGAATTATACATAGATGGATATTTAGAAAAAAATATAAATAATATTTTAGAAATCATGGACATGGAATATATATATTCTCGATTGGAGACATAAAATGAAACAATCCCAAATATTGATTTGATTGTGAAATTATAGCTTACAACATTATAATAAGTATAATTTTATGTCCGATTATTGAAATAATATTATATGGATTTTTAAATACTTTAATACTTATAATAAAACTCATAATAAACATTCAATGGCATTATATACACCACGTAGATGAAACAATTACTATATAAGGAAAGTGTCACTTAGTAATAAAATTGAGACAAAATTCCCATAACATATTTATTGACACATTTCGCAATTTTTAAAACCCCGTATATATAAAATATAAATTTATTATACATATATTGAAAAAAATATCCAATTACATCATCAAAATATATTATTTACTTATAACCTTCTATTATAAATTTATTTAAAATTCTATGTTAGTGTTACATTTGAGGTAATAACCTCTAGGTTTTAACTAATATTCTTGATACTCTATCATAGATAATGATTTTCATATTTTAAATATGCATAAAATTATATAAATATCTAATATATTCATTATATAAATATGTTAAATAATCTATAAATAAAATAAATATGAAATATAATTCACAATTATGGTAGACAGTAGGCCGTATGTTCAGATGGATATTTTTTTGTTTAATTATCATTTTAAATGAATTATTTTAAATTACATATATGTATATATATATATAGTATTTAAATTAACATTATTTTTTCATATATATGATAAAAATGTAAAAAAAATTATTTAACAAATTCCATGTATATTGTGAACAAATCACATCACTTTGAGAAGGTGGTAGTCCACACGCCAACAAAAAAGTTATCATATTGAAATAAAATGGGAAAAATAAATTTATATGTTTTATAATAATTTTATAAGAATTAATAAATCAATAAAATCTTATATATCTAATAAAAAATTATTTTCTATTATAATTCCTAATAGCTGGTGGTGATAAACAAAAAATTTAAAACATCATTTTCTGAGGTGTTAGTCCACTGCACAGAAGAACAACAAGTTCGTTAGTCTTTGGATAGAAGTGTAACAGAGTGTATATAAAATTAATAATAAATAAATCCAAGTAGATTTATAATACTATTGATACTATATAAACATCCAACAAATATATTTTAATGGCTTTAATAATCATATAAAAAAATGATTTTTGAGGAACTATAACTATTCTTTTGGTATCTCCTTTTGATTTTCACAAAAGGGATACTTTAAATAGATTTCAAACAGTGTATTTGCTTATAAGACGAATTGAAATATGTTAGGATGATATTTAGAGTGTGCATCGCTAAAATAAATTTGTTCTATAGTTAAAAAAATAGATTACAATGATTCCTTTTATAAGCATGTGGAGTTGAAATTTGGTAATTTCCCAAATGAATAATTTAAAATAAATATAATGTCAAATAAAATACATCAAAAATGAAATTAATTCAAATATATTATAATATAGTGTTTTAATCTCTTCATAAAATATTTTTTTAGACAAGTTATGATTTTATTTGAATCCTTATAATTTTAAATAACACGTGATTATCCCATTTTAATTTTAACTATTGTACAGATTTTTCTATATAATAGGATGTAAAATTTTATTTATACAATGTAAAATGAGATTAAAATTAAACACTTATGATATATTCGACTATATATCACCCTATTTATCAATATTGGATATTTTTATAATTTTTATATAATTTAATAAAAAAATATCATAAAATATCATAAGGTTCAATATTAAAACTATTGACAACATTGACTTTTAGAAAATATATATCATAACAAAAAAACATAAAAAGTATATAAATAAACACCTATAATTCAATTTTAGGACACAAATAATTTTAATTATGTAAATCTATATTTATTTTAGTATTTCTGATTTTATTTATTGGATTGTATAATTAGTTGAATAATTATGGAATCATTATTAAATAAATATTTAGGAAATTTAATTCATCACTAAAAATTTAAAATAAATTTAAATCATTTTTATAATAAATTAATATTTCATTAAAATACATAGAGTCAATATTGTCTCTTATTTACTCCAAATTATAAAATTATACTTATTAAAAGTAAAATCATGTCATTTTCCCACTCTCTATGATTGTTATAATATCGATGTCATTATACTGGAAAATTTTCCATTAAATTATTAAATTTCAAAACCTATTTTATAAAACTATATTTTTACTTATCCAATAATGTTTTAAAATGTTCTTGGGTCATTTTATAGACCTCCTAAGATTATATTTAACATAAATTAACAAATACTACCATTATCATTGCGAAAATAATTACTAATGTTACCATTCATATTTGCCGGAAATAAAAGGACATATTTACTATATTTGGACCTTCTAAAAAAATATGAATACATTATTCATATTTAAAAACATAGTATTTTCTAAAAGTTATTTAAAATCAATCATGTTGCTGGAAAGATATAACATGTATTTAATGTTAATGTGTCAAAAATATTTACAGAAATTAATATCCAATTTCAATAAAATTCGGATTAAGATGACCGAAATTGGATAAAATGATATAAATTAGTTTAATAATATTTTAAAACCAATAAATATATTTTTAAAAATTAAAAACGTTTTTAATGAAAAATATGTTTTCAATTAAAATTGAAATTTTTTTCACCAGTCATCAAAACATAAAACATATTATAAAAATACCTAACATTAATGTAAATGTAAATTTTGATATCTCTAATTCAATTAATTAGTTTATTTTTCACTAAAAATTAGAGTGTTTTCAAAAAATAAATTTTAAATGGGTTCTACATTAAATGGATGTAAAAATCTCCATTTGAAAAATATAGGGGTTTAGGAATAAAATTTTATTTGTTCATATATTTCTACTATAAAATATATTAGATTAATAAGAAAATATTTTTATGTAAATATATAATATATTTAATTAATATTTTTCACTAATTATAACTAATTATTTGGATTATGTAAAAATGGAATTGACAATATAAAAATAATGCTACATCATTTATAAACCATTGATATATATTTTCATTTCTAATTAATTATAAACCAATAACTTCATATTATAAACCACATATTTTCATAATATCATTAATAGATTTCATAACAACTCAATTAATGACTACATTAAATCATAATATAATAAATATTATTATTTTAATAATATTTTATTACTATTTAAAACTCGATCTACATTGTGAAGAATGCTATCAAAATAACATAGTGATATGTGTAACACCTGAAAAGTATTGTGTGTTATATATTGGAAGACAGTCTCAGTGTTGATTATTACAATACCTAGACTTGGTTTTGTTTATAACCTAATCCAAACATTGTGTTTTTAATATAATAAACAATATATTCATTATTCTATGAAATAAAAAATATTTAAAATATTAAATTAATTTGAAAAAAAATTCCCAAAATATTGATGTGTAACATTTTACCCACAATGATATAAATTTTAACTAAAAATTCATCTATGTAATAAATGTTTTCATATTGGAAACTTTTATTCATAGAAAACAACATCATAAATATTAATAATAAAAATTTTATATAAAAGGGAAATTTATAAACATAAGGGTTACTCAATGTAATTCATAACTAGGATTCCCATAATAGAACATAGGTGTAAAGTGTAAACAAATAAATAGAAGAGAAAACTAACTATCATGTTCTCAGAGAGTGTGATAGATAACCTAGTTAATAAATAGTTAATTATCATAATCCCCCAACCCTAATAGGTTTGAAAAAGATCACTAATATCATAAAAAACACGTATAAAAGAAATAAAATTATTTTAATATCCTTTTTACAAAAATATTATAATTATAATGAGAATATATACTTATTGATTTTAGGAAAACCTAACCATTTGTTGTTTCTTAATCAATTTAAACGCCATATCTTTTATTATAGGAAATTATTGTGAATATTTTATTATATAATCATTTACCGATCATGATATCCATAAATTGAAACAGAGTTTCTGTAACATGTGTTTATCTAAACAAAAAGGATAGAACAAGTTGTACAATATGCATAGATCCCCATATATTGAGATAGTACTTCAATATCTACAAATATCATCTGAAGTTTAAAATTAACTATTCCACAAATGGTTATCCACAAAATCCTTCAAAAAGACGCATGTTATAAACATCATAATAGAGTAATATAAATCATCATAACATTTATCCCTCATATATAATAACGTATTTCATGGTTGTCACATTTCGAAAATATTTATATCTTTATAATGAATTCTCTTGACACATTGTAATAACCAAAATTATCATAAATATTTATAGAAAATATTCATGTATACTAATTTGAATGTTTATTGAGTATATTACATCAGTACAAGTAGTTGAAAACATCATCCCTAATAACATAAACCACTTTTCAGAAAATACATTAATAGTTCAATGGAAATCATTATAATCCAATTTACATATTAATAACTAACGTATCAGTGTAATAATATTTTTATATCAACATTATGCACCCGTTTAGTGCTATATTTCCATTATTCATAATTTTTCCAAAAATATCACCTTATTACCTCAACCACATTTCTTCGTACCAATACTATTCAAAATATGATCTTAAATCATTCTGAGATAACTAAATTGGAATAATAAATGGATATTTTACTATTCTATTACATGATAATAGTAATTATAAAACATTATTCCTAATACTAATTAAATAAAAAACTTATCATTCCCACACATAGTTATCATACTACACATCGCCTATAGTGACCATAATAGATTTCCATTTTTCATTGTCTTTAATATGTTTCAATGATTTATAATAATCATTGAACTTTGTATTATGGAATTTATTAGAACATATCCCATTTCTTGTACACATTTATAATTGTAGTGTTATTGGTGAAATGTATATATCTTTCTCTCCATTTTCAGCCTTGGAAAAACTCCTTGAATAAATTTGGCAGTCAATTACCTGATTACCTTCCCTTCCAAACATAAATTTTTTTTCATCCACATTAGACAATTCTCACAGTTATGAAATATATATATAACAAACATAGGAATGGTCATATTATACTCTATATGGTTTCCAAATTTTCCTTTATACCCTATATGCATTTTTTTTATTAAAACCATTATAATGATACCTAACTTCATCCTTCACATCAAACATGATTGCAAGACAAATAATATCTTCATAGATATGAATGGCTGTATTAGCTAAAACCATTATTAGACATGGATTTTATCCAATAAAACCCTTTAAAAATTTATTTTCTTTTGGATAATAATACTTGATGAGTACACAATACATATTGGGAAATTAGATTTGTATATTCTGACAGATTCATCATCTCTATCCTTCAACTCAATAATGTTCTCTTCCATATTCATTTTATGAACATGAGGAAGGTGGATATTCAAGAATTTTTTATTGATATTGTATCAATCCATGGATTTAATATCATATTAATTCATCGTATTCGTAAATAGATTCTACCAATATTCCACTTCAGCAAAGAAATAAAAAATAGAAATAAATTCTATTTCTTAATCCAATATTTGTAGAAATAAAAATAGGTTCCTAGTTTTACTAAATCACATATCAGCCATATATGGATTAAAAGCACCACTGGATGAAGTATGATGTTCTATCCTAGTGGAATCGATAGAATTTTGGTCCCTCCTGTTCATATTTATATGTCTACCATGATTAATAGATTTTGTGGCTTTAATGACAAGATTTTTAATTCCATCTCCATAAAATTTTGTTGTTCAGGAGGAGAATATTTTAATTTTTCATTTAATTATTTTTAACGAGATGCATTTTGTTTCAATCCAATGAATAAAATAGAAAATTATAGTGTCAATATCACTAATCGAACACAATGAACATTTTAATAAAGTTAAATTACTTTCAATCAGTAAACATGTATGTTAAATCAGATTGATATTCATGATTATTATGAATCTTCAAATATTTCACCATATAATTATGCATATAATTCTACACACCAATAGAAATATCCTTATAATTATATTATACATATATTAGTAAATTTTTATAATCATTGTTTCCAAATGTTGAATACAATATTTTTGTGATACCATGCATAATGTCCCTAGATTTTCATATATATATGTATATTACATAATTTAATTAGAATACAAAAAAAATCCCATAAACAATATTAGTTTAGTTCTATTGGATATATAGAATAAAAACATCTAGTCTCATAAAACATCATTATCATTTTCCACAAATAAATTTCCCATTTTTAACCCTACATAAAAACTTTTTTATAAAATGGTGAATAGAAAAAAAATAAAATGGTGACGTCGTATGCTTACTAAAGATAATCAATGTAGATACATATGAATAATTATGACTACATGGGTATCTGAAAAGGATAATAACATTATAAGATCATATAATTAATATCAATTATCATATACATGAGTCATGTAATAAATAATTGAATATAATTATAATTGAATCATAATTGAATCACTTGTATAATCCAGGATAACATAACATGGATTAAGACATTAAAATTGTACCATACATATAATCATGTAATATCATTTACAATAATTCATGGATAATTTTAAAAACATAGTAAGGAACCACATTGGGACAACACTAACTAGGAGCTCCATACAACCCTCCAGAATCACAATCTGTTCCTTGTAATGTATCAGGTGTCCCTATTATCCAATAATTTATCACTTTCTGAATAATCTATCATGGATCAGGACAATCAACTAGAATATCATTATTATATCATGAGAGATAAATTTTTACCCAATTAATTAAAGAGATGTATGGGTCCCACCTATAACATAATAAAAATCATTCAAATATGGTCCATGAGAACATAAATAACTCATCAAATCAGGTCCCATGGAATGAAATGGGTTTCATAAACATTAATTAGTCATAACATAACCCATGGAAAAGAATTAGGTTTCATAAATAACATTACCTCATAAATATATTATCTTTTAGAAAATTAGTATTTTTTGAATTGAATCATATCCCAAGTAAAATATAGGTGAAATTAAATATTACTATTATAGATGGAATATAATTTCAAGTGATCACATAAAAACGATTATTGAGATAAATATCCTTTATTCTATAAAAATATTTTCCTTTAATAAAATGAAACATAATTTAAAATGAAAAATAATATGTGAAAATAATAATATTAAATTAGAAATAAAACATCATAGAATTATGTTTTAATGATAGAATAATATACCATTCATTATGTATATGACAATAAACATTGCTTCTTTACTTTTTACGAGAATGTTACCAACCTTCTCATTTTGAAAATAACAAAAATATTCCATTCATAAACTGAAATATTTTTTTTGAAATAAGTTAAATCTAAATTTAAAATCCAGAGAAGTATAATTAAAATGAGTTTCGATTTTTTTTCTTAAATTGAAGGACTTGGGTTATATATATTAACTAATATTGATATGGAATGAAATAATCCAAAATATTGATGAGATTGTTAAATAAAAACATACACCTTTTTAAAAATAGAATATTATGTAGCACTAAATAAATTATTTAATGGATTTTAAAATACCATAATATTCATAGTAATATAAATAAAATAAATTTATTGGAATTATATACACCACACAAAATAAACATGTATTTTATATGTCATGTTTCCCACAAAAATAAAATTAATTAATACACAAGACTCAAAACACTTATTATTATATAAATAATTTTGAATAATAAATGTTATTTTATTATAAATATTTCATAGAACAATATAAAATTACATTTTATAATATATAATTTACATAATACCTTATATTACTAGTTTATTAACCATTAGGTCTTATTGTTACTCTTCATGTTTTTTCAACATCTTTGGACTAGTTATTGTGGATCATCTTACATAGTCAATGATATAAACCCGTAGATATTTGAAACAATTATATAAATATCATATATAATAATTATATAAATATTAATAAAAATATATAGATAATATGAATATAAAATAGAATTCATTTTTCATAGAGACGGTATGTCATTCATACACCTCAACATTATTTCAGTGTAATTATATTTTTGAAAGAATGATTGTAAGTGAAATATATATATATATATATATATTAATTATAGTATCATTATTATTTTATATATAGCATAAAAGTTTACTAAACAATTTTTAATATATTCCACGTAGATTGTGAACTAATCACATAGCTTTAAAGAGGCGGTAGTCCACATTTTAAGAAACAATTTTATTGTATTTACCAAAAATTTAAATCATGGATGCATGTGTAATATAATAATTATATAAGAATATTTAGATAATAAATAAATATATATTATATTATAAAAAATTTTCATTGATAATTTCCATGAATGATAGGTAGTAAATAAAAATAAAACAACATCATTTTGTGAGGTATTACATCATTATACACAAGAATGGTTTGTTCTATAACCATTAGATAGATGTGTTTGTTAGTGAAGATAGTACTATTAATAGAAATATGTATTAGAATAGTTATGATAAATAGGATATTATACAAATACAAAATTAAAAAACGACTATATTTAAGGAAGATATAAAACAAAAATATTTGCTGACGAACATCACCTATTCATTGGGTATCTAATTTTTGTTTGGACAAAAGGTCTCTATTGGATGTCTTTCAGAGGTATTTATTTCTTCAAGGTTGATGGAATGGATATTTTTAGTTTATTTATGCAAATTATTTCCGATCCAAAAAGATTCTGATTTGTGATTAAAATAAATGAATATGTTTCCATTTATTAGAGAGGGGTGGATATATTTTAATATTTAAAAAGAGTAATTAATTATAAACCCAAAATCAACGTAAATAGCTCAAAAATTAGATTTACTCAAATATATGACATGATAATGATGGATTCTCATCAACCAATACATATTTGAAATGTATTGTATCTATTTTAATCCTTTTCATTTTGATTAACCCATAATTAACCAATTATAATTTTTACCAATGTAAGCATAATTTTCTATTATAAGAGGATTTAATTTTTAATTATATGGTGTCAACATGACCATAAATGTAAAAATTATGATATTTAAGACTATATATATTCCATTTTTATCTTATTTAGTATTTATTATTTTTAATCAATTTAACCAAATGTTATTTTCATAAAATTGCATATGTTTCAATTGGTACACTAATCACCACATAAACATTATTAAAATAATTACTATCATATAACATCAATACAATTCTATTTATACACCCCATAAATTTCATATTCCCCAATAAATGTCTCATATCAACATTAATATGTAAAATAAAATTTATTTTAATATTTATAAAATCATTTAATTGATTGTTTCATTAATTGAAATATTAATACATCATTATTTTGTTATTATTCATTATATTCCCTTCATTATTAAAAAACATATATGTTGAAGATAATAAATTTAAATTTATTAGGAATATATACTGTTTAGAATATAATTTTTTTTTCTAATTAAAAAATTATACATATTGAATGTATTAGTGTAACAATTTTTCAGTCACTCTCATATAAATAACCTCCATGGCATTTTCATGGACATGTGTCCCATGATTTATAAAATTTAAATCATTATTTTTTTATATCTAATTAGATTTATCCAATAATAGTTTATATGCGTTAGGTTCGTTTTATATTCCGAATCCCTTCATTTTAATCTTAAATTACCCATTTATCATTTTACTATTGAAATACAAATTATAATAATTAATATTTATATTGGAAAAATTTAATGGTATCCATTTAATAATATTAAAGTATTTTATTCCAAATCATTAATGGAATTTACATTCTTAAAAAAACAATTTTTATATAATTAATTTTATATTAATTACATTCATGGAATGAAAATATTTGGGTTTAAAGTGAACACCCAAAATAGTGAAAGGTCTTGACCTCAAAATTTGATTTGAACTATATTCGGTGACCTAAAATGGAATAAAATATAAATATTTTAGCTAATTATACTTTAAAACTAATAATATATATAAATTGAACAATATATTATTTAATTGAAAATGTTGTTTTCATTTAATATTCTGTATATTTCAGTATTCATCAAAACATGGAAGTTATCAGAAAAATACCAAATATTCAAAAAAAGTAAAATTTCATCTCTATCATTCAAATAATAATTTTATTCTTGTATATAAAATTAAAAAAAGTATCCAAAATTATTTTCAAAATGGGTTCTCCATTAAATGGTTGTAAAATAACCATTTTAATGATATAGGAATTGATTCCAAAAAGTGGGTTATTCATTATGTCATAATTATTTTTCATGATTATAGTAAATATTTTATTGAAACAAAACATATATATTTCAATAATAAATATCACTAATTTTAATTAATTTAATTTTTTAAGATCAATTTTTTTGGAATCATAAAAATAAAACAATTTATTTCTATAGTGAAACAGTATATATTACATTTCATAATAATTTCAACAAAATAAATTCATATTAAAAACATTATATTTTCATATTTTAGGTAATATTAATCATTAACCCTAATTTAATGGTAATTTTATAACTTAATTCATTAAATAATTATATTTTAATAATATATAATTTTTTTAAACTCTATGTTGTGTCTAATGAAATCCATCAAATAAAAACATCATTGGGTTTAACTCTGGCTATGAATAGTGTTTTATATAAGAAAATATAATCGTTGTGTTATATGTAACTCAATATCGACAATGTGTTTCATATAATGAAAGAAAAAATAGTTTCTTGTATAAAAAAACAAATTTTCATTATTTTTTGAAGTGAAAGCTATAGAAAAGATTAAAATAATTCAAATTAATATTTTACAACATCTCACCCTATTTTAGAAATAATATCGATCAGAACCTATATCGATATCCTTAGCAATGGATGTATTCTACCCTCTAAAAATGGGGATTATGAAATTGGAGAGAGGAATGAAGCCAAAATTCTGTCTAATATTTCATATAGGTTTATTCTTTCCAATATATTTTCAATTCACACTAAATGAGTTTAAGGAGTCTTGAAATTTTATCGAGTTGATAGTAAAGAAATAGAAACAATTCTAGAATGATTAGGGTGATTATGGAAAAAGTGGTTTATCACGTTTTAAATCCAATATTAGAAGATTTTTAATATCCATGTGAACAATTTATTGAATGGGAAGCATGGTAGGACAATCCATATTCCCTAACAGTGTCCCCTGCAATTCAGTAGGTACATTGTTTATCATGGAAGGAAAATGTATGCAAGAATAATTTTGAAACCATCAAACCCCACTGTCCTAGGGGTGCATTATTTAGGGGGGGTAACCACATAGTTTGTCCAAACCATTAACCCTCTACTAATGGGTAAAAATGGGTTCCATATTTAATTAGGGAAAACTACATAGTTTTACCTAATTATGTTCTAACTATTTAGAAACCCATAAGCTTCCCAAATTTATCAAATTCAACTACAGGAAACTGTTACATAACTTGCTAATTCAAATAATTTCATTTATTATTGTTTAAAATTATTATAGGTATCTATTTACTATGACATAAAAATAATATCAATATTTTTAATATAATAAATATTAGTTTTTATTAGGTTTTATAGAATTAATTTTTAATTCCATTGATTGAGATATTATTACATATCCATTTATGTTATTACCCTTTAGTATATATGAAATTTTATTGATTATAATTTTTTATTTTTCCAATATATATTTTACAACCATATATGATGTTTTTTCCATTCATGTTTTATCTTGTGAGAATCCTTTTATTCTTATATACAATCATACCAACAATGTAAAATGTACATTATCATTACTTTACTAATAATTCTATGTAGTCTTTATTAGAAATGTTAGAAAAATTTTCTTAATATATTTCATATTTATTAATTTCAATTAGTATATGTGGTAGTGGAATTTATATTATCATATAATATATCATATATTATATATTTTATCTATCTATAAATTGATTTATATTTTTTGGTTAAAATATTATCAATTATGCTTGAATTATTTTTTAATGTATAGATTAAATTTTCCATGTGTCACACAATAATGGTAACTATGGGAATACATATATTGACTTAATTTAAATTATATTATTTATAGTGTTTTCTATAGAAAATTATAATCAAATCATATTTGGAATTTAATTATCATTTTGGTTGGTAATTGAAAATGGGTTGTGATCATTGTAGAATTGAATTTTACAATAAAATCATTAGAAAAAATTGAATTTTAAATATTTAATTTCAATAAAAATACTTGAGATAAAATTATAATTTCTTGAAAGTTTTATATAATTACTTTTGTATGATATAAGAATATTTTCTATGTTGACCTTGGTATTTCATATAATTACAATTAGATGACGTTTATGAAATAAAATTTAGTTATATCATTGAAATGAAAAATAATTCTATGAATGAGTACTCTAAAATTTATATTTTATATAAGGTGTATGGGTTTTAAATTTAATTTTGGATAGTGTTTCTTAAATGTAAATTGTTCTAATGCGATTATTTTAAATAATATGAGTTTTTATTGAATATTTTTATTATAAATCATCAAAAAAAATAATTTATTTTAATAATGTTATGATATATGAATCAAATTGATAATTTAGTATTTATTTTAAATAATAGAATCTAATAACAAATACAGTAATATATTAGAGTGAACACTATTTTTTTGTATGATTTATTTGTAAAAAATAAATGGAAATATAGGTTATGGAATAATTTTTAATATTGACATTATGTGGAAATTTAATGCCTTGATTTTTCTTAGGTGTAAAACAATTGATGTAATATTGGTAACATTGTAAAAAATTAAAATTATGGGTATGAGTATGGATTCGTTTTTCATTTTGCTGTTTTTTAATTTTTTTATATGTTTGGTGTATGTTTTGATATTTTTAAAAATACATAAATGGGTGATGCATTAATTTTTATGTGAATTTTGTTGAGTTGTTAGTCAAATTGATGGTTTGTTATAGGTAATTTTATACAGGTGAATATTGAGATAATACAATTATGGATGATAATTCCTTTGGATGGGTGGTTTTTTCTATTTCACTATTTAAAATTTGAATAATTACTTCATTTATAATTAAAAATATGCATATAACTATTGTAAAGAAATTTTTTATATTTATAAAACATTTCAATGATATAATGAAATAATTTATTTTTTTTCAATATATTTTTTTTGTATATTATGTTCTTAAACATTTTTTATAAAATTAAATCATTATATATGATTGTATATTACTAATAAAATAAAAATTTTAGGTGGATTATTTTGTTTCATATCTTGTATATGAAAATTAGTTTTTTTATTCTTACCATGTTACAAGTTGATGTTTACAAAAGGGCATATAACCCATATATAAACCTAGTGAACATTTATTATATTCAAGATGATTATTACTATATGATAGATTATTTATAAGGTACACTAGAATATTTTTATTTATAATATTGGATAATTATTATATAAAACATATAATGTATTATTTGGAAAATTTATTAATGTGTTGAAATGAAAAACTTATTCAAAAAAAATAAAATTTTTATTTAATATCATTCTCATACACACTCATTTTTTATATAAGAAAAATAATTATATTAAATTATTATTATGAAAAATAAATTTTATTAATTTTTGTGAAAATAAGGTGTATGAATTACATAGATAATTTTATAGAATTTTAAAAAATATTTATACTTATTTTTCATTTATATATAAATTTTTATGTTGTTCATGTTTACTATTTTCATTTATTCTATTATTTTGAATTAATTAATAAAAAATTCCATATTAGGAAATTTTTTTGGAGGTGTTTCTTACAATATTAAAACTCATCGAATGTGATGAAATGTTTCATATTGATTATTTTTTATAAATTATTATGTCTGTATAAATAATTTTTTTCAAAATTTGATGTTTTTACTATAAATGAGTTGTTATAGTATTAAACATACATTATTATTCATAATAATGGAATGTTTTAGTATATAATAATTATTTTAATAAATGTAATTTGGTTTATTTAGTATTCATATTTTATCATAGATTCCATCATCTCTAATGTAGTTTTTTATTTTTGGGGAGAGAATAATGTTTGAATAATTAATATAATTCTAAAATAGATATTAAATAATTTTTATTTATTTTTATTATGATTTTCATGTGAGAACAATAAATATAAAGAATGACTGATGTTTTTTAAATATGGGTTGGATTGGGTTATTTTTAAGGCTCTATGTGAAAATAATTGACATTTATATACTGGAAGTCATTGACATGGTGAGTTCATTAGTTTTTATCCACTACTATAAATATGATCTACTATCCCTTAGAACTCCTATGATATTATTTACATTTCTGCCGATTTTATTAATATTACTTATCATCTAACTATAAAATAATAATATTTACACATTTAATATCTTAATCAAGGACTTACTTTCAATGTCAATCTATAATGGTATTCACTTGTCTTATGCGTCAAAATTAAAAAGGTCATTTTAGGCCTTTATCTATCAAGTAAAAGGAACATGACATTATTTTTACTTAGTATGGAAAATGTTATGTTGGATTCATCCTCTATATTAAAATAATGGTTCATTGATATACCCGTGGTTAAATAGAATGTAATGTCAAGGTTGATACTTCAAGGATTAAAAGGTTGTTATAAATTGATCTAAATCATTTAAATAGTTACGTCTCTATTATTCATGGGTTTCATAATATCATTTTGAGAGTTGAATGAGTATATATTTGATATAACTTATCAGAAAAAAATATAAAATTTTATATTTTATATCTATATTCAAATTAAACTAATAATCATATGTCATTAAATTATAACAAATGGTAAATCCATGCATCATTGGATTTTTCAGTAATATATCAAAAGCGGTCATGTAATTAATAATACTATTTGGATAATTTAATGTTAGTTTGAGTAAGTATTCTATTTATTAACAATTATTTATTAACAACAATGGTTTTTGATAGTTTATATAGTTCTATTAGTTATATATTAATTTATATTAATCATTTTAAATACCAAATAATTTATATATATGATCTATCAATTTTTTATGGTACTCGGTATATGAATGGTAATATAAGATAAATAACAACTACATAATGAGAATAATACTAGAAACTATTTTGGTTGGGTTGAAGTATGTATTAAATATATAATTTTTAACCAAATGAATGTCATTATATAACATTTTATATTCACTAATGTTGATCCAAATACTCAAAATCTTATATATTCCATGAAACATTATGATAATGGTAAGATCATGTTTTTAAATTAATATAGTATATATATAATTACTCAATCAAATTTTTTATTCAGAAACTAATCATGATATTTAAGGAATCTTATAACAATCTAATGGTAGTGAAATTATATTTATTTTAACTAATCATAGTTTTTTTATACAATAACCTAATCAAATTTAATATTGGATGAAATTGATATATGGATCAAATAATTATAAACATTTTTACTACTATAGATTTAGTATATTAAATAGTATAATGTAAATATTTTTTCCCTACTCGTCCCCTAGGGGGAATTCCATTACTACCCCCAGCCCACATTCCATAGGCCAGGAGTTGGCGACTAGAACTCAAAATGTATATCCCATACATGGGATGGCAGGTCTATTAAACCTGCAAACACACAAACCAGGTACACAATAAGAGAAAACCATGCAGTATAACATTTGAATGTAAATGTGAGTAATGAAGCAGAACGGGACAACATATAGAAACAATAATTAGAAGGTACAAAAAAATGGAAAAAAATAGCACTTAAGGTCATCCGCCATGGATCCTAACTAAAGGGTAGGTAAAACTCATCGTTTTGGCTCTCGATGTCAAGTAGTCTCCTCTTTTCACTTTCTAGTCCTTGCTCCCAAATATTTGTCAGTGTAATATTTCATCTGCACAAGACACAATAAGGTGCAGAAGATGGCCATGCATGGGTTCGTATAATAATACCCAGTATGGACCCCGAGACCCCTGAAGGTCTCCCTGAATTACTCAAAAAAACCACAAAGCATGATAACAATCAAAAATAACATTCTTTAAAAAAATTCTAATTGATATATAATATATTATCATGAATAATTATGATTAGTTTTAATGGTAAATCATCTTATTTCATTGAGAAGATACATTGTTGAACACCGAAGAAGTCATTCTATTTTCAATACACATGGGGTCGTAGGTAACTGATCCATATAGGGTCATAAGGCCTCGAACCACAATATGTTTTAATTTTTCGATCCCCATAAGTTCGTAATTCGTCGATCCATATAGGTTCATTAGTCGCTGATCCACGATGGGACACTCTAAGGCTAGTCCTCATCGGTTTGTGCTACTGTTGATACATTGGGTCATAATTCGTTGATCCACATAGGGTAAAAAGTTTGGGATCTATGACTGGAAAATCTAAAGATGGTCCTTACTGGATTTCACTACATCTAATCCACATTTAATCATATGTCATCGATCCACATAGGGTTGCTATGATGCCGATCTACAAAGGGTAACTCTTCACTTGACAATCAGTCATAAGATTCCAACACTTAGTGCACTTGAGTTCCAAATAAACTACTCCTCAAGACATTAATTGTATTTAATCCCCAAATACATATCAAAAAACATATACAGAAGGACTGTATTTTTATAAAGGTACCAATGAAATTGTCGACTCATTAATCGAACTCCCAGTCTATAAGTTATAGGAAATTTAGTACTGAGGTCCAAATTGGATTTGAGTTCATTCCAACACATCCAAACTCTAACATTTCATAAAACCCATTTGTATTATATCAAAATTGAGGAAATTTTCTAATGGTTCCATCCCATAGACCGCACATTAATCGGATTCATGATTTGTGAGATACACTTTATTTAGTGTAACATGATTGTTTTGGTTCAACCCGAGATGACGGTCCGACATGGTTCTTGTGTTCTGATTGGCTGGTGGATCTAGACTAGCTCACGGTTCCAGCATGACTAATCTACCATCCGGGAAACTCATCCATCATCCAGGCTAGTGCCCACAGATGGCATCACCGGCAATGTACCGCTCGTTATTCGGAAATGGCCGGTAGGAGCAATCCATTACGCTCTAGCTGAGCGACCTGTGTGGGACACTAATCTCCCCTATAGCTACATCGTTGTCAAGCCATTTCCCCTTCCACAACCCCGCTAGCCATAAATCACACTGTAGCAGTTCCTACGGGTGTCGTTGTTGCCACGCGGCAGGCTCAGCGGGACGCTGCCGCCGGTCCCTTGTGGGTGCTTATGCGAGTCACCTTAGATGCTTCACGTGGTCCATTGTTTTCCCATCTACACCTACAGGGCTCCTGGGTAGACACCTTCACCTCATGGACCTCAAAATCACATTTTTTATTACATCATTGATCATTTTGAACGAATTCACCAAGAAAAACATTGGTAGAGTATTCAGGAAATGTTCGGTTCAACACACACCCATTTCATTAGTATTAAAACATGAGAAGGGATCATTCAACTAAGGAATAGGATTATCTGAACAAATTTCCTAAAAAATACATCGATAATATTTAATAAATATTGGATCAACCCTTTTGTTGGTTGATTCACATTATTTATATTAATCATGAACGAGGATGAGAAATTGTTCCAACACATAAACAAAAAAAAAACTACCTGAATTTTTTGAATTCCATTGCAGACAAAGAAAGAATTATGCATTCAAAATAATTTATCAAAGACTTTTCTGAGATCTTCAAAATTCATCGATTGATCACCATACTTCATTGGATGGTGACATCATTGGTGTTTCATTAGAGGTTCCCCTCATGGTATCCCAAATCCCATGCCTATGGTTTGATTGAATAAATAAAATAAACCCCACAATGATTCATTATTATAATTCATTAATGAATCCTAATTAATGGAACAATTAAAATATGAGTATTTTTGTAATATACAATGAAAATAATGTCTTTAAATGTCTATTACTAATTTCATGTCATTACACCGCGGTCTTACCATCCATCGGTCAATGGTTAGAAGAGAGTAAAATAACTCGATGAGTTATTTTATTGTTATTTTGTAAAAAAATCCCCAAAATTTTCTTTTTCATATGTCCCTTTCTATTAGAAGTTAATTTTATCCTTATAAATTTCCATCATTATGAATTTAATGAATCTTAATTATTTTCAAACGAATCACTAGTTTAAAAGATAGAAATCTTTGCACGCACAATTACTGAACATACCATAAAAAAATTTAGAATTCTGTTCCGGGATCTCTGAACCTCAGAATCATGTTCTATCAATTGTAATAGTCTCATAATAATTCTGTATAATTAAAAATAATATTAAGGAAATTATTGGAGTTTAAATTCACCCCCATGATAAGGATTTATGTCCTCAAAGTTCACAACAATGGATGAGAAAACCAATGGGGGTACTGAGCATGATTCTTAGCTTCCCACTCTCATGTGCTCTTTTGGAGGTTCATATGTTATCACTAAACATGTACACGAGGAATTAACCATCCATGAATGATCTGGTCATGTCGATCCTCTATCTCTATTAGGATCTCCTCAAACATTTTCCCATCGTCAACAGCCAGCTCTCCTTAGTCGATGACGTGCAACAGATCATGCACATATCTTCTCTACTATGAAACATATAAAAAGATGTTCACCCTATGAATCAATGGGGTTAGAGCATTGTGGTAGGCTACCGCACCATCTATTATGAAAATCTAGAAAGGCCCGATGAACATCAAATATTGCTTATCACCCTGAAAAAATATCTAATAACATCTTCGAGTTGAGACCCATAGGAAGACATTGTATACCTCCTCAAACTCCAAGGGACTCAATCCTCTATCAACACACATTTTCTACCTACTCGGTGCATCCTACATATTCTCCTGAATAATATGAACCTTCTCAGTGGTATCACGTACCATCTCTGGACCCATATGTTTTGACTCCCTTGGATTTTTGGAGCATAGAGTTGATCTGCATGGTCACTTGTACAAGGACTCCAATGATTCTTCGAAGATTTTGGTTTGATAGATGTTGTTTTATGTGAACTCCACAAAGGGAAAATGATCCTCCCAACTATGTCCAAAATTGAGGATGCATTTATTGATCTTGTTCTAAACCATTTGAATGGTCCACTCTGTCTGACTATCTGCCTAAGGATGAAAGGCGATGATCTAATGTAGTTGAGTCCCAAATTACTCCTGAAATCCTTTCCACAACTAAGATATAAAATGGGCAACGAGATCTGATTCGTACATTGATGGAACCCCGTGGTGATTTCATATCTCCTGTATTTAGAGGCGTCAGAAGACCACTACTAATTCCTACTCTCGGATGGGTAGGAAGTTAGCCGAATTGCTGAATCGGTCAAGGATCACCCATATGGAATTGTGGCCTTTGGACATATGTGGTAGCCATGTCATGAAGTCCATGGAAATTATATTCCATATCCATTCATGAATATTAATTTGTTGTGGTAAGCCTATTGGAACCTTATTTTTTTCCTTCACATGGTCACAATTCAGGAATCATGGAATTAAATATGGAACAACTTTAATCATACCTAGAAACTTTTATTGACATTAGAGGTCATGGTACATCTTTTCCACACTGGTATTTACTGCCAAAGGGTGTCTGTGGACCTACCACAACATCATCTCTAATATTGTAACCATTACTATGTTGATTATTCTGAAAAGGATGACATGCTTCACACCCATTCAAAAAATCCTTCAGTAACTTGTCCTGAGGAAATCTTAGAATGTCAAGCCACATAGAAAACGGCCTAAAGTTGTGACTCTCAGATTCACTGGAGGAGAGGGGGCGTGAGAATCGTACACTGGTGGTCATATTCACCTTCAAGATCTATGAAGGATATCTGCAACTCGTCTAGATTCTCTATTGCCTCACTCAGAAACAGTTAACCAGTCCTCCGGCTGAGTTGGTCTACCATAATGTTTCCCTTTCCTGTAGTGTAGACTATCTCAAAGTCATAGTTCTTGAAAAATACATACACCACCACGTTCTCAGGTTCAGGTCCCTCTATGAGAATTTATACTTGAGAATTTTGGAGCACAGTAGACTATAAACCATTCACCCATCATGTAGTGATTCCACATCATCAAGGAAAAGACTAATGCAATTAACACCATGCCATGGGTTGAATAGTTTTTCTTGTGTTGTCTCAACTATCATGATTTTAAAAGATTACCACACACTCATTCATAAGAAAAATCCTAGTCTAGTATATGATGCATCTCATTAGACTACATAACCAATTCCCTTGTCGGGTAGCCTCAAGATGGGGGCACTCTTGAGTATCCGACTCAACAACTAGAAATTATGTTGGCATCTCTCTGTCCACATGAAATGATGTCCCTAATTTTTTAAATATGAAAAGGGTGCTTCTTCTCTAGAAACGTCGGGTACGAATCTCTGGTATTACCCAGTCAATCCCAAAAAACTCTGTAGGTCATTCACACAACATGGTGGTTCCCAAGAAAGAACTACCTCTTTCTTTGTTGGATCAACTGCAACTCCAGATTCTGAGATAACATGCATAAGAAATATGACTTCTCATATCAATAACTAGAAAATTGACAACATACATTAATTTTAGTAATATTGTAGTGTATCCATAACTATCTGTAGATGTGTGGCATGATCCAAATCCAATTGTTAGTACACCCAGATGTCGTTAATGAATACCACTACAAAGAAATCTAGGCAAGGCTAGATGATCCTTTTTATGAGTCCCATGAACACTACTGGAGAGTATTCATGCCAAAGGGAATCACAAAGAACATGTAGTGGCCATTCAAGAAACTGAAGGTTGTATTTGGTACATACTCAACTCGTACCATGAGTTGATGATTACCTGATCTGAGGTATATCTTCAATAACCACCAAGCTCCCTTCAGGTGATCGAAAATATCATCAATCATCCAGAATTGATATCTAATCTTCATTGTCACCGCTTTCAGGTTCTGATAGTCCACTAAAAGTGGAAAACCCCATTTTTCTTCATAGAGAAAATTATCATGGCTGCTCATGGAGAAACACTAGGCCTTATGAAACCCTTCCCCTTAGGTCCTCCAGTTGTACCCTCAACCCACAAAGCTCCATGTGATCTAGCCAATATTCTGGTGCGGATATCAGTTTCATTCAAATGTAAATGTTGATATAGAATTTTGCCTTTATTTGAGGAGGTTTCCCATGGACATCCTCAAGAATGACATTAGAATATTGTTCTAACACTACATGATAGATTGGAATCATCTCTTCAAATACTATGAGGGTAAGACTATACAACTGATGAGTGATCAGATACACCCTCCTCCATGAAAGTCCATTTTGATTTTCAAAGGTTCCCTTCTCACTGTTGAAGGAAAACATTGTTCAATCCTCATGGGAACACCACACATTGAACCTAAAACACTCGACCTATTAATGGGTCATGGATAATAAGTCAATACCCAATAGGGCATCATAAGACATCGAAGATACTACTAGGAGATCTAATCTGAATCTCTCTATGCCTAGAGAAATATCACACATCCATAATCGGTGTGTAATCATCTAATCTTGCCTTGTAGGTGTCTCTAATTATTATGGTTGAGACAACCACTGCATCAGAATTCCTTATCCTTGAATGAGATCCATGGAAATGAAAGGGTGACTCACATGTTTGACAATGAGAACTGCATATAGGATAGAGTAGGCACAGATCATACGTCAAATCATCTATTGAGTGACATGGTCGTAGGCCTCATCTTCCTAAAAAAGAGCTCATCAAAGTCTACCTTTCCCATGAGGATCGGGATTACCACCTAGAGGTAGTGTTGGTAGAACCTCAAATTGCAGCCCACTACTTACTGCATGACCATCTCATCTTCCACATCTTCCACCCTACATATCTCCCTACTCAAAACTCCGCCTCTACCTTAGAGGTCCCTCAACAGTGTGCTGATCGTCAGTGTAGAGGTTTGGGTAGTCGCGAGCCATGTGACATTGTCTATCACATGAGTAGAAAAATAACCTCTTATGCAGACCTACTCTATCCTTTGAGATACTCACCTTCAACACTATATCATAGGATCATCCACAAGACGGTCTAGCCCAATTGGACCTCTACATCATCATCCTACTAAATTTTGTAGACATCTCAGATGCCTGTCATCTGGTTGTGGCTCTCCCAATTTGTGCGTACTCAACATGGAAGCACTCCACCAATATTGATCGTTTTACCACTCCAGCCTATGTCAGTATGTTGAGTGGTATCATTAAAGATCTGATATCTTGTAGGAGACCCTGCTCAATGGTATTGGACCTAATGAAAAGGTCTTGTACCATATCAGTGGAGTTACAAGAGAGGTCATTGAATCTCATTGTATACTATTACACTATTAGGATTACCTGTTGTATGTGAAGTGGCTCCTGAAGACTCACAGAGGGTAGAGTCACTGGTACAGACTCTACAGTGAAGGGACTCTCAAATCACTAACAGGAAATTGTTGTCTCATCATGTGTTTGGAGTGTCATACACCACCATCTCCCTATTATTCCCTGAAAGAGACTAGTAGTTATGATCAACATCTAGTCTGCTTTTGTCACAATTTTAGAACTTTTCAAAACATTAACTTTTAGAAAATAAATATCAGAAGAAAAACACATAAAAATTCCTTCAATAAACCGCTATAATTCAATGCTAGGCCATGAATAATATTAATTATGTAAATCTATATTTATTTTAGTATTTCATATTTTATTTGGTGGATTGTATAATTAGTTGAATAATTATGGAATAATTATTTCTTAATTATTTAGAATAATTATTTCATCACTAAAAATAAAAAATAAATTAATATGATTTTTATAATAAATTTAGATTTCATGAGAATACATATAGTCAATATTATCTTCTATTTTCCCCTAATTATAAAATTATACCTATTAAAAGTAAAATTGTGTCATTTTTCCACTCTATGATTTTTATAATATCTATGTCATTATAAAAGAATAGTTTCCATTAAATTATTAAATTTCAAAACATATTTTATAACATTATATTTTTACTTATCCAAAAATGTTTTAACATGTTTTTGGGTCATTATATAGTCCTCATAACTTTATATTTAACATAAATTAACTAATACTCTCATTAGCATTGTAATAATAATTACTAATGTTACTATTTATATTTGCTAGAAATAAAGGGACATATTTTCTAAAATTGGACCTTCAAATTACAAATTATGAATCCATTATTCATATTTAAAAACATAGTATTTTCTAAAAGTAATTTAAAATTAATCATGTTGGTGGAACGATATAACCCATGTTTAATGATAAAGTGTCAACAATATTTATAGAAATTAATATCCAATATCAATGAAATTATTATTTAGATGGCCGAAATTGGATAAAATGATAAAAATTAGTTATAATAATTTTTTTAACCAATATATATATTTTTAAAAATTAAAAGCGATTTTGATGAAAATTATGTTTTCAATTAAAATTCAATTTTTTTCAGCTGTAATCGAAACCAAAAACATATTATAAAAATACCTAACATTCATCTAAATGTAAATTATGATATCTATAATTCAATTAATAAGTTTATTTTTAATTAAAAAGTATAATGGTTTCAAAAATTAAATTTTAAATGGGTTCTCCATTAAAAGGAAGTAAAAATTTCCATTTAAAAAATATAGGGGTTTAGGAATAAAATTATATTTGTTCATATATTTATCCTATAAAATATATTACATTAATATAAAAATATATTTTCCTGAAAATATATAACATATTTAATTAATATTTTACACTAATTATAATTAATTATTTTTATTCTGTAAAAATGACATTGACAACATAAAAATAATTCTACATCATTTATAAATAATTGATATATATTTCAATTTATAATTAATTAGAAACCAATAAATTTATATTATAAACCACATATTTTCAAAATTTCCTTAATATCATTCATAAACACTACATTAATGACTACATTAAATCATAATATATTAAATAATAGTATTGTAATAATATTTTATTATTTTGTAAAACATGATCTACAGTGTAATGACTGTTACCAAAATAACATAGTGATATGTGTAACACCTGAAAAGTAATGTGTGTTTTATATTGAAAGAAAATCTTAGTTTTGATTATTACACTACCTAGACTTGGTTTTGTTTATAACATAATCCAAACATTTTTTTATTCATATAATAAACAATATATTAATTATTCTTTGAAATGAAAAATATGAAAAATATTTAAATAATTTGAAAAAAATTTACCAAAATATTTAAGTGTAAAATTTTACCCCCAATGATATAATTTTGTACTAAAAATTCATCTACGTAATCAATGTTTTTATACTAGAAAGTTTCATTCATAGAAACCCACATCATAAATATTAATAATAAAAATTTTCTATAAATGGAAATATATAAACATTAGGGTTACTCAATGTTATTGATAACTAGGATTCCCATTGGATAACATAGGTGTGAAGTGTAAAAAAAGAAATAGAAGGGAAAACATACTATCATGTTCTCATAGAGTGTGATAGATGACCAAGTTAGTAAATAGTAAATTATCAAAATCCGCTAACACAAATAGTTGTGAAAAAGATCATTAATCTCATACAAAACATGGATAAATGAAAAATAATTATTTTAATATCCTTTTTACATAAATTTTATAATTATAATGAGAATATATACTTATTGATTTCAGGAAAACCTAACCGTTTGTTGTTTCTTAATCACTTTACACATCATCTCTTTTATTATAGGAAATTATTGTGAATATTTAATCATATAATCATTAACTAATCATGATATACATAAATTGTAACAGAGGTCTTACAACTTTTAATTATCTAAACAAAAAGGATAGAACATGTTTTACAATATTCATAGATCCTTATATATTGAGATATTACATTAATATCTACAAATATATTCTAAAGTTTAACATTAACTATTCCAAAATTGGTTAACCACAATATCCTTCCAAAATACTCATGTTACAATCATCATAATGAAGTGATCTAAATCATCATAACATTTATCCCACATATATAAGAATGTATTTCATGGTTGTCACATTTCAAACATAATATTATTTTTATAATGTATTCTCTTGACACATTATAATAACCAAAATTATCAGAAATATTTATAGAAAATCTTCATGTTTCATAATTGGAAAGTTTATTGGATATATTACATCAGCATAAATAGTTGAAAAAATCATCCCAAATAACATAAACCAATTTTCAAAAATTACTTAAATAGTTCAACGGAAATCAGTATCATCCAATTTACATATTATTATCTAACGTATCAGTGTAATAATATTTTTATCTCAACATTATGAACCTATTAGGTGTTATCCTTCCAGTATTCATCATTTTCCCAAAAATATCACCTTATTACCTCAACCACATTTCTTGGTAACCAATTCTATTCAACAAATGATCTTAAATCATTATGAGAAAACTAAATTGGAATAATAAATGGATATTTCATTATTCTATTATATGATAATAGTAATTATAAAACTTTATTCCTAAATATAATTATATAAATAACCAATCATTCCTACACATAGTTATCATAACACACATCGGCAACAATGACCACAATTGATTTCCATTTTTCATTGTCTTTAAGAGGTTTCTATGATTTATAATAATCATTGAACATTGTATTAAGGAATTGATTATAACATTTTCCATTTCCTGTACACATTAAGTATTGTAGTGTTATTGGTGAAATAAATATATCATTATCTCCATTTTCAACCATGGAAAACCTCTTTTCAAAATTTGGCAGTCATTTACACGATGACCATCCCTTCAACAAATAAATTTTTTTAACCACATTAGACAATTCTTACAATAATGAAATCTACATGTAGCGAACAAAGGAATGGTCCTATTATACTCTACATGGTTTCAAAAGTATCCTTTGTACTCTATATGCATTTTTTTGTTAAATCCATGATAATGATACCTAACTCCATCCATCAATTCAACCATGATTGCAAGACAAAGAATATCTTCATAGGTACGAATGCATGTTTCAGCTAACACCATTATAAGACATGGATTATATCCACTAAAAACATTTCAAAATTATTATTTTTTTATAATAATACATGATGTGTACAGAATACATCTTGGGAAATTAGCTTTGTATATACTGAAAGATTCATCATCTCTATCATTCAACTCAATAATGTTCTTTTACATATTCATTTGATGAACATGAGGATGGTGGATATTTAATAATTTTTTATTGATCATGTAGAAATTCATGGATTTAATATAATATTGACTCCTCGTATTCATAATTATATTCTAATGATAGTCCAATTTAGCAATGAAATAAAAAATAGGGATAAATTCTATATCTTAATCCAATATTTGTAGAAATAAAAATAGATTCATAGTTTTACTAAATAATTTATCAGCTAGTATTGGATTAAAAGTACCACTGGGAAAATTATGAAATTCTATCTTAATGGAATCGATAGAATTTTTGTCCCTCTTATTCATATTTATATGTCTGCCATGATTAATAGCTTGTGTGACTTTACTGACAATATTTTTAATTACATCTACATAAAATTTCATTGCTCAAGTGGAGAATATTTTAATTTTTAATTTAATTATTCTTTGATGAGATGCATTTTGTTTCAATCCAATGACTAAACCAATTATTATAGTGTGAGTAACACTATTCAAACTCAGTGAACATTATAATCACGTTAAATTACATTTAATCAATAAACATGTATGTTAAATCAGATGGATATTCATGATTATTATGAATCCTTTAAGATTTCAACATATAATTAGACAAATCATTCGATACAACAATAGAAATATCCTTAGAATTATATTCTACAGATATTACTCATGCTTTAACATCATGGTTTCCAAATGTTGAATAAAATATTTTGCAGATACCAAGCATAATGATCCTAGATTTTCACATATATATATAATATAATTTTATTGTAATACAAAAAAACAAGCCAATAAACAATATTCGTTTAGTTATATTGGAGAAATAGAATAAAAATTTCTATTCTCATAAAATATCATTAACATTTCCCACAAATAAATTTCCCATTTTTATCCCTGCATAAAAACTTTTTTATAAAATGGGGAATAGAAAAAAAAAATAAAAGGGTGACTTAATATGCTCATTAAAGATAATCAATATAGATACATATGAATAATGGTGACAAAAAGGTTATCAGAAAAGGATAATAACATTATTAGATCACAAAATTCTTATGAATGAACATATACATGAGTCATGGCATAAATAATTGAATATAATCATAATTGAATCATAATATAATCCATTGTATAATCCATGATAGTATAACATGTATTAATACATTAAAATTATATCATACTTATAATCATGTAATATTATTAACAATAACTCATGGATAATTTCCAAAATTAGTAAGGAACCACATTGGAACAACACTAACTAGGCGCTCCATACAACCCTCCATAATCAAAATCCCATCCTTATATGGTATCAGGATTCCCTATTATCCAATAATGTAATTATTTCCTAATGATTTATCATGGATCAAGACAATCAACAAGAATTTCATTATTATATAATGAGAGATAAATCATTACCTAATTTATTAGAGAGAAGTATGGGTCCAACCTATAACATAATGAAAATCATTCATATGTGGTCCATGAGAATATGAATAACTAATCAAATCAGGTCCCATGGAATGAAATGGGTTTCATAAACATTAATTAGTCACAACATAACCCATGTAAAAGAATTGCGTTTCAAATATAAAATTTCCACGTAAATATATTCCATTTTAGAATATATGTATTCGTTTAATTGAATCATATCCCATGTAAAACATAGGTGATATTAAATATTATATCATAGATGGAATAAAATATCAAGTGATCACATAAAAAAAGATTATTGAGATAAATATCCTTTATTCACTAAAAACATTTTCCGTTCATAAAATGAAACATAATTTAAAATGAAAAGGAATATATGAAAATAATATTGATAAATTAGAATTAAAACTTCATATAATTATTTTTTAATGATATAATAATATACCATTCCTTATGTATATGAAAATAAACATTGCTTCTGTACATTTTAAGAGAATGTCACCAAGCTTCTCATTTTGAAAATAAAAAATTATTCCATTCAAAACCTGAAGTAAAAAAATTTATGAAATGGGTTAAATCTAAATTTAAAACCCAGAGAAGAATATTAAAATGAGTTTTGATTTTTTTTTAAATATAAGGACTTGGGTGATATATATTAATTAATGGTGCTTTGGAAGAAATAATCCCAAATATTGATGAGATTGTTAAATAAAACCATACACCTTTTTTTTTAAAAAAGAATATTATGTAGCATTAAAGAAATTTTTTTATTGATTTTAAAAAAAAATAATCATCATAGTAATAAAAATAAAATAAATTAATTAAAATTATATACACGACAAAAAATAAAAATGTATTGTATATGTCATGTTTCCTACAAAAATAAAATAAATAAATACTCATGACTCAACACAATTATTTTTCTATAAATAATCTTGTAAAATAAATTGTATTTTATTATAAATATATTATAGAACCATATACAATTACATTTTATCATATATAATTTACATATGCCCTTATATTACAATTTTATTAACCATTAGGTCTTACTGTTACTCTTCACGTTTTATCAACATCTTTGGAATTGTTATTGCGGATCATCTTACATAGATAATGATGTAAACTTTTATATATTTGAATCAATTATATAAAAATCATATATAATCATTATATAAATATTAATAAAAATATTTAGATAATATGAATTTAAAATAGAATTCATTTTTCATGGAGACGGTATGTCATTCATACACCTCAACATTGTTTCAGTGTAATTATTTTTTTGAATGAAAGATTGTGAGTGGAATATATATATATATATATACATTAATTATAGTATCATTATTATTTTATATATAGAATTAATGTTTATTATTCAATTTTTAATACAGTCCATGTAGATTGTGAACTAATCACATTGCTTTAAAGAGGCGATAGTCCACATTTCGAACTATATTTTTTTTGTATTTACAAAAAAATTGAAATCATGGATACATGTGTAATATTATAATTCTATAAGAAAAAATTGATAACAAATAAAATATATATTATATTATAATATGTTTTCTGCCATAATTTCCATGAATGATTGGTAGTAAATGAAAATAGAACAACATCATTTCGTGAGGTAGTACTTCATAATACACAAGAACGGTTGGTTCTTTACCCATTAGATAGATGTCACGACCCCTTCCCCACAATGTGTACCCCTCCTGGGCCTGCAATGTGGAAAGGGAGATAATGACCCCCGAGTCCCGACTCTAGTAGGCCCCGGGTTGGCGACTAGAACCAAGGGTATAATAACATTCAAATGGGAGGCATTACCCTCTAAGAGAACACATGCAAAAGAGAGAGATAGAATAGACTCCAATCAACTCCAAATTAGAACTGAGATATAAAAGGAAACCATGTACATATATTAAATGTCATGAAAAAGAACTACAACTGAAAGGGGAAACTAAATGTACCCAAAAGAAAGTAAAACGACAGCGACCACAAGCCCGAACAGCTCCTCCTCCAACCGCAAGCTAGTAGTAACCAGCTTGATCTCCAACCTACTCCAAGTGACCTGAAAACAGTTTATATATACATAGGGTGAGTATAACAGTATACTCAGTAGGATCCTCACCAAGCCTCTCGTGCAAAAGTAAAGAAAGCATGCTAAAGCCCAGTGAAAAACAAGTGAAACTAACTCGTCACCTAAACAGGTATACTATGTTCCCAACCTTGCCAAGGCTACTCTCACCAAGTAACGCATACAAGAATATAGAATATATTATATAATATCAAGGGTACCCCACTACTACTTCCCCACTGGTTTGCCTCTTTTCCCCAACGACATACGTCATGTGCATCTCTATCCAAAGGCTTGCCCGCAGACACCTAGGCTAAGCTCCGCAATCTGCACCTCGTGGACCACATAGGCTTGCCCGTAGACACCTGGGCAAAGCACCACACCGTCCTCACAACCAAAGGTAACCAGGTAGTTTCCGGGAGCCACCACAGCTCGCATAATGTGTATCATACGTCGGTTATAATACCTCAATCCATTAGAGCCCATACTCCGAGTAAGGATCCTAAATCCATCATAGCCAATACACGTTACACCTATAGTAGTCCATAGGATACTATATCTAGAATATATGTGTGTGAATAACCACAAGCCATTAAAGTCCTCTACACACATATATGGGGTAACTAACCGCTGTGCCTTGTGGCACAAGTATCTACCATGAGAAGAGCGCGGGGCCAAACGGGGTAGTTAGCCATTCGACCTCCCATCAGAATGTTGGGGAAAACACCCCCCAGGGCTCAAAATTCCCGGGGTGTCAGTTTCCCTTACCGACAGAGTGGAGTATCGTATAGAAACACAAAAACTACAGAATATATAAGTAACTCACATCCACACTATGGGCATTACCTAGTCTTAGATACAACTGCAACTAACGTCTCTCAGACTCCAGGCTTCTACTTCTAAGACTAGGTATCCTATAAGCACACAAACATTTGAAGAGATTTATTAGATTACTCCGTTCTCATTTATTCAGTTCCACTGTACATTAATTAATTCTTTAAACATTAATTAAGAATGAACAATTCCACATTAAATTGAATTGGCCTCACATTCAAAAACAACTATCCTTTTTAAGATTCACATCACCTTTAAATTCCAGTATCTCCATCCCCATGGATTTTCACCATTTAATCAAAAATTCATTACAGAATTACTTTTCCACATTCCCAGGCATTCTAGAAAAGCATCTTATGCTACTAAACACAACATAGGCTCAACAAGGTGAGTAGATATACTACCCATCGAGTCTTTGCTGCCTATAGAAAGAGCATATACCCATTCTCCCTCGAGAGGCTAACCACAGAATGCATGTGGCATACCCCGCACGTCTTCACCTCCTTCGGAAGAAGGGTAGCAAGACCAGCTGCCTTGAGCAGTGGGGAAAAGCAAAGAATATTAACATTCAAGAAAACCGCAAGAAACCATCAAACACATCCATCCCATTCCATCACCCATGGTGTCCTCCCCGACACCCACATGCATAAACTGATGCATCTCGCCACTCTAGGCGTCATCTGCTACCATAACCACAAGGCCTCCATGCCTCCACATATCACAACATCCATCCAGGCTCACATCACAGCACAAGCAGCAAGAAAACAAACATCACATCATGGGATCTTGACCCTTTATCATACAAGAGGGTAAATCAGAACCCTTTTAGAAATTCCCAAATAATCTGTTCTCTAATCCATACTGAATTAACAGATTTGTTATTCGTAGGTTCCAATCATGGATACCTAATCAGTAAGCTATCACAATTAAATAACCATGCTTACTTCCCTAAATTGATTATCCTCAAATTAGAACAACTACAACAATGGCAATAACCAGATTAATTTACATGCCTCTTTATCTATAGCCAATTAATTAACAATTAATTCTGCCTTTACGTTTGTTATCAATTTCTATCACGAACGAACAAAAAATCAAAGAAAACATAGATAACACTATATCTAGCAAAACATGAGGCAACCGTTACCACGGTATAAAGAAACAACATGCAATCAACAAATTCTCTTAATCTGGTTCAAGTATTTAATTAGGTCAATTTCATTGTGATCCAAAGGGATAAATCATGCTAATTCTACAATAGCACATATACAATTAGAGAAGCCATGAATACCCTACCACAAACAGTTCCTCACGTTCTTTATCCACACAACAGGTCACGATCCTCCCCTCGCGACAACTGCATCCACCGGAGGATGCTGCGGTACGACAGTACCAACAAACCCCAAGAAAACCCATTAGAATCTTGGAAATTACATGGTATAATTATGGAAAAGAGGATAGGAGAAGATGAACCCCAAAATAACGACGATACAACATACCTTATATCGAATATTGATCGACACGGCTCAGTTGCATCCAAAACAGAGCAGAACCAATCCTAGAAGTAAAGATTGATTGTGCAACTCCTACGGAAAGGATTGAAAGGTTCTAGTGCCTCTTAGTTGAGAACAAATGGAATGAACAATGGAGAATGATATCTCGTCCTTTTTTGAAGATTAAATGGGGCGACAGTTTAAGATCTGGTTAATTATCCATTAAATACGGATCACATTAACCCACACAGTTTGACCAAGTAAAACATTCCAAGAATTAGGAAAAATTAATATAGTATTTGAAATTTTAAACGACCTTAAGAGCCCTTAAAATATGGCTTAAAAAGTATTTTACGTCAAAGTAAACGTCAAAAGGGGAAAAACGGTTGGAATCTGGAAACACTGTTCACCCACTCTTACTGTACATGAAACCGATCTGTGAAACGAATCTGTGAAACCGATCTGTGAAACCGATCTGTGAAACCGATCTGTGAAACCGATCTGTGAAACCGATCTGTGAGACCGATCTATGAAACCGATCTGTCACACCGATCTGTGAAACCGATCTGTCAGACCGATCTGTGAAACCGATCTGTCACACCGATCTGTGAAACCGATCTGTCAGACCGATCTGTGAAACCGATCTGTCACACCGATCTGTGAAACAGATCTCTCACACAGATCTGTGAAACCGATCTGTGAAACCGATTTGTGAAACCGATCTGTGAAACCGATCTGTGAAACTGATCTGTCAGGCATATCTGTGAAAACGATTTAAGAAACTGATCTGTCACACCGATCTGTGAAACAGATCTGTCAGACCGATCATGAAACAGATCTGTCACACCAATATGTGAAACCGATCAGTCAGACTGATCTGTGAAATCGATCTCTGAAACTGATCTGTGAAACTGATCTGTCAGACCGATCTGTGAAACCAATCTGTCAGACCGATCGGTGAGACCGATCTGTTACTGTTCATAAAACTAGAAACATTGTTCACAGAACTGGAAACAATTGGCAAAGTGTTGGGGATAAGTCCCCTTGACCTCCCGGAACACCTCCAACACCAAAATTTCACAAAGTAATGGACCGGAGAGGTCCGGGCCATTACATTAGATACCTCTCAAAACATTCTTTTCCTCGAGAATTAAAAACCAACCCAGAAGAAACGAGGGGTCCGAACAACCACCCCACAAGATACCTCTCAGGGGAAAACCACCAGGAGTTGTTCGAAAGCTGGAAAAAAACTACGACATCCGAGAACAAACAATCCATACCCAAACAATTCATTCATAACATCACATGAAAAGTACATAAATAAAACCTGAAAGGTCTAACCAGAGAGGAAACATCATTACATGAAAGGAGTTATACATTGAACAACTCTGGGTACTGAGCATGTATCACTGACTCACGCTCCCAGGTACTCTGCTCAATGCCACCGTGTCGCCACAAGACATGAACTAAGGGGATAGAACGCCCACGCAACACCTTCTCCTTGTGGTCTTGGATCTCCACAAGTCGCTCCTCAAAGGTTGCATCATCGTCAATATCGATCTCTCCCCCATCGATAACATGAGATTCATCATGAAGATAACGACAGAGCTGTGATACATGGAAAACATCATGTATCCGACTCATATGAGGGGGGTTTCTACTCGATACGCCATAGCTCCAACACGAGCTAACACATCAAAAGGCCCAACAAACTGGGGAGAAAGCTTACTTCCACGACCAAACCTTCGCTGCCCACGACGGGGAGTCACCTTTAGAAACACATGATCCCCAACATTAAACTCTAACGATCTCCTTCTTTGATCAGCATATGATTTCTGACGATCCTGTGCTGTCTTCATCCTCTCACGAATCACATTTACCATCTCTGTTGTATTCTGCACTAGTTCTGGTCCGAGAATTGCTGACTCTCTGACCCCAGTCCAGCACAACGAAGAACGGCAAGGTCGGCCATACAGGGCTTCAAACGGAGCGATACCGATGGTAGAGTGAAAAATATTATTGTAAGAGAACTCTACCAAGGGTAAGTGCTCCTCCCATGAACCTCCAAAATCATGAACACAAGAGCGCAACATGTCTTCAAGAGTCTGGATGGTTCGCTCTGTCTGACCATCCGTTTTAGGATGAAAAGCAGAGCTAAGTCACAGTTGAGAGCCAAAAGCATGTTGGAGACCTCTCCACACACTTGAGGTAAAACGAGGGTCTCGATCAGAAATGATCATCCTAGGAACTCCGTGAAGCCTCACCACCTCCTCCAGATATTGCCTCGACAAAACCTCCACTGAGCTCGACTCCTTGATTGCTATGAAGTGGGCCGATTTAGTTAAAAGATCCACTACCACCCATATAGAATCATGTCCTCCCGGAGCTCGAGGTAAACCTGTAAAAAAGTCCATTGAGATGTCCTCCCAATTCCACTGAGGAATCTCTATGTGTTGGAGAAGACCACCAGGAACACGGTGTTTGGCCTTCACCTTCTGGCAGACTAAAGATCGAGACACACATTCTGCAACCATACGTTTCATCCCAGGCCACCAGAACTGACTCCTTAAGGATCGGTACATCTTCGTCACACCAGGATGTACTGCCAAGGGTGAACTATGGAACTCTCGGAGAACCGTCTCACACATCTCCAATGGAACAAAAAGACAGCCATGATACATCACGCGGTGTTGTTCATCCTCCGACCAACCATCAGGTGCCTCTCCACAAACAACTCTGTCTCTCCAAACATCCACCTCTAGATCACCCAACTGAGACTCTTCCACCTTCTTCATCAGGGATGACTGCACCGTCATCTGGAAAAGACAACCTCTACCCCCAACTTCTCTCATCTCAAGATGTAATGCTGACAGTTCCTCCATTACTCTCCAAGAATCACTAGATTCACGCACAACATCATTACGTGACTTTCGTCTTAGTGAATCAGCTACAACGTTCCCTTTTCCAGGTGTATACGATATTTCGAAGTCGTATTACTACAAGAACTCCATCCACCGACGCTGCCGCATGTTCATGTCCCGCTGAGAGAAAACATACCTCAAACACTTATGATCGATGAAAACCACAAAGCGCTCGCCAATGAGGTAATGTCTCCATAACTTCAGCGCAAACACCACGGCTGCCAACTCAAGATCATGGGTGGCATAGTTGCGTTCATGGGGACGCAATTATCGGGACCCATAATAAACAACTCACCTTGGTTGCATAAGTACACAGCCTAGCCCCAGATGTGACGCATCGCAAAAGATGAAAAATTGGACTCCCTCAGATGGAAGACAAATAATAGGAGAACTTACCAACTTCTCTTTTAGATACTCGAAATCTGCCTGACACTGATCAGTCCATATGAATTCTTGATCCTTCTTGGTCAAAGATGTCAGAGGAGTCGCAACTCGGGAGAAATTTGCTACGAACCTCCTGTAATAGCCTGCGAGACCAAGGAAACTTCGCACCTCTGACATTGTCTTGGGGGCTGCCCAAGAAACTACTGCTTCTATCTTCGAAGGATCCACATCTACTCCCTATTGGGACACAACATGCCCCATGAAACAAACTTCTTCAGCCCAAAACTCACACTTGGAGAACTTACCAAACAACTGATGTTGGCGAAGAACTCCCAAAACGGCTCGTAGATGCTCTTCATGCTCTTCATCAGATGTGGAGTACACAAGGATGTCATCGATGAAAACCACAAAAAACTTGTCTAGGAATTCCCGGAACACATCATTCATCAACCCCATGAAAATAGCTGGAGCATTCGTCACGCCGAATGGAGTTACAAAAAACTCATAATGCCCATGACGACAACAGAAAGCAGTCTTTGGGATATCCTCATCCTTTACACTCATCTGATGATATCCTGACCGCAAGTCGATATTTGAGAACCAACTTGCACCCTTCAGTTGATCAAATAGGTCCACAATCTGTGGAAGAGGATAGCGATTCTTTATTGTCACTTTGTTTAATCGACGATAATCGATGCACAACCGCAAACTGTCGTCAGCCTTCTTCACGAACAAGACTGGTGCACCCCATGGAGACACACTTGGACAAACAAAACCGCACTTCAACAGATCATCATGCTGTATACGTAGCTCTCGTAACTCATAAGGGGCCATTCTATACAGAGACATAGAGATAGGAGACGCTCCTGGCTGTAGCTCGATCCCAAACTCGATCTCTCGTCGAGGGGGTAATGCTACATCCTCTTCGGGAAATACATCAGGGTACTCATCCACAACTCTAGGAAACACCAACTGCTCAACCTTTGAAGAACATAACATCATCTTAGCCATCATGGATGATAAGGATGAAACTCGTCTATGACTCATCCGAGGATCTCTCTCACCAACAAACACCATTGTTTCTCCATCTACATCGATGAAGATGACCTCCTTCCGGAAGCAATCCACAATAGCCTGCACCAAATACAACCAATCCATGCTGAGGATGACATCATATGGTTGTATTCATAAACATAGGAAATCTCCCCAAGAGCGGTGCTGCCCCAAAACTAGCTCACAGTCTTTACATACTTCAAACAAGCTAGCTCGACCTCCAACTGGAGTAGTCAACACCAAGGGCACTGGAAGCCTCTCTACCTCAAGTCCCAAAGCGTGGACAAGGGTAGGGGATATAAAGGAGTGTGTCACTCCGGAATCAAACAAGGCATACACCAAGGTAGAAAACAAGTAAAGGGTACCTCAGACGACGTCTGGCTCGCCTGGAGCTGGCAACGCTAGAGCATGAAGCTGACCACGACCACCTCCACAGCCTCTATGACCCTGATGACGACCACCACCACGGCCGCACTCTGCTCTCTGAGGACATGGAGCATCATGGGGTTGTCCTTTGCCTGCTCCATCTAACCTCTGGTGATCTAAAGCTGGTGCAACCTGCTGCTGCTGCCTCGGCTGGAACTGCCTCAACGGAGGAACCTGGAGTGGAGCGCCTGGTGCACGATGACTGCTCTAAAAATTTGGGCACTCCCGCTGCTGATGACCACGACCACCACAAGAAAAACAAGCGCCTGATCCCTTGGAATAGTCCTGAGAGTTGCTGCCTCCGTAGAAACGAGATGGGAAGGGATGGGACCTACCCCCAGGTGAACGGAAACTCTTCTGTCCTGAAAACAGGGAACCCCGGACCACAGCTCTGCTTCCTGAGGAATCATGACGATTCCCCTCTCGTGACGATCCGGTCCTAGACAAAGTCCTCTCAATAACCTCTTCCCTCTCCAGCACCTCGAGATATGTCTTCAGCATAAATGGGGTGACCTGGTGCTAGATCTCTGGATGCAAAGCCTCCTCGAAATGCCTCGCCCTGGCCTCCTCATCTGGTAACAGGTCTGAAGAATATCGTAGAAGGTTCCTGAAACGAATTCCAATCTCTCGAACACTGGTGCTCCCCTGTCGAAGGGTGAGAAGCTCATGGCGACTGGACACCTTCGCAGTCGATGAAATAAACTCGACTCCAAACCTATCTCGAAACTCCTCCCATGAGATTGATCACTCCTTACGATCACCGAGGAACAAGAACCACCACTGCCTCGCTGGTCCATGCAGCATCGTCACAACCAAGGACACCCAGTGTTCCTTCCGAGCACGAATCGAACTGAAGCCTATCTCGATCTCCTCCAACCAGTCATCTGTGACTGCATCTGAAACAGAGCCCTCATACTTCTGTAGACTCTGGCGCTAAAACTCTTGGAGTGTCTTCCACCGAGTGTCATCGTCATCAACCTCTACCCGGCGGCGATCTATTGGAATAGCCTGCTGGGCACCATCTGCGCAAACCTGACGAGGACGTCGACCTGGAGCCATACCTGTAAAATAGCAACTGTTAGAGCTCCTAAGCCTGGAATATGGAAGACTCAACATTAATTAATTAATTATTTTGTTTTATTAATTTTAAGTTACCTATCCCAAGGGCTACCCATTCAAACACAGGCGCAAAGAATAATGGTGCATGATCCTTTCCTAGGTCTCTACCCTGCAAGCATTATCACTTTGTTTAGTAGCCATCGTAAACATAAAGGTCCATGCAACAGATCATAGGGGGCCCTAAACGCCTATGTCTCTGCCGGTCTCCAGTGTTTACCCCAATTTCTAAACACGAATGACATTGTTGCCCTACCATCCCATGCATCCTCACTTGTGCCTAACTCCAAACTCCATCCTATCCCTCAACCAGACCTCTGATACCACTCTATCACGTCCCCCTCCCCACAAAGTGTACCCCTACTGGGCCGACAATGTGAAAAGGGAGATAATGAACCCCCGAGTCCTGCCTCCAGTAGGCCCCGGGTTGGCAACTAGCACCGAGGGTATAATAACATACAAATGGGAGGCATTACCCTCTAAGAGAACACATGCAGAAGAGAGAGATAGAATAGACTCCAATCAACTCCAACTTAGATCTGAGATATAAAAGGAAACCAAGTACATATATGAAAAGTAATGAAAAATTACTACAACTGAAAGGGGAAACTAAATGTACCCAAAAGAAAGTAAAATGACAGCGACCACAAGCTCGAACAGCTCCTCCTCCAACCGCAAGCTAGTAGTAACCAGCTTGATCTCCAACCTACTCCAAGTGCCCTGAAAAAGAGTTTATATATACATAGGGTGAGTATAACAGTATACTCAGTAGGATCCTCTCCAAGCCTCTCATGCAAAAGTAAAGAAAGCATGCTAAAGCCCAGTGAACAACAAGTGAAACTAACTCGTCAAATAAAACAGGTATACTATGTTCCCAACCTCACCATGGCTACTCTCACCATGTAACACATACAAGAATATAGAATATATTATAGAATATCAAGGGTACCCTGCTACTACTTCCCCACTGGTTTGCCGCTTTGCCCCAACGACATACGTCCTGTGCATCTCTCTCCAAAGGCTTGCCCGCAGACACCTAGGCTATGCTCCACAATCTGCACCTCGTGCACCACATAGGCTTGCCCGTAGACACCTGGGTGAAGCACCACGCCGTCCTCACAACCAAAGGTAACCAGGTAGTTTCCGGGAGCCACCACCGCTCGCATAACATGTATCATACGTCGGGTATAATACCTGAAGCCATTACAGTTCATACTCCGAGTAAGGATCCTCAAGCCATCATAGCCTAAACACGTTACACCTATAGTAGTCCATAGGATACAATATCCAGAATATATGCGTGTGAATAACCACAAGCCATTACATCCCTCTACACACATATATGGGGTAACTAACCGATGTGCCTCAGGGCAAAAGTATCCACCAAGAGAAGAGAGTGGGGCTAAAGGGGGTAGTCAGCCATTCGACCTCCGATCAGAATTTTGGGGAAAACACCCCCCCAGGGCTCAAAATCCTCGGGGTGTCAGTTGCCCTTACCGACAGGGTGGAGTAGTGTATAGAAACACAAAACGTACATAATATATAAGTAACTCACATCCACACTATGGGCATTACCTAGTCTTAGATACAACTGCAGCTAACGTCTCTCAGACTCCAGGCTGCTACTTCTAAGAATAGGTATCCTATAAGCACACAAACATTTTATGAGATTTATTAGATTACTCCGTTATCATTTTATCAGTTCCACTGAACATTAATTAATTCTTTAAACATTAATTAAGAATGAACAATTCCACATTAAACTGAATTGGCATCACATTCAAAAACAACTGCTCCTTTTTAAGATTCACATCACCTTTAAATTCCTGTATCTCCATCCCCGTGGATTTTCACCATTTAATCAAACATTCATTACAGAATTACTTTTCCACATTCCCAGGCATTCTAGAAAAGCATCATATGCTTCTAAACACAATGGAGGATCAACACGGTGAGTAGATATACTACTCGTCGAGTCTTTTTTGCCTATAGAAAGAGCATATACCCATTCTCCCTCGAGAGGATAAACGCGGAAAGCATGTGGAATACCCCGCACGTCTTCACCTCCTTCGGAAGAAGGGTAGAAAGACCAGCTACCTTGATCAGTGGGGAAAAGAAAAGTAGATTAACATTCAAGAAAACCACAAGCAACCATCAACCACATCCATCCCATTCCATCACCCCTGGTGTCCTCCCCGACACCCACATGCATAAACTGATGCATCTCGCCACTCTAGGCGTCATCTGCTTCCATAACCACAAGGCCTCCATGCCTCCACATATCACAACAGCCATCCAGGCTCACATCACAGCACAAGCAGCCGGAAAACAAACATCACATCATTGGCTCTTGACCCTTTATCAAACAAGAGGGTAACTCAGAACCCTTTTAGAAATTCCCACATAATATGTTCTCTAATCCATACTGAATTAACCGATTTGTTATTCGTAGGTTCCAATCATGGATACCTAATCCGTAAGCTATCACAACTAAATAACCATGCCTACTTCCCTAATTTGATTATCCTCAAATTAGAACAACTACAACAACTGCAATAACCAGATTAATTTACATGCCTCTTTATCTTTAGCCAATTAATTAAAAATTCATTCCGGCTTTACGTTTGTTATCAATTTCTATCATGAACGAACAACAAATCAAAGAAAACATAGATAACACTCTATCTAGCAAAACATGAGGCAACCGTTATCACAGTATAAAGAAACAACATGCGATCAACCAATTCTCTTAATCCGGTTCAGGTATTTAATTAGGTCAATTTCATTGTGATCCAAAGGGATAAATCATGTTAATTCTACGATTTCACATATACAATTAGAGAAGCCATGAATACCCTACCTCAAACAGTTCCTCACATGCTTTATCCACACAACAGGTCACGATCCTCCCCTCGCGACAACTGCATCCACCGGAGGATGCTGCGGTACGACAATACCGACCAACCCCAAGAAAGCCCATTAGAATCTTGGAAATTACATGGTATAATTATGGAAAAGAGGATAGGAGAAGATGAACTCCAAAAAAACGACGATACAACATACCTTATATCGGAGATTGATCGACACAGATCATTTGCATCCAAAACAGAGCAGAACCAATCCTAGGAGTAAAGATTGATTGTGAAATTCCTACGGAAAGGATTGAAAGGTTCTAGTTCCTCTTAGTTGAGAACAAAGGGAAAGAACAAGGGATAATGAAATCTCGTCCCTTTTTGAAGATTAAATGGGGTGACGGTTTAAGATCCGGTTAATTCTCCATGAAAAACAGATCGCATTAACCCACACGGTTTGACCAAGTAAAACATTCCAAGCCTTAGGAATAATTAATATAGGATTTGGCATTTTAAACTGCCTTAAGAGCCCTTAAAATAAGGCTTAAAAGGTTTTTTACGTCAAAGGAAAAATCAAAAGGGGAAAAACTGTAGGAATCTGGAAACATTGTTCACCCACTATTACTATACATGAAACCGATCTGTGAAACCGATTTGTGAAACCGATCTATGACACTGATCTATGAAACCGATCTGTGAAACCGATCTGTGAAACCGATCTGTTAGACCGATCTGTGAAACTGATCTCTCACATCGATCTGTGAAACCGATCTATCACACCTATCTGTGAAACCGATCTCTCACACCGATCTACGAAACCGATCTGTCACACCGATTTGTGAAACTGATCTATCAGACCGATCTGTGAAACCGATCTATCACACCGATCTGTGAAGCTGATCTGTCACACTGATCTGTGAAACCGATCTGTGAAACCGATCTGTGAAACCGATATGTGAAACCGATCTGTCACACCAATCTGTGAAACCGATCTGTCAGACCGATCTGTGAAACCGATCTGTCACACCGATCTGTGAAACCGATCTGTCAGACCGATCTGTGAAACCAATCTGTCACGCCGATCTGGGAAACCAATCTGTCACGCCGATCTGGGAAATCGATCTGTCAGACCGATCTGTTAAACCGATCTGTGAAAGCGATCTGTCAGACTGATCTGTGAAACCGATCTGTCAGACCGATCGGTGAGACCGATCTGTTACTGTTCATAAAACTGGAAACACTGTTCACAGAACTGGAAAAAATTGGCAAAGTGTTGGGGATAAGTCCCCTTGACCTCCCGGAACACCTCAAACACCAAAATTTCACAAAGTAATGGACTGGAGAGGTCCGAGCCATTACAATAGAAGTTTTTGTTAGTGAAGATATGACTATTAGTAGACATATGTATTAGAATAGTTAGAATAGATAGTATATTATACATATAAAAAATTAAAAATATACTATATATAAAAAACATATAAAACAAAAATGTTTATTGACAAACGTCACCTATTCTTTGGGTATCTACTTTTGGTTTGTTTAAAAGGTCTCTGTTGGGTGTCTTTCAGAGCTATTTATGTCTTCGTGGTTGATGTAATATATATTTGTAGATTATTTATGCATATTATTTCTGATCCAAATAGCTTATCATTTGTGATTAAAATACATGAATAGGTTTCCATTTATAAGAGAGGGGAGGGGATATATTTATATATTAAAAAGAGTAATTAATGATAAATTCAAAATCAACATAAATAGCTCAAAAATTAGATTTATTCAAATATATGGCATTATAATGTTGGATTCTTATCAACCAATATATATTTTAAAAGTATTGTATCTATTTTAATCCTTTTCATTTTGATTATCCCATAATTAACAAAATTTAATTTTTACCAATGTAACCAATTTTTTCTATTATATAAAGATGTAATTTTTAATTATAAGGAGTCAACATGACCGTAAAGGGAAAATTGAGGGTATTAAAGACTATATTTATTCTATTTTTTCTTTATTTACTATTTATTATTTTTAATCAATTTAACAAAATATTATTTTCATAAAATTTCATATGTTTCAATTGGGATACTAATCACCACATTAACATTATTAATATCAGTACTACAATATAACATCAAAACAATTGTATTTATACACCCCAAATATTTCATATTCCCCTATAAAATTATCATATCACCTTTAATAAATAAAATAATATATATTTTAATATTTATAATATCATTTAATTGATTGTTTCATTATTTTAAAAATCAATACATCATTATTTTGTTGTTAATCCTTATAATCCCTTCATCACTAAAAAAATTATATGTTGAAGAGAATAATTTTAAATTTATTAGGAATATATACATTTGAGAATATATTTTATTTATTTTATTATTAAAATATTATACTTATTGAATGTAATAGTGTAACATTTTGTCAGTCACTCTCATATACATATCATACAAGTCATTTTCATGGACATGTGTCCCATGAATTATAAAATTTACATCATTATTTTTATATTTCTAATTATATTTATCCAATAATGGTTTATATTTGATAGGATCATTTTATTTTCTGAATCCCTTTATTTTAAACATAAATTACACATTTATCGTTTTACTATTGAAATACAAATTACAATAATTAATATTATTATTGGAAAAATTTAATGGTATCTATTTAATAATATTGGAATAATTTTATTCCAAATATTAAATGGAATTTTCATTATTTAAAAAATCATTTTTTATATAAATAATTTAATATTAATTACATTCATGGAATGAGAAAATGTGGTTTTAAAGAGAACACCAAAAATATTGACTTGTCTTTACATCCATATTTTATTTGAACAATATTCGGTGACCTTAAATTTATTAAAATATAAATATTTTAGCTAATTGTACTTTAAAACTAATAATATATAAAAATATAACTATACATTATTTAACTGAAACTATTGTTTTTATTTAATATTCTGTATATTTCTGTATTCATCAAGACATGGAACTTATAAGAAAAATACCTAATATTCAAAAAAAGTAAAATTTTATAACTCTATTTCAAATAATAATTTTATTCTTGTATATAAAATTAAAAAAGTATCCAAAATTATATTCAAAATGGGTTCTCCATTAAATGGTTGTAAAATCACCCTTTTAATGATATAGGATGTGATACCAAAAATTGGGTTATTCAATATGTCCTAAATATATTTCATGAATATAGTAAATATTTTATTGAAAAATAACATATATATATCATTAATAAAATTCACTAATTTTAAATAATTTATTTTTTTTAAGATAAATTTTTTTTGGAAGCATAAAAATAAAACTATTTACTTTATAATAAAATACTATATATTATATTTCGTAATAATTTAAATAAAATAATATCATATTATAAGCTTTATATTTTCATATGTTGGGTAATATTTATCATTAACACTAATTTAATGGAAATTTTATAACTTAATTGTTTAAATAATTATAATTTAATAATACATATTTTTTTGGTAAAAATCTATATTGTGTCTAATGAAATCCATCATATAAGAACATATATGGATTTAACATAGGCAATTAATAATGTTTCCTATAAGAAAATATAATATTTGTGTTATATGTAACACAATATCAACATGGTGTTGCATATAATGAAGGAAAAAATAGTTTTTTGTACAAAAAACTAATTTTCATTGTTTTGTTAAGTGTAAAATATAGAAAAGATTCAAAAAATTCAAAAAAATATTTCACAACTTCTCACTATGTTGTAGAAAAAATATCCATCAAAACCTATATCGATATCCTCATCAATGGATGTATTATACCCTCTAAAATGGGGGATAAAGAAAACTGAGAGAGGAATGAAGACAAAATGCTATCTAATATTTGATAGAGGTTTATTCTTTCCAATAGATTTTCAATGCACAATAAATGATTTTTGGAGTCCTGAAATATTATCGAGTGGGTAATAAAGAAACAGAAATGATGTTAGAATGACCGGGGTGATTATGGAAAAAAGTGGTTTATCGAGTTTTAAATATACTTTTAGAAGACTTTAAATATCAATGTGAACAAATTATTGAATGGGAATCATGGTAAGACAATCCACATTCCCTAGCAGTTTCCCCTGCAATTCAAGAGGTGCATTGTTTACCATGAATGGAAAATGTATGCAAGATAATTGTGAAACCATCAAACCCCACTGTCCTAGGGGTGCATTATTTAGGGTGGGAGACCACATAGTATGTCCAAACCATTATCCTTCTACCAATTGGTCAAAATGGGGTCCCTAGTTAATTAGGGAAAACTACATAGTTTTTCCTAATTGTGCGCTAACTATGTAGAAACCCATAAGGATCCAAAATTCATCAAATTCAACTACATGAATATTTTACATAACTAGCTAGTTCAAATAATTTAATGTGTTATTATTTAAAATTATTATAGGTATCTATTTACTATTACATAAAAATATTATCAATATGTTTTAATCTATTAAATAATAGTTTTGATTAGTTTTTATAGATTTATTTTTTTATTCCATTGATTGAGATATTATTATAGATCCATTTATGTATTTACACTTTATTATATATGAAATTTTATTGATTATAATTTTTTATTTTTCCAATATATATTTTACTACCATATATGATGTTTTTCCATTCATGTTTTATTTTTTGAGAATCCTTTTTATTCTTATAATGAATCATCCCAAAAATTTAAAATGTACATTATCATTATTTTACTCATAATTCTAAATAGTATTTATTAGAAATATCAGCTAATTTTTTTAATATATTTCAAAATTAATCATTTCAATGAGTATATATTGTAGTTTACTTTATATTATCGTATATTATAGCATGTATTTTATATTTTATATATCTATAAATTGCATTATACTTTTTGTTGTAAAAATATTATCAATTATGATTGAATTATTTTTTAATGTATAGATTAAATTTTCCATGTGTCACATAATAATGGTTACCATGGGAATACTTATATTGATTTAATTTAAATTATATTATTTATAGTGTTTCTTTTATGAAATTATAATCAAAACATATTTGAAATATAATTATCATTTTCGTTGGTAATTGGAAAGGGGTTGTGATCATTGTAGAAATAAATTGTACAATAATATCATTGGAAAAAATAGAATTTTAAATATTTAATTTCAATAAAAATATTTAGGATAAATTTAAATTTTCTTGAAAATTTTATATAATTACTTGTGTATGATATAAGAAATTTCTTCTAAGTTGACCTGGGTATTTCATAGAATTAAAATTAAATGAGGTTTATGAAATTTAATTCAGTTATATCACTGAAATGAAAAATAATTCTATAAATGAGTTCCCTATAATTTATAATTTGTATAAGGTGTATAGTGTTTAAATTTAATTTTTGGTAGTGTTTCTTCAATGTAAATGGTTATAATGAGAATATTATAAATAATATGAGTTATTTTTGAATATTTTTATTATAAATCACCAAAAATAAATAATTTATTTTAATAATGTTATGATATATAAATCCACTTTTTAATTTAGTATTTATTGTAAATAATCTAATATATGAACTAATATAATAATATATTATGGATAACTCTATTTTTTAATATGATTTATTAGTAAAAAATTATGGGTCATATTGGTTATGGAAAAAAATTTATTATTGATATTACGTGGAAATTTAATTCCATGATTTCAGTTAGGTGTAACACAATTTATGTAATATTGGTAACATTGTAAAAAATTAATATTATGGGTATCGGTATGTAATTTTTTTCAATTTTGTGTTTTTAATTTATTTATACATTTTGTGTATGTTTTGATATTTTTTTAAATACATAAATGGGTGATGCAATAATTTTTAGGTGAATTTGGAGGGATTATTTGTCAAATTGATGGTTTCATATAGGTAATTTTATAGAGGTGAATATTGACATAACACAATTATGGATGATAATTCCTTTGGATGGGTGGTTAATTTTTATTCCACTCATTTAAATTTGAATAATTATTTCAATTATAATTAAAAAGGTGCACATAACTATTTTAATGAAATATTTTATATTTATAAATAATTTTAATGATATAATGAAATAATTTATTTTTTTTCAATTTTTTTTATTGTATATTATGTTCTTATATATTTTTTTATAACATAAAATCTTTATATATGATTTTATATAACTAATAGAATAAAAATTTCTTTTTGGATTATTTTGTTTCTTATCAAGTATAAGAAAATTAGTTTTTTGATTCCTAACATATAACAAGTTGACGTTTACAAAAGGGTATACAACGCACAAATATACCTAGTTGACATTTATTGTATTCAAGATGATTCTTACTATATGATCAATTATTTATATGGTACATTAGAATATTTTTTTATAATATTGGATAATTCTTATATAAAACATATAAATCTATATTTTAAAAAATGATTAATGTGTTGAAATCTTAATTTTTTTTAAAAAAAATCAAATTTTTATTTAAGATGATTTTCAAACACAATCCTTTTTTATATTTGTAAAATATTATATTAAATTATTAATATGAAAAAATATTTTATTATTTATTGAGAAAATAATGTCTAAATATTACATAGATAATTGTATAGAATTTATTAAAATATAAAAACTTATTTTCCTTTTATATATAAATTTTTATCATGTTCATGTTTACTGTTTTCATTTATTCTGTTATTTAAAGACAGTTAATAAAAATTCTTATATTATGAAATTTTTTTAGAGGTGTTTCAAACAATATTAAAACTCATATCATGTTATTAAATGTTTTCATATTGATTATTTTTGATAAATAATTATGCGCGTGTAATTAATTTTTTTAAAATGTGATGTTTTTATTATACATGAGTTGTTATAGTATTCAACATACATTATTATTGATTATAATAGAATATTTTCTTCAATAATAAATATTTTAATAAATGTAATTTGGTTTATATAATATTCATATTTTATCATAGATTCCCTCATCTCTAATGTAGTTATTTATTTTTTGGGAGAGAATCATGTTTGAATAGTTAATATAATCCTAAAATAGCTATGAAATAATATTTATTTTTTTATTATGATTTTCATGAGAGAATAATAAATATTAAGAATGACTGATGTTTATAAATAAGGGTAGGATTGGGCTATTTTTAAGTCTCTATGTGAAAATAATTGACATTTATATACTGGAAGTCATTGACATGGTCAGTTTATTAGATTTTATCCACTATTATAAATATGATATATTACCCCTTAGCACACCTATGTTATTATTTAAATTTATGTTGATGTTATTCATATTACTTATAATCTATCTATAAAATTGAATATATTTACACATTTAATATCTTAATCAAGGACTTATTTTCTACGTTAAACTATAATGGTATTCAATTGTCTTATGCATCAAAATTGAAAAGGTCATTTTTAGGCCTTCATCTATCTAGTAAGAGGGACATGAAATTAATTTTCCTTAGTATGGATAATGTCATGGTGGTTTCATCCTCTATATAAAATGAATGGTTCATTTATATAGTTGTGGATAAGTAGAATGTAATATCAAGGTTGAAACATCAACGCTTAAATGGTTGTTATAAAATATTCTAAATCCTTTAAATATTTATGTCACTATTATTCATGGGTTTCATAATCTCATTTTGAGTGTTGAAAGAGAATATATTTGATATAATTTATCTTAAAAATATACAAAATTTAATATTTAACATTTATTTTCGAATTAAACTAATGATCATACGTTATTAAATTCTACCAAATGGTAAATCCACACATATTTGGATTTTACAATAATTTATCAAAAGAGGACATGTAATTTATAATACTATTTTGATAATTTAATGTTAGTTTGATTAAGTATTCTATTTATTAAAAATTATTTATTAACAACAATGGTTTTTGATAGTGTATATATTTTTATTGGATATATATTAATTTATATTAATCATTTTAAATACAAAATCATTTATGGACATGATCTATCAATTTTTTTTTGGTACTTTGTAGAACAATGGTAATATAATATAAATAAAAATTACATAATGTGAATAATAATGGAAACCACTTTGGTCAGGTGGCGGTATGTATAAAATATATAATTTTTAACCAAATGAATGTCATTATATAACCATATATATTCACAAATGATGATCCAAATACTCTAACTCGTATATATTCCATGAAAAATTATGATAATGGTAAGATCATGAATTTAAATTAATATAGTATATATATAATTACTCAATCAAATTTTTTATTCAAAACAAAAACATGATATTTAAGGAATATTATAAAAAACTAATGGTAGTGAAATTATTTTTATTTTAAATAATTATAGAATGTTTATACAAGAACCTGAATAAATTTAAAACTGGGTGAAATTGATATATGGATCGAATAATTATAAACTTTTTTACTACTATAGATTTATTTTATTAAATAGTATAATCTAAATTTTTTTTTCCACTACTCATCCCCTAGGGGGAATTTCATGACTACCCCAAACCCACCTTCCCTAGGCCAGAAGTTCGCGACTTGAACTCAAAAGGTATATTCCATAAATGCTAATGTAATTCTATTAATCCTGTAAAAACACAAACTAGGTACACAACAAGAGAAAACCATGTTGTATAACTTCTGAATGTAAATGTGAGTAATTAAGCAGAAATCAATAGCATACATACAAAACAATGAGAAGGTACAAAAAAATGGAAAAATATCATTTAAGGTCATCCTCCATGGATCCTAACTATTTGGTTGGTACCGCTCGTCATTGTGGCTCTCGATGTCAAGCAATATCGTTTGTGCACTCACTAGTCCTGGCTCCCAAATATTGGTCAATGTAATATTTCATCTGAACAAGACACAATAAGGTGCAGGTGATGCCCATGCATGGCTGAGTATATAATAATTCATAGTATGGACCCCGAGACCCCTGAAGGTCTCCCAGAATTCATCAAAAAAACCACAAATCATGATATCATTTAAAAAGAACATTCTTGAAAACAACTTATAATAAATATATAATATAATGATCATGAATAATGACGAATAGTTTTAATGCTAAATAATCTTATTGCGTTGAGAAGTTCCACTGTTGAACCCTGTTGAAGTCATTCTATTGCCGATACAATTGGGGTCTTATGTCCCAGATCCACATAGGGTAATAATTCATCGAACCACACTAGGTTTAAGTTGTTGATCCGCATAATGTCATAATTCATCGATCCATATAGGGTCATAAGTCACTGATCCACGATGGGCCACTATAAGGCCGGTCCTCATCGGTTTGTGTTACTGCGAATACATTGGGTCATAATTCGTTGATAGAAACAGGGTCAAAAGTCTGGGATCTATGACTAGACCATCTAATGATGGTCCCTATTGGGTCTCACTACTTCTAATCCACATAGAAACGTAAGTCGTCAATCAACATATGGTCGCTATGATGCCGATGTACAAAGGGTCATTATTCACTTGACAATCAGTCATAGGATTCCTACACTTAGTGCACATAAGATCCCAATAAACTACTCCTCAAGAAAAAAATTGTATTTCAACCCCAATGAAGTATCAAAAAACCTATCTAAAAGGATTTTATTCTTATAATGGTACCAATGAAATGTAAGGCACATTAATTGATTGCACGGTCTATAAGTTATAGGCAATTTAGTACTGAGGTCCTAATGGGATTCGAGTTCATTCCAACAAAGCCGTACTCTAACATTCTATAAAAACCCATGTGGATTATCTCAAAATCAGTGAAATTTTCTAAGGGTTCCATCCCCACAGAACGTACATCAATCGGATTCGTGATTTGTGTGATACACTTTATTTAGTGTAACATGATCGGTCGGGTTTGACCTTAGATGAGGGTCCGACCTGGTTCTCGAGTCTGGCTTAGCTGGTGGATCTAGCCTAGAACCCGGTTCCAGCTCGACTGATCTGTCAACCTGGAAACATTACCATCATCCAGGCTAGTTCTCCCAGATGGCATCACCGGCAGAGCACCGCCCGGTCTTCTGAAATGGCCAGTTTGAGGAATCCATTACGCTCCTACTGAGCGGCATGTGCGGACCGCTAGTCTCCCCTATCGGTGCATCGGTGTCACTCCATTTCCACATCCACAGCCCACCTATCCACAAATCATGATGCAACAGCTCCTACGGGTGTCGTTGTTGGCACACGACAGGCTCAGCGGGCCGCCGCCGACGTTCCCTGGTGGGTGCTTCAGCAGGCCACTGAAAATGCTTCAGGTGGTCCATTGTTTTCCTTTCTACGCCTATCGGGCTCCTGGGTAGACACCTTCACATCATGGACCTCTAAATAAAGTTTTTTATAACTTCATTTATCCTTTTAAATGAATGTACCAAAAAAAACATTGTTAGAGTGTTCATGCAATGTTCGGTTCGACCTACGCCCTTTGCATTAGCGTTAATCATGATAAGGGATCATTCAACTAAGGATTTGGATTATCCAAACAAATTTCCTAAAACATCCATCCATAATAATTAATTAATTTTGGATCAACCCATTTTTTAGTTGATTCACATTCTTCATATTAATCATGAACGAGGATAAGAAATCATTCCTACGCATAAACAATAAAACACCCTACCTGAATATGTTGGCTTCCATTGCGGACAAGAAAAGTATTATTCATTCAAAGTAATTCTTCAAATACATTTATTATATCTCCAAAAGTCACCGATTGATCACCGTTCATCATTAGAGGGTGAAATAATTGGTGTTTCGTTAGAGGTTCCCCTCATGGTTTCCCAAATCCCATGCCTATGGTCTGATTGAATAAATAAAATAAACCCCACACCGATTCATTATTATAATTCATTAATTAATCATTATGAATTGAACAATTAAAACATGAGTATTTGGTTATAAAATATGAGAATAATGTCATTAAATGTATCTTAATAATTTCATGCCATTACACTACGGTCCTACCATCCATCGGTCTATGGTTGTAAGAGAATAAAATAACTCGACGAGTAATTTTATTGTTATTTTTTAAAAAATTCCCCAAAATTATCTTTTTCATCTGAACCTTTATAGTCGAAGTATATTTTATCCTTATAAATTTCAATCACTGAGAATTTAATGAATCTCAATGATTTTCAATCGAATCAGTTGTATAAAAGATAGAAATCCTTTCACGCACGTTTACCGAACATTCCTTAAAAAAGTATAGAATTCTGTTTTGTGATCTCTGAACATCAGAATCATCTTCTTTCAATTTTCTTAGTCTCGTAATAATTCCATATAACTAAAAATAATATTAAGGAAATTATCAGTCTTTAAATTCTCCCCCACATTAAGGATGTATGTCCTCGAAATTCACAACAAAGTCTGAGAAAACCAATAGGGGTAATGAACATGATTCTTAGCTTCCCACCCCCATGTGCTCTTCTGGAGGTTCATCTGCTATCACTGAACATGTTCAAGAGGAATATACCATCCATGATGAATATGTTCATGTTGATCCTCTATCTCTATTGGGATATCCTCAAACGTTTCACCATCGTCAATAGCCATCTCTCCTTATTCGATGACCTGCAACGGATCAAGCACATATCTCCTCAACTATGAAACATGGAAAAATAAGTTCCCCCTATGAATCAATGGGGGTAGAGCTAGGTGGTAGGCTACCTCACCATCTATTATGAGAATATAGAAATGTCTTATGAACATAATATATTTCTTGTCGCCCTGAAAAAATATCTAATAACATCGTTGAATTGAGACCCATAAGAAGACATGGTGTACCTCCTAAAACTCCAAGGGTCTCCATCTTCTATCAGCAAACTATTTTTACCTACTAGGTGAGCTCTACATATGCTCCTGGTTAATATACACCTTCTAAGTGGTATCTTGTACCAACTCTGGACCCATACGTGTTGACTCCCTTGGATTTGTGCATCATAGTGCTGATATGCATGGTTACTCGTACAAGGCCTCAAATGATGCTATGAAGATGGTGGTGTGATAGATGTTATTGTATGTGAACTACACAAAGGGCAAATGGTCCTTACAACTACGTCCAAAATTGAGGATGCATGCATTGATCTTGTTCTCAATTGTTTGTATGGTCCATTCCATCTGACCATCTTTCTAAGGATGAAAGGCGATGCTCAAATGTAGCTGAGTCCCAAATGACTCCGGAACTCCCTTCCACAACTGAGATGTAAAATGAGCAACACGATCTGATTCTAACATCAATGGAACCCCATGGAGCATTCATATCTCTTATGTGAAGAGGCTTCAGAATCCCACTACTAATTCCTAATCTCGTATGGGTAGGAAGTTAGCCGAATTGCTGAATCAGTCAACGATCACCCAAATGGAATTGTGGACTCTGGACTTATGTGGTATCCCTATCACGGAGTCCATGGAAATTATATACCACATCCATTCTAGAATATTAATTTGTTGTAGTAAGCCTGTTGGAACCTAATTATTTGCCTTCACTTTCTCACAAGTGTGGCATCGTGAAATGAAATATGGAACAAGTTTAATCATACCTAGAAACTAGTACTGACGTTGGAGGTCCTGGTACATCTTTTCCACACTAGTATTTACTGGAAAATAGTGTGTGTATACCTACCACAACATCATCTATAACAATTTCACCATTACTATGGTGAGTCTTATGAAAAGGATGACATGCTCCACCACCAATTCAAAAAATCCATCGGTAGCTTGTCCTGAGGATATCAAAGAATGTAAAGCCTCAATGTAAATATCCTAAAGATTTGACATTCAGAATCACTGAAGGAGTGGGAAAGTGACAATCATACATTGGTGGTCAGCTTCACCTTCATGATCTAAGAAGCATAACTGCAACTCTTCTAGCATATCTATTTCCTCATTTAGAAACTGTTAACCAGTCCTCCTACTAAGTTGGTCTACCACCATGTTCCCCTTTCCTGGAGTGTAAACTATCTCAAAGTCATGATTCTTGGGAACTAAATCCATCACCACATTCTTAGGTTTAGGTCCCTATTTGAGATGATATACTTGACAATTTTGGGACCACAGTATATAATAAACCATTCACCCATCATGTAGTGATTCCACATCATCAAGGAAAAGACTACAATTATTAACCCCATGCCATTGGTAGAATATTTTTTATCATTTTTTCTTAACTGTCATGAGTTTAATGAGATTACCACTTTCTCATTCATCAGAAAAATCATAGTCTTTTCCATGATGCATTGAATTAGACTACATAGTCAATTCCTTCATCTGGTAGCCTCAAGATGGGGGAACTCTTGAGTATCCTACTCAACACCTAGAAATTATTTTGGCATCTCTCTATCCATAAGAAATGATGTCCATTCTTTTTCAAAGATGAAAAGGGTTCTTCTACTCGAGAAACACCAGGTACGAATCTCTGGTAGTACAAAGCCAATCCCGAAAAACACTGTAGCTTAGTCCAACAACATGGTGGTTCCCAAGAATGAACTACCACTTTATTTTTTGTATCCACTTCAACTCAAAATTCTGAGATAACATGCAAAAGAAATACGACTTATCATATCCATAACTAGAACATTGACAACTAAAAATAATTTTAGTAATCTTGGAGTATATCCATAACTATCATTAGATGTGTGGAATGATCCACTTCCAATTGCGAGTACACCAAGATGTTGTCAATGAATACCATTATAATGCTATCTTGGTAAGGCTAGTTGATCCTTTTTATGAGTCCCAGGAACACTGATGAAGAGTTTTTCATGCCAAAGGGCATCACCAAGAACATGTAGTGGCCATTCTGGAATCTGATGGTTTTCTTTGGCACATACTCTTCTGGTACCATGAGATGATGTTTTCCTGATCCGAGGTATATCTTCGAAAACTACCAAGCTCCCTTCAGGTGATTGAAAAGATCATCAATCATCCAGAATTGATATGTAGTCTTCATTGTCACCTGGTCCAGGTGTCGATAGACCACTAAAAGCCTCAAAAACCCATTTTTCTTCCTTGAGAACAATATCATGGCTGCTCATGGAGAAACACTATGGATTATGAAACCCTTCCCCTCAATTCCTCCTACTGCACCCTCAACTCACAAAGCTCCGTGTGAGACAGCCAATATTCTGGTGTGGATATCATTTTTGTCCCTATGTATATGTTGATGTAGAAGTCTTCCTTTATTTGTGGAGGTTTTTCTAGGACATCCACAAGAAAGACATTAGCATATTGGTCTAACAGTACAGGATAGATTGGACTCTTCTCTTCAACTACTATGAGGGTAAGTCTATACAACTGATGAGTGATCAGAAACACCATCCTCCATGAAATTCCATTGTGATCTTCAAAGGATTCCTCATCTCCGATGTAGGAGAATTTTTTCCCATCCTCATTGACACACCACACATTGAACCTAAAAAAGTCGATCTATTAATGGGTCATGGATAATCAGTCCATACCCAATATGACATCATAAGACATCGACGATACTACTAGGATATCCCATATGATGCTATATCTTCCTAGAGAAATGTCACACATCTATAATCGGTGTGTAACCGTGGAATCCTTTCTTGTAGGTGTATCTAATTGTTATGGTTGAGAATACCACTACATTGTAATTTCATATCCTTGAATGAGATCCATGTAAATTAAAGGATGACACACACATGTGTCAATGATAACTACACATAGGCTAGAGGAGGCACATACCATATGTCATATCATATTTTTTGTGCCTTGGACATAGTCCTCAACTTCCTTAAATAGAGCTCATCCCAGTCCACCTTCTTCATGAGTTATAGGTTTACCACCTTGAGGTGGAGTTGGTGGAACCTCAAATTGCAGCCCACTACCTACTACACAGCCAGCTCATCTTCCATGTCTGCCGCCGTACAGATCTCCCCACTCAAAACTCTACCTCTACCTCGAATGTCCATCAACTGAGTGCTAATCATCGGTGTTGAGGTTTGAGAAGTCGCAATCCATGTGACAATGGCTATCACACGAGTAGAAAAATATCCTCTTATGCAGACCTCCTCTGTCCTTTGAGAACCTCACCTCCAACCCTATATCATAGGATCATCCACCAGACGGTGTGGCCCAATTGGACCTCTACATTATCATCCTACTACAAGCTGTAGATGCCTCAGCTGCCTATCATCTTGTTGTGGATCTCGCCATTTGTGCCTACTAAACATGGTAGCTCTCCACCAATATTGACCGTTCTACCACTCCAGCCTATGTCAGGATGTTGAGTGGTATCATTGATGATCTGATATCTGGTAGGAGACCCTACACAATGGTGTTAGCCCTAATGAAAAGGTCTCGTACCATGTCATTGGAGTAGTGAGAGAGGTTAATGAACCTCATTGAGTACTATTCCACTATTAGGATTACCTATTGTAAGTGTAGTAGCTCTTGAATACTCACAGAGCGTAGAGTCAATGGTACAGACTCTATAGTGAAGGGGCTCTCAAATCCCTAATAGGAAATTGTTGTCTCATCTTGTGTTTGGAGTGTCATGTGGCACTATCTCCTTATTATTCCCTGATAGAGACTAGTGGCTATGATCACCATCTAGTCTGCTTGTGTCTCAACCAAGTGGAAAACACATTCCACAACCTCCAGTCTATCATCAGCCGCATACAATTCTGTACCACCTCGAAGAACTAGAGGCATCTTTCTCTGGAACACATGCCACACAGTTAGTAGACATGCATGCTAAAATTGGGGTAAGAGTGTAAATTTATTCCCTATTGGTGTTGGTGCTACTGGTACACCATATGAAGGTTATATTGTTGTAAAAGGGACCACACCAACACCTCATCACTCTATGGTCCATCATCCTGATCTCTCACTGGAATACTATATGTCTCTCTATGCGATGGAATCGTATAAGTAAAAAAATCATGACATGGTCAATAAGTTAGATGATGTTAGATGAATATAGAGAGATCAAAAGAAAAAATTACAAAAAAAACACATAATTAGTGTTTTCATGTACCATGTTGAGAATTATGATTTACTGTCCTGGTGTATGGATAGGTTGGTATCCACACTAAAAATTGAATCCTAAAAATAAAAAAACATACTCAAAACACCTAACACTATTTCCCAATGATAATATTAGATTATTTTTTATTCGCTAGAACCAAATTCTCTGATTCAATATGGTCATGACCCATCCCCTGTGGGCCTGTGTTGTGACTACCCCATGCCATCCTTCCATAGGCCAGGGGTTAGCGACTATACCCAAAAATCAATATCCCTAAAATGGGATGAAAATTCATTTAAACCTTCAAACACTGAAAATAGTTACAAAACACTAGAATACAATGTAATATAGCTACTGAAAGTAAAAGTGTGAAATGAAGTAGAATGGGACAGTATACGAACCAAACTAAGAAAAATTAAAATAAAAGGTAAAATATAACTATTGAGGTTGTATTCCAAGGATCCTACCTGATGGGTAGGTATAAATCGTCACTTCAGCACTCCACATATACTGGTCACCTCTGTGCACTATCTAGTACTAGATCCCAAATATCAGTCAAAGATGTCCTTTATCTGCCGAAGACACAGTAAGATGTGGGAGAAGCAGGTGCATGGGTGATTATAACAATACCCAGTTGGGTTCAAGAGTCCCCTGAAGGTCTCCGATAATTACAAAAATGGTAACCCACAAAGCATGATATCAATCCCCAAGAACAATGTAAAAGATTTATCACACCATGTATATATCTTAATGAACATTAATAATGATGATTAGTCATAATGCTAAATCATATTATGCCATTAAGAAGTTCCAATGATGAACAGTGATGATGTCCTTAAATAGTTGATCCACATAGGGTCGTATGTCACTGTTTCACACAAGGTCGTATGTCGTCGATCCATACAGGGTCTAAATTCGTTGGTCAATAAAGGTTCTTGTTTTTTCGAACAACATAGTGTCGTAAGTCACTAATCCGTGATGGGGAGCTCTATGGATGGTCCTCATCAAGTCGCATTACTACTAATCCACACAGGGTCTAATGAAGCTAATACATAATTGGTTTCTCTATGGCTGGTATTCATGGGTTCAAATTACAATTGATCTACGCAGGTTCATATGTTGTGGATCCACAAAGGGTCACTCTATTGTCGATCCACAAAGGGTCCCTCTTCACATGATAGCCATCCACTAGATTCCTGCACATGGTACACTTTAGTTCCCATGAAACCACATCTCATGACGTGGTTCATATTTCAACAACCAAAAAGTCTCACTGTGATGTAACCCTAAGGGTGGTCCTGTTATAAGGGATCCATTGAAAAAGATGGATTGTTAATCAGCCACCCGATCTGTATGTTATAGGCATTTTATTATTGTGGTCTCAGTTGGATTTGAGTTTTATCCAACCTGTATGTAAGCACAAATTCTCTAAAACCCATGTGTCGTATCTCAATGGACCTCATAATCCAATGGGTTCCAGCGCCGGAAGACGATGTAACAATTAGATGCCTATTTTGCGAGATACTTCTGATTTAGTCTAATGGGACTGGTCTGTTCCGATTGTTGTCCGGCCTCAGTCACTTGTATGACACGATTCGTTGTTCTGGCACAACCGTTGGGTCCATCCACGCAGGTAGTTCCATCCAGACATACAGGTGATGCCTGGATCGTTAATATGGCTCAACCAACCTGGAAACCTACCCCACATGCAAGATGATTCTCCCAGATGGCGGTGCCAGTGGGGCACTACCCGATCATCCAAAATAGTCGTCTGGAGCATGTTGTTATGCTCCAGCAGAGCTTCCTAAGTGGGCTGCTGATCTCCGCATGTGGTGCATCATCACTACTCTATTTCACCCACCGCGGCCCGACTATGAATGGTTCATGCCGCAGTAGTGCATGCGGATGCCAATAGGTATTTCCATGGGCCACCGAAGATGCTCTGGTGGTCCGTTTTCTTTCATTTTTGTGCCTATGGTCCTCCTAAGTCACTACCTACACTATGTGGCCCTCAAAGACACATTGATGATACGATATTTGATGAACCTCAAAGAACTCCCCAAGAATGTGTTCAGCGAGGGTCTAATTATTTTTTTGTTTGGCCCGCACCCTCTGTGTTATCATTGAAACTTGGGAAGGGATCACTCAACTCATGATAAATATTAACCATAATAAATTTCCCACATCATCCATATATATGAACAAATGAATCACTAATCAACATATTTGATGGTTGATCTGTGTTTATCATATAATTCGTGAACAGGGAAGAGAAATATATTAAATTCATAAACAATTAAACCACTTAAAAAATTTAGTGGATTCTATTAAGGATGAAGAAAGGGTTCCACATATGAAGTTGTTTGTTTAAGTCCGTTCCGAGTTCAACAACGATCATCAATCGATCACCATTCTTTGTTGAAGGGTGTCGTCATCAGCGTTTCATCTGAGTTTCATCCCATGGGTTCCCAAAATCCATGCCATTGGTTTGATTAAATAAAATATTTTACCCCAAAATTGGTTCATTGTTATGAGTCATTAATGAATTCTAATTAAGGAACCAATTCAACAATGAGTATTTTTGTTACAAAATTTGATTATCAATTCATTAAAATTATCGTATTTAATGCTGGATGTTACAATATTATCCCACTATCTGTCTCTCAATGGTGGGATGAGAATAAAATAACTCAATTAGTTAGTTTCTTATTATTTTTTGAAAATTACAAAAAAATAAAATTTTCATCTGAACCTTACAGGTCAATGTTATGCTTCGCCGAATGGAATATCATTGCTGCGAGTTCAATAGTGCCCTCATATTATAAATTTGAGAACCTGCTGAAATGATAGAAATCCTCGCTCACACATTTACTAAACATTCCTTAAAAAATATAAAAATTCTATTTCAAACACTCCAAGACAAACAATCACATGCCATCAATTTTTGGAGTCTCATAATAATTCCATATAACTAAAAATAATAATACAGAATTTCTGGGTATTTATATTTATGATGATTTCCATAAATAAAGTATATGATATATATCAATGAATTAAATGATACAAAATGTTTAATTAAAATGTAAATAACCTTAATTAATATATTAATTATATAATAAATGTATATTACTTTAAAAATGTGTTAGAAATAAAAATAATAGGCAAATAATAATTTATATCTAGAAAAGAAGTTGAATTGAACTAAAAATAAAATTTATTACTTTATCTTAAAATTATGTGAATTACCGAAATGAATTTTATAAACACATCCTTGAATCAAAAATATACTATATGAGAAATAAGATATTTTGATAACCGAACATAATAGATAAAAAAATAGAAGATCTTAGATAAAACCAATAAAGTAATTTCAATTATAAAAATATATCCTATTTAATTTGATTTAAGTGATAATGAAAGGGGAACATCAATCATAAATTCAAAAAAAATGTATAATGATCCTTGGATAAATAATTGAAGATATATTAAAATAATAAGACATTTTAATGAAGACCAATATTATATTAAGAAAATTATTTCTAAAAAAGAATGAAATCTATGTGTAATTTCCATCTTATATAAATTATGTGATTATAAAAGCATTTTTCCAATTCTATTTTTAAAATAAATACATTCGAGTAAATATTTTAGAATACTGGAAAATATTTTATATCATGATTTCAAAATTTCAAATATAGGGATTTGACATAGTAAACCATATCAGCAGGTTAATGTGGAATAGTATATCACTAATTAAAAAATGGAAAAATTGATGAATAATTATTCTAGTTCTTATGATGATATATTTATAATAAATGAATATATTTATATGTAATGTCATTGTATAATGTTTTATGCTTCTAAATTTGATAATACATTATAGAATATATTCTAAATTCTATTGGATGGAAAGGATATGATCTTATATGAAATTAGATGTTTTAAAATATTCTTTCTCAAAATATTCAATATAGTTAATGTTATTATAAAATAAAAAAATAAGAAAAAATAATTATATATAGATATTTTAAGGGAAATGAAAATTAATTAAACCAAATATTTATGATACTATTGGTAATGATTTACAAAAGATTTATTTAATCTATTAAATATTGTAAATGTATAAAAAAATGTAACTATGATAGAGGATGTCAAATAATGATTCCAATATCACTTAAAAAAATTATTTACAAATAAATACAAATATTTTAAACTACCAAATTTTAAATAATTTAAATTAGTTTAGTATCATATGAAATGAATCTATAAACTGATTTAACTAATGAAAACATGGTTGTTTTTAATCATTTCATTTTATAATAGGTAACCTAAAATAATTATGGATACATGTTACATGGATGTTGGGTTATCTGAAAACAATCCATGTACTAAACGAAATTCAATTATTTATAATATTTTACAAAGATAATGTTACATTTGGTTATTAATGAAATTTTTTTGTCAATGGACTTAATGAAGTTGATATTTTTTATAATATTATTAATTCAAAAAGTTTTTAATTAAAAGATGAAAAGTTAATTCAATTAAAATAAATACATTTTTAATGAATGAATGAATTTATAAATTTATAATAACAACTAGTTGGATGTTAATGAAATTATTTTCTTTGTTTATAAAATTGTAAAGGGAATAATATATTATTTTAAATCCTATTAAATAAAAATTTAAACATCAAATGCATAAATGATGTAAAATTGATTAATTTTAAACGATGTACTAGGTATATCAATTTCAATTTTAGGAAGTTTTAAATGAAATATAAATTTTAAAAAATTGAAAGATTCTATAATTAATGTTCTGAAAATTTATATTATAAGACTCTTTACTTAATGATAAAGAATATATAGATATTTTTAGAACAATTATGGAACAAAAAACTATAACAAAAATAAATTTTTTTCATTTTGCCTTAATTGACATAATATTTATTTTTATTATTAGTGGGAAGTGGGTTGATATTTTTATTTTTGATGAATTTAGTTTATACACATGATCTCACAATATTTTACTAATTATTTGATCTTTGTGAGTGTTTAATTCATATTAAAAATTATATCAATATGAAATTAAATACAAAATCTTGTTAATTTCAAAAGATAATAGTAGAGATATTTCGTTACAATGATTTTGGAAATTAAATAATTAATTTTTTACCAAATTCATATAGACTGTAGGACTGTATAATGAAATTTAGTTGATGAAACAAAATATATATCATTTTGTGAAATATGTGCGATTTTTATAATTACATTTAGAAATCCATGATAATTTTTGATTATATAAAACAAAATAATGATAGGAATGAATTTAATAGAGTCATTTAAAAAATTATTTTAAATAAAAAATGTTATAATATTTTTGATCAGAAACCCATGAATCTGGTGCATTATAGTTTGAATTTTTTGTGTCTATTACTTCATGTGGTAAATAAACATTGATAAAAAATTATTTCAAATCTCATAACTGTATCTTTTTATGTTAATAAAAACCTAATAATAAATATTGTGTTAAAAAAATAGATTCACTATAAAAATGTAATATAATAATTTTATGTATAATGAAAATTAATTTTGACCAAAAATGAAAATTTAAACAGATAGAAACATTACAATTTATATTAAAATATTTAGAAGATGTGACTTAAAAAACAAGTAATATATGGACGGAGAAATACTATCTCATGAAATAAATTGCAAAATTCAATGAGTATATCATTTATATAAATTAATTAGAATTTTTTAGTAAATAATAAAAATAAAATATTAATTTAAAAATATTATTATTTATCATTCATTAATTGGGACATTTTTTTCTAATATATATTATGGAGTTAATAAATTCATCGATGGATCATTTAATAGTTGTAGTGAAAAAAATAATTTTTTAAAAATAATTATGAATATTTATTCATACTAATATATTAATCTCAAATAATTGGAACTATATAAATATGTTATAATAATGTGTGAAGACAATAGAAATAATGCATAAAATAGTGACTGATTAGTGTTATAGGAAAATTTTGATGATTAATTTTTTTATTATGGGTTATAATTTTCAATGGATTCTATATTATTTACTAAAATATTATAATTAACTTATTCTACAATTAATGTATACTAATTTTCTGAAATTTATATAAGAAGTTAATTTTTAAATGGATATACTTACTATGAAATGTATTTTAATCATTTCATTTGTTTGTAAAAATGAAATTATTCCCAATGGTGTTTTAAGTAATTATAATATTTTTTCTAAACATAAATAATCTTCGTGGACATTATATAAATATTTTTGAAAAAATATCTATATAATATTTTAAATGTAAATTTTGATTCCATATTTTTTAAGCAGAAAATATATAAATATATTATAATTGGTAAAATTTAGATGGGTAATAATATATTTATGTACTCAAATGAAAATATGATTAATGAAATATTATAAGTAATGAATGGTTAATTTAATATGAGTTATGGGAAATATAAAATAGTTATATCTTGTTTAGATTTTTTAATATACTGATAAATTATTTTAAAACATTAATTATATGAAAATAAACATGTTAGGATATCTTTTCTTGATAACAGTACAATTTTTCACTTTCCCATTCAAAATTATTATATGATAGATGGATATAATTATGAAAAATATGGCTATCAATGTCTATATAGAGGTTTGGTTATTTTTTTATCATATTTTCTTACATAACATATAAATTTAATGCTTTGATTGGAATTTTTTCCATATTTATATATTATAATATGGATGTTTGTAAAATTAATCAAAATGTAAAAACAAAATATTATAATTTATTAAAAAATATATAGTTAATGTTATTTTAGATATGTTATTTTGAGTTAAAAAGCTATATAGAATCTGATATGTGTAACTAAATTATAGGTTTGAAATAAAAAATTAATATCATTAATTTTATCAGGAAAATAATAGTAAATTCTAGTTTAATGAAATATTTTATGTTAAAATATTTAATGAATAAGTAGAATAAAATTTCTATACCTATTATTCTCACCAATCGGTAGAGGATAAGAACACATCTAAAGATATTGATTTTTTCATTAAAATTATCAATTTCATGTGAAATTTTTTTTATGTTTCACGTTAAAAATACCCATTTCATCAAATTATAACTAATAATATTGAGTTTGAAAATCATCCTTCTATCAATTATAAAAAATGTGTAATTTCATATAAATTTATTCCTGTTGACAATCAATGTGTTGATATTCTTACTAATGAATATAATTAACCATTATTCAGAAAAAAAAATATAAACATTGAATAATGTAATTTAATTTTGTATGTTTGACATAAATATATCTTTGTATTCCAAATGGGAACTGTAAATTATCTATCATCACTAATATAATTTTTCCATTTAAATTCATCTATATAACAACTATAATAGTTTGAAATTCATTATTATTAATATCTTTTTATGATATTTTTCTAGAAATTATCTTCAATTTTATGAAATATAATAGATTTATAATATATATATATATTCTTATGGAAAGGTTAATATTAATTCTAATAAATTTTTATTATTATTTGGAAAAATAATTCTCTATTAGTAGCTATTTAATTTATTAAATAATATGATTTAATGGATATAGTGGAATGTTTTCATTGATTCTTTACAATTAGTAAATTTTAATTCAATATATATATATTTAGATTAATAATATTTTTTTTGAAATTGAATGAAAAATAATGAATCAAAAATGATATTCTAATGGGGTAGTTTTTCTATTTTCGTATGTAAATAGATGTGTTTTTATCCATTTAAATATTCATACTTGTTTCATTGTAAATGAATAATCATTGTTGCTAAATTTGAGAAATTTTTATTGAAAATATAAAATCAAAATACAATGATTATATTTAAATATTTATTTAGTTATTACACTTAAACTTTTTTATTTAACATAGAGGTATTTCATATTAAAAAAATATCATTTTTTATTGGGGAGACTTATTTTTCTTTATCTTTTTGATAAAATCATTAATGTGGTCATGTTTTAAAATTATTTTACTTTTATAACTATCAAACATGGGGTAGAATATTGAGTGGATCGTTGATGGTAAATAAAAATTTAGACTTGTTGATTTTCTAATTTTATTAACATATGTGACAAAGTATTTTAGTGATAAACTAATTTTAAAAAAAATATGGTTTATATTATATTAGTTTTCAACTAATTTATCCTTTCATTAATTTTGTTATTTATAAATCTATTTGTGGGGTGATACACATATTTATAAGATATATAATAACATCGTCACTCATATTAATCAATATATAGTATGTTAACATAAATTATACATATGAATTAGAATTCTAAAATAAACAATGTAACAAGATAATGAAAATTTAAAGTTACATTACCCTTACATGTTGATAGATAAAAAATATGTTATTCTAGATTAATCTTATAAAATTTTACTCAATGAAATGTTACTCAATATGATGTACATTATGTATATATGAAGATCAATATATACAAAATATACTAGCATGAATTAATTATAGAATAATGTATACACAACATGGAAATGTTTTTATGTAGTTAACAATTCCAATTAATTTTTTTCATAATGAAACTATTGTTTTAAAAATTATATTTATGTAGAATGTTTCTCAAAAAATTCAGGAATATATGGATAGGATAAAAAACATCATTATCTCATTCGATGTTTTTTAATTAAAAATATTCTCTATTTTTTCATTTTTTATATTTCAAATTACAATATATCCTATGTTAAATTTAAATTTATTCAGTTTTACAATAAATATTTTTTATAAAACAAATATTATGAATAATGGTTTTTAAGAGTTTCATTATGAAATAATATTATTCTTATTGGATAAAAAAATTCAAATTTAAAATTATTGTATATATATTGTTTTTTAGAACATGAAATGTGGATGTATTGAATGGAAATTATTATGCAGTATTATTAATTGATTACTTATATAAAAAATGTTTTATATAGTTTTGTTGAAAAACAAATTTTTTATATATTATTTAATATTTTTTGGACTATAATGTAGTTTATTAGTATTTGGAGTGAGAATTAATATTGTATGTGGAATGAAAATATATATACATAATACTTGAAAGATACCATTTTTTATTATTTTTTCCAGGAATAATCTATACATATTTTCCCATAAACCCTATCAATTAGTATAGATCTTTTCATAATATTTCATGACATAATCAAAATATTTTTTTTCTATTAGAAATATTCATGGTTATGTAGGCCATTTTTTAAATTTATATACATAAAAAATAGTTCAGAAGCTTACCTTGTATACTAAGATGAATTTTTTTTCTGTAGTTCTTAATTATATCTATATTATCTATTTATATTAATTTGGTTTATACATTTTATTTTTTAATTAATACCTTAGAGTTGAGGTTATGTAATACCATCAAAATTTACATTGTCATTTCTTCCATAGAGAAAAGTTATATTTTATAGTTATAAGTATCTTGTAAAAGTAATGGTATATAATTTAGAACTGTTCTATATGACGAAATGGAATTTTATTCATACAATTTAAAATTTGGGTTATTGGTTATGGATTCATGTGACCAAATGGAATACTATTTTTTTATTTATGGGATAAAAATCAATTTCTAAAAATTTCTTAATCCAGCCATAAGAAATGATGCTATGATTATAGGATTTTATAAATCAATAATATTCTTATTAAAAGTCAAAATATGGTCAAATTTATCCATACTACTATAAATATTAATCCTCGAAAATTTTATTTTATTGTGTAATTCACATATTACTAATTGGATTTTAAAATATATTTATTTTCCAATTAACTTTCCACTTGACTAAATATTTTTATTTCTTAGACCAAATATTAATATTTTATTCATTCATGATTTGAATGATGAATGATTACCTAATTTATGTGTTTTTTGTTTTGGATTATTATGGTATTGGATTATTGGAATTATTTATTATGAATATGGGGATATTGTTTTATTAAATATTATTTGATGATTTTTTCTGATATATATGTATATATATTTGGTTATTATCATCTTTTTAATGAATAATTGAGAGATTGGTTATTCTCTTATAAAGGAGTGACAAGTAATTTAGAGATATAAATGTGTTAGTAGGTACTATGTTGAATGTATCATGTTCATGATGAGTATTGAAAGTGTGGTGTGCATCTAAGTCAACCAGAGTATTCTATGTGGAATATAGTTTGTGCAAGAAATTAATATGTTAAAATATCATTAAAATATTAGTCATTTCATCTTTTCATATAAATATAATTTATCTTTTGTGTTTCCATCTTAACTCACTTCCCTCAAATTTTCATTGGTGATCCTCCAAAGGATTCGAAATGTCATGAAAAAACCTCCTACACATCTTATTGATTCATGAAGGATCTATCGATCTTTAGGATTCTAAAATATATTGTACAAATCACCTATAAATTTATTTCATACACATTTCTATCATATAATACCACTTATTATTTAAATTTATAACATTATCAGTTACATTATAGTTTTGTAAAATCTTTAAATAGTTATAAAGAATGTTTCTCTATTTCATAAAATATGTAAAATATAGTTTTCATTACTAAATTATTTCAATTATGTTGGATGTTTTTTGTGTTATTATTTCTATAAATTTTTTGATTATTTTCCATGGTATGAGATATATTATTTTCAATAAATCAATTTCTCATTAGTATATACTTATTTTTAATGTATGTATGTCATTTTTATCACTGGTTTTTTGGGAATTTTTTATCCATTTAAACATTGATGTAAATGGATTCCATAAGTCTTATATTTGTTGGTGGTTCACAATTATATCCTAATAGTCGTGATAATTAATAAAGGTGACATAAAATATTTAAGTAGTTAAAAAACCGCTGATCCCATCCTAGTCTTATTGTAAGTTGGAAGTGGCACTTTAATCTAGAAACTAATAATAATAAGCCCAAATAAATTCACCATGATTGAAAATACTAGAATATTCCTGGTCATAGTATTAATATACATATAAAAGTAGAAACATATAGTGTATAACAACAGTTCTAAAAAAATTACATAAATAATATCATGACATATAAATTAAAAAATGTGAAATTGAATATGATTGCATCCCATATAAGAAATATAGTAATGAAACTATAAATCAAAAACGCCTATTAATTTTATTGATGGTTTACTCTAAAACAATAGACTTTTTTTCTTATTCAAATGGAATATTTTTTAAACACAATGGGTACTTCAATTGTTACAATTCACTATAATTTTTATTTGGTCATCTAGAGTCCAAATGTACCATGACTCCTTTTATATTATCTTGATAAAAGAGATATATGAATATCAAAACATATAAAAATTAATCTATATCATTTGTTTTGACACATTATGTGTGAGAATAAGGATTCCTATTTTGATAATTTAAAAACATTAAATGAAACAGGATGAAAAAACTTCAACTAAACCTCTTTATACTACAATGTGACATAAGGAGTGATAAATTGAAATACAACACACAAAGGGAGCAAGATGATTGTAATGAAAATGGGATAATATAATGATGATAAGGAAAAACCATATCCCAAACATGTATAATAGAATAAAAATATTAGAATAAAATAACATTATTTTTTAATGTTTTCCATTTAAAATTGGAATGTATTAATAATTGTTTAAATTATATCATCACCTTGATATTAATGTCATGTAGTATGAGAAAATATAGGATCCTATATAATTTATGAAAATATTGGTCTTTAATAAAAATTAATTCATGTTTTATTACATAATGTAACACATGTTTCAATCCCATAATATAATGAGGGATAATATATTTAGGAAATTATATTTATATAATAGTATAATGAAACATGGGTAAAACATAATTATAAAAAAAGTAATAATATGCTCTAAAAAATTTATTTCTTTCTATAGCTAAACTAGATATCCTGGGGATATACACAAAAAATGATAGATATATCATAGAATGTAAGGTAATATTCAAATAATATAAAATGGTAAAGTAGTACATATGATTCATGAGGCATAACATGTTGAAAAAGAATGTTTAAAATCAATATCATTATCACTGATGCATTGTATATGATAGTAACATCAATGGAAAATAAGGAACATGAATCAATTAAAAAAGGATATTATAAGTATAATTCAAGATAGATATAACACCTTGTAACCTTCCTCTACTGAATTTTCTTTCCATTTCATTTGTTTTCCTTTTTTTATTGAGTTCAGTCAAGAATGAATAAGGATGATACCTGTAATGGTGATGCCTTTGATTTTTTAAAATTTTATTTATAAAAACCTATAGTTATTCGGTCTATAGTGGATTTACATATCTTCAAATTAGATTACATGACGGTAATCATCACCAATATGATGTGTGAAATTGGAACATTGCGTGAAATGTTAAATGTAATGTATAACATTCAGGTCATTTCAATAAAAATCGTATTTTTAATTAAAATGTGATGGGTTTTTTCGAAATATATGAGATTGAGAATTATATGAAATATATTGGGGTTTCTTGTTTTGTAAAATCCCATGTATAGGTTTTAAGTAGTTAAATTGAATAAAAATTTTATATCATTCCTTTATGATTCTTTTAATCAAACCACAATCTCTTTGTGGTTGATTTCATATAATTCCCAAGACTTTAGATTGTTTGTTTTTTATTAATCATCATGTTGGTTTTGATGCATATTTCTAGGTAGAAATTGATTTAGCATAGGTTTTATTGATACTGTCTTCCTTGTTGTCGGTGAGTTTAAGTTAAAACTTGCTATACAATATGAGTGGTTGAATACTTTTTGTAAGTCTTGATTATGAATTGGTAATACTCCTGTGAAATGTCGTAGGAATAATAAATGTACATTTTGTAAATAATTGGGTCATACCTCTGATTAGTGCAAGAAGAAACTGGTTGTACAGACTGGTAAAAATTTTGTTTCTAGGGGAAAGGATACTCCAAATGATGGCACGTCCTCTCTTTCTAAGGTCGTACAACATGGTTTGTCTAAGCCTGTTGAACTTCAGGTGACTATTTCTACTGTTGTACCAGTGAATAATGTATTGGGGAATGATGCTATTGGAATCACCAGGGTTATTGATAATAGTTCATGGGATGATATAGCGGAATAGGATGAAGGGTTCCATCTAGGGTATGAGGATGATGTTACAAAGCCTACTGAATTTCATTCAGATATTACTATTGTTGTCCATCATGGTTCATCTATTGTGGAGGAGAAAGGATATTAATTAGAGAATGATGCTTCTTTCCAGAATGATTTAAATGTTGAGTTTGATCATCCTGCACTAGCCTCGACTTGTAGGAAGGGTATGATGAAGGTCTTTGATAATGATGGTTTCTAGTTGGGAATGGCGAAGAAGTCGAGGGAATACCCAGTTTAGGTGACTAATGTGGGATATCGGATGAAAAATAATGTTCTGATGGACATGGTTTTTGTAGGATAGGTTGCGGTACAGAAGGTTTGTCAAGATCATGAACAGATGAAGACTTCTTATATTGGAAAGGATATTGGTCAGTATGTTGATCTATGGGAGGAGGGATCATATATGTAGGTTGCTATTTTGGAGGAAAGATCACCTCCAATCGCTTTGGATCAGAGGGGGACTAAAGTGGATGTCGGTCCAATGGTTTCTTTGAGTGATGATGCAATATAAAAACCTCTAAAACCAGTTGTCAGTTTCATTTCCATGTTAGATTCTATTAATACTCTTGAGTTTGATATTATTAATCTTGAAGGGCTCAAGAATGCAGGATGCTGCAATCGAAGAGGCTCTTCCTTGATATCGGCTTCTATTGATGGTTTGGAGATCCCAAAGGTGATAGAATGTCCGGTCCATAATGCTGCACTTTCTATTAATGATGTGCAGGATTCTAAGATGGTACAAGAGTAACATCAGGGCATGCATGAGGAGACTTCTACTGTTTTTGACCATCAGGATGACACTGCCTTCATGGAAGCTGGGTTGCATGGGGAAGCTTTTCCTTTGGAAACTAAACTGCTTAATATAGAGGTTCTTCCATTGGAGAAAGAAGATGGATTTAAAAGGGGGTGAGGGTGTCATCCAGCCAATCATGGAGGGTCTAGGGATCGAGGCCGGCCTAGAAAAAGATAATGTCCGGATGTTTTTAGTCTTCTTTCGTTATGTGGTCCGCTTCATGTTATCATTTTCTTTTGTATCTTGCACCATTAAATTTTAGTAATAAATTTTGGGGTAATTTGTCTCTGAACCCATGACTGGGACTCTTTTATTATACATCTTTCTTTGGGAATTTTTAGAGTTCAGGATATGAGGATTGTGTAAATGGAAAGTTCCTCTTATAAGAGATGGATATTCTTGACCCTTTGATCTTGGAGTTATGTTATGTTATAATTGTTAGAGTTTATATGTTATTTTTCTTGTTGTTTTATTATGAACTGATTTTGTTTTGAAATATATATTTCATTTATGGTAAAACATCCAATAGTATTTTTGAACATACTAGTATGTGTCTCTCTCATTTGATTTTGTTTTTGCAGGAAATTTGTTCACATGTTTATATTGAATGATGATCGGTTCTAGTCACATTCTTGTAGGGACATGGAATGCCCATATATGCTATTTCATTTCCAGATCAATTATTAGGGTTGTAGGGTATCTGGGATATTTTTTGAAAAAATTTAACCATATGATGCTAATGTAATAGATATTGTATAAATCGTATGTTGATCATTGTCATAGGACATTGTTTTTTGTTAGTTACTAGGTCTTCTTGAATGTTTCACTATTTGGAACCTTGATGGGATGGGAGGATAAGGAATAATTGTCCACATTTTGTGACTCCTTTTTTTATTGTTGAGTAGGTGGGGAGAGTGTATTATCTTTTAGAATATTAGTCATAGTTGATGCCTATACATTACCTATTCCATTTATCACAACAACGATACTATATTTCTTATCTATCTCATTTTTTGAGATATATTAATCGTAATTTTGATCCTAATACATACCAATACTAAGAATCTAATCAAGATAGTTTATTTTTAAAACATGGAAATTTATGGTAGGATGAATTTTTTGGTTCATCTGCATTGGAATAACAGTTCTGATTCACATTAGACATGGAAGCAAGACGCACTATTGAAAGCCAGTAGCACTACATTTTTGATATCAATGTTTTAATAATATTTTGTAGGGTTTATTTTTTAGATTATTGTTTTAACACAATTCTACCTTCTAGTCAGCCATATTCTTGGATTTTATTTGGTTTTTAATTTCATTTGTTTCTTAAGGTTGAGAATGAACTAGGAGGACACCTCTAATAGTGATGTCTTATATTTTATGTAATCTTTTGTATAAAAAATATAAGTTATATTGTATATGAGGGATTTAAATTTAATGTAATTTGATTACATGACATATAATCATCACCTTTAAGATTCAATGAAATGTGTATATGTAGTGAGTAGTTACATGCAATATATAGATTTTATTTCATGTAAATATTAAGAATAATATATTTTTATCAATGTTGAAAAAAATTCACTTATATGGGGATGTATAACTACATAATGTGTGGTTGGGTTACACACTATAAAAAATCGTATTTATCCTGACATCTTAGGATACCTGATTATAATTATCCCACCCAAAAACTTGATCATTAATTAGTGATGAATTCAATTAAATGTTGGTGGGATTAACATTATTTAAAAAATTATTTTCCTTATATTCATGTAGAAGAGATAAATTTATATCGTCTCTCAAAAATATTTGAATATATATTTGGATGGATCATTAAAATTTGTATCATAGGTTCAGGATGAGAATCTTCCAAAAATATATCTATCAAGTTTGAGATGTTTTTTTGGGACATAGTTGGTAATTTCTACTGAGTTCTTATCTATCGTTCATCTTAATGACCATTAAGACACCATGACTCGTTGTGGGAAACATGTCGTGAGTATTACTTATATAATTTTCCCAAATTATTATTTTTATTGGATGGAATCCATGTTTTATATATTTTATGAGATTAATTTCTATTTTGATCTCCTTTGATAGTTTTTTAGAGTAATATTTTTGATGTGTTAGGTGTTGTTTTCATAGTTGTGTAGTATCATGACACTACGATAATGTGTGAATAATATTTGAGAGGAATCTACTGATGAAACACTATGATAAAATTATCCAATGGTTTATAACCTAGTTTATACTTTTTTTAATACCTTCCTAGTTCTGGGACATGAAACAACGCATGTCCCCATTCAGGATCTAGTTGTAGAACCTTATATGGACTAATTTCTAAATCAGTCTCTAGAGTCCCTTTGATATATTCTATTAGAATTAAAAGGCACAGATGTTCATCATGATAATGTAAATTGGATGATAAAGATTTATATTCTATTTAATTTATTCAAAACTCCTGATGAAATTAAGCTAACATGTTTTTCTTGTAGACTAGATGGGACCACCAGGAGTTGGTGGGAGTAAATGTTGAAGGACAAAAGAATAAGGTTTTTGAGTTGAAGAACATTAATCTTCTATTAATAGAAATTCAATATCCAGATTCTATGATGCTATCTTGGGTTATATGGTTTTTCAATGTCAAGAATTATAAGATGACCGTGATAGAATATATTAACTAATTTTCTTTGCTTGATTACTATTAAATTGAGATTATAATTAATTTAATGTAGAATACTAGAGGGATCAACATGAGAATTACATTTTTTATTCATTTTCATGTTTTATTTATAGATCACTCTTCTTATGTTAATGGTAGTTGTGGTTTGGCTTAGTCGTAAGAACCCCGTAATACTATATGAAAAATGTGGGTTCAAACCCCATTGGGTGCAGGTTAATGTAGCAGTACTGGAGAAGGTACTATACAAGTGGAGGTACTGTTGATCGGCGGGTACTGCAGCAGCAGCAAGGCACCGTAACGGCGACAATACTGTGCGGGTACTGTAGCAGCTGGGTTACTATTCACAGAATAGGAATTTGGCCAAAAATTTGGGCCTACGGGTTATGTAATGGGATTCTAGCCCACTGGGCCTTCAGGCTATATAATGGGTCTCCCTCTACCTAGTTAAAAAAGGTCTTTTCTTTTCTTTATTAATAAAAATGCGCCTTCGGCCCCAACCTTTAAAAAAACTCTTCTTATGTTAATGTATGAGGTAGGGCATTGATAGTGTAAAATGATTTGGATTTTATTTTAGGGTTGACAACTGTTTCTTCTTCGCTAAGTGTATTTTTTATAAGATTGAAAAAGGGGAATATAAAACTATATGGGACTAATGGGGGATCTATATTATAGGGTTATTATAGACCTCTTCATGTTTCTGGACAAGGCCCTTTGACTTACTTCTAGTGTGATAATATTGGGCAATCGAAACAAGATTTCAACATTGTATCCCAGATATTGGTTCATATGGCCGAGAGGGTCACATGTTGAATTCGTGTTGTATCAATTAAACTACATGTAATGTAATGGGATCACCTTAATCAAAACATAATGTGGGGTATTCATATGATACAATATATAAGGTGTTATACCAACATATATCAGGAATGATGCTTCTTCACCCAGGGATAGAGTCTCTAGATGATGTATGTATGGTTCATGTGACTGTGAGTGGTACCATCACTATCACATCATCATGAGTGAATTCCTTATTTTATACCAATGTTTCTCAATCAATTATATCAACTCACGTTGTGAATATTCAATATCTCATGGTGTTGTTTTTTTATTTTGTGATGTATATTTCTACACCACTGGGAGTGAACAATGACCATGTTCATGGTTGTCCATCAAGTGAGTTCCCTTTATTAAAGAATGGTCTTGTTTGGTAATTTATGGTTTTTGATATGTAACATCTAGATGAAATTTTCAGGCTGTATTAGATCATTGATAACATATAATGAATTGATTTTTATCTTTGACGGTCCCACTGTACTACACTAGATGGAGTGTACTGTATCATTTAGGTAGAATTAGGCTTGAGGATGAGAAAAGACATAACTTCTTATTTAGAGTTATGGAAATAAATATCACTTCTTTTGTTTTATATATAGATGTAATTTTTGAGTGGTGGTCTACTTTTTGTTTTCATCATCACTAAGTTGATTTTACTTCGTAATACTATAGTTTCCCATCAAGGTAGTTGATATAGTTTCCTATTTATTTAGTGACTAATAATAAACTAGTACCTATTACATAATATCATAGGTATCTTGATCAATAAAAATATTTTAAGATTATTTAAGGTGATTTGATTGATAATGGATTTATAATCAGAAGTGGGACACTTTGGGATGATCTTTCTCTCTTTTTAAAGAAATATTCAAGAACACTTCAAATATTTTTCGATTTCCTAAATCACAACCAAGTTATAGTAATGAATATCTATTATTTTCACATATTAATGACCTATTTGACCATTACAAAGAGGCCATGTAGTTCTCGATGTATATTGTTTGGTATGGCCATCACCAATTGATAATTAAAGAATATTATCTTCACTAAATGAGAATCAAGATCATGCATGTCCCTTATGAATACCCTTCCTTCCATTTAGACTACCTAATTCTCAAAAAGTATTTATTCCATTGATGAAATGAAATTCTATAAGTATCAATATTTTATTATGGTGGACTTTAAGGATTACATCATGGTGTAGTATATGATCCATTCGGATATTGTGGGTAAATGGAGTGCATCTATTGACATGTTTACAAATAAAAGAATTTATTCCATGCTGTCAAACGTTAATGTTAATATTTATGAAGTAAAGTACACGGGACATATGGTATCCACCCATGGTATTATAGTTGATCTTATGAATGTGAAATCTATTCTGACATGGGAGAAACCATGTACTTATTTTGATTTTTTTAAATTTTTTAGTTTACCGAGATATTATTATTGTTTCAAAAATGATTTATTTATGTTGGATTGAATAATGACAAATATAAAAAAATGGGAGTGATGATTCCATTGAGAGAGATATCTCATAGATAAATTTTTGAGAGGAATTTCAATTATAGTTTTACATTTTTATCGACTGTTTCATAGTTTAGGCTGGACAGTATGGACATCTACAACATATTAGGTAGGGGTTTCATTGGTTTTCATATGACGTGTGATCATGTCATTTCCTATAAATCATAAAATTATAGGACACAAGAAAATTATTATCTAACACATGACCGCGAACATGAATTTATGATTCATTCTATTAAGAATAATTGCCATTATGTTTTTTGGGGGATGGTTTTCCATGTATTTTTACCATAAGATATTGATTTAGATATTCTATTAAAAATTTTGAATCTCTATTATCCAAATTCATGAGAAATAACCACCAATAAATCATAACTTAGAATTTTTTGGATAACCACTCATTTGATAGACCTTAGACCGCATGAGATGATAAGAATTTCCAATTTAATGGGGGGATGTATAATTTTTCCCCAATTGTCACATTCATATCATTTTTATGAATATGTGTGCCACATATATGATAAAAACTAATGATGTATTTAATAATATTAAATAACATTATCATAGAGAGTTTTAAACATACATGTATGTCCCTAATGAAGGATGTATTGGTTTACATAGTTGAATTTATTTGAGTGGAAATGGGATGGATATTTATTAAAAATATTTTTCATATGGAAATGTGAAGGTCAATTTCACCAATAAAAAAGTTGAATATAATGATTATTGGATTTTATTAATGAGTAAGGGGGAGAGTAATTACCTGATCATCATATGAATAGTAACATGGTTGTGTCATATTAAATTACAACCTGAAAAATAGAAATTCAAGATCTAGAATTCAATTAATTTTAATTGATAATGAGTACAAGGATATGATATCTTACCATGAGATGGTGATTTAAAATGATTATTAGGAACATTATAAAACAAAAGAGAAAATATAATATCAATTCCTAGTGATATTGGAGGTAACTTACAGATTAATGAATATTTGGTGAAATGGTGTTTGAGAATGGATGGATATTTATAGCATAATATGGAATTCATCATTTATATTTTAAAAATATGGTTTGGTAAACTATATGATTAATATGTAAAATCTAAAAACCATCCAATGCATTTGTCCTATGTTTTTTAAATATGTAGGGAGTTCTTCAATTATTTATATATATATATAATAAAAACATTATTTAATACCCTTGGTGATGTAGAAGTGGGAATTTCTCTTAAAAACTGGTTTTAGAAACCTAAAATATAATATTGGTTTTAATTGATTCATGAAAGGATAATAATATTCCCAAAAAATATTAACATATTTAATTTTAAGTGGAAAAATAATATTAGTTTTTTATACAAATCATAATAATAATTTCAGCACATTTTCAGTTTTATGATATCATTATACAAACAATAAAGGTAAACTCTATTTAATTTCACCCAAAATAGAAGAGATTATTTAAAAATTATTACAAAATTAATTTTTGATAATTTCATTATACTAAATCCAGAAAACATATTTATTGTATCAAATTGATTTTATTAATATATTAATGACATCATTTGTTTAAAAATTATTATTTCATCTATAAATAATTTTTACAATAGTAATAAATTTTTGACCCTTATGAAATTTATTGTAGACATTTAACAGTTACATTATCATATATATTTCATTAAATATAATTTATGAACAAAATTAATTTATTAGAACATTTATTTGAAAAATTCATGGAATTGGGAAAATTTATTATTAATAGATATTATATATTTCTATAAAATAGATTTTATATTTTCACACAGAAAATCCCAATTTTTATAAATATCATCATATAATATATTTTACTGTAATAATACCTCTTTCCAATATTATCATATTTTTTTAAAAAATAATACATATGAATTCATAATGTTCTGGTCATTATAAATAAACCATAATTACATGAGGATAAGCCCTATCGGTTGGGTGTGGAATAGTGAATCATTTTTTATGGGGTTAGGATAACATGGATTGTGATTTTATCTCTATAAACTTGATCATATGATTTAAATAGTATCTTTTGTGATTTCAATTTTGGATATATGCTTTTTCTTTGTCATGGAAAAAACCTAATTATGCCACATCATTTAGAGACTCTAATAAATATGCTTCATATTGTATGATTCTATTAGTAGAGGACAACATTTCATTCATCAGTTCCAATTTTATTTCCCTTAAAAATTAATATATTCTAATCGTAACTGTCATGGAATAAATTTCATATAACATATGGTCTATGTATTTTATGGAAATTTAAATTTGAAATAAAATATTTAATTACTGAATAAAATAAATAAAATTGTACATTGGTCTTCAATAAATTCATTAATTAATATTTAATTTATTTATTTTAGAATGTTATTTTATTTATACAAATTCATGATAATGAATTCTTCTACCCATCAAAACTTTATCATCTCAAATTTCGTTTCTTACCCTAAAAGAGATTATGGTACTTTTCATTCATATTCTATTCTAGTTACCTTTTTTCTTCATCAAGCTTGTGGTTCCACCACAACACATAGAAAAAAAATTTATTCTATTTTATAAAACATTATCTCCACAATATAAGATCATCACTAGTTGTTACTGACATGAATGTGTTTTTTCCAACGATACCACCTCTGGATTTTGTACATGTGAGGTTTTTGGTATGTATACTGACAAGAGGGATAAATTGATTATATATTGTTATTTAGATTTGTATAGATGTATTTGTAATAGATAATTAATGACCTAGATTCAATAAAGGATATCATTGTGGATAATGAATCTTGAAATACGCTTTCCCTTAATCCCAAACATAATAAATTTATTCCATAGATATGAATTAAGGAACATTTTTTTCACCAACCCCAAAATTTATGGCCAATAAAAATATTAATATCTTTTTGTGAACCATTATTGGATTTCATATGATGTTTAATGTTTAAATTCTTTTTAGACATCTCTTAGGTTTTTTCATGTCCCATCATCATCAGCCCTACAACATCATCCAAGCATTTCATAGTCAGATACATATTCATAAAACAACATCATACAATTTTTTAAATTTTTAATGAATACTTTTATTGATGATAATTCAACATAAGGAAGGTTTTTATCGAAATATACTTGGAAATACATTGAAAAATAACATAAGCATTTCTAATGATTTTGAATTGTTCATTCTGAGAAAAAAAATCAATATGAGGGTGATAAGTTGTACTAAATCGTATCCCTATACCCATGCTTACTAATTGATATTCATGAACCTATAGAAAAAACAATGATCTATAAAATACTAAATGTATAGTTATATTTCATAGTGTTTTACCATTACCCTTATCTATAACATGGAATTTTTATCACGGGAGAGATAATTCATGATTATAATGACTTGTGATGACATTATAAAAAGACTGAATACAACTCAAATGGAATTATTGACATTATATAACATGTGGAGTCCATAAATGAAATATAATGTTCAATTTTTATATTTTATACTAGTATTGGATATGGTTTCATCATACCCATACATATCTGTCTTTAACCCCTTCCTTTTTGGTACACCACAAATCGAGATAAAATGACGAAATCACTCCATTTATATTTTCCAACATGATGTTTTGATTTAGATATATATAAATATTATTAGTTCTTGGGTGAGAAAATATGGATGAGCTATTCACATATTCCACAAATTCTATCTTCAGAAAAATATTTTTTGTGAATCATATGATGGTTCCATACTATAAAAATTCATCATTATTATAGTTTATTTCTATATTATTTTCTAAATTTTTCACCAGAAACACATCATATTTTTGTTCATCCTTAATCCTATTATGATTTTATTTGTCAGAATATATTTTAGCACCATTGGTTGAGAAAAAATTAATTATTTCCATTATCATTACTAACATCTCAATTATTATTGGATCCGTTGAATTCCTTATCTTGGACAAGGTTGTAGGATATTTTTCCAGTAGAAAATATTCTGTAATGTTCACCTTTGTTGGATGGTAGTGAATTGAATAGTATTAATCCTTGATTACCTATAACAACCTTCTACAATGAATGTTGATATATTTTGTGAGAATAGATACATCAAGATTTTATGATTAACCTATATGTCACACATATCCTAGTATAAATAATATTTCCAATTTATCAATCTGAAGATCATTTCAGCCAATTAATTCAAATATTTTCAGTAATTATTCCCATGGATCATTTATTGGTGGGATATATATAGATTCAATTTTTCATATTTATTGAGTACACAACAGAAGAAAAATATATACACTTAAATTTATATCATCACACCATCCATGCTTTTGTGTATTGTGAGCACTAGTGAAGTGAATTATGTATTGTATAACACATTAAATCACTCATCTCATTCATTAGTCTATTCACACATGAAATCCATTCCAATATCGTTTATTAGTAGGGTTTTAAATAAAGAAAAATTTCATAGAAATAAATTTTATTTATATATAATCATTGATAATTATTTTTTTATATTAATGAAGTTAGTATGAACCAACCTTTAAATAACTCTATTTTTATGTATCAATAGACATAGATTTTCTGTTGACAAAATTTTCATAGAATTTTACTTTTCTCAACTATATCTCTAATTTATTGTATATCACTTATAACGATTTAGTTGACATTTTATTCGATAAAACCTTATAATACCAACCATATCCCATATTTATTTTTAATTAGATAATAATATCTTCTATAGAGACTATAAGAAATTATCATGACAAACCGTAATGAATATATTCATCATTTCTATAAGGTAAATAATAATATTAGTGAGTCCAATTGGCATAAATATGAACACATGGTGCATCATCATTTTAAGGAAGGAAATATTTGGAATATCTCCCTTATATATTTCCCAACAATATCCTAAATGATGATCAACCATGGAGGAGTTTTATACTCTATCATGCATATGGAAATCATACTCAGTCAATGAAAAAATGTAATAATTATTTATCGTTCTTAGGTTGAGATATATGTTATTAATAGATATGAAAAATGACGGATCATAAGACATAATGAAATAGTAATCTTCATCCTATAGTGATGCACATGGTTTCATAAACACTTCTTTTAGATTCACTTGTTGTTACTTCATTAAATATTAATGTTAAGTTGTGTCTTTTCTATTTATGTTCTTGTATATTAAAAAAGATATCAGTATTTTATTTATTGAAAACTATAACAATCATAAAGTATAATGACTAGACAAATCTTCATAATATAGACTAGTTAATTCCTTTTTTATAGTCATGTCATCGATGATTATCATTTCTTTTGTCACTTCATTATATAAAAATACTCATTATCTTAAAAAAAATGATATCCATGAATTAGATGTTGATAAAAATTTATATTAATTCTCATTCATATACATGTTTATAATAAATGAATATTTTTTTAAACAAATGGTTATTTACTTCTCTTGGAAATTTATGATGGATTAATAAAATTAATGAAAATACATACCAATAATACTGTCAAATTTATATTAAAATTCTATTATATAGAATTCACCCAAAAAATTATGACATGGGAAGATTTATATTCTTGTGATATAATAATTGATAAAAATTTAGTTTTCATCGATGACATGATTTCTATGTTTTTTTTGGAGGGTTTGAATAGTTCATCTTAATAAGCATGATACAAATGAAATAATATAATTTTTATTAAATATGATGTTTGTGTTCTATAAATTTATATCTAATGTACTTGTTAATATATAATTTTTAGAATCTAAAATAGTATTTTTGATGTCATAAACATTCCCTTGTACTCTAGGATGAAATGATTGTTTTCCGTGAATATTATAGAAACCCCTTGAAAATGTTCCTTGATCTGTATTGTGAATTTCTTCAATGTAGTTGGATTATTGGAAATAAGTATTTGGTATGAATACATAATTTTTGAATTTTATCATATTATTTGGTTTTTGATATCAATATTCATTATCTTAGTTCCCTTCATTCTGGAATAAAAAGAACATTCATACCCCCTTCATGAATGTTCTAGGAATCATCTTCCAACACATTTGACAAGTGGGGTGATGGGATTTCCTACCATGAGAGATTTCTCTATTGGAACACTAGAATTAGAATCCACTACAATATACATATATCCTGAATTGTAGGATCATGTACATTCTATGATATAAATTTTCACATGAATAGTATATTAGAAAATTTCTTCATAGTCTTAAATGTCTAAAATCACTACATATTATCAATGACATAGCATAATTCAATCATATAGTTTTTCAACTATACTTTTATGTATATATGTAAAATTTTGAAGAGTTTCATGTAATTATTTTTATGTTTACATTTTATTCCCTTCTGGATTCATTCAAATATTTTTTGATCTTAATGAATTCACTCTCCATTTCAGTCAGAGGGTGCTAGGAAAATATTTACCAATATTTTTTGGAATTTATTCTTGTTGGACTCCTCATGTATCAATCATGTTTTAATGATCTAAAATATTATTTAATCATGTGCTAATGATTACAAATATTATTCAACCTAGTCAACTTCTATACTTAATATCGAATCATGTATATTTATTTTTAATGTTTTCTCATGCTTTAAAAAGTGTCATCTATGATCTTAATTTCTCTTTTTTCAATTTACTTACTTTATAATATCTTTTATCTACACTCAAAATATACTATTTAACAAATTCTCAAGTCTAATCCTTTCTACTATCATCATTATTTAAGGTTCACATAGTTACATTGGAAAGTCTAAGACACCATGGGTTTGCCAATGGCGATGTATTTCTGACACTGTGAAGCAATACACCATGAAGAAAGACACCGCGAAGCAGGAACCCATAAAGAAAGACATCGTGATGAAATAAATTGTGATGAAGGACACCGTGAAGAATGACACTCTGAACAAGACACTGTGAAGAAAGTAACCGTGAACAAGACACCATGATGCAAGAAACCATGAATAAGACACCCTTAATTAGACATCATGACCATGAGACACCATGCCACTCAGACATCGTGCTCAACCTAGACACTGGGTGAAGGAGACACAGTTTCTATGTCTTACTATGACACTGTTTCTTGAACTATTCTGTCATCTTTTAAATTAATTTCTAACGGTCATATTGTATTATTTTAATGCCACATCTATTAATTAATGTTGATTTATGGAATGTTAGGGAACAATACCTCATACCTTTAAAAGGTAATCATTCCCATTGTAGAAAAAAGTAGAAATAAAACAAATATTGAGCTTGGGAAGAAGTATATATACACAGAGAAATACACAGAGTCATACATGGAGACATATATATATAAGGAAGATGAGATACACATGTACATGCAAATAAGAACACAAAAATAACATGAGGAACATTCATACAAATCATGAACAAATGTTAAAAGAGGATATTCAAGAGTGACTTGGAATGATATTGCATTCAAGCTGAACACTTATACAGGAAGTGAAGAAACAAAACCACAACATGCTATTTTCCATACATCTTCTAGGGCAGTTGTATGATACTGGTTTTTGGAAAGGTATGATTTCATTATTTTTTGGCTGAATCCCTTTTTTGGGATTCAAGGGATGTCTTTTGAATGTACGAGTGGTCTTGCAGGTGTTCTGGGGGCTCAGGGCACAAAATAATGGAAAATTGCACAAGAGAAGCTAGGGAGCACAGCATGCGCAAGACCACGGTAAACTGTGCGGCCTGCCCCGGTAAACCATGAGACCCCTCCTCCTATGTACAGTGGCGTGTGCACAGTTTGCGCACAGTTTTCCAAACCATATTGAAAAACCGTGCGACCTCCTAATGTTGGAAAAATTACATGTTTTCCACTCGGGGATTTTAAACCCCAACTTGGGATTTTCCTCCATTCATCCCATCTCAACCCCAGTGAAGAACATGGCCAACCCAAGCATCCCAAGGGTGGTTCTCCATCGATTCTAAGTCATTTTTGGTGTCATTGGTTGTGGATCGAATCTATGGTTAAGGCTAAACCCATCCTTGTTTCTATTTTTGGTTTAGGGTTTGTAACTTTTCTCTCTCTTTTTATGAAGCTCTAAAACCCTATCTTTTGGGTGTGTTTTACGTTGAAGCTCCAATGGTTGGTCAAATCGAGGTCTAAGGACTCGATTGATAGTATGTTCAATCGTTGTTTCATGGTAGGTTGTCTACAAGTGATATCCCAATGTTATTTGTGGATTTGTACATGTTTAGTTGTGTTCTTATTTCCACTTTCTTATGTTTTGAATAACCTTTTCGTAATTGATATTAATGGTGTTTAAAATGGAAAATTGGAAACCTCACGATCCCCATGGGAATTTTTGGCATTGTCTTGACATAATTGGGGACATCCATTGGATGTTCCGACTTTTCCCAATATTAGGGATTGTTATTAAATGAGTGACCTTGTTGTAGTAAATTGTAGATACCTTGATAAACATGTTGGAATGATTGGTTGAACATGGAATAGATATTTGGTGTTGCACGTAGACTTGGAAATAAAAGAAGGGTCATTTGGAATGGGATGAATGGTTAATTCATGGAAATGACGAACGAGTTAAATGGGTTAATTTGTAAACTGATTAAAGACCATAATGGATACTTTATGGGTAGAGTGCTAAATTATTTGTGAGTTAGGCAAAAAACATGTTAATTGGGTGAATGGTTAAATGATGTGAAATGGTAATGTGTTAATGGGTTAAGGCATGATGTGGATTCCCATGTGGATAGTTGTGAATAGTGTTTTTCAAAAAGGAAATGGTTTTAATGGTTTATGGTTACTTATATTTATAAAAGCATGTGCACATGGAATCGTAGAGTGGGGTATGACATGAGGGTCTACACCCAGGGGATGAGCTAAGACAAAGGTTCTAAAATCCACCCTAAATTCACTGGTTAGGAAAGGGGACTGAGGCTCTATTCTCATAACGGTTGCATCCACCCGAACTAGGGCTTCAAGGTGAGGATATTATTGCTATAAGGGGGTTAGTCCTAGTGATATAGGATAATGATGTGTTTACCCTCTTGTAGGTGATTGTTGTCCTCTGATCCTTGTAATAAAATGAATGTGATTAATCCATGGAAATGTGATGAATTGGTAAGTAATGATAAATGGTGTGAAAGAAAGGTAATGGAAGTAGGAATGACATTTGATCTGAACTGGTTAAAGGAACTATAAATAATTACATGGTAATTATAATTCATATTAGTTTTTCATGCACTATTTATTTATACTGGATATTTTGTAGACACTGTTTTTGGTTGCCTATGAGTTGTACTCACATCCTGCTCGGACCGCCATAGGGTACCCAAGAAGACTTCATGTTTGTAGGTCATGAGAAGGTCAAAGGTCCTATCTAGATAGTTGAGTGGACATGGGTATCACTTGGTGGATGATCCAGAATTTGAGTCAGGACCATTTTGTGGATTTCATTGTTTTTTATATTTTGGGTTTTTGTTCACTATTGCACTTGTAGTATGACATGGCATATTTATTTTTGGAAATGATTGTTATACATGTTCCTTGTTTATTGGTTAATGTTTTTGCTATTTTATTTATTTCTGTTGTGGATTACTCAGATAAAATGGGGGTATAGTCTCCCCACATGACTCCATAGACCACTGCTTCTAGTCGCAAGTCTTTGGCGTATAGGGAGGCCCACATAAGGTCATGTATAAACATGGCTTAGAGCACCATTTTAGTGGATTCCAAGTCGGGGATGTTACAAATTGGTATTAGAGGAGGTCTTCCTTCTCCTTCTCTAAGGTCTTTTATTTGGGATTTGTTTCAATGGGATACGTGTTGGACCTTGGTAATGAGATCATTATTGGGAGTATCTAACCCATGTATGATGGAAAACCCACGTCACCCTGGGTGGGAAATGTTTTTCATGTTTGTTGGATGATATAGTCTATGATATTTCACCATTGGATGATGCACATGTGGTCTGATATGACTGATTTATGATATTTGTCTCATGGCCCTTACAACACGAGGATTTGAATTCATGAATCCTTATAGGCACCTAGGTAAATAGGTGACATGAATTGTGTTAGAAACAAACATGAGATGGGTGTGTGAGGTAGGAAAATTGGGTGCATCATGGATTTCATGAAATCAAGAAATGATGAGATGAATGAAACAACACAAGTGGGTAAGGATGAATGAATGGTAATTGATGTTTAATTGAATAATAGGGTTTGAAAATAATTGGAATTTAATGTTTGGATAGTATAAGAAAATGGGATTTTGTAGAGAGTAAACAGATTTTCATGGAGTCATGAATGTTTATGGTATGCATTCTAAAATCTTGTGCTTGGCATTGTAGAGAAATTCCACCACGACGTCAGTTACCAGTTGGGAAATAGGAGGATGTAGTTAAGAACACTCCTCCAGGAGAGGAGCAAGAACTTGTGGCAACCCATGAGGGTGGAGAAGACCAGTTATTGGGGAACATAGCTCGCCTTATCCAGATGATGGATCGAGAAACATGGTGGGTTGCACCGAGTATGTATGAGTTGACCATGGAGTTCCAACTGTAGCACCATCTGACCTCCACTAGAGAGGGGGCGCCAAAACAGCAGAGTTCTTGTTAGATTCTTTCCAAATGATATTTTACCATCTAGAGACCCCTGTTTATATGCGAGTGAAGCTGGACACTTATATTTTGCGAGGCCAGGCTAGGCGATGGTTGGACATTCAGGCTCAAATCGAGTAGTTTGAGGGAATGTCATGGAAGGTTTTTCAAGAAATGTTTCTGGAGCATTTCAATCCAAAGACATTTAGGAAGGAGTGGGATGAAGAGTTTATGATCCTAGATCAGGGATCAATATCAATGATGGACTATTCTAGTGGCTTCCATGATTAGAGATACTTTGTCCCAGTGATATCAGGGGATGAGGAGGACGTACCAAAGTGTTTCCAGGATGGGATAAGACATGAGATCAGTTCTTAGATATACTTCTTGCAATGGAAGAGGTTTGTAGAGTTAGTAGAATAGGCACTAATCTCAGAAGGAAACCTGATGGGAGATTCAGGTGTTGGGCTTGTGGTGTTTGTGGGACAGACGAGCGGTGCATCTTCTGAGGGCCGGAAGCGACTCCATGAGAGCTCATAGCATGGAAGAAGTGTGCAAAGTGGCTAGAAGAAAGGGTAATCTCCTCATGGTGGGAATCAATTGTTCTTCTATCAGTGTAGTTGGTCATGGCATATGCATGGATAGTTTCCTCGACCTCTAGTTTAGTGTTGTTCATGCGCCAGGATGAGACATGTTCAGCCGTTCTATTGGAAAATTTAGCAGGTTGGCGAGTATGATGGTATAAGGTAGGTACCAGATATAGGAAGGGGATCAGTTTCCCTATATCATGCAGGCAGTAGGAGATCCATGGGCCATACTGGTTGGGGCGGTGGACATGGAACTCCATGGAATGATTGCTCACACCAGCAGGGCAGTGTATCACAATGTAATCATGGAGGATCCCAGGGTAGAGGGGCATGTTAGGTTCAGGTAGTTCAGTTTATGCCTGGTGGTGGTGAGCCAGTCCGTCTACTTTTCGAGGTACAATCTTTGTAGCTTCTAATTTTACTAGTTCCTTGTTTGACACAGGTGTCATACACTCTTTTATCTCTGTTGATATTGTGGTAGTGCTAGGTTTACCTATGGAGAGGGTGTGTGGAGTTATGTCTATTGACACTCCGTTGGAGGTGCGGGATGAAGACATCAATTAGTGCAAGGGATGTTCCTGGGAAGTTGGGGGGTATCATTTTTTGTGGGATTTATTCATTCTCAAGATGTCAAGGATTGAACTAATCTAAGGAATGGATTGGATGGTTTTGTATCGGGAACACATAGACTGTTATCGTCACAGAGTATCATTCATGTCACTTGTGGGTGACTCTTTTGTCCACCGTGGCGAATAGCATATTTGAGCAGGTCATGTAGGACCGATTGGTCAGCGGTTGAGTGAACTCATGGATCAAGTGGAATTTCTCACAAATGATGATGATGAGGGAGGGTAAAAATCTCGGCTTTCCTCTTGTGGTGGATCAGTTTCAGTATGTGTTTCCTGGGGATTTCTCAGGGTTACTAGCTGAGAGGGATGTTGTGTTCACAATTGAGTTTTTGCTGGGAGTAGAGCTAGTTTATATTCTGCCATACTGAATAGCACTGACTAAAATCTAGGATCTGATGGTTCAGCTTGAGGAGTTGAAGCGTAACAGGTTTATCTTTCCTAGTACATCTCCTTTGGGATCTCCCTTACTTTTTTCAAAGAAGTCTGATGGGTCTTTGTGGCTTTGTGTTGACTATCGAATGTTAAATCAGAGGACAATGAATAATCAGTACCCTAAACCTATAATTGATGTCTTGTTTAATCAGTTGAGGGGTGCATCAGTGTTTTCTACGATTGATCTGAGGTCATTTTATCACTAGTTGAGAGTGAGGTCTTCTAACGTATAGTGGACAGCTTCCCAGAGTCGGTATGGGTTGTCTGAGTTTGTGGTAATGCCTTTCGGCTTAACCAATGCACTAGAGGTGTTTATGGCTTTGATGAACTGAATCTTTCATCCCTATATAGATCATTTTTTGTTTGTCTTTGTTGATGATATCTTAGTGTACTCAAAAAATCACGACGATCATGCCCAACATATTGACATCTTCTTGGGTATGCTAATAGAGAACCGACTATACTCCAAGCTATCAAAGTGTCAATTCTTGATAAGTGAGGTGCTTTTTCTGGGTCACATAATCTCGGTGGCAGGTGTGTCATTTGATCTAAGGAATGTGCAGGCAGTTGTGTATTGGGAGCGGCCCATGAGTGTTTCAGATGTTCGGAGTATTCTGGGTTAGGATGGGTATTACCGAAGGATCATTCATGATTTCTCTCACTTGGCAGCACCACTCTTGGGCAAGAAATAGAAAATAATCATGTTCAAGTGGTCTGAGGATTGTGAAAATTCCTTCCAAGAGTTGAAGAAGTGGTTGAAGACTAAACCTATCTTGATCTTAATTGAGCAGGTTAAGAAGTACATCGTGTTTTGTGATTCTTCCGGAATCAGACGTGGGGCTGTGTTGTTGCAGGGTGAGAGGGTTGTGGCTTATGGGTCAAGGCATTTGAGTCCCCATGAGTGGAAATATCCAACACATGATCTTGATTTGGTTGCAGTAGTGTACTCCATGATGTGCTGGAGGCACTATCTGTTGGGAGAACGGTTTACCTTGTTTACTGACCATAAGACCTTAATGTACATCTTCTTGAAAATGGATATAGATCTTCGAAAGCGAATATGGGTTGAATATCTCAGTATTTTGAATTTTAGTTGGGTTACATGCTTGGAAATGGAAATAGCATTTCAGATTCTCTAAGTATGAAGGTTCATAATTAGGTGGTTTAGGAGTCCAGCATCGAGTGGAAGTTGATGGTCGTGTTTGCAGAGATTCACATGGAGGTGTAGGAGGAGAGTGGTCAAGTCACTCTTGCTTCCTTAGAAATTGAGTCAATGATTTTGAGTCAAGTTAAGGAAGGTCATATTGATGATCCTGAGTGTTTGATCATGAAGAAAATGATTAATTATGGAGAGCTACCTTCTGGCGGGACCTTTGGCATGGATGGTGTTGTTTGTGTTCATGAACGTGTGGTTGTGCCAAAGTGTGTGCGGGAAGAGTTGATGTGTGAGTTCTATGCATCAAATTATTCAGTTCAACCTAGTTTGATAAATATTTATTGTGATATATGAAGTTCGTTTTGGTGTCCTGGAATGAAGAAGGACGTTGCGGGCATTGGGGAACGTTGTCTAACTTGTCAACAGGTGAAGGCCGAGCATCAATGCCCAGGTGGTTTGTTGCATCTGTTTCCCTTTATTAAATGGAATTGGGATTATGTGACAATGGATTTTATAATGGGTCTTACGAGTACTCCATTGATTAATTATGCAATCTAGGTGGTTGTGGATCTATTAAAGAAACTGGATAATTTCTTACCGATTCAGGAGAAATTTATAGTCGGCCAATTGGGTGAGCTGTATGTTTAAGAGATAGTGTGGTTGCATGGGGTACCACAGACCATAGTTTCAGACTGAGATTTTCATTTCACATCGCATTTCAGGAAAGGGATGCAGAAGGCTCTTGGTATGCATGTGTTTTTTAGTATGGATTTCCACCCGCAGACGGAAGGGCAGTCAGAGTGTACAATCAAAGTGTTTGAGGACATGTTAAGAACTTGTGTCCTAGACCATGGTTTCACTATGGAGAGGCACCTATTGTTAGTTGAGTTTTCCTATAACAACAGTTTTGAGGCTATGATTCATATGGAATTGTTATAGGCACATTATGGGAGGCCATGTAGATCTCTGTTGTGTTGTCTATAGTCTGGTGAATCAGAGTTATTATTTGCCAAGTCTCGTACAGGAGACGTCAGATAAAGATAAGTTTATCAATAAGTAGATGGTTATGGCTCAGAGTAGGCAGAAGTCGTATGCAGATCAGAGGTGTATACCTCTTGAGTTTGGGGTGGGTGATAAGGTGTTCCTTCAGGTGTCTCCAAGGTTGGGTCACTATTCTGTTCAAAAGCTGGGTAAGTAGGCACCCAGGTATGTGGGACCTTTTGAGATTGTGGAAAGGATCAGACCAGTGGCTTATTGATTGGCTCTTCTACAGTGGTATAGTGGGATGCATGATGTGTTTCAGGTCTCGCAGCTTAGATGTTATCACCCTAACCCATCTAATGTGTTTTATGTTGATGATGTGGAGCTTGAGGCTGATACTTTATTTGAGGAGCATCTGGTTCGTGTGGTGGATCGATGTGAAAAAGTCTTGTGATGCATAGTTTTTCCATTAGTGCGAGTACTATGGAATCATGGGAAAGTTCAGGAAGAAACATGGGAGTGGTTGATCAATGAGGTTTGGAAACTCGTCTCGAGGATGAGTAGTTATAAGGCATAGTGGTTGTATGATCCTGGTTTTTTGAATGGTAGGTTTCCATTATGTTTTTGTTGATTCCCTTGTTTCAGGATTTAAGGGATGTCACCTGATAGTATGAGAGGTCTTGGGGGTGTTCCGGGGGTGTTCCGGGGGCTCGGGGCACGAAAAAAGGAAAACTGGGGAAGAGAAGTCAGGGTGCACGGTCTGCGCCTGGCCAGTGTAAACCGTGAAGCCTGCCAAGGTAAGTTGTGCAACCCCACCTCTACCAGACAGTCGAATGCACACCGTTTGTGCACTATTTTCCCAACCGGGTGAACAAACTATGTGACCACTTAATGTTAGAAAAAATTACATGTTTTCCACTCCAGGCTTTTAAACCCCATTATGGGATTTTTCTCCATTCATCCCCTCTCAACCCTAGTGACGAACCTGGCCGACCAAAGATTCCCAACGATGGTTCTTCTTCCATTATAAGACGTTTTTGGTTCCTTTGGTTGGGGATCGAAGCTCCGGGTAATGCTAATCCCATCCTTGTTTCTCTGTTTGGTTTAGGTTTTGTATCTTCTCTCACTATGGTTCCGAATCTCTAAAACCCTATCTTTTGGGTGAGTTTTAGGTTGAAATTCCAATGGATGGTCAGATCGAGGTCTAAGGACTCGATTGAGAGTGCATTCAATCGCGGTTTCGAGGTAGGTGGTTTATAAGTGACCTCCCAAAGTTATTTGGGGACTTGTTCATGTATAGTTGTGTTCTTGTTTCCACTTGGTTATGTTTTTAATAACAAAGGAATGTTTGTTAAAAATGTTGTTTAAAATGGAAAATGAGAACACTCACGATCACCAAGGGATGTGTTGGTATTTTCATGACCTAATTAGGGACATCCATGGGAAGTACCGGCTTTTTTCGGGTTTAGGGATTGTTATTAAACGATTTACCTTATTGTAGTAAATTGTAGATCCCTTGATAAACATGTTGGCATGATGTGTTGAACTTGGAATATAAGTTAGGTGATGCACCTAGAATTTGAAATAACTAAAGGGTTATTTGGAATGGGATGAATGGTTGAATCATGGAAATGGACAACGGGTTAAATGTGTTAATTTTAAACTGATTGAAGACCATAATGGATAGGTTATAGGTCTAGTGTTAAATGCTTAGTTAGTTAGAAATAACACATGGGAATTGGGGGAATGGTTAAATTATGTGAAATTGTAATGTTTTAATGGGTTAAGGAATGATGTGGATTCCCATGTGGGTTGTTGTGAATAGTGTTTTCTAAAAAGGAAATGGCTTGAATGGTTGATTGTTTGATATATATATTTAATCATGTGCACATGGCTTCATAGAGTTTGGTATGACATGAGGATCAATGCCCACGGGTTGAGCTAAGACTGAGCTTCTAAAATCTATCCTAAATGCACGTGTTAGGAAAGGGGACCGAGGTTCGATTCTCCTAACGGATGCATCCACCCAGACATAGGATTAAAGGTGAGGATATGGTTTCTAGGAGGGGGTTAGTCCTAGTGAGATAGTATAATTTTGTGTTTAACCTCTTACAGGTGATTGTTTTACTTAGACCCATGTAACATAATGTTTGTGACTAAACCATGGAAATGTGATAAAATGGTAAGTGATGATAAATGGGGTGAAATAATGGTAATGGAAGTGGGAATGGAATTGGCTCTAAACTGGTTAGTATCACCTTAATTAATTACATTGTAATTATCATTCATATTCCTTTTCCATGCACTATCTGTTTATACTAGATATTTTATAGACACCGTTGGTGGTGGCCTACAGAGTTGTACTCACACCCAGCTCGGTCCGTCATTGGGTACCAGGGTAGACATCATGTATTTAGGTTAGGAGAAGGGAAAATATCCTTTCTAGATAGTTTAGAGGACATGGGTTGCACTAGGTGGATGATCTGGACATGGGGTTGGGACCATTTTAGGAATTTGGTTGTTGTCGTCATTTTTTTATTTTGTTCACTATTTCACTTGTAGTATGAAAAGGAATATTTATTGTTGGAAATTATTTTTATATATGTTCCTTGTTTATTGGTTATATTTTTCTCTATTTGGTTTACTTCTGTTGTGGCTTACACTGATAAAAAGGGGGTATAGTCTCCCCTCATGACTCACTAGACCCCCGCTACTAGTCAGAAGCCTTTAGCATATGGGGAGGCGTTCTTAAGGTCATGTATCCACCAAGATCGGAGCACCTATTTAGTGGATTCAATGTTAGGGATGTAACAAAAGGACTAAAAGAATCATCTACTTCAATCGAAAGAAGTCCAGAGCTGAATTGACATCACAGAAGTGCATTCTAAACTCATCTCTAAATTCTGGCTCTAATGTGATCATCTGTTTCTTTACATTACTAGTTGTGTTGGATTCTGTTTGTTTTGAGATAGACTATCTCTTGTGCTAAACTATAGGATTTATAAATACTCAGTCAGTAATTTCATAACAATCTTGTATCCCACTGTTGAGAGTAGTAGAGGCCATGTATGACCCGGACAGCTATTTACTGTTGTTTTGATTTCCCATGTAGAACTATGGTGGAGGTCTAAAGTCCTGTACAATTGATGCACTATTGTAAAACCCTGATCTAGTGTGTGGATTCTAGTTTTTATAAAACTATTTGTGAGGATTATGTCTCTACATGAGACTGATCATCTTTTTTAATACTGTTTTGCATTCTTATTTTAGGTTAAACTACTTTTCAATTTTCCACTACTATTAACATTGAAATCCAAATCTGTTTTAAGGTGACATTGATAGTTGAACTAGAAACTGTTTGTACTTATTCTGAACTAGTAAGTGAGTTGCAAAAGCTAACATAATATTCAGATTATGTTAACTAAATATAATGAATCTTTGATAAAATATTTGAACATTTACAATCATTATAAATTCAATATAGTTCAACTAGTTTTATGATTTGGGGGATTTTAATAAAAAACATTAATTTTTTTTTAAAATTGGAACCCAATTCCCCCCCCCCCCCCACCACCACTCTTGAGTATCAACACTGACCAACATTTGGTATTAGAGGTGTAGTTAATCATATTTCAAAACACATTGTTTTTTGAACATTGATTCTACTTGTATCATAATGATCATAAAATTTCAGTTATTTCTAAATTTTTATCTCTTAATATACATTTGTTAAAATATAATTATGGATAGAAGATTTGAAGGTCTATCTACCAAAAAGACACCCTCATTTAATGGTGTGAATTATGCCCAATGAAAAATTAAAATGAAAATTCATCTCGAAAGTATTGGTTTTGACAATTGGACTTCCATAGAGACCCAATATAAGATTTCAGAAACTGTTATAACTACATTGGATGAACCTACTAATGATGCATACAATAATACTTGTAAAGTAATAAATTCCCTTTATTGTGATTTATGAGATGAATAGTTCAATCTAATATATAACTCTAATACTAATTATTGATTATGGGGTACAATGGCTGTTTCCCATGAGGGAACAACCAATGTAAAATAAATGAGACTAAAAAAATAAAATAATAAGTATGAAATTTTTAAAATGAAAACTGATGAATCTATTTATGATATGTATCTCAGGTTAAATGAGATAGTCAATACAATGAACTCATCGGGAAAAGCTATTCCAACAAAAGAGAAAATCATGATGATACTAAGATGCTTACCAGACTGATGAAGAGGAACCTCTCTCACTATACATAAATCATGTGACATTGGAAAGCATCATGTTAAGGAGATTATTGTAAAGTTGATGATGTATGAATAAGAGATGAAGGTGAACAGAGAAAAAGATGATGAGGCAAGAAATAAATCAGAAGCCTTCAATACCTCTACATCAAAAATCTAGGACAAATTGAAAATTGAAGCTGAAACTAACTGTTCAAGTAGTGAAGAGAGTGCATATGATAGTGACTCTGAAATGGCTCAGATAGCCATATGTTTGAAGAATTTTAATAGGAAAAAGAAGTTTTTCATAAAATCCTATTATAAGGGAATGTATGAGAGTAAAGGTTATTGAATGAAGGATTGGAAAAGCACTAATAAAAGTGATGACATAGACTTCTATGAATGCAAGAATAAAGGATATGTGAAAGCTTAATATCCAAAGATAAAATACAAGAATAAAAATTAGTACAATGGAAACAAATATAAGAAAGCTATGAATGCAACCTGGAATGATTCAGAAGACTTTTCAAGTGATTTTGATTCCACTTAGGATGAAACATCTCCAAAAGTTAATATATATTTTATGAAAAACACATATGAGGTAACATTGGATACTTATGCTTTAGACTCTTATTATTCTAGAGATGATTCTTATTCTATAAACATGTCTCATTAATAATTATTTGAATATTGTAACATGTTAGAGGATACCTGTAATGAGATGAAAGTCGAGTATAAATCCTTAAAGAAAAAACATGATTTAACTAGCACTGTCAAATCTGAAGTAGATGTAAAAAAGGAAAATAATTCTAAACTAATCAAATAGAACACTGAACTGATACAGTCTAATGAGAAACTAAGGAACAATTTAGAAAAATTTAATAATGGAAAGGATACTCTTACAAAAATTCTAGGAAAGCAAGTTGAGCCAAAATATACAACTAGTTTAGGCTATCTGCCTGGATGGAGAAAGAATAAAAAAAATAGATTTATTCCCTAAAATTCGGACAGTACAGTGTCAGTTCTAGTTCTGTAAATTCCTATGTCTCAAATAGAAAATCAAATTTTTGTAGATCAAACATAGTTTATCTTTCAAAATCTTTTAGATCTATTTATTATATGAAACCCATTAGACTAATCTATGTACCAAAAGTACTTCTTGGTAACCTATTTGGACCCAAGAAAATCAGGGTACTAAAATCATTTTCTGTCTAAATCTTTTTGTATGAAACATGCCTAAAAAGTTCATATAAAATGATATGGTATTTGGACAATGGATGTTTAAGGAATATGATAGGAGACTTCACATTATTTAAGATCATAATCAATGTTGATAGAGGACATGTCACCTTTGGGGAAAAATCAAAAGGAATGATCATTGGATTAGACCATATTGGTAACATTGATTTAATTTTAATTTGTAATGACTGAAAATTGACTTTTTATTATCAAATCAAATTTTATGAAAAGTGAGAAACTAGTCACAGTTAATCCAGAAGTAAATCCTCATAGGAGAAAGAAAATCCATCAAAGAATAGCCTTATCCTATTAATTCTTTCCTCACTGTAAAGATTCAAGTTCATAAGCCATACCTTCGCTACTGGGTCATTTCCAATAAAATCTTCAAGATAACATGACATTTTATCCCATGTTCGAACATATTTTTCTATACTGGTTTTCCCTTCTTTGAAGCCTCTCGTCGGGATTATATATTGTTTGTCAATCCAATTCTATAACTCGCTGTCGACCACCACTTGAATAGGTCTTCCCATCATCTTCCCCTCTTCTTGTGTTATGTTGAGATAAAGAAATTCCTCCACTATATCCTACTTAGAATTAATGATAGTTTCTTTAGAATTATTTTCATTCTAGTGAATTAATCCCTATTGTTGTTTTATTGGTTTGAAACATGAGGTTTCTCCTGTAAAAAACCATGAGGGCTAAAGATATATCCTTCTCATGTGATTTTTATTTTTTACCAGATTTCATTTCAATAGGTTTTGTCAAATTGGTGTAGTCCATGCCCCTTTCCCCTTTTTTCTTCTTAGGTGTTGGTTTAACGTCAAGAGCCTTAGTCTCCTACTCTAACTCCACACCTTCTATAATTCATCCATCCGAGTCATCAGGTGTATCCTGAACAGGCACATTGGTGTCCAAACACTCAATGTATTTTTTGAGTCTGAATAACACTTTAAACTGTAGCCTTTCCCGCTGTTTGAATGTTGACCCCCGAAATACACTTCTTTTTTGAGGTTATTTTTCCAACCCTTCTGAACAAACCTCAATTTACTTCCCAAGTAAACTCTTACCTTCAGCATGAGATGCCTGCAGAGGGGATTCATCAGTCCGTACTAATATACCAAGGTCTCGGTCTCTCAAATCCTCCTTAGGCCGATAAAAATTTCGTAATACCGCAGGTTCATTGACATGATTTACGATAAGACTATTCTGCACTGTTCTTCCCACCTAGTGATTATGCTGTTTAGCATTGTCCTCCTTCCTCCCCTACAAGGTCACTTCCCCCTGATGACCATCCCGTCTGCAAACTGCAGCTGAGTGACCTAATATTCACCAAGTCAAGAATAACTCCACCCAATGACCAATAACCACTAGTTGTTTGCATCGAACATCCTCCCCAGCTTAAATCCACATTGATTCAACTCGTGGCCTCGACACATCCACCTCCACATAGATTCGTGGGTTTATCGGATGAAAAACTAAAGTTGTACGTGAATCCACATCGAGGAAATGACCGACAAGATTTCTTAGCATACGTAGAATTGAGGGATTCATAAATTGTAGAGGATGTTGGGGAAGAATAACCCTAACCTGAACTGTAGGAGAATCACGATTTAGGTATAGGTGGTAGCTCCATCGAAATAGATAGTAGCCGTGTCCAATGCATTTCCTAGGCACACGTGACAAAGCAAGCACAATGTCCTCTGACGAAGCACACCACATAATCAAATTCCTTTTATCTAGAAGACTGACAAATGCTCGTTCTTTTAGACCCCAATTATTGAAGAAAAACCTGTCGAATTCATCCACTAAAGGCCTCTTGTCTCTACATAGGGAGACCAATGTTAGATGCAGTAAGCTCTCCACCTCTGTAAACTCCCGAACTGACAATGGAATCACGAGGTCGCATTCCCGAATACCATGGACCTTCGGGTCGAGGTTAATCGCAAGAAATGCCATAATCGAATATGGATCAGTGAAGGGATAGAAAATCGCGACTCCATCCATGATGAGGATGTTGGGAATCCTCCCCCCTCACGCTGACCAGTGGAGGAGGAGGAAGCGTCGTCGACCCCATTAGGGTTAATCCATCGTCGCGTCGAGGTCCCGCTCCAGATTTCTTCAGTCCCTTTCCTTTTAATTTGTAATGATTTATTTGTTGATGGACTAAAGTATAATTTGGTATGTATTTCTCCGTCGTGTGATGATGGATTCAATTTTAAATTTGAAAATGATGCTTTTAATGTATTTTATTCAAAAAATGTTTTGGTTTTTTTACTTCATTAAAAAATGAAAATATTTATGATGTATATTTAAATTATTTAGCTGAAAAAATGTTACATGTTTAAATTCTTTCCATAAGGAATCGTGGCAGTGGAACAAAAGATTAGGACCCTGCAATGTACACTCTCTTGGGAAACTGACTAGGAAAGGTTCAGTTAGAGACTTACCTAAACTAGAATTCCCCAAAAATATAGTGTGCAATACTTTTCAATGGGGAAAACAACACAAAGATTCTTTCAAATCAAAGAAATAAGTTTCTACTTCTCAACCACTTGATTTAGTTCATATGGATTTATTTGAACTATCTAGAGTTTCTAGCTTAAATAGTTATCACTATGTATATATCCTTGTAGATGACTTTTCTAGATACACATGGGTATACTCTCTAGTTCACAAAAGATAAGATTGTTCCTATTTTGTTAAATATTCCATGTCTATAGAAAACCTTAGTGGACTTTGGATCATGACATTGAGATGTGATCATTGTCGTGAGTTTGAAAATCAGGAGTTTGAAACCTACTGCTCACATAATGTCTATAGTCACAACTTCTCTGGCCCTAGAACACATCAACAGAATGGTTTAGTGGAAAGAAGAAATAAGACTCTTCAAGAAATTTCTAGGACAATGCTCAATGAATATGAGTTACCTATTTAATTTTTGCCTAAATTTATCAATACAGCTTGTTACATTATCAATAGAGTATTGATTATACCGATACATAAAAGGACCCCTTATTATCTTTCGAACAATAGGAACCCTATGGTTAATTACTTTATAGTTTTTGGTTGCAAAGATTTTATCCTTAACACAAAATATAATCTTGAAAAATTTTATTCAAAAAGTGATGATGTCATTTTCCTAAGTTACTCTATAACCAGTAATCCCTATAGAGTATTCAATAAGAGAACCAAATGTGTGGAAGTATTTTTATACATAAAATATGATGATACTGATCCACATGAACCTAAGACCCCTCTTCAGAATCTTGATGAAGGTATGTCCAACCTAAACCATAATACCAAAAATAGTGAACATGTTGTTAAGACAACCAGTTCAGGATGTTTTTCAGAACCAGCTTCTGTAGACCCAAACATTTAAATGAATATCAAATTGCTAGCCCTATGTTTTATAGACCAACTAGGACTCTTAATAATCATCCTTTAGAAGCATTAGTAGGAGATTTATATATAGGGACACAAACTAGAGCTTCTCTTAGAAACCATGATTAACACCTAGCTTTTCTTTCACATCTTGAACCAAAAAGTATCAATGATGCTATCAATGATTAATTTTGTGTAACAGATAGTCAATAAGAGTTGAATCATGTTGAACGAAACAATGTTCATAAATTCTTGATAGACCTAAGGACAATTTGACCACAGGCACCAAATGGGACTTTTGGAATAAAGTTGATGATGACAGTAACATATTTAGAAACAAGGCAAAACTAGTTGAACAATGCTATAGTAAAGAAGAAGGAATTGACTCTGATGAGACCTTTTCACCAGTATCTAGACATGATGCTATCATAATTATGCTTTCATATGCAGCACATTTGAATTTAAAACTATATCAATTGGATGTTAAGTGTAAATTAATAAATGGATATATTACTAAGGACATTTTTGATGAAAAACCCCTTGGTTTTACAAAACCTCATTTTCCATATCATATATTTATATTATCAAATTATTTTTATTGTTTAAAGCAAGCGTCACAAGTTTGGTATGACAGATTGAGTACTTTTATTATTTCCAAAGGATTTACAAAAAGAATAGATGATCATACTCTTTTTATAAAATGAATTCCAATGATGTTTTATATGTTAATGTTTATGTAGATGACATATTTTTGGATATTTGAAAAATTATTTTTGTGTTTATTTATCTAAATTGATGAAAAACGAATTTGAAATTAGTTTAATGGGAGAACTCCAATATTTTCTTGGATTTCATGTTTTTCAAAATTACAATAATATTATTTTAAATCAATGTAAATATACTAAGGAGATTCTAAAATGCTTTGGATCGACATCACAAAATGTATTGACACACCCATGAGTACCACTTTTAAGTTGTATCTTGATAAATATGGAAAATCCATTAATCAAACCACTTACAGAGAAATGATTGGAAGTTTAATCTAATTAACTGCTAGTCGTCCTAACATTATGTTTATTGTGTGTATTTTTGTTCGTTACCAAGAAAATCATGAAGAATCTAATTTAAATACTGTAAAGAGAATCGTCAAACACCTAAATAAATCACCCAATCTAGTACAATTTTATCCTAAAGGCCAATCTTTTGAATTAGTTAGTTTTTCTGATGAGGACAATAGTTCCTATAAGTTAGACAAAAAAAGAACATATGGAACATGTCATCTTTTAGGCATGTAACTAGTATCATGGTTTAGTATAAAACAAAATTGGGTTGCATTTTCTACTACAGAAGCAGAATACATAGCTTCTGGAAGTTGTTGTCCAAAAATTTTGTGGATAAAACACACATAACTATATTACAGAAACAAATTTAGACATCTACCTATAAATTGTGACAAACCGAGTTCTATTAACATCTCAATGAATCTTATTTCACATTCTAGGACAAGCATATTGATGTAAGACATCATTGTTTGAAATATCATTATCAAAAAGTTGATATAACTTTGGAATTCATTGGTACATAATATCAAATTTCTAATATATTCACTAATCCATTAAATTTTGAGAGAATAGGCTACATCATACATGAACTAGGCATTATAAATCATTAATAGACACTTTACTATTTATTGTATCAAGTCTTACTATTTTATATTTTATTGTGTTTCACATTACTGTTTCATGATTACGGTTTCTTAGTTACTGTCTCTCATATTTACTGTCTCTCCGTGAAGTTTCATTATTACAGTATCACCGTTAGCATTTTTTATATACTGTCTAACGTTTACTATCTCACCGTAACACGCACTAAAAAGTCAGTTCACAGTCTCACTGTGAAACTCCTTTGATGTCCCACCGTAATGACAACTCACAGTGTCACCATAAAGAATGTTTATTTTTTTAACTCGTATCACGTTAATTAGCCCTTTTCACCATTTTTATCTTCTTATGTTTTTATTTTAGCGACGTTTGGTATTCCTAAATGTTAAAAAAATGTAAATATCTCTCATTTCATATCTAGGTATTTCTTCTACCAATTCTTTTCAATCACTTCTTCATCCATGCAACCCTTCTCTTGGTCAAACCATCAGTGAATGCCAAGAATGAAACGTCCATCATCATTAAAACCTGAAATGTGTAGCTCGAAGAAGAAGAATATTTCAACTAAGATGTCACCCGATGGACCTTTAAATCTGAATCTGGTAAACCGTGTGGTTGTACCTGAGAAAAAAGTTTTCCACCAATGGATTATGACAAGTAATTCTATTGTATTGAAAGTGTTATAACAGCAAGGTTTGTTAGACTCGTTCTCCAAAGAGGATTAACCTATCAATATTAGGTTAGTTTCTCTTTTTTCCAATACGTAGAGTTCTCATTTAATTCTGGGGAGAATTTGTTGTGAGGATCTTGGTAAATGGTCAGAGATGCACTTTCTCTTCAAGGTTATGGGTGTCATGACTTAGGATACATCATGAGGTCATATGTGAGGATTATCAGAGAGGACCTCCACCTTCAACCAAATTCATTGATCTAGAAGATGCCCTGAAAACCCTAAATCTAAGTGGTACCTAGGGGAGAGATATTATGCTGAGTTAAATAGAAAATCAAGGCTTATGTTTATGTTTGTACAAAATCATGTCAGTCCAAGAAAAGATTATTTTTCTCTCTTAAAATATCAAGATTTCTTTTGATTCACTTCATGAAAAATAGACATAATATAAAACGGTGCATGTATATCAATCAATGTATGTGTGAGTTGATCAGGGTAACATCCTAATAAACATCTATGTTTTACTCTCAGAAAATATCATCCATGCTTCCTAAAAAAGGAATGGATAGACCTAATGAGGAAGTGACTATGGAATATGGGTACTACCTCTCAAAATATACTATCAAAAGAATGAAGCTAAACTATAATCCTTGGAAAAGGAATGAGTGGAAGACAATGATAAAATTTATGACAAATTCAAACCAGGGGATTATCCCTCAATACTGAAAGACATATCTGATCCTGGTTTGGAACCAAATGACTGTATTGAGTATCCTGAAGATGAGGAAGAAGAATCTAATGTTCCACATATGTAAGTGGTTATTATTGGGGAAGACATGACTACTTCTCCTCATGTAGTTCTTGAAGAAGTAGTCCCTACCCCAGGGGAAGCTGAAAGTATGGGAAATAAACCTGAAGCTGTAATAGATTCAATTACGATAGAATCTAAAAAACATTTCATGTAAGAGCATATAATGGATGATCCAAAAATAGATGATCCTATGATGGAAGAACTACCGGTTTTTCCAGAGGTAAATCTTGAAGAACTCCCCAAGGAACAATCTGTTCTTGAAATCATACCTTCAACTGATGAACAGATGGAGCTATATTTTCTGCTGTCTAGACAAGAAATGAGTGAGGAACTCAGGGTTGAGTCTATGTATTTTGACCAAGAACCTAGGCCTCTCAGTCCTGTGAAAATGGAAACTATTGATGTGGATAAAACCCCAATACTTGATTCTATTGAAGCCTCATAGCCATCTGAGTTATGTCTTGTAGACACTTAGTATAAATTTCCCAGTTTCTATGATTTGAATAATTCTAAATAGGTTACAGAAACCAAACATGATATCTCCTCCCTATTTCAATTAAAATCACTCTCCAATTTTGCAACTTAGAAAGACGTTGAGATGGTACCAATCCCTACTCATGAACCCTTCTCTGAACTACCATACATTTTAAGTAAGGATGATGTGAAGGAATTTGGTGCTACTCTCTTATCTGGAGTTGAGAAACTATTGAATACCCTTCCACTTCATGTGACCAATTTAAGTGAGAGAGATTCCTGACTATTATTCGAAAACATTATCTGGAAAATATAACCTAATAAGCTTCATGAAATTCATGATATGGGAGTTTAAAATAAGTTGCTCAGTAATGAAGTAAAGGATCATAGAAGTATGGTTGAAGACATGTAACGAGAGCTTCACTCAGGATATGAAACAGTTGCTCCTCCTATAGAACATACTTCTCCTATAACCCCACATGTTGGTGTGTCTCAGCTTCAACCTTATTTAGAGTCCTTAGATGAAAATATCACAGAAAGGAACACACAAATTTTGAAGTAATTGAAAGAGCATGAGGCCAATCTGAATAAAATCACTAATGAGTACAGTGGGTGTCTTCAAAAATTGTTCAATCAACTTAAATATCTTACAACAATTGTCAAAGCATCTGGTCAATCCTATAAACCCTCCTTGGATAGTTATCATCACAGAACAGAAATCAAAGAGGAACTTCATAATGTCTTTAGTTGTTTTAATGCAGCTTCTTTATCTTAAGTGGTCAAAAACAGTGACAGATTTCTTAACCTAGAAGAAATCCACTACAAAATTCAAAATGATTCTCAGCAATGGATTTCCAATAATTTGGATTTCTACTTCAACAATACTTTCTCCAAGATAGACATGACAAACCTTTTTATCTGCCGTGTATAAAATATAAGGATTCATCCTGTGACATAAGTGTTTATAACAATGTACAGAAACTCAAATATATTACTCGATAGTTGGACATGTTTATGGTAAACAAGGAATATTTTGGGAAATCCATGCAATATGGGGGTTTGATTATCACATATTTCATCAAACTCATGAGGCCCTATCTTCATGTCCATAGTACAACCATTTTCTCTCTAGAAGCTGCACCTCTCAGACCTAGTCTCCCTACATTCACCTCTGCTCTAACCTCAAACACCTTGTCATTCGAACAAGCACTCAGTCAGATCTGGCATGGGATTCTTGATCAATAACTGCCTATATCTTCTATTGCTTCTAACTTGGATACCTCATATTTTTATGGTCTCCCTTTTCCATCTTTATCAGCCACCTCGCTCCCTTCTTCTACCTTGACCTCTTCCCCTATGGCTTCCTCTTCTTCTACTAAAGCTAAAAGAAAAGAGAAGGATGGCCCTTGATGGAGGACAGTGATTGCGCTTTTTGATAGGGATGCTATTTTCATTATTTTTGTCCTACAAAATGGTTTTACTGACACTTCTTTGATATTAATGGATTGTGCATATTTTTATCCTCTCTTATTTCATATTTTTGATAATCCCAAAAGGGGGGGAACATTCTACATATTATGTTAGCAAGTTCTTTTTATAGTTTAACCCAATATACTCTTTAATTGTATATGATTTGGGATCAGCAAAAAGGGGGATATTGTTGGAATCCTCATTATCAATCATGTTTTAATGATCAGAAATATTATTTAATCATGTGCTAATGATTCCAAATCTTATTCAACCACGTTAAATTCTATACATTATATCCAATCATGTGTATTAATGTTTAATGCTTTCTCATTCTTTAATAGGAGTCTTTCGTGATCATAATTTCTCTATTTTCAATTTATCTACTTTATAAAATCTTTTATCTACTCTCAAAATATCCCCTTTAAAAAATTCTCAAGTCTAATCAGTTTGACTGTCATCATTATTTATGTTTTCACATAGTTACATTGGAATGTCTAACACACCGTGAGTCTTCCACTGGCTATGTGTTTCTGACACCGTGAAGTAAAACATCATGAAGCATTAAACCGTGAAACATGACACTGTGAAGAAAGTCCTCATGAACTAGTAATGCGTGTAACATGACACCATGAAGAAAGTCACCATGAACAAGACATCATGAATCATGTCACCATGAACAAGACATTTTGATGTAAGACACCATGAACAAGACACAGTGAAGTAGACACAATGACTATGTGACACCTTGACACTCAAACAACATGATCAACCTAGACAACATGTGAAGGAGACATTATTTCCATTTCTTACTGTGACACCATTTCTTTAAATATTTTTTCATTTTCAAATTTATTTCAAACGGTCATATTTTTTTTCTTTTAATGCGACTGCTATTAAATAATGTGGGTTGTTGAAATGTCATGGAAATGTACATCGTACCTGTAAAAGGTAAGCATTATCATTTTCAGACCAAAGGAGAAATAAAAGGAATATTGAGCTACTTCAAAAGTATATATACACCAAAAATACACAGAGTCATACATGGATATATATACATAATGAACAAGTGATACACACATACATTTAGATAAGTACACAAAAATAACATGAAAGAAATTCATGCACATCATGAACAGAAGTTCAAAGAGGAGATTCAAGTGCCACTTGGAATACTCTCACATTCAAGCTAAACACATGTACTAGAAGTGAAGAAACAAAAATACGACACTCTGTTTTCCAGAAAATATCTAGTGAAAGACTCAATTCTTCATATCCTTCAATCCAACGAAGTCCAAAGCTGTATTGACATCACACAAGAGCATTCTAAACTCAGCTCTATATTCTTGCTCGACTGTGATCATCATTTTCTTTACATTACGAGTAGTGTGTTCTTCTGTCTATTTTGACACTCACCATCTCTTGTGCTGAACTAGAAGATTTATAAATCCTCACTCAATCATTCCATAACAATCTTGTATCCCATTAGGGATAGTGGTAGAGGCCATGTGTGTCTGAGATAGACTCTGTACTATTTTTTTTTGTTTTCCCATGTAGAACTGGGGTAGAGGTATGGGGACCTAGACAGTCTATGGACTATTGTAAAAACCCCGATCCAGGGTGTGGATCATAGTTTTTATAAATAAAATTAAGATGACTAAGTGTCTTATTGAGACTAAACCTCTTGTTTAAAACCGATGTTCATTCTTATTTTATGTGGAATGACTTTTTTTTCATTATTATTTACATTGAAATCCAAATATATTTTAATGTAAAATTGATAGTTGAACTAGAAAGTGGTTGTAATTATTATGAACCATTATGTTAGTTTCAAAAGCTAACTTAATATTCAAATTATTTTAACTGAGAAATAATCAATCTTTGAGAAACTAATTGAACATTTACAATCTTTTATAAATTCACTACAGTTCATAGTATTTTAAGAATTTGTGGATTTTAATAAAAATCTTTTAAACAGAAATTTTTTATTAGAACTCAATTCAACCCCTCTTGAGTATTCACTCCGACCAACACTTCTAATATATCTATTTGATATATTTATTAAGATTCATATATATTATATAACATATAGTGTTGATAATACTCTCTATCCCTATGATTAATAATCCATATTAACTATCTATGTTGTTGAATTAATTGGTTGAGATGTTTTTTTCAAATGAGTTGATCAATTTATTATTTTATGGGATAATAAGATCCACTAAAATCGAATGCCTTTATTTCATAATTGTATCAAATCATACATTACATACCTTAGGTCGGTTTTATTATTCAAACTGAATATAGTTTCTATTAAAAATAATATATAATTTAGAATGTATAATTATTAATGTACTATTTCATAATACCAATTTGTTAGGATTTACATTCATGCACAAATCACACATCCTCTAAAATGAGATAAATAAAAATTTCATCCTATTACATGACATTCAGTTAAATGAGGAAAAAATAGGGGTTATAATTTTTAATAATTAAACACATAATTTGAAAAAAAAATAAAGTAACAACTTAATAATGGAATATGTTAATTAGCCTTTGAATATTTAGGTTTTAAAAAATGATAACCATGATTAATTTATGAAAAAACATTATGATTGTATTTTTAATTAATAATGCTTCATAAAGAGATTTTTTTAAAAAAATAGTATCCAACATGAATATAAACCATGGTGTATAGAACAGATTCCCTTTTATGTACTACGATAAGATCGATTCAAATCTGAATGCTCCTTCGTTGGTTATAACTCATAATAATGATATAATACATCCATATACACATATAACATCCAAAAAGAATATATATTCCATGAAAACTACTATAACCACACATTACCAAATTTTAGGTTTGTTTCTGTATGTTTATCCATGGATAATGGGCTATCACAATGGTTTATAGTAATAATTCTTTTATATGACTAAACATTCCTATATCAATAACTAAAAAAATACATGTCATTAATATACATTAATTATTTATTTATTACATTATTACTCACATGATTAATTACAAGAATAACATATGGCCTAGATTCTTTAGAATGTTTGGTAAATAATCTAAAAACATGAAAAATGGTAACATGAACAAGATTTATTACTGGTTGTGATTATATTAATATTTAATTTCTCATTTTAAATTCCAATCAATAAAATTTTGATAAAAAAATCGGTGATCTATAAAGACTATTAAAGGTATAATGAAATTCCACTAAAAAGTAATGACTTATATGTGATTGAATATGAATTACCATGTAAAATATATTGGTGAGAATAATAATGTTGAACATCGAATATTTCTATATAATGATTACAATAAAGAAACATATGGAATGAAATAAATACATAAAATATTACATCATAAGCATAATTCAAGGAAACAATATAGAACATTACAATATAATGACTAATGGATAACCTGTGATTCACCATAAGTTTAAATTTTTGACTTGAAAACATTAACATATAATTTGGATGGATACATAATTTTCGGAAAAACCATCACATTTTTGACATGATCATAAAAATTATTAACACACATATCATATCATATAAGATTGTGTTACATAAAAATCAAACCCATTATTAAGGAGTGTGAGTTACATACAAGTATTTTCCCAATAAATTATTTATTCTCACACTATTTTACTATTTTTGGTTTGAAATTTGGATAAGTATTCACTATAAAAAAGTTCATCATAGAAAATAACATGATACATTATATAGAATAACAAGAATATATAAAGTTTATGAATGGTATAAATGATATTGAATATGGTATTTAATTAATTTATTACCATAAGGGTATTTAAAGGTATGTTTCAAAACATATTAAAACATTAATGATTCCAAATCAAAATGAATAAAATAAAATTGGTTATCATTGAAGAGGATGGGAGGATCACATTATTTAATATGGTTTCTTCTAAATGTTCTAGAGAATCCTATTAAGAACATGGGAATAATTTGAATGATCAGGAGAATAAAATATAGTGAGTCAATTCATTATCAATATTTTTTAGTGTAGAAGAGTTGGGGAATGGGGGGGTATTTATAGAAAAAGAGGGGTGCATACATTTTAATTTATCGACATAGGTTTTGGGAACTAAATGAAAAAACATTCAAAGTCTCAATCACACCCTTGGGTTTTGACCACGATTTCTAACATATATAATGGATTACAATATTTTATAAAGTAAATTATCAATCTCTTTAAATTAATACCACATGTGATGTAGAAGAGATTCATTCTCACCAATAATCGATTTTAAATCCTTATAATAAAATATATGATTATAGTGAGTTATTAATGTATTATATTGTTAATAAGATAACATAAATATTTTAATTTATTGGGGAAAATATATTTTTTCTATGATACTCTTTATTATATATTATATAAAATTGTTCCATTTTTGTAATGTCATAATAAAGATCATATATTTAGAATGTTTTTAATTTTAGCATATTAATCCAAATTCCCCAAAAAATTGACAATCAACCATGAGATAATTTGTACATGCTAACATGAAAAAAAAATATTTATATAATAAAAAAATTTCCCTTTATATTATAATTGACAATAAAAAATCATTATTTTCCAAAATATATTATTCATTATGATACTAAAAACCATTCGAACCATATATAAATTATATTACACAAAATAAAATTAAATTGGCATTTGATTTAAAAAAATATACAAAATATTATAAAAAATGAATTGAAATGATACGTAAATTAGTTATTTTATATATTTAGTAAAAACTAAATTTTGATTTCATATAATCAAAATACAATTTTTTAATCACAATCATGTTATAATCATTTATAATTTAATAATAAAATTGGTATATATATATATATATATATTATTTTATTAATATGAAATTTCATAATTCATTTCATTATGGTCTAAAATTATGACCCCTTATTACACCAGCAAATACTCTATGATTACGTTGAGTGATGGGGGGTGTTAATGTGGTGGTATGAAGAATAGGGTTTTAGTCGTGAACTCGATAATCCTGAAACTGTATCATAAAATTTTTCCCTCATGATTTAGTGGACCAATATTAAATTGGCCTTCTTAGTTTGAAAAACCATGTTATAACATATCCCTCATATTATCTGATAAATTGTATTCATAATGTTCAATGATATGGGTTATGGATATCATTTCATCCATCAGTTTCCTTTATACAATATCATTACACTTAATATATACAAATCTTAACTATAATTCTACATTTTCTATAATATCTTTGGGAAATATGACTAATGGTACTCTATATATGATAATTTATATATAATAACATTATAAAAACAATCAATGCAGTGTATACATTTTCTATAACTATATTATATTATAATGAAATTATTATTTTTAGAATGATCTTTTATTTATAAAACCCTTTATCATTCCGATAATGATGATTGAAAATTTCAAAAATACTAATTCATTTACCCTAATAGATCGCAATGGTCATCCATGTTGTTCCAATAGTCTACAGGCCGTGCAGAAAAATGAAAAATATCAATACTTAAATTTAAAACAACACAATTTCAATACATGAATTGAAGATATATCATTATCTTATTACTCTCATATGTTGATATATTACAACATATAATGTTACCAAAATTACATAACATTATCAGTTTCATTTAATTTCATAATTTCAGGGGGAATAGGATTTAACTATATAAATGTTGTATAGAAAATTTTGGAATGATATAACATTTATATCTTTAGGAATTTTCTTAATTATTATCATTTCAATATAAATTCTGTTTTTTTATTATTAACATTATGAGGAAAAAATTTCAATATTTTTTAAAATAAATTAATGGAATTTTATTTGAATATTCATATTCTCACATGATGGATATTATTATTTTATAAATCTTTTATCATTATTACATTTCATATTCACATTGATAGTTATCTTACTATATGAGGAATTATAAATAAAATGAATTATTAATTACATATGGATATTTAATAGTTCTTATTTTTTATTAAATTAGTCAGTTATTCAACATGTGGAATGTCTTGGACCAGTATGAAATGGGTGGCTCCTCGTTATAGATAGCCCTTTGATGCATCTATAGTCTCTTGTGATGTTGTAGTGAGGAAAAATATATGGGTTTTTATACAATAAGAAAATATGAATTATGAAACGAATTAATATTAATGGTTCAATGTACCAATAAAACATTTTGTAAAATAATTAAGCATCTCCATCATTTTTCTTCATTTATTATTTATCAATTAAATTTTCTATCGAGATATATATTAATGAAATTAAATTTTAGGTAATTGATTAAATGGAAGGTGTTTTAATTTTCATACCTCAACATGTTGATATAGACACATATAGTTTTTTCAATGGAATGTGTTGTTAGTGTTTTACCTTTCCATGATTATTTATTCTTATTGATTCAATATTTCTTCAACTTTCCTGACATTAATGGTTATTCAACCCCAACCTAATTATATATCAATTCCATAGGTTATAAAGTATAATCCTTTGAATAATATTTCAATGATGTTGTATATTTCCTTTTAATTTGTAGCATGTTTTATTTTCTTATATCTCAATGTAGTATATGTATCTTGTATGTAATATATATTTTTAATACTGGTAAACTAATTGTTCTTTTTCAATTTTATTCTAAGTAATCTTTCCAATTTTTCAAAATAATGCATTTTCTTTGTGCATCAACGGACGGGGAATTAATGTTTGTATAAATAGAAATTTATCATAAAACATTAGAACTAGATATAGAAAACATAGATTGAGGTACAAAACCATAACATATAAATGTAGGAAAAGTATATAATAAAATCCTATAATTTTATTAATGTATATATTATTTGGGTATTCATTGAATTACATCCCTATCTGGATACTAAAAATGGTTGTGGTTTTGGAAGAAATGTACCTAGGAGTAAATCATTAGATAAGGTGTGTCATGATTGACTCGTTGTAACATGGTACCGGATAATAGTCATTATTACATACATGTTTTGGCACTCAAGATTGATACTCAATGGATAGTCCACATTTTTTATACATAACATTATGAAGGTCAAAAAAATAAATATATCATCAAATATACAATTAATGTTATTATTAGATTTTTAATGGAAAAACTTTCAATTTATGATTATTTATTCACTAGTTAATGGATTTTACATTATTTTACATAATGCTATTATCTAATATAGTATATTACATTTTTAAAAATTTCCCCTAAATGTAGAATGGTTTTAATAATCATAAAAAATGTAGATTTTTTCCTTCCAAGGAAACAAATATTAGTGGTATTGGAATAGATAAGTTTATGGAAATATTAGGATTGAATAATAAATTAATGTCACACTAACTATCATGAATAAATATCATGATCCAAAACATGATTATATGATTTTGGATATCTTTATGTCATTGGGAACCCTATTATTTATTTGATATACTTATCCAACGAATATTAAGAAAAGATTTTTGTCATTGGATAAGATATTCATGGAATGGGACTGTGTTGAAAATGATAATGTTACACTTGAATTGTACTCTCTAAATGGTGATGTTGATTAATGTTTGTTATTGATCAAGAATACTAGAATGTAAGAAAAAATTTAACTCATGGAATGGAATCATTAAAAAATACATTATTCGATAATTATTTCCCTACCACGAAACAAACTGTTATGAAGAGAATGCTCCATAGTTTAATGAAAAGTTAGGAAGACTATTTTACAGTTAATGAATCTAAATTTACAAGGATATTAATGTATTCTAGAGATTATATCTACAATGGGATTGAAACATTGGAAACATTATCACATTTCACAATCCAAATCACCAAAGGGAAATGGTTTATAATAATTTATCATCATACAAAGAGATAGATTTATATTATATTAGGGAAGAGAAATAACTCAAAAAGACTTATGTCATAAAATACCATCACATTAAAATGATAATGGAAAATAATAATAATATGAAAATAGAATGAAAGACTTTAATAAATGTGATTACTGGGGAAAGAATCACCCATGAAAATTCCTAAATTAATTCGGAGTTTCTTATTGGTGTAATGATAATGGTCACGATGCTAAATAATTCAAATGAATAAATGAATAGACTAACATTTAGTGTTACAACTAAAAGGAGACGAGCCACTATAAGAATCAAAATCTCTCATGTTAATGTAATTTAATTCAAAAGATTCTATATGATAATTGTAAAGTTACGCTACATCCACAGATGAATATGAATGATAAGTATGTTTAGTAAAGAATTTTTTAATTTGAATATTTTGTTAGTTATTTACTAGTTAAACTAATTATGGAATATATATAGATTTTACTATAGTACATATTCATTTAGAATTTAATATCATATGTAAAATGTTACAAAATTTATTTATTTTGTAGAATGTTATAGTTATTGTAAATACTCAATTAAGAGTAATATAAGTCATTATATATTCCTAATTTTGAGGAAATGTGGATTTGATAAAGAAATTATTGATTTGGATATATAATGACTACCTTGTAAATGATTAATATTATTTGAGAAAATAGTTCATGCTATGATGGATGGAGTTTACAACAATTTTTTATTTAATAAATATATCGAATAACATAAGTTTTACTCTTGGAAAAATTAATATTTCATTTTCAAAAAATATTATTTATTTTTTTATTATTGACATATTTGAAGAGATTATATGATGAATGTGTTCAGACATTCGGTATGTGATGATTAAAGAGACACTTCATGTGGATATATGGATTATGAGAACTTCATTTATGAAATTCATTGACCATCCTTCTAATGTGTTGGATACTAACATTTTTTAAAACATAACCATTAATGAAATTGTATATTTTAATCACTGTAAAATGTTTTAGAGATTGATATATTATATAATGAATCATTTTCTAGTAGATGAAGTATAAATAGTTCATGGCATGTCCAAATTATATGATTATACTTATATTAGTGTGATATGTATATATATTTATATATACTCTTAAAGAGTGAAATAATTCACCAAAACATGGAAAATAGAGATTGAAACCAAAAATATTCTTCAAGTAGATCCATTTTTGATGAATCAAATGGTCCTAAAGATCATTGTGAATTTATTTTATTATGATTTTAACATTATTATAACTCTTCTGTCTATCACTCTCCCTCAAAACTACATTGTTAGATATATCGTCTATATCCAAATTTTTATTTGCCTCATATATTATCCTATTATGGAACCTAATTATGTGAACATTAAAATTTCTATTATGTCTCATTAAGAATATTCATTATTAAACCTTGTTATGATGTGGGATTTTCATTTATATTTTTCATTCAAATATTAGTTCCTTGATTCTTATGATTTAGTATAAATTGTAAAGACACAATTTAATAATGTTTGGGGGAATGTAACACACCTAAATTCTATAGTAAAAAAATTGTGTTTGCAAGCATGTGTGGTAGGCATCACCAAACTGATAATGGATTATAATACCCTTATATATTATTATATATTAAATATTTTAAACAATTTAAATATATGATATATATTGAATTTAATTTCATATTTATTTAGCATAGTTCACTCAAAACAATGACTTTCTTTAAATGGATTTCATTACATGAAATACTGAGTATTACCTAATAAATCTATATTAATATCATATTATTTTATATAATAAGTTATAACATAGAAATTAAATTAGTAGTTATAAAAAATGGTTAACAAAATTATCATAATATATGTTTTTAAAAAATAAAATTCATTAATTCATTATAAATAAATTATAAATTAAAATGAAAACAAATTAAACATAAAGGAAAATATTATTAATAGAAATCATAGCCAGAGGCATGATATCTGGCCATTTATTAAAATAAAAGAAAAAACTCAGAAACAAGCATCACAAACCCAATAAAACTATTACATATCCTCAACATCACACCCATCACCACCTCGGTGAAAGAGAGATTCTTCCACAATCACTGATTCCCACTCCGAGCATTCATAGTGCTTCAGAACATTAGCGTACATCGTTCTTAGGTTTAACCATTCCAGAGAGATAAATTCATAAGAAGATTGCATATTCCTGAGAGTATCTCTTGTAGACATTTGATTTGGAAAGTGGGAGTAGTCCTTCCTAATCATTCATCATGGAGAAGAAATAATATTTTCCTCGGTCACTGATAGCATCTTATCCCCCCATGGACAATGTCATTGTATGAAGGCTTGTCACCATAATTTTCTTTATCACTGTCATCAAGATCCCCCCATTTTCCATGAATCTAAATCTCTTGATACTTCTATAACCTATCCCACTGAAACTGACGATTCGAGTCAATCATTGACAAAAAATGGGGGTACTCCACCACTTCCTGATCAACATTTATCCCATGTTTACATGCTAAAACATCCTCATGTGCTTCATTTTTCATGTTGTCAACATCATGAATTGGAGACAACTCATCCAGAGTCACATTTCCTAACCCTTAGAATTGGTTACATGTGGGAACATTTATCAACACATGGCTATCAGCAATACCCTGACCCCTGCATTTATCACCAAAGGACTCTGAGGATCCCACAATTATATTAGCTTCAGCAAAACCTAGCTTCTTCACTGCAGGGGACTACCTGTGATCCTTACTTACAGCCAATGAAAACCCCTACATTCCTTCACCCACACCCCCACTACCGCTCCACCTACTCTGAATATCCACACCAGCATCAGTCCGGCAGATACCAACTGATGTAAGAGCATCCTTCTCCTACAGAGCAGAGGCCTCTGGCTCCTGCTGAGGATCAAAAATCATCTACTCTCCTGAAGGGCTTGCCACACCACCACCAGTAGCACCCACGAGAACAATTTCATTTGGATTATTCCCCATCTTCAAGTCCTATCTATTCCAATTTAACACAACAGACACAAAGGGATTTGAAGGTTCCCCTGTAGATTTGTCAGTAGACATTGTATCCCGAAGACCTAAAGTAGTATTCGTGCCAGTGTCATCCACAGTGTACCGCTTGTGCTATGTACTCATATTCGAACCTGGTGGCCTCCTGCTCTTGATTCCAGTATGATAACTCAATCATGAGTGTCCCTAGATTTTGCAACATGAGCAGTAATCCAACCAGGATTCATAAATAACAGCTTTCTTCCATCTTAATTCCTCTACAACTGAGATACAAACCCATTCCACCAGAGGTTGAGAAATTCCCACCTCAACACATCATCACAGATAGATCAGATGACTCAAAGTAGATGTACGAACCTCAGAACATAAGTTGAAACCAACCATTTTCCCAAGCATAGGAATAATCGGAAGATTTTGAAAGGGTAAGGGGAGATGGGGAAAACTTGCCCAGATTTGAAGGTAAGTAGGATCACGGTTCATATATAAGTCAATCGTCCACCGAAAAGGAAAAATTTTCACCCATTGCATCATCAGGGAGTGCTTGACCATGCACTAACTAGATCCTCTTCAGAAGAAAATAAGATCATGAAATGAAGATTATCAAGAAGACTAACAACTGTGCAATCATTCAAGTCCCATTTACCAAAGACAAACTGATCAAAATAATCCACTAAAGGCATTCATGAGTTGAATCGAGCCACTAGGGTCAGGCCTAGTTACCTCGTCTCTTCAAAGAACTCTGATACTAAGATCAGAAGATGAGGATTTCCAATATGAATATAAGGTTCCTTCAGATTTAGTACAATCGATGGAAATTCTGAATGATAATTCAGGGTAGTAAAAGGAACAATAATGGTTTGGGGCTTTAGAGGTGGATGAGCCAAATAATCCTCCTCCCTCCTGTTGTCTCCTAGACGGGGGGTAAGCATCATTCAGCATGCTCTAGGGTTCTTCCATCGTGAGTTCCGAGCAGAGATGAGCGACCCTTACATTCCCTAGGAAAATATTATTAATTATATGTTCACAATTTTATTTTATCATAATAAAATAATTAATATTTTTTGCGGCAAAAATTTAATATATATATTTATATATAATATTAAATAAAATATTTTTGACATTTGTCAGATAGATTTTATAATCATATGATAAAAATAAACCCAATATTATACAAAAAATATTGTCTTAATATTAAAGAACATTACCGCTTTATGATAGACTACCTATTTTGAATCAAAATCATACTATTTTATAAATTTAATATGTCAAATAAACATAATACCATTAATAGAAACATTAGAATTATATGGTAAATTTTTTGTATTTTCTATGATGCTTTATTTTTAGGTAGTTTTTCAAAATATTTAATTTTAATAAAAAACAATTTTTCATCAAATATATTTATTTAGATAAATTACATTTTAAATTTATATAGATCAAATATGTATTTATTAATATAATTGAGTTCATTGGAATCAATTTCATTAAGATATTTTATATAAAAACATACCAAACATTTGAATGTTTTTAATTTTAAATCCTTCATTGTCATCCCATCTGTGGGATTAAATTTATATTAATTTCTGTAACTTCTATAATTAAAACATTGAAAAAAGGATTCCATATTTGAAATATTCATAATTTTTAATGTCTATAAATTTAAACATAGTAATTTTTACCAAAAATATTCCTAAATGTAATTAAAATTAATTACATTTTTTATAGAACATGTTTTCTTAAAAGGTAATTATACCTTAATCATAAGGGTGTAAAGGTCCTAGAAACTATTCCAATAGAAAATTCATATCCATAGTGTGTCCCTATATTCCAATGTATTGATATTTTACCTTTTTGGGAGACACATTACATGGGAAAAACATTTTTGGAATTCCCTTTCCAAAAATCTACAAGACTACATCTCCTCTAGTATAAGATGGCCCACTCTCCTCCCATATCCTCAAACCTCTAATGAAATTTTGGATTAATGAAAATCCAATAGTATTGATCATAAAAATACATCCCATAATATTATAAGCCTCTCCTTGATGAGAAATAAATCCAAAGAACACCTTGGATTTAATCCAATTGAAGGTACCTGATTAAGAGGTATCATCTTTTCATAATCTTTTTATATTTCCATTAGGCACAATAAACTCATCATATTTCATGATTATATAAAATAAAGATATCATAAATTTACTATGAATTCTTTATAATTTTATTTATACTTATACTCACACACACATCAATCTAATGTATAATAAACATTTTATTTGTTTATACAATGAATTATCATGTCATGAAACATTAATTCGTCATTTTCTATTACCAACACAAATCATCTTGATTAAGATGATCATGGTTTTTATATATGATATATATTACATTTATTATGTTATTATTTGTCATTAAGACTTTTATAACACAAAACGTTATACTTTTCAATTTTTTTCAATACCATAACATCATTTGGGGATGGGTGGACTTCCACCTTCTGAAAGCATTGTGATTCCTACAAACTATACATAATATGGATTAATGATGACATTAATAAAAATATGTAATATATATTTCATTGATATGATTCATAAATTAAAATACATATTTAACATTTTTTTCATTTTTATAATATTTCAAATAAATGGATATACCATACATGTGTACATACCACCCACCATCTCAATGAACAGTTCACTTCATTTCTTTCCTCCAAATATTATTGATTTTTATAAATATTCATGTATAGAATATATATGATAATTAACTCATTATATATATTATTTAAATGGTGAAATCATGATCTATATATTTGGTACAATAAGTAACATGTCAAAACATACTTGATAATACTAGGCAATTAACACATGAAATATTGAAATTGATAAAAGATTGTTAAAACATGGGTCAATTGATATTATAAGAAGATGAAATATAGCACTATAAATATAATTAGTATTATTTTATATATTTTTAACATATTTTAAACAAATATAAATCAATATAAAATCAAAAAAACAAAAATTACGCTTACGGTAAGGAATTTCATCTCAATATACTTTACATTAAGGATTATTTTTTGTTATAAAGAAATTATTATAAATATGGTGTATATACCATCTTTTGACATGAAATACCAGGAATATTATTGTCATTATTATTATATAAAATGTTTCACTAAATTCCATCCTTTTTTTTGAGATTATGTTTTAATTGTTTCAATGTGGTATGAGACACTATGGAATGTTTAGAGATTATTCACCTCAATAATGTTCTTAATGATTATATTTGAAATATCACTTCCTTTATTGATTTATGACATTATCATGAAAAAATAAATTTATTCTATTCCTTTTTCAATGTAAATTTAATTTAATAGAAGTATTATAACACAATTAATATTAGTATTTCACAAACTATATATCAATTTAATACATGATGTTCACTTTGAAAATTTTCTGATTAACTAGGGAATTTTTTATAAAACCATATTCCTTATTCAATAAAAATACTTGATAAATAATTCTTTTATTACATGAATATATTATTCGATATAATGAATTATTTGTATAGGTACAACATGGGTGTGTCCAGGTGATGGAGAGACCCTCGATTCATTAGTTGGGATGAAATAGTTTTCCAAATTTTGATTCATTTTTACGAGATATGCTAAAATGTATTCTGAATAGTCTTGAGAAAGATGGATCAACATACAATGGAATAATACCATCAAAATAATTTTCTTTTACATTATTTTAATTCATTTATTATTAATCCATTCTATTTTTCATAGACATATGTTTCTGACAATTTCGCCGGGGTGCACGCACGTCCGTCCGCGGAAGAGGAGGACGCGCGACGCTTGTTTCCCGTATTCCCGCTTTCCAAAGGCAGGCGGAATTCGCTCCTTATTCCGGGACGTCTGCTCCATGATCGAAACGGGATGATGGGATGTCTGTTCTTCCTCCTGTGGATTCCTCCTCAGAACTCGTCACCTAGTCCGGGTCTCCCTCATAGATTTAATACGTAGTTCTTGAAACTCGTCATAGTGCCATGTTTCCATGGACCCCGGTTAATTACACGGATTTTTTCGGGACATTCCAAAGGGTCCGGTTAGGGCAGCAACCTTCAGTCGGGGGAGTAGTCACGTTGAGGCATCGGTAGCGTGTCTGGATCCTGGGGAACCCGGCATGTCTGTATGTTATCCCTGGTCACAGGGATTCTTGAGGGCTTGGAAGCCCAAGGCATCACACATCGAACGCAGGGAATTATATGCCATAGACACATATCTGAGGTTTTTCTCAGCTTCCCGTGTTTAACACTGAGTATGCCGTGAGTTTAATGTCTAGCGGAGACGGATCAACCCGATCAGAGAATTAACTAGGATAGATCAGATTGGGGGATTTCCCTTGAAGGGATGCCGATGTCGGGGCCATCCCATGTTCTCACCGAGATATGACGGTCCGGGTGAGAATCAGGATGGGCGGTAGATGGATGAATGGAGTGGAGGGTGAGCGAAATGGGACCATCTCAAGGGCAACTGTGAAGTTGGGCTTGAGCCTTGAGGAGGCTTCCTACGTATCCACGTTGCTGGGAATCAAAGTCCGCGTAGTTCGGGATGGTGTCGGTAAACTGACGTGAATGTGGACCTTGGCCTGATGAATGTCGTCAGCGAACCAACGTAAAGGTGGACGATGGTCCGATGGACATCTTCAGCGTACTGACGTAAATGTGGAGCTTGGTATGATGGGTATCGTCAGCGTACTAACGCGAATGTAGACCCGTGGGTCCACTGGTGGTGGGCTTGAACCTTGGGAAGGTTTCCTACGTACCATGCCTTAACATGGATCAAATTCCTCGTAGTTCAATGGATTGATGGAATACAGTTTAATGTCATGCGGGACGGGAGTGAACCCTGACGTGAATAAATGACGGGCATTGGGTGTCGGTGAACCGACGTAAATGAGGGACCTTGGTCCAAATGGTAATTGGGCTTGAAAATGAGGGGCCTGGCACACCGACTAGGAGACGGTTTGGGCCAATTATTATTGGGCTTGAACCTCAGGGAGGCTTCCTACGTACCATGCCTTGACACGGATCAAAGTCCTCATAGTTCGGATTGGGGAATACAGTTTAACGTCATGCGGGACGGGGGTGAACTGTCGTGAATGAGGTCAGAACGACTGGATGGTGGGTTTGAACCTCCAGAGGCTTCCTACGTACCATGCCTTGACATGGATCAATGACCTCGTAGTTCGGGTTGGTCACAACGGCTTGCCGTCGGACTGGAATTGCAGTTTAACGTCGTGCTAGATGTAGGTAGAACTCGACTTGAATTGGATGATGGGTGGGCTTGATCCTCGTGGAGGCTTCCTACGTACCATGCCTTGACATTGATCAAAGACCTCGTAGTTCAAATGGGGCTTTGTCGGCGAACCGACGTGAAAGTGGACCTTGGTCCAATGAGTGGTGGGCTTGAACCTCGAGGAGGATTCCTACGTACCATGCCTTGACATGGATCAAAGACCTCGTAGTTCAGGTAGGAATGGGTGTGTAGTTTAATGTCATGCAGGTCAAAGGGAGGGGCATACAGTTTAATGTCATGCTGGACGAGGGCGAAACTCGACGTGAATGAAAGACCGAGCAATGTGGCTTGAACCTCATGGAGGCTTCCTATGTACCATGCCTTTACATGGATCAAAGTCCTTGTAGTTCTCGGAAGGGTTGGTGGTCAGGGTCGGTGCCCACTCTAAGCCCACGTGAGTCATGCTTGGTGTGAGAAACAATAGGTTGCAAGGACCTGACGATCACGTCGCGGAGGATGCGTCCGTGAGAAGTGAAGAGGGGCTTACTCGTTAGGCGGCCCATGGTGCTGGGACTTACTCTAGGATGGAGGCCCGAATGGAGGGGTGTCTCATTCCCTATCACTCCCTCCACTGACCATGGTAGTGGGGATGTATGGAGATGCAGAGGTGCAACCATCCGTTGGGGAACTAGGGTCACCCTTCTCCTAAGAACATACGCCGCTCCAATAAGGAGGATATCATCCCTTGTGGACGAGTGATTCCATTCCTATGGAGACGAGTGGCGTAAAAAATGTTCGATCTGGGGGGACCCTTCATGAGAGGACCGAGGTCGGGGTTGTGGAACGAACCATCAAGGGGTCCATGTTAGCGTGGCTATGCGAAGAAGCAATAGCCGTTAGCATGCCTATGCGAAGAAGCATTAGGCGAAGCAACACTACGGGTGGTATTGTCCATGGGACTTTGAAATCACATCGTGCAAACCTGGAGGGTCACACGGGAAGGGGAATATCTAAGAAAAGGAGTGTGATTCGCGAAGTGGAGTGCCTTGGCCATGTCATGGGGCATAGGTGTGAGTGGAAGGTTCTTCACGAAGTGGAACAGTGTTCGCGGAGCACTACCTCGCGAAGAAGTGTTGCCTCGCGAAGCAGGGTCCTGCGAAGCAGTTTGATTCGCGATGTGTAGCGATCTTGCCTTAGCATAGGGATAACTAGTTCAGCGTGGGTGTTTTGTGAAGCATAAGCACTCCACGGCTGCCCGGGTTCCCTTGGGAATCCCCTTCCTTCGCGAATGCCCTTGAGCTTTGCGAAGGGAATCCCTCTCGGAAGAGGGGCTCAAAACGAGACAAAGCTGAGGCGTCTCGCGAAGTAGAAGTACCTCGCGGAGATCATGATTCCCGGGGCAATGAGTGCTTCGCGATTCGGGAGAGGAGAAGCCGAAAGGTCGGATTGTCTGTCCTCGGGACTCAGGGTGAGTCCAGTATTTATTGGCAAGGAGCACCGCGAAGCAGAACTCGCATGCCGCCTCGGGTGCTTCGCAGCGCGCTCACGAACGTCAACAGCGTCCGCGGAGCATTACCACATCAAGAGGTTCGCGGCGGGCTCGTGAACGTCAAATGCGTTCACTGAGAGTTACCGCCTGTGGAGCTTCGCGGCGGTCTCGTGAATGTCAAATGTGTTCGCGGAGAGTTACCACCTATGGAGCTTCGTGAGGCCGCGAGAATCGGGGCACTTAGCGTCGGGGCTTCGCGTCGGCGCTTCGCGTCGGGGCTTTGCGAGGCAGCGTGCCAGCCTTTTTCGTGCCTTCCTTTCGTGCCATATTATTTTGGCGCCAACAAATGCCCCCCCTCAGACTTGGAACCGCGGAGTGTGACGGGTCGAAATATGAGGGAAAATCACCAAAATTTTCGGTGGTTCGCGATGCAGCCACGCGAAGGGGGCCCGCGGTGCTGACCGGGGCCACAGATCCGGACGCGCCGCGATGCCCCACGCGGGTGAGGGGCGCCACGATTCTCCGAGGTCGCCACCTATAAATAGGGGGCGACCTCTTTTGTCTTCACGTGACTTCCTTGTCTTTTTGTGCTCTCGACTTCGCGAAGCTCCGCGTACTCCGCGACAGCCCTCCGCGAATCGAGCTTCGTGGCGAACAGCGGGTCTTCGACTTCGTGTCCCCGTCAAGCGAAATTCTGCTTGTCGCCCTCGTCCAGAATTCGCGGCTTCGTCTCGCGACCAATCTTTGTGATCTAGCTTCACGATTCTGCTTCGTAGTCAAGCTTTGCGATCCAGCTGAAAAAACTTCTTTTTTGAGGGCCAGAGTCAAAATGGCCCATCAAGAGGCTGTATTGTGGGTGCTTGCAGATGCTGCCCGTCGGGATGAGATGGCCGACCGTCTGGACATTGGGAAAATGGTCCGAATCCATTCGAACCACACTTCTTTGACAGATCTGCTATCGGAGGGTCAGAAGGATTATCTGCAGTGCAAGAAACTGCCATTGTACGGCTTCGGGCTGAGGGATGACGTCTTTATCCCTAAGGCAAGTAGGGACGAACCAGCTTGCTGGTTCAGGAGCATACCATGCCAGCACCAATGGTTCAGGGTGGCCGATGGTCATGCACAAGAGAACATCACACCCGTCACCGATGACTGTCTCTACAACCATTTGAAAACCATTGACTAGAAGCCATTGCAGCCGGAGACGTCCCCTCCTCTCTACCGTACCATGCTGAAGGCGGCTTTGCAGGATTCGAAGAAGGGATGGTCCGATGAGTGGGACCTGCGCCAGGGCGGCCAATTTACTGATGACTGGGCCTGGGCCTACTTGGTAGGCGCCTCATGCAAGGAGTTTGGGGCCGAGATGAGGAGAGTGGGGTTGTATGAGGCGTCATGGGCCTCCCAATTCCACATTTACCAACCCAAGCAACTGATGCCGGAATTACTGAGCAGATGGTCGTCTAGGACCAATACCTTTCACCTGCATCACAGGGAGGCGGGCATCAGCCCGTGGGGTGTCCACCTGATTTATGGGGTCCCAATCTTGGGGGCCATGTATGACGAGTTCCTCCCCGTCATCAGCGCGTGGGAGGAAACGGAGAAAATTCCGCGACTGGCGTCGGCGCTGAAGGCACTTGTCCCGGGGGAGGACAAGGAGGCAGTGAGGGATATCCACTTTAGGAGATGTTTCAAATGCTTCATGAATTTCCCAGATAATCGAGAGTTCCCTCTGAGGCGTCGAACTTGTCTGATGGCGGCCCAACGGGGCAAGGGGAACTCGTATTGGCGAGTCTTGGAGGACAGCCAATGGAAGACTTGGGGTTTCCGTGTCATCACTGAAAAACAGCCGATAGTATGGCTGGCCGCGTTCATCACGGTTCTCATCTATGGTTGGATCCTACTGGTGAGGGATACAGGCATGGGGGTGTGGCCCAGCTCGTTTATCATGGCATCGATGTTGGCCATGGGGTAGCGGATCAATCTGGGGATTCTGATGCTCACCAAACTGTACAGAATGCTGTGGTATATTAGCGAGGGAAATAAGCCTCCAAGGATATGCGGGACCTTCCACCTCCTTTATTGGTGGATCACATCGCATATCAGGGGGATTTACGAGTATCCAAACCCCATTTCGCTGCCAGGATCGAACTTCCCCCCCACCATCCTGAACGCGGTCGGGAGCATCCCATTAAAACTGGTCATTCCGATGGTGCTGAATCGGGTGTAGAGGGTGGATGAGTGCAACTTCCACCCCTTCCCATTTCCGACGGGGATACTTACTGATGACGGGCAGGGAATGGAAGAACATCGGGCTTACTTCCTGGCCTTCGGAGGTGGAGTTTTGGTGGCACGGATAGATCGTGAGCCACTCTGCGAACCGTACACCCCGCATTGGTTTGCGAGGAAGTTCCGGTGCCTCCAGCGGCTGACCCCGCAGGTCTACTGGGAGGTGCGTTACGAGGAGCACCCATGTGTGATGAGGCAGATGTGGCTCATGTTCACATTGGAAGATGGGAAGATGCAGAATGCATTGCCTCCATCCACCGCCGCTTTCGGATTGGTGAAGGAGTATGCCATCAGTTGGGAGGCTGCTTACCCAGGGGAGATGCTGAAGCAACGAACTATCCGGGTTGGTGACGGTGGGCCTCCCCTATCCCGAGGTCGGGGTCGTAGGGCAGCTTGGGCCGCTCGCAGTAGTGGGGCTTCCATGGCGGCGAGACCCGCACCGGTCGAGGGTATGGCAGCAGCGGTGGATCCGGTGATTCCGGAAGAGCATGACCATCCGGAGGGGCGGCCACCGAGGGGATTTCGTAGCATATCCACTCAGGCTCCGGGGAAGCTTCTGCGTCATATCGACATGGTAGAGGATGTTGTCTTCTTGGACGCTTGGGACATTTGGGATGTCAACCGGCAATTCCTCTGCCCACCCGAGATATGGGCCCACCTGAATCACCTCAGGATGGAATTACCAGGCATAGGCCGAGTTCGGGCTACATTCATGGCATCTCCGGTGGAGGCAGAACAGTACCTGGACGAGCTGGAGGATTACGTCCACTCTAGTGGTGTCCCTCGCCTAATGAAAGACCGAGTGAGGGTACTGTTAAATCAGACAGTCCCCCCATAGTTATCAGATTCCGATATGAGGGAGCGCTTCCCCTTGCCGGAAGAATCAGAGGACTCCCCTCGGGAGGATGAGGCTGGAGGAGGGAGCCCGTTGGAGGAGGGCGAGGTCGGAGACCAAGGCTTAGAATCCGATGATTTCGCGGAGGCTCTAGAGGTAGCATTCCAAACTTCTTTCCCTACGATCTGTTCTTGGGTCACTATGGAATTCTCACTGATGTTTGAGCCATGCAGGAGGAACTTGTTCTCAGGCCTCATTCTCACTCCTTGGCAGGTGATGATGCGGGACCTTCAGAACCCGCGCCTATGGCTGCGTCCAGTTCCGCATCTGGTGGGACCAGGGTGCCCGAGGTGGATCCTCTGGAATCTCCAGACCTTCCAACAGTATAAGGAGGGCCTCGTCTCGGGGTCCCATCAGTACCAGCTCAAGAGCAGCGCCAGGAGGTCGATCTCTGTAAGTCTCCTCTACCGGTTTCATCGTCGTCACATGTAGACCATACCCGCCAACTAACATTTATGTCCCTCTCTGTCGTACAGTTCTCCGACTGGCATGGGCTGCTGCGGCTAGACTGATCGGGATGTCTGGTGGAGCCCCTCCTAGGGGCATACCGGTGGTGGTGGCGATAGTCCCCCCATGTCCTCAAGCTGTGATTCACATCGCCATTGGCGGGACCACCAGCAGGGCCGTTCCCGAAGTCATTGAGGTGGACTCCGAGGAAGAGGATCAACCGGTCGGTCCCACTTTTGTCATGCCTACTTCGGTGCCAGGTGTCGTACTGGATTCAACACCAGATGTTGATCCTGCCAAGGATTTTATTGTGGGCGTATCCCGCGTACGATCCTGCCAATCGCGCAGACTGGGACGAAACGACCTCCGACGAGGAAGACAGCTGCATAGTCCGCCGCCGGTCGTGGAAGCTTATCATGCGCTTTATCAAGGACACTCCCCAAGTGCAATGGCTGGCCAAAATGGATAGGCTCTTCTCTCGGGTGCGCAAAATGTGTGCTGGGGGGTGGATGCCCAATGTCCTCATGCACTCATCTGAGATCTTATGGCTGAGAAAATCTGGGAGCATGATCGTGGGCTCAGCGTGGGCTGGCAGCGGAGGAAGGCGACCAGTATCAAGAAGCTCCAAGAGGCTAAAGGCGAGGTCCAACAGATGCAGACCCGGGCATACGAGCTTTCAACCTCTATTGATGCACAATCTGAGCTGGTCTCATGGTTGAAGGCCCAGCTGGCAGAGGCAGAAGAGCATATGAGGCAGGCCTCTGGAAGGATGGATGTCGTTCAAGATGGCATAGAGAGGGCCAAAGCTAGGACTGACAAACTGCACCCCGCCGCTGCTGAGGAGCAGCGGGAGATAAGTCAGTGGTAGCAATCCTTGGATGCCACAAGACAACGGGTGGCGGAGCTGCAAAGCTCTTTTGACGGGGTCAACCCGTCCATGGGGGGAGTCAACCCACAGGTATTGTAACAGACCCAAAATCCTTTTATTGTTACTTTCGTGCTTCAAAATTTTTTCTTTGTTTTGAATGCCATAGCATACACAATTTCCACAGTTTAATTGCCTTGTTACATCCCCACAATGTTTTCGAGACGTTCGGCGACAATTCCCCAAGCCCACGTGGGTCGAGCCCGATGTCCGGGATTCGGATTACCAGTCTGGATTTATGAGAGACATGAGAGGATTGATCGGAGAAGGAACTTTTAAGATAGCCAAAATACCATTTCTTCAGTGTGCTCTTATGCACAAACGGGGCAACGCCAGGGGCGCAGAAATCGGTCCAAACAGATGAAAATGGGAAGTGTGAATCACGATACACAAGATTCGGAACACTGTGGGGATGGCGTGACAATAAGGGACAACCGTTAACCTCGGAGGAGAAGTGGTATCCTTACTGCGTTATCCTGTAATGGCGACAACAAATGAAGGTCGACCGTTGACCATGTTCGAAACACGGGACCATGTCACAAGTGTTGTCGATCAATCCTTCGGGACGTTGGCCGAGGAAAGTTGGCGGACCATAGGTCAAACATCCATACTGTTAGGGGGTCCTTCCAGACATGACCCATCTTCCGGAACGTTGGCCTAGGACGGTAGGTGAGCCGATGCGGCATGAGACCAGGCCGTTAAGGGGTCCCGTGAGACATGAAAGGGGACGAGGGTCCGAATAAGGGGCACGCAAAGCGTGGAATATGGAGTGATGGTTTGTCCGAACAGAATCTAACACTTAGGTAGTTACACCACCGTTGTGGGAGTGCGCCAGATGGGCGCATCGGTTTGATCATGGATCGCTCCCTCTTTCAGACAGGGCCTCTATGGCGAGGGGATCTATCACTTCCCAATGGGATCTTGGGTCATCCTGAACTTGTCCAGGGTAGAATCGCAGCTTAGTGTCATGCGTTGAGGAGACATGGGCTCATGTAGATTAACGTCATACTATAGGTCATGGAATAAAAGGGATGATCCTAGGGATCATGTGGCGCGGTTGATATGAAACTGACGTGAATGAGGACTTGGAGTCCAAATCATACCACATACCCCCGGAGGAAACTATTTAGGTTGAGGGACCAATAGTAAGGATTGGGCTGGGCCCGAAGCAGAGTGGTCGGGCGTTCCTACGTACCCTATGAGGATGGGAATCAAGCCATACATAGTTCTGGAAGTGCAGTTTAACGTCATGCGGGACGAGGAGCAGCCTGACTGTGTTGGTACACATCCTACCAAAACTACTAATCACACGTGAGTCGTGCTCGGTGTGGGAAACAAGCAGTAGTGGTGGGAATTTCCCGACACAGAAAGGGGAATGTTAGGGAAAAGGGATTCTTGGTGAATACATTCCCAATGACACTAACACGATCATTTAGCGCACCTAGATGCGCGAAACGAATGAGCCGAGTATGATGGAATTCCACTTGAACATGGGTAAGTAGAAACGCGTGAATCATGGTGCTCGAGATTCAGATCACGATGATGGAGGCGTGACGACGAAGGATAACTGCTGACCATATTCGCAGCACAACATCCTGTCACATTAGCCTAGAATGGGGACAAACAAATGAGGGTCAACAGTTGATCATGTTCGAAACACAGGACCATGTCACAAATGTTGTCAAATATCTATAGGGACGTTGGCCCGAAACGATTGGAGGGCCCTTAGGTCCAGCATTCATGTAGAGCCCTTAAACATAGTATCCATGTCGTACGAGGGTCCTTTTGGATGTGGAATAGGATGAGGATCCAAATAGCGAGCTCACGAAGCATGGTCGTGGGATGAGGGGAATGTCCCTGTGAAAGTCCCACACTTCGGGCTCATTGTCAAAACACATCTGAATACGACAACGAGACGTATTAGATAGAAGGAGCGGAGTCCTTTCCCATAGGGAGATCTTAGTTTAGGGTCGTAGAATTCGGACCATGGATGGGAAGAGACATAAGAGGCACACAGTGGAGTAACTCAAACACCTGGCGTGAATGGGAATAGGGGGTGTGTACGGTGCGATGAACAACCTGACGTGAATGATGATGTAATCCCATACCACATCGCATAACCTCCTTAGGAGAGGTTTTTGGTCAATGGAATGAAAGCGAATGTTAGGCTGGGCCCGCGGGGAAGTGCTCGGGCGCTCCTACATATCTCATAAGGATGAGAATCAAGCCTCACTTAGTTCTTGACGGGCCTTAGACCATAAATGGTTAAAGGGATAAGGGGAAACATGGAAACAAAACCCGACGTGAAGGAGGACCTATGCCCAACTTACCATGCATTCTCTGAGGAAATGCACGAGTCGAGGGACCGAACACACATGCTAGGCTGGACCCGAGGGAAGTGCATGGGCGCTCCTACGTATCTCATGAGGATGAGAATCAATCCATACGTAGTTCTGAAAGGTGACATGGTAAGATACGAGTGCCAGGGTAAAAGGGGAGTGCAGGCGTGGCCCTTGCACTAAAAGAAGCGGAATTTGATGTATCTTGTTTGTTCTTTAAGGTGGATGGTTTTTTTTGTGAAGCGACATGCCTAGAATAGTAGGCTGTGATGTCACCACAAGGATCAATCTGTGATGGGTGTTGAAAAATGGCATGGAACGTGACCAATACCCAATGTGATGTCCTCTACAACGAGGTCACCACAATGAAGTGCTGTTTTTCGTCGTGCGGCCAGGACGATAATGTCACAGTTTGGGGTCGTATGATAGGACCAAGCGTGCATTTTATCGTCATGCAGCGCAGACATAGCAGAGACGATGCTAGGTGGGAAATGTACGCAGTGTTATAAAACACAATTGATGGAGAAATGACCCCAAATCAAATTGTACGCCAATCGGAGAGGGAGACCTCAGGCCAAGGGGTCGTAAGAGGTGAAACCGGGGGAGAGACTGGATCCCTAAATGGGTTGTACCCGAAGAAAGGGCATCCGGGCGGTCCTACATATCCCATGAGGATGGGAATCAGGTTGAACGTAGTCCCGGGTGGATCTTAGTTTATGGTCATAGAGCTCGGACCATGGGAGACCCGAAGGACGCCATATTGCGGCTTTGTCCTCTTGACATGCAAAGGTGCACTGAGGGATAACGCCAAAAGTGTCGAGATTCCACCTTGACATGATGGGGTAGAAAATGATGTGAATCATGCAACCAACATTCGAGGACTGAAGGGGCTGGCATGATGACAGAGGATTACTGCTGACCATGTTCGCAACACAACATCCTGTCGAGTTAGCCTGGAATGGGGACAAACAAATGAGCATCAACCGCTTACCGTATTCGCAACGCGGGATTTTATCGATTTGTTGTACAAAACCCTCGGGGGCGTTGTCCCATAAAGGTAGGAGAGCCCTTGGGAGTTGTATCCAGGCCGTTCTTTGGGGTCCCTCCAGGTGTGAAAGGTGATGGAAACCCGAATGGAGGGGAACACGAAGATTGACAAGTGGAAGGGACTTGATCAAGTTGAATCTGACCCCCTTGGTCCTAGACCAGAGTACTCTTAACACATGGGTTAACCACTGCAAGGGGTCAAGAGACTCAACTTGAGGGTAACCAAAATATGGAGGGTTCCCGGGGGAAGGGGTAACGGTGCCCAAAACCTTATATCATACCTACATATCCCCCTCCTGGAGAGGGATAGACCAAGTGGCCTAGGTGATCGGGAGATCAGGAGATCTCCAAGAGGTGGGGCTGGACCCGAATCCTAGACATTCAGGTGAACCTACATATCCCCTGAGGATGGGAATCAAGCCACACATAGTTCTGAAGGGTGCCTTTTCATGTCATGCTGGACAAGGAATAGGAGGGCTAAATCTCAGAACGGGGGTGCGCGTGGTGTAGATATTGCAAACCCGACATGAATGAGGGCGTAGTCCAACACCACGCCACGCGGTCCCGTAGTCGGGGTCCCAATGGCAGGACCCGAGAGGCGAATTAGCTGAACTCAAGCTGGACCCAATGACTGGAGGTCTGGGCATTCCTACGTATCCCATTGGGACGAGAATCAAGCTGAACGTAGTTCCAGATGAGAATCTTAGTTTATGGTCTTAGATCTCGGACCGTGGATGGTGACAACTTCCCGAGTAAGCACAGATGTCAACCCGATCCCTAAGCCCACGTGATTTAAACTCGGTGTGGGAAACAGGGGGGGTATCCTCATCGCAATACATGGGGCGCCCATCAAAGGGGAGTCGGCAGAGAGCCCCGAAGGACACCTTTGACGCAGCTTGTTCACCCAACGCGCGGACGTGCACGAAGGAAAAGTACCAAGAGTACCGAGACTCTACTTGGACATGATGAAGTGATGAAGCGTGTGAATCGTGTACTCGACATTTTGGGCTTAATGTGTTGGCGTGGCGATGGAGGAAAACGGTTAACCATGGTGGAAACACAACGTCCATATCGCGTTAGCCTGAGGTGGGAACAACAAACGAGCATCGACCGCTGACCATATTCGCAATGCGGGATTTTATCGATTCGCTGTCTGAAACCCTCGGGGGGCGTTGGCCTATAACGGTAGGAGAACCCTTGGGTATTATATCCAGGCCATTCTTGGGGGTCCCTCTAGGTATGAAAAATGACGGAAGCCCTAATGCAGGGATACACAAAGCCTGTAAAGCGAGTGCGGACGTGTCCGAGTAAATCTTGGCATTCCAGGTAATAAACCAGAGTACTCTTAAGCACATTGGTGAACCGCCGAAAAGGGATTGACGAAACAGCTCAGTAGGGGGAGGTACATGGCATGTTCATTACGAGACCGACGTGAATGAGGACATAATCCGACACAACACCATATAATCCCCTCATTGAGGAAGGATATGCCAAGGGGCCAAGATGGGATGAAGATTCCCGAGAGATGGGGCTGGAACCGAATCTTAGACATTCAGGTGGTCCTACGTATCCCATGTGGATGGGAATCACGCCACACGTAGTTCTCCAAATGTAGTTTAACATCATATGGGATTAAAAGGGGAGTAATATACCCCTAAAAAAGGGAGGTGTGCGGTATGGAGAAGAAGCCGACGTGAATAAGGACGTAGTCTCACACCACATCGTACACTCCTATAAGAGAAGACATGGGTCGTGGCCCGGAAAGGCCAAGGGGCCTGATGGTTAGGCATTGGTCAGGAAGGCATGACCTGCTTGTAGTTTAAAGTCGTGTAATGAGGACGAGGGTCAGGGACCCGAGGAGGCCAATGGGCCTGAGGCTGGGCCTCGTAAAGGGAGGCGTACAACATGGTAAATGGTCTCGACGTGAATGAGGACGTAGTCCTACACCGCGCCGTACACCCCGGGTAAGAGGTTGGGAAAAGGGGACCGAGAAGGCCAGGGGGGCCTAAGATTAGGTATCAGTCAGGAAGGCTTGACGGGGTTTCAGTTTAATGTCTTACATGAGGATGGGGGTCGGGGACCCGAGGAGGCCAAGGGGCCAGAGGTTGGGCCTCGTAAGGGAAGGCGTATGGTATGGCGAAGAAGCCGACGTGAATGAGTACATAGTCTCACAACACACCATACACCCCTATGGGGAATCGGGGTCATGGGACCGATCACTAGCACCACCCGGGGGGATGTTTTTCACCTCGAGATGGGGTAGAACGAATCACTGCACTCGATGTCTGGGACATCTCGGGGTGGACCCGAAGATCCGGGACACTGTTGACCATGTTCGAAACACAACGTTCCTATGGTAACCTGATATGGGAGCAACAAATGAGCGTCGACCACTGACCAAATTCGCAACGTGGGACTTGTATCGGCTTGTTGCTTGAATACCCTCGGGGTTGTTGGCCCGTAACGGTAGGAGATCCCATGGGCATTGTATCCTGGCCATTCTTGGGGGTCCCTCTGGGTGTGAAAAATGATGGAATCCCAGTCAAGGAGTGGGTGAGTCATAGCTGGATCCATCCACGACAGAGGAAAACATCTCCAGGGGGGACATGCAACCGGGTTGAGGCTTGCTCGATATGAGTTGGGGAAAAAGTGTGCACCCCACCATGTCTTGACCCGAGGGGAAGATTTTTTCTATTGGGTTGGGCCAATAGACGAAATGTCTGGGCATTCCTACGTATCTCATGAGGATGAAAATCAATCCATACGTAGTTCTTGAAATGCAGTTTAACATCATGCGGGACGAGGAGCATCTCATTTGGGGATATGTACGGTACGACGGGTAATCCGATGTGAGTAAGGACATAATCCCACACCATATCGTACAGTCCCGCAAGAGGGTAAGTCAGGAAAAAAATCCAAGGGCCCTGGGGCCGGACCGCGGTCAGGGAGACCTGAACAGCTTGTGGTTTAACATCTCGTGGTGAAGACGGGGGGCTAGGGGCCTAAGGCTGAGCCTCGGTCAGGAAGGCCTGACTGGCTTGCAGTTTAACATCTTGCAGTAAGGAGGGGGGGCCAGGGGCCCAAGGAGGCCAAGGGGCCTGAGGTTGAGCCTCGGTCAGGAAGCCCTGACTGGCTTGCATTTTAATGTCTTGTAGTAAGGACAGAGATGCAGTTTAAGGTCGTGCGGGACCATCTTGCAGTTTAGGGTCGTGCAGGACCCCTTTTTCCCTAGGCAATGTATCTCATAAGGAACTTGAAATTGGTGGGAGGGTTTATACACTCTCCATCCATGGTCACCAAGGATTATTCTCCATTGGGGTAAACCTTATAGATGATGTAAGGCCCTTCCTATTTGGGTTCTAATTTGGGCGGTTTCCTACCGGGAATCATTGGCGCTCGAAGGGCCAGTACCAGGTCACCCTATAGAAACGACTGGAGACGAACCTTCTTGTTGAAGGTTATCGCTATCTTATCCTAATGCCTTTTCAGATTGTGCAGGGCACGAAGCCGGTTCTCATCCAGTGCATCTAATTCGGCTAGACGGATCTCGAGTACCTCATCTGATGTCTGGTGATCATAAACTGCAGCGCGTAACGACGGCAGCTGGATCTCAAGGGGTAGGACGACCTCAGCTCCATACACCAGGGAATATGGGGTCACCTGGGTAGAGTTGCGAGTTGTCGTCCGGTAAGCCCAGAGGGCATTGGGGAGCTTGTCCGGCCAACTTTTCTTGTTCTGACCAACCATCTTCTACAGAATGTTAGAGAGGGTTTTGATGAACACCTCGATCTGTCTGTTCGCCTGCGTGTGGTAGCGGGAGGTATGGTTCGACTGAATTTTGTACTTTGTGTACAATTTCTTTAGTTCAGCCGCTCGGAAGTTTGTGTTGTTATCGGTGAGGAAGCCGTGAGGGACCCCAAACCGGTGGATAATGTTGGAGCTCACAAAGTCAACGATGGAACGGGCCTTGACCTCTTTGAGTGGAACTGCCTCTACCCACTTGGAGAAGAAATCTGTAGCAGTCAGGATGAACTGACACTGGCGGGCTATTTCTGGTGGATACGGTCCCACTACATCAAGTCCCCATACCGCAAATGGCCAAGAGTACTTGGTGGGGTGGAGGGGCTCTGGTGGCCGATGCAAGAAGTTTTCGTGTACTTGGCACGCGTGGAATCTCTTGGCATATCCAATAAAATCTTGGATCATAGAGGGCCAAATGTACCCCAACCTCCGGATTTGATGGGAAAGCTTCAGCCCAGCTTTATGGGAGCCACAGGAACCGGCGTGAACCTCTTGCATAACCTGAGGTATCTCTACTCCTTGGATGCAACGGAGGAGGACACCATTGAAACTCCGCTTATAAAGGATCTGTTCAAGACTGGGTCCGCTCTGGAGGGTAAATTGCAGCGCGCGGCGTCGGATTCGCTCGCGCTCGGCCCAGTCAACCGGGAGGCGACCAATTTGGAGATACTCGAAAAAGGTGCACTCCAGTCGAGAGTGGCTTCAACCACTGCGTCTGATGAACCTGGGACCCCTGACATGGAGGGTCCGACGGTGAGATGACCTACCCGCATTCCATCATTGTCCTCTTGGGTGACGGGGGCAATGACTCTCCGGTGTGCCACATGTATGATCAAATCATCCTTCTCAGGTTCTGCGAGCGATGCGGCCAAGCCAGCCAAGGCGTCTGCTTGGCCGTTCTGCGACCGTGGGACATGGGTAACCTCTGGTCGAGAAGAGAACTGGGCCATTAGGTGGAGGGTGTACTCCATCAACGGTGCAAGCTCCGGCTTCCTGACGACGTTGTCGCCATTAACCTGTTTGATTACAAGCTCGGAATCTCCCTTCACATGTAGATGGGGAAAATGGATCTCAAGGGCCAACTCGAGGTCGGTGATGAGAGCCTGGTACTCTGCCTCGTTGTTTGTATAGCCTTCTGACAATTGAAATGTGTATGGTAGGACATCTTGCGACGGGGTAATGAAGACAATACCCAGGCCCACTCTGTTGAGCTTGGGATCATTGAGCCTCCTACCGGTGGGGCACCAGGAGGCGCTGTCGAAATGCATTTTCCAACACGGGACATCATGGTCGACTGAGAGGATCGTCTCATCAGGGAAATCTAGGTCCAGGGATTGATCCGCAAAGGTTGGATGGGCAGCTAAAAAGTCTGCCAACGCCTGTCCCATAATGGCATTCTGAGGTATGAACCTGATATCAAACTGCTAGAGAATCACTGCCCACTGTGCTAGTTGGCCAGTCAGCATGGGGTGGTTCAGGATGTACTTCAGGGGGTCTACCCGGGAGACCAATTTCACCACATGGTGTTGTAGGTAATGTCGCAACTTCTGCGCGGCGAAGACGAGCGTAAGGCAACTCTTTTCGATAGGGGAGTATCTGACCTCCGTATTGAGAAGCATGCGACTGAGATAGTAGAGACAGTTCTAATTACCCTCGTTATTCTTCTGGGCGAGTAGCGCACCGAGGGATCTCTCCAAGGCGGTCACATAAAGGACCGACAGCTTTCCGGAGACGGGTGGCATAAAGACCGGAGGTTGGTGCAGTTACTTCTTGATTTCCTCGAAGGCGGTCCGACACTCGTCATCCCATTCATAGGTGGCACCCTTATTCATGAGACGGGAAAAGGTATTACACTTGCTGGCCAGATTGGCGATGAATCGGCGTATATAGGCTATGTGGCCTTGAAGGCCTCAAAGCTCCCGAATGTTGCTCGGGGGAGGCATTTGGCTGATGGACTTGATCTTCTCTGGGTCGATCTCGATACCTCGGTATCTGACAAAAAATCCTAGAAACTTCACATAGGTGACCCCGAAGGTACACTTCAATGGGTTCATCTTCAGGTGACGGGAACGGAGGAAACCAATCAATTTCTCAAGGTCTTTGAGATGGTCCTAGTGTTGTCATGATTTGACTACAAGTTCATCCACGTAGCATTCCACCAATGTTCCAAGAATCGGTTTGAATATGCGATGCACAACCCTCTGATAAGTGGAACCTGCATTCTTCAAACCGAATGGCATAACCTGGTAGCAAAAGGTACCTTGGGGAGCCCTGAAGGCAGTGGACTTCTCGTCTACAGGGGCCATCCGGATCTAGTTGTACCCAGAATACACATCCATAAATGAGAGGTCTTGGAACCCAGCCGTGGCATCAATCAATATCTCTGTCACCGGGAGTGGAAAGTCATCCTTTTGGCAGTGGCCATTAAGATCACGGAATTCGATGCAAACCCTGATCTACCCATTCTTCTTCCTGAATGGCACAATGTTGGAAAGAAACTTGGGGTACTAGACTTCCTTAATGATGTTTCTTTTATAAGCTTGTCAACTTCGGCCTCAACCATAACACCATGAGAACGGTGCATCTTCCTGGGAGGCTGCTTAAACCCACGATGTTTTGCCGGGAGGCCCAGACGGTGAACGACTACCTAAGGATATAGCCCTGGAATCTCGTTGTAACTCCAGGGAAACACATCACGGTGCTGTTTGAGGAAGTCTACATACTGTTGCCGCTCCTCGGTGGACATGGCTTCACTAATCAATGTGGGTTTCGGATCTGCCTCGCTACCAAGGTTCACCTATACCAAGTCATCAACCGTGGTAGAGACTCCTTCTTCAATGGCGGGGGGAGCGTCCTCCAGGTCTTCCTCCCCACCCGTGGGGGGACTTCCCGCGACGGGAGATGGTTCTGGGATATCAAAACCCGAGGGGCAGCAGGTGCCTGCTTGGGCAGCAGTGGTCATCACATCTGGAGACTCACTCACCATTGAGACCATAGAAATGAAGGCAGTCGATCCTGCCCCATCTGGCCTTCAGCCTAAGGGGACGCGTTTGATAATATCAAAGCAGTGGTGATGTGTCGGCCTGAGTCGGTTGATTCAAGCCCGGCGGAAGAGACACGTATGGCGCACCGCCGTTGTTATAATCTTGACGTCCCGGTACCGTACAAGGGTAGGAGATTCTGGGATGACCTGATCCTGGTTGATGAATGCGTACGAGGTGATTTTCCGCCGTCGCTTGGACATTGTAACATGCCTTCCTTGCATACCCAAAAAAACAAAACATTTCCCCATGTCGAAGGTCGTGGCCTCCAACCGGTGGATCGGGAGGATGTAGGTGTCATCCATGCTTACCCATGAATAACTTGTGACCGGGGCGGGTTTATCTTCGCTTACTAGGATTTGCCTATCCTTAATTTTGTAATAACCTGCATCCAGATAGTGGGCCTCACACGAAGCGAAAGGGTACGCGTCTCCTTGGAGCATGCCTACTGGACCGTTGAGCGAGTACTTGAGGTACTGGTGATACGACGAAGGGACTGCTGCATGCAGATGGAGCCCTGGCCTACCCATCAATGCATTGTAGGCAGTGTCCTGAGAGACGACCATGAACTCGGTGCTGGCAATTAAGCCACCAAACTGAGTCTTCAGGTGGATCTTGCCGACTGGGGTTTGCTCGGTCCTGTCATACCCCTGGCTTTTGAGGTCAGAGGGAATTAAATCACCTTCAGACAGACCCAACATTCGCAACGTCCAGGTCGGAATTAGATTGATTCTGGAACCCATGTCAATGAGGCAGTGGCGGACTTCCACGCCATTTAAGTGGCTAGTGATGTACAGCGGGTGAATGTTCCCCTGTATAGGAGGGTCCTCATCTTCACCGGAGAACGAGATAACCGCCTGACATTCAGCGTTTTCAATCGTCTTGGTATGGAAGGCTTATGCAGCTGCTACCTCAGTCTCAAACTAGAGGGGGCTCCTTAGGGCATCGACAAGTGACCCAAACATTTTGGATGATAGGAGAAGGTCCTAGAGGATAGAAAGCCTTGCCGAAATGCCGACCAGGTGCTTCAGGACATCATACATTCGTGCCAAATGTGAACATCTGCTTACAGGAGGTCGTTCTCCATTTGGAGGCATAGCGGGTCCTGCTGGTTGAACCGGTGATCTTCTGGTACTGGGCACATCTTTCTGCCTACTAGTAGAATCTTGGAGAGTATTTTCCGGACTAGGATTGGGGAGCGGAGGCTGGACTGTAGCCGGGAAAGACTGATTGTGATACGAATGAGGCAGTTCCCCTGATCCAGTAGCACAAATGACAGTGGAGGTAGAGCTGAGGGCGTTAGATGGGGTTGCAAGTGCTGAGATCTACGCTAAGCCTGCTTTCTGGTATCAGTATCATGCACGGCTTGGCTGAAAGTTCCTGCTGACGTACCTCGATGACCGGCCCGGTTGCGATTCCGATGACGTTGACGTTGGCCGGAAATGTTGGGGAGGTTCGCATGGCACTCCCCCTCGTCAGGGGTAATATAGGGCTTTACCAGCTCCACGGTGTTTACCGAAGCATACCTCTGGCTGTCGCTCGAGGAGTCATCCACCGCTGGGCGTATTCTAGGAGGAATCCCCATTTCAGGGGGCATAATGTCGCCGAGAGTGCGGGGTGACGACGGCACCGGCGGTGTGCGTTGCTTCTTCTAGCGTCGCCGCTGCTTGCCATTTTGGGAAGAGGTCGACTGTGAAGACGCTGCAAAGGCACCTGCTACGTCTTATGAAGGTTATGTCTGCTTCAGGCACACCCAGATGATACCATGGGCACAGACGACGGTCTTTCAAGCCATCCAGTCATTGTATTTCCGGGATCCGCAGCTGGGGACCTGCTGCCACTCGCCTTCGTTGTCGCTGCCGATCTCTGATCCTACAAAGACACCCGCCACTTGTGCTGGTGCTAGGAATGACATGACTATGATTTAGTTGACCTGTTCTTGAAGCTAGTCTATAGAAACATATCAGTTCTTGAGGGTGTTCCCCAGAATCCGATGATAAGGGCAGTAGTTGGGGTGATCGGTGAGATTCTCCTCTTCCAGCCTTCTACACTCGGGCAGGCGCACAATCCCTTTCTCTAGAGCACTTCAAATGTAGCCAGGGACCTGATTTTCATTGAACGAATAAGTCTGGTACCTTCTTTCCGGATAGGGGGCCCTGGGGGCCTGGCCCTGTCGAGGAGAAGGAGGGGCCTTCCGAGGAGGCGGCGCCTGATTGTCTTGCCTAGGTGGCGGTGGCGCATTGCGCGGGGGAACCTTTCAGTTCTGAAAAAGTCGCTACTGGGCAGGAGCATGTGCATGAGGTGGAGGACCTCTTCGGGGTTGCGCGGGTGGTGCCGCTGGAAGTAATTCCAGCTGCCTAGGGGATTCTATTTGGGCCACCGCGGCGGGTTCAGCCCCGGCGGTCCTCCTGGTCGGGATCATGGGGGCAACAAACGTGCCTGACTAGCCTGTTGCAGGGCTTCATCATGGCGCTGAGCCTTATCCGAGAAATCTCTGAACCCTCCAGGGTAGTTCTGGGTAATTAGGGAGGGTAGCAGCTCTGTCTTGACGTTCCCCACACACATCGTCAGTAATTGCTCCTGGTTCAGTGGCATATCGAGGGAATATGTAATTCCCTTCCACCGGGAGATCGAATCTGTGACTCGCTCATCAGGACTTTGCTTGCACTTGAAGAGGTCTGCAATGCTGGTCTTTTGCGTGGTGGAGCTGAACTGGTATAAGAACTGTCGTCGAAGATCCTTCCAACCGGTCACCGATCCGATAGGGAGCTGACTGTACCAGACGAATGCTGGACCATCCAATGTTTGTACGAAACATCGGAGTTGGGCGGGTTCTTGATGAGCTGGGGTCCCGAGCTTGGGGCCACACCTGGAAGAAAAATGTTCCAAGTGCTGCGGCGGGTCCCCTTTCCCATTGAAAGTCATGAAAGAGGGGTTCCCAAAACCCGGATGTGCGGGCATATCATCCACCCACGTGGGATAAGGCTTGCCATCCGGTGGGACCACCACCTGCCGCGTTTCCAACGCTTCGTGGTGGGCTGTGAGCGCTGAAATAAGATCATCTGGGTGGGGGTCCCTGCCTTGAAGGGGATCCCTAACCACAAGTGCGTTGCCAGGTTCCTCAACACGGTAGATGGCTTCAGCAACTCACCGATAAACTGGCGGAATGACCTGCGGGGCGACTGGGGGAACCTGGGCTGGATTCTTCAGATTTCCCCGTCGTTCGGGGGGTTTGCCAAGACGTATCGTGCCCACATTCCATACGTTCCGGCTTCATCCCTATCTACGGCAGTAGCGTGATCAGGGTTGCCTGGAGGCATCTCACAGGGGGGAAATTGTTCCTGCCCCTCCTGCCCCGGCCTGGGATTACCATAGTCGGGTCGCCGCTCTGCGGCGTGCTCAGCCAAAAGTTCGTCAACCAGCCTCTTCTGCTCATCAATCTGTTGGCGTAACGTGGTCTTCTTGGGATCTTCGTCTGTTTTATGCACAGAGGCGGACGGGTCGGAGTGCTTAACAGTTCTGATTTGCTCCTTACCCTTGCCGGTGTTTCGACCGAGTACCAGCGACTCAGTGGGTACGGAGAGGCTTAGCAGGTTCCTCTGCTGATGGGTAACTCTCCCTGATGGGTCCAGCAGTGGCGGTACGCCCTCGGTGGTAAGTCTCCATCAAGGAATTCAAGATCGTCTTCCTTTTCCACAAAGTCGGCCATGTGGACTACGACCCCTCTTGATGGAATGTCCTCGATGTCGCATAATGAATCGGGATGCCGTCAGATAGGGTCGAAGAGGAGAGCGGTTTAGTGTCCCCAACCACGGACTTGCACATGAGGGGTGGCTTCCCTGACGATTCTGCGGACTGCTTTAAAACACTGAACGCATTTCCATTGAAGGGCGCCCTGGCGGCCTGGCGACTCAGGGTGCTGGGCCATAAGGAGTGCAGCCGCATCGATCAGGCGGTACTGCTCACCGATTTCGTCGAAGTGCTCTCGACTTCTGGGGTATTCCACCCGTTCTTAACGAAGGAGGAAGTGTGTCTCCCATAGGGTTCGACAAAATCACTCCACTTCTTCAGGTGTAAGAGACTCTGGTACGCGAAAATTCAGCGCTGCCATCGGCCAGAACTTCTCCGGGAAGTAATCCGGTGCGAGAATACTCCAGAAGCTCCTGGGCTCGGACTCAGGGTCTAGCCCTTTGTTTCCCCCCTCATCAACCGGGGGCGGCTGAGGGGCCAGTACTGGTACCGAGGCAGACCTCTGGGATAGTAAACTCGGCGGCGGAGAGTACGGCGAGCGAGCTGACTGGCCGCTGAATTCTGGGCCATCCTCCAAAGAGTGAGGTGACCTGGCCACGATGTCACAATACAACGGGCTGATAGCCACAGCTTCCGGAATAGGAGTCGCGGCTACCGGCGATAGGTCGTGTCATTGATCTACTTCTGTTGGCCCCCAAAATAGCTCTTTGTGATCTCTCGTAGAGGTAGAGGGCGCTTCTGGTGACAATGGTGGTGATCGCGCTGTCGAGACCTACGGAATTCCCAAGATTTATTCCTCCGGGATTTACCTACGGAGAGAGATGTGAATCTGGTGGACCTAATATTCCGGGAGAATAAGGCTAACACGTCTGGTTCCTACCCCAGTCCTTGATATGGAGGAGCGGGGAGAAGGTTCCATTGCTGAGTCGCATTCCGCCTCCGAGTCGGAGAAGCGGACAGGTTTGATCTCCACCAGAGCCTTCCCAGGATTCTTCTTGTGGCGGAGATGACCCGCTTTCCTGCCCTGGGGTGGCTCTTCGGGACATGGCTGATCCCTACCAACCAGTCTTGGGGTGGTGGTGGCGCCGTGGAGGAGAGGACCCCCACCCGAGATAGCCGGGGTGCGAGGGGCACCAGGGAAAATGTCGAAGGGCACATGGGGAGGACCTCCATGAAAAACACCCATGTGGGCGGAGCCTCTGTTTGAATCAGCAGGAGCATGGGGAGGGCCTCCATGGTCGATGCGGGCGGAGCGAGGTTGACCTTCACTGCTTGAGTTGCTGGGGTGAGGAGGACCTTCTCTGGTCGCAGAGAGGACGTAGGGAGGGACCCCACGTTGAAGAAGGACCAGATGGATGGTGCCTTAAAATCGGAAGTCGGGGGGAGAAGGATGGAATCCATACCCTGTATAGTGGGCGCGGGAACGGTTTCCGCGCTGAGAATCACTGTCGCGGGGAAGGTCTTCCTTCGGGATGGGGGTAGCACGAGGTATACCTCCATGACGAAATTCGGAGCAGGGAAGGCCCATTCTCTGTGAAGTAGTGGTACGCGGAGGGCCTCCGTACGGGGTGACATCATCGCGGGTTAGTTCGCGGCGATCACCACTCAGGCCTGCCACCCGGAGAGTCAACCCCGCCAGCCTGTGGGGCGGTTGGGGTGTTGATCCTGGTTGGGTGAAGGAGTGCCCCTGCTTAGTGTATGCAGGGGCTTCATGATGCACGTCGGTGGTGGCTCGAGCCACTATAGCTGTCAGCGTCGATGTGCCTGGGAGAGCGTCCTCAGCCCGGACCCGGCGCTGACGTCGGGTCAGGCAAGCTGGGGCAGGTGGTGCAGGGACGTAGCCTGCCTGCTCTTCCTGCGGAGTCAGACGGCGGTGCTGACGCGACCAGGCGGGAGCTCTCTCCTGGAGCCCTTGGGTCGGGACCCTGAGCGGGCTGAGCCGGACGGTTCCCGCCACTTCAACGAAAGGCGAGGAGTCGTCAAGGAATTCCGGAGACAGGCTCCCGAAACGGTTGAATGTTGGGGTGGGGAGCAGGGGCTCCCTGCGCGGCCTGTTAGGCCGACATTGACGGCAGGGCCTGGAGGCCTCCAGGTCCATGCTGGCCATATCCCGAGTTGGGATGACCCCTTCCTCCTCGTACCTGCGAACGAGGTTGTTGATCACCTTCGCTGGATGACCTCTGATGGGGAAAGGGGACGTGGGTGCCCCGTATTCCACGATGTGGCAGCCGTCATGGCGGTAGCGGTGCCATGTGGGGTGGCTGGGGCAGTGTTGCCCCTACCCCTGCGTAGGCGAGGAGCGGGCGGTGATCGCGTCTCTGTAATAGCAACCTGGTTCCTGAGAAACGAAGGGATCAACTCCTCAGTACTGAGAGGAAAAGGATTGACAACCAGTGCCCCAGGTCCCTTCCATTCTCCACATCTGTAAGAAGGATCCACGCCAACACGATGCAGAACGGAGTGCCCCATGTTCTACTGCCCCGACATCCGGTGAGTTTCACGACAGGCCCACTATTTGCTTAGCGGGACCAGGCACCGAATATCTGGATCCGGTGACACGTCAATCTACTGGTGTCTCGAACGCTAATAATCTCCATATTGAGGAGAATAATTTCACGTCGGGTTCCCCATTTATGTTTCTGGCGCTTTTTTCAGGGCGCGCGCACGTCCATCCGTGGGGTAGGAGGACGCACGACGCTTGTTGCCCCGCATTCCCGCTTTCCAAAGGCGGGCGGAATTCGCTCCTTATTCAAGGACGTCGGCTCCTTGATCGAAACGAGATGATGGGATGTCAGTTCTTCCTCCTGTGGATTCCTCCTCATAACTCGTCCCCTAGTCCGTGTATCCCTCATAGATTTAATACGTAGTTCGTGAAACTCTTCCCAGTGCCATGTTTCAATGGACACCGGTTAATTACACTGCTTCTGTCGGGACATTCCAAAGGGTCCGATCAGGGCAGCAAACTTCATTCGGGGGAGTAGTCACGTTGAGGCATCAGTAGCGTGTCTGGATGATGGGGAACCTGGCATGTCTGTCTGTTATCCCTGGTCACAGGGCTTCTCGAGGGCGTGGAAGCCCAAGGAATCCCACATCGAACGCGGGGAATTATATTCCATAGACACATATCTGATGTTTTCCTCAGCTTCCCATGTTTAACACGGGGTATGCCGCGAGTTCAACGTCTAGCAGAAACGGATCAACCCAATCATAGAATTATCTAGGATAGATCGGATTGAGGGATTTCTCTTGAAGGGATGCTGATGCCGGGGCCAGCCCATGGGCGGCTGTGATGAGGAGCGTACCGACATGGTCTCACCGAGATATGACGGTCCGGGTGAGAATCAGGATGGGAGGTAGATGGATGAATGGAGTGGAGGGGGAGTGAAATGTGACCGTCACAGGGGCGACGGTGAAGTTGGGATTGAGCCTTGAGGAGGCTTCCTATGTATCCTAGTGGCAGGGAATCAATGTCCGCGTAGTTCAGGATGGTGCTGGTAAACCGACGTGAATGTGGACCTTGGCCCGATGAATGCCGTCAGCGAACCAACGTAAAGGTGGACCTTTGTCCGATGGACATCATCAGCATAACGACGTGAAAGTGGACCTTGGTCTGATGGGTATCGTCAGCGTACCGACGTGAAAGTAGACCCGTGGGTCCACTGGTGGTGGGATTGAACCTTGGGAAGGTTTCCTACGTACCGTGCCTTGACATGGATCAAAGTCCTCGTTGTTCAAAGGATTGATGGAATACAGTTTAATGTCATGCGAGACAGGAGTGAACCTTGACGTGAATAAACGACGGGCATTGGGTGTTGGTGAACCGACGTAAATGAGGGACCTAGGTCCAAATGGGAAATGGGATTGAAAATGGGGGGCCTGGCATACCGACTAGGAGACGGTTTGGGCCAATGATTGTTGGGCTTGAACCTTAGGGAGGCTTCCTACATACCATGCCTTGACACAGATCAAAGTCCTCGTAGTTCGGATTGGGGAATACAATTTAACATCATGCGGGATGAGGGTGAACCGACGTGAATGGGGTCGGAATGACTGAATGGTGGGTTTGAACCTCGTAGAGGCTTCCTACGTACCATTCCTTGACATGGATCAAAGACCTCGTAGTTCGGGTTGGTCACAACAGCTTGTCGTCGGACTAGAATTGCAGTTTAACGTCATGCTGGACGTAGGTAGAACTCGACGTGAATTGGATGATGGGTGGGCTTGAACCTCGTGGATACTTCCTACGTACCACGCCTTGATATGGATCAAAGACCACGTAGTTCAAATGGGGCATTATCGGCAAAACGACGTAAAAGTGGACATTGGTCCAATGAGTGGTGGGCTTGAACCTCTGGGAGGATTCCTACGTACCATGCCTTAACATGGATCAAAGACCTCATAGTTCAGGTTGGAATGGGTGTGCAGTTTAATGTCATGCAGGAAAAGGGAGGGGCATACAGTTTAACGTCATGCTGGACGAGGGAGAAACCCGACGTGAATGAACGACCGAGCAATGTGGCTTGAACCTCATGGAGGCTTCCTACGTACCATGCCTTGACATGGATCAAAGTTCTCATAGTTCGCTGAAGGGTTGGGGGTCAGGGTCGGTTCTCACTCTAAGCCCACGTGAGTCATGCTCGGTGTGAGAAACTAGAGGTTGCAAGGACCTAATGATAACGTTGCGAAGGATGCGTCTATGAGAAGCGAAGAGGGGCTTACGCGTTAGGCGGCCCATGGTGCTAGGACTTACTCCAGGATGGAGGCCCGAATGGAGGGGTTCCTCGTTCCCTATCACGCCCTCCACTGACCATGGTAGTGGGGAAGTACGGAGATGCAGAGGTGCAACCATCTGTTGGATAACTAGGGTCGCCCTTCTCTTATGAATAGACGCCGCTCCAATAAGGAGGATATCATCCCTTTTGGATGGGTGATTCCATTCCTGTGGAGACAACTGGTGTAAAAAATGTTCGAGCTGGGGGGACCCTTCGTGAGAGGCACGAGGTCGGGTCACAGTTTAACGTCATGTGTCGAGGACGTGGTGCTTGGAAGTTTAACGTCCTGCAGCTCGGACGAGGTGCGTTCACTCCACACCCCTAGGATATACATAACTGGTACCCTATGGTCTTTGGGGAAGGGAAGGTACCAGTAAGGTCATGCTTAAGGAGGGTTGTGGAATGAACCATCAAGGGGTCCATGTTAGCGTGGCTATGCGAAGAAGCAATAGCTGTTAGCGTGCCTATGAGAAGAATCATTAGGCGAAGAAATTCTATGGGTGGTATTGTACATGGGACTTTGAAATCACATGGTGCAAACCTGGAGGGTCGCTCAGGACGAGGAATCGATAAGCAAAAGAGTGTGCTTCGCGAAGTGGAGTGCCTTGGCCTTAGCATCGGGCATAGGTGTGAGTGGAAGGTGCTTCGCGAAGTGGAACAGTGTTCACGGAGCAGTACCTCGCGAAGAAGAGGTGCCTCCCGAAGCAGGGTCTTGCGAAGCAGTGTGCTTCGCGATGTGTAGCGATCCTGCCTTAGCATAGGGATCACTATTGCAGCTTGGGTGTTTCACAAAGCATAAGCGCTCCGCGGCTACCCGGGTTCCCTTGGGAATCCCCTTCCTTCGCGAATTCCCTTGAGCTTAGCGAAGGGCATCCCTCTCAGAAGAGGGGCTCAAAACGAGACAAAGCAGAGGCGTCTTGCGTAGTAGAAGTACCTCGCGGAGCTCATGATTCCTGGGGAAAAGAGTGCTTCGTGATTCGGGAGAGGAGAAGCCGAAAGGTCGGATTGTCCGTCCTCGGGACTCAGGGGGAGTCCATTTTTTATAGGCAAGGGGTACCGTGTAGCAAAACTCGCGTGCCGCCTCGGGTGCTTCGCGGCGCGCTCGCGAACGTCAACGACATCGGTGAAGCGTTACCGCCTCTGGAAGTTCGCGGGGGGCTCACGAACGTCGAATACGTTCGCGGAGAGTTACCACCTCTGGAGCTTCGCGGCGGTCTCACGAACGTAAAATGCATTCGCGGAGAGTTACCACCTCTAGAGCTTCGTGAGGCCGTGAGGATCGGGGCGCTTCGCATCGGGGCTTCGCGTCGGGGGTTCGCGTCGGGGCTTCGCGAGGCAGCGCGCTAGACTTTTTCGTTCCTTCCTTTCGTGCCATATTATTTTGGCGCCAACAACATATTTATTGAATAATTTCATATTCAATTTATTTGATTAAATTGAATGTAGATATGGTTTCATAAATTTCCATATTAATATAGAACTATCAAGTAATTTTAAGGGAATGTGTTATATTTCAGTTTTATTCCCAAATTGGTTTAGTAACATTGACACATTATTTCTTCTTCTTTATATGACCTTACTATGAATTTGACCTCCGCCTTATTATGTTTCCATTCCACATGTTACAAAGAGGAATCTTTTGAATAATATTTCATGGATTTTGTTTATTTATTTTTATTGTGTAGTATGATTTTATTTTTTATTTCCCAATGTCTTATGGGTATCATGTGTGTAATATTAATTTCTAAGATAAGTATTTTGATTAATCATTTTTTATTTTATTCTTAGTAATTATTCCAATGAAAATAAATAATGCACTTGATCCAGGATTCTGGGATCATGGTGTTACATATAAAAATGTATTTTTCAATCAATTTGTATATGTATATTGGTATCATATATATTTATTGAAGTTTCCAAACTTCTCACTCATTTAATTGGACACCAAGATCTATCTGAACCATTGAATCAGCCCCTTTTACTTTTACCATGCATCCCAACAAATTTTAGACCAAGGACTCCCATTAAAGAGGTATATCCCTCACCCCAATTTCATTTCAACCACCGCTCACACCAAAAAAACCTATCACAAAATCCAATTCATATAAATAATAAGAGAAAAATTAGATTGATAAATTATTTGGGGAATAATTTGAGATGATATAATAATATTTAAACAGAAAAAACAGGTCTCTATTTCTTCACCATTTCATGAGTAAAATCATGCAACCACATAAAATAAATTTATATCTTAATAATTTTTGAACTAAAATTCCCCAATGAAGTTGAAATTAATAATAAAAATGTGAATATATTAAATACATTTATATATTACTAAATTGTATAGAGATATTGACAAATTTAAAAGAAATTACAATATATTTTGACTACATTACTTTTTTGTGAAAAAGATAATTATTTTTTTGTTGATTTCAATTAAGGTTCTAATTAAAAATACAATTTCCTGATATTTTGGCATCATGGTTCAATTATATAATATTATAAGTCCCCTTATTTTGTTATACATTGTGAGTAACCATCACTATTTATATTTGTGATTTAATTTATTGGGGTTCATAGTATTTAACATTAAATTATGAATATTATTATTCAAACTATAATAATAAATTTGTTTAACTATATATAGATTTTCATTGAGAACCAAACTGTAAAAAAATTTATATATCCATCAAAATAGTAAACCCCATGTTTTGTAGGTGACCACATAGCCAAATTTCTTACCAGTATCATATTAAACTAGATTCATTTGTATCATCTATATTAAATGAATAAAATATGGAAATATCATCTTAATATATCGTTTATTTATATTGAGGATTTATGGGGCAAGAAATATCACATTATCATTACCTAGGGTTAAACCCCACAATCAAAAATCAATATAACCATTACATAATTTTTTTATGGATTATTTTCTTAATTAAAAGTAATTTTTTTTCACAAGAACTCTAAAGATGTAGAAATTAATATTTTTGCATTGACTTTTTCAGAAAACCAAATGAAATTTCATCGTACACATGTTTATCAATTTTCATACTCAAAATATTAGAAATCATATATTTATAAGTATATTGCAAAAATGAACACTTGTGGACATAACTATGCTAGAAACATCATTTTTCTCAACAGATTAAAATATACATTATAATGGAAATAAAATATCAGGGGATAAAATAAAATATTTTTCAAAGAATGTTTTATATCTGGATCATTATGAAAAACATCCGTAGTAATAATTCACTATTGATAAATTAAATTCTACGAATGATCTCACAAAAAACATTCTCTCATGTGAGGGATTCTATTTCACAAAAAACAATTTTTGCTTCAACTACTATAATGTGTCTAATAGTTTTTATTTTCCCCTGAAATAAAAAATATATTAATCTAACTCTTATTCATTATATATCATTATGTCAGAGATTTCTTGTTATAAATTCACTCATACCAAACTCATACATCATGATCAACATAATTATTCAATACTGAATTCAAAAGATTTGTATGGATGCGTTCTCCACCAATCCCAATTTAGTTTCTTTATCACCACCTCAATGTAGTGTAGATGAAATAATTTATAAGATAATTGTATTTTCATATATATATATATATAATATTTTATTTTATTATTAAATAATTTTCATAAAAACTCACTTAGGTGCCACAATTGTTTATTGTGTTTGAAAATTACAAACACAATTTTCATATATTTTGATATTTTCACTTATACATCCCATAGTAATCTTATCAAATATTAATCCACTTAGGCATACTCTACATAAACCATTTTTCATAAACTGTGGAAGAAAACATAAAAAGGGAGGAGATATGCTCCTCAATATTAGTAAAAACATGAAATTGATATAAAATCATATTGTATAATAATAAAATAATATGCATATTAAATCATGATGAAAACATATGAGTTTTATAATTAATATTTATTATAATATTTTCATTATTCATGGAATAATTTAATATAATTTTTGAAAACATTGACCACGAGGGTGAAAATATATACTAAATAAATCATAAAAAATAATCTCATGTCATAGATATATTTCACCCTAGTATGTATAGAAAACCATTTTATTTGTCAAGGTTAACTACTAATACTATCTATATAATGTTTCATAAGAAATCACTAATTTCCACATAGGTATATGAAAATAAATTTATCACATAGGGGATCAAGTCTCCCCAGTTTCAAATTATTGATGAAGCTCATCGACATTTTCCACGTTATTATCACTTGAGTTATAATGATTTACTTTAATCCATTTAATGGGGATATATATCCCACCAATATAATATTAATTTCTATACTTATTTGAGAAAAAATATCAAAAAAAATTAATTTTATCATTATATCATAGAATGTGTAAAAGAGTATGCATAACCATTTGATTATTTCATTATAGTAAAGCCCATGAAAAATAAATGGGATAAACAAAAAATTTATTGAAATTAATATTCACTATATGGGGATTTAGTGATGATGGTATAATTCAATATAATACCTAATAAATAAATGTGACACCAATGGAGGCCATCATTGAGGGGAAATGATTTGGGAAGATCAGATGGAATATTTTTTATAAAAATAGTGTTTCCAGATTGAAAATTACATTAACAAATAATTTCTAAAAACAAATACTTTAATATATCCTTGTAAAATTATAGTATATTATTTATAAAAAATTTAAAACATTTCTTGAGAGAAATATCCTTTTTATTTGGAAATTAAATAAAATTTGAAAAAAAATTCCGAAATCATATCCCATAAAAATAAAATTTAAAAATTCATCATTAAGAATTAAATCAATATTGTTTTAGTTAGGGATAAATATACATTTCATGTAATATATATTCATTATAAATGTATATATAATTATCTATAAAATTAAGAAATTTAAAATGAAATATACTTTTACTGGAGACGATTACATCTACGTACACATGAATGAAATGTCCATATTCTTGAAGTTTGAAATGGAGGAAAAGTAAATAATATATTATATATAATGAATATTTTTCATTCCAAATATATATATATATATCATATATTTATTTTATTTACTCTTATGATATTCATTGGAATGGATTATGGTAAAACTAAAAATGTTGTGTCGCAAGGGGAAGTTTACATTACCCACGAATTCAATTATAATATTCTCTATATATTGGTATAAAGTAATTGACTTGTAATAGAATAATTATATAATTTTTTTATGTGAAAGATATCATATATAATGATTATATAATTTAAAATCTCTAGTTTTAGTGGTTTTGATGGATGACATGTCATGTAAGTTCACGAGGTTGTAGTCCTATTTACAGTTGACCAACCTAATTATATAAAATTATAGCGAATAAGAGTTCAAGTATATCATTAACATAGTTTAATAATCTATTAGTATATGTATAATATATAGGTATATATATTATCATAATTTATAATTATTTGAATATGGTGTAGGATGAAAACAAAAAAATGAACATATTGAAGAATATATCCTCTTTTTCATATATACCTATTTGGTTTCCACCAAAACCCTTTCAAGGTTGTATTTTTTTATCATAATTATTATTATAATAAGGGATTATGGAATTAAATAATGTATTTTTTCTAGGAATTGGTTATAAAAAAATTATCAAAATTGTTAATAGAATAAGATATGGGGTGAGTTAGGTGAGTGGAACATGTGTATTTTTTAAAAAGAAAATGGAGTGCCCAAAATTTTCTAATTGAAAAATTATATATAATGTAAAAATATTTTGACTATAAGATTATATATATATATATATAAATTGTGTAATAATATTTTCAAGGTTATTTACCTCTAAAATTTTTTCTTTAAATGCTATGTAATTTTATTTTCACTATAAATATAGTAATAATTTTTTACAAAATTAACTATTAATAATATTTAAAAATTATATTTAACATTTTAAATAATATCAGTTACTATTATTTCCAATAGTATATCCTTTTTTTGAAATTATATCCAAACTATTTGAAGAATGAAATTTAAAAATAACCTATATATGTAATGTAGAAGTATTTTTCCATAGAGAAAATTATCATAATTATAAACAGTTGTAACATAAAAATTCCATATTAAATTGATACAAATGAAATAAATGGATTAATAAGTTTATAATTTGAAAATGTTTTATTTTTAAAAATTAATAAATCTAATTTTATGATTTTAAAACATTAAAATGAAAAAAATTATTAAGTAAATTTCGTATTTTTCACCATTCAATACAAAATTTATCTTTATAAATAATACATAATAAATATCTACATGATAATATGACACATAGATTTTGAAAAAATAATTATTTTTCTAATTAATTACTAATTTTTGTGAAAATTACTTCAACGTATTTCTAGAAATGAAATAAAAACAATTTTTATATAATAATAATTAAATCTTTATAATGACATATATCAATATTGTGTAATTTTTATCAATATTTATAATTTTTTTACCATTATAAAAAAATTAAAATATTATTTATTACTATTCATACCATGATTGTCAATTGGTAGGATATATTAGTCATGTTTATCATATATACAAAATTATATATTGGGTTTCGTTAAAACAATGTGTTATGTGTAACAAAAGTAAAAGTCAATTCTTCATGCAACCACATCTATAAAAAAGATTTACCATATTTTAACTAATAATAATACATAAAAACATGTGATGATATATTTTACACCCCTGAAATTGATTTGACATTTTATATTCACCAAATTGATTGAAAAAATCATGGATACTTCTTTTTCTTCATTTACCTAGCCTCTTATATAACTTCTAAAAAAAATCTGTTTCACACCAAAACATTTACTAGGGTAGTGGTGTTGTTTTTTAAAATAATAGGTATAAAATATAAAATTTATATAATTTGTTCCTAAAATGTAAGATCCATCGTTATTGGTGTAAAATCATTGTTTAATGAATTTGAAGGATCGGTTATCTACATCCTTTATATACATATATGACACAAATCATGAACATGAGACTAATTCAATGGTATTTCTAAACGATAAAATAATATAATGTTATTGTCATTAATATAAAGGGAATAATTTTCTATGTATTAATATACGATTAATTCCCAAAATGATAATTGTTTACATAGATATATTCATAGTAATTCATTATCGTCGACAACATATTCAATATCATGCTAGTAATTGTAGGAAAAATATTTTTAATACAATGATATGTGTGGATGTGTTTTTGAACGGATATAAACATATTCACCATTTCATAAACACTCTTACGCCCAGAAATAATTAATTATCCAACATTATTTGAGATCTTTGGATTTCTAAAATAATATGAATAGATGTATTCCAAAAGAAATATATGATTTGTTGATTAACAGATGATTAAATATAAATACTCAACTATAATAAGTCATTTATCAATTCCAACATTGAAATGAATATATCAGTAACACATAACATCATCTACAGTTTTAATTGTTCTCTTATACAAATCATATGTATGAGGATTATAACATCTACTAAAACAGATATGCATTTGTAGATACTATCCGAATATTCTCAAGAAAAATGGGGAAAAACATAGATCTAGATAATATGAAATATAATTGAGTTCTTCATGTAATCATACCCAACCATAAATAAATATTTTAAAAAATTATGATTAAAAGAGATGTATTATCAAAACGTGATCAATTTTTTGGATTTTATAAGATGATTTAATATATCCCAAAATAGAATTATTCTTTATGGATGTTTTAGGTATTCCAAAAACAACATATATTTATTACTTTTCCCACATCTTATATTTATGTATAATGGATATAAAATCCCCATTTAATTTTTTTTCTTTCAGAATGACTATTGGGCATGCCAAATACAAAGATACATAATCAAAAATATCTCTCTTTATAATCTACCACCAGATTTATTGTTTTAAATAGGTCATTGGTGTGAGATAAACAACAATTATACATTAGATGGGGGTTTAAGCCCTATATCCTTTCCATACATGATGTGTTAAGGCTTATCATTTGGTTTATCTATTTTCCAAAATAAAAATTTAATAAAAAATCACTGAATTGAAATAAAAAATAAATACTACAACATAAAAAATATGAAACTTATAAAAGATATTAATACCATTAATAATGTCCAAAATAATAATTAATTACTCATTAAAATACCTATTTATTTTAAAAAAAATTAAAATATATAACAATTATATATACCTAAATTTCACCAAAAATATCATTCTTTCTAATAAAAAATCCAAACAAATAATATCTGAAGTGGGATATATGTTAGTAATATTTTGATCAACCATATTATCATAAAAAATTTCTTTCTATAACACTTTTCTTAATCTTTCATAGATACATATACAATTTTGAAAAATAATTTAACCAGTTTTCATTGAATAATATATTGTCTTCTTCAAAATTATTAATATTGAATGATTGGGTTTATCTTTAAACTTCTAGAATATTAAAAGTAAATATATTATTCAAAAAATCCATTTAATTGGTGATAATAAATTCTTAGAATAAAATTATGTTCCAATAATGTATGGTCAATAATATTTTCACAAGGATAACTCAAAAAAACTAAACATCATCATTATTATTAAACAACATTAGATTGTGAAACCATAATATTAATGATTCATACAATACACAATAATTGAATTTGATTTAAATTTTATTTTGGTTTTTAGAGATTATTGTTTCATATAACCCACATTATCCATTGGTGTGGCGAATTGTTTCAAATAATGTCGAAAATACAAACCCTAGAAGCACCTGAGTGTGGATTGTGCATTCTACTGAGATTTGTCTATTTTTTATCATTATCTAAATTCATCCCATAACATCATCAATCATACAATTGATGATATTATTTTATAAATGTAATATATTTAGTAGATCTAATTTTATAATTTCCCATATATTTTATTCCACAATTTGTGAATAAATGAAATCACATAATAATATATTAATTAGTTTTGGATATTCCCTTGAATTCCTTCATTATTTTTTTTATCAAATTCATGTAATTGATTGGTAAAACTGATCACAATTTCCTCCATGAGATAAAAATCACCAATTTCCTCATTTTTAATGATATCCCTTATTGATAGATTCATTTGGTTAATTAGTTTTATATTATTTAATAATCAATGAATCATAAATTTATGTATATTATAAACCTAAATGTGTACATGGAAGTCATTTATTTTTTTCTTATATATAATATCATATTCACCATCAATTTTTATAAGTTAAAGAATTTAAAATATATTTTCATATAAAGAAGAAAATGTATTTACATATTAAAAAAGAATGTCTTAAAATGATCCCACTACATTAAGACAATTTCTTATTATTATATTGTATTATTTATAAGTGTACACCACTAATCCACTCACCCAAAAATGATATATGAAATAAATGTTCTTTTCATGTTTTAAACAATAGATAGTGGTAAATTTTTATTCAAGTGTACTGATCAATTTATCATATTCTAGTAGATCATGAGGTCTACTTAAATAAGATTTATGCTTTCACATATTATATTAATCATAAAATTCTTAAATCCTCTAATAGTTTATAATTTTAATATTTTTTATTTAGTTTGAATGTGTAGTGATCATAACCACATGTTTTTGTATCCCATCACCTATATAATTTTAATACTCATCTATAAATTCATAAAATTATCAATAACATTCAATCATAACAAGGTTCCTTCATGTTATATCTATTAACATTCTGGAAAAGTAATAATTTTACAAACACTACTCATAGAGGAAGACACATAAATTGAAAAATCATATATATAATATCTAATAAAAAATGAATTCTTTTTTATATATGAAACATTAGAATAATCGTATTTCAATATAATTCATAAAATATTTGGATAATTCTAATTAATTTAGAATAAAAATGGTGATTTGGTCCTATTGGTAGAATTCCATAATTATTAAACATTCAATGTGTACATCATAAAACAATAATTCATTTTAAATTTTCAGGTAAATATAAATATGTCATTTTGGAAATCTTCCATAAATAAAAACATTAAAATACATTTATAATATAAATCATTAGAAAAATGTATTAATAAATCATTTGGATAATTTTTTTAACCTTTTTAGAACAATTTATTAAACTATTAATGTGAAAAAATGGGTCTCAAACAAAGAGTGTTATAAAGTTGATTTTTATTAAAAAAAAATATATTGATGCATAATATGTATATAAAGAGAGTGAAATGATGTGAAAATATTTATTCTCTAAAAATTAGTAATGTAAATGAAAATTCATTAGCATCATGAGATATGGGTCATAATATTTAATCATCTAAGAAATAGTTATATTCAATCTTGATGACCAGTATGATTGAAAAGTCAAATGATTTGTACTACGGTAAAATTTGAATCATAAGTCCCATTAAATAATAAAATCATTAAAATCATTAAATAAAATGAATTTAATTATATTAATGATATATTATGTCAATGGGGATGAATACACTTCATAAAAGAAGAGAGGTTCAAAAGAAAATATTTTTACTAAAGAATAAAATATGAGGGAAAATTTATTATTGATTTAGTATCGTCAATATTCTAAACACCATGAAAAATATAACCTAAATTGAATATTAAAATAATAATAATTTGATAGGGATTAATAATAATATAAATTCATGGAATGTATATATAAAACATAAATTATATTGTTGGTGAATATGGAAATTATCTCACAAAAGTTATAAAGTGAGATAAGAATATGTTACCATAGTTCTCAACACCATTCATACACATTCAATAAATCTAGATAATAAATAACAGATTATTAAAAAAATTATAAAACCATATTCATTATTATAATACCATATAATAATCGAATCGGAATTTACAATACCATTTATTAACATTTCCATCTTAATGATAAGTTTAGGGTTATAAATTCTTCAAATTTTCAAGTATGTTTTGGTTTCTTATATTTGGAACTCTTTAATTGATCATAGTTACATAATATATTTAATATTAACTATGATATGAATTAATTATAATTTCAATATATATTTATCTATAATAATAATTAAATGTTAGACATTGAAAATAAAATACATTGTTCATTGAGTTGGTATGCCATACAATTTCATTATCATTGTCTCTATTTTCTTGATGGAAGAAATGAAAGAAATGTAAATTATATTTAAATACCATAGAAGAAATATTTTTAAAAATAAATCATATATATTATTTAATTTAATATTTATTACCATCCTTGGAAAAAAATAGTTAAAAACCAATCACATTGCTTTGTGAGGTGATAATACATCTTACACCGGAATACTGATATTAAATTCTCTATGGAATGGAATGTATGATGATACATGTGATATCTCAACTATGATGTTATATTTATGAAAAAAAAATTAATATAAACACTCACACAAACAAATTATATTAATGGTCATACCAAAAAATATTGGTTTCCTGGAAAAAGTGTGACAATTGTTTACGAGATGGAAATTATCTACAAACCCAAGAAATGTTTTCATTTCCTTATTTATTAAAAAAAATATATGGTAATATTTTATAAATATAGTATAATATCATTATTATATATATAATACAATATTATAATTATAATTTCATGTTTTAAGATAATTTGAATGATGCAGGGAGGAAATAAAATATAAACGTTTGTTTAAGATGTTACATATTTTTCTTGAAAACCTCCATGGGATTTATCCAAAGTCACTTATATGTTGTATTTGAGATAAAAATTAGTTTTTTAGGATTATAGTAATAAAATAAAGAAAGTATATTGAAATTTTATCCCGAATCATAGGTTTTGGGATGTGTGAATAGGAGTGGTTGTGGTGTTTTATATAAGAGTACAAAGTTAAACAAATTTAATTTTTGAAATGAAATAGGTGTACTATGTTTTTATCATTAAAAAAATCTATAACATACTGAATTATTGATAATATATGTTATATGGCCAAAATATTTCCATAAAATGTGTATTCAACAAGTTCCTAGTTTGTTTAGCAAAATATGGTTTTTGATTAACCCCCAATAAACATTTTTTCTCCTAAAATGTAATTATTAATAAGAAAAATTATTATTCATATAGATAAAACAATGTTGAAAATATAGTAAAATATATATTTTTAACATTAAAAATATGTAAATATTTTTTTAATGAAATTATTATATGTGATATATTAGATTTTAAAAATTAAACAATTATGCTGATTAATCAGAGGTTTTCTGAATAGAAAATTCTACAAACATTGAAATTTATTTATATGAAATTAAATAGATATTTTATTCAAATAAACTAAATTTTATTAATATATATATAATTTATAAAATATATATTTTATAAGTATTATTGAAATTTTTAGATTCTTAAATGATTTAAATACAATGAAATTTATTAATAAAGACTAAAATTTTTTATTCTTTACAAAAATTGATTTGTCATAAAATTTTTAAAATGTCACTGAAAGATAATTTGAAAAATTGGATTTCAAAACTCAATAATATATTTTCAAATATTGTTTCTATTTTTGGAAATAAATTCCATTTATATTTATAAAAAAATCAATAAAATGTTTTTTTTGGAAAATTGTCTTTACAAAACATGGAGAACAAGTTTCTATAAATTACGAAATATTAACAAAAATATATGAATTATATAAAATAATCATAAATATTATTTAAATTGAAGATTTTTATATTAGAAATTTTATTTTTAAATGATTGGTTATAGATTACATTTTCAAAAAATAAATTTATACTACATATTGTTTTATAAAACGTTGTTTCATGTGACACCACATTCAAACGATGTATTACCTGTAATGAATGTTATCAAACAAATTAATATATTCCAAATTATTAATAAATACATGAGTTTATATATAATATATATATATCTTGGGTAGTATTAAAGAAACATGTCTCTAACCCCAACCTCATCAAAAACATTCACATAAATATGTTGTCATTATCCAAAACACTAGTAGGTTTATAATTAATTAATGATATAAGAATACTTTTATTATTAATAAATTTTTTATGAAAAAACTATTAAAAATATTTGGAACAATAGAAACTCTTCCAAACTACACAACAACACACTATGACCCACTGATTAGATGAATAATTAATAATCTGTAGTGGATCAGAATAACTATTTTGATGATACTGCTTGACTAACATATACCCCCAAGATCGCACATTCTCTAATAAGAGACATAATTGATTATATAATAGATCCTCCTCCACCACCACATATATTGGCCGTATATACAATATCTAAATGAAAAAATTATCAATTGAACATTCCATATTGACGTTATAAATATACATTAGATTTCCATTATGATATTAAATATTAACACCTGGCGAAGAATGTGTTCAACCATACATTTTTTTCATTTTCCCCACCTATATAAAACAAATTAAGATGTATCACATTAGAACATACAATATCCTAGGGCAACCAAATAAAAATTACCATTTTTTCCACTCTATTATCATGTATGAGTGTTTTCCCACAACCTTTGTGAAACAAATAGAATTTACACCCATAAAAAATATGAATTACATTTTAAGGGGATAGTTATAACAATTTTATCAATAAATAATTATTCCACATAACAATAGAGAAATCTATCATTACCAAAAAAAATACCTAATATATTTTATCAAAAGTAATATTAATTGTTTTATGAAGACTAATTCAACAATATTTATTCAGATTCATCACTATGTTTGATAAATCAATTGACTTTACTCTATTGTCCAGACTATCCATTTATATAAAATTATAGACTAATTACAATATTGTCTAATAAAATGAATGATTTAATGAAAATGATTAAATAAAAAAAATTATCATTTTAATCCTTTTTGAAGGTGAATTTCACCTCATACACAACTTCGCATCACCAAAAAACATAAAAAATCATTCTAATCATACACATAGTGTACCAATTGATTTATTTTTTACCATTGTTTTATTTCTATAATAAAAATACAATTTAACCTAATAATAAAATTTACATTCATAATATTGGTAAATGGAAATTATAATTATAAAATCATCAATGATAACATCATATTGAGAAACATTCAATTATTTGTGATCTAATTATTATATAAATTTATAATGTGACTAAAATCAAGAATAATAATAGTTGTTATGATCAATTTACTGTAGAAATTTAGAACCTAACTAACCCTCAACTTCATATCCCCATATCAAAATATGTTGACCCCACCTCAATAGAATTTCAGAGTTAAGGACAGTTTCATTATGTATGAGTATCCCTAAATATTATAATGTTATACTATTGTCTATAATTGATTATTTTGGTACATTATATTACATTTATATGTCTTCTAAAAGTTCTGTCTATTGATAAATCATTTGTAATATGATAATACAATGTGTGATGGTTGATGGAGGATGATGAAAAATCATCCATATCCATACACTCTTATACCACCCTACCCCTGATTAAAACCCCATCATGTGGTGATGATACCTCCTGTTTGTAAATAAATAATTTAAGTACCATTAGTGGCATGATATTAAACCCAAGAAACTACTCATTATTTCCATAGGTTAAATTATATTTTCATACAAACTCTATATATTCACATTGTATTCTCAATAACTAATTATAACAAATTGTATCTCTTATATTGTTTAAAAATTATGAATACACACCCACTAATTGTGAAATTCCATAAGGGTTTTTTGAAAGTGGCTTAGTATTAGGAACTAAGTATATAGTTAATTAAACTACTCGATCACGTATAACTCTGGGTAACACATTAGGAAAAAACATTCAGGTATTCATTTACAACTAGAACATCATTAATCAATATTATTCCCTTGTTTAAAAAAATGTGTGCCAGATATATTTCATTTCTATCAGTTGAAAATTTCAACACTTCTATATATGTTATCAATGGTATTGTTTATTCATGAATACAAACAAAATCCCTTTCTGAAAAAAACTTATTCAGATTTAAATTCAACATATTTATGGTAAACAGAAAGCCAATAGAAACTATGAATAACAACAACATCATGTAGATAGAAAACCAAAAGGTAAGCAATTACTTTATTTACCTAGAAAACTAAATGAATATTCTTATAAATATTTTTTAATAGTATTTTACCATGATTTTTTAACCATAAACATTGGTTACATTTCAGTAGTTGAAATTTAAAATTTAACACACTATTTCAAACAAATACAGTAATGTGAAGATGTTGTGTCAGACAAAAAAGATTCAATATCTGAGTGAATAAACATAGTACTTGATACAAAATCATATGATGGCATAAAATATAATGAACTTGTCATAATGGTTATTAATACACATTTATTCTTATAATCTTAGTATTTCATATCATTGAAGGCTTTATTTGGGTATGTATTTTTAGATTTCCTTATATCACCAAATTTAAATAACATTATACATTTCCTATCATAATTAAACTTAAAATAATTTTCATTGATATCTCGGGCCATATTTCCAAGTATAAAACAACAAAAAACCTTCCAATTTTTTTAAGACAATCCCCAAAATTATTTTTTACACACATATAAAAACATGAATTTCATACCTTCATATTTCATTGATTGATTCCTAAATATTTATTTCTATTTGGACAAATTATTATAATTGTTTACAATGTACAAATAAAAATTGGAAAACTCCAGTTTTACATCGTAATCACATAGAACATGTTTCTTATTTCTTTTAAATTTATATTGGCCAAATCCAATTGGTGTGTTTCCATTATTCTTACACAGAAACAATTTATTTATCGATAAAAATCAGAAACATTATTTTTTAGCCTAACTTCATAATCAAAAAAAAGTTTTTTCTATACACATCCACAGATTCATTATCCTTTTTTTATGAAATTTATTTTCAATCGAATTTTGAATCATCATAAGTAAATATTTTCAAGGGAAAGATTCCTAAATTCATCCAATTCCAAGGCTTTAATCCCCTCAATATCCATGTTATTCATTACCATTGACATCTACTAGATAGCTTTACCATCAAAAAGATAAATATATAGACTAAACATTTTAATATCTAAACACCAAATTACATTAAATATATTTTCTGTTATTTATTCAATCATTCATCTCCCATTGGGTAAAAATATAAATTGAATATGGGTGGGTGTTTCTATATAAAAATTTCCACTATAATCATGTTCCATTGTGGTAGCTCTTGGTTTTCTCATTCATGGATTCAAAAACCATTTATATAATATTTCAACTAAGAAATCAATTTCCAAATATACTTGGTTCTAATTCCCACCAATCTAGGTTTCTGATTCAGAATGACATTATCCTCTAGGTGTATTCCTACATTACATTCCCAGTTTCTTCTATAATAAACAATTCTGAACTGAAATATCCAAGATAAATAAAAATGGTAATATTTATGTTCATTATAATTTCATAAAATAAGTAAAACACGTTTATAGTGTTCTTATTAAAATCATCTGATCCCCTATTTTTTCTAAAACTTTTTCTGATACAAATTATTTGGACCCAACCTTAATCATTAAATAATCTATTATATTTTTTAAGAATTCACTTCCTTATATTCCCATATAACAATTCAATATATACATTTAGAATATTATAAATTAATTAATACATTTCAATGAAAAAAAATAAAATGTCTTCACACCTAAAAAATGAATCTAGTTCTTCCATAATACATTTTAATTAAGAAAACATCATATATTTTCCTTCAATATATTCACAACATTCAACATGGATTCACTTTTTCTTGTACCTTTCCATTAACTATATATAAAAAAATATAAAACATTTATGGAGAGAAATATTATCATAATGGAACATTAAAAGTAGCAATGAAAATAGTTATTCTGTGAATATATATAAACATATTAAATCATTTTCACAAATACATTAATCTCACACATATGTGTCATAAAGTAACATTGTGAAAACAAATTATTACAAAAAATAATTGAAGAAATATATTAAATAATTAAATTATATTATAGAATTAATTAGCTAAGATTATAAACCTTATTCCTAATATATTATTTGTAAACCACATGACTACCTTAAAAACTAAGTCTAATGGATACCTTATAGTGTAACCATCAATGATATACTAAGAGTAACCATATAGTCAAACTATATGATAAACATACCCAATGCATTCGAGAGAGTTTTTAGTCAAAACCTTATTCATAAAAAATTATAATCAACCATGTAATAATAATTAAACATGAATATGCCCATCATAAAAACATTCCTTTGGAATTGATTTTAAAAAAATTAAAATAATATTTTTAAACAAAAGTATGTTACATCGGTTTCATCATACCTAAAATGTGTTCAAAACTCTTTTATAATTCTCTTTGGTTCATTTTTTTCATTTTTTTCATTGTTGGTTTATTATGGATTTCAATATACAATGAATGAAAAACACCACATGAGGAATGAAATTGTGTTAATATGTTTCTATAATTAATACTAACTTTATGTATCATTTTTTTCTACAAATGAGGATGATTCGATAGATAAAATAATAATAAAATAATTTAATTTATTTTTGTAGTTTCCACAACCATCATAGACTTATGACATTCTATTTTATATCATTTTTATATATTGATTACATTACATTATTTAATTTATAAAATATATAAGTATGTATTATTTTATTATAATAATGATGAAGGTAGTAATGGAAAATTAATGTGTATCATCTACGCTGCAAATAACTAGACACATCACGGCCGATGTTCTAATTTTTAGATTAAATGGTCGAGGATAAGGGGTATTATGATTAATTTTTTCATAAACATGATAAAAATATAGTATATAAAAGATAAGTGGTATTTAATTACACATTGATAAATAGAGGTGAAGAGTGATAAAATGAAGGGAAATTAAAAGGACAATGAATGAAAATACAAATGGATTTTACCTCTTGAATTCTTTCCATTAAGAACCTCCAAAGGCCGCTTTGTTTTGGCATTATTGTGAGACTGATAAATCATGGACATGGTGATGATGATTGGGAAGGTAATTTGTGATAAATAAATAAATCTATAAGTCTTTGATGTTTGAAGAGATGAGGTGGGTAGGGGTGGAATTTTTAATGGAACAAATTAGTGGTTTTTTATTTTTTTTATTAGTTACTAATTTTGTATCAAGACAATGAATTATTTTACCATTATTAATAAATATATTAAAATAATGGACAAGGATTCGATATTAATGTTCTTACATCCTCAATAATTCATGGAATATTGTTTTTAACTTATAATATATACACCATAATGTTTAGTATTTTACTATTTTCTAAAAAATAATGTATTTTAAAAAAATACCAAAAAATCACCTTTACGATTTTACGACGTATATAATTATAAAATGAATAAAATTTATTGAAAATGACTATATATATATTATAAATTTAATTTTTAATTTAATTCACCATTAACATCTAAAATACCAATTGTAAAAATATAAATGATTTTATAACACATTGAAAAATTAATTATGATCTTACAATGTAATATTATAATCATCACACACTAAAAATTTAATTTAGGATTCTATTTTATAATGATAAGGTTTATATAAAATTAGTAATATTTATATTACAATTGTAAATAATAATTTATTTTTCAAAAGAATACCAATACATGATTAATTATTATCATAATATTTATTTATATATTTCATTATATAAAAATATAATATTTTCTATTATAAGATTAATATACTTTATATATAACTTCATTTGTTATGTTACTATTCTATTGGATTTCATACTATTCCGAAAGGTCATGTTACTATTTTATGTTTGTGTAATTATTATATTGGTATTAATGATTTAATTTATATGAATTATAATTATTTCATTAAATCATTATAATGAATTAATTATTTAAATCTAGAAAGATAAAAAATATTTTATAATTACCTAGATTTTTACATTACCATTTTATTAAAGGAATGAATTTGATAAAAAATACACAATTTTTTATATATTAAAATAATAAAATAAATGTCAAATCTTATATTCCCACCAAATATAATCAACAATGAACACTAAAAAGTTCATAATAAAATTATGTATTCCTTGAAAATCTATATGTTTCACCATATTATAACACCCATAAAATTTATTATAATAAATCCTGAGTCAAAATATTTCCAAGTCCACAACAATCATTATCTCTAAAAAATTATTTTTATATCTACATCTACCCATACCATCTCAGAAAAATTTAATAATCCTTATGGAAAAATCACATAGAGAATAAAAAATATTGTATCTGAGGATGGTTAAATATACACTTTACAATTATAGATAAATTATATCATGATCATGAAGTTAAAATTATATCACAACTATTGGTATAACTGACTCTCTAGGATAAAGGTATATGGGGGATCTATAATGGAACAATAGCTTTATGATGATCGTGTTAATGTGTAACCAAATGGTAGATAGTGAATAACTACTTCAAATAAATGTATAAGGATGTAACTGATGGGGTAAAATAATTTAATATATATTTCCCATAAAATTTAAGTTCTAAGGGTCCCATCAAATATAAATCTTCCATGAACGTTTCCTCAAATATTATACCATAATAGATTAGAGGGTATTTTAGAGAATTATATATACTAAAATTAAAATTTCAAATATACATCTGTATATCACATCCAAATAAAAATACAATAAGTGACGAAGTGTAACTATTCCCAAGAATATTAAAATTACATATCCATTCCAAGAATGATATTGCCCATATAATAAATTACTTGAGACATACTCATCACTATATAAATACTATCAGTTTTTGGGGTATAACATCATCTGATAATTCGAAATATTTACACATCAAAAATATATCTAAAAATATCAATATATGATACCCAAAAATAATATTATAACATCTATGTAATCAAGAAAATCATTCAAGGAGATTATTATTTTGAATGGATAAACTACAAAAGTTTATGGACTGAGACCATCATTCAAGAATGAAATATGGGAAATGTTTTTATATCTTATAGAGAGGATATGCGAACTTAATATCATAGAATAAGAAAACAATATATTTACATGGGTTATTTAACACATAACATAATAGTAACATTATTCATTTCCATTTGTGATATAAGGGTGAAAACCATTTTCACCATACATGATATCCCACCCCTTTTATTATTACTTTTTCAATTAATTATAAAACACATTTCTAGATGGACGACATGGGAAAAACTTACCACCAACCATTTTCCTCCTCACCTTACAACTTAGTTTAACAAATGACTACCACCATAATCTAACTAGAGGGTCACTAAACAAGCTCCCTCTAGAATTGATATAGGTTTTTATGTGATAATATAACTCCACTAATTAATTAGAAACAATTAACTAGAAAAATATACAACACTCTATTCATCATTATCATATTTCCCCCAATTATACTTCCACTAGTCTCTTACTCCAACATGGGATGTCATATGAGAAATACTTGAAGGACTATACCACAAGTCTATCATAGATTATTATATTATGTTGTATCTATATTAACCCCATGTTCTAATTTTTTATCAAAAAAATTATTATATTTGGTAGTTAAATCAAAGATGGAATATTTATAATAATGATTGTGTGAACATGATGTGAAAATCATAAAAAGAAAAAAACCAAGAAAAATCATGATGTAATCTTGAGATGTGTAGCTAAAAATGAATAAGTGAAATGATTTTAATGTGTATTATAATGACGAATTACTAGGGGATTGAATGAAATAAAAAAGAAGTGAGGTAAAACTGACGAGAAAGGGGATTTTATATCAAATTTTTTAAAATAAATTCATTCAATAATATTTTATAATTTAACATCATTGACATAGATTATTTAAACTGATTCTTTATAGTATTTGACATGTTTTAAGATAAATCCAATTGTTTTATAATAATAAATTTCCACTAAAAACATTATATTAGTGAATAAATGTCATTGGATTCATTATATAATTAAATCATGCTGTTATATTGATAGAATCTTTTGAATGAAAAATTTCATCCAATAGAATTATTCTGGTAAAATATTTTTGATATATTTTTTATTCTCATAATGATTGACTTGAAATTATTTAGGATGACTTGATAAATATGATATCATGAAATGGTTCAAACTATGTGAAAAAAGTTAAATAATTCATAAATGAAAAGAAATAGTAGAATTATTTATACTCAGGAAACAGGTCTTCTTGACTAATTCTAACTTTTTTTTGATTTCTTCCTCTATTACTCTAATTTATTCTATTTCATTATTATAAATCATCTAAAATTAAATTTATTTCTTCCAAAATTTAATCTATATTAGAATATATTCATGAATTTTACGTCAAAATAAAAAATATATTCCCTGATAGAAATTTGTTCTAGGATTCAGCCACTATGTTGAAATTTTTTCTATTTATAAATAGATAATGTTCTAATATTAACTATTAATCTTTGCTTCACGTGGAACTCATTAATGATCTATATTATTTTTTTTGTTAATGATTTTGTTGTTCTTGTATGCCATTGCATGATATAGTCATCAATGATATGGTTTTTTCTTCAAATTACATTGTATGATGTAACCTGCATCCTCAAATCAATTATTTTTTTTCTATTTTAGTATGGAATTTTTAATACAAAATAGTGTGTGCTAAGAAATTATCTATATCCATTTGCAATAAGATACTTTATGTCAATTCATCATTTCTATGATCAGCCTTTGGGAGGAAACCGAGTGAATAATATTAAATTTTTTCAATTGTAAACATCACCATTTATCAAAATCTTCTTAAATATAGATAAATAATTTTCTTCAACCAAAAATTCTCTCAGACACATGGAATTATAAATAAATATAAACAATATTTTTCTCATATGCAGTTTATCATTGTTCATAAAATAGTTTTTTTATATTTATTTATGCAGTTAAATTGATTTAATTGATGTATATGTCAATATGTGTTCATTTCATCCATATATAGCATACTATATAGTCATATTTTTTCTTCATATACATGATTACATTATAAATGTACATAATTATATATTATATTATTGATGGAGACCGCACTAAAGCTCAAAACCATTAGCCAGACATATGTGTTAATATGGATGAACTTCACATCATATGTATGTCTTTGGAGTGAACTATCAATATTTCAAATAAATATCATGAATAAATTCAATTAGTCCCTCTCAAATTATCTACTATTGTTTCACCTATTTTCATGAGTCTTGACAAGGTGTTCTCGGTCCGTCATTACAAAATTGCATACATGGGAATGTGACTTATTGTTAAAAATATAAATACTCTAACTAGAATTTCTCTTAATAGGATTTCTCATACGGGATATGCTTTAATTATCTATGATGATTGTTTCCTCATACTCAATTAATATCCCATATAATTTTACCTATAAATTATATTATAGTGATTCTATGTAAATAAATTGTGTTGGATTATCCATGTGTTAGAAATATAAATAGAAAATACTACATATATCTATACATTAATATCAAAAATTACTTTGTGAACCAATATGAAAATTCACATTGTATATTATTTTTGAAAAAAACATAAATTCATCAATATAAAATTTAATGACATAAAATTCAAAAAAAAATCTTTAACAAATTAATTAATGTTTAAATTTCATTGGATATGATTAAACATTTCAATTAATTTAAAATATGAATAAAAAATAACATAATAGTTCAATCATGAGGGTCCAAATGAAAAAACAAATAAAATCAACTATGACATTAAATAACATATTTTGACAAACTAGAAATATAATAGATATTATATGTAATTTAAAAAATGAAATATAAATTGATCAATTTTATCAAAATAAAGAAATATTTTATTATAATTATACATATAATTATATTTCACCCGAAAAATAAACTATTGGTGTCTTTAATATAATCATGAATATTTAATTGATCTTAAAAAACAATATTCTAACACAAATAATGGTAGTTTTATATTAAATTATTTACTCACAAAATTCCACCATATATGACATGTTTCTTATGAAAATGAAATAATGTAATAAAACTAAATTGAATAAGATTAATCTCATGAAATAAATCCTTTCATTTCCAATAGATTGTAAATATTGCTAAGTGATTTCAACATCGTATTTCCAGTTTAATTATGTATAATTAATCCATTACAATTAATGTCTTAATCCAAATATTATTTCAATTAGAAAAAAATAATATATGATAATTTTGTAAATATTTTTCCAAACATCACATTTCATTCAATTATTTCATAATTCTACTACTTTACTACATGAAAAATCAAATGAAATATTATAGTATATGAATTATTAGTGAGAATTGAAAGGTTAAGTGAATTTATTAATTAAATGGAATCCTAATTAACCAAAAAATCATATTTATATTAAAAATAAATAAATCAACCAATAATGAATGATACATTTATAGCCATGTTAATTATAAAGAATAATAGTTTAAAAATTGTAAAATGAATAAAAACGTCTACAATTTTAAATCATAATAAATTAGGATGACTTAAAGAATGTATTAAAATGATTCATAAACTTATTATTCATTAATATTTATTACATTTTTTAAATGATAACATTAATCAATCAATGATAAAAAATAATTAATTCCATTAATATTTTTTCACCTTAAAAAATATAGGCTATATATTGAAAAAATATTCAGGAAAATTTTCTTTTTTATTATACATCAAAATAGAAATGAGTACACTAAATGAATCCACCCAAGTGAATAAAAAATAAAATTATCCCCAATGATTACAAATAAAATATTCACCAATCATCAAATTTGTTTATATAATATATATAATGAAATAAATATATATTTATTTTCATTATTACATAAGAATATTAATTTTTAAGAAATTTTAAAATCATTTAATGATTAATAATTTATCACACTCGTGTAGAAGAACATTAAAATGATAAGAATAATTAGAAGAAGCATATTTGTTTTTAAAGAACATTCCACTATTGTTTTAACCTAATAAAAAAATTGAATAAAAAACATGAAAATCACATACTAGTTGAATGCAATATCAATAGAAATGCAGTACCAAAATAGTAAACAAAGAAACATTAAATGATCTTCTATATATAATATTTTTAAATTATTTTACATGGTGAAAATAATATCTCAAATTATATATATATAATTTATTTAAAAAATGATGAATCATTAGGATATATACAACCTTAAAATTAGAAAATTCATCATTAAATGATCATAATAATATAATGATGATAGTATTTTGAGTAAACCCCTCGGTTTGATTGTTCCAAATTATAAAACAAAATATAGTTCTAAAAAACCTTCGAATAAAATAAATATATAAAATACCACTAACCAAAGTATTATTCTTTGGAAAATTCATTATATAGATAAATCTGTAAATATACTCATCCTAGTAATTAATTATTATAGTGTGTGTATAACTTAATTATTCAATTTCCATTTTTAGAAATTTCCTACAACAAGTGTGAATTACTTGGGATTCTAGTATATACTTTTATTATAATTAAAATATAATAAAACGGCGATTTATTATAAAAATATTAAATTAAAAAACATATAACTAATGGATGGAATCCATGAATCATTGGGATTATAGTCTTCATTTTTACTTGACGAAAGATCATGTAACATGATAAATTTTGTCCTATAACATAATTCATTGTCCTTTTGATTGTAACCTTAAATAGATTATTATCTTATACATTAATATATACAACACTATAAGAGTAATATTATAATTACATGTATTCATGATCATTTATATTTCCAACATAGTGGGATAATTTTTACTATTGGTGTGAAATTTATTCCATTCATCTAATCCATAATGATTTAATTTTAAATTATATTATCAGAAAAATATGTTTTATTTATTTTATAATATTCATTTTAATTCCATATAATATCATTATTATCCATAAAAAAAGATTCATTCTACCACTAATAAATTTTAAATTAGGGTTATTGGAATAAAATAACAATTGTTATTTTGATTCAAATAAATGGGTAAATGAAAGGTCTTACCAAATAGAAACCTGAAAGGATACAACCCAATTTTAGTACTAATATTAGTTTTATTATACCATAAGGCCTCAATTAATTTAAAAGACCAATACTTCCAAGAGATATAGAGTGTTTTTTATAAATGAAAATATTCATTCAAATAAAATAATTATATATCCTACGAGAATATAGATGGAAAAACATAAACATATTTGTGAAATAAATATATATTTTTACTAATTTATTTAATGAAAAATTATAAAAATGTATTCTATTTTTTGTTATTATTGATTCGGGCATACCAAATATACAATATATATTCTATTTGATAAAATTTACACTAATATTATAAGTATTATAAGGATGTTATATCACCTCTACTCACTTAGATAAAAATATATAACTATAAGATTAAAATAATTTGTATAGGAAGAAATATATTTTAATAAAAAAATATCACCACCACACGAAAATAAAATCAACATATTTTTTTTATTGGAGCTCGTATATTCTACAATTGTTCCAATATATTGACCATAATTAAAAAAATACAAGACCACTTGAGGGATTAATAATTATAGTACATTAAATACCAACATGTATAATATTATTGGTTATTTTTCTCCATATATAACCATACATGAATTATTGATATATCTCTTAGGAGTTTCAAGAAACTCTAATTCCATAAAATTTCACCAAAATATTCCATCAAGACACCATATTGATAATAAATGGTGATACCAATGTTATTATTTAATTTCTAAAATATTTTTTCATCATAGGATTTTTCTATAATACCTGTGAATGAATCTATAATCTGCAATATTTAACACATATTTATTCTACATGACATTAAAAGATGATTCAAAATTTAATTTTTCACTAATGAAAAATAAATGATATAAAATGGTGCATTATTTTAAGAGTTTCTCATCCTAAAAAAGTGATAATATACTTCTTTATTAGTAATATATTAATCCCCAATATCTATGTGAAATTATTGATAATTATTTGTCTATATAATCAGTCAGGAAATAGAAATGTTTTTGTGAATATATTGCGTTGATGATGAATCAACTGAAAAAAAAAATTTATTTGGACCATATTTTCTAAAAGCTAAATTTCATATGAGAAAAAAATACTTAGATAGAATTATTTTTTTTTAATAAATAATTTTTTCATCTTCTAAAAGCCAAAAATAATTGTACAAAACATGTTTCTTCTATTCACTATAGTACCATAAACATACCCAATAACACTATCACTAAAACCACATATATTTTAAAAATGAAAAAATTAATGATGATAGTTTATAATGGGTCACGATGTGTGATATTATTTAATATGTCTAATTATTTTTAGTCACTTCTCATCAAAAACAAACATTGAATCATTACTTATCCCTTAAAAAAGGGGTTTATTGATAATTGGAATAAAAAATGATCCTCCAATTGAAACATATATTCATTAGAAACCTCTAAACATATTATCAATTTTTGGATGTGGAATATTTTTAATTCAATATGTATATATATTTTCAACCATTATTACCCTCCAATGGTCCCTATTACCCTAAAAAATACCTTTAGTGTCTATAAATTCAGATTTCTGAAAATTCAATAAAATACTCATCTCTTCATATATCTATAAAAATACAACTATGTTAGATAAAAATATATCATATGTCACCAAAAATTTAGAAAAATATTACAAAAAAACCTCAGTAATGTTTTCTATTTTTTCATATGATATATACAATTTATCATTTAAAAGGTTACTGAGGAAAATCACAATAGAATTGGCCTTAAATGGTTAGAAAAAAAGTAAATATAGACAAATAAAAGTGATTATTTCTTGACCTTCTATTGAAATTGAAATCTTGTAGTATCTATAATATCCATAAATAATTTATTGAAATTAATATCAATTTATTATATAAGATATTTAATCTAAAAATTAAATATCAAAATTATATCCCATACTATTGAATTACTTTTTTTTCTATATAAAAAAATATATTTCTTCAATATGATAGCTTGAATTTGATAATTAATTTTTTACAATAAAACCACCATTCATATGGATAAAATTATTCAGGTTTCCCCACGGAATATATGAAATTGTGAAAAATATTAAATTTTAAATGTATTTTTATAATTTCATCCCTCATAATAAAGTTATTTTAGGGATTCACACACCATTTCTAATAAGCTCTCAGTATGTGGTAATGTTCTATTGGTATTTTGTCTTTAAAAAATGTAAGTAAAATCCACATGATTTGAAAAATGATCTATAATTTGGTATTATTGATCTATGTATGAAAAATTAATATTTTTTACTCTTTTCATAAACCATTTTTGGATTAATTTTTTTATAAAATTAAATCTTTATCTTCAAAATTTATATTTTAATGATATAGAAGAAGTTTTTACTGTATGTATTTTTCTATTTTAATGAAATATGAAAAATTGAATGTGACTCCCTTAAACCATAATGATTCCTCAGAAATGGGTATCCATATATATATATATATATATATATATATATATATATCTGTGTTACAACATTATTGTTTTGGGAAAACCCAAATGTACTTCCCCCTCAATATTTTCGTGCATGGAAAACTAATTATTCATGGAGTTTATATATTATTTAATAATTCAATAGACATATAAATTATAAACAAAAACATGAAACTCCCCCAATAATTAATTTTAGTATCTATTTTGGAAAATAATGTCTTCTTGTAAACTATATCATTACCAGTGGGTTTACTTTATTACAAGTCACTGACACAAAAATATAAAACATAAAATAATACAAATGATGTACTCAATTTAAAAAAGTTCAATTTATGGGTAATTATATCCATGGATGTGTTATCCCAATGTTTTAAAATCATTAAATCCAAATATGTTTTCATCTAATCTGTAAATATTTTTTACTTTTATATAAAATTTCTCCATCTTCCATCGTAGTTGAGAATATTCTATCTATAATGATAAGAGGTTCCATTTAAAAATCATTTTCCTATATAATACAACTAATATATATGAACAATGTTTATAGAAATTCATTTTATTCATCAAATATCATAATGGATTGAATGGTATAACATATGGATAACTATTTCAAAATAGTTTGGGATTATAATACATCTAATAGTTGTAAATAAAATTTATATGGAGTGTTTAGGATGATTCTTTCTCATAAATCATATAAGATGTTGAGTTTTTCATTATAAAATATATTTCAAGGTTTAAAAGTACTTCCTATATCGCTTATTTTTAGTTATTTTTTGGTGGATAAAATTATACATATGTGAGACAATATATTAAATAATCAATCAATTTGTCATCATGTGGAAACACATTACAGAGAGATTCACATACTAAACTATTTCTAAAAAATAATTATATGAATGGAATGATTATTTATATCATGTTAAAATATTAATGGAATTTTTGGAGTTCATGTTCATTTATCCCCTATTATTATTATTACAAGATTGCTAAAATTTGATAAAATTAATAAAAAAAATTTGTATAACAACAAGTTATACCTTAGGATTCCCATTTCCCTTAACTTTTCATTTGTATGTTTTTTTATTTTTAATTTACTATCTTAATATTAGATTTTAATTATATTTCAACAATGTATTCAAGATTTATATGTTTATTAAAGTCATTTTTTCAGATTCATCTAGAATTTAACTTTTAATGACCATTAAGTGATTTTAATTATTTATTTTTTCATTTAAAAACCCACCAGGAAATAACAGTTTAGAAATATTTTCAGTGATCGATTTCTATTATGCATTAAATTTTTCATTCTCTACACCAACCAATTCATTATCTACATTTATAAACTGTGATTATTGACTATTTATATCTATTTAAAAGGTTGTTAATTTATTTTAAATATTAAATATATTATATTATTTAATTTAAAAATGTTTAAATATAATTTATTTGATCCTAGATAACATTATTTGTTCAGTAATCCATCACTAATTTGATGAATCATACCATTTTCCCTAAAATTATGTCCATGGATATGGAATGAATCTTTAAGAAATGATATATTATAATACTCCATCCTACCTCCATACGTGGTAGTGTGATTTCCATATCAATGGATATAATTTTGTGTGGTTTTATCCTACGAAACATAGTATTTTATTATTTCATCTTTCTAATGATGCCAATTTGTCTGATAGCTAACCAAATTGGAAATTCTGAAAAAAATATGTTTATATATTTTCATTATTAAAGTCTATCCAGTTAATTATAGTGAATTATTAAGAATTAAAACATTGAAAACTATTTATAAAGAACACATATGCTAGTTTTAATTTGTGTAAAATTTAATATCTATACATAAAATATCTAATATGATTATTTTATATATATTATTTTTACAAATTTTTCATTTTATTGAATTATTATATCATCTTTCAAAATAAATTAGATTATGGGTGATAAAAAATATTTGATGTAAACTATTTGGTCATAACATTTTATTTGGTAAATAAAAGGAATTTTGAATTAGTGGTTATTATTGTATTGTTATATTTTCCTATAAATGTATATTTTTATTATTTGAAATTTTTTTATTTTATTGTTATATATTTACAAATACTGGAATCAATTTAAAAAATTCACTTTTTCACGTTAAATTAATTTTTTATTATGACTAAATTATTAAGAATTTCCAAAAAAAAGTAAGTTAAAAATGAAAAATATAATTCTTGTAAATAACATGAATATTTTAAATAAGCATAATTTATATATAAAAATGACATGAATGAAACAATTTTCAAATACCAAATATGTATTTCTGAATTCCATTATAAATTTAATAATGTTGGTTTTAATTTAAAATTGTATATATGATATTTTAGAATCTATGAAATATTTTCTGATTAATTTTATTTTATACATTATAGATTTATTATTTAACAATATTTTTTTCACTTTAAAAAATTGTTTAAAATTAAATGGATTTCAATTTTAGAAATAGTGAGCACAACATTTCAAAAAAAATTCCTCTTTATTTTTGAGATTTATTATTATGTTTTGTTTGGTAAAAAAATATTATTGTAAAAGAAAAAACATAAAAGTAAATTATTCATGGGGTAATGGGATTGAAATATGACAAAAAGATATTCTAAATTTTATTGTGTTATATTTATTATGACATTTTCTCATCCCCAATCAATTTATGATCAATTTTATAAAATCATTATTTGGGGTGATACCTCACATTATTTTAAACATGTGAGTTTTTACTAATATTGAATATGTTTTCAAGTATAAAATAATTAATATTCACTTCAATTTTGATAACCCAAAATCCCTGATAGAAATTCCCAAAATCTACCATATCCTATCATACAAATTCATTTTAACCATAGATTGATTATTTTTATCTGAAAATACAATTACTCCATGTTTTAACCCCATTTTTAAAGAATATAAAATAATAAGTGGAATTAAAATTTATATCAAACACATTCCTTTCCTATTCCATTATGTGAATTTTTACATTTAAAAACCTAATTTTACCATATTGATATAACAAAAAAAATTATATTTTTATATTTTTATGTTATTATAATGATTCAATTTTAATTATCCACACTTTCCTTTTTGATTATTAAAAATGAAACCACTACTCTTGTTTTGGGAAGGATATGGACCACATCAAATAAAGTGTCATATTTTCCACCACCCATTAAATTTTTGTAATAAAAGAAAAAAAGGATAAATAATAATGATTTTTTGTATCATTTTTTTGATTCAAATAAATAATCCATATTTCTAAATCTCAAATTCATTAGGAAAAAATTTTAATCTGTGTGTATGTTTAGACTTCCCCATCCATGGAATTGATGATTTTAAATTTCATTTTCATTGCCACCTTACATGGATAATCATGATTATGTTATTAAATTATAAATGTTTTTTATCATATCAATATAGTATTTTTATGAATACATAAATATTATGATAATTATAGTATCAAATGTCATTTATCATTAATTAAATAATATAAAATGAGGGATATTAGATTAAAAATATATATTAAGTTCAATTATTGAATTCTATAAAATTATATCACCTTTATACAAAATCAATATTCCTTTAAATCACACTATGAACAAATAATATGATAATTTTTTTATAATGATATTAAAACAAAAAAATATCGTAATCATCTAATTTTCATGGTATATTCATTTTGATGTTATTTTAACCACCTAACGAAATGAAACTATGAATTTATTTCATGTATTACTATGTGAGCTTATATTCGAGTTAAGTAAGATATAAATATGTAAATCATTATTTTTGGGATTCATTATGTTAACATCTAACTCCTTCATTAATAAATAACATTTCATTCATTATGAAATATTGAAACAGTCTATTCATAGAGATGAACCTTAGGGATCATAACCAAAACTTCCATGAAATAAGATTATAGATTTTTAAATTATGTTGTATGAATTATTCAGTTAAAATATATAATATTATAATGATTTAATTTTTATAAAAATATATATCAAAAATAATTTATGAAACTATTTTAACGAGATACACATTACATACACAAGGTGTTGAAATTAGGTAAACAATAAATAATATATAGATATATTTTTATAATATGATTATAATTGGGTAGTATAATTTTTTATTATTATGAATAAGGTTCTAGAGTAAAAATATAATTATCATAATTTTATTATTAACTACATTTACTGTGTGTTAAAGATGGATTAGGTTCACGAAAAGGGTTTTCATCTCTAATATCTCTATATTTTTATGTATTGGTTTTCTAAACCAAATTTATTTAATGTGGTCTATATAAATGGAATGCATATTGTATGGTAAAATAAAAGATTCCAAATTTATCATTGAGTAATCAAATGTTAAAACATGGTCACCTCACATGAGTATATATATTGTTGTTTACTCACTATATAAAAAATTCATTAAGTATAGATTTTGACATATTTTATTATTTTATTACCTAAAATATATAAGATATGAAAGAGAATGAAATTAATAATATTATATACAATGAAAATTCAGTATACCTCGATACAGTTTACTTTTCATTATGGTTTAGTTTATACAATTCCTTCATAATTTATAAATGATATCTAAATTTAGTTTGATAATTAAATTGTGATATTTGATTTTTATATTATTATATTTTTGATTAATTAGATTCAAAATTTTCTAGTACAATAAGAAATTATTGGGCGTTGTAATCTCCATAAAAATTTATAATCATTTTCATTTACACACATAATTCGAGAGGGTGGAATCTTTTAATATCTGGATGAATTATATGCCATTTAATCCATTGAAAACCCCCTTCAGGTGAAATATTATTATCAAATGATGTGATATAAATCATAAAAATTAGGGAATATAACTGGGTTCAAGATTCATGGCATTTTCTGAAAATATCCATACTGATACAATCCATCCACTCATTAAATAGAATGGAAAAATATAATAATTAACAACATAGTTCACAAACATTGAGATATTATCAAATTTTAATCCCTATAGTTAGTTTCAAATGAATTTTAAGAATTTATTGTTTAATTAATGAGAAATAATGATGAATAATGAGGAGTATAAAAAGGAAAATAATGTGTATAGTTACATGGAAATCATTAATAATCAGAATTAAGGAGTTTTAAATGAAAAAAAAATATATTTAAGAATGAAAATAGTGTATCAACAACTGAGATGACCTCCAACCCATAACCTATTACAATTCATTAATCCCATTTTTTTATAATGGGAGGAATCGACAGTAAATTTATTTCAATCATCAATTTCACCATGCATCTCAACAAATTATAACAATTTTATATTTAATATCGTTATTTTAAATAGTTTCTTAGTATCAACAATGAAATTGGGATTTTTAATATCCCACTTCAATAATATATTTAGCCTTAAAAGGACACCATGCGGTCCATCATCATTTTCATCTGCATGGACACAATGTAAACATACCACCACAGGGTAGAACAAGATTTCCTTCAAAATAATGGAACATCTCATGTATGAAAATCCACAGTGTATATCAACAATGATAGTGCATCTTCTTATTTCCATTTATTCTTCGAGGATATGGATATAAAAATATTTTGTGCCACAATGGTATTTTTTGAACTCATTGTCATTGACTCACTCTCACATGACTAACATCTTTATTAATATGGTGTACTTATATGTATCATTTAAAAAATATACCCACTTCACATATATATTGATTCTAAAAAAATTTATACCATTACCATAGAGACCCCAACATATCATAAATATTTATCAGTATGTTTTTTATTAACGTTTATTACATTACACAGATACTAGTTTGAGAATCGTAATGGTATTGTTCCATTGGAAATATGGAATTCAAAAATTTATTTACAGGTAATCTACATCATCTCTCACTAAATTACCCATAAATATATCTCCATAGTATAAAGTAATAAAAATATTATTTCATCATAACATGGGTATATGACAAATTAGAAATGGATAGCTCAAAATCTCTGTATTATTTAACAAGGGATGTATAAAATCAAACAATTAATAGAAGTGTATAAAAAGATGACTGTAACATTTGAAAACAATTTATATCATATCAACAATCATAATAAATTATCATGGATTATATATTGTATATCCATCTGATATGAATCAAAAACAATATTAGAACATAAGTCATGTGAGTGTTTCATTAATAAAATAGGTAGATCTGTTGAACACACATATTTATAAAAAATCATTTCCATAGTGGTCATGGATCACTACCAATGTCTACAATAGTTCAATAGGTTCACCCACCTATCTATCATATTAGTCCACGATCACTCCCAAGATAATCGTAATGAATATTGTCCCTTATTTAACCTGGGGCACTCCAATTTCTAGTTTGATATGTCTCATGATATATAAATAATTACTAAATGCAATTGACAGTGATATATGTCCCACTCAACACATAATGAAAATCATATATATGTATTCCATGAGATCATAAAATGATACTAATCTTAATCATAATTATATAAAATAGGCTTCATAATTATTACATCATATTATAACCAGTATATATGTGAAAGTATTCATAATCATTTCATCATTTTCATGACATGTTCTGAAATACGTGAGTTTAATAAAAATTATCAAGGTGTAACCTATTGAATGGAAAATGGTTTCATAAAAAATATTTAATCATAAATCATTCAATTATATAATATTATTACTATATACGACTCATATCCCAAGAAAATCATACATTACATCATTAGATTCCATATTTAACAAATAATGGGTTCAAATGATAAATAACATGGAATATTTCTTTGGAATAACACTTTTCAGTTATTTTTTTTAAATGTAAATTCATATAAATTATTGGAAATAATTTTATTTCAAAATAATATTGAAAAACTATAAGTGAATATTCCCAGAAAATAATGGTCATCATGTTAGTAAATTCTATTCATACCTTACATCTTTCAATAGATATTCCTTTAACATTTTCTCTAAAATCCAACAAGAAATTACATGGAAAATCACACTGAGGTTCCTCTCACTATTGTTTTTTAACAACTGAAAAGTGGTTAAATTTCTTTAATAAATCAGTTTTGAAATTTTAATATCATTTTTGAGGCATTTTGAAAATGTTTTTCATGAAAAATATGTTTTCATCCATATAGAAAAAAGAGAACAACATATATCATAAAATAATTTTTTTAATGATTTTATCTATAATGTGTGGAATAATGAATATGAAATATATATTTTCATGAAATAACATGATAATAATAAATTTTATTTGGTTTAATAGAAACAGTTCATAATATTTCTTCATTGGAAACAAAATCATTAACAATCATGATATTTAATGAGATTGCAATATAAAAGAATTAACATGTTGTTAAAATAAAATTAAACTCTATATGAAATAATAACATTACCTGAAATATTAAATATGATGAGGATAGATAACATTATGATTTTACTTGTCAAAGTGGATGTATATATAGAGTATAAAAAAAGATATGGGAATGACATTACAAATGTGTCATAGAACGAAAATTGAGAAAAAACCCTCTTTAAATTTATATAAACATCCATCTTACTTCATTGAACATCCTATATAATAAATATAATTTACAAAAATTATATTATAGAACTATAATCATATATTCTATTCCCTATATGACTTTCTAATGACAAAATTTTAACAAAAAATTAATCATTCTATGATAATGTCAGGTTTTGTGACATAAATTATATTTTTTACATATATTTTGTTTGTTTTATTTTCATTCATCATACAGTTATCATTGATACATAATCTAATGTCTGAGAAGTATATTAACATATCAAATATATTCATAATATATGTCTCTATAGTAATCAATAAATGTTAAAAATAAAAAACTAAATACACCATCAATGGAGATGGTAAGTATTATGTATGTGTTAACGTTGTATCATTTTTCACAGTGCATTGAAAGGATAAAATATAAATAATAAAATAGAAAATAATCATTTAATTTTCATATAAAGAAAATTAAACGCATCCTTTTTAATATATATGTAAATAGTGAATACATCGCGTCCCTTTGCATGGTTGTAGTCTACCGTACGCACGAGCAACATTATCTGATTCCCACAAAATGTAATGCATTATGGTTTATGTGAAATTATAATTCTATATTTATAATAATATAATTAATATAAAATAATATTATTACTAAAGGAATATATATTTATGTGAAATGTGGAAATGAAAAAATGAATGATATTCGTTCATGAGGTGGGAATGCACCGTACACATGAATAATGATTTCATAACAGATTTTATTAAAGTAGAGGTGGTTTTAGATGATAATCATAATATAAAAATTAATTAAATGGTAAATACTAAATTTATTATAACATCCTATTTTGATAATAACTGGACAATTTTGATGAATTAATTTAAAAACACACGATAAATAATGTCTCTTTTCCTTGGCAAACCTCCTTTGGTTTTATTCAAAATATGTGCATGGATTCATTATATTTAATATAAATCTTCTAGTATAAGGGGATTGAATATGAAATGTGATTTGGTTATGTATTGAATGATTTAATATGGTTTTATATTATAATTAAGAGAGTATAGTAGGTATATTATAATAGGGGTGAGTGGAAGATAGGTAATATTTGGTGAAGAAAAAGGTATACACATGTTTTCTTAGTCCGTATATGCCCTAAATAAAGTAATCATTAAAAAATTACATTATAGGGTAAAAATAAGAATTTAAAAATATATTTTATAACCTATTTTTTGTTAAATATACCATTTCCTTACTATTTTACCCCCAAGAAACACATTTTTTACCTTAACCATGGTGATTATATATTTCTGTACTAAATATTTTGCTTTTTAAAAAATATTGTTGTAAATATTAAATAGTGTAAATTATTATTAGTTAATATACAACATCAATTTTTCCAAATTCCATTAAAATAAGTTGGGAATTTATTTAAACATTAATCATTCAAATATGATAACAATGTGGGACTTCAAATTTAAAAATTCAAATGTCTATAGAATTTTCATATAAAAAATCATTATGAAAATGAAACTAATTAACATAATTATATTATTAGATATATTATTTATCTACTTTTTTTCATACTACATAATAGTATCATATATCTTCTTCCTTATTTAAAAACATTGTTATAAGGTATATAGACTCATTTATAGAAGGACAAAATAATTTAGTAGTCATGGTAAACAAGATACATACATGAGTTTTTCCATACATTTGAAATACATAAAACAAAAAACTCTTTTTGGGAATAGCATAATTTCATATGTCATAATCATTCTAATAGTTTTTGGCACACATCATGGATTCTCGAAAAAAATAATTAACAATTGGAGAGATCTTATTCACATTAAGGGTTATGTTAAATGAATGAAATCTTTATTCAATATTAAAAATATATACATAAAACTACTTATCTGATCAATAAGCAAAGATGAAATTTTATCCATATATAATATGAATGATAATTTCACATGGATTACAATCAATAAGATATTTAAATAACTAAAAAAAATTTCATTTAATAAATAATATAACTCTCCTAAAGAGTAATGGAATAATCAATATAGGTTGATAAATATCATTTAATATGTGCCAACACATCATTAGGTAATGAATGAAATTCATTTAGATATAATATAATGGGTAAAATTTCATGTATAATATGATTTTAAAAAATCAATATAGAAGGATAAATAACATTAAACACATTCCATTTATTCAATAAAAAGATAATGAAATTATTTCATATAAAACATAATAGGGAAAAATTGTATTATAATAATAACTTAATTATCAATTAAAAATTAATCATTATTGGACTTCAAATTTCCAAAGTCTGTGATTTATTAACCATTATGATAGATAATCAATATAATTTAACATAACCAGGTTCAAACTAATTCTATTTAACCAACCGATTCTATAATAGCTCAATGATCCACTTAATGGGAATTATGATAAATCAATGTTCTATCTATAAATACTACCCAACCACGCCCTTCATGTCATAAAATTTCATCATATATGAAATAATTTCGTATATTCTTGAATATTGATCCTTATTATAAAATATCCCAATTTAATAATTAATATGAAGTCAAATATTATTCTATAATCATTCAAATAAAATTCAATATAAAACAATGTATATAGTAATTTTAAATGGTATGATTGATAATAATATCCCGAATAAATTATATATAAAATTATTGGAAATTTAATGTCTAATGATCACTAGAAAGTTAATATTTCAGTGGAATGTTAATTAATACAACACTGGATCCGGATAGTGAATACAAACACTATTTTTAACATAAATAATAAAAAACAAATTGAAGAAGGATATGAATATTATAATGAAATCACAATTATAATATAATTAATATATATGGTTGTGATCATTCTTAAATTTAAAAATAATAAAAAGATATTGATAAAACATTATTGTTGAAAATTACATTATCATTTTGAAAATCACTTTTTATGATATAAAACATATTAAAAAAAGATATCATTGAAAAAAATCATTTAAAAAATAATATTTTCGCTATTTTGTGAGGAATTTTTTAAAATATCCTTTTAGAAACACAATAAAATAATAAATTAATTTATATTGTTTAATACATTACATTCCTAAAGATATTAATATGAAATTTTATTTTGGATTGTAAAAAGGATCAAAATGTTACATGTTTATTAAATGAATAAAATAATATATTCAAAGAAAGCATGGTTAATAATGTATTAAAATATAATATGTATAATGAAAAGATCAATTTTTTATTTTTTTTCAACGATGGTATTGGTATAAGATAGACATAAAAACTAGGAGATAAATGTTGTTGGATTTTTAAAAAAAATCCAAAATATTTTACTTTCCATAGAATGGAAAATGAGACTATAACAATAAAATATCTTGAATAATTATTTCATATTAAAAAAATTATATTATAAAATTTTAAAATAATTTCCATTAAATAAATTTAAATAATAATCAATATTGGTACGAATTACATTGTGAAATAAATTCTCAAAAAATCATAATGATAAAGAGAGAAAAAATCAATGAATCCACTATTTTTATAAACTATAAATCCACATAAAAAATTCGAAAAAAACCATAAGACAATCAAATTTCATTTCACACAAGTTAGAGGAATATCACATATGAATAAGTAATAACATAACCAAGTAAAATTAAAATGATATATGAAACTCTTTATGTATTGGTAACTCTTATTTAATATAAACATGGCAGACACAATTCAAATTGATACAAAAAATACCAAGAATATTTAATTATTAATTAAATTTCACTTAAAAAAGGAATTATATAATCTATTTAATATAAGTTGGTTCATATTAAAAAAATATGGCTCAATGAATTGAAATTATGAACGATTCCCTTACTTTACATGTCCTTTTGTAAGAACATGGCATTACAAATATTAATGTTTTTAAACATTAAATTATCATATAGAATAATCATATTAATATTTACATTTCAATATATGGTACTTTAATAACATCTTTTAAACAATTCATCATTAATATTCTATTATTTTCAATGTTTCGAGTGTTAATTGCCCTGTTTTATCATTTCTATTTTGGCATGAATGGTATGGTTCTTATGAGTAATATATTATTACATAATATTTTGAATAAATATCATGAAATAATTATCATATTTATAAATAAATTTTTATTTTAAAACCAATTATTTATTATGGATATAATAATTCAGTACAATGCGATCATGAAGACTGTAGATTGTACGTATGCATTAGAATCATTTCCATTTCTCTATAACCATTATAAAGTGAAAATAACTAATAAATTATCATTATATATTTATCAGGATGAAATATATATCATTTAATTTCATTAAATATAATTATATATATATATCTTTCATTTGTTTTGGTCATGAAATGAGAGTCTCGTCATTTTGTGAGTGTAGAAATCGACAATTAAAATAATGACAGTTTACTATTTTATTTAGTGATGTTTTATGCAAGAAAAATTAATATATTGTATCATTTAAAAAAAATATTTCATGAATATTATAATTATTTTATTTAAATCTCATAAATTTATTAACTTTATCCAATTTACATTCCATGAAAACATTTAGTGAATGAAAAATCTCACCACTTCTCAAGGGAGAGTTATTTCATCTCTTATTGAATGGAAAACTAATAGGTATATATGATATAATAACCCCATATGTATTATTATGTTATAAATATCACATATAAACATATTATCCATTACTAAACCAAACTATTATAGATGGTAATGGAAAAATTAATGACATAGGTTCGCGAGGAGGTCATCCTCCGTACACAGGAATGAAGAATTTCAAACACATTTTATTGAATAGGGGATGGTCCTATGTAATTTAGATAATAAAAAAACAATTATTTATATGTAATATAATAATATTATTATATCATAAATGTTTAACAATAATTTAAGGTGGTAGATTAAGAAATAATATAAATATTCTCATTGAAAAACTCTACCTCTTATTCAAATCGCCTCCATTGTTTTTCTCCAAAATCATTACTGGGTGTCTTTTTTCCAAAAATATGTCTCATAGGATAATATTATGGTTTATGGGATGTTTTACGGTTATATATATTCTAATAAAAAATGTTTTGATTGATTATAGTAGAGACGAGTGGTAGAAACATTTTATAATTGAGTTTAGTGGAACTATTGAATTTTTTTAACAAATTTATTCATACCGACATTTTTATCATGATAGAAGCCTCTAAAATAGATCAATTCTCAATTATATATTAAACATCATATAAATATGTCTATAATATTTTTTTATACATGTTTTACGACATTTTTAACAAATATATTATTATTTATTCCATGTAAAATATATTTTACCATATCCGTGGTAAATAATTTTTACTATTTTCACAATTAATTATAGTCAAAAAAATTGTATCCCTATTTGAAATTATAATTAATTTTTACTCTACATATTGATTAAAATTTTAAATATTAAATTCATATATGATTCAAATAATAATTGAATATTAATCCTTTAGAGAAGATGAGTAAGGGGGTTTTAGAGGGAAAATGTTTAAAAGATTGCAATGTTTTTTCATCAATGTTTATTCTGAAAATGAATGTTATTATATAAATTAGTTTAATTTATTTATAATTTAACTAATTTCAAATATTAACCAATTATTAATTAATTTAATATGATAAATAATTTATAATAATACATGGTTCTGAATTATTATTTATTATCTTTCACTATTCTAAAAAAATGTATCATTTAAGAAATATCCAAAAACTGAATCCATCATAAATATGTTATTTTTTTAATATTTCATTTTCATTTTAATGATAAATATTTAATTTTTAATTAATATAAATATAATGATAATTTTTAACAAACTGTAAACAAATAATATTCATAATTTAGTTTTTATAATTATTTCACATCAATTTAACAACTAAATTAAGATGGAATACAATATCACATTTAATATAAAATTTTAGAAGCATGTTCTCCAAGATATTGATTATATTTTACAAAATAAATAAATTATATTTTTTATTTAATATTATTTTTTGTATCACATATTTTAGAAAGTAATATGTTCTTTTTTTATAATTTACGAGTATTACATTATCCCTATATTTAATAAATCTTGTCCTAACATTTTAAACATGACCTCGTTAATCTAGGGGTTTTCATTTAAAATAAATTTATTGATAAACCAAAATTTCAAAAAAGTTTTGTTAAAAAATCCACTAAATACAAGAGATAAAATTTTCAATGGTCATATAGAATGAAAAATAAATAATCTTTTAAATATATGAAAATTTGTGAAATGTGAGGATATAGGAATGTAAGATAAGAAAAATATTAATATGGAGTGATGGATTTCATTGATCATGATCATCTTACTGGTCAATGGAATGTTAAGGGAAGAAAAAACATAAATATGTGGTAATTTAAAGACCATCTTATTCATGAAATATTAAAGAAAATACATAAAATATAGTACTCAAAATCCTTTTCCTAAGGCCGACTGGTACATTTACTGTATATGAATATTAAAAAAATTATACATTATTTGATTATATTTAGTCATAACAATTTCATCCTTTTATGGTTCTTTTAAAAATTTTAATAATTTCAATATATTCTAATAAATGAATATCCAAAAATTATTTTTTTCATATGTTGAACTAAAATTCACTTAAATAAGATTTTCATATTAATATATTTGTTAAAAGTATTTCTCTATGTCTGTTAAATATTGCCATAAAAAATGGTTAGGAAATGTTATCCAATTTTAAAAAATATTAATCACTAATCCAAAAAATAATCACTATTTGTTCATCATTAATATTAATTTTTTAAATCATTTAACTAAATTAAATGACATATTAATGAAGATTACATATATTACAGTGGTATGTGTTCAACCGTTATCATTCATTGGTCATGTTTTCACGTCCCAAAGACATTCCTTACAAGTTAATTTTTCACCCAACATGATGGATTCCCTTTTTCTATAAACATATTTATATAATTTCATTAATGTTACCCAAAAAATTGCGAACATCCATCAAAATAATTTTAATCATTAAATTTCATTTTATACTATGGTTATAAATATTGGTTTTTTATTATGTCTTATAATATTATTTAATAATTATTATATTGTCATTAATGATCATATTTACCCAAAAAGACATTAATAACTGTAAACATAAGTATAATAAACATAAATTCATTATTCCACAGATAACATTTTCAATATAACACATACTTCCATAGATTTATCAAAAATGTCAGGAATCTAGTGTCACATCTACAAAAAAACATTTAAAAGGGGTTTTTATGTAATTGAAAATATAATCATAGTTAAAAACATTTCCACTAATGGTTTACATAACCCTTCTGTTATTTAATAAACATATTCTTCTAAAATTTATTACAATCCTTAGTTATTTATTTATTAATAAACCAAAATACCACTTGTAAAATTTAATCTATTGTTAAATAAATGATTTCTAATATATAAAAAATTCATTGATCTTTTTTCAACATAGTTCATTCCTCATTCTAGTGGTTAACCATTAGAAAAGGTAATTGACTATGATAATATGTAAGTTAACCATGTTTAGGAAATATAATAAGTGGATCCCTATGTTTAGATTCATTTATATCATCACACTAATTATTTCACTGTGGAAATTTATCACATTATGCACTTATTCCTTTTTTACATAATAAAAATTTATATTTCCACAATGAAAACTTTTTTAAAAATATGAAACCATAGGATTAACATAGTTCATTCATATTCATGATATTTTTAAATACATCATTATTTTTTCCATGGAATATTTCAATATTCATATGAATACCCCATGTTAGTGTCAATCATGATTCCCAATAAGCCCCAATTTTTTTCATGTCATGATTAACACGTCAATCCCATAGCTCCTTTTGTAATTTTATTACCACTAGGTTCATATATTCCATAACCATGTCCACATTTTGTACTTAGAGAGTGATTTATTTCCATTATAACCCACATAATCTATTTATTTCAAATTCGTTATGATTATCTACTATACATACCATGAAATTATATCCATTGATTATGTTACCTAATATAGGTTGTCCAAAATATTTTTCACAAATATTGTACAAAAAAATTCTATAATAACAATTGTATCATCCATGAACCCATAGTTCCTAATCTGGTGCACAATTTAATACATTTTAATATATTATTTATAATCACATAATATAGTCTTAATAGTTTGGTAGTCTTTCTAATCTAGATATATAATTGATACTTTCATTATATTTGACATAAAATATATAAAACATTAATTTTCTCTCAAAAATATCATTATTATCTCTATCACATTTTTTACATATTTTGTCTTACATATCATCGATTCATGAGAAAGAAGGAAAATATGGGTGTGATAAAATTATTGGGAAGGGTTATATATTTCGAATTAAATCATAAATAAATATTATTAATCAATATGGAATTGTATATAAATTAATAAACCATCACTTTAATAAATAATATCAAAAGTATGTGCATATAGATAAAATATCAATGTCAAATCATCAAGGATAGTAATAAATATATATAGGTAAATAAATAATAACAAATTTTTTAACCAGTAACATGAATAAGATAATTGGATAATGAATCATATGTATTTATTGGTAAATATATGAAATCATATTACATTAAATAAATAGGATTAAAATTAATTTAATCATGAGGTAATATCATTATAAAAATATTGTGGAAAATATGAGAACAAAAAATCTATAGTAATTAATAACGAAATTAAGACAATATGAATATTCACATAATTTAATAACAAAAATCATATGGATAATAATAATATCAATATTTTGAGTGATATAAATGCTTAATTATTATAGGAAATTTTTTCCAAGCCTTCTTTAACTATACTTTTAAGATCTATCCTCAAGACAACATAAAAATATATGGTACAACCCAATTTTGATTCTCCAACTAATTCTATACTAGCTTACATATTCACCTCATTTATATTCTGGTGAATGTATGTAATATACATATAACTATCCCCCACCTATCATTTTATTTTTAAAAGAATTCTTCTTATCATAAATAATCTATTTATTTAATGGAAAATGTGACATCCCAGAAAATTTCCATGTTGAGTAAATAATAAGAATTTATGAATATTTTTATAATTACTCAAATGAAATGTAATGAAAGGCAACATATATAAAAATGATAATGATTTTACACAATTATAACATCCATGATAAATTATTTGGATAATTATGTGATATTTACATCTAATAATGTTAATAAATGAATATTTTTAGGAAATATCAACTACTATAGTAGTAAATAATGAATGTTTAAATAAAAACTATTCTTGGTAAAATTAATCAATGAACATATAGACTAATAATAATGACGATATAAATTCACCAAATCCCAACTATATTAAATTTAAAATTTATTTTTTCATAAATTGATCAATAGAAATACAATAAAAAATTATTAATTCAATTATATAAAATTTATACTTTTCATTTCTTAAAACAAATTTTAAGACATTAAACATTATTAAAATATGTTCACTTTGAAAATATATTTTAGAAAATAAAAAAAAACATAAATATTTTGAAATTAAATTACATTAAATATATCTTAATAAATTTTCAATGTAAGTATCAAATATATTATGATAGGTAATTTTATAAATTATGTGTAATTAAAAATTAACATTCCTTTTTGATTATCAAATGGATTAAAAAGATCATTGTTCTAAAAAATAGTATAAAATTATGTTTAAAACGTTTTCTAAATTGTAAAATAAGTTTAAAATCACATTTAATATATCATTTTTAAAAGTCAATACATTTTCCAAAATACAATTTTAGACATCATTATTTTAGAACAAAATGGATTAATGAATGAAGATATAAATGATGTATGATTTTAATGAAAGAAATTTCCTAAAAATTTTACACACCAATAAATATAAATATTTAATTATTACATTATCATATCATGAATTACCATAGGAAAATGAAAGAGTATTTTTTACTAGGAAATTTTAAAATAATTTAATTAAATTGAAATTCAATAATAAGAACTCTATATTAGAATAAGATTGTGAAATAAACCCTTACAATGATCAAAAATATGAAGTGAAAACTATTAAATGATTAAATTATGTGTATAACATATAAACCCAAATAACAATTTGGGAAATAAATCATATGATAATAAATATTCACTCCATAGTTAGTTTTTTAATATCATCAATTATGAGGATGTAATATATCCTAATGGAATAAAATTTATTAATGAAATGTTTTACCACATGGTAAATATTATGTCAAATAACCTTGGAATATATAAATAAGATTGAAACAAAAAATAAAATAAATTATGATTTATTGATGAAATTCAAAGTAAAAGGGGATTAATATTCACTCTATAAAATACATAGGCGCATAACAAACAAATTTTCATCAATTAATTAAAATATAGACATAATCCTTTACCTCAAGATTCCTTTTGTTTAACGATGATTTTACCATAGATACAGTGGTTTTAATAATATTACTAAATTATTAAATATCCATATTATCATTTATAATATCATAAATTATAATTTTAAAACATAATATCACACATTAGCCACTAATTTTTCATTATTTCCATTGATTCAAGTGTTAATTTCCTTGATTTATCGTCATGCATTTTGAGGAAATATTCACTTATTAAGTACATTATATAATTACCTTAATTCTATAGTAATTATATTTTCACAATTATACCATTAATACATTAATAATAATTTTTAAACCTATAATTATATATGTTTATGGATGATTATGAATGTTAGGATTATAGAGATGGTAGTTTGATCGTACGCATGTGTAATGTTTCGGTTTTTTAAGGATCATTATGGAGTGTGGATAGAATTAAATTATCTGTCCTTAATAATAATAAAATAATATATACCATAATTTTTTATTAAAGAAATTATTCTGAACTATCCATGTGGTATGGTGACCAATAAAATTTCACAATCATGATTTAGGTTTCACAAAGAAGGGGAGGGGGTAGATCAGTGATATCATGTTTTCAATTAGGTTTCCTTTCTAATGAAAGAACCACTGCCTCTTATTAAATACTTATTTATATGATGAAAAACATTCAAACACACTCCAATAGGAACATAATAATTTATAAGGTTTACTAATTAACAAGATTAGCTACTTCCTTTGTAAGGATTGGAATGAATCCAATATCACCCAATCTTATAGAGATAAATAATCTTGTGTGGCATAAAATGTGTAGGGTATGACATTACACTAATGTATAACATTGATTATAATCCAATAGTGCATGTTCTTATTCTAGTAAAAATAATGCATAATATTGTTATGGTGCTTCTTAGTGAACATTAAAAAAAATTGATACTTCAAAACAATTATAATCATTGCTACCCAAAAGCTAGAAGGAACTACCTTCAGTTTCAAAAAATGTGTTATGATTACTCCATAAACATCCTATATCATCTGCATACTACGTTACAATATGCGGCTTGAGTTCTTTACAAAGGGCCTCTCTTTTCACGTTCTATCTTTATATTATAGATTGAAAATGCCTTGTAGACCACCATTCATATGTTGTCCTTTTTCCATTGTGGGATAAAAAGACTAGGGAACATCTTCTTATTTTATCATGAACATTATTTTTCACAATTTTTAACCATTGATCGGTCATCTATAACATCATAAAACCTTCAAAATAATTTACTACAACATCATTCTATTATAGAAACATCATTATTTCCAATCAATCCTAAATACGATTGACAACCCATTTACTCCCTATTTCCTTCATAAGTCATGTATCATATATTCTGCAAGTAACCTGTGATATTTATGAAATATAGACCATCAAATCATCATTTTATATTCCACGACTTTTTCAATGTAAATTTATTTATCTTATTTTGACAAGAAAAAGACATCATTGTTTAAAAGAAAACATTATTTAACATCCAAATACTATCTCTACCCATAATTGTCCCACAAATATCTTCCTTTTGATTTTGATGTCAAACAAGATTCATTAATAAATGATCTATTAAACCTCAGGTTATGGATTATATACAGTTCTATGCATACATGAGCTAACTCATTATATGAATGAAGAATTATTGTCAGAAAAAACCACGATGTCCCAATTATTGACAATGAAACCTCTCCATCATTCCTCTTCATCCTTTTGGTACATATAACCACCCCAACAAATATATATAATAGGTTACACACTACATGATGGATTCACATACCACTAAAAAATTCCCATTTATGAATGATTCTAATATTATAGATTTATAAAAACAATCCCCCTTTAAAACACTATCAGAGGGTAATATGAGAGCGGTGATAGGTATTCATACCTCATATATGATGATAATGACCTATAAACTCATATTCAATATCAATTGATAAAATAGATCTTTCAATAATGAATTTTTTTAGAATGTAGCCATCTTTTTTGAGGAATGAATATACTCCAGATCCAATTCATTAATCTCTACATAATCCTTGATGATATTTTAATTTAGGTATATATGTTTGTAATGAGACCATTATACTATATTTTTTAAAAGATTGATTTTACATTAATTTTCACATCCCAAGAAAATTTTTAACATTAAATCAAAAACGGCATCCTCCTACTAAGTTTTCATCAAAAATATTTGAATAGATTATTGAGTGGTAGCAATATAGACATCTTCAACCATTCTATGTGTCACTGAATTCTATTTCAATTTATTCCAACTACCTAAACATTTACCTAGAAAAAAACCATACTAGATATTGATCTTTTATCATCAACATTTCATACCTAATTAGCATATGAATACCCAGAAGAGTCAAATCTTTTTTAGTTATCATAAATGATTCCAAAATTTTATGTTACTTTCATATATCTGAGAATTATTTTTCTTTCAATTAAATGTGATTCTTAAAGAGAACTCTGAAATCATGAACAGAATGTAACAACATAAAAAATATCAATTCGTGATGTAGTTAAATATAACAGACTTCTAATCATCTTTTTAAACACTTTCTAATAATCTTATTTTCCTTCACCATCTTTGAAACTAATTTATAATTTTCCATGTCAAAATTCTTAATAAGTTTCATAGAATACTTTAATGAGAAGGAATAATGTGTTTCCACATTTGTAAAATTAGTAACCCAAAAATGTATTTTATTTCTCCAAACATAGTCATCTACAATATATATATTTATTAAATATCTTACAATATATTTCATCATTGGAAATAATGATATTTTCATCAACATAAACAATTACAATGTGGGTGAACTCTTGATTTTTATTTATGTGAAGATTTATATCAACTATTACATTGTTTAACAATGTATCAGATAAGGAAATAAATTATTTGGTGCTTTTTTTATCCCATACAAGGCTTTTGTCAATTAGCACACCTATCATTAATCATTCCCAACAAAAAATCCACATTTTTAAAAATGTAAACATCTTCATAAATCTTCCCATTTATAAATGAGGACTTTAAATACAAATGAAAAAGTTAAAAATTTTCTATGAAAATAATATGATGAACTATTATTATTATTTCTAATGTTTCCAATAGAGAAGTGGTCTCATATAAATCAACACTATCAATATTTAAGTAAACATTTTACCCAAATAAATTCATGGTCATTATCAATTATCATTTTTTATAAAAATTTTTAGAGAAAACCAATTTTTTACCTATATCTTTTTGTTATATGTAATGTGTATGAGTTCCTCAGTATTATTCTGATCTATTATTTATATCTCTTCATTCATAGAATATTCCAATTTTGGATATTGAAAAGTATCACTCACATCTTTCGACTTGACTTTTGAATACAACGATGTGTGTGTGACATCATTTCATGTTATTTTAGTTTGAGAATTATGATATTTCCCTCCAATATTATTCTGAGTCACAACATTCTTTCTCATAATTTGATTATGTATTTGAGTTTTATTCTATTAACATTAAATAGATGGGACTGATTCTTTTTCGTAACTCTTAATAGCACTTTGTACTGCATTATCATAATTTTTAACCAAGAATTCATATCCTCTTCAACTTCCATATCTACATAAGGCTTATTTTCATTCCTAAAAAATTCAAAAAAGAATCCCATAAATAAAATAACCATTCTTAATATTTCCTTTAGATACATCTATATCATTTTATTTATAGATAATATCCAAGAAAAACAACATCTTCACCTCTTTTCTCAAATAACCCTTTCTTTCCACAATTTTTATTTATGATGTGTTAACTCCAAAAAACTCTAATGTGTTTCAAAAATGGATTTTTCAATAATAAATTTCAAATAGATTCATATGGGAACTAATAATATAATGTTTTTTAATGTACACAATAATAAATATGTATTTCTTCTACTTGTAATGAGAGACACCATGATTAGGTAACATAAATCATCCCATTTCAACCAGAATTATATTCTTCCCTTCAGAAAAACAAATTTCTTGTGATTTGTCTACTGAACTAGACTAATGACAAATTCCATACTTCTAAAAATTACATTCAAATTCATAAATATTAAATTAAACACCATTTTTATTTCACAATATATTCACTAAATATTGACATTCATTCTCAGCATTGCTCTAGAAACATTTAATGATTTTCATAGAATATAAGTTTTGTTTCCTGTATGTAGCACAAATAATGTGTGTAATGTCATCAATGAATGTGATTAAGTACTTTTCTCCATTAGTTTATTATTTTCAAATCTACCCACATATATCCGAAGGAATATGTTCTTGGGGTTATTTCGAACAAATGTCAACTATCTTATTCACATTATTTGTAATATTTCCTTTTTGGAAAATAGTTCAACAACAATCTCATTATCATAAAATATGAAGAATATATTAGGAACTATCTATCATTGATAAAAATCTAATGTTCCTATGACATATGTGTTCATGAAATTTATGCCACAATTTATTTTACTCAACCATAAAACAATATTATGATTCTTGTTTTACTATAATATAAAAAAGTATACCTTTGTATGATGGAATCTTGTAACTATCATTCCACCATGTCAATTTTTACAAAAATCAATATTTTTTAAATATAACTATATTATCCAAATAATAATTTTACTATACAATCAATGGTTTATGTTTCTTCCCATAATAATTTAATGTTTTCGTTGATTTAATATTTTCTTTCCCGATAATGGACGATCCAATAACATTTATTCTCATAGATTCATAATTTCCAATAGTCACTAATCCTTTATTGAAACCATTAACATTCATCAACAAACATAAGTATCTTTACATATGATAATAACACACATTATCAATAATCCATGTCTGTTCCCTGTTTATAGAATACAATAAGGATTCAAATACAAAATATTCTCTTCTTACATTTCATTCATTACCTTAGTCGTATGAGAATTGTTATTAATATTTTTTATGCTGGTAATAAAACACGAAAACCCTTAAAAAATTTCCATCTTATTCACATCCTTATAAAATAGTTTCTAGTCGTTTGAACCTATTCTAAACATTCACACTTCCCGTCTCTGATTTCTTATGAACATCATTTTTTTAATACTTATTTTGAGATGATTGACTCACCCAAAAACCATTCCTTCCATCACAAGTGTAATTTTAATAATTTTTTTAGATAAAACAAAACATATTGTTTACATGTATGAATCCATCTCAATACCAGAAATATCCATTGAAAAAATATTTTCATTATATATTATTCATTTTAACCAGTGAAGTGATTATGTTTCTCAAATACATTTTTAATCAAAATTTGATCACAAGTAACCATTATTTATCAAAAAAACATTTTTCATCACATCATATTTCGTTCTAGAATCTTGTTTTTATAAAATTATGTTTTCTCAAAAAAATTATCTTTGACCACATACATAACATTCCCATGTTTCGCCTTCTAATTACTTATTCCTTCTTTCTCCTCATCCTTCGATTGATTTTTTTATCCTTCTAAGGTTAATCCTTAACATAATTTTCACCAAAATATAATATATATTATTTTCAATATTATGTCCCTCTTTTCATATTTAATATATTTTTGTTGGATGATTAAATAATCATCTTCTTAAGGATTCATCATTCCTTCTAGAAGTCTATTATAATTATATTCTTTATCAAGAGAATTATTCATATCGTCAACATAATTTACCATCATGAATTTTTCATTCCAAAAAATTCATTATTGTTTGATACTGAATTTTCATTTTTAAACTTTCTATATTCCATCTAAATACTTCTAATATTTCTCTAATAATCATTCAACTCTTATTTCAGATGATATTCAAGATGGGATATTCTTCTTCAGAAATATTTCTCCAGAAATATACATTATTCACTAATGTAATAAAGGTATTATATATATATTTTCAAGAAAATGTTTTTTCGATTCAATTTTACCATCATCATCATATTAATCTTTAAAAAAATATTATTCCCTCAAATTTGAAGCATGTTTATCCATATCTCAAGAAAAAAAATTAATTTTATCACATTTTTCTTCAATGAACTTCTTGTATTCATTCATCTTCCTCATTGTCTTGTTATTTAGTTTTTTCTAGAAATTAGCTACAAAGTAATAATATGATCCACAATTAAAAAATTTCCAAGAAATTTTACTTTAGTATTTACATTCACCTTTTCCAAAATTCATAAAAGATAAAGGAAAAATATATCCATGTTTTTTATATACTTTAAATTTTGATTTTGAGTAAACAATATCCACTTTCACAATAATTTTTTAGACTATTCATTTTATGAAACATTTAAAGTCATTTCTATATTATATTTTATTTTTATCTTCATACTATTCTCCCTTCTCATTTCATAATTGATGATACTTCTATAAAACTCATCGAGAGATAATATTTTAGAGTATTTAACTTCAAATGTAGAAAATTTAGTATCAAACATGTTATGAAGAATTTTTAAGATATTTTCAACATCTGTAGAATCCATTACAGTTCACCAAGACATCACATAGTGTTGAAATTGTAATCTACCCTAGTAATGAATTCCCCAATAGATTCATAATTTCCCATGTTCAAATCATCACACATAATAGTACATATGTTTAGTAATCCCTTATTCACTTTTTTTCATTCATCAATATTTTTCAACTTATTCTAGAGAAATATCTTTATAGAAACATTTTTAACTCTTAAATCCTCACTTATAGTAAGTGATGAGTGTATACCATTTTAAACTCTTCAATTATTATCTCAATTCTTGTTATCAATTAGTGTATGAGAATCACATTTATCAATTATTGGAAATATATATATGATGTTTCTTCTGGAACATCGAACCTAGGATAAAAAATATAAGTTATCATTATATCTATCCAAATATGATAATTCATCCCATAGAATATCACATTCCACTTAATTCATACGTTTCATATTATCCATAACAAAATATCTTCAACACATCATAAATGAATAAATAAAAGAAACAATGGCTCTAAATCGAATTGATGTTTCCCAGTTAGGATTCACGTATCACTGAGAAGTGTTAGGGTGAATCAGTGATATATATTTTTTTAAATTTCCGTGAAAATGAATCAACCTTCACCTCCTGTTAATGATTTCATTCCCTACAATAAAAGATCAGACACAATTCTATAAGAACAAAAAAATATTCAAGGTTCACTACTCAACAAGATTATCTATGTCCCTGGTATGGAATAAAAACAATTAAATACCATACAACCAAATAAAAACAATCATATTTTTCGTAATACAATGAGTAGGATTTGACCTCAAACACATTTAGTAATAGAAAAACAATTTAAATGTGTATGTTCTTCTTCAATAAAAAAATGATGCTAGAGAATATTATAGTGCCTCATAATCAACTTTCATTAAAATTGATCATTCAAAAAAATTAATTTCATTCCTACCGAAAAGCTAATAGGAACTACTTTTAGTCCTCAATGAACTATCATGCTTACACTATAAACAAAATATTTCCTCCACATACTGAATATCACAATTTGTAATGTGTTCTTCGTGGAAATCCCCTTACTCTGTGATTACTCTATTCCCTATAGTTAAAAAAATACTCATGGGGCAACATTCCTATGTGTTTCCTTTTCCATTATAGACTATAGATCCCCATAAACATCATTCGTGTACTATCCCCATGATCTACCAAATTCATGGAAATAATTTCACTATAAAAACTTCTACTTTTCCGAATTCTTCCGCACCATCAACTTTTGACATTTCCAAATTATTCCCACAAAAATAAATTCAATTTATAAAATTCACAATAAATAGTGATTGGATTTGGTTACTTTTTATAGAAATAAAAATTATGAAATAATGATACTCTAATTAAACCAAAATTTCAATGTGTTATAGCCTTCAATGCAGAATATACTCCTTATAGGACAATTTTTTTTCAAAAGTCTACATAGTGACATTCTTTCATCGGGACAACCAATTCCATCCTTAAAAGAATCACCTACTCTCAGCTAAAAATGACATCCTTCTCACAAACAAAAACCCTCCAAGAACCTTACCTTTCATTATTTTATAACCAATAATTCACAAACTTTTGAATTGTATATATTCAATTGTATTTATTCTGACTTTCTTTTTTTTACAGCAATATATTACTTTTTAGTCAATCCAAAGTATGATTGACAACACCTTTACTCCCTCTTTCTTTAATAAATATTGTATCATACCTTCATTAAATGTCATATGATATTTTTAAAATATATAACAATATATAATATTTCTATTTTCAAATATTGTATCATAACTTCATGGTATGGAAGTAAAATAGTGTTAAGAAATCTTGACGACAGAAATATGCTAGTGAAAACCATCAAGGAAACAGGATTATAGGCCCCACTGTGATCCGATGCAAGGATTCTGTACTTACTAAACGACAAAGTGAAGCTACACTAACTACAGGGTAGAGACACTGGGGAAGGTACATGCATCATAATGAAAATATTTTGTGGGTGTTCATGGTTTTTTTGGAGATTAAAATATATAAAATGTTTATGAAAAATCTAAAAGTGGTCATCTACATTAAACATGATTAGACATTCCAGGTTTACGTTGATGCTATGGAACTCATGAGATGTCTATGAGTTGGGCGGGCGATCGAGGACTAAGAGGATGATTTTAATAAATAGAGGATGACTGATTGAGATGATGAAGCTGACCAGTGGAAGGAGACGCTATATGGATTTTATCAGAAAAACCTCTGGAAGTATGATTAGACCATCTCAGATATGGAGATAGTAAGATGGATCGAGAAGTTGGGGACACCTTTCCGCATGATAAATGCTCTGGAGAGTGATGGGTTCCTCTGTATGTAAGACAGAGGTGGGGAGAGGTGCATTAGTGGTGGATGCTATATCTCATAGAGATTATGTTGACTGAGGTTTTGTGGACTGACATTGAGAAGAAGATCCGGTTAGAATTCCCTTCTTGTATGATGAAGGTCAAAAATACGAATAAATTACTCTCCCTCTAGTTAGGGAGTATAAAGGTGAGGGAATTAGCATCCATGTTCAATGATATCATTTCATTCTCCCCAAATCTCTTCTCGGATGAGGAATTGCATGCAAGGCGCTAAGAATAGGAACTCTGACCTTCTATTTAGTGCACTGTTACTCACTTCACTCAACCAGCATACATAGAGGTTAAGAAAAAAAATTATGTGGTGGAGAGGATTCACATGTGGGTAAGTGTGCCACATGAGGGAACCATTTGATATATTCAAAGGGTATGACTATTATGGGAAAGCCTCTAGCATTAGGGCTTTCCATGTTTCGGCCGGTAGGGAGCAGGCACCACCAGTTCTTGTTTTGATCGTCCAAACCTTTCCCTTTCTCCATGATCCAATGACCAAGGTCCTTTATCTATGGTATTCATGGGTATCTTCTCAATCTATGCCTAGAATGTGTTTATTATAGTGGTGGTGGACATGTTCAATGCCCACCTCCACAACAATATTTTCCATCCACACCATATCAGCATTAGCAGTAGAGGTAGCGAGCTCCTATTCCACCAAGGGTGGATGGTGCCAAAGGAGTCTGACCTCAGGGCTCTCTATAGGGACCTCTAACAATGCTTGGATAGGGAGGGGCCATCAATGTAGGGACAGAGGAGCTGGGTGTGGGCAGTTCCATGCTGCAGGGGTAGTTGTTCAAACAGGTATGGTTGTCTTTTGAGGTAATATTAGTTTGTATACCACTATTTCCTATTCGTTATTTGATTTTTGAGTTTTAAAATTCATTACTGACTTGTATATACCTATTCCCTCGACAAAGAAGTAGAGAGTGCCTCAATAACTCTAGTGGTGAGTACTCTAGTTGGAGTTTGAACAAGCCTGTTTGATGTTTGTTAAGGATGTAGACAGATGTTATGGCTGAATCAATGTAGTAGTGATCATTTTCTTTTGAAATTAATCTATACGATGTAATCGTAGGAATCAATTGGTTGATCTCCAAATAAACAATTATCATCTTATTCCTAAGAGGGGACAAGTTCTTAGATATGGGAAGCCATCACGTAGCATTCATCGGTGGGTGGTGTTGCTGGAAGGGTAGTTGATGTGTTGATCCCCTTATTTCTATGTTAGGTGATAAGTCAATAAAATTTATAGACTCAAAGATGGTGGTAGTTCTAGGGTTCTTTATTGAGTAACTGGATGTCATCCATGAAGAGGTGTTGAATCTACCCCACATGACGTGATGTTGAGTTTGAGATAGACATTCAAACTAGTGCCCACCCGATTTTGATAGCTCCCAGTCAGGTGGATCCTTTTGAGTTGTAGGATTTGGAGATTCATTTTGATGACTAGAGGAATAAGGGTTTTATCCAACTGAGCATGTCACAATGGGTTGGGAAAGTCTTGTTCGTGAAGAAGGTAAATTTTGGTCTCAAGATAAGCATAGACTACTGAAGGCTAGATCAGGTAATGATCAAGAACTATTAACCACTCCTGAGGATCTATGACCTTTTAGACCAGTTAATGGGAGAAGGTTGGTTCCCTACGGTCTACATGAAATTAATATATAACCAATTGAGGTTGAATGAGGATGACACCTCAAATATTGCTTTCGAGTTTAGATATGGGCACATTGTTCACATGGGAATGTTTTTCTGCATTATGAATGCACCAACCGTGTCCATGGGGCTCTAGAACTCCATTCTCCACATATATCTAGACTAGTTTTTAGTCCTGTTCATTGACAAAATCATGATCTACTCAAGATCATAGGAGGATCACGTTGAGTATCTATGGGATGTTTTATAAGTCCTCTTACATCACCTACTGTATGGGAAGTTTTCCAAGTGATAGTTATGGCCCCAATTAGTACACTTCATTGTAAAATTTGTGTCCTAATAGGGAATAGAAATTGACCCATCAAGGGTCCATGTGGTTATTTCTTAGGCATCAACCAAAAATGTGGAAGAGGTTTTAGTTTCGATGGACTGGTATGTTACAAGCAGATGTTGATACACAAATTCTCTTAGCTTGAGACACCATTGACAACCTTGACCGAGAAAGACCAGGAATTTGTATTGAGTGATTCGTGCCACAATGATTTCATTTATCTAAAGTGGAAACTAGTATGTGCCCTAATGCCGAGGTTTCTAGAGTAAAGGGTACATATGAAGTGTTCTATGATGCTTATACACTTTTCTTATGATGTGTGTTGATGCAGAAGAGGGGAGTGGTTTATTATGGGTCAAAGAATTTATGTCCTCAAGTACATAACTATTCCACCCACTATCGGTAGAATTTAGTGGTTGTGTTAGCACAAAAGTTGTGGTGGCATTACATCATTCGAGAATACTTCATTTTCATCACTGATCAAATGAGTTTGAGGTATGTCATCTCCCAATGAAACATGAACTTTTGATAGTGGATGTGGATGGGGTTTCTCCATGACTATGACTTCATGATCTTCTAAACCTCCTAAATGTGGAACTCAATGGATAATTCATTGAGTATGATTTCCTAGACTATCATGGTTTGGGCGTCATCCGATGAATGAAAGGAAATGAAGGTTTTGGATGCTTTATAAATTATCATGAGAGTGGAGGATTGTAGAGGTTATCTATTTATAATGACTGTGTAGTCTTCCTTGGTATGAAATGTGGATGAGTCGCAGTGGGGAGACATATAGTCTGATGTGTGGCATGATCGTGTAATCTAGGGTAATGCTTCAAAAGGATGGTCAGAAGATGGTCAAAAACATATTGTGTTTCATGTAAATCCATGTGTCCCGATGGCAATGCATGATAGAGTAGTTGGTGAGTTCCAAAACTCACCCTTGTATGTACACCCATGAGTTTTCAAGATATATCAGGGATTGAGGGGACAATTTTGGTTTCTAAAGGTGAAGTAGCCATAAGAAGAATGTTTGGAAACGTTCCTTGTGTTTCAGTAAGTATAAGTTGACCACTATGTTCCCGTTGATCAGTTTTGACCCTTTGATGTTATAGAGTGTAAGTGGGATGATGTCTAGAAGGATTTTATCATTTAACTACCCAGTGGTAAGGGAGGATGTGATGCTTATAGGGTAGTTATAGATCGGATAATGAAATCGGATCACTTCATAGCAATTACGGAGTCGGGAGTAGTGGGTTCCTTGTTGAAAAAGTATGTGGGTGATGTTGTGTGGCTACATAGAGTTCCCAAAACCATTGTCTTGGATTGGGATACATGCTTTACCTCAAAATTATGGATGGTATTATAGCGTGCTTTTTTCACCAATATAGGTTTAACACTACTTTCCTCTCTCATATGGATGGATTGACAGAGAGAACCTTCAATAAATTGGAGAATATGCTAAGAGAAAGTGTCATACACATCGGAGGATCGTTGGTATGACACATGACCACAGTATATTTTTCCTAGAATAATAGATATATCTATTCAATTATAAGGGATGGATTCAAATTATTATATGTAAGATGGTTTCGTTCGACCATTTGTTTGATAGAGGTTTGGGATATGTGAGTTCATGGCCTGAAGGTGTTGTATATAATGATGGAAAAGGTGCATCTTGTGAGAGAGAAGATGAATTAATCCTAGGACTGATAGAATGCCTATGCCAATAATGGTAGGAGACACTAGGAGATGAAGATTGTGGACCATGTAGTAAGGAAGGTCTCCCATCGGCATGGTCATTAATGGATTGGAAGGGGGTATTATTTCTTGCAGGTTTGTCAAACCCTTAGAGGTGTTACGATGAGTTAGTGAAGTAGCATATTGGATATCACAACCATAATTGCAATAGAGGGTCCACAACGTCTTTCATGGTTTGCAACTCCATCAAAATCTACACAATAAAACACATGTCTTGGACTTTAGAGATTTGGACAATGAGGACGATGCAACATTTGTGAAGCAGCTAGTGATAATCAAGGACCATAAGGAGAAGGAGAATTGTGGTTGTTCCATTACCTTGATTCATCTATTGTGGATGCATGGTGTTTGTGAGGAGAGTAACTGGGAATGAGAGGCAAAGATGCATGCCTAGTACCAAGGGCAATTTTTTAATTTGTTTTGTGTTTGTTTTGTACTTGGGTGTGATGTAATGCTTGACCATGTTAACTAAGAGAGGGGTTGTTTTTCGTATTCCTTCAATGTGTGTGAAAATAATACATTGTTGGGAGGGGAGGACATGAATCCTAATCAAGAAACCTTTAGGTGGATGTAATTTAACCTTTTCGGGTGAGTCATTTCCTCACAAAGAATATAGTATCTTGACATAGAGGAAGGGACTCCCTAACCTATATGTCTATATGGTGTGACATTTATATGCTTATATATTTCCTTGGGGGAGAAGGGAGGTAGTGTATCCATAGTCATTCAAGAGATAGATGATGGATATGTGTTTTTAGATATAGTTTAATTTTCCAACATGAAACAACACTGGGGTTGGTTTGCCATTAGAGGTATCTTACGAGGTGGTAGATTGGACCATACTATTTTCTTATGGTTTATTCTTAAATTCTTGAGGATTATAATTGTTTGAGAGGTATCTTATGTAATTGTTTAGACCCTATTTGTCCATTAAATTGCCAAATTCTATTGTTTGGGGTATCTTTGGGACCATCCATGAATCCTTAAAGAGTTTCCCATGTTACAAGTTGAACGAATGGTTGTACCGATCATCATCGGTAGCACCGATGTTCGTTAGTGGAAAATATGGGTGGTGGTGCCACAAATGGATGTCGGTTTCACCATTCGGCCTCGGTGGCACTTATAGACATCGATGGAATTAGAGAGCATGGGTGGCATCCAACAGTGTCAGTGGAACAGATGCTTATCAGTGGAATCAATGAGTCATCCATAGCACCAATCGGCATCAGTGCTAAATAGATGGGGTCAAGGTGATAGTGTTAGGGTGATGGTGCTATGTAAACAATGCTAGGGCAACAATACCATGGAAATGCTTAATCATCTAATTGTGAGTCATTTTTAGTTTTTCAAGGACATTCCAGTTTCCCCCTAGTAACATATATTTTGACATAAAATTGTTTTAATCCCCCTTTCAATTCTATTTAATGATGGTAATATAAGATTTAATCCCCTAAGTGTCGTGTAATGATTGAGTTACCAAAATGTGTTTCTTTTTTCCTTCTTCGGTGGCACACCTTTTTTGTATTTTATTGTTTTCCCCAGTAAAATTTTTCTCTTCATTTAATGGAAACCTATTAACCAACAACCATTATCTAGAGCATCTCTAAGATGAAATATGAAACTCCAATTAATCACAATGTGTTAAACTGTTGAACCGCATGACTGAGTCATGATCTGACTTCTATGTAAATCTAAAACATCCCCCTGATATTAGGATTTGTAATCTTATTATGCTGAGATCCTCTCATATTTTATTTTCAATTTCTCTATGTGTTCTGGGATACTTTTTCTGTTATGTATAGTGCACCCATGATGGAGCCATTCCCACTATTCCTTGTAGTCGTTGAATTTATTCCTCTCAATGGCGTGAATCACTAGTTCTTGGGGTGCGGTGAAAACATCGAACATTTATCATCCATGTAGTTTTTCCTTCGTAACTCTTTACTGTGTTTCATGCACGACGGGTGGGATAATGTTTCCCTTGAGACGTGGATGAAACCAAACCATAACGATGATTTTAAAAAGACTCAATAAAATGAATGGGTGTGTTTGATGATGATGTTGATGTGTTTATTTATCTTTTTTTATATTTGGGAACTGTATTTTGTTTTTCCCTCTTAAAATATTGATTGTTTTTAGTCCTTCCTTGTGTACTAATGAAACTCTTTTTTAGATAATCTTTTTATTATATGGATGTAACATAGAAAATAGTAAATCACATAAATTTTGTCGTTAAGATGGTTTCCCAATAAATACGAATCCTTTGGCAATCAACTCGATTAACCAAATGGAAATAAAGAACTAGATAAATGGTGTGGTCAATTTGGAAACTTCCTTTCTCTATTCTATTATACATATTGTTGTTATGTTTGAGGCTTGTGGGGTACATGGATGGGAATGATATATTTATTTTTCAGTTGTTTGTTTTTTATTTGAGGCAATGTGGGGCCATATATTGGGGATTGGTTTTTTTCATTACATTGAGGGATCTCACAAACCCCCATTGTTTTTGTCAACATACCTGAGAACTCGGTGTGAATGCGTAAATTGATGCGTGGTTGTTTTCTTTCTATTATTTTCTAGATTTTTGGCTATTCCTATTAGTTTCCTGGTAGTGAATGATTATTTAAATGTAATCACGTGTACATGATAACTGTAATAGGTACAATGTGGGATTTGTTATCCAGAAATGGGTTATTCTCTAGTTGTGGTTGTTGTTGTGTGTGTGTATGTTGGGCTAGTAATGATGTTGGTTATGCATTATAAACCTTAGGTTAATATGAGTGTTTGATTTAAATTTATAAAATGTGTAGTTTTATTTATTCTTAAGAACACCCCACCCATGATGAGCACTTTGTGTCGAACACCCCCATTCCTAGGGGAGGATTTATTTCCCCAACATTGTTATGAGTTACTAGTTATTAGGCCCTTTCTTCTCCCTCTCGGAGGTATCCAATGATTCTTAGGGTGGGATATGATAGCCTAAGGTATATTAGGGATCAAGACTCTTCGGTAAGGGTGCGTTGCAGTGGTTTTCCTAGGTGTGTGATGGGATGTTTGTATCCTAAGTGTCTTTGGGATGAGGCTCAGGTGTCTATGGGAATGAATGTGGTTGTTGTGTTTGTGGTTTCTGTATGTAGGGATGTGGGTTTTTATGGTGTCTCTGGTGTCGGTGAGTTGGATGCATTGTTGTGATATCCCATAAGGTTGTTTTTGGTGTGGTAGTAGGATTTTAGTTTAACTTATGGGGGAGGTATGACGCATATGGTGTTCAAAACAACCAGTGGGAAAGCAGTGTGGGGTAAAAAAATATCGTTGTGCTATTAATATTACATTACATGAATTTCATTATTTGGGGAGTGTACATTGGTGGGTGTGGGTGGATAGTTTCCTTTCTAGGTTACTTGGTTATCCCTATTTCTCACCATGCATTAAAATGCCACCCGAGTTGTGTATGATAGCTTTTGTTTTTCTATACTCTGTATACATGTATACTCACCATATGTATATATAAGGACTTTTAGGTTTCCAGGAGGACCTTGAGAGCCATACCCGACCTTACTAGCTGGGTCTTTGGTTATTTTTTCTTCATATCATTCTTTTAGTACTTTTCATCGGCGTTTTTTACCTTGTATTAGTTTATTTTGAACATGAATATGGTTGTGTATTTTAGGATGTACATTCTCTTTCTATTTTTTGTGGAGTGGTTTTGAATTTAATATATTATATCATAGTCATGATAAATAAAAAGTGTAATCACAACAATTTTTACGTGAGATATTGCACCCTTCGTGTTATTCACCACATCGGGGTCTATTGCATGTGGTATTCTGGGGTTCATTATCATTCATTAAATTTGAAGTAAGAATGGACTGAAAATTTTGAATCCCTTTCCTAATAATGGTGAATGTGATTCATGACAAAAACTCTTAGATAAATATATCATTATAGTATTTGGTGAGGTGATATTTAGTTAAGGTTCATTTTTTAATCAAGATATATGATAACTGATTAAGGATAATAAAAAAACCTTGACTCTAGTAATAATCTCATTTTCTTTATGCTCATAACATTTCCATTACTTTTAATATCTACCCAATTCATTATTGTTTTTGTTAAATCATAATGTCCATATAATAATACTGTGAGAAACATTAATCATAGTGTAAATCCTCATAACCATAGAAATATCAGTTATCAGAATTCGAAATCATTAAACATTATATTATTCAATGAAACCTATTTTTATCTAGGCCGTTCATTTTTATCGTATAAGTAAATCATTTATGACAGTTTATAATGTGTTTGTGAATTTATAATGATTTTCTCATGATAATGTCAAACTAGATGAGCAGCAAGACCCATTTTCATACACTATGTGATGACCTGATAAATATTAATGATCCTTCATGGATTTATATGTCTTAGATGTCTCTTTTCCAGATCCACATCATCATATAGTATCTAAATAGGTGCATAAAAACATGGAAACCACTAGATCTATCCATTAATAAAATTCAATTAAACTTTATAATAAATTAGAACATCCTTAAACGTATCCTGTGTGACATACCTTGACATATCAATTGTTCTATCCCTTTGTAACTCACAAAATTTTCACATAATATCATCCTCTGGTAAACTAAAAATTTAATGTCATTAAAACAACATTAACCTAACATCTCAAACATAAATATTACATAATTTTAGATGAAGTTTCAATACGTTGATAAACACACACCTATGGACCATATTATCATAATATATTCGTAGACTATGTTTACAATAATTTAATATGGTAAATGATCCAAAACATCTCCTATAATGATCAACCACTTTATAAATCATCATATAATCCTCCTTCATAAAACCTATCTTCATACTTTTGGCATGGTAAACATAAGAAGTAAAATTATTAGATAATCGGTAAGGGTAAACAAGGGATAATCGTATGCATAACGTGAACATAATGGAATAAGATATTGATAATATAATTTTCAAAACATGATCTATAAATTAAGGATTATAATATTTAGTCATGTAATATAGATTTTATATTCATAAGAGATGAATAATGTGAGTAACAATAATCAAGGTATATGTTTGAATAACATTGGAATAATACATGGATTATTGGAATGAAAATTAACTTATGACATTGTGAACATGTATAAATAGGGATAGAATCAAACATTACTTTATGTATGTCAAATAATTCCATCCCACAATCTAATTTAAATTTTTCTAGGTCAATATATTATAATAATGAAATGAACTAATGGTCTACACATTACACTGTGAACATGTAATCAGGTTCACCAAAAACATTTAGAAGTTGTAATAATGTTATTTTATAAAATCCTGGTCATATAATAGAAACACAAATAAATGTTTGAAAATGTAATTGTGTTCAAACATTTAATATATACTCAGGAGTTATCCATCATTATCCCATATGTTAAAGGGTGATATTGGACCCACCATGTCTGATAATGAAAATCATAAGAATTTGTACCATAATATCATAATACGGTCTTCCTATTGATACAACATAAATTTAATAGGTTTCATCACAATTTTATAATTTTATAACTAGTATAATAGAGAGAGGTTTCATAACCATTTCACCAATTTATCACCACCTAACCTATATATAAAGAGTGTGTTTAAAAATAATTTCATGATGGTGTAAATCATTGAGGTGAAATAGGTTTAGTAAAAATAATGTTATAAAAACTCATTCAAAGAAAGTATAAAATGTTAATCATTAGTTCATATAGTTATAAAATCATATGTTACCTCTATGTATATCATCATGGATGCAGATTTTTTTTAAAGAACACATTTAATTTATTAGGGTGAAAATAAATTTTCATTGAACATCAATTTTTTAAACTATAATTATTAAAAAAATTTGAAAAATATATCAATGATAAATAATTATATATATATTTATATCTATTAAGTTTCAACGAAAATAATATTAATTATTTCATGAATTTATATTCATATTGAACATGTTAAAAATAATATTCCATTAAAATTATCTATTAAAATTGTTTATTTTTTTTAAAAAATAATTATTTAAAAAATAAAAATTAAATAATTAGTAAAAATAATTATAATAAAATTTAAAAAATTGTTAAATAAATTTTTAGAAAAATTTCCTGAATCCTGCTTTTGGAATAGAAAGGGTTTTAGACAGAGTAGATAAATAAGGATATTTTTTTCGTAAAAAATTATTTTGGACACTTCAGTTCATAAGGATTAGATATTTATAAGGAAAAACATATTATAAGGAATTAAATATTAGATAATAAAAATTATTATTTTATTGATAGATAGATTTGAAATTTCTATTATTGGAATCAAAATCAATAGCATACTCGTTAAATGATAATATTGTATCCTAAATACATTACAACATTGAAAAATAGAATCCTAAGCCCCATGAAAGAATATAAAAATTAAACATATAATATCATGGGAAGAAATAAATTCTTGATATTACACATAAAATTTTTGAAATATATTTCATAATATAATACTGGTGCATAATATAACATATGTCTATAATAATACAGATTCTGACAAAATCCATTACTTCTTCAGTATATTTTAAAATGTAATCTTTCTAAATAAGTGGTCATAAAGTGGATTTGTAAATTTATATAATTTTAGAGTTAATTTTATTACAATAAATTCATATTTAGTATTCACACCATATAAATTAAATAAATAGTTAATATGGAATGTGTCTCACGAATGTAAAACATGAGACAAAAATCTCTTACCACTATAGAAATTATTAGATTTATATTCCCCATAAAAAAACTAAAATTAAATATAAAATATCATGAATAAATTAAAATTATTTATATGAAATTTCAAATGGAAAATATATACACTATATAAAATATACAATTGGTGATGTCTTCTAGAAATAAATGTGATACTTGATATCTATAAACTCGAATCTCAACATCCATTCTAAATATTATAAACTATTCTATAAAAAATATAATTATATTATAAATGTACCAAATTGAAACAAAATTATAAATATATGATACGGAATATTATTTACTTATAACCATTTATTACAATTTAATTAACAATTCATGGTTAAAATCATTTTTTATGTAATAACAACTTTCTTTTTCTTATAAGATTTGATTTACTATTATTGGTCCTCTTACATTGATGACGTTCCAAAAATATGTAGTATAAAAATAATTATTTAGTTAATATAATTGAAAATAAATAAATTTTATATAAACAATAATGAATGATGGTTTTTCGAAATATTTAATGATACAATCATTGAAATGGTAGTCTGTACATATGCATGAGGAATGATTCCAAATTTCAATGATAATTGTATAGAGAAGGTAAATAGTATTTGATCCTTAAAAAATAAAAAATAATTAATATATACCATAATATTTCTTTATATAATATTATATATATCTTCTATATCGAGTGGTGATGAAAATAGATTTACCTCGCTTTGTGAAGGTGGTTTTCTACACCTACACTATCAAGATTGTCATTTATCAGTGAGTGAAATAAGTATGAAATAAAGTTATATATTTGAATTTATAAAATGTTAGTATTTTATTTATCTCATAATTGTTTTTTTAAATAACATATAGTCATTATATTATGTCTTGTTTAATTCAATGAAAAATGAGTCACATCATTTCATGAGGTAGTATTCTTCCATGCACATAAGTGATGTTATCTTATCCCATGTGGAATAGAAGGTGAAAAAATCTTATATAAAATATTAATATTCCATAGATATATTTATGTTATCAATAATATATATATATATATATATCTTCCACATTATCCAACTTATAATTGTTTGAATGTGACAACTGATGACATTGGTTTGTGAGGGGGTAGTCTTTCTTCTACATAAATTATTTTTTTTCATATCCCATTTGACAAAAGAGGATATATATCCCAATAATTACATAAAAATAAAAAATTAGAAATATATTTGAAATAATTATGATATAATATCTCCATGCTTTAATCAAAAGTGAAAGAGATGGGTGAAAATATAAATAAATTTGATTGTTGGAGAACATTACCTCATTTTTAGTTAAGCTAAATAGTATTACACCAAATTTCTATGAATGGTCTATTTTTTATAAGGACAATGATTTTATGACTATTGTATGGAGTTTGATATGTTGTTTTATTAGGAATTGGCGAAACCAAAATGGTTTTATTCTATGAAGATGATGTTACAGGGGGTTGCCTCATATATGTGAGGTGAGTGGCACACTCGTAATTTTTGAAATGAAAATGGTGTAAACTGTTTATAACATGAAAAATGTGTAAAAATGATTTAATTTTATGGTTTAAGAATTATTGGGTATAACTTTATCATGATAAATTATTTTATATTATTTATTAGGTAATTTTGGCCCTTAACTTTTTTGTTTCAACCCTGATAATCCTATTTTCCCCAAATCAGGGTAAATAATTTTTAATTTTTTAATATTTATTATATTTAATATGATTATATTGGAATTATTACTAAATATATTCTAACAAAAATCCTAACATGAAATACATTTTTCAAAATTGTATCTATAAAATTAAAAATTTTAAGTTAAAATTAATCTAGCTGACACAAGGAGAAATCATTTTTTAAAAGATAAACTATTTAAATGATTATAATGTATTATATAAAAAATAATTTCTAAATTTTTTGTTACCTAATTATTACTAATATATATCATTTGACAAATTTTAATTAAAAATATTTAATATATTTTACCATTATAAATATTTTAAACGAAAATAGTCATTTTTTATAAAAATTGAACATTATTATCTATTAATAAAATGTTACTTCATCCATAAAATTATCAAAAATTCATCCTATGATAGTTTTTACTTGTTGATTATTAAATTAATTAATTTTCTAAAAAATATCTAAATGGTTCCAAAAATTATTTTTATAATATTTATACAAAAAATTGGTAGAACATCATTATATAAAAATATTGACTAAAGGGGTAAAATTCTATTTATTAATGTGTATATAGTTGATTAATATTAAAACGTTTAAAAGGTATAAATTATTTCCATTTCAATAAAATAACTCACTAAATGGGGATTATTTAATTAATTTTGGTTAATTTTTTTTAAAAACATGTAATATGAAATATTTTATATTTTCATATTTGATGAATTTTACACAAAACATTTTATTTAATATGTGTGTAAACCATATATATTAATAATTTATTTAAACCTATTCATACTCTCCATTTGAATAAATAGGTGATACCAATCATATTATATAATAATTTCATTATAGTGTGTATCATTTCCTTTAAACTCACCATTCTTTGTAATGAATGATAAACTCACTGTTTCTAGTAATCTAAAAAAATTATTAAATTTAAAAAAATTATTTTAGAAAATATTTTGGTGTTAAAGTTTCTTCATCCTTAGTGTATTTGGTATAGTTCTCAAGTCGTCTTCATTACCTTCCTTTCACTTTGAATAGATATTATATTCATCTATAATGATATCCAAAAATTCATCACAACAATATCTATGAACTATATTCATTAAATCCATGAGTGTATTTGGTGAATTTGTCTGACCAAATGGTGTTGGAATATATACATAGTGTCCATTCCATGAATATAATAGTTTTTGAATGTCCTTTCCTCTCAATTTTTGATATACTATATAATGATAGTTCATGGATAAGTATTCATCACTATAAAGTTGATCAAATATGTCATCTATATGGGGTAGATGATAATTTTTCTTGATCATGATCAAATCCATCACTCGATTTTCCATACTGAGTCTCATTTGTCCATATATATTTTGAAAAAAATTAATAGATTTTAACAAGTTTACAAACATGGATGGATAAATTCCATTTCAAGGTTCCCATGAAGTTTCATTTTAAAATCCTATAACTAAATATATTCCATTTAATCATGATTCATTCCAATTTAGGTGGATAAACTTATGATTTATGTTGAGAACTCAAAATCATGTATTATTTGAAGCCTATGAAACTCCTCTCAAATGACATTAATAAACTCCAAAAAAAATATTTGTATCATATACTTTGAGTTTCTCCCAAAAAATATATGATTAAAACCACTCTTGAATATGAATCACAAACCATCCAATGGGTTTCATTTCCATCAGAATATTATATTTTTTCCAAAGTTAGATGATACCAGTTTTTAATTTAATATCAGTCAAAAATTATTTTATGTGTGATATAATATAAGATTTATGTAGAAAATACAATACCAACCTAATATGACATAAAATTTAATAAGAGGAATACTAAAATGATTTGAAAGAAGAAAATTCCCACCACTTTAATTATGAGAGGAGTAATATAATATATAATCCATTATCATACTATTATTGGTTTTAATTACTAATAAAACATGAAATTGTTTGGGTGGAATCATGATACTCATATAAAAATATTCAAATATGAATTAATGTATATATAAAGAGCGTAATAATATATTCAATATTCTGGAGTGGATGGTATGTGTACATTTCACCACATCATTGCGACAACCTTTATCCGAAAATAGTGATCACATGAGATTTCCCTTTGAATCTCAACTTGCGATTTTTTTAACATCCATCATCAACATTAACTTAAAAATTTGTTATTGGTTATCATAGTTCTCAAAATATTTTATTTTGAATCACTAGAGTTTTTTGGGTGAATGATGTACTTATTACCCTCTATTTTAATCACTAAAGAACTTTTTTCCAGTACTTTACCAATTAATTTCTCAATCAGCTCTTTATACCCTATGTCTCTATATCTATATTACATGTTCAAAACTCATATATAATATATATTATTTTACAATACATCTATTACATAACTATTCTCATATTTAACATACAATATATGATTTTATTCTGGCCCTATATTTCAATTTTTTTAATGGTTCCTTATTAATGTCGGGGTTTGGGAAATAACAATTTTATTTCTCTTGTATGTTTTGACTTTATATTTTCAGTCAAGATACATTTTTCAGTGATCCTTAATATCTATAGTGGTTGAAAAGATCTAAATATAATATACATTCAATATATATGTAATTAAAGTAATCCTATACATATTAAAATAGAAAATTTAATACACCACTCATGGAGATGGATACCCTCTACTTCCAATATAGATGGTGAAGTTCACAAGGCACTTGGAATTGTTAAATATAACCATTTTTGGAATTTTTATAATCATATCCCTTCAGTGGATGTTTTTTATCACTTCATCGCTAGCAATTTTGGTTTGTGCAACACAACGGTTGTCAGCCTACTTGAATGATGACATATTGTGATCCAATTCTATATGGATGAAGATTTTATTTCAGTATGGTCTTCATCTCCTCACATATTCTAGGGATATCATTTCAATATTTTATTTTGGTCCTCTGATCTTCACCTTAAGCGATACTCTCCATAGAATGTGATATATGTTTTTCTAAACGAACTTCACTAGCATTTTCAGAATCCATCTATAATATGTATGTTAAGAAACTTTATTGGCCATTTTTTATGCATTGATAAGAGAACCAAAAAGTTTATTCACCATGTATCACAACATATATGTGTAGAGATTGATGTTTCCATACATTCAGTTGATTTGGTCTAGATTAGAGTAGTTGAATTTGTTTGGTAAAATCAAAGGCATATTTATGATTCATTGTACAATTTTTTCTAGTCCAGCAATCTTCTTGGTCATTTGGCCTCTTACAATAACTAGTGATGTATGGGTGGGAAATAGCTAAGGTTATAGAAGATTCCCTTGTTATGCTGAATATGATGATGGGTTCTTAGGATCTGAGAGTTAAGAATGTTTTTGAATGATTTTTGCATGATCTGGGAACTCCAAAGTTGGTAGAGCCGATCATGGGGAGTCCATACCATATAATTTCACCATATATTGCTGAAATAGATAGGAATGGAGGATGTGTTCATGCCTTGGGGAATTATCAACTCCTAAATCAGGGCGGTGCAATTTCCCATGCTGATTTTAGGGTGAGAAATAAAATACAAACCCAAATAGTTTGTGAGGCAGTCTTCCTATGTCGATGGGTTTTTGTGTCAGGCATGGCTTCGAAGCATATTTTGGTGCATAATCGCTTCTCAAATCAGAATGAGTAGGTAAAGGAAAATTTGGTTCCCAATGGATAGAAAACCCCCTATTCAAGGATAGAAGAGCAAGTAGGTTAGACGGATTTCATATGAGGAGGCATGTGGCCTCAATGGGGTCTCCAGGTAATATTCAGACTCTGAGAAGGAGGCTTTGGTATAACCTGGATCATGAAATGGTAATATGGGGATTCCCTTGACAGAAATCCTTCTGGTTCCTAAGGAGGTGAAAAAACTAGGACCTCGAAATGATTACTCGAATACTCCAAAGGCATTTGTATCCAAATAATCAAGAAGGACACAGTGCAATGTCTTAGAGGTTAAATTTGTGGATGACTCCTTGTATCATGTTGTGGACATGGCTTGTGCTATAGAGAGTAAGACGACCACCTATGTGTATTTCATATCTCTTACAACTTGTGTTGTGGACAATTAAAGATCTCCATTAGGCTCAACCTCATATATGGATGGGGGCATTTGGGGGTGGGGAAGGTGGCCCCATTTTAGCTGTCTATTTTCCCCAATGAGAGACAACAGGGGTTGTCTAATATAGAGTTTGATATTGTTGTATATCCTTTGACAATCATGGTTTATCCACATTAATTTTCTAATGTTGTGAACATAGATAAATCATGGGATCTTCTCATAAACTACGAGGAATAGATGCTAGAATAGGTATTGATAATTCTTACTTCTAATGGGGAAGTAGAAACGATAAATCATAGAATAATACAAGTTGAATCAAGTAAGTATCATTGAGATTGGATCTATAGACAAAATTTTATTATGACAAGAGGCATAAACAATAATAGTATATCTGTGGTAGAGTTCATGAAATCATGGGATGATCTAGCGTCTCAATTCAAAGAGTCTATCAACAACGTACCGGGTGAAAAGTTTGCATATTTTTCATTGAAATTATATAGGGAGGTCTCAGATAGTAATTTTAGGTTATTTTTTCATAATTTTTTAATATAATATTTTTTTTGATTTCTTATTGAACAATTGTTTTCTCATTTTTTCAATAAATGTGATTCTAAATAAAAAAAATTATTTGGAGGATTCTGTTTGATATAATAATTATAGATTCAAAATATTTTCATAAATAATATATATAATCACTTAAACCATCATTATAACATAAAATAATATGTTGTAATGTAAAAAAAGGAATGACATCAATTCACCAGGTGGTAGTGCACTATACCCATTAGTGATGATTTTCAGCACATTTAAATGATTTGTAGAATGTTTTAGTTCATTAAATTAACATAAAATTTAAATAATATCTCAGATAATATTTATATTATATCATATATTTTTAATAATAATCCATTTATTTCTTATATGATATTAATCATTGTTTTGAAAAACAAAAATTGGGTCCACATCAAATATTAATGTCAAAATGGGCCTATACATTTTCATTTTGAATTGGCACACACCATACTCCATATTCATCTTTACAATTTCCAAGGGAAAATTATTTTATAAAACAATTATGGACATGCCTTATATATATGAACAGTTTTACCTGAGTTATATCATTAAATAAATAATAATTCAATATATACAAATGCACACATTTTTTTATATTATTTGATAAATATGAACATTTATTCAAGTCACATTCGATATTTGATACAACCAAACCTCATGGAAATTATCCTTTGAATGAAATATTAATGAAATATTAATAAACATTCCTGTATTCAAATAATTATTCCTAAACTCATGAAAAAAAATATTTAAATAGAACATAATGTTTTATTCGTTATCTTAAAAAAATATTGTGATTAAGAATATTAAATACATGTTTACCTAATTGAAAACTAGATATAATTACACATAAAATATTGTGTGTAAATAAATTAAACATTCACATAAGATAAATTAATTTTTAAGAATCTCTTAACCTATAAAATATTAATATGCATGGAATATTATATGGTAAAAAAAAATATAAATAATATCATTTCAAAATAAAACATTTCATAATTTATATATATTAAAAATATTAAATTGATTATGATCATAACCAATATTGAATGGGATCATTCATAAATATGAAATATTAATAATTTCAAGTCATTTAATGATAATTAAATATGTATATATAATATTATATATACACACACACATAAAAAGAATAAAAATAGTGAATCATTTAGAATACTCTCTCCATTACTTAAAAATATAATAACATATAGTAAAGGTGTACTGGTATGAGACCTTCACCCATAAAATAATAGTAATTATGAAATTAAAATTTTCATAATATCTTTACATTGAAGACATATATATATTTATATTCATATAATTTTAAATTAATGAAATATTTATAATTAAAAGAAAGTATACCCTTAAATTATAATTTTAAAATAAAATTTATATAACTAACATCATAATTATATGAGTAACAATTTTTTGATTAAAATATGAATTTCATCCTAACTCGAGAATGAATTTTCATATTGAATAAAATCAAGATATGAAATGAATTTATTATAAATTGAAATCAAGAAATAATAACTGTATTTCTATATATATATATATATGTGTGTGTGTGTGTGTGTGTGTTTATTTATACACCATAAACATTATCATGAAGACTCGAACATAAATATAAATTAAAAGTATGTTAGTATTTATAATTGCAAGCATATATTTCATGATGATGAAAAACATGATGATATACATAAATATATGTATGAACATAATTAAATATTTGATACTAGTGGATAGAAAACTAAATAATCATGAAAATTTAATAAGTCATATATGTTTTTACATTTTTTTTATATATAAAAATATATAAATCACTTTTAAAAATTCATACATGATTTTGATGTATATAATCATAAAATATTAAAAAAATTGTACTTAAATATATTTTTCAACAATAAAAATAAAAACAATATATATATACATATCATGATGTTAAATCCCAATAATAAAATATAAACAAGTTATTTCAGTAATAATTAAATATATAGAGCATCTAATTATAAATAAATAAAATAATTTTTTTGTAAATAATAAAATTCCCCAAACAAATGTGTATGTACTAAAATACCATTTCTCATGGATGAATTTGATTAATTACGAATTTATATTGAAAAATATGAAAATATTTTCTTCAATTTGAAAATAGTTCACTTTGACATCATAGTTCAAAAAATATTACCCCTTATATTAATTTCTAGAAAATAAAATGAAATTTCTATCTCATTGGTAGAATTTAATGCAGTGTGATAAAAGGGAGTTCCTACATTATTTAGGGATTATGAACTATTTGGTAAGAGATGAAGACTAAATATGAAATCATCATCACAAAAGGGAAGAAAACTGAGGGAAATGGGTTTATCCCTTTTTATTTCATATATATATATATAGGTTCGACTGAATATTTTCATGTGTCAACAAAACTTGTTAGGGACCATTGCTTTAGAAGTTCTTAGAGGACCATGAAAAAGTGTATCGAAAAATTATTCCAGTATATTGAAATGGATATGGTTTTCTCCCTTTCTAATTCATATATATATATATATATATTGGTTCTACTGTATATTTTCATGTGTCAACAGAGCTTGTTAGGGAACCATTGCTTTAAAAGGGTTTAGTGGACCATGAAATTGTATACCGAAAAACACTTCCAGTAGACCGAAAGTGAGAGGGGTTTCTCCCATTCGGTTTTATATAAATATATATATATATATATACAAGATCACATTGTTTAGGGTTGATAGTGGTGGGGTTTCACTAGTTCTAGTTTGTGGAAGTTGGTGTGGACCTATGAATGATAATTATGATGTATGATGGTGGGGTGGTAATTAGTATGATGTGTGCCTAATGGGAAGGTTGGTGGTTTATTTCTATGGTTGACCAACAACCTTAGGAGGAAGACGACACCACATTGTTTATTCCATTCATTATTATTATTTCTTATTAATGTTTTTTATGTAATGGACAGACTCTTAATATATAAATATAAACATTAGTATCTATATGTGTTAATTAAAAGAAACATAATTAAAAAATTATTCAATTAAAAATTTAAGAACAAACATTATTATATGAAATTATACATAACTCATTTAATATATTTTTATATGAAAAAAAATTATTTTTATTATTGTTATTATTAATTTTTGAAATGAATTTTAATTAATCTTTAATAATTTCAAGTTGAATTATTTTTTATGACAGTGTACCAAAAAAAATAATTATTTAATAATGATTTATAAAAGTGGTTATTGATATATATTATTATATATTTTATTACTCAAGTATTGGTATCTTAAATAATTCAATGATAATAGATATTGAAATAATATGTAACAATGAAAAAATAATAAAGTATTTTGTATTCTATATGTCTTATTAATTGTATTAAAATTTCAAAAATTGCATACATGTACACTGAAAAAAATATTATATGATATTTTTCCATCAATAAAAAAATATTAAAAACATATAATATTAAAACTTGTTCTACAAAAAGGATTCTTTATGTAAATAATGACATATTTTTTATTGTTTAATGAAAATGCATTTACTTCTCGAATAAAGTTGAAATTAATATATTTTCATTAAATTATGCAATTATTATTTCATAAAGATATGGGTAATATTTTATATTTCATCACAATTTATCAAAAACATATTTAATGATTACTGAAATATATTCAATTTTTTTATTTTTATACTTTATTTTTTCTTAAATAAATAACATGTTATAGATAAACATTTATTAGGATCGAAATTTTTTTTTTGTAACATTATTCCCGACATAGAAATAATTTCATCCTCAAAATTTGGGTTTCATTTTTATGGAAAAATTTTAAATTATATTTTTATAATAATTGAAAAATAATCACTAGTATTTTATATTACTAATTGCCATGTAAATTCATATGCATTCAAAAGTTGATTTCAAACTATTAGATTATTTTTTTAAATGAATTGTTATAAATAATAGGCCTAACTAAATTAATCACTTTGAAACTTTACATATTTTAATGGAATTTTAATATCGCCAATGATTTCTAACATTTTAATGTTTTACCTACTATGAAACCCCAAACCTAGGAATCAAGAACTAGTATAATAAACAGAGTATATTTTTTTAAATAATTATTTAAAAAATATACAATAATATACACTTAAATATCATTTCTGTTATATAATTTTGGTGAAATGGAAACTATTATATATTATTAGGGATTCAATAGTAAAAAAAACCAATGATTTAAATTTACTTGTTCTATCTCCATACTGAATAAAAACATATTTCTAACAAAAACTAAATTTGAATTTTTTTAAAAAAAATTATGGTGAGAAAAATTTTACAGTAATAGTTTTTAAAAAATAAATGTTAAATATGTTAATAGAATTATGAACCATTTGGAAAATACATTTGAAATGTTTTTGAAAATAATTTTCAAATATATATCTTTTTAAAACACATGACAAACCATTTCATAATAAAAAAATTTTTTAAAAAATATTATTGAAAAAAAAACCATATATAATTTTTTTAAACACCATTAATAATCCATCAAAAAAATTATTTCCAACATTCCTTTGACAATATAGATGTTTTTTAAAATACTATAATACTTTTTAAAATAGTTATTTTTTTAATAATCTATAAATATTTTTAATATATTTACACAATTAAAAACTTTATTACTAATCTTATGGAAATTCATATAGTTTTTGAATGGCTATAAAATTTTCTATTGATTTCTAAAAAATTATTAATTAAGATTTTGAATATAAAACAATGGGGAAACAAATAATATTGAATTCTCTTAGTTCCAAGCCATATTACTTAAAAATGGGTTACCTCCATACTCCAATTTTATTTTTACAATGTCTAAGTGGAATTTTTTTTATAAAAAAATTTTGTGATTACCATAAAAATATAGAAACTTTTCACATGATTTTTTTAAAAAATATATAATAATTATATAAATAAATATCCGCACATATATTTATATTTATATATAAATGTTAAATTTTATAAGAAAACACTTTTGATATTTGGTACAACCAAAACTCAATGAAATTAATGATTTCATGGATTGTTAATAAAAAATTTAGATTAATATCCTTGAATTGAAACATACATCCTGAAGATCATGAAATAATTTTTATTTAAAATGTTCAAAAAAATTAATATTTATCTTTTTAATCTCTTCCTTGAATAATAATATTGGATACACATTTATCTAAGCCAAAAAATAATACTTTTAAACATTAGATATATGGGTAAATATAAAAAACATTCTACCATATAATAGAAATTGTAAATTTATCAGATCAATATAATAATTAGTATCCTAAAAAATTATATAATACTCATAATATTATATAAATTATCATCTTTAAATAAAATATTTCTTCCTTGAAATATTTATAGAATATCAAATTGATTATTATAATAAAAGATATTTATGGGGAACATTTTAGTATAAGAAATACTACTTATTTTAAAGTATGAAATGATAAATAATTGTGTGTGTGTGTGTGTAAATAAATTAACACATGAAAAAGAAATGTATAATCCTTTTTAAACATTAATAATAATCTCATTATCACAGAAAATATAATAACATAAATTAATGATGTAAATTTGTGAGTCTTTCACAACTAATATAATAGTAACAATAACAGTACTATTATCATAAACTAATTCTCTAATAAATGTTATATATATATATATATATATATTACATTTATGTAATAATTATATGAAAATTAAAGTATACAATTATGTTTTTATAATGAAAGAAAAATTATATAACCAATATTAATATTTTGAGAGTCAAATATTTTATTTAAATAATCATTTACTCATTACTCATCATAGAAAAATTAAATTTAGTAAAATAATGATTTGAAATGAATTTAGTTTTCATTGAAATCCTGAAATTAATTCCAAATGTCTATATATATACATATATAAATGCATAAAAAACAATAAATAAATATAAATTTAATGTAGTACCATTACTATATGTACATGTATATATGTAATGAGGATAATAAAAAAAATTATATAAATATATGAATCAATATAATAATAAACCTATAACTATTGGCCTTAAAATAAATTTATATTGACATTGAATAAATCAAATATATATATACATAAATATATATTTATAATATATACACATATATACTACACACAGTAAAGTACATACACATTTAGGAAGTAAATAATCATAAAAAATGAAAAATAATAATAATATATAGATCTAATGAATAATCTGTAAAATTACCAACATATATATAAATCATGAATTTATAACCTAAAAATATAATATAAACATTATGTTTCAATAATCATTAAAAATATAAAATATTGAATTATAAGTAAATCTGATTTATTTATTTAAAAAACCCCATTACATTTGCATAAGTATGAAAATACATATACCCACAGAGGCCTTGAATTATTTAAATATAGTGTATATGTATATATATATTTAAATATAGTCATAAATATTAAAATAAATCTTATATATATGAATGTTAAAAAATAATAATTCCACATTCATAAATTTTAGGAAATAGAAAAGAAGAATATTCTACCATGGTTGATGTCTAACCCAGGTCATGGTAGGGAAATCTTTACATTTAAGGGGATCATGAACCCGTGGATTAGCGTAGAGGATGAAAAATTAAATATTCATCTTGTTAGGAATTATCAAACAGGGAGATGGGTTTCTACCTATAACACTCATATATATAGAGGTTCAAATACTAATTTGGAAGAGTGTTCCGAGTATTCTGTGGAAGGTGGGATTTTAATCGGTGTAGTGGAACATGAAAAAAAATCTAAATATTTTGTTAGATACTGTTATATTCACTTTCTCTAAAAAAATATTGAATCTTAAGGAAGCTTTATCTCTTCCCATTATAAAAAAAGAATTAAATAATAAATAATGGTGTATTGTGGTCGAGAAAATGACCTTTATGTACATAATGTGGTGGCATATGCATGTTACTTATAGGGGAATCAACGATTCCTACTCAGTAGTGATGGTGGAGGTGTTTCCCCCTCATATGATTGGAAATGAAAATGTGGCATTAATGAAGTTGTTTTGGATTTCTTGCAATTATGGTGGTCCCTTGTAGGGTGTGCGGATAAAGGGATATTATATAGTTTGGGGTAACTCCTCGGGCAGTGCACCGAGGAGGAAAATGACAGAACATCATTTTGTTCAGTTTCTTATTTTATTTTTATACATTTTGTATTTTTTTGTAAAGGAATTACTCTTTTTATATATATAATGTTAAATAACAATATGAATTAGATAAAAAATTATTTATAAATTACATAAATTATAATTTTAAGAAAGTAAATTATAATCTTACAGTATCCTTAGATAATTTAATACAAAATTTTAAATTATAACATTATTAAAATAATTATTATTTTATTGTGAATTTAATTTTAGGATTATTTTTTCAATTTCTATCTAACTACATATTTAGGATAATGTGATAAAAAATAATTTATAAAAAATTATTTCAACATGTTGTTTTAATAATTTTTATTATATATACAATTACTCAAATAGTAATATCTTAATTAAATCCATTCTAATATATAAGAAAGTAATATATAACTAAAAATAAAAAATTTAAATAAAATTTCATTCTTTATGAATAAATAATATACAATTTTCATAATTGTTTTATATAAACACTTGAAGATGTATTTAAATAAAATATTTTAATATTAAATAATAAAATATTAAACACATATAATATTAAAACATGTGAAATTATAAAAATAAATTAATTATTTAAATAATTTCATAATTTATCTTGTTTCTGGGAATTACATTTACATAATAAATAATATATAAATTTAATTATTTTTATTAAACTCTGAAAATATTATTTCATTGAAGTAAAAGTAATGTTTTATATTTATTATGAATTTATCAAATAAATGAAAAATGACAAACTTCAAGTATCACTTTTTATATTGAATAATAATTTAATTTTTTAAATATTAAGAAATCAACAAATAAACATTTATTAAAAACATCAATTATTGTGTTTTTCCACGAAATCAATATGGAAAAATAAATATTTGAAAAAACATGACATTAAATAAATTTTATTACAATGAAGTTAAAATATAGATGAAATCATGGTAATAATGAACTGTATAATAATATAGGGAATGATCAATATGAATGGTTAAATAACATAAAACAAATTCCATTTAATATATATAAATGAGAATAAAATACATCCAATAAAATATCATAGAAAAATTATCAAGAATAATAATAATAACAAAATTATTAATTATACATGTTTTTAATTATAGGTGGACATATTTCTCACATACATGATTCTTTTACCATTATGATATATCCTCTATGTTGTTTAAAAATAATGTATACAATCTAATTTGGTTTGGCCAATTTATTTTATCATATCTTAAATATTCAAACAACTAGAGACCTGATGCATCTAGGGGATATCTACAATCCACCCCCACCAATGGATTCTATGGTCAAAACATTCCACATATATCACATAACATTGAATTTAAATCATCTTATTTAGGAATGGTAAATGGTTTTAGTAATAATCATATCCTAGATAATGGTTTTGTATAATTTGGGTAAATTTAATGTCAAATGATCATAAGAAATAGAATATTTCATGAAAAACATAATGACTACAATATTGAATCAAGGATATGAATTTAAATTGTATCGATGATAAAAATATTTATAATCTATCAAGGGGAAGAATAGAGGTCATATTAATTAAACATATCACTATTCGAGTAAATGTAATATAAATGGTTTTAATTATTTATGCATAAAAATACCATATAAATATCATCAAAAATATTCTGGAGGAAAATATAAATTTCATTTACATAAATAATATTTTTTGTTGAAAACATATTGAAAATACTATTAATTGAAATTAAATATAAAAAAATTAAATTTCTATAATTTTAGGTGAAAATACATAAAATATATATTTGAAATCAGGTAATGAATTATTCAAGTAAATGATGGTGGTAAATTCCACACATGCCATAAATGGTAAAATGGTTATTTCCTTTGAATTGTAAAAATAAAATAAAATATCTCTATTAAAAATCTAAAGGGATGATTCCATTCAAATAGTTTTTAAAGATATAAAACAAGTTTAGAAATGAAATTATAAAATAATTTATAAAATCTTAAATTCTTTTTTTTCATTTTTAGACAATCTTGTTTTTTGATGAAAATGGATTTCTGGATAAAGAGATAAATGATGTCAAATTCTATTAAATACATTTCTCAAACATTAAATTTAATAATGATTGTAAAATGGAATAATTAATATATAAAATCATGAATAACATATTCAGAATAAAATTAATAAGGATTATAATGAAATGTTAAAATAATTTACTTTAACTCAAATTGAAGAATGAAAAATCACTATGAAAATGAAACTGGGAAATAAACCCTTCGAATGTTAATAATGATGATGTCAGAATTATTTAATCAATATACTTCAAATATAAACTATAAATCCAAATATTTTTTTAGATACATTATAAATAATCAAATTCCATTTCACAAATATTCTTATAATATCTATGACAATGACTAATTAATACACCTTAACGAATATAAATTAAATTATGAAATTGTTTACAACTTGGAAACACTTATGTAAAATCAATTGAGATGAAATAATTCAAATTGAAGATAAAAATACAATAAATTATGACATATTAATTATAAAACATGAATATGGGGAATTATATAAACTATATAAAATAATTGTTTTTCATAATATTAAAATAAGCCTCATTGAAATGAATTTGAATAGAATCCCTTACATCATACATACTTTTTGTTGAATATGATTTAACCTCAAGTATAATGGTTTTAAATATGTTTTTAAAATATAAAAGGTCCATATTAATATTTATAATATTATATATGATCATTTTATAACATCTTATCACCTATTCACCCAATAATATATCATTATTGTCTTTGATTTTAGTGTCAATTTGGTTGTTTTCTCATTCATGTTTTTCATAGAAGATCCAATTATTTGTTATAATATATAGTTGAATAAAATCCAAAATAATAATAATGACATAATTATCTTATTTATACATAAATTATACTTCTATATAAAATCATAAATTTTGTCTATGAAAAAAAATGTACATTAAGATCATGTATATGGTTAGTCATATGTACGCATGATTAACATTTCAAAATTCAAATGATCATTATAGAATGATGTTATATAATATATTATCATTCTAGAATTATCATAAAATGACATATGAAATAATATTTTTGAAATATAATTATATATATAATCCATGAGGTCTGGTGATTAAAATGTATTCACAATGTTTTTTGAAGGCAGTAGTTCACACATACATGAATAAAAATTAATATTTTATTGAATTAATTAGTAAAAAAGGAAAACAAAATAGAGTAACTCATTTAAAAATTTAAGATACATAACTAATTTTAAAATTATTTCATTTATATCACAAATATTTATTATATTTATCATTATCACTTCCCATGCAATTTTTTTTGAATGATGAATCACATCACTTCACTAGGTAGTTGTCAATCTTACACACGAGAGGCATTATTGTATCTCTTACAGAATGAAAAATAAAAATTTATAAATGGTATTTGGAAAAAATATTTATTATAATGATATAAATTTTATATATATACTTTTTATCTTTCTTTATACAAAACTATGGGAGTTCATAATAGAAGTAAATGGAATCGGTACATGTGGAGATTATTCTCTTTACACACAAATGATATATTAATAACAAAATTTTTTTAATAAAGGTCGGTAGAGAGGTATTACATAACCATAAAAAAGATAATTATTGTAATGTTTTTTATAGATCAATTTTTTTATTATAAATTAATATGGTAGAGGATGAAATATAATAAAAATGATAATTGATGAACATTAACTCTTATATAGGTATCTTTCTTCTATTTTAAAACAAATCATTACTATATGGATTTAATCAAACATAATAATACTAGGATTATAGTATAGAGTATGAGATGTTTTTTTGGAAGTAATTGGCAGGAAAAAATAATTATATGGTGTGATGTATAGAGGATACTTGGTGGACTTTTATATGTGAGGATAGTGGCACACTATTTAATTTATTTTATCATATTCAATCATAAAAAACCACATTATGATCACAGAGGCCAAAAAATTGATCCATTGATGATAACAAACAATATAATGTATATATATGTAAAAAAATGGGTGTTCTAAATGTGATTTGTTTAATTTAATCTCTTATCATTATAATTTACACGATAAATATTTAGTTTTACCCTAACCATGTAAAGTAGTTTTTACAATTTTCACTCTTCCATTCTAAAAAATTTCAATTGACCTTGTTATAATATATAAATAATGTTTATTCCAAATAGGTAATACCTTTTTAAATATTATATGCATATTTTGTGTATTTTTTAATTTATAATAAATACAATAGAGGTGATAAGAATGTGGGTTTTTAATGAAAAAATGTTGAAATGATTATAATGTTTTTATATAAAAATTAATATAGAAAATTATTAAAATGACCAATGTTGGATTAATTGATATATAATTTTACTAATATTATTCGAAAAAAAATTATAAATATAATTTTAATTGAAAATTATCATATTTGAAAATTTAATTTTCCATTAAAATTCTATATTCTCCACAATTCAACAATAATGTCGTTTTTTAGAAAAATCCAAAATCATTACCCAATATAATTTTTATATTATTATTCATAAAATGAAATTCATTTTATCATGTAATTTTTTTTATTTATTTAAAAATAAAATTTTATGACTCTATGGAAAATAGAGACTAAACCACTATTTATAAAATTAATTTTTTTTTTCTAATTTTTTTATTGTTTAATTATATTTAATTTATAATTAATAGAAAACCAATTAATTTTTTTTCTTTTATAAATCATATACTTTTCATAATTTTGTTATTAATATTCATAAAAAAGTAATTTTATTCTGATGTAATATTTTCATAAACAAAAAATACATATTTTTAGATGAATATTCATTACACTACCAAAATACCTGGGTGAGGGTTGTAATAGTATAGTGCCTTTGGATACACAGAAAAAAAATATTCTAGTATGTTAAAGATCATATATTTTTCCCAATAATATCTCTACCATTAATGTGCTAAAATAAAAAAATTCTTTATAACAAGGTGAAATGAATGATAAAAAATGGTGGGCTTAGATGCTCAGTAAGGGTAAATAAAGGAGAAACCTAAGAATTAAATAATCATAAGTGTATAAGAACATGAGAATAACATTTGAAGATCATACCCTTCATGTCAGAGATCATATACATGATTCATGTTATAAATATTTGATAATCATAAGTCATAAATCATATTGCAATAAAGACCATAGACCATGGGAGCATAAAATAAAAATATGATATGGAATTATGGAAGACACAAAACATTTTAAATTACTTCCATAGTAGACAATGCTTAATTAAAATCCTTTATTATTATAATGTATTCACTCCCAAAAATATATTAGTTCTTAATTATCTCTCCCAAGACCATATTAGTAGTCATGGATCTCTACCAAAACCATATTAGATGTTAAGGATCAATCGTAATACCATCTTACTGAACAATTGCTCTTACTAAACCGAGAACAAACCCTATTCCACCAATTACTATATCATGAGTTATAAATCATTATCCAATTAATTAGTGGGATATAAAGGAACCATATAAGTATTAGTGAAAGAAGATATATTTGTGTTGTATGATATTAACACATTTAACATATCATGAACCATACAATGACATGTGTTTTATAAATATCATATCATACCACAAGAATTGATATTATTATCCTAAACTATTCATTATACAATAACTACTAGAAAATTGATAGGATTGATAAAAATAGTCATAGAATAAACACAAAAAATTGGTTATAATCATTTTATATATTGTGGAAGAGAAATAGATAGTATCATGTAAATGTCAAAATAAACATAAACTATTCATTGAAAGAATAAAAATAATGTAACAGGATCATATCCCTATTAATGAACATGTATCACACCAGATATAATATTAAATGGAAAATAATTATTAAAGGATCATTTTAAACCTTTAATGAGGAATATATCCATTCATCTTTGTAAAATTACTTAAAAATTTTTAATCCATTTGAAAAAAAATTCTATCAGAATAACCTTGAAAACATATAAATGAATTATTGAAAATCATTTAACGCATTTTTAAAAAACAATTTTAATTTATAAAATTACGTTATCTTAAAATCAATTTGAAATTTTAATCATTCTATAACATTTAAGATAACATTTTCATATGAAAATATTAAATAAATGTCTTAATGTATGCTATAATAAATTTTAGATGATAATTTTTTACATGATATATATAGGTAAAATTAAATAATTCCATTTTCATTGATGTTATAAGTGAAAATATTATTTTGATGGAGAAAACAGTAATATTTATTTAATTAAATTTTATAAAAATGAAAATAAATGTAAATTTACAATAACACATAATAAAATAATAATATAACATTTTTGAAAACATTTTTTATAAAACATTATTTGGGGAGAAAACAATTTTCTTGTAGAAGATATATAAAATTATAGATGTTCAAAATATTAATTAATTATTTTAATTACCAATTGGTCAAGAAATGGTATCCTTAAAATATGAATGCAGAATAAACATAGGATAATAAATTTAATTATAATTATAGAGACATGGATAATTATATTTTATCAATGGAATCATAATCATAAACAATTGATATTGTTTAAATATACACTTTCAAAAATGGTAACTCCAAATAAAAATACTCCTGAATTAATAACATTACATGAAGAATAATGTATCATGATAATTAGAAGATTAATGACATTAAATGAAAAAATGGGTAGTATAAAACCCTCATAAATAATTATATGTGTGTATTATAACATGTGTCTCAAAGAAAGAAAAGTTGTGAAAAAACAATTATGTTACTGCTTTTGTATTATTGAAATAACAACCCCAAGAAAGAGATATGTTAATGTATATGGGTAAATAAAAAATTAGGTATTGGAATGATAAGGTAGAAGCATGTTATGTTTATTCACAATAATGAAGATATATGTGTTGAATATAACATGTATTTAAAAAAAGTAAAATCTGATTTATAAATTATTTATATTATATATTGAACCTCATTTTAATTGTTTAAAACAATTGTATAATTAATATAATTTTATTTTAAATATAAAATACAACTATATTCAATTATATAACAACATTAAAATTTACTTATGACTTTATATTTCCCCATTATTAAAAATTCCATGATAATGTCATTTTCTGCGTAATACTAACATTGATTTTCATAAATGTTTTAATTTGGTACTCGAGCTAATGTTAATTTCATAAGGATTTAATAAAATCATTTATTATAAAAATTATAAAAATATTATATATATTCAGTATATTTTTATTTTTATAATTTAATTAAATTTTGGGATAGGAAATGAAATATAACATTCATAGAGACAGTTTGTCATAGTTACACAAGAACGATGTTTCCATTTTCTTTTTGTATAGCGACATTGAAGAGTAAATGATATACATATCCATATAATATAAATATATTATAAATTTAAAAAAAAATCCCATATTTTTGTTAAAATAATTCCTAAGGAATTCCATGTAAAGCGTCAATGAATCGCAATGCTTCAGGAGGTAGTAGTGTGTCTTACACACGAATTGCATTATCATATTCCTAGAAAATGGAAAACATATAGATTTAAGATATATAATAATTTCAAAAACATAATTACAAAATAATTCTCTTATGTATAATATTTAAATATAATTCCACCATTATTTTAATCTTTGAAATATTATATTGGAAAATTGAACGTCATCGGTTCGGCATGTTGTAGTATGACTTACACCCGAACAATTATTGTGTATCCCATTTGATGGAAGTGTGCATATCTATAGGTCTTATTATTATTATAATATAATTTATCTATATTTATTGTACTTATGTTATTATAAATTATTGATATAAAATTAATTGATTGGTTTTGAGGAAGAAATAAAATAAAACATATGTTGTTGATTGTTACCTCTTCTTTGAGTATATTCTTTTTTCACCAAAGGGATTTATTTGATGTAAATTCACGCAATGGGAAGATTCTTGGATTATAAGAGGTTATGATATATGTGATATGTGTAGGTAGTGTTTGATGTAAATGGCTGGATATATATGATGAAGTTGGAGGAGTGAGTTCTATTATATAGATTAGGAGGAATGTGATTCTTGTAAAACACATAAATATATACTTTTTAGAGTCCATGATTACTTAATAATTCACTATAATGGATAATTACAATTTTACATGTATTATTTGGTTAATACACACCTTTGAAAATATTATACACATTTTTTAAACATTTGGTTCCTTTACACATAGGTTTTCTATTTTTACAACTTTTATTCATTATGTTATCTATTTTTCAAACATACATTATATATAATATAATACTAATTTATGTAAGCATTATTATATAATTTTTAGAAACTGATTGTAAATATAATATATAATTTGGAATAAAAAATCGTATATTATTTCGATATTGATGTCAACCTTAGTGTAATTAATGATTAAAACACTTCTTTTACCCTAACAAATATTATTTTCATAACTATTTTATTATTAATGTATTCATTATGAAATAAAAAATTGTCCATGAAGGATCATATTTGATATATATATATATATAATAAAAAAAAAATTTATATAAGATTTATAATTTTTAAATTTAAAATAATTTAATTTATTATCATTTAATATATAATATAAGTATTTATAATTTTGAAAATATTCATTTAAATGAAATTCAAATCCTTTTGTCCTTAATTGAATTTCAATATTTTATTTTCTGACCAATTTAATAGGGAAATTAACATAAACAAATAAAGTAACATAATAATACAATCAATGTAATTTTATGTCACGACTCGTGCCCCATGGCCCTTATTGTGACTACCCCTAGGTCGCCTTCCATAGGCCAGGGGTTGGTGACTAGCACCAAAGGCGTAAATCCCTAAACTTGGAAGGCATTTCCTTTATAACTGTAAAAAACATCAGAGTACACAACCGAAAGAAAAAATACTAAGAAAAACTATATACAAAAGAAGTGTTGCAAATTAAAAGGGGCCGAAAATACAAGCCCAACAGGAAAGTACAAGTCCCACTAAAATAAAGTACAACTGAAGAAAGTAAATATTCTATTGGATTATTCATCAGGGTTCATACCTGAAGGGTAGGTACTTATGGCCTCCTCAGAAATCTCATCCTTCCGTCTCCTCCTTGTACCGTCACACCGAGTGGTCCAATTCGGGGAACTGTCCTATCCTGCTACTCTCGGCCTCAGTCAGCACTGTCTATCGTCTCCAACCAACACAACAAGCTGCGAGCATTGCCCGTGTAGGGGTGAGTATAACGACACTCAGTAGGGACCCCGAGACCCACATGGTCTCACAAAATCTGACAAGGATAAACCAAAATTTATGAATTCAACAGATAAATATTAATTTGGTATATGCCCATACATATACCTAAGTTATCTAGTAACCCATATCAATCATGAGGAAAACACAAATTTCTTTGAATCAGCTCAAACCACGATTTTATTCATGGGATATTATCAATCTGAACAATTGGATACTGGTGAAATCCTTCTCTATCAAGTACAGTGGGCCTGCCGTGTCACATAGAGGTGCTTCCCACTAACATGGACTGCTAAAGTACTTCTCCTGTCGAGTACCGTGGATCTGCCATGCTCACACAGAGGCGATATCCCTCATAGCATGCTATATTACACCAAGTTTTGAGTATCATGGGTCTTCCATGCTCACATAGAGGAACTCACCACCGTTGGTCTGATGCGCTCACACATAGGCGCTTCCCACTAGGCTAGTTGAATCACTCTGAGTCGAATCGGTCAGCAGATGTCATGTCTCATCCATCTAGTAGGTCCCACACAAATACCTACTCTTCTTTGGAATATCTACTCCAAAAACTACAGTTTGATACTCCAACTATCACGAAGTCTAGGTAAAAGTATTAAAAAGCTCTTCCACATCGAAGAGGTCTCAATGCAATGGAAGGCCCATCAATTAGATGCTCGGTCTTTGAGTTAATAGACTTTTAACCCCAGGGTCCTAATGGATTCTTGTATGATCCAACCTGAATGTATCTCAACTATACCTCAAACACTAGTGGGTTGTTCTCAAAGGTATGGCTTCACTCCAAGAATACCAGCACCGCTCATGGTTTGTCAAATTGATGTCCAGTTCCAATGATATGGCCAAAGATGTTAATGTGGTCAAAAGTGGGACTGGGTCCAGTCCGACCTGGTCGGACCCACACGGCCCAAACTAGTCTGGGAAAACCTGGTCTTGGTTGAACCGATCAGACTCATTGGGTTTGACCCGGCCCATTGGGTGGGTCCTCCAGTTATGTTTGGCCTGGTTCACGAGGCCTGGTTCACTATGCCTATCTTAGCAGACTGCGGGGGAGGATCGGCCCGGGCTCATGGCCAGTTCGGCCAGGAGCGTTGTGAGGGCATGGGAAAGGGTGGCTCGTCCAAGAGGGCTCATGGGAGATGGGGCATTGGCTTGGCTGGAAGCATGCATGTCACGCAAAGGTCATCTCGGTTGCTGTCGGGCAGGCCGCGACAAGGCATCGGGCAGGCTGCGGGGAAACTGGGCAGGGCACGGTAGGGCACCAGGAAGGTATCAGGAAGGCTGTGGGGGCAACAGTTATGGTGCTGCAGTGCACTAGGAGGGTTTCAGGTAGGCCACAAAGAGAACTAGTTAGGGCGCGACAGGGTTCCGGGTGGACGCGGGGGAGCCAGAAGCCTGCCGGACAGGCCATGGGGGCCCAGGGGAGGCCACGTCAGGGCGTCGAGAGGGCCGCAGGCAGGTGGCTGGGCACCGGGCAGTGGAACGAGAGGACATGGGCAGGAAGCTGGGTGCTTGGTAGGGTACCGATGGGGGGGGGGGGGGTTGGTTGGGTAGGAAGATGGGCACCGAGAAACACGCTGGGAGGTCGCGTGTATGCCGGTTCGGCGGAGTGCGGGCCTGCGGCATGATTCGTGGAGACCACAGGCAGCGCTGCCTATGTCATTATCATATCTGTTGCCATGTCTTTGATATTCCACCATGCCATAGAATTTCACAAGAAGATAGAGATCGATTGATGATGTCGCGCCATGTTAGGTTGGCCCGCACCCTCCCTGTTTAGGGAGATATTATTTCGCTCGTCATGAGAAAACGATGATCAATAATAAGTCTACATAAATCAATATTTATCCATTGAAGAAGGTGAGAATAATGGTACAATGTCAAAAAGTAATAAACCCCCTACCATTTATTCGTCATTCGATGTTCTTCGTTCGTTGATGGAGATGCGGAAAGAAGATGATGATGATCATCATTCATCAGGTTCGTCATGCACTCCCAATCCCGAGTTACGTCGATCATGGAAGACACTCCACGTTTGTATGATCCGAGGAAGGAATTTAATGAAGGTTGTTGGCGTTCTTCGTTCTTCATTGGATGATGAGGTTCCTCATTCTTCATTGGGAGATTTTCTCCCTAGCTCTCCTCATCCTCTGTTCCACCAAATTTAATAATTCCAACAAAAATAATAGATTGGTTAACTATTGTTTTGTTGACATAAAATTCAAAATGAGATAATAAATTAATCGGATCCCTCTAATAAATGTGGATGATTGGAATAATAAATTATGCATTATCCAATAAATTAAAAAGGGAGGTGGTGGCTCCATAAATGGTTTACGAGGTCAAAGGACCCCCCTTCATTAATTAGGGGAGTTGGGAGATTTTACACCCACCCATTAAATATTGGGTTTTAGTCTCGTGTGGTCCCCACATCATAGCCTCTCGGAGGAGGCTATTCTTAGGTGGGCCCCACCTCCATTACCTCTTAGGAGAGGATAGGGTGTAGTGGTTCCTCCAGCAACCTCCATGGGGAGGTTTTAACCACCCAACAATTACTTGGATACTAAAAAATAAAATAATGTGTTTTACACATTATTTTTTTAACAATCCAGCATGTAAATTTTATTCCCGACCATCTACCATCGAGGTGAAAGTATTATTAAGCGAATATCGGCACATCGAGTTCAACAGTGTCATTATATTTCAGTTCCGAGCAGTGGTTCAAATGTTATAAAATCCCCCTTGTACGTCTATATAACGTACTTGAACAAAACTTCAGAATTTGATTCTGATCACACCAATCCCCAGAATAAAGCGCCATAAGTTTTCCTGGACTCGTAAAATTCCTGTGTATTTAAAAAAAATTAACAATATTTTCGGGTCTTTAAATTCTACCCACAACCGGGATTTACGTCCCCATAAGATACAAAGCAAACAGAGGGAACAAATGGGGGTACTGAGCACACATCTGAGCCTCTAGCTCCCATGTGCTCTCATAAAGGTTCCCGTTCTACCAATGAACATACACCAGAGATATCATCCATCAACGTTGGACCTGCTCCTGTCGATCATCAATCTCCACTGGAACCTCCATAAAAGTGTCAACATCATCGATATCCAAGTCTATGATCTGTGAATGGTCGTGCACATATCTCATCAACTGGGATACGTGGAAGACATCATGCACCTGGTGAAATTGAGGTGTAAGATCCAGGTGGTAAGCCACCTCACCTACTCTGCTGAGGACATGAAAAGATCTGATGAACCTCGGAGATAACAAGCCACCTCAGCCAAATCTCTGAAGACCTCATCAATGTAAGACCCAAAGAATGACATGGTCACAATCTTCAAACTCCAGAGGTCTCCATCTCTTGTTAACATACATCTTATTCCTTCTATATGAAGTCCTCAACCACTCCGGAATGATTTTCACCTTCTCCGTAGTAGCTCGTACAATCTATGGTCTCACTAGTACTGACTCTCCAGGGTCTGTCCAGCACAATGGTGAGCTACAAAGTCACCTGATAAAGACCTCAAAAGTTTCCAGCATGATGGTGGGGTGACAACCGTTGTTGTAAGAATACTCTACAAAAGGAATGTTATCCTCCCAGCAACAGCCGAAGTCTAGGACACATTCATGTTGAATTTCCTTGAGGGTCTAACTGGTCTGCTCAGTCTAACCATATTTTTTAGGATGGAAGGCGGACCTCAAGAGAAGTCGTGTCCTGAAGGCCTCCGGAAACCCCTTCCATAGTTGGGAAGTAAATTTTGTGTCACATTCGGAGAGAAAAGTGGAAGGTACTCCATGTAGTCACACAATCTACTACATATTGTGTCATCCTAAGCTCTCTATTGATCCCTTCTCTCTAATCGGAAGTAAGTGGGGTGACTTTGTGAGTCGGTCGACGATCACCCAAATCAAGTCATGACCCCTAGATGTAGGTTGAAGACCCATCATGATGTCCATGGATAACCTAACCCACATTCTCTACGGGACCTCTAATGGTTGGACCAATCCTGCTGGTACCTCAGCCTCCGCCTTCACTTTCTTTCAATTAAGGCATCGAGAGACAAACTTTGCTATTGCCTTCTTCAAAACTAGCCACCAGTGCTGTCATCAAAGGTCCTAGTACATCTTCTCCACTCCTGGATGTACCACTAGAGGGGACATGTAGAACATGCTCAATAATTCCTCATAAAGTGACATGGGTACAATAGTTTATCCACTGAAAAGGATGACATGCACCCCACCTTCAGAAAATTCATCTGGTGCCTTCCCTATAGATATCTGAGAATGTCTTTCCTCACAGTCAGCATCCCCATGATGTTCATCACTTACTCGCTGAAGAAGTGTGGGAGTGACCATAATATACTGTAGAAAGGTTTCCCCATCTCTATCCATAATGGATATCTGCAAAGAGGCTATCTACACTGTCGCCTCTCTTAGCAGCTGTATACCAGATCTTCTGCTGAGTTCATCTGCAACAACGTTCCCCATCCCAAAAGTATAGACTATCTCAAAAACAAAATCCTATAAGAACATATTCCATCATCATTGTCTCAGATTTAGATCCTTCTGAGAGAAGATATACCAGAGACTCTTGTGATAAGAGTACACAGTAAAAGTCTCATTAATCAAATAGTGTCCCAACATCCTCATGGCAAAGACCACTACTGCTATACCTAGTTTATGGGTATCATAGTTCTCACCATTTTTTCTCAGATGCCGAGAACCATATGCGATCAATGCTCGCTCCTACATTAGCACACACTCATGTACAATCCCCAATGCATCATACTAGACTATGTATCCAATGCCTTCCTCTAGAATCCTGAAGAGTGGGGCACTAGTTAGCCTCTCCCTCAGCTCTTCAAAGCACTACTAGCATCTCTCCGACCACACGAAGGGTTTCCCCTTCTTCGTCAATGATGATAGTGGTGATGAAACTCTAGAGAAGTCTGGCACGAACCTCCGGTAATATCCAGCCAAACCCAAGAAACTCTACCCCACCATCACACTCCTGGGTGGTTCCCAATAAAGTACATCCTCGATCTTCACTGGATCCACTGCAACTCTAGCCTCCGAGATAACATGTCCGAGAAAGTGAACCTCCCGATTCCAAAATTGGTACTTCGAGAGCTTACCATAGACTCGGTGCTCATGGAGTGTGTCATGTACTACCCGAAAATGGTAGGTATTCCCCTCCTCAGTAGTGTAGTAGATCAGAATGATTTCAATAAAGACTACGACAAAGTGATCAAGGTATGGCTTGAAGATCCTGTTCATGAGTCTCATGAACATTGTTGGAGATTTGTTACACCAAAGGGAATAACCAAGAACTCGTAGTGGCTGTAACGACACATGAAGGTCATCTTCTACACACCCTCATCTCAAACATTGAGCTGGTGATAGCGTAATCTGAGGAACACCTTTGAGAACCATCATTCTGCCTTCAAAAGATCAAAGAGGTCGTCAATCCTCAGATGTGGGTACGTGTTCTTCACGGTCACCTGGTTCAGGCGACGATAGTCAAACCAAATCCTCAAGTCCCAATCCTCTTTCATGGTTAATAGAATCAAGGATTCGTTGGGAGAAACACTAGGTTGGATGAATCCATTTCTCTGCAAGTTCTCTAGCTTTTCTCGTAGCTCAATAAGCTCAGTAGGAGCCATCTGATATGCTAGAGTAGATATCAGTGTCATCCTAGGGTATAGGAAAATGTAGAAGTACACCTCTATATGAGGAGGTAGACCTCAAACATCATTAGAGAAAACATCCGCATACTAGTCCACCACTACATGATAGCTCCAATTCTCCATATCTACTGCTCCAAGGGTAAGGCAGACCAACTGATTAGTGATCAGTTGAACCCTCCTACGAGTAAGTATTTCCTATGCTACAGAGGCACACCTCTCTCCAGTGATGGTGAATATGGTCCCATCTGTGCGGACACACCGCACATTCCTCCTAATACAATCAATCTGAAGATGGACTGTATATAACCATTCCATACCCAAGATGATGTTGTAAGTCCTCGATGCCGCTAAAAGGAGAACTCAGCCGAAGGTCTTGCCTCCTAGAGTAAGTTCACACCGTCGAAACTAGTGTGTAATCGTCCAGTCTTCTCCCATAGTTGTGTCAAGCCGTAAGGATCAAGCCAATGACTCCAACAGAATCTCTATTCTTCGAACGAGGGTAGTGGAAATGATATAGTGATCGGAACTTGTGTCTAAAAGAACTACAACTATGGTGGAGTAGACACATATCATATCTCAAATCATCTCTAGTGTGCCATGATCATAGACCTCAGCTACCTTAAGCTAATCTCAACCCTGTCCACCAACACCTTGTGGTTGGGTGGGCCTCCTAGTGGTGGAGGAGGTAACACCTCCAAACGTCGCCCTTTGCCAGCTACTCGACCACCACCTCTGCCTTTCCGCCTGCTCTATGGGTACTGCCTTGTTTGAACCTCTTCCTCTACCTGGTTGTTCCCTCAACCATTAAGTGGTCATCTAATCGGCGGTTCATACAGTCACAAGCCATGTGAACCTTCCCCCTACATGAGAAACACTGCCTGCTACAAGCATGTGCGTCACTGCTCCGTATTCCCTACACAACTAATCATGAATCATGAGGTCGACCACCTGAAGATTTGGTCCTCTTGGTCCTCTGTGACAACATTCTACTACCAGCTATAGAAGTCTCCATTGTGTGTCATATAGTAGCGGGTATCGCTGCTGGTGACAGTTTAACAAAGAAACTCCCCACTGTGAGGGCTCTTTCTTACACCCCCGCCTACGTCGGTATGCCGAGGGAGATAATAGATGCTCCAATCTATCTCCTGAGCTCGTTCTTGAATGTTTGGTCCCTATAGAATATGTATTGCACCATAACTATGAATTAGCGCGAGAGGTTGGTGATCTTCACTGAGTACTTGGCTTCCATTATGCTACCCTATTGTATATGTAGTAGTTCTTGTATTTTCACTGCATGAATAGTGGCGCAGACAAACTCTGCCTGAAACAGGCTCTTGAAGTCATCCCAGAGTAGCGTCACCTTGTCATGAACCTGGAGCATCTGGCTCCTCCATCTTCCTGCTACTTCCTGAAGGAGACTCACAGCAAGGACCACCATGAAGTTAGCTAGTGTCTCTACTAGACTGAAGACTCTCACCACAGCCTCCAGCAAATCCTCAGCCACTTGTGGGTCTGTATCTACCTTGAACATTGGTGGCCTATAGCAATAGAACTCATGTAAAACACTCAAGCGACGTGCATCATCTACTTCATGGGTAGGTGGCATCGGTGGCCCAATAGGAAGTAGTTCCACTTGTGCCTCTACTGGTAAAGGGACATAAACTCAGGCCTCGTCACTCGGTGGGTTATTCGTACGTACGACTCTCGAGGCTCTAACTGATCATCCATGAAGAGGCATCCTGAATGAAATAAATGTGACACTGTCAAAATATTATACCTAGTCAGCTGACCTTGTTGAGATGGACTATAATTTTTTTTGGAAACACGCCCACAATTAGTGTTTTCGTGCACTGAGTCAGAAATCAGAAGTCAGGGTCCTACGGTATGGATACATCGGCCTTCCGCACAAAAATTGGACTCTGTGAATGTAAAATAACACTTAGTACCCTAAACGCTATTGATTCACAGAATATAAAGATCATAGTTATATGTTCTGCGGTTGAACTGACTCCTCTGATACAATTTTTTCATGACCCATTCCCTGGGGCCCATATTGTGACTACCCCAAGCCCTCCTTCAATAGGCCAGTGGCTAGAGATAAGCCCAAAAGGCGTAAATCCCTAAACATGGATGGAATCACCTTTATAACAGTAAACAAACACATCAGTGTCCACAACCAGAAGCAAAAATACTAAGTACAAATGTATACAAAAGAAGTGATGGAATGTAAAAGGGGTCAGAATACAATCCCAATAGGAAAGTAAATGTACAATTGAATTCAAGTAATACGGAATAAAATTAATGCATCTACTAGGTCATCCTTTGGGGTTCCTACCTGAAGGGTAGGTACCGATGGTCTCATCAGCACTCTCGTCCTTCCGTCTCCTCCGTGTACAATCACACTGAGTGGTCCAACTGAACGTACCGTCCAGTCCTGCTACTCTCTGCCTCAGTCAGCACTCTCCGTTATCTGCAACCAACACAACGAAGGGCGGGCCTTTCTCGTGTAGGGGTGAGTATAACGATACTCAATAGGGACCCCGAGACCCTCAAGGTCTCACAAAATCCAACAAGGATAAACCATAATGCATGAATTCAATGGATAACAATTACAAAGGTATATGCCCATACATATACCTAATTTATCTAGTAACACATCTCAATCATGTGGAAAACACAAAATTCATTGACTCATCTCAAACTAGGATTTTATTCTAGGGATAGTATTAATCTGAACCATAAAATACTAGAGAACTCATTCTCTATCTAGTATAATGGGTCTGCTGTGTCACATAGAGGTGATTCCCACTAACTTGGACTATTAAAGTAATCCTCCTGCTATGAATCGTGGACCTTCCATGCTCACATAGAGGCGCTCCCCACCCTGGGTCTGTTGTGCTCACACAGAGAAGCTCCCCCCTTGTATCCTACTACGGTACTCCATGTGTCGACTATCAGGGTTCTTCTGTATTCACACAGAGGCGATCCCCACTGTGGGTCCATATCAATCACACAGAGGTGCTCCTTACTTGGTTAGACATATCATTCCGAGTAGAATCGATTAGTAGTTTTCAAGTCTCATCCAGCTACTAGGTTCCCACACAAATGCCTCCTCATCTCAATAAGATCCTATCCACAAGCTACTAGAAAAAACTCCTACTGTCACGATGTCCACGTATATTTATCTCAAAGGTCTTCAATGTCAAAGAGGTATCAACACAACTAACAGCATGCTAATCGAACACTCGGTCTGTGAGTTATTAGCTTATTAGTCTTGGGGGCTTGGTTGGATTCATGTATGATCCAACCTGATTGCATCTCAACTATACCCTGAACTCCAGTGGGATATTCTCAAAGAGACGGCTTCACTCAAGAATACTTGTGCCACAGACGGTTCGTTAAACAGACGTCTATTACCAAAGATATGGCCCATGAAGTTAAAGTGGTCAAAAGTGGGCCCGGGTACAGTCCATTCCGGTTGGACCGACTCAGGCCATCCTGGATTGGGGCAACGTGGTCTGGGTTGACCTGATCAGACTCACTGGGTCTGACTTGGCCCAATCAGTGGGTCAGCCAGCTTTTTTTGGCCCAGTTCTCTATACCCGTTTCACTTGGCTCGGCCCAGTGGACTGCGGGGGTAGTTCGGCCTGGGCTCGGGGCTAGTTCGGCCATGTTCATGGTGAGGTTGTGGCACAACGCAGCTCTGCCCTGAGGGAAAGAAGGATCCGGAATGCCGACTCGGCCAGGAGAGTGCGGGACGGGTGGAGGCCAGCTCGTGTGCGACTGGGAATGTCGTGGAACGACGTCGGGAAGGCTGTAGGGGTGCCGGGACTGGCACAGAATGACGCCGGGAGGGATCCAGGCAGGCCGCGGGGCCACCGGGCATGCACGACATGGCATCGGGATGGCACCGGGGAGCCAGCGGGGTCACCTGGCAGGAAGCGAAAGGGCACCAGGAGGATGTCGGGGCGCCGACAGGGGGTCGGGAAGTGCGTTGGGAGGTCGCGGGTAGGCGGCTAGGTTCTTGGTAGGGTGCCAGGGGGGTCGCAAGTAGGCAGATGTGTGACGGTCAGCGCACTAGGAGGCCGCGGGAAGGCCGGTTCGGTGGAGCTCGGGACGACACGGGCCGGATGCACGATTCGTTGAGGCCGCATGTACCACAACCTTTGTCATTGCCACCTTAGTCCCCTCGAAATTGATATGCTTCCATGCCGTAGAACATCACAAGAAGAGAGAGATCAATAGAGGATTTCGGTCCATGTTAGGTTGGCATGCACCGTCTGTGTTTAGGGAGACATCATTTGGTTCATCATAAGAAAACGATGATCAATAATATTTCCGCATCAATCCCCATTTATCATTCAAAGAAGGTAAGAAAAAGTGTATAACATTGACAAGTAATAAACCCCCTAGCTTTGATTCGTTTTTCGACATTCGTAATTAATTGAAGGAGCAGTGGAAAGAAGATGATGAAGGTCATCGTTCGTCACGATCGTCACACGCTCCCAATCCCGAGCTGCGTCGGCCATGGAAGACACTCCACGTTGGTAGGATCCGAGGAAGGAAGATGAAGAAGGTTGTGGACATTATTTTTTCTTCTTTGGAAGATGAGGTTCCTCATTCTTCGTTGGGTTATTTTCTCACTATCTCTTCTCTTGATCTGTTCTTCCAAAATGAATAATTCCAACAAAAATAATAGATTGGTTAGCTATTATTCCATTGGCAAAGAATTTAAAAAGGGAGAATATGTTAATTGGCTCGATCTAATTAATATGGACGATTGGAATAATAAATTATGTGTTGTCCAAAAAATTAAAAAGGGAGGTGGTGGCACCATAAATGGTTTAGGAGGTCAAAGGACTACACCCTCATTAATGAAGGGAGTTGAGAGATTTTCCACCCAACCATTAATTGGGGGGATATAGTCTCGTGTGGTCCCCACATCGTAACCACTCACTGGAGGTTATGCTCGGGTCGGCCCCACCTCCATAACCTCTCAATAGAGGTTACGGTGTAGTGGCTCCACCTCCAACCTCCGTCAGAAGTTTTTAACAGCCCAAAACATACATGGATGCTTAAAAAAATAATGTGTGGTACACTTTTTTATATTATTTTTTAAATAAAAATCTCAAAACTAACTTTTATTCTCGACCATCTCCCGTCGAGGTGAATGTATTTTTAACTGAATACCAGCACTGCATGATCATCAGTGTCCTCAGATTTCCGTTCTGATCCCTAGTTCAAAAGATATAATATCATGCTCTTACGTTTACTGAACGTGCCCGAACAAAACGTCAGAAATTGATTCTAGACACACCGGGCCTCGGAATCAAGCTCCGTAAATTTTAGCAGACTCGTAAATTTCCCATGTATTTTAAAAAATATTTCCACATGATTTATGGTTCATTACATTCTATTTTACTATTTTTAGTTTCATTAAATTTATTTTATTTTAAACATAATAATTACATTGTTGGGAACTGTTATGAATTTAATGAAATTTTACCATCTCTATAAAATATCAATTCAATTATTATTATGAAAAATAATTTATCTACCAATATAATATTTATATAAAATTGATGTTAATTTTTCATTTCCCCATAATTTTATAAATTAAAATATAAAAGCTATATTTTTGGTCTTTATCATTACATAACATATTATATGGGTCACGTTGAAGGAAAATTTCCCAAAATATTTAAAACAATTTTCCAAATGGTATACATAATTCTAGAAAATTGGTTTTGGAAAAGTTTCTAGGTAATTTTAAAATATGGTTTCATGTTTAATACATTGGTAAATTCATCATTCACTTAATAATTAATTAGTTCCAATATAATCAGAAATGTCCAATTTAGATATCTAATATGTTTTTCTCCAATCAATATTATCCAAATTTTTGTAAAATATTAATTGTTATATTTTATTTTTACAAAATATAACCTTGAAATTCAATCAATTTTCTAGTCAATTAATATGTTTCAATAAATTAATTAAAATAATTATTGAAAAACATATTCAAACAGAAATTATATATATTTTTATATATAATAATTATAGAATTCATATACATAATCACATGAAATATTCCAAATCATCCGTAATATATAACTTATGATTCTTAATATTATACTATAATACCTTTTTCAATTCAAATGTCATCTGTAGTATATTAATCATATAAAACATAACCATTAAACATACATCCATTATAATTTTATTCAATATATTTCACCTTCATTCCTTATGTAAGCTCAAATATTATAGAAAAAAAAATTCATAGGAATCTCTGTTTAATAAATATACTGATAAATTATCTAATTTTAGTATCCCATAATCATTTTATGTAATCACATTAAAAATTAATAATGTATGAAAATTAAAATATCTACATCTCTAATACCTTGTTTCATACCACACATTTGTTTTTTCATGGTTGTTACACTAGTTACATTTGTGCTAGATCCACATCCACTTATTTTATCCATATATGGATGTATTTTTAGGAAACCATTCTATTTATCATTTACCAAAATTTCCATACATTTTCATATACTTTGCATCATCCATAGACTTATCCTAAGTGACATACCAATTCATATACCTTGAATTACACACTATTGATATCAATATTTTTTTCATTTAAAAATAATAAATATATATGTAAATTAATCCTTGGATTCCATTTATCAGTACCCAAACCTATCATAAAATTATATTACATCATTATAGATCAATATTCATTAAATTACTGAAACACATGCCCGATAACCATAATTTTATATTGTCTTGGGATTATTGGGACATAATATTCATTTCTAGTGAAAGATATTAAATGTTCCCATATTCATTGTCGAATTTATTCTACTACATAAAACTCATAATCATAACCAATTGAAAGGAAAAATAATATATGGTGATCCAAAATGCACAATTACTGAAAATAAATGACGTATTTAAGAGTAAAATGAACATTAGGGTATGAGAACCTAATAATAACATTTTAAGATCATACCATGTATACGAAAATAATCATGATTCATTTCATAAATATTTTCATATTACAATATAGAAATCACAAGTAAATCAAGAACATCATAATGGAGAGTGTAACAAATCAATAATGCATGGAAATGTGGTCGACACATAAACATATTAATGGATTTCCATAATTGTCAATGATCAATTCTGTGGATTTATTAGTTTTATGTGTTCATGCCCTAAACAATAATAGCAGTTCATGTTTTCTCCGAATACCATCTTTTTAGTGAAGGTTTACTATAAATATCATCTCAACGCTTATGTATCACTCCCATTAACATCATAGAAGACAATTTCCTTTACTGAGTATGGTGCAATCCTCATTTCATTCATGTCTATCTCATGAGATATAAATATCTAACAAATTCATTATAGCGACATATATATCCCACCCATCCCATAATGAAATCATAGAAATGTGTTCCAAGTTATAATAGAACATTCTTCATGTCATTTCCCATTATGAGGAATGGGCTTCATAAAAATCATATAACAACCTATTAAATTAAATGGTAATCACAAACATTTCATCATGTAATAAACTAAAGATGAACGACATGGTTCATAATCTTTTCATCCTATAATAAACTATAAAGGGAAGTGGGTTTCATTATGGTAAAACCTGTGTATGATAAAAAGTTTTAACCAAGTAAATTTTCCCATAAACATATATCATTAAAAATAATAATTGGAATGGATTCCTTAAATCATATCCACTCTATAGAATATGTAAAACTCATATATATCATCATTGAAAAAAAATTGAAAGGATAATTTAAAACATTTGTTCTGTAAAATATTATTTCCTCTATTAAAAATGTTTTTTACAACTTGAAATCATGTTAATTCTAATTATATTTAAAATAAAAATTAAATCATTTATAATATGCCTTCAATTTCATTTAGAATATTTTTAAAAATGATTTTCTTAAAAAATTACATAGTTTGAAAATAAATTTAGAATAAAAATATTTCAAAAATATCTAGTTGAACATTTTATTTTGAAAATATATATTTAATTTATAAAGGAATCGTCAATAATTGATTATGGAGAATAATGTCGATGAAATATTTGTGAAAATTAAATATTCCTTTCTATTATTCGATAGAAGAAAAAATATCCATTATTCGATGAAAATAGGAATAATACTTTTATAACCATTTTTAAAAAATAGAATAAATGGGAAAAAATTTATTTAAAAAAATATAATATAATATAATAACTATTTTTAATAAATTTTTAGAAAACAAGGTTTTGGCGTAAATTTTTTTTCCAACCAAAGGCAGAATTAAATACAACATTCAATGAAAACACATTCTTATATACGTTTAGTGTTAATGGGTTAAAAAATGGTACCATTACATAAAGATATCATGAATAATTATGGAATAATAAAATTATTCACAATTCATGTGATATGGATCATATTATTTCATTAATAAAAGCCTAAACATACTCATTTTTTTAAATGATGAGATTGTAAATATAAACTATTAACACATTGTTAACCTTAATAAATTTCTTCCTAAAATAATAAAGTACACAAATAATGTAATATCCTGAAAATAGTGATTTTTTGATATAACATGTCAAATGAGTAGTATATTTACCACATAAATGAATAAAGGCGTATAACATAACATATGTCTCAATGAAAGAAATTTGAAACAAATTTCGCTTACTACTTTTTTGACGTTGAATGCTTATCTCTATGAAAGAGATATCCTCCAATGAATATTAAATAAAAAAAATCTGAAGAATTCAAAAATACATTATGGTAATTATACACATTGTATATAAGAAAGAAGTTGTGAATAAATCACGTGTCTCACGAAAGAAAGAAACATAGACATGATACCTAAAACATTATGTCTTGATTCTCAATATACTTATTCAAAACTCATATATAAAAATATTAATTTATTATGAATTTATAAAATAAAAATATTCATATATATAACACAATTTTATTTACTTGAGTCATTATATTTCTTGTTTATTAACTATTCCATTTATGTTATGCACAATGTAATAAATGTTGTGTTTTTTGTAAATGTTTTAACATGTTATTGAAGGTCCTATCAATTATATCATGATTTCATAATCACCATAATTATAACCAGGATATTAATATAACATATATTAACTATATATAGATATTTATTGTAATTTATGAAATTTATTGTTGTGAAATGAACTAAATCGTAAATAGATATAGTGGGTCAGGTTAATGCATGATCATATTTTCATGTTTACTCTCATATTGAATGATAGAAAAATTAATGATATATATATATATATATTATCTTTATAGATGAATATTATAGGTTATATTTATTATATATTTCCATTATCCCAATCTATAATACATTCTTTCTATACTTTGGGAAGATCATATCGCTTTACAAGGTTGTTGTCTATCGTACACATGAATGACATTATCGTATCCCCAAAATATGGTAACACTAAAGGTATGTGTTAAATACTAATTCAAATATCCTCAATAAATCATATATGTCATACATATAATATATAAATCGAAATTATATAATTATTCCCAATCATGAATTGTTGTAATGCAATAAATAACGACTTTGGTTCGTGATGCGGTTGTCCGCCGTACAAGTCAATAATGATATAATAACCAATTTTCGGGAATTGTTTTAATATTTAGGTTGTATACATATCAAAATAATAATAATTATATGGATGCTAATTATTTAATTATTTAATCATGATATAACAATAATTTAAAGGGTTTTAGGTTGAAATGAAAAAAAACATTCATTGTTGAACATTGTCAACTCATTACAAGCATCATTTTGGAACACACAAATAACTAATTTCGAGGGATTTATGAATAATTTGAGTCTTATAATATCATTATATGGGAGTTTATATGTTATTTTGGATGGTCCTCACAAATAAAATTGGATTTAGGGGAGTATATAAGAGGGGGTAGTGTGAGTGCTATTGTATAGTTGATAAAAAGTTTCATTCTTTTAAATACTCCAAAGTATTCACTATTGCGCGGTAAATTTTACCTAAATTTGATTGAAAAATTATATTAACTATTTTTTAATTATATAATATATATCAATATCCAAAAAAATTAAACAATCATTAGAAATATTAGTTTCCCTAAATAATAATATTCCTTATTATACCATTGTTGTTTTCAATAATGGTTCCTTCTTTTCATTCCAATGTATTTTATGCATTAATATAAAAATGAAACAAGAAATATTAGATAATTGGAACCCACTGATTCTAAATATTATATATACATTAAAAAAATATCTTATTCATGATGGATGTTAATTTTAGCCCAATTTTGGGTAAGGCGCAAAGATAATGCTTTAACCATAACCGATAAAACAATGATTTTAATATTTAACAATCAATATAGTAATTATAACAGAAAAATTTGTCCTTTAGTGGACATAAATTTATATTATTTGGTATTTTAAAATCACTTAATAGAATATATTACATTTTTAAAATTAAATATTTTGAAAATTTTCATTTAACATAAATAACATTATTTTAAATTTTGACCTTATTCATTTAAATTAATTTAACCAATTTTCATCAAAATAATGAAATTAAAATTTAATATGATAAACCATTTGATAAAATATATATTAATCTAATAAATAATGTAACAATATAATTCAATCAATGACAGAGCAAATTTACGTGCATATTTTTGACCAAATAAGGAGTATTTTTTTAATGTTTTCAATGATAAAACCCATATATTTCATTTTTTTATTAAAATAATGGGTAATTTGAATTTTATAATGAAAATGGTCATACTTGAAGAAAAGTGCATAATTCAGAATTTTGGACAGATTTTGACCACAAGGGTATTTTTGTCATTTAGCATAAAATATATGTCCGAATTTTGTGATTAATTTTTTTTATAATCCTTATTTTATTTCCTTCATTTTTGGATTCTGGACCAGGAGCTGATTCGGTCATATAGAGGGCCTGAGAATTCATTGAAGTTGGACAACTGTTTTGGGAAGACAGCATGGACACCAGCAAAGTAATGGAACCAAAACGCATCCTACACACATCCAACTGAGTTGTTTCCACCTTGGATGTGACGAGGACATCTAGATCAGTCTATAACATAAATTTGGTAGATTTTGGAGGTCATTAAGGAGGCCATTGGACGACATATTTTTGGAGGAACCTTCCTTGAAGCTTCGTCCAGAAACAAAAGCCTTCAATGAAAAATTCATAACTTCTACATCCTGAGTCCAAATGTGCTGAAATGTTTAGGGGAGATATAAAACACATTTATGAATATCTTTTATGAAAGTGGAAACGTGTGAAACGACCATTTATGGGTCCAAAAATGCGCAAACGTTAGGGGGACGGAAATATGCCTATAAAAGGAGACCCTCTCCTCCTTCCAAAATGATCAGTTCAGCACCCAAATCCAAGGAGGGATCCTACCGGGGCATGGGCCGCTGCTTCTCCTCTCTTCCCCCCTCATTTCTTCTTTTTATTTTATTCTTATTTTATTTTTATTTTAGTTTTAATTTTCATTTGTAATTTGAATTTCTTTTCAATTTATCCATGCATTTTTATTTTGGTTTCCACCATTTTATTTCTTCTATAATAATAATAATAATAATAATTAAAAACTAATATTATTATTATTATTATTATTATTATTATCAGTATTTACAATATCTCAATCTTAATTTCAAATTATTTTACTTTCTTTCTCTCTCCTTTTTCGAAAACTATTTTCTTAAGTAATAATAATAATAATAATAATAAGTTATATTATTATTATTATTATTATTTTCACTTTCATTATAATTTATTTAATCTTCCTCTTTCCCTCTCTCCTCTCTCTCTTTCTCTCTCTCTCCTCATCCATCAACCATTGTGATCTCCAACTCTCGGAAATGTGAGGCTGACCCCGAGGCTTGGCTCGGGGGGAGGTCAAGAAGTACATGAGTTTCCTTTAAAGTTTATTCTAAATTTGTGATAGACTTGAGTTGTATTCTTGGGCGAGGCAAATTTCCCCGATTGGGTAACGGTCCCCAATGACTTGAAACTCAAGCTATTTCTATTCTGGAAAATAATAGTAATTCAAAAATGAGATTTCATGTTTGAGTTATCAAATTAGAATCAAACATATAAAGGAGAATAATGATTGAATCCCTGGCCAAACCCCAAACCAAATACTTTCTTCCTAACTTCATTCTGTTTAGACTTGCATCTATGTATAAATTTCGAATTCTTACATTTCATTTCATTGTTTTAAATAAATAAAAAACCACAAAAGAGATAGATTAGGTGATATAGAATAATGTAAGTGAACCAAATTGAAAAGGCTCCTCAAGAGAGACGACCCTGGTCAGCCACTGTGCTGCACTAGGAAAAAATATAATTGTTTTTGTCCAAGGCCCGCGAAAGGTGTGTGTCAAAACTGGCACCGTTGCAGGGTAGCCAATCAGTTATTCATTTACGTTTTCTATATTCACATCTTAGTTAGATTTAATTTCTTTTTATAAAAAAAAATTCTTTCCATGATGAATTCAAATGATTATTATTCAACATGGACTGAAAATTACTCACATGTGAGAGAACACGAGTACACTGAGGAGGCCCTCCAACGAAGAGCTGATGCGCAACTGATAATGGTCAAGAAGATAGAAATAGGCATTACAACATGGATCTCACCTAAATACTTGATGGCTATGGTCGATGAACTTCAAACAGACTTAAAAATATCCGAGGCCAAGAAGGAAGTGCCACTAGTCTTCCCGAATTTCACAAAAGACATCCATGAACATGAGGCCAAACTCGAGGTGGAAGAACCTGACTACCTGCCTTCAACTTCCACCATCATACTCCAAGTGGCACTTACCACTGAGGCGGAGATTGAAGCTGAACCAACTCAGGGAGTGAAACCTTTCTTTGACGCCATCTCTTCTGATTTTTTTGAAACAGATTTGTATATCACTCCCTCTTGTTTTGATTATACAGAATCAGACATTCTTTGCTATGACTTGGATAAAGATGAAGAATACAGTGGACACACACCTGTTGAGGAACACATGGAGCTCCTTGATTTCAATGAACATGCATTGGAGGTGCCCCATCAAGAGATCCAGGTAGCTGAGCCTAAGAAAATCAGACAAGAGGCTTCTCTTCATGCAGCACCCATAAAGCCAGCACTGGATGATAAGAAGGTTTCACAAGTCGCAACCAAGGAAGAGGATGTTCCAGACTTCATCCTACCCCCAAATTCCAAGGTGTACCATATCGCGAAGGGGGAGGATCTGGCATACTCTATCCTTGGAGTCCTCCTCAAAAAGAAAGACGAAGTGGATGCTGGGAAAAATCATATATGGTGGTTCATGTCAAAGAATCCCCAACCACCATCAGACCTTGGATAACAGCTGGTACTTCCCTCTGGAGGTAGTAAAAGAAGCTAGGGCCAACTTGGGGGATCGTACCAAGATTTATATTTAAATGCTTTTTAAGAATTTAGATTTCAATTTCTTTTCTTTTCCTAGATGTAATGAAGCATGAAGCCCCCTCACTTCTATATTTTTTGAGCTTAAATGACATGATACTTATGTTTAATTGGGTTGTTTTCTTTTATAGGTTCATAATGGTGGAAGGAATCCCCAGACATTGAAGGGGAAGGACCAAGTTTCATGGAAAAAAGGGAGTTCGATTTTAGTTTTTTATCTTTTAAACTCTGCACATTTTAGTCCAAAACATGTTCTGAGCTTTAAAGATAAAATTACATGCCCACACTTGAATTAATGTTTTACTCGACTTATCTATGAGACATGAGTTTATTAGGAACCCAGTGATGCCATGTTTTAGATTTCAAGGTTAATATTATTAAATGATTGAAATGAAGAATTGACTTTTTAAATATGAAGCATAGATATTGAAATGATGACTCTTGATTCGAAGGAACTAATTAATTCATGTAAATAAAATTTCCCAACCATCTTTCATGCATTGAATTTCTGAAATTTATGTGAATTGATTTATTATTATTAGTCATGGCATGAGTGATTTTCCAATGTTATATTTCTTATTCTCGAGAGGATTTCTAGACCAAGTACTTCCTATTTATTCTTGAGCATATTTCTTGAGTGATCTTGGGAAATGTAACTGACCAGAACTTGTATTGAAATTTGTCAAAGATATGACTGTACAAGAACACATTTAAAATTTTTGAGGCATCCTTTGAAAAGACACTTATCCTTAAAATACCACCTTTACATGAATCCTTCTTTTAGACCATAGAGACCATGAATGACCTTTATAGGGATGAACCATGTTTCAAGCCATTTTTATCCATTCCTACCCTACTCTTGGTATTTGCATGATATTTAAAGTTGAAGTGTGGGGGTAAAGGAAATCATGGTGGACAGGTTGATACACATTGTAAGGAAGAATTGTGGGGGTGTTATTACGGAAATTAGAAAAGTTTGTGAAATCATTCATGATACTCTATTTTTTGACCCTCTTGAATAAAAAAAAGGCAAAAATGAAAAAATAAAATCCAAAAAAATAGAAAAATGGGTTCTGATTTGGGAAAACCAAAAATCACCATTTTCCAGACCGACGATCTTCTAATCGCATGTGGTTAGATGATGGATGTGAGGATTGATCAAATCATAATTTTAAAAAAAATGACAAAAAAGTACAAAAGTAAAAAAAATATATTCAAGAGGGTGCACAAATCATTCATTATGCATAATTTGATCACAACCTTTACATTGAGTTTTGGGAAGTGGGTGTTTCTACTTTGAAGGGGAGAAGTTCATTACACTTTTACATTTGATATAATGCATTGTACTTAAGAGATTATCCTCTTCCTTGAGCCTTAATTTTTAAATCATCAAATCCTACCAACCATAAGCCTCAGAGTTATTTGAACCTTAATTTCAAGTCCTCATGATTTTATGTGTCTTTTGTCTTTACAAAGTGGAGAAAGTAGTTCATTTACAAGCCTATGGATAAGAAGCATGTTTTCATGATATGAGCATAACTCTACTTGAATTATATCATGGGGGATGTGAGAAAAAAATCAAAAGTGAGGTAAATAATGACATGTCATGTTTAATATTGATGAATCAAGGAGATTGAATGAATGAAATGAAAAGTTCCATCAATTTTCAATGGGGAAAAGTAAAATATGTGAATTATTTGTTTCGTTGAAAAATGGGAAATTAAATTGATATTTTATGCAGATTATTGAATGTTTCATTTTACATGGAAATTTTTTTGATTTTATTGCATTTAAATTTGAATATTGGTATCATTGGTGTCCTCTGATTTCCATGTTGAGATTTTATGCTTGAGGACAAGCATAGTTTAAGTGTGGGGGTATTTGACAGAGCAAATTTACGTGCATATTTTGGACCAAATAATGAGTATTTTTTTACTTTTTTTCAGTGATAAAACCCATATATTACATTGTTTTATTAAAATAATGGGTAATTTTAATTTTATAATGAAAATGGTCATAATTGAAAAAAAGTGCATATTTCTGGATTTTGGACAGATTTTGACCACGAGGGTATTTTTGTCATTTAGCATAAACTATATGTCCAAATTTTGTGATTAAAATTTATTTATAATACTTATTTTATTTCCTTCATTTTTTTCTTCTGGACTAGGATCTGATTCGGTCATATTGAGGGCTTGAAAATTCATTGAAGTTGGACAATTGTTTCGGGCGGACAGCGTGGACACCAGCAAAGTAACAGAACCAAAACGAATCCTACACACATCCAACTGAGGTGTTTCCACCTGGGATGTGACGAGGAAATCTAGCGCCGACTATAACATAAATTTGGTGGATGTTGGAGGTCATTAAGGAGGCCATTGAATGACATATTTTTGGAGGAACCTTCCTGGAAGCTTCGTCCAGAAACAAAAGTCTTCAATGAAAAATTTATAACGTCTACATCCGGAGTCCAAATGTTCTGAACATTTGAGGGGATACCTAAAAACCATTTATGAACATCTATTATGAAGGAGGAAATCCGTGAATCGACCATTTATGGGTCCAACAATGCGCAAACTTTCGGGGGACAGAAATCTGCCTATAAAAGGAGGCCCTCTCCTCCTTCCAAAATTATCAGTTCGGCACCCAAATCGAAGGAGGGATCCCACCGGGTCATGGGCTGCTGCTGCTCCTCTCTTTCCCCCTCATTTACTATTTTTATTTTATTCTTATTTTATTTCTATTTTAGTTTTAATTTTCATTTGTAATTTGAATTTCTTTTCAATTTATCCATGCATTTTTATTTTGGTTTCCACCATTTAATTTCTTCTAAAATTATAAAAATAATAATAATAATTAAAAACGATTATTATTATTATTAATATTATTACAATCAGTATTTACAATATCTCAATCTTAATTTCAAATTATTTTACTTTCTTTCTCTCTCCTTTTTCAAAAACTTTTTTCTTAAGTAATAATAATAATAATAAGTTATATTATTATTATTATTATTATTATTTTCACTTTCATTATAAATTATTTAATCTTCCTCTTTCCCTCTCTCCTCTCTCTCTTTCTCTCTCTCTCCTCATCCATCCACCATTGTGATCTCCAACTCTTGTAAATGAGAGGCTGACCCCGAGGCTTGGGTCGGGGGGAGGTCAAGAAGTTTTCAGAGTTTTCTTTAAAGTTTATTCTAAATTTGTGATAGACTTGAGTTGTATTCTTGGGCGAGGCGAATGTCCCCGATTGGGTGACGGTCCCCAAAGACATGCAACTCAAGCTATTTCTATTCTGGAAAAGAATAGTAATTCAAACATGAGATTTCATGTTTGAGTTATCAAATTAGAATCAAACATATAAAGGAGAATAATGATTGAATCCCTAGCCAAACCCCAAACCAAATACTTTCTTCCTAACTTCATTCTGTTTAGACTTGCATCTAAGTATAAATTTATAATTCTTACTTTTCATTTCATTATTTTAAATAATTAAAAAACCACAAAAAGAGGTAGATTAGGTGATATAGAATAAAGTAAGTGAACCAAATTGAGAAGGCTTCTCAAGAGAGACGACCCTGGTCAACCACTGTGCCGCACTAGGAAAAAAAGAAAAATGGTTTTGTCCATGCCTCGCAACAGGCGTGCATCAATCAATTTTATTCTTTTAAAATTATTTTGTAAAATTTAATTTATTTCCTTACTATCTATATAGCCCACACATTTTCATTTCATAATAATTTATGTACATTTACATTTTTTTAAACCTTAAAAAAATTTCATGATAAAAAAACCTCATTTATTTTCCTATATAATATTTAAAACCAAAATTATATATATTTTATCTATTCAATGTATTTATATAAAATAAAATTAATAAAAGTAAATGTTTCGACATTTTAATTAAGAAACATATAATATGAGACACATTCATGATAAATTGACCCGAAAACACTTAATATTACAACAAATGTACTAAAGGAATAAAATCTTTTCTCACTTTAATTTTTTAAATATTTCCTGTTCAATTCCACATTAGATCAATTACTACTCCATTGGTAAACTAATTTAACCCATAATGACCCTCATTACTTTTAACAGATTAAAATTAAATTATTTTAAAGAACTAACATGGCCAAATTAGAAATTAGAAATTTCTTTTATTCATAATATGAAAATAATTTTTCACAATTCCAATTTAATAATTTTAAATAAAAATTTTGAAATTAATCCCACAGTCATGAAGAAAAAGTTTTTTTAATGCTACCAAATGATCAAGGATTAGAATGTTTTTAATTTCATTTTCAACATATAAATGATTTCGATTACATAAATTGTATTAATATAAATAAATATAATAATTAAACATAAAATAAAATATAATATAATATAACATTATAAATAAATTAAATGATATGTAATTTTTCAATTTGATCTTAGTAATATAATTATTCATCCAAATATGAAAATTTTCAGAATAATTGCAATAAATAAACATAAGATATTATTTATTTTCCATATCAAAATTAGAATTTATTTTATTTCAAATAATGATTCTAAAAATGGTAAATTAATTTTTAAATTGTGTGTGCTATTCAAAATTAAACATCCTTTTAGAAAGGTTATTGTTTTTCAGATTAAATTTCTTTTTATTTTAAATGATTCATATTTTATTTATATTGAATAGATAAATAATAAACATGTTAAAAATAAATATTATCATATCATATTTAATCATATCCATTCCCACCATTACAATTTCTTAGTGGTAATAATTATACTTAATAATAATATTCACAATACACTATAATTCGATAATGCCAAATTTTCTGTGTAACACATGATTTCGATGAAATAAAAAAAATTGTAACACAATCCAAAAAAATTGTTTCATGTACCAAAAAATATATTCAATTTTTCATTTCATGTAATCTTTAATTTTTTATTCATATAAAAAAACCTTAACATGGTGTATCATGCAATGTAATCCACCATAAAAACATAATTTATTTGAAAAAAATTCATAAAAACATTGGATGTTATAAATTAATTGAATATATAATCATGATATACTACATTATGGTTCATATAGTATTGAGATTGTGTTTTCATCAATCTATATAAGGGTAAAAATTTTAATAAATATTTTTTGGGGGTCCTCAAGATCGGCGTTGCTAATCAGATACGCTGTCAAATAGAATGTTCTTGTCATTGAATATTGGGGTGTAATATTCACCAACCATAAATATAAGTATTCATTTAAAATTAAGAATTATCATTATAATAAATGTTTTTCAAAATTTGGATGACCATAATTGAAAACCCCACAATATTAAAAAAATTATTAAATTATCATCTAAGTAATAGATATGATCAATTAAAATTGTAATATGGAAAAAAAATTACTAGGTTTCTATGTAGGATAACAACATCGTCTTGTGATGATATGGTCAAGGTAATGAAATTTGTAAATAATTATAGATAGTGAGTTATTTCATTGATCACATTAATGTTAATTGTTAAATGGAATGTTAAGGGCCTCAAAAACATAAATATATTACAATTTAAAAAACTACCTTATTCAATAGATTTTAATGAAATAGGACCAAATTATTTTTTTAAAATCCTTTTCCCTATTTTTTAGGGTTACTTTTATTATCTTTTTATATAATTATATTTTCATACTTAATATGTTTCTATTTCATAGGAATAATTTCATACATTGGGTTTATTCGATAAATTTTTAATTAATCAATTTATCCATTAAATTAATATCTAAATATTTAATTTTGATTCATAAATAACTAAAATCCATTTTTAATTTTTTTATTATCTATAAAATATAAAAAATGACATTTGGGTTACCTGTAACAATTTTCCAAAACAATAATGGATAGCACATGTTCTCCAATGAAAGACATTACTCACTAATTCTCAAAAGTTACTATATTGGTTCATTAATATTTATTTTAAATATTATTAATCTAATTATAATGAAATATTAACATGAATATCACATAGTCGAGTGATAAATGTTTAACCATTATCATCATTTTGTCAAGGTTTGGGGCCCCTATATACATTTTTGATGTGTCTGGTTATCACCATGTATGTGGGTTTCCATTTTTCTAAATCCATACTAATATAATTCTTATAACATTTGACAAAAAAATGGTTGACCACATTTAAATAAAATTAATCATTAAATATTATTTTTACTATGGATATTAATAGTGTATTTTAAAAATTTCTTATATTTTTATTTCAATATTATTATAATCATACTAATTACCATCATAACATTAATGTATATCAAAAATAAAATAACATTTGCTTACAAAGGTATGGTTTTCATTCCTCAAATAATTTTTACACTATATAAAAATACATTCCTTCAATTTCACAAAAAATTACTTCATCATGTTTAATTTTTACAAAAAAAGATTATAATGGTTTTTTAAGAAATTTAATATATGAGAAACCATAAAATCATTTCTAATTATGGTTTGAATAACTAGTATTTGAATGAAAACACATGTCCTCTAATAATTTGAAACGATTATTTTATTGTAAATGAAACCTATTCAAAAATACAATTTGAAGAAATAATTCTAAAAATTATTCACCAAATTCCAAATAAAAATTACATCATCCATATTATTTAAAAAATGAACAATACTTTTTCCAGGGTTTAGCATTTTGAATAGGGAAATTGATTAGGATAAGTCCATGATTTTCCGTAATTAAGAAAAAAACTCTATATAGAACTCTATGATGACATTTATTTCCAACCTTCAACCTCTTCAATTTCACTCAGTAATTAATTATTTCATTAGCTTCATTAATAAAATGTATTAATGTCCTCTTTTACAATATCATTTAAATATATGGATCCTTTTGTTACATCTAGGTTATTCATTATCATAATCAATAAAAATATGTCATAATTTTTTGTCAAAAAACACGGAATTTAGTTAGGAATATCCCTTTGGTGTTCCAAAACAGTTTTATAGTAAGTCTCATTATCATGAACTAGATTATAAATGGGTCCAGCAAAATGTTATATTTTTTGAGTGATTACCCCTTGGTGCATTTGTTCTAGAACAACATCCACTAGATGTATCTAAGAATAGATGTATTTCTAGGCTAACCCACATAATATATAATTACCAGAACATTATAAAGTTATTCTATATTTTTCCTCAATCTCTATAATTTTGTAATGTTACCTAATAAATGGCTTCCTAAATCTAGATCAAAAAGATTTTACTAATAATCATCTAAAACCAATTAACGAATCCATTACCCCAGAAGCTCATATTCATTTTATTCATTAAGACAATTGCATAAGGTGGATGTAATCACATTCGAAAAGACCGCATATAATTATAGTCTTGGTAAAATAAATACATATATGAGTATTGTATGAAATTTTAAAATAGAAATTACCACATTATATATTTCCAAGAATATAATTTTTCCATTTATCAAATTCAATCATATATTATGATATAATTCTCATGTTAATATTAGAATATACAGGTAAATGATGTGCTAAAATTATAAATATGTGTTAAGTGTAGTGAATGAAATCATGAATATATAATCATAATCAATATGTATTGTTATATAACTGAAAACACATACAATTTAATCAATAAAAATATATTAATATATATCAATAGATAATATCAATGTTTAATCCTCAGGGATAAAAGTCAATATGGAATGTTAAATAACTGAATCCACAATCCATTAAATAAATAAAATGACTATATTAATTTGATAATGAATAAAATATATGGAAATGTAAATATATGGTCACACATGCCATAATATAAAATGGATGTGAATGAACTAAATCAAAAATAATATCATGGAAAAATATCATGGATAACAATAAAATCCATAATCAATATGAAATGGTAAATAATTGTAAATTCATGAAATTGAACTATTAATACCATATTGAAATGCCCCCATAGATAATATAATAGGTACAATATCATAGATAATAATAATATCTTAATTCCAAGTGAATGAAAGATAAATTATTAGTTGTCATGTATCCAAGAAAGAAGATACATATACAGTCATTATATATCATCAAGATAGTTTAAATGTAATGACACAGATTTTTCCATGTCTTATTTTAAATATTATATGGAAATATTTCGAGACTAGTACTGAAGAAGGAACATCATTTAGGGGCCTAGTGAGCCCGGAATTGTGTTTTGATATTTTTTTGTGTTAAGTTAGTCGACACCTGTGCGTGGCTATGGCAGTTTCAAAACGGACACCCAGATTAAAAATTTGACTGTATCCTTGCATCTGGAATGATAACTTTACCTAAGAACGAGCCCAACCTTGACAGGAATAGGTCGAGGGAAAATGTTAATTTTCAGATGTTTTAATTAAAATAAAATAAAATAAATTCTCAAAGTTTATTTCAATTCTTTTTAGAAATATCCACTACAACATCGCACCATGGAAGCTATTTCAGTCATTAATATCATGACATAATAACTCATAAATATCAACGCTATCTCATTAATTCCACAGCATGACAAGATTTCAAATACATTTCCCTTTTTATTTGGGAAATCGAATATTTCTCATTGCATGGTTGAGCGAAACCTCTGGAGAGTCAGCGGAGCGTTGGAGCAAACTCTCAGAGACGAACAACGACAGATCGAAGTTGAGATTCATTGTTCCAATGAAGTTGAAGTATCTCAACGTCGACAGCAGCGTGGCCCATTCATCAATGATCGATCATTTCTTAAAGGTAGGGGTTTGTTATTTAAATTTTTCTTTTCCCTTCTTTTGATTTAAAACGAAGAACACAGATCTCCCACGAACAAGTTGATCTACAGAATCGTATGTTCTTATGGCAGGGATTTCATTGGGATTATTTGGGGAATTGATCCATGTGGATTTTTTGTTTTTTGATTCTGCTTCGATTAAGCATACTAACAGGATCAGATCAATGATGTGATGAATGACGACTGAGGTTCATTCCACAAATTTGTTTTATTGGATATCTTCCCATTTTCATTCACATGTTCTTTGTATTCATAGTGGGGTGATGAAAAACGGATTGTTTGTCATCCGTTTTGCGATGCAACGATCCAAAATTGAAGAATCGACACCACATCGACCTTGTAGATGTGTGACGTTGATGGAAGACGATGAATCAGACCAGATTGGGAAGGGTAATATTTGAGTGTTCTTCGTGTGGGAATATCAATACATGTTTTCAGGGCTGATCAGAGGTCCGGAAACACTAGAGGAAGATTTGTGGCATCAGGGAGACCAAAATCCAGGAGTTTCATGGCGGTCGGATAGCCGGATTGATGATCGGGGAAGCACGGGAGGCACGCTAACGAAGAGCGTTGTTTCTGGAAATTTCCAAAATACATGTCGTGTACTTCTAAAGAACACGCCGTGTAGTACTGGAGGCAGAGGCTTGGGTTTTGTGGTCCATAGAGAAATCACATGGAATTTGACCCTATTCACACAACATGACATACATTCCCCACAGCTTGGCGTGTATTTTATGAAGTACACGGACACGGGTTGGCCTACATAGCTTCAGATGACACGGCGTGTACAACATGGTAGAGGCGGCTACGTATAACTCGACATGTATCTAGGGGGTACACAGAACCGGGATGGGGTACACGAACGTGTACTCCATCACACGGCCAAGTGAGGACAGTAAAATGGGTCACCCCATTTACTGATTACATGGGTTGATGACTGTGAATGGTCACTTGGCCAGCGTACACGAAGCCAACCCCACTCACTCGGACACAACGAGTACATCGTACTACACACCATGTACCCAATTTTTCAACACAAATAGCCTTACAACATGGGTCCTTGTACACATGCAGTACCCGGAGTAAGACTACATGGTGTGTAAATTTTCTAAACATTGTGTACTTTTTAGGAAACAACATGGTCCCCTTGTTCACCACATATTAGACATCTTACATTTGGGTTAGTGCCCCTTCTTATCATTCCCTTTAAGGTCATACAACATTTCTTTCTGTGGGAGTTTTATCCCTTCAGCATGACATTCTATTACAGAGTCTGTCATCCATCTGAGAGTCCCGGATCGAGATCATATATCCATTCGTGACCCTAGGTAGAGTCTGGCATCGATGTGACCAACTACACCCTGCATCGATCCTCTACTTATTAGGTGAATTCTGGATGAGTCGTGGTATCCGGCATGGCCCTGGCTGTGATCCTCATCTATGTATCATGATCTTTTCCACTCAAGTGTGTGTCTCCCATAATGAGTTACTCTATCAAATGTAATCTTCCCACTCTGGAGTGTGTCTTCCATAATGATTGTAACTACCTCTCGTGAACATTCCCGACGAACGGTAATTCTCGTACGAACGTCATCAGAGCTATGAGAGTGTAGAGTGTGTTCTCCCGAAATGATTTCTTCGTGGAATCTTCAAACAAAACCCCTTACTGGATATAGGAAGTAGTGTGACATAAATCTAGACTACAGGTCTGAGTTTTGAGTATATCTGGTTTTTTCTATATGTTCTGTATATATATACCCTTCCTAGATTACTATACCATTACATTGTGTGATTATTTATGGTTTTTGGTGTCCTCTATTGAGTATTGTTATAGACACCCCTGCACGGGCTTTGCCTACACGTTTCATGTCATGTGTAGATGAGTATCCTTTTGACAGAGTATAGGGAGGACTAGGACAGGACAAAAAATATTGAGTTCCCTACTGGCCGAGGCGTTTCTACGGCTATGAGCAGCTATCCATGTATGTTTTGTGTTTATAGGTAGGACATTTTAGTTTCAGACTCTAGTTTTGGTGGGCTTGTATTTGGTCCCAATTGACATTCAGTATGTTACTTTCTGTCGTACTCTGTAAGTTGGGATTAGTCATATGCATGAATATACCTTTTATTCCTCAGTGATTTTCCATTTCAGCATTTGTGGGCTTGGATATGTGTGTGTTTTTACAAGTACATAGGAAATTCCTACCATGTTATTAATATTCCTACTCACTGCTAGTCACCAACCCCTAGCCTACTGAAGGTGGGCATGAGGAGTCATGGCATGGGCCCCACTGGGATGGGTCACGACAGAGTGGTATCAGTGTTGGTATGTTCTACCTTAGGACCAAGAGCATGTGAGATTGGTTTGTGGAAACATTGTTTAGTGTTTCAAGTTCAACTATCAGGATAGAGACTCCATTGTGGGGGTGGCGGCTCACATATCCATAAACCAAGACTTTAATAACCTACATTTTGACTCGGTACATGGAAACACTAGTTGTAGTTATGTAAAATAATGGTTCATGAATCATGTAGGAATGGGTTGTGTTTTCCATGTCCTTTGTGTCAGCAATCTAGATATACTCATTGACCATGGTATATCATGTTTCCTTATAGTATACCCCTGCGACGCATACCCACAAGGATTCAACATCGTGATAATGAGGAAAACCCCCTCAGTGAAGAGGCTTCGATACATTGACCGGTCCCCCAGGCATTTCCACTAGGTGGGGAACCTACTATGCCACCACCAGTGGAGTATCCCATGGTACTAGTGGTACCGACCGACGAGGAGCGCATACTTAGAACACAACATGAATTCTAGAGGGAGAGACCCCTCATGTTCTGAGGTGAGCCCGTCCCTTAGGGGATGAGGACTGGATTGAGTTGGTGAATCATGTTTTCTGTTTAGTGAGGACAATAGCAGACCATATGGTGATCAATTGAGCGAGGCTTCTTCAGGGTTCGGCGGGATGATGGTGGAGTCTGACCACACTGACACAATATGAGGAGACTCTTTGATGGACAACGTTTGAGCAACTCTTCTGGGAGGAGTTCTCTCTGGTTACACTGAGATCAGTGCGCATCCAAGAGATTCTTCAGCTCCACCAGTGCAGTATGGCAGTATCTCACTATTCATCAAGGTTCACCAACCTCGTCCGGTACTCGATGTATATTGACAGGGATCATTACATTAGAGAACGGACCTTTGAGGGAGGTCTACATTGAGAAATCCGAGCTAGATTCCTGCCTCTATGATTTTAGGCTTATGTTAGAGTACTCGTGTGGGCCTTGCTGATAGAGAGCTTCTTGGAAGATCAGAGATAGCTGGCGGCAGTCAGCAGCAGAAAGACTGGTGAGGTGACCCCGGCAGTAGGGAGTTGACATCAGGCATAGGGATTTGGACGTAAGAGGCATCATAAGATGACCCAGGAAAGAGGATTGATAGTCCAGGGCTCCCAAGAAGTAACCAGTCAGCCTAGGGAAAAGCGGTGATATGCATGCGACATTAGGGGACATCTCGATAGTTATTATCTGACCCCTGGAATTGCTAACAGGTAAGCAGTGGATGGACCACTGAGGAAGATGCAATGAGTGGAGCAGATAGACCCGCCGAGCGGTGGACATGGTAGGGGAGCAGGGATAGCTGCAGGTGGTGGAAAACGCTTTGACTTACTTCCACCACCACCCCTAGGAGGTCCGCAACAGGCTCAGGGAGCTGGGGGGGATATGGATGGGGATAACCTCATGCAATTGAGGAATATGACCCGGGGTCTCCAGGGATGATTCAAGGTACAATGTGTGTCTTATCTACATTAGATTCTATACTTATAGACACAGGTTCCTATAATTCATTCATACCCATATGTCTTGTAGGAAACCTTGAGATTTTGGTAGAACTATTGACTCGATCCTTAGGTTGGGATACACCTACGAGAGGAGACTCAACGATCACACACCTTTGCTGATATTGTGATATTACCCTTGGAGGAGAGAGTTTCAGTTGGAACAACTTAGTGGTAGCATCGATGCCTTATGACATCATTATCGACATGGAATGGTTATCTTCGGTCCATGCCCAGATTGACTATTTCATGAGAATAGTGCGGAGTTTTTGTTGTGATGGAATGAGGTTTTCCTTTGACAAAGAAAGGGAGACCCATGCAGCACATAATGAGATTCTTCATAATATGGTGTTTCCAATCACTCATGAGTTTTCTAGCCATTCCTTTCGAGTAGTGGACTTTGTGAGTTCCCAGTTACCTGGAGTATTGGCTAAGTATGAGGACGTGTTTCTCGAAGATGCACTATGATTACCTCCCCATAGGGAAATCGACATCTGTATCGACAAACACCCTGGGACGACACTGATTTCGTCATCAGCATATCGGATGGCTCCCACATAGCTTTGGGAACTGAGGGTGCAGCTAAAGGAATTATAGAGCAATTTTTTTGTGATACCCAACATTTCATCTGGGGCGGCGCCAGTCTTGTTTTCCAAGAAGGAAAATCGAAGTATGAGGTTGTGCGTAGATTACCGGCACCTGAACCAACTGAAGGTAAAGAACAAGTATCCACTAACAAGGATAGATGAGGTATTTGATCATCTAATAGGGTCATAGTGGTTCTCGAAGGTTGACCTTTGATCATGATATCACCAGTTACCAGTGAAGGATGAGGATATACCGAAGATGGATTTCAGATGTCGCTATAATCACTATGAGTACTTGGTGATTCCATTCAGCGTTACTAACTCCCCATCAGTGTTCATGGGACAGTGGAATCGAATCTTCTAGTCATACATGGACCTGTTCGTAGCGGTCTTCATTGATGAAAACTTTTTGTACTCAGCGATAGAGGAGGAGCACACAAGACACATGAGGAATGTTCTAGATGTACTTTGGGAGCACCATCTTTTTGGGATGCTCTCAAAGTGACAGTTCTTGATTCAGGAGGTCCACATTCTCAGACATGTCATCTCAGCATATAGAGTAGCTATAGACCCAGCCATGGTGGTGGCTGTGTGAGCATGGGAGCCACCTCAGAGCGTGATAGAGGTGCGGAGCTTCCTTGGGTCGATAAGATATTACCAGAGATTCATTCCTTATTTATACTAGATATCAGCACCAATGAAAACCTTGACCAGGAAGGGGGAACCCTTCATGTTTATAGAGAAGAACCATCAGGCTCTTGAGTAGTTGAGACAAAGTTTTCCAAGCGCCCCAATCTTGAGATTTCCAGTGGAGGGAGTCGAGTACATAGTTTTCTGTGATGCATTAGGGACCGGGCTCGGTTGTTTCCTGATGCAGAGGTAGGCAGTGATTTCTTATGGTTCACACCATCTTAGGCCACATGAGGGGAACTATGAGACACATGATATTGAGTTGGATGCGGTAGTCTTTATATTGAAGATGTGGTGACACTAACTTATGGGAGAGCGGTTTATTGTCTACTCTGACCACAAGATCTTCCAGTACATCTTTTCACAGAAAGATTAGAATATGAGAGAGATGTGTTGGATAGAGATCATCTAGGACTATGATTTTGAGATCATCTACACTCCTCGTATGGGGAACAAGGTGGCAGATGCTCTGAGTAGACGATCGAGATCACAACTATTGTGTGGGGAAACAAAGCAGTTATCCACGTTTAGGTTGTCCTTTGTAGACTAGGATGATGCAGCCTACCTACAGACGATGGTTATCACCCCTCCACTGTTATATAGGGTTAGGGAGGTGCATCTAGGAGATGTCGATTGTGTGGATTCATGTGCTCAGTTATCCATAGTACATGCTCCAGATGGATATGCACAAGGTGTGGAGAATGTACTTATTTTCATAAAACGCAATATTTTACTTGTGACGTTAAAGGAGAAGGTCATGAGGGAATTTCATACATCTCATTTTTCAGTATATACTGGAGTGGAAAATATGTACCGGGATCTCCGACGATAGTTCTGGTTGTCGGTCATGAAGATGGTAGTAGCAGAGTTCGTTTCCTGATGCCTCACATGCCAGAAGGTGAAGGTTGAGTACCAGGTTCCACCAAGATTATCTCACCCCTAGAAGTTCCATAGTAGAAGTGTGATGGAATATCGATGGACTTCATGACAGGAATACCACATACATCCAAGGGGTATGATTCCATCTGGGTGATTATTGACCAACTCACCAAATCGGCCCACATCATAGCTATCAGGGAGCAGTGTTCCATAGAGATCTTGGGACGCCTCTAAGTGCAGGAGATAGTTTGTCTTCATGGAGTACACTCAACAATATTCTCAGACCGAGATGCACATTTCACATCCCATTTGTGGAAGGGATTACCAGAGGCTTTTGGGACTCAGCTACGCTTGACCACAGCGTTTCATCCCCAGATTGATGGTTAGGTGGAGAGTACTATTCGGGTTCTAGAGGATATGTTACGAGCCCATGTCATGGAAATGGGTCACAGTTTGGAGGACCACATACCAGTGGTGGTTTTTGTATACAACAATATCTACTACTCCACCATTGGTATGGAACCATTCGAGGCCTCGTACGGGAGACCTTTTTGGTCACTGCTTTGCTCGACCGACCCTGGACTATCAGCACTCATGGGTCCAGGGATTGTGAGAGCTACCACCAAGAAGGTGCAGATCATCCGGGAGCGGATGAAGATTGCATAGAGATGGCAAAAGTCTTATGGTGACTGACGACGGAGACCTATGGAATACGAAGAGGAAGACCACTTCGTTCTTCCGGTATCACCATGTCAAGGGTAACATAGATTTGGATGAGGAAACAAGCTATCTATGAGGTTCATTATAACTTTCCAGATACTGTCCAGAGTTGGCAAGGTAGCGTACCACCTAGCTCTACCACTACCATTACATCGGGTACATGATGTCTTCACCATGTCACAACTGAGGAGGTACATGCATGAACCATCACACGTCATAAATTGGTTGAGCTGGGCATCAGTGAAAGAGTGACCATTGCTGAGTACCGGGTGGAAATAGAGGATCGGCAGTAGAGGATCCTTTATGGGAGATCAATTCCCTTGGTGCGTGTCTGGTGGCAGCACATGAATCTTCAGGAGGGCACGAGGAAACGGGAGGCCTAGACCCTTGCCCAGTACCCACATCTTTTTGAGTATCCCTTATTTTGGGTTTTTAGGGATGTAATTCACCAAGGTGGGGAGAATGTAATGGAACATATATTTCCGTGTATTATTTTTAATATTATGTGGAATTATTTCGAGACTGAGCACAAAGACGACACATTATTTTGAGCCCTAGTGATCCCAAAATGTTACTTTGAACTTTTGCTATGTTATGTGTGTCTTCACATGTCCGTGGCTGTGGAATTTTCCAAATGGATTCCGCGATTAAAATCAGAGCACACCGTTGCATCCGGGATGACGAATTTACCTATGAATGAGCCTAACCTCGACTAGCATTGGTCGAGGGAAAAAGATAATTTTTTTAAATTTTATGTAAAATAAAATAAAATAAATTCACAAAGATTATTTTATTTAATTTTGGAAATATCCACTATAGCATAACAATGGCGAATTTTTTTTCAGTCATTAATGTCATGGAATAATAACTAAAAAACATCAATGCTGAATCACTAATGCCACATCATGATGTGATGTCAAATACGTTTCCCTTTTTATTAGGATAATCGAATATAGCTCATTGGACTACTGAGATAAACCTATGGAGAATCCGCAGAGGGATGGAGAAACTCTCAGCGATGAACCAAGATGGATCAAAGATGACATTTTTTGTGCCAACGAAGTTGAACTATCTCTAAAACGATGGAAGCAAGTACCATTATTCAACGATCTATCTTTTCGTAAAGGTTGGGGTTTGTTATTTATATTTTTCTTTCCCCACTTTTGATTTAAAATGATGAATGTGGATCAACCAAGAAAAAGTTGATCCGTAGATTCGTATGTTTTTGCGAGAGATATTTTTTTGGGATGATTTGGAGAATTGATCCATGTTGATTTGTTTTTGTTTTATTTTGCTTCGTTTAATGCATTTAAAGGGAGCGGATCAATGCAGTGAAGAATGATGGTGGAGGTTCGTTCCTAATATTTTTTTATTGGATTTCTTCCATTTTTCCTTCACGCGTTCTTCGCGGTTCAATGAACAATGGATTTTTGCACGTCAGTTTTGGACACAACGATCCAAAATAGAAGAATCAACACCACATCATCCTTGCGGAGGTGCGCCTATGATGGCGGACGACAAATCATATAGGATCGAGAAGGGTCTTCTTTGAGCATTCTTCACGTGGGGAGATCAAAGACTGATTTCAGTGCCGATGGGAGGTCTGAAAACACCAAAGGAAGCTTCATGGCATCAGGGAGACCAAAACCCGGGAGTTTAGTGGATATCAAACAGCTGGATCGACTATCGGGGTAGCACGGGAGGCACACTGACAAATAGCGTCATTTCTGGAAATTTCCATAATACACGACGTGTACTTCCAAATAACATGTCATGTAGTACTGGTGGTGGAGGCTTTAGTTTTACGGGCTAGAGAGGAATCACACGGCATGTGACCTTGGTCACCTGACCTGTTATACTTTCCCCGAATCTCGGCATGTATTTTGGGAAGTTCAGGGAAAAGGGTTGGACTAAACGGCTTCAGACCACACGGTGTATACAACATGGAAGAGGTGGATATGCAGAACTCGGAAGGTATCCAGGGGGTACACAGCCATTGGATGGTGTTCATGACTGTTTACTCTATCACACGGTCAGGCGAGGTCAATAACACGGTCACCCCATGTACTGATTACACGGGTTGATGAAAGTGTATGGGCACATGTACAACGTACACAGAGCCAACCCCAGTTACTCGAACAAGGTGTGTAGGTAATACTAAATGCTGTGTACCCAATTTTTTCTACACAACTAGCAATACATCATGGGTCGTTGTACGCAGGCAGTAGCTGAGGTCAGACTACACGACATCTAACATTTCTACACACCATGTACTTTTTGGAAAACATCATGGTTCTCTTGTTCACCACATCTTGGAAATCATTATTTTGGATTAGTGTCCCTTATTCTAATTCCCCTGATGGTCAGGCATTGTTTCTTCTACATGAGTATGATCAATTTAACAGGATTTTCTATCATAGTGTTAGGCATCCATCCAAGAGGCCCAGATCGAGATCCTCTATCCATTCGTGACCCAAGGAAGAGTTTGGCATCGACGTGACCAAAATCCACATGGCGTTGATCCTCTACTTAGCAGGTAATTTCCAGATCAGTCGTGGTATCCACCATGGCCCTGTAAGTGATTCTCATCTATGTATTGTGATCTTTCCCACTTGGGAGTGTGTCTCCCATAATGAGTGTATCTATCTATCATAATCAGTCCATTAAAGAGTGTGTCTCCCATAATGAGTGTAACTAACTCTCATGACGTTTCATGACAATTGGTACTTCTCAGACAGATGTCATCAGAGCTATTAGACTCATGGAGTGTGTTCTCTTGAAATGAGGGATTTGTGGAATCATTAAACTGAACCCCTCGCTGGGGGTATGTCGTCTTGTGACATGTCTCTAAATTACGGGTCAGGGTTTTGAGAATATTTGGTTTGTGCTATATGTTTGGTAGTCATATACCGTGCATAGCTGACTGTACCTTTACAATGTGTACTTCATTGTGGTTTTTAGGATCCTCTACTGAGTATTGTTATACTGACCCCTTCACTGTCTTTGCACACACTTGTCGTGTCTAGTGTAGATGAGAAGCCTTTTGACAGAGTCTAGGGAGGACCAAGACTAGACCTAGCGTTCTGAATTCCTTATAGGCCAAGGCGTTTCTACGTCTACGAGAAGCAGTACAAATACATTTTGGGTTAACCGATTGGACTTTTCAGTTTCAGACTCTTGTATTGGTGGGATTGTATTTTATACCAATTTACATTCATTACATTATCTTCTATCGTACTATGTTGGTTGGGATTAGTCGTATGCATGTATTTACCTCTTATTCTTTAGTGATTTTTCATTTCATCATTTTATGGCCTTGGATATGTGAGTGAATGTGTGTGTACAAATGCTTAGTCAATGCATCCCAGGTTATTAATATTCCTACTTGGTGCTAGTCACCAGCCCCTCTCCTACTGGAGGCGGGCTTGGGGAGTCATGGCATAGGCCCCACTGGGACAGGTCGTGACATAAAAAATATAATGTACGAATCAATTTTGACTCCATAACTAATAATATGCTTGGTAGATATTCACCTATTTTGAAATTTGATGCAATGAGGGGATATCTATAAGAAAGACCCATTTATGTCTTGAATTCTTAAACAATTCCTCATATATAGAAAAACATTTTAATTAGTGAACAATGTTCCATATCAATAAATATACTTACTGGGTAATTATTTAAATTTTATTAATATTTCCCCAGTCAATAAAATAACATTATGTGGTAAAATACATATATTGAAATGATATAAGGATCAAGAATTATTCATATTGATGATAAATATTTTTTATTATTATTAAAATTTTTTTGTCTGATAAACGTAGGAATGTGGATTTTTTAATGAAAAGTTAATGACTACTATAGTGAATTAAGGAAGGTAATGTAAAAAATATCATTGGTAAAAATAATGGTAATTTATCAAGAAGATAAATAATGATTAAATCAATACAATATATCCCAAATAGCGTATATATAAGATATAATATTTCTTTCACTAATAAATTGAAAAAACATATACATAACCGTAAAAACAATCCTTGGGATAATTAAAATTTCATTTTGAAAATCAATTTTTTAGATAGTAATCATTTCAAAAATACTTTTATCTAAAAATAACTTTTTAAATTTTTTAATTTCCAAAATTAAAGAAAAATAATTATTTTAAGATACCCAGTAAAAATTGAATAGAAAATTTAAATATTTTACATCAGGTTATTTAATATATGTCGTACAAGTTAAAAATAACATTCCATTAACTTTATAAAAATAATAGAGAAGTACATTATTCAAAAAATGATGGGGAGATTAATTTTACAACGTTTTATAAAAATTAAAAAACTAGTAAAAATGAATTTAATAAATAATTATTTATTTCCCAAGAAAATATATAAAATAATTAGAATACATGGTTTTTGATGAAAACATACTCTTGATCAATGAGAGAAATGATGTCGGATTTTCTAATAAATATTTTTTCAAACCATATGTGTATTGACGAATTGATAAATAGTAAAATTATATTAAAAATTTAGGATTAAATAGACTATTATAAAAATGAATTATTTTTTTAGGATATGTTCAAATAATTTCCTTCAACTAATTTTAAGATTAAAAAATCTCATTTATAATGAGATTGTGAAATAAACCCCAACAATGTTCAAAAAGTTTATTTGAGAATTATTCAATGAATCAATTATTAGTATAAAATATAAATCCACATAATCCATATTAATATAATACATCATAAAATCAATATTAATTACCCCCATAATATTATAATATCAAATTTATAGAAAATGTAAATATCCCAGTAAAAAATTCTAGTTATGAAATTGGTTGCCACATAGTAACTCTTATATAAAACACCACTGCATACTATAATAAAAATTGAAACTCAAAATACCTTGAATCATGATTTATTCATTATAATTCATTTTAATGTTGTATCATATTCAATATATAATAAAAATGGAACATAATATTCAAATTTTCCTCAATTAAATGAAAATGAGACAAAATCCCTATCATCTCACATCCAATTGGTTGAACATGATTTAAAATCATTTATATATGTTTTAAATAAATTATTAAATTATAAAAGAACCATATTAATATTTTTAATATCATATTTGATCCTTTTAAAATATATTTTATTATCTTTGACAATAATAGTTAATTATTTTCATTATTTTGTGTGTCAACTACCTTGTTTTCTCATTGATGTTTTCTCAGGATTGATTTAGTTATTTCACATATTATATTTTTCTATAATATCCATAATAATAATAATTATATAATTACAATATCAATAAAATAATTAAACTTTTAAAACCAATCATAAAATATAGTTTTAAAATACAAGTACATTATTATCATGGAAATGGTAGGCTGTATGTATGCATATGTAACAATTCAATTTTCCAATGATCATTATGGAAATAATTTATGTAAAATATTATCTCTATATAATTAATATAATATCATATAAGAAATATTAATTATCTAAATATTTTAATATATAACATCCATGTGGTGTGGTATTTAAATTAGGGTCACATTGTTTCGAGAACATGATTGTCGACACATACCCAAAAGTTGTTATCATCATTCATTGAGTGAAATGATATGATTGAAAATGATATATTTTATCTTATATAAATGATAAATATGTAAAAAAATTCATTATTAAATTACATTAAAACACACACATATATTTTTTAGCATTATCCTAATTACTTTGCAGGAAAAATGTTATTTAATTATAAATCACATTGCTTCATGAAGTGGTTGTCTACTTTACACATGAGAGACATTATAATATATCCAATATAATTAAATATAAAAATGTATATATGATATAATGATTCCAAATTTATAGTTATTTTATTAATTTCATATATTTATATAAATTTAGAATTGTGTAATTTGGATCAATCATCATATCAAATAATGTGATGTAGTAATAGAAAACTGAATGAAATTTTATTATTGGGTTGTAGTATGTTGTAGTCATGAATAATTATTTTGAAAAACATTTTATGGAAGATGGTATGTTTTTAAATCCATAAAATTACATAAAAATATAATAGTATAAGGAATATAATATTTTTATTATATCATCGCAATTTATGAATAATTTATGTAGGTGGAGGAAGATGTAAAATAAAAATACCTCCGGAATAATTATACATGTTTTTTGAAATCCTCCTCATGTTTTCACTATAAGTTATTCTAGGAGGCTTCCATACCAATATATTTCATTTATGATTGTGGAAGGTTTGATGATGTGTGATTTGAAATGGTCACTATTAATACAGATTGTGATTATGAATATTATTAGTGAAAATATTGGGTGGAATTGGACTGTAAAAACCTCTAGGTTAAGGTATAAGGGTGTGTTTAGAAAAAATTTTCTATACCAAGCCATGGGTTTCCCCTGGAAGTCCATTTTTATTTTGTTTTTTGGATAGTTTGGTTTTTTTTGGGATGTGAAAAGGGAGTTCGGATTGTGGTATCAGTTATCTTGAATGGCATGGAAATCTATATAGAGCTTGTGACACGGTAATAGAATACTCTCTGTGATAGTGGTGAGATTTTTATGTGGGAACCATCCTTACAAAAAATTCACCCATAGACACTGGTTTCTCCATGTGATTGTTTGTATCATCCTAGTGATTCTGAATAAAATATTTTGAGAACCCTAGTTTTGGAATTGTGATGACTTGATTTTGATTTGAATGTTTCTGGATTTTGGAAATATGGAAAAGGAATTTTAAGAATCCTTTTGAAGGATACATTAATTAATGGCTTTATATGATGTTGTTTTTTAGTTAAAATAGATATTGGTTTATCTAGGATGGGGGTTTATAAAAAATATAAATATTATTGAAATTATGGTTTCATAAACTTATATTTGTTTTAAAAAATAATTTCTATCATATTTTCAATGAAAAGAAAATGATTTTTAATCAAATTATTTTTTATGGAATGTGATTTTTTGAGATTCATTAAAAATATTTTTAATGTGCTAAAATAGAATATTGAATGGGATATGTGGATATTATTTGTATAAAATATGAATGATTTTATATGTATAATTTTAATATAATTTTTTACATTATGTTTAGTGATATTTTTATATGTTTTTTATATTTTTTAATGGGAGCCATACATTAAGGAAAAACCTTGAATTTCATTCTTTTTTATATAAGTGGAAATGTTTTTTTGGCCTTTTATATATCAACAGGCGATCATATGGATGGATATTTGTTTGAATGTGGATGGATGATGATGAAGAAGGTTGTGTGCATGGTATGTAACAGTTGACCTGTGCATGTGGTGGAATAAGAATGTTCATGTGAGTTAAAATGTAAGGAATACCATGGGTGAGTGTGACACAGACCTAATTTTATTTTATTGATAAATTTTTGGAGAGGAAAATATTATGATGATATTTTATAGACAATGGTTGTGTTTATTTTTATTCAGGACATTGGAAATGTTGTTTTTTTGTTTTTTGTGTTTGAGAGATCTTGTTGAATTGTTGGATTTGATATAGATCCTGTATTTCATATTACATTGTCTTCTTCCCAATAAAGATTCAATGTATGTTCGATGTGTTGTAACCGGTGGTACACTATCAGAAAACACTCGAGTTGATCAAAATAAGGACATTATTCCTGAATTTAGAATTTCAAATCCCCCTTAATTTTATGGTCATGTCGATCCTTTTGATAAGGAAGAGTGGATATAGAAAATAGAAAGGAACTATTTCCTCATTGTGAGTCCTAAGTCATTAAAGGTAATATTTTATACATTCACTCTTAAAGGACTGAACAAGAAGTTCTGGTTGTCAGTCTCTCAAAAGAAACCTAATATCATACATGGGATCACATAAAGTTCAAATTCATCTTAAATTATATTTTATAAGTATTGATTTTGAGAAAGAGAATTGAGATGTGAATTTTAGATAATTAATATTGAATAGTGATTAATTACTATTTTAATTCCATGTATATAGTTCCATACACTCTTCAGGTATCCATAGATGATTCTTTGAAAGGTTAACATTTTTAGATTGGGATTCTTCCTAATAATAATTTGATGGTTCTGAAGTATAACATATCCTCTCTTTCCAATGTGGTGAGTAAATATATTATTATTTAATGTATAATTTAGGGTGTTCTCAGGGTATTATTCCCTCAATTCGATTTTGGATTGGGTTAGTGGGATTTTCGTAAGGAAATGGGGAAGTGTCATTATGTTGTTGTTAGTGGTCATTAAATAAAAAAGGCTCAATATCTTTATGTAGCTTCTTATGGGCGTGGAATCATGGTGTTTCAAAAAAGTGGAAAGACAGATCATAAGAATACCTCATGTCCAATCACACCAATGACATATCATGTTTTTTGTTTCATATCCCAGTTTAAACAGTTTGCTCGAGGTGTATCTCAGATGTGATGTAGATCTAGTATGAAGTGGTAGAATGTTGGTTTGGTTTTAGTTTAATGTTATATTATATTACAAATTTTCTTCTATTATATTGGTTTCTCCCAGTGGTGTTATATTTAATTTGAAATGTAAATATAATTCATGGATCACATTAGCACCTCTTTTTTAATTAATTGGTGTTTTAATTTTGTAAACTCTAAATAATTCTGTTCTAATGATGTGAGTATTGTGATTCATCATGTTCTGTTGGTTTTCCCTAGAATGATTCATGGACACTTATGCCACCAAAAAATAAGTGTTTTAATTATAGATATTTATATTTTTACTTAAAATAATGATTTTTTTCAAACATCAAGGCTCCAGTTTTAGGACTTAGTTTAAATATCGTGTGTAGTTATAATTTTATCGGACTTTTGAAAATGGTTCTCGCATTTTTTATCAAGTGTATAGTGGTGGATAGTTTATGTATTACTATTTATCATCGTATTTTTTGGTCCAAAATCGTTATTTTGTTAAGGTCTTATCACTCTGAAAGTGGTAGAGTTTTTCTCAACATATTTTTTCATTTTGGTGGGAGTTTGTCGGCCATGTGGAATATTATCTGTTTGTTGACCTGTGTTATTAGTTTTTTTATGGCTAGTTTAGGCTAGTTTTTTTATAATGGAAGAGATTATATTTAGTATTCCAGGTATTTATAATCTTTTTATATTTCAATTTTTGTCTGGGTAGAAGGTAGTTTCATTTGGAGTTCTTGTGTCCAAGTAGTTCTTTTCATTAAAATTTGGTTTATCGAGTATGAACAATGATCATACATTATGCAAAAAGTTGTCATGTATCATTGTCTTATTTATGTTATGGTTTTTGAGTTTCAATTTTTAGTCGTTAAAATTTTCCTAGTTTGAGAGGTTCAATAATGTAGTTATAAAATCATTACTTTTTTATAGAACAATAAAAACCATTGTTGCATTCCATAGGTGTAGAAAATTAGTGGTTGGGGAAAGTATCAAAACTGGTTTTCATGTTTCATCATTTGTTCCAATTAATTTGTGAAGGTTGGTTTTTTTATCACGTTCTAGATATGGTTGAATTAAAACTTACAGGTGTACATTTTTTTAATTTTTGATTCCATGGTTATTCATCACTTTTATCATGATTTTTTGGAGAAAATTTGAGTTTTGATTTTTGATGTAGCATGTGCATGGTTGGTGTATAGTTTATAAAATAATTTCAATTAAACTAGGTAACCATAAAACTTATGTTTTGGTAGCCAAAGAATGGATCAAAGATTGACAAATCATGCAGGAAGCGTGTGGGGAGGTTCTGTCTTAGGAGAGTAGTGTTTTATAGGGTTCATTTAGGATTTGGAAACAGTGAAGAAAAACTGTGTCAATTCCCATGTGTATCTAATAAGGGGCGCATTGTTAGTGCATGGTTTGTAAAAAAGTGGGTTCAATCCATTTGAGGTTCCTAGATATTAAAAATAATGAAATTACTAAATTAAACATACTCAATTTTTAAAATTATTTACCAGTTTGGTCCTCCCCATGGCTTGGACATCCATATGGGAGCTCTTCCATTGTTCTTAAAGACACTTCTTCCTCTATTTGTGTAGATCAAAGTATGTTTTTGGGATTATTTTTCTTGGTAATATCTTAATTTTTCCACAATTTTAAATATTCAACATTTTTATTCCTAGTTCTTATCATACTACAGTACTATAGACGTGGGATACCGATTTTACCTTGAATCTTTCGGGGGTTTTGTTTTTATATGTTTGTTATTGGTAGATCATAGCTCTTGGAATACTGGAAATGTTTTTAGGGTGTACATTATTGATGCACTTGAGGTTCAAGGTTGGGTTCCCTTTGGATGTACCTTTTTAATTTAATAATCAGTGATTTCATGCATTTGACACCTTCCTTATATGAAGTATAATTATAAGTGATATTATTAAAAACAATAAGTCTGCCAAACGGTGGTTTCATTGTTTTTAGGTAGTATATATCATTATTTGGCATAATGTAGCACAACAAGTGTTTGATTAAATGATCCATTGAATTTTTCATGTCGTTTCTGATGAAAAATTCATGTTTTGGATATGATGAAAAAAAAGTACATGTGAATTGATGGATTATGCCTCTTCAAAGTTTTTTCCATGTGGGTTTGAGTTGAAAAAAATTCTCTATTTGGATTTTAAAAATGATTGGCCAGGTGGGGCTAATTGTGGCCAATATGAAATTTTTATGCAATATATTTGGACTATATATGTAACATCACAAGTTAGTAATGAATAATAGATATTTTTATCTATGTCTATTAATGATTATGATAGTGTTTTAGAGACTTAAAATGAAAATAAATCTGATCATAAGCATGGAATAAACTAATAATCTTAAAAGATTGTTTTACTTCCTTTTGATGGAAAACCATTTTTAAATATATATTTTGACAATTTTATGAGCTATGTTTGTCAAAATAAACTTATTATTTATTACTGGGACATTGAATTTTACATTGGATAATTTTTTGTTATTTTTCTGACAATGTTCAATTTTTAATGAATAGTGAAAAATATTGCATTTTACATCAAAACTGCATTTTAATCTAATTTATTTATATGATTAGATTATCTTTTTAAGTGGTTTTTAAGTGGAATTAGAATATATTATTACCATTTAATCCAATGGTGTTCATTGGAGTTAATTTCACTTTGAAATTGGACATAAACTAGTGTCAATCTTTTGATACTTATTGTTTCATAAAAACACGCTATTTGTCATTACAACGGGAATTAATTATTAAATTAATTAATGTAACTTATATTATTTTAATTTTGTAAAATAGGCTTCATTTTTGAATTCTAAATATCAAATATAGCTTAGGGTAAATTTTTGGTAATTTTCTGAAAAACTTCAATTTTTGATGAATAGTTAATCCAATAAGTGGTACTTATAGAAACTGATTTTTCCGTTCAAATGATATTTTTCCATCATTTTGTTTTGAATTTCAAAAATCTGACATACATGGTTGTCATTAAGAAGTAAAATGTGGTTCAATGGGATTAAAATAATTTTTTTGGTGAATAGTAACTTATTATGTTCTTAATCGCAATTAGAGGTAATTAGTGTAGTTTAAGGTAAAAATAATTCTTCAATAATATGAGATGAGCATGACACATGTCCTACCCTCATTGGATGTGTAATGTCCGACCAATAAATTCCATGGGTCATCATGGGGACCCCATGCAGCCACTTTGGTTGGGAAATGACATAAATAATTTTTTATTTAATGTTAAAGTAAAAAATGACACAAACATGAGATGTTTTACTAAAACAATTTTTACATGGGGTTATACAAGTCATATTTTTTATTATAAATATTAATTGGAAAGATAAAAATATTTCCTACATCATAGAATTTTTTTATAATTTTTATACTTTAAATAAATTAAATTATTTATGGCATCATGATGATGCAGTGATTACCTCATTAATAAAAGATTTAAATAAAATGGAAAGATAATGTTATATATAAGACCTAAACATGCCCAAAAACTATTGGATGAGTGGATTTAGAAACCTTATCACCTTATCCTAGAATTATATCAATGTGGGACCTCTTAAATCCGAATACCATTTTAAAATATCGTAACATATCTTTACTTTCCAAGAGTGCCCCTCCTCTCCTCTTATAAAAGGCCCCCACCTCTACCTCCTTACCCACACTCCCAAAGCCATTGGCTCGGCCAACCCCTGACCATTTTGTCTCTCAACTTCCCTCTCTTACTCCTTGAAGACTCACTTTGGGAAGAAGTCTTCCCAATGAAGCCTTTGAACTCAAACCAAAGGGAGTTACCCGATTTTAAGGTAATGTCTTCTTTTGAGTCCTTTTGTTTTATTTTGCTTCTCCAACCCCATAAACTCTTTTTATTATTTTCTTTGGTAACAACTCCAGTATCCTCAATATATTAGGATGTTGTTATAATATGGATTCTAGCTACACTTATACACATTTACATCTAATGGTTAACGAACATATTGTTTCCGTGGATGGGGAATTTATGCCTCCCGAAACGATGATTGTTCAACATTATTTTAACACCTTCAAAGGTGGCCATTAAGATGTAACTATATTTATATATGATATATAATATGTTTATGTTTTCCTTAAGCTTCTGTTTTTTTCTTTTTGGGTATACCTTTATGGTTTCCATTATGGGTAAACGTGATATATTAATTTAAGGAAGTGCAGACTACCGCCCCCTCAAAGTGATTTGATTCGTTAAATACCATATGTGAGACGTATAAAGGATGAGACTATGATATTATATATGATATTATACTGGAATTATAATATTCCTTTATATCATTATGATTCCATTCTATAAAATATGAAATAGAAATGAAAGTAGCGTTCATGCGTACGTACGGTTTACCGTCTCCATGAACGGTGCATTTCATTTCTTACATCTAAATGATTATGTAATATTATAAATTCATGCATGTACTGGATATATATGACATATATGATATCTACATCATGAATACCATTCTGAATATAATGGATACATGAACAACTTGTAATTATAAAGGGTTTATTTTTGACTCAAGTACCAATGATCGTTAAAATGACAGTTATTAACTTAAATAATTACATAGTGTTCATGACATGGTAATAAGTGATATAAAAGGAATAATGAACTTGAAAAAGGTACTTATCCAAGTATAAATTAACTCATGTCTATTATTCGGGATATTAAAGAATGCTTGAGTCAAGTCGGACCCGAGGAATGGGACTTCGTCTCAATCTCCTTTCATTGAGGCATATTTTGTTTTATACACAAACTTATTTTATACGGTGTATAAACCACTTTGACTTTTACATTTATCCAAACGTAATATTATTTATACGAAGAGTTTTACTAAACGACAAAAGGGAATGTTTTTGTCGTATGTATGCGGCGAAAACGACTTCTCCGCCGCCGTGACCGTTATTTGAGTTTCGACTTCCTCTACAAGCCATACCTTATTTTTAAAAGAAAAATAAATAACAAGTTTTAGTTTTATATTATTTTGGTAATGAAAATGGTTTTCATAATGTTTTTATATCAATGTGTTCTATTGATATCTTGTGATTGATAGGTGGAAATGTTATGTTTCCTTTATGCATTTTTATGTGATACGATTATGTTGAGGTTCTTGAGAATTATTATGAAGACGGGTGGTTCCGTGATAAACTAAGGGCGGGTGAGCCCGATATAGCTCTCCAATGCATTGGGTAACGCGAAGGAGTGGAACGTTAAGGTTTCTCCGAAGAGATTTAGGGAATATACTGTGATGGGTATTCCCAACGTAACCAAGAGGGTTACTCCCTACGTAAGGATGATATGAATGCCTCAAGTTACCTTTATGTCTTATGATTTCTATGATTTATTCATGATTTGATGAGGTATGTTCAAATGCTTATGTTTTATGGGTAACATATGATCTCATTCTTATGTATATATGTACACATGGTTCCTTTCCATATTTTTATATCCCTTACTGAGCTTTTTATGCTCATCCCAAGTTTTTTTGAAATGTTTTTCATAGGTCAAGGGAAAGGTACATGATATGATGATAGAATCATGGAAGTGTCAAGAAATAATCAATGTTTTATTTTAAATTTGTTTCCATTGATGGGAAATAATAATACTATCTTTATGTATCCACTTTGTTTTTATGTGGAATGTAATGCATGTTTTCTGATCTAATTCTCTAAAACTCTAAACCCGAAAAGATCCTCAATGTATAATCTCGTAATAACTCAAGGTTAAGTAAGGTTTAAGGCTGGGGCCCTATAGTTAGTATCAGAGGCCGGTTTAGATAACTTTAGGAGTTATAATTCTATTAAATGATTATCCAGAAATATATTTTTTGAAATGATATAACATTTCAAGATTACCATGTTGCTTCATCTAAGACATGTTTGTTCAGAATGGTTTTCCATAGAGGAAACAAGGAAGCAGTGCTAGGAAGGAATACAGAAGGAAATAACCTTCTGAATCAGCATCCTGATATGGTCGGTATTGGAACTGAATAGTTTGTTGTAGTAATGTCACAGTTGACTCAAGCGATAAATGGCGGTGGTATCCATACACGAGATCAGCTAGATCAACTGTAGAGGAACATGTTAGTGGTGGAACATTTCATGAGGCAAAATCCCCCATCATTCAGAGGATCATCTGACCATGTGTTAGCTGAAGGGTGGATTAAAGCACTGGATAAGATTTTCGATGTCATGGTGTGTTCAGACAATCAAAAGGTTAGTCTTGCTATTTACCATTTGGAGGGTGAGGCAGATCAGTGGTGGTCTATGGTTAAAAATATCAGGGACACCGATGAGATTTATTCTCTTTACTGGGATGAATTTAAAGGTATGTTTCTTGATAAGTATTGTCCTAAGGCTGTTTGAATTAGAATGGAAAAGAAATTCTTGGAATTGAGGCAAGAGGAAGACTCAGTGGCTTCCTATGAAGAAAGGTTCACTCGATTGGCAAGGTATGCTCCAAATTTTATCCGATAACTTGATAGTAAAATCAATCATTTTTACTCAGGATTAAAGCCAAAATATCTAAGGTCATTAGCTTCTCGTGAGTTTAAATGTTTTGAAAATCTTGTTCAATGTGATGAGAAGGTGGAAATGGAGTTTTTCGATGATCAAGTGTTCTATAACAACCATGAGAAGAAGAGACCGAGGTGGTAGGAGAATGGTAAGAATTTTTCAAAAAAGTCTGATGGTAAGAAAAATAAGTTTCTAGTTTGTGATAAATGTGGCAAAAGGCATGCCGAGGAATGTCTTATGAATTCTGAAAAGTGCTACCGATGTGGTAAGATGGGACATAAGGATCGTGATTAAACTGAAAAGGATCAAGGTGAAGGTATGACCAAATTTGATTTACAGTTAGTGAAATGTTATAAGTGCAATGAGATGGGTCACTATGAAAACGAGTGTCCGACATAGATCTTGAGTGATGGGAAGCAGTTATACTACAAGAAGAAAGGGGTGGCGAAATCCTTTGTAACTACTTCAGCAGATGTCAGGCCATCAAATGAAGTTGTATCAGGTACTTTGTTTGTTTTTTCAGATTATTCCAGTGTGTTGTTTGATTCAGGGACTACACATTCTTTCATCTCGGAAATCTTTTCTATTAAAATGGAAATACCATCTCAATAAATGACTCCTGAACTTTTGGTAAAAACACCTGGGGGGAATGATGAGGCAAAAAGAATTTATGAAAATATTCCTATCCTTATCTGTGGAATGAACCTACCTGCAAACCTTGTTGTTCTACCTCTAGTAGAGTTTGATGTTATCCTGGGTATGGATTGGCTCTCTATTTACCATGCTAATATTGACTGTAGAGCTAAATAAGTTTCTTTTCAGAAAGACTTTCAGTTTGTGTACAAGAATGAACCCTTACTGTTGATAACTTATCAAGAGGCCGAGAAACTTGTAAAAGATGGAAATGAATGTTACCTTGCACACATCGTTGAAAATAAAGGAATTGTTCATATTAATTATGTTCCAGTGGTAAATGACTATCCTGATGTTTTTCCTGATTAGTTCCCTGGAATAATACCAGATCGGGAAGTTGAATTTACTATTGACTTAGTTTCTGATGCTAAGCCAATTTCAAAACCCCCTTATCGAATGGCTCAAATTGAACTTTTAGGGTTGAAGGAGCAATTGCAATATTTATTAGAAAATGGTTTCATTCGACCTAGCACATCACCATGGGGTGCTCTTGTCTTGTTTGTTAAAAAGAAAGATGGTTCAATGAGACTTTTCATTGATTATAGAGCCTTGAATAATATCACTGTTAAGAACAAATATCATTTTCCTCATATCGATGATTTGTCTGATCAGCTCCAGGGAGCTCAGTATTTTTCAAATATTGACTTGAGATCGGGGTACCATCAGCTGAAGGTATAGGAAGAAGATGTTCCGAAGACCGCGTTCCGTACAAGATATGGCCATTATGAATTTGTAGTAATGCCTTTTCGGCTAACTAATGCACCTGCTGTATTCATGGACTTAATTGATATAATTTTCCATGAGTTCTTGGATATGTTTGTGGTGGTTTTCATAGATGATATTTTGGTAATTTCTAAAAGTAATGAGGATCATAAAAGACATTTAAGGGTTAACTTGCAAACCTTTAAAGAAAAGTAACTGTATAGGAAATTCAGCAAGTATGAGTTTTGGTTGAAACAAATTTCTTTCCTTGGTCACATTGTTTATAAAGATGGGATAACTGTTGATCCTGAAAAAACAAAAGTTGTGGAAGACTGGACAAGACCCACAAATGTAACTGATATTCGTAGCTTCCTTGGTTTGGCAGGCTATTACAGAAGGTTTGTTAGAAATTTTTCACGGTTATCCAGTCCAATGACTAAGCTAAGTCGGAAGGGTGTTAAGTTTATCTAGACAAAAGAATGTGATGATTTTTTTTAGGAATTGAAATGAAGATTGGTGAATGCTCCAGTTTTGGCACTACCTTCCAAGAATGATGAGTTTGTTATATACAGTGATTATTCATTGAAAGGACTTGGTTGTGTCATAATGCCGAATGATCAGGTAATTTCTTATGCTTCACGACAGTTGAAAACTCATGAGGTAAATTATCCTACACATGATTTGGAATTAGCTGCTGTTGTTTTTGCTTTAAAAATTTGGAGGCATCATTTGTATGGAGTAATGTGTGAAATATATACTGCTCACAAAAGATTAAAGTATATATTCACATAGAAATAATTGAACATTAGACAAAGGAGATGGCTGGAATTAATCAAAGATTATGATTGTACAATTCATTACCATCCTGGAAAAGCAAATAAAGTGGCTGATTCTTTGAGTTGAAAAACTAATGCTTCGTTAGAAATGTTGCATTTGGAACGTGATCCTTTGGATAACGATTTGATGAACTTTGGCATAGAAGTTGTTGGTGCAGGAAGTTCTTCTGTTTTGTTTCAGGTATCAGTGAGATCATCTCTATTAGATAGAATCAAGCAAGCACAGAAGAAAGACAGTGAGATGCAGAAAAAGGTAAAGCTGGTTCAGAAAGGTAAGTTTCCTGAATTCAACATTGATAATGATTGTGTTTTGGGATTTGGGAAGAGATTGTGTGTTCCTTGTGATTCACAGTTGAAGAGAGAGTTGTTATGTGAAGCTCATAGTTCTCCATTTTCAGTTCATCCTGGCAGTACTAAGTTGTATAGAGATCTGCGGGAGTATTACTGGTGGGGTGGATGAAAATAGATATTTCTGATTTAACTGTGAAGTGTTTGACATGTCAATAGGTTAAAGTAGAGCGGAAGTTACTGAATGGGATGCTTCAGCCTTTACCAGTGCCAGAGTGGAAATAGAAGAATATATCCATGGACTTTGTTGTGGGATTACCGAAGACATCTCGAGATAATAATGCAATCTGGGTTATTGTTGATCGCTTGATTAATCTGCTCATTTCCTTGCTATACGAGATACTTTTTACCAAGATCAAATTTTCCATTTGTATCTTAAAGAGATAATCAGGTTACAAGGAGTTAATCTCTCCATTGTATATGATCGTGATCCCTGGTTGACTTCTATCTTTTGGAAAGGCCTTCAGAATTCGTTTGGTACTGAATTAAATTTTAGTACAACATTTCATCCTCAATCAGATGGGAAGTCGGAACGAACAATTCAGACCTTGGAGGATATGCTACGAGCCTGTTCGATGGATTATCAGGGAAGTTGGGACCAACATCTTTCTTTGGTTGAATTTTCATATAATAATAGTTTTCATTCTAGTATACATATGGCAACATTTCAGGCATTATATGGGAAGCAGTGTCAAACTCCAGCTTTTTGGGATGAAGTGGGTGAAAGGAAGTTGATGGGACAAGAATTGGTAGAAGAGATGGCAGAAAAAGTTCAGCTAATTCAGAATCACATGAGAACAGCTCAGAGTAGGCAGAAGAGTTATGCAGACAACAGGAGGAAGGATCTAACTTTTGAGGTAAGTGATCATGTTTTTCTCAATGTCTCACCATGGAAAAGTGTGATGAGATTTGGTAATAAAGGAAAGCTGAGTCCAAGGTTCATTGGACCATATGAAATTCTGGAGAGAGTTGGATCAGTTGCATACCGGGTGGCTTTACCTCCGAGTTTATCTCAGGTACACACTGTTTTTCATGTTTTGATGTTTAGAACGTATATGCCAGATCGATCTCATGTTTTGAGTCCAGAGGTAGTTCAGTTGGAGGAGAACCTATCTTATGAGGAAAAACCGGTCCAGATTCTTGACCATAAGGAGATAGTGTTACGGAATAAGGTGATTAATCAGGTAAAGGTTTTGTGGAAAAACCACATGATGGAAGAGGCAAAATGGGAATCTAAAAATGCAATGAGGGATAAGATCCCCCATTTATTCGATATGTAAATAAATTGCGGGGACGCAATTTTCAAAAGGGGGGAAGGATGTAACATCCCAAGTAAGTAATGAATAATAGATATTTTTTATCTATTTCTATTAATGATTAAGATAGTGTTTTAGAGGCGTAAAATGAAAATAAATCTGATCTTAACATGGAATACACTAATATTCTTAAAAGATTGTTTTACTGCCTTTTGATGGAAAACCCTTTTTAAATCTACCTTTCGGAAATTTTATAATCTATGTTTGTCAATATAAACTTTTTCTTTATGATTGGGACATTTAATTTTACATTGAATAAATTTTTGGTATTTTTCTAACAATGTTCATTTTTTTAATGAATAGTGAAAAAAACTGCATTTTACATCAAAACTGCTTTTTAATCTAATTTATTTATATGATTAGATTATCTTTTGAATTGGTTTTGAAGTGAAATTAGAATATATTTTTACCATTTAATCCAATTGTGGTCATTGGAATCAATTTCACTTTGAAATTGGAATTAAACTTCTGTCAATCATTTGATACTTATTGTTTCATAAAAACACGATATTTGTCATGACAGTGGGAATTAATTATTAAATAAATTAATGTAAATTATATGATTTTAATTTTGTAAAATAGACTTCATTTTTTAATTTGGAATATCAAATATATCTTAGGGTGAATTTTTGGTAATTTTCTGAAAAACTTCAATTTTTGATGAATAGTGAAACCACTAAGTGGTACTTATAAAAACTGATTTTTCCGTTTAAATGAAATTTTTCCATCATTGTGTTTTGAATTTCAAAAATCCGACATACATGGTTTTCATTAAGAAGTAAAATGTGGTTCAATGGGATTAAAATAATTTTTTGGTGAATAGTAACTTATTATGTTCTTAATCGCGATTAGAGGTAATTAGTGTAGTTTAAGGTGAAAATAATGCTTTAATAACATGAGATTAGCATGACACAAGTCCTAACCTCATTGGATGTGTCATGGCCGACCAAGAAAATACATGAGTCAACATGGGGACCCCATGGAGCCACTTTGGTTGGGAAATGACATAAATAATTTTTTATTTAATGTTAATGTAAAAAATGACACAAACATGAGATGTTTTACTAAAAAAAATTTACATGGGGTTATACAAGTAAGAAATGAATGTAGCGTTCATGCGTACGTACGGCTTACCATCTCCATGAATGGTGCATTTCATTTCTTACATCTAAATGATTATGTAATATTATAAATGCATGCATGTACTGGATATATATGACATATATGATATATACATCATGAATACCATTCTGGATATAATGGATACATGAACAACTTGTAATTATAAAGGGTTTATTTTTTACTCAAGTACCAATGATCGTTAAAATGATAGTTATTAACTTAAATAATTACATAGTGTTCATGACATGGTAATAAGTGATATAAAAGGAATAATTAACTTGAAAAAGGTTCTTAAGAAATTATAAATTAACTCATGTTTATTATTCAGGATATTAAAGAATGCTCGAGTCAAGTCGGACCCGAGGTATGGGACTTCGTCTCAATCTCCTTTCATTGAGGCATGTTTTGTTTTATACACAACCTTCTTTTATACGGTGTATAAACCCCTTTGACTTTTATGTTTATCCAAAAGGAATATTTTTTATATGCAGCGTTTTACTAAATGAAAAAAGGGAATGTTTTTGTCGTACGTATGCGGCGGCAATGACTTCTCCGCCGCCGTGACCGTTATATGAGTTTCGGATTCCTCTACAAGCCATACCTTCTTTTTAAAACAAAAATAAATAACATGTTTTAATTTTCTTTTATTTTGGAATTGAAAATGGTTTTCATAATGTTTTTATATCAATGTGTTGTATTGATATCTTGTGATTGAAAGGTGGAAATGTTATGTTTCCTTTATTCATTTTTTATGTGATACGATTATGTTGAGGTTCTTGGGAATTATTATGAAGACGGGTGGTTCCGTGATAAACAAAGGGTGGGTGAGCCCGATATAGCTCTCCAATGCATTGGGTAACGCGAAGGATTGAAAAGTTAAGGTTTTTTCTGAAGAGATTTAGGTAATATACTGTGATGGGTATTCCAAACATAACTAAGAGTGTTACGACCTACGTAAGGATGTTATGAATGCCTCAAGTTACCTTTATGTCTTATGATTTCTAGGATTTATTCATGATTTGATGAGGTATGTCAAAATTCTTATGTTTTATGGGTAATGTATGATCTCATTCTTATTTATATATGTACCCATGTTTCCTTTCCATATTTGTATATCCCTTACTGAGCTTTTTATGCTCATCCCATGTTTTTTTTGATATGTTTTTCACATGTTAAGGGAAAGGTACATGATATGATGATAGTGTCAAGGAAGTGTCAAGAAATAATCCATGTTTTATTTTAAATATCTTTCCATTGATGGGAAAGAAGAATACTATCTTTATGTAACCACTTTGTTTTTATGTGGAATTTAATGCATGTTTTATGATCTAATTCTCTAAAACTCTAAACCCAAAAAGATCCTCAATGTGTAATCCTGTAATAACTCAAGATTAAGTAAGGTTTAAGGCTGGGGAATTATAATATATGTGTTGTGGGTGATTATAAATGTTTATTTTATATATTGTGGTAAAATTTAAGGTGGTGGGTTTGAAACTTTTTGGATGGGTGATTCTATTTTTGCATAAATGAGAGTTTTGTGGAAATGATCATGAGGCCCATTTATATTTTTTTTTAAAAACAATGAATGTGTTTAATAGAATTCTTTCATGGGATAATTCTATTTCTATGATTATGATTAAATTTTTGGTATTTTATCTACATAGAATCCTTGTAATCCACTTAGGTGAATGTGTGGATGTAATAACTATGGAATCATCATGGGGTATTTACTTATTAAACCAATGTGTTGTAATGAAATGACATTGATCCTTGGAGTGATTCAGGATTATGCATGTTGTGTGGGATGTTTAATATAGTATATTTTTATATGATTGAATTCCTAGAAAGCATCATATGTATCACCCCTCTTCTATACATCCGGACACGGAGAAACTTGCAATTCTACCTAATCATCTAAAAATGATTGACGCACTAATTATGTTATGCACTATCTAGTGGATCATAGCATAATTATACATTGAGTTTTATTTCTATGATATTGGGCCCCTGGGTCTATACCATCTTGTGATGTCCTAAAATGTGTGAATTATTGATTTCATAATGAGAGGAATTCTTTTAGGGATGATTCAAGATGGATTAGTATGTTATTTATTATTCATGATCACCACATGTCTATTGGAACATAGTTACTTACACTGGCTGATTTTTATGTGTGATTCGGTGGTTGCTGTTGTCTACTTATTCTGGTTTCCATTCTAATGTGATTATTATTGGTATCTCATTTGTGTTGAACTTTTCATAAAATTAATGAGTTTTTTCAAAGGATTATGGAAAACAATGTCTCCTTGATATTTTTTAAAAACTATTATTCTTGTTTTAAAATGAAAGAATCGCTTTCCTCCATGAAATATAAATGCTTTCATATATGAAAATAAAAATGGAATTGGAATGTGATTTTTTAAATAAAATTTGTGTAAAGAATTATTATTATATTTATTATTTCAAAATTTAAGTTGATGTCTCTTTTATTCTAGAGGAAATACTTGGAGGAATAGATTGTCCTAGAATGCCTACTATGTTTTAGTACTGATGTATATAGTTATATATTATTTTTATCCATTAATGTAGGTATCAATATTGTCATAATCACTTTAGGTGTTGGTAGGTCTTGGTTATGGAGAGTGATGGTTAGTTTCACATAGAGTTATGTGGTCGTTAGGTGCATTTTGAGAGTTTCTTTGTTGTATTTTTTATTTTCAGTTTGGTTTTAAAAAGATGAAATATTTTAATAATTGTTATTTATTTAGGTTTTTCTATATATTCTGAATTTTTTTTATTGGGGTAAATCATTCCATTATCTATTTTATAAATCTTGAAAATAGTTTCTAGCACGTGTGGATTGGGATTACACTTTGGGAAATATCATAGATTAGCTTGGGTTACTAGTTCAGGGTCTACCAAGGATGGTATGTGATAGGGTATCATGATTAACAAGCTATCTGTGTGATTAAATTTGATGATATATATTTCATGGGGTTTTTAACATTGTGTTTTGTAACTCATATGGTATAAAATAATGTGTTCTTGTTCAATAATTTAGGTTTATTATATTATCCATGAATTAAATAAATTGAATTCGTCCTATTTAAAGATGATCACAGTAATAAATTGTGTTTCATTTAGAATATTATTTCATTTTGATAAATAAGAAAAATATATATTGAGTCAAAATAATATCTTAAAAATCATATATGAATGTAAAAGGATAATTTTTTGTATCAAGGTACTTTTCTAAAATTATTGGGGTTGTTTTACATTCATAGAATATAAGTAATTATATGAACTTTATATATTTCTATTTAATATGAATTATTTCATTATTTTGTTATGGTTTGTTAATTTTTAAATTTATCTACTCACTTGTAGAAATTAATATCAGAAAATGTTTTTTTTTCTTGAGTTGTAAAATTAAATAGAAATAGATTGTTTGATCCGTAAAATTGTGACATGTCCTTCTATCTATAACGAAATATTTATTAAATCCAGTATCGTTAGAAAAAATTATCTAATTTAATACATTAACATATAATCATAAAACAAAGTACCACATGTTTACTACTAAGGAATATTTTTAAATACATTTAACTAATTTCAATGACATATTTGGAAATACATTACATAGGATACTTTTGTGGTTATGACATTATCATCCACCATTCTTGGGTGAAAACTCTTTCTTCTTTCCAAATACATAATATTGTAACACAATATTTGGGTTCTCCATTATTTAAACCATATCAATTTAATTCCTATATCATTCCCAAATAATTATAATGGACATCATTGAGATGGAAATTAAATACTAATTATTTTTTTCTATGGTTTTCAATAAATTTTTATCACAAAGACTATAAATAATATTTTATATTATTAAAATGTCATTAATGGTCATATTAACCATAATCTATATAAAAACATTTAAACCATTGTTTATTAAATTTATCATAATTATTACTTGAATAAATTTTCTATTAAAACACAAACCTATTATAAATTTCTCCAAAATCTAATTAATATTGTGTAATTCCTAGTAGAAATTTTTATAAAAGGGGTTTTAATGACGTTGAACATTTATTCAACCTTAATTTCACAACCCATGATGGAACCCATGAATATTATGTTAATTAATAAACATCAAATTAAAATATTTGACACAACCATTAGATATTATGTGATTTTTATTCGAATATATCAGTGATAAAAAAATTAAATAATTTTATTCTGGAATCCAAATACACAATTACATTTTCTATTTTATTTTAAAATATACAAATCGTTAGCTTAGGAGTTAAAAATTATATTATTGTATTGAATCATATAATGAATATAATCTAAATCTATAATAAATAAAACTATAAATGGATCCCTTTGATGTTATATTTTTATCCAACATCATATTAATTTTCCCTTAGAAACTAGTTTATTTTTTCCCATATTTTTTCAGATGAAAAACATTTTCACGTGCCATTGTGACACATTATTCTTATGTATAACCTTATTCTTTAATTAAAATCATCTATTCAAATAGTTCATAATTTTTTTGTAATGAATGTGTAAAATAATTAAAACATACCCACACTATTGTAAAACTATAAGAAAATAATGCCCGACATTCGTACACTAGGTGACTAACAGATCTAAACCAATCTGCCCATTTTTGGTAATTACACACTTGTATAATATATTCCATAAACAATTCCACATTTAGTATTGAGATAGGGTTCTTTTCTTAGAAACCACATTATTTATACCTCACCCAAACATTGTGATTTTATTCTATAATTATCCTCAATGATTATCATATAGTTATATTTTCAAATCAATGTTTCCAAAAATATAGATCCCATGGTTTTTACTAAACAATCAAATAATCCTATTGTTAAAAACACTTTCCCTAGCATCCAATATCTAGTTTCTACATTAATATATTATAATATGATACAAGGAATCACAACTAAAAGGAACGAATAGTCTATTAGTATTAGTAAACATGATACATACTTGTTCCTAACATTAAATTTGAAAAAACCAATTACAACAAATTTTTCTTTTGAAAATATCAAAACTCAATCTAGAATGTTCATTCATATTATCTGTAATACAATTCATGGACTAATAGGTAGGAAAAAAATTAATTGTGATATAAAATGCATAGTATGGATTTAGTATAGTTGAATAAATAATGAATCAATTAGATTAATAAATATGATTATGTGGATAACTCTATAAACATTCCATGTAATAAATAAACAACAAATGATGTTCTTTCTTATATAATATTAATTAAACTGTAAATTAGATCATATTAAATAATTCACCAATAATAATTGAAAACACATGACATATAATAAATAACATGAGTATCAAAATAAGATAATAAATAATATAAATATAAATATAAATACTTCTACAATAATTCCCATAAAATATTTTCTGAATCATTTAATCCATCTAACTAAAATAACATAGATAAAATTTCAAGTACATTGATGTTAAGGAAAAACAATATAGAAATTTATATAAATTAAAATCATTCAATTTCTTTAAAAATAGTATATTTAAATGAATAGATATATATTATCATATAGAAAATATCTTGGATAATTATTATAACTTCATTCTGAATTATATAAATGATTAATTTTTATAATTAAAGTTTCATAGTATCATGAAACATTTACATCCAATATCTATATAAATTAAAGTCTACAACTTCAATGTACAATCCAATATGGCTTGAAAAACTGATTCTATAATAAATTACTGATTCTCCCTTAGGACTCTTATTGAGTCAAGGGGTTGCCTATAACCTAGCCCAACCCACGTATTCAATGTCCCAATAATTCCCCATATATAAAATTATCAATAACATACATGAAGAAATTTCATTATTCTCGAATATCAGTATTGATTAAATAACATGAACTTCTCAATATTTCTATATCTATTAAAATAAAATTCAGTGTAAAATGCTATATGTTGAAATTATATATGGGTTATTAAATATTCTCACCCACTATAAATGATATTTATAATTAGTGTGAATATTAATTCCAATGATCACCTAAATCTGAATATTTTAAGGGAATGTTAATGAAAACAACAACGAGTCAATGAAATTAATTTCAATACAACCATTAATTAAAATAATAATAAATCATCCATAAGAATAATAATTATGATAAAAAAAAGATATACATAGTGGTGTATATAGAAAATAATGTTGTTTTTCATTGTAAAATAATAAAAATTAATTCATCTTAAAAAAATCTAAAAAAGAATTTACTTTTAGTAGAGAAAATACTTTTTTAATAAATGAAACATTTTTAAAATAATTTTCATTTTAAATATATATTAAAAATATTGATTAATATTAGGAAAAAAATTCTTAAAAAATACTTTTATGGTTGAATGGAATCTTTCAAGAAATGGAAACGTAAAATTTTGTACTTTCCATATATGATAAAATGAAAAATACTTTTACATCATAGAAAGGATACAAATGTGACATGGTTCGATAAAGACATGAATATTCCATTAAATTTTATTAAAAATAGAAAATGAGTAAAAATAACGTTAAAAAAATTAACGGATATAATAATTTTTTAAAAAATATTTATAAAATATGATTTTGGAAAAAAAATCCCAACCGAATAGGGATATAAACTCATAAAATATAAAAAATTATGAATTTTTTTCATAAATAGTGAACATGGGACAATTTCATTCATATATAAAGAATAAAAAAAATAAAAATAAATGGTTTTATTTGAAAATGGTAAAAAAAATTCATTAAAATTCATTTTAAGAATATATAATCTTGATTAGAATAAGATTGTGAAAAAAAAACTTATAATGTTCATAACATTGAGGATGCAATTATATTTTGAAATTAATATTAATAGAAAATTAAATCCTTAAAAAATTTGGAATATACCACATGATAATGATAATTTATTTAACACATATTCAGAGTGAATCAATAATGAAGATGATGTAATATAACCCAATAAGAAATTGAGATTTCATAATATTTTCAAATATGTAATTCCTATATCAAATCCCCATGGGTGGAATACATAAAATTTTAACTAAAAATAACACATTGTTCGAATTATTCATTATATGACATATCCAATGGGACGTATATACACAATATAAATGAAATTTGTGTGTAACATTCAATTGTACCTTAATAAAATGATATTCATACAGAATCCACTACCTCATACTTCATTTTGGTTGAACATGATTTAACCTCATGTTTAGTGGTTATAAAAATGTTAACCAGTTATAAAGGAATTATATTTTTTTTAATAATATCAAATATGATACTTTTATCACATATTATTACTCTTTCATTAATAAGTGTTTTGTACATTCATTATTTATCGTGTATATAGATTATTCTATCATTCATGTTTTATCATGAATGATTCTCACCATGAACATATTATATTTTACCATAATCACAAGAATAATAATAATGGCATAATTTACATAACTACACAAAAATAATAATTTTAAAACAAATAATTTAATTTTTCAATAACAATAAGGAATATTAATATCATAGATAAGGTAGGTTGTACGTATGCATGAATAATATTTCCATTTTCTCAAGATCATTGTTGAATGAATGTAAGTGGTGTATTATAATTATATTATTATATTAATATAATATATCCATTGTTATTACTATTCATACAATTGTATATATATTTCATTTGTTTTAGTGATTAAGAGAGTATCATATCATTTCTCAAAGGCAATAGTCGACACGTACACGAATGTCGTTATCTTCAATTAAGAAATAAAAAGGTAAGAATGATATAAATATATATAATAACATTTTGTAACGATAATAATTATATGAATTGCAACATTTAATCATATATATCACCCGTATAATTTTTCTTTATAAATTTTGATATCCATGAAAACCATTACAAAACGATGAATTAGATCACCTCCAGATGAGGTAGCCTACCGAATACATGAGCATGGATATCACATCTTCAATAAAATAGACAGTATTAATATATATGTGTGTGTGTTTGATATTATTAATTTTGAGGTATAATTATGTAATAGATACCATATAATTACTTATTATCAAGAATCATACCCAATAATGATATGTGGTGTTGATGAAATGAATGACATCAATTCATGAGGCAGTGGTCTGCTATACACATGAATGATGATTTAGTAACCCATTTTATTGAAGTGGGGATTTTTTTAGCTCATTATCATAATAAAAATACATTATATTATAATTAATAAAATTGGTATATAATATCATCATTTAATAATAATAATTGAAGGAGGTAGAGGATGAAATAAAAAAAACTATATTTGAATAACATTAACCCTTCTTCTGATATCCCCCTTTGGTTTTTAAAAAATAATTCATATGAAGAATAATGACCAAAATACAAAATAAATGGTTATCAAATGGGATATTAGAATTGATTTATATTTCTATTAGTATAATAAATAGTATGATGTGATGAAGGTGAGAGGATATGTGGTGGGGTCACGAACCGTCCCCTGTAGCCTGTGCCGTGACTACCCCAAACCCGCCTTCAATAGGCCAGGGGCTGATGACAAGCACAAAAGGTGTAATTCCCTAATAATGGGATGGAATTTCTCTTATAACCTATAAAAATACACAAAAAAGCACAAGCTGAAAAAAAAAAACTAAGTAAAACATTATTAAAAATGTGTGCTGATTGAAAAAGGGGCCGGAAATACAAGATCAAAATTAAATTACAAGATTATGAATGTACAACTAAAGAAAAGAAAAAATGTTTCTGGATCATCATCTGAGGTTCCTACCTGAAGGGGAGGTATAGATCGTCTCCTAAGAACTCCATGTCCATCTATCCGCTCCATGTATCGTCACGTAGTAAGGTCCACCTTGGAACTATCAAGTCCTGGTACCATCAGCCTCGGTCAACACTGTCTTTCTTCTGCATCCCACACAAAGAGGTACGAGCATAGCCCATGCAGGGGTGAGTATAACGATATAAAATAGAAATGTTTATTTAAATACAACATGGATAAACCAAAAGGTATGAAATCAATAGAAAACCCCACATAAGTATATGACCATACATATACCTATGATATCATGTAATCCATCTCAATCATGATAAAAAAACAAAAGTTACTGACTCAGCTCAACCAGGATTTTTATTCACATTATTGAAACCAAGGATGGTGGAAAAATCCTCCTCTATCATGTACAGTGGGCATGCCGCGACACCGAAGCACTTCCCACTTACCATGTACTATAAAGGTACTTATCTTGTAGAGTACCGTGGGTCTGCTGCATCACCAAGGTACTCCCCATCATGGGTCTGCCGCCACAACTAGGCGCTCCCACTAATAGCCTATAGTGGTACTCCTTTTGTCGAGTACCACTGGTCTCTCCCCACAACCATGTTCTCCTCTTCTATGGGTCTTCCACCACAACCAGGCGCTCCCTACTAGGCTAGTCGAGTCACTCCGAGTGAATTGGTCAGTAGTCTTTAAGTATTAGTTAGCTACTAGGTCTCTACACTCTATCAGCTCGCCTCTGGAAGTATCCACTCCACGGGCAACTGGTCGATACTCCAAAATTCATGAATGCCAACAAAGAAGTATCTCTAAGGTCTCCCACGTCATAGAGGTCTCTACACAACAAACGACATGTCATTCAGACGCCCAGTCTGTGAGTTATTAGGCTTTTAGTCCTGGGGGCCCGGTTGGATTCGTGCACGATCCAACCTGACTATATCTCAACTATACCCCAATGTCTATTGGGGTATAATCAAATGAACCATCATGCTCCAAGATTACCAGAACCACTGACAGTTCTTCAAACGGATGTCTGGTGCCAAAGATATGGTCAAAAACATGTAAATGGTCGTAGTGGGCCCAAGTCCGGTCCGACCTTATCAGACCGACACAGTTCTGGTCGATCCGGATTCATCCATTCGGTCTGGCTGGGTTTTTTAGGCGAGCGAGTCTGTTAGGCTTGGCTTGGCCGGTTGTGCCCCGCCCAGTGGTCCGTGAGAGTGTGAACCAGTCGAGAGGGAGTAGACCGGTCACGGGTTGAGGCGAGGGCAATTTTTCATGGAGGGCATCGCATAGGCAAGGACCGGTTTGGAAATAGTACCGCGAGGGGTGCAGGAGGCCAAAATGGTCAAGAAATTGTGAGGGGTGCGAGAGACCAGCTCGGCCTGGGCGTCGCGAGGGCGCGGGTGGCTGGGGGGGGCGCGAGTAGCCCAGAGACACCGCGGGCGGCTGGGAGGCGAGGGCGGCCCGGAAGGCACGGGCGGCCGGGAGGGACCAGTGGGTGGGAGGGCACAGGCTGTTGGGAGGACACGGGTGGTCGGGAGGGCACATGAGGTTGTATAGGGACCCAACTTTAAACATTACATAATCTTGAGTTATTACAGTATTACACATTGAGGATCTTTCCAGGATTAGAGTTTTAGAGAATTAGATCATAAATCTTGCAGTACATTCCACATTTAAACAAAGTGGTTACGTAAAATAATATTCATTTTTTCCCATCAACAGAAACATATTTAAAACAAAACATTGATTCTTTCATGACACTTCCTTTACCCTATCATCACATCATGTACCTTTCACTTGACCTGTGACAAAAATTTCAAAAAATGGGATGAGAATAAAAAGCTCAGAAAGGGATATAAAAGTACGAAATGGAAACATTAGTCCATGTATAAAATAATGAATTACTCATAAAACATAATGATTTTAACATACCTCATCAAATCATGAATAAATCATAGATATCATAAGACATAAAGGTAACTTGAGGAATTCATAACATTCTTACATAGGGAGTAACCCTCATGGTTATGTTTGGAATACCCATCATAGTATATTCCCTAAATATCTTTGGAGAATCCTTAATGTTTATCCACTTCTCATTACCCAATGCATTGGAGAGCTATATCGGGCTTACCCACCCTTAATTTATCACGGAACCACCCGTCTTCATATACAATGCCCATGAACCATAACAAAATCGTATCACAAAAAACATACATAATGGAAACAAAACATTTTAACATTTCAATCACAAGATATCAATACAACACATCAATATAATAAAAAAACTATGAAAACCTTTTTCAATACCAAAATAAATTAAAAGTAAAACATGGTGTTTATTTGGAATTTTTTTAAAAAAGTTATGGCTTCTAGAGGAAGCTGAATCTCAAATAATGGTCACGACGGTGGAGAAGTCGTTGTCGTCGTATACATACAAAAAAACATCCCCTTTTGTCGTTTAGTAAATGATTCATATAAAAAAAGATTCATTTTGAGTAAATGTAATAGTAAAAGGGTTTTATACACCATATAAAAGAAAGTTGTGTATAAAACAAAATAATCCTCAATGAAAGGAGATTGAGACGAAGTCTCATACCTTGAGTCATACTTGACTCGATCGTTCTTTAACATCCTGAATAATAAACCTGAGGTAATTTCCACTTGATACAGAACCTTTTTCAAGTTCATTATTCCTTTTATATCAATTATTACCATGTTATGAACACTATGTAATTATTTATGTTAATAATGGTCATTTTGTCGATCATTGGTACTTGAGTCAAAAATATACTCTTTATAGTTACAAGTTGTTCATGTGGTCAAATATCCATTATATACAGAATTATATTCATGATGTAGATATCATATATATCATTTACATGCAGTATATAAGTTCATTTATAATATTACATAACATTTAGAGGTAAGAAATTAAAAACATCGTTCATGGAGACGGTAAGTCGTATGTACGCATGAACGCTACTTTCATTTCTATTTCCTTTTTTAATGGAATTGAATCATAATTACAAAAAGGTATATTATAATTCCAGTATAATAACATATATAATATCATTAACTCCATATTTTATATGTTCCACATATGCCATTAACGAATCAAATCACATTGAGGGGGTGGTAGTCCGCACTTCCAAAAATGAAGATATTGCGTTTACCCATAATGGAAACCATAAAGGTATGCCATTAATGAAAAATACAGAAGCTTAAGTAAAATATAAACTAATAATATTTCATATATAATTTTTGTGACATATTAATGGTCATCTTTTATGGTGTTAAATGAATATTGAACAATCATCATTTCGTGAGGCATAAATTCGTCATCCACAGAAACAGTATGTTCTTTAACCATTAGATGTCTCTGTATGTAAGTGTTGCTCGAATAATTCTTATAAAACATCTAATTATATTGAAAATACTGGTGTTGTTAAAAAAGAAATGAATAAAAATAGTTTATGGGGTTGGAGACACAAAATAAAACTAAAGAACATTAGAGAAGTCTTTACCATTAAATCGGGTAACTCCTCTTAGTTCGAACCAAAAGGGTTTCTTGAAGAGATTTCTGACTAAGGTAAGGCTTATAGGATGAATAGAGGGATTTTGAGAGATAAAATGAGTAGATCTTGGCTGATCCAATGACTTGAGATGTGTGGGTAAGGAGGTTGAGGTTGACGCCTTTTATAAGAGAAGAGGAGGGGCACACTTGGAAATGTATAAAATGTTACTTTATTTTCGAAAGAGTTTCAGATTTTGAAGGTCCCACATTGATTTGTTCGGAGTATAAGGTGATAAGGATTATATATATACTCATCCAATATGTCTTTGACAAGTGTAAATATTAGATTTTACATTATATTTTCATTTTATTTAAATCGGTCATTAATAAGGTAATCGTTGCATCATCATGATGTCAGAAATAATTTAATTTATTTAATATATAAAAATTATAAAAAATTATGTGATGTAGGAAATCTTCTTATCTTTCAATGAATATTTATAGTCCAAAATAAAATTTATGTAGACAAAATTAAATTTTTTTACTCAGATGATACATTCTTGGTTATATTTAACTATCTTTAAAAATAAAAAGATAAAAAGTCATTATCACACAAAAGTCATTCCATGGGGTCCCCAAGTTTGGAAAAAGTCATACCATGGTCGGCCATGACACAAACAGTAGCATTAGGACACATGTTGGGGTCATTTTTAATTATTATGATATTATTTTATTATCCTTAACTACCCGATTACTAAATAATCAAGATAATTAAAGATAATTATTATCGTTACTATTCATAATGTCCAAAAAAAGAGTCTTGATTACATAATTTGGACCTTTGGATACCAAATATGTAATCCATTTTACCAATTTTCAAACACATAAATTTCAATAATTAATTTAAAAATAATTAACGTTGTCAAAACAAATAGCGGGTTTTTTTGAAACAAAATCTATGAAATGTTTGGCACATGTTTATTCCCATTTCCAAAGTGAAATTAATCTCAATGACCACCATTGGATTACATGGTAAAATTAAATTCTATTTACACTATAAAACCAATTAAAAATATAATATAACCATATAATTAAATTAGATGAAAATGCATTTTTGGTGTCAAATGCAGTATTTGTTCACTATTCATTAAAAAATAAACATTGTCAAAAAAAAACCAAAAAACTATAAAATGTAAAATTCAATGTCCCAATAATAAATAATATTTTTATTTTGACAAATAGAGCTTATAAAATTGTCAAAAGTTTGATTTCAAAATGGTTTTCCATCCAAAGGTAGTAAAATAATCTTTTAAAAATATTAGTGTATTTCATGCTTAAGAATGGATTTATTCTCATTTTAAGCCTATAAAACACTCTCTAATTCATAAATAGACATAGATAAAAATATCAATTATTCATTATTTACTTGTTATATTACATACTTTCCCCCTTTATAAAATTACATCCCCGTAATTTATTTACATAACGAAAAAGTGGGGGTATTTATCTTTCATTGCATTTTCAGATTCCCTTTTTGCCTCTTCACTCATGTGGTTTTTCCACAAAACCTTTACTTGATTAATAACCTTATTCTACAACAAATGCTCCCTATTGTCAAGAATCTGTACTGATTGTTTCTCATAAGATAGATTCTCTTCCAGCTGAACAACCTATGGACTCAAAACATGAGATTGATCTGGCATTCACTACCTTAACATTTAAACATGAATAACATTGTGTACCTGAGATAAAATCAGAGGTAAAGCCAATTAGTATGCAACTGATACAACTCTATCTAAAATTTCATATGGTCCAATGAACCTTGGACTCATCTTTCCTTTCAAACCAAATCGCATCACACTGTTCCATGGTGAAACTTTGAGAAAAACATGATCACCTACCTAAAAAGAGAGATCCTCCCTCCTATTTTCCTCATAACACTTCTACCTGATCTAAGATGTTCTCATCTGTTTCTATATCATCTGAACTTTTTTTCTAACTCTTCTACCAATTCTTGTCCCATCAACTTCAATTCACATACTTCATCCCAAAAGGATAGAGTTCGACACCACTTCCCATATAATGACTTAAATGGTGCCATCTGTATACTGGAATGAAAACTATTATTATAAGAAAACTCAACAAAAGAAAGATGTTTGTCCTAACATCCCTGATAATCCATAGAACAAGTAGGTATCATATTCTCCAAAGATTGAATCGTTCGTTCTGAATGCCCATATTATTGAGGATGAAAAGACATACTAAAATTTAATTCAGTACCCAATGATACTTGAAGGCCTTTCCAAAAGTTAAAAGTGAACCTGGGATCACGGTCAGATACAATGGGGAGTGGAACTCCATGTAACCTAACTATCTCTTTAATATACAAACGGGAAAGTTGATCTAGGGAAAAAGTTTCTCGTATAGCAAGGAAATGAGTGGATTTAGTCAAGCGATCAAAAATAACCTAGATTGCAATATTACCTCGAGGTGTCTTCGGCAATCCCACAATGAAGATCATGGATATATTCTACCATTTCCACTCTAGTACAGGTAAAGTCTAAAGAATCTCTTTCGGTAACTGCTGCACTGATTTAACATGTTGACAAGTCAAACACTTCACAGTAAAATCAGCAATATCCCTTTTCATTCCGTCCCGCCAGTAATACTCCCTAAGATCCCTATACATCATAGTACTACCTGGATAAACTGAAAATGGAGAAGTATGAGCTTCACATAACAACTCTCTCTTCAACTGTGAATCGCAAGTCACACACAATCAATTTCCAAATCTCAAAACACAATCATTATAAATGTTGAATTCAGTCAACTTACCCTTTTGAACCTACTCTACACTTTTCTACAACTCACTGTCTTGCTTCTATGATTTCTTAAATCTGTTTTATAGAGAATCTTTCATTGATACATGAAACAAAACAGAAGAACATCCTGCACCAACAACTTCTTTGCCAAATTTCATCAAATCCTTAACCAAATGACCACGTTCCAAACGCAACATTGTTAATGAAGAATTACTTTTTCGACTCAAACAATCAGCCACATTATTTGATTTTACCAGTTGGTAATCAATTGTACCATCATAATATTTGATTAATTCTAGCCCTACCCTATGTCTCATGATCAATTCTTTTTGAGTGAATATATACTATAAAATTTTGTGATCGGTATATATTTCAGACATTAGACCATACAAATGATGCCTTCAAATTTTAAAGCGAAAACAAAAACAACCAATTCCAAATCATGTGTAGGGTAATTTACCTCATGAGTTTTCAACAGTCGTGAAGAATAAGAAATTACCTGATCATTCTGCAATAGGACGCAACCAAGTCCATTTAATGAAGCATCACTGTAGAAAACAAACTCACCATTCCAGGATGGTAGTCCCAAAACTGGATCATTCACCAATCTTTTTTTAGTTCCAAAAAACAATCATCACATTCTTTTGTCCAAATAAACATAACACCCTTCTGAGTTAGCTTAGTGATTGGACTAGATAACTGTGAAAAATTTCTAACAAATCTTCGGTAATGGCATAAGAAACTATGAAAACTACGAATCTCGGTTACATTTGTGGGTTATGGCCATTCTTCCAAAACCTTTGTTTTTACAGGATCCACAATTATTCCATCTTTAGAAACTATATGACCATGTAACGAAATTTGTTGCAACCAAAACTCACACTTGCTGAATTTCCCATACAATTTCTTTTCTTTTATGATTTGCAAAATAACCCTTTAATGTCTTTCATGCTCCTCTTTACTTTATTAAAACACTAAAATATCCTCATTGAAAACAACCACAAACCTATCCAAGAACTCATGGAAAATTCTAATCATAAGGTCCATGAATACAGCAGGTGTATTGGTTAGCCCAAAAGGCATCACTACAAATTCATAATGGCTATATCTTGTAAGAAACATGGTCTTCGGAACATCTGCTTCCATTACATTCAACTGATGTTACCCTAATCTCAGGTCAATCTTCGAAAAATACTAAGCACCCTGGATCTGATCAAACAAATCATCGATATGAGGCAAAGGATATTTGTTCATAACAGTGATTTTCTTCAAGGATCTGTAATCAATGCAATGTCTCATTGAACCATCTTTCTTTTTATCAAATTAAACCGGAGCACCCCATGGTGATTTTCTAGGTCGAATGAAACCATTCTCTAATAAATCCTATAGTTACTCCTTCAACTCTAAAAGTTCAATTTGATCAATTCGATAAGGGGGTTTTGAAACTTTCTTAGCATCAGGATCTATGTCAATGGTAAATTCAACTTCCCGATCTGGTATTATTCCAGACAACTCGTCAGGAAAAACATCAAGATACTCAATTAACACTGGCACATCATTAATCTGAATTGTTCCCTTGTTTTCAACGATATGTGAAAGGTGACATTCATTACCATCATATACAAGTGTCTAGGCCTCTTGATTTGTTATCAACAGTAAGGGTTCATTCTTGTACACAAACTGAAAGTCTTTCTATGAAATTTATTTAGCTCTACAGTCAATCATAGCAACGTATATAGAGTGCCAATCCATACCCAGGATATCATCAAACTCTACTAGAGGTAAAACAATAAGGTTTGAAAGTAAGTTCTTTCCACAGATAAGGATAATAATATTGTAATAAATTCTTTTTGCCTCAACATTTCCCCTAGGTGTTTTTACCATATGTTTATGAGTCATTTCTTGAGTTGGTATTCCGATTTTACTAGAAATTATTTCAGAGATGAAAGAATGTGTAGACCCCAAATCAAACAACACACTAGTATAATCTGAAAAAACAAACAAGGTACCTGATACAACTTCATTTGATGTCCCGAAATCTACTGAAGTAGTTGCAAAGGATTTCACAACACATTTCTTCCTGTATTCTAACTACATCCCATCACTCAAGAACTTTGTCAAACACTATTTTGCATAGTGACCCATCTCATCAAACTTAAAACATTTCACTAACTGTAAATCAAATTTGGTCTTACCATCACCCTGATATTTTTTAGTGCAATCACGAGCCTTATGTCCCATCTTACCACATAAGTAGCACTTTCCAAAATTCATAAGACATTCCCCAGCATGCCTTTTACCACATTAATCACAAACTGGAAACTTAGTTTTCTTACCGTCAGACCTTTTTGAAGAATTCTTTTCTTTCTTCTGCCACATCAGTCTCTTCTTCTGCAGGTTTTTATAGAACACTTGATCATTGAAAAACTCCATTTCCACCTTCTCAGCACATAAAACACTCTTTTCATGACTCTTGAACTCATGAGATGCTAAATCCCATCAATATTTTGGCTTTAATCTTGAGTAAAAACGATTGATTTTACTATCAAGGTCTCAGATAAAATATGGAGTATACCTTGCCAATCTAGTGATCCTTTCGTTATAGGTAGCCACTGAGTCTTACTCTTGTCTCAAATCTTGGAATTTTATTTCCATACTAAGTAGAATAGCCTTAGGAAAATACTTCTCAAGAAACATACCCTTGAATTCATCCCAGTCGAGAGCATCAATCTCATCAGCGTCCCTGATATATTTAACCATCTACCACCACTGATCTGCTTCACCCTCCAAACGGTAAATAGCAAGACTAACATTTTGATTTTCTGAACAACCCATGACATCAAAAATCTTCTCTAGTGATTTAATCCACCCTTCATCTAGCACAAGGTCAGATGATCATCTAAATGATGGGGGATGTGGCCTCATGAAATGTTCCACCACTGACATGTTCCTATGTGGTTGATCTGGAAGATCTCGTGCATTGATACCGCCACTATTTATCGCTTGAGTCAACTATGCCATTACTTCGACAAACTATTCAGTTCCAATTCTGACCATCTCAGGATGCTGATTCGGAAGGTTATTTCCTTCTGTATTCGTTAATAGCACTGCTTCCCTATTTCCTCTGCGGAAAACCATTCTGAACAAAAATTCCTTAGATGAAGCAACATGGTAATCTTTAAATGATATATCATTTCAATTTGACCATATAAAAAACTATTTTTGGATAATAATTTAATTGAATTCTAACTCTTAATGTTATCTAAACTGACCTCTAATACCAACTCTAAGGCCCCATCCTTAATCATTACTTAATCTTGAGTTATTACAAGATTACACATTGAGGATATTATCAGGTTTAGAGTTTTAGAGAAATAGATAATAAATCTTGCATTACATTACACATTTAAACAAATAGGTTACATAAAAGATAGTAATAATTTTTTCCCATCAACGGAAACATATTTAAAACAAAACATTGATTATTTCATGACACTTCCTTGACCCAATCATCACATCATGTACCATTCCCTTGACCTGTGAAAAACATTTCAAAACATGGGATGAGCATCAAAAGCCCATTAAGGGATATAAAAGTACGAAATGAAAACATTAGTCCATGTATGAAATCATAATTTACTCATAGAACATAATAATTTTAACATTCCTCATCATATCGTGAATATATAATAGAAATCATAAGAAATAAAGGTAACTTGAGGCATTCATAACATTCTTACGTAGGGAGAAACCCTCTTGGTTATGTTAGTAATACCCATCACAGTATATTCCCTAAATCTCATCAGAGAAACCTTAATGTTTAACCTATAGTGTTACCCAATGCATTGTAGAGCTATATCATTCTCACATTCCCTTAGTTTATCACGAAACCACCCTTCTTCATTTAAAATGCCCATGATCCATAACATAATCGTTTCATAAAAAACATCCATAAAGGAAACATAACATTTCCACATTTCAATCACAAGATATCAATACAACACATCAATATAATAAAAATATTATGAAAACCATTTTCAATACCAAAATAAATGAGAAATAAATCATAGTATTTACATTTTATTTTTTAAAAAAAGATATTTCTTCTAGGGGAAGCTGAAACTCAAATAATGGTCACTGCGGAGGAGAAGTAGTTGTCGCCGCATACGTACGAAAAAAAACATTTCCTTTTGTTGTTTAGTAAACTCTTCGTATAAAAAAAGATTCCTTTTGAGTAAATGTAAAATTCAAAGGTTTTTATAAATAATATAAAATAAATTTGTGTATAAAACAAAATATTCCTCAATGAAAGGAGATTGAGATGAAGTCCCATAGCTCTGGTCTGACTTGACTCGATCGTTCATTAACGTCCTAAATAATAAACTTGAGATAATTTCAACTTTCTTAAGAACCTTTATCAAGTTCATTATTCCTTTTATATCACTTATTACCATGTTATTAACACTATGTAATTATTTATTTAAATAATGGTCGTTTTGTCGATCATTGGTACTTGAGTCAAAAATAAACTATTTATAATTACAAGTTGTTCATGTGGTAAGATATCCATTATATCCAGAATTATATTAATGATGTAGATATAATATATGTTATATATATACATTATATACTTGAATTTATAATATTATATAACATTTAGAGGTAAGAAATGAAATGCACCGTTCATGGAGACGATAAGCCGTACGTAAGCATGAACGATACTTTCATTTCTATTTCCTATTTAGTGGAATTGAATCATAATGATATAAAGGTACATTATAATTCCAGTATTATTTCATATATAATAGAATTTACTTCATCCTTTATACATTCCACATATGGCATAAACGAATCAAATCACTTTGAGGGGGTGGTAGTCCGCATTTCAAAAAATGATGATATCATGTTTATCCATAATGGAAACCATAATTGTATGCAAAAAATGAAAAATAAAGAAGCTCAAGTAAAACAAAAACATATTATATATTATATATAAATATAGTGACATCTTAATGGCCACCATTGATGGTGTTAAATGAATATTGAACAATCATCGTTTCGTGAGGAAGAAATTCACCATCCACAGAAACAGTTTGTTCTTTTACCATTAGATGTAGGTGTGTGTAAATGTAGCTTGAATAATTCATATAAAAGTGTCCTAGTATATTGAAAATACTGGTTTTTTCACAGAAGAAATGAATAAAAATATTTTAGGGGATTGGAGAACAAAAATAAAACAAAATAACATTAGAGAAGTCTTTACCTTTAAATCGGGTAACTACTCTTGGTTAGAACCAAAAGGGGTTCTTGAAGAGCATTATGCCTAAGGTAAAGCTACTAGGATAAAGAGAGGGATGTGGAGAGATTAAATTAGTAGATACTGGTCGAGCCAATGGCTTGAGAAGTGTGTGTAAGGATGTAGAGGTGGGGGCCTTTTATAAGAGGAGAGGAGGGGCACTCTTGGAAAGGTATAAAATTTTACATTATTTTCAAAAGATATTTGGATTTTAAAGGTCCCAAATTGATGTGTTTCGAGTATAAGGTGATAAGGATTCGAAATAAACTCATCCAATAGGTCTTTGAAAATTTTATGTCTTAGATTTTACATTATCTTTTCATTTTATTTAAATCGTTCATTAATGAGGTAATCGCTCCATCATCCTGATGTCATAAATAATATAATTTATTTAATATCTAAAAATTATAAAAAAATACTATGATTTATGAAATCATATTATCTTTCAATTACTATTTATTGTCAAAAAGATCATTTATGTAGATAAAATTAAAAATGTATTACATAGATGATACATTCTTTGTTATATTTAACATTCTTTAAAAATAAAAAGATAAAAATTCATTATCACATGAATGTGATTCCATGGGGTCCGCACGGTTGGAACAAGGAATATAATGGTCGGCCATGACACAAACAGTATCATTAGGACACATCTTGGGGTCATTTATTATTATTATGATATTATTTTATTATCCTTAACTACCCGATTTCTAATTAATCAAGATAATTAAAGATAATTACCGTCGTTACTATTCATAAGGTCCAATAACAAAAGAGTCCTTATTACATTATTTGGAAGTAATGATTCCAAATATTTATTCCATTTTACAAAATTCCAAACAATGAAATTTCAATAAGTATTTTAAAAATATTTCATGTTGTCAAAACAAATAGCGGATTTTTTTGAAACAATATCTATGAAAAGTTTGGCACTTGTTTATTTCCAATTCCAAAGTGAAATTTATACCAATAACCACCATTCAATTACATGGTAAAAATATGTTATATTTAAACATTAAAACAAATTAAATAGATAATATAACTATATAATTAAATTAATTGAAAATGCAATTTTCATGTAAAATGCAGTATTTTTTCACTATTCATTATTTAATGAACATTGTCAGAAAAATACCAAAAAATTATCCAATGTAAAATTCAATGTCCCAATCATAATGAATATGTTTATTTTTTCAAATAGATCTTATAAAATTGTCAAAAATTTTATTTGAATTTGGTTTTCCATCCAATGGCAACAAAATAATATTTTAAAAATATTAGTGTATTCCATGGTTAAGATTGGATTTATTCTCATTTTAATCCTCTAAAACACTATCTAATTCATAAATATACATAGAAAAAAAATCTATTATTCATTACTTACATAGGATGTTACAGGAAGGGAGGGCGTTGGTGGCCCGGAGGCACCGCGAGCTACCGGGAGGCAGGTGCGGTTGGGAGGTGCCAGGGGCGGCTGGGAGGTGGAGGCGGTCGGGAGGGTGCGGGCGGTCAGGATGGAACGGGAGGCCGGTGGGCTCCGCAGTGCACCATGAGGCGCCACATTCGTTCGGGAGGCACATGTGTCTAGGAGGTGTCGCGGGTGTCCAGGATGCGCCACGGGCGGCTGGGAGGGTGCCACAGTTCGGCCCTGGGCAGTGGAGCATGTTCAGCTGATGGACTGGGTGGTCGGGTCCTATTCGCCCTGTTCGGTCAGGTGGAGGTAAAGGTCATGAAGGAAAGGCTATAGTGCCGCGAAGCTGAGTCCGGTTCGGCTAGGGAATGACTCACTAGCATGCAGATCAATTTTGAGTTGACGATAGGCACCCTCCCGACCACCTTGACCGCACGCGCCCCCCCAACCACCTGCGCCATCCTGACCGCCTATGCCTGCGTTGGTTTTAACCCCCCCCCCCCCTTTGTGTTTAGGTTGGTAGCATTAAGATCAATTCTTTCTTGAATTTAAAAGAATTAACAACAAAAGAACATTAACGAAAAATCAATCCAACACACCACACCATTTTGAAAAAACAATTCCCATCCCACAAGGAAAAACATCCACAAAAATTCTTTGCTTTAGAAGGGAAGAATCATAATAAAAAATATTCCCTACCATTGTTCGTTTCTTGATGATGGAGTCATGGGGAAGAAGATAGAGTTTTCATTGTTCGTCGTGTCTTCCACACACTTCCAATCCCGAGATCGTGTGTCGGTTCGTTTAAAACATAGAGGATGGAGGTTCGGTGGTCAAAGACATCCCATGTCAGTTACTTCTGCAATGTGATTTTGAGGAAGATGTTGAAGATGATCGTTGCCAGCATTTTTCGTTGGAAGAACGCATTCTTGGTTCTTCGTTGTTCAATGGTGAGATATTTTCTCTCAAAATCTCTTTTCTCCTTTTCCAAAAAATTTAATGGTTTCCAAGAATATTATATTTATAAAATCTATATAGTCATTCACATTAGAATTCAAATTGGGTGAATTAATTAAGTAGGATCCAATTAATTAATTCATGATGTTGGCATAATTAAAAGAGAGGAAGGGTTGAGACCATTAAATGAGGGTGGTATAGAGACTCTCCCTCATTAATGAGGGTAGTTGAGATATTTTCCTCTCCAACAATTATTAGGTGGGTTTAGTCTCTGTTGGTCCCCACATCGTAACCTCTCAAGGGAGGTTAGGATTTGGTGGGCCCCACCACCTTAACCTCTAATGAGAGGTTATGTTCGGATGGTTCCCACAATTCAACTCCCAAAAGGAGGTTTAGTTTTGGTGGACCCCACCACCAACTTCCACATGGTGACACAAAAATAATATAAAGTGTAGTTCATTTAATTTTATTATTTTGCATGAAAAACCAAAAACTATATTTTATTCTTAAATCAATGTCATCGAGGTGAAAGTATCCTTTAGCGAATACTGGCATTGTGAGTTCAACGAAGCCATTAGATTCCAATTCTGAGCACCAGTTTAAAAGTTATAAAACCCCACTTGTACGATTACTAAATGTACCCTAATAAAACTACAAAAATTGATTCCGGGAACTCTGGCCCTCGGAATCACACGCTGTCATGTTTTGTAGACTCGTAAAATTTCCATTTAATTAAAATAAATTAAATGTAAATTTCAGTTCTTTACGTTCTCCCCACCTCAGGGCTTTACATCCCCGTATGATACAACTCGTAACTAATGGATCATGTGGGGGTACTGAGCACGAATCTATGCCTCCTCCTCCCATGTGCTCTCATGGAAGTTCTCGTGATTCCAGTGAACGCCCACCAGAGGTATCGACTATCCGCAAACGAACATCTCCTATCGATTCTTAATCACTACTGGAACCTCTGTAAATGTCACCCCATCGTCGACATCCATCTCAACATGGTCGATGATGTGGGAAGGTTCATGAACGTATCTCCTCAGCTGGGATATGTGGAAGACGTCATGCACTCGATATAACCGTGTTGGAAGATCTAAGAGGTAAGCCACCTTGCCAGCTCTACTGAGAACCAGAAAAGGCCCGATTAATCTCAGAGATAACATGTTTCCTCAGCCAAATCTCCATAGACATTGTCGAGGTGAGACTCGTTGAAAGATGTGGTCGCCATATTTAAACACCAAAGGTCTCTTTCTCTTATCTTCTTACAACTTATACCTTCTTTGTGCAGACTTCATCTGCTCATGGATGATCTTCACTGTCTCTGTGGTAGCATGTACCATCTCTTGTCCTACTAGTGCTGATTCCCCAGGGTCAGTCCAGCACAAAGGTTATCTGCAAGGTCACCCGTACACTGCCTCGAAAGGTGTCATCACAATGGTGGAATGATAGCTATTGTTGTATTCAAACTCAACCAAATGAATGTGATCCTACCATTTATGAACATTGTTGAGATCACAAGCATGCAACATGTCCTCGATGGTCTAAATGGTCTGCTTTATCTAGCCATCCGTCTAAGGTTGGAAGGAGGTTCTCAAATGAATATGAATCCCAAAAGCTTCCTATAACAACACCCATAGTTAGGATGTAAAACATGTTTCACGATCAGAGACATTCGTCGAAGGTACTCCATGTTGCCACACAATACCTTTCACATAGAGGCATCACGATGTTTATAATAAACCCTTCTCTCTGATCAGTACGAAGTGGGCAGACTTGGTGATTTGGTGAATTATCATCCAAGTCGAGTCATGTCCCCATGATGTGCATGAATGTCCTATTAAGAAATACATGGATATCCCATCCCACTTCTAATCTGGGACCTCAAAAGGCTGATCCAATCCTACTGGTAACTGGTGCTCAACCTTCACTTGCTGACATGTGAGGCACCATGAGAAAAACTGTACAACAGCCTTCTTCTTTCCCATCCACCAATGATATCGTTGATAGTCGTAGTACATATTTGATACTCTTTTATTTACCATTAGAGGGGATGTGTGTAAATCCCTCAACACTACCCCTTGAAGTGACACTAGTACCATAGTACGTCCTTGGATGATGATGATGTTCTCCCCTCTGAATGATTGACTGACACCTATGTCTATAAGAACTGTTGATAAGGTATAATCGACATTTATGGTACCTCATATCATCTCTGAAGAACCATGATCAATGGCCTCAGCTACCTGGAGCGTAGCACTCCCCTGTCCACATGCTCCCTGTGGTCGGGGTTAACCTCCTGATGGGGGAGGTGGTAACTCCTCGAATCATCGTCCACCACCAGCTGCACGGCCTCCCCCTCAACCATTTATGCCTTCTCCATGAAGACTTCCTTGATTGAATCTATGCCTCTACCTGGGCGGTCCTTTGACCATTAGCTGATCATCCGAATGGCGGTTCGGGAAGTCACGAGCAATATGACCATGTCTGCTGTATGTGATTCAATGATCTCTCGTAGAATATATGTCTCTGCTCCAGGTGCCCGACAAAACTGATCTGGATTCATGAGGTTGTCCACCTATAGGTCTGGTCATCATAGACCTCTACGACATCTGTCTACTACCAGCTACAGAAGACAAGTCTACGTGTCGAATGGTGGTGGATCTCGTTGCTGGAGACTACTCAGCAATGAAACTCTCTACTAGGAGGACTATCTCTAACACCCTTCTAGCATTAGGATGCTGAGTGAGATCACTGAATGTCTGATCTCCCACCCGATTCCCTAGTCAAAGTATCATGACATGAAGAATGGGTCTCATACCATATCGTTTGAGTGGAAAGAGTTGTCTATGAACCTCACCGAGTTCTGATATACAGTCATGTTGCCCTACTACAGACGATGTAGCTCTTGTTTGCGCACTGCACGAAGAGTTTCTAGGAAAAACACTTCCCGGAACAGGCTCTCGATGTTTCCCCAAAGAGGCATTATATCATCATGAACTAGGAGCATCATGCTCCACCATCTTCCTTATACTGCCTGCAGAAGGATGGAATCAAGATTCACTATGATTCTAGCTAGTGTCCCTACCAGTCGGAAAACTATCACCACGGCCTCTAGCCAATCCTCAGCCTCTTGTGGGTCTGTCTTTCCCCTGAACCTGGGTGGCCTTTGGTGATGGAACTCATGCAACTCGCTCATGCAGCATGCATCGTCTACTGCTGGGTAATGTGGTATCTGTGTTCCAACAGAGAAATGTACTACTGGTGTCTCTGCTGGAAAAGGGCCCTGCACTAAGTCCTTATCTCTCGGTGGGCTATCTGTGTGTACAACCCTCGGGACTCTAGATGGTCATCCACAAGGAGTCATCCTAAAAGGAATAGTTATTACATGGTCAAATTATTATACCTTGTGAGCTGAACTGGTTGAGTTGACATAAAGAAAACACTTGAAAACACACACGAAATCAGTGCTTTCAAGCATTGAGTTGGAAATAAGATGATAGGGTCCTTGTGTATGGATTTGTCGGCCGCAGTAGCAACACTGGACTCCCTGAACTGAAAACCACACTCACTACACTTAACACTATTGCATCACAGAAAATAAATATCAGAGTCCTATGTTCTGCAGTAGAACCGACCCCACTAATACACAACCCGTCCCTTGGGGCCTGTTTCGTGACTACCCCAAACCCACCTTCCATAGTCTTGGGGATGGAGACTATATCCAAAGGCATAATTCCCTAAAAATGGGATGGCATTTCGTTTATAACCTTTAAACATACAAAATAGATCAGAAGCTGGAAACAAAACACTAGGTAAAACTCTATAAAAAATGTGTGCTGAAAGTAAACGGGGATGGAAATACAATCCCAACAGTAAATTATAAGAAACTGAAAGTAAAACTGAAGAAAAGAAAAATGCCACTGGATTTCCCTATGAGGTTCCTACCTGAATGGTAGGTATAGATCACCTCCTCAACACTCTAGGTCCGTATGTCTCCTCCATGTACCATCACGCGGTGAGTTCAACCCCGGGTACTATCCAGTCCTGGTACTCTCTGCATCGGTTTGCGCTGTCCGTCGTCTGCATCCAACACATGAGGTGCAGGCATATACCGTGCAAGGGAGAGTATAAAAATACTCAGTAGGGACCCCGAGACCGTCAAAGTATCAAAAAATCCAACAATGATAAACAAAAAAGTATGAAACCAATAGATAACCCCACTTATGTATATTCCCATACATATACATAAGTTATCACGTTATCCATGTCAGTAATGAGGAAAACACAAAATTTATTGACTTATCTCAATGAAGTTTTTTATTCACTATATCAAAACAACGATTGCTAGAGAACTCCTCCTCTGTCAAGTACATTGGGCCTTCCATGAAACCAAGGAACCTTACACTAATCTTGTGCTGATGAGGTACTCCTCCTATTGAGTACCTTGGGTCTGCAGTGTCACCAAGGTGCTCCCCACTGTGGGTCAGCTGCGACAACCAGGATGTCCCCCTAATAGCCTGCAAGAAGTACTCCTCCTGTCGAGTACCACGGTTCTACCGCCACAACTAGGCACTCCTCCACCTTGGATCTAAATCCACAACCCGTTGCTCCCCACTGGTATAGTTGAGTCACTCCGAGTCAATCGGTCAACAGTATTCAAGTCTCAGCGAGCTACTAGATCTCCACACTCTATCGGCTCGTCTCTAGAATGATTCGCTCCACGATCTAGTGGTCTATACTCCAACTATCAAGAAGTCCCACAAAGAAGTATCTCTATGGTCTTCCACTTCATATAGGTCTCAAAGAAATATACGGTGCGTCAATCGAATACCCGGTATATGAGTTATTAGCCTTTTTGTCACGGGGGCCCGGTTGGATTCGTGCTCGATCCAACCTGACTGTATCTCAACTATACCCTAGAATCATTTAATGTATAATAAAAGGTACTTTCATTCTCCATGATTACCAATGCCACTGCAGGTTCATCCAATGGATGTTCGGTGCCAATGATATGGCCAAAATAAAGTAAAGGTTCGTAGTGGGCCTTAGTCCGATCTGACCTGGTCAGACCGACCCAACATGACCTGGTTTGGTCTGACCCTGTTCGGGTCACCAGACATGACCAGTGGGGGTTTGTCCAGGCCTGTTAGGCGGGCCATCCTGTTACGTTTGGCCAGCCCACTGGGCCACACTAAGTAGGCCACGAGGGCGCGGACTGGCCATGAGAGTGCGAACAGGTCCTGAGGGTGAAGACAACCCACAGGTCGACGTGAGGGCAGTTCGGCCAGGTGGGTTTCGTGTGGGTGCAGGCTGGTTCGGCTAAAGCAACACGAGGGGGCATGAGAGGCCGTCTCAACCAGGGCATCGTGAGGAGGGCGTGAGGACGACTCGACTAGGGCGACACAAGGGCGCAGTTCTTCTTGGGGCTCGAGAGGCCGGCTCGGCCAAGATCCGGTTCGGTAGGGTGTTGCAAGTAGCCTGGAGGGTACGGGCGTTCAAGGGGCACTACAGGAGGGCTGGAGGCACGGGCAGTCAGGGGGCACTACGGACGGACGGGAGGCATGGGCGTCTAGGAGGCGGGGGCGTCCCGAAGGCATGGGCGGTTGAGAGGCTCGTGCCCCACAGAGGCACAGGCAGTCTAGAGGGCACATTCAGTCGGGAGGGCATGGGTGACTAGGTGGCATAGGTGGTCGGGAGGCACGGGTGGTCGGGAGGGCACATTGGTTCAGCTCGGGGCAACTGAGCCAGTTCGGCCACTGGACGGGGTGGCCTGGGATGGTTTAGCCGATTCGGTCGGGCAAAGGGCACTATCAGGACGGCATGGCTGGGGTAGAGCACAGTCGAGGCCTATTCGGTCGGGACACGGTGCGGCTCAGACTGGTCCGACCGACTGATGGCGTGGATCGTGGAGGCTATAGGTAGCGTAGCCATTGACTTCATCACATTAGTCATCAACTCACCTTGTCATCATTCTGAAGAACATCACAAACAAGAGCGACAGAGGGGTTTGGACATGTTGGTTTGGCCCGCACCCTCCACGTTTAGGATGGTAACAAGGATATAAACACTTTCATGAATTTCAAGTAATTAAAAACAAAATAAGATGGAAGAAAAATAAATCCATCACCCCACATCGTCCCACAAAAACATATCCCACCCTTCAAGAAAAAACATCCACAATGATTCTTTTCATTAGAATTGAAGAATCATAATAAAAAGATTCCCTACCATTGTTTATTTCTCATCGACGGAGTCATGGGGAAGAAGAAAGAGTTGTCGTCTTTCATCGCGTCTGCCTCACACTTCCAATCCCAAGATCATGCATCAGTTCGTTGATGAAGAAGAGGAGGGATGGTTGGTCATCGATGTTGTCCCATGTCGGTTTCTTCCGAAAGGTTATTTTGAGGAAGAAGTCGAAAATGCTCATTGCCGGCGTTCTTCGTTTGAAGAATGCGTTCTTCGATTCGTTGTTTTTCTTTGGCGAGATCTTTTCTCTCAAAAGCTCCTTTCCCCATTGCCAACAAAAGAAAAGGTAGCCCTGAATAATAGATTTATAATATCAATTAAGTTATTGGCATAAGAAATCAAACTGGGTGAATTAATTATGTTGGCTCCACTTATTTAATTAATGAGGTTGGAAAAAATTAAAGAGAGGAGGGGTTGACACCATTAAAGGAGGGTTTGGAGAGACTCTACCTCATTAATGAGGGGATTTGAGAGGTTTTCGTCTCCCACTATTATTAAGGGGTGTTTAGTCCTGGCTGGTCACCAAATTATATCCTCTCATAGGAGGTTTGTTTTAGGTGGTGCCCACAACATTACCCTATCATTGGAGGTTATGGTCGAGTGGTCCCCACACATCAACTCCCACAAGGGGGTTTAGTTCTGGTAGACCCCACCTTCAACTTCAACATGGTGTCTCAAAAATTAAAAAAAGTATAGTACATGTTATTTTATTATTTTCCATGAAAAATCCAAAAACAATCATTTAATCTATCCCCACTACTATTGAGGTGAATGTCTTATTAAAATAATTCTGATGATGCGAGTTCAACAGAGCCCTCAAATTTCAATTCTGAGCACAAGTACAAAAGTTATAAAAACTTTCTCGTACGTTTACTGAACCTACCTGATCAAAACTTCTGAATTTGATTCCAGGCACTCAGAGACTCCGAATCATGCGCCATCAAGTTTAGAAGACTCATTAAATACCCATATAATTAAAAAAATTACATGTAAATTCTGGGTCATTACAGGTGGCATTTTATAATTATGTTTAGTGATACAATTTTATTTTTTTAGAAAATATTAAAACATACAGAAATATTTATTATCCCGTAAAACTAAAAATTATGAACATATTAACACGATTAATGATAAGTTAAAAATAACTCCATTAAATTAGGCCTCGAAAAGATTGTGGGTGATTATTAAACACTATCCTTTTCTATTAACACCATTCTAAATTCTTTTTTTACCACAACTGTGGTAAATAATATTTTAATGATTTCAATATTCAGCTTTTTCGAAAATGATTTTTAACATAGGTGAAATTATAAAATATTTTGGTTTAAATTGTCTAATATATTTTACCAATTTCAATTAAAATAACTGAATTTTGTTTTAAAAAATAATAATCTTACAGATGCATCCAAAATATAGGTTTTAAAAGAGAAAAGGGTCAAAATTTTACTCTATTTAATATCAAAATTCAATTTAAAAATGATTCTAGGATCATAAATTGAATTAATTAATAACTAATTTATGTAAATTTATATAAAAAAATTCACATTTTTATTTAAGATGATAAATCATATATTCAAAAAAGAATATTTCCATTAAAATTCCTAAATTTTCAATCTTCATAAAAAATGATACTTTTCATCAATATAAGAAAAATAACCAAAAGATAATTTTTGTTTTTTTTATTTCAAGAATAAATTTTTTTTATCAAATAAATTGTCTATAATTGGTAAATTTTAATTTTAAATTATTTATATAAATATTTACTAAACCATCTTTTAGGAAAATATAGTTTCCCGGATAAAAATAGTTTTATTTTGAATTTTCCTTGTTGTCGTTATAATTAATAGATAACTGATGTATTTTTTACCTATCTAAACCATATAATGTTTATATTTTACATAGTTCTATCAGTACCTTGAATTTAACTTCATGGTTATAAATGTATGATATATTACTCTTCATTTAGACTCAGGGTTGTATGATCCGTATGTTATCTAATGTAGTAAATTTAAGGACATATATTTTGTGAGTTCTTCAACGTCGGTTATACATGTAACATATTCTAAGGAACATAATGTTCTTATTTTATAATTTTATGGGGAAAAAATTGTACAATAAAACTAAATTATATTAGAGTTTTATCATTATAAATAATATAAATTAAATGGAATGTTTGATTTAATCTTTTATATTTATACTATTCATTACAAAAATTATAGTTTTAGAAAATTCTGAAAATTATTGACCAATATAATTTTCTATAATTATTTAAAAAATGATGTTTCTTTTAAAAGTATAATTTCAAACAGTTTTATGAATAAATTTTATAATTTTTAGCAAAAAATCATTCATCAGAGAAAAAAATTTTATAAATAAATATAGACACTTAATTGAGAAATTATATTCATTTTTATAAAAATGTTTTGATTACACAAATTTGTTACACATATTATCTAAAATTTAGTTTTTATTATTCATATTTCTAATATTTATGAATAGTTCATTATATTCATTTTTTATAATAATAAATAATATATATGGTTTGGATAAAAATCAATGTCTCAGGCCAGGTAGTCTTAAATCGGCATTGCGTGTAATTAATGATATCATAGTAATTAAATTTATTATATTAATTTTAACAAAAATGTCATTTAAATTATACCCCAAATAAAATGAAATCTTCCTTTAAAACACACCACCTTGATTTAAAAAAATTGGTCACATGTGCTTCATCATTTCTTTTGCTTCCATCATAGCTTCATCAAACTAGTGGTTTTTGATGAAACCAGTTTCCAATTGAGTGTTGTTGTTTACATTTTCTATATGATCGATAATATCCAGCATTTGATTTTCAAAAAGATGATTTCTCTCTAATGGATTGACCTATGAGTTCTGTACATGAGAAGGGTTAGATATGAACATCCTGAAGAGAGTGAAATGGAACACATCATTGACATTAGTGGGGTTTGGTGGAAGCACCAAATTATAGGATATCATCCAATGATGATCATAGATTAATAAGGACCAAAATAACAAGATATAGACAACTCTTTCTCCATGATTCACATATAAATATTATGTCGATAAATTCATTGAAGCACCTCGCTCCATATTCAAATCATCCATCAAAAAAATGATTATTAATATAAAATTTTATTAGACTCATAGATTAATTGATGTGTTGCGGAATGAAAATAACATTACCTTCCATTTATTCAGATATCACATATCTTAATATATTTATTTTTCAAAATTAATTACAGTACAATAGATCTCTAGATTAAATTCCATATAGGTCTTTATAAGGTGACATATGAATTATTGTTTGAATGAAATTATTGTATGAAAACTCAACTATAGAAAGAAATTAATCCAAATAACTATATCTCAATATATCATCTGGTATTTTAATAATTATCTTATACTTGATATGTTTTTAGGAGGATATGTAGTTCTAAAACTCAACACTATATCATGATCATGTTAAATACATCACTGAATCTATAAGGTAAACCTATGATCCAAATAATACCCAATAGAATGTGGTACGTAATGAATCCTTACAAAATCCATGATATATATCATGGGAAGATGATCTAGAGAAAAATATTCTCTTATAAAAATGAATTATGTAGAATTATTAAGGATATTGACAAAAAACATTATAGAATTATTTCTTTTTGAAGTATTTGTGAGTCCAACAAAAAATCCATAGTTATGTCATTACAATTTCATTATAGTTTTGATAATGGATGTAACAAACCACTATAAATTTTCCTATCATATTTAACTCGATAACTTACTAAGAATCGAGATATAATATCTATGATATATCTCATCATTCTAACCCACAATAATTTTTTGTTCAAGTATCTATACATTTTCATACATCACTGATTTCTATAGATGGATGAACAATGTGATACTTATAAAAAAATCCTGAAATCTATTATGGACAGAACACCTACATAGTTCCTCAAATATATCATCACATCATGAAATTTTTTAAACTCACAGGTTTTTCAATACAAATATTATATCATAGAATATTCTTGTTGTTACTATTTAACCATTACTTGGATATGTGGTTCAAAATTCAATTGTTAATTATAAGATTTATCAAATTTAATCATTATTTCAATTTCACCCATTGAAAATATATAAATATTTGATATTTTTATATCCTAATCATACATAATCATAAAATATTCTTTAAACTCCTGGAATCATCCTTGTTGTTCACATTCCCAAGGTTGTACATTATTAGTCAATCATATTCTTTAATATTTTGTAACAATGTCCTCTAGTTTATATTCAACTCCTTTAGAGTAAATATATAAATCAATATTTTCTGATATATTTCTATATCCCAATTTTTTCCATTATTATATTACCTCCATATTTTTTTCTCTGAATTTATCACATCAAATTCTAAATAATTAGTTGAATTGTTTTTAATGTGGACCAAAAATTTTGATAAAAAAATTGATATAACCATGATATTCTATAAGAGAACACATCACAATCCCTTATATAATGCATAACCATAGACCCCAAAGCCCTCTCAACTATATGGTAATGTATTCATTGTAATTATTTAGAATATTGTCTTACGTTTCATGAAATTTTCATTACAACCATATTCCCATAAGAACATCAATCCCTATTGATTAAACATAGTGAGTGGATCCCAGTTTCATGAAAACATATCAACAAAACATTGATAATTTCGCGATATAATAAGAAAAATATTAATCTCAGTAATCATGGTTGACTGGGCTAACATTTAATATCATCTTTAATTCATCCATCTACTGATATACTTACTCTTGAGATTACATGACCCAAAAATTTTCCATTTTTCTAAAACCATTATTTTTTTTAAATTGTTTTTTTTTTCAATAGAATCCTATACATATCATAGAGAGATATTACAAATTCATAGAAAAATATTAAATAATTTAGAAAACACTCAATCTTGGATTATAATTGTATAGTGTCATTACAGACTGTGCATAAAACCATCCAATTTTCCTTAACATAATTAAAATCAACCCTAATGATCTAACCCTTTTATACTCTTCATAAACAATCCCAATATAAAACATATCCTCATGATCTAAGGAATGGAATCATAATATATGGTAATATCAAACATATAGTAAGGGTAAAAAATAGAGATTCACAAGAATAATTTGAAAATAATTTGTATAATGACATGATCATAAAATTTGCAAACTATATCATTCATAGAAAAAATAATAATATTGAGTCCTGGCATAATGATTGAATATCCATAATATATGAATCATAATATATTCCATGAAAATGAGAAATGAGGTCATAACATTGGGATACAATATGGATTTGTAAAATAGACATCAATTTATATAATGTTAAAATGTATAAATGGATATTTTTTAGTAAATAAGATATGAAGATGAAAATAGTCCGACAAAAAAACTTATGGACATTAAATCATTCCACACATATAATTATTTACATGAATGATAGGTCCATTCATGTTAATGTGACCTTATAATCAGGTCCATGAATAACAATATGATCATGTAATCAGTTTCATGTGTAATATTTCAAACATTTAACCAGGTTCACGCTCAACACTATGAACAAGTAATTAGTTTCATGGATAACAAATTTACACATGTGATATATATCATCTCCCAATAAATTCTAGTGTGATATATGACCAACCAATAATATAATAAATATAATACATTTGTGTGCTACATGATCCTAAAAAAATATAATATCATTACTAATGAATTTAATGTTTATTATTTAAAATTATTTATGTAATAAATTTTTTAAAATATACATGTTTTATAACCATTTCATCATTTTATCATTTTATAACCCTTGGAAAATGATTATTTTTCATTTTTATTTTATCATTGAATAACCCTTGGTAAAGATTTGGTTTTCATAATAATAGTTTATTGATAAAAAATTAATTTAATTAATGTTAATTGTATCCTTGGTTCACAACCATTGAAAATACATAGTTATATCATAATATATCATCTTACATGGAGAATATTTCTGAATTATCACATGGAAATTTTCCAAAGTAATGTAAAATTTCATTTAAAATAATATTCTAAAATAAAAACATCCTAAAATATTTCAGAAAAAAATTTAATTTAAAATACCCTTCTAAACATGTAATTTAAATCTCAATGAAAATAATTTTCTGAATCGTAGGAATTTATATTCATGTATAACATTTTAATACGAAGATTACATTCACATTTTCAGCAAAATCCATATAGGTATTGATTGGGAAATGACATGAGTATTTCATTAAAAATCTTATGTAAACATTTAATCAAGTGTAAACATTTATTTAATAAATAAATTTACAAATTTTGAAAAAAATTGAAAACATTCCTAAAAATGATTTTTTTTGAAGAATACATAGTCTCAACAGAAGAGGGAAATAAAGACAGTTTTTCTTTAAAAAAATAAGTTTGAACCCTTGAGTACAAAAATAAGGTAACACAAATTAGAAACCTATATTTTTAGTACATTACCAACATATATATAAAAATCATGAGTTTCTTGAGATATAGATCATAGGATTTCATTATTGGATGTATAATAATAAATCTTGATATATAGTGATATTGAATCAAAGAACCATTAACACATCAATAACCTTTAATCAAAATACCAATGAAAGAATAAAGATAATTGAATCATAGAATATAATGGTAAGAAAGAAAATCATTATATAAAACGTTAATGTGTATATATTTACACCTAAAAAATTATACCTTTTAATAACATAAAAATATATCAATAATTGAAAATTGTGGAAAATATATGTTACATCATTAGTAAATTTTGACCCATAATAAAAATGAAAGACAAGTCCAAAAATATACATATAAATCACCTGAATTTTCATGAGAACAATAATAAAAAATATTCATCGGTAGTATTCACACATATAAATGGAATATATGGTGAATATTGAATGAATATCATTTAGTTTAGAAATGTGAGAAAGAAATACATTACTATTATAGTAATATTTTGAGTTGAAATACATAATTAAGAATAAAATCCAATGAAATATTAAAAATCATTATAAATAATAGGTTTATGATATAACATGTCAATGGGGAATTTCTTAACCACAAATGACCTATATTGAGTTTATGTGACTCCTAGAAAAAATGATATACTAGAAATCCATTTCCTTAAGTCTTGATTTCCTTCATACTCATTAAAAAACATGTATACTAAAAATTAAATTTTCAAAAATAGATTATATAGACATTATTATATATATATATATATCATTCAGTATTTGATTTAATTCTGTGCATATTTTTAGTTTATTGCAAATTTCTTGCTAAAATCATGTTTGAGGTAATGGCCACATTGTTTTTCCTGTATTAGTGTTTTTTATTTTCCAGTCTTATTTCCCCTCACATGGTCCCATAATATCAGTAATAATAATTATAATTTCGTTATCATATTTAAATATCATGAATAATTTTGATAAAAATAATGAATAATGGTTTTAAAAATTGACCCACTTTATTATCAAGAAGATACCATATCATTCGTATGAATGAGTAACATTTCAATTTTACAATGATATTTATCGAATGGTAGTATGAAGTAGTTTAAATTTAAATATAATTTATTCTTTATTATTTATTTAAATATGTTATATATATAATCAAAGATGTGTGGTGAAGGATTGATTAATATTTCATTGTGTATTTGGTCGTCAACAGGTATAGAAAAGACGTTATATTTTTTCTAGTGGTGAAAAGTGAGGTAATAAAATTATATATTAACATTTAAAATGATATGTATGTGTCATTTATATAATTTTCATTAATTAATATCTCATATTTTAATCAAATTATTCATTATTACCTCTCATGTAATTATTTTATGAAAATCTAAACACTTCTATGAAAGTGGCGGTAGACCTCCTTCAATAAGAGTGACATTGTCATATCCACTGTCAAATGGGAAGTATGAAATGATAAATTTGATATAATTAATACATATGGATAACTATTTTATAAATATAATATTAATATATACACACTTTATATCAACAAAATCCATTACTGCTTTAGTGACCATTGAACTACAATAATATTTATAATGAGGTAATAAAATTGAAATTTAAAATTATATATTTTTCAGATTTTATACATAAAATAAATTCATGGGGAGTATTCACACAACATAAATGAACGAAATCATTAAAATGGAATGTGTCTCATGAAAAAAAAACATGAGATTGAAATCTATTCAATATTTCTCTAACTATTAACTTATAAGACTGGTAAAATATACCATGAATTAAAAGGAAAAATATTATGAAAAATATATGATCAATTATATTTAAATTAAATTGTACTATATCTACACAATTTAATCAAAACGATTGAAAATGTTTTATATGTCTCCCTGAGATAAAAGAGAGACTAGAAATCCATTACCATTCTCCATGACTTCCTTCGTACATGTTATAACATCCTTTATAATAAACATTATTATTTTTTAAATATATTATAGAAATATATTTATATATATTATACCGTATATTATTTCGTTATAACTATTTATTACACTTTTATAAAAAAATAATTGTAAAAATCACATTTTGAGTAATATTCACATTGTCATTCATATTTGTGTTGATTTTATATTTATGTTCATCTTACATTGTTTATGTATTCATTATAAATTGTATAAAAATAATGAAATAATTATCATATTTACACATCAATAATACTTTTATGTACAATCATGCATAATGGCCTAGATAAAAGAATTGTTTTATGATCATATGGACAACAGATTCTACGTACGAATGAGTGATGTTTCTATTTTTCTTTGATCATTATGTAATGGTGGAATGAAATATTTTACCATTAAAAATGATAATAACATCATATATAACATTAAATTTCATTATATGTACTTATATAAAACATCCATGTACTGTGGTGTAGAAAATAGAGTTACATCACTTCGTGAGTGATATAGTCAACACATCGAAAAATGAAATTTCAAATGTCAGTGAGTGAAAAAGGTATTAAAAATAAGATAAATTATATTTTTAGAGGTATATATATTTCAATAAAATTATAATTGTTATATTTAAATAACATATATTCTTCAATTTATCATAATTACCATTTATGTAAAGTGATAGAGAAAAACGAATCAGATCACTTCGTGAAGCGGTAGTCCGTCGTACACACGAATGATAATATCATATCCAATTTGAAATGGAATGTTAACTTGTTATATCTAAAATAATTACTTCATAGATATAATAATGTAACAAATATCTTATATATATTTATATCCATCATCATTCATAGTCATTAGAGGCTATAAGGGGAAAATGCATGTCATTGGTTAATGAGGAAGTAGTCCAACCTACACACAAATACTAATTTCACAACAGATTTGATAGATGTAAATATTCTTTTTTTCATTAACATGAAATTAAAAATATAACTATATTTACCATAATGATTACATTATATAAACATGGGTTGATACTAATTCTTGTAGGTGGTGAATAATATAAAATAAGAATAATTATTTAATAATGTTACCTCTTCTTCAGGTAACCTCTTCAGGATTATAGAAAATGTCTTAATTTTTAGGATTTTTTACAAACAATGGTTCTATAATGAGATTATGGGTGTTATGAATTAATTTTTTATGGTATTGAATGAAAAAAGATGTTTTAATGTGTGAATAATATATAATATGGGGTGGCCTTATATATTTGAGTTGAGTGGTACACTTTTAATTTTTTAAAATAAAAAGGTGTACTGAGGTTATTCAAATCACACATGGGTCCAAAGTATATTTTTCTAGATTGTTAGATATTATAGGGTTTAAATATGTCAATAAATTTTATTTTAGAAGGATATTTTATTTCATTTTAGTTGAAAAGGTTTTAATTTAGTCTCATTATAATCCAATTTTTACCATAACCATGATAAATTATTTTCATTTTTAATCTATTCATTATGGTAAAAAAATTATATTCGACATATTATATAATATAAAATAATAGGATTTATAATATTTAATCAAATTTTATAAATTAAATTAAAATATTGTGAAAATTTTAATTTAATTTTAATCCCACAAAAGTGATGGGAAAGATGGTTTTCAAATAGAAAATGATAAATCGTTTACAAGGTTTTTATATCAATAATTAAATTAAAATTATTTAAATGAACAAAATTTTAATAATATATATATAATTGATCTATTTTTAATTAAAAATTTCCTAATATAATTTATCATTTAATCTTATTTTTATGAAATTAATTTTTATTTTTAAAAATCAATTGTTCAATATTAAATATAAAATTTATCATTTTATAAAATTCCCTAAAACTAATGATAAGATAATAATTCCATGTTGATTTAAAAATAATATTTTATTAAATAATGTTTCTATCATTTTAGATTATTATTTTTCAAATAGGATTGCTATTAGTCATCAAAAATAAAATTTATAAAAATATAGATTTAAAGAGAAATATTAGATATTTTTTTATCACTACATATAAAGAATGATAAATTTTTGAATATTTTAAAATATAATTTTTTAAAAGTCATTCACCAAAACTAGATTTTTTAATTTATTTTTGTCAATGTATTTTTTTATACAAAAGAAATATAATTAATTTTTAAATAGTGTTTATTTTCATTTTTAATTAAATCATTACCAATGAATTATATTTATATGCTCATGTAAACCAAATATTTTAATAATTTAGTTAGGCGTATTCATACCAAACATTATTATGGCTATGTGATGAATAAAATATTATGTAATATTTTATTTAATAATATTTCATTCTTTATTTGAACTTATCGTTGCATGTCACGAATGAAAATCATAGTGTTTGAGGTCAAAAAATTTAATGAAAATCATATTTAATAGAAAAACATATTTCTCAAAATATCAGTGTGTGGTATTTTCTCCGTTCATTGGATGTTTAGTATAATAAATATGTATTATCGATTCTCTTCTATGAACTATGATTTTTGAAAATAATCATCTATAACGAATAGAAGAAATTGATCATGATAATCTCAAAAAAAAACAATATTCATTAAATCCATAATGATTGTGGGGATATTGGTATGAATAAATAGAACCTATATATATTCACATTCCCAATAAAATATACACATATGGTGCATGGGGAGGCATGAAACCAAGTCTTCCTAATTACCACTATATGGTTGAGACCACAAGGTCGAGCCTGTCAATATATTCTATATAATGACTTCTTTTGTATGACATCCTTATTGAAACTCAATTTATTATATCCAAAAAAAGTTAACATTGTGAACTAGTTTTGACCAATGTAATGTTGATATAATATTTCATCAATATGTGGAAAATAATATTTTTCATGATCGTTATCATTTTTATCTCTAGATAATCAAAGAAAGGTTGCATAAAACTGTATTTATAACTTTTTAAAAATTTAATGTTCACCCCATACAGATTAAAATGTAAAAAATAACCCCTTTTAATGGTTCTATAAGATTGTTATATTTAATTCCTACAACTCAAGAGGGTCTATTATATATTGATTATTTGAAATTGGGGTGTGACCATGTATGTTTTCTATTGATAACAAAACATGATGTTTTTGTGGATGGATATGAAACATTTTTCAAATGATATCAATAAATAAAACAAATATTTAACAAAGATCATGTGTATCCCAATAACCATGGATATAGATTCCACTATTGAATAAGAATCAAAACCTATGCATTTTATGTTATTTCCATGATATCATTATATTAATCATTACCCTAATAAATGTACATATGATTTTATTTAATATCAAATGTTACCACACATATTAGACAAATAATTTTGGATTTATATAATAAAATCCAATCTATTATAATGATATAATTAAACAAAATGATAGGTAGAATGAAATGATTTGATAGAAAAACATTCAATAAAATTTCAACCATAGATGATTCATGGGAAAAATATTCCATCATTGACCATCATGGGATTTCATTTCTAATTATAGATCAAATTGTTTTGGGGGAATCTTAATACCCTTATAAAACACTTTACATACTAACAAAAAGGTATATTTATTGTTATTTAATAGAATATAAGTTCTATTGTTGTTATTATGTGTACATTTCATAATATCATTATCACACCACTCTTCAGAAACATAGATCACATGAGATTTCCCTTTGTCTCTCAGATTAAGAGATTGTTGGTGTCAATTAAAGTTATTAGAAAATAATTCTTTATATTTCTTCTACCACATTTAAAATAATACAAATATCTTCATCTTCTCCCTATTTTATCACGATTTCTATTATAATTACATTTTTCTATTCCTATCAAAATCATGATATTTATGTGTGACTGTATCCACTATTTCCAGCATCAAAGCATTCTAGAATATTTATTCATAGCTTCTGATGTATCTTATGTCTAACACCCTTTTGAGCCATTGTTTTATGAAAATTAAACTAGATCAACCAAATAATATTATTGTGTGATAATACACGAATACTACCTCATAGGTATCATACTATTAACTTAAATAGTACCATCAGATTAATCGTTATTTTTATTTTGAATATGGAACCACTTATCCATCGTGGAAAAAAAGACTTCATAGAATGTACTTATTGAAAAATAAGTTCTTTATATCTTCCCAATCCATGAATTCATTTTCATTATGATTCCTATATTGTAGATATAATTCTACAATTTATCTGATTCACCATCTTAATTGTAGAATTACAAATTGATGTTATCATTTTATGAACAATATATAATAGAAAAAATCATTTCAGTGGTCGTTATACAATAAACACTAACTACTATATTATTGTACATATAGAATGAATGAAAAAGTTTCCATTGGATGGACTCAACCGATTGTTCTTCCCAACTTAGTTAATTTGGAAATCCACAATTCTTTATTCCTAGAGAAAATTTTTTAAATAAAGATATTATTAATTCGACTTCCCTTGAACAAATTATAAAAATGTATTAATAATTTTACAACAGTTGAATAAATAAAAAAATAGTTCATTGTAAAAAATAATAGTCATAGTGTGGTGCAACATAATAAATAAAAATTTCATATAAGATGTCTAAATAATTATCCAATTCATATTCAATTACGCCTTATATTTATTTATTTCATTAATAATAATTTTTCAAATCCCTCCTAGTTGTTCATAACGTGACTCTGAATTCATAATAATATCTATCAAGAGTGTCAATCCATGTTTGTAGCTATGGAAATTTCTATTCACCATGTGAAAATAAACTCTAGCTCAATGCACCATTTTCAGTGTAATTGCACTGGGGTACCAAGGTTCTAGAGCCACATCCAATTATTTTATTCGTACAAAAAATCTATTTCTTTAAATATAGTCACACTATCCATTACCATAATTAGAATTAAATATTCTATATGTTTTTCATTATAATAAATATCCATAGACATTCCCTTAAGATCCCAATAATGTTTTCAAATAAATTTTATAAATGTTAACTAATCCTATCTACTGATATTGACTATAGAAATATTTTCATATCATAAAGTGATATTACATCTTTTTTTGAACATTTATTACATTGAACACATAAACTCATAAGGAACATAATCCTATAGTTCTTTTAGAAGAATGAAAAAAAATTGGTTCATTGGTAGAATTCATAATCATACACTATATTCCTCTTAATAATAACCCTTCTTAGAAATTCCATACATAACACATTTCATCGTTACCATTGTAAAGGACACATCAAAACAAGTGTCCTAATATTCATAGAAATGGTAATAAGTATATTCATAATCATGAATCTAAAATCATGGGATGGTAAAACGATTATTATATTTTATTACCATACTTTATATATGAAAGATCATAATATATATTCTGATAATAATCATTATATGTTTATAAAACTTGAATAATAAGAGAATCAATGATTTTGTTCCATGATATAATAAAATTTTAATTATACATAGATTTGTGGAATAAATATAAGTATAAATAATGATTTATTTATTAGTCTAGGATCACTTCCAATGTTATCCCAGGGGATTGGGTTCACAACCTATACTATAAATGAAATCAAGATTAACTCGCAAGAACATCAAAATAAACAATGTCATTTAAAAAACTGGGATGACCCCTAATTCAAATTAGATCTATAAAAAGGTATATATATCATTACTCAATTCATAGGAAAGGGATATTGAACACACTAGTTAAAATATGAAAATCATACATATTTGTTCCCTAATATCAATAAATATTCATCCTATTAGAACCCATGGAATATAATATGCTTCATAAAGATCTCATCATATCCAAATATATAAAAAAGTGTAGGTTTTAAAAATAAATTATTCATTTAATCATGTTGGTCAGAGTGGTTACTCAAGATGGGGGTGAATTGAGATCCAATTACAATTTCTATTAAATATTTTATGATAAAAACCCCCCAATTTAAAATAGCCCAGTAAATTATGGAAATAGTGATATAAATGTTTAATTGCTTAAAAAGTTTCTCTAATATTGATTAGTACTATGTTGAATCAATTAAATCATTAATTCAACTTTAGAAATATGTTTACTGAATTAATCATATGTACACACTAACCAAAACAAACAATCAATGTGAATGTAATAAAAGTTTTCTAACGTTGAAAAATGTATGTAGTGGATAAAACAAAACAAAGTATTTGAATATTGGTAAAACAATGTAAATAATAGGTTCAATCTCATTTAGAGACATAATCCACTCTACTTAGTGATCACCTACCCCCAAGAAGTTTATATAAATAATCTTGAAACCCAACCTGTATCGGGATTTAAAATAGTTTTATACATATTCATTGTTATACAACCTCTACCATAGTTATACGTGGAAAATTAAGAAATCAAGACACACAAGGCTTCTTCCACTATTATGCATCGGAAAATAATGTGGGAAATATTTTAGTGGTGATTTTCATTATCTCTCAGTTAAATCACAAGAAAAATTGTGTGATCCAGACAGACACACACACACATCTCAGAGATGTAAAAAGGATAAACAAAATGGATATAAAATAATAATAATGAGTTTATATATCTCTAGGTGATTGGCAGTTCATCTCTTCACTCCTCAGAGTGAAGAATTTGACGATAGAGACTTTCTATGAAAGTTGTCTAAAAAACCGTGTGTCCCAATTTCCTGGTACTAGCATCCAGTTACTGAAATGTTCAATATCTTGGAACAAGGGAGATGATAAGCACATCAGGATGACCTTGAATATGTTCTTAAAAAATATATTGTTGAAGCTGTTGGATTTTCAGTAGTTTCTTTTTTTATTCTACTTTCATCTTTACAGTTGCCTTTTGTATCTAGGTTCCTCTATATATATGTTATTTTTCAATGATATTTTTTTCATATTTGATGTCTGAAAATAAGAATGAGTATATCTCATGCATTCTTTCTCGTACATCATACTATCACATGTATTGTCTCATAAATCCTTGAAAATCCACATTAATTATTTTCATAAGAATTTAACTTATCAAATAATTGAGTTAGAATAATATTGGTAAATTTAAAAAAGTATGAAAGAATATGCATTGGTAGACTTGTAATGGTAGCCTTTATATCAGTAATATTCTGCAGTATGTGCAAATCGGCAATCTCCAATTGTAACCATCAAACAGTTTCCTTCAGCGATAAACTTTTTAGTATGATTACACCGGTGTCAATGTAACAAAAACCTTTTTGTGGTAACCTTGTAGAGGTGAACTTATAATGGTGACATTGTAATTGTAACCTTGTATCGGTAACCTTGTATCGTTAACCATGAAGATGTAATCTTGTAGTGGTATCCCTGTATCGGTAACCATGTAGCTATAATCTTGTAATGTTAACCTTGTAACTTAGATAAATTCTACACTGTTTGCTTTACCAAAATAGTAATGAGATTGAGAGTATATGAATGTTAATCTATAAGAATACGAAACATAAATTAAACATAATAAGCATTGAATGAAGACATTGTTCTAACCTAAATGAAAAAAAGATTTGGGATTTTTGAAATATGAATTGGGATTTTCAAAATATGATGATTCCAACAATATCCACCTTTTTTGTTATCACAAATTATGTCACTGATGCTTTAGATTTTTGATTTTTGAATCAAGGGAAAACACATCTGCTAATTTCCTTAGTAATGTGATCATATGAAAATATAAACACTTCCACCATGTATATATGAGACAATATACTTCTTATCCCCCTTTTTGATTAACATAATGAATACACAATAAAAAGAAATAATGAAGAGGGTTGGTACTAATAAAACCAGAGTATAAGAGAAAAAAGTACATTAATCCATATCTGAAAAGGCAGTCTATATTCAATACACGTCAGAGATGTACATTGGAGCATTGTCTTTAGAGGTTGAGGATTCAGGTGCTGAAGGTGGAGGGATAGACTGAGGGATGGTTGTGAGTAAGATAGGATGTGAGGCCATTGAGGCATCACCAGCCCGATAATGAGTATATCTTTGTGTAATAGTTTAGAGTAGACTACTGATCGCCTATGTAGGAGTCATCAAAGTGGCAGTACTGGTTAAACCTGAAGCATCTGAAGAATCAGGCAGAGCAGGAGGAACTATGATTAGAGTGTAGTCCAAATAATGTAAGGGTAAAAGAAGATTCCTGAAATCCATAATGATTCTTCCCACTCTTTCCATAGTTGAGATGAAATCATGTATTTTTTCCATGAATCATTCTATGGAAGGATTCAATTCCTTGAGCATGTTAACCTGATCCTTAAAGGCCTAAGTGACTGGTTGGATCCTTATGTTATCTAACAATAATTTAAAGTGACCATCCATCTGATGGTTGGTGTAAAACCATTTGTAATAGATGTCAACATGATCCTTGGTGGCCTTCAGATCCTATGTAGCTTCCCATAGATAATCTCCCATAAGATAAAAAATTTCACTAGTAATGGAAGTGACCTTAGAATTTGAGAAACTACCACTAGATAACATTGACACTTCCTCTCTGATAATGGTTCTGATGGAATCAATGTCAACTAGAGGAGAAGCTGAAGTGGAAGCAGATGAAGCTAGAGGTTCCAGTGAGAAGGCCAATGTTTCCTTGAAATATTTGGTCAATCCACAACTTATTCTTTTTTAATCATCATATTGACCTTTTACATGTGTTTCCAAATATTTCATAATATCCTCAAACAATGTGACCATTTTCTGAACAACACATTTGACATATGCAAGGACTCTGTCAAACTGGGTCCCTGATGCCATATAAGCATCTAATTTGGAAACAAACTGTTTCACTGAATCCATATAATCTACTAACTCGTTTACTAGATTCTGACATTCCATGACCTCATGAAACACAACTGAGTGAGAGGTAGAGACTATTCTTTCCACAGCAGATGTTATGAGTCCTTAATTGTCTACAACTGTTCTTGCTATTTTAGTGGATTTCTCATAAAAGTGTCTCTCCAGGTCATATTTCAATGAATCAGGGTCTGCCATTTTCACATAGTATTGAGGGAATGCGGTTTATGGAGGGAAAAAGAAGGGGTTTGGCACTGAAGGTCGTCTGCTATTCCCTTAATTGTCTGATTCATCATAGTCTAGACCCAAAACCATAAATATAGGATCCTCAGACCAGCCTTCAATCTCATGGAAAATAGAAACAGAGCCTATAGTAAGTGTTCCTCCTCCTAAATTTGATAAATCTCTTGGTCAGCCACATTCATCTTCTCCAGACCTCCTCAAAAAAAATCATTTTCAGGAAGGTTAAGTTCCACTTCCTTCTCAAAATTTTCATCCATATCCAAACCTGGTCCAACATCAACTGAATCAGTAGCATCTTCATCTCCACATTCTACTATGTCTGTATGTTCGATTAGAGGACTGAGACTAATGTATTCCTCTTAATTTTATTCAGAAACTATCTCAAGGTCATCATGAATTAATTTAGAGTCACCGCCCTAATCCGAGGATTCTCTAACTTCACTTAGGACAATTTTAGCCCTTTCATCATCACTAATATCATTATCACTGTCCATTAAGACAACTTCTCTTCTAGGAAATCTCTTTGCTGTGCTAGGCTCCCCAAAGGATACAGTACTCGCACGAGGATTGGAGGTATGGTCAAGGTCATTCCTTTCATCTATAGGAGGGTCATCTCCTTCCTCCATAGCAGCAACATCCTCTTCTTCATCTGAATAGGAAGGCCTTTCTTTATCAGTCTTAAGACCATGGTATATCTTATTTTTAGGCCAGTTAGAATGATCAACAAGTTTAAATTCATCATTCGTCTTCATCCTACAAACATATCTTAAGCCATGTATTCCAATTGATCATCATCAGCCTGCAAATCAATTTAATGATGCTAAATATATCTTTCACAACAACAGTTTCCTCGTTAGCACCAGATACTCCTTTAACGTTTATCATAAGAGATATCAACTCATCATGAAATAGGACATTGGATTTGGAGCTTTTTTTGGACATGTGTTCAAGTTGAATCATCAATAACCTATATAGGTTAATCATTATATAATTCTTCAATAGTTAAAGTATAAAAACAAACTGAAACTTTAAAGTATAAAAATACCCTCTCCTGGGAAATAAAATATGATTGATAAATTTGAAAAGTATCTGCTCTTGTCCATCTATTTCAGCAGCGATGAATTTCATGGAAACTTCACTCCCTGACAAATCAACTAATGTTTTTTCATAGAAAAATAACTCAGCAGTGGTAGGAACCACTTTTGATTAATAGTCATAAATTCATTCATGAGGAGTCCTTAAAAAATCATCCCAATCAGCATAGGAGAAACGTACATTTACTCTATTTACTCTGGATGTCATCCAATGCTAATTCTCAGAGTGTCTGATCTTCAGATACTCATATAACTCCTTCACCAAATACAGTTAATAGGGTCAATTGTTGTTTGAAAAACATTCAACCTAGCCCCAAGATTCATGTGCCTTCTGTAATGGTGATATACTTGAAAACAACCACTTTGAACTTAATTCCTTCTCAACTACATTTTCCATCTTCAAGAAATGCGGGTTATGTATCATTGCCACTGCATGGATTCCACTACTAATCTCATCTCTAGGTATCTTAGGATTAGGTAAATCTCATTCATCACTGACCAGTGGCCTCTACAATCTAACCATCAAACTGTAACAGTTCGAGATTTCAGTAGAGGTTTAGGTTCTGAGATTTGGGATCAAAAGGTTTGGGAGAGGGTTGTCGATGAATCTAAATGTAGTCTGTGTTTTATTTTTATCGTTTAGGGATCAAAAAAGTTGAAATGGATAAAATTAATATGTAATAGAAGAAAACATTTCAGATTCCAGTTACAAAATGAAAAGTCTCGGGCATCAAATGTCTAACGGTGAGGTCCTATCGGTAAGGTCTAATAGTGAGGTCCTATCAGTACGGTATAATTGTAAGGTCCTATCGGTAAGGTCTAATGGTGTGTTCTTATCAGTAATGTCTTATTGTGAGGTCCTATCGATAATGTCTAATGGTGAGGTCCTATCAGTAATTTATAATGGCGAGGTCCTATCGATAAGGTCTAATGGTGAGGTCGAATCAGTAAGGTCTAATGGTGAGGTCCTATCCTTAATTGTTTATCATACCTAAATCATGTCTGATGTAATTTAACCTCTCATAATTCAAAGGGGTTGTGAATATATCATTCAATTGATGTTATTTACAAATGAATTCAAAAAATTTATCACCTTTTTGAAAATGATCTCCATTGAAGTGATGTCTTACATCAATATGCTTTGTCCTAGCATGAGATAAAATATTTTTAGAGATGTTAATATAACTTTTGTTGTCACATTTTACAGAGACATATTTGAATTGATATCCATAGTCTTGTAATGTTGTTTCATCCACAGAATTTGAGCACAACAACTACCGGTAGCTATATATTCTGCCTCTGAAGTAGATAATACAACAGAATATTGATTCTTACTACACCATTATAAAAGATACTTCCCTAAAATGTGACATGTTCTAGAGGTTCTCTTTCCTTATAACATGAAATAATAAAATTCAGTATTTGAATAACTTATTAAATAAAACAGTTATCCTCTTCGATAAAATAGTCTTAAATTTATAGTATACTTGAGATATTTATAAATCCATTGAATAGAATTTAATTGATATTCTTTGGGATTGGTTTGAAATCCAACAAGCATGCATACAATGAAAATAATATCAGTTCAACCATTAATAAGATAATGTAGACAACTAATCATACCTTGTTAATTGGTTTGATCCAAAAATTGACCAGTTTAATCAGAATGAAATTTTCATGTGGTACTCATAGGTGTATCCCTACAATTAACAATATCCAAAAAAATGTTTCAAAATATCCTTAGTATATTTATAATGATACAAAATAACACAATATTTTTCTAAAAAATTTGAAATCCAAAGAAAAATTTTAGTTACCCCCTTAAACACATTTTAAATTCATCTTGTATTATTATTGAAAAATCAGTACATAAATAATTTTTAGAAGATCACAAAATTATATAATAAACAAATTTTTTTTTACTATAACATCATTGGAAATATATTTAATAAAGTGAGTAGCATATGTTATCACTTTTATGGAAACATTAGAAATATTAAATGAACTATGTCTGTCATACCATGCTCTTGGAGCTTGGTTTAGACCATATAAGGATTTAGACAATTTAAGAACAAGATTTGGAAAATGCATATTTATAAATCCCAGGGGTTGTTCAATACATACATCTTCAACTATATAACCATATAGAAAATCACTTTTAACATCCATTTGATAATGTTTGAAATTCAGATGAGCTACATAAGAAAGTAGTTTCCAAATGGCCTCAGACCTAGCTACAGTTACAAAGGTATCCTTGTATTATATTCATTCCTCTTAACTATAACCTTGTGCAACTAACCTAGCATTGTTTCTAACATAATTTCTAGACTCATATACATTGTTCGTAAAAACCCATTTAGTTCCTATTGTCAAGGTTTCAATAGGTCTTTCAACTAGTTCCCAAAATTTTTTTTCTTTCAAATTGATTTAATTCTTATTGCATATCCATCTCCCACAATTCATTTTTGATAGCATCATTAATATTTTTGGGATCAAATTGTGAAAGAAAATATAAATCTTCAACCTTGTTTCTCAGAGAAGCTCTAGTTTATGTCCCTAGATTTAAATAAAATTCTACAGCATCTAAAGAATGATTCTTGAATGTCCTAATACATCTAGAAAATGTTGAACTTGAATCCTCATGATTTTATATCGATTCGGACACAACAGTTGCAGATTCTAGGAGATTCCCAGAATTGTTTACTTTTATTGGGGATTCACTATCATTATCATTAAGGATCAGAATTGACATATCTTCCTCAAGATTTTCAAGAGAGGTTTTGGGTTCATGTGGATCAGTCTCATCAAATCTGACATGGAATTACTATTCCAAAAAGTTGGATTTATTATTGAATAATATGTAGGGTTTAATTGATATAGTGTAACCAAGGAAAATTACTTTATCAATTTTGGTGGAAAACTTGTAAAGATTTTCCTTAGTGTTATGGATAAAGACTTTTCAACCAAAAACTATGAAGTAGTTAACCTTAGGCTTCCTGTTGTTCCAATGTTTATAAGGGGTCTTCTTAATTACAGGTCTAATGAAGTATCTATTGATGGTATAACAAGATAAATTTTCCCTTTCATAACATAAATAAATATGTAGATTATACTCTCTAAGTATAATTATTACAATTTCGTGAAGAGTCCTACTTCATCTTTCCACAACCCCATTTTGTTGACGTGTTCTGTGAGGAGAGAAATTGTGACTATAGCCTTTGTGTGAGAAAAAGGATTCAAACTCATGATTTTCAAACTCACGGCCATGATCAGTTGTTAGGGTCTGAATTATATGTCAACTAAGATTTTTTACTAACTTTGAGTACTTGATAAAATAAGAACAAGCTTCACTTTTGTGAGATATAAGGTATACACAAACGTACCTATAAAAATAAACAACAATAACATAAACATAGTGCATCCCATTAAAACTTGAAACTCTTGATGGTCCAAAAATGTCCATTTGAACCAACTCAAGTGTATGAGAATTAGAAACTTCTTTCTTTGGATTGATAGAAACTTTGTGTTCCTTTCCCTTTTGGAAGGGATTTCACACTTTATTAAGAGTGAATTCCAGTTTTGGTATGTCTCTGACTAAAACATTCTTATTTAGTTTCCTAATTGATTGTATATTGTAGTGTCCTAATACATTGTTCTAAATCCAAGATTCCTTGTAAAATGCATTTAATAAAGAAACATTTTTTCTTGGATAAGGTATTTAATTAAACCACATACACATTCTCAATTTTTTTGAGTAGTAAATATTAAATAATTTTTGGAATTAAAAAAATTACATGCATCATCTAAAAAATTGACATTGAAAGTATAATCACACAAATAAGAGATGATATGTAAATTGTGCTTTAATCCCTAAGAAAAATGTACATTGGAAATTAATATTGTAATAGGGTTACCAATCTGGACTAAGCTTAATATTTTTCCCTTTGCATTGACACCAAATGTTATGTGTCCCCCATTGACATTGATTAGGATCTTGAAGCAAGAATAATCTCCTTTAATATGTCTTGAACATCATCTATCCATGTACCATAGAGTTTTGTAGGAACTATTTAGGCAACATCCATGCAAAACATATTAGACATGGGATAACTTTTGTACCTAGATTTTTTGGGTCCTGAGAGGTTGGAAAGTAAAACTTTAGGAACCCATACATGTGACACAGATTTCCTATAATCAGTAGATATATTTTTATACATACATACATTGTTTTTTCATTTAGAGAATCTTTTTTCAAGGAATTATCCAGAACATGAACTAGCTGTGAATTTTCAGGATTTTGAAATAAATTTACAATTAATGATCCTTCTTGTCCTGGTTGATATCCTAGACCAATTGTATACTTTGGTGAAATCTGATTTCCAAGAAACTGAGTCAAGTTATCTCTACCTATATTAAACATCTCAAGATCTCTTATTTATTGATCATTAGATAACTTATCTTTATTGTTATATTTTAAGAGTTGGGAGAAATTTTATTTTTCAATATCCATATTTGACATAGAATAATGAATTTAAATCATGACATAACTTTACAAATATAAATTTATCCTTGTGAACATTAATGGAATCCTCATGAATTTCAAAATATTCAAATAGTTCATACTTAGTCATATCATCATCATTATCTAACTCATTATTTTTCCCGGATTAATAAGCATTATGTATAAGAGAGTTATGTGTTACCTCATATGTTTCTGTCCTGACACAAAAGATGGAATAATTGCTCTGTTCATAATAAGAAGCATTAGATCCACTCGAGCTGTCTTTTGAAGCACTCTAGGTAGATTTTGTAGCCTTTTTATATCCTCTTCCATTTTGTTCATATTTCTTCTTAAATATCACCTTGGGACAGTATACCTTCTCATGACCTTTTTGTTTTCACTCATTGCAGACAGTTTCATTTGAGTTTTCATTCCATTTTCTATATTTATTCCATTGTTATTTTCCACCATATCATACCTTTTAGTTTTACTTCTTGTATAATTTCTTCCTTTGGTAGTACTTTTTTAATCTCCTTGGAAGATAAGCCATCTCCTCATCACTGTCAAATCATGAGTCTTCACTTGTGGATGTATTTATAAGAGCATGATCTTTTTCCCTATCTTTTCTCATTGAGGTAGAAGACATGAATGCTACTGATTAATTCCTTGGTTCTTCATCTACTTCTTGATTCATCTTAATCACTTATTCATACATCATAAGCATTCCAATTAGTTCTGTTACTGGTTTCATTTTTATGTCACATGATTCTTGGATAGAAACAAAAGTTACCCTCCATTTATTAGGTAATCAATGAAGCAGTCTCATGATTGGGTCCTTGGTACTAGTTTTCCAAGAAAATTCATGGTGTTTACTATTTCATTGAACATTAGATACCTTTCAAAGAAATGTTCATCAGGTTACATTTTAAAATTTTCATATTTAATAGTGTATGTATTTAGTATCATTTCTTTTACATTAGTTGTTCCCTCATGAGAAACAGATAATGTATCCCATATTTCATATAGAGTTTTACAACCATATATTCTATTGAATTAATCATCACTAAGAGAAAAGTACAAGGAATTCAATTACTTACGGTTATTATTATATGTATCATTAGTCATCTAAGACCATTTGTCCCTGGAAGTAGCTGGACGTACATGTTTTTTGTCATTTGTGTCCCAGATTTCGGGTCTCATGATCTCTATATACATTTTCATTTTTAATTTCCACTGAGCATAGTTATTAAAATTAAAGATAGGTGTCCCATTAGTAGCATCTCCCTCAACTCTAGTTTCCATAGTTACTTAGAATTTAAGGAACGAAAAATTTAGATATGACAGAAATTTTTTAATTTTTTTGATACAACTAAAATCACTATTGGAAATAAGTTGACCAACATGAAAATAAATTTTCCTCTGATAAAAAATTTTAGTCGGTGTGGATACTCAAGAGGGGGTGGGGGTGAATTAATATCCAATTAAAATTTTTGTTAAAAACAATATGATAAAAATACTCCAATTTAAAACAGCCGAGTCAATTAAGGATGTAGATATATAAATGTTTAATTGCTCAAAAATTTTAACTAAGGTTGATTAATCCTCAATTGAATCAATGCAATAAATAATTAAACAATTTAAATAGGTTTATTGAATTAATAATATATACAAACTAACCAAAACTAACTATTAGAGTGAATGTGAAAATAGTTTTCTATCTTTGAAAAATTAAATCAGCGGATAAAACAAAACTGAGTATTTTAAGATTGGAACAACAATGTAAACAAGAGGTTCAGTTTCAAGAAGACTCATAATCCTTTCCACATGGTGATCACCTACCACAATTATTTTTATATAAATAAACTTGATACACAACCTGTATCAGGTTTTACAACAATTATTACACTGTCTAGGTTCAACAACCACTACCATAGTTATACATGGGAAAAACAACCAAGACCCATAAGTCTTCTTCCACAATTATGTGTGGGAAAATAATGTGAGGGAGTTTTGATTGGAGATATTTATTATCTCTTAGTTAATGCACAATAGATAGTGTGTGATATATATAAACTCACACACTTCTCAGAGATGTGAAATGAAATATCACAATAGAGCTAAAACAATAATCTTGAGTTTAGAGAGCTTTATGTGATTGGCAGTTCATCTCTTGATTCATCAGAGTGAAGAATTTGATGAAAGAGACTTTCTATGAATGTTTTATCTTAAACAGAGTGTCGCAATTTCTAGGTACTAGCTTCTGGGTTCTGAGATATTCAACATCTTGGTAGACAGGAGTTGATGAAGCACAATAGGACAACCTTTAATAAGTTCTTCAAAAAGATGTTCACGAAGCTCTTCTGTTTTCTGTAGTTTATTCCTTATGAATTCGACTTGTAATCATTACACACAACTTTCATTTACCTTGTTTCCTCTATCTATATAATATTTTTCTTTGGTATTTTTATATTGTATTTGAGGTCCAACAATAGGAATGAGTAAATCACATGCATTCTTTCTCGTACCTAGTACTGTCCCATGTATTGTCTCCTGAAACGTTTACAATCAGCAATAATTAATGTCAGAGGCATTTAACTTATCAAATATGATAGTTAGAATAATATTGAGAAATTGAAAACGTATTAAGAATAACCATCGATAGACTGGTAACTATAGCCTTCATATTGGTAAGCTTCAGTAGTAGGTGCACATCGGCAATCTCCAACTATATCCTTCTAATGGTAGCCTCTGGTGGTAACCTTTATCAGTTTGCTCACACTGGTGCCAATGTAACAACAACCATGTCATGTCATCCTTGTAGTGGTGACATTGTAATGGTGACCTTGTAACTATAGCTTTTTATCAGTAACCTTGTATCAGTAGCCATGTAGTTGTAACCTTGTAACTGTATCCTTTTATCGGTATCCATGTAGCTGTAACCTTGTCACGATAATCTTGTAACTTATATAAATTCTTCACTATAATCTTAACCAATCAAGTAGTGAGATTTATAGTATATGAATATTACTCTATAGGAAAAGGAAACATTAATGAAACATAATTAGCATAGAATGAAGATTTTGTTCTCGCATAAATAAAAACATGATTTGGGATTATCAAAAGATGATTTGGGATTATCAAAATATGATGTTTCCAACACATCATTTTAAAAACATCTAGATAAAATATTGGTTTTATATAAATTTTATCATTGTATAACATATTGAAGTTAAACAGGCTTCAAAAATATATTTTCATCATAAATCAATCAACCAAAGAATAAAATTATTGTCCTTGGTTCATAACCCCAAAAAAGCATGAATTACATCATGGGATGTCATCTTCAATAGATAATGATTTAGATATATAAATCACACAGAATATGTCGTGGGGAATATTAATTTACAATAAAAAAACTTATTAAAACATAAAATAATGATATGTTTTTTAAATAATTTTCTTTTAAAATAAACATCTAAATATATATAGGAATCTTTATATAATATATTGGTCATGAAATCATGAAAATTATGTTAAATAAATATATGTAAAGACAATGATTATGTTAAACTTTTAGGTAAATTAATTTTTTTTATTGTGTGGAAAAAGACATCAGGATTCCATTTAAATAAAATAAAAAATTAAAACATAGATCAAAATTACATTAAAAATTATTTATATTAATGATAATTTTATTTCATAAGAATTTTTAGATAACATGGTTTAGGTTGAATTGTGGGTTTTTGATCAAAAAGATAAACAAATAAGATTATGTTACTAATAAATTTCTTTTGACCTCTTTATAACATAATGAGAAGAATAATTAAAGGATAATATTATTCTCATCACATAAATAGAGGAGAAGAAAAGTCCAAAGATTCTTGAAAATGGATCATTATATCTCACTATCAGAATCATAATAATAAACAATCATGATAATCAATGTGATTATAAAACAAAATAATTACATTTTGGTAACTTATAATTATAATCATCATTAATTTATACCATTTATTGAATCATAACACATCACTACAATAAATAAATTCATTATATTACATGTCACACACCATAAGTCGAAAATAAGAACATTGTATATGATAACATATTTTTCATGCAATAAATTCATAGAAAAAAATAAAACACCTTAATATGTTAAGATATATTAATTTTTAAATAATTTCAGTATCATATAATCCTTTCATTAATGCATCATTGATTTTATCATGAGATACATGAAACACTGAGTTTATCTTGTGTTACACATATATTCAGGTTAAAGAACTATATATTAATATAATATTTAATCTTTACAATTATTCACTATTCATTAAGATTGTTGGTAAGAATACTAATCTAAAATAGGAACAATATATTTATCTTTATATTATAATTTAACTAATTATCTTTGGAATAAAAATAAATACATTATAAAAACCCATATTTTTCAAAAATAAAGTTTAGTCATGCCTCATGATTTTAAAGAAAATATTTCTAATCATTTAGTGTATTTTTGAAAAACAAATAAATTTCAATTCTGAATTAATAATACCAAAATTATCTTATAGTGAAATATTTCTACTTTTCTGAAAAGATACATTTTATGATGATTAATAAAAATACTTAATTCGAATTGAATATTTTAGTTCCATTTACATAATTTATAAAAATAAATTATCATTTTAATTAATTCAGAAGTATAATTATTTTAATTTTATATAAAAAATTTCTATATTTCTCCGTGGTATCATTTTCTTATTTAATTAATATATAAATTTTTGAATACTTTTGAATATTTTCCCATTTATACTCAACTTTATAAATCAATTTCTAATAATTATTATAAATTATTTTATTATACATATTCAAATTGATATATTAATGATAGATTCTATATTTAGAACCATAATGATTTATAATCTCTGATATCTTAAAAATAATTACCAAATCTAATACTGTAAACAGAAAAGAAAGTATTTGTTCTTATTTGGTGAAAACTAATTTATCAATTGTTCAAATTAAAATATATTGGGTTGAAATGACATAACAACTTATAAAACTCACAATGTATTGAAATATTTAAACATTTTCTCTTATAGGGTGAATAATTTTCCATTTAGGTGGATATTTTAATGAAAATAAAATTGGTATGAATGAATCTTTTAAAAAATATTACCTATGATCCAGTAACCTCACATATTAAATGACACACACTCTCCTCCCTTTATCAAACCATCAATCCTATTTGGATTGGCCAACAATTTCCAGAATAACTTCCCAATATCCCCCCAAATAATCAATAACCATTATATAATTCATTAATCAAACCAATGATGGATTTTTTTTTCAAACGTATGGAAGACACCTAATGAAGAAAAAACCTTATTTAAGAGTGGTTTTATTTTATTTCATTATCCACCACAATCGATTATTATTTATAAATGACTATAGAAATTATCAATATATTCAAAATAAAATGATATTTTTATAATAGTTATATGGACCGAGAAGACATCTAATACCATAAAATTGGTTAATAAATCATCATTATTCTGTATATAGGACTACTGCATCGTGATCTGATGTAATGTATTTTTTAATTAATGAATTTTATGGTTTTGAATTACGATAGATATAAATTATATAAAATGCCACTCTATAGGAATTAATATTATTTTTGAAGAATACTTTGGTGTAATTTGTTTTTTCAAATATAATGTGAGACTCATTTATGTATATTCATTTACTTGATTACTAAGGTAGGGAGAATGTATCACTCTAAAATTTTAAATTAAGAACATTCTATTTCATAGTGTATTTTTCATGAAAAAAAATATTAGAAGAAAATAAAAAACCTAGAGACAATAATATATATATATTTATATGTTTAGAAAAACATTATATAATGTAGAATACAATACATGAAACACTATGTATATTTTTATTTACATGAAATGTAAATTTTATCTTGCATTAAAGGCAGTACCAGGTTTAATTGAAATCATTCTATAAACATATGATTATAAAATAAAAACTATAAAATATCTATTGATTTTTGTAATGATTATTAATATTAAAACCATTAATGTAATTATTATATATTTATTATTAATAAAATAATAATCATTCAATAGTTGATGAAATGTTTTCTGAGAAACTATATTTTCCGAAAAAGGTGTTTAGTTTCACATCACAAATGTTTCATAAAATTAATTTATAAATCATTTATATAATTATTTTGAAAAATAAAATTAATATTTTATATATTAATACAAAAATTAAATAAGATTTTATTTTTCTATTTTCCTAAAAAGTTTTTTTTTATAAATAGTTAAAAATATTGACTTTTAAATGTAAATTATAATTTTCTATAATATAGTTTTAATGTTTAATAATATTTTCAATTGTTTTTGAAGTAAAATATATCAAATTTTATATCCACTAATACAATTTTGATCATTTGAACCATTTTTATATTGAATATAAATATAAAAACAATATATACAATTGAAAATATTTTTATTAGAAACTAATTTTCTATTTGCATCTGCCCGACAAATTTAAAAAAAATATCCACTTATTTGAATTCAATTGGGATAAAATTAATCCTTATTTTTAATAATAATAATTTTTAATTTTTAATATTTTTATTTTTTCCAAAAAAAATAATAGAGAATATATAAGAAATTATTTACAACGGTAAAGGTAAAACACATATTTACTTGGGGGAAACTATGAATACTAATGTTAAAATGAAAAAAATAAAAAACACCGTAATTATTTTCATATTTAGACAATCTATATTATATTTTATAAAAATGGAAATTTTTTCAAATCTTTTTGTATGATAAAATAAATTTCTGACAGAATAATTTTCATTATTTAAAATTGTGGAACTCACATTACTTATAAAAGGACTGTCACTCTCCTCCATCATTAACAACATCAAGAATATTTATATAGGAAAATAAGTAACCAAAAACCATACTAAAACCACATATCCTATAACCATTAGTTTCATATTAATTTTATCCTCGAAGGATATTGATGAAAACCTAGGGAATGCGCCCTATGAAGAGGTACGTTTCTTCAATAGGAATTTTAATTTAATTACGTTCTCTACCAGAACCAATTATTATTAAAACATGATTAGATAAAATAATTATTATATTAAAAATATTTAGTTATTTTTTAAATATGGGATTTACCTTCATCCACCTCCAAAAATAGATAATTTATTATGAAATCAATGTTCATGTGTTTCGATAAAAACTGCCTGATGAACTGATATACATCATTTTTCCCCTATCACTATTCATGGATGGGAATTAAAAGGGATTTAAAATATATATATTATATATCAAATAATAATTCCTCTATATTAATTATACCGTATATATATATTACATTCCATTCAATAGGGATATGATAATGTTACAAATGAGTATGATAGACTACCGCCACATGAAGCGTTGATATTCCTCTATCACTAATTATTTAAATGGAATTAAATAAGGATAATTATAATAGTTATATTTTATATTAATTATTTAATTTTAATTTAAAAGATATATTCATAATTATGAAAACATATTATATATAATTTTATTTCGTACACTTAATTAAGAAAAATAATTTCAGGTATGTGTGAACTACAATCTTCACGAAGCAATGTGACTCAATTTTCATCACCACATTATACATATTACATATATATATATAAAATAAAATAATATTATGATATTATTATCATTATTAAAGGATGAAATATTACATACCTCCTTTGGATAATGAGCACCGGAAAAAGGAAATGTTACACATGTGTGCATACTAAAAATATTATATATGATCAAAACATTAATAATTTTTAATAATAATATATCATGATTTGATATATATGTTTGATAATTTTAAAAATTGATAATTATTACATTATTTTTATTTTATAGGTTATGGAACTCTATACACGTTGAATTAATTGGATATTTTATGATGAATCACAGATGATAAAGAAAGTCAATTAACACTCAGAATAGTAAAAATTATGAATAATAATTAATGATAGTGTTATATGATGTTATAAAATGATCATATATGATATAACGAATAATAATTTAAAATTTTTATATGTTAATAAAATATTTAAAACAATATAAATAAAGACTAAACAAATTCTATTTAAAAGAAATATATAGTAAGGGATTTTGTCTCATCTTTAATTCAATGTGGCATATGGTAAGGCAACACAACAAGGTTATTTTATATGCGTTTTATGAATCCCCTTTTTCATGAAATATCTTTAATATTTAATTATTAATTGTAATTATTTTTTCAACTTTAATTACTAAAAAAATTGGATTTCAATTAGATATTACTGTGTGGTAAGGGATTACATAACTCAATGTAAAATCATTGCATTAATCATCTACCTAATTTTTTATTTATTTATATGATTATGTTTATAATGTTGAGTGATTATATTTTTTTTATTTCAATATAGTTAATGTATATTTATAGTTGAGTTAAAAAATAGATCAATATATTAATTATCATTTAGCATTGTGATCATTAAAATGGTATATTGAACTATATTATTCTCATCGAGATTATTTATACATTTATTTCTCATGATGTACATTATTTTATCATTGTATTAAAAACCATTTAATTTTTAAATGATATGGTTATTAATTAAAATTTCATATAATTGAACCATTTTCACTCTTTTTGAAGTCAAATTATATAGAAATTTTATTATGAAAAACTGTCTATATTTATATATTCCAATTAAAATCTATTTCATCAATGAGAATGTTTAAAAAAAATCAAAATAGATTTTATCCTTATAAAAATCATTAATTAAAGGCTTTTTTACATTTTTCCATTTTTACAGTACTTTTTGTAGGGAATCATCATATTATTTTTAGAATAAGTTATATTTATAAACTATTAAAAGTAAAAAAAAAATTCTTTATACCTTGTATGACTTGTATATAATTACCCACAATCATCCTTTTATATAATACATTACATGTTTCTAAGGATAAATTTAAATAAAATTTATTTCCTAACATATTAGATGTTATTTATTTTTTAAAAATATATATAAACAAAATTAATTATAATATTGTTTATGTTTTAAAAGGTGATATTTTAAATGTAATGAATATTTCTTTAAGAAAGATTATTAAAAATAATTTTATAGTATTTTTATTTGTCACTAATTACATGTTTTTTTCTTATTCTAATGGGTAAATGTTGTATTGATGGAAACCGTATGCATCCCCTTGATTGAGAATTATAAATCGTATCAATGATAGTGTTTACATTCAAAACACAATTTAATTTTCGTATTCAATAAAATAAATTTTAAAAATAAATTTTCCTATGATAATTAGAAATTTAATTTTCCAAAAGTATTCATTTTATTTATGGTGGTTATTATTTTTTCATAAACCATTTTACATTTCTATATATGGTGGTTCACTATGATTGTGTTATTATTGACTATATAAATTATAAAATAATTATCATTTACTTAACATTGATGTTTTATTTTGTGGAATATTGAAACATAAATTAAATTGTTTATTTGATTAATGAATAATTATTTATACCTATAGTGATATATGGGTCCATTATTATATTTCACCACGATACATCTACTGGTATTAGGAGAAAAATTAATAAGATATCATTACACGGGACATTACATGTATAATTAATCCATGTTATTAGTTTTTATGATGGTAGATTTATCATGTTACTAATTCATGACATCCAATAATTTTGAATTTACTACATTCAGATTTTAGTTATTATTTTCAATGATATTTTTATTATTATATTCACTTTGGATTAATTTTATTAATTTTTATTTATTAAATACAAAGTTTTTTTAGTTTTTTATAATGAAATATTGATTATTCCTTATCTAGTTATGTTATGAATATTATTGATTAAAAGAAAATTATTTTCTATTATTTCCTAAGATATTATGTTTTTTCAACATGATCTTTTCAAATACATATTTTATATAGATGCACATTCTCCTAAATTTATTGAATTCTAAAATATTTTTTCTATTATTTTTCTTCCAATATGGATTATTCTTATTCGTTAATAGTAGATTTTTTTGTGCTTAACCCATGCTCTACATTTGAACTCACCGTTATTTTGTTTTCTTTTACAGGAATCCAGGATGTTTTCTAGAATTGATATAAAAGGTTATGCGAGAGGGAATTATGATATTCCGAAATACGTATTATGTTTTATTTTTTTTCAAATGTAATTGTTGACCAAATTATGTATCTTTTTTTAAATACTAACCATAATATAATGTCTATTATGATGTGATTCTTTATATATTATGCCTATGAAATAAATTAGACACCATATATTGGATACTAGGGTCAGGGATGCTGCGTCACATATAAATGGGTATGTATATAACCCTAAAAATAATGATAGGTTTAAAAAATAACATATTTTTTAATGAATGAATATTGAGAAAAAAATCCATTATGTTACATCTCAACATCCTTTATTCATGTGCATATCCTATGTTTAAAAAAATATTTTTATTATATATAATTTAAATTATAATACTTATATATATATATCATACCATATATGAATATATTATGAATTTATCTTACCCATTGATTAACAATTACATGTTAATATCACATTTCAACAAATAAATAATTTTTTTTTCAATGAATTTTTTATATTTTATTTTTAGTACTCATACATTGATCATGGTTCCATCATCTATAAAATGATAATAATGATATAAATATACTATATATTTATTATATATGTTGTTATAGTAATCCATAAATAATATAGATATAAAATAAAAATAAGTATTAATAGAGATAGTTTGTCATATGCATTCATGAAAACTAATTTCATATTCTCGAAGGATATAAAAAAGGAATGTAAATAATATATTTCTATTATAGAATCACTTTATTTTCATCTTGAATAAATATTTTCTTTAAAAAACTCTTAATTACCATCAATTAATGGTAATAAATATACACATAGTGGTGTGATGTAGTAGTCCTCCACACACATGATTGATCAAATAGTACTCCAACATGATAGAAATTATGAATCTATATATGATAAAATATATAAATATGTATAATATTAATAAATAATAACTTAAAATAAAATTTAATAAATCATTATAAAGAGTTATAATAAATTGTAATGGAAAAATTGAATGACTTCTATTCATGATGCAGTATTCAACCATTCACACAAATAATGGATTCAAAACCCATATGATGGATGTGGACATAATTGATGGTGATTTAGTAAAAATATATTAATTTTTATTGAAAATGTTGAGTATTATAAATTAATATGGATTAAATTAAATTTATGGAGGTAGATAAATATATAATAAAAAAATTAACAATGAATAATGTATCTCTTTTGTCATGTAATATCATTAGGTTTGCACAAAAATCCCTCATAGTATGTTTTTAATACAAAAAAATGCCATATAAGATTTTATGATGAATTTTTGGAATTTATATGGTCTTGTATTATATAAAATAAAATGGTTTGATGTGTCGAATAATAAAAGAGAGATGGTGTCCTTTTAAAAGTGAAGTGAATGTTAGATTTGTAATTATTTCCATTGAAAAATTTGTTCCCTCAAATTTATTAAAACAAACAGATCTAAAATTTGGTATTCTAAAGAATAATACATTATAGAATAACTCTATATATATATATATATAAAATATTTTATAATTTTTTATGTAATTTTTACCCGTATCTTTTTAGTTTTACCATTAATAAAGTCCTGAACAATATAGGGTACCCTTGTAACCCAATGAACGAGCTGACACTAACTTGGAATGAAGGGTTTTCATGATCCAATTGGGTTATTGAATATAACCTGTAATAAAAAAATTAATTTTGGAATTTTTTTACGTAATATTTAATAAGTAAATCACATAAATTAGTATATATACAAACAATATTCCATAGGGAGAAGTGTACCAGAAGAAAAACAGGAATAAAAAACACAACATAATACATAAAAGTACTAAAAAACATATAGCATATCTCAGGTGCAAAAAGTTGTAATTCTACATGTCAACATATCCATAGTTAAAAAAACCTTCATGTGGTTCTTTGTTTCCTCCTAAACCAGAATGGAGGTAATATACAAACACCTAAAGTCACATTTTTTGTGTGAGATGATATCCCAGTACGGTATAACCAAGGATTCCATTATTACTTTCCAAAATTTAATCAATTAAATAAAGATATTTCTATTTTAAATTAATTGTTATTTCTTTAAAAAAAATTTATAAATAATATTGTGTTACAATTAAAATGGGGGAAATACTATTTAAGAATAATAACCATTACATTTATAGAATATTTATAAAAATATGGATTAAATAAAAAATATACTAAAGCGTTTACATAAATTTAGAAGGCATGTAGAAATGTTTATAATCATTGTCATGAATTTATATCACAAATATAACCAACTGAGTGACATGGTTAGTTACCAAATGTTATGATAGTTCCAAGTTACTTGATAATGACAAACTCATTTGATAATAACAAAAAATTAAACTGGACCAAGATAACTGGAATGAGTGACTGATTAGTATACTACTGATGAATAGAGTGTGATAAATAATGTTAATGTTATAGTTGTATAATGTCAATTAGGTGTTATATTATTCTAATCATAGTGTTCTAATACCATACTCATTAACAACCTCAGCTTACATGTGACCTATATTCAAAATGATGGGAATTTTATTTTTTAAAAAATAAAATAGAATTTTCACATTCTCACATTTCAAAAATATCAATTTCTAATTAAAAACATGGGGTTTTAGTCAAAACATGTATTTTTATGATATTAAACAACAAGGAATCTATTAAAAAAGATTAAATTCCAATTTTTCAAATATAACATTGAATGAAATTTCAAAAAATATATTTCAAAATATAAATTAAATAATTTATGTACTATAATTTTCCGTTAATTTATCAACTATAAAACAATTTGGTGGAATTAAGTTTTTAATCATCCAATTCAATGAAATTTCAACATTATATATCATTTGATTTCATATAACACAATAGAATTTATATCAAGTGATTATGGTTAATTAAATATGGGATTAATAATTGAACCATGAAAATTTCATGGAAATACAATGACCACCAAAGAACATACCAATAAGAATATAGGCAAAGACGTTCATGGAACTAAAACATGATACAAGATTCAATAACATGAAATTTAAATACATAAAGATCAAGATTATATATCAATATATAAGGGAGAAATATAAAGATATAATGATACTGGGAGAATGATTACTCGGGAATTCAAACAACAATCACAACACAAAAAAAAGATCAAAATAAACCAGAAGGGTTTTTGGGCTCCAAATTTCTATGGGAAGGCCCTTGTATCACGAGAAAGGATATCTAAAGATGATGAAATATAATTTCCATCCAATATTCATATTAAAAAACAATAATTGGGAAATTACGTTACATGATACCAATTACATGTTGTGTAATTATCAAATACCAAAATCATAGAAAAACCAATAAAATTTTTAATGAATTTAATATTATTCTAGAATAGACACTATGTGTGTCCACATTAAATGGATTTTAAATAACCATTGGAATATAGAACGAGATGTTTTTATGTTGAAAATAAAAAACAACCTAGACATCACCATTATATATATCAATTCAATTATTTCTCTTCCTTACACAAACAATTAAAATGGGAATCCATGATAGTCATTAAAATGTACATGTTTGAAACGTTATGGAATATTTCTACCACACTTCCATAAAAACATTATGTCCCCAAAAATCCTTTATATAAGCTATCATATCAAAAAAAATTAGGCCACTAAAATCTCAATAGTTCCACATGATCCCATGTATCATGATAATATTAATCATGCTACCATATCACATGAACCAAATGTATATACCTCCCATAAAGTGCCTTGGTTTCAAAATAAACATTCTTCACTTGACTTTAATTCATGGATTAATAAGGTTCAATCTCAATATCTCTCCATCAATTAATAGGAGATGGATATGGTAGACACTTTCATCGTTGATATACATAGAACAAATTATGTATCAATGTCAGCTGATACGGAAGTGATTAATGGTTAGAAACATTCCCTATCCTCTAAACAATCATATAAGATACCAAAAAATTAATAATAGGTTTCCTTGCATCCAAAAACATCGATAACCCAAACTAGTACAATCATTCAAGAACACATGTTAAATAATTGGAAACACCGAAAAGCCATGATGACGGTCAACATTATAATTATATCAGGTCTGTGTCCTCAACATCATAAAACAATTCAAATGAACATTTTATTTCATATCTTGAAACAAGCCTTGTTCAATCATGGAACATTGACCAACATGTGTCCAACACAATGGATATATCCATGTCTGACCATACAATTAATAAAAAGGATCCATTTTTATCATAGGCTAGAAACAATTATTGTTAGAAAACTAAACAAGTCCCATAATGTAATCTTAAAATCCACTAATGAGGAGAACACAATCACGAAGAATATCCAATAGAATTTGTATATCTCTTTATTTCAATCCATTTATATACTAATAGTATTCTATACTCGGACGAACCTAAGATTCTAGTACCCCCTGAAGGGAACTCCAAAAATGAGATGATAGATATGGATCCCTATTAGAGAGTATATAAAATAAAACACCACGTAACTGAAAAATCTCTTGCATATATATATATTAATCGCCTCTTTATCATTTCTTATACCATGTGTGGGTATAAAGTGAGATGATTTTCTATGTTGATTGATCAAAACCTAGGTCACGTTATTCATTATCTTAGTATTAATAAATCAAATCATAATTTCTATAGATATCTCATCCCACCTTCAAGTTGGCATTATCTATGGCTGATGAAAAGCAAAAGGTTTCTAGAGCTTGATCTTGTCCTCATTGCACATATAGCACTGAGAGTCAAAATAAGAAATGCCTCGACTCATACCTAGACCCCAAAATTTATTCTGTATGTCATATAAAATCATATGGTACCTAGGGTCACTTCCCATAGATAGTTAAAAAAATCCACCATAACATCTTTCCATAGAACTAATGGCATAAAATATTGGTTATGGTAGAATATAATTCTCTATTTAGAGAACAACAGCTCGAAAATTATTTCCCAGCATCAATTGAGTCTCCAATTCAATGAAAAAAATCATAATTTTGTTGTTCCTTAAGATTAAATCCATAAAATGAGGATTTCAAATAAACACTAGCCAATGCAACATCATCCCCGGATTCATGGTCTCTATTGTTAAACTGTGAAAAATGAGCCATAATGCTCCACCCTTATACTGACTTTTTCTTGGCATGGATTCATAGTTTCATACTCAAATAATATAAAATTAAAATCCCTTTCCCCATTGTATACGTTATGTCGAAATTAACAGATTGTATGTATTATTCCTAATTCCTTTGTAGGAGATTCCAATATTTTTTATAGAAAATATAACTCAAACAATTATATTATGAAAACATGGTGAACCATTCTTTATAATGTTCATGTTATCTAATCATATGTACATTCTTCAAATCTACATGTTCATGGTCATTGGAGGATGATTATTCTCATATGGACTATGATGGTGAGATCCATATGAAAAAACATGATCAACTTACATTAAACGAATCCCAAACATAAACCTAATGAATAATAGAAGACCCAATAACCCATCCCAGACACTAGAAGAGAAAATATCAGAGTGGTAGACAAAATATATTTTAGTTATATAAAAAAATAATGATATAAATCATCCCATGAAAACATTTCACACTTCTTTGGTAATGTCGTCATTAGATACTCTAACTATGAATAACTGTATAAATTCTGTGATTTCAGTTAAATCAAATAATTTTTATTCGAGAAATATCATTTCAAAATCATAGTATAATGTTGGTGATTTCTCAATAATTATAATATTTTTAATAAATGAAAAAAAAACGACCCTCCTCAGACAAATAATAAATGCGTATTTTATCCACAAATGACACGAAATCTATATCAGGATATACATGGATGATCTTATTCATTAATTAAATGAAAACTGTAGGTGTATTGGTTAGACCTAAGGGCATGACAAGGTACGTATAATGATAATTCTATAACAAAAATCTATGTTTCTAAAAATAATATTATTTTATACTAAATGATACACCGCAGGATTTCATAGTACATTATCTCTTTAAAGTAATTCAATTGCATGTGCTACACACAAAACCTTGTTCGAGCGCACCATGACTTACAAAACTTGCCGTTAAAAAATGTTTATGACTAATATAAACAACAATTTGAAATTTATATATATCAAAAATAATTTTGCATTCACATTTTGTGTTTCTTAGACATTATATAATGACAAATTCAATTTTCAAATAAAAGAAGTATTTTTCAGGAAAAAACATTCACCACCATTTAATGGATAACCCTTTGTAAATCCAATATTTGACACTTTTATATATTATATATAACAAAATAAAATTATTTATTGGAATTATGACATAAAAAATTAATCTGGATAATTTTTTGGTACTTTTCTGATAACTTTCATATTTTGGAGAATAATAAAAAATTTAAAATTTTAATTAAATTTTTTTTTAATGAAAATAATTTATAGTGTTTGATTATGAATTTTAGTGGTTATAAAGTATAATTATATTATATTTTTATCATTTAATATAATTTATTTCATGATAAGTAATTTAGCATTAAAATTTGACATAAGCACATGTCAATCTTTTGATAATTTTTTCTTTTTAAAAAACATGTTTTTTGGATTTGACAATGGGAATTAAATTAAAATTAAGTGATGCAAATTCTTTTTTTTATTTAGTTAAAATAGAATTATTTTTTAATTTTTATTATAAAAAATATATTTGAGTGAATTTTTGGTACTTTTATAAAAACATTCATTTTTTTTATTAATAGTGAAAAACACTGTGTTATTAATTAAAATCGACTTTTATTTACGTATTTATTATTATAAATTTAAATTTATTTTAATGTAAAAATAGATTCATAATACCAATATTAGTATAATTTAATTCATTATAGTCATTTTATATTAATATTACATATATTAATTTTTTCTGATCTTTTTAAAGTCTTTCACCCATCTTTTAGGGACATTTGCAAATTTTCATAAAATATAATTTTTCCTCTTTTGTGAAATGTAATTCTGAAATCATAGAGAAGGAGTTGAATTTAGTAACTAAAATTAGGTTCAATAAAATGAATGTATTTTTTTGAATAGTAACATTTGAATTTTGTTTACCATAGTTAAAGGTAAATTGGGTAATTAATGGTAAAAATGGTATTTTAATTACCCTAACAAATTTCTTAATTTTATTGGATAATTTTATTTCAAGGAAAATAATCCTTTTTAAAAAATTAAGATCATTTTTTATTTATTTGTGTTATATTATAAAATTTATTATTTTTTATTTAGAGAAGTGTTAAAAGTGTTAAATTTATATTTTTTCACTAAACCATTTATAATATAGATAAATACATAAGATAAATTCGATATGAATAACCATTATAAAACTAAATTGGTTTCCTACATCATGGAATTTTATTTATAATTTTTAGACATTGTGTAATTAAATTTATATATGACACAACGATGAAGTACTAATTAACTTAATATTAAATGATTAAAATAATTGATATTATATATATTAAAATAAATGTAAATTGAAACTCTAGATACCTTACATGAATTTTATATGTGAATATGATATCATAGGGTTGAAAAAATGAATTTTTTTTCTATGTAGCCTTGATTTTATGACTTAAAAAAATAATAAATAGTGTAAAAATTGACATAAATGAGTTTTAAAACAAAGAATGTATTATAAAATTATATAATATACTTCAAAATTAGTAGTTTGGACAAATGAAATAAATAAAGTTATATTTTTAATTAATGATACACTTTAGGTTCTCATGGAATTTTAAATTATGTTTATTAACCATGTAAAAAAAACAAGAAGACATGGTAAAAGATAAACTATTTAACTAAGGGTTATAACTAAAAGATAAGGTTATTTTGGTGACCTAAACGTATTTAAAACCTATTGGAAGAATTCATTTCCACACATACCCACCATAGACTCAATATAAATCATTTTTTAATAATTATAAACGAAAATAATTTTATTATAATATAAAATTGCATGCTCTTTCAAAAATTCCCCCCACCACTCATATAAAAGCGTACTTACCCATCTCTTAAATTGACACCACCAAAACCATTTTTCTCTGCCAGCCCTTGCCCAAATCTACTCCCAAAATCCCTCACATCAACAAATAGGACAAAACTATAGCATAAAACCAAACTATTGAGGTTTTTTGTTAAAATCAAAAGGAAACACCTGAACAAGAGGTAATTATATTATCAACTCCTTGAAATTTATAAGCTTCTTCCACTTTCTCATTCTTTGTTATTTCAATACCAATTTAATAACTCCATAGCCCTTAAAATACTTTTATGTTTTTATAAATATGGTTTAACCATATTCACTATTCATTTCATCCTGTGAATGATAATGTCACCATGTGTGCGTATGTACGACTTACCGTCCCCACGTCATGGTGTAATTTGTTATTCAACAGTATATTATTTGCAATGATACAATGATGAATAATATGTATATAAATTATAAAAATAACATTCTAATGTTTCTGTAAAATTAATATACCATCCAATTCCACACCATTTCGTCATTAATAAAATGATATCACCCCTCATGTGTACGTACGACTTACAGTCTCCCCGACACAATGATATTAATTTCGACATTCACCATTCAACAATAATTATAAAAATATATATTATTAACAAGTATGTATTATATTAAATAATAATATTATATATATATATCTAGTTATGTTTTAGTGTATTTTCATAATTCTTATTCACTTAGTTCAATTCAATATGATAAGAAAACAGAAACAGCGTTAATGCGTACTTACGACCTACCATCTCTATAAACAGTGTTTTCCAATTCATATATATATCTTTTATTCATATATATATTCTAAATATATATTATATATAAATCATGTTTTATATTCTGTTAATATTTAAATCATGATCCACGGGATATGATCAATAATAACAAGTTAGAACATGTACGATAAAGAAAGCGATAATAAGATGAAATGTTAATTTAACATGGAAATTATTTTTAAATGAGTTGTATAATGTCATAAATGAATAATTTATTAAATCATAAATATTATTATTATTTTTTTATAATTTTAAATTAAAATATGGCCATTATACATGAGTTTAAATATACCCTTGACCAAAGGGAAGTTTAAGGAAAAGGTTAATTCCTTAATCTCATAATTATCTGATATTTTTTGTGTGTATTTTTTTTGGTACATATTTATTTTCCATTTCCATGATTCATAAAATACTTTTTAAAATTAATTCTATTAAGGAACTCTTTAACAAATAAATTATTTTAAATGTTTTAAATATTTGTTCTTTGAGATCTGTCTCATTAATGTCCGTGTTTAAAAATAGTTTTAAGGATTTATTTATATGGACATGATTGTTTTAAAATGTTATTTACCTTAAAAGATTAAATGTGGTGTGGGAATCATTGATTTAAAATTATATTTTAAATTAAATCCTTTATAAATTTTTGGCATTTAATTGCTTTCGCAAAAAAGGATATTTCTCTCAAAATGTTTTACTGATCATTTTCAATTATGTTAGCATCCATTACTAAATGTTATTCTATATTGAGGACGATTTTTTGATAATACAATCTTACATATTGTATTGAATGAGTTGTGATATCTTTGAATTTGGATGTTCTATTTTTTACCATTCATTGTTTATGGATTATGTATTTAAATTTTGAATGCTAGTTTTAATACAATGTTTTATGTTATGTTTAAGCATTTTCAAATGAGGAATACAGTGGACATAGTATGTGTCGAGTGTGGACAATTATAGCCCCTCGATATATCAATATATCTCATGAGGAAAATTTGTGCCTTGGAACACAGCCTTGGAAATATTTTAATTTGTTTTCCTGGAACGATGCATTGGCTATGTGGTAATGATTTCTAGCGTTAGGCATTGTCTTAAAATTAAATTAGTTATTACATGGGATTGTTCGACTATTAGAATATCCATGTTCATGTTTGTTTGGTGATATTTGATTTATTTTTTCCATATAGTGATCATGTTTATGTTTAAAAGGCTGTTTTTTATTATAAATATTCCATTAAAAGGTTACAGATTTTTCTATATAATTTACCCTTTCTGATTATCTGAGCTCACCCCTTTCTTACATTTTATTTTCCTAGGATTCCATGAAATAAATTATGATTCATATTCAAGGTTAAGTTAAGGGAATAATTTCTTTCAAAAAGAATTATTTGTGCTTTGTTTTATGACATAAAGTATACTGTAATATTCAATTATGTAATATATTTTCCAAGACTGCTAAACTGATTTGTCTTTCAGGACATTATTCCTTGTAATCATACCAATTTATTAAAATAATAAATTGAATCTGGGGCGTTACACTAAACTAATAGAAACCATATCAAATATTGATCGTTAAAAACCACTTCTCCCCTTCCAACTAATCAAACAGAACATCATTACATGGAACATGATTTTTTTTATTTACTATTGCTAAATTGAGTATTTGGTTATCATGATATATGCACAGTGAATAATGAATTTCATAGAAAAGGGAACATGTGCCACCAAAGTTGACACAATCTATATTATACATACTTTCCAGGTAAGATAATCCAATTCATATTCATCCAAATCATTATATGTGGTTTCATATGGTATGAAGGGATACCAACTGGTTGAGTACCAGGAACCATGTCGATAGAAAATTACACCTCCCTCACAAGTGGAAAATAATATAGTTCATATATAATAACTACAAATAAATCTAAAAAACTGTAGTAATATAAATTCTCAAATAATCCCACTCCTCTTCAAAAGTAGATGCTGATATCACATTACCCTTCTCTTGATTAAAAGGGTATACTCTGCTCGACCATGGGTACCATTATCCTAAGAAAGTGGGGAACACATCAATTGATGTATTGAAAGAGTCCTATCAATTATATGAATGAATATGATATTTATCGGAAATGATAAAATCCATCAAAAAAATTACATCGAATGGTTTCAATTTGATAACACAAAAACTCCAAGAGGGAATAATATCTAAAGAGATATAGAACCAGTGGGACTATTGAGACCATGCACTCTCTTCATACAAGGGGGATTATTAATATACATTACATAGAATAAAAGATAAATATCATGATATAGAAGATTAATATTACATGTGGAAATAAATGAGTTATATGTACAAATATAAAATTAAGAAGTCAATATTAAAAAATTTATAGTAATGGTTCCTCTCACATTCACTGAACCTATATCTTCTTCATTTTCAGACTCTTCCACTATGTGAGGAATATTATTTCTAGATAAATCTGGTTAGATCCCATTTTTAATTAATTGTCTATTTTCCCCATCGGTTTAAGAGGTGTTAATGATCCCATGACACTATGGGGAGTGGAATAATTATGGAAGGCCTTCTTCAAGTGACCTTATTGTCTGCTAGAAGAACACACCATGGGTGCAAAAGTTCATTCCCTCTTTAAATTCGTTTAAGTACCAACATGATAATAAAATATGAAAAATAATATGGGAGATATATAAGGCTTAGAAAAACCTTTCTATTGGGAACCACCACAAGAATCGTCATTCTTCAATTTCCATTTGATTGAACTTTCACCACCACTAGGAGAGAGAGAAAATTCCGAACAACCCTGACATTCTATCCATGACTATATCGACCCTCATAGATCTTTTCATTAAAATACCATTATATGGAATCATTATAGAAACATAATATAAAAATATCATACTGTAGTCACAAAAAAACCTCTGATTCTTCATCTTCTCATTTGATACTTTCTCATATGAAAACAAAAAAAATATCAGCAAAGTGATTTGCATACTCCATCATGATGATATCATTCATCTCAATAATGATAAACTCTATAGAATTTTCCAAAATAAAAAACTATTGATAGAACTATCTAGTGAAAGGAAATTTGATTTCACTATACTCTAATCCCACAGGCTTCTTCAACATTTCCATAGGTTCGCACCATCTCTAGGACGGCCCATCATTCATGAAGGTGGAAAAGATCAACATTATTTTATTAATTGTTTCCAAAAAAACATAAATCATTGATCGTTCTTCATGAACCATTCCTCAGCCTCTTGAGAATCATTTTGTCCCTTGAATATAGATGGTTTCAAGTGAATAAATTCTAATGAATGATTTTGGAGATTACTGCTTTGAGGTTCCACAGCTGGAACTTGAACAAGAACTAGGGTTGGTGCGTGTCCTCAATCATGGATAGTGCACACAATCACCTCAACCATATTTGGGACCCAATTAGTATTCTATTACTAAGTATTAGTAGAAAATTATTCCAAGATATGATTTTCACTACTTTTTCGAGGCATGATTCTTCATAACATTAGGAGACAACAAATAAGACATCGAATATACACTAAATTAAAGAATCAAGGTAAATTATTACCAATTGGTAGACAAAAAATTTGGATTTAACTATATCCAAAAAGTAGAGAAAATATTAGAACTATTCCTAAGGATGTGTTTTCCAATCCAACCATAGTGATTGATGTCTCATTGGAGTGATATATATCTATAGACTCATTCAAAACAAACTACTAAGTCCCAATAACATTGTATAACTACATAATGACTTCCCACAAAAATATCATCTTGGATCCCCAATACATTTTTTTTCACGAACTGTCCCAGGTACCCTAGTAACCCAATAGTCAAACATGCACTGACATGGCCTGAAGTGCATTCCTAATCCCTACATCTTTGAAATTTTAACCTTTCATCATCAAAATTTAATGTGGGTATTGTTTTTCTACAAAATTTATATCTAGTATAATCAAATCATTATTAATAAAAATTAATCTCACAAATGATATGGGTAATAGATGAAAAATAGTTTTAAACCACCAAATGTTCTACAAAACAGTACTATAAATCTGAAAAAACACATGTTCAATACTATGTAAATATCTAAGTCGACAAATAAATTACTAGAACCACCTCCAATTATCCATTTAAACTTTCTTGAACATGAAAATAGATAATCTAAAAACACATGATGGAATAGGTAGAGTGTGTTCTATAACTCAGTAGGGTCTCACCATGTATTCCATAATATGGTAGAAGCATTTAATTAACCAAATAAAGAGGACTCGGTTTTTAATAAATATGTTTGGAATATTAAAAAAATTATTTAAAAAATACACGATTTACATTTAAATGATGGAAATAAATTCAAAAAAGAATCATATTTCAATTGATGTAATATTTTGAAATAATGGATTAAATAAATGTTTTAATTAAAACTATTTATATAAATTCTTAATTTATGAAAAACTATTTACAGACCATGGAATTTGTATATATCTCAAATATAAAATAGTGTGCTACATGATCGTCTTCCAAAAGTTAAAATAGTTAAATGTTATGGTATCTTCACACATTCATGTAATAATAACCTCAATGTATACACTAATCCCTCAAAACTGGAGGGAGAGGAATCAATGGTATTCTACCGACTAATACAATGTGATTAATAGTGTTCATGTTAGAGTTGTAAATCATTAATATGGTGCGAGGCCATTCCCTTACTAGTGTCAATGTCTCTAATAAATCACTTAATACCAATGGTTTCATGTTCTCTAGTATAAAAGATGACAGGATATTTATTTTAATAATAATTTAAAATAAAATTAATCTGATTATACCATTTCAAATAAGACTTTTTTCATTTAAAATTACAATCATTTTTTTTAATCAATACATGACTTATACTTGATAAAACCAATGGGCCACTATCAAAAACATTCTAATATATTTTCTCAAATACTTCTTTGAAATAAATTTCATAAAATAAAAATCATAATTTTAATTCATGAATTTATATTCCAAAATTTTCCATAGATTGCACAATCTCATGAGAATTAAAAGGATTGGGTTTCTAAAAAACTAGTTGTGTAATGGCTCGGGTTTTTGGGGTACATTACTTTGTGAAAATATTGTATTGGGTTTTCTGGTCAGGGAATCTCATTGATGTTTGGGAAACAACATCCCTACCGGTAGCCTTAGCCTACGTGTAGAAGGCCTACCGGTAGCTCTGTCTACTGGTAGCCGCAGCCTACCAGTAGCACGGTCTACCGGTAGCTGCGGCCTACCCGTAGCTCGGTCTACCGGTAGTTGTAGCCTATCTGTAGCTCGGCCTACCGGTTGATGTAGCCGACCGGTAGCTCAGCTACCGGTAGCTGTCACCCACCGGTAGCTCTCAACTACCCGTGGCTCTGGCCTACTCTCATGGGTTCTTTCCAGTAGCACTCCGTTTTGCAAAATTGGGTTTTATACCCTATTTTGACTCTTTAACCATTTTTTAAAGCCATTGAATGACCATAAATATTTAAATTAATTATTTAATGATTTAACCTGGTGTGTGAGAGGTTTGAACCAACCGGCCCCTTTAATGACTTGTGGGGTCGCCTAGTCAACCCACTACCCCTGCTTACACGGTTTCACGTTCTTATCTAGACCGTCTGCGGCCCTTATAACTAAAGGCTTTTCACTGGGTTTCTTCTTTCCTCGATCACCCTCAGCGAGCTGGTTTTTGTGCATTAGGTGAGCTGCATCGTTATGCATAATTTTCTGCACCCGACCTACGCGTCGATCGTCGATCAACAAGTTGGGAATTTATCCTTCGTCTCTCTCTCTCTCTCTTTTGTGTATCATGCGGGGTGGGCGTGCTTTTGATTATGTAGAATTGGATAAACCAGACCTAAATATAGATAATGAACAGATTCTATAATGAATGAAGGGGGGAATTGATTGTTAATGTTGTTTATATTATAATCATCTTTCTGAGTTGTGTTGGCTTATGACTTCTAAAAATTGAGGCTGTTGGTGGTCGTTGCCTGTGCACTAATGAACCCATCATGGTGTTTTAAATGGATTTTTTTGTAATTGTAAACTCTTGCTGTGAAAAGTAAATTGGTTTATCACGTATACCCGGATGAATAAATTAAAAGCACCAGGATCAACCCTTATGTGATAACTCCAGGTTAAAACACACAGAATTGAAATCATGGAGTGTGTTAAATCTTATAAATCTGAAAACACAGCCATGGCCCTGCTTTATGTCGGTGGTAGTGGTTTGGTTATTTCCTTTTACGAGATGATTACTGTAGATCTGGGAGGGGATGGGATCCCCAGTTTTTATACTCTCGATGGTTGAGGAATTGGGGATGGGATCCCCTGTTGTTATGGATTCAGTGTTTGCAAGTTTTACGACAGAGTGGTTACCTTGTTTATATCATGAATTTGGGTGGTATCCTCTATTGTTGAGAAGCCCTTTTTATCCTTAATATTTGGCAAGGGGCTGTAACATAGTGTTTTCTTTAGTTGATGTGGCTTTACGAGAGAACATGGTGTGGGAGTTATGATTGATGTTTGACTATTTACTTTCCTGGAATTGTGCCTCTGTTTACTAGTTGCCCATGTAGGTTCAGAACATAATTAAAAATTTCTACTGACCATAAAAACAAGGATGGGATAAATGGGTTTTGGTTTGGCGTGAGTTGCGGCTTGGACGTATCATTGTTTGTGCTCTTTAGGAGGGATAAAGAAAAATATAAACTTTGGGTGAGTGCTTGTTACCTATATATGTATTTGTAGTTTTGTTTTTTCCTATTCGTGCCCCACACAAGTGGAACACTTAGTGCCAAACACCCCCATTTCATGGGGGAGGGTTTTTTTCCCAACATAATTATTAGTGGCTGGTTATTAGAACCTTTTCTGCTCCCTTTCCTGGATAGCCCAAGTATCTTTGGGAAGGTTGTGATGGACTGAGGTCCATTATTATCCTATGAATCATTCGGTGGGGTATTGTGGTGGTTGGCCAGGTGTGTTTGGTCGGTGTTTTCCCAAGTGTCTTCGAGATGAGGCCCAGGTATCTTCGGGCTTGTCAGTGGATCTTCTAGCCCAGGTGTGTTCAGGCTTGGTGGTGGTTGTTCTTGCTTAGGTGTTTGCAGGCGTGGTTACGTGTGAAAGTTGTGGCCTAGGTATTTTTGGGTGGGATTTGGCAGTGGGACTGCGTGTGGTTGTTGCCCAGGTGTGTGCGGGCGGGTGTGGCAGTGAGACTGCGGTGAGAATGGCGGGATTGGTTCGATGGGTAGGATGTCTCAATAACTAGTGGGAAAGTGGTGCGAGGTAACCAAACATCGATGTGATCTTATTATATATATATTACCTGAATTTCTTTATTTGGGTAGTGTGCCTTGGTAAGGCCTGGGCAGATAGTTTACCTTATTAGGTGTTTGGTTTACTCTTTTTCTCAAGGGACATTATTACCTTCCCCCACTTTTGAATGAGAGTATTTGTTTTCCCTACTGAGTGTACTTGTATGCTCACCCTACATATATAAAACAACATTCAAGTTTCCAGTAGGACTTCGGGGATCACGTAGGATCTTACTAGATCGGACCCTTGGGGAAGTTGTAGTTGTTGTTTTTTTCCTTCTTTGGTACTTACCCTTGTAGTCACTTTTGTACTTTGTGGCTTTTACTTTTAAAACATGCATGTGTGAATGGTTTTCTTTTGGATTTACTTTTCTTTAGTTTTCGTATTTTTGGGTTCCATCATCTTATCTCTCGATCCTATAAATTAGAAAAAGGGTAATGCCTTCCATTTAGTGTGTGATTCTATACCCTTGGTGCTAGTCGCCACTCCGGGACCTATTGAAGGCGGGTTTCGGGTGTCATTATCTCTCCTTCAACTTAAAGAAGGAAGGGTATGGCAGTCTGCTGACCCTTCCCTCCTTTTGGTGATGGCGGGCCATGACAAGTTGAATGAAATTTCCATAAAATATATCAATATAAAATAAATAAAAAAATGGAATTTACATCCAGAAATGTAGTGTTAATAAAAATTTGGAATTATAATGAATCAAAATACAATTACCAGAAACCCAATGCCCATTACCGAACATACTAATAAAAATGAAGGTAAAGAAGATCTAGGATGTCAACCTGTAAACAATATTAAACAACACAAAGTTTATATCCATCAATACTAGGATGATATATCAAACACTAATGAGGTAAAGTGTATGAGATGATGTGATAGAGATAATTCTTACCACATGAGTTACACCGAAATCATCACAACAACTACTTTGTGATCAAAATGATGGAAATTTTATTTAGGTATCTATACTCACATGGGGTTGGCTCTTCAGTTGAGTGAAAGGAAGTCTAATGAAGAGGGAATATAATTTACAGGAAATTAGCCTTCATAAAAACAACATTCAATACATTACATGATGTTTAACCCAATTACACATTGTGTAACAGAAAAATCCAATAATTACAAAAAAAAATTGAAATTTTTTTAAAGGGATATATTATTATTTTATAACATATATATCTAATATCCACATTGCACTATGTATAAATCCCATGAATTCTGTAGAACGACCACATTTTCAACTAAAATTCCCAAAAAATATGATCTTTTCAATTAGATAAATAATCTCAATTATTTTAGAACCATACTCAGAGAATTTGAAATGGAGACCAGTAAAATTAATAGATTATAACTCTCATAATGGTAACAAGATGTTATAGATAAAACCCTATTACCATAATCACAGTGCGAAGCTTTTTATCTTTTCACAATTTATTTTCATTCAACATTTCGTAGAAATTATTAAATAGTATAAATATAAATGGTTTGAAATACTAAATCAATTTTTTGATATATCATTAACATATTTGAAAAAATTAAATTTAAGGTAGCTGATGTGAAAAGAAAATGAATTTTTATATATAATGCTTGTGAAAATTATTCTAATAACTTAAATTTGAATAATAAATATCTATTTGAAATAGTGTTACATTAAAATATAATTTAATATTTATAAATAATTCAAATGAAAACTATGACATGAATAATAATATCAATTTTTACTTTTCATCTAGAAATGAAAAAATTAAGAAAATTGTAAAAAATTAACCATATGGGAGTGTGGATATTAATATTTCAAAACATTTCATCATTTTATCTATTAAATTTTCAAAAATATGATCAAAATAATTTCATAATTATTTACCAAAACACAATTTTTGAAAAAAACAATCTGTTCTATGCATATAAATCCTATATTTGAAAATTATTTACATTCTAGTCAATATGTTTTATTTATGTAAAGAAATTATAATTAATATTTAAAATGTTTTAATTATTATTAATATCCCAAAATGTAAATTCTAGGTTTTAATAGTTTTTCGAAGGATATTAATATTATATCTTAGTTTTCATAAAACTATATCATTATTGTAACACAATCATAACTCAATGTTGCATGATAAACAATCTATCAAACCCTAAATACTTCATTATGTTTAGCTGGAGATTATTTATCATATGCCATATTAGTTGTTCATTATATTCTCTTAATGCTTCATAGATGGTGAACCATGATGGTTCCACGCGAGTATGTCTAGTGGTCTAGTTAACTCATGTGGTTGATATTATATTGAGGCTGTTTCCAAGTAAGATGTGGGTGGAAATGAAGCATAAAGGAACTATTTTTATTGAATTATAAACAATGAAAACTAGAGTATGTTCGATATCAAAGCTGTGGTCAGCAAATCTCTCTCAAATATATAGCATTCCATGGTTACCTCAGCAATGAATATATCTATAGATATGAACCCTTACATACATAACTCAAACTAGTATATTGGTACATGCTGACACACATTAGACCATTTGGATTTAACAAATCCCGTGTAATTATCACATTTTAATAGATTTATCTCCTCCTACCACATGAATGTGACTTCCATTAAGATTTCTTATTTTTATTTTATTTCATATAATACCAAATTTAATATCATCCCATGGTTAGGGTATTTCTTACTCTAGATATATTATTGTAATAGAACAGTTTTATAATAAAATACACAATATGATTTTAAATAGAAAAAAATAAATAAAATAAAACATCTTATTTAATTCATTTATTCATTTTAATACATAATGGGTTTTCAATTTTAGGTTCATATATTAAAATTAATGAATATATCTTATTGTAAAGTTTTAAAAATTCATTACAAACTATTATAAAAATTATTACAAATTAACTAAAATGAGTTATTTTATATCACCTACCATTCAACTATGCCTTACCAAAAAATGTATGGAAACATTAAAAATAAGGGCGGTGGGGGGGGGGGTACTAATGCTAGAAATATTTAAATCTCAATGTATTAATATAAAGTGATTGGAAATTTAAAACCATTATTTATTATTTGATTGAAATAATTATATAAATATATAATTTTTAACTAAATTATATATCATTGTATTTTAATTTTGATAATTTCAAAATTATGGAATTTACCATTTAATTAATCATCTTTCTCACCAAAATAGTTATTTAAATTTCATAACATTATATAACGTAATTTGAATATTTTACCCCAATATTCAAGGTCCCAATTGAAGAATATTTCTTCAAATATAATGAATTTGTTAACCCTTCCATTAGAATTTAAATCTTCTACCTTATCCACTTCATAAAAAACATAAAGAACAAAAGGATAATGATATTAAGGATTAATTAATATGAATATTATTGTTTTAAAGAATTAATGTTAATCAAATTATGCCTTAAAAGAGGTGGCTTATCATTAAAATGAAAGAGCATGATATCAAATTAAAAATTACAATCAAAATCATCATTTCTTATTAAAAATTCCAATTTTCAAATCTCAATGGAATGGTCAGGATAAATGAAATCAAAATTTTTTTTCCCAATACCTATATTTTCAAAAACAACTTCTCGTTTCATTACTTATTAAAAATATATTCTTGTAAAGAACCTCACTATCAACTACTTACCCACATATGATAAAAACATTAGACTAATAATGGTGATTTTTTCCCTCTTAAAATAAATTAATCATTTTTCCAAAATTCCCTTTATTGGAAAACAAAAATGTACATATAATAACACATGATCCATATCCATTGGACAATATTGAACTCCCAATATTTGTCAACACATTATAGGGAACCCATTACACATAAAATTACATCATGAAAACACGTAGACTGTAAAATATCATGCCAAATAAAAATAGAAGAGTAGGAATTGATATAAAATTATTTAAATGTGTAAAATTTATAAAAAATTCATTCATGGTCTCTATAGGCTAAATAATTATTAATCTAAAAGTTGGTATCAGGGAAAAGGGAATTTGAATAAAAATATATCACATATAGTTAATCAATTTCTTCACAATTACATCTCTTTATCATACCAATGAAAGACATATTATGTGACAAGACACAAATACAGTTCAGCAAATATTCATACGAAATTATACAATTTATGAGGTATAAAAATAATCATTTTTAATGAATAAACTACATTTGGAAAAAGAATAATATAAAAGAATAATAATAAAATATTAATTAACATAAATTTAGTGAATTAAATGTGTGAAATTGAGAATTTAATTTCATCTACGTGAATCAAATAATATCCTCAAATTATAATTCATAAATGTAACATCAATGATTCAAAATAATAATTATATTATCTATCTTACTCGTTCAAAATTTCGTAAATAAAATATAGTCTATGTAATCATTTAAAAACTCAAAAACTCATATATCCTAAAAAAACAAGTGCATTCTAATTATTATGTCATGCATGAATTTTAATGCTTAACATATATAATGTAATTGCTAGTTTAAACAAATATTTTCTTTCAAAACATTGTGTGGTTCTAAATGGTAAGGAATGTATATATGATCACCAATTTACAATAAATATTAAATTTCATTATTTTTTCTATTTTGGGTATTCTATTTGACAACATAAACTTATAAAAAATCACTTTTAATTATTTTTGGACCATGTGAATGTAATGTTGTAAACAAGGATTTATTAGGTTTCATCAAAATATAATTAATATGAAATTATTATTTATAATATAGTAAAAATAAAAAGATAAATATTGTTTTTATCAACCTAGTGGCCCCTTGTTTTTTACATCCTCCAGATCGAATGTACCATATTTCATCCATAATTTGTTAGTTGGTGGTGTTTCTTAGATTTGAATCTCTATATATTAATTCTCCTAGCTTTCTTATCTTCTTCCAAATTGTTGATATGAACTTAATTGAAATGTTAAACCATTTACAGCCTTATAAAAAATATGTTGCATTTGGTATTAAGGGTTTTTTATAATATATGGTCTTACTATCCCTTTGTTAAAACTAGTTGACCGCCTATTTAATTTCATATTCTTTCTTGATATAGTATGGATAAATTGTATATATAGTGTAAAACATATAACATAATTTAAATTTAACTTAATTGAAATATGAATAATTAATTATTAATATATCTAAATTTAGTTGATGTGTATTTTTTCTCTTCTTTCCTTATTCTCATTAACCTAGAATTCTATATGTCAAACATTAAATGATTGTTCCAAATGACCCGAGATCTCCATCTTGTCCTTATTTGGTGATCCTTTTTTTCTATTTTTCTACAAGGAAATGAAAAAGTTATCAAAATGTAATAATTTTAAATAGACACGAAGGATACTAATGATAGTAAAAACACAATTAGACGAGATATAGTATATTATAATATAATCAACCTATGTTGGTTTCTCATTGATATATTGTTCATTTTTATGTTCTTCTTTATGTTTATTATCAAAATATATATGATGGTAGTCTTGATCATAAATCAATTTTTCAATCTATACTTCCCGGTGGATTCTCCCTCTTCCTTGGATAGTGGGATATTGAATAATAACGGATGTAATAATATATAAAATATGAGGAAATTATATTTCAACGCATAATAGTTACAAAAAATGTCCAAAAATTATTGATCCCCCTTATATAGCACATTAGGAAATACATTTTCTACATAAATTCATTGTGAATCTTCATGGTTAGTTTGAATATGGATCAAGTGAATTCTATTATATTGATATTCTTTAAGGGATTCCTTAAACTCATATAAATATAATCTTAATTGTTTTAGACATAATTGTACTTCCGTAAATAATATTTGTTCTTAATAATCAGTTTATACTTCATTAACCATTTCCATCAATTAATGGAGAAAGAATCATATCTGTTTCATGTTTTACATTACAATGTCTTTATCTAGTGTATCATTATCTCTTTTTTGGGGTTCTATCTAATGATTTTGAAAAAATTCTCTAGGCCCTACCACAATAAGTAATTGATCATGCATAATACTAATAACTTGAAAACATCATAGTAACATAAAATGTTTTTTTCTTTTTATTACATTAATATATATTTCAAATGTGATACTGTTGTAAATGTGAAACTAATGTTTTACTTGTTATATACAATGGTAAAATAGTTTTACCTAACATGAGGAAATTAATTTTTTCCCTAGCTAATTCTAATTCACCTAATATATTTATTTTTGTGTTGTTATTATTTTATGATTATAATGAAATGACTGGGGGAAATAATGAAAATTGTATTCCAATATTTAAAAAAAATATAATGACATATACAGATTTTATTTTTCTATGTTGTTTCTTATTTGATTCCTTCATATTAGAATTTTAATATTGAATTTATTTTTATAATTGAATTATGAAGTACCAATTATGACTTAATATCATTTAATTTATTTGTTCTGTAATCCATTATGATTTGGAGATTTTTTCGCACATTGTAATATAAATCCTCCAATAATCATGGTTGATGGAACAACACAATCGAGGGTGAAGAATTATCTAGGATGTGAATCTATCTTAAGAAATATAAATCAATTAATAACTCAAATCAATAATGTGATAAGTTATCATTAAATGTATGTGAGGGAAAATATAAATTAAAAATAGATCTAGTTTTGAGATTTAGGTGACACTGTAAAATCAATTCACTACTATACATCACATTCATTCATCATATATTGAATAAAAATACATATAAATTAAAAGAAAAATTCAAGAACACCATGATCATCCAATAAAAGGAAATCCTCCAATCATCCACTCATTACAAAGCATAAGAAACAATTAATGAATGATTGATAAATAGGGAAGAATTATTAGGGAGATATTAAGAGATAAAAGAATATTTTAAATAGATGTAGGTATTAAATAAATTAAAATAAATTATCTAGGGAAGATAAAAAATAAAATAATCTATAACAGTAATAAAAGATAGTATCAACACACTTGATGAGATTTAAATAATCACAAATTACAAAATACAAATACATCATATTTATAGAGAGGGGTGATTACATTATATCTTGTTTTGAATAATTAATACCATATTTTACCTCTATAAATTATTCTAATATTTTCAAGGAATTAAATTTATTTTTCCTTAGTATCTTCCAGTATTTATGGGATTTTATATCATATTGAAATAAACACTATATTCTAGGAAATAGTCCATATGGTTCAGCTTATTTGAATTAAACATGGAATAAATAAAAAAATATTAATGTATATATATGTCATAGTAACCATCCAAAATAATTTCTATATCCATATGAGAATCTCCATGGTGTTGGTCACCACCAATAGTGAATCATCAAATTCTCTTTTTTCAGTAAAAATTCCGCACTATTGTATCGATAACCTCCATGATACAATGTAAAATCACCATTGTAGCCTCATTATCATGTGAATAATTTTTCATGGATATATATTAGAAAAAATTATCACATTAAATTTCTTCAATCATATCAAAAAAAAATATAAATAACAATTTATGACACTTCCATAGTGTATCTTTTTTACCACGACACAAAACATTGGAGAAATTCTTCCATTAATTGATCCTATAGTTAAATCGTGGGGAAATGGAAAAATATTACTTCCAAAACCATTTAACATTAACACTATTTATATAAATATCATAACTAACATGAATATATTCATTCTCTTCCGAAATGGCATTATCTAACATCACATGAGGATATGTAGATCATTTTTGGGGATCTCAGAACTCATCATTCTTTATTTCATATTAGTATAAACTAAATATATATATGAGAAAATGTGGTTCCTAGAATTTATAAGTGGCGTTCTAGAAATGGTTAATAGTGTAAGTGGTGTCGAGCCTTTTTTTGAACATGGGACAGTTAAAATTGAATTACACTTTTTTGTACAATGATGAATAGTTCTGCATAGAGTGAATTACTCATTATAAATAAAGATTCAAAATATCTCAAAAATATGTAAATACATGGATCCCTCATATTGGTGGCATCCTATATGGATGGGTTTTATCATACACCAATCACACACACATATGGGATTATGCATACACGCACAGACCCAACATGCTCTTGTTAGAACAATATGTGCACTCACCTGTGTGAGGCCCTATAACCTAATACCTTCTATGTGGGAATCCCATTGGTGTTTTGAGAATATAAATAACTTATTAAAATGATTAAATGTATTTTATTCCATGGATGATGTGCTTCAGAATATATTAATAGTTTTTACAATAAATTATTTTTATGGAACACTTCATTAAATTTACAATAGAATTGAATAAAAAAAATAAATCATCCAACCCCATCCATTTATACATCATAATCCATATTAATTGTAATATTTTATTTAATTATGTTTAAATAATATCATGGAATTCAATTATATGTTATTTAAAAACCAATAAAAATAAGTATAATATTGATTAATATTTTACACGAAAAATAAATGACTCAACATTGTCTATTTGAATTAAAATATAATTAATTATTATTTAATTATTATTTTTATTTTTAAATTAAAATTACTATATTTCATTTTTATTGAAAAAGTTATAAAAAATACATAAGAGTTTAATTGGTTTGGTGAAGAATTTCTCGAGGCATTGTAAATGGTATAAAAGATGTTTCATTTGTATGGTTTTCAATTGATTTAGAATCCTATGGATTTGATATATAATATTTAATTTCAATTCATTGTAAAATTATTTAAAATAATTTCATTTTATAGAAATTTAATTTGAATAATTTGTTAAAAAGATTTAATAGTTCTTATTAACTCTATTTTTTATTTAGTTATGAACGTTCAAATGATGTTATGTAATATATAATGAGAAAATATATAAAAATTATTTTCTTATGTGGTATTCATTAAATGATTAAATTTTACCCTATAAAACCATTTCATATATATTACACTTCATAGTTTATGTTTAACATAGGTTTTCATGATAAATATTATTTCCCCTATTTTGAGTTATAATGTTTCAAAATTATAATTTAATTTCCATTAATTGGATATCAAACCTAAATGTTTTATTTTATGATATTTTATAATCTGATTTTATGAGAAAGATATTTTTAAAAAAAATTAATTCTATTACAATTATTAAAGATTTTATATTTAATAATTTTATTATAAAAATAAAATATTGTGGGTTTCCTTTGATGTTCATATATGTTTTCTTCCAGTACACATTTCCTGAGTATATACATTCTGTATTTTTAGGGATGTATTATTCTTTATACTTGTGAAACATAATTGATTTCAAAAAAATTCACATAATATTTTCAAAAGTTACATTTTAATGAAAAACATAATTTTTTATACGATATCAATGTTAATTTTTTTCAAATTTTTTTTATTATTCCCACACATTTAATTAATTGTTTTCAAAAATATGTTTCCAATTAGAATTTATGGATTATTATTAATACTATAATATATGTATATATATGTGTGTGTGTGTGTGTGTGTCATTTGGGTAACTTAACATGTGGAATCCCAAAATTATATTCATTATTGTATTATTTTTTATATAATTAGAAGCATTATTTTTATTATGGTGTTTTAATTTATGCCAACTAACTTATATTTTTCAGATAATAAAATTTGTTTTTTTTTTCCAAATATCTACCATGTGAGATTTTTTATTTGGGGAGTGAACATTTTTTCCTATAAAACATTAAACATATACACATTATAATTTACTATGTAATCATTATATAATAAAAAATTAAAATTGGATGGTGTTAAAATAAAATATTATTCTTCTATTGACATAAATAAATGCATTGAAATTCAATACGTTTATTAATTCCAATAAAGACGATTATTTGTAAGTTGAATATGTATTGTATTTCTATCAACCATATTTCTCATGGTTCAATTTGATTGTTTTAAACATATTATTAAATAGGGTGTTTTATTAACATTATTATTGATTATTAAAAAAATGAAATATTATTATTTATTGATAGTAGTTATTTTTAATTGTACATATAGATGATTTTTTATTCTATAAGTAGTGATATCAGAATTGCAGTAAATATTCTCATTGAGTGTTATAGTGAATTTAATTGACATGAACATGTAAAAGGTTTGGTATAAATTTTTATATTCCCTTGATCAACCAATAGGTCTATGGGGAAAAACACATAAGGGTTTTGTGTTTATATCTACTCATATCAGTACAATTTCATGTTATGAGGACATAACATTATGTTTTGGTTTCAATAAATATGAATTTAATCTGTATGAGATTAGTGTTATTTATATCCATGTTCTCATTTTTTTATGAATATAATACTCAATCGGTTTTACTTGGTTATGAAATTATTCCTATCATTTATTTATAACATATAATATATTCAATGTTAATATTTTTTTAACAATTTTAATATTCTTTTCCACTGGTGAAAAATTTAGATCATCCATTCTATATTTATCCATTTAATTTTATTTGAGTAAAAATAATAAATGTTTTTTTAATGGATAAACATTGGAGAAAAAATAATGGGTGATATTGGTGTATCATTAATGATTAATAATATTCATATTTTGTGAAGAAACATATAAATTAATTGAGAGTGATAAGTGTTTTGGCTATCTATTTTTTATAATTAAATAAATTTCAAAACCAAAATTCTAATGTGAATGGTTGTAATGAATTATTTTCATATAGTACATTAATAATGTAATTGATATGTATTAGAATATATATATGTTCTGTGACACCATTTTAAAATTGAGATCTAAATGTTTTAATTTCATTACTAATTTAATTAAAGTGGGACATAATTTAAAGGAGGAAACATAATTTGATCTCAGTAGTTATAGAGGAAATTAATTATATAATATTACTAATGGATGAACTAATAATTTATATAATTAGGTTTGTTAATGTGATTAAAATGTACTTTTATTGAATATGTGTTGTTCAATTGGTAGAATCATTTTTATAATGACTAAATAGAATGATTAATATCCATTCACATGAGATACCAATTATGACTTAATATATTCTAATTTATTAGTTATGAAATCCTTTATGATTTGTAGATTTTTTTGCACATTGTAATCTAACTCTTCCAATAATCATGGTTGATGGCAGAACACAATCGATGGTGAAGAATTATCTTTGATGTGAATCTATCATAAGAAATATCAATCAACTAATAACTCAAATCCATCATGTGATATGTTATCATTCAATGTAAGTTATGGAAAATATAAATTAAAAAATAGTTCTAGTTTTGAGATTTAGGTTAGAGTGGAAAATCAATTCACTGATATACATCACGTTCATTCATCATATATAGAATAAAAATACATATGAATTAAAAGAAAAATTCAAGAACACTATGATCATCCTATAAAGGCAATACTCCAATCAACAACAAATTACAAAGCATAAGAAACAATTAATGAATGATTTATAAATAGGGAAGAATTATTAAAGAGATATTAAGAGATAAATGAATATTTTAAAAATATTTAGGTATTAAATAAATTAAAATAAATTATCTAGGGAATAACAAAAACAAAACAATTTATAATAGTAATAAAAGAGAGTATCAACACACTTTATGAGCTTCATATAATCAAAAATTACAAAATAGAAATACGTCATATTTATAGAGAGGGGTGATTACATTATATCTTGTATGGAGTCATTAATACAATATTTTACATCTATAAATTGTTCTACTGTTTTCAATGGAAAATTTTATTTTTCCTTAGTATCTTCCAATATTACGGGGATTTTATATCATAGTGAAATAAACACTATATTCTAGGAAATAGTCCCTATGGTTCAGCTTATTTGAATTAAACATGGAATAAATAAAAACATAGTTCTATATTTATGTCCTAGTAACCATCCAAAATAATTTCTCTACCCATATTAGAATCTCCAAAGTGTTGGTCACCACTAATAGTGAATCATCAAGTTGTCTTTTTTCAGTAAAAATTCCGCACTACCGTATCGATAACCTCCGTGATACAATGTAAAATCACCATTGTAGCCTCATTATCATGTGATTAACTTTTTAATGGATATATATTAGACCAAATTATCACATTAAATTTATTCAATCATATCAAAAAATATAGAAATAACAATGTATGACACTTCCATAGTGTAACTTTTTTACCACGACACAAAAAATTGGAGAAATTCTTCCATTAATTGATCCTATGGTTAAATCATGGGGGAATGGAAAAATATTACTTCCAAAACCATTTAACATTAAAACTATTAATATAAATATCATAATTAACATGAATATATTCATTCCCTTTCGGAATGGAATTATCTAACATCACATGAGGATCTATAGATCATTTATGGGGATCTCAGAAATCATCATTATTTATTTAATATTAGTTTAAAATAATTATATATGAGAGAATGTGGTTCCTAAAATGTATTAGTGGGATTATAGAAATGTTTTATTGTGTATGTGGTGTCAACCCTTTTTTTGAACATGGGACATTTAAAGTTGAATTAGACTTTTTTTGGTACAATGATGAATAGTTCTGCATTGAGTGAATCTCTCATTATAAATGAAGATTTAAAATATCTCAAAAAAATGGAAATAAATGTATCCCTCTTATTGGTGGCATCGTATATGGATGGTTTCTATCATACACCAATCACACACACATATGGGATTATGCATACACACAAAGACCCAACAAGATTTTGTTAGAACAATATGTGCACTCACCTGTGTGTGGCCCTATCACCTAATACCTTCTACATTGGATTTCCATTAGTATTTTGTGGATAGAAATGACTTATTATAATGATTAAATGTATTTTATTCCATGGTTGATGTGTTTCATAATATATTAATAGTTTTTACTAGAAATTATATTTATAGAACACTTCATTTAATTTACATTAGAATTGAATAAATAAAATAAATCATCCAACCCCATCCATTTATTCATCATAATATATATTAATTGTACAATTTTATTTAATTATTTTTAAATAAAACCATGGAAATCAATTATATGTTATTTAAAACCCAATAAAAAAAAGTATAATATTGATTGATATTTTATAGGAAAAAAAATTCATCAACATTGTCTACTTGAATTAACATATAATTAATTATTATTTAATAATTATTTATAATTTTAAATAACAATTACTATATTTCATTTTTATTGATAAAAGTTATAAAAAATAAATAACAGTTGAACTGTTTTGGTGAAAATTTTCTCGAGGCATTGTACATGTTATAAAAGATGTTTCATTTGTATGGTGTCCAATTGATTTAGAATCATGTGGATTTCATATCCAATATTTAATTTCAATTCATTGTAAAATTATGTAAAATATTTTCATTTTATTGAAAATTAATTTGAATCATGTGTTAAAAAGATTTAATAGTTCTTATTAACTCAATTTTTTATTTAGTTATGATCGTTCAAATGATGTTATGTGATATATAATGACAAAATATATAAAATTTATTTTCTTATGTTGTATTCATTAAATGATTAAATTTTACCCTATAAAACCATTTCAAATATATTAAACATCATAGTTTATGTTTAACATAGGTTTTCATGAAAAATATTATTTCCCTTATTTTTAGTTATAATGATTCAAAATTATAATTTCATTTCCATTAGTTGGTTATATAACCTAAATGTTTTATTATATGATATTTTATAATCTGATTTTTTGAGAAGAATATTTTTTTAAAAAAAATTAATTCTATTACCATTATTAAAGAGTTTATATTCAATAATTTTATTATAAAAATAAAATATTGGGGGTTTCCTTTTATGATCATATATGTTTTCTTCAACTACACTTTTCCTGAGTATATACATTCTGTATTTTTAGGGATGTATTATTTTTTATACTTGTGAAACATAATGGATTTCAACATTTTTCATGTTATATTTTCAAAAGATACAATTTAATAAAAAACATAATTTTTTTACGATATCAATGTTAATTTTTTTAAATTTTTTTTTATTATTCTGACACATTTAATTAATAGTTTTCAAAAACATTTATCCTATTAGAATTTATATATTCTTCTTAATACTATAATATATGTATATATATATGTGTGTGTGCATGTTATTTGGGTAACATAACATGTGGAATCCCCAATTTATATTCATTATTGTTTTATTTTTTATATAATTAGAAGCATTATTTTTATTATGGTGTTTTAATTTATGCCAACTACCATATATTTTTCAAATAATAAAATTTGATTTTTTTCAAATATCAGCAATGTGGAATTTTTTATTTGGGGAGTTAACATATTTTTCATATAAAACATTAAACATATACACATTATAATTTCTATGTAATAATTATATAATAAATAATTAAAATTTGATGGTGTTAAAATAAAATATTATTCTTCTATTGACATAAATAAATGTATCGACATTCCATAAGTTTATTAATTCCAATAAATATGATTATTTGTAAGTTGAATATGTATTGTATTTCTATCGGCCATATTTCTCATGGTTCAATTTTATTATTTTAAACATTTTATTACATGGGGTGTTTTATTAACAATATTAATGATTATTGAAAAAATTAAATATGATTATTTATTGATAGTAGTTTTTATAAATTGTACAGATAGATGAGTTTTTATTCTGTAAGTAGTTACATCAGAATTGTAGTTAATGTTCTCATTGAGTGTTATAGTGAATTTAATTGACATGGACATGTAAAAGGTTGGGTATGAATTATTATATTCCCTTGATCAACCAACAGTTCTAAGGGGACAAAACACATTAGGGTTTTGTGTTTATATCTACTCATATCAGTACAATTTCATGTTATGAGGACATAACATTATATTTTGGTTTCAATAAATATGAATTTAATCTGTATGATATTACTGTTATTTATATCCATGTTCTCATTTATTATTATGAATATAATATTCTATCAGTTTTACTTTGTTGTGAAACTATTCCTATCATTTATTTATAACATATTATATATTCAATGTTAATATTTTTTAAGCAATTTTAATATTTTTTTCCATGACTGAACAATTTAGAGCATCCAATCTATATGTATCCATTTAATTTTATGTGTGTAAAAATAATAAATGTTATTTTTTAAAATGGATATACATTGGAGAAAAAATAATGGGTGATATTGGTGTATCATTAATGATTAATAATATTCATATTTTTTGAAGAACGATATTAATTAATTGTGAGTGATAAGGGTTTTGGATATCTATTTTTTTATAATTTAATAAATACCAAAACCAAAATTCTGATGTGAATGGTTGTAATGAATTATTTTTGTATATTCCATTAATAATGGAATTGATATTTCTGAGAATATATTAATGTTCTGTGACAACATTTTAAAATTGAGACCTAAATGTTTTAATTTCATTACAAATTTAATTAAAGTGGGTAATTATTTTAAGGAGGCAACATAATTTGAACTCAGTAGTTATAGAGGAATTTAATTATATAATATTAATAATGGATGAACTAATGATATATATAATTTGGTTTGTTAATGTGATAAAAATGTACTTTTGTTTAATATGTGTTGTTTAATTGGTAGAATCATTTTTCTAATGACTACATAGAATGATTAATATATATTTGTGTTCATGTAATAAAACCATGTTATTAAATAACACCCATACGGTCATATGATTATATTTTCTCCATAGAAACGTGGGTTCTTACAAAATTAATTAGTTTCATCATCATTAATGATGTTTAGAGATACATATAAGTCTTGTGGATTGGGATAAACATCACGGGAATAATATTTTTATTGTGGGAGACTATAATATCTATATAATTGTGAGAACTAAAAGTTTAAATTTCAATCTCCAGTACATTTAAGTGATTGTTTTATTTTGGGATCCTAAATGATTTAATCTCCATTAATAATGGAGGCATGGATTATTTTAGTTTCAAAATTAATCACCTCTTGATAATTTACTCAAGCTGTGTAATGTCATGTAAAAGAAAAATGAAAGATGATTAGTTAGACTATGGGGAAATTATATGATTGAAAAAATTCCTAGAGGATAATATTCTATAGTTCACATAGAAATATACCAAAGTATTATAGGAGACCCATTGGAATACATTAATAGGTTTATTGAAAATTGAGGTAAATTGTGAAAAGGTATGAAATCCATAATAAAAAGTATGTGTTTATGGACACTGAATACTAGAGCATGTGTCAGAAGTATCCAATTTTTAATCAAGTAAGTGTTTAGATAAAATTAATGCTTAGGATTATTAATTAGTTTTTGTTATGGGTGAAAATCAATGATAGTTATAATTACAATGGTATATAAAATCCATTATGAACGTTTATTTGGTTATTTTTTAAAGTAATAATTATAATTAAATTTTTGGGAATAAGATAAATTAATTTTTCATAAAATGATAGGGAAATTTATAAAAATGAATTTTGATTAAATGGTAGCATTTTGATGATGTGGAAAATTAGATATTATTTAGTTATCGATGCATTAAATCACATTTTTTTGGACAATATGATGACAAATATTACTGTAGATACCCGAAGCTTAACGTACATTGACAATACATTACTTTTGCGGAATACTTAGTACATAAAAAAAACAGACACACAGGGACCGTAATAGTTTAGTGTCTTTGGAAACTAGGAATGTAATCCTCTAATCATGGTGAAAGATCGTCAACATCTCCCATAAAGATCTTCCCCTTTTTTTCTTACCTAAAACCATTATTTATATCCTGGGGAAATGAAAACATAAAAAGGGTGATCTCAAATGCTCAGTAAGGGTAAGCATGTATAAAATAAAACATACCATATGCAGTTGAACATAAAAACATGAACATAATGTTTAAAAATCAAAATCTTGAGCATCGACATAAATCATGGAAGTACATAAGCCATAGATCATAATGGAACATAAAACATGATAAAATAGCATGGGAATAAAACATGTAATTGTGGAATCCATTAAGAACATGTAATGATTTCCATAGTAGCCAAGTCATTGCTGTCAAGACCATCTTTGTGGACAATGTCCAATTCTGAATCGAGTTCACTCCTCGTTTCAGTCCTATAACACTGAACCGGATTAACATACCGTTCCAGCCATGTCTATCTCATGAGATATAAATTCTTTACCCAATTCATTGGAGGGATATATAGGTCCCACCCATCTCATAATGAAATCATTCTTACTTGTGCCACAACATAAACATAAATCATTAATCATAACCCAAAGAATAAAAATGGGTTTCATAAAAATCATCCCATCGTAACATAATCCATATAAAGCAAATGGATGTCATTTCTTTATAAGAAAAGTGAAACCATGTAAATAATAGAGAAATTATACTTGAAACATACACATATGAAATAAAGTAATCTTAGATGAAAAATGGTTTTGATAAAGCACTTGAATTATATTCTTGAGGAAAATATCCTTTCATCTTGAAAATCATTTTCTTTTCACAAAATGCCATGCAATTTTAAAAGAAAGTGATTTTGTTCTAAATATTTATGAAATTATTTGGAGACATATTCATATAAATAAGGCTTTATAAGTCCATAAAAATCCTTTCATGCCGTATAAGTTAAAAAAACATTATTCTTGTACTTTTTCCGGAAAAGTCAAAAAGGACCTCCTAAAAGAAAGATTCTTTACATACCATGTAGTAAAAGTCAAAATGGGTAAAAATAACTTTAAACATACATGAAATTTTTTTTTAGAAAACATGGGCTTGGATGATAAAGATAACCCCAGTAAATACTTATGAATAAAAAACCTCAGATAAAAATGATATTGATAAATTATCCCTTACCTTTGGTCCGATTTGCTTCGTAAGTGTCCAAACCTCCTCTTCTTCGATATGCCTCTTTGAAACCTCTTCTTAGGACACTACGATTGAACATTAAAGTAGACCCGAACCTCTAGGATGTTTATAGGGAAGTGGAGAAGATAATGTTTCAGGGTTTGGCCAAACTTGATGGCTCAAATTGATGTGAGGAAGAGAGGGATGAGGTGCCCTTTTATAAGGGAGGAGAGGGGTACCTTAGGAATAACAAAAAATATTATTTTATTATAAATCAATACTCGGTTTCAAATAGCACCAAATTGATTTATTTAGATGCTAAGGTGGGGATGGTTCGAAATCCTCTCATCCAATGTAATTTAGACAAGTTTAGGTTCATATTTTAACCTTATCATTTAGATTTAACATTATGTAATATAATTTTACATTTACCGTGTCTTCTTGTATTCTTATACTATAAGGTTAATAAAAATACTATAAGAAGTCAAACGAACCCCACGTTGTTTATTATTAATATATACAACCTTATATAAGTCATTTGGCTGAACCTTAGATTTTTAGGAATAAAATAACAATTAATAATATAATATTTGTTTTAAAAACTATTTTATGTCAATTTTCACACTATTTAGTAATTAATTTTTTTGAAAATCATAACCGAATGATTAGTTTTAAAAAAGTTAATTAAATCATTAATAACATGTCCTATTAACCTATAAAATTATTGTAGTTCATAAAAAGTCTCAAATTACATTTATTTGGGTATTTATAACATCAATTATGTCAATATTTCATTAATAAGATAATTACTGCATCATCGTTGTGTCATAAATAAATTAAATTATTTAATGTCTAAAAATAAAAAATAAAATACCATTATGTAGGAAATCATTTTATATTACTAATGATTATTTATAGTCGAATTTATCTTCTGTATTACCCCATATTAATAATGATTTACTTATTAAAATTTGATTTTAACTATTTTATCCCTTCTTTAAATAAATTAATAATAAATGTCCTAATCTAATCCAAGTGGGCCTAAATGGTCATATTTTATTCATAAGGTTGTTTTTGGTCGAATTAAACTTGTCCAATAGAATTTGGACATGTGTTAGGGTAATAATAATATCATTTTTACCCTTAATTACCCTATTTACTTTATACCGTGGTAAAAAAAGTAAAAAATTACTATTCACCAAAAATTATTTTCATCTCATTGAACCAAATTTTAGTCCTTGATATTAACTATGTCTCTCAGATTTTAGAAATTCTACTCACAGAAGCGGTAAAATTATGTTTTATGAAAAATTCAGTTTTTTAACTACCACTTAGTGGTTTCACTATTCATCAAAAATTGAAAGTTTTCAGAAAAATACCAAAATTTCACCCTAGGCTAATTTCCATATTCCGAATCCAAAAATGAATTCCATTTTGAAATATAAAATTTATAAAATTTCAAAAAGTGGTTATTACTATTTATAACGGGTAGTTTTAATAATATTTTAATAGCATATCGTTGTTTAGTGAAACTCGGTATTGTGTACTACATATGCTATTGAGGAAGGTCGCGATTCCGTGTAAAGTCAAGGATGTGTGTTTTGCAAGCTACATTTGGTGTAGCTTCCAACACAAGAAATTAATGAAATTAAGAAAAAATATTTTTCATAAAATCTCGGGGTGTTACATTCTACCCCACTTAAAATGAATTTCTCCCTCGAAATTCGTTGGGGTTATAAATGGTTTACTATTCGAAAGTTTCTTTAATAGAAACCCACATCGTAAAAAGGAATACCAAAACCAATATTTAAAAACAAAATTATGAAACGTAAGGGTTACCCAAATAAACTAATCACTGGGTTTCCACATAGGTGAAAATATGGATATGGAAGAGAAAACTAACCATCATGTTCTGATGGAGAGTGGTAGAGAACATGGCTATGGAAATCCCAGAAATTACAAAGCCATAAATTTGTGATGATCTAAGGTACCGTCTGATTCATCAGATATAAGAGCATTAAGACAACATTTTTTGTTTTCAAGATCATTTCCCTAAAGTTGATGAAATTGGAATTAGAAGAAATACTTTTGTGATTCTGGTATAGTATCACTATTTGTCGTTCTTTGGAAAATTTCCACTTTATATCATAAAGAAATGAAGTTGAATTTGTCATTCGTGATGTGTTAGCAGATAATGTGATAGAATTATGGGTCATTCCATCTGTCTCAAACAAAAGGTTAGAAAAGTTATCAAAAAATACATAAGTCCATCTATACTGAGATTAATCATATATGGTTCCTAAAATGGACGTATACTTCATATATCATACTTCATAATATAATAAAACTAGTTTCTACTAAACAGGGACATCCTGTAGGCCAGTGGTAGGTGATAAAGGCCAATCGCACTTCGGTTGTGGGTTTGATTCCCACAGCCTTGTCTGACGCGATGGGATGTCGCCCGTCCTGCAGGTTGTCCTTTTTCTAAAACTATATTAGTATAACATGTCATCAATAATATCAAAAAATACTAACTTATGTCTAACATAATCCATTCCAATCTTTAGGCTTATGTAAAATACTTCGGTCCAAGCTCACAGTATAAAGAAAATGATTACTTGAAATGTCACATAACAATCACGTGAATTCCATCATTTATCCCCCATATATCATAAGGTATATCTTGTTGGTCAAATTACAAACAAGTAAATACCTTAATCATGTATTCTCTTGAAGAATGAATACCCATTGAGCCTTAGTAAAAACATGAATGCAGTCAAAAGTTAACTCTTTCCACATACCAAAATCCAAAAATTCTATATAGTCAAACCATGATATAACCTTCTCCTCATATCAGTCATGAGATCATGAATACTATCAAACATTTAATTTTCTCCTTATCCCTTCATTATGCGCATATCATCTACATTCAAAAAATATCTGTATATCCTTTCACGAATACCGGTACCATTAATCATACACTTTCAAAACTCAAGGAAAGACAGCATTGTAACAATCCTTAGATGTCTCTTTATTCCATAGTACCATGAGATTACTTATACAACATTACACATGAGAGACATGTAATCATTCCACTACATATTTAAACCATTGACTGAGCTTCAACAATTATTTCATCTCACATATCATTTGTAGTCTCTTCATCATCATCAACATAAATACTACTCATACGACAATACTAATTCTCGTCATGAGTCTTTCCCCTAGGGCATTGGTTTTCATAATTCCCGTACATTCCACATTTAACCATTTAACCATTGTTGATGTCATAGAAATATCATTATCCTCATCCCTGGTGTTAACTGAACCTTTTCCTTTGCACTTGATGGCTTTGTGTCCTTCTTTTCCACACCCAAAGCATCTTCCAGTTCCTTTGAAACATTCTCCTTGATGCCTCTTCCCACATGATTTACATAGGGGAAATTGAACTTTCTTTCCTCTATGATCATCATGAAACTCCATCTTTCTCTTATTAGCTGAGTCAGGAAACTTAACAAATTTTACTATATTGATCATATTATAAGTTGTTGATTCGGCATAATAATGATGTTTGGACTTCCAAATCCCATTTCATTTTTTTGATCATGAAGAATATCATTCCATTATCCATCATATCCTCCATTATCGTGAATCATCTTGTTTCCAGCCATTTTCTAAAACCCAAAAAGAATAGTGTGAGAGGCAAAAATCATAATAAAGGGTGAGTAACATAAATATCTAACATCTTTGGTTTAATCTAATATCGTTACCATAGTTCTAGGACTATATCCTATACATATACATATCCTTAGGGACATCCCTAGACATACCTTAGAAATATCCCTAGGAATCTCACTAACGTTTTTGCATCCTAGTTTCCAAAGGTTGACTAAACCATTCCTCTGATACCAACTATAGAGACCTGAAGCATGATGTACATAGACAATACATTACTTTTGCAGAATACTTAGTACATAAAAAAACAGACACACAAGGACGGTAATAGTTAAGTGTCTTTGGAAACATGGAACGTAATCCTCTAATTGTGGTGAAAGATCTTCATCATCTCCCATAAAGATCTTCCCCTTTTTTTTCTTACCTAAAACCATTATTTATATCCTGGGGAAAATAAAACATAAAAAGGGTGAGCTAAAATTCTCAGTAAGGGTAAGCATGGATAAAATAAAACATACCATATGCATTTGAACCAAAAAACATGAACATAATGTTTAAACATCAAAATCTTGAGCATCGACATAAAACATGGAAGTACATAAGCTATAGATCATAATGGAACATAAAACATGATAAAATAGCATGGGAATAAAACATGTAATTTTGGAATACATTATGAACATGTAATGATTTTCATAGTAGCCAAGGAATTGCTTTGAAGACCATCTTAGTGGACAAAGTCCCATTCTGAATCGAGTTCACTCCTCGTTTCAGTCCTGTAACACTGAACCCGATTAACATACCGTTCCAACCATGCCTATCTCATGAGATATAAAATCATTACCTAATGAATTGGAGGGAGATATAGGTTCCATCAATCTCATAATGAAATAATTCTTACTTGTTCCACAACATAAACATAAATCATTCATCATAACCCAAAGAATAAAAATGGGTTTCATAAACATCATCCCATCATAACATAATCCATATAAACCAAATAGATATCATTTCATCATAAGAAAAGTGAAACCATGTAAATAATAGATACATTATACATGAAACAAACACATATGAAATAATGTCATCCTAGATGAAAAATGGTTTTGATAAAGCACTCGAAATGAATTCTTGAGGAAAATATCCTTTCTTCTTGAAAATCATTTTCTTTTCACAAAATGCCATGCAATTTTAAAAGAATGAGATTTTGTTGAAAATATTGTTGAAATATTTTGGAGGAATATTCATGTAAATAAATCTTTATAAAACCATAAAAATCCTTTCATGCATTATAAGTAAAAAAACATTCTTCTTGTACTTTTTCCAGAAAAGTCAAAAAGGACCTCGTAAAAGAAAAATTCTTTATATACCATGTAGTAAAATTCAAAAATTGGTAAAAAGAACTTTAAAAATACATGAATTTTTTTTATAAAACATGGGCTTGTATGATAAAGATAACCCCAGAAAATACTTATTAATAAACAACCTCGGATAAAAATGAGATTGATAAATTATCCCTTACCTTTGGTCTGATTTGCTTCGTAAGTGTCTTAACCTCCTCTTCTTCGATACGCCTCTTTGAAACCTCCTCTTAGGGAACAATGATTGGTCTTTAAAGTAGAACAAAACCTCTAGGATGATTCTAGGGAAGTTGAGAAGATAATTTTTCATGGGTTGGACGAGCTTGAAGGCTCAAATTGGTGTGAGGAAGAGAGGGAGGAGGTGCCCTTTTATAAGGGAGGAGAGGGGCACCTTTGGAATAACTAAAAATATTATTTTATTATAAATCCAAACTCGGTTTCAAATAGCTCCAAATTTATTTATTTCTAAGCTAAGGTGGGGATGGGTATAAATCCTCTCATCTAATAGAATTTAGACAAGTTTAGGTTCCTATTTTAACCTTATCATTTAGATTTAAAATTAAGTAAAATAATTTTACTTTTATCGTGTCTTCTTGTGTTCTTATACTATAAGGTTAATAAACTTACTATAAGAAGCCAAAAGAACACCATGTTGTTTATTATTAATATATATAACCTTATATAAGTCATTTGGATGAACCTTATATTTTTAGGAATAAAATAACAATTAATAATATAATATTTGTTTTAAAAACTATTTTATGTCAATTTTGACACTATTTAGTAATTAATTTTTTTGAAAAAAATAACAGAATGATTAGTTAGAAAAAATTTAATTAAATCAATAATAACATGTCATATTAAATTATAAAATTATTGGAGTTCATAAAAAGTCACAAATTACATTTATTTGGGTATTTATAACATCAATTATGTCAATATTTCATTAATAAGATAATTACTGTATCATCATTTTGTCATAAATAAATTAAATTATTTAATTTTGAAAAATTACATATAAAATACCATTATGTAGGAAAGTTTCTTATCTTTATAATGAATATTTATAGTCGAATTTATCTTATGTATAACACCATATTAAAATTGATTTACTTATTAAAAATTGATTTTGACTATTTTAACCCTTCTTTAAATAAATTAATAATAAATGACCTAATCTAATCCAAGTGGGCCAAAATGGTCATATTTTACTCCTAAGGTTGTTTTTGGTCTAATTAAACTTGTCCAATAGAATTAGGACATGTGTTAGGGTAATAATAATATCATTTGTACCATTAATTACCCTATTTATTTTCAACCGTGGAAAAAAAATTAAAAAGTTACTATTCACCAAAAATTATTTTCATCTCATTGAACCACATTTTAGTCCATCATATTAACTGTGTCTCTTGGATTTTCGAAATTTCACTCACAGAAGCGGTAAAATTACGTTTTATGAATAATTCAGTTTTTTAACTACCACTTAGTGGTTTCACTATTCATCAAAAATTGAAAGTTTTCAGAAAAATACCAAAATTTCACCCTAGGCTAATTTCAATATTCCGAATCCAAAAATGAAGTCCATTTTGAAAAATAAAATTTATAACATTTCAAAAAGTGGTTATTACTATTCATAACGGCTAGTTTTAATAATATTTTAATAGCATATCGTTGTTTAGTGAAACTCGGTATTGCGTACTACACACGCTATCGAGGAAGGTCGCTATTGCGTGTAATGCAAGGCAAGTCAAGGATGTGTGTTGTGAAAACTCCTTTTGGTGTAGCGTACAACACAAGAGATTAATGAAATTAAAAAGAATATTTTTCATAAAATCTTGGGGTGTTACAATTACATGATATAAGTAGTGGTAAAAAAAATTATAAAATTGTAGATTTATCATTAACATTATTATTAAATAGTTTATTACAAAGTTGAACCACAAAAAAACTTTTTGAAAAATTTGGGAATATGGTATAGTCTATTTACATTTTCACTAATGAACCATTATGAACAACAGGATAATGATGTTTAATATTTTAGTTAAAGATCATAAAAGGAAAATCACCACGGATGACCATGGACTGAAAAAATTATATAATAATTTAAACAAAAACTATATAATGATAAATTTGGATGTGTAATAGGGGATGGAATATTCAAATGAATTTTTTTATTTTGAGATTTTTTGATATAATAAGATTTCATTCAGTTTTAGATAAATAGGATCAGTAATATAATGATGAGAATGTAATTTTTCTAGAAACATATTTTCCTTATAACTGAATAAGAGAGTATACCTAAACAATTTAGTTTTATATTATATTCTTGTTATGATGGAATATGAGAAGATTAATTATATTACCTAAAGTATTGGGGATGATATTTGAATATAATAAATTGATGAAACACTTATTTATTTTAATTATTTATTGTTATTTATCAATGATATGCTAAAATATAAATAAATACAGGATTATTATGTGATACTATTATACATTTTTCATAATTTGTTCTATATTAATTGTTTTGAATAATATATTAACTGGTGTTACTAAAAATGATATGAAAATTTATGAAATTATTATATTAATTGGCTTACTTATTAGGGATCATAGGAATGAGGTATTGATAAATATTTATTTTAGAATACAATTATTGTAGATATAATAATGGGTGATTAATTTGAATAAGAATTTTTTATGGTATTATTATAATTTTTATTGATAATTGATTCATGCTATTTTTTGGGGCATCTTCCTTGTTTTTTGTGAATGATGATATTTATTGAGTTGTATGATAATATTTAAACTACTAGTTAATACTAATTTTGGGTTGAAAAGTGTGTTGAATTTTTTGAGAAATATCTAAATTCAAGGATGTATATTGAAATAATGATTAAAAAGTGTTTGGGGATGGTGTGTAATTGAAAATATATTAATAGTGTATATACATACCTCGATAATATACTATGATAATAGATAATGTAATTTTAATATAGATAGAAAAAATGATATATAATAACACTGTAAGATGAATGTTGTATTAGTTGATAAATCCAGAATGAATAAGATGTTATGAATACTAATCACAAACATTTTAAATGTAGTAAAATAAATAATTTTTGGATGTAATTTTTTTAGGGGAACATTTTACCAATATATACTTCAATATATGACATCATTTGATTATGTTAATGTGTTTTGGTACATTCTCCACACGCAATAAAAAACTAAAATTATTCCTTTAAATGCGTATATAGTTATTAACAATATGTTGTATTAGTTGGACTATATAGGACAGAAAACTTTGTGAAACAAATATATATAAAATAATGTATACTTTTTCAACGAATATATTTAAATATATATATATATAAAATGAAAAAAAGATCATGTTATAAATTGTATTCATTTCTCAAATAATTCTTATCAATTCAATATGTATTTCTATTTTATGAAAATTTTGATTAATTATTATTATTAACATCTGATATGAAAAATAGGTCAGTAATAATTAATTGGTAAACAATTTTATATATGAATGAGAATGATTAATATTCTAAAAATCTATATGAAAATAAAAAGATTTTTTACTTTTTTTTAAAAAAATTTATATATTTAAATTTTAAAATATATAATATTTATTTTTTTAAATGATAATTATATTATTTATGAAAATATTTATATTTACACAATAATAATTCGGGAGATTTCACAAAAAAATAATATTTTTTGGGTGAATAGTGAAAATACCATTTTTAAAATAACAAATCATTTATAACATTATATTTTTATAAATAAAAACTAATAATTTATAAAATTTTATCTATTCACTGAATACATATTTTAAAAAATATTGTAATTTTGAAATGTTTTTGATTTTTTATCAAAACAATATTTGATATTTTAGAACAGATGTAATATTTTATAAAAAATAATTTTAAATAATTACACATTTTAATTTTATATGTAATTATTATATAATTTATAAAAAGATTAAAATTAAATGTATCTAAATTTTATAAATATTTATTCAAAATTATGTAATAATGGATTTCATTATATGTACACATAGAGATTCAATTAACATAGGTCAGAACTAGATTCCATGGAAAAAGTTAAAATATAAAAGTATAAAATAATGGGGTATTGGAATTTAAATAAGAAGAAATAATTTTCTAGAAATGATTTTAGGATGTGTGTTTTGACGATATATCTTCTCCACTATGTTATTTTTTTATTTTTTTTTAACTTATATATGTGGAGTCTCCTCATTATTGAAATCATTTAAATATTTTCCAATGTTTATCACTTTTTGCTGATAAAAAGGACACTCCTCTCTTCAAATACATACAAACCAAAAACATTATATTTATATAGAAAATAATACACATACATTCCTCCAAATTCATATCCTCTGTATTTATTTTTTCTTATTCTAAAAATATTATCCCCCAAATTCTTACCCCCATATGCAATAAAGACAATTAAATAATTGACGTATAAATTATGAAGCACTGATTTTTAATATATTTCATTTTGTACACTTCCCATTAATAACATTTAATTTAACAATATTAAAATGAGAAATTTGGTATTATTGTTATACATTTATGTTATTATTATTGTTGAGTAATAATTTTCATCACATCCCCTCATCAAATAATAATAATGAAACCATCATTTCTGCATTCTGTAGATGACTCCCTCTATAACGCAACATCATTATTTTTCTCCTAACACCGATAATGGAAGGTATAAAATTATATTTTCATTAATATTTTTCAAATTATATCATTTTTTATTTATTGTTCATAAATTATATTTCTCTTTATCATGGTCTATTTGAGAAAAAATTACCAACCATGCGTACTTGAGGGATACCGCTTTTGAGAAACTGATGATTTCAAATTGTTTTCATCACCTATATGAATTTATTCTCATGGGGATACGCATAAAAAATATATATTATATATATGTTACAATTAATTATTTTTGGGTGTATTGAAAATTCATATCCTAGAAAATTCCAACTCAAGAAAAATAAAATTTGATGCGTCATTTCTATATTGTACAAGAAGAGAATATCAAGAAAAATTGAATTTTTAAATGAAATATAGAATTGAATGTAACCAAATCAAAGTGAAGATAATATATGTATAAAATTAATGATTATTTTTAATATATTATATTAATTATTTCCTCATTCTAGATATCAATCAATTTTTTATAATTTGATCATTTAAAAAAAATAGAAACTATAGATGTGTTTGCTGGATCCATTTGTAGAATTTCCCAAGTTGTGATCAACACAATGAACATTGATCAAAATACGAAACCTATTAATCTTCTAGATCTAGAAAATTCGATTGATCATATTTTTTTTCATCAATATTTCTTAACCATTTTTTTATCATGGTGTTCCCATGATATTTTAATTATTTAGAGGTTTTGAGAGGGAATATGTGTAGTCTAGAGAGTAATATGTTGTAAACAAAGATTCCTAGTTATCCTCTCTCATAAATTTTATTAGTATATATAATTTCATTTCTTCATGGATTGTATTTAATAGTATTAAAATTATTCATTAATAAAATTTTGTACCTATTTTTGACTCCAAGACAGTTTTTAAATTAGTAATTTCATTTTTATACCATTGATTGTTCTAAATTTTATAATGAAAAATATTAATTTATCATCTTTCAATTTAATATTTTCACTAGAAATGATCATGTTCTTATCAGCCCCTTTAAAATTTGTCATATATCTGAATAAATATATTAATAAATATTTAATAATAATAAAATATATTATTTAAAGGATAGAAAATAAATATTTATTAAATATTTCATAATATAAGGATTTTTAATAATTAACAGTTGAATATAATTATTTTGTGGTCATGGTAATAATTTTTATTCGATTAATTAAATTCATATAAATATCAATTAATATCAACATAAATAGATAGTTTCTAAACCCTTTGCTTCAATACCCTGTTGACAGGATATCCTACTTAAAGCCAAGAATAATATCTAGAAACATTTCATTTCACCCCTGATAATGAAGTTAATGTCAGAACCTCAATAAACATACATGATACTAGTATGTATACTATAGTCCATTTATATTAGTATATCATCGATAATTATTCACTATCATGACATCAATTGAGGTTCTTGATACACCGTTCATTGAGAATAAGAAAAAAAATATTCATTATACCATAGAGAAAGAATTTTAAATGATAGATAAATTTAAAAAATATTATTGACATATCAACATCTACAGAATTGTATCAAAATAAGTATTTTTCTTAAATTATTTATAATTAAAAAATTATTCATGATTCAACCAACCCTACTAAAATTACCATGAACTGGTATCATCATTGTTAATAGAAATTAATTTCAGTGAACGAGTATTGATAGAAATTAATAATAAAATATCAATGTATAATGACTATTATACACCTATAGAGTTTTGAATATTCGATGTCATGTAGACATCTATAATTCCTACATGTAGACATGTTTTTATTATCTCCCACATTCGAAATTATCAAATTAAAATATAATGATAATAAATAGAATCCTCTTATATGTGATCACACATATAGAAAACATGAAATTTTTTATATCATATAAATTTATCAAACCATAAAATAATGTTTAAGTGTATTTAATGTGATTTTACGGTTCTTATCACATTAGGGAAATGGTTTACCCATTCAATATGATATCTACTCTAAGAAATTCTATATCAATGAAATGACTAGATATGAATAATATGAATATATTAAATTAAATTATTGTTATCAACATAAAATATACAGTCAATCCAAGTAACTATGTGTTAGTTAAATAAATTATACTTTAATAGGCTCCCACAAATACTTGAACCATTTAGAAATTGCTTTCTTCCTTATATAACACACATATGAATCATGTTTCTAAAACAATTACCCTTTGATCAAGGTGACTATTATATTTTCTTCTATAGAGACACTACTCATATTCTCTTTACCAATGTCTGATGAATAAATCTAGAGATGATAGATCCAATTTATGTTCTTCATCTAGTTATTTGATCTTAGATCCTTTGAAGGACCTGTAGATGTAGTATTATCAATGTATAAAGTGACATGTTCTCTAAAAATAAATACCAACTATATTTCATGAACAAATTTTTATATAAAACTACTTATTCCACATCCTTAAAAGAAAAAATATAAATAAAACATTCAATAGAATTTGTGATTGTGGATTTATTTTAGATCTTACAGCTCAAAAAGCATCCATTAAATGTGCAGATGTGTATCAATTTGTGATTATATATAATCCTAAAAATATTGGAAACTACAATCTATATATACTATGATGATTCAATCCTAATCTCCTAAATAGAAAACAAACATATATGTGCATTATCTCAGATACTTAATGATACTCATGGATATCCACCAATGGTGGTCACCCAGGATAACATGATTTCTTCCATCCATTCATAAGGTGCATGGGACATATATCCCGGTACATAACAAAACATACAATACCGGTCCAATAAAAATGCATATAGAATAAATATCATTAATATTAACTCATCATATTCAAAATGATTCATTTTTATGGATGGATCAAAATCATGAGACGTTATAAATAATCACTCTTAGATTGTTCCACACAAAATGAATTAATTGTCAGGTTGAAATATATTGTAACACCCCAATATTTTATGAATAATATACTTTTTAATTTCATTAATGTCTTGTGATGTATGCTATACCAAAAATTAGCTTTCACAACACACATCCCTGACTTAACATTCATTACATGCAAGCGCAACCTTCCACGATAGCGTGTGTTGTACGCAATACCGATTTTTTCTAAACAATGATATGCTATTAAAATATTATTACAATTAGCCATTATGAATAGTAATACCCACTTTTTGGAATTTTGTAAATTTTATTTTTGAAAATGGACTTCATTTTTGGATTCAGAATATCAAAATTAGCCTAGGGTTAAATTTTGGTAGTTTTCTGGAAACATTCAATTTTTGATGAATAGTGAAAACACTAGGTTACTATTTAAAAACATACTTTTTATTTAAATAATTATTTATTTTATTTAAATTTATTTTAGGTAAAAATTGATACATAATACCTATATAAGTTCAATGTAATTCATTGGATTAATTTTATAATAATTTTAGATACATAAAAATTTCATTGCACTTTTCGCCGTCTTTTACCCACCTCTTAGGAGAATTTTCAAATTTACATAAAACTTAATTTTACCACTTCTTTGAGTGGAATTTCAAAAATACGAGTGACATGGTTGATGTCAGTAAGTAAAATGTGGTCCAATGAGATGAAAATAATTTTTGGTGAATAGTAAATTTTCACTTTTATTTACCACGGTTAAAAGTAAATAGGGTAATTAAGGGTAAAAATGATATTATTATTACCCTAACACATGTCCTAATTCTATTGGATAAGATTAATTTGACCAAAAAATACCTTAGGAATAAAATATGACCATTTAGACCTACTTGGATTAGATTAGGACATTTATTATTAATTTATTTAAAGAAGGGTTAAAATTGTAAAAATCAATTCTTAATAAGTATATAATTTTTAATATAGGGTTATACATATGATAAATTCGACTATAAATATTTATTTGAAAGTTAAAAATATTTCCTACATAATTGTATTTTATTTTTAATTTTTAGACATTATATATGTTAATTTATTTATGACACAAATATGATACAGTAATTATCTTATTAATGAAATATTGACATAATTGATGTTATAAAAACAAAAATAAATGTAATTTGAGACTTTTTATGAATTCCACTAATTTTATAGTTGAATATGACATGTCAGTGTTGATTTAGTTAACTTTTCTCTAACTAATAATTCTGTTATAATTTTCACAAAAACCAATTACTAAATAGTGTCAAAATTGACATAAAATAGTTTTAAAACAAATATTATATTATTAATTGTTATTTTATTCCTAAAAATATAAGGTTCAGCCAAATGACTTATATAAGGTTATATATATTAATAATAAAAATATTGTGGTTCGTTTGGCCTGTTATGGTATGTTTATTAACCTTATAGTGTAAGAACACAAAAAGACACGGTAAAAGTAAAATTATCTAACTTAAAGTTAAATATAAATGATAACGTTAAAATAGGAACCTAAACTTGTCTAAATTCTATTGGATGAGAGGATTTAGACCCATCCCCACCTTAGCTTAGAAATAAATCAATTTGGATCTATTTAAAACCGAATTTTTCTTTATAATAAAATAATATTTTTAGTTTTTCCAAAGGTGACCCTCTCCTCCGTTATAAAAGGGAACCTCCTCCCTCTATTCTTCACAACATGTTGAGCCTTCAAGCTCGGCCAAACCCTGCCAAATTCTCTTCTCCACATCCATAGAAACATCCTAGAGGTTCCGTTCTTTTTCAAAGACAAATTTTAGTTCCCTAATAGGAGGTCTCAAAGAGGCGCTTCAATGAAGAAGAGGTTCAGACACTTATGTAGCAAATCGAACCTATGGTAAGGGATAATTTTGTAAATATCATTTTTATCTGAGTTTTCTTATTTGTAAGTATTTACTGGGGTTATTTCTATCATCCATGTCCATGTTTTATAAATGTGTATTCATGTAGGTTTAATTTCCTTTTTACCCATTTTGACTTTTACCCCTTGGTATGGAAGGAATCTTCTTTTATTTACACTACAAGGTACTTTTTTGACTTATTTGTCAAAAGTACGAGGAGAATGTTATTTTTAACTTATATGGCATGAACGGATTTTTACGGTTTTATAAAGCCTTATTTTCATGTAGCTTCCTCCAAAATATTTCATGACTATTATCAACAAAAACCTTTTCTTCTAAAATTTCAAGACATTTTATGAAAAGAAAATGATTTTGAAGAAAAAAGGATATATTCCTCAAGAATTAATTTCAAGTGTTTTATCAAAACCAATTTCATCTAAGATGACATTAATTTAGATGTGTATGTTTCAAGTATCATGTCTCTATGATTTACATGGTTTCACTTTTCTAATTATGAAATGATATCCATTTCATTTATATGGATTATGTGATAATGGGATGATGTTTATGAAACCCATTTTATTTATTGGGTTATTATGAATGATGTATGTTTATTTTGTTGCACAAGTAAGAATGATTTCATTATGATATGGGTGGGACCTATATCTCAGTCCAATGCATTGGGTAAATATTTATATCTCATGAGATAGACAAGGCTGGAACATCAAGTTAAACCGGTTCTGTAATATAGGACTAGAACGAGGAGTGAACTATATTCTGAAAGGGACTTTGTCCACTAAGATGGCCTTGGCAGCAATGCCTTGGCTAATATAGAAATCATATCATGTGCTTAATGGTTTCTACAATTACATGTTTTATTCCCACGGTATTTTATCATTCTTAATATTTTTTTATGATCTATGCCTTACGTACTTCCATGTTTTATGTCATTGCTCATGCTTTTAATGTTTAAACATTATGTTCATGTTTTTATGTTCAAATATATATGGTATGATTTATTTTATCCATGCTTACCATTACTGATCATTTGAGCTCACCCTTTTTATGTTTTCCTTTCCCTAGGATATAATGAAAGGTTTTAGGTATGAAAAAAGGGGAAGATCTTTATAGGATATGTTGAATATCTTTCACAGCAATTAGAAGATTACGTTCCAAGTTTCCAAAGTCACTAAACTATTACGGTCCTTGTGTGTCTGTTTTTGTTATGTATTACGTATTCCGCAAATTTTATGTAATGTCCATGTACGTCAAGCTTTAGGTCTCTATAGTTGGTATCAGAGGAAAGGTTTAGTCAACCTTTGGAAACAAGGATGTTAAATCGTTAGTGAGATACCTAGAGATATTTCTATGGTATTTCTAGGGATGTCTCTAAGGATAAGTATACGTAGAGGTTATAGTCCTAAAATTGCACTAACTATCTTAGAATTTAACCTAAGATGTTAGATAATGAGGTTACTCCCCCTTTACTATGTTGTTTTCCCTAGAATGATTTTTTCCGCTCACAGTATACTTTTTTGGTTTTAGAAAATGGCTGGAAACAGGAAGATTCATGATAATGGAGGAAATGGTAGACAATGGAATTATATTCTTCATGAGAAACCAAATGAAAATGGATTTGGAAGTCCAAACATCGTTATTATGCCTAATCAACAATCTCATAATATGATCAATAATCTCAACTTTTGTATGTTTCCCGACTCAGATAATAAGAGAAAGATGGAGTTTCATGATGATCATAGAGGAAAAAAAGTCCAATTTCTCTCATGTAAATCATGTGGGAAGAGGCATCGTGGATATTTTTTCAAGGGAACCGGAAGATGCATTGGGTGTGGAAAAGAAGGACACAAATCCAGTAAGTGCAAAGGAAAAGGTTCAGTTAACACCATGGATGAGGATAGTGGTATTGCTACGACATGAAAAATCGATAAATTTTTTTTATTGTGGAATGTATGGGAATTATGCAAACCAATGCCCTAAGGGAAAGTCTCATGAAGTGAATCAGTAAGGTCATATGGGTAGTATTTATGTTGATGATGACTAAGAGACTACAAATGATATGTGAGATGAAAGAATTATTGGAGCTCTGTCAATGGTTTAAGAAGGTAGTGAAATGATTACATGCTTATCAAGTGTAATGTTGTATAAGTAATGTCATGTTACTATGGAATAAAGAGACATCTACGGATTGTTACACTGTTGTCTTTCCTTGAGTTTTGAAATTTTATGATTAATGGTACTAGTATCCATGAATGGTTATTCAAATATTTTTGGAATGTAGATGATATGTGCATAATGAAGGGATAAGGAGAAAATGAAATGTTTGATAGTATTCATGATATCATTACTGATATAAGGAGAAGGTTATATCATGGTTTGAGTGTATATAATTTTTGGATTTTGGTATGTGTAAGGAGTTAACTTTTGACTGCATTCATGTTTTCACTAAGGTTTAATGGGTATTCATTCTTCAAGAGAATACATTATTAATGTCACATGTTTGTAATTTGACCAACAAGATATATCTTATGATATATGGGGGATAAATGATGGTATTAACGTGATTGTTATGTGGAATTTCAAATAATCATTTTCTTTATACTATGAGCTTGGACCGAAGAATTTTAGATAAGCCTAAAGATTGGAATGGATTATGTTGGACATAAGTTAGTATTGTTTAAGGATAGAACTTTTTTTGATATTACTGATGGGATGTTATAGTAATTTAGTTTTAGAAAAAGGACAACCCACGGGACGGGCGACAACCCATCGCGTCAGACAAGGCTGTGGGAATCGAACCCACAAATGAAGTGCGACTGGCCTTTATCGCCTACCATTGGCCTATAGGAAGTCCCTGATTAGTAGAAAATAGTTTTATTTTATTATGCGGTATGATATATAAAGTATAAGTTCATTTTTGGAATCGTATATGATTAAACTCACCATAAAAAGACTTATGTATATTTGATAACTTTTTCAAACCTTTTGTTTGAAACAGATGGAATGAACCATCATTCTATCACATGATCTATTAGCACTTCATGAATAAAAAAATCAACTTCATTTCTTTAAGATATGAAGTGGAAATTGTTCAAAGCATGAACAACAGTGAGATTGTACAAAAATAAAGTATGTATTTATTCTAATTAAAATTCTTCAACTTTACGGAAATGATCTTGAAAACAAAAAATGTTGTCATAGTGCCCTTATATCTGGTTAATTAGATGGTTCCCTAGATCATCACAAATCTATGGCTTTGTGATTGATGGATTTTTCATATCCATGTTCTCTACCACTCTCCATCAGAACATGATGGCTAGATTTCCCTGCCAAATCCATATTTTCACCTATGTTCTCCTATGTGGAAACCCAGTTATTAGTTAATTTGGGTAACCGTTACATTTTATACTTTATTTTTTAATGCCATGTTTTGGTATTCCTTTTTACGATGTGGGTTTCTATTAAAGAATCATTCGAGTAGTAAACCATTTATTACCCCGACGAATTTCAAGGGTGAAATTCATTTTAAGGGGGGTAGAATGTAACACCACATGATTTTATGAAAAATATTATTTTTAATTTCATTAATGTATTGTGTTGTAAACTACACCAAAAGGAGCTTGCACAACATGCATCCCTCACTTAGCTTTCATTACACGCATGAGCGACCTTCCACGATAGCGTGTGTTGTACAGAATACCGAGTTTCGCTAAAAAATGATATGATATTAAATTATTATTAAAATTAGCCATTATGAATAGTAATAACCACTTTTTGAAATTTTATAAATTTTATTTTTGAAAAGTGGAATTCCATTTTGGATTCGGAGTATCGAAATTATCTTAGGGTAAATTTTTGGTATTTTTCTGGAAAGATTCAATTTTTGATGAATAGTGAACACACTATGTTACTATTTAAAAACCGAATTTTTATTTAAATAATTATTTGTTTTCTCTAAATTTATTTTAGGTCAAAATTGATACATAATACCTATATATGTTCAATGTAATTCATTGGAGTAATTTTATAATAATTTTAGATATTAAAAAATTTCATTTTACTTTTCACCGTCTTTTACCCACCTCCTAGGAGAATTTGCAAATTAACATAAAACATAATTTTACCACTTCTGTGAGTGGAATTTCAAAAATATGATAGACTTGGTTGATGTCAGTATGTAAAATTTGGTTCAATGAGATGAAAATAATTTTTGGTGAATAGTATCTTTTTACTTTTATTTACCACGGTTAAAAGTAAATAGGGTAATTAAGGGTAAAAATGATATTATTATTACGCTAACACATGTCCTAATTCTATTGGATAAGTTTACATTGAACAAAAACAACCTTAGGAATAAAATATGACCATTTAGGCCTATTTGGATTAGATTATGACATTTATTATTAATTTATTTAAAGATGGGTTAAAATAGTTAAAATCACAGATTAATAAGTAAATAATCTTTAATATAGGGTTATACATACGATAAATTTGACTATAAATATTCATTAGAAAGATAAAAATATTTCCTACATAATTGTACTTTATTTTTTATTTTTAGACATTAAATAAGTTAAATTATTTATGACACAAAGATGATGCAGTAATAATCTTATTAACGAAATATTGACATAATTGATGTTATAAATACCCAAATAAATCTAATTTGATAATTTCATTGAATTCCACTAATTTTCATGGTTAATATGACATGTTAGTGTTGGTTTAATTAAATTTTTTCGAACTAATAATTCTGTTATGATTTTCACAAAAACCAATTACTAAATAGTGTCAAAATTGACATAAAATAGTTTTAAAACAAATATTATATTATTAATTGTTATTTTATTCCTAAAAATATACGGTTTGGCCAAATGACTTAGATAAGGTTATATATATTAATAATAAACAACTTGGGGTTTTTTTGTCTTGTTTTAGTATTTTTATTAACCTTATAGTGTTAGAACACAAAAAGACACGGTAAAAGTAAAATTATCTAACTTAAAGTTAAATACAAATGATAAGGTTAAAATAGGAACCTAAACTTGTCTAAATTATATTAGATGAGAGTATTTCTACCCTTACCCACCTTAGCTTCTAAATAAATCAATTTTGAGATATTTAAAAGCGAATTTGTCTTTATAATACAAAAATATTTTTAGTTTTTCCAAAGGTGCCACTCTCCTCCCTTATAAAATGGCACCTCCTCCCTCTCTTCTTCAAAACACTTTGAGCCTTCATGATCGGCCAACCCATACCAAATTCCCTTCTCCACTTCCATAGAAACATCCAAGAGGTTCTGGACTTCTTCAAAGACAAATTTTAGTGCCCTAAGAGGAGGTCTCAAATATGCGCTTCAAATAAGAGGTGGTTCGGACACTTACGAAGCAAATCAGACCTGAGGTAAGGGATAATTTTGAAAACTCATTTTTATCTGAGATTGCTTATTCTTAAGTATTTACTGGGGTTATTGATATCATCCATGTCCATGTTTTATAAATGTGTATTCATTTATATTTAATTTCCTTTTTACCCATTTTGACTTTTACCCCTTGGTATGGGAGGAATCTTCTTTTATTTACCCTACAAGGTACTTTTTTGACTTTTCCAAAAAAAAGTACGAGGATAATGTTATTTTTAACTTATACGGAGTGAACGGATATTTAAGATTTTATAAATCCTTATTTCCATGAATATTCCTCAAAAATATTTCATGACAATTTTCAACTAAAACATTTTCTTCTAAAATTTAATGACATTTTGGGAAAATAAAATGATTTTGATGAAAAAATAATATTTTACTCAAGAATCCATTTCAAGTGTTTTATCAAAACCAATTTCATCTAGGATGACATTATATTACATTTGTATATTTCAAGTATCATTTCTCTATGATTTACATTGTTTCAATTTTCTTATTATGAAATGATATCCATTTCTTTTATATGGATTTTGTAATGATGGGACGATGTTTATGAAACCATTTTTATTTATTGGGTTATAATGAATGATGTATGTTTATTTTGTGGCACAACTAAAAATTATTTCATTATGAGATGAATGTGACCTATATCTCCCTCCAATGCATTGGGTAACGATTTATATCTCATGAGATAGACATGGCTGGAACGTCAAGTTAAACCAGTTCAGTAATACAGGACTGGAACGAGGAGTGAACTCGATTCAGAAAGGGACATTATCCACTATGATGGCTTTGGCAGCAATGACTTGGGTAATATGGAAATCATATCATGTGCTTAATGGTTTCCACAATTACATGTTTTATTCTCATTCTATTTTATCATTCTTAATATTTCTTTATGATCTATTCCTTACGTACTTCCATGTTTAATATCATTGCTCAAGATTTTTATGTTTAAACATTATGTTCATGTTTTTATGTTCAAATATATATGGTATGTTTTATTTTATCCATGCTTACCCATACTGAGCATTTGAGCTCACCCTTTTTATGTTTTTTTCCCCAGGATATAAAGAAAGGTTTTAGGTATGAAAAAAGGGGATGATATTTATAGGAGATATTGAAGATCATTCACCATGATTAGAAGATTATGTTCAATATTTCCAAAGACACTAAACTATTACGGTCCTTGTGTGTCTGTTTTTGTTATGTATTATGTATTCCGAAAATGTAATGTAATGTCCATGTACATCAAGCTTTGGGTCTCTACATATGTACCTTGATGCAGATAAATAATCCCATTAGACCTATAATTATGTTACATTTTCCAAAAAAATATTTAATCATTTGATTATTTAATTCATATAGGGTTGTAAAAAACTATAACACATTAATAACTATTCAAATAAGTATTATGTCATGGAAATAAAATATAATGAAAAGGACTGCACTATGAATAATCCACTTAGATACATATTATTCATATTTGATCTTTATGAACCCAAATTCATTAATGGATTCATATAATATAATTTCCCATGACCCTGATTATTGTATTAATCAATAAATATATATTTTCAATTATCAAATATTTTTTTCATCCTATTAAGACACAAACATTTATGGTTTTTTCAAATATATATCTTCATGAATGTTTTATTTAAGTACATATGTTTTGTTTTTAATTTCGAAAATATTATTTTAGTGGTATTCCACTATATTGAGTATAATTATAATGTATTAATTAATTCTACGTAATGAAAAGCTAAATTATTTTATATAAATTAACACTATTTGAAACCTTTAGAATCCAATAATTAAATATAAGTACTAAAATGTTAATAGATGATTAGATTCATATATAATAAAAATTTCAAATTAATTGATTTTTAATCTATTATATAATCAACCAAATTTAATACATTGTAATGGTACATGGATTCCAATTAAGAATATAAAAATTCAGAACATTTAGAAACAAATATGACACTATATACATCCATATAGGTTATTGAATCATAATTATCAACTAATAATGCGTAACCATCCTCAAGGACTAGAAATATATCATTTTGTTTTTTTGTTCTATGGTGTTCTCCAATATAGTACTTGTGTGTTTGGAAATCTCTCTCACACTAGCCTCTACAGAATTTTGTCTTAGTTTTTATCTTAGTAGTAGGATCTTGGACTTCATTGATGTCTATATCAATCATATAATATCATTTAAATATTTGATCCCTCTTAAGGAATATTATACATATGGGTAAAATAATTATTTAATATAAATAGTTTTAAATGATTTATCCCCACACCCATTTTCGTGGGATATCCTAAAATGTTACACTTACTGCTTTAAGGAGCATGTTTATTTCAAAAATTATATTAAAAATGATTTAAATATCCACTATTGTTTCCTTAAAAACAACATTTTATTTCTATACCAATGAACATATGAGATAATATTTCATTATTTATTTGATATTTGTATATTATTTTTCTACTATCTATAACTAATATCCAGAAATTTATAAGGAAAGGATTTCATGAATTGTAATTGATCTCAAAATATCCATCATGTCCCATTTCTTCCTTTCACATTGACTTCTCTATTATACTATGTTAAGAGGGGTTATTTGGGATAAAATAACTAATATTTTATCCAATATGGTTAGCAACATTATTTTAATGTTCCATGAATATCCCAAATGAATATTACCTATAGAACATTAAGTAGAAATATTTATATATATTATAAATATTCTTTAATCTTTTGATGTATGATTATGCATCCATTTCAATCAAAATAAAGGGTCCACACACATCACTATGAACTAACACAAGAAATGTATTTTCCCTGTCATCATTTCCACTCAATTATGATTTGAAAATTTGTTATTATAATTATATGTCACATAAAACATGTTTTTAGTTAAAATAAATAATGATAATAAACTTATTTTAAATTGGTTAATGTTTAAAATTTACATTATATATTAAATGATTAAAAAAATTTGTGTTTTATTAGTAATGTGAATTTTTTTTGTAGATTATTAATATCTAGTTTGTGTTATCCAACACATAAATATATTTTTTTAAATACAGAGTAACATAACAAATAAATTATTTATTAATGAACAGAAACATATTTAAAAGCATCATGATATATCAATCTATATATTTTGTTAAAATAGATATAATTTTTTTAACTAATATAACAAAAATATCATCTAGAAATAAAATCAATATCATAGGAAAAGTGGGGTGGCAATACTTGATTTCCATAAAAGGTTATATATCTATATTATCTACTCATAGATACTCTTTATAACTAAAATTTATAAAATCCACTTGGTTCATATTTCTTATTACCCATAGGTGATCTTCATGTTGTATATGAAACCCAATTATAAGGAATATGTAAACTGAATATGATTAAAAAATGCACCAACAACATACCCTTTATTCTATGTGTAGGTGATAATTCAATTCTAGTGTACCATACTATAAAATATGTAATAGATAGTGTTATATACTCTCTATTTTTACTTAATAATAATCATATCATAAGGGCACTGAAAATATTCTTGGGATGTTGAACCCCTAGATAGAAATTTCATTTTATTCAGCATAAGGATTGAATGATTGATGTGCCTCATATGGTGGTCAACATGGAAAAGTGGAATAAGAATATCAAGGAGAGATGTATCTATGATTCATAAATTGAAAATGAAAAAGATTATGGAGAATATCAGTGGGAGTGGTGAATGAATGATATCAGTGCATAGTTATCCATGTTCATTACACTGCATATCTTCTATATTCTCATTTAAGTAAAATATTTTGACTATGTGAAGCCATTATGGTTAACTTTTGATGTTATCTCTAAATGAGAAACATGGAAGTTTACAATGAATCCAACATTTCAATATAAAAATTCATACCATAAATATTCATGAGCATTCTATATGAATCCATGTCTTCATCTAACATCACGAATTCAGAAAAATTTATGAATGCATAAAAAAATTAACAAAACCAATATAACTCACATATTATTCATAAACAAAAACCACATCATCCCTCACCCCTGTTATAGTAATACGAATAAGTAAGGATTCTAAATTTTATGAAATTTAATTATGTTCAACACAACTAAAAGGCATCTAAACAAATCTTTTGAATTACTACCATTTTCGATATCAACTTTTAAATGAATTAATATATGGATAATGTTGTTAAATAACATGCTATTATTCTATAATTATAAATTTGTTACGTTATTTTACATTATATTATTACATATAATGTGATTTTTTAATTTATTTAATTTACTTCCAAATTATTTAATCAAGTCCCATTAACTCTTACAATTTGAAATCAGGATGTACCATTACTATTAAAATTCAATTGGTATGGAACTGTTTTTCATAACATATAATCCATTTAGAGGATATGGAAATGATATTAAATAATTTATTTATCCAATATTGAAAGAAGTTAACTATATTGTATAAGAACAACCGAGTTGAATCCCTAATATATAAATCCAAAATTAATTTTCCTTAATAGATGCCACCAAATTTGAGTTGGAAATGATATGCGATTATTCCAAATATAGAATTGATTATGTCGACCAACTATCATTGTTTGGGGTTCGAAATAATTAAAAGTGACCATTATGGAAGCTATACCGACCCTTTAAATATGGATTAATCATAATCAAGAAAATGGATGTCTTAATGTATTTATATTTTACGAGGAAATTTTATTTATTATATGAATATTGTAATATCTCTTTCTCTATATTTATGATTAATATTAAGAGGATTTCTCTAATCTAATTAACCATGTGTTGATAAGTCATTATTTTCCAAATCTATTTCATTAAATTCAATTTTAACATATTAGTCTTTTATGTAATGTGATCACATCTCTACAAAGATATAATGAAATTTTCATTATATATATATATAAATAAATAACTATTAATAAATTCCAAGAGAATTTTAATGGTTTATTTATTCAATGGAAAATTTATAATCAAATGAACATGTGGATACACTATTTTATACTTGTGAGGGAATGATTTTGGGAATACTATACATACATCTATGTATCTCTAATGTTGGTTTCATCTCTATTCCACCATGAACTGTCTCTAACATGGATCAACCCTAGACTGACCCCATACATCTTTATATAATCCTTTTATTTCAACTGATTAATAATATAAATTTAGATGAGGGTAAAAATGAATTGGTTAAGGTGGATTATATAAAACATACTTCTAAATTAATATACTACATATTATAGTGGGTTGGATGAAACATAGAAAATTGAATTAAATTTACAAATAGTATTATAAAAAACAGACAATAAAATTAAATTACATTTCACAAATTCTTACACCGGTTAGGAAAAAATCATTAAACATTTTATACCTAAAACATTTCCAAATTAAAATAAATTACATATAATTAATATAAAATAATTCATTAATATGATTAAATGAGCATTACCAAATTTGATTAATAATATTTATACATGATTAATTAATGTAATATTATGTCAACCAATCATTTTAAAATCTAAATCTAGTGTGATTTTTAATAAAAATTGGAAATAAATATTATTTAAATCTTAATAAAATAATACATGTCTTTATAAAACGAATAAACTAATGTTTTACATATATGAGCTACTAAATTATGTTTTAATTGAAAAAATTCACTCATAAGTCCTATTTTATTAATAACATGAATAATAATTACTTGGTATGTATATCATTTTTAATTAAATGAGGTGATATTCAAAATTAAATTTCATAAAAAATTTAAAAGGTTGATTCATTAGTTTACAATACCATAAAATATTCACATTCATTAATATATTATAGAATTAATTTATTATTTAATATACTTAAAATAATGAATATAGAATTGTACTATCAACATAATGACAGATGGAACTCGATTTGGTACGTATTATGGGGAAAATTATTAATTTTAATATTTATATTTGAAAAGTTAAAGTATACGGAATTTAAAATCAAGCCACAAAATTTGGATTTCTACTGTCATAATAATTGATGTCAACTTCTCTGAAATCGTAATGTTCTTATAATGAATATTAATGATTTACTAGGTTTGTATACATGATACAAAATGTTTATTTTTAGTTATAAGACATATAGTAAGTGCATTTCATGTGTTACATACACATGGCCTATAAGTACATGATGCAGTTTCACCACACGTTTTCTATAATAAATAAATGTAGACTACATAAATTGTGGTCAAGAAACATGTTTTTTACACTAGATAACATGTGTTCCACCATCGATGGTGTACATTTGAAAAATTTATTTCATGTTGAATATTCTAATTTCATGGTGACCTCAACTTCATGTGAGAGTGTGTCTATAATGAAAAATTTTAAATGGAATGTATAAAATGAGTCCAGGTCATGTAGTATTTAATTAGAAAAACTATATTTTTTTCACATGTCGATGGGATGATCAAATATAATCTACATGAATAATTAAAAAATCAATGAAATATTTGATATCAGGGATGAATTGTATGAATATATTTAAAATATTGATAAATAATGAATTAAAATAGGACATGATATTAAAAATTTAACAGTGAAATGGTTTAAAGTCAAATAAATAAATATTAATATTAATATAATAATTTTTTTATATCAATATTGTTTTAGAAAAAGCAGATGTGTGTATTGGGACTGATCCTGGAACAATTATTGTTGGTTTTGATGAACCATTTAGCGAATTTAGAAATTTGGAAAATCTTAAAAAATAATATTTATCACATAGAATATATATATGATTTTTATTTTAACATAGATGATATGTTTTTCAGGTAAAACATAAATTTAATTTATATAATCATAATGAATAATTACCTTGTTCTTTTCATATTTCTTAATATTAAATACTTATCACCTAAACATTATTTTTAAACTATCATTGTGCATGTAAGATCCAATTGTGTAATTCATATAGCATTGATTCATACATGATACATTGGTATTTGAAAGAAAATAATTTGTTAAGACACATTTCTGAAAAAGATACCACAATGAGGGAGAGAGATAGCGACTCCCTGAGTCTATCCCTTTGTTGGTCCAAAGTTGGTGACTAGCACTATGGGTATGTTAAGAATTCAATTGAGAGAAATTACTCTCTAGAAGAATCATGTAGAAGGGAGATATAAGAATGATATAGAAACCAACAACTTCCAAAACATATAAATATAATATAAACAGCATGTGAAAACATAATATTTTATACAATAATAATACTATATTGAAACAAACTATGTCATGTGAAAAAATTATATTTCATTATACGCAGACAATACTGAGATGAAAACTACATGTATTAAAAATGTAAAGATGAAAGTTACCATGAAGCATAAACAGCTCCTACTATACTCTTAGATAGTATGGAATATCATGATCACTAAACTATTACAACTAACCTACAATAATATATTTATATATGTAAGGTGAGTAAAATATTTTACATAGTTGGATCATCCCTACAGCTGGTAATTAGAAATATAAAGAAATAATACTAAAGAATAATGAAACGAACTCTTCTCCTAATGTTGAATAACATGTTCCCAACCCCCCAATCGTTCTCTATCACAATGTAATGCATAGATGTGATCATATAATTTAATATTAAAACATCAAGGGTTACTTTCTACCACATCCCTAATTATTTTCCAGTCATCCTCTACGTCTCACGTCCTAGGACACTCCCTCTAGAATTATTATTTCTAGGATACACTATTCCATGGAATGATTACTAGAACAACATGAATCATATGAACACACTAACCCATCCTCACAATCTTATATAGTTTACCAAGTATTTTTGAAAGTCCAACACATCCTCTATGAATCATTTCAAACATTGGTTAGTATACACTAATCCATTACATCTTATACACCATGTAATTACCTCAAGCCGCCATAGTATATATTCTTCGTTCCAATAATAAAACATTTGTAACAATATCTGGTAATGCATGTGTATGAAATAACCATAGTCTATCAAACAAATAGGATAAAAAATGTTGGTAATATCATCACAAGTAAATACAAATTCAATATAGTGGGTCCATATTGGTTAGGCACCAGCCATATGCCCAACAAGATATATATGAAATCACTATCCAAGATTCCACTGGTTTCTAGTTTCACTAAGTAACATGGGTGGAGTAGAAAATTAAGTCACATAATATAAATGATATAATTTAGAACACAACCACATTATGGGAATAACATTTTCATAGAGTGAATTAAAAAAATCATTACTTGGTGTCTCGACTTCCACTCCAATCTCCTCATAACATATAAACACAAAACCATATTAAGTAGATACATTTATTACTTTTTTTAATAATTTCCTTCAATTAATTAATTTAGTATAAATTATTTAACTATTAACATTATCTTCATTAAAGAACATTCCATTGCATTAATCATCAGTGTAAATTCTGTTCTCTCTAGAAATAACACCGAGCCAAGGACACGGTTTATCAAATATTTACATATTTTAATATTTTTTTTCCATCATAAACCATCATCCAAGGTATAAATTTTTTTTCATTAGTTGAGTAATTTCATATATTGGAACTCGAGGAGAACCATTAGCAGATACCACCAATACGAGACTCACATGAAAGAACATCCATCTTACTCAAAAAAATGTGTAAATGAATATAGATAAATAATAATCTTAAGGGATTTTCCATTAAATAGATCAACATGATATTACAATAGTACCATAGGTTTGACCATAATTATTTAATTGTATCACCTCTTATGTCATCCATGACACCCATGTGAATATATCAATAAGAGTCACAATCACATGAGTGAATTAATGCCACATCAATGGTCATTCTTCAAAATCCATGCTATACCATTCTCACAACACATTCGGGGATCCCCACTCCATTTCATTACCATTATCCAGTATAATATATATAATAAATCATGATGAATTAAGATTAATAAAGAAATAACAATTGAAATGGTTCTTTCAAAACAATTAATTTCTCCTTCTCATGAAAACGAGTTCTCACAACTTCAAAACATCGCACTCAACCTTATCAAGAAAATGATAAACATAAGAACATGAAAAACATAGATATCACACACCTGGTTCATATTACATATCGGATTAACTAATTCATTTATTAATAGTTTCCAACATTGGGAAACCAATTTAATAACGATATAACAGACTATCAATGGGAATATAAGCTCTTATAATTTTTTCTAGTTTTCAAAATCATAGAAAAGAAACAATAAAAATTAAAATTATTCATTCAAGTATTAACAATCAAAAAAATATGTAGTTTTATTCATCAAATACATTAATCATATTAAATATCACATTTGATATTGGACATGTCATTTCTTAAATTTTATTATCATCATATTTCATTATCCACTGAATTATAAACATTCATATTTACTATCTATATTGAGACATTAATTTATTCATTAATAATTTAATTAAGTTTTTTACCAATTACCATCATGAAAAACAAGATAACAATCAAGGAAAAGATATGAAACACTCCAAAAAATAATGATTAATCCTATTATCGTGGTATAAATCCATCAAATATGAATCATGAGACCTTTGTATAAGTTTTCAATATGGTTCAATACTTATTATGTTCATTTCATTTACCTCTAATTTTTTCATTCATTATCAATTAATGATAGTATAGAAAATAGACATAGAAGGAACGAAACCCCAATGTCAAAATATATCATCCTACTTCACATGAGAACACATAACATTGTGGAACTCTTATAACCTCTCTTGCATGAATTGATTGCATATGAGGATTTCATGGAACATAATCACAATAAAAAACGAAGATAATTAACATTATAAACATAGGAGGTCATCCACAATCACATTGAAATAATATTATAAGGAAAAGATATCAAAATAGTAGAAATTGGTAGAAAATAAACGAATAATGAACCTTAGATCAAATCAGGTCGTTATGGATCAATGGCGGAACCTGATGGATCGATCCCTTCAGAAGGGAAAAAAAACACCGAATGAAAGGGTCATAGTCCACCTTGATGTAGAGATTGTACCCATATAGCCATAAGTTTGTTCATATCCAAAGTACATAAAAATGATTATAACAATAATACATCATGGAATAACAGGATATGTAATCCCTTTTCAGGTTGTATAAACCCCATACATTTGTTGGCACTGAAAAAAAATCATTTTTATTATTTAATTACCAAACTATCATTTTTTGGACCATTACTAAAAAATTCATAAACTACACTTGCACAGTGCGTATGAATTACAAGATGTGTAAGTATTACACGGGGTGTAATCTTCCTGTCTCTTTTCATTTAATGTCTACAACCACATTGTACTTATTTCAATCCACCAATGTGATCCCATAGCCATGGAATCTCAAAAATGGATATACCTCAAAGATCCAATCACATACATTAGATACCATAGAAGTAATTCTCATCCACAAAACAGAAATCCATGACATAGAGAAAATGAAAAGGGCTATATGAATGAACACACAAGGATATATGTCTTAAAGATCATCCCATATCAGGTTCTCAACCACCTCACATAAAGGAAAAAAGAATAAAATCCATAAAATCTAAAAACATCTCTTGAACTCTCTCATTAGGGGGATTCCTCTAAAAACATATAACAACCCAAATGTCTAATAAGAGAAACCCAAATCATATAAAAATCGATCAAAATCTAAAATAAAATTTCATTATAATATAATATCATAACATAAAATAGGATCTGATACACTACATGCCTCTGTGACCCATATTCTCTTGGACTCTCCTTCATTCCACCATGATGTATAGGTCCCTCTGAATTTCATGGAAAATATGACCATTAGAGGAGGGAGCCGACTGTTGGAAATTTTCCTATAAATAGGAGATCATTTGAAAGAGCTCACAACATACGTGTGATAGATGAAACATGTTGATTGATCTAGAGACCATACGCTGTTAAGGTGATTTCTAGAGAGAGAATTTTTTTATGCCTTGTGCGTACTGAACAGCTCGTTCACATTGATTTGTGAGACTCCGAATGTTGGTGATTACATTCGAGGACTTCTGGGGATAGGAAGATAGAGGTGCCGACTACCTTGAAGTTCGAGGGCTTCCTTGCTGAGGAAGACAGAGGTTCTGACTAACTTGATGTTGAGGGCTTGTGAGGATAGCAAGACGGAGATTCCGATCTTCGTATCAAGGGCTTACCCTGGTGTGGGTAAGACAAACTTTCTTGAAAGTATAAATCAATGGACCTTCTCTTTGTGTTAAAATACTAATATCTTGTTACTTGTAGTTTTACTACTTGATTGTTTCCGCTGGATATTTTATTGTAAGGAATGTATAACCTTCTCATATTTCATTACACTTTTACTTTGATAAGTTTAGATTCTATACGCTTTAAGGTAGAATCTCATTTTTTAAACCTTGTTCCAATTCTATAGTTTGTGTTAGAGGTGTTGTGAATTTGCTTAGTTTAACTTTTTTAAACTTATTTCCTTGTCCAAGGAAAACATATTTATCTGTAACTAACATTAATGGTTCCAAATGAATTTTTAAAGTATACAATTCACCCCCTCTTGTATATTGAGAATCTACATCATTATTCTGATCCTACAATTGGTATCAAAGCAGGTCTCTGAGATACTTATACTCACGTATAGGTTTTTCTTTTCTCACATTTTCATTATTCTTTCTTTGTAATTCTGATCATTGTCACTCTAAACATTTATATTCTGAATTATCATTTTGAACATTGTGGTTACGAACATTTTCAAATAACTGGTTTGGTTGGAAAGTTTTTATAAGTATGGAAGGAATCAATGTTGGCTCTATTGATAATATAAATCCTACAAGACCACCAATTGTTGATGGTAATGACTATGAGTACTGGAGAGATCGAATGAAGACTTTTATTATCAATACAGGAGTGGATAATTTTTTAATGCTTACTGGTGATTATAAAATTATTGATAAGGAAGTTTGAACTTTCACTAACCAGGAAAATCTAGAGTATCAACTAAATTATAAGTTACACAATACCTTAATTTGTTCGATGACTAGAAATATATATAGAAAAATTTCTTCTTGTGAAGTAGCTAATTGTATCTAGAAGAAGTTATAGGTCACACACTTTGGAACTTCTAAAGTGATTGAGACTAGGAGAGCTATTCTTAGATCTGAATATCATGGCTTCAATTTTCCTTATGGTGAATTAATTTGCAAATTTCAATAAAGATTTATGACTACAATGAATAGTTTACAGTCTATGGGAGAGAAAGGGTTAGATGATGAAGCTCTTGGGGATATGATTATTGATATTATGCCCAATGAGTGGGAATCAAGGATAACATCTATTGATGAGAATAGGAAGGTCACTCAAATTTCTCTTGATGAGATATTCGGAACTCTTCTTCAATAAGAAACAAGAATTAAGAGAGTTGTTGAAAACGTAAAAAATAAGAATGTTAAAGGTTTTATTTCTTTTACAACAACATCAAGTCATATGAAAGCTAAGACTCTAGAGAGAGTAACCAAGTCCAAGTCTAAGAAAATAGTTATCAATCCAGATTCTAGTGAAAGTGAAGTATCATAAAATGAGATAGAAAATCTTGCTCAAAGGATGAACAAGATAGCTGGCCAGAAAAATTTCCACTCCAAGTATAAGAAAAAGGAAATAAATAATAGGAAAGATGGGGAATTCAGTTGTTATGAATGCAAGAGAGCTGGCCATATTAGACCAGATTGTCCTTTACTAAAAAAGAATGAATGGAAAGAATGGAATTCTGAAAGGAACAGAAAGAAGTACTACAAAACAAATGCAAAGAATGTATTGAAAGCATATGAAACCCGGAGTGAAAGTGGTGGTGAAACATCATATTAATCTTCTGATTAATAATCTTCAGGACAAAAGAATATTTTTCTTATAGCCAGACTACCTATTAACAATCAATGTTTTAAGGATGAGGTATGAAATGCTGAATAATTGACCAATGTTTCTTTAAATTATAATGATAAAAAGCATTATAACTCTTCTGATGAAGAATCCTCTTCTGATGAAGAAAATAATTTACCTACTTATGAAGAAGTTTCTAGGTTTGCTGAACTTCTTGGAATTGAGAATTCTAAACATAATAAAAAACTTGATAGGGAAAACTCTAGAAATTCTATTCTTACGAAAGAAATATCAGATCATTCTAAAGGTCTTGATAGGAAAAAATGATGATTTTATATGTATTTAAAAAAATCTTGAAGAAGTATGTTCTGAGAAGAACAAACTTTCTAAAGAGGTAGAATAATTAATTTCTAAGAAATGTATCTTCATGCCTAGCTCTATTTCTAAATCTAATGATTTTGAAGACAAAAACATGGTAATAAAACTCAAGTCCGAAGTTTCCTCCATAAAGAAGTGTTTATCAAACATTACCCATGGTAAGGAAAATTTTGATAAAATGTATTCCCAAATACGACCTTTAAGAAACAAATCCAGATTTGGTTATACCCATGCAAAAATAACTTTTAGTAACAATTACTTCATTCGAAAAAGTGCCCCATTTTGTAACAAGTGTCAATGTGGTGGTCACTGGGAAATGAATTTTTCTTTAAACAAAACCAAATCTTTAGGTTTTCATAAGGCATATTTCTCAAAGAATATGTGGGTGCCTAACATTTTGTTATCTTGAAATCTTAGATCCAAACAAGTTTGTATTCCGAATGTCTGATTCTTTTCTTGATTTCAGAAAAACAAAGGGAGTACCACCAACAACACATGGTACATGAATAATGGATGTCCCCGACACATGACTAGTAACAAAAGCTATTTTGAAAATATTATCAAAACGAAAGGAGGAAAGGTAACTTTCGGAGATAATGATAAGGGTGAAATTGTTGGTATAGGTAATATTGTTCTACTTGGTAAAACCTTGATTTCATATGTTCTTTTTGTTAATGGTCTTAATCACAACCTCATTAGAATAATTCAGTTATGTGATGAAGGATACCTTGTAAATTTTAGGAATTATAAGTTCTTAGTTTAGAATTTCAAGGAAGAATTTATTCTCTCAGCCAACAGGCAAGAGAATGTTTACACATTGAAACTAGAAGGCACTAGAAGCCAGTATTTACCTTGCCTTAGTGAAATTGAAGATCATTCCTGGTTATGATATAGAAGATTATGTCACTGTAACCTTAGGAACTTATGTAAACTCTCTAAGAAGATACTATTTAAGGATCTACCAGAGGTTAGGGTTTATTTTTCTAAAGTTTGTGTTCCTTTTCAATATGGAAAGAAACATAAATCTAGTTTTAAATCAATCGGATAAGTCTCAACAACTAATGCATTACAGTTAGTGCACATGGATCTTTTTGGTCCAACACAAACCGTAAGCATTGGAGGCAAATACTATGTATTTGTTCTAGTTGATGATTACACTAGATTTACATGGGTCTATTTTATAGCAAACAAGTCTGAAGCTTTTTATTATTTTAAATGTTTTGGAGCCCATGTTAAAAATGAAAAAAATCTTCCACTGAAAACTATTCATAGTGATCATGGAGGAGAATTACAAAATTCTGTTTTTGAAACATTTTGTAGTAGAAAATTTATTACTCACAACTTTTCCGCGCCTAGAACTCCTTAATAAAATGGTGGAGTTGAATGAAGAAATAGAATTCTTCAAGAAATAACTAGATCTATGTTGAGTGAATATTATGTAGCTAAACATTTCTGGGCTGAAGCTGTTAGTACTGCTTGTTATACTATAAATCTAGTTTTAATTAGACCTTTTCTTAATAAAACTCTTTATGAGTTATGGAATGGTAGAAAACCAAGACTTTCCTACTTTATGGTTTTTAGTTGCAAAGTGTTCATTCTAAATACTGAAGATAATCTACATAAATTCGCACCAAAATCTGATGAAGTAATTTTCTTAGGCTACTCCACAACTTCTAAGGCTTATAGAGTTTTCAGTAATAATACTTGTACTATTGAAGAAACATTGCATTTATGATTTGATGAATCCGATACTTTTGTTTTTAAACCATCTCAACCTGCATCCACAGATGTGTTTTCAAAAAATAATTATCAACCTTTGATAGAAGATCCTTCTGATAAAGAAAATGTTCAAGAATATACTTCTGAAATATTTACCCCAGAAGACATTCTTCCCTATTTTGATGAACATGCTTTACAAAATCCAAATTAGGTGTTCCCTAAGAATCTTCCCAGTGATAGCATCATTGGTGATGTAAATCAACTTGTTAAGACTAGATGTTCCTTGAGAAATGAAGTAGAACATCTAGCATTTTGTTCCTAATTAGAACCAAAAAGCACTGATGCAGCTTTAGGTGATGATGATTGGATCAAAGCCATGCAAGAGGAACTAAATGAATTTGAAAGTAATAATGTCTAGACCTTAGTTGAAAGACCTAAGGAAACTTTTTTTATTGGAGTAAAATAGGTCTTTAGGAACAAATGTGATAAAAATGGATTCATAGTACGAAATAAAGCTAGACTTGTTGCTAATGGATATAATCAGCAAGAGGGAATAGACTATGAAGAAACCTATGCTCCAGTAGCTGGACTTGAATCTATACGTATTTTACTTGCCTTTGTAGCATTCTTTAATTTCAACAATTTTAAAATGGACGTGTAATGTGATTTTCTTAACTGTTATGTTCAAGAGGATGTTTGTTTTTGAACAACCTCCTGTCATGGAAGATACAAAACATCCTGATCATGTTTTTAGACATACCAAAGCATTGTATGGTCTTAAACAAGCCCCACAAGCTTGGTATGATAGAATCATATGATTTTTTATTCAAAATAACTATGTTAAGGGAAATTCATATCCAACCCTTTTTATAATGAAAGATAAGAAAAATGTTTTGATTCTTCAAATTTATGTTGATTACATCATATTTGGTTCAACTCAGCAATCTTTAACTGATTCTTTTGCAAGTCTAATGAAATCTGAGTTTGAAATGAGTATGATGGGTGATTTAACTATTTTTTTTTGGTTTTCATATTTCTCAAAGACCCGATAGAACCTATATATATCAACATAAGTATATTAATGATCTTATTAAAAAGTATGGTTATGACAACACTATGTGTATAAGTACTTTCATTGGTACCTCAAACTCTTTAGATCTTGATGAAGCTGGGAAACCAGTTGATCAAACATCTTTTAGAAGTATGATAGGATGTTTAATTTACTTAACACCTAGTCTATTAGACTTAATGTTCTCAGTATGCTTATGTGCAAGATATCAATCTAATCCTAAGGAATCTCACATAAAGGCGGTGAAAAGAATTTTTCACTACCTAAAGGGAAACAAGGATCTAGGATTATTTTATACTTCTGGGAATGATTTTGTTTTAAAAAGTTATTCGGATGCTGACTTTGGTGGATGTAGAAAGGATAGAAAAAGTACATCTGGAACTAGTCATTTCTTAGGAGATTCATTAGTTTCTTGGTCATGAAAGAAGAAACTTTTGTATCACTTTTCTCTGCTGAAGCTGAATGTGTAGCAGCTGGAAGTTGTTGTGCCCAAGTGTTGTGGATGCAACACACACTCACAGAGTATGGCATGAGTTTTACTAAGATTCAAATTATGTGTGATTACACATGTTCCATTTCCCTAAGTAAAAATCATGCACATCACTCTCGTGCAAAACACAAAGACATTAGGCATCACTTTCTTAGGGATCACACACATAAAAGAGATATCATTCTTCAGTTTATTGGAACAAAATATCAACTTGTGAATATTTTCACAAAATCATTACCCTCAGATTGATATGAATACATTAAACAAAAGTTAGGAATGATAACCATGAAGTAATCATTCTTTAATAACTTCTTGTTGAACAATCCTCCTAACATTAATAAACTACTTCTTTATAGAGGGAGTACATTTGTTTGTTAGTGTAACTAAATTTTTCTTTTCGTAATTCATTTTTCAGAAGTTTTGTTGTAACTAAATTTATTTTTCATGGAGTTATAATTTGCAGAATGGGAGTTTTCGGAATGGAAATTTCTGAAACTAAAGTTTTCGGAATGGAAATTTCTAAAACTAAAATTTCCGGAAAGTGATGTTCCAGAATTGAAATTTTTTAGGATTAAAATTCTCGAAATAATAACTTACGGAATGAACATATTTGTATTAAATTTTTTGTAATTATATTTTTATAATGAAATTTTTCGGATTGGAGATTTTCGTACTGACGTTTTTTTTCCTTCAAGAAGAATATTACATTATACGAATAATCTTTCTAGCCAATTTGAAAGCAATAATTTCCTTACTTATAGTTTCTTAGTTATATTTTCCTTGCTGGTATTTTACTTGTTATTTTTATTCGGATTCTAGTTCTTTCCTCAAATCTGAATGTTTTCACTAAAACCTCAAAAGATCGGAGTCCTGTTTTTCTAGCAGGAATATTCTCAATCATCAGATCAGATCAAGATATTTTGTAACTGTTAGATGGTTTTTGAAATACCAATAGTCACATTCATCACCTATATAATGGGGACCCTATTTCTTATCACACATCGGTTCCTAACGCTTTTGCGTCTCGAATCCCTACTGCATTTCTTAAAGCCGGTTCCGAACTGTGCAATGTTTTTTCGAATCGTTCAGGCTTCTCCACTCCAAATGTCTGTAAAAGCTACATCTCATGATATGTCAACCACGAAACAAATCTATGAGTGGATAGTCTTCAGCGAAAGATTAGTGCATCAAGATTTCTACGAGCTTGAATCTATAGTAACTAAGAATATTAGACTGAATGGATGGGAAGATATTATCTTGTTCAAGTCAGAAAAGCAGGATCTAGTGTATATGGATTTATTAGTAGAATTCTATGAGTATGTTTCCTTCTTGATGGAAGATGGCAGAGAAACATTTTTCTTTAAGTCTTACAGCAATACTTATAAACATTTCTACACCAAGGCTGCGAGCTTGGTTGGGTTCCCCGATGAGGGGGAAGCTGAGTTTTGTTCTCATTAGCTTCCATATAATCAAGGATGTTTCAATAAGATGAAAGAATTAAAGTTTCTTAGATTTAATGATGAAACAAAAACCAATATTTCTCATCTCACTCCGAACAACAAGATTCTTAATCTTTCGGTCCAAGGTTCTCTCGTTCCGAGAAGAGGTGACAAGGAAAATCTGAAGAAGAGTGATATCAATGTTTTAGATTTCTTGGTGAATCTAAGGAAATTTAATTTGATGAGACATGTCTTGATTACGATGAAGAACATCACGTAAGGGAATTTGAGAGCTCATACTATTATGTACCCTTCATTACTATCAAGGATGATAGTTCGTTGCTTAGAATACATCCAAGTTTCATGCAAATCAAAAATCTAGAATTGCAAGATTATTCTAGTCAGTGATGATACTCTGAAAAGAATGAAGATGGGTTTTTCCAGTGAATCTAGAGTTTTTTTACTCTTTCTGTGGAAGAGGTTGAAGAAGCTCAAAAAGAATCACAGAATATGGAACCATACAAGAAGCAATGGAGGAATAGAAAGGCTAAAGATGTTGTTTCTGATGAAGAAAATCCTAAGGGTAAGGAAACTCAGTCTGCTCCCCCCAAGCCTAAGAAGCAGAAAACCTATACAGATGAAGTAGAAGCTAAGTGGACGGAAGATAAAGAAGAGAGGAAGGAAGGGCTCCGCAATTCGTATTGGACCCTGCAAGAAGCTAAGGCCTTGAAAGAAAGAACTTCTCAAGTGTTGGAGAAGCAAGTGAAGGAAAAGAAAATGAAAAAGAAAATGTCTGAAGCTGAAGTGGTGAAATCTTGTTGAAAGATACAAAGATAGCTTCTGATATTATTCTCGTTCTAGAAACCTTCAGCATTGAACCTTCGTTACTAGAAATTCAAGAAAAGAGTTATGTCACTCCGGATAAGACCAATGGTAAAGAAGTAGTTGAAGAGGCTGAAAAGGAAGTCACTAAAGAAGTAGAAGTAGAGGAAGAAGTTGACGAATAGGAAGAAGATGATAGTGAAGATTTGGATGCCTTAATAATGCAGGTAGAGGAAAATAAAGAAAAGGGTGAATCCGCAAAGATAGAATCTCTAGGTAAGGGAGATGAAGCAGCAAGTACGCAACAACAGGAATAAGAAGAAAATGTTTTGTTTGATGAGGAACAATATGATGAGAAGATTTTTCATGAGGAAGTTCAAGTAAAACAGAAGCCAAATGAAGACCATATTATTCAAGTTTCTGAATATTCGGAAGTATCTCTTGATGAGAAACCTATTCCGAAATCTGATAAAGGGAAGGAAGTCTTGATGCAGACCCCTATTAAAGATGTTATCAGGAAGAAAGGGATTGGTGGTACCTCTAAAAGGATGTTAGTGCAAGTTGAAGAGGAGAAATCTCAAAGAGATGTATCTAATTCGGAATCATCATATCAGAGTCATGATTTTATTATTTAGTCTTTGAAGAAGTTGTTGGACATCATTCCTATCTTTCCCACCATTGACTCCAGATGTCAAATGCTTCAGCAAAACCAAAATAAAAAATTAGAGACAATATCCATGTTAATGGAATTTTGTGTGAAGATAGAAGTGGAACAGAAAGGTTTTCTTATCAATTATGATGTGCATAGAAAGTCTTTCAGCAAGGTAACCAAGTGGTCTAAGAGAGTTGAATAATATTTGGTAGTGTTTGATAATTTCCAAAATGATGTGAAAGAATCCTTTGACACAATAGATAAAAAGATTAAGAATCTTCAAGATGATATGATTATTGAGAAGAGTTCCCAGAATAAAAAAGTGAAGGAACTAAATGACAAGACAAATTCTTTGTCTCAAAATCTTATAAATGATATAAATCTCCAGATTGAGTTGGAGAAAAGATTCATTCAGCAAGATGAGTTGGTCAAGATGCAAGAAGAGTGATTGAAAGCTCAGGCAGAAGCATTAAGAGTTCATGGGGAAAGGATCTCAGTATTGGAGAAGCAAGTTGACGAAGATCAAAGAGATCTAAAGAAGATCAAAGCCTTATTAAAAAATCTTATCCCAAAGGAAAAGGAAGAAAATTGACTCCACTCCGATCTTTTTTTTCTTTTATCATTCCTTGTAAAAATGTTTTTAACCTTAATGAGAATTTGGTTGTTTGTATCTTGTACTTCTATGAACTAATGTTTCAGGTACTTTAATTAATTTCATTACCATTAATTCTTTTTGAAAATCACAAAGGGGGAAAAGGATAAGAACTACTCAAAAGAGTGAGAAAGAAAAATTCTAAGTCAAAGTACCATCCCGAAGTAAGGGGGAGTTTATCTAAGAGGGAGTCCTTCATTTCATTCTCACAATAATGAAAACCCCACTCCGGGAATCTAGAATACAATCTATAGAGTTTCAATGCCTAAGGGGGAGTTAGTTGTATTCACTTTCATTCATGAACAAAGGGAGATAAGTTTTAATTTCATAGCCTAATGAAATTATTCTCTTTTTCGTAAGGATGATTGTGCTTTCCAAAAAGGGGGAGATTGTTGAGTCAATAAGGTTTTCCTTATGACCATTCCCTTCCTTCTTGTTTTGAAAATCACAAACAACTTATACTTAAGAAAAGGTTGTTTTACCTCCATAAGGAAATTTATCCTAACCAAGAGTTTCTAATACTTAGTAATATTTTTTTCTTAATTGAAAAACCCAAATCATTAACCAAAATCCTGGTATCATATAATGATAAGTTTTGGAGTATTCTGTTTTAAGGATCCAAATTCTAGATTCTGAACTCTTAAGTAGTTCAATTACGAAATCATATGTAGTTCGACTCCCAACGAATAAGTAGTTTGACTCTGAACTCTTAAGTAGTTAGATTCTGAACACTAAAGTAGTTCGACTCCGAACTATTAAGTAGTTCTATTCCAAACTCTTAAGTAGTTTGACTTCGAACTCTTAAGTAGTTCGATTCAGAACTCTTAAGTTGTTCGACTCTGAACTCATAATTAGTTCGACTCCATACTATTAAAAAGATCGACTCCGAACTTTTACTGGTTTAAATCCGAACTCTGTAAAATCAGATTCCAATCTCTAGTAAAACCAGACTCTGAATTCCTATAAAAACAGAATCTGAAATTTTCTTAATTTTTTCATTCTGAATTTCATTTTGGATAGACTCCAAACATTTAAACATGCTTACACTCCGAAATTTTGATAAGATTTATCTTACATATTATTCATTTCAAAACAATGTCGTGCATTTAGTTATACATTGTTTGTTATTAAACTGTGTCATATATTCTGTTTCTAATTAACCGTTGGCTGAGTTACACATGTACAGGTCCCTCTGACTTTCATGGAAAATATGACCGTTGGAGGAGGGGGATGACCTTTGGAAATTTTCCTATAAATAGGAGCTCATTTTAAAGAGCTCACAACATACTTTTGATAGATGAAATAGGTTGATCGATCTATATACCACACGCCGTTAAGGTGATTTCTAGAGAGAGAAGCTTTTCATGCCTTGTGCGTACTAAACCACTCCTTCATATTGCTTTTTGGGACTCTGAATTTTAGTGATTACATTCTAGGACTTCCGGGGATAGAAAGACATAGGTTCCGACTACCTTGAGTTTGAGGGATTCCTTGCTGAGAAAGACAGAGGTTCCAACTACCTTGAAGTTGACGGCTTGCGGGGATAGCAAGACAGAGATTCCGATCTTTCTATCGAGGGCTTACCCTGGTGTTGGTAAGACAGAATTGCTTGAAAGTATAAATCAAGGGACCTTTATCCATGGTTGTTTGATATCCTTCACTTTGGGTTAAAAGCTTATATATTTTTACTTGTAGTTTTACTACATGATTGTTTCTGCTGCATATTGTATTATAAGGAAAGTATAAACATCTTATATTTCCTTACACTTATACTTTGATAAGATTAGATTCTATAAGCGTTAAGGTAGAATCTCATTTTGTAAACCTTGTTCCAATTCTCTAGTTGGTGTTAGAGGTGTTGTGAATTTTCTTAGTTTAACTTTGTTAAACTTTTTTCTGTGTCTACGGAAAACATAGTTATCCGTAACTAACTTTAAAGGTTCCAAAGAAATTTTTAAAGTATACAATTCGCCCCCCACTTGTATATTTATCATATACATCATTATTATGATCCTACATTTAGCACCATTCAAGGCTCTTTTCACATAGAGGAGTACAAGTCAAGGTTAACCACCATGATCGTTTCACGAGGTAGCATGATTCAAGGTTAATAGCCAAGACCATTGCAAAAAATGTTTCATGAGACATAATATTACCCAATTCAGTGTATAACTATCTTTGTGTGCCCATCATATCAGGTTAATTAATATTATTTCCACATATAAAATCATACATAATCAGTCATAGATAAAAATTACGGTTACCCATAGTAAGAAATTGGCATCATTATCATGTCATAAAACATAACAAAATGGAAGTATAATAAATACTATATTAAAATAAAGTAATTATAACACTCATGGATAATCATATAGTATTATAGGTATATATCATTAAAATATAAGTTATCATGAAATATTATCCCATAAAAAATAGTACATAAGAAACATTAGAAATAAAACTATTTTTTTAAATATAAATGGGAATAATATATTATATAAAACAAGAAGTGAACAAATAAGGATTTCATATTAAAAATAATCTTTTTATAAAAATAATGGTGTGTTATAATATATTATATATTGTACTTGAATAAGGTTAAGAATTCAGGAAGTATCATTAAATGGGTTATCATTTCAGGAACTGTTAAGGAGTGAACGAATAAAAATCATGTATATCCCCAAAAGAGAATGATGAATGGAATTTGATACATGGGTTTGTAGAATGTACATAGATTTTAGAATATGTAAATAAAAATATAAGATATCTTTATTTGGTTATAAATAAATATAGATCGTCTCGAATAAATAATGTATGTTCATGTAGAATCCCTTACCATAAGTGTGATTGTGTCCTTCACATGATCTTAAAATCCTGGATAACCAAATTAAAATCATTATTTAATATTTCAAAAATCTATTATTTATTTTATATATTAATTTTTACTATATTACATTCATTCATGACCTTTTTTATAGGTTAATAGGTTCAATTTCATTTTTGGGTAGTGCAAGTTTACTTGGTTTCCATGATTGGGTTACGTATATAAATATAAAGATAAACATGTAAGATGAGAATGCTTATACATAAATGGGGTTACATGTTATTATTTATCATCCATAGTATTACAAGATTATTAAATAAATTTGGTTAATTTATGAAAAAGATGAATCATTATAAAAACATTAATGATAACTATTTTCGTTAATAGGAGATACTAAACACAACTGACAAATTTTTCATTATAAATTTCTAAAATTTGAACGAAATATTTTAGAAACATAAACACGATATAATACCTATATTATTATTCTATTCATCCGTAAACATGGTTCTATGGATAATATTGATGTTGGTAATAGAAATATAAAAGACATCATCCTTTAATTTTATAAATTAACACATCGTGGTTGGTGTTATAATTTATTGTATAAAATTAGGGTAAACTAAAGATGTTGATGTATAATTCAATTAAAAATAGAATTATATTAAATTTTTGTTACTGGAGTTATCATAACATTTGGATTAAATGATTTGAGGGAATAAAAATAATCGTAGCCACTGGAATGAAATTAAAAGAACTGAAAATCATCATTTAACTCTTGAATATAACATCGTTGAGAACCTCTTCAGGGGTTACGTTTTGCGATTTTAAAGAGGACTAGGGCTCATTGACATGGTATATGGGATTAGGTATTGAATTTAAGAGAATATGGACAAGGAACAAGTCTTGGGTGTAGTGTATTGGAGAGGGATATGAGTGTGGTTTTTATAGTGGAGGATGGGAGGGGTTTCCAATTATTTTAATCATTAGCTTTATATTATTTCTCTAGAATACAAATAATATTGATTATTATGGTGAAAAATATTAATAATATAATGTCTTTTCGATCTAAGGGTGCATACATTAGCCATTATTTTCGGAATATTGCGTTTAACTCATAATGAAAATATATGGTAAATTACCGTATTAAATTATTCTTAAATATTAAAGTATTTAAAAAAATAACAAAAAATCACGCAAACAATTTTTAGATGTTTATAATTCAAAAATGAACTACATTTTTTTTAAAAATCCATATATGAGAAATTTAATTTATATTAAAAGTCATTATTTAATTGAAAAAAATTAAACATTTAATATTAAAACATATTTTCTAATACACTGAAAAATGAAATATGGACTCACAAAGTTAAATAATGATCATAAGAAATTGAAATAATAATTTATGAATTAATTTTGTTAATATAAATTGTATTTTAATTTTCAAAATTAATCACAAAATTTTAATTAGATATATATGACTTACAAGTATACAAAAACATAGTCAATAATTTTAGAAATATTTATTTACATATATAATGATTTAATTATACCATATTGTCACTTATAACATGGAAAATTATAATTTATGCTTTCATTGGTGAGGTTAGTTTTACATTTTCTTGTTTACCATTAAATAAGGTCACATTAATATTCAAACTGTCATGTTACTATATAATCATTATATGTCCATTGACATCAACAGATACCCTTTTATGTTAATAATTCCTTATTTATATGGTTTTCAGTAGGTTATATAAGATAACATAAGTTTTTATAAAATATGACTTGATTATTAGAAGAGAATTCCCATGATAAAATATTGTGTTGTTGCATTCTTCCCCCTTAATGATATTTCATCCTCAAATTTTTTTCATACTATGTCATAAACAGGTGGTGGTACATTTCCTTCCTTACTTCCTCTAATTGACATGTTTCCTTATTATACTTAATGTCCATTCATAGTACCTTAATATGATGATTATTATTTTTGAATATAACATTATCAATATGATACAATACAATCATTAAATTCACCTTGCAAGAATAATCATTCTCTAACAGAACCTCATATGAAGAGAGTACATGTGAAGAATCTGGTATGTTCTTCTATAAGCCCGATACATGGAATAATTCATGTACATTAGACATGGTAGTTGAAAGTGCTATTTTATTGGCCACAACTCCAAAATGATTATGCATAGGGAAGGGGGTGATGTACATGGGATGTATCATCCCTTTATTCCCAAATCTCAAGAGTTTATTCGATGGAGATATGTAGAGTAATACAATGTCTCTAACTATAAACTTTATGTATCATCGAAAATTGTATTCATAACACTTTTGAAGAACTGGGGATTCCGTTATTTACTGCGAAATGGTTTTCACCTTGTGCACTATTTATTTATCCATTTTAATTCTTAGTACCTTATGCTCACTGAATTTATCCCAACATGCCAGTGTTCTATAATGTTTCCCATAATGGTCATCATATGGTTTCATTCAGATATTGGAGTGGAAACTATCATTATAGGATACTTCATCTAGTGGAAGTTATTGGACCCATCATGTATTGAATCCGATAAAATATTCTCCAAATTTTTTTCATTTTTAGAAATAGTTCATCTAGATTAACCATAATTTTGAGGATGATAGGCAATACCGAAATTTATCTCAGCGCCTAGAGCATGTTGGAGAATTTTTGAGAACAACAAGGTGAATAATCGATCTTAATCAGATATAATATATTGTGGTATTCTGTAAATCCCCAACCCAAGAAGCCCTAAGTCAGTTCATTATTACATATCATTGGAATGATCACAAAATATCAAATCTTAAATGACCGATTAGTTTAGTGTCCTTGTAAGTAATGGATGCATTTGTAATGTTTACATTACATTATAGAATATAAAGCTACTACAACATTGTTTCCATTGACAATATAGAGTTCCCATAGACTATCCATGCTGGTCAGTTACGATATACATCTTCGCATCATGGGAAAAATAACACATATAATGTGGTGAGCTCAGATGCTCAGGTAGCATAACAATATAGCATAAACATTCATAAATAAGCATAAACATTTAAGGCAATGTATACCTCATAAAAATACATTTAAACATGAACTTAAAAATAATATGGAAAAGATAAAATTAAAATAATTCCCTTTTGATATTCAAAAGTATATTCTACTAGACAAATAATCTCATGAAATATCAATATCTACTTCCATAATGATGGAATTCATAATGCCAGACTTTCATAACCACATAGTCAAGGCCTTGTGCAATGACTACAAATAATATTTTCTCAAATCCTTCTTCCAAAACAGTATTTTGTCTCATGAGACATACCAATGGATCGAGGAGATATAGAGGGTTCCACTAGTCACTTAGAAATACCAATTCATTCCTCTTATGAAAATGATTAAATATAACATAATCATTCATATTGAAACTATCATACATAATGTCAATACTTTTTCCATAAACCATGAATGGTATAAAATAACACATCCATGTTATAAAATATCACAAAACCATCAATACAATACGGTAGATTTTTATCATAATAAATCATCTTCAAACAAGCTTAATATACATCAATGGATATTGTCATAGATGAAAATGATCCGTAAAATTATTTGAAGGAAGTACCCCTTTTTCATGAAATCATTTAAATTATCATAATTTATAAAGGAAGCCATTTAAAAGAGATTTTTTTATCGAAGTATCGCATACCTCTTTGAAACATTTAAAAAGAATTATCATTTCAAAACATTCATGTCCATATTAATAAATCCTTAAAATAATTTTGAAATCAAGGAAATTAATTAAAATTGTATAGAAAGACAAATCATTAAAATATTTAAAATGATGATCTAGTTTAATATACCCTCCCATAAAACTATAAAACATACCTTTTTAAATCATTTTTATGAAATATGGGTATCGATGTTATGTATGTCCCTGAAAATACTTACACATGAAAATTCTCAGATAATAATGAGATTGAAGAAATAACCCTAACCTTGCACTTTCCTTTGGTCGAGTGTATATTTAACCTCAAGTATAATGACCATTTTATGTTATTATATTATACCAAAAACATATTCATATTTATTATATCATACATGATTCATTAATGACTTTATTTCTCCCTTTTAATAATGATTTTCATGATCAATTAACATTTTAGGTAATAATCTCTTTCTTTACGTACATATTTTAACTTATTATTCTTGATCATATCATTTAGATCATGATTTAAATTAATGTAGAATATAAACTATGATTTTTAAATAATCCATATTTTATTTTAGATACAAATATGAAATGGAATACACCGATTATAGGGATGGTAGGTCGTGCATACGCATAAACGTTGTTTCTGTTTTCATATCATATTGAACAGAGTATGTCAATAAGAAATATGTAAGTACATATATATATATATCTCTAGTATCATTATTATTTCATATATTACATAATTATTAGTAATATATATTTTCATAATCGTCGGTGAATGGTGAACTTGGAAATGAATATCATCGCATTGTGGAGATGGTAATCCGTACGTACCAAAGAGCGACAATATCATTTACATAAATGTGTTGAATTTGATGGTATATTAATTTTATGGAGACATTATCATGTTATTTTGATTATTTATATAAATATTACTCATCATTATATCCATCCAAATAATATAGTTTTTAGTAACAAATTACACCACGGATTGGAGACAGTAAGTAGTACGTACGCACGCATGGTGACATTATCATTCATAGAAAAGATAAAATTATGAATATGGTTGTTCCATAAATATAATAACATCAACGTATATATAAGGTACTGTATTTTCTATTTCGGTACGGTAATAAAAAAGAAAGAGTAAGTGGAAGAAGAAATGAACTTGAAAGAGGGAGGTGAAATCATTACCTCTTCTTCAGGTTCTCCTTTTTGATTTTATCAAATGGGCTCCATATGTTGGCTTTCTAATCAAACTAAGGACTCTATGATGAATTTAGGATATATTAGAGGATATTTGGGCGGGTGTTGGCCTAGACATTTGGCTTTGGAGGTGTTAATTTGCGAGAAGGTGAAGTGACCTTTTATAAGAGGGGTGAGGGGTACCGTAGAAAAAACATAAAATATTATTTAATAATCAATTCATATTCAGCTTCTATTGGATCCATAATGAATTATATGAACTATATTGTGGGTATGGGTCTAAAAAATTTCAACCAATAGGTTTTAGACAGGTTTAGGTCACCATATTAACCTTTTCATTTAGATTTAACTCTTAGTTAAATAGTTTGACATTTACCATGTCTCTTTGTATTTTTATATTATATGGTTAATAAACTTACTATAATAAGCCAATAGAACCCCAATTGGTTAATTAATGTAATATATATTATTATATATGTCTTTTAGATGATAATTATACTTTTAGGATTATTATAAGAATTAATATTATAATTTTTGTTTTAAAAACACTTTTATAACAATTTTGAAACTATTTGGTATATTTTTCTTGATAAATTCATAAAAGATTTAGTACTATGAAAACAATTCATATACCCAACCCTAACATGTCTTATTAACCCATAAAATTACTTAAATTTATAAAAAAGTCTCAAATTACATTTATTTGGATATTTATAATGTCAATTATTTTAATCAGTCATTAATACAGTAATTACTTCTTCTTCATTGTGTCATAAATAAATTTAATTATTTAATTTCTAAATATTATAAATAAAATACCATTATGTAGTAAATCAATGTATCTATCTAATAAATATTTATAGTCAAATTTATCCAATGTGTAACCCTAGATTAAAAATTTATTAGTTATTAATAATTAAATTTAACACTTCTAACTCTTCTTTGAATTAAATAATAATAAATGTCCTAATCTAATCAAAGTGGACCTAAAAGATCATATTTTACACCTAAGATTGTATTATATATAATTACACTTATCTAGTAGAATTATAACTTTTTTTAGGGTAATAATAATATCATTTTTACCGTTAATTACCCAAATTACGTTTTGACGTGGTAAATAAAGTAAAAAAGATACTATTCACCAAAAATTATTTTCATCTTATTGAACCACATATTACTTACTAATATCACCCATGTATCTTATATTTTTTAAATTAAACTCACAAAAGTGGTAAAATTATGTTTTATGTTAATTTTTGAAAATGCTCCCAGGAGGAGGGTAAAAGACGGTGAAAAGATCAATAAAATTTTAAATATCTTATATTATTACAAAATGAATCCAATGAATTACATTGAACATATATAAAATTTTTTAATATATTTTTACCTAATATAAATTTATATAAAATAAATAATTATTTAAAAAAATTCATTTTTAACCAATAACTTATTGTTTTTCACTATTCACTAAAAATTGACACTTTTCTAAAAAATACCAAAATTTAACCATAAGATATTTTTTATATTATGAATTCAAAAATTATGTGTACTGTATAGAATTTAAAATATAGATGTTTCATTTAAAAATTTAATAATAATTCTCATTGTCAAAACTGAAAAAGTGTGTTTTTAAGAAATTATAACTAACAAAAGATTGATACTTGTTTATGTTCAATTTCTATGTGAAATTATTTGCAATGAATAAAATTGGATTAAATGGTAAAAATTTAATCCATATATTCTTCAAAACAATTAAAATTTATAATTTTATACTACAAATTATTTTTATTAAAAAATTTGTTTTCAATTAAGATATATCGTTTTTCACTATTCAACCAAATATGAAAGTTATCATAAAAACAACAATATTTTATTGAAACTAAATTCTTATGTCCCTATTATGAACAAGAAGTTTATTTTGTTGAATTGAATATATAAATTTTTAAAATTTTCGATTTCAAAATGGTTTTCAATTAAAAGGCACTAAAACTGCATTTTTTTTTGAAAAATAAATTTTTAACTGAAAAAAATGTATTTGTTTTTTCATTATTTATAAGAAATGATTAATATGGATTATGAATTTTTATGTATTATATAAATGTAAAAATTTAGTTCATATTATTCATATCCTCTTTTAAACAACATGTTTGGTAAGTAGTGGTGCGCTTGAACTCAATGTTGCGTGAAGCGCAAGTTATTGAATTACATTGAAAAAACATACTATGAAATATTGGGGTGTTGCATTCTTCCCACATTCAATAAATTGTGTCCTTTCAATTCTAAATTGTTCTTCTAAAATAAAAGGTTGAAAATAGAAAATACCTTTTTTGGAAAACCCACACCGGAAATTGGGATAATAAAATTTAGTCTTAATAATATTAAAAGGGGAATGATAACGTCACGATCAAATTATGATCTCTATTAGGAAAAAATTGGTGGAAATTAGAGACATAGAATTAGAGGGAAAATGAAAAAATTTATATGGATTTATTGTTGTCATCAGTCACAAACAATTATATAATTGATGTCCCTAAATCCATCAATCTCTGATGATTTAAAATATCATTGGTTTAAAAAAACATAAGGTATTGGGATAACACATTTTTAGTTTTAAGATCCCTTTCCAAAAGATTAAGAATTGGATTATTCATTGAATAAGAGAAGAAAAAATATATACATGACATGTAGGGTTCCATCAATCGACTAATTTATACCACAAACTCATCATTCACTCAAAAAGATAATAGAATCTAAAAAAATATTCTATATATCGTTTTCATATAGGGATCAAAAAAATGAATTTATAATTCATCAACCCAAACATAAAAAAATATACATTATTCAACCTAGGACATCATTTGGGACAGTGGTAGGTGATACACCCTTTTCACCCTTCGGTTACACGTTCATGTCTCGCGGCCTTGCCAGAGGTGACATATTGTTTCCTGACATCTGGGTTGTCCATTTTAGGGCAATCCAAAAATAATCTCAAACTAAACATATCCAAAATACTTCTTTCCAAACTCACAGTCCAAAATTAATGAGGAAGGTAAACAAAATAAAGATCATTTTTCCATGTAATTACATGTGAACACCTTCATTATGTATTCTATAAAAACACTGCAACATCCTTAATTAACATAAAACCTTATTTATTACATTCAAGCTCCCTTGTTCCTTATAGTATACTAGATATACTCATTCTATATAAATGTTTGTAAACTCCAACAATGATAGAATATAAAAATCATTATCAGTTCCATGATAGTCATGAGTATCCAATATAATTTATTCAAATAAACCATCTCTTTTTCCAAAATTACTACCTCGATATCAGGACCATATTATGGTTTATCTTTCCTCCATCTATGTATTTTCCAAAAGGATTAACTAGCTATTGAATCACTTTTCTTGGTTCCACACAATATCAAGTCCTTAATGAAATAGTACTACAGAAAAATCCATATATACTCTATAATTATTATAACATGCACATAATTAATAAAATACTCAAATGATGTAATATATTAATAAAAATGTCAGAAATATAATCATAAATCAGCATCTACGGTTGTATCATAACATTATTATTTTCTAATAGTAGCAGTTGGGGTATAATCTGACTATTTAGACATTGATTTTAATACTTTCCTAACTCTTTGTTGATGAAGCATTGTACAATTGAAATGCTTTTCTTACCCTTGAAATCACGTTCTTGGTGTACTTTTTCTCCACACTAATAAGAAACTACAATTCCCATCAAGTATTTACCAAGATGACTCATTCTGCATTTTTCACATATGGGAAAATCATTCTTTTCCCTTTCCCCTTAATCCATTTATATATCTTACATCCTTTTCTTCTCTTGATTCCCTTAAAATCCATAGGACTCATATAATTATTTACATATCTTATTAACACATGATATTATTTCTTCATATGTTGAGAATACATGGGAGACTATTTCCCTTCTAAATGTTGGATTAATACAATTAACGATATGATCCTCATTAACCTTTGGATCGTATGTATTTCTGGAGTCCACATTCCAACTACTGGGTGCCATTTATCTTAATTGGAACAAACTTGATTAGTTAATGAATCACAATACAAAAATCTAAACTTTTAAAATATTTAACATAAATTGAACAGTTTCTGTATATAATCCACAATCGTAAAAATGTTTTCTTTGAGAAAATATATACACATAACCCCTTAATAAGGGTTTGTAATGAAATTAAGAATTATCCTAAGAATATCCCTCGGGAGGGTCATAACCCATAGTGCAGCAAGGCCCATTTTCGTGCACTAGTTCCTGTTCGAGTCTAGCTCAAATTGGTGTTTTCTGATTTTTCCTCGAGGTACATCTGTCCTAGATCCACCTCTACCTAATTGAATCCATGTAGGGATGTATTTCTTGGAAAACTCACAAAATATCTGCATTACCCAAATTCTAGGATATTATTCTATACTAATCTTCAATGTCTATATTAGGGATATGTGCTCGAATTAGTGTTTATCTAAATAAAGTTTCCAATGTATGTACTAAACTCCCTCTGATTCCAATTAAAACACCTTGACCCCGGTATCACATAGTCTTTCACGAACCGAATCTGGTCGCCGCCAAAACCGGCACCAATCCCAGCCCATGGCATGACCCGAAGGGCGTTCCCTATCCCCACGGGCTGGCACAAGTGCCCGGGTATCAATCAAATATGGTTTGGGAACGATTTACCTGAGTATGAAATCAGAAAACATTAAAAACAATCCATAATATAAATCTAAAATTTTTGAGTCAAACAAGACTTAAGTAAAAACCAGAACAGAATACATTGGTTTAAATATAATACAAGTGGTACAAATAAAAATAATTATAGAATCAAGAAAGCCTCAAGGACTCCACACGACTAGGGGTCATCGCTCCCAAGCTGTCTCCACAACTCCGCACCAAGGATGAGAACTAACACCCCGAACCTTCATCACCCTTGCCTTTATTTTACCTGAATCAAACATAATCAAGTCTAATTACACCCAAGGGTTGTATGTAGGGTGTGAGCCTAAGCCCAATAGGAAACAACCCAATGATTTCAAGGAGTAATAAATACAATGTGAAAAAGCAAGCAGTTCTCAAACGCAAGGAAAAGTAGTGTTAAAATTTCAATGAATGAAACCTCTAATTGAAAATAGTTTTCAATCAAAGTTTTTCATAATATTAAAACATTAAAATAGAAATTTCATATACTGTAATTTACTTACAAACACACCCAAAGACATGGGTAAATACTACAAATCCAATGAGGAACAACATTGGGAACGCCCCTAGGCGCTAAGTTGTCTTGGGCCCTATGTACCCCGTAACTTGGTGTAATGTAACCATAGAAAAATCCATTCTCATGCACAAGACACTAGTAGGGAACATACACATAACCTTTTGGTCCCCAATAATCATCCACATAGTTTATTTAGAGTTGTAGTTATCCAAATTCTAAGTGAAACAGTGACAAAACCCATCTAGTCCACCAGCCGTACTAGTACAAATCCACCCCACCTAGGTACCCGGGATTCCACTTTTGTGATCTATCAATTTCAGCATGAAACATAAATAAATATTCATATAATACACCATTACTGGTCAAACACAACCAATACAACAGATATCACATTTTATACCACTTAAAACACCCAACAAAACAGTTATATTTTTCAAAAAACAATTTCACAAAATCACGTAGTGTTTCGTACACAAAACTCCTTATAAACCTCACTTGCATACTATTTGCACATTTTTAAGTTTCGAAAACATAAAGAGAATCCTACTACATTTTAGTGAAAACACAAAATCATTTTTAGGGCATCCCCGTATGGTTCAAGAAATGACATCATTGCAAAGTCTCTATTTTTACACAACACAAATCTTAGAATTTCATGTGGTTCACAAACACCATTAAAACCAGATTTTTCAGCAACAAACACAAGGTAAAATCATTAAAAACATTATTTTTATCCCTATTATTGTTCAATAAAATCAACTAGTTACTTATAGGGTATCCCCAATTAAACAAATAAAACATTTCTATGAAAAACCCCCAATTTCACATGAAATTGGCATTTAGGATTCATTTTAAATACAAACACCACTAAAACTATATTTTTCAGAGATACTGAAATTTAATAAACATGAAAATACCATAAAAACAGCATCCATTTCACAACGATTTCATACACAATGGAATCACCTAACAAAACCAATGAAACCTTTGAATCCTTGGTGCGAAAACTCAAACGCACCACCGTCGCACCTCAAAGAAAGTAAACCAGACCTAAAACCAGAATTTATGACCATTAAATTCAAGATAAAACCCTAATTTTTATACTCTACTTTCTGTACATTAGGAACCTCAATGATAAGGGAAGAAACCCTATGTACATTGGATGTAACCCTAAACAAATGGAAAGAAGAATGAAGGAGAAAAAATTACTTAAAATATCTTGTATAAATCGCCTCACATAAACCAGTATATGAATTTGAAAACATCCAAAAATTTAAGGGATGTTCGAAAAAGGATAAGGGGACCATTTAGGAATTTGAATGGGGGATAAAGAGGTAGAATCGAAGGAGTTATGAAGGAAACAAATTACCTTTATAAATCTGCCCGAAATTTATGTTCTTATGATGTTTCGACCTAAACCGCGATGAAAATGAGCTGAAACAAGGGTGGGATGACACTGGATGCACTGTTGAGTTCAATGGGCATGTTTGGATCTTGGAATCCACAAAAAATCTTTAATATTGGAAGACTTTTTAATTAAAAAAACTTTGTTTTTAAAACTGGAATTGGTATTTCGGGCATGCCCAATCCCTTAAATAAAAACCCATATACAACTTGTTTATGGATTTCTAAAGGCTCCAAACTACAATGGTGGTGTTAATATGTTAGGGGAGACCATTTAGGAACATGAATGGGTAAAAAATATTGAAAAATGAAAAAGTTATAAAAGAAACAAAATTTATTTTTAAATCTGGAATTGGGCTCACGGTTTTGCCCAATTCATGAAAACTCACCTATTCCACCATAAATGATTGAGAAACCCCAAAAACAAAGAATATATTAATATTAAATGAAATTTAACTTTAAAATATTTCATTTATATGAAAATTCTCCTAACCATGAAAACGTTCCATCCCCATAAAGCTACCACAAGTCCAAATACCAAAACCAAACCCAACCGATAAACCAAGATGTACTTCTCTGCCAAGCTCCCCCCCCCAAGGGCCAAAACTCCACCAGTGATAATTTAAGGAATGATTAATCTCACAACGAAAACTTACAACACTTTACTAAAATGATCAATCACATTCATATATTATCCCAAAATGAATATTCTCAAATGCTATCTGAACAAGACTCAAGCAATTCACCCAAACAAACAACAACTTTGAACAAGGTTACACATACCTATAATTAACTAAACCATTGAGAGATATCCAATCCAAACATTTAATCAAGGAATATATTGGTATCTAGATAATTCCGAATGATACTACCTACCACCAAGCCAATACCATGGATAAATATGAGCTATTGGTATGGGGGGATACAAATAGGTACCCCACCATAAGCGTAAACCTATATTATATTCCGAGATAGAATGAAGACACTAATAGGGGGAGGACTGAACGAACTCCCTAGTACAAAGGGTAGAATTCTATTCCCAGTTTATGAAGGAGCGTACATGATAATCATTATGGGTCTCCCCACCATAAGAACCAACCATCGTAACTTAACATCATGGGCCGACACAGAAAGACCCCATTTTTTAAGATTTGGGAAGGGTGCAGGGTCATTCCGCACTATTTGGGAAACCGTGCACTAACTGTGCTGATCATTCTTTCCATGTGGCTTCCTAGCACACTGTCACTACTAATCGTGCACAAAATTTGTGCTCAAACTTTCTAGCCAAATTTCCAACCATTCCCCAATGACTCAATTGAAACCAACGTGGGAGGGAAAGACATTAGGTGTTGACGTGGGTACAAGGCCCTCAACCTATTTCCATCGAACGAGAACAACAGAAGGTAGATGATGAAACTATAGGGTTAAACACTTTCTATCTTTCACACTGAGGATTTGAAATTGTAAAAGGGTTTAAATGACCCAGGGATTTCCCCTAACTACGAGCCAACTTCTCTCCGAGACCTATGGCTGGAGCTCAAATGATCGAAGCATCTTCGTCCTCGTAGTTAGTCCTTGGAACCCCCCTAAACGAGAATTATTCTTTTAGTGCTACCAAAAACTACACTACAATCCCCGATAAGATTTCCATGACATAACACATTCTAAACTCACTTTGCACTAACACAATATTTCAATGAAACAAGGTCTTAGAAGATGAACACAAATAACACTTTGTTTCTTCAGGTAAGAAACAATTGAAGTAAACAACACCCATACTCACCTTCCTAAAAAAAGGGATTTTGATGTTTTTAAAGGGGATAAATTCTCCCATCATAACAGAGACTCTCAAAGTATTTCATGAATTTCACCTTTAGGGTCAATTGAGCACATTACATCACAGGGAGTCACCGAACATGACCATTGAGACTAATAAAAGAAATTAATGGAAATAGACCTTATACTACATTCCCAGACAACACACAATTCTAGAAAGTGGCCACAACATCCTATTTTGACCATATTTCCCACACTGGTAGTGTATTGTGAACTCCTTCTTAGAAGAGACTATGATGGTCCCAGAGGACCTCTTAGACACCTTCCAGATACTAATCCATGCTAACAACCCCAGACCACTTCCATTATAGGACAATCTGAAAACATAAGAAGTTATGGTCTCTTGAAACCTTCCATGATCACTCTACCACTACAAGAGGATACAAAAAACCAGCAAATGAATGGGTGTATACTCAATTTAAAAACCTCAAGAAAAATATTCCTTATATTGATCAACTGGAGGGTCTTCAAACGGAGAAACAATATGGGTTGTACTTCAGTTGTGCACTAACCCTTAATGGGGTGTACCTTATCCAACGATTGAACCCAAGGACCCAACCAAGATGCTTAATCGGGAAAGATATACCACAAACCAGATACAAACACATGAAGGGAACCACCGTAAAGGAATCCCAAAACATTTTATTCAAATGAGACCACTAACCGTCCCTACAACACAACTTACCGACCAAAATCAAACCCAAAACATAGTTCAAAAAGGAGTGGTTCTTGAACTCAAATCATCCCACAACATCAACTTTTTCAAAAAAACATAATACACACCATCCCAACCTATTTATAAAGACATCATGTTTTTCATTAAAACCATTTCTTCGTAAACACACGGTTCAGCGGTAAGCGTATCCACCAATGGTACCCCATGGGCCTTACACATGCATGTTTTGGTGCCACATTGAGCACCCTCCTCATATCTGCTCCGACACTCATCCATTCATGCAGTCAAACATCTATCAACCCATATAACAACATGCATGTGGTCTCTCATGAAAATACCAAAGGTTAAAACAAATATTCTTTCCACTTTTCAATACCAAAACGGTCAACCAACACATCCTTTTTCTCTAAACCACTAACCAGAATATCAAAATCCCAGTTCAAATCTTACAAAACATTTCTGAAAGACAGAAACTTTTAGACAAGAACACACTTCCATGTTATTCACATCAATTTCATATCATCTTTTCCCATTAAAACACCCTTTTATTGTTTATAAAACTCTATTGGAAACACTTTTTCAAACCAAACTTCAGTATAGTTTCTACTTTTAAAAAGTGGTGTAAGAACACCAGTTTCCATTTGAATATAATTCTGAAAATTCAGTTCCACCATTTCATAAACCAATCCATTCCATATTTATTGGAAATCATTTCACACAAACATTACACTTCTTAAAATGAATTCACTTTAAAACACATGTTCCAAGATTTTAAAATTATGGAAAACAAGACAATGGGAGAAGAAACTAGTTTCAATGCGTGACTTGGAATATGGTTGGTAGCCATATTCCAATCACATGACTATCACAGAGAGTGTTCTAGGGAATATCCCTGGCTCCACATGGCTTGCCAGGCCCTGCGAGCACACTGAGACCATTAACCCAACTCTCTTTTCTTTTCCCCTAATCACCATTAAACCAAGAAAACCAAAGGACTATGAAAGGTACCAGCTTCCTCTGGAGACCTGAATCCCATCATGAGATGTGGTGATCAGCCACACTACTTATAATTGAAATTAAAAGACCCAATATTCCTAACTCCAGACTACCCCAAATGTTCCCCAAATAACATGACTTAAAGTGAGCGAACCTTCTCTGATACCATTTTGTTACGAACCAAATCTGATCGCCGCCAAAAACAGCACCATACCCAGCCCGTAACATGACCCGAAGGGCGTTCCCTATCCCCACGGGCTGGCACAAGTGCCCGGGTATCAAAAAAATCTGGTTTGGGAATGATTTTCCAGAGTATGAAATCATAAAACATTAAAAACAATCCATAATATAAATCTGAAATTTTTGAGTCAAACAATACTTAAGTAAAAACTAGAACTGAATACATTTGAATAAAGATAATACAAGTGGTAAAAATAAAGATAATTATAGCATCAAGACAACCCTAAGGACTCCACATGACTAGGGGTCATCGGCCCCAAGCTGTCTCCACAACTCCGCACCAAGGATGAGAACTAACACCCTGAACCGCCATCACACTTAGCCTTTCATTTACCTGAATCAAACATAACCATGTCTAGATAAACCCAATGGGTGAAAGTAGGGTGTGATCCTAATCCCAATAGGATACCACCCAATGATTCCAAGGAGTATGAAATACAATGTGAAAAAGCAACCAGTTATCAAACGCAGGGAAAAGTAGTGTTAAAATTTCAAGAAATGAAACCTCTAATTGAAAATAGTTTTCAATCCAAAATTTTCAGAATATTAACACATTAAAATAGAAATTTTTGATACTGTAATTTACTTCCAAACAAACCCTATGACATGGGTAAATACTACAAATCCAATGAGAAACAACATTGGGAACACCCCTAGGCCCTAGTTTGTCTTGGGCACTATGTACCTCGTAACTCGGAGAAAATTAACCATAGAAAAATCCATTCTCATGCACGAGACCCTAGTAGGGAACATAACAATAACCTAGTGGTCCCCAATAATCATTCACATAGTTTAGTTAGAGTTGTCATTATCCAAATGCTATGTGAAACAGGGACAATACTCATCCGGTCCACTAGCTGTACTAGTACTAATCCGCCCCACCTAGGAACCTGGGCTTCCCCTTTTGTGATCAATCAATTTCAGCATTAAATATAAATAAATTTTCATATAAAACACCATTACTGGTCAAACACAACCAATATAGTAGATATCACATTTTATACAACTTAAAACACGCAACAAAACACATAGATTTTTCATAAAACAATTCCTCAAAATCTTGTAGTGTTTCGGAAACAGAACTCCTTATAAACCTCACTTGCATACTATGTGCACATTTTTAAGTTTCCAAAACATAAAGGGAATCCTAATACATTTTATTTAAAACACAAAATCATTTTTAGGGCAGCCCCATATGGTTCAAGAAATGACATCACTGCAAAGTCTCCATTTTTACACAACACAACGCTTAAAATTTCATGTGGTTCACAAACACCATTAAAACCAGATTTTTCAGCAACAAACAGAAGGGAAAATAATTAAAAAAAAATTTATATCCCTATTATAGTTCAATAAAATCAACTAGTTACTTATAGGGTTTCCCCAATTAAACTAATAAAACATTTCTATGAAAACCACCCAATTTCACATGAAATTGGCATTTAGGATTCATTTTAAATAAAAAAACCACGAAAACTATATTTTTCAGAAATAATAAAATTTAATAATCATGAAAATACTATAAAAATAGTAGCCTATTCACAATGATTTCATACACAATGGAATCACATACCAAAACCAATGAAACCCTTGAATCCTTTGTGCGAAAACTCAAACGCACCACTGACGCACCTCAAGGAAGGTAAACCCGACCTAAAACCAGAATTTCATATCATGAAATACAAGATAAAAGCCTTATTTTTAAACTCTAATTTCCGTACATTAGGCACTTCAATGATAAGGGAAGAACCCCTAAGTACATTTAATGTAACCCTAAACAAATTGAAAGAAGAAAGAAGGAGAACAATTTACATAAAATATCTTGTATAAATCGTCTCACATACACCAAAAGATGAATTTGAAAACATCCAAAAATATATGGTATGTTAGAAAAAGGATTATGGGACCATTTAGGAATTTGAATGGGGAAAAATAGTGAGAATCGAAAGAGTTGTGAAGGAAACAAATTACCTTTATAAATCTGTCCGAAGTTTGAGTTCTTCTGCAGTTTCGACCTAAACCGCGATGCAAATGAGATGAAAAGAGGGTTTAAGGATACTGGATGCACGGTTGAGTTCAATTGGAGTGTTTGGGACTTTTAATCACTGAAAAATCTTTAATATTGGATATGTTATTAATTAAACAAATTTTGTTTTTAAAACTGGAATTGGGCATTCGGGCAGGCCCAATCCCTTAAATAAAACCCATATACAACTTGTTTATTGATTTCTAATGGCTCCAAACTACAATGGTGGTGTTTATATGTTAGGTGAGACCATTTAGGAACTTAAATGGGTGAAAAATATTAAAAAAATGAAAAAGTTATACATGAAACAAAATTTATTTGTAAATCTGGAATTTGGATCACGGTTTGGCCCAATTCATGAAAACTCACATATTCCACCATAAAAACTTGAGAAACCCCAAAAAAAAAAATTAAAATTAAATGAAATTTTAATTTAAATTAAGTCATGTATATGACATAGTTGGTTCATTATTACGTATCATTTCCATGATCACAAAAGATCAAATCTCGAAGGACTGATTACTTTAGTAGCTTTGGAAGTACTAGATACATTAATAAGGGTTACATTACATCATAAAATGGAAAAATACAACAATACTATTTTCGTAGACAACACTGATATCCCATAAAATATCCCTACATGTCAGTCACAATATACTTCTTCGCATCCTAGGAAAAATAAAACATAGAAAGGGGAGAGCTCATATTCACAGTAAGGATAACAATATAGCAGAAACATTCATAAAAATGATAAACATTTACGACAATGTATAATACTAAAACAAAAGCCTTTTAAACTTGATCTTAATCATAATATGGAAAAGATAAAAATAAAATAAATTCATTTACTTATTCACATAGATATTCTACTGGTCGAATAATCAAATGCAATATCAATAGCCACATTCATAATGATGGGATGAATAATGCCAGACTTTAATAACCACATAGTCATTACCATGTGCCAAGACTACAAATACGATTTTGTCAAGGCCTTGTGCCAAGACACTAGTTTGTCTCATAAGACCAACTGATGCATCAAATAACAATAGAGGGCTCCACCCATCACTTACTATGTCCAATTCATTCTTCATATGAAAAAGATTAAACTTAACATATACATTTGTATTAAAACTAGCATAGGAAATGTCAATAAATTATCCATATACCATGAATGGTATAAAATAACACATCCAAATTCAATCATATAAAAATACATAAATAAAATATGTAATATTTTTATCATAATAAATCGACATCAAACTAGTTTAAAATCCAACAAAGCATTTGAACATAGATAAAAATGATCAGTAAAATGATGGGAGAGAAATAGCCCTTTTTATGAAATCATTTAAAATTATCATATTTTATAATAAAATTAATTTAAAAGTTATTTTTGAATCAATGTTTCCTATACCACATTGAAACTATTTAATATTATTATCTTTTCAAAACATTCATGTCCATATTTATAAATCCTTAAATTTATTTTGAAATAATGGGCATTAATTAAATGGGTTTAGAATGATAAATCATTAAAACATTTAAAATGATGATCTAGTTAAATATCCCCTACCATAAAACCATAAAACACTCTTTTTGAAATCATTTTAGGAAATATGGGTATTGATGACAATTATGTCCCCAAAAATACTTACACATGAACAAACTCAGATAATAATGAGATTGAGGAAATAACTCTTACCTTGCACATTCCTTTGGTCGAGGGTAAATTTAACCTCATGTATACTGACCATTTTATGTTACTATATTATACCAGAACCATATTCATTTTTATTATATCAAACATGATTCATTTATGACTTTGTACTACCTATTAAATATTTATTTTCACGTTAAATTGAAATTTCAGTTAATAATCTCTTTCTTTATCGTACATACTGTAACTTGTTATTCTTGATCGTCTCATTTAGATCATGATTAAAATACTTACATAATATAAAGATTTATTTATAAATAATTCAAATTTAGAATATAAATATTTATAATATATAGTTATATGAAATGGAGAATAATGTTTATGGAGACGGTAGGCCGTCAGTACGCATAAACGATGTTTCTATTATCATATCGTATCGAAAAGGAGTAAGTGAATAAGTTATATGTAAGTAAATAAAAACATATATATATATATATATATATATATACATATCCCTAGTTGAATTATTATTCCATATAATACATTAATATTAATAATATATATTTTTGTAATTTGTACGTACGCACGAGCGACAATATCATTTACATAATGTTGTTTAATTGGATGTTGTATTAATTTTAAAAATGCATTTGAATGTTATTTTTATAGTTCATATACATATTACTAATCATTATATCCATTCAAAAAAGATACTGTTTAGTAATAAATTACACCACAACGTGGAGACGGTAAGTCGTACGTACGCATGAATGGTGAAATTACCATTCATAGGATGGATGAAATAATGAATATAGTTGTGCTGTATTTATAATAACATAAATGTATATATAAGGTTCTGGAGATATAATTTTTTTTGGTAATAACAAATAATAAGTATGTGTAAGAAGAAATTATCTTGAAAGAGGGTGGTGAAATCATTCCCTCTTATTCGAGTTTTTCCTTTTAATTTGATGAAATGGGCTCCGTAGGTTGGATTTCTAATCAAACTAATGACTCTAGGATGAAGGGATGATAGTTGGGAGGATATTTGGGCAGGGGTAGTCCATGCCAAATGTGTTTGGAGGTGTTAATACGAGAGAAGGGGAAGTTCCTTTTTATAAGAGTGGTGAGGTGGACCTTAGGAAAAACCTAAAATATTCTTTTATAATAAATTCATTTTCAGTTTCTAATGGCTAAAAATGAATTATATAAAGTATAAGGTGGGTATGGGTTGAAAAAAATTCATTCAATTGGTTTTAGATATGTCTAGGTCACCATAATAACCATAACATTTATATTTAATTCTTAGTTAAATAGTTTGACATTTACCACGTCTCTGAGAATATTTAAATTATACGGTTAATAAACATACTATAAAATGAGAATCTTACCCAATTGTTTCATTAATGTCATATATATTATTATATAATTATTTTTGGAGAACCTTATATTTTTAATACTACTATATCAATCAATAATATACTATTTGTTTTAAAAACACTTTAATGTCAATTTTGACACTATTTGGTATTTTGTTTGTTATAAATTTATAACAGCATTATTACATAGAAAAAAACACATCTAACCAACCATAAAATGTCATATTAATCTATAAAATTATTGTAATTTATATAAAGTCTGAAATTAAATTTATTTGGATATTTATAATATCAATTATTTAAATCATTCATTAATACAGTAAATACTGCACCATCATTGTGACATAAATTAATTTAATTAATTAATGTATAAAAATTATAAATAAAAATCCATTATGTACAAAATCTTTTTAGCTTTATAATGAATCTTTATATTACCATTTATCCTATGTTTAACCATATATTAAAAATGGTTTAGTTATTAAAAATTGAATTTTATAGTTTTAACTCTTCATTGATTTTAATAATATTAAATGTCATAATCTAATCCAAGGGGACCTAAATGATACTCTTTTATTCCTAAGGTTGTTTATGATCGAATTAAACTTATCCAATATAATTAGGATATGCTCTAAGGTAATAATAATATCACTTTTTACCTTTAATTACCCTCTTTACTTTTTACCAAGGTAAATAAAAGTAAAAAGTAACTATTCACCAAAAATTATTTTCATCTTATTTAATCACAATTTAATTTCTGATATCAATCGTGTCTCTCTGATTTTTGAAATTCAACTCAGAAAAGCAGTAAAATTATGTTTTATTTAAATTTGTAGATGCCTCTATGAGGTGGTTAAAAGACGGCGAAAAGTTCAATAAACATTTATATAAACAATATAATTACCAAAAGACTCCAATGAATTGAATTGAACATATATAAGAATTATTTATGTATTTTGAAATAAATTAAATTTAAATAAAATAAAAATTTATTTAAAAAAAATTCGGTTTTAACTAATAACTTAGTGTCTCTCACTATTCATCAAAAAATGATTGTTTTCAGAAAAATACCAAAATTTCACCCTATGCTAATTTTTATATCCTGAATAAAAAAATTATTTCTATTTTACCAAATGCAAAACATATAAGTATCAATTGTTAATTTAATATTAATTACCATTGTCAAAACCAAAACAACTTGTTTTTTAGAAATAATAAATAACAAAACATTGATATTTGATTATGTTCAATTTCAATGTGAAATTATTTCTAATGAATAAAATTGGATTAAATGGTAGAAATATAATCTATTTAAACTTACAAACCATTAAAATTTATAATTTAACGTTACCAAATATTATGATTAATTTTTTTTTTCAGTTAAAATATTTTATTTTTCACTATTCACCTAAATATGAATGTTATCATAAAAACACCAAAAATTTATTGACACTAAATTCGTATGTCCTGATTATAAAGAAGAAGCTTATTTTGTCTAATTTCATATAAAAAATTTTCATATATTGGATTTAAAAAGGGTTCATCATTAAAAGGAAGTTAAATTACATTTTTTTAAAAATACTTCAATTATCCGAAGAAAATGATTTTTTTTTCATTATGTCTATGAAGCTCATAGTATGGACTATAAAATTATAAGTATTATATTAAGTAAAAAATTTAGTTAATACTATTCATAAGCTCTTTTTAATGTCTAGTATGTTAAGTCATGGGGTAATTAAACTCTGTGTTTCTTGTAGTGCAAGTTATTGAATTACATTGAAGAAATAACATACTATGAAATCTTTGGGTGTTTCTTATTCAATGAAGTATTACCACATATTTGACATTTATCCTTGGTAGTTTATCCAATGATATGACCTCTTGAATTGAAATAAAGTGATATACCTTTGAATGATGATCCTTAATGACAATATAACACTGTTCCCTCTATATTTCCTTGAAAGTGTAGTTACAAAGTCCATAGTAATGTTTTACACTTCCTTAATGGTATGGGTAAGGGTTTTATCATCCCCTTATACACTTTTCATTCATGTTTCACATATTGATATATTGGGCACTATCATGTATACTCAATGATCTCTTTATTTATATTCGTCCACCGAAAGTTCTCACAGAGATATCGAAGCATCTTTGGGCTCCTTAGTTGAATAAAGAATGTTGATCTTTGTGAATCACTAAAAATCTCCTACATCATCTCGAAATCAGATGATACACATATCTGTGACGCAAAAAATATAACTTTTTCCACATCAATCTTATAATCATATAATTTACCATTTTTGATAGCTTCCACCCCTTTTTGAATTTCGTCATCATTCCATTGAGAATACATTTTCACCCATGAGTGGTGGTTGAAAAATAATTTAGGAAAGGGTTGATGATGTTTATCTGTTAATGATTTCCATTTCCATCCACTAAAAATCTAACAATATTGGATCCTTTTCAATTCTAATAATTGATACTGATTTTTGATCATTTTTGTAACACCCGAGACTTTTATATTATATAAATCATAAAATGAATATTTTTCTACACACAACACTTTCTTGGCTTTCTTTACAGGAAATCACAACCTTCCTCGATAGCTTGCATCATACGCAATACCGAGTTTCACTGAACAATGATATACTAATAAAATATTATTAAAACTAGCCGTTATGAATAGTAATAACCACTTTTTGAATGTTTATAAATTTTATTTTTCAAAATGGACTTCATTTTTGGATTTGGAAAATTGAAATTATCCTAGGGTGAAATTTTGGTATATTTCTGAAAACATTCAATTTTTGATGAATAGTGAAACCACTAAGTTGTAGTTAAAAAAATGAATTTTTCATAAAACTTAATTTTACCACTTCTGTGAGTGGAATTTAGAAAATCCGAGAGACACGGTTAATATCAAGGACTAAAATGTGGTTCAATTAGATTAAATAATTTTTGGTGAATAGTAACTTTTTACTTTTTTTACAACAGTTAAAAGTAAATAGGGTAATTAAGGGTAAAAATGATATTATTATTACCCTAAAACATGTCTGAATCCTTTTATACAAGGGTAATTCGAACAAAAACAACCTTAGGAATAAAATATGACCATTTAGGCCCACTTGGATTAGATTAGGAAATTTATTACTAATTTATTTAATGAAGGGTTAAAATAGTTAAAATCAATGTTTAATAAGTAAATCATTTTTAATATGGGGTTATACAAATGATAAATTCGGATATAAAAATTCACTAGAAATCTAAAATAATTTCCTACATAATGATAATTTATTTGTAATTTTTAGACTTTAATAAATTTAATTTATTTATGACAAAAAGATGATGCAGTAATTATCTTATTAATGAAATATTGACATAATTGATGTTATAAGCACCAAAATAAATGTAATTTGAGACTTTTTATGAATTACACTAATTTTCTAGGTTAATATGACATGTTAGTATTGATTTAATTAACTTTTTTCTAACTAATCATTCTGTTACCATTTTCACAAAAATCAATTACTCAATAGTGTCAAAATTGAGATAAATTAGTTTTTAAAAAAAATATTATATTAGTAATTGTTATTTTATTCCTAAAAATATAAGGATCGTCCAAATGACTTAGATAAGGTTATATATCTTAATAATAAATAACTTGGTGTTCGTTTGGCTGCTTATAGTATGCTCATTAACCTTATAGTATAAGAACACAAGAAGACATGGTATAAGTAAAATTATTAATTTTAATGTAAAATCTAAATGATAAGGTTAAAATAGGAACCTAAACTTGTCTAAATTTCTTTGGATGAGAGGATTTCGACCCATACCCACATTAGCTTCGAAATAAATCAATTTGGAGCTATTTAAAACCGAATTTGGATTTATAATAAAAAAATATTTTTAGTTATTCCAAAGGTGCCCCTCTCCTCCCTTATAAAAGGGAACCTCCTCCTCTCTTTCTCACACCACTTTGAGCCTTCAAGCTCGGCCAACCCCTTCCAAATTCTCCTCTCCACTTCCCTAGAGACATCCTAGAGGTCCTGGTCTTCTTCAAATACCAATTTTAGTGCCCTAAAAGGAGGTCTCAAAGAGGCGCTTCAAAGAAGAGGATGTTCGGACACTTACGAGGCAAATTGGACCTAAGGTAAGGGAAATATCACAATCTCATTTTTATCCGAGATTGTTTATACTTTGAAATTTACTGGGGTGTATTTTATCATCCACATCCATGTTTCCTCAATATTTAATATTATTTCCATCCACCAATAATTGTTTTAATCCAATTTTACCCTTCGGTGAGTTTTTAGTAAAGGATATGAATGGAATATTTTGTCGTTTATTGTACCAGGTACTTTTTGACTTTTCTGAAAAAAGTATGAAGAATGTTTTTTTAACTTATATTGAATGAATGTATTTTTAAAAAATTATTTCCAATAATCTTCCTTTACATGTTTTCAGGTTTATTTTTATTCATTTTCATTTAGTTTAGAATTGTATGACATGTTAAGAAAGGAAAAATATTTTTGAAGTAGAAAGGATATTTTTCTCATGAATGGAGTTAAAGTGTTTTATCAAAATTATTTTCCATCCAAGATAATAAAGGTTTATGTTTCTATCCCTATTATTACATTGATTTGATTATGTTGTGATGGAATTATATTTATGAAGTCCTTTATCTTATATGAATTGTTTTATGATGTCACGATGTTTAAGATTCCCATTTTTATTACATGGGTTATGCTATGATGTATGGTATATGATTTTGTGGAACACATAAGAATGGTATCATTATGAGATGGGTGGGACCTATATCTCCCTCCAATGCATTCGGTAAAGATTTTATATCTCATGAGATAGACATGGATGGAATGGTAGGTTATACTGGTTCAGTGAAACAGGACTGAAACGAGGAGTGAACTCGGTTCAGAAATGGACTTGGTCCACTAAGATAGTCTTGGAAATGAGTCTTGACTAACAAGAAATGATTCTCTATGATTATTTGTGTATTCCATAAAGTTTCATGTTTTATGTTATGATTATTGTGATTACATTTCACTACTATGATTTATCCCATGTTATGAAATTATGATTTCTTTTGCAGGTTAGGATTTCCAAAGGTTATGTTCTTATGTATATGAGGTGATTGACATTTATTTTTTTTACCCTTACTGAGAATTTGTGTAGAGACCCGAAGATTAACGTACAAGGACCTTACATTACTTTTGCAGAATACTTATTACATAACAAAAACACACACACAAGGACCGTAATAGTTTAGTGTCTTCGAAAACTCGGAATATATTCTTCTAATCGTGGTGAATGATCTTCAACATATCCCATAAATGTGTTTTTTTTAAACCTTAATCCTTTCTTTATGTCCTGGGGAAAAGAAAACATAAATGGGTGAGCTCAAATGCTCAGTAAGGGTAAACAAAAGAAATATGAATCACGTCATATTCATAAGAACATATCTTTTGGAAATATTAACCTCCAAAAGAGATCATAATTTCATAACATGGGATAAATCATAGTAGTGAAATGTAATCTCAATAATCATAAAATAAAACATGAAACATTTTTTCATACACACATAATCATATAGAATCACTTCTTATTAGTCAAGAATCATTTCCAAGTCTATCTTAGTGGACAATGTCCATTTCTGAACCGAGTTCACTACCCGTTTCAGTCCTGTTTCACTGAACCGGTATAACCTACCGTTCCAGCCATGTCTATCTCATGAGATATAAAATCTTTACCCAATGCATTGGAGGGAGATATAGGTCTCACCCATATCATAATGATACCATTCTTATGTGTTCCACAAAATCATAAACCATACATCATAGCATAACCCATGTAATAAAAATGGGAATCTTAAACATCGTGACATCATAAAACAATTCATATAAGAAAAAGGAATTCATAAATATATTTCCATGACAACATAATCAAATAAATATAATAATAGGGATAGAAACCTAACTTTATATTATCTTAGATGGAAAATAATTTTGATAAAACACTTGAACTCTATTCTTGAGGAAAATATCCTTTCTACTTCAAAAACAATTTTCCTTTCTTAAAATGTCATAAAATTCTAAACTAAAAGAATTTGATTTAAAATAAACTTGAAAGCATGTAAAGGAATCTTCTTAGAAAAAAGGTTTTAAAAATCCATTCATTTCGTATAAGTTAAAAAACATTCTTCACGTACTTTTGTCGGAAAAGTCAAAAAGTTCCTCGTATGAAAAACGACAAAATATTCCTTTCATATCGTTTACCAAAAACTCACCGAAGGGTAAAATTATATTTAAACAATTGTAAGAGAATATAAATAATATTACATATTGGGGAAACATGGATGTGGATGATAAAACACAACCCAGTAAATACAAAAGCATAAACAATCTCAGAAAAAAATGAGATTGTGATATTTCCCTTAAATTAGGTCTGATTTGCTTCGTATGTGTCCGAACCTCCTGTATAATGATTTACATAATTTCATTGACTTATTCCAGAATCATAATCATTGTTATGATATCATATGTGGTGCACTTATGGATTTATATTGCCCGTTCTTTTGTAAATTCCATGTTAAAGAGCATTTTGGGTAAAATCGTTTCATTTGTCGTCCGTGTTTTGACTTGTAATTATTCATATGATTACGTAGATCATGATTACTTAATTCCAGAATATAAAACATGATTTATATATAATATATATTCATAATATATATATAATAGATCAGAAAATGGAATGAAATACACCGTTCCTGGAGACGGTAGACTGTACGTACGCATGAACGCTGTTTTCTTTTCCTTATTGAGGTGAATGGAATTAAGTAGATGACAGACATATATATACACATAAATCTAGAATCATTATTATGTCATATATTTCATTATTAATTATTATATAAACTTTATAATCATTCATGAATAGTTAATGTGGAGAATGAATCTCATCGCATCGTGGAGACGGTAGTCGGTACATACGCACGAGCGATGATATCGTTCTCATGATCGTCGAATTGTATTGGAGTGTACGTATACTATTTCAGAATCAATATCACGTTACAATAATTTTATATAGTAATTATTTACATCATTATACCCATCCAAGTAAGGTGGTGGGGGAAAATAGATTACACCACGGCGTGGAGACGGTATTCCATATGTACTCACGCGCGGTGATTTCATTTTCCATAGGATGTGTAGATGGTGAAATAGGTTTGTTTCATACTTATAATAATATATCAGTATATTATTGATACTGATTTTATTACTTCATGATGAAACAACTAAGGAAGAAGAAGTGGAAGAAGAAATAAAGATGAAAGAATCGGTAACGGGCATTACCTCTTCTTTGAAGCGCCTCTTTGAGACCTCCTTTTAGGGCACTAAAATTGGTCTTTGAGGAAGACCAGAACCTCTATGATTTTTATAGGGAAGTGTAGAAGGTAATTTTTCAGTGGTTGTCCGAGCTTGAAGGCTGAAAGTGGTGTGAGGAAGAGAGGGAGGAGGTTCCCTTTTATAAGGGAGGAGAGGGGCACCTTTGGAATAACTAAAAATATTATTTTATTATAAATCGAAATTTGGTTTTAAATAGCTCCAAATTGACTTATTTAGAAGCTAGGGATGGGATGGGTCGAAATCCTCTCATCCAATAGAATTTATACATGTTTAGGTTCCTATTTTAACCTTATCATTTAGATTTAACATTAAATTACATAATTTTACTTTTACCGCGTCTTCTTGTGTTCTTATACTCTAAATTTAATAAACTTACGATAAGCATCCAAACGAACCCCAAGTTGTTTATTATTAATATATATAACCTTGTCTAAGTCATTTGGCCTTAAATTAGATTTTTAGGAATAAAATAACAATTACTAATATAATATTTGTTTTAAAAACTATTTTATGTCAATTTTGACACTATTTTGTAATTGATTTTTGTGAAAATCATAACAGAATGATTAGATCTAATAAAGTTAATTAAATCAATACTAACATGTGATATTAACCTATAAAAGTAGTTTAATTCATAAAAAGTCTCAGATTACATTTATTTTTCTCTTTATAACATCAATTATGTCAATATTTCATTAATAAGATAATTACTGCATCATCTTTGTGTCATAACTAAATTAAATTATTTAAAGTCTAAAAATTACAAATAAAATATAATTATGTAGGAAATATTCTGATATTTCTAATGAATACTTATAGAAGAATTTATCTTATAAATAACCCCATATAAAAAGTGATTTACTTATTAAACTTTGATTTTAACTATTTTAACCCTTCTTCAAATAAATTAATAATAAATGTCCTAATCTAATCCAAGTGGGCCTAAATGGTCATATTTTATTCCTATGGTTGTTTTTGTTCGAATTAAACTTGTCCAATAGAATTAGGACATGTTTTAGGGTAATAATAATATCATTTTTACCATTAATTACCCTATTTACTTTTAACCGTGGTAAAAAAAGTAAAAAGTTGCTATTCACCAAAAATTATTTTCATCTCATTGAACAACATTTTAGTCCGTGATATTAACCATGTCTCTCAGATTTTCGAAATTGCACTCACAGAAGTGGTAAAATTATGTTTTATGAAAAATTTAGCTTTTTTAACTGCCACATAGTGGTTTCATTATTCATCAAAAATTGAAATTTTTCCGAAAAATACAAAAAAATAGGCCTAAGATATATTTGATATTATGAATTCAAAAATGTTGTCTATTTTACCAAATTCAAAACATACCATTTGAATTAATTAATTTAAAAATTAATTTCTGTCGTCAAAACAAATATCGTGTTCTTAAGAGATAATTACTATCAAAAGATTGACAGTTGTTTATGTATAGTTTAAATGTGAAATTACATCCAATAACCACGATTGAATTAAATTGTAAAAATATATTATAAATATACTTTAAAACCAATCAAATTAATAATTTATCACTATTAATTATTTCTATTAAAAACTTTGTTTTTAATTTAGTAATTTTCACTATTCATCAGAAAATGAATGTTATCCGAAAAGTACCAAAATTTCACCCTAAGATTTTTCGGAAATTCCGAATCAAGAAATGAAGTCCATTTTGAAAAATAAAAATTACAAAATTTCAAAAAGTTGTTATTACTATTCATAACAGCTAGTTTTAATAATATTTTAATAGCATATCGTTGTTTAGCGAAACTCGGTATTGCGTACTACACACGCTATCGAGGAAGGTCATGATTGCGTGTAATTAAAGGCAAATCAAGGATGCGTGTTGTGAAAGCTCCTTTTGGTGTAGCGTACAACACAAGACATTAATGAAATTAAAAAAAAAAAATTTTCATAAAATTTCGGGGTGTTAAATTCTACCCCCCTTAAAATGAATTTCGCCCTCGAAATTTGTCGGGGTTATAAATGGTTTACTATTCGAACATTTCATTAATAGAAACCCACATAATAAAAAGGAATACCAAAACCAATCCTTAGAAACAAAAGTATGAAATGTTACGGTTACCCAAATAAACTAATCACTGGGTTTCCACATAGGTGAAAATATGGATATGGAAGAGAAATATAACCATCATGTTCTGATAGAGAGTGGTAGGGAACATAGCGATAGAAATGCCAGCAATCACAAAGCCATAAATTTGTGACGTTCTACGGTACCATCTGATTCATCAGATATAAGAGCACTAGGACAACATTTATGGTTTTCAAGATCATTTCCCTAATGTTGATGAAAATGGAATTAGAAGAAATACTTTCGTGATTTTGGTATAGTCTCATCTTTTGTCATTCTTTGGAAAATTTCCACTTCATCTCTTGACAAAATGAAGTTGAATTTGTCATTCGTGATGTGTTAGAAGATCATGTGACGGAATGATGGGTCATTCCATCTATCTCAAACAAAAGGTTAGAAAAGTTCTCAAAAAATATTTAAGTCCATCTATAGTGAGATTAATCATATATGGTTCCTAAAATGGACTTATACTTCATATATAATACTGATTAATATAATAAAACTAGTTTCTACTAAACAGGGACTTCCTGTAGGCCAGTGGTAGGCGATAAAGGCCAGTCTCACTTCGGTTGTGGGTTCGATTCCCACAGCCTTGTCCGACTCGATGGGCTGTCGCCCGTCGTGCATTTTTTTCTTTTTTAAAGCTATATTACTATAACATCCCATAAAAAATATCAAAATAGTTTTATCCTTAAACAATACTAACGTATGTCTAACATAATCCATTCCAATCTTTAGGCTTATCTAAACTACTCCGGTCCAAGATCATAGTATAAAGAAAATGATCACGTGAATGCCATCATTTATACCCCATATATCATAAGATATATATTTTTGGTCAAATTAGAATCATGTGAATAACATAATCGTGTATTCTCTTGAAGAATGAATATCCATTGAACCTTAGTGAAAACATGAATGCAGTTAAAAGTTAACACCTTCGACATACCAAAATCCTCAAAATTCTATATCCTCAAACCATGATATCACTTAGTCCTTATATCAATCATGAGCTCATGAATACTATCAAACATATTAGATTTTCTATATCCCTTCATTATGTGCATATCATCTGCTTTCCAAAAATATTTCAATCACTTTTCATGGTTACCGATGCCATAAAATTATTGAAAACCATAATAGACCAAAATATAAATATTCCAATATTCCGCGATACTATATAAAACATTATTCTTGAATCCCATTATAGAAACACTTAATCATTCCCCCATATCGTTGTCATATTCAACATCGCAAATAGTGATTTCATGTGACATCCCATTGTCCTTTGCCTTACGTGGTTGGTCATGTCAATCATCACTAACCCTTGGATTAGGGTATTTATTATCATAATTCTCCATTTCCTTGCACTTGATGCATTGAAGTGTTGTTGGTGCATTCTCTGCAGTCTTTTCATTATTCACATCATTAGAAATCCTGTTTCCATTACTTAGACACTCAGCTACTCGATGACCTTCTTTTTCACACTTAAAACATTTTATAGTCCCATTAAGACAATCTCCACTATGCTTTTTTCCACACTTTGAGCATAAGTAAACATTAATCTTCTTTTCACAATTATTCATAGATTTCTTCTTGAACTCCATCTTCTGTTTCTTGTCAAAACTATGAGATGGATAAGTAACACCAACTTCCATTTCTAAATTGATAGCACAAAGCACAATTTCTTCATAACTACTGAAGTATCTTATAGCTAATTCCCTTCGACGATTTGGTTTTATGCCACTGAAGAATCGATCAACATTACTTTCAGGTTGGATGATAAATCCAATTGCATACCTTGCAAGACTTGTAAAATTTGCTTCGTATATAACAACAGATTCATCATCCTTTTTCTTTTGTTCAAGAAACTCCTTCTCCATCTTTGTTCGATGAATACGAGGGAAGTACTTATTGAAAAATATGTTATTGAACTCGTCCCATTCCATGGAATCAATTTCATCTCTTGGCCTCGTATTCTTGATAAGATTCCACCATTGTTCAGCATCACATTCCAAACGATACACTGCTACGATGACTTTATCATGTTCAGAACATTGAAGAACTGAAAATATCTTTTCAGTAGTACTAATCCATTGTTCAGCAACAAGTGGATCAGAAGACCCACTGAAAGAAGGTGGACGTTGCCTCATGAAGGACTCAATAGAATATTGTTCCCTTCTCTGCTCATTTGGATGTTCAGAATGATTCATAGCCTGTGTAAGTATAGTAATAAGATTCTTTATTCCATCTCCCATAACATTTGTTTGTTCAGGAGGACAATCATTGCATTGTCCATTGCATTGATCAACACAATTCCTTCAGGTTCCAGCCATCGTCTAAAACCCAAAAAGAATTGTTTGAGAGGCAAAAATCATAATAAAGGGGTAGTAACTTAAATATATAACAACTTTGGTTTAATCTAATATTGTTACCATATTTCTAGGACTATATCCTATACGTATACTTATCCTTAGGGACATCCCTAGACATACCTTAGAAATATCTCTAGGGATCCCACTAACGTTTTCGCATCCTAGTTTCCAAAGGTTGACTAAACCATTCCTCTGATACCAACTGTAGAGACCCGAAGCATAACGTATATGGACATTACATTACTTTTGAGGAATAATTAGTACATAACAAAAATACACACACAAGGACCGTAATAGTTTAGTATCTTTGGAATCTCGGAATATAATCTTCTAATCGTGGTGAAAGATCGTCAAAATCTCCCATAAAGGTCTTACTTTTTTTTAAACCGAAATCATTTCATTATCTCCTGGGGAAAAGAAAACATAAAATGGTGAGCTCAAATGCTCAGTAAGGGTAAACAAAAGAAATATCAATCATGTCATATTCATAAGAACGTATCTTTTGGAAATCTTAACCAACAAAAATGATCATAATTTCATAACATGGGATAAATCATAGTAGTGAAATGTAATCCCAATAATCATAACTTAAAACATGAAACATTGTGGCATAAACACATAATCATAGATAATCATTTCTTATTAGTCAAGACCCATTCCCAAGACTATCTTAGAGGACAAAGTCCATTTCTGAACCGAGTTCACTACCCGTTTCAGACCTGTTTCACTGAACCGGTATAACCTACTGTTCCAGCCATGTCTATCTCATGAGATATAAAATCTTTACCCAATTCATTGTTGGGATATATAGGTCCCACCCATCTCATAATGATACCATTCTTATGTGTGCCACAAAATCATAAACCATACATCATAGCATAACCCATGTAATAAAAATGGGAATCTTAAACATCGTGACATCATAATATTGATAGAAACAGAACATTATATTATCTTAGATGGAAAATAATTTTGATAAAACACTTGAACTCCATTCTTGAGTAAAATATCCTTTCTACTTCAAAAACACTTTTCCTTTCTTAACATGTCATAAAATTCTAAACTAAAAGAAGTTGATTAAAAATAAACGTGATAACATGTAAAGGAAGATTCTTGGAAATATGGTTTTAAAAATCCATTCATTCCATATAAGTTAAAAAAACATTCTTCTCGTACTTTTGTCGGAAAAGTCAAAAAGTACCTCGTACGAAAAACGACAAATGATTTATTCCATTAGTTTTACCTAAAACTCACTGAAGGGTAAAATTATATTTAAAAAATTTTAAGAGGATATAAATAATATTACATATTGAGGAAACATGGATGTGGATGATAAAACACACCCCAGTAAATACAAAAGCATAAACAAGCTCGGATAAAAATGAGATTGTGATATTTCCCTTACCTTAGGTCTGATTTTCTTCGTATGTGTCAGAACCTACTGTATAATTATTTAAATAATTTCATTGACTTATTTCAGAATCATACTCATTGTTATGATATCGTATATGGTGCACTTATGGCTTCATATTACCCGTTCTTTTGTAAATTCCACGTTAAAGAGCGTTTTGGGAAAATCGTTTCATTTGTCGTCCGTGTTTTGACTTGTAATTATTCATATGATTACTTAGATCATGATTACATAATTCCATAATATAAAACATGATTTATATATAATATATATTTAGAATATATATATAATAGATCAGAAAATGGAAATAAATACACCGTTCATGGAGACAGTAGACCGTACGTACGCATGAGCGCTGTTTTCATTTCCTTATTGAGTTGAATCGAATTAAGTAGATGCCATACATATATATACACATAAATACAGAATCATTATTATTTCATATATTTCATTATTAATTATTATATATACTTTATAATCATTCATGAATGGTTAACGTGGAGAATGAATCTCATTGCGTCGTGGAGACGGTAGTCCGTACGTATGCATGAGCGAAGATATCATTCTCATGATCGTGGAATTTTATTGGAGTGTACAAATACTATTTCAGAATCAATATCACTTTAAAATAATTATATATAGTAATTATTTAGATATTTATACCCATCCATGTAAGGTGGTGGGGGAAAATCGATTACACCACGGCGTGGAGACGGTATTCCGTATGTACACACGCGCGGTGATTTCATTTTCCGTAGGATGGATAGATGGTGAAATAGGGTTTTTTCATACTTATAATAACATATAAGTATATGAGTGATACTGATTTAATTACTTCATGATGAAAATTCTAATGAAGAAGAAGTGGAATAAGAAATAAAGGTGAAAGAATCGGTAACAGGCATTACCTCTTCTTTGAAGCGCCTCTTTGAGACCTCCTTTTAGGGCACTAAAATTGGTATTTGAGGAAGAACAGAACCTATAGGATGTTTCTAGGGAAGTGGATAAAGGAAGTTTTCAGTGGTTGGCCGATATTGAAGGCTCAAAGTGGTGTGAGGAAGAGAGGGAGGAGGTGCCCTTTTATAAGGGAGGAGAGGGGCACCTTTGGAATAACTAAAAATATTATTTTATTATAAAACCAAATTCGGTTTTAAATAGCTCCAAATTGACTTATTTAGAAGATAAGGTGGGGATGGATAGAAATCCTCTCATCCAATAGAATTTAGACAAGTTTAGGTTCCTATTTTAACCTTATCATTTAGATTTAACATTAAATTAAATAATTTTACTTTTACCGTGTCTTCTTGTGTTCTTATACTATAATGTTAATAAACCTACAATAAGCAGCCAAACGAACCCCAAGTTGTTCATTATTAATATATATAAACTTATCTAAGTCATTTTGCCTTACCATAGATTTTTAGGAATAAAATAACAATTACTAATATAATATTGTTTTTAAAAACTATTTTATGTCAATTTTGACACTATTTAGTAATTGATGTTTGTGAAACTCATAACAGAATTATTAGTTATAAAAAAGTAAATTAAATCCATAATAACATGTCATATTAACCTAGAAAATTAGTTTAATTCATAAAAAGTATCAAATTACATTTATTTTGGTGTTTATAACATCAATTATGTCAATATTTCATTAATAAGATAATTACTGCATCATCTTTGTGTCATAAATAAAATAATTTATTTAAAGTCTAAAAATTATAAATAAAATATAATTATGTAGGAAATATTTTTATATTTTTAATGAATACTGATATCAGAATTTATCTTATGTATAACCCCATATTAAAAATGATATACTTATTAAGCATTGATTTTAAATATTTTAACCCTTCTTTAAATAATTTAATAATAAATGTCCTAATCTAATCCAAGTTGGCCTAAATGGTCATATGTTATTCCTAAGGTTTTTTTTTGTTAGAATTACACTTTTACAATAGAATTAGGACATGTGTTAGGATAATAATAATATCATTTTTACCCTTAATTAACATATTTACTTAAAACCGTGGTAAAAAAAGTAAAAAGTTATTATTCACCAAAAATTATTTTCATCTCATTGAACCACATTTTAGTCCTTGATATTAACCGTGTCTCTCGGATTTTCGAAATTCCACTCACAGAAGAGGTAAAATTATGGTTTATGAAAAATTCTGTTTTTTTAACTACTACTTAGTGGTTTCACTATTCATCAAAAATTGAAAGTTTTCAGAAAAATTCCAAAAATTTGGCCTAAGATATATTTGATATTATGAATTAAAAAATGATGTCTATTTTACCAAATTCAAGACATATCAGTTGCATTAATTAATTTAAAAATTAATTCTCGTCGTCAAAACAAATAGCATGTTCGAAGAGATAATAACAATCAAAAGATTGACAGTTGTTTATGTCTAGTTTAAATGTGAAATTACATCCAATAACCAACATTGTATTAAATTGTAAAAATATATTTTAAATATACTTTAAAACCAATCAAATTAATAATTTATCACTATTAATTATTTCTATTAAAAAGGTTGTATTTAACTTAGTAATTTTCACTATTTATCAGAAAATGAAAGTTATCCGAAAAGTACCAAAATTTCACCCTAAGCTAATTTCGACATTCCGAATCCAGAAATGAAGTCCATTTTGAAAAATAAAAATTACAAAATTTCAAAAATTGGTTATTACTATTCATAACGATCAGTTTTAATAATATTTTAATAGCATATCGTTGTTTAGTGAAATTCGGTATTGCGTACTACACACGCTATCGAGGAAGGTCGTGATTGCGTGTAATGAAAGGAAAGTCAAGGATGCGCGTTGCGCAAGCTCCTTTTGGTGTAGTGTACAACACAAGACATTAATGAAATTAAAAAGAATATTTTTCATAAAATCTCAGGGTGTTATAATTTGAGCTCACCCTTTTGTATATTTTCTTTCCCCAGGTCAGGAAGAAGGTTATTAAGTAAGATAATCCAAAAGGGACTATAGATATGATGAAATAAATGGGAGATAGTGTAGACGCTTTATGAACCAGTTGTTTATGTTTCCCAGTTTCTAAAGACACTATACCAATATGGTCCTTTCCTGGTATTGTTATATGTTGTAATAAGTGTGCTTCAATTATGAAGTAATAACAATATATGTAAAGTATGTGTCATTATAGTTGGTATCAGAGGAAAGGTATAGTCAACATTTGGAAACTAGGATGTGAAAGCCTTAGTAAGAACCCTAAGGATAAGTCTAAGCATAGAACAAAATCATAGTGTTTTATAAATGACCATGAATAACCTAGGATAAGACCTTAAGTGTAAAATATTAATCTTGATTATGTTGTTTTACTATTATAATTAGTGTTTCTCACACTATTCTTCTTGGTTTTAGTCAATGGCTGGAACCCGAAGGAACCATGTTAATGCAGAATGCGATGATCAATGCAACGATTGACCCCCTGAGCAACCAAAAGTTATAGGAACTAGAATGAAAAATCTTGTATCTAGGATCACACATCTTTCTAAAGCTATAAATCATGCAGGACTTCCAAACGAGAAAAGGATGTAGCAACATTTTATTGAATCCTTCATGAGGCAGCGTCCACCTTCATTCAGTGGCTCTACTTATCCATTAGTTTCTGAACAATGGAATAGTACTACTGAAAAGATATTTTTAGTTCTTCAATGTTCTGAACATGATAAATTCATCATAGTAGTGTATCATTTGGAAGGTGATGCTGATCAATGGTGGAATCTTATTAAGAATACGAGGCAAAGGGATGAAATTGAGTCCATAGAATTAGACGAGTTCAAGAACATATTTTTCAATAAGTACTTCCCTCGTATTCTCTGAACAATGATGGAGAAACAGTTTCTTGAACTGAAGCAAAAGGATGATGAATATGTTGGTACCTATGAAGAAAATTTTACAAGACTTGCAAGGTACTCTTTTGGTATTATTATCCAACCTAAGAGTAAGATCGATCGATTCTTTAGTGGCTTAAAACCAAGTCTTTGAAGGGCCTTATCCATAAGGGACTTCAATAGCTACGAGGAAATTGTTCGATGTGCTCTCAAATTCGAGATGGAGATTGGAGTAAACCATCAGTCATATGGGTTTGATAAAAAGAGGAAAATGTAATTCAAAGGAAAATCTAAAGAGCACACTGAAAAGGAGATGAGCTTTACCTTATGCTCAAAGTGTGGAAAGGAACATGGAGGGATTTGTCTTAAAGGGACAAGTAAATGTTTCAAATGTGGAATGTAAGGTCATTGAGCATTTGAATGCCACAATGATGGGAAGAAGATGTATAATGATGAAAAAAAAGGAAGGGATACACAGAATGACCCTACTACACTTCAATGTTTCAAGTGCAAGGAGATGGAGCATTATGCCAATCAATGCCCAAATCCAAGGGTGGATGATGATGGTCGACGTCAACAAACACTTAATGCTAATGACAAAGGAAAGTCACATTCAATTTATATCAGCGATGTGGAGTACGATAACGATGTGGTGAATGGTACACATACCGTCCACTCTAAAGTAGCAAATGTTTTATTTGATTCTGGATCCACCCACTCCTTTATTTCTGAAGAATTTTCTAAGGGTATCACCGTATTCCCTCAACAATTAGATGTTGAGTTAGATGTAACAACACCTAATGGCACAATAGTCGCTTCAAAAGTTTATAATTCTTCTCTGATTGAATTTTGTGGGAAAGTGCTTCCTGCAAATCATGTGATCCTTCCTATGGTGGAATTTTATGTGATTCTTGGCATGGATTGGCTTTCTCTACATGGAGCTCATATCAATTTCCAAAGTAGGGAAGTCACATTTCATATTCCAGATCAATCTATGATCGTCTATCGATTCAAGGATGAACATAACCTTCCAGTGGAAATTCCTTCCATCTTATGGGTATTGATTCCACTAAATGAAGGTTATTTATCTCAAATGGTTGGTGAGAATCTCATGATTAAGAATATGACCATTGTACGAGAGTTTGATGATGTCTTTCCGGAGGAATTACCGGGTCTTCCACCGAATCATGAAGTTGAGTTTTCAATAGAACTCGTACTAGGTGCTTTGCCTATTTCAAAGACACCTTATAGAATGTCCCCAATTGAGTTGCAGGAATTGAAGAAGAATCTCCAATAGAATCTTGATAAGGGGTTCATACGCCCTAGTTCATCACCTTGGGGATCACCTGTTCTGTTTGTTAAGAAGAAAGATGGATCAATGAGACTCTGCATTGATTATCGAGAACTTAACAAGATCACTGTCAAGAACAAATACCATCTCCCGCGCATTGATGACATATTTGACAAACTACACGGAGCTCATTACTTTTCCAAGATTGATCTTCATTCAGGGTATCATCAACTAAGGGTCAAAAGGGAGGATATACCAAAGGCGGCTTTCCGTACAAGGTATGGACACTATGAATTTATAGTGATTCCATTTGGTCTTACTAATTCCCCTCTATCTTCATGGATCTAATGAATAGAGTCTTTAGAGACTATCTTGATCAGTTTGTGGTAGTCTTTATAGACGATATTCTTATGTATTCAAAGAGAAAGGAAGAACATGATGATCAATTGAGAATTATATTGAACACCCTGAGAAAGGAGAAGCTTTATGCCAAATTTACAAAGTGTGAATTTTGGCTTCAAAAAGATTCATTTTTGGGTCACATAATCTCAGAGGAGGGGATATCTGTGGATCCAGCAAAAACAGAGGTTATCGAATGATGGTGGGACCAACAACAGTAACCGAGATACGAAGTTTTCTTGGATTGGAAGGATATTATCGACATTTTGTGAAATAGTTTTCATGACTATCTAATCCACTCACCAAGTTGACTCAGAAAGGAGTTAAGTTTGTTTTGACGGAGGAATGTGAAGAAAATTTCACGGAGTTGAAAAGAAGGTTATCCAGTGCACCTGTGCTCACACTGCCTTGTAGTGGAGAAAGGTTTGTGATCTACAGTGGTGAATCCAAGAAGGGATTGGGGTGTGTTCTTATGAAAAATGATATGGTGATAGATTATGCCTCAAGACAGTTGAAAATACATGAGAAAAATTACCCAACTCATGATTTGGAGTTAGCAGCGGTAATATTTTCATTAATGATTTGGTGGCATTAACTTTATGGTGAAATGTGTGATATTTATACTGATAATAAAAGATTAAAGTATATTTTCACACAAAAGGAGATGAATATGTGCCAAAGAAGATGGTTGGAGGTGATTAAGGATTACGACTGCTCAATCCATTACCACCCTGGGAATGAAAACAAGGTGGAAGATGCATTAAGTCGACAAGACCATGCCAATTTATCCATGATGATGATAACAAAATATCCAATATTTATTGATTTAAAAAGGATGGATCTTGGAATTATAATGGATGGGGAAAAATCGTATCTTTCTCAAATGAATGTTCTACCATCTATACATGTGAAGATTAAAGAGGCACAGAAAGAAGATGTAGAGTTACAAAAGAAGGTGAGAAATGTTCCTGAATTCAACCTTGATTGTGATGAGATAATAATGTTCAGGAATCGGGTTTGTGTTCCTACTATCCCTGAATTAAAGAAGGAGCTGCTGGATGAGGCTCATAGTTCTTCATTCTCTATTCATCCTAGAAGCACAAAGATGTATAGGGACCTGAAAGTGTACTTCTGGTGGGATGGCATGAAAAGAGATGTTGCTGAATATGTCTCTCGATGCTTGGTTTGTCAGTAAGTTAAAGCTGAGAGAAAAATGTCTAAGGGGATGTTACAACCATTACCCATACCTCAATGGAAATGGGAAATCATCACTATGGACTTTATCACCGGACTTCCTAAAACATCCAAAGGAAATGATACTATCTGGGTCATAGTAGATCGTCTTACAAAGTATCCACACTTCATCCCTATTAGAGAGGATTTCTCACTGGATCAGCTTGCCAGGATATATGTAAAGGAAGTAGTAAGATTTCATAGAGTACCACATTCTATTATATATGATCGGGATCTGAGGTTTACCTCGAAGTTCTGGTGAAGTCTTCAGTATACTCTAGATACAGAGTTGAGTTTCAGCACATCTTATCATCCTCAGACAAACGGTCAGTCTGAGAGAACAATTCAAACTCTAGAATATATGTTGAGATCATGCTCTATGGATTTCAAAGGTGGTTGGGATCAGCACCTACCTTTAGTAGAATTTTCTTATAATAATATATTTCACTCCAGTATTCAGATTGCTCTTTATGAAGCTCTTTATGGAATGAAATGCAGGACTCCAACTTGCTGGGATGAAGTTGGGGAAAGGAAGCTATTATGACCCGATCTCGTTGATGAAATGGCAGAAAAGGTCAGATCTATTTAACAACACATAAGAGAAGCACAGATTCGACAGAAAGGTTATGCCGACAACCGAAGAAAAGACCTAGAGTTTGATGTGGGTGATAAAGTGTTCTTACGAATATCTCCCTGGAAGAGGGTTATGAGATTTGGAAAGAAGGGGAAGTTGAGCCTTAGATATATCGGTCCTTTCGAAATACTGGATCGTGTTGGGAAGGTAGCTTACCGATTGGCGCTTCCACTGAATCCCTCACAAGTTCACGATGTGTTCCATGTATCTCTCCTGAGAAAGTACATACCTGATCCTTCACATGTACTCAGCTCAGAAGTTGTACCGCTGGAGCAAGATCCTTCATTTGAAGAACAACCGATAGTGATTCTGGATCACAGTGAAAAATTCCTACGGAACAATACCACTCACTTGGTGAAAGTATTATGCAGGAACCACCAATTAGAAGAAGCTACATGGGAGCTTGAGGATATGATGAGGGAGAGGTATCCTCATCTATTTGTTACAAAGTGACGAATTTCGAGGGTGAAATTCATTTTAAGGGGGGTAGAATGTAAAATCCATGACTTTTAGGTTATATAAATCATCAAAGGAATATTTTTTTACACACAACACTTGCTTCGCTTGCTTTACACGAAATCGCAACCTTCCTCGATAGCTTGCGTCGTACGCAATACCGAGTTTCACTAAACAATGATATACTAATAAAATATTATTAAAACTAGCCGTTATGAATAGTAATAACCACTTTTTGAAAATTTATAAATTTAATTTTTCAAAATGAACTTCATATTTTGGATTCAGAATATCGAAATTAGCCTTGGGTGAAATTTTGGTATTTTTCTGAAAACTTTCAATTTTTGATTAATAGTGAAACCACTCAGTGGTATTTAAAAAAAACTGAATTTTTCATAAAACTAAATTTTACTACTTCTGTGAGTGGAATTTCAAAAATCCGAGAGACACGGTTAATATTAAGGACTAAAATGTGGTTCAATGAGATGAAAATAATTTTTGGTGAATAGTAACTTTTTACTTTTTTTTACCACGGTTAAAAGTAAATAGGGTAATTAAGGGTTAAAATGATATTATTATTACCCTAACACATGTCCTAAATCTATTGGAAAAGATTAAATTGAAAAAAACAACCTTAGGAATAAAATATGACCATTTAGGCCCACTTGGATTAGATTAGGACATTTATTATTAATTTATTTAAAGAAGGGTTAAAAAAGTTAAAATCAATGTTTAATAAGTAAATCATTTCTAATATGGTGTTATAAATAAGATAAATTCGTCTATAAATATTCATTAGAAAGATAAAAACATTTCCTTCATAATGATATTTTATTTGTAATTTTTAGACTTTAGATAATTTAATTTATTTATGACACAAAGATGATGTAGTAATTATATTATTAATGAAATATTGGCATAATTGATGTTATAAACACAAAAATAAATGTAATTTGAGACTTTTTATGAATTACACTAATTTTCTAGGTTAATATGAGATGTTATTATTGATTTAATTAACTTTTTTCTAACTAATAATTCTGTAATGATTTTCACAAAAATAAATTACTAAATAGTGTCAAAATTTACATAAAATAGTTTTTAAAACAAATATTATATTAGTAATTGTTATTTTATTCCTAAAAATATAGGGTTCTGAAAAATGACTTAGTTAAGGTTATATATATTAATAATAAACAACTTGGGGTTCGTTTGGTTGCTTATAGTATGTTTATTAACCTTATTGTATAAGAACAGAAGAAGACACTGTAAAAGTAAAATTATTTAATTTAATGTTAAATCTAAATGATAAGGTTAAAATAGGAACCAAAACTTGTATAAATTCTATTGGATGAGAGGATTTAGATCCATCCCCACCTTATCATTGAAATAAATCAATTTGGAGCTATTTAAAACCGAATTTGGATTTATAATAAAATAATATTTTTAGTTATTTCAAAGGTGCACCTCTCCTCCCTTATAAATGGGCACCTCCTTCCTCTCTTCCTCACACCACATTGAGCCTTCAAGCTCGGCCAACCCCTTCCACATTCTCCTCTCCACTTCCCTAGAGACATCCTAGAGGTCCTGGTCTTCTTCAAAGACCAATTTTAGTGCCCTAAAAGGATGTCTCAAAGAGGGGAATCAAAGAAGAGGAGGTTCAGACATTTACGAGGCAAATCAGACCTAAGGTAAGGGAAATATCACAATCTCATTTTTTTCCGAGATTGTTTATACTTTGAAATTTTCTGGGGTGTATTTTATCATCCACATCCATGTTTCCTCAATATTTAATATTATTTACATCCACCTAAAATTGTTTAAATCCAATTTTACCCTTTAGTGAGTTTTTATTAAAGAATATGAAAGGAAACTTTTCTCGTTTTTCGTACGAGGTACTTTTTGACTTTTCCAACAAAAGTATGAAGAATGTTTTTTAACTTATACAGAATTAATGTATTTTTAAAACATTATTTCCAAGAATCTTACTTTACATGTTTTCATGTTTATTTTTAATCAACTTCTTTTAGTTTAGAATTGTATGACATGTTAAAAAAGGAAAAGTATTTTTGAAGTAGAAATGATATTTTTCTCAAGAATGGAGTTCAAGTGTTTTATCAAAATTATTTTCCATCCAAGATAATAATGGGTTATGTTTCTATCCTTATTATTACATTAATTTTATTATGTAACACCCCGAGCTTCCACGATACGCTTCTCATTCAATAATGCAATAGCTTGCATTGTACGCAACTTTGAGTTCTAAAACACCGCGACTAATCAAAGTAGCCGTTATGAATAGTAATAACCACGTTTTAAAATTATAGAAATTTTATATTTCAAAATGGACTTCATTTTTGTATTCGTAATATCGAAATTATCCTAAGTTGAATTTTTTGTAACTTTCTGAGAACTTCCAATTTTTTTATGAATAGTGAAAAATACTTAAAACAACATTTTTAATCAAAATAAATAATTATGATAAATTATAATATTTAGTGGTTTTAAAGTATAATTAGAATATATTTTTACCATTTTATCCAACGGTGGTCATTATAATTAATTTAACATTGAAATTGGACATAAACAATTGCCAATCTTTTGATATAAATTGTTTCTTAGAAACACGCCATTTTTTGTAACAGCGGGAATTAATTATAAAATTAATTAATTCAACTTATATGTTTGGAATTTTGTAAAATAGACATCATTTTTGAATTCAGAATATCAATTATAGCTTAGGGTGAAATTTTGGCATTGTTCTGAAAAACATCAATTTTTGATGAATAGTGAAACCACTAAGTGGTAGTTAAATAACTGATTTTTCATTTAAATGAAATATTACCACTTCTGTGATTTGATTTTCAAAAATCCGACATACATGGTTGTCATTAAGAAGTAAAATGTGGTTCAATGAGAGTAAAATAATTTTTTTGGTGAATAGTAACTTTTAAGTTCTTAATCGCGATTAGAGGTAATTAGTGTAGTTTAAGGTACAAATAATATTTTAATAATATGAGATGAGTATGAAACTTGTCCTACTCCAATTGGATGAGTCATGGCCGACCAAGTCAACCCATGGGTAAACTTGGGGACCCCTTGGAGCCACTTTAGTTGGAAAATGACATTAATATATATTTATTTAATGTTAAAATTAAATTGACACAAACATGAGTTGTTTTACTAAAACAGTTTTTAAGTGGGGTTAAACAAGTCCAAGTTTTGACTATAAATATTCATTAGAAAGATAAAAAGATTTCCTACATCATAGTAGTTTTTTTATAATTTTTAGTCATTAAATAAATTAAATTATTATGAAATCATTATGATGCAGCGATGACCTCATTATTTAACGATTCAAATAAAATGAGAAGATAATGCAAAATCCAAGGCTTACACTTGTCCAAAGCCTATTGGATGAGGATATTTCGAACCCTTATCATCTTATCCTCGAATTATATAAGTTTGGGACCTCTAAAATCCGAAAATAATTTTATACTAAAGTGACTTTTTTTTACTTTCCAAGAGTGCCCCTCCTCTCCACTTATAAAAGGCCCCCACCTCTCCCGCCTCATTTACACATTCAAGCCATTTGGCTCGGCCAAAATCTGCCTAAAGACTCTCCCAACATCCCCCTATTACTCCTAGAATCCTCACTTTGGGCAGAACTCTTCCCAAGGAAGCCTTTGTCACAAATGAAAAAGAGTTACCCGATTTTGAGGTAATGTATTCTCTAATGTTGTTTTGTTTTATTTTTCTTCTCCAACCCCCTGAACTATTTTTATTCATTTTTTTGTAACAACAACAGTATCCTCAATATACTAGGATGTTGTTATAATAAGTATTCGATCTACACTTACACACACCTACATCTAATGGTTAAAGAACATACGGTTTCTGTGGATGGCGAATTTCTGCCTCACGAAACGATGATTGTTCAACACTCATATAACACCTTCAAAGGTGGACATTAAGATGTCACTATTTTTATATATGATATATAATATGTTTATGTTTTACTTATGCTCCTGTATTTCTCATTTATGGCATACTCTATGATTTCCATTATGGGTAAAACGCGATAATTTCATTTTAGGAAGTGCGGACTACAGCCCCCTCAAAGTGATTTGAATCGTTAATGCCATATGTGGGATGTATAAAGGATGGAGTAAATGGTATTATACACAATATTATACTGGAACTATATTTTACATTTATATCATTATGATTTCGTTCCATTAAATATTAAATTGAAATGAAAGAAGCGTTCATGCGTACGTACGGCTTACCATCTCCATGAACGGTGCATTTCATTTCTTACCTCTAAATGTTATGTAATATTATAAATGAATGTATATACTGGATATATAAGATATATATGACATCTAAATCATGAATATAATTCTGGAGATAATGGATATTCTACCACATAAACAACTTGTAATTATAAGAAGTTTATTGTTGACTCAAGTACCAAAGATCGACAAAACGACCGTTATTAACTTAAATAATTACATAATGTTCATATCATTGTAATAAGTGATATAATAAGGATAATGAAATTGAAAATGGTTCTTAATAAGGTATATATTAACTCTAGTTTATTATTCAAAAGGTTAAAGAACGGTTGAGTCAAGTCAGACACGAGGTAAGGGAATTTCTTAACCCAACTTCAATTCTTTGGGTTAATCTCCTACTTTCAAATTATGTCATGATATTATTATGTACTATTTTGTATTTTTACTTTCTTTATGTGTACCTATAGTGATTACATATAATAGATCTATTTTATTTTAAAAATGATCTTTTTATGGACTTCGTCTCATTCTCCATTCATTGAGGCATATTTGGTTTTATACACAACTATCTTTTATACAGTGTATAAACCCATTTGACTTTTACGTTTATTCAAAAGGAATATTTTTTTTACGAAGCATTTTACTAAACGACAAAAAGGGAATGTTTTTCTTTCTGTACTTAGGCGGCGACAACGACTTTTCCGCCGCCGTGACCATTATTTGAGTTTCAGCTTCTTCTACAAGCCATCACTTTTTTTAATGAAAAATAAATACAAAGTTTTAACTTGCTTTTATTTTGGTATTGAAAATGGTTTTGAAATTTTTTTTTATCAATGTGTTGTATTGACATCTTGTGATTGAAATGTGGAAATGTTATGTTTCCTTTAGGCATGTTTTATGTGATACAATTATGTTATGGTTTATGATATGTTTAAACCTATTCATATGGGGAATGCATTGGACTTAATAAGTGACGGGTGGAGCCCGCTATAGCTCCTCGATGAATCGGTAGGTCTCATGAGACAAACTAGTGTCTTGGCACGAGGTCATGAAAAAAACTTATTTGTGTTCTTGGCACGAGGCCATGGCTACGGGGTTATGATAGTCTGGCATTATGCATTCCATCATTATGAAAGTGGTTATTGATATTGCATGTGATTATTCGACCAGTAGAATATCCATGTGAAGAAGTAAATGGCATTATCTTATTTTACATTTCCCTTATTATGTTGAAGTTCAAGTTTAAAAGGCTTTTGTTTTAGTTATACATTTCTTAAATGTTAATGTTTATTTATGAATGCTTCTTCTATATTGTTAACATTACTGAGCATCTGAGCTCACCCCTTTCAAAGTTTTAATATTTTTCCAGGATGTAAAGAAGTATTTTATGAATGACCTGCAGGGGTAGTCAGAAAGGGATATGATTGTGGACTATGCAGACCATGTTATTGTAGTTTGTTTACTTTTTGATGTAATGAAAGACTTATGAATGTATCTAGTGTTTCCAAGGCTACTAAACTAATCGGTCTTTCGAGACTTGATCTTTTGTGATCATGCCAATGTTACGAAGTAATGCACCGACTCTGGGTAGCTGGGGTCGGGGCATTACAGTTGGTATCAGAGGCAGTTTATTACTAACCTTGGAAGAAAGATTTAGATAAACTCTGATTAGAGCACATATCCCAAATATAGACTTTGAGGATTAGTATAGAAGAACTTCCTAGAATTATGGTATTGTAGAGATTTTGTGAGTTTTCCGAGCAATACATCCCTGTCTGGATACGAGCAAGTAGAGGCGGCTCTGGCACAGATGTACCTAGGGGTAAAACCTGAAAACACCGCTTTGAGCTAGACTCGAACGGGAACTGGTGCACAACAACGGGTCTTTCTTGCACTCTTGGTTACGACACTTCCGGGGGATATGCTTAGGATAACTCTCATTTTCTTTAAAAACCACTATGAAGGGTTATGAGTATATACTTAATCAAAGAAAACATTTCTTTTTATGATTATGGATTATATCCATAAATAGTTCAATTTATGTAATGTGTTTTACAAGTATGGAATTATGTATTTTGATTCATAAACTGATCTAGTTTATGCAATTGTTTAGAAATGGCACATAGTGGAAGAAATGGAAACTGTATCAATGCACGAACACTGTGTAGGGATTGCGGTCCTGCTCAAGATAATTCATGTGGATCTGGAGATACAACTGGTGCTGATCAACTTAATACCATACTGGGACAACTCACTCAGGTTATGAATAATAACCTTACTCATATGGTGCACCCGGATCCGCAACGTGGAGGATCAATGTTAGATCGATTCATGAGGCAACAACCACCAACGTTCAATGGGAGTACAAATCCCTTAGTAGCCGAGCAATGGATAAATTCCCTAGAGAAAATATTTCAGGCTTTGGGGAGCAGTGAAAGGGAAAAAGTTATCATGGCAGTTTACCGCCTCACTGGAGATGCTGATCAATGGAGGTCATTTATTCAAAACATGAAGGAAGATGATGAAGTATTAAATATGGAATGGAGGGAGTTCAAAGATCTGTTTTTAGAAAAATACTTTCCTCGCGACCATCGAGCAGATATGGAAAGGCAATTTCTGAGTTTGAGGCAGAAGGAAGATGAGAATGTCGCAAAGTATGAGGCTAACATTACATGGTTTGTGAGGCATGCTGCCGATTATATACGTAGCCCAAGGAGTAAGATTGATCGTTTCTTTGATGGGTTAAAACCATTTCTCCTTCGATATTTAGTATCACAATCCTTCTCAGCATACGAAGATATTGTCTCGTGTGGTATCGAGACAGAAAATGAATTCTCTAAGTCTTATGACAACAAAGTAAAGCAAGAAAAGAAGATAACGGTGGAACAAGAGACAGATAAAGGAAAAAAAAAAATAATGATTTTCCATTATGTGATAATTGTGGGAAGAATAACCCTGGTACTTTCCTAAAAGGAATGGGAGTTTGTTATAAATGTGGAGAAAAAGGTCACCAGGCTCTTGATTGCAAGGGAAAGAAAGAGGCTATCAATGTTGAATGCTACAATTGTAGGGAAATGGGGCATTATGCAAATGAATTTCCTAAGCGTCAGGGAAACTTACCTCAGAAAAGGCCAAGGGATCAAGGCCAATCTTATGATGTGACTACAGTTGAAGTGGAATAATTAATGTATTGGTGCTTTTGGACTCAAGGATTATATTCTGGTTATAATAATAATGTGATATATATAAGGATTGTACTGCAGTACTTGTTGATTTCAGTAAGGTTTTAATATGATGAAGGTAATTATATTTTTAGTATGTGATAATAAGAGAATCTTTACATTGTTTGGGAATCTGATAAATTGATTTTGGAATTAAGAGACCTTTTAGAGAAAGTCTGGACAGAGGTATTTTGGATAACTATGAAGGTTGGAGTGGATTAAGTTGATATTTGGATAGTATTGTTTAAGGTTAAAAATTTTAAGAAGATTATTTTTGGAATATTATGATACTATAGTTTTAGGAAAAGGACAACCTGCAGGGTGGGGCATAACCCGTCGCGTCAGACAAAGCTGTAGGAATCGAACCCACAACCATAGTGCGACAAGCCTTTATTTCCTACCACTAGCCTACAGGAAGTCCCCAGTTATTACAAAATAATTTCAGCAATCTAAATGGTATGTGTTAACATTTGGAACCTTATACAATTAGGATAAGTATAATATTTTTGAGTTCTATTATCTTTTTGAGTGAAAGATGAGTTGAAAGTTGAAACACTAATTGTCAAGAATAAATATATATATACCTATCTCTTATTAAAAGAATAAATTAATTCTTAAACTTTAGTAAAGGGATATTAAAACAAAAAAAATGTGTTATCCTAATACCTTATGTATTGTTGAACTGATGATATTTTAAATCATCATAGATTGAAGGCTTTGAGGCCCTCAATTAGACAGTTGATTGTGATTGATGACCTCAATCACTCCCTACAATTATTTACGTTTTTCCTCCAATTATATGTCTTTAATTTCCACCAATGTTCTCCTAATCGAGATCATAATTGGGTGGTGACTTTTTCATTTCCCTTATCCTCTTAATAAGGCTAAATTTTATTAATCTTATTTCCGATGTGGATTTTCCTCAAAGGTATTTTATCTTTTCAACCTTTTACTTTCAAAGAAAAATTTCAAATTGCGAGTACGCAATTTATTGAAGGAGGGTAGAATGTAACACCCCGAGCTTCCACGATACGCTTCTCATTCATTAATTCAATAGCTTGCATTGTACGCAACATCGAGTTTTAAAACACCGCGACTAATCAATGTAGCCGTTATGAATAGTAATAACCACTTTTTAAAATTATATAAATTTTATATTTCAAAATGGACTTCATTTTTGTATTCGTAATATCTAAATTATCCTATGTTGCATTTTTTGTAACTTTCTGAGAACTTCCAATTTTTTTATGAATAGTGAAAAATACTTAAAACAACTTTTTTAATCAAAATAATTTATTGTGATAAATTATACTATTTAGTGGTTTTAAAGTAAATTAGAATATATTTTTACCATTTTATCCAATGGTGGTCATTATAATTAATTTAACATTGAAATTGGACATAAACAATTGCCAATCTGTTGATATAAATTGTTTCTTAGAAACACGCCATTTTTTGTAACAGCGGGAATTAGTTATAAAATTAATTAATGCAACTTATATGTTTGGAATTTTTTAAAATAGACATCATTTTTGAATTCAGAATATCAATTATATCTTTGGGTTAAATTCTGGCATTGTTCTGAAAAACTTCAATTTTTGATAAATAGTGAAACCACTAAGTGGTAGTTAAATAACTGATTTTTCGTTTAAATGAAATATTACCACTTCTGTGATTTGATTTTCAAAAATCCGACATACATGGTTGTCATTAATAAGTAAAATGTGGTTCAATGAGATTAAACTATTTTTTTTGGTGAATAGTAGCTTTTAAGTTCTTAATCGCGATTAGAGGTAATTAGTGTAGTTTAAGGTACAAATAATATTTTAATAATATGAGATGAGCATGACACTTGTCCTAATCCTATTGGATGAGTCATGGACGACCAAGACAACACATGGGTCAACTTGGGGACCCCATGGAGCCACATTAGTTGGAAAATGACATTAATATATATTTATTTAATGTTAAAATTAAATTGACACAAACATGAGTTGTTTTACTAAAAAAGTTTTTAAGTGGGGTTACACAAGTCCACATTTTGACTATAAATATTCATTATAATACTAAAAAGATTTCCTACATCATAGTATTTTTTTTATAATTTTTATACATTAAATAAATTAAATTATTTATGAAATCATTATGATGCAGCGATGACCTCATTATTTAACGATTTAAATAAAATGAGAAGATAATGCAAAATCCAAGGCATACACTTGTCCAAAGCCTATTGGATGAGGAGATTTCGAACCCTTATCATCTTATCCTCGAATTTTATAAGTGTGGAACCTCTAAAATCCGAAAATCATTTTATACTAAAGTGACTTTTCATTACATTCCAAGAGTGCCCCTCTTCTCCACTTATAAAAGGCCCCCACCTCTCCCACCTAATTTACACTTTCAAGCCACTTGGCTCGGAAAACCTCTGACCAAATACTCTCCCAACTTCCCTCTCTTACTCCTAGAATCCTCACTTTGGGAAGAACTCTTCCCAATGAAGCCTTTGGCTCAAATCACAAAGAGTTACCCGATATTGTGGTAATGTCTTCTCTAATGTTGTTTTGTTTTATTTTTCTTCTCCAACCCCCTAAACTATTTTTATTCATTTCTTTTGTAACAAAACCAGTATCCTCAATATACTAGGATGTTGTTATAATAAGGATTCGAGCTACACATACACACACCTAAATCAAATGGTTAAAGAACATACGGTTTTTGTGGATGGCGAATTTCTGTCTCACGAAACGATGATTGTTCAACACTCATATAACACCTTCAAAGGTGGACATTAAGATGTCACTATTTTTATATATGATATATAATATGTTTATGTTTTACTTATGCTCCAGTATTTCTCATTTATGGCATACTTTATGATTTCCATTATGGGTAAAACACGATAATTTCATTTTAGGAAATGCGGACTACCGCCCCCTCAAAGTGATTTGAATCGTTAATGTCATATGTGGGATGTATAAAGGATGGAGTAAATGGTATTGTACACTATATTATACTGGAATTATATTTTACATTTATATCATTATTATTTCATTCCATTAAATATGAAATTGAAATGAAAGTAGCGTTCATGCGTACGTACGGCTTACCATCTCCATGAACGGTGCATTTCATTTCTTACCTCTAAATGTTATGTAATATTATAAATGAATGTATATACTGGATATATAAGATATATATGACATCTAAATCATGAATATAATTCTGTAGATAATGGATATTCTACCACAAAAACAACTTGTAATTATAAGAAGTTTATTGTTGCCTCAAGTACCAAAGATCGACAAAACGACTGTTATTAACTTAAATAATTACATATTGTTCATATCATTGTAATAAGTGATATAATATGGATAATTAAATTGAAAATGGTTCTTAATAAGGTATATATTAACTCTAGTTTATTATTCAGGAGGTTAAAGAATGGTTGAGTCACGTCAGACACGAGGTAAGGGAATTTCATAACCCAACTTCCATTCTTTGGGATAATCTCCTACTTCCAAATTAGGTCATGATATTATTATGTCCTATTTTGTATTTTTACTTTCTTTATGTGTACCTATAGTGAATACATATAATAGATCTATTTTATTTTAAAAATGATCTTTTTAAGGACTTCGTCTCAATCTCCTTTCATTGAGGCATATTTGGTTTTATACACAACTATCTTTTATACGGTGTATAAACCCATTTGACTTTTACGTTTATTCAAAAGGAATATTTTTTATACAAATCATTTTACTAAACGACAAAAAGGGAATGTTTTTCTTTCCGTACTTATGCGGAGACAACGACTTCTCCTCCGCCGTGACCATTATTTGAGTTTCGGCTTCCACTACAAGCCATCACTTTTTTTTAATGAAAAATAAATACAAAGTTTTAACTTGCTTTTATTTTGGTATTGAAAATGGTTTTGTAAGAATTTTTATTATATCAATGTGTTGTATTGACATCTTATGATTGAAATGTGGAAATGTTATGTTTCCTTTATGCATGTTTTATGTGATACAATTATGTTATGGTTTATGATATGTTTAAATCTATTCATATGGGGAATGCATTGGACTTAATAAGTGACGAGTGGAGCCCGATATAGCTCCTTGATGCATCGTTAGGTCTCATGAGACAAACTAGTGTCTTGGCACGAGGCCTTGAAAAAATCATATTTGTGGTCTTGGCACGAGGCCTTGGCTACGGGGTTATGATAGTCTGGATTTATGCATTCCATCATTATGAAAGTGGTTATTGATATTGCATGTGATTATTCGACCAGTAGAATATCCATGTGAAGAAGTAAATGGCATTATCTTATTTTACTTTTGCCTTATTATGTTGATGTTAAAGTTTAAAAGGTTTTTGTTTTAGTTATACATTGCCTTAAATGTTAATGTTTATTTATGAAATCTTCCGCTATATTGTTAACATTACTGAGCATCTGAGCTCACCCCTTTCAATGTTTTAATATTTTTCCAGGATGTGAAGAAGTATTTTTTGAATGACCTGCATGATTAGTCAGAAAGGGATATTATTGTGGACTATGAAGACCATGTTATTGTTGTTTGTTTACTTTTTGATTTAATGAAAGACTTATGAATGTATCTAGTGTTTCCATGGCTACTAAACTAATCGGTCTTTCGAGACATGATCTTTTGTGATCATGCCAATGTTACGAAGTAATGCACCGACTCTGGGTAGCTGGGGTCGGGGCGTTACATATTATGTTGTGATGGAATTATATTTTTGAATTCCTTTATCTTATATGAATTGTCTTATGATGTCATGATGATTAAGATTTCCATTTTTATTACATGGGTTATGCTATGATGTATAGTTTATGATATTGTGGAACACATAAGAATGGTATCATTATGAGATGGGTGGGACCTATATCTCCCTCAAATTCATTGGGTAATGATTTTATATCTCATGAGATAGACATGGCTAGAACGGTAGGTTATACCGGTTCAGTGAAATAGGACTGAAATGAGGAGTAAACTCGGTTCAGAAATGGTCTTTTTCCACTAAGATAGTCTTCCAATGAGTCTTGACTAACAAGAAATGATTCACTATGATTATGTGTGTATGACACAAACTTTCATGTTTTATGTTGTGATTATTGTGATTACATTTCACTACTATGATTTATCCAATGTTATGAAATTATGATTTCTTTTTCATGTTAAGATTTCCAAAAGATATGTTCTTATGTATATGATGTGATTGACATTTATTTTTTTTACCCTTACTGAGCATTTGAGCTCACCCTTTTGTATGTTTTCTTTCCCTAGGTCAGGAAAAAGGTTATTAAGTAAGATATGCCAAAAGGGACTATAGATATGATGAAATAAATGGGAGACAGTGTAGACGCTTTATGAACCAGTTGTTTATGTTTCCCAGTTTCTAAAGACACTATAACTATACGGTCCTTTCCTGGTTTTGTTATATGATGTAATAAGTGTGCTTCAATTCTGAAGTAATAACAATGTATGTAAAGTATGGGTCATTATAATGTCGACATGGAGAATATACCACCTAAGATTCCTTTTTGAAATGGTAGTAGATTAAGAAGTCATATTTCATGATGAGATCTATCCATCTCCAATGAAACAAATTATTCTTTTTATGTGTTAATATATAATTGATACTACTATGATTATTATATATTTCACACTTCTGTAGAAAGGGATAATGCTTCTAGATTTTCCACATAACGATCATTGCTGTCAACTCAAGATCATTAGTGGGAGAGTATTTCTCATGTATTTTCACATTACATGAATATTTTGCTATCACTTTAACAAATTTCATCGCAAAACAACCTAATAACTTCTTCGAATCATCACAATACACAGCATCGAGTTCTCTACTTATTTGGAGTCTGAGTGGTGGTGTAGTGATAAACCTATTTTTTATCACCTTAAATCAATCCACACATTACTCTATCAATACCGACTTCAATTCCTTTCATGTTATCATGATAATTCAGTTTGAAAATAATTATAAGTTTACATTAAATAATCAAAAATACCTAGATTGTCCTAGAAAGTAGTGGATGTTTTTCTCAGATATTGACCTAGTCTACTTTTTAATTTCCATTGTATTTGAAGGGTCGTTATATATTCCTTTTCTAGTGATAAAATGAACTAAGAATGATACTTCCTCCATCCAAAAAAATTTGACTATAATTTTCATAAATATTCTCCTTTATGTAATTCAACAACACATTCTAAAATGATTCTAAAGTTCCTCATTTCCCTTGGAATATATTTGAATATCATTGATAATAAGTACCACAAATATGTTGATGTAATATCTAAATAATATATTCATTAAATCTAAAACAATTATAAGGTAATTAGTTATTCTAATGGGAATCTCTATGAACTCATAGTATCCATATCCCATCGGAAATGAAGTCTTGAGAATATAATCGTTCATCCCGTATAATTGGTGTCATCATGGCTGGAAGTCTACCTTAGTGAAATAAATATCCCCACATAGCTGGCCGAATAAAGTCATCTATCTATGGAATGGGATATTTGTTTTTTATTTTGATTTTATTAATCTCATGATGATCAATGTAAATGGTGCATTTATTCGTTCTTTTTCCTGACAAATACTACTAGTGAACCCCATGGGGAAGTACTCACTCATATAAAAAAGTTGTTTTGATTCTCATAAAATGAACATCTTAAGATTTTCTTACTATATTTCATCCGATATATATGTTTTATTTGATATAGGAAAAGATAAAATAATATGATCAATTGAGAACCCAACCACTCGATCAGTAGTAAGACTATGAAATTCTTCATGAAATATATAAGTGTAGTCCATCAGGATGGGAATGTCATCGAGCATGATTCTCTCAATTTTCTCAATCATTTGAGATGGATAGGATTTCTCATAATGAAGTAATATCCAAACATGATACAATTATTGTACTGGTGATTTACCCTCCCCCCTACGCTTGAAATGAATCAGAGGATGATTCAAGATGGGAAGAGTGATCGCACATTTCCAAAAAAAGATGTTGGAATTATTTTAAGATACCAAATCCACACCCATGATAACATATAATTATACTGAATAGAGAATTATGTTATTTTTTTGGAATTTCAGTCCACAAAATGTTAACTAGGGAGGATTCATATACTTTTTATGAAGTAATTTCCCATTTTTTGTTCTCATAAATAACTCAATTCCCAAATTTTGAGGTGGTGTTTGAATTTTTATACAAAACATGCATGATATGAAATAATGTGTATCACTAGAATAAAATAATACATTCATTATTCTTGAACAGAAAACTAGAATACCTTTCACCTCATCTTTTTCCATCTCCACCTTACTATTAGTGAATGACAAACATCTTCCTTAATTACTTGGAGGTTATTGTTGATTTCCATTGAAAAACCTCAGATTAAGACAATTATTGGCAAAGTTACCATGTTCATTGATGTTGAAACACTTCACTACTAGCTGATCGTTGATATAAACCATCCTTTCAGGTTCAAATTATTGGTATTATTCATATCCCTTCGGTATTTTTTAGCTATATGTCCCATTTATCCACATTTTAAATAAATTATTGGCTCTCTTTAATAGTTCTCACGATGCTTCTTCCCCCAATTTTGACACATGGGATGTTCGATCTTATCTCTACCATGTGAATTTTTACCGAACTACCCATATTACACTCAATTTTCCAGTTTTTTTTCACAGGGCTAATAAGACCAATGAGAGTCTCCAATATCTATGTCAATCATTAGGGATCAAATTAAAATCTCTTTAAAATTTTCGAGGTTATGAATCTAAAAAATTATTTGTATAATCAGCATTAGTCAGCTATTAAAGCAATCCACCTTGGTTTCAGTGTTCGGTGCCAAGTTGTAGGCATTTCATGGAATCCATTTGAAATTTTCTTCATACTCCCTGATGGACTCAACATCTTTCTGGTTGAGTCCAAGTAATAATCATTCCATATTTAGGATGAGTTTTCTGGAAAAATATTTATTAAAAATAATCTTGAATTCCTACCAATACATTGAAAAAATTTCATCGTATGAAATTGCATTCTTGATCGGTTTTCACCACTATTCTGATTCCCCCCTTTAATGATAGACAACTAGTATGATTTTTTATTCTTATTTGAAAAGTAGGAAAAAGAATATATTTTCAATGGGGTTAATCAATTGTTCCACAATGCGGGGATCAGATGAATCGGTAAATAAGGGAGGCCTTTTCAACAAGATGGATTATACCAAATCATTCTCTTTCTTTTTAAGAGGAGGTTGTTCACAATGAATCTTTTTATTATCCATTACATGATCCAGATGTGTATGTAGTATCATAAATTTTTGAAAACCCACTCTCATTATATCAGGCATATCATTTTGGCCATCATCACAATACCCATTACATTGATTGTTGGTATGTGTTCTTCTGTTCCTCTCTATTACGTTAGAAAATTAATTTATAATTATATGGATTGAAAACATATCTTATATTAATAAAAATTAATATTTAAACATAAAATGATAAACTCATAAAGGAAAATTTTATTCTATCTTTCGATTCCCTATGATTCAGTCTAGGTTATCCACTATATGTGACCTCACATTTATTCTTATGGGATTATTTTTTGTGTTCTCTTAATAATGTTTCATACTACGATTTTGATTTTATTTTAATATTATCCCATGGGAGTGTTAAATTAACAGTTCAGAAAGGGTCAATGTCCTGAAATAGTTTCCATTTATGTTATGATTAATTTAGTGTTTCCGTGTTTTACCCCATGATACAATTGTGTCAGACCCACACCCACTTCCTTGTTTCCATACATGGATGTATTATCGAGGTAAACCACATAATCTATACATAAAAATATTTAGGGATGATTTATTATACAAAACCCATCCCCAAGTTTATTAGTAATGAAATCTATTCTTATTCTCCAAAATATAACTACACCATCCTTTGATACAAACTATACAACCCACTCCTTTTACACAAAAAAAATCATGGTTTTAAGAATAAGTAAACATCAAATAACATGCCATGGATCATAATGTATAGTGTCTTAGATGACTAGGTATATAAAACAGAAAAAATATAACTAAATGAAAAATTTCATTATTTAAACATAATAGGATCTCCTAAATTCTATTGCAATCATACATATTCATAGGATATCCAGGGTATAATTCGATGAAATGGATGTTCTAAGAAGCCTGGGAATTGAATAAAAATAAGAATAATTCTTTAGAAATTTGGTAAGAAGGAAAGAAATAATTATATAAAAAATGTGGAACATATGGAATCAAAACACAAAAATATGGATCATATAAAAATTTACTAGCAGTAATGTGAACGAAACATAAAACCTGACTTTAGCACAAGTCAAGGATCATTGTATATATAGGAGCACATGTCACGGTTTACAACCAAGACCATTTCATAAGGTATGACGAGTCATGGATAACTACCAAGACCATTTCTATTAACATAACAAGAGAATAATCATTTCCCAATTCATTGGATCACTATATATGAATAAATATCATAAAAAGTCCATTAATATGCTTTCCACATAGACAATCATACCTATTCAATCAAACATAAACATAAGGGTTACCCATAGTTGTAATTGGTTATCAAAATCATGTAATGTGGTAAACAAAATGGAAGTATCATTAAAATTTACAGGAAAAAAGTAATTTGTCCTTCATTGAAAATAGCAGGGTAGTATATGAATTGATTTATAAAATTGAAGTCATCTTGAAGTATTAACATGTTAAAAAGAGTACATATAAATCATTATAATTAAAAAAATCGTAAAAAATGTAAACAAGGATTTATATAAAACTAGAAGTGATCCAACAAGGTTTTAATAATATAAATAGATGTTTAATTAAAATAATTGTGGCTTAAAAACATGTTATATAGTGCACTAGAAAATGGTATAAACTTTAGGACTTCCTTTAAATAGGTTTTGTTTTTCAGATGTATTGAAGAGTGAACCACTTACAAAATTCATATCCCCCAAAGGGTGTCATGAATGGATTTTATAGGCGATTTTGAAGCATTTAAACAACATTTATAATATGTACATAAAATGAGAAGATAACTTAACATGGTTAAATATAATTATAGAGAAAACCGAAGGAATAATGGACATTCGGTTAGAATACCATACCTTATGTGTAATGGTTTGTTACACTTGATCTTAATGTTAGGGATAAACAAATAACATTCAATACATAATATTTACAGAACTACTAAATACATTAATTCATTTATTATAATCTTATTAAGTTCATTCCTGACCTTTTTGATGGGTTAAGTGGTTTAATTTCATTGTCTGAGAGAAATTGTTTCTTGAGTTTTCAGGATTGGTTTAGTTATATACACGTAAGGATGAACATTTATGATGATATTGGTTGGCCATAATTGGATTAATATGTTATTAGTGAACATATATTATATTACATGTCAATAAAATTAATTTTTTAAACTATTGTGAAGATGATTAATTTTATAAATCATTGATGAAATCAATTTTGGTTAATTGTCTATTTTTAATCACAATGGAATTAATTTTATTTATAAATTTACATCATTGGTAAAAAATAATAAACAACCTTAAATAAAATATAATACCTATTTTGTATTTTATTTATCCATTAACATTCTTACATGACTAGAATTGAATGGTTTAATATAAATTAAAAACCAGTCATCCTCAAATGTGATAAATAAACACATCTCGGATGATGTTTTAATTTCTATTATAAAAGGAGGAGACATGAGAGATGATGATGGATAATTCCATTAACATAAAAAAATTATTGTACATGTATTTTACTAGATTTATAAAAACATTGGGTTTAAAAGAGGTGATGAATGAAAAAGAAAGAATAATACTTGGAAAAAAATAAAAAGACCGAAATTATGAATTTACCTCTTGAATATATATTCTTTTATAGCCCCTTTAGGGTAGTGGTTTTGGTATTTTTTTTGATTCCAACCACTATTGGATATTGGAGAGGGTTTTGGGAGATATTTTAGAAGAATTTGGACATAACAAAAGGCTTCAGATTAGTGGAGAGAAGAGGGGTGGTGGGGGTGGATTTGATAGTGGAGGAGAGGATGGGATTCCAAATATAATAATCATAAATTTAATATTATTTCTGATGACAATGAATCGTCTTGATTATTTTCACCAAAAATATTAAAGAGATAATATTACTTAAAAATATTTATTTTTACATCATCCATGATGTTATGAATAGTATATTTCACTCCTAATGTATAAATATTATAAATTACAGCATTTCAATATTTATAAAAATTCTAGTATTTTAGAAAAATCACCAAAATTCTCTCTAAACATTTTTCAATGTGTAGAGTCCCAAAAGGACTAAATATTTCCTAAATAATTTTATAAATTTGAGATATTTAATTTATAATTAAAATAACAATTATCATTAAAAATGAAATTTATAAAATTAAAAATAATTTTGTAACACTTTGAAAAATTAATTAAGATATATTCAAATTATCTTCCTATCAGAAGACATCACAAAAAAATAATGAATTAATTTTATGGAAATAAATTTTATATTAATTTATTAAACTAATCATAATATTTTAATAAATATACACGACTTCCAAAATTACCAACACTTAATCAATAATTTTTTAAATATTAATCTTCATCTTAAATTATTTAACTTTATCATTTTCTCACTTATAAGATGGATAAATTTAATTTATGAATTCATTGGTGAATTCAATATTTCATTGTTTGGTATACCATTCATTAGGTTGACATTACTATTCCAAAGTTCTAGTTACTATTTCATCATTATATATTCACTAACATCAGGGGACTCCCTATTATTTTACTAAATCAATATTTATTAGATTGTTAATTTTATTTATAAGTAATATTATGTGATTATAAAATAATACATATTTATATAAATGGAACTCCATTGATAATATATTGTATCATCAATCAACATAGAACCAAACTCATACTGGAAACCTCACAAAATGTTAGAGGTAAAATGGGGATCCTGATCTGAGATGATTGTTCTCAAGAATAAATAGAGTCACACCCCTCATCTATATAATCATTGACAATAATACCCCATATATCGACTCCCTAATAACAATAAAGTGGTTAGACTTTATCAAAAAAATTCAATATCACCCTATAAAATCATAACCTATATGGTCTAGAGGTAAATTGGGGTCTATATCTATCGAGATATCCCACACTTCTGTTGGGGTAATATTACAACTAGAGACAACCACCAAGATCCTGGTGCTTAGACATTACCTTCGGGATAACTAAACACCAAGAAACAAACACCGAAATTGAAAACGTCAATCCATTCAACCAAAACGGTCCTTCTAAAAGAACAGTATATCTTGTTCATGTTGGAGAGTACTGATAATGGAAAACATTTTCACTCCTAATGAGCCATATCCCGCATCACCAAAGTAGTTAAAACCCTTCCACAGAAAAAAAACCTGGTGACATTCATCTTTATAGCAACCATAACGGGAATCATGAAAAACCACTATGTCTCCCTGGACCAGATCCTCGAACACCCCAACTATGACTCCCCCATATGGTTAATGAATAATTAATAAATTTTCAATTAGAAATGAAAAACTTTTCATTGAAGCTCTCTCATATCATGATGAAATACTGATATTTCTTCCCTCAATCCTCAGTAATCCCCAAATGGAAGAACGACATCACTACATGACATACCATGTAGCTCATAAATGATATGATTATGCAAATATATCTTATATGAAATTTTATTTGTAACTATATTATAATTCCATCAACTAATGTTGTCTCATTCTCTTACCATTCATGTACTAGACATTCCACAATCTCTTATAGTTAGTTAAACCCCAGAATGCTCATAGATGATGTATTGTCACCCCAATTACTAATACCACACCACATCGACAAACTACAGATGAAGGTTGGAATGGACACAGTAAATGAGGAACAATTATCAAGACCTATATGAAAACCTCAATCTAAACTCCAATAATTCAAAACATATCTCAATAAAAGTTGTGAAGTGTCATAGAAATCCTCAATCTAAACTCCAACCACTAGGAAATAACGAACTAGGTCACTGGCCATATTCTCTGTTAGGTACTAAAAAAATAGCTTTAACAATTCAGTCAACATGAATGCCCAATTCCTCAGGGTAAAGGATGTAAGAGTATTCCCTAATTGAGATAATTTATCTATGAACCACTTATAATATTTTGCAATAAAAAGGAAAATATGAACCTATTCCACTATCATTGGGAATACTAAGACACATAATTATAAATCTAAAAAGGATACACCAATAACAATAGCTAAGAGACCATATCGTGAAATGGAATTAATGATCTCATAACTATCACTTCAACAAATTCCCAAACAACTTCTCACGTTGAATAACTCTCAAAATTGTGCATCAATGATCCTCATGCTCCACCTCAAATGTGGATTTCACAATGATTTAATCATTTAAAACCACTTATAACATATCTACAAAATCATTGGTCCATGCATTCATCATCCCAATGAATATAACTAGAGAAATTGTTACACTTAATAGAATCACAAAGAAAATCCTAATTTAAATTTTTTCTAAAAAAATACGCCTTTAAATTATTTTGATCTTTAATGTTAATCTTATGTAACCTAGTCCATAAATGGATCATTGGGAACCAAGATTATTATTTTATAAGATTGAATAATTCTTGAATCCATATAGGAGGGTAGTGTTACATCACAATCACAGTGTTTATGAAATGACAGTCTTTACAATGTTTTATGTTATACCCATCTGCCAACATTGACATAGCTCGATCACCCCAAGGTGACAAGATCAACTGACCAAACAAATGACACACTAGATCATAGAGCTAGGCTCATATATCTTAAAATTTCAGAAGGAACCATCTAGTATATAAAAATCACTATATGATACAAGCCTAGATGTAGCTTGATCCAAAAATAAATCTCTATTCGAGTGTGGTAATGCTACAACCTATACTAAGAAGACATTAGGTTATTCTTCAAAAATATAAGAAAAACAAATTTATGAACTTATGATAATATCAACATCATCATTCCCATCAAATATTACTAGGGTGAAACACTCCTTTAACCCATCAATGGGCCTCACTCGCCCAAAAACATTGATAGATCTCCATCAAAACCATAGAATTAAATTAACCTCTATAGAAATTTATTCTCTCTTACACCCAATATAGATATCCATGATGAGGTTGATTTAATATGGTTTTATTAGTAAACATATTAAATCTCCCCATGAGTGGTGTTTCCTCAACCCCATCTCATATTCTACACATACATAAAAAATGTAAACTCAAACAATATATGGAATAGTTAACTTCAATGTCATTAAGTGTCTCTATAACTCATGTTGTAAAGAAAGGATTATAATAGGTGATATGATGATTTTTTTCACTCCTAAAACAAAAAAACATGTAACTATGTAGAAATAATTAAAAAGGAACCTCAAAAGACATCTGGCATTCCTGAATTCAGAAATACAAAAAACATGAAACACTCACAACCTTCTCCATGGCTTCCCTATCCATAAAGATGGCCATGTACACTACTATGAATTGGTATCTAAGGATGAGGATAATCTCGTCCCTATCAACTACCTTCCACATACCCTCTCGACTAGTCTTAGACTATGGCACCCTTAAATTGTGTCCTTGGCTGCAACTGCCTCAACAGACGAATATAAAGTGGAAAACATGGCACACATTACCATTTTAGAATAGACAGGCATTCTCATGACTGATGAAATATGCCTCCAGCAGAAAAATAATATATTTGATCCCATATCATAAGTCTAAGAGACACATTCCATGGATAAATAAAATGATAAGGTCTTGGAACTACCTCCGGCTAAGCAGAACTCTTCTGCCATGAAAATTGGTAACACCATTCCACAACTCAACTTTTTGAGGAATCTTGACCACCCAAATCTCTTGGATACCCAGTTATATCCATAATAAACATGATAACCTCTTTTATCACCAACACCTCAAGATATGTATTCAGTATAAATAGGTTGTCCCAGAATAGATATCAAGACAATATGCCTATTTGAAATTCCCTTCCCTAGATTCCTCAATTGGAAATAGGTATGAAGTATATCATAGAAGTATCCTGAAATGTATATCAAACTATAAGAAACTGTAACTCCTCATTTTAGGATCATCATATTGTAATGAATGGTAAACATCATGGTCAATGAAAAAGATAATCCCATGAAATAGTCTTAAAACATATCTTATAAGATAGCTGACTCCTCGATATACATGTGGAATAAGAACCCCCTCTACCTCACTACTTCTTACAACATCATAACAGCAAACAAAACCCAGTGATCATGATATGCACAAATCAAATGTAAATATATCACAACATAATCTATCTAGCCGTCTATGAATATACATGAAATGGAACCCTCATACTTCTATAGACACTAAAACATAAACTCTGGGAGTTTTTTTAGGGGTTTTGGTTGTCAACCACTATTATCTAGAGATCAGCAGGAACTTATTTCTGTACATATTTTGTCTGATTCTAATTTGGATATTGTCCTAAGTCCATGGATGTAAAAGGAAAAAATATTTATAAATCCTAAATCATGAATATAGAATATTTAAAATTAATTAAAGTATTTATTTAATTTTTGTTGTTTATAGGTTTATCTTATCCCGTGGTCCACCCCTTTTAAGAAAAGGTATAAATATGTATGATTCATGATCATTTCATATATCTCTACCTAAAAAATAGTATAATGTAATCTAATAGGATTGATAAATATAATGGTATGTTCATCAAATCATAGGGGCCCATGAATACTTATGTATTAGCTAATCTCTCATGTTTACATAAACTACTAAACGTACCCGATATTGTGTTCCTACCAATCCATACAACCTCACATATTCAGAACTCAAAACATCATCATATCCATCAATAAGAACAATTTGTACTTATTTTTGACAAAACCATCCCCACAAAGATACGATAATGTGTTTAGAAAGATGGAGACTACCCATGCCAAGCCTCCAGTGGGCCTCGGGTAGGTGACAATCATTAAGGGTATGGTAAACATGAAACTGAGTGTCATTACACTCTAATATAAACAAGTTGAATATAGTGATAAGAAGGATATAAAAACAAGAACATCCCCCCATAGATTTTAATATAAATGAATAACCATGTGAAAACAAGAAATGTCATGCAGTACTAAAAATCTAAAAGAAATACTATGAGTACCAAAAAGGTATAAATGATAGTGAGCAATAAGATCAAATAGATCCTACCAAACTATAAGATAGTGACATAAATATTGGTCACCAACCTGATCTAACTAGCTCAAAAAATAAATTTTAAAATTTTCGGGGGAGTATAATAGTATAATTTGTACGATCATCACTAGAACCTATATTGAAAAATATAATGAAATCATGATAAAACACAATTAATAATAGTAAAACTCACTCATCAACATAAAAAGGTATACTGCATATTCTACCTCCATATGGATATATGTCACAAATTAACATATACATGAAAGCATATAATAAAATAATAAAACATCAATTTGACACCACTCGTTCTTGGGAACTAGTTTGTATTTCTTCCCCAACATTACACATCCTATGATTCTCTCTCTAATAGTATGTTGGCCTGAAGACACTTGTGTAAGGTACCACCATGTGAACCTCATGATTTACATAAATAAACAATCTCATCCACACAATTGTATGTATAAGCCAAGTAGTTTTCAGAATCCACCCCACCCATTATGATCAATATAAGGAATATTCCATTATACCTCAATCTATTATAGCGCATACACTAAGTAAGTACCTCAATCCAAAACATATTATATTTTTCATATCTATTATAATTATTTAGACACTAATTATACTAATACATGTGTATGAAAATTGTACACTTTTAATTTATGTCGATGTAACTACCAATATAAGGGATTAGGGCTTGATGGGGTAGTCATCCCCTTGTCCTCCCACTAGGATACTAGGAAAAACACCCACCTATAGTCTAATGGGTGTCTGTTTTCATATCTAACATCGGTAGGTTATTGTATGAAACTAGAAAATATTAATTATATAATATATCTCTCAACCACACTATGTTTATAAACAAATATTAGACTCAACTACCATTAATGTATCTCATAATCCTATCTTCCACTAAATTGAAACAATAACATATAAAAAACCAATCATATTAATGATATATATTAATTGAATATTTAAAAATGAATTTCCATATGTTTATTAATTCATTATCCAATAATTAACTAATTACAATTTTCCCAATACATTACATTGAAATAAATTTATCTTCATATTAATTTGCATGCCCTCTATGAAAATGTCAAAACTATGTAATTGGTTTATCATGTATGACATGATTTAATATTTAAATTCTATTATCAACCAACTCCATGGGTGTAAATTTTGTTTATTCATTATTAGAATAATTCCATATGAAGGTAATTTATAAAAAAACAACCTTATCATCCACCAAAATGTGAGATTCAACAAAAAACATCTAGATTCTTAAGTAGTATGGAAATGAATGCAGATAATCATGAAACATGGACATCAGGCACTAAACATAATCAAAAGCAAGAATAAATGTCCCCAAAATATCATCATTGGGAAAAACTTTCTATAAATGATTTTATAATATCCAGTTCTATATGTGAAAGCCACCTGAAAATATTTATGCATCACACCATTATAATATTTTCCTTCTACCATGTAAAACATCATCCATTGAAGGTGCAACTATAAAATTATCACTATAGATCCCATACATCCCAACCCATATCACAACAATCCTCTTGAATCATATAAAAAACCCATCACGAATAATAAGGAACCAAAAAATAATGAACAAGGAAAATTGGTCCATCAAAATAATGAATATATCCATCTCATTAAAATGGGATCTCACTGATCTAAAGCAAGACAGTTGGCCTTCTTATGAAAATATGATTCGCAATCACTAGAAAAATTTATTTATCCAATAACTGGTTCACATTCCATCATTAACTAACTATTTCATTTAAAAACATGTTATAACTACATGAAACATAAGGAATCAGGGTATAATAATCTATTAATGGAAAGGAATTATCCTATCATGTTTTATATTTACAACAAACTAAAAGAAAAGAAATTCATAATTACAATTCCACATTAAATTATTTACAATAATAAGAATGCTTCATATTATTTATCAATTCCATTAATCATATAGATGATAACATTTGAAGTTAAAAATGTCATTTCTCTAATTGTATTATCATCAAATATCTTTTACCAAAAGTTTAACAACATTCCCATTATTTATTTATCTTAATCCAATTAATTATAAATTAATCATTAATATACAATTATTTAAAAATTTCAATCTATTAAAACATCATAACAATGAACGGTATAGATGTCACAGTATCTAAAAAATCATGAGGGGAAATCTATCATGATATAAAGAAGAAACCCATCCAAAATGATATAGTTATCTAATTCATTAATCTAATTTTGTAATTATGAAGTTAATTTTCTAACCACCCAAAGGGCTAAATCATGACCAATTTATGATCACACATAAAATTTATTGAGAATAAATGAATCATATACCTAAAAAGATGTAAACATTAATTGTATGAGAATATACAAAATTGTAGATCCCCAATCACCACTCCCACAATAACTACAACAATCTATGAATGACTTGGAACAACCAACCCATCAAAAAAAAATAATAATCTCCATTTTATTTATTGATGATCACTAACTATAACATGATATGAAGAAAAAGAGGAAAATTGGATCATACTGGGTTAAACTGTTAGAAAACAAAGGATGATTGAAACATGGATCAACTCAGGAAACAAATGATTGATTTCAGAAGACCAAGGATGGATCCCAATTGTTGAAATATAGAAACACCAAAAGAGTGGATCATAGGACACCTCAAAAGAGGGAAGGATCCATTGTTGATGAATATTTATGAATAACTAAAGATAATAAGAATTCATATAATAGAACTACAATGGAGAATAAATGGTGTGTAATACCCTCTCAATTCATGTAGATCATAGGCTTAGGTTAATGCTAAAAAATACATTTCATTTATATAAAATTACTTCAAAACATACACATCATGAAAATTGACTAAATAAGTCATGAACCAAAATTACTCTACTTGTATGTCTTACAGAACATGAAATCTTTTTATGTCCTTCTTTTCAAATCTATACCCTTTAATACATACTTTCAGCCTCCTCCAAGAACATGTTTCCTCATAAACACGCATGGTTTAGAGCACATGGATCCAGGCCGATACAGATGAATGACCTACTACTGGTGTTGATGATTGATATCATTGAGTTGATCATTTATATTGATTCACCTTCATTCAATCATGAATTATTTATCATGATTGTCTAAATATTGAGAGGATTTTTTATGGAATAATTGAATTTTCCAATGGAGTCTATTATGAAAAATGATTATTGATTAGAATCCCATTGAAATTATAACAATTCCTTTTATAGACCTAGATTTGGTGTTTGTAATTTATAAACTCTCATGAGATAAAAAAATTAAATATAATACCCACGAATGACCCCATTTCATGTATTAAATTAATATTATTATAATATATCCCATTGAATAAACTAATCGAATAAATGATAATAAATAATTTTCCGACATATAAATTATTATTTATCATCCATAGTCTTATTGGTTGGCTCATCATACTCAATATTTATTTGATACTAAATTAAATTTTATGTAAATATTTATTCAAAAAATAAATATTTCATTCGTATTATAAAATATAAATATTTTTTAAAATATATAGAAAAAAAATAATTGTGACCTAAAAATATTCAAAAAATATATTCCTTGATCTTGAAAATATTTTTAATTCTAGTAAATATATTCAAATTTTTTTTCATTTAGATCAAAAGAAACACATTCTGGGTGAATATCTAGGTTTATTTTTTATTATAATCAATTGGGATTTCCAAAATTCAAAGATTACTACCTAGAAATTGTTCGAAGAAATAGCATAAATAATTTAATGCTGAAACATTGAAAACCACCACAGTGTTCTCAGTGTGAAATATAAATCCTTTATATCAATATTTCATGTTGTATGATTTGTAATCGTGTCATCAACCACTATGTTGGATATATATTTCTTTGACGAAAAAAAACATATTTCTTAAAACACCATGTACATGGATATGAATTGGATGGTTGTAATGCCATGAAATGGATGGGATATCATATTCCATTTATATAAAAGGGAAAATTCATAACACGACATATTCCATAATATTGTTTCATTTGTTACATACCAAATGTACCCATCATCCTAACGAACATGTTCTATCATGTTATATAGAAATAAATATATGTTCATGGGTCATAAGATGAATTAATAATATTAATAATGACTAAGGACCATTACACATGCTCAGATATAAGAATATCAAATGATATATAAATAAGATGAATTCAACCGGAATAATTCTTTCTTATAATATCCAATATTGAAGATTACCATGATTAAAAATCATAATAAATTATAACATATGATTTTGAGTATTATCACCTGATATTCAACATCCCATGTATCTTATCATTTAGTGATACCTAATCATAGAACAATATTTATGAATTTGGTTATGGATTTTTTATGTTCTCATCATAATAAAGAACCTATATTCCTTATTAATATCACATGTACACTATGATATTATTATGAAAACATCGAGAAAGTATATTAATGATATATAAAAATAAACATAAATTAATATTAAATTCTTATAATTTAATTTTATACTAATTGAGAGATAGATTTATCTAGAATAATACCACTAAATGTAATTTTTATTAAATTAAAAATTAGAGAACCTTTTGATTATATGTTTAGAAAATGATTATATTTAATTCATTATTTTAAAATAGATTGTATAACATTAAAATTATATATGTAAATATTATTAAATTATATATATATTATGTTTAATTTCTAACTAATTTAAATTCTATTATATATTAATAATATATTTTTGATTGTATCTTTTTTATTCTGGTATAATTAAATTACAAATAAACCATCTCACAATTAACCACTAATCATGGTTTTCTAGTTTCTTCGTATGTTTAACCCCCAAGATGAAAAATATTATATATTATTGTCATTGATGACCATGATAAATAATGTATACTAATACTTTGATATTAATATATAAAAATTAATAATTTTTTGACTTATATGTTAATATGTATACCAAACTCATTAATTAAGTCATCACCTTTTATTCATTAACAAAATAGAGAAAAATAATTTTCGTTGATTTCAACCAAATGAATCACAACAAAAACATTCATTGAATAAGATAATATCATTAAAAAATTCATAAAAAATATTATATTACCTTATATTATCATATAATAATATATTTTTTAAAATAATTAAATAATATAATATTTTTTGATACAAGTTCGATGAGATGAGAATTACTTACACTCAGTATTGAAAATTAGTAATAATTATGTAATATATAAATGTGTGTGTGTTTATATTTATTAAAATGAAATTTATTAATGATTATAAATATGATGTAGGATGTTGTTTATTCATTTAATTATCATAATTAAATTATTCTATATTTTTGGGGCACATATAGAATGATTTAGGACCAATATAAGGGTTTATAGATGAAATTTCTCTCTTTGAGTCATGTTTTGTACTGTTTTTATTACTTCATTTATATTATTTTTATACATACTATTTGAGATATAATATTACGAAAAAAATTTAATTCATTATATGTAATGATTCATTGTAGGAACCCTTTATCATGTGTTGTTGATTAAATTAGTATACAAGACGCAACATTTTTCAAGTCTAAATTCGGATTCACCAGTACATGTTACATGATAAAAAACCATTTACTTATATATTATTGTACTGATTTAATATCCTTTTAAATTCTAATAAATTATTTTATATTCATTAATATTTGAAAATATTTTAAATAAATATTTTTTCTATGATTTGAATTTAATTCATGTTTTACCCCATCATAATTTTTTTTATTAAATATGTATTTCATTGAGTGATACTATTTTTCATTATATTATTTCATTTGTTTTTTGAGATATTTTACATTTTTTAATCACATGGTGTCAGATAATTGATTACATTGTTTATGAAAAATAACATTTCAAATATTTCACTTTTCGTGTAGTATTTTTCCTATAGGTGATATTGAGAACACAAATATCCATTCATGGAGTTATAATGTTTCATATTGAATATTAATTTTCCATATTTTCCCACACTATAATACTTTATTAATTTCAATTTTAAAATCCACATTTGGGAAATGATGTTTTAATAAAAAATTAGTTTTTTTCTCCATTGACAATGTGAGTTTTTATGAATGGAATTTAAAAATATATAAAGGGGAATTTTCTATTAAAATTCATATGTTCATTGTAGTTATCCAATTTTCTCTAAGATACATTTTATTTATTTTAATGGATCTATTAAAAAATATTTCTTTTCTAATTAATGGATATATAAATATTTAATGGAACCTTTTCACATGTAAAATTTGAATGAATCATGTAAATTTTTATATTAAATTATTGTTAAAAATAATTTATGAAATATAATTTATTATTTTGATTCAATATAACATATATGATTCAATATTATTTATCCAAATGGGGGTTTATTTTTACTTATTTGTGGAAATATATATATATATATATATATATATATATATTTGCTGAATGAACTCCCAATGTAAGAAAATTATATTCCTGATCCTTTATTTTTTATACATCTATAAATTTTCTTTTTTATTTTTATTAATCATTTATTTATACCCCCATAAAAATATCATTTATTGAATAGAGGATATGTTTTTTATTACAAACTAACTTTTTCTATGTATGGATTTTAGTCATGTTACTCTATTAGTTACATACCCTCGAACCTTAAATCGTATATTGTGTGGGAATCACATATTATATAAATTATACGGTATGATGATCACCTATGATGATTATTATTATATTTTCTAGCTAGGTTGGTATTTTCATTCCATTATTTGTTATTCCAGAAATAGATGATCATTGGAATGTTGATTATATTTTTTTTAATACCCACTATAGTTATCTTGGTTTTTTATCATCATTGTATACCTTATATTGACATGTATAAATGTATTGAAATTATTTATAATTATTTACTAGTAAAAATGTTTCATTATTTTTTGTCAATTTATGCTTTTCATTTTTTTAATAGTCATGTTTTTGTTCAACATGATTTTTCATAGGGAATTTAATTAATTTTTTTGAACTTATAATTAATTAATTTTATATAAACTAATGATGTGAGGGTCCAATATTAATATATCATATTTATTAATCAACAACACTCATGAGACAATGAATCATAGGTTTTAGTGTATTGCCCTCCACTTATCATAATATTGTATAAGTATAAATCCATGATATAATTTTTAATATAAATAAATATTCATTCCATTTGTATGATATATGTGTTATTTATATTCAGGATTTAATATATTTTCAGGGATATATCATGTTTCCTACATCATTTTGTTATGGAATTTTTTTCTAATTTATTCCTATAATATTATGTATGTTAGGGAAATGTTTTTTGACAGGATCAGTCATATGTTTCCCTTATTTATAATTTTATCTCGCAGATTTCATTTATTTTATTTATCTAGGATATGAATAATACAACTATATGTGAAATGTTTGTAATTATATCACATGTGGGAGGCATTTTTTTTAGATTTGGAAGATTCCATATCATTTATTTATTAATTATCTTCTTGAAAATCTTCCTTTAGTTTAAATAGACCTCTAATTTTATAGTGTATTTGTTATTTACATTATATATATATTAACATAATATTACTTGTTAATATATTGAATTAAATATTTTAGTAATTTTTTGTATTTTTTTTAGTTTTTTGGGGAATCTACATTATATTTTGAAGCTAGTATGAAAATTTGTGTTAATGCTAACCAAATATTTGATAATGGGTCTACGACATCAAAAGTAATATATATCATGAATTCATGTAATATACCTAGAAATTTTGATATTTTATACACTATAAATATGTATATCAATTGTACTATAATAAGAAAACATAACATAATATTGGCATTTATCCATAAGAGAAGTCATTTGATTTTCATTGAATAACAATGTAATTAATGAATTTTTTTACTAAATAGAATTTATTCCCATTTAATATAAAGTATTTTCTCTATATAAATATTTTATGAATTTTATTAAAGGGTAACAATAATATTTTTTAATTGTATATTTTATTATAATAGATATATCTTCTATATATATAATATAATATTGATTATTATAAAATGGTGATACCACTATAAAATGTGTGTCTAAGGAATAGTGATGTTAAATGATTATTTGAGAATGATTTATGAAATTATCTTAAAATTTACCATGAATAATAGAACTAATCACCTTAATATTCCATAAAATTGGTTTTTTTCCTATCCACAATAGAGATATAACGAGTGTAAAACATATTGACATTGGAATTGAAATGATGATATCAAGAACTCAGAAAATAATTGATTAACCATTGAATACAAATTATAGAGTTTCCCAAGAGGTGAGACTAAATAATTTTATATTTAGTTCAAAAAAAGTAAACTCTTGTACTGTGGATACTAAACCACCTTTGAAAAATCTATAATGATGTTTATTGATTCTTATTTTTTGTATACATTTCAATGATTTTAGTATGGAATTAAGGGACTATAAGAAACAATAATAATAATATAGGTATAATAATAACTTCTGATATATAACTAAATATTTTTTAACATAAAAAATCTTATCAAATAACCCCTTTATGGTTTTCATTCCAGGATGGGGTGGGTTAATTTTTTTATTTTCATCACTTACAACTGTTATTTGTTATTTTATTTCCATTTTAATTATATTTTAAGAAGAACATAATTTTTCGATATTATTTATAATATAATAAACTAACTCTAAAGGATATTTTTTTGGATAAAGACACGATTTTATTATTTATTCATAGAAAATATACCAATATTGGGGCATGAAATAAATTAAAAACAACTTAAATATTGAATTTTTTTTAATTTTTTGTTTAATTATACAAAACTTATATTTGAATTATTATTTAATATTGAATTTAATATTTTCAAGAATTTTATTGTGGAAAAAATGAAATCATATTTCCATTAAAAATAATAATGTGATATGAATTATAGACAGTTGATTGAAAGGCTATGAAATATATTTGTGATGATGAAAAAGATATTGAAATAAGAACACCCACCACAAACCCACAAGTCATAAATTGATTTTCCCATTATAATGAAGAAATAAGTGTTAATATTTTGAATTGAGGTCAAAATTAGGTATATAAGGTAAAATAATAAAACAAAAAAAAAATATGAAATTGATGGGATAAGGTAATTTTTATTCCGATATTATTTTAAATATATTTATCAATACAAAAATATGAATTGATAATCATTCATAGAAAAAATGTACATTGATTCTAAAATGAAATAAAAAGGATTTATATAAAATTATATAATATATAAATGAGAAATCCTAACTTATCATCATTAATTTTATGAATAAATATCACCAACTTTTTTTTTAATTTAAATCATGATGGGTTATTCATCATTTTTTTACTAGATTGAAAATTATATTATCCAAAATCATTCATTGTAAACATTTCAGGATATTTTTCTATTAATTTTGATCAAATATACCTTTCATTAACTAATATGGAATTGAAATTAATTTTTTCATATAATTTATCAATAATAGTGCATTTTATTGGAAATTCTTTATTGACAGAAAGACAATAAAAGTAAATCAATTTATTTATTCAATAGCCAATGGCCAATAAAAATATTGAATGTAATTGATTGTCAATAAATCCTTATTAAAACAGAATATAACAATTTAAATGGAATAAAAATATCATAAAGACAAGTTAAATCATATTTGGTGACTTGATTTGTTCCTTCTATGAGCTCGTTCATAACTCTGACCGCTTATGAAATGATTACCTTCTAAATCATAAAACACTAATTAAAAATTGTTTTCCCCTAAAGAATATAATCATGAATTTAATATAATATTAAAAATTTAATCATTGACATTTTATTTTTGTGGGAGAAACATCATTATTATTCATAACCACCTTTCTTAGTAGAAAACAATCAGTATATTCCCCAATCAATCATACTGGTTACTTTATGCGATTCCAAATTGTTTAAAATATAGAAAAACTACTATTCTCCCTATAACAGTACAGAATTTAATAATATATATCTCATTTGGATTCCATTAATGGATATTGAATAAATTATTGGATATGAAAAATATTCATGATACATATTCTATTAGATGTTAAATAACCTCAATTTCGTTCTGTAGTAAAAGAATACAAAGAATGAACCATTCTGGAACCAATGTGTTCTTCACTATACTCAATGTAAATATTTTATAGATACATATATGGGGTTTAAACTATTATTAAATTCATTAATAATATATTACTCTATGATTTGATAAAATATAATCAATGTTATTTTAATTTCCTCATCAGCATTAATCCAAAATGTTGAACTTGTAGATCACTTATAGCTGAATTTCAATATCGTTTAATGTTCATGTTTGAGTAAATAATCACAGTTTCAATTGAATACCATATCATTATCAAATAATTTTTTTATTAGATATTTTGTTTTTCATATTTTTGTTTTCATTGATACCATTGACTAAGATTATGAGGTATATTTATTTTTTAGCATTGAATCATGAAAAAATCCCCAAATTGATCTGATTATTCAATGTCTAAAAATGTAATTTAATTATGTACATTGTGTTTATTCATATACTAATATATTCTAATGGCGAAGCCTAGCTTGGGTCACCATTATTTTTCAACTTGGACAAACATAAATAAAAACCATGTAAACACTATATCATTGATGCATCCCATATCATCATATTTTTTATTCATTGTTTAAAACTAGATACTTAACCATTATCATCATCATGGTATCTATATAATGAGGTCTAATATAATGATATGAATTACTATTTTTTGTACAATAGTTCATCTTCATTTTTCACCATTCATATATATTTCATTATTCACTTCCAAAAAATTCATTTTAGTGTGTAGTTTTATATTAGGTGTCTTCAGATTCAACCATAATAACAATTTATCATTTCTCTAATTTACACATAAAAAATCATTATTTCTAAATAAGTACCCACTAACTATGATATAATCAAACAATCCCTCAAAATCATCAGGAAATGTTGTATCTTCATTCCATAGTCATGTTTAGTGATATAATGTTATTCTTACTGAAATCCCTGGTATAATTATCATGAATCACATATAGTTCCATATAAGTGAATAGATTCATCATTAACATCCTCTTTATGAGTTTTAGAAAAATTCCACAATATTAAATTGTATCTTGATCAATCCAATGATTCATAATTTGAAGATACTGATAATTTTTTATTGGGGTTCATGCTTTATATCTTATCCAATTTTATCACTCATACCCAAAAATCATTGAAAAAACTAATTATGTAGTCCTCTTACTTATAATGATAAAAATATTATTTATATTATTTTATATTTTAGGTGGTGAGGTATTTAAATGAAAATACAATTAAATGATATTAATTATGGTTTCATCACCTAATTGATTGCTTTGAAAATATAAAAAAACACAAGACATCTGTATATTTTTACTCGGTATATTATTCTCAGTTTATCCAATGATAAATAATGGAAAATATCCTTGTAATCAATAAATTAATGGTTTGTGGATGGCCAGTCGAGAATATTTTCACATACCATGCAAATATTTTTTAGTGATAAGTTTAATAATCAACCACGGATTAGTGCACTTCTTCTCTTTTGTGAATTTATTTGTGAATATATCATATAGTGTAACATCCTAGATCAATAAGGAATAAGGAACTTTTAATTTTTATTAATATTTTTGAATTAAAAATTATTTTTACATTAAAGGGGATGCTACGTTCAATGGCGTAACAGATACGCAACAACATGTTTCTTTGTAATCTTACGTTTCACACTAATAGAATTATATCATTATTTTTTTTGTGGTAGTTAATGAGTAGACTTTTAATAGTATGAATGAACAGAAATAACTATTATATGAGTATATATTTTTTTTAAATGTTTTTACAATTATTCAAAAAATGTTAGAGGCTTAAAATGTGAATGAATCTAATTTTAGGTATATTTTTCTTTAAAAGGTTGATTTACACTGTTTTAATGGAAACCCTTATTTAAATACAGTTTTTTTCACTTTTATATGTTCAATTTGGAAAAATAAAATTCTTCTATATAATGAATACAACAAAATTTACTTTTGATGAAATTTTGGTATTATCTAATAAACTTCATTTTTAAATGAATAGTAAAATGTATTGTACCGTAATTCAAAAGTGCCTTTTAATATAATTTATTTATAAGGTTATATTATCTTTTTAATTGGGTTTAATGTGTAATTAGAATATATATTTTTACAATTTAATCTATGATTGGTTATTGGAAGTAATTTCAATTTTAAATTGAACATAAACAAGTGTCAATCTGTTGATAGTTACTATTTTTTTAAACATGCTATTTGCTTAAACAGTGGGAATTAATATTAAATTAATTACTGCCACATCTGTGTTTTGAATTTGGATAAAATGGATTCCATATTTTAAATCATTAGGTCCCAATTATTTAAATAGGTAACTTTTATTTTTAGACTTTTTAAATATTTACATCAGAAAAAAAATTATTTACCATGGTTACAGGGTAAATCAATTAAATAAGGTTAAAAATATTATAATAATAATTTATAATTTCCCTAAAATGTTTCCTAATTATATTTTATGATACATATCCTACAATGGGTTCTTTGGGTGGATTTTGGGACCCCATGGAGACACTTATGAGTGATAATGACACATTATATTAATCAATTTTAAGAAAATACAAAAATGACATAATGAAATATATTTTAGTAAATTAATTTATAAAAGGGGTTATATAAATTCTATTTTCAACAATAAATATTCATTGGAAATATTAAATTATTTACTACATCATAGTATTTTTTTATAATTTTTGGACATCAAATAAATTATATTATTTATGATAAAATAATGATGCATTATTTACCTCATTAATTAATTATTAAAATAAATAAAATTATAAATATTAAAATAACATCCAAAACATGTCCAATTCTTACTTGATGATATCAATTCGACAATTTGTCATATTAAATTAATATTTAATGAGTTTTGGATCATTATAAACCAAAGATAGGTTTATCATAAAATAATATTTGCAAACATTCCTAAAGATCCCCTCCTCCCCCTTATAAAAGGCGAGCATTTCAAACCAATTCCTCACACCTCTCCAGATTTTTGTCTCAGCCAACCTCTCCCCAGTTAATATCCTTACGTCCCTATCTTCCACATAGAAACCTTACATTAGGATGAAAGAACTTCATGAAGTCCATTTGGTTCAAACCAAAAGAAGTTACCAAATTAAAGGTAAAATATTCTCTTAACTTCTTTTATTTTATTTTACTTATTTATCCCCTAAAATATAATTATTACATTATTTTATAAAAAACCTATTATCCTCAATATACTATTATATTTTTATGTGATTTATTATAACTACACTTACACAAACATCCATTTAATGGTTGAAGAATATACTATTTCTGTGGATGGAAAACTAATGCCTCACGAGATGATGATTGTTCGATTATCTCCTACCACCTATCATGGTGGCCATTAAGATGAAACTATATTTATATATGATATATATTATGGTTATGTTTTCATTATGCTCTTGTTTTTTTTGTTTATAGCATACATTTATGGTGTACATTATGGGTAAATGTGATAATTTCATTTGAGAAAGTGTGGACTACTACCCCCTCAATGTGATATGACTCATTAATACCATATGTGGGATGTATAATGGATGAATTTAATGATTATTATATATAATATTATACTGGAATTATAATAAATCTATATATCATTATGTTTTAATTAAATTAATATAATAAATAAAAATGAAAGTAGCGTTCATGTATACGTACAACTTACCATCTCCACTAATGGTACATTTCATTTCATATCATAAAATGTTATGTATTGTTTTAAAAACATATATATACTGAATAAATATGATATATATGACATCCAAATCAGGAATTTCATTCTTGAAATAGTGGACTCTTGACCACATGGGAAACATGTAATTATAAGGTGTTCCTTGTATTTCTACTCAAGTACCAAATATCGACAAAATGACGCTTATTAACATAAATGATTAAAAAATGTTTATAACATGGTAATAAGTGATATAAAAGGAATTATAAACTTTAAAAATTTTTCCTAATCAAGTATAAAATTTACATAAGATTATTATTCTTGAATAACATGAAACAATCATGTAAAATTAGACACAAGGTAAGGGATTTTCTTATCTCACTTCTAATTTCGGGATATTTCTATTGTTCTCCACTTATTCATTGAATGTGTTGTATTGTGTATTAGAATTTGATATATATTATCATTACTATCATTATATTCATGGTATTATTTGATAAATTTGGTTGTTATTAAATTTTGGTCATACGACTCAGTTTATTACAACATGGTAAATGGATTCATTTCACATTTTATTCACATGAGATTCATGTTATATTTGTCACTATTTCCATTTGTGTGTTGTATGTACTACCCATGATTGTACTATTTGTGTAATATAATTTCATTTATGAGTATTTACATCTTTATTGTATGATCTTTCTTTCATGGGTTGTATGTTTCCAAAGTTACAAACTAGGTAAGGGAACCATTTAACCCAATTTCAATTCCTTGGGTTAATCTTCTAATTCTTTATTATGTCATAAAATGACTATGTGTTGAACAAATATTTATTTATGTTGTAATTTCAAATCCCTTTTGTCTGGATATACTTTTGATACAAATTATCACTCCATTGATAAACTCTCATGTCATCCATATGAACATGATAAGAGTAATTTTAACAAAATTTTCATTCATTGAGTTAAACATTAAAGTCATTTGTTTTGTCATAAAAAGAGAATGTGTGAATTTATATGATTTTTTTACACTGAATATTCGATTATATTGAGATTATTGTTATTCTCCATGCATTATAATGTAATTCATTTATACTTAATCTAAGGATATAGTTTTTATAATGGATTTTGTCTCAATTTACATTCCACTGAGAATTCATTGTAGTAGTGCACCAATTAATTATTATGTGATGTATATATTGTCCTTTGAAATATAATATCACGAATCCCTCTATTATCATGATATTATCATTTTCTGATTAAATTTTATTCCTCAATTATTTATATTCAGGCGTCTCTCTTTTTGTTAAAAAACTCATTAACTATAATATCATTTTAATGGTTTTAAAGTATTATTCATATAAATATTTCTCATTAATGTACATATTTTAAAAATGAGTTTTAGGATTTATATATATGGAAATTAATGTTTTCAAATTATAATTCATTTAAAATCAACAAAGTGTTATGGGATACTTTTATTCAAAAATAACTTTTTATATGGTTTTGTTAATGATTTGAAAAACCATTTTATTTATTTCAATATATAGATTGGATATATTGGAACGTGAAAATGTTATCTTTACTTTATTCTTTTGTTATGGGTTATAATTATGTTATGGTTATTGGGTATTTTTTACTTAACAAGGTGTTCCGTGATAAAACTAGGGCGGGTGAGCCCGAGATAGCTCTCTTATGCATTGGGTAACATGACGGAGGTAAATGTGATGTTTCACCTAAGAGATTTAGGGAATATATTGTTATGGGTACTCCAAGTGTAACTACCTAGGTAGATATGATAGCTACAGTAAAACATTGATATGGATTCCAATTTTAATCATTATTATTTATGATTTGTGTGTGTTATTCATAAATTTTATGATTTCATATGGCATTTTATGATTGAAAGTATGGTTTCATTAGTTTGTATTTATTGATGGGATAATGTTTTTCTTCTTTATTTTATAACACTTAATATTATTTTTATACTCATCCCCTGTTTCTGAAATGTATTCCACAATATTTAGAGATGAATAGGGTCATGGATGGGATCAAGTAATATTCATGTTGTCTAAATCATGGAACTAGACATGTTTCTTCTTATGAATTTTTATTTTATGATAAAAATTGTAACTGAGATGTAGTGTATACATGTAATATTCAAGTTGTTATGTAATATTTATGGCTTAATTCTATAAAACTATAATCCTGAAAAGATCATCAATGTGAATTATTCATTTAATTCAATATTATGTAGTGTTTTAAGGCATGGTCCATTTAGTAGGTATCAGAGGTCGTTTTAGACAACTTTAAGCATAATGATTTTTCATTACACATATGATTTGTCCCAATCTATTATTTCAGTATAATCCTTTTTTATATCTTTTTCAGAAAAAGGGAATCCAGTTGAAAATGGAAGGAGGGGGATCTAAAATGAGATTCCAATGTCTTCCTGATGACATGCTGGAAATAATTCCTGAAAAGTCATGTTCAGATGATTGTAAAAAAATTCTATCAAACAACTCACTTGCAAGAAGTTGTTTGAGATATCAAACACCACCACTATAGCTCGTTATCATCGTGGATCCTGGGTTGTATTTAGAAAAAAAACCTATTTTCATAATATTTTCATATTTTCAAGAAAGGTAAATATTATCAATTCATTTTCAAATATTTTAACTTTTAACAAGATTTTTAAGAATATTATGATATTAAAAAATGTTCTAAAGAAGATAACCATTGAACAACCTATTTATATTTGATTTTACCATATATTCTCTCACTAGATACATATGGTATTTTAAAAGGACCGTTAATTCAATGTTTCAACTGAAATCAGGTCTGAGAGTTTTATAAAAATCATGCTTTATAAGATGTTTTGAAATTATAAGTCATACTTGATTATTTTCAAGAACTGTTTTTTTGTGAATACCCATATGAACTATGTTGTACAAGGTGTATTTGGATGAAGAATGAAAATTGTATTGACGGATCTCTGAATCATTGTAGTAATGAATGGACCATATATATACTTGAACAAGATAACGATTAAACCAAGTGGACACCATGATCAAGGTATGATTTTCATTATTTTGGAGATCATTTTATTTTATCATATGGTGGTGAAATAAAAAAATGACAATATATATAAGACTTCAAGAATTAAGATGTGGAGATCTTAATAAATGGGGATGAAAATGAGAGGTATAAGGATACCATTGAGTTTAAAACATGTTAGGGTTATTTTTGATTTTTTATAAAAAGGAAAGCCCGTAGGATGGGTGACAACCCCTCGCATCTGGCAAGGCCGCAGGAATTGAACCCACAACCAAAGGGAGACAATGGAACATCACCTACAGATATCCTAAGAGAATTAACTGGTTATTATGACTTATTTTTTTATGTAAATGGATTTATATCTCAAGAATAAGTTGATTTTTGGAAGTTATGTTTTATCAAAAGGATATATTTAATATAGGAAAATGATTTCGTGATTAAGTGATAACGTTTATTTTGGAAGACATTATATATTTTGAGGAAACACTATATTCTTAAGGAAAATAGAATACTATGGGATTTTATTAGTGGAATAATGATAAAAAAATTATTTTAGAAGAATATTTTTTTTGTTTACATATAGATATTTGGGTTATTTATGGAAATTAATAACCTATCATAGAGAATATGTGATTAGTTTTTTTATGCATTAGTATGAGACCTTAAGAGTAGTCTATGTTTTTTGAGTTAAATGAAAAGATTTACCATGGAAGACTATGTCATTTAATCCTTCTGAGTTTTGGGTTTCAATATTAGTTTAGAAAATTTAGATGAATTTTAAGGACAATTATGTATTGTATGGTCTTTCTTGAAACTTGCCTAATTTGGTTGAATTTTGGATATTAAGAGTATTATTTTTTCATGAAGGATTATCATTTTTGGGTTTATATGATCTCATACTAACCATTTCTGTTTTAGTTGATGTATAAATACATGGGAAATATATAGTTCTTCTTTTGTGGTTTATGTTATTCTCTATAATATTATTCTTTTTCTTTTGATGTGAATATGTATTTTTTCAATGATCATCATTTGGAGAAAAAATGAGTTTTTGGTAGGAATTTAGTAAAGGATGAAAGTCTAGATGAAAAGTAAGTATGTTTTCTTATGTTTTTAGTTAAGCTCATAAATATTTTCCTCAACCTAATGAAAAGTAACTTAAACATTAACATTTTCTGGAAACTTTTCATACATGGGAATCAAGAAACATTGAACCCATTACATGTTTCTGATTTTCTGGTGGTTATCTTTCTCATAATAATGATTACAACCACTCTCCATCTGAACATGACCATTTTTTCCCTCTTCCATATCCATGTTTTCGTACATGGAATCCTTGTATGGGTTATCTCAGGTGACCTTTGTCGTTATCTTACAATATTTTAATGTGATAGTTTTATTGGTTCTTTTTCGATGTGGGACTTTTAATGATGTTTCCAAGCCCAGTTTTAAAATTGTGAGGACGCAATTCCCAAAAGTGGGGAAGGAAGTAACATACCAGATAAATAAGGAATAAGGAACTTTTAATATTTATTAATATTGGGGAATTGAATATAAATTTTAATTTAAGGGTACTCTATGTCCGATTGTGTAACCGATAAGCAACAACGGGTGCCTTTGAAAACGTACGTTACACACTAATAATATAATAATATTATAATAAATGGTTGTTAATGCCTAGATGTTGTATTAGGGTGAATGAATTGAACTATAAAAAATATTATTCTATATGTTTGTAATTTTTTTTACCATTATGCAATAAATGTTAAAGGCTTAAAATGTGAAGGAATCTGATTTTAGGAATATTTTTTTTAAAAGGTCGATTTACCGCCTTTTAATGTCTAACCCTCTTCAAATCTAGTTTTTTTCAAATTTATATGATATATTTGAAAAAATAAAATTCTTCATTATAGTAGGGACAACAAAATTTAATTTTGATGGAATTTTGGCATTTTTTTTAAAGATCGTTTTTTAATAAATAGCGAAAAATACTATATTTTAATTCAAAAGCACCTTTTCATTTAATTTTTTTATAAGGTTATATAATCTCTTGAATTGGTTTCAAAGTGATATTAGAATATATTTTTACCATTTAATCTAATTTTGGTCATTGGAAGTAATTTCATTTTTAAATTGGACATAAACAAGTGTCAAACTTTTGATGGATATTTTTTCTTAAAAACAGGTTATTCGTTTTAACAACGGGAAATAATTTTAAAATAATTTTTGCCAGTTATATGTTTTAGATTTGTAAAAATGGATTCAATATTTGGAATAATTAGGTCCATATTCTGTAAATAGGTAACTTTTATTTTTTGAAATTTTAAATATTTACATCAGTAAAAATTTTATTTACCATGGTTAAAGAGTAATTTGTTAAATAGAGGTAAAAAATATTATTATAATAATATTCAATTACCATAAATTGTTTCCTAATTATATTGGTTCATACATATTCGACTATTTTCATATTTGGGTCTATTTTGGAACCCCGTGGAGCCACTAATTAGTGATAATTACACTTTAAATAAATTACTTATAAGTAAAGAAAAAAATTAAATAAACAAATATATTTTAGTAAATTACTTTTTACTATGGGTTATATAAATTATATTTTCAACTATAAATAGTCATTGGAAGTAAAAAAATTATTTCCTACATCATTTTTTTTATTTATGCACATCAAATAAAATAAATTATTAATGAGAGAATAATAATGCAGTATTTACCGTATTAATAAATTTTTTAATTAATTGAAATTATAAATAGTAAAATAACTTAAAAAAACTATTAAATTCTTGTTGGATAATTCTATTTCGACAATGACTCATATTAAATTCATATTTAATGTTTTTTTTGATCATTATAAACTAAAGAAAGGTTTATAATAAAATATTATTTGCAAACTTTCCTAAAGAGCCCCCCCTCCCCCATATAAAAGGAGACCATTTCTAACAAACTCCTCACACCTCCCAAGACATTTGTCTCATTCAAAATACCTAGTTAAGCTACCTACATCTCTATATTCCACATATAAGCCTTACCTTAGGATGAAGGCACTTCAAGAAGTCCTTGTGGTTCAAACCAAAAGAAGTTTCCCAAATTAAAGGTTACAATTTCTTTTAACTTCTTTTCATTTATTTTAATTCTCCAAAACATAAAATATTTTTATTAATTCATTTTATAACGAAAATATTATCCAGTATATACTAGTATTATTTTATGGGATGTATTAGAACTATATTTAAACACACCTCCATCTAATGGTTGAAGAATATATTATTTTCGTGGATGGAAAACTAACGCCTCACGAGATCATTATTGTTCGATTATCTCCAAACACCTATCGTGGTGGCCACTAAGATGAAAATATATTTATATATGATATATATTATTGTTATGTTTTCATTATGCTTCTGTATTTTTTTATATCAAACCATTATGGTTCCCATTATGGGTAATCGTTATAATTTCATTTGAGGAAGTGAGGACTACTGCTCCCTCAAAGTGATATGACCCATTAATGCCATATATGGTTTGTATAAAGGATGATGTTAATGGATATTATATATGATATTATACTAGAATTATAATATAGATATATATCAATACGTTTTCATTAAATTAAAATAATAAATAGAAATAGAAGTGGCATTCATGTGTATGTACAACTTACCGTCTCCACTAACGGTGTATTTCATTTAATTTAGTCAAATGTTATGTACTGTTTTAAATAAATATATATACTGAATATAAATTATATATATGAAATCCAAATCATGAATATCATTCTGGAAATAATGGACTCTTGACCACATGGGAAACATGTAATTATAAGGTGTTCAATTTTTTCTACCCATGTACCAAATATCAACAAAATGATCCTTATGAACATTAATGATTACAAAATGTCTATAACATGGTAATAAGTGATAAAAAAGGAATAATAAACATTAAAGAGGATTCCAAGTAAAGTATAAAATCTACTTAAGATTATTATTCTAGAATAACAAGGAAGAAACAAGTAAAATCAGACACAAGGTACGGGATTTTCACATCTCACTTTTAATTCCGTGAGATTTCCATTGATCGCAACTTATTCATTTCATGTGGTGTATTGGGTACTTCCATTTGATATATATTATCATAATTCTCATTATATTTATGGTATTCTGTGATATATTTTGTTTTTATTATCTTTTTGTCATAAGACTCAGTTGATTACAACATGGTAAAGGGATTCATCTCACATTTTATTCTCATGAGATTCATGCTATATTTGCCACTATTTCCTTTTTTTTGTAGTATATACTACCCATGAATGTACTCTTTGTATAATATAATTTCATTTATGAGTTTTTACATCTTCATTGTATGATATTTATTTCTTGGGATGCATGTTTGGTAAGTTACCAAATCGGTAATGGAAACCTTTTAACCCAATTTCAATTCCTTGGGTTACTCTTATAATTATTAATTTTGTCATTCTACGATTATGTGTGGAATAAATATTTATATTTGTTTTGATTTCCACTCCCCTCTATGTGTATATACTTTTGATACACATAATCACTCTATTGATAAATTCTCTTTCCATCCATATGAACTTTATAAGATGAATTTTAACTAAATTTTCATTCATTGAGTTAAACATTTAAGTCGTTAGTTTTGACTTAAAAAGAACATGTGTTAATTTCCTATGATTGATTTACACTAAATATTCAATTATATTGAGTGTATTATTATTTTACACACATTATTATGCAATTAATTTATCCTTAATCTAAGGATACAATTTTTATAAGGGATTTCGTCTCAATTTACATTCCATTGAGACTTCATTTTAGTTGTGCACCTATACACTAGTATGTGGTGTATATGTTGTCCTTTGAAATATTATATCATGAATCCTTTTAATATCATGATATGATAAAGTTATGATTAAAATTTATCCCTCAATTATTTGTATTCAAGTGTCTCTATTTTTGTTAAAAACTCATTAACTAAAATATCGTTTTAAATTTTTTAATGGTGTATTGTTCTAAATATTTATCAATATAGTCCATGTTCCCAAAATGGGTTTTTGGATTTATTTAACTGGATATTAATGTTTTCAAATTATAATTCATTTAAATTATAAAAAATGGAATGGGATACTTTTATTAAAAAATAACATTTTAAATGGTTTTGAAAATCATTTGAAAATAATTTTTTTTATTTCAATATCTTTATTGGATAATTCGGAATGTCGAAATATTATGTTTACATTATACTTGTGTTATGGGTTATGATTGTGTTTTGTTTATTGGGTATTTTTTACTTATATAAGTTGTTCTGTGATAAACCTATTGTCGGTGAGCCCGTGATAGCTCTCTAATGCATTGGGTAACGTGACAGAGGTAAATGTGATGTTTCTCCTAAGATTTATAAGGAATATATTGTGATGGGTATTCCAAGTGTAACTCCCTATGTAGTATTGATAGATAAATTGTAAGATTGATTTGTATACCATATGTAAACATTATTATTTATGATTTGTGTGTGTTATTCATAAATCATATGATTTCGTAAGGCATGTTATGATTGAAAAGGATGTTTTCATTGGTTTGTTTTTATTGATGGGATAATGTTTTCCTTCCTTATTTTATAACCCTTACTATGATTTTTATACTCATCCCCTGTTTTTTAAATTTTTTTCACAGGATTTAAAGAATAATATGGTCAATGATGGGATCAAGTAAAAGTCATGCGCTCTAAAACATGGAATAAGACTTGTTTTTTAATAAGAATTTTTATTTTATGAAAAAATGGATACCGAGTAGTTGTGTATACATGTAATATTCAATTTGTTATGTAATAGTTATGGCCTAATTCTATAAAACTCTAAACCGGAATGGATCCTCAATGTGAATTATTCGTTTAATTCAATATTATTCAATGTTTTATGGCTGGTTCCTTATAGTAGGTTCCAGAGGTCGGTTTAGACAACTTTAATCATTAAGAGTTTTCGTTAGACATATGGTTCATCCCTATCTATTATTTAAGTTAAATCCTTGTTTTATAAATTTTTCAAATCAAGGAAAGTAAGTTGAAAATCGAAGTAGGAGGATCTAAAATGACATTCATACCTCTTCGTAATGACACACATGCAATAATTACTTCAAAGTCATGTTTGGATGATTGTGAAACATTTTATAGCATACAACTCACATTCAAGAAGTTGTTTGAGATACCCAACACCTCATCTAAACCTCATTATCATTGTGGATCCTGGGATGTATTTAGAAAAATCGTATTTTCACACTATTCTCATATTTTCATGAAAGAAAAATATTATCAAGGCATTTTCAAATATTTTACATTTTCACAATATTTTGAAGTATATTATGATTTTAAAAAAGGTGCTAAAGAAAATTACCCTTGAACAACCTATTTATATTTTATTTTATAATATAATCTCCATGCACATACTTATGGTATTTTAAAAGGATTGTTAATTGAAATTTCTAACTCAAATTTGGTCTGACTGTTTTATAGAAATCATGTTTTATCAGATATTTTGAAATTATATGTAATACATGATTATTTTCCAGAGTTGTTTTTTTGTGAACACCCATATGAACCAATTTGTACAAGGTGTATTTGGATGAAGGATGAAAATGGTATTGATGAATCTGTAAATCATTGTTGCAATGCATGGACCATCTACATACGTGAAAAAATAATGATTAAACCATGTGGACACCTGATCAAGGTATAATGTTCTTTATTTTGGGGATCATTTTATTTTATCATATGGTGGTGAAATAAAAAAATGACAATGTATATAATAATTCAAGAATTAATATGTTGAGATCTTAATGAATTGGGATGAAGATGAGAGGTATAAGGATACCATTATGTTTAAAACAAGTTAGGGATATCTTTATGTTTTATAAAAAGAAAAACCCGTAGGGTGGGTGAAAACCCCTCACGTATGGCATGGCCGCATGAATCGAACCCAAAAACAATGGGCGATAAGGGTGCATCCACTAGAACTATCCTAAGTGAAGTCCCTGGCTAGAAATACTTATATTTTTTTATTAAAATGAATATATAGATCCAGAATAAGTTGATTTTGGGAATTTATGTTTTACCAAATGTATATCTTTAGTAAAGTAAAATGATTTGGTGATGAAGTGATAAAGGTTAATTTGGAAGACGTTCTATCTTTTGAGGAAACACTATATTCGTAAGGAAAATAGAATACTATGGGATTTAATTAGTGGAGTAATGATTGAAATTTTTTATAAGAATAGAATTTTTATATACAAAGAGATATTTGGGTTATTTATGGAAATGATTAACCTATCATAGAGATTATGTGATTTGGTTTATTATGCATCATTATGAGACCTTAAGAGTATTCTATGTTCTTGGAGTTAAATGATAATAATTAATATGGAAGACTACGTGATTAAATTCTTCAGAGTTTTGAGTTTCAATTTTAGTATGGATAATTTTGAAGAATTTTAAGGACAATTATGTATTGAATGGTCTTTCTTGACATTTGGGTAATTTTAATGAATTTTGGAGATAAGAGTAGTAATTTTTTATAAAGGATTATCCTTTTGGGGGATTATATGATCTCATACTAACCATTTTTGTTTTATTTTATGTCTCAATACATGGGAAATATATAGTTCTTGTTTTGTGGATTATGTGATTCTGTATTATTTGAATCTTTTTCTTTTGATGTGAACATGTCTTTTTTGAATGAAAATCATTTGGAGAAAAAATGAGTTAGTGGTAGGAATTTAGTAAAGGATGAATGAATACATGAAATGTAAGTTTGTTTTCTTAGTTTTTTTAATTAAGCTCATAAATAAATTCCTCATCCTAATGAAATGTAATATAAAACAGAAACTTTGTTTGTCAACATTTCCTACAGGGGAATCAAGAACCATTGAACCCATCACATTTTTTTTTGGTGGTTAACCTTCTCTTAGTCATGTTTTATATCACTCTCAATCTGAACTTGACCATTTTTTCCCTATTCCATATCCATGTCTTCTTACATGGAATCCTAGTATGGGTTATCTCAGGTGACCTTTGTACTTCTCTAACTTTATTTTAATGTGATAGTTTTACTGACCCATTTTTGATGTGGTACATTTAAGGATGTTTCCAAGGCCAGTTTTAAAATTGTGAGGACGGAACTCCCAGAAGGGGGGAAGGATGTATCATCCCAGATAAATAAGTAATAAGAAACATTTCCCATTTATTAATATTAGTGAATTAAATATTATTTATAATTAAAGGGGCTCTATTTTTGATGGAGTAACCGAAAAGCAACAATGGGTGTCATTTAAATCATACATTGCACACTAATAATATAATATTATTAATTTAAATGGTAGTTAATGCCAAGTTGTTGTTTTGGGGGGAATGAATAGAACTAACTAATATATGACCATATATGTTTATTAAATGTTTTTACAATTATGAAATAAATGTTAGAGGCTTAAAATGTGAATGAATCTAATTTTAGACATAAATTTATTTAAAAGGACGATTTACAGCCTTTTAATGTCGAACACTATTTAAATATAGATTTTGTCACTTCTATATGATAAATTTGAAAAAATAAATTTCTTTTTTATAATCGGGAGCAAAAAATATACATTGGATAAAATTTTGTATTTTTTTAATAAAGATCAATTTTTAATTAATAGCGAAAAATAATATATTTTTACAGATTGCCTCTTTATCACTTAACTGTTATTGGTGGGTCATTTTCATAAACACCTTCTTACTCACTTTGGAAAATACTTGTTGACGAATGTGGCTGCTCTGAGCAGGTGTATGTGCCTGATCAGTAAAGATGTCCAGGTTAGGCTGACGATATCCAATAAAATTAGGTTTATGTGCCTGACTTGGTTGTCCATATGATATTGGGGAGTATGCCCCCATAACCATCTTAGACTGGAACAAATGTGTGTGTCTGTTCTGGAGTGAATTGTTGATGTGTCACTCCACTGGTAGGGATATATTTATGTGTCTTTACCTGAGATGTTGCGGAAGATGTTATAATATCATGGAAAGCATCCAGAATATGAATAGGGATTTGCTTCGGCTCTTTCACTATTGATAGAATATTCTTGCTGACTTCAGTTGCCGGAACGGGGATATACGTCTATTCTGTGCTTGGAGTAGGAGTATGTGCCTGCTCCTGTCCTCCTTTTCCTGTCAGTGAATCCTGACAGTACTCAAGTGTAGGGGCAGAGAGTTGAGTCTGCCTCCTGTTTATTGCCGGGTCTTTCTGACTAACTTCTCCGTAATCTACAAAGCGAGATTGTTGGTAGTCTTGATTAATACTAGCAGGTGTATGTGCATGATGATTGAAATTCGTCAAATGTGGTTGATGACCTCCATCATATGTAGTCAGATGAGCCTGCTGACTAGCTGATGATGTATAAACAGGTGTATGTTTCTGCCTATAGTACTCCGCTGGAATTGCCTAGCGGGATTGGCATGATGCTACCAGACGATTCTACTGGACAACAGAATTAAAACAGGAAGGTGTATGTGCCCGCTTGTTTCTTTCCACCAAGTTAGGTCGGTGGACTTCTCCAGTGATGGCAGAGATGAGAACCTGCTCACTATTGACAAGATTCTGCCTCTGGCGGTTCTCTTGCATGCTTGGGTTCGAGGAACCTGAGCTGAATGCCTACAGTCGGTACCCTCATCATGTTGAGGGAGAATTTCCACACATGTCTGGTGGTGATTGTTGATATGATCCCTCAAGAAGATCTCCTGCTTCTTTAAATTAAGGCCCTTAGGGACCTTCTCATTCACTTCCCCAGAATATGGTAGTGAATGGTGATTGCATTCCGGGGATAACGACCTGAAACGGTTGGAGATGGTGGTTAGCACTGCATGCTTCATGATCACTTTCCGTCATTGTTTGGATGACCGGTGTGAGTTGTTCACTTGGAGGGCTTATCAGGAAGCATCCAGAGTTGGAATAATACCATTTTGACAGTACTCCTTAACCTGCATTTTTGATACCCAGTATTGAATTAGGTGAGTAGGTGATTTCATCCTTAGAGTGGATGACGATCCAGCAGGAGTAGCAGTATTAGCATTCGCAGCAGCAGTATTCATAGTAGTGAACTTGAGGGCAGCCATTTTTGAAATGTAGATGATCTTGGAAAAGAGTGATTGTTTGATATAACAGATGTAATCAAGATAAATTCAGCTACTACATCTTTTGGATGAGAAAACATGTCAATGATTGTTTTTTTTGGCCCTCTCATTGAGTTTTAAATAGGGGCCTAACTAATAGGTAAAACATCATTTTAACTTGGTTAAGGATTCAAATCAGGTTCACCATTTTTTGTTTCCCTCGGAATTTGGGGATGACCTCTTGGTTGAAGGTTCAAACATTCTGATCAGTTTCTAACGGGTTTGTTTGTAGAACTGGAAACATCCAATGATTCCACATCCATTTGGACCTACTTTCCAAAGGTAGGCGCTCATTAGTTTGTGGACTGGTGAGGCTTAGGAATTTGCATTGGTCGAGAGAATGGGAGGTCAGACTCATAAACCCTTTTTGAGGGGAATTATTGTCTACTACAGGACTCTCTTTATAGATTTAAGTTATGTTTGTGAATCCTTATTACATTACCAAGTATAAAATGATCTTTCCTTCAAATCTGACAATCAATGATTAAATATGTAGGAAATTTAGAGAATATTTTATTTGTATTCGAGGTTCTTCGTCGATAGAGAATCATCTATATTTATTAGAGATTCTTGGTCTATGGTATCCTTTGACACATTTATATAGAAGTCTCTTAGTCATTATGATGACAATGCTAGTTTTAAAGCCACTCAGTGGGGAACATGAAGTTTATTGTCATTCAGAAGGACATGGATTATTTCAGAGTTGGGATCAAACCCGCAAGTGGGCTACCTATGTATCCTTTGTTAAGAAAAGTAATCAGAACCCATGTAGTTTGAGTAAGGGAGTATGATGTTTATGATTAATGGCTCAACGAAGGATGTCATGATAACTTTTACACTCTAAGCTCACGTGAGTCATGCTCGGCGTGAGAAACAAGAGGTATTGATAAAAATTAGAAAATTGGGCCATGAAAGATGCAATCATAAGAGATAATGTGGGGATTATGTATGAATGACTGCCTAGAAAAATGAAGATTATGATTTACTTCAGTGAATAAATCTACGAACAGGGTCCATAAATGTATATGTGCTTCATGGAGATTTAAATACACTAACTTGGGGCTTATTTCTGAAATGGAGGCCCAAATTAGGAGAGGAATTATGATTGGGTTGTACATCAGAGATGGAATCCCATATCAAATGTAAATTAGGGCTGGTTATGAGAAATTATGACTGGGCTTACTCCTGAAGTGGATACCCATGTTAAGGGAATTTTGGTTGGGGATTACTCCTAAAAAGGAATCCCATATTTGAGACTGTAAGACTGGGGATTTCTCCTATGGAGGAATCCCAGATTAGTGGACTAGGGAATTATTCCTAAATAGGATTCCAAAATATGGTTATTATGATGGCAGCTTACTCCTGAAAAGGAAGACTAGGTTAGAGGACATGGGGCTTACTCCTAAAGGGGATGACCAAATTTGGGAATAATGACTGGGGATTATTCCTGAAAAGGAGACCAAGGATAGGGATTCTCGTATCATTAAGGATGAGGGTGAATGAGTGAAACTCAATCTTTAGTGACATAAAGATGTGTAAATCACCAGGTTTTGAGAGATATTACACAGAATTCCACTCAAATAAGTACGTAAAATCAAGAACTCATGCCATAAATGGATTTGAAGAGTGTCTTGAAGACTGAATCTTGAATAGGAGAGGTGGAATGGCTTAAGAGGGTTGAAATGGGAAATAAGGGCACCCAAAATGGTGGGGGGGCACAAGTCCTGGAAGGCACGCATGTACTGTGTTGGCGCGCAAGTCCTGGTCGCGCAGGTATACCTGCGCCACATATGGGCACTTGCACGATTGTGAACCAGCAGGATAATACATGAGCGACTCCTGGTTAATGCCTTTAGAATCCTCTTGAGGGTCTTCCAGAAGTGTGGCGCGCATGTTCTATTGAAGGAGTTAGGCGGCGTGCATGTGTGGCCATTTTCCTTAAGGGCTGGCCACTCATACATGAAAGTGTTGATGAGTTTCAACACTTAGGCATTCCTCCCCCTATTTAGATCATCTGTTATAGGTAAGAAAATACCTTAGAAGTGATTCAGAATCTTTGAGAAGAGACTAGGGAACCAGGAGCTCAAATCGGAATTCTGGAAAATTTCTTCCTCCAAATGGGGGGCCCACATGGTCTATATATAGGCTAGAGAAGACCCCAGCGGTTATCCTTTAGGGCGTGTAAGTCACTTGCGCGACAATTAGGAGTTGTGCAAGTCCACATGCATGATAGTGATGCAACTTGCGCAGCACATGTGCTTTTGATCCTTTTTCCATTCCTTTTTCGATTTTTGATGTTTTCTTCAAAGGATGAATCAATTTGTGTTATGTCATTTCCCCTTCCATTATTTTAGAAAATGTGACGAAAAGGAGCGTCAATAGTGTGGAATCACTATTTAAATATTTATTTTGTAATTTCCACTTCTATTTGTGAGGATACACTTTTGATACACATAGTAACTCCATTAAAAAATTATCATGTCATCAATATGAACTTGATAAGAGTTATTTTAACTCAATTTCCATTCATTAAGATAAAAATTCAAGTCATTGGTTTTGTCTTAAAAAGAACATGTGTGAATTTCTTATGATTTATTTACAATGAATATCAAATTATATTGAGTTTATTTTTATTTTTCACACATTATTATGTAATTTATTTATCCTTAATCTAAGGATATAGTTTTTATAAGGGATTTCGTCTCAATTTAATTTCCATTGAGACTTCATTGTTGTTGTTCCCCAATTCACTCTTATATTGTGTATATATTGTCCATTGGAATATTATATCATGAATCCCTTAACTCTCATGATATTATAATGTTCTTATTGAATGTTATTCCTCAATTATTTGTATTCAATCATCTCTCTTTTTTTAAAAAAACTCTATAACTAAAATATCATTTAAATTTTTTTAAAGTTTTATTATTATAAATATTTCTCATTAATTTACATTATTTCAAAATGGGTTTTAGGATTTATTCCTATGGACATTAATGATTTCTAATTTTAATTCATTTAAAATATTCAATGTGGTATGAGACACTTTGATTAAAAATCACTTTTTAAATGATTCTGAAAATTATTTGATAAAGAATTTTTTATTTCAATATCTTGATTGGATATATTGGAATATGGAAATGTTATCTTTCTTTTATACCTGTGTTATGGGTTATGATTATGTTATCCTTATTTGTAATTGTTTGCGTATACGAGTGGTTCCATCATATGCCTATGGCGGGTGAGCCTGAGATAGCTCTCCAATGCATTGGATAATGTAATGGAAGTAAATGTGATGTTTCTCCTATTAGATTTAGGGAATATAATGTGATGTTTATTCCAATTTTAAATCCTTACAATGCTATGATAGCTATAATTTAAGATTGATTTATATTCCATAAGTATAATTTATTATTTATTATTTGTGTATGTTATTCCTAAATCTTATGATTTTGTATGTCATGTTATGATTGAAAAGCATGGTTACATTTATTTGTATTTATTGATGGGATATTGTTTTCATTCATTATTTTATAACACTTAATGAAATTTTTTATGCTCATCCCATGTTTTTGAAATGTTTTCCACAGGTCTTTAATATGTATAGGGTCAAATATGGGATTACGTAAAAGTAATGCTATCTAAAAGATGGAAGTAGAAATATTTTTTAAACGTTTTTATTTTATGAAATAATGTATACCGAGTAGTATTTCTACATGTAATATTCAAGTAGTTATGTAATAGTTATGGCCTAATTCTCTAAAACAATAAACCTGAAAATATCTTCAATGTTAATTATTCATATAATTCAATATTATGTAATGTTGTATAGCCAAGTCCTTATATATAGGCTAAAGATGTATATGTTTTTAAAAATTTATTGGTTGGTATGTCCACAAGAAACAATAATATCTAGCATGATATAGACCTTATATAGGTATATATTCTATGTTGAGCTCATGGTCACTCTCCTTTATAATGATTTTTGGAACATACTTTTGAAAAATACCATCCCTGATAGAATAAATTCAGGAAATTATCATCCCAATATGAAAATTGGAATACTCTTCAACAATGAAAACAAATTATTCTACACCCTTGTTCTCTCTTGGAATGATATTGAATGTGTCTCATATATTATTCAACTTATTTATGTCCCCAATTCATTTAATCTATGTCCTTTCATGACTCAGATGTCTCATTGCAGTTTCTATAACATGTCACTTAAATAGTACTTCATTAAAAATCTCAATATATATCATCTTCCATATAAAATTAAAATTTAAAATTAAAATAAATATAGATCATAAAACAAGTTAGGAATAAATTAAATCCTTTGGATTTTAATTTACAAAATCAACATAATTTTCTAAATATTTTGTTTTTTTTAATATTATAAAATAAGAACAATAATTTTTTGTAATAGAAAATAAAAATGAATTCTGATAAAATAATCATTACAAACACTAAATCAACAGTTACTCATATCACCATGAAATAAAACATATTTCAGTGTATCTATATTAAAAATTACTTTTGACATAGTCTATACTAAGGCCAATAGCCTGACAATAATCTATCATGGAATCCAAATACTCTCATTTAAAATGGCCATCATGAAAAAAATACTTCCCATATATGGAGTCCCATTTAACATAGGAGCTTCATAAATTATAATAGGGGACTAATATAGATTAATATATACATGTTTCCCATTTTCACTATAGATAACCCTTATATGGTCCATCATACATTCACTAAATCCTAGTAACAAACAATTGATTATTTTGATCATGATTGATATTAACAAGTTACACATTTTCTTCTATAACATCAATAGAATGAATTCCAATTATTCATATTCTAACCTTTATTACCCATTACATGTTAAAAATATGGTACTCTTCATATAAATATAATTTTTTAATTGAATCGATTATATATATTTTATTAAATTCATTACAACCCTTCAATATTTTTCTATTGTGATTCATTGATTTGAAAAATCCATCCCAGATAAACCATTATGTTAAATTTCAAGAATTATGTCCACACATACCATTTCTATCCATACAAAAAGATTAATTGTATATTACATTGAAAATTTTACAACATACTGATTCTTGATGCTATCTAGTTTTCCAATTTGATTATGATTATGAATATAATCTCTTTATAGAAAATTGATATTGAAATTAAAATGACCATGTTGATGATATTTTATAAACATTTTTTAATGATTTTCCTATGGATATGAAAATGGAATTTATATAATATTATGCACATCCTTGATGTTTCAAACAACATGTTTTATAAATGATATCATGGTTGATTCTAAATTTTTTTCATTTTTTTCCTTGTAGTTTTAAATTTAAATAATTACAAGATATGAATTTATAGTGTAATAGTTATATGTTGATTAAATCTATCTTTCTATACCATTATAGGTAAAATTGAAAAACAATAATTAAGTAATTGAAATATGATTTCATTATATATGAGAAACATATTTTAAATATATTCGAAAACCCCCATTAGATTGTGGAAATCCTATGAATTCTCATGATAGAGAAAACATTCATATCGTGTGAACTTTTATAAAGTTCACCAATAAAATTTCACGAGATTATGTGGAGTAATTCAATAAATATGGATTTATAAACTTTATCTTTGTAAAGATCAATTTAAAAAAAATTATTAATATTTTGGAGTTACGGTGTCATATTTTAAAAATAATGATTTTCAACATTGATATGTACAATGTACATGTTACAATTTTGACCAATATAAATTTTATCTCATAATGATGATTTCTAAGGATATTATTCTATGAATTAGAATTTTTCAATTCCTATGTATTAATGATTCTCCTTATGATGTTCGAGATATCTTTTCTAAAATAAATTTTCAAAAACGATGGAGGTTTGAGTAGATATATAGAAAATTGCAATGTACAAAATTATTATGATGATAATTTGTAATTAAATCATTTTTAAATAAAAGATACATATTGTGAGGATTTTAAGATTTTAATTTAATAAAAGTTGGTCAAAATTGTTGATGATGATTATTTAGAATGTTTTTCAGACATTTTAATACAGGAAAGGTTCACCAGGAAATTAATATTTAGGGAATTCATTAACTCATTTATTCTTATATTATTTTTTATATAAATATGTGGGGAAAATTATAGAAATATGAAAAAGTGATGTATTATTTTAAAGATAATTTTAATAAAATTTTCAAAACAAATCACTAATGGAATAATTATTTGGAGAAAATATTATATGAAATTATAAAATCAGTTTTTGAGGAAAGTTACTCTGTCATTTGGACACCAAGTTGCAAAATTAATAAGTTATATTCATTGATTAATCATGAATTTTAGGTTTCATAAACAATATTTATATGTACCAAGATTTTATAATGTTAATGTATATTTTGATGATTAATACATGCATTCAAATATTCCTCCAAAAGGATTATCGAAAGAACTAATTTTCAAACAATTGTAATGATTTTAAAAAAATTTGAAGGGTTAAGGGTGATTCCTTAAAACAATAAATAGGGTTAAGGGTGATTACAGCCCACACTAAATGTTATTAGTGAAGGAAATTAGAGTCAAAAATCTATCTCATATGTGATTAAATTTGACGTAATTAGTATGAAGCCTCATTAGGATCGAACATTGGAATAATAATATTTTCACTATAAATTAAATTTATTACATAAGGGAAAAATGATGAGGGAGAACAATAAATGATTCATAAAACATGAACTGTGATAGAGTTTAGATCATAATAATTTATGGAGAATATTTTTTATACTATCAAAAAAAATTTCTTCATCCCTTAATCACACTGCCCCTCAACTATTATGTTCAATTCACTACCCACATGCCAATACAATTGGTACCATAGGTAGTTACCTCTATTGAATATACATTTTTTGATTCTATTTTATATGTAATGATTAAAATAAAACAAATATTTTTAGAAATATCGAAATATTTTTTTTTTAATCATACTATTCCTGATATGTTCTTTAAAATATTAATATGTTTTATGAAATAATATAGTATCATGATATATAATAATTAGTCCAAAAAATGTAGTAAAAATAGTAGAGTTTTTTTTTAATTATAATGGATGTAGGATTCACTATTATCATAAGTCAAATTCTGAAGAAATTATAATGAAAAATTGGCTTCAATTAGTCCTCTAGATAGAGAAAATGATAAACTGTGATGATTTTAAGGGAGATTAATCTCTTGATAAAATATATACAAATGTTATATATTACATGAATGATGTTAGATATGATTTTATCACATATATATATATATATATATATATATATTCTCATAAATGGTGTCTATGAACAAAAATCACATAATGTCCTAAAAGAAACGAAACATAGAATTCATAATTGAATGAATTGGGTGACTATAAATCTATCCTAAAACACACTGATATAATGTAGTAACTTGTTTTAAATTCTAGATAAATTTACAACCATGAAAAATGAGTACTGAAATAATTATTTTTGGGATGTTATATGATAAATGATATTGTTGAAGAAGGATTCCATGAATTTAATAATATTGAAAGCCATATTATGTCAATATAAAATGTAATTAATTGATGATACTAGACTTAGAAAATACATTTATTTATTAGCATAAGATAAATGACGAAAATTCTCATATGGAAAAAGATGAATTTGAATAAATGACACCATATCAAGAAAATTAGAAGAAAATTATAAATTTTATGTGTCTTGAAATCTAAATAATAATTATTATATATGATGAGACTAAAAATTATTTTTTAATATAATTTATTGCAAATTGGAAACAATAGTTATTCAATGAAATTACATACTCTTGGAATGACTAAATAAAATTGTAGGAAGATTGTGGAATATTTAAAAGAATCAACTAATGAAAAGTTGGACAATATTTTAATCCATAATTCCATTAAATTTGTACGTATGACCTCCCATATATTTACTATTGAAGGTTTTTGGTACACATGATGATGAGTGAACTAATGTAATAAACCATCCTCTTATATAAAGGTGGATGTAAAACAATAAAAAATACTGGAATTCAAAAAGTGATTTCTATATGAAAATATTAAATTACACAAATAATGATGATTCAAATTAATTTTTCACTGCAAAAAAATCAACATAATAGTTGATTCCCAGAATTATTGGCTATTATTTGTGTTATAGATTTCATAGACACATGGTTAATGATTTTTGAATAGTATTAAATGGCATGTGACTCAATGATTAATGATATTAATGTGGACAAATGTAAAATGAATGAAAAAATAATCTAACTGTACCCATCCAGATAAATAGAAAATATATATATATATAATATTTTAATATATATTAATATTTTTTTAAAACCTCATAATATGTGGTCATGGTGGGTTCTTGAATACTTATAAAATGCAGAATTAATCAAATAATAAGAGAATAAGTCCACAAATACTAGATAATAAATGATAACTTTAATTTAAGACATCATTATGGAGAAATCATACTCATTACAATATGAAAATTGAACATATTACATTGGTGTGCGTTATTATATACTAAATTATTTAATGTATCAAGTATGTAAAAAGGAATAAAAATTGAAAATGAATGTTCTTTTCAAGATTATTCTATGGAGGAGAGAGTTTCCAGGTTGGAAACCAATTATACACTTTTATCATAGTAATTTAAAAATGAATCTCCACTTTCTTCCATCACATGATTTGGGAACATATACATAGAACATAATTGAATAAAAATAAATTTTAAGAGTGAGTAAAACACCCATGTTTATAGGGTACATACTATTGTTTAAATGGAATAAATTAGATAAATTACTCCACTAAATCATATTAAATTCAGGTAATGTGATGTAGGAAGTAATGGCACTGTCAATATAATATTGAATTAAGAAATTTTTTTTCCAAATATGATTGATATTGAAAATTGAAAATTGATTGAATTGAAGAAATTGAATTCTGTATAAAAATGACACATGCGGTTAGAATTCAATGACATCGAATACAATGGTTACAAAATTTTACCAAATAATTTTTAAGTTATAACAATAATTGTCTAAATCTATTTGAATGATTTGGATGGTTCATATTACTTTTTTAATTTTCAAATAATTTTTTATCATAATTAAAATTTAGCTAAAATTATTAATATATAAAATATTTTAAGAAATAAGTGAATAGTTTGGGTGATTAAAATATAAAATATAATAAATGTAAGACCAAAAAGAGTTATATTAGATATAATATGCTGATTATCAAAATAATATCCCACGAATATGTTTTACTTTTTGATAAAAAAATTTAGAACGAAATGACAGAAGAATAATGTGTGTGATCAAATTTATATTTACATAATCAATATGCACACAAAGAATCTTGTAATAGAAGTTGTATATTTTTGAGAATATTTATGTTGAAATAAAAAAATGCATGATCATGAGTCTGATATCTAAAGTGGAATCATTCAAATATTTTATTATAGTTTGAAAATTCATCGTTGAAAATCAATAAGTATACATCATATGAGACAATGAATATATAATGTCCATGTTATTTATCAGATAATAATAATTTGTTTCATCCACTGGTATCAATATGAGTGTTTTTTTAAAACCGGGATATATAAAAATTTCTAGAATATGAAGAAGGACACTAGGAAAGGAGTGATCCCATTTACTATGTGATGATTGGGAGATGAATAATCATATATGATCCAATTATCTAGTAAAAACAAAAAATATTGAATCACAAAAGGTAATGTATAAAATTGAAGGTTTTCTATACTTTTTATTAACAATGGATAAAAATATTCAACTATAAATGGTCTCTATATATGAATGTTTCCTAGAAAAGATGATCAAGTCACCTCGGTCGAGGAATAAACATAAATGTAGAATATAAATAAATACTAAGCATCCAATTTTTAATGAAATCATGAATCTTGTTATTTGGAATTTCAATCTTATATTGTGTATGATTATTTAATATAGTTTTTATAATAAATGTAAAATTTATAAATGATAATTTAATATTTTTTAAAAACATTGACAATTACCCATCATTGGAAGAATGATTTTATTGGACTAAGCATAATATGATGTTATTATAATTGTACATGGAATATGTTGACCTATAATACTACAAGATACAATGGAAGTATATTGTTGACTTATTTAATGAAATCTATAGAGATAAACATAATATTAATACAGTGAGATGATTAGAAAAAATATGACTTATGTGATAGAGAAAATATAATTAGATGATGCAGTCGTCTACTTAATTATGTGTTTATTATATCCATATGGATAATAGATCTATGCTGATAATATGATAGATATAAAATATTTTAGATACATAATGATTCAATGTTATGCAAATGTTGAATGAATAAATCAGTAATATTATCATAAGAATAAGAAATTGAACAAAAGCTAAGAGAGGTTATTTTTTGATCAACTCAATGGATTTTATGAGATGATCAATCTTCCAGATAGATGATAACCACATTATATCTTCCTGATTAGATGACTGAATCAAAAAATAGATGCGAATAAGAGAATTTGTTTGGAGAGTGTATTACTAGTCTAAGTATAACTAATACAGAATTATGGAATCTAGATAACATAGAAGAACTATGTGTAAAACTATTTTTTAATGCATAATATAATATGTATATGGAGCTAGTGACGTTCTATCAGAATGAGATAAATGTGTTTATTATAAATTTTCTTTTAATAATTAATTAGAATAAAAATTATATAATTTAAATATTATATAGTATTTTAATTCCATAATATAAATATATTGAAATATATAATTTTATATTCAAACAATAATGAGTATACTGGTTTGGGTAAACATAATTTTATTGGGATTATTAAATTAGTACGCTCTTGAAAATTTAAAATTTTGAAAAAAAATGGTTCTATAGATTAAACAAGGACCTTGAATTGAATATATCATATCATAATGATTTATAGGAAGAATCATATAAGTAATAAAATGATAACGTGTTTCATATTGAAATTTTATCATGTTCTTATATGAATAAAAAACTAATATATCAAGAAAGAGCTTCCATTATGATGGTGGAATATGGATTGAAATAATAAGAACATAATTTCATCCATGGTGAAACATAATATTATATTATTTTGATGTTATGAAATTTAAATCAAATTTGACAATAATAACATGGTTTTTTGTGTGAATAATTTGGTATATTAGAATAATTGTATCAATGATTAATTGTGATAATTATTAATATACCAAAATTATTCATAATAATGGAAAATGTAATATATAAACGCTAAAGTGATTACATTGGATATACGCTATTATAATGAAACTTTTGAATATTTATTTCATGTCTGATGATGATCACAATGAATTATTAATGTATGTTAATTAGAAATAATTTCTATTCCTTTTATCAATAAAATCAATTAATGGTGGTCCGAAAATTTACTTGATTGAGAGAATATAAAAAATAATAAATTAATATTATAAAAGAAATAATGTGTGGTCACCATCTAGAAAAAGTAATGAATAATTATATTACTAATATTTAATATGTTTTATAAAAAATATAAAAATATTTAATGATTATATCATCTTGAAAATCATTGATAATTAATTCCCTTGAATCATTGTGCAAATAAATCTGATATTTTGTTGGATTATAGTTATTTGTTATGAAAATATAATGAATATTTTCTATAGGTAGAGAAAACAACTCAATCATGATGAAATACGTTTATAAATTTGTTGAGATGGATATAAGAACTTATGTTGAATTAAAACATGATAAACATTCATTAAAATTTTATATTTATAGAAATTGGTTTTTCTTGGATAATTCTTCCATGTAGACTAGAATTTCGAGACACACACTATATTTGTTTATATACTAAACCTCATGTATACATATATTTGGTTGATATGGGTTTTATTTCATAAATAAATGTGATTCCATTATCCCTTAGAATACTAATTTATGTATATGATAAGTGTAAAATAATAAAAATGATTGTGAGTTTTTATCCATCAGATTTTGATTCCTATATTGGGGATTAAAATTAAAATCACTAAGTTAGATGTAGTGTCTTATTTGTTTTTGAATTGGATGATATTTTTTAAAGGAAATGATTTTTTTAGGGATTGGTTATTTTATAAAGATATAATTGAAATTAAATTTATCGAGGTAATATAATTAAATGTGTTTTTTTACTTGTTTTAGGTACAGACAGTTATCTCGGGTGGAATTTTATTTGAGAGTTCTAAACCAAAAAACTGTAAAATCTAAGAAGGAAAATATGTGAAAATATTTCTCCTAAAACCTTTTCTCCCCTATGATTAAATGTGTTTCCCCTCAGATGGAGTAGAAGGACTCGACCATTTTGATCGAACAATGAAAGTGTATCATTTTGATTATTCACATAATAAATGATTTTTTGAAAGAGGTGAAATGAAAGGATTTATTACAATTTCCCTAAACATAGGCTTAAATCATGTTATCCACCTTCAAAGGATATGGATGAAGAATGGTTGGCATAATGTTTGGAAAAAATTGTGTTCAAACTATTAGCCTCAACAAAAAAGATGATAAATACCCCTATAATCATTCTTCCTTATTTAATTATTCTTATATTGGCATCCCCTCCAACACATGATGCAACCTTCCCCAGTTAAGATTCTCTTCCCATACTTATTTTCAAGGGACTTCCACCACCTTCCCTCCATTTTAGGGATATTTCATCACTTTTAATGAATTTTAGTGAGTCTTCAACTCCTCATTCTTCCATTATTCAATTGTCTTCTTTTCTTCTATGTTGTTTTTTTCAACCTAATTCACGCCACTTTTAGGGATAATATTGATTTCTATAATTTATCATGAATATGGTAGAGTCAATCCTCAAAAATAGATTTGTGGGTAATTAAATAATGATGTTGGGGGTCTATAACTTTTCCCATTAACACCTCTTTTTTTATAAAATATCTACATTGTGTTTTACATCGGAGTATACATCTGTTTCTCCTAAATTGTGGAATTCATTTAATGAAATTTTTATAAAATTACTTAACTACAATAGAACATCTGATGTGGTTAGAGGGGATTACCACAACAAAAACTACCCTATTTCGGTGATGTTTTTTAAATTAACATCATATTCATTATCTTCTATATATTGAATCCAACACATTATATTTGTTATTTATGCATGTTATTGAAACGATTTCATACATTAATCAACCACTTGACGTACATTGTAAAATCATTGGACAATCAATTGAATTAATTGAATTAATTAATTTTTTCGTTGAAATATATTTTTATCTAATAATTCCCCTCAATGAGGTTCACTTTTTTATTCCCCATATGTTAATTGGTTGATGATGTAAATAGTTATTGTATCAATAGAAGAAGTACAAATCATGACCTATTCAATTATTTTTTAATGTAAATGTTTTCCCAATTAATTTTCTAAGTTGTGATGTGGCATTCTAAATTAAAAGAACCTTATTATTCATTAATTGAAATGGAAAAGGTGCAACCCAATAGAGTACATGTTGAATGGGATACTCCTTGAATCTGGTTATCGAATTCACTATTGTTAGTTGTCAATTTTTACATGTCTAAACATGTCATAAATATTGATAGAGATACATTGGATTTGATTTATGGATCACAATAGATGGGATAAACATGATTATAATTAACATATTTATTGTGAATAGTAAATATGTTGGGAGTGATACATTGTATTAATTGGAGGATAACACTATGTGTATTAAATACCTCATTTTCTCTCATACCCGTTCTTTAGAGCAGGTATAATGGATTAAATTTTATTTTATATGCTTACACCAAGACATGAGTGATACTTGGTCTCCAATGTGATATATCATGTATGAGAACATATGATTTTTTTCACACAATGCTGAGGGGGAAACATGGTATTCCATTTATTGATCACATTGGACAAACACATTAAATATGGGGTTATTATATTTTCCCTTTTCTGAAATAGGTGATTCATTTTTTGGATTAACATGGATTGGCTTAGGGTGTATCATAATAATTTTAATGATGACTAAAACGTTAAGGATGTATATTAAAAATTTATTATCTAGGGATGTATTCTATAAGATAAATCACAATCACTAGCTCAGTCCAATCATCCTAATTATTTTATAATGAACCATATTTTAGAACCCCCAGTTTTATTTAATTATCCATTATATTATAAATTTTCATTATATAAATGTTATGGGTTAATGTTGGGAGAGTTTTGAGAACATTTTTTGTTTTTGGGGTATTTCATTAAGTGGAAGGATATTGCATGGATTGGGAAAACCATGGAAACGCCTTCAAGAAACCATTAAAAATGAGAGAGATGATAAAGTGATGGTTTATGGTCTATAAATTATTTTTCCAATCCATGAGGAAGCCTATGATAATTTTTTCAATATTGGATAGTCTTCTTTGGCATGGCTGGCACACATTTTGAAAAATGAGTGAGCCAACTTGTCATGGTTAAACCCTAAATGTAGTTTCTGACTCAAGGTTAGTTCATATTTTTCATTACAATGTGACTAACCATTCAGGGGTCAAATAAGGTTCTTTATTCATCCTTGAGGTGATGCAAAGACGTCCCCATGTGATATGAATCAATATTCATTTTGTATAGATTCACTCTTGATCATTAATTATGACCTTATTATAACTACTTCTCACTTTATCTTGGATTCATATATATATATGCTCAATATTGATATACCTAGTATAATAGATAAAATATATGATATATTTTGGTTTGTTTTATGATATGGGAAAACATCCAAGGCTGTTATTCAGAGATTTAACCCAATTTTTAAGATGTTGTTCATGTCTTTCATCATTTTCACCATAAAATAAAGGGTGGTGGCTCCACTATGTACTCATATATTTATAATAGGAATGATTTTTTTTACATTTAACCTCTTATGTGAAATTTCATTATTATTGTTTGTTGAATAATGGTTGAAAATCCTTTTATGTGATGGTTTATTGGAATTTTTTTACGACTATTTATGTATAATGTTCTTTGAATTGTAATTTTTAAATGATGATTTTAAAATATATTTTTTCATGAAATATGGTAAATGATTTAATAATGATATTCTCAATAAAGGTACTATATTATAGAAAATTATTTTAATGTTTATGTTGAATTATTTTTTTAATGCTTTTCAATAATATAATAGTTTTATAGAATTGATTGAAATATTTTTTCAGCACTAGATTTTGTCATAATGATTTGGTGTGTTCATGTGAATTTGTGGGGGATAAGTGTAAGGATTTTCCCCGATCATTAGTGTCACATATAAGGGATGGGGATAACCCTATTAAAATGATTAATTAAGCGACATTTGAGTGAAATGATGATTCACCACTTGTGTGTATAAGAAGATCCATGTTTTCATGTATAGTATGTTGTGTGGATTTGCAGAATGGAATGGTTATTCAATAATGTACCTTTTGAAAATATTTAAATAATTTTTTGGTTTTTTTTCTTTTAATCATTTGTTTTCTCATGAGAAATTTGTTTCCATGGGACTCTTATGTATTTATTTATTACCTACATTAGAATATTTTTTATATAAACAATTTTATATAAATGTTTTTAACATGTTATATCCTAGTGGAATGAATATGTTTTTCATTGGAAAAATATATTGAGTATTGTTTCTTATCCATATATTGTAACATTAAGGATTTTATAGATGTTATTTACCGGTACATGGGAAATGGTAAGGCATCACACATATTGATCACTACTTCTCGATACATGGACTATTTAGTGGACTTAGATCATGAATCCTGTTGAAGTGTGGGAGTTTTAGTTTTCATGGGTTATTTTGAGTTTTGATATTTTTTCCCCTATAAACATTGATATATTATAATTTCATTGTAGATAATGTGTTTACTTTGGTTTCATCTATGGAATTATGAGTTGTCGTTCCTTGTTATCATACATCATTTAGTGGTTTTATGGAATATGGTATCTTTGCGTTTTTGTTTATTTTATATATATAAAATCATCCAACAAATGTGCTGAATCCCTTGGGAATTTATTTCTATAATTTGGTATCATGGGGACGTAAATTAAGGTTAAGTAACATTCCTTTAACATCTTAGGATAATGATTATATGGAGAGACATTACAAGTTGTATCAACATGGACCATTATTTGTGGAACAAGTAGTCATCAATTTACATGGTCCAAGATTTGAAATTAAATATGTAATATTCATTTTTTTGGGTACATTAAAATTAAAATTATTTTTAAGGCTTCCAATATATAGTATAAAAATGTAATACTAACCTTATTATGCTGAATTTCAAGTTACTAGGGAGTTTAATAAATAATTGTTTTGGAGACAAATATAGGATTTTAAAATTTCATTATAATGGGTTTATCCAATAAGGAAATCACTTAATTTTTAGAGCATATACATCTCAATAGGAATCCATATATTATTTTTTATAATGAAATATTATTTCATGTAATCTGTTAGTTTTTTACAAATAATGTTGAAATTGTTCTCAAATAAATTTTTTTAGAAAAGAGTATGATTGTGATATTTTGAAAATAGTCTCATTTTCAAAAGAAATTATTTGATTGTTAAAAAATATACTAATGTTCAAAAGTATGATATTGAAAATAAATTCTATGATAGTTAATGGGATAAAATTTTAATTTTTAAGCCTTTATTCATACAGAGTTAGGCATTTTGTTAACATTATGTTTCTACATAATTCCACATGAGAGGCATTGTAGAAACCTGATAAAAGATGATGTGGAGAATTTCATCCCATCTACGTTTTAGGTGAACTAATAGCTATTTCATAGCATCATTCAATAATTTGAGGTAGTGGATGCAGGGTAAAAAAGTTATGAACCCAGACAAGGGGATCATTCCATCCAGTTCTAGAAGCATAATCCACCCATCATTCAGGGTGATTCAGAACTAGAAAAGTTAGAGGAATGGGTAAATTGAATGCATCATATCCTTAATTTCATTTAAACAATAGTATATCATAAGGTCAATCTAGATATGTATATGAATTAGGATCATTCAAGGTACTAATGGGAATTATTTGAATCGACTAAACTATATTAAAGACTGTATTGGGTTATTTTGATGGATTTATCAATAAACAATTCTACCGTCACATTCTCCAAATTCACATAAAAAATATTTCATAAAATTTAAAAAATATAAACTCTCATTGGTAGAATAAGTATAAGAGTTTGTGAACATCATTCAGTTTCACCTAAGGTTGTGGCTAGTTCACCCTTAATGACATGTTTTTTAAGCATATCAGAGGAAGAAAATCTGTTCAAAAATCAATGTACACTATATCATAGATTATACTGAAATCATAAACATAGCTAATGTGGATGAAAGTGAAATAATATGATCATGGGGAGGGGTAATAAATTTAATACCCATGGTAAATGGTGTAAAGTGTATTGTTATAGGTAAGAAGAATAGGGATCCTATTTCTATTGTGGGTGCATGAATCGTAATCAAACTGCATAATTAGTAAATCTTTCTCCTAATATGAAGAGACAAACAAGTTGTATCAAACCTCATTCACTAAACCACATGATGATATGGCATACACTACTAATGAATTCGTTTGATAATTTCAGAGATATGGTGTATCTTCAGTGCATATTTCCTCTTTGCATCGAGGTTAGGTGTGTGAGGCACTTCTAATATATCACCTGCATCAAATGATTCAAAGGTGCGAGGGTAGAAGAATCACTCTTTTGAATGGAATCAATATATCTACGGTGATTCTAGAAATTACATGACTCCATAGTTATGAAAATATCCTCATTTATTGAATGAAAAATATGTTGTGAAAAAAGAAAGTATATGGAGATTATTAGATTAAGATGGATTACCATCCTGGACCATCTATGGTAAGAGGTAAAATTATATTAAAATATACACTTTTGAATGTTTTTTTTGATACTGGTGCATCACATTCATTGATTTATTTTCAGGTATTTGAATTTCTATGATTGATGTTTAGAATAATACTTCTGTGATGAAACATCAAAAAAACTCTTGGTCAAAGGGAATGTCGAGATTTCATGTGTTGAGAATCTACGATATCAATTGAGGATCTCATATAAAATGGTATTCCACTATGCTAGAGATGGATATCTATGATATAATCATGATTATGGATTCTTTGACAACATTCTAGGCTCACATCGAATGTTATATGACATGTATCAGTTACAGAGGTGAAGATGATGCTGATAATATCCTTTGGGGAGTCTCGAGTGTTAAGGTGGATAAAACGAGCTTGTTGGAAACATCTGTTGGAACCATATCATACCAGTCTGTGGTTTTGACATATTTATCGATGTAAGGGATATAATGTAAATGTTTCCTAGTGGTGGTGGATTAGTTTCAAGCAATTAATTATGAAATAATGTCATGGTTACCACCAATAAGGGAATTGGATTTTACGATTGATCTACTCATGAGGAGAAGTCCTATCTGAAATCCATATTAGATGATGGAACCTAAAAAATTAATAGATTTGACTGTGAAATTCAAAACTCTATAAATCAAGGCATTTGTTTGGCTGGGAATGTCTCCATGTGATGCACCAATCTTGTTCATCAAGAATGTAATGTCCTGGACCTCTCTAGTCCATTCCCTTGTGAAAATACGGTGTTTGAGGTGTCTTAGGGGATCGAGGTGGCTTGGAGGTGCTTTTGAGTAGGCTTTTTAAATAAAATTGGAAGTTCTATAGCATTCGCACGGTTGGCGCAAGGTCTGTTAAACCATGTGGCCAAGTCGTGTGTAGCAGGACATGATGGCAATAGATACCACATGGGAGGCACACATTCTGTCTAAACTGTGCCGCCAAACCGTGCGAGCTGAGTGACTAAGGCAGTGGTGACTGCACGGTTAGCGCATGGTTTGTCTAACCGTACGACTAGGCCATACAGGAACTTAATGTTAGATCCTAAATTTTCAGATCTTGACTGTTTAGCCTTTATCTTTCTCGTTTAAGCAACTAATTGGTCATAACACGGGATTACATTTCATGGAAGTGGAAGAACCTCTCCCTAGTGGTTTGGAGGGGATCCGAAGGCTTCTCTTCACGAATCGAAGTCGGTTTCTTGAGGTAAGTGGCCGTCCTTCCTCGTTCTTCTTTGGTATCTTAGATCTACTTAGATCTACTCCTCCTCTTCTCTCATCATCTTAGATATATGCCCGTTATAGGTAGATCTAGTTTTTTGGATGTTGAAAATGATGTGCTTTGCACTTGGTTGTGTTAGGAGAGGTGATATAAAGAGGATTTGTGGAGAATCGGCCCGATATCTTGAGTGTTCCTTGACAGTTGAGGTAGTGGATTTGTGGCATCTCTATTTGTTTATGTGAAATCGTAGAGTTAGCATGATTTATCCCTTTGTATCACAATGTAATTGACCTAAATAGATATTTTAACCAGATTAAGAAATTGATTTCAAGGTCTGTTGTTTCCTCATGTTTACTAGAGAGTGTGATATATATGCCTTGATTGTTAGCATGTTGTTCTTGCAGTTTCCCCTTTCGGTTTTTGTACCTTTTTTATGGCATTTCATATATGTACTTGGGTTTCTTTTATAATTTCTATGGGAGTTGGTTGGTTTCTATCTCATCTCTCTCTTCCACACGTGTTCTCCTAGAGGGTAATGCCCCCAATTTGTGTGTTACTATACCCTCAGTGATTGTCGCCATCCTGGGGCCTACTGGAGGTGGGAATCGGGGGTCATTATCTTCCTTCTATCATTGTCTATCCAAGAGGGGTTCACATTGCAGGGAGGGGTTCGCGACATAGTGGTATCAGAGGGAGGTTGAGGGATAGGATGGAGTTTGGAGCTGGGAACATGTGAGGATGCAAGGTTTCATAGGGTAACAGTGTAATTAATGTTTAGCAAGTGGGGTAAACACTAGATACTGACAAAGAATTAGGCGTTTAGTCCCCCCCTATGATTTTTTTGCATGAACCATTATGTTTACAATGGCTACTAAACAATGTGATACTGGTTGCAGGGTAGATATCTATGAATGGATCATGTATCGTTATTCTTTGTGCTTGTGTTTGAATGGGTAGTCCTTGGGATAGGATAAAATAAAATGAATGAAAGAAAAGAATGAATGAATTAATGTTGAGCCTTCCATATTCCAGGCTTAGGAGATCTAATGGTTTTTTATTTTACTGTAATGGCTCCAGGTCAATGCCCTCATCAGGTTTGCGTAGAAGATGTCCAGCAGGCTGTCCCAGCAGATCACCGTAGGGTGGAGGTTGACGATGACGAAACATGGATGAAGACACTCCTATAGTTTTAGCTCCATAGTCTATAGATGTATGGGGGCACCATTTCAGATGCAGTCACGGAAGAATGGTTAGAGGAGGTCGAGATATGCTTTAGTTCAATCTGTGCTCGGAAGGAGCACTGTGAGACATTGGTTGTGACGATGCTTCATGGAGCAGCGAGGCAGTGGTGGATCTTATTCCTCGGGGATTGTGAGGAGTTGGCGATCTCATGGGAGGAGTTCCGAGACAAGTTTAGAGTTTAGGTCCTTTCTTCGACAGTGAAGGCATCTAGTAGCGGGGATCTTCTTACCCTTTGACTGGGGAGATCTATTGTTTGGGAGTTTTGAATCCATTTCAGGAACATTTTACAATATTCTTCGGACTTGATACCTGATAAAGAGGGTAGGGTGAGGCATTTTGAGGAGGATTTTCATCCAGAGATCCAGCGCCTCGTCACCGTATATATGCTGAAGACATATCTTGAGGTGCTAGAGAGGGTAGAGGTTGTCGAGAAGACTTTGGCCATGATTGGATCGTTACGAGAGGAGAATTATCATGATTCCTCATGGAGTGGAGATGTGGTCTAGGGTTCCCGGTTTTCAGGGTAGAAGTGTTTCCGTTCAGCTGGGGGTAGGTCCCACCCCTTCATATCTCATTTATCTAGAGGCAGCAACTCTCTGGCCTTTTCCAAGGGATCAGGTGCTTATTTTTCTTATGGTTGTTGTGGACATCAGCAGCGGGAGTGCCCTACCTTTCAGAGTGGTCATCGTGTACCGGCCACTCCGCTCCAGGTTCCTCCTTTGAGGCAGTTCAAGCTGAGGCAGCAATAGTAGCAGTTTGAACAAGCTTTTTATCATCAGTGGGTAGATGGGGTAGGAAGAGGACAACCCCATGACTCTCCCATCCTTATAGAGAAGTGCGCGACTATTGTGGTGATCATGATCAGGGTCAGAGAGGCCGTGGAGGAGGTTGTGGTCATCTTCATGCTCTTGTGTTGCCAGTGCCAGACGAGCCAGATGTCGTTCGAGGTACCCTTTGCTTGTTTTCTACCTTGGTGTAAGCATTGTTTGACTAAGGAGAGACACGATCCTTCATATCACCTACCCTTGTCCATGCTTTTGTACATGAGGTAGAGAGGCTTCCAGTTCCCTTGGTGTTGACTACGCCAATTGGAGGTCATGCTGACTTGATTGAAGTATATAGAGACTGCGAGCTAATTTTGGGACAACACTGATCTTGGGGATATTTTCCTATATTTATGAATAAAACCATATGATGTCATCCCCGGCATGGATTTGTTGTATTCGGTGTGGACTATTTTGGTTTGCTTCAAGAAGAAGGTAGTTTTCCTTGGTGTTGATAGAGAGCTGGTGTTGTATTTTGGTGAGTGTGATCCTCAGATGGGTCATAGGCATGTTCCATCTTTATCATCCATGATGACCGAGTTGATGTTGAGTTATTCTGAGGTTTAACAGTTGGTATTTCATAGGGTCGTGGAGGAGTACCCTAATGTATTTCCAGAAGAGGTTGTGGAATTACCCCCTCGATAAGAGATCGAGTTTGGGATTGTGATACAGCCAAGAGAATCTCTTATCTCTTTGTCTCTATATAGGATGGACCCTTCTGAGTGGCGAGAGCTACGTATATATCTTGATGGTCTGTTGTAGTGCGGTTTTTTTCGGCCAAGTGTGTCACTATGGGTTGCACCTGTCTTGTTCGTGAAGAATGACGATGGAGGTTTGTAGTTGTGTGTCGATTATTGTTTCTTATACAAAGTGACAATAAAGAAAAACTATCCTCTTCCATGGATTTATGGTTTATTCGATCAACTGAAGGGTGAATTTTGGTTCTCAAAGATCGACTTGCGGTCAGGATATCATCAGATGCGTGTAAAGGATGAGGATATTCCAAATACTACATTCCTTTGTCGTCATGGACATTATGAGTTCGTTGTAATGTCGTTCAGTGTGATGAATGCTCCAGATATGTCCATGGGATTGATGAATGCTATGTTCTATGAGTTCCTGGGCAAGTTGATGGTAGTCTTCATCGATGAAATCCTTGTGTACTCCATGTATGAAGCGGAGCATGTTGATCCTCTTGAATTCGTTTTTGGAGTTCTTTTCCACCATCGGATGTTTGGGAAGTTGTCGAAGTGTGAGTTTTGGGATTGAGAAGTCCGTTACATGGGGCATGTGGTGTCCCAATAGGTAGTTGGTGTGGATCCATCGAAGATAGAAGCGGTTGTGTCTTAGGTATCCCCCAAGACAGTGTCAGAGGGGAGAAGTTTCCTTGGTCTCGTAGTCTATTACAAGAGGTTCATGGCCAATTTCTCATGGGTTGCGGCCCCTCTAACAGCTTTGACCAGGAAGGATTAGGATTTTTTATAGACTGATCAGTGCCAGGAATCCTTCGTGTATCTAAAGTAGAATTTAGTATGTGATCCAGTCTCTTTGTATTCTAGATGAGGGAGTGTAGTTTGATGTCTTCTATGATGCTTCACATCTGGGGTTAGGCTATGTTCTCGTGCAGCAGAGGTAAGTTGTATCTTATGGCTCTCGGTAGTTGCGTCCCCATGAACGCAACTATGTCACTCAAGATCTTGAGTTTGCAGCCGTGGTTTTTTCTCTAACGTTGGGGTGACATTAACTCATTGGTGAGTGAGTTGTGGTCCTCACGGACCAAAAGAGTTTGTGGTATGTTTTCTCCAAGCATGAATTGAATTTATGACAGCGTCGGTGGATGGAGTTCTTGTAAGAATAGGACTTCGTTATATCGTATACACCTGGAAGAGGGAATGTTGTTGCTGATGCGCTGAGCCAAAAGTCACATAGTGATAATGTGGGTGAATCCAGTGATTCCTGGAGAGTAATGGAGGAACTGTCATCTTTGCATCCTGGCATGGGAGATGTTGGGGGTTGTGGTTGTATTTTATATATAACAGTGCAGTAATCCCTAGTGTAGAATGTGGAAGAGTCCCAATTGGGAGATCTTGAGGTGGAGGTCTGGAGAGACTGATTTGTTTGTGGTGAGGCCCCTGATGGTTGGTCTGAGGATGAACAACACATATTGTTATATCATTGGAAGGGTTTTTGTTCCCTTGGTGATAAGAGAGACTGTTCTCGATGTTTAGTTTTCCAGAAGGTGAAGGCCGAACACTGTTTTACTGGTGGTCTTCTCCAGCCATTAAAGATAACTCAGTGGATGTGGAGGATATCTCAGTGGACATTTTTACAGGTTTACCTCGAACTTCGGGAGGACATAATTCTATTTGGGTGGTAGTGGATCGTTTAACAAAATCCGCCCACTTCATAGAAATCAAGGAGTCGAGCTTCAGTGGATTTTTTGTCGAGGCAGTATCTAGAGGAGGTGGTGAGACCTCATGGAGTCTTAAGGATGATAATTTCTGATCAAGATCCTTGTTTTACCTCCAGGGTGTGGAAAGGTCTCAAATATGCTTTCGGTTCTCAGCAATGTCTTAGCATGAATATTCACCATCAAATGTATGGTCGGATAGCGCGATCCATACAGACTCTTGAGGAAATGTTACGCTCATGTGTTCATGATTTTTGAGGATCATGGGTGAGTCAATTACCCTTGGTGGTGTTTACTTACAAAAACAGTTTTCACTCCATCATCATTATGGCACCGTTTCAAGCCTTGTATGGCCGACCATGTCGTTCTTCGTTGAAATGGATTGGGGTTGGATAGTCAACAATTCTCGGACCGAAACAAGTGTAGAATACAACAGAGATGGTTCAGGTGATTTGTGAGAGGTTTAAGACAACACAAGATCGTCATAAATAATATGCCGATCAAAGGAGGAGACTCTTAGAGTTTAATGTTGTGGATCATCTATTTCTGAAGGTTACTCCCCATTGTGGACAGTGATGGTTTGTTCATGGGAGTATTCTTTCTCCCACTTTTTTGTGCCTTTCAAGGTGTTAGTTCGTGTTGGAGTTGTGGCATATCGAGTAGCACTTATCCCTCAGATGAGTCGGATACATGATGTTTTCGATGTATCAAAGCTTCGTTGAAATCATCATGACGACTCTCATATCATTTATTGGGGATAGATCAATTTTGATGATGATGCAAAATTTCAGGAGAGACCTATAGAGATCCAAGCCCACAAGGAGAAGGTGTTGCACAGACATTCCATCCCCTTAGTTCATGTCTTGTGGAGACACGGTGGCATGGAGGAGAGTACATGGGAACGTGATTCACAAATACGTGATCAGTACCCAGAGTTGTTTAATGTTCAAATCTTTCATGTAATGATGATTCCTTATGTGGTTATAAAATCTTCATGTTTATGAGATGACACAATTTTTTTCTTTGGTGGTGTGCTCTCTTTAAGAGGTATCTTTGTGGGTTGTTTGTTCAGACCCTGTTTTGTTTTCTCGTTAAATGGGTTTTGGAATCTCGAGGATGAAAATGTTTTGAGAGGTATCTGATGTAATGGCCCAGACCTCTCTAGTCCATTCCATTGTAAAAATGTGGTGTTATAGGTGTACTGGTGGATCGAGGCGGCTTGGAGGTGTGTTTGGGTGGCCTTTTTAAAGAAAAATAGAAGTCTTGTAGCTTTCGCACAGTTGGCGCATAGTTTGTTAAACCGTGAGGCCAAGTCATGCATAGCTGGCCTTGATGGTAGTAGAGACCGCACGGGAGGTGGACAGTTTTTCTAGCCCATGCCTCCAAACTGTTCTAGCTAAGTTGATAAGGCAGTGTTGACAGCATGACATGCACACGCTGTGTCTTACCATGTGACTAGGCCGTACGTGCACTTAATGTTTGATCCTAAATTTTAGGATCTTGACCATTTAGCCTTTATCTGGATCGTTTAAGCCCCCAATAAGCCATAACTCAGGATTACCTTTCCATGGAGGTGGAAGATCCTCTCCCAAAGCGTTTTGGAAGCAATCCAGAGTCTTCTCTTCATGAATCAAAGTTCTTTTCTTGAGATATGTGGTCGTTCTTCCTCGTTCTTGTTTGGTTTCTTAGATCTACTCCTCCTCTTCTGTAGTCTTCTTCGATCTATGCCCGTTATGGGTAGATCTAGGTTTTTGGATGTTGAAAATGATGAGCTTTGGTCTTGGTTGTGTTAGGAGAGGAGATCTAAGGAGGATTCGTGGAGAATCGGCCTGGATACTTGAGTGTTGCTTGACCATTGAGGTAGGGGATTTATGGATTCTCAATTGGTTTATATGAAATTGCAGAGATAGAATGATTTATCCCTTTGGATCACAATAGAATTGACATAATTAAATATTTGAACATGATTATGAAATTTCATTGAACATATGTTGTTTCCTCATGTTTTCTAGAAAGTGTGATATCTATGACTTTCTTGTTAGCATATTGTTCATGATGAATTTTTAAAGAATGTAAAGCCAGAATTTATTGATAATTAATTGGATAAAAATAAAGAGGCGTGAAAAAGAATCTGGTTCGTGTGGTAATTTGATGTTGATTATGTTGGCATAGTAAGCATGTTTTATCTTTTTTATAGCTTACTATTTTGGTTCATTATGTTGGAACCAATGAATTGAATATTTTAATTCAAGATGGATCTATGAACTTGATTGATTTAATTTGTTGAAGGGTTCTTAGTTACCCTCTTGTAATGAATTAGGGATGAAATCCCAATTGATGTAATGTGTTGTTTTTATGTTTCTTTTGTTGTGATGTGACCCTAGGAGGGTGTTGTGATATATGTGGATGTAGAGTGGCTTTGTGGTTGTTGTAGTGAATGAGGCCTAGAGTGGAGAGATGCATCGGTTTATGCATGTGGGTGTCGGGTAGGACACCAAGGATGATGGTATGGAATGGATGTGTTGGCTGAATTTTTGGTGGTTTGATTGGTATTTATCAGATTTACATTTCCCCCATTTCTCTTGGAAGCTGGTTTTGTATACCGTTCATCTGAAAGGGGAGAAGACGTGCGGGTATGCAATGTGATTTCCATGTTTAGCCTCTCGAGGGAGAATGGTCCAACGTACATGCTATAGGCAGAAAATACATGATGGGTAGTATATCTACTCTCCGTGTTGAGCCCCCTTATGTTTAGTAGCTTAGGATTTTTTTTCTAGAAAGGCTGGGTATATGGGAAAGTAATTCTGAATTGGATGTTTGATTAAATGATGATAATCCATGGGGACGGAGATGTTGGAATGTAATTGTGATGTTGTTACATTAAAGGAACAATAATTCTTGAATGTGATGCCAATAAAGTTTAAATGAGGTTTTGTTCATGGTTAATTAATGTGAAAGGAAATACTTAACGTAATGTGTAATTGATGAAAAAGGGAATTAAGTAACCAAATGAAGTTCGTTAATCGGTTGTGTGCTTATGGGATGCCTAGTCTTAGAAATAGCAGCCCGAAGTCCGAGAGGCATTAGCTACAATTGAGGATAAGACTAGGTTATGCCTATAGTGTGGTTGTGAGATATTTATATGATGTTATTTTTTTGTTTCTATATGCTAATCCACCCCATCGATAAGGGAAACTGACACCCTGGTGATTCTGAGCCCTTAGAGGTGGTTTCCGCAACAATCTGATGGGAGGATGAATGGCTGACTACCCACTTTTACCCCACTCTCTTCTCATGGTAGATACTAGTGTTGTGGGCACAACAGTTAGTTTTCTCTATATATGTGTGTAGATGGATGTAATGGCTTTTGGTTATTTCCACACATATATTCTGGATATAGTATCCTATGGACTACTATAGGTGTAATGTGTATAGGTCGTGATGGCTTGATGTCCTTAATCGGTGTATGGGCTGTAATGGCATGAGGTATAATACTTGATATATGATATACATTATGCGGGCTGTGGTGGCTCTCAGAAGCTACCTAGTTACATTGGGATGTGAGGATGGTGTGGACCTTTTCCCAGGTGTCTGTGGGAAAGCCGTTGTGGTGCACGTGGTGCAGATTGTGGATCTTAGCCCTAGTTTATACGGGTATGCTTTTAGAGAGAGATTCACAGGACATATGTCATTAGAAAAAAGTGGAAAACCAGTGGGGATTTAGTAGCAAGGTACCCATAATATTTTTTACTATATGATATATTTTTGTATGCGTTACTCAGTGAGATTATCCATGATGAGGTTGGGAACATATTATACTTGTTTAGGTGATGAGTTAGTTTCACTTGTTTTTCACTGTGTTTTAGCATGCTTGCATTAATTTTGCATGAGAGGATTCAGGGAGGATCCTACTGAGTATACTGTTATACTCACCCTACGTATATATAAACTGTTATTGAGCTCACTTGGAGTAGGTTAGAGATCAGGCTGGTTACAACTAGCTTGTGGTTGTAGAAGCAGTTTGGGCTTGTGGTCACTGTTGTTTTACATTCATTTGGGTACTTTTAGTTTCCCCTTTCAGTTTTTGTACCTTTTTCATGTCATTTCATATATGTACTTGTTTTTCATTTATAATTTCAGATTTATTTAGTTTGTGTCTATCTTATCTCTATCTTCCTCATGTATTCTCTTAGTGGGTAATTCCTCCCATTTGTGTGTAACTATACCGTCGGTGCTAGTCTCCAACCTAGGGCCTACTAGAGGCAGGACTTGGGGGTCATTATCTACCTTCTAACATTTCCGCCCTAGGAGGGGTACCCTTTGTGGGGAGGGGGTCATGAAAATGAATGCATACATAACTCTAAGGGTGTGTGTGCATTATCATATGTTTAATTAGCTTATGATAAAGAATCAGTATCTACAACCATAAAATAATGATTGTCCTAATTAATTGATGGGAGATCATTTTTTTTGTATGATTGTGTTGTGAGTCAGATATTAATAATTATGAATTCAAAATGTTGATATTCCAAAGACATGTTTTAAATAAAAATATGCCCATTGTGAATATACGGAAAATAATTTCAGCATTATGAATGAACCAAAAGCCTTTATAGGAATTCTGATTGTGATATTTTGGAAATATTTGGAATCTTTTATAGTGGTAATTATAGATGATACATATGTACATTCAATGAAAATAGTTGATCATGAGAAACTCTTAGTGAAAGTGTTGTTAATATATAGGGACCATCAGTTGTGTTCCAAATTATTGAACAATGATTTTTGGATACAAGAGGTACATTTTCCTATAAATGTAATTTATAAAAGAGTTGTTTTAGGGTATCTATAAATGACTGAAGTTATAATAACTTAGGAACAACTAAATAACTTTTGGGATATATGGATCAAACTTTCTCTAACATGTTATTAATGACACATTGTGTGTGATTTCTTGTGATTGGATTTGTCGATGACATATTAGACAAAGAATATTATTCCATTATAATGGGAGGAACAATTCCATAAGTATTTTCAATAGCTAAAGTTTTTACTTACATATAATCTAATCGTGAGTTTACTGTAATCATGACATGTATACACGGTGTATTCTGATGTGATGAGATCTTGGTTAGGATGTGTTCTCCTCTTGGGGGACTATGTTGATTTTTATGGATCAATGTAATTTTGAGTTCATGAGAAGAACTGCCCAGCATAAATTTTTTGTATTATAACATAGTAATTCATTTTATGAAATGGAATCATTATCTAGTTGGTGAGAAATTTATGATGTTCACAGATCATAAGTTATTGAAACATAATTTCTCACAATGTCATTTGAACCTATGGAAAAGACCATGGGTCGAGTATCTAAAAATTCGTGACATTGACATGATGTATAGACCATGTTAGGGAAATTCATTAGTAGATTCATTAAGAAGAAATTTTTATTCTAGGTTGGAAAATGAGTCTTCATATGAGAGGGAGTTAATGTCTATCCATGACGACATAAACATGGGATGTGATGACCGAGGTTTTGTTATAGTGTTCATTCATGTTTATTTTGAACAAGAACTACTGATGTTGTTCAAGAAGTCTAATATTTCTAATTCATAATTTTTTCTGATCAGTTAAAAACCCCATAGTGGGGAGAACATTGAAGAATGTAAGCTTTAGGGGAGTTTTGTGTTGTGATTCAAAAATATGATGGGCATACCTATGATATTTCAGGAAATGTTTTTTCATGAGTACTACAAATCAATATTTGATGTTCACCATGGAACAAATATGATTTATGTGGTTCTAAATGAATATTTATAGTGGTGTGGTAGTCAAAGTAATGTCAATGATTTTGCTTCGAGAATCTTGTCTTATCAACAAGTTAATGAATAACATCGGAGGCCAGCAGGCATGTTGTAGTCATTACCTATACCTAATGGGAAAAGGGACAAGATAACTAAATAGTTTGTAAAATGTATCCCAAGATTTGTATGAAAACACAATTAAATATGGCTGATGGTGAATTAGCTCACTAATTTATCATATTTCATACCAATTCATGAAAGTCATATATTGGAGGATCTTTCCAAAATCTATAACCAAAAGTTGTTAAATAGGAAATGAATTCTGAATTCAATAGTTTCATATAGAGATATAAGGGACACATATCATTTCTGAAAATCCATATTGAAATAATTAGTGAATCTATTTAATATTAATATTATATATCACCCTAAAAAGGAATGCCAGTCCAAACAGATGATACAAATGATGAAAGACATGTTGTGGCCTTATGTAATAAGCATCATAGGAATATAGGAAGAGCATGGGCCATTAGTTGAGTTATCTTAAAAAAAATATATCATTCCTTAATACATATGTCTTAGTTTTATGTTTTTAATAGGCATCCTTTTCTTTCTCCAATTTTTTTGGTGGAAACATGAATGACACCACTATTCAGTAGAGGTTTCTCCAAGAAACAAATAAAAGATTCAGTCGATAATAAAATGGATGTGTAGATCTTAGTGTCATTAGAAATATTATGTGTATAATAATAAATAACCACTATAATTTGAGATGAGTGATCATTTGTTCATAAATATCTCTCCAATGAATGTGCATTGATATTTTGGGAAATAGGGAAAGTTTAATCCTATATAAATAGTCTCTTTTGAGATACATGAATGCATTAGTGACATGGAATATCAATTACAATTTCCATCTTGGTTTATGAAGTGAATCATGCATTAAATGTATCATAGTTAATAATGTATCAGATTGATCCTTAACATTGATATGATCGGAGCATGTTAACCTGGAGTGAGTTTCTTCTTTGATAAACATGAGAGTGCTGATTGCGTATAGGAAAAGTTAATGCATTGTGTGGAAAATACATCATTCTAGTGTGGATTTTGTGGAATCATTTTAAAATCCTATAAGTGACATGGGAAGATGAAAATTAAAGGAAAGGGAAATGGCCAGAACTATTTTTTAGAATTGATGGTTGTCTACTTTTTGGGGATAAAAAACCAATCGTGCTGATAATTTAGCACCATAGTATTAAGGTAATAAACGCTTATTTTATTCATTTTAAATATAGCATATATTGAAATTATCTTCATAATATTGTGGATAAATATTTTAGTTTATTGGTGTCTTTATATATCCTCGCACTTGGTGAACAATTTTGGAAAACAATGTAATGATTATAAGAAATATTGCATAATGAGAAGGGGCATAATGGGATGGTGCACAGTCGAAACAGAATTACTCCAAACCATTTGGAAGACTGGGATAAATTTTTCTCTATTGTAATGTGGTATTTTTCGTGGTTGTCAGTAAATATGGAAACTATGTAACCAACCATGTTAGGGTCAACCACAGAGGCTTTGGATAACATGGGGTTAAGGAGCAGTTTTCCTATCCATTTGACTATCTCTTCACATGATAAATTTGAGATCCTAAAATTCTATTTCTCACAATTCTATCTCTCCATATCACTTGTTCCTTCATGTGGAACTAACTGAATATAATCTCTTTTCAAGGGTCATGGAAGGTTCTCCCATCATTATAAAATAAATCCAAAGGCATCCCTGGGTGATTTGAATCCAGATTCTTATTATAAGGTGTAGTTTTTTTATCATTCCTGATGATTTTCATAGATCTATATATACATATCTCTCGGAGTCTTAGATATATTCTTTTTTTGGTATATATAATGTAGTGTAATCCAAATATGATTTTTTTAGTTTGGTTTATGATAATAGAAAAGATAAAAGGTGGGATTATAAATATTTAACTCAGTTTCACAGATGTTCTTCATTTTTTTCTTTTTAAATCAATATAACTTGAGGTAAGTTGCTGCACTCCCGATTCATATATTTAAAATATGATAGATTGGTTTCAAATTTATGAATTTTTGTGAAATTTATTGTGGATTTTTTTTAAATAACTAGTGAATGTTCTCTTGTTTCATTGTTTGTGGAATTATGAGAATTATGTGTTTTTGTTGACATTTTTTGGTACATAATTTAAAGATACTGATTTTTTTAAATGAATTTCTATGGAATTTGGGTAAATTGATTAAAAACGATTTTTTCAACAATGGGACAGTTTAATTGAAAATAAATTGAATTTTTGAGTTGAATTAGTTGGTTTGAATGATTTTTAATAGTATAACATTTTATTGAAATGGTTGAAATAGTTGTTTGGAATTAGATTTTTAAATTAATTATTATGTGTGTTCATGTGATTAAGGGATGGATAAGGGTTATGGTCCTCCCTATAATATATGGGATCTATATGGTTCATGAATCTTTCCTTTCAAATGGTTTATTTAGTGATGGCTTAGTGAAAGGATAGTTCACCTCTCGTGAGTATTTGGTGTCTATGTTTGAATTCATGGTCAGTTGTGAAAACATGAAGAATGGAATGGTAATGCTAAAATGAAACATGTGAAATGGTTTAAAGGGTTGTTTAGTTGATTTACATTGAAATTAATATTTTTTGAATGAAAATTTACATTGTCACATTATGATATTTATTTATATATAGTTTTATAAAAATATATAGATTATTATTTATAAATGTTTATAAAAAGTTCAATCCACATGGAATTGGAAGGAAAGTCACTGAATAAAATCTACTGAGTTTAATTACACACACCATTTTTAGAAAAATAGTCATTTTACTGGTGTTCTTTACTATTTAATTGGAAAAGGTAATGTCTCACACATCTATAGCACTAATTTATCATAGTTGGACCATTTGGTGTACATAGAACATGGATCTTGTTAAAGAATAGTTTATCTAGTTTTATTTGTTATTTTGGTGTCTTAATAGTTTTACCATTTTATGCATTGATATTTTATTCTTCTATTGTGGCACATTGGTTTACTTTGGTTTGATAAATGAAATGTTTTGTTTTCATTCAATATTATCTGGAAATATTTAATGGTGTTAGTTATTATGGAATGTTTGGGATGTTGTCTGGGATGGTGTTATTTATTTTATGTGTTGAACCCCATAAGAATTTATTTCCAGCCTTCTACATCATGAGGATGTAACCTACTACTATGTAACATTCCTCCACCGTCTCATGGAAAATAGGAGATAGTGGGACATTATACATATCATTTCTGTACATGTTTAACTTAGTCTGGGGCATTCCGACTTAAGAAGAAACTTGTATAGTCCACCAAGATTCCTTAAGGAACGTGATCCTTACTTGTTACATTATTGTATTCATTTATTTCTATATATATCCATTAAAAATACATTGTTCTATATTTTAGTTTCATGAACAACATTTATATTTAGATGTTGTTTGTAGTGGCTTACGGTGTATATCTCAAACCCTACATAGTCTTCCATTTAACTGGTATACCTGAGCCAATCTATTGATCAATGTTCATTTGGATTATGCTTGTATCGGGGAGTTAAAAGGGGCATGAGTGGACTAGAGCACATGATGATACTAGAGATCACCCTTGGGACCTTTTACACTTTTTCTTTAGTCATGTATTTTCATTTTTCACAATCTATCTGTTTAATTTTCTAGATTATGTAATATCATCTGGACATGCATTCACAGTTACATATTTTGAATTGTCCATGTTTTATCATTTATCATATTTATCTATCACAAATATATTTTTAATTATAATCTATATTCACTTTGTTGATGACATATTTATCTAATATACCACTGTGAAAATATGATCTGGAGGGTATATTCTTCTCACCGTACTATCATCATATCCAATCTATTAGTAAGTATCCCTTAGCGTATAATGTGGAAAACTTGGGGAATTGTGGCTATCGATCTATATATGGGTATATAGTCATTCAGGCCAGGACACTATGATGTGGTATTAAATGATTTATTTCCATCCCATTATATTTTGGATTATTTTATAGGAGACTATGAATTTATTGGTTCATGGTAAATAGATGGGCCTTGGAGTGATTAACCCATGCATGGGGAAATTTCCATGTTATCAGGGATCAATTTGTTTTTCATGGTTTTTATGATTACATTTGATTCTGATTCACCTTGAGTGATTGGTTACCATTTCAATACTTGAAGATCTATGATATTTTATTATTTTTTATTTTCATAGAATAGAAATCATTTAGAGTAATATAAATCATCATTATAACATTTAGATTCATATTTTAGGCATATGTCATGCCCGATAGATTGTATTTCCAAGATGTTTGATATTTATTTATGTGCCTTGTGTTTTTTTTAAAATTGTTTATATATACAATTTTAGTTACTTTAGTAGAAATATAAAATATAAAATATATTATATTTAACATCAGAATTCTTATTTTATGACATGATAGGTGATTTATATAGTAGTTTATTATATAAATCATGCTTATGTGGTTATTGATTATTTAGTTGTGTTCATTTTTTGGGTGTTTTATCTATTTATGTAGATGTTTCCATTTATCATCTTCATGATTCATTTCATATTTCAAATTTCCTTCCTATATTTACTACATTGGAGAGTGTTCCTAGTTTTATTTAATTAATATAAAAGTTTTTTATTTAAGATACATAAACCATATAAATGAGGTTTTCCAAAATAGATTTATGTTGACACATTCAAAATCCAATCCTTTCATTTTTATGCAATATAAACCTTTTTTCATTGATTGAAACATACTAGTTTCCATTAAATGGAATACAATTGTTATTCATTGATGTTTATTGGAATGTTGTGAATTGGAAAAAGGGTGACCCATAATATTAAACAATTATTAAATACTTAATATATATACGTAAAGAAAGTCTTTTAAATATTTTAGAAATTGAAACCCTAAAATATTTATTAAATTGGATTTTTAATGGAAAATTACATGAGTCAAACCAAGTTGGTTGGTCTGGACCAGTTGTTGTTTATGGGATAATCATGACATGCCCCAATTAGTTTATATATGGGGCTTTATTCATTTGAGATACTCCAATAATGGATATTATAATAATATTATTTTTTGATAAATATGTAAATTCTTATGGTTGAACTAAAAATGTATTAAAGGAACCTTTGTAGGTTTAATTTACCTTGTATTTTAGGCTTAATACCTAAACACGGGGTGGAATATGAATTATATAACATATTACTCATTTAATGTTTCAGAAACCAATAATACGTTTCATATATAGATGTATGGTGAAATCGTACTTAACCATACCACTTTAATTAATAAAATATTTTAATATTCTTTTGATCATTATTATTTATTAGGCCTTCATTAATTTAACTTCCAAATTTAATCAAAATGGTGTTCTCCTATATATATTGGAATTGGAATCATTTTAAAAAAATCCCAATTGTGATAAACCTATGGTTAAATATAATGGATACAATTGATTTAAAATATAAATACCATAATAATGATCTAAAGTAAGATAAATAATTAATGACCAAATAGAGGTTTAATATAATTTTCATATAATACATAGTTATGTTAGTTATATAATTTTCAAGTAAATGTTTTACTTCTGACTAGATCTTGGGACTCACTATAACATGAGTCTTGAAATATTCATAGAATTAAATTTTAATTTTTTAATTCCATTATATAATACCACAAGAGAAGACATTAGTATTTAACCTCTTGTAATGGTAGTTAAAATATCTTCACGAGGTTTTCTTGAAATGGGATCATAAATGTTTCCCAAAGGCATCTTAATATATTTCTTGAATGTAACAGATAGTCCCATAAGAATAGATATCTTAATGTCATGACCCCCGATAATGTCGATGAATTATGTTTTGGTAAGGTGATAGCCTGAGGAACATATCCACCTCAAAATCATTAAAAACATGTTAAATTATGGTGAATAATTTATATCATGTCATTCTATTTATACTTTGCAATCATGTATTATACAATTAGTTTCTAAAATGTGTCATTTTTGGGTCTAGTCATTTAGAAATATTTGGAACCTTGTTAAGGGAGTGAGAATTTTGTAACGATCAGTTTATGTAGGATTGACATGCCATGGAAATTTTTATCCACATAGAAGGTCATGTAACCCTTCTTCTTTTCATCTTCTTTAATATTGGATGACTCAGGAGGTCATTGCCAGTTTTACAGTCTTATGGGATAATATGACTCATTGATGATTAATTTTTTATTCCATTAGATAAAGGTTTCATCAGGATGTTATAAATCTGAATGGAATCATAAATTTCTTTTTTTTCTTGTGATCCATTGGGGAAATTTACATTGATACACATGGTAATCTTTGATTTACTAATATTACATAGTGTAATTTATGAGTTTCATGGTAATATTTTCAAACTTTTTATTTTACACCATAAATCAAAAGTCTTATTTATTTTATAGGAACCTAAACATAAATGAATATTTATTTCTTCATAATTAATGGTATGATGTCGTAAAAGAATCAGGTGTTTTGAAAAGATAGTCAGTGTGTTTTGGAATTTCCGCTTAATGATACAGCATGCATGGGAATGAATTTGGAGGAGTACCACACATAAATTTCTATTAAATTGTTCTTACACAATATAAAGAGTATACTCTACCTATTTTTTTAGTTTAATTCTTACTGACGGCATGCTAGACATGTCTATGACAATGTTTATTTCTTTATAGAGCATGTTCCACGAGTTATGTTCCCTTTCATAGTAAATGACGTTGTGGATACTCTTACTGTGGGGAGAATAGTCGTGAATTTTTTATACAATTTCCACTAGGTAAATTGACTATAAAAATTAAAATAACATTTGGAAAAGGTCATTCTTTCTATAAATTCCTTTCAGGATGCAGTGTATTGAATCTTGTTATTGCTTCCAACGAAGAAAAAAAATGATGTGGTATGTTGAGTACACAACCTTAGAAACAAATAGTTAATCTATGATGAAATAAAATGGTTATTATTGAGTAACCACGTGATGCCTCATATGGAGAAGGTATCTTAGATTGGTTTGTGATGCATTGTTCAGTGTATCCAAGCCATTTCAAATGGATTTTATTAGTAGTGGTTTTACTTCTCTTCTATATGGTAATTGGTTATGGTTGGTTGGGAACCATACCAAGAAAATTTTAATTATAACTATAGTGTTTCAAGCCATCTTGATAATTTATGATATCATTTTATTGTACTCATTAAAAATTATAGAACATATCCCTATATTTATATCATCTAGGATACATTAATACAGTGTTAGTAATATACCGAGCTAAATAATAAAATTTCTATCTATTTTGAAAGTCAAAATTAATCAAAGTTGCAAGATGGAATCATGGTTTTTATTGATTTATTGTATGACTCGATTGATACCCATATTCCTATGTAATAATTCTTTTTCCAGAATCCTGGGTACTTACTTGTTTTTTTTACAAATATTCTATTTTGGGATTTGTCAGTACACATAGATTGAGACATTATAGGTTTTCTATTAATGGTTTCAGTTTAAAATCCATAATAACAACAATAAATTACTAGTAAATGGAGTCATTTTTTGGTATTCATTCTTTGGTCATCGAGAAAGGGAAATTTTTCAGAACATTATTAACATTCCCCATAATGTTATAGAAAAAACATTAAATCTCCACTCATTTAAGCTTCTATTTAATATTATGATGGCTGTAATGTTAATGGGTTTACATGTTTTTCTTATAATGTTCGTCTCAAAATTAATATTTGTTTTTTTTGTAATCATCTTTTTGATCAAATCTAGAATCATATAATGTTCATCATTTGAAAAAAATCTGGACACTAATTGAAAAATGCAACGTTAGAGATACCATTAATCATCGTTTTTCATTCAAATTCCAGAACATATGGCATGGAGAACCATTATATGGGTGGTTTATGAGAATATTATTCGACCATTTATTTAGATATATGGTCTTCTATAACAACTTTCTTATTGTTCCAGTTTTGAATCATTGTCATTTCTGTGGGATTCAATGGTTATAAACAGGTTGTAAAAGTAAATATTGGATGTGTAATGGGCATTTGGAGACACAAAATAACGATCTATAGAATACATAATGACATGTGTATGTCTAATTTTTATTAGTTTTTCTCAATTATTCATTGGGATGATAATTTATATAGTTTGGATATTGTATCATAATTCCATTTTTAAATAGTTGTGATTTATGAATGATCGTGAATTTTTAGTTTGGCAGATGGGGTATTTTAAAAATGTGCATAAAAATGGAATTATGGGTATTACAAAACATAAATGTGTTTTTGTTACACTTTTTTTGGTCCATATACTTTTATAGGGTGTTCCATTTCTATTTTTGTGTGATAGACCCCAAAACACAAAAATAAAAGATGGTTGATAGGAGTGTATAATATTTTTTAAACCATGCAGCCACCTTGAAAAACAGTGTAGCTAAACTATTAGACACAGGGGACTCATGTTGATTTTCTAACTGTACAAGAGTATCCACGTGAACATTCTTATAATTGTGGAGTTTTTAATGAAGTCTAATGAATGTTTTGCACACAGTTTCCCAAAACAAGTTCTTGAAACATGAAACCCCCTTCTTATTTATTTCCCTACAAGTTCTGGAAACAAGTTCATGAAACGTGAAAATTTTCCCTTCCTATTTATTTATTTCATCATATCTTCTCATCTCTTCCTCTACATATAGTATCTTTACCTGCTGAAGATTATCCTCTCCTATAATATTTGGATGTACATCCTCCATACAACAATAGTTTTATGTTTATCATGTAATGTTTTATGTATGTTGTAGAGTCTTAGACTCTCCTTTATATGTTAATCAATTCTCATTACATCTTCTTGGAAATTTTGGCACAATAAAATTCACCAAATTTCCTATGAAATTGTATTTATCTTCAATTTTTCATGAACTAGACCATGTGAAGAATTTATATTGTACTTATAGGACTTTATAATAATGAGATAAGTGGAGTATATAATTTACCTTTAATTCATATTTTTTACAATATATCATCAATGACAGTCATTCCTTACTACATACACATTGCATAAAAATTGTGAAATTAACTTGATTAAATTTTTCGACCACACAATTAGTACCTTAGAACATATGAGGTTATTGTGGGTAATGAACTCAACCAGTACCATCCATTTATGTTATCTCAATTAAATTTCCTCTATATTCATTTCTAGCTATATTTAGATGTATCCCCTTTGGGTCTGTTGTCCCAAAATGTTGTGTAAATGATTGGATACATTACAGATCATCATGAGGTGGGTTTTTAGATGATCGATGAAGGGATTGAGTTAATTAAATTAAAGTAATTGTTTAATTGATATTCTTGTTTCGTTAAAAAAACTCCTTGATGTGCATTGTCTTGTTAACCAAAAATAAATTGATTATGGATGTTCATTGTGATAGTATATTTTGACGGAGTACTTCCAAACCCCTTTTAATTATTCTTGTATATAATATATTTTATAATATATTTTATGAGTTTCGATGTTGAATTATTAAGTACCTCAACCATACTATTCTTTAATTGAAATGGCAATTTTTCATTATCACTAGAGTATATTTGGTATTTGATTGGACATGTTCATGGATTTTGACATATCTCTTGATAAAATTGATTTTCTAATGAATAAAAATATTTTTCTGACATTACATATACTAATCATTCCATTTATGGATCTAATTTTTGGTATCGTCATTATTAATTTTATATTATGTTGATGAATGGTAAATAGATTAGGAGTGATACTTAGTACTCCCTATAAATGTTCATCATCAATTCTCTCAACCAAATTCTATTTGATAAATTTCTCCCATGGGAGATAACATGTATGAGATTCATTTCTAGACACTTAATCCCAAAAACAAGTTATACATGGTCCCCTATGTGAGATATGATTGATATACATAGAGGGCTATGATCAATCCTATCTTAATAGGAAACATGGGTATTAATTTATGTCATTATAAGGATGGAATCTCATAGTGTTTTGTAATTATATTTCCCCATGATAGAATACTATGATTACTGTTTAGATCACCATGGAAAATCTCATGGTTCATCTTCTTAAATTCTGATTATGACTTGAATGGTAAAGTCTAAGATTACAGAGTTGTTATCCTAGGATTCCTTCCCTGGGAGAAGACCCCTGTATGTGCATGGTCCTTTCATTCTACAATTGTTTATTATGGTACACATAATATATGTATATGTTCAACATAGTCAGATATATTATGTCTTATGTCGATGCTAGTATGTTGGCAAAGTATGCTCAAGGAAAATATGTATGAATTTTTATGTTCTATCATTAATTTATTTTATATCATTCCATTATAATTACACACTTCTCTATTTTATAGTCACAAAATGTATTTGGATTTAGGAACTGTTGGTGGTGTCCTACTACGTATATCTCAGACATCAATTACGAGGCCATTGTACTATGGATCCGGAAAAGATCTCATGTTAAAACATTCTTTGTATTTCTATTATACCTATGAGTTAGGAGGTGCATGACTAGGTTAGATATCCTGATTCTCATGGAGATCACCCTAATAGACATTAAATCATTTTATTTATTCATGTATTGAATTTTGTCTCTTATTTTCTGTCTAATGATTTAGGTTATATATCATCATCCGAACATTCATGTACAGTTACATATTTATCATTCCCCATGTTTCTCAATTGTAATATTTATCATTCAATTCAATTTACTTATTTATAAATTTTTAGTTTATATTGATTTATAACATATTGGATATATTTTTTTGATTAACTGAGGGTTATGAAATATTATCTGCATAGTAACACCACTAAATGATAAAGGTTCAAATGACATAATAAAATGACTCATGTCAAGAATGTGAACCATTATATTCTGGATCCTTATTGATTCAAATTCCATAAATAATTTTTCATTTTACGGAGTGTTGATAATGTGTATAACATTTAGTAATTTTCCTAGGATGATTATTAGTGTTGAAAATAACAGTAAGAAAGAAAATGTTTTGTTCTGTGGGGAAATTCAAGGGACATATGATGCGTTCGGGTATTTGGGTGGCCCCTATGGTGGGGAACATATGTATTTGGGGAATCACATGGTAGATAGAGGGCCCATACACTACATTAATGATAAATTATGGTGCATGTGATGTCAGTGGGGAATATTTGTTAAATTTTTATCAGAGTATTAACCCATCATTAAATGTGTTTCATTACCTAGGATGAGATTTAGAGTCCAAAAACAGATGTTGTTCTCTAAAGGAATAGTGTTAAATGTAACATCCTATAACGATAGGGGTTATATGACTAAATTATATAACTACTTTGAACATGGAACACTATTATTTTAAGGAAACTTCCTAATTAAAACTCTATAGTTAAGTGTGTTTGTCCTAGAGTTGGGACTAGGATGAGTGACCTTATCAGATGTTTCCTAGGATGTGTGCGGGTGAGGATAAAGTGAATTGGAAATAACAATTTTTTTCCTTTTGGAAAATACATTAGACATGTGATTATTTTAGTAAGGTGGGTGGTCAGTAATTGGGGGACCACATTTCTATTGGGAAACAGGTGGTACAATGAGACATGGTACCGAAAGACCATGTTAAGGTGGGTTGAATGTGATATTTTATGGATGAGTTGTTAAACCCATAGTACCATCATTAGAACCTACATTTTAGTTAGCTGCCTCAGTAAAATGGGGACATGTTCTTGAGTCCATGTGGGGATCAGTCTATCTACACGATTCATAGTTAGACTAGATGGGATGTCACTACATACATGAATGATAAATGATCAAATGAATAAATGTATGAATCATATCAAAAATGTTCTCATTTTCTTGTTAGCCAACCAGACTATAACTCCATAGATATGTCTAGTTATCATGGAGTAGTGATTAGGATGGGTGACATTTTGAGAAGTTTCCCATTTTGAGAATGACTGAGGACAATGAACAATAGAAATAACATGGGTTGTCATGTGCAAAAATTCATTATTCAGATGGATCGTTCGCATATGCAGGTGGCCCCGAAGTTAGAAACCATATGTATGAAGGGAAATTAATGGTAGCTCGCAGTCCATGACCCAACGACCATGTTAATTCTTGGGTGCATGTACTATCAGTGTGGCCCAGTTGTTACACCCATTATACAAAAATTAAAGCTTCCCTTCTCATCAAATTCATTCGGCCTATGGGGAGGGGTGCTTGAGGCAATGTGGTGAAAAGTCTGATTACTAGAATCATAGATAGTAGGGATGGTACGTTACAATGGATAAGAATGATAATATCCCTCGTATGACATAAATTTAATTTCTATCATTAATTATGAAAAATAATCATTATTATTAATTATAATTTTTTATTCACAACAAATAAAAATTACTGATTGATGTTCCTGATAAATGATTATAATGGAGGTATTTATTTTTATATAATTAAATTATTAGAATATAATTTTTATGTCTTTGATGGTTACTAAGTAGTTTTTTAAATATTTTCTACTATGGTTTCCTATCAACATTCCAATAATGTTTTGAAATTTTTCCCTTATATTTTTCATTGGTTGTTTAATGATGATATATTGTTAATTGGAATTTCTAACATATTTTATACTATATTTTATCAAGGTTAATAATTGTTATCTATAGGAAAATTATAGAAATATATAGTTTTAAAAATTTCTATAATATGTAGAAAAAATATATATATTATATGAGGATCAAATATCAAATATTATTTTTTTACGAAGATTAATACAAATTCCTAGAAAATATATACATATATATTAAATCATATCAAATGTATTGATCTTATAAGTCTACTTACCAAAATTCATTTGATGAATGAAATCCTAATAATTTACCAGGAAATGAAAACATTTGTATCAGTTGAATTTTTTTAATGTTTCTTTATAATATATTATATTGAAATGATGATGATTCTTGTAAAGTATTAGTTTTATAGATGAGCGATTAAAATATTTTGATACATATGTTATTAATAATAATTTGAGTTAAATTGTCTTTTGAAACATTGAGTTTAAAAGTTAATCAAATCAATGATTGGGATGAGGAAGATATATTTTATAACGACTTATTTATAAATTTTATATTTTCCTAATTAATTTTATATTGTATATCAGTAAAAAATTGTAGATATATATCTTATCTATATAGTGTTCGAGTTAGAAAATCATGGGAAAATATAGTACACCAGATTGAGTTTTCCAGATCCTTAAAAAACATTAAAATGAAAATTTTAATGATTGTGGATAGTTATATATTGAATGTTGGAAAATAATTTAAATAATTGAGGTTTATTTGATGAATTTATTGATATATTATTTCCAAGGAACATGATAAATGAATGGTGAATCTGAATATTTTTTATATTTTAAAGGTATTTATATCAGGGGAATGGATAGAATGATATTATAATTTTTGACCATGTTTATTCCAAACATTTCTTAAGAAGCTATTTTAAAAAAATGGTATAAAATAAATAATAAAACATATTGATGTTGAGTATAGTTGAGAATAGAATTTTACATGATGTTTCATTCATAGAAATCATTGAATATTTATTTTACTCAATATTTTGAGTAAATCTGTATATCATATTCTAAGAAATTGTTAGAAGTTATACAGCTTCAATTTAACAAAATGACAATTTTTTCATCATATGATATTTTTATATCGATATTTATAGAATTAAAAATATAAAAATTATTATTAGAATATGTGAAATTTATTTATAGTTTGATAAGTGTACAACAAATTTCCATCCTCAGGGATGATCATAAGGAGACTATAGTAAACTGAAAAAACTAGCTTAAAATCATTAATGGGTTACATGTGATTATTTCACACCATCCTGGCTATTAAGGGTGATTAATTCCTACACTAAATGTAATAATTTATGGATGTTATCATGAAAAATATTTATCATTTTTTATTCTATACATGGTAAGGAATATATTCCCACATTGTGACTAAGCCTTATAAAAATACATGTTTGTTGTTTAGTTTTTATTTTATTTTATTTGGAAGGAAAATGTAGTTCAACAATAAAATAATACATCTATACATCATAAATGATCAAGAGATTAAATTGACATATATAATGTTAATTATTAATTTTAATATATTTTTTATAATGTATGGAAACCCTAATTTACCACCCCCCCCAACTCCGATGATTATAGCATGATCCACATGGCACTATAAATACTTAAACACAATCATGGAAGATCAAATTGAAATGAATTTATATTAATGATTACAACCATTATGTAATTTCCTATAGATAAGCTTTTATTGAACTTTTAGAATTTTTAAAAATAATGAATCTTATGAAACTATTCTATAGGACGATGAGAAACTAAATTACCCTCTTTTTTTTCTTATAACCTTCTTTACATTGAAAAATGTAATACCCATTCAAATTTTCATTTTACTTTACATTTATTATAAAAGATTCTCATCCACTATTGACCCTTATAACTAATATCAACCTAATAATTTCAATATGAAACACATCCTATGATTAATATTTCATTATTAATTTCATGAAAAACATCAAAAAATGCAACAATAATATAAAATGTATATTATAATAAAATCCATTATAAAGAATAATACTAAATTACCAAAAAAACGTCACACAAATCTTTAGACTTCTACCATTCCCCCATGAATGGATTTGTTTTACATTTTAATACTCTTCATCCCTATTGTAAACAGAATGAAAAAAATTCACATCAAACATATTCAAATTTTCTCCCCATATATGAATAAATTTTGTGATAAAAAATATACACACATTATAACTTAATAATCTCCATTTGTAATTATAATATAAGGAGGATTTTCCGTTATCATAGAGGCCCATTTTGGTAACAATATCATGAAACATGATTTTTCATTCATCATTTATAAATATTGAATTATTTTCTTTATTATCATACATTATACTATTTTTATTTTGGTAACTATTTTTACATTTAGATTTATCTATGTGTAGATAAACAAAATTAACAATAACCAAATGTTTAATATGTTTGGTTATATTGTCTAAATATAGAAGAGATAATTAAATAAATCTATATGTTAATAGAATAAACTCAATGATACTCAAAGAGAGAATTAATGACATGTTATTTAAGCTATAGAACAATAATATAATCCCTACATGCCTCATCATGTAGTAGGGATAAATTGTATATATTTACCACCACAAGGTTTTCTATGTCACTTATGGATACTGATAAATCCATAAAAAATGTTCTCATGAAATTACTAATAATTTCACAACATGTTATAATAACATATTCATGCACAAGTAATTAGATGGAAGTTGTGACATCACAATGTATAAAAATAATAATTACTAATGAATCATATTTCTTATTCCAAATACCACATAAGTCATTAATCATGACATACATGATATCCAAACTATCATATTTCCATTTATAAACAATGCGACTAAATAAACTTCTGAATTTTATCATTATCTCCCCATTAGTATTTAATTATTTAAAAAAATAGCATCTCAATTTGATGATATATTTATTGGGAATACGATTTTATTTATCCAATCATTTGGAATCCTAGGTGATTCTATCTAGATACTAGTTAATAAAAAAAGTGATATGATGTTATACAATTAATTATTTTCCAATCAAATTTTCTTCTTAGTGGTCCAATTCCACTAATGAACTGTCCACATTTCACATGATACGTTGTAGTGGACTCATCAAACCAAATATAATATTTTATAATTATGATGATTTTATTGATTATTTATAAAATTAATTACCAATATTTTTTTACCATTTTGGCCCTATACCAATAATTTCTATTCATTGAAAATTTTCATTAAATGGATCATTCTTCGACGAAAGAAATGATAAAATAATGTACTACAATCATTACATAATATATATAGAAGTTTCAAAAATATAAACATTATTAATCTTCAATTAATTAAACTTTTAATAACACATACCCAATGTATCATATATCAACATTAATTCTTCACCACCTAAATAACAGTTTGGAGTCATTTGAAGACTATATTAATTGGATCATTCCAATAAGATTAATCTAATTGTTATTTGAGGATCATGAAAATATTTTGACATGTCTGTAATACAAAATAATTAAAGCTAGTTTTGTGAAGATAATTCATGATAGTTGTCACATATATCAATTATGACATATTTTTTTATTTAATTAAGCTCGATCTGAGAAATTTAATTACATATTATCCAAGGAATTTGTATACTGAGAGTGTGGGGAAAAATAATTTTTTTATCACAAAAAAAATCACATGGAATTGTGTATTAAATTTTTTCATAAAAATATATGGAATCACTATTGGGGAATAGTGTAGTGAATTATATTACTAAAGACGTTTTATTAATGATAAAAATAGTTAGTGTTATTTCAACATACAATAGGGAATGTTGTTTTGGCCTTTGAGATTTCATATTTAATGGTAAATATATAAAGGTTGTGTAAGGAAATGTAGTAGTAATTCAATATGAAGGTTACATGGAAGAGATAAAGGGGATATATAGTGAAAAAATTTCATATATATTTTGCACATTATTGTTGTTTTGATAAAATATTTCCATAAATACAATGTTAATTGTGAAGTACTCTGAATGTATTTCATTATATGCATTACACATTTCCCAAATGAATATTGATAAATTCAAATATAATTTAATATGTCCAATAGTCATGAAGCTGCATCTGTAAAATGGATTTCTTTATAGTTATACATTATAATACATAAGATTATTTATGTAAAATTATTTTTAGATTTCTTCATTCCTGAAATCTAAAAGTTTCATGTAGTTGGGAAAATTTGGTACTCAAATAATCATCATAAAATCAAATTCTATTATTAAAAGAGATATCCTAAATTTAATGGTTAATATTTGTTGAAGATAAACAATGTGTATGGTATTGAAACCAATTCAATTGTATAATAAACCATTGTTCAAATTACAAATTTGAATTTCAAATAGTACTAATGATATTTAGAGATTATAAATGTTAAAAAGATCAAATAACCAATACTCAAAACCAATAGGAAATCCCTAAAAAAATTTCATTTCATATAAATTTATATAGATGAGTAATGACCTTATGGAGATACTTATTTTGATACCACTTCTTGAAAAAAAATCGATTTCCTTTTTTCAATCATTATAACAATTATACATAACAAATTACAAGCATTACTTAGATATTTTTTCCGCAAAATTCTATTACAAAATATTTATACTTCTCTATTTTATTTTATAAAGCATATTAATTAATTAATATTAATTAAACATGGTAGATGATGATTAATATCATCATCATAGTCACATAAATCACATTAATAAATTCTTTAACTACCGCATACATTTATAGTGAAATACAGACCATGGTCCATATTCTGAATATATTTCAATAAAATCCTACACAATCCCATAGTGTTCAAATTGATCACATGAATCAATTTTATAGGTCTATTGGAAACCATAAACATTATTGTTTCCTCTTCAATTTCATTTTTATAATCCCAAATTAGTCAACCACTAAAATAAGTTATACTGTTAAATGATATTTATCTTACGGATGTTAAATTATCTCATGTGAATTTTTATTATGTTTTTGGTTGTTAGATTATTTATTTTAGATCATCTATAAATTACATGTAACTCCCCAATCCAATTTACCTAGAATAATTTCATTGTTACATATCATTTTCATGATACAAGGAATAATTTCTCAATAGTCCGATCAGTTTAGTAGCATTGGAAGTACTAGATTCATACATAAGTTTTACAATACATCATTAAATAAAAAAACATTTTGTCCCCTTTGAAAACACTCATATACCATATCATATGACTGTAGGTTAATCATAATATAAATCATTTCATCCATGGAAAAATAAAACAAAATAATAGGGTGAGATGTGATGCTCAGTAAGAATAACAATATAGTGGAAACTATTATAAATAATAATAAAAATTTATGGAAATGAATAAGACTTAAACACAGTCTTTTTTAATATTAATCATCAGCATAATATGGAAAATATAAATAAAATAATTTCATTTAATTATTCAAATGGATATTCTACTTGTCACATATTCACATGTAATATCAATTACAAATTTACTAACGATGTAATGCATAATTCCATACTTCTTAACCACATAGTCAAGGCCTTATGCGAAGAATACAAATAAGATTTTGTAAAGACCTATTCAAGTCTATAGTTTGTTTCATGAGACCTACCAATGCATATATTTTCAATAGTGGAATCCACCCATAACTTACTAAGTCCAATGAATTACTTATATAAAAGGGTGAATCATAATCTAAGCATTAACTTTAAAACTATAATAAGAAATGTCAATATTTTAACCACAAACCATGAATGGCATAAAAATTCCAAAACCATAGTCAAACATAACACATTCAATTGAATATGAATAATTGTATTATGATAAATAAACAAAAATAAATAATATAATACGCTAAAGTATATTTACATTGATGAAAATATTCATTTAAACTATCGGAGAGAAATATCATCTTTCTCTTGAAATTATTTAAATGTCACACTATTTTTCAAAGAATTTTTTTAAAATAGATTTTTGAATCAAATTGTCCCATACCACAGTTAATATTTTAAGATGTTTTATGTTTAAAAAAAATTCCAATATAAATAAATCATTAATCACATTTTTAAAACATGGGCATAAATAGGAAATATTTATAAGAATAAAAATTTAAAACATTTAAAATAATATTTTTTCTAAAGAGTTCCTAACCAAATAAGAGACTCTTGAATACAAGTTATTGAGAAATAAAATTAATTAAAACATTATAATATCCTGAGAATAAAGGATTTCATGCTATAATATGTCAATTTATAGTATATAAAACATATAAAATTGAATTGATGAATAATGACATAGAGGTCTCAACAGAATGAAAACTGAGACGAAATACCTTATAAAGACGAAATCCATTGATTAAGGATGAATCAATGAAAAATTGTATGTGAAAAATGTAAATAAACTAAATATAATTGTATATTTATTATAAATAAATCATTTTACATTCACACATATTCTTGTAAAAACAAAACCAATGATTTGGATGTTTAACTCAATGAATGGAAATTGAGTTAAGATTTCCCTTAAAAAGTTCATATCAATGGAATGTGAATTTATTAATGGATTGATTATATGTATATAAGGTATATACAAAAAATAGAGGGTTAAAATTTTTATATAAATTAAAAATAGTGATTCCACACATAATCTTCGAGTAAAATAATCAATAATATATGCATAAACCCCAATTAGTTGAAATTGAAATTTGAGATTCATTAACCGATTTGGTATCCTATAAAACATAAACCCCATGAAGTAATTATCAAAAAAAATAAGATGTAAGTACCCATTAATTAGAATATATTAAACAAAGAATACAATCATGGGTAGTACATACACCACATAAAATTAAATAGTGTTAATATAACATGAATCTCACGAAAATAAGATGTTATATGAAAACCCATTACCTGGTTTTTTTACATAGTATAGGGTAGGTTAACATCTTGTATAATGGTCAAAATCGTAGTTATTAAATTATACGAGAACCTAATACATAAATATGATATCATATATGATCTTCTAATATTGCATTATTAATGATATTTTATAAGTATCATTGTTTTGTTTGTAAACTGATTCATTTTCCTTTTTATGTTTTTTTGAGTATGTAATGATTAATATGTATAAGATTTATTTTATTCATATACAAAATTATATTATGTCTTAAAAAAATTAACTTTAATCATAAAATAAAAATTATTCTTGAATGATTAAGATGGGAAATTAATCTCACCGCGTTCATGGAGACTGTAATCCGTACATACGCACATGAGTCAATAACATTAAAATGATGGTGAAATCGTATGAAATTGGATGGTATATCATACATAAAAAATCATTAAAATGTTATAATTATTATTTACATCAATTATAATCATTATTATACCAATCGAAATAATGAAGTGTTTGAATGACAAACTATACCCCGATGTGGATACTGTAAGCCATACGTATGTACATATGGTGACTTTGTCATTTATAAGATGGATATAATAACAAATTTGGTTGTAACATATTTATAATAACATAAAATAATGTATATGGTACTAGAATTATTATTTTGGTATGGATACAAAAATTCAATTTGAAGTGGAAGAAGAAAAGAACAAGAAAGAGGGTAGTGAAATTATTACCTCATCTCTGGGTGTTTTCTTTCGAGTTCATCAAAATGGCTCCTTATGTTGGGTTTATGATCAAATTAATGACTATAATACGATTTTAGGGATGTTTGGATGTTATTTTGGAAGGTTTTGGCTGATCCAAAGGGATTTGGAGGTGGGATTTTGTGAGAAGGGTAACTGCCCTTTTATAAGAGGCTGAGGGGGACATTTGGAAACTCTTGAAATATTATTTAATAATAAACTGATTTTAGGTTTATAATTGATAAAAAATGATTTATTTAGAGGATATGGTAATAAAGGGTCTAAAAACTCTCAACCAATAGATTTATAAAGGTTTAAGTCACCATATAAACCTTATCTTTTATATTTAAATCTCATTTAAATAGTTTGACATTTACCATGTCTATTTGTATATTTATATTATATGGCTAATAAACATACTATAACAATACAATAAAACCCCATGTTTTTCATTATTAATATATATACCCATTTATAATTCATTTGGATGAACCATTTATTTTTAAGAATATTATATCAATAAATAATATAGTATTTGTTTTAAAAACTCAATTATGTCAATTTTGATAGTATTTAGTATTTGATCTTTTTGAAATCCATATAAACATTATCACTTAGAATAAAATATATTTAATCATCCCAAACATGTCATATTAACCTAAATAATTATTGTCATTTATCAGAAGTAAAAATATATATTTATTTCGAAATTCATAGTATCAATTATTTTAATATTTCATTAATAATGTAATTACTACATCATCATTGTGACATAAATAAATTAAATAATTTAATGTATAAAAAATATATATATAATACTATTATGTATTAAATACTATTAGCTTTATAATGAATATTTATAGCCGAATTTATCTTCTATTTAACATTATATTAAAAATTGTTTAGTTATTAAACATTGAATTTTACACTATTGACTCTTCTTTAAATAAAATAATAATAAATATCCTAATATAATACAATTGTCCAAATGGGATCATATTATATTACTAAGGTTTTTTCAGTATAATTAAAAATATCCAATAGAATGAAGACATGTGTTAGGGTAATTATAATATCATTTTTACCAGTAATTACACTTTTTTACTTTTAACCACGGTAAATAAAAGTCAAAAGTTGCTATTCACCATAAATTATTATCATATTATTGAACCAAATTTTACATACTGATGTTAACCGTGTCTCTACGTTTTTTTAAATTCAACTCATAGATGTAGAAAATTATGTTTTATGAAAATTTTTAAATTCTCCAAGAAGTTGGGTAAAAGACGGTAAAAAGTTCAATAAAATTTAATATATCTAAACTTACTATAAAATGACCCAAATGAATTACTTTGAACATATATAGGTATTATTTATCAATTTTTACTTAAAATAAACATAAATAAAAAAATAATTATTTGAATAAAATGTCAGTTTTAATCAGTAACGCATTGTTTTTCACTATTAATAAAAAATTGATTGTTTTTAGAAGAATACAAAAAATTCACATGAAAATAATTTTGTTATTACAAATTCAAAAATGAATTCTATTTTACCAAATAAAAATAAATGAAGTTGCATTAATTAATTTAAAATTAATTAATGTTGTCAAAACAAAAAAAATAGGTTTTTGAAAGTAAAAACTATCAAAAAATTCATGTGTTTCTGTTAAATTTAAATATGAAATTGCATAAAATTACATAAATTGTATTAAATGATAAAAATATAATCTAATTATACTTCAAAACAATTGAAATTCATATTTTAACTGTATAAATTATTTTTATTAAAATTTTGTTTTCAATTAAAATTTATTATTTTTCAGTATTCATCAAAATATGAATTTTAAGAGAAAAGTACCAAAAATATTATCAAAATTAAATTTTAATGTCCCGATTCTAATGAAAAATTAAATTTCATTAAATTTAATATATAAAAGTGTGATATTTTGTTTTCAAAAAGGGTTTTTTTTTTCAAAATGTGGTCAAATTGCATTTTTTGAAAAATATATATATTATCTGAAAAAATAAATTTTTTCTTATATTATGTCTATGAAACATATAATATAGATTCTAAAAATATATGGAATATATAAAATTCAAAATTAAGTTAATATTATTCATACCTGCATTTTGACCTGCTAGTTTGGTAGGTCGTTGTGCCCTCAAACTTGGTGTTGCATGTAGCACAAGGTATTGAATTACCTTAAAGAAAATAACATACTATGAAATATTGTGGTGTTACATTATTCCCCATATTTAAAAATTGTGTCCTCACAATTTTCAAATTGGTCTTGGGAACTTCATTGAATGTCTAACATTAAAAAGGTTTTATTAAAACTATGACATTAAAAGAAATAAAGTGAAGTAAAATGGAATCCCGAGATAAACCATTCTAGGATTCCACGTAGGAAAACATGGATATGGAAGATAAAATAAGTGCCATGTTCTGATAGGGAGTGATAGATAAAATGATCAGGATAATGTTAACAACAAGAAAACCACAACGTTGTTATGGGATAAACGTTCATTAGTTTCCTAGAAGGAAAAGTAAATGTAAAAAAATTTTGTTTGAAGTTCCATTTCATAAAGTTGAGTAATTTATTTATGATATTGAATAAGAAAATAAGGAAATATACTTACATTTTAAATATAGTTTCATCCTTTAATAAATTTTTACTACTGATTTAAATTATAATTTCAAATGATACGTATTCAAGATGACTTTATAACACCTGAAGTACTCAAATCATCTTCTAGAGAATAACATAATCCCAAAAGGATAAACTATATATTAACATTTTCTTTAGATATTAACAAATACCAAAATGGTTAGTACAAGATTATATGATCACTAAAAAGCATAATCATTTAGAGTATGAAATACTAATCATAATTTATATAATTAATCCTACAATACCAAAAGTTCTATAAATACTATTAAATAAGAAATTGTCTTTAAAATCTGTCACTATAATCCAAACCAATATTGAAACCCAACACATAGAAGAATTTGATAACGCATTATTCCATGTAATATTGAATCTCCAAATAACATCGACTACTCTTAAAGTCACATACATTAATGTAATTAACCCAAACCAATATCTCTAGGATAGTTTAATCATTTCGATTAATCACTCAAATCTCTATTAATCCACAATAAAAACATAGATAAAAATCCACCATTACTACTCAAATGAAATCCCATAATATTCTATTTTCCATAGGTATATAGTGTTCCCAATAGATTGAACATCTTATAAAAAAAAATTTATCACATAATCACTAAATCATTTTCCTATAATAATGATATAAATTTCATAAGACATAAGATCCCAAATAAACATATTAGTGATCAACAAAATCCTTTAAACAAAATTAATTAGAAACAGTAAATAGGGACTTCTTGTAGTCTAGTGGTAGGAGATAAATTCTAATTGCACCCTGGTTGTGGGACTTATTCCCGCATCTTTTTCCTATGTGACGAGTTGTCACAAAGTTTACATGTTGTCCTTTTTCAAAAACAATATTTTATAAAATTCAAAAAAATGAGATAAATTCCTTAAAATAACCATAACATAAATTCACAAAAAAATTTATCTCATACCTCACATTTTCATCCCAAAATTAAATTACTTGTAATTGATTCAAATTCAATGATCATACAAACCCCAATAGTTATTTATAACTATATCAACAATATAAAAGATAAATCTTCCTAAATTATATTTTTCACATAACAAACATCAGGGTTACACATAAATGAATGAATTATAACAATGTAATCCCATCAACAAAAAGAACTTATAGTATTAACCATTCCACCATCAATTTATTTCCAAATAGGGTATTCATTGACCTATATGTTATCCAATTGAATAGGGAATTCACTCGGGTAATCCCAGGTCCCCAACATTTTATGAAAATTACTGTGAATGGATTCTTGGGATCATTTTTATTTTCTTCCATAGTAGTCGTAATTTTTCCTCGATAATTCTTTACATAATTTCCTTCTTTCCCACAATATAAATCATTTCATTGTTCTATTGAGACACTTCTATAGGTGTCTCCTTCCACATTTCCTACATGATGGAAAATGAGATTTCTTTTATCCAATGTCTCCACTATTGGAGATCATATCATGCATCATATTTCACATATTTGTTGATTCTAGGAGTTGGGTAATATATTTTTTGTTAATCATATTTTTGGATGAATGGTTTTGCATGAACACGACTTCATTTACACCTATCTAAATTCCATTTCATTACTCCTTTCCCCCACCATTTACATAGTGTTCAATATAACTTGGCTTCCTTGGAATCCATCCATTGACTAACACAAGAAAGAATAGTGTGAGCCATAAAACAATTTAGGGAATATCATAACACCATATTTTCAATCTAAAACAGCTTAAATTAACAAAGGTTATTTATTCTCATCTTATATTTAAATCCATCAAATCAGTTTGTAAAGAAAATGTGAATTATCCAAATCATATCACCCGGTAGTTTCGTAACCAAAATTATAGCAAGACATGTTTCCATGTACCAGGATACCTTAGTTCAATCCAGAAACTCCTTATCATAGTTTTCACTTGTAGGTACATCTATGCTAGAGCCGTCTGTACTTGCTCGTATCCAGATGTATTTCATAGAAAACCCCCATAATATTTACATTATCAATTTTTTTGATGTTCTTATATAGTAATCCGCAATGTCTATCTTATTGTAGTGTTTATTAATCATATTGTTTTCTAAATATATCTTCCAAGGTTTTTACAAAACATCCATGATACCAAATGTAATGCCCCAATCCCTGTTACCCAGAATCAGTACATTTTTACATATCATTTGCATGATATAAGGAAGCATGTCCCAAAAGACTGATCTATTTAGTATTTTTGGAAGTACTAGATACATACATAAGTTTTACATTACATCATTAAAATATAAAAAACATTGTGTCCCAATTGAAAACTCTTATATCACTTAGAATATTCCTACAGGTTAATCATAATATACTTCTTTTCATCCTAGGAAAAATAAATCATGATAATGGGCTGATCTCAGTTTCTCAGTAAGGATATAAATATAGTGGAAACTATCATAATTATGAATAAACAATTAAGGCAATGTATAATAATATAACACAATCCATTTAATCTTAAACATCAGCATAATATTGTAAAGATTAATCAAATAATTTCATTTACCTTTTCACATGGATATTCTACTAGTCGAATATTCCAATGAAATATCAATAGCCATTTTCATAATGATGTAATTCATAATTCTAGACGACATAACCTTATAGTGATGGTTTTTTTCCAAGAATACAAATATGATTTTTTCAAGACATTGTTCGAAGACTCTATTTTGTCTCATGAGACCTACCAATGAATCAAGGAGATATAGCGGGCTCCACTTGTCACTTTCTATGTCCAATTCATTACTCATGTGAATGGTTGAAACATAATCTATGCATTTTATTCAACATTGAATATGAAATGTCAATATTTTAACCACAAACAATGAAAGGAATAAAAATAGTACATCCATAGTAAATAATAACTCATTAAATACAATATGGATGATTGTATTAGGATAAATAAACCTCAATCAAGAATAAAATACACTGAAGGATATCGACATAGGTGAAAAAATTCATCAAATCTATTTATGAGAAATATCCCCCTTTTCGTGAAAACATTTAAATATCACACTATTTATCAAAGAAGTCGTTTAAAAGAGATTTTTGAATAAAATATTCCCATACCTCATTGTAATTTTTAAAAGAAATTATAATTTCAGAAAATTTCGGCCCATATAAATAAATCCTTAAAACCATTTTTCAAACATGGACATAAAAATGAATGGCTTAGAATAATAAATATTTAAAACATTTAAAACAATATTTTAGTTAAAGAGTTCCTAACCAAATAATAGATTCTTGAATACAATTAATTGATGAATAAGATTAATAGAAACATTATAATATCATGAGAAGAAAGGGATTAGTGATATAATATTTCATAAGAATGTATATTCACTATATAAAAGTGAATTGGTTAAAAACGACCAAGAGGTATCAAATGAATGTAAATTGAGATAAAATTATGTAAAAATACTGTATCCTTAGATTATGGATGAATCAATGAAATAATTTTGTTTGAAAAATCTAAATAATCTAAATATAATTTGATATTATGTGTAAATCAATCATATTACATTCACACATATTCTTGTAAAACTAAAACCAATGACTTGGATATTTAACTCAATGAATTGAAATTGAGTTAATATTTCCCTTATAAAGTTCTTATAAATGGAATGTGAATTTATCGGAGGATTTATTCTATGTATCAAAGATATATCAATATAAAGAGGATTGTAAATTACTATATAAATAATAAATAGTTATTCCACACATAATCTTGGAGTAAAATAATCCATAATGTATGTGTAATGCCAAATGAGTGGAAATTGAAATTTTAAATTCTTTTACCGATTTGGTAACTTACGAAACATACAACCCATGATAGAAAAAATCACAAAATGAAGAGGTTAATACCTATAAATTAATTTATAATACACAAATAATACAATCATGTGCCGTAAATAACCCACACACAAGGATATAGTGGAAATATAACATGAATCACATTGGAATAAGAAGTGAGATGAAAACCCCTTACCTTGTAATTTTCTTTAATATAGTGTAGGTAAAACTACTTTAAAATGCTGAAATCATTGTTATTAAATTATACAAGAACCAATTAAATATATATGATTTCATATATGATCTTTTAATAATAGTTTCTTAATGATGTTTCAGTAGTATCATTGTTTTGGTTGTCAACTGATTCATTTTCCATTATATATTTTGTAACTTAAGTCATGTTTTAATGTATAAGATTTATTTTATTAATATCCAATGTAATATTAAGAAATTAAAATTTATTTTGAATCCTAAATTGAAAATTATTTTTGAATGATTATGATTGGTAATTAATCTCATCGTATTTGTGGAGATGGTAAGTCGTACGAACGCACAAGTGACAATATCATTATGTTGATGGTGAAATCAAATGTAATTGGATGGTATATCATATATATACAGAATAATTAACATATTATATATTTTTTACTTATATTATAATAATTATTATACCAATCCAAATAATGAAGTGTTTGAATAACAAACTACACCACGACGTGGAGACTGTAATCCGTACGTATGCATGTATGGTGACTTTGTCATTTATATGATAGATAGAATAACGAATATGGTTTAACAATATTTATAATAACATAATATCATATATAAGGTACTGGATTTATTATATTTTTATGGAAACAAAAAATAAAAAGGAAGTGGTCGAATAAAAGAACTTGAAAGAGGTGGTGAAATTATTACTTATTTATTGAGTGTTTACATTTGAGATGATAAAAGGGATCCATCGGTTTTCGTTATGATCAGAGTAAGGATGCTAGTGTGATTTGAGTGAAGTGGATAGAATATTTTGGTAGGGTTTGTATGAGCCAAATGGATCTGGAGGTGTGATTTTGAAATAATGGGAAGAACCATTTTATAAGAGGCTGAGGTGCACATTAGGAAATGCTTGAAATATTATTTTATAATTCAATCATTTTCAGTTTCTAATTGATCCAAAATTATTTATTTAGAATATAAGGTGAGGATAGGTTGATAAAGTCTTAAAAAATAAGTTTTAGAGTGGTTTAGATCACCATATTAACCTTAACATTTAGATTTAACTTATAGTTAAATAATTTGACATTTACAATGTGTATTTGAATTTTTATATCATATTGTTAATAAAATTACTGTAAAAATCCAATCAAACCCCATGTTGTTCATTATTGATATATATAACGTTATATATGTCCTTTGGCCAAAAATTATATTATTAGAAATATTATATCAATTAACAATATAGTATTTGTTTAAAAAACTCATTTATGTCAATTTTCACACTATTTTGTATTTAATTTTTTTTTGAAAGCCATAAAAAGTTTATCACGCCAAATAAAATTTATTTTAACAAATTTATCATGTAATATTGACCTAGAAAATTTGTGGAATTCATCATAATTCTCAATCTACATTTATTTGGATATTTATATTGTCAATCATTTTAATATTTCATTAATAAGGTATTTATTGCATCATCATTATTCCATAAATAAATTATATTATTTAATGTATAAAAAATATAAATAAAAAAATTATTTAGGAAACATTTTTATCATTATAATGAATATTGATAGTCTAATTTTTCTTATTTGTAGCCTTATATTAAAAATGGTTTAGTTATTAAACAATGAATTTAACACTTTCAACTCTTCTATAAATTAAATGATAATAATTTTCTTAATATAATCAATGTGGATAAAAGAGTATAATATTTTATTCCTAAGGTCGTTTTTTAGAATTACACTTAACCAATAGAATTAGTAAATGTTTTAGGGTAATTATAATATCATTTTTACCCTTAATTACCCTATTTAATTTTAACCATTGTAAATAAAATTCAAAAGTTACTATTCCCCAAAAAAATTCTTCTTTTTAAACACAATTTTACATACTTATGTTATCTATGTCTATAAGATTTTTTAAATCAACTAATAGAAGCAGAAAAATTGTGTTTTGTTCAAATTTTCAAATTCTCCTATAAGGTGGGTAATGACTTTATATAGTTCTATAAAATATTATATATCAAAACAGATTATAAAATTAATTCAATGAATTAAATTGATCATATATAGGTATTATGTATCTATTTTTAATTAAAATAAATATTAAAAAATATTTAATTATTTAAATAAAATTTTGGTTTTAAACAACAACGCACTGTTTTTCACTATTCATAAAAAATTGAATGTATTCAGAAAAATACCAAAAAGTCACCCTAATCAAATTTTGATATTTTTGATTTAAAAATGAATACCATTTAACCATATTAAAAACATAGAAGTTTCATTATATAGTTTAGAATTAATTCCTATTGTCAAAACCAAAAATAGGGTTTTAATAAAGTGAAAACTATCAAAAGATTGACATGTGTTTATGTCAAATTTTAATGTGAAATTACTTATGAAAACCTAAATTGTATTAAATGATAAAAATATAATCTAATTATACTTCTAAACCATTCAAATGAATAATTTATCACTATAAATTATTTTGATTACAAATTTTATTTTCAATTAAAATTTAGTATTCTTCTATATTAATCTAAATATAAAAGATATTAGATTAGTACCAATAATTTATCCAAAATAAATTCTTATGGCCTTATTATAAAGAAGAATTTAATTTCATTAAATTGGATATATAAAATTGTCAAATATTTATTTTAAAAATGGTTTTCCAATAAAAGGGCATACAATTTCTTTTTTCGAATAATACATCTTCTATCGGAAAAAATGAATTTGTTCATATATTATTTCTATCAAGAATATAATACGGACTCTAAAATTATATGGAGTAAATAAAACTCAATATTCAATTAATAGTAATCATAACCACTTTTTGAATGGCTAGATTGGTATGTCGTGGTGCGCTCGAACTCAGTGTTGTGTGTAGCGCAATAAATTGAATTACATTAAAGAAAATAACTTACATTGAAATCTTGGGGTATAACATGACCTGAAATTCTACTTATGAAATCTTATAAGACTACATGTAAACTATCTAATATACATACAATGACAACTACGTTTCATTCTAATCCATTTTTTAAATATATAATTCATTTTTTCATTAGGGAATTAAGTTATGCAAGAATGTATATATTGTTTCTATGTGAAATAAATTTCATAATGAAATCGACCAAAAGAAAAAAAATAAAACCTTCAATGAATGAAAATAATATTTCATGACATCCAAATCAATAGTAAACATCATAAAAAATTATTTATTGAATTTTTCAAATAAAAATTACATGAATAACTATTTTTTAATCCAATAAAATTTAGATATGAGAAAAGGTAAATTAAAATATCATTTTCTATATTTTAACTATATTAAAATCCATAAAAAATCAATTTCATTCAATATTTTTTTTACCCAATATTAATTTCAATCTTTAAAATACATAAAAATAAATGAAATTTTTTTATGATAACTATTTTCAGCAAAAGAAAAAAATTTATATAATTATTCTTTGGATAACATTTTCACCTAAAAATGATAAAATATGAATTATTAGATAAATATTGTAGTTTTATAATTAAAAACCGCAATATTTCATCAAAAGGACATATAAAATGTTTATTAATATTATTAAAAACAAATTCTCATATTAGGAAACCAAAACACATGATTATGTTCTTGTATGAATTGTTACATGATTAAGATATATAACAGTATTTTATGAAGAAAAGTATTGTTAGTATAATATGGATGCGATGTTAAATAAGTACCTTGTTCTTCATCATTCAACAACTAATATTTTACAAAAAACATAAATAAATGTATATATTAGTATTAACTACCATAATAAGATTATATGATAAAAAATAATTAAAAAATCAATTTGATCAATATGTTGATGTATTAATCTATTAGAGAGGGATAATTGAAGAAAGTTAACAACAACAAGTTTTAAAAAATTTCTGTTTAATTATAAAAAATGGTTTTAAAATTGATATCATTATTATTATAATAATACAAAATAATTATTCACGACATCTAGTAAAATTTATTCACTAGTAATGGTCATTTTGTAGTACATGATGACCATAATTGATGTCATTATTTTAATATTGCACCCAAAAATAATGTGGGTTGTTTACTAGGTCGTCATTTTAACTTCCTCCCCCAAAAAATAATTTTTTAGTATATAAGTATATCCAGGGATATTTACATCATAAATAATCGTGGATTCATTTCCTATACTTTTTTTTGAAAAAAATTATAGAAATTTAATAAATTCATTTTACTCACAATAACCAAAAAATGAATGCATGATGTTAATGATGCCTAAAATTCAAATATGGTAAATCCTAAATTATGAATAAAATCAGTGTGTTTGGAATTATATCTCACACTAATTAATGGTGGTATAGTCTTTTCACAAATATAATTTTCATTGGAAATAAAAATATTTTATTTGTATTTCATATTTCTTAATCTAGACCATATAGAATATAGAATATCATGGTAATGTATTATGGGGTAAAAACCCAAAAATCAACCAAATAATTTATTATGTTTTTCATGGAAGAATTTTATTGTAAATTTACTAATATACCACATGAAATGTCTTGGTGAAGGGAAACACAATATTCATGGAAGTTTCATTTGCTAAAAACTCGACACACTACAAAATTTTATTATGTATAGTGTATTGATATGATTTTTGGTAATTGTTGGTATCATACCCACATTATGATATATAAAATTAATTAAATAAATGACCCATAAAATTATTCAATATAAATGAATGGATTTTAAAATAAATGTATTTATATATCAGGAAATTTTTGTAATGAAAAAACAAATAATTAATTATGGGGACAGATATTCCCTCTTTATCATTTATAACCCTTGTATATCATATTTTTAATGATTAATTTTTTTTCATTCCATTTATCAATATATATATATATATGTGTGTGTGAAATTTTGGTCAATGATGACATACTTCAAAAAATCAAGTTCAAAAAATTATACCAGAACCTTTTATATATAAAATGAGATACAAATAAACCGATTGTCTATTTGTTTTATAAACTCGAAATTATTACTTATAGATGAAATGGTTTTGTTTATTAATTTAAATATTATTTTATATTTATAATATATACTATGTGTTTCTTTTTGAGATAAATTCCAATTTCTAATAGGATATAATATCATACCACGTAAATGGGATTGTATTATAAATCAATTCACTATACAAACCCTTTGTAAAGATAGATCATTTTTTTGAAATGATAGTATATGGGATGAATAGGTATTATTGAGTGAATTATAGAGACAATTTGGGAACAACGAAATAAAAAAAATCTTCAGAATATAATAAAAATAACATAATATTGAATGGGGTAAATTTTATTATAATTTTATATAGAAATAATACTTTTTAATTTATTACATTGGTAAAAAAAATTTAATGAAGTTTATTTTATAATTAATTATAATGACCAATTTAAATATTTTTTCATTGGTTCTAATATTTTCTATTTTGAATCAAAATATTTTACACATGTTCATAAATTAAATAATAAAATTCAATTTTAATTTTTCTTCTCAAATTTTGTTTTGGAGTATTGTGATGTGATTAGTGTTTTTCAAGTAAATTAAATAATATATTAGGTTATCCATTAACATCGAGTACTATGTTCAGTATATTTTTAATTTCAATAATATTTGTAAGAAATTTTGAATAAATATATAACATAGGATGATAATTTTTTTAAAATTTTTCTGTATACACTTATATATTTTATTGTTAGTGAATTACTTAACATATTTTTCAATGATTTTTTGTTATTTTTTCCATGTTTTTCTATCATTTGAATAATAAATACATATAGAATCTATGAATAAAATTAATATCTAGTATATCATGTCTCTTTTCATATAGAATTTATTAACCACTATTGATTATCACGAGATTATATAATGTAATAATAATTAAGTATATTTTCATAAAATAAATTATTTATATTTATTTATAATATCCACGACCATCAATACTTTTAACATTTAGGTATTCAATTCATGTAATATTGGATTCAGTGTAGATCATAGATACTAGATACTAGAGGAAATTTATATATGTATATATGAGTAGTTCATTCAAATAAAGATATAGTTCCCGAGTACAGTGGAGGGTTTAATATATAAATAAAATCATTGATATATATATATATATACATTCCATCCTGTAAATTGATAATTTTCCCATATGTGGTTTATATATATATATATATTTATATTAGTTCACATGACTCTTACAAATTGATTCCATTCTCATAAACACCCTCATTACACATGGTCATTGAAATGAACTAGTGAACCCAAATTTAAATCAAATATTCTAGAATACCCCTTTCCCTACCCATCAATTGAATAATTCCCCTCCTGAGATATGAATGAAGAGAGGGATATAAAGAACCATAAGTCCTACCTCGAGTAGGTCCTAGGGTGTCGACCAACATCAACCGTATACAATCTCAAAAAATGGGAGGAATTACCCATTTTTAATGAAAACAAGATCAGAAGATAATATGTTCCATCTCAAAACAACTCCAAGTACAACATATATAACCTAAATTCAAAATCCATCCCACATTCATCTTTAAAATGAAACACTTATGTATAAAATGATACTACAATGAAAATACCAAAATCATTGCTATGAATCAAAAAGACTACAGTACCAATGTCTGAGCTAGTAAGGTCTATCAAGGTCCATGAAATCGTTATAGATACATTAAAATAGATTTATATATAAAGGTTAATCACAAAAGTATACTCAGTATGAATATTAATTGCCTATCATGTACAAGTGAGAGAAGCATAATAATTCTCCCAATATAAAACAATAGAACCTTGCAACACCCAACTAGGTATACTAGCCATCAAATACTCACCATGGCATAGTCACAAAGTAATAAAATTAACGACATGTAATATAATAATATCATCGATGATTTGGGATCCTCTTGCCACTTCAAAACTTTTTAACAACTATTTCATAATGGAAAATGATCTCATGATCCCAAATATTCTGAAAGAAACACAACACAACCCACACACAAACACACCTGTGCCCCACCAACATCACATCCTGACCACAAACACATGGTCCCCCAAAAACAACTCCAAGTCATTACCCTAGAAACCTATTCTAAATACTACATCATATTCCAACAAAAATCAAATGAACATTTCATTTGATATAAACGATAATTGAAACATCCCAACTCAACTCATCTTCATGACACATGGGAATGAACAAATCTTCAGCACACTCCCAGGGAAGCACAAATTTCATGTACACACATGGTCCCCAAAAAAACCATACCAATTAATATTGGGATATTCCCACCAAGATGAAAATGTAGGGAAAATCTGGTGACCATCTATCCATTCTACCATTAGAATATATTAGAATGACATCCTCCCCTGTGATGGTGGGTTGTCCATCACATAGTGCTAAACTAAGGTGGGGATGATTATTGGAATCTAGATGAAAAATAAATAAATAAATATATATATACTATGAAAAAGTCATTCCCAATCTATGGGTGCTAAAACAGACAACCAGATCACAACACTTCTAACATTGCTACTAATTATAAATAAAGAACCACACAACAATCCATAATCTCAATTCATAATCCCATATAAGTAAATTAACCAATTATTATTCATTATTAAATGATTCATTTATTCATTCTATCATTATCAATAAATGTACATGGAAAATAACACAAAAACCCACACATAAAAAGTCACACAGAGGAAGAAGAACCGTGGTAAATTAACCCACATCACATTCATATCTGTTTAATGCCCATGCCAACCACTACCATCATAGTTCTCCAATTTCGTCACGCCCACATCATAAATTTAACAAAAACCCGACAAATCATTGATTCACCTAGCAACACATCACTACACTACCCAATCACAATCCTATTATACAACACGTCCCATCTATTACACAATTAAATTTTCTATCAACCATAGATTCAAAAAAACCTTACGAACCACCCCAGATTGCACATCCATTACCACAAACCAAATAAAGAATCGGTCAGAAAAAACTCACAAAAAACTCACCAACACATTAACCAATCCAAGGATTATTCATATTATACAAGGCATTCATAAAAAATTGCTTCTTTTTAATTTAGGGTTTATCACAAAATAAAATTGATCACGGTGAAACAATTTATTATGGGTTTATATGTGGTTAACACATTTCCCAACATGTTCTTGATTGAAAACCTAACATCATGCATTCAATAGTCATTACTCGGTGAGAAAAAAGGACCAAAAAAGGACTTGATTTTCATCGGTTTGTATAGACCGTATAATTCAAAACAACAACCAAAAACAAAAATAACTAATGTATCTTCTCCCAAAACCCAACATATTGATATTAAATTGATTCAATTACACTTATTTAAATTGTATTAAACTACTTCTCATCGAATAAATTCATACACCCACCCCATGGGATACATGATTAAGAGGGATAAAGGAGACCAACCTAGAAAAAATATTATTAGAACACCCACATTGTATCAAAGTCGGGGGTGTGCCTGCTGTAAGAAGAGCCTACATGGAAAAGATGGACTAATGGCTATAACACAATTACGCGAATCATAAATGGGAAATAATGGTTCTAGGAATCTCACACCAAGAAAGAGGGAAGCACAGAAGAATGATAAGATCTATGATTTAGAATGTTCAGATCCTAAATCAATGAATAAAACTAGTTTTAAAAGCCATTAATGGCTGAACTGAACAATAACACACTATTTGGAATTTAGAGGAAGCCTTTGATTTTTATAGTATATTTATGATTAAAAATGGATCAAAAATATGAAATATGTTATTGAACTCATTTTACGTCACACAAAAGGTTAATGTGTAAAACTATAGGAAGTTGGAAAAAATGTTCATCACTCACCATTAAAATGACCTAAAATTGGATGAGTATCCATTGGAAGACTCAACAGTGGATGTCTCACTGTTGGAGATGCTATTTTTTGAAGACTCACTACTAGACTAGCTATGGTTGTATGACATACCTTTTTATGGGATACCATTATTGTTCACCGTCATGTCTCACCCTCATGACTCATTTTCACAACTCACCATTGGATGGATCTCTACTGGTGACCCACCATTGGATGATATATCATTGGATAATCAATGGTTGGGTGAGATACACTCAACATTCAACATTGTGACTCACATTCTTGAATAACCATCATAACTCACTATCATCACCCACCATTAGTTTCCAATTCTGGGAGAAGGTGAAAAATAGAAAATTTTCAAAGTGTTTTAACAAGTCATTGTGACCTCCTATAACTATTAAACCACAACATTTTTAAAATGTGATGAAACGTAGAGGTATGATTCATTACATTAGATACATCTCAAACTGTTCATGCCCTGAAGTTTTCAAAACCAATTCCAAATGGAAAAGAGTTATATGAACAAACACCTCATTAGAGACTTATCAATGATATCCCTATGCATGAACACCTCTATGGACATAAAATCTCAATGATAAACCATTCTTTGATGTCCAAAATATTGATTTAAACTTCTTTATCCAATAACACCCCCTTCAAAATCTGAAAGCCCTACTGAACAAAAGACACACAACACAAGGATAACATCCATGCCATCCTAAACACATGGAACATGGAAGTTCAATTTTCCATGTTATGATTCTATCTGCTCTAGGTGGAAATGACTCACCCACATACATTTAATCTCATTGAATTTAATGACTCTAAATTAGGATTCTGGTCCTCCCCATTTCACATTCAAGGAATTCATCCCAAATTACACCACACATAGGTCAGACCAAGTGAAAATAGATTATGTTGTAAAACAATGTTCAAGAACTACATTACAAACCTTGAAATGAAAAGGAATAACTCAAACAAATATTCACTCTCGGAACAAACCTATGATTCTCATTCCCCCAGACTCTCCTCTAAGCCACCATGCCTCTACAACATTTGAACTAATGTAATGGTCTTCCAAAACATCACCTTCTCTCGATGATCTGAGAACTCTACATGTTTCTCAATACATGTCACAATCTCTTTGATATCCAACATTCTGCTATGAATTTCATGGGATTCATACTGATTACAATGATGAAGTTGAGATAAGTTATAGGAATCATTGATCCTCTCTAATTGTGGTGGCATTCTTTATTGGTATTCCACCTCAAAAACTCACCCCAATACCTCAAATGGTATAAATAACCTTTGAGATAATTACTATCACTTTCAATCCTCTAGTGACAATGTGATGTGGGACCCATTAAGAAAACCTATTTCCCATCCTCAAACTCTAAGATACTTATCCTGAGATTAGTATACACCTTCGGTCAGTATATCTACACATTAATCCTCTCATGAACATGTTGGACATTTTCTATCATACCATGCATTATGTCTAGTCGAAGAACAACTATCTCCCCGACCTACATCCCAAAAAATATTGAATGACGTGGTATAACATAAAATTCCTTAAATAGAGTCATGTAATTTAAAAAGTGACCAATATTATTATAATTCTCATAAATTAAGTGGTTGCGTTGTACCCAAGCTCTTCCAATGTCATGGATGCATACTCTCAATATATCTTCTTGTATATGGATAGTTTGTTATATCTACCCATCTATCTGAGGGTTGAAATCAATGTTGTGGCAAAACTGAGTGACAATGTCAAGCTGAAATATCCTCCATACCCATGAGGTTAAATTTTTATTTTGATGAAAGGAAATTTATCTTGGAAATCCCTGCATTCTCACCACCTCGTCCACATAACTATTTTCCAATGATTCAGCTAAGATTGACTCCTTTACTGCTAAAAAGATTACTTTGTTTTTCTTCCTATCCACTACTACAAAATTATTATTCTATCCTACCTGAGCCCTATGTAACCATATGATTAAATCTATCTATATTTCATCCCACATCCACTTAGGTACAACCAAGGGATGAAACAACCCACATGGAACATAGTATTGGGCCATTACCTATATGAAGACAAAGCATCTTGAATGATACTCATCTTCTTACCAGTTCATATAAGGAAAAAAAACTAATCCTCATTCCATAGTACATATTATTAATATTTATGTGCACATCCATGGGTGAACAATGAATCTAAGTGAGGAATACCTCATGTATCACCACCATAACAAACATCCTTCTATGAGAAGGCATCTGGTTCTGAAGATCCTCCGACCATTACTCTAGAGGATCATTATGGCCAATAAGATCACGCAACACCTCTACCTCTATGTCTCCCAACTGAGATTCCTTCACTAGCGGCATTAGATAGTATTGTTCTATCATCTAAAAAAACAACCCCTAACACCATCCATTTCTAGAATCTATTTTGATGGAGTCCAGCTCCTCTATTACTTTCCATGCATCCACAGATTCCCAAAAATAACTATTTCTGGGACTTCTTTCTCAATCAATAAGCCATGAAATAACCTTTTTCTAGGGTTATAGGAGATCTCAATGTCAAAGTCTAGAAGAAAATCATTTCCCTTACACTTTCACAATTTTAAATCCCATTGGTAAAAAATATAGTACAAACTCTTGTGAACTATGAAGAACAAAAAGCGCTCCCCACGAAGGTAATGCCACCTAAAATTTAGTACATACACGAACACTACTAGATCCATATCGTGGGTGGCATAGTTTCATTAATGAGGAGGTAACATCCTAGACCTATAACCATCACTTCCCATTATTTTATCATGATGCATTCTAATCCTAGATGAGATGCTTCAAGAAACTCCCAAAACATTACCCATTCCTCAAGAAACTCGATAACTAGATCATTGACCAATGCCCCCTTAATATAGACAAATTATTTCATTCACTTCTTTTACCACACAAAATCGTGTTATTTTATGTTCACAAATGTCAATGAAGCTACCACTTGATAGAATTGGGTAAAACCTTTGTTAATAGGCCGCAACACCAAGAAATAAACAAACCACTACCACATTCTTCGGCCAAGCCCAGGAAACAACATCTTCAACATTATATGGGTCTATAACCACACTGAGTTGAGACACCATGTTCCTATGGAAATTCACCTCTTGTGTACCAAAAAATCACTTGGACAACCTTCCATAGAGCTAGTGTTATCAAAGAACCTATAAGATGATTATTAGATCCTAAACATGATCCTCATATGACATCGAGAAGATAAGGATATAATAAATGATCGGGATGATGAACCATTAGAGGAATTCACTGAATAATATTTTATAAGACCCATGAACATGGTTGTTTCATTCGTAACACCAAATAGAATGACCATAAACTTGAAGTGTCAATACCTACATTTGATAGAACTCTTAAGGATACCTCCATCCTTTACCCTCAGTAGGGGATATTCCGACCTCAAATAAATCATAAAAACCAACATAACCCTATCATCTATTCAAAAATGCAATCTATCCATGTAAGACGTTAACAGATCAAGACTGTCACTTGATTCAACCTCATGTATTCTATGCACAACCTCATACGATCAACCACCTTCTATCTGAAAAACATTGTAGCACCCCACAGTTACACACTAGGCTCGATAAATACATTATTAATTAAGTTTTTAATCTAATCCATAAACATCCAAAACTCAAAACATTCTATACGATATGGATTTATAAGAATTGAAAAAGTACTATGTTTTAGGCCTATCCTAAAATAAACATCCAGAAGAGGGGGTAGATTCACATCCTCCTTAGTGGAAACATCCAATAATCACTAAACTACCCTTGGATCCCCAACCATCTCAGTGTCCACTGAATCCATTGATAGCTAAGGGAAAAACGTGAGAAGATCTCTTCTAGCTGAAAACCCACCTAAAAACTCTTCTCTCCAAAAATCAACACGTCGACCATCAACATTGGAAAATATAACTCTTATCTCGAAAAAGTCAATATGATAATTCATGGAATACAACTAGATGATGTCTAGAATTACATTCTATTATTGAATTTGTATCAAGAAGAGATCCACATGGGACTTTTGTGAACCCATGACCAGAATACATCTTCGTCACTAATCAAACAAGATGGAATGGCCTCTAACTGGTGTAATCTACAACATGTTCATGGGAAGCCTCTCTATATCTATTCCCATGGATTGGTATAAAGAGTGTGAAACAAAGAATATAAAATCTCCTGAATCAAATAATGGGATAGTGAGGGTACTAAACAAGGTGATCTAATCATTAACAATCTCTTTCAATTTTGATGCTTTTGCTTCTACATCATGCATCTAACCATGTCGAGATCCCTTGCATCTCTTCTGACGATTGCCTCCACGACCATGCCCATGATGAGGTCCCTGCTGTTTTCCTCTACCTTACTTATCTGACATCATTAAAGCATGATCCTATTGTCCCTAATGCTGAATTAAACAATCTAGAAACTTCTTATGACGCCAGAGTTGATCCAGCCCACCTATACCAAACAAAGCTCGAATAGTATCAATGAACTGGTTCAGAATAAGGCCATAGACTCTACAGATCAAACACCTCATTCCCATATTCATGGGAAATAAATGCATAAGTTCGAAATGGAAAATACTGAGGTTGAATCCCCTGTGGGTGAACCATGAAGGCCCTGGCGCTTGAGACCTTCTTCTGGTAAACCTGCCTCTTAAATAACCTAGTTGGCTCACCCATCATAGTAAACCTCATCTGGAGTACATCCCATCAATCACATTCCCTTACACTAAATGTCTATGTACATCGTTAAAATAAATGGAGTGACCATGTACTAGATATAAGGAATATGTTCCTACCCTTTCCATCTCTCACAAGATTCCTTATTCAGAAAGTGATTTTGGAAAAAATTGATCCTTGAACATAATCCCCAGATCGCGTACCGACATACTCCATTATTGGAGGGAGAGTAACTTTTGACTCGTCTTGTAATTCATTGTCTTTGAATGTAATTAATCTTAGCACTCCTTCTCAAAATTGACCAATATTATTTCACAATCGTTCCACATTATCGTGTGCAACATCCAACACTAATGTAAAGTTCCCAGCATCTGTATCCCTGCCAACATAACCGAGTACTCTATTAGATCATCGATCAAACTGAAGGTGATCTAAAACTCCTCGATCCACCTATTTGTTTCTCTGTCCAAAAAACTACCTTTTTTAATTTCCCAAGGCTTTACAATGTAAATAAAATAATGTTCTCTACTATTGTTCATCCTCCTCTACTAGATAAATCATGTACTGATCAACCAGATCAGCTTGATGAGCCTCAACTACCTGATCCACACTAGGATGGTGATTGGGTATCATGGATAAATATGGTAAATAAAAAGTTCCAAATCCTTATATGTACATAATTATATTTAGGATTTATTTTTACTCGTTTTACTGATTTCATTATCCATTTCAAATTCCCAAAAATAATCAAAATCATACCATAACACAATTCATTATGATTCATATACCATTCCTAGGGTCACTACCCAACAAAAAAATATTTCCTCGCTTTATCATTTGATAGACCCCGAGTCCATTTGAATCACAGGGGAAAAAAATCCCATTTCATAGCCTATATTATCTAACCTATTTCATCCACCGAGGTCACCTGATATTTTTTCCCTACCAACCAAATCAATCCTCAATATGAATAACTCAAAAATCCAACCTATCTCCTATCTACCTGCCTTTGATACCAATATATCATTACCCCCTACCTCAAAAGATCTCCCTCATAGGATGTAAGTGATGAATGGGTGGTAATAACCCACACATCATGCCTTCAGTGTGCCCTGGGGTAGAAACCAATACCAAGGTTATACATTCTAAAAAAGGAGTCATTTCACATTTTAAATAAAATAAGATTGGGTGATAAGATTGTTCATCCTAGAAAAACTCCAAAAACTATATATATATATATATATATATCAAAAATCAATCCCACAAGCATGTTTAAAATACATTGGTTTTGAATAAAATGAATATACATTATAAATACAAAATGTACAACTAAGAAGAGACATGACAACTATCTTAATTTTTGAGCCAGTAAGGCCTATCAAGGTCCACATAATACTCCAAGAATCCTATAAATGGATTTATATACATAGGTTAGGAACCCAAGTATACTTAGAATGAAAAATAGAAGTCTCTCGTCCACAAGTGAGAGAAACATACTAATGATCATGTTGCAAAACAATAGAACCCAACGTCACCTCTCAATGTATAATTTTCGTACCAACCTCACTAATACACACTCACCAAGTATTACAGTAAATGTAATGTAATATATTAAGAACACCATCGATATGAGGACCTACACCACATCCCACTTGTTTAGATACTTTTTCCTATCAACAAAATTCCTCATGAACCCACCACTTCTAGAAGAACCAAATCAAAACCTCATTAACTAAAATGTTCCCAAACAACATCAAATCCTACCAAAAACAAACCATGGACCTAACAAACAACCACACATCCATCCTGAAAACACATGGGCCACAAATCATGACATATCCAGAAAATGCCATGGAATGCATATCTCATCTCATCTAGAATACACCTAGGAAATCACAACTCATCTCATTCTGAAGACCCCCTGGAAAACACAACTCGCCCTCACAGGACTTGGAGAGAACAAGTCTCCTACAGACACATGGGTCACACAGCCAAAACCTGGATGAAGAATCTTTGGCTACCATTACATGGATGAAGGAGCTGGGAAGAGCGAGTTTCTATCCATTCATCCTCCCACAATGATTTTTGGGAATGACACACTCCCCTATGATGATTGGGGTGTTAGGAATGTTGTTGAAAACTACGGTGCGGTGTTTATTAAAATAAAAAATGAAAAAACATGTATATATATAATACCATACTATCCTACCAGCCTTATGGTTTCTCAAACAGACAACCATATCAACAGACAACCAACATCACTGCTACCTCAAACTTCACAACCACACATCATGCCAAAAAACAAATTCATACCCCCATCTAATAAAATTATTCAATTATCACTCATAATTAAACTATTAATTTACTCATTAAATCTATACTCAGGAATCCACTAGTCACATAACATCATAAAACACAGAAAAAATCTCACACAAAGGAAGAAGAACCATGGAAATTAACCCACTTATCATTCCCCTTTATTTAACACCAACACCAACCACAATCATAATCATTATTCAAAGTCATCCAACCCAAACCATCCACTCAATAGAACAAAACCCCAAATCACCACCACACCTAGGAACACATCACTACAAAAAACACATTCCAAACCCCATGTAAAACGCATCCCATCCATTCCACATAAAAAATCCCACAAGTTATGATTCCAACACACCTTATGAACCCCCCTACATGAAACAACCATTCCCACAACCCATCAACGGAATATATAAGACCAATACCATGCACAACACACCACCACTCCTACCATGGAATGGAATATTCATATTTGAAAAGACATTTATCACTCCATTTACTGTTTTTAATTAAGTTTTTACCACATAAAATGTTTGATACTGGGGAATCAATTTATTAGCTGAGTGTTTGAGCTTTATCGATTTCATTAAAATTGATCAATAGGAAATAAACATCGTGAATTCAAGAATCATTACTCGGTGTGCAAATAAGGACCACCAATGGTCGCAATTTTGAATAGGGAATTTATCCCATATAAATTACAAAACAACAAAAAACAAAATCAAGAATGTTGTACTTAACTTTTCCTCATCCCCTTAGTATCGATCTTAAAATTATTAATTTGAACATATTTAATATGGTAAAAATTGTGTTTTCATTGAATAAAATCATACACCTGAACACATGAAACAAAATTGATAGGGATAAAGGAATCCTACCTGGAAAAAGTTATGATTGTCACTCCCTGGTTGCACCATACCATGAAGTTAACATGCATTCGTATGAGCCTCCAAGGATTAAATAGTCCAAAGGCTACAACAATTGTTATCCAAAAATTTTAGGGGGCGTGGGTTAATGGTTTGGGGTGTCTCACACAAATATAATGTTAAGCAAAAAATTAAGAGAAGATAGTGTCTTTATAAATTATAGATCATATATAAATGGAAGAAATAGTTTTTAAAATCCATTAATGTTAGATCATGACAAATACCTCTATGTTTTGATCTTAATTTATGATAAAATCTTTTATATGATATATATCATTTGAAATAGATCCAAACCCCAATAAATTTTGTATTAAACTAATTTAAAATCAATGAAAATGCCAAAGGGGTAAAATATAGGAAATGATAAACAATTTTCATGACTCACTATTGGAATAAACTAACATTGGAGGAGTCACCATTGGAAGACTCACCATGAGAAGGGATACCATTAGACGAATCACTGTTGAAAGAGCTACTATTGGATGAGGTACTATTGGGGGAACTATATCAAGACTCACTATCATGAATCACCATCGTGACTCATCGTCATGACTCAAAATTATGACACACCATTGGATGAATCATTGATGGATGACTAACCATTCGAAGACTCACTGTTAGAAGAGAACATTGGGTATTCTAACTTCGCGACTGAGCATTTTGATTCACCATCACAACATACCATCATGACTCACAAGCACGTCTCTCCACTGAAATTCAACGACTCACTCTGATGACCTATCATCATCAACCAATCATTTGAGAACCTAAAAAATAGGATCTTTTGAAATGTGTTGAGATAAATCATTATGGCCTCCTTGAAAACATCAACCACCAGATTTTCATAATGTGATAAACCAGGGATTTCTGGGGCATTATAATCCTAGACACAAAATCTTATATTAGCTCCTAAAAAATTAATAGTTACATTTTTCTTCCATATTGAAAATCATGAATTAATTTTATCCATCCAAAATATAGAACATAAAATGTATATATTTGGTCACTTATATAAAAAATATAATTTAGGTTTTTATTTTTACAGAATTATTAAATTCTCATATATAAGAATTACCATATATTAAAATGATATTTTTCAAATTTTTTAGTCCTGTTATTTTTCAAAAACATAATGTAATCAATTTCCAAAACATACTTATAAAACCCATTCTAAAAAATAAAAAATTTCATATGACCATAGAATCCTATGTTAGGGTTAAAATGAATGACATCCATTTGACTATTGAAAAAATAAAAAAACATTAGATATTTACCTTTATAATGATATTATTTATAATATGAAAAAAAACATATTCATTAGAAAAGACGCACTTCATTATCAAAAAAATAAATTTAAATCCTTTACAAAGAATGTTGAAACTATTTTAGGAAACATAGAATATCATATTAATATTCTATGTTCACATGTGTAAGAAATTACTAGAGAATAATCATACCAAGATTTGAATCATCCATAGTTAACTCACACCTTCTCTCCAATGATAAATAAAATTAAATAATTTATTGGATATATTTATATATCAAGATCCCCCATCAAAAAATTTGTAATTCTCTCACCAATTAGTTATGTTTTTTAATCCATCAATAATTATTTAATTTGTATCTAGGGAAAACATGAACATTATTAAATTACAAGAACCATTAATGAGATAAATAATTAGATACATTTACTTTTAATTATAACACCACTCAATGTAAAAACTATTATATTATATATTGGATAAACAATGTAAAAAATGAGTTATAAAATAATAAACATAAATATTTCATCATATGATATCTATAGAAAGATGTCAGATGGTGACATAAGATCACATGCCTTGTGAAGTTGTTGACCCATTAATGGAAGTTTTCCAATATGAAAATACATTTAAAATATAATTTTAAACTTTTCAGTGAGAAAGATGGAAAATATAAATTTATTTCTGATTATTTAAGAAATTAAAATGATATATTATTGTCATTTTATTTACATTAAATATAATCATAGAAACTATTATAATAATTATTAATTAAAATAGTAGTATAGATGATGGGAATGTTCATTCATGTCATATACCTAAAATGAAAACATGGTTCTCACATTATTATTAAAATTGATGAATTATTATTTCTATAAAAAATTAAGAATGTGTAAAGACCCGTAAAATTCAAAGAAAATTACATCGTTCGTCAAATCCGATGACGAAGAGGTACGTCCGAAGAGGCACGACGTTGGCAAAACATCTTATGTCGAAGAAGGGAGTCTGAGGAGCAGTGGAGCTATCTGTACCCACCCTTCATGTGGGATTTCCAGTGGACAGCCCGGTGTAGCGGCTTTTACTTTTCAGTTGCTGTTTTCCCTTTCGAGTTGTACTTTACTTTCAGTTTGGGTTTGTATACTGGCCGATTTACTTTACCGCACTTTCAGTTGTACTCTGCTTTTGCTTAGTCTTTACTTTCCGTTTACTTACTCTGTGGTGTTTGTTTACTTTACAAAGGCAATGCCTTCCCTTTTTACCGGAATTTACGCCTTGGTGCTAGTCGCCAGCCCCTGGCCTATGGAAGGCGGGCTTGGGGTAGTCACGGCACGGACCCCGAGGGCGGGTCGTGACAAAAGAGGGTAATGAGCACGAATCTGACCCTCCCGCTCCCATGTGCTCTCCTGGAGATTCCCGTGCTGCCATCTGATGCGCACAAGAGGAATCGATCGCCCACGTAGGACCCGCTCCCGTCGATCCTCTATCTCCACCGGGACCTCCGTAAAAGTCACCCCATCGTCAATGTCAAGCTCCCCATGATCAATGATGTGCATCGGGTCGTGCACGTATCACCTCAGCTGAGACACGTGGAAGACGTCATGCAACCGGTGCAACTGAGGTGGTAGAGTCAGGCGATAAGCCACCTCACCAATCCTGCTGAGGACCTGGAAGGGTCTGATGAAGCACGGAGATAACTTGCCGCCTCGGCCAAATCTCTGAATACCACGTCGAGGTGAGACCCTCAAGAAGACGTGGTCGCCATCCTCGAACTCTAGTGGCCTCCACCTCCTGTCAGCATATGACTTCTGTCGGCTCTGTGCTGTCCTCATCCGCTCCTGGATGACCTGGACCTTCTCTGTCGTGGCCCGGACCGTCTCTGGTCCCACTAGTGCTGACTCCCCAGGGTTTGTCCAGCACAAAGGAGATCTACAAGGTCGGTCGTACAACGCCTCGTACGGTGCCATCCCGATGGTGGAGTGGTAGCTGTTATTGTACGCAAACTCCACCAAGGGTAGGTGGTCCTCCCAGCTACGAACAAAGTCGAGGACACATGCGCGGAGCATGTCCTCGAGAGTCTAAATGGTATTCTCCGTCTGACCATCCGTCTGAGGGTGAAAGGCTGTGCTCAGACGTAGCTGCGTCCCGAACGCCTCCTGTAACCCCTTCCAAAGCCGGGAAGTAAAGCGGGCATCTCGATCGGATACGATAGATGATGGCACGCCGTGGAGCCGCACAATCTCCTGAACGTAGAGACGTCCCAAGCTCTCCACTGAGCCCTGCTCTCTGATGTGTAAGAAGTGTGCAGACTTGGTGAGTCGGTCAACAATCACCAAGATGGAGTCATGACCTAAGTAAGTGTGTGGAAGTCCAGTCATGAAGTCCATTGATATGCCATCCCACTTCCACTCCGGAACCTCCAAGGGCTATACCAAGCCTGCTGGTACCTGATGCTCTGCCTTCACCTGCTGACAGGTGAGGCATCGAGAAACGAACTTTGCTACTGCCTTCTTCATGCCTGGCCACCAGTGCTGTTGTCTGAGGTCCTGGTACATCTTCGCCACTCCAGGATGTACCGCCAAATGAGAAGTGTGAAACTCTCTCATCACTTCCTCTCGCAAAGTGACTGGTACCATGGTATGTCCTCTGAAAAGGATGTTGTGCTCTTCTCCAAGGGAGAAACCATCAGGTGCCTGTCCCGAGGATATCTGAGCACGCCGTGTCTCACAGTCAGCGTCCTCACTCTGTGCCTCTCTGACTCGCTGCAGTAGTGGAGGAGTGACTGTGAGAGACTGATGGAAGGCTGCTCCATCTCTATCCACGAAGGATATCTGCAAAGAGGATCGCTGCTCCGTCGCCTCCTCAAGAAGCTGAATGCCCGTCCTCCTGCTAAGGGCATCGGCTACTACGTTCCCCTTCCCAGGAGTATAGACTATCTCAAAGTCATAGTCCTAGAGGAACTCGAGCCATTGTCGCTGTCTCAGGTTCAGGTCCTTCTGTGAGAAGATATACCTGAGACTCTGATGATCAGAAAAGACTGTAAAGTGCTCGCCCATCAGATAGTGTCGCCATGTCTTCAGAGCGAAGACCACTGCTACTAACTCCAGGTCATGGGTAGCGTAGTTCTGCTCATGCGGCCTCAAATGACGTGATACATAGGCGATCATTGCCCGCTCCTGCATCAGAACACATCCGAGTCCGGTCCCTGATGCATCGCAGTAAACTACGTACCCTACTCCCTCCTCAGGCAACCTCAAGATAGGTGCGCAGGTCAATCTCTGTCTCAGCTCCTGGAAGCTCTGCTGACATCTGTCTGACCATACGAAGGGTTTCACCTTCTTCGTCAAAGCTGTGAGTGGTGCCGCAACTCTAGAGAAGTCTGGCACGAATCTCCGATAGTATCCAGCTAGTCCCAGGAAACTCTAAACCTCAGTCACGCTCCTGGGTGGCTCCCATGCTAACACAGCCTCGATCTTCGCAGGATCCACTACAACTCCCGCCTCAGAGATACCGTGTCCCAAGAAGTGGACCTCACGTATCCAGAACTGGCACTTAGAGAGATTACCATAAAGCTGGTGCTCTAGGAGTGTGTCTATTACAACTCGCAAGTGATAGGCATGCTCTTCCTCAGTCGTAGAGTAAATCAGAATGTCGTCGATGAAGACCACGACAAACCAATCGAGGTATTGCTGAAAGATCATGTTCATGAGAGCCATGAACACTGCTGGAGCATTGGTTACACCGAAAGGCATAACCAAGAACTCATAGTGGCCATACCGACATCTGAAGGCCGTCTTCTGCACATCCTCGTCTCTGACTCCGAGCTGATGAAAGCCTGAACTGAGGTCTATCTTCGAGAAACACCGTGCTCCCTTGAGATGATCAAAGAGGTCATCAATACTCGGTAGCGGATACTTGTTCCTCACTGTCACCTGGTTCAGGCGATGATAGTCAACACAATGTCGCAAGCTCCCGTCCGCCTTCTTGGCGAACAATATCGGGGAAGCCCAGGGTGAAACACTGGGTCGGATGAACCCCTTGCCCTGCAAGTCCTCCAACTGTACCCATAGCTCTCGAAGCTCGGCGGGGGTCATCCAATATGCTGTAGTGGATATCAGGGATGTCCCGGGGTACAAGTCAATATAAAAGTCTACCTCTCTATGAGGAGGTAGCCCTGGTACGTCATCGGGAGAAAATGTCCGCAAACTGATCCACCACTGCAGGAAAACCAGGACTCCGCACGTCAACTGCTCCAAGGATGAGGCTAGCTAACAGATGAGTAATGGTCTGTCCTCTCCTCCGCGGAAGTCCATCCTGTGCTGCTAAGGCACCCTTCTCGCCGGTGAAGGTGAACCTACTCCCGTCGGTGCGTACACATCGCACCTTGCGCCTAAAACAGTCAATCTGTGCACGGACCGTAGATAGCCAATCCATGCCCAAGATGACGTCATAAGGCCTCGACGCTGCTACAAGAAGATCCCAGCCGAAGCACTCGCCTCCTAGAGTAAGCTCACACTGCCAGCACCAGTGCGTAATCATCGAGTCTGCTCCCGTAGGAGTCTCTAGCCGTAAGGATGGAGCCAACGGATCTGTTAGAATCTCCGAGCTCTGAAAAAGGGCAGCGGCTATGAAGGAGTGACTCGCTCCTGTGTCTATAAGAACTGCAACAAGGGTGGAATAGACACAGATAGTACCTCGAATCATCTCGGGTGCACCGTGGTCGTAGGCCTCTGCTGCCTGGAGTTGTGCCTGTCTCTGCCCGCCAGCTCCCTGTGGTCGGGGTGGACCTCCTAGTGGTGGTGGTGGCAGAGCCTCAAAGCGTCGCCCACCACTGGCTTCTCGCCCAGCTCCTCTGCCTCGTTCGCCTCCTCCCAGCGGACCAACATGGTCGACCCTCTGCCTCTGCCTCGGTGGTCCCTCAACTGTCTGCTGCTCCTCGGCACGGCGGGTCGGGCAGTCACGAGCCATGTGGCCCTTCCCGCCGCATGAGTAGCACTGTCTGCCTCTCGAAAGACTGGCTCCTCGTTGTGGCCCCCGCACTGCTGAGCCAGTGCCCTGAGGTCGTCTGCCTGAAGGTCTGGTCTGCCTGGACCCCTGAGTCATCCGTCGACTGCCTGCTGCAGATGACTCTGCCACGTGCCGCCCTGCGGTGGGTCGCTGCGCTGGTGTAGACTCAGCAAGGAAGCTCTCGATCAGAAGGTCCCGCTCTAGTACTCCTGTCTGAGTCGGTATGCTGAGGGAGATCAGCGATGCCCTGATCTCGTGTCTCAAACCCTGCTCGATGGTCCGATCCCGAAAGAATGGGTCTTGTACCATGTCGGTCGAGTAGCGCGAGAGATCGGTAAATCTCGCCGAGTAATGAGCGACCGTCATGCTGCCCTGCCGCAGCTGAAGATGCTCCTGGATACGCACCGCACGAAGGGTGGCTGGGACGAACTCCGAGCGGAAGATGCTCTCAAAGTCCGTCCAATGTAGAGATGCCTCATCGTGCACCTGGAGCATCAAGCTCCACCATCGTCCTACTGCTGCGTGTAGTAGGCTCGCAGCGAGGATCACCATGAGGTCTGCTGGTGTCCTCACTAGCCTAAACACTCGTACCACTGCCTCCAGCCAGTCCTCTGCTGCCTGGGGATCCGTCTCCCCGCGAAACCTGGGCGGTCGCTGGCGCTGAAACTCATGCAGTGTGCTGAGGCGACGTGCATCGTCAGCGGCTGCTGCTGGAAGCATCGGGGGCTCGGCGGGTAGAGCTACCACCGGTGCCATTGCTGACAAAGGGCCATGCACCGAGGCCTCGTCGCTCGGTGGGCTGTCGTCATGCTCGACTCTCGGAACCCTAGCTGGTTGCCATCGTGGGGCCATCCTGAAAAGGAAACAGGTGCGCCATGGTCAGAACAGTATACCTGGTGATCTGATATAAGTAATCACAAAGAAAACTTTGAAACACACACGCAATCAATGTTTTCGTGCATTAAGTCGGAAGTCAGAAGTCCGGGTCCTGGTGTACGGATACGTCGGCCGCCGCACCAACACTGGACTCCCTGGACTGATAACCACACTCAATACGCTTAACATTATTGCTTCACATAGAAAAGATCAGAGTTCGCAGTAGAACCGAACTCCTCTGATACCAATTTGTCACGACCCGCCCTCGGGGTCCGTGCCGTGACTACCCCAAGCCCGCCTTCCATAGGCCAGGGGCTGGCGACTAGAACCAAGGCGTAAATTCCGGTAAAAAGGGAAGGCATTGCCTTTGTAAAGTAAACAAACACCACAGAGTAAGCATGCAGAAAGTAAACACTAAGCAAAAGCAGAGTACAACTGAAAGTGCGGTAAAGTAAATGGGCAAGTATAAAAACCCAAACTGAATGTAAAGTACAACTCGAAAGGGAAAACAGCAACTGAAATGTAAAAGACGATACACCAGGCTGTCCACTGGAAATCCCACCTAAAGGGTGGGTACAGATAGATCCACTACTCCTCGGGTCCCGCCGTCCGCTCCGAGCACGTCCCGTCCAGTGGTCCACCTCCAGGTATCGTCCTGCTCTGCAAGCCTCAGCTAAGATCAACGATGTCCGTCGTCTGCAACCAACACAACGTAGTGCGGGAAAAGCCCGTGCATGGGTGAGTATAATCTACTCAGTAGGGACCCCGAGACCCCTGAAGGTCTCTCAAATCTACAAAGGATAAACCACAAAGAAAGGTACAATCACGAAGTAACAACCGACACTTCTTAGGTATATGCCCATACATATACCTAAGTCATCAATTTCAAATACGCTCCAAAATCCGAGCCCAAGTACAACTCAGTCCACACAAGAATGTAAACGTATTCCACACAGGAAAGCAAAACGTAATCCACACAGGATAGCACAACACAATCAACACAGGAAAGCAACAGGATTTAGCTCACACAGGTATACTTCTTCAAAGGACGATAAAGATGATCTCTGATCCATCTAAGTCGTCGGACCCACGAAGGATCGATAGGTAACTAACCCCCGCAAAATACCCACACAGGATCGGGCCCACATAGGACCTGTAGGCGCTGGTTCACACAGGACCGCTGAGCGCAAGGACCCACACATGATCGGACCCACACAGGATCGGGCCCACACATGACCTATAGCACTGATCCACGTAGGATCGCTGAGTGCTAAAGTCGTCGTCATCGAATCCACACAGGATCTCTGTACTGTCGTCGTCGCAGTCATAGTAGCAGTAGTAGCAGTAGTAGTCACAGAACAGTCGCAGCCAGCACTAGGGTTCCCGCACACAGCAAGCTCGTTCGGACGGTCTGCTCCACGAGTCGAGAGGCTGATACATCAACTGTCACAAAGTCCAGAGTTGATGTATCCAAAAGTTTCGTATCGTCAACATGAACTCAACGCAACAGACGGCGCGTCGATCGGACGCCCGGTCTGAGAGTTATTGGCATTTCCGTTCCTGGGGCCCCGTTGGTTTTTAAGGAAAAACCAACCCGACCATACTCCACCTGCGTCCAAACCTCGAGCGGAGTATGACAAAAGATCCGTCTCACTAAGAGGAACACAACAAAGCTGATGTCACGCCAATCGGACGTCCGTAGCTCAAGATATGAGTGTTTCCGCTCCGAAGGCCCGGTTGGTTTCGTGAACGAACCAACCTGGCAGAACTCAAAGTATTCCGAATCCCTGAGTGAAATATACCGAAAAGACCGTCTCGATCCAAGGATCGCATTACCGCAGACGGTTCGTCGATCTGAGGTCTGTGGCTCAAGTTATGGCCAAAAGACCGGAACTGATTCGAAACGGGGGGTCTGGGTCCGGGCCGACCCGGCCCGACCCCCCCTGGGCGGCCCGAACCGGGTCAACCCGAACCGGGTCGACCCGGCCCGGCCGGCCGGCCGGCCTGCGGCGCGGCGGCGAGGCGGCCTCGCGCCGCACGGAGGCAGCACGCAGGGGGGGGGCAAAGCCCCCTGCTTCTTCAAAAGGCGGCGCGGCATATCCGCGCCGTTTTGTCAATCAACGACCCACCTCATGGGGGCCCGCTTTGAGGAGGATCCGGGGGGCCGCCTGCCCCCCCCCCCTCAAGGAAACCGCCCCCCTCATAAATTAGGGGGGGGGTTTAAGCTGGCAGGGGGAATTTATTTCCCCCGCCATTTGACTTTCCGGCCGGCCAACTGCCGGCCGGTTTTCTCCAACGGGACCGGAAAATCCGGTCCCCTTTCCGGCTTCCGACGCCGGCGGCCCGGCCGCCGATCTACTCGTCCCGCCGTGGCCCGGAACCGGCCGCGGTTTTCATCGTCTGGCGCGGTGCGACGGAACCACGCCCCTCCACCACGCCTTCGATTCCTCCTGACGCGGCGCGACGACATCGCGTTCTTGATGATTCTTCCACGGCGCGGTGCGACGGCGCCGCGCAATATAAACATACAATTATCCGCGTGGTGCGACGGCACCACGCCACCTTGTTTCAACCCGCAAGATAAATCAACAAGAACGATGGAGGGGGTTCGGTCGTGTTCATGCGGTCCGGCCCCCTCACGTTAAAAGATAACACAACTTAAAATCCTTACGTTAATCATGCATGAACCATGAACAAGGATAAATAAATAAACAAAATACAACAACCCCAACCTTGGGTAAAGGTTCGAAGATTTGTCAACGTCTCGCGGAAGAACGTCGCGGAGGTCGGCGTCACGGTAATCGTTCGTCAAATCCGATGACGAAGAGGTACGTCCGAAGAGGCACGACGTTGGCGAAACTTCTTATGTCGACGAAGGGAGTACGAGGAGGAAACAACGTTCCCTCTTATTGACACGGAAGATGAAGAAGAGAGGAGCGGCGTTCTTCGTCGGAGCTTGAGCGTTCTTCGTCAAGGCTTGGGCGTTCTTCGTCAAGGCTTGAGCGTTCTTCGTCAAAGTTTGAAGAAAAGGAAATGCTCTCAAAAGATCTCAAGATGGCTAAAGAGTTCTAACCCAACAAAATAAGCTAAGGGCTTATTTTATTAAGTCAATCCAAACCATTTGAATTTCAATGGTTTGAATTAAGACAACTCAAGCCATTAATTAACCAACTTGCCATCTTAAATTAAAAGGGGAGTTTAAGGGAGAAGATGAGAGGTTTAGGTTCGTGTGGGTCCCACCACACTTAATACTCTCAAGGGAGGTTAAGTGGGTGTGGGTCCCACCACTAACTCCCTTTGAGAGGAGTTAACCTACTAAAGTAAAATAAAAAGAATTCCACATTTTTTTATTCAACTTTTTATAATTCTCCCAAAAACTAACTTTCGTCCCATAATAAACGCAACTTCCGAAATGGTCTCCTTAAGCGAATACCGGCGCTGCGAGTTCATCGGTGTCCTCGGATTTCAATTCCGAGCACCAGATCAGAAGTTAGAAATTCCCGCTCGTTCGTTCACTGAACGTACCCGAGCCAAACTTCGGAAATTGATTCCGGGGACACCGGGCCTCGGAATCAGGTGCCGTCAGAAACCGCGCTCTTGCAAAATTCTAAAGAATATTAAGAAAAAATTTCCCTTGAATTTTACAGGTCTTTACATTACGGAGGTCCCGGTGGAGATAGAGGATCGACAGGAGCGGGTCCTACGTGGGCGATCGATTCCTCTTGTGTGCATCAGATGGAAGCACGAGAATCTCCAGGAGAGCACATGGGAGCGGGAGGCTCAGATGCGTGCTCAGTACCCTCTTTTGATTCCCTAGATTTTGATGTATCTTTACAGGGACGTAAATCCCTGAGGTGGGAGTAATGTAAAGACCCGTAAAATTCAAGAGAAATTTTTTTCTTAATTTTCTTTGGAATTTTGCAAGAGCGCGGTTTCTGAGGGCACCTGATTCTGAGGCCCGGTGTGCCCGGAATCAATTTCCGAAGTTTGGCTCGGGTACGTTCAGTGAATGAATGAGCGGGAATTTCTAACTATTGATCCGGTGCTCGGAATTGAAATCCAAGGAAACCGATGAACTCGTAGCGCCGGTATTCGCCTAAGGAGACCTTTTCGGAAGTTGCGTTTATTGCGGGACGAAAGTTAGTTTTTGGGAGAATTATAAAAAGTTGAATAAAAAAATGTGGAATTCTTTTTATTTTACTTTAGTAGGTTAACTCCTCTCAAAGGGAGTTAGGGGTGGGACCCACACCCACTTAACCTCCCTTGAGAGGATTAAGTGTGGTGGGACCCACACGAACCTAAACCTCTCATCTTCTCCCTTAAACTCCCCTTTTAATTTAAGATGGCAAGTTGGATAATTAATGGATTGAGTTGTCTTAATTCAAACCTTTGAAATTCAAATGGTTTGGATTGAATTAATAAAATAAGCTCTTAACTTATTTTGTTGGGTTAGAACTCTTTAGCCATCTTGAGAGATTTTGAGAGATTTTCCTTTTCTTCAAACTTTGACGAAGAAAGCTCAAGCCTTGACGAAGAACGCTGAAGCCTTGACGATGAACGCTCAAGCTCCGACGAAGAACACCTCTCCTCTCTTCTTCGTCTTCCGTGTCAACAAGAGGGAACACCGTTTCCTCCTTGGACTCCCTTCGTCGACATAAGAAGTTTCGCCAACGTCGTGGCTCTTCGGACGTACCTCTTCGTCATCGGATTTGACGAACGATTACCGTGACGCCGACCTCCGCGACGTTCTTCCGCGGGACGTTGACAAATCTTCGAACCTTTACCCTAGGTAGGGGTTGTTGTATTTTGTTTATTTATTTATCCTTGTTCATGGTTCATGCATGATTAACGTAAGGATTTTAAGTTGTGTTATCTTTTAACGTGAGGGGGCCGGACCGCATGAACACGGCCGAACCCCCTCAATCTTTCTTGTTGATTTATCTTGCGGGTGGAAACAAGGTGGCGTGGTGCCGTCGCACCACGCGGATAATTGTATGTTTATATTGCGCGGCGCCGTCGCGCCGCACCGTGGAAGAATCATCAAGAACGCGACGCCGTCGCGCCGCCTCAAGAGGAATCAGAGGCGCGGTGGAGGGGCGCAGTGCCGTCGCACCACGCCGGACGACGAACACCGCGGCCGGTTCTGGGCCGCGGCGGGACGAGAAGACCGGCGGCCGGGCCGCCGGCATCGGAAGCCGGAAAGGGGACCGGATTTTCCGGTCCCGTTGGAGAAAACCGGCCGGCAGTTGGCCGGCCGGAAAGTCAAAAGGCGGGGGAAATAAATTCCCCCTTCCAGCTTAAAAAACCCCCCCTCATTTATGAGGGGGGCGGTTTCCTTGAGGGGGGGCAGGCGGCCCCCCGGATCCTCCTCAAAGCGGGCCCCCAGGAGGGGGGCCATTGATTGACAAAACGGTGCGGCTATGTCCCGCCGCCTTTTGAAGAAGCGGGGGGCTTTGCCCCCCCCCCTGCGTGCTGCATCCGTGCGGCGATAGGCCGCCGCGCCGCCGCGCCGCCGGCCGGCCGGCCGGCCGGGCCGGCTCTGACCCGGGTCGGGTCGACCCGGTTCGGGCCGACCCAGGGGGGGGGGGGGGTCGGGCCGAGTCGGCCCGGACCCGGACCCCCCGTTTCGAATCAGTTCGGTCTTTTGGCCATAACTTGAGCCACGGACCTCCGATCGACGAACCGTCGACGGCAACACGATCATTGGATCAAGACATTCGTTTCGGTATATCGCACTCAGGGTTTCGGAATACTTTGAGTTCGGCCGGGTTGGTTCGTTCACGAAACCAACCGGGCCTTCGGAGCGGAAACGCTCATATCTTGAGCTACGGACGTCCGATTGACGTGCTGTCAGCTTTGTTGTGTTCCTCTTAGTGAGACAGATCTTTTGGCATACTCCGCTCGGGGTTTGGACGTAGGTGGAGTATGGTCGGGTTGGTTTTGCCTTAAAACCCAACCGGGCCCCGGGAACGGAAATGCCAATAACTCTCAGACCGGGCGTCCGATCGACGCGCCGTCTGTTGCGTTGAGTTCCTGTTGACGATACGGAACATTTGGATACATCAACTCTGGACTTTGTGACAGTTGATGTATCAGCCTCTCGACTCGTGGAGCGGACCCTCCGAACGAGCTTGCTGTGTGCGGGAACCCTAGTGCTGGCTGCGACTGTTCTGTGACTACTACTGCTACCACTGCTACTCTGACTACGACGACGACAGTACAGAGATCCTGTGTGGATTCGACGACGACGACTTTAGCACTCAGCGATCCTACGTGGATCAGTGCTACATGTCCTGTGTGGGCCCGATCCTATGTGGGTCCGATCCTGTGTGAGTCCTTGCGCTCAGCGGTCCTGTGTGAACCAGCACCTACAGGTCCTATGTGGGCCCGATCCTGTGTGGGTCTTTTGCGGGGGTTAGTTATCTATCGATCCTTCGTGGGTCCGACGACTTAGATGGATCAGAGATCATCTTTATTGTCCTTTGAAGAAGTATACCTGTGTGAGCTGAATCCTGTTTCTTTCCTGTCTGGATCGTGTTGTGCTATCCTGTGTAGATTACGTTTTGCTTTCCTGTGTGGAATACATTTACTTTCCTGTGTGGACTGAGTTGTACTTGGGCTCAGAGGTTGGAGCGTATTTGAAATTGATGACTTAGGTATATGTATGGGCATATACCTAAGCAGTGTCGGTTGTTACTTCGTGATTGTACCTTTCTTCGTGGTTTATCCTTTGTGGATTTGAGAGACCTTCAGGGGTCTCCGGGTCCCTACTAAGTAGCTTATACTCACCCCTGCACGGGCTTTGCCCGCACTACGTTGTGTTGGTTGCAGACGACGGACAGCGTTGATCTTAGCTGAGGCTTGCAGAGCAGGACGGTACCTGGAGGTGGACCACTGGACGGGACGTGATCGGAGCGGACGGCGGGACTCGAGGAGCAGTGGAGCTATCTGTACCCACCCTTCATGTGGGATTTCCAGTGGACAACCCGGTGTAGAGGCTTTTACTTTTCAGTTTCTGTTTTCCCTTTTGAGTTATACTTTACTTTCAGTTTGGGTTTGTATACTGGCCCATTTACTTTACCGCACATTTAGTTGTACTCTTCTTTTTCTTAGTGTTTACTTTCCGCTTGCTTACTCTGTGGTGTTTGTTTACTTTACAAAGGCAATGCCTTCCCTTTTTACCGGAATTTACGCCTTGGTGCTAGTCGCCAGCCCCTGGCCTATGGAAGGCGGGCTTGGGGTAGTCACGGCACGGACTTCGAGGGCGGGTCGTGACAGAATGTTTAAAATTTATTAATTCATAAATAGTTCCAAATCTTGTGAATAGAGACATTATAAACAATTTCATGAAAAATAAATAACATTAATAATTTCTTAAGAATATGGATTTTAAAAAATGTGTCCATTTACTAAAGAGGATATATAGTTTAATTATCTATAAAATAAATTTCAGTATTTTAAAAAAATAATATAAAATGAAATAAAATGAAATCATTTAATAATAAAAATAACCAATGATTAATAATATATTTGGTTTATAAAGGTATAATCATAAAATTTCTTCGAATGTTAAAATTTCCACACAGATTCTTAAAAAAATATATGATTGTAACATAAATCCTTTACCTATTTGGTAAATTTATAATCATAATTGATAAAATTGAATGAAATGAAATTGGTCATTATATCTAATTATTTTCATGATTTAATTATAAAAAATTCATTAATAAGTTAGTAATTAAACCATATAATTAAATCCTATTGAGTTAAATAATACATAAACATAAAAAATTTGATTGTGATAATGAATATTTTTGCACAGATAATATATTTTGGAGGGATAATTATTTAGTGAATTGATTATGAGAACATAGGTAAAAAAACATAAATAAATAATATATACAGAATATTATACAACATATATCATTTATCACAGAATGATTATATAACAAATATATTGAATTATTGTTATAAATGAATGAAAATAAATTTAGTTATGTAACCTCATACCTCAACTCTAGGAAAGCCATATATGACTATTAACAACTATGAAAAATAATTATACAACTGAAATATAAATAATATAAACTCTTATATGTTTATTAATATATAATTATAAAAAAATTCATTAATTTCAATGATATATCTAATTAAAAAATAATTAATGTCAATGATATGTGTTTTTATGTATTCTAGAAAATAATTGAAAAATTACAGAAGTTTGTTTACCGTTGTAATTGATGTAATTATATCATCATCAACAGATTCATAAAAATGAAATTTTTATAATTTATATAAATTAAATAAAATTTTTATAATACTTTGTGAAATATATACATGATAAATGGGTCACATCACTTAATGGTGGTATTCGTCCATACATTTGCAAGAACGCTTTTATCATTTTTTATGAATTGAATTGTCTGAAAATTGAGGATATTATAAAATTATAGAATTATAATTTGTTCATGAATATCATATATATATATATATTAAATTTATCGAAATTAACTTCTGTGTGAGGTGGTGATATAAAATGAAAAACTACACAATGTGGGTGTGGTAATCCCCAAGTACACACAAGTGGGGGTTGTTTTCACATAGTTTGTAAAAAATAAAAAATTGTTTCTTCTATAATCATAATAATATTTAACTCTATGGATTGTATTGAAGTTATAATTTTTATCATTGTAATAATATTATTAAAAGGAGTTATAAGAATAAAACATCTTGAAATATGATAGTGAGGATTTATACTTTCTTCTCGGTTAACTTAATTCAATAAACCATAATAATTCAAGGTTCAATCATTCAGTGATTCCAAAACAAATATAACATGGTAAGGTATGATTAATTGTGATTTTTGTATGTCTTTGAAATACTAGAGTCCAAATATTTTTTTATGATGAATGAAGAGGGGGTTCCCTTCTATATGTGAGGGTATAGAATCTCATTGAATTGCATAATAATTAAATCAATATAATTTATTTTTCTTTGAAATGTGGACAAAAATAATTTATTTAGAATATGTGAATAATAAAAATTTAAATGCTCTTATGAAATATAATTTCTTAAGATTTATTCTATAATTTCACCCATGTAACTTTCTTTAAACCCCAAATTAACAGTTTTAACGATTACTACTTTATCATTTATTATTATTCATTATGGATTAAGAAAGATACTATAAAAGAAAAATGAACCACAAGTGGAAGATGGAAGATACTATTAAACATATCACATACATTTTTTCTAATGTTTTTCTATAACTAAAACAATAAAAAATAATATAATATTGATCAGAATATATATATTTATTCATTTTTAGAACAATTCAAATTGTTTGAATTTAACAAAAAAAATATATTATTGAAAACCAAATACAAACTGTTAACACATCCTGAAAATTGTATATATATATATATATATAATTTTATTTGAAACTATATCTCACACTAAAAATATTACATTTTATTTTTAAAAAAAAATTATATATATAGTTTTCAACTACTTGCACATGTTCTGTATCTATGATTGATAATCATATAAGGTCATTGCTCATAACTAAAAATGAAAAATAAATAACAAATATGATAAAAATTACACAATAATTCATATAATAATTTATAATTGAACCATAATTGTTTTTATCAATATCAAAAAATTGAATAGATATTAAAATCATTTTAGTAATGTTTTTGACAATCTACTTTATTAAAACTTTTATCAAGGATATTATAAAATTAATGTTGTAATAAATTTACATATGTTAAAATATTTTATGGTTGGGTTCTCAAAAAAGATATCTAATAAATTAAATCAAGGATTGGTAGAATGTTATTTTATTTTTACATTATTTTTATCATTAATTACAAAATTTACCAATACTGAGGTGACATATATTTCTAAAGTTATAAATAAAAAAATTCTTTATTTTGGATATCTAATCAAAATGATTTATAATATAAAATCAATTTCATATTATTTAATTACTGGAAATGAAAAAATAAATTTTAATATAAATATAAACAAACAACGAAAAATTTTTGTTGGAAAAATCCAATTTGATGATAAAAAAACAAATATTGTAATCCAAAAAAAGATTTATTCCCATAAAATTAATAAATTATATAAATAATAAATTATTTTCATGATAAAATATGATAAATAATGTTTTTTCAAATTAAATTTTCTAATGTATATATATTTTTATTCTATATAAATAAATATTTTATAAATTCACTTAATGAAAATAAATTCAAAAAAGACACAAAATATAATTAATGGTTTATTTTGATAAAATTATTTCAAAAGTGACATCATTTTCTCAAATGATTATACTTAATATTGTATGAATAAATTATAAGATTCTATTAAGAAACCAAACAAATAAAAATTTGAATAAAACATATTTTTTACAAATAATATAAAATTACTATAAATTATCTACTCATTTTAAAAGCATAAATTAATTATATTGTATTGAGTGTGAACATTATTTATATAATTACTAATAAATTTAATCATATTCATGAATTTAAAATCAATGAAGAGGTTTTGATGGAAATTTTTAAATATTTATATATGTTTAATTTGTTTGAGAATTGTGATTCATGACATGTACACTATCAAACATAGTATTCATTTTAAAATATATTGGTATTAAATTCTCCCAAACATTAATATAATGGGTTGGTGATTTTTTAACATGATTTTAATAATCAATTCATTTTCATTGGATAAATCTTTATTTAATATTAAATCTTAAAATTATTAATAAAAAATTTCATTATAATGATTGAGAAGGAAATATAATGTTCATCCGTTATACCAATAAATTTGGTTTAATAATATATTACCATTGCTGGTATGTGAAAATATGTACGCAGAGGAAAAATTTATTACCAAAATAACAAATTAGTGTACCATGGAGCATTGATCGTTATAAAATTGAATTATCATGATAATTTTAGAAATCACAAAACAATAAATCAATGAGGTTTATAAATGATAATAAAATAATATAAAGTAATTTTTTTAGGATAATATTTATGTGTCATGATACTATTATTGTTTGTGTGGAATTGTATTAATATATATACTAATATCATGAAAAAAGCAATGACATTTTCTTCAAATCTATAAATTTAATTTCATTCCTTAAGTAGTTTTCATTAATTTAATTTTTTTATTTGTCATATCTTTTAATCAAATTTATGGATATTGATATTTATTGTCTAAATTACTATAATAATCTTTTACATGACACTGATAAATATAAAATTATGAAATCATCTTGTTCGTATCACTAATTTTTCTGAACATATTTACCTAAGGTAGGTGTATCACCTGGAGATTTTATGAAAAATATATATTTTTTATGTATAATGTTATACGCAACACAAAATAATCTTTCACGACACACAACACTAGCTTGGATTGCGTTACATGCAAGAGATACCTTCATCAATAGCTTGAGTCATATGCAATACCGAGTTTAACTAAAATAATGATATATTATTATAATATTATCAACTAGCCATTATGAATAGTATTAACTGAATTTTTAATTTTATAACATTATTATTCATCTTACACATTTTCTATAATGGGGAATGAAAACAAAATCAATTTTTTAGATAAAAGAAGTATTTTAAAAAAAAATACAGTTTTACAGACTTTTGATGGCGCACCCATTTTAAATATAATTTTTGACAAGTTTATAAGTTTAATATTATAAAATAAACTTACTATATTTAATTAGGATATAAAAATTTACATTGAATAAATTTTTGATATTTTTTGATAAATATCATATTTTGATGAATAGTAAAATTACACTATATTTTTCAAAAAAACAACTTTTTAATCAAGGTAATTTATATGTTAAATGATAATATTTAATTATTTTAAATTATAAATAGAATATATGTTTACCATTTAATGTAATTTATGTTATTAACATTAATTATTCATTGAATTCATAGGTCAAAACATTTCAATCTTTGACAATTTTTTAACTTTTAAAACCAATTTTCATAACAACAAGATTAATTTTAAATTAATTACTGGAACTTATGTGTTTTGAATTATCAAAAATGGATTCAATATTTGGATTCAGTGGGTTAAAATAATTTTAATAGGTTACTTTTATTTTTTTTACATTATGAATAGTAACTACGGTAATTTTTATTTAATATAGTTAAAGTTAAATCAGTTAATTAAGGGTACCAATAAGATTATAAAATTACCCTACCACCTACCAAAATTCAATTAGATGAGTAAAAGTTGACCCATATCACCTAATAGTTTAAATATATTCGTTTCATGGACTATTTACCATGAAAATGATATAATTATTGTTAAAAACAATGGATGTGACAACATGTCACTCTCTTATATCTTATATGTGTAATAATTTTATTTTAATGATAATATTAATAAAACATAGAATATAAATAGTCTATATAAATATAATAAAATTATTTACATCATGATAATTTATTTATAATTTTTTGTTATTAAATAATCATCATTAATGATGACACAATAGTGATGTAGAAATTAATTTATTGATTGAAATATAAAATAAACGAGTTTAAAAATATTAAAATAAATATTATATGAACTAATTAATGTTATCGAAAAAATTTCTACATGAAAATGAAATATTAGGAATATATTAAATATTTTTTTCAAATATATTATCTTTGGGGAATTTATTTAAATCCAAATAACTGAATAGTGTCAAAATTGACATTAAATTTATTTTATAAAAATAACACATTATAAAATTGATTAAAAATCACAAAAATATTTAAAAAATTTAAATTGAAATTTATATGGTCAAAATGTAAGAAATAATCAAATTATATACATTCAAAAAACATAATTTATTATTTATAATAATTTAAAATTTAAAATATTATTACCACAAATAAAATAAAATAGATTAAATAATGATAAATCATGTTGATAAGGTATAAAATAAATTCCCAACATGTCTAATTTTTTTTTGATGGTGAGATTACAACCCTATATCATCTCATATTCTAATTTATAAATTTTTGGAGGTTTCTATGTGGGGTTTGAATTTATTATAAATTAGTATTTTTTATGTTTCCTAAGATGCCCCTCTCATCCCTTATAAGAAGGAACCTCCTCCCTCTCATATTTACAACATTTTGAGGTTTCATGATCAGACATACCTTATCAATTTCTCTTCATTACATATCTATAATCATACTATAGAACATGTTATTCTTTAAATACCATCTTTAGTGTCCTAAGAGAAGGTTTAGAAGAGGAGCGTCGAAGAAGAGGTAATATACTTTACAGATTATTTCAAATTTATTTCTTCATCAACATCATCTTCATTATTTGTTTCATTATAAAGTATAACATAAGTATCACTCATATACTGAAATGTTATTATAAATATGAAACAACCCTATTTCACCCTCTATCCATCCTACAAAAAACGAGATCACCGTGCATGTGTACATATGGAATATCATCTCCACGCCGTTGTGTAATCTGATTTCCACAACCACCATACATGGATGGTTATAATGGTGTAAATAATATATATATATATATTTATTATAACATTAATCTAATTCTGATATATTTTATTGTCCACTCCAATACCATTCAATAATTATGGGAACAATATCGTCGCTCGTGAGTACGTACGGCTTACCGTCTCCACGATGCGATGTGATTCATTCTAAATGATCATTATTAAACCATGATTATATATACCAATTGAATGAATAAATATGATATATAATATACTAATAACATTATGTAAATGATCTAATTATAATTTAAAAAGTGGAATATGAACTCATGCTACAAAACATATATATGAAAATAAAGCAGTTACTACCAAAACTATGAGTAACAATTAAATGTTACTAAGATACGGGTGAAACTATGATCATAAATGTTATCCTAATTATAATTAGTGTTCTTTAATATATCTGTATCATTATTTAAAACATTATATAGGTGGTTCATATACATACGAACCATATCAGACCCAACTTAAGGGAAAATCTCGTAATCTCAATTTTTATCTGAGATTTTTTATACTTCGGTATTTACTAGGGAATATATATCAACTACATCCATTTTTCCTCAATATGTAATACTATATATATCCATTAAAAAATATAAATAAAATTTTACCTATTGGTGAAATTTTTAGTAAAAGATATGAAATTATTCTTTTTTCGTTTTCAATACAAGATACTTTTTGACATTTTCGACCGATGTACGAGAAGAATGATTTGTTAACTTATATGGCATGAATGGATTTTTATGATTTCATAGCACCTTTTTTCCATGACTCTTTCTATGAAATATTTCATGATGATTTTAAAAAAAATTATTTTCTTTAAAATTTTATTTCATTTTGAGAAAATAAAATGATTTTGAAAAAGAAAGGATATTATCCTCAAGAACTAAGTTCAAGTATTTTATCAAATTTATTTTCCATCTAAGATGAAATAGGGTTAGGTTTCTATCCATATTATTACACTGATTGTATTATTTTATGATTGAGTTATTTTTATGATGTCCTTTATCTTATATGGATTATGATTTGATGTCATGATGTTTAAGATGCCCATTTGTTTTACATGGGTTATGCTATAATGTATGATTTAAGAATTTGTGGCAATAATAAGAATGGTTGCATTATGAGATGGGTGGGACGTATATCTCCCTCTGATTACTTGGGTGAAGTCTTATATCTCATGAGATAGACCTAGCTGGAATGGGATGTTAATCTGGTTCAGTGATAGACGACTGCATGAAAGAGTGAACTCGGTTCAGTAATAGACTTTTTCTGCTATGATGGTATTGGAAATGAGTCTTGACAAATATGAAATGATTTTATATTATTATATGTTTAATCCAAAAAGTTTTATGTTTTATGTTATGATTATTTGGATTACATTTCACTACTATGATTTATCCCATGTCATGATCTTATGATCTGTTTTGAAGGTAATAATTTTCAAAATGTTATGATCTTATGAATATGATATGATTTATATTTCCTTTATTTACCATTACTGAGCATTTTATATCACCATTTTGTATGTTTTCTTTTCCCCAGGTCAGGAATATGGGTATTAAGTATGATAATGCCAAAAGGGACTCTATGTCTGATGAAATAAACAGGAGACATTGTAGATGATTTATGAACCAGTTGATTATGATTCTGAGTTTCTAAAGACAGTATAACTATACGGTCTTTACATGCTTTTGTTATATGTTGTAATATGTATGCTTCAATTTTGAAGTAATAATAATCTATGTAAAGAATGGGTTCTTATAGATGGTATTAGAGTAAATGTATAGTTAACCTTTAGAAACTAGGATGTGAACGCCTTAGTAAGAACACTAAGGATATGTCTAAGCATAGAACCGAATCTTAGTGTTTTAGAAATGGCCCTGAATAACCTATGATAAGATATAAAGTGTGAAATTTTATTACTGATTATGTGGTTTTTCTTATTGTAATCAGTGTTTCTCACACTATGCTTCTTGGTTTTAGTCGATGGATGGATCTCGAAGGAACCATGTTAATACCGAATACGATAGGGAATACAATTACGGTACCCATGAGAAACCAAATGTTATGGGAGATGGAATGAAAAATCTTGAATCCATGCTCATAAAACTTTATCAAGCTATGAATCATGCATGAATTCTAAACGAGCAATGGAAGGAGAAACATTCCAATGAATTCTTAACGAGGAAGTGTCCAGCTTCATTCAACAGGTCTTCTGATCCATTAGTTGATAAACAAAGGATCAGTACCATTGAAAATATATTTTTAGTTCTACAATGTTCTGAACATGATAAATTCATCTTAGCAGTATATCATTTGGAAGGTGAAGCTGATCAATGGTGGAATATTTTAAAGAATACCAGGCAAAGAGACAAAATTGAGTCCCTGGAATGAGATGTGTTCAAGAACGTATTTTTCGACAATTACAAACCTAATATTCTTCGATCAAAGATGAAGAAGGAGTTTATTGATCTAATGAAAAAGAAAGATGAATCTGTTGGTACCAACGAAGTATATTTTACAAGACAAGCAATGTATAGTTCTAGAATTATTATCCGATGTGATAGTAAGTTAGATCGATTTTTTAGTGGATTAAAACCAAGTATTCAAAGGGCATCATCCATACGGGACTTCTATAGCTATGAGTAAATTATTTGACGTTCTCTCAAGGTTGATATGGAGATTGTAGTAACAGATTAGTCATATGGGTTTGATAAGAGAAGGAAAATGATTTTCAAAGGAAAAACTAAAGACCACACTGAATAGAAGATGAGTTTTTCCTTATGCTCAATGTGTGGAAAGAATTTTGTAGGGAAATTTATTAAAGAAAAAGTAAATGTTTTAAATGTGGAAAATAAGGTTATCATGAAATTGAATATCAATGTAATGGGAAGAAGATGATTAATAATGAGAAAAATAATGGGATACAAAGAATGCACCTCTTATACTTCAATGATACAATTAAAAGGAAATGGGGCATTATTATAATCAATGCCAAAATCCAAGGGTTGTTTATGATGATTGATGTCAACAAAATCTTAAGGGCAACGACATTCGAAAGTCACATGCAATTTCTATCGGCGATGAGGAGTATGATAAAGAATTGGTGAATGGTACACTTACCATCCAATCTAAATTAGAAAATGATTTATTTGATTCTAGATTCACCCACTCGTTAATTTCAGGATATCTTTCTAAGGTTATCATCATACTACCTCAATAATTAGATTTTGAGTTTGGTGTGACAACTCATAATGGCACAATAGTCACATCAAAAGTTTACAATTCATCTCCAATTGAAGTTTGTGGGAATGTGATTCCTACAAATCTTGTGATCCTCCCTGTAGTGGAATTTGATGTTATTCCTGGCATGGATTGGCTTTTTTATATGGATATCATATGAATTTCCATAGAATGAAAGTCACATTTCTTATTCCTAATTAAACTATGATAATTTATCGATGCAAGGATGAATATAACCATCTATTGGAAATTTCATCCTTCTTATGGGTCCTGATTCCAATAAATGAAGGCTATTTATCTCAAATGGTTAGACAGAAACTCAAAATTAAGAATATTCCAATTTTATGAGAGTTTGATGATGTCATTCAAGAGGAATTTCCAGGTTTTAGACCAAATCGTGATGTTGAGTTTTCATTAGAACTTATACCGGGTGCTATTCCCATTTTAAAGACACCATATAGAATGGTCCCAATTGAGTGTCGAGAATTGAAGAATAAACTCCAATAGAATCTTGATAAGGGATTTATATTCCCTAGATCTTCAACATGGGGAGAAACTATTCTATTTTTATGAAGAAATATGGATCAATGAGACTCTGCATTAATTTTCGAGAACTTAACAAGATCACTATCAAGAACAAATATCCTCTGTCACGCTTTGATGACTTATTTGACCAACTACGCAGAGCTCAATAAATTTCCAGGATTGATCTTCATTCAGGGTATCATCAATTAAGGGTCAAAAAAGAAGGATATACCAAATACAACTTTTCGTACAAGGTAACGAAACTATGATTTTATAGTGATTCCTTTTGGTCTTACTAATTCCCCTATTATCTATATGGAACTAACGAATAGATTCTTTAGAGACTATCTTGATCAGTTTTTTGTAGTCATTATAGACGATATTCTTGTATATTCAAAGAGGAAGGAAGAACATGAAGATCACTTGAGAATTGTATTGGAGACCCTGAGAAAGGAGAAGCTTAATGCCAAATTTTCCAATAGTGAATTTTGGCTTCAAAATAATTCATATTGGGGCCACATACTCTCAAAAGAGGGGATATATATGGATCCATCCAAAATGGAGGATATTGAACGATGTTCGAGACCAACAACAGTAATTGAAATCTGAAGTTGTCTTGGTTTAGCTAGGTATTATCAACATTTTGTGAATGATTTTTCAAGATTATCTAACCCACTGACCTAATTGACTCTAAAAGGAGTTAATTTTGTCTGGATGGAGGAATGTGAAGAGAATTTCAAAGAGCTAAAAAGAAGGTTAGCCAGTGCACCTGTTCTCACACTGACTTATAGTGAAGAATGGATTTTGATCTACAGTGATGCATCCGAGAAAGGTATGGGGTGTGTCCTCATTCAAATTGATATAGTGATAACTTATACATCATGATAGTTGAAAATTGATGTGCAACGTTACCCCAACTCACAATTTAGAGTTAGCCACGGTAATCTTTTCATTACCGATTTAGTGGAATTATCTTTATGGTGAAAGGTGTGACATTTACACTGATCATAAAAATTTAATACATATTTTCACACAAAAGGAGCTGAATATGCACCAAAGAAGATGATTGGAAATCATTAAGGATTACGACTACTCCATACATTACCACCATAGGAATTCAAACAAGGTGGAAGATGTATTAATTCAACAAGACCATGTCAGCCTATCCCTGATGAGGATCACAAATGATCCAATATTTATGGATTTACAAAGGATGGATCAAGGAATTTTAATTAATGGGGAGATATCTTATCTTTCTCAAATGAATTTTCAACCATCTATACATGTGAAGATTAAAGAGGCACAGAAGGAGGATGTTGGGCTACCAAAGAAGGTGAGAAATGTTCCCAAATTCAACCTTGATTGTGATGGGATATTATGTTTTAGGAATTATGTATGTATTCCTCCCATACTCGAATTAAAGAAGGATCTGCTGGATGAGGCTCATATTTCATCATTCTTTATTCATCCAAGTAGTATAAATATGTACAGGGACCTAAAAGAGTACTTTTGGTGGGATGTCATGAAAAGAGATATCGCCGAATATGTATCTGAAGGCTTGGTTTTTCTTCAAGTTATAGGTGAGAGATAGAAGACTAAGGGTTTGTTACAACCATTTCCCATACCAAAATTAAAATTGGAAAACATCACTATGGACTTTTTGATCAGACATCCAAAAACATCAAAATGAAATAATGCTTATTGGGTTATAGTTTATTGTCTTACAAAGATGGAACACTGCATTGCTATTAGAGATGATTTTTCTCTTAAACAGCTTGCCATGATATATGTAATGGAAGTGGTAAGATTTTATGGAGTACCACTATCTATTATATTTGATCGAGATCTGAGGTTTACCTTGATGTTCTGGAAAAGTCTTCAGCATGCTCTAGATACAATGTTATGTTTTATAATTTCCTATCATCCATAGAAAGAATGTTAGTCATAAAGGACAATTCAAACTTAAGAAGACTTGTTGAGAGCATTCGTTATGGATTTAAAAGGTGGTTGGGATCGACATCTACCGTTTTTTGAATTTTATTATAATAATATCATTCACTCCAGTATTTAGATGGCTTCTTATGAAGCTCTCTGTAGAAGGAAATAATGAACTCTATCTTGTTGGGATGATGTTTGGGAATGAACGATATTCATACATGATCTTGCTGATGATATGGAAGAACAGGTCAAATATATTCAAGAACACTTAAGAGAATCTCAGATTCCACAAAAAGTTATGTCGATTACCGAAGAAAAGACATAGAATATGAAGTGGGTGATAAAATGTTCTTATGAATATCTCCCTGGAAGGGAATAATGAGACATGGAAAAAAGCAAGCTGAGCCCCAGGTATATTAGTCGTTTCAAAATACTAGATCACGTTGGGATGGTTGCTTACCAATTTGTACATACACCAAATCACTCTCAAATTAATTATGTGTTCCATGTATCTCTCATGAGAATGTACATACCTGATACATCACATGTACTAAGTTCAGATGTTATACCACTGTATAATGATCTTTCATATAAAGAACAATAGATAGAGATTTTGGATTATAGCAAAAAATTTCTACGAAACAAGAAAACATTCTTGTTTAACCATTTTTGGAGGAACCACCAATTAGAAGAAGATACATGGGAACTTGAGGATATTATGAGGGAGAGGTATCCTCATCAGTTTGTTATGAAGTGATAAATTTCGAGGGAGAAATTAATTTTAGGGGGGGTTTAATATAAAACAATGAGATTTTATGAGAAATATTTATTTTTTTATCTTTTGTAATATGAAACACCAAGGTATTCTTTCACTATAGACAACACTAGCTTGGCTGGCGTTAAATGAAAAAGCAAACTTCATTGATAGCTTCCATTGTACACAATGCCGAGTTTCACGAAAAAAATGATATATTATTAGAATATTATGAACTAGCCATTATGAATAGAATTAACTAAATATAAAATTTTATAACATTATATTTAATGTTATATCTTTTCTAGAATACAGGTAGAATAAAAATTAATTTTTTTGGATAAAATAAGTATTTTTTTAAAAAATGATGTTTAACTTCCATTTGATTGCACACCCATTTTAAATCTAATTTTTTACAAGTTTATATGCTTAATTTCAGAAAATAAACTTATTCTTTTGAAATAGGATATAAAAATTTACATTGGATAAATTTTTAATACTTTTCTGATAACATTCATATTTTGATGAAAATTAAAAATACGCAAACATTTTCTTAAAAACAAAATTTTTTGTCAATATAATTTTTATGGATAAATGATAAAATTTAACGGTTTTAAAGTATAAATGGAATATATTTTTACCATTTAATATAATTTATGTCATTATCATTAATTATACATTGAATTCATCAGGAAAAACATTTCAATCTTTTACAATGTTTTAACATTTAAAACGTATTTTTTTAACAACGAGATTAATATTAAATTAATTACTACAAGTTATGTGTTTTGAATTTTGATAAATGGATTCCATATTTGGATTAATCGGCTTAAAACTATGTTAATAAGTTATTTTTTTTGGCCTTGTGAATTGTAACTATGGAAATTTTTATTTACTACAATTAAAGGAAAACCAGGTAATTAAGGGATAAAATATGATAATAAAATTACCCTACAACTTACCAATATTCTATTGGATGAATATAAGTTGACCCATTTCACTTAAGTGTTAAATTAGATTCTTTTCATTGAATTTTTACCATGATAATGATATAATTATTATTAAAACCAATGATAGTGAAAATTTGTCACTCTCTTATATCTTATAAGTGTAATAATTTTCTTTTATTGATAAACATCGTAAAATATTGATTATAAATAGTTTATAAAAATATAATCAAATTATCTACATCATGATAATTTATTTATAATTTTTGGAATTAAATAATTATCATTAATGATGACACAATTCTGATGTTGAAATTATTATATTGATTGAAATATAAAATAAATGGTTTTAAAAATATTAAAATGAATATTATATGAACTAAATAATAATATAGACAAATTTTCTAGATGAATATTCAATATTAGGAATCTATTAATTATTTTTTCAAATTTATTCTCTATTTTTATTTTATTTAAATGCAAATAAATTAATAGTGTCAAAATTGAAACTATTGTTATTTTATAAAAATAACATATTATAAACGTTTTTAAAAAAATATTTAAAAATTATAAATTGAAATTTATATGATACAATATGTAATTATGTATCCATTTATGGACAATTCACAACACATAAGTAATTATTTATAACTATTTAAAATTTAGAATATTATTACCACAAAAAAAATTAAATAGATTAAATAAGGATAAATAAAGTTGAAAAGGTTTAAAATAAATTCCCAATATGTCAAAATTTATTGGTTTATGAGTTTACAACCCTATCTCTTCTCATATTCTAGTTGAGTCATTTTTGGAGATTTTATGTGGGGTTTGAATTTATTATAAATTGATATTTTTTATATTTCAAAAGGTGCCCCTCTCCTCCCTTACAAAAAGAAACATCCTCCCTCAACTCTTCGCAAAATTTTGAGCTTTCAAGCATGGCCAAAACGTTTCCATTTTTCTTCTCCACTTCCCTAGGAACATACTAGAGTTCTCGGTCTAATTTTATGATCAACTTTAGTGCCCTAAGAGGTGGTTTAAAAGAGGCGCGTTGAAGAAGAGGTAATATCGATTTCTGATTCTTTAAAATATATTTCTTCTTCTACATCTTATTATTTATTTGTTTCATTATTATGTAATAACATAATTATCAATAATATAAATATATTTTAATATAAATAAGAAAAACCCTATTTCTCCTTCTATCCATCCTAGGGAAAATGAATTTACCACGCGTGCATACATACGGAATACCGTCTACATGCAAAGGTGTAATCTGTTTTCCACCACCGCCTTACCTACATGGGTATAATGATGTAAATAATTGATATATATGATTACTATAAAATGATACTAATTCTAATATATTCTATCATTAACTCCAATACCATTCAATAATTATGGGAATGATATCATCTCTCGTGCGTACGTACGACTTACCGTCTCCACGATGCGACTTGATTTGTTCTACATGATCTTCATTAAATGGTGATTATATAAAATAATTGAATGAATAAATTTGATATGTATTATATTAATACCGTTCTTTAAATGATATTTCTATAACCTAAAAATAGTAATATGAAATAATCTGACAAAACATACATATGATAATTAAGTAGTTAATACCCAAACAACGAGTAACAACTAAATGTTACTAACAAACCGATAAAAATATGATCATAAATGATATAATATAAATTATTATGATTCTTTAATAGATATGTAACATTATTTAAATCAATATATAGGAGGTTTGGATACATACGATGCATATCGATGCTTAGGTAATGGAAAATTTTGCTATCTCAATTTTAATATGAGATTCTTTATAGTTCGGTATTTACTGGGGAATATTTATCATTCAATTCCATGTTTCCTAAATATGTAAAATTATTAATATATTCCTATAATTGTTTAAATCCAATTTTACAAATTGGTTAAAATTTAAGTAAAAGATATGAAAGGGATCATTTTTTTGTTTTTAGTAGCAGATACTTGATGACCATTTCACCCAAAGTACGAGAATAATGTTTTTTATCTTTTAGGGCATGAATGGTTTTTACGGTTTCAAAATTTTTTATTTACATTAATCTTCTTATCCATGATTTAATGATTATTTTCAAAAAAAAATAAGTTTTTCTATTGTATTTCATTTTGAGCAGAGAAAATGATTTTGACGAAGAAATAACATTTTCTTCCAGAAATGAGTTCAGGTGTTTTATCAAAATTATTTTCCTTCTAATATGATATAGGGTTAGGTTTCTATCCATATTTTTAAATTGATTTGATTATATTATGATGGAATTATTTTTATGAATTCTTTAATCTTATATGGATTATGATATGATGGAATGATGTTTAAGAATCCCATTTTTATTACATGGGTTATGCTATGATGTAAAATTTATGATTTTGTGGCACACATAAGAATGGTTTCATTATGAGATTGGTGGGACCTATATATCACTCCATTGCATTGGATAAAGATTAATTTCTCATGATAAAGACACGTTTGAAATGTTATGTTAATCTATTTTAGTGATACATGATTGGAACGAGGAGTGAACTCGGTTCATTAATGGATTTTCTCAACTATGATGGTCTTGGTAATGAGTCTTGACTAATGTGAAATGATTTTCTATGATTATGTGTGTATTAAAAAAAGTATCACATTTTATGATATGATTATTGGGATTACATTTCAATACTATGTTTTATCCCTTGTCATGTTATTATGATCTATTTTACATGTTAGGATTATAAACATGTTATGTTTTAATGAATATGATATAATTGATATTTACATTATTTACCCTTACTGAGCATTTGAGCTCACCCTTTTCTATTTTTTATTTTCCCCAAGTCAAGAAGAATGGTATTAATTAGGATATTCCCAAAGGGACTCTTGATATGATGAAATAAATGGGAGACAATGTATATGATTTATGAACCGGTAGATTATGTTTCACAATTTCTAATGACAATATACATATATAGTCATATCATGGTTTTGATATATGCTGTAATAAGTATTCCCCAATTGTGAATTATTAACAATGTATTTAATGTATGGGTCTTTATAGTAAGAAAATGCCCAAAATTAAAAATGATTTCTATGAATAAATAATTCATTTATATCTAAAATTCAACAACATCTCCAAGGGTAAAAAATTTATAATACCATTAATAAATAAACCTATATCCCACAAACATAAATATCCTTAAAATCATAGAATTGTATTTCCTCATATGTTATGTCAGACCATTCAACTCACATACCCAAAATGGAAATATTATTCTGTTAAATAATCCAACATGTTAAACATATGGGCCAAATATACATCAACCCAATAAAATAACTCCCAAAATATCATTTTTAATAATAAAATCACCTCACTTAAAACCATATAATGTGGGTCTATGACACTGAACATATGATCAATATTAAATTTTAAACCCATGGTTTTATCAAATACAATTATGCTATCCACATTAGAAAACATAATAATATTCAATGTAATCCAAATCCATCCTAGATAGCAAATTTAGTATCCCTTGATGTAAAATACGTGACCCCATTCTAAAAACATCCATTTTTATCTAGTTTTGATACCAATAACATTGAACTCAATTTAGTAATCCAAAACATACAACATCAAATGGGAGTAATGTATGAAATCCATACCCAATGACCGTTCCAGTTTATGTATTTATAAAATAAATAAAAACACATACATAACAATTCCCATTTTAGTAAGTTTCCATGTTTTCATCTATTACACAATCTTCTTTTTCCATATTATGTCTTCATCATTGTTCATAAAAATATTTAGTACCCTATGAAAGGAATTTGAAAATTTGGGATAAAAATATCCTCCGTATTAAATATTTAAAGTAGTTATCAATTAGTTTATTGAAAAATGTGGAAACTCTTTAAATTTTTACCTTATCAAATAATTTATTTTTTTATTAAATTAATAATATCAAAATAGAAAACTGATTTTCATATAATGAAAACATTTGGAACCCATAAAAAGTATGGTCAATACCCTATAGTCAAATTAGAGATGTATATTTATAAATATTTCTCTCTTACATGAAAAATTACAAGATAATTTTTGAATATATATGATAAACCTCACTATTTTACTCCCCCCCTCTTTAATTTGACCAAAATTTACATTACCTAATTTATTGAAGATAAATATTGGGATCACCTATCATATGTGATATATCAGGAAAACACATTTTAAAAGATGTGTTAGGATCACCCCACATATATGATGGGATTCATTCACCTTTAATTTTTTATAATTACCAGATTCCATCCCTGAATAAAACATTTATATGAAAATAATTTTCAACATAAACGAAATTAAAACTACCACCCTAACATTATAGATGGGTTAACTCATGGAAGAATTGGTTTTGTGATAGTATCTTGAAATAAATGTTTGTATTCAATCTATAGAGATAGGATTGATGGTATTATAATATCATATTCCTAATAATGTTTACTAAATAATAATGGTTGTAAAAATATGTAAAAATACCATTAATATGTCATTTTTTCATTTTACTAAAATAAAGGGAAAATTCCTTCTTTTCTAGTATATTTAGAAGATAAAAATCAATAAAATACTTATTATTTATTTTTGAAAAATACCCATGAAATCATGTGATATAAAATTAAAAAAATGATGATTGTGTTAGTTTGGAAATTATTGCTACCCATATACATCCAAATTAATGATTCTTGACACACATGAATAAAGAGAAAACAAAATTGATTATAAAAAATTAAGAATTATTTCCTTTTAATTATTTTAAAATAAATTAAAATATTGTGAAAATTTACCTTTTAATGAATTTCAATTTTAGGTATGAGAATTATTCAAAAAGTTTAAAGGATTATATTTATAGAAGAAAATGGTCTTCGATTAAAGAAGAAACAATGTCATTTTTTCATTAATGGAATTTTCTCAGTCATGTAATGATCCAAAAAAAGAATAATGAAATGAAATCATGAATATTTCAAGATAAAAATTGTATAACTATATATACAATTTTTACAAAATTAATATATCAAATTCCTCTCTAATGTATATATGATATTAAAAAATCCTGAAATGAAATGAGATTGTAACATAAATCCAATACAGCATTGATGACATTCAAATCGAATGTAATTGAATGAAATAAATAAGATATATAATAGTAAACTACATGATTATATTGAATTACTATATCGTTATTCATTCATGATGTAGTAAATTAATCATACTACTAATTTCTAGTCCCTGACCCAAGAGTCACTTGTAATGGTTCCATTAATAGGTTTTTCATTGGGCCTCATGTGCACCTCCTGTCTATATCGTCCTCCATGGTAAATCCCCAACAGTCATTGTCCAAAAGAAATTTCAAAAGATGTGTTGGAATTCAATTTAAATTTATAATACTAATCATTCTTCTTATATTCTTTTATCTGACTATACAGAACACTAAATCCATGTGAACTCATTGCCCAATTTTCAGCGAGTTTGCTGATTTCATTAATTCAAATACTTTTGACTTGAATCAATTCATGATTATGGAAAACTGAAATAACCTAATTTTAATGTTGGTCGTAAATTCATTTTTTATAATTTATTTTAATGATTCGTCAGGTTATACCCTTCATTGCATTACTTTAAAATTATGAAAATTCACAAATTATTTACCTGTCACTCATATAGATATGTTATGAAACCATTGTACATCATTGGAGTTCAATGATCTCAACCCAAACCAAAATTCAATATTATTTATACTAATTTACATTATAATAAATGAGTTAATATTTGACTAAACCTTATATTAGGGTGAATTGTTTGATTCACATGCCTATACTACCCTATTCACATTTTAAACACACTATCAGGGGCGTTTACTATCCTCTATTGAAGAAAATATTGAATTTATATAAATAAATGTTATGAATATTATTCCACTCTTTTCTTATAAAATAATCATTGAGGTGTTTTCTCATATTTAATAAAATGGGATTATTTGATGAGAATACATTAGTGATAGCTTGCATGTCAATATATGTATGCTCATTTATTAATTATAATAGAAATGTAATATTTCATGTCGATGTAAATGAAATTTTATTTCTAACTGGATAAACCAAACTATTTCATAGTATTAATTAATTATTTATTGGTGATATCATATTTATTATACCTCATTCTTGGATCTGATAAATGAGATGAAAAAAGGAATTGATGAACTATAAGTATATTTGGAACCATACGTATCACTTACATTATATTTTTATTAAGAGTATGGAACCAATGGAATGATGTAACTTATATTTTGATTATGGTTATGAAACCCAAGTTACTATGTCTTATATTTTGTTACTTTTCTTATGGTACCATAGGAATGATTTCCTTAATACTATTAATATAGGTTTGAAAGACAAGTCATGGTGTCCCTTATTTGGTAAATATGGGCATGTTAACCTATCCATGGAATACATTTTATTATGATTATGGGTATCTAACTATGATAATGGAATCCCTTATTTTATAATTATGGGTATAAAATAAATGGAATGATGTCCATTATATTTTAATTAAAGGTATATATCCTCGATCATGACATTTATTATATAATATGTGATTTTACCAAGTGGATATATTAGTTATAATCCTTGTGTCCATGATGATTCTAGTAAATATGTAAAATTGATTGACTTATGTGTTCAGTTATATTCATGATAACAGATATATGCATACATTATGATTTATTTTGAAGAAATTATTGTTGACTAGGTGTTATCAAGGAACCATAATTTGAGATGTTATTATTACTATTATATTATTTCAATTGATATAACATTAAAAATATTATTTTGTATTTCCTGACCATCTTTATTTATAAACCATTAGAGATTCCCTTCTGATGACATCTTAGAAGCTCTTCCTGAATCAATTTTGTACCTGAATAGATATTGTCTGGTTACATATTCAATACCTTGTTTTTTAGGAACGATTCACTTATTCTGGGGAGTTTGTAAGTACATTACTGAGATGATAATCAGGATTATTATTATGATTGACCTCAAGGCATCTGTTTTCATTACTAATTCTTTTTTTGTTGTATATCTATATTATATGTTGAATTCATGTCGCTTGTGCAGTGTATCTTGTTCTTACATGGATATAAAATCTTTAATTTATCATTGTCATCTATTATTTTATCATCCATGAATTTTCATTTATTTATGCTTATGTTGTATTTATTATTGATCTAGTGTGTATTGTCTCCCCAATGTACTACCTTTATACCAACAATATAATTTTGATTCCTCAGGATTATAGGGAGGCACTCTTAAGGCCAAGGAGAAAACCTTCTTATGGTATAATTATTGATGGGATCTTGAGTTGAGGAGATATAAATTCAATTTCAGGTTACATTCCTTGTTTCATATTTAATGGGATGGTACAATGGAAACTAATAATGTATCATCACTTTGTAAATGGATCATTTATAGGTCACACTATACCAATAACAAGGTAAAGTTCATGTTGTTAGGGATCAGGTGGTTAATATATTTTATAATTGATTATGATTTTACTTTGGGTGATTGGGGTATTTTCACAGGTCAATAACATATAGTTTTTTTCTTTTCAGACTAGTATAAAAATAGATCAGATCAGTTCATGCGTCATCACAGGAACACATAATTTCACATTCCATGGACAAGGCATTCAATTTAGATTTTATTGGTAATATAATATTTCATGATGATTTATAAACATTTATTTTATGATTTCATATGTATATGATTGTTTTACATTCTATTCTATAAATCCTTATTATACATATGAAAAATATATTTTTTGGAAAACTAGGTCAAATTCCATGAGAGGGTGATGAATAAGGTAATGAAACATTAATTCAATGGCCCATTCATATATTTATCCAAATTTAAAGATAAAACACATCACTCTCTTTCAATTAGAAAATAATGAATCTAAATAAAATCATGAATTGGACAAACCAATTTTACATGGTTCACCAACAATGGGATATATATATAAGGAGTATACAACTGAAATGTACTGATGTATCAAATCTATTATTGATCACTTCAAAAATATGGTTCATTCAAGATCAATTTTATTCCCATGCTCACTCCCATTACTGTGTTTGGAGTGGTCTCATAGTTACTCCTTGTTTACAACCTATCAAAATATTAAATCTCACTACTATCTCATCTGAACATTTCTCACTGCTCTGTCAGATGAAGCATTGTTTTATCCCTTGATTTGATATTTTTTCACCTTATTTTTTTCATTATTTTGTTCCACATTCATCCACATTATTAATTCAACTTTACAACCTATTTTCTAGGATATTTATTTGGGTTCATAGTACATTTTCTTTCGTGAAACCTTTATATTTCTTGCGTGAAACTCTACCAACGTTCACCAAAAAAATTTTATTGGTCACTAATCTACAAACATTGATAAATCCTTTAGATTGCTGTAAAAAAATTTATTTCATGCAAAATTAAAAAATTACACTCAACTGACATCATTAAGAAAAAACAATATCATTTATGTACACAAGAACAAATTCCTCATTTGGTAACACAAATAATCTTATGTGAAACATTTACACTTTACATGAAACACTTATGTGATTTAGCTCCCTCATTTTATCTATCGTATTATCTACACAACTAAGAGTGGTAGCCCCTATATATAGAACTGGTATTCCCTACATCCAAAATTCTGTTCCTTCCTATTTGTATGATATTATTATGTTCTTGAGGATCTAATAATTTTCTCATCATATATAGAATGTAACACTCATTCATAGGAATTGACAACTATATATATTTGAGTCATGAAAAAATATCATTCACTCACTTTCATGACTATTGTGTAATACATTATTTTTCTAAATTATGATATGATGATCCTGAATCATGGCTTCCATGTAAAATTTCGAATCACAATAACTGTTGCACCAAAAATTTACATTAATAAAAATATAATTCCATTTTAGAAATAACATTTTTCTATCAACTAGATTTTAAACCCTAAAAATTTGGAAAATCTAGGAAATGATGCCACCATTTATATATATCTTTATGTTCTACTAGTTGAGAATAAATTTATTTTTATTGGATAATTTTCAATATTATTTCTCTAAAATATCTCTGTGATTTGAAAAAATAACTTCCAAACAATCTCTTCAACAAAAACAATATACACAAAAACACTTGAATGTTTTCCTAATGGATTTTTCCCAACTATGTCATCTATTAGGTTTGTTAAAAACACTAATCATTTTTATAACACATTAATGATTCTTCCATATTGATCGAAAATTATCTTCATGTTAATTATATATAGATAATTTATTTAATAAAAACACACTCCATGTATACATAAGCTATGCTTAGTGTGACAAACAGGAGTTCAATGAAATTTTCATCAATAATAACTTCATTCATGAAACCACTCAACTTATTTTGTACCAAATATCAAATAATAAAATATATATCCTTTGAACAATCATATTTATCACTTTAATATTTATACTATACTACCACATGGATCCCCCAGTCATTTTAAATATCAATCACGATTAATACATTTTCTCCCCATTTTTAGACAACACTAGATGTCATACCTTTATGGTCTGTAATAGGGTAATGAACATATATCATCACAATTTGGAAAAAAATCATAAATCCTAGATAGTGTGTCGCATTTCCACACAATATTATGTTTCAAGAGTTAACAGAACTCCCAATGCATGTCAATGTTGTTCAAATGCTTCTTTGGATAACACCTTTCTATGAATATATTCAACATATAGTTTTTTTAGAACACAATCAAATTTCAAAATTCAATGCCTCTCATTCAAATTTATAAAATGATACATTATTCCATTTTTCCTTATCTATTAATTATGGTTATGATTTTTTTTAATATTATTACATCTTTAATTCTAGTAATGGATGATGATCAAATACATACCATCAAATACCATGCCATAAAACTGCTGCTTCAAGTTATTAGAACTATGTAATGGATTGATTAGATGAAATTTATTATTATTTTCTGGTCCTTAATAAAATAAAATCCTTTTATTCATTATCCCGAAATGAAATAATTGAAAAAGAGATAATTCCCCAAACGTTGTGGATTTTATATCATCTAATTAACCATCCAAATTTGTATATGTATATCCCAATATATCATCTTGAGATTTTTCATTGTATAGAAAACTAAAATCCACTATCCTTATGATATACCACATTATTATTTTCACTCATAGTGGGTGGATTTATTTGAGATATCATTGATATGTCACTAATTCAAATGTGAAAAAAATATCATATCTTTTTTCTATCAATAACAATATACTAAAATTATATTCATGTATTCTATGAAATTAACTATATTTCCATCATAATACCATGATAGTTTCATCTGGTTAGCCATTAGATTAATCATATACTACAAATTATAAATTAAAAATTGTCCCAAAACATCCTTGGAATATTTAAATTGAGAAATTAATGTGCCATTATTTACTTATGTAACTTATAAACCAAGGGGAAACATCAGTCCATCAATCATTGACATTTCGAATACAATTTTCATGATTTCACTGAGTGCAATGTGCTTAATCTAATCCATTAAAGATTATTTCATCGACAAACACAAGAACCATTATACTTTCATTACCCACATTTTTTACACAGTGTAAATAATCAAATCCACTATACTATAAATATGATTTTTATAAAATTGATCCAGTCTTCAATACCAATCTCTCGATGCATGTATTTATAAATATAATTCCATTCATAGATGAAAAAATATGTCATAATTATCATGTATAGTTTAACAATATATCTATTTGATATACAGATCTTCTAATATAACACCGTTCAGAAATGGTGAATGATTCTATTCTGGTAAACATTGAACATTACTTTCTCTATTATTCCCAAGGAGAATATGATTTCCTCTAGTCTTGAGAAAACCAAAAATGTTTAATCTTCTTCAAAACCCTTAATTTGGGAGTACCCTTTTTACCATAGTCTTGAATTATTCTATATCATTGAACAACATTAATTCATCTTGTTGGGAAATACCCATTATGTTACAATAATATTCTTATATATTGGTCTCAAAATAATATCTCATATGTAATTCATCTTAAATTGGTCTTGATCATCATTCAAATCCAAAATCCATTCTTCATACCCAGTTGCTTCATCAAATTATTTAGGCTCTACCTGAGATAGGAATCAAGAATGTTAAAAGTAATTCATTTTTCATGTTTGAAATAGTGTTTCTTGATCACCAATGTGGTTCGGCATATAAATGTTTACTGGAATAATCAGTATTCATTATATAATATATTTTATTTCCTACTTCTCATTATTAGTATTATCTTCTAAATCTACAATCTCCACTTATACTCCCCATGAGGTCATTACCTCTTTAAAACGTTACTCAGGGAGATATTCACTATGTTTTTTAATTTCTCTTCATTCACTATTATAGTGACATAATTTTTTTTAAATACCATTATATGAAACTTTTTAAAACATTTATATGCATTTATCATTCCTTAATTACCAATAAATATATCCTAATCTCATAATGAATAGAATTTAATTTGTTTCTTCTTATTGAGGTTAAATCTTTTAATACCAAATATGTGAATGTATTTAAATTTTTGGTTCTTACAATACCACAACTCAAATGGAATACTTTATTCTATCAAATATCACACATCTCTATTGGATATTTAGTCTAATTAAATTTCTTCTTCCTTCCAATATTTCAATGGTTGGCCCTTTTCAGCAAGCATAGTTATTCTCATATTGATTTAGATCCTCCCTCAACCACTCCATTTTCTTGAGGAGTTTTCACCACTAATATTTGATGTATTACCCTTTGTTTCTCAATATAATATTCCAATTCATATTTTGAAAATTCTATAATATTATCAGTATAGAACATGAAAATATTCTCCCCATTCATCCTTTCGGATTACCTTTTGAATTTTTTAAGAAACTGATCACATATGTCTTTTGGGAAATGAAGAATACTCATTCCATCCTACAATAATTATAAAGGAAAAAACATAATACCTTTTACCATCAATGGATCTTTGGGATATAGTTCCAAAAACACATATATTCACCAATTCATGTATCATGGAAGATTTTGTTTACTTTTAAATATTTCTATTAAGGTTAACATATTGATAGGAATCACAAGAATGATTATAATCATTATATACCTCATGGAGATCATGAGATTCATCATATTTGACCGGATCATCTCGAGATGGTTGGAGTATATGGCCAAGTCATTTAGACCAAGAAAGTGGTTTAATCATCTTTGGATAAAAATATTGTACCATATTATCCATTAACAATATATAAAATACACTTCATTCATTATCCATGAATAAAAACATCAAAATATAAAAAATTTAAGACACACATCCTCTTTGTAAATTATATAGCGTGACCTAATTCACAATGTTCTATAACACTATGAATTTTGGGACTAAATCGTTGAGAAAATAAGAATTCATCACTTCTCAATTATTTTCCCTCAAATTTATCTTTTCCCATGAAAATAATTTTTTTTCAATTCATCATTAATAAATTGAACAACACATTTCTTAATCATATTTTATACACGGGGCAATATCATAATTATCTATCGTAATGAATGTTCATATACTATCAAGGATCCCTGTAATTGAATGATCTTATGAATTATGTGAAATCGTCATGACATGTTCCTACTCATCTAATTTTTTATCCATGTCTGTGATATCATACTTAGTGTGCATGGTTATCTTAAATATCCTTAGAGTATGAAGGAACAATATCCACCTATACTGATCCAAATAATTTTTGTCATTTTCAACTCATATGATGATAAATTAAGATACAATTTATAACCACATTCATTCTACCTCTTCTCATTCTTCTACATTGATGGTGATAAAAACATTTCCATTAATCCGAATCCTCCAAAAATGTAGTGGTGAAAAAAAAATGATATCATATAATATTGATCTCTGTTTGGGTGTACATTCCTGTCTTTTTAACTGAAGTACCTCTTGGATATGAAATGGACATTTTTTGAGTACCCCATCATTCCACAACAATAACATCTAATGCATGGTTAATTCTTATATTTTATTACTACTATTAATGTTTTTCCATGGGTTCTCTAAATTTTTTATTTATAATTCATTCCCAAATACATAATAAATTCATAGTGGGTGATTCATAACTAAATCCAATAAATATATCTTTATTTTTTCTATCAATCACCATACTAGTTTTATCATTCATACCTATTATTTTTTCTACAAACATTCCTTTTTTAATTTCTCTTGAACATTTAAATCTAATTTCCTTTCATACATTGACTTTGTGACCTTATTTTCTAGAGTCATGTGTTTCTCTTGATCTTTCACTTCCCTTCATAGATAGACAACATCTTTATTAGGACAGTCAAAGAGTTATTATTGATAGTTAGATGTATTATTTAAATCACAGACCACCCTATTCTATTCCTCAACATTGATCATGTAATCCACGATATTTTCTACATTATTCACATTGAAGACTTAAATTTTTCAATTGTTTTGTTAAAATGAAATTTATCTTCTTTATGTTGATTTTCATATAGTTTGGAATTAGAATACATTTTTTTCATTCTTTGTACATTCCATCATAATACCATTCTTATAATGAGAGGCTTCTAATTTGGCATGAAGATCATACCATCAGTAAAATACATAAAAATTATTTTCACATTCGTCCATCTTTTTGGTGAAACCTAAAACGACCACCATAGAATTTAGTCTGTGATTTTGGTATTCTTTCTTATATTAATCCTCAGAATCATCAAACATTCATTTTATTTTTAAAATAGATTAATTTTAAAAGAAAATTAATTATTAAACATTCTCTCTCCATTTATATAGTATGGATAATTCTTCATGGGAATTTAGACATTATCCTTATATTCATATTTATACATCATGGGGATCCTAAATGAAATATTTCCAACCATTACACATTAAAATAATGCATGTTGGAATTTCCCATTGAACTATTATTTTCATCAATGTATTTTTTATTAAAGGAATGATGTGATTTCATCTATCACTTTTTATTTATTCCAATATTCAATAGTGATATTATTTGTTCCCTTGAAAAAAAATTATTTATACATCCCCTTTCCAATAAACTCTTTATTATCATTTCACATCTCTTAATCAACATGTGTAATGTGAAATCTACCCAATGTTAGATCTATTAGATGATTATCATATAATAAAAAAACCACTGGATAAAACATAGTAAGAATTCACCGCATGATTCACATGAAAATGTTATCATCTTCAATAGTATCTAATAGACCACACATGTATTCCATAAAAACATTCACTCGATCAATGAATGCTTTGAAATACTCATTCGGTTCACACAGGTGTCCTTATAATTGGTCTATAAAAATAGAAACATTTCATCCCTAAAATTTTCATCAAACTTGCAAATTTTTATCAAAATTCCCCATAGATATTTTTATAACATATTCAACACCACCATTGAATAGATTTTTTTAGATATGGAACCCCAAAAACCATTTATTTCTTTGGAATAAATTTCCAATTCCCATATGATATCTTCTAATAAAGAACCATTTTCAATATTGGGTTAAATTCCATGCATCACCATGTTGAAGAATACCATTATTAAATATTGAAAGTAGTGATGCATATGATTATTCCATAATAGAAATTTTTTTCAATCGAAGATCTAAATCCCATTTTGTTTGATAATATCCACTGAAACCCTTGAGAGAGAAATAACGATATTAACATTTTTCTATGCAATAAATCTTGTGTCCAATTATGTTAAATACACTCAAAGGGGTGGGTTCAATCATGGTATGAATGTTAATAACAAAACCCCTTCTAATATATTTCTATCATTAAATAAAATAGAATTTTACGTCATTCCCACAAAAATGTATGATTAAAAATTAAAGCAAACATATTGGTATGAACCCAAATTTTATTAGATATGTATAAGGATTATTTTTAGGTACCACATTCCCAAGTTTCATGTAATTTTTTTCGGATTCATCATTGGGAGTTTTTATTAAATTTTAGAAAATTTCAAGGAAGCTGAGAAGTTCACGGTTGGCGTGCGATTTTTCCAAAATGTGTTCCCCAGCTGTGAGAACAGTGAAAACCCCTGAAGTGAGGATTTACATGTTCATAGCACAGTTTCTCAAAATATTCTTCATATTATGAAAATATGTAACCCCCTTAAAATATGTTCCCTATTTGGAAAATTTTCTTCCCCTACCCACATAACCATGCCAGAGATTTAAATTAATCATAAATTTAGTATTAAAAACATATAAAACGCCATATTGAATAACAAATCTCCCCACACTTGACCCCTTACATTTTATCATTGTTTTTGGGCCCCCAAAATTATTTCCTAATGATCAAGACCTCTATTAGTAGATATTCATATCCCAAATTGACGATCTTCATCTCTCCATGTTTGAGATCCTAATGTCGATTGGTTTATCATTATTCTCCCATTATTCTCTCATATTTTAAGTGATGTTATACTCTATTATGATGAAATAGTTCTGGTTTTTAAAATATATTTCTAGATTTTTAGGCTCTTGATTCATTGATATTGTATTTATGTTTCATTTCTACAATTGTTTTTTTTATTTCGCTCAAATTAGGATTTTCATTTTCGATCATTTCTCAATTATTTTTAGGTAGGTGGTTTATTATTTGAATCTAAATGTCCGGTTTTGAATTATGTTTGTGTAATTATATAATTTATATTGTATGATTGGATAATTAGTTACTAATATAATTAATGAAAATTTAAAATTAATTAATTATCTAATTTTGATGTTTAGAATATTTAATTTATTGAATTTAATAATTATATGTTGAATTAGTTTTTTCATATTTGTTATGAATTTAAAAGAAAATTATTGAGGAAATTATGAAACATTAGTTTGTTAATTTGATATTTAATTGTATAATTAGTTATGTGATATTGGAATTAGAAATGAAAAATAAATTTTGAATAATTTGTGGGATATTGTGATTATGAAAATTTGATAAATTAATTGTTGAAATTGTTAGTGGAAATGGTGTGACCAATTAATTAGTGAATAAATTTCAGGGATTGATGTGATTTATAATTTGTTTAATTTAATAATTGAATGATATGACTGTGATATTTTTATATTTTGATAAATTAATTTATAAATTAAATAATTTGATATTTTGATACATATGACATTTTTGATTGATACATATGTTAGTGTGGGATATTGAATACCTCTCCAAATTCCCATATTTGATTGATTCATAACAATTATGGGATGTGTACTGAGGCTCCAAATACCAACAGGGTCATTGCCATGATGTTCTAGGGCCGCATTAATGCCTAATATTTATATGGGTTATATAATGATGCTCCTAATACCCCAGAGGTGTGATATTGCATATGATGCTTCAAATACTCACACGGTATTATACTTGGAATTCTTGCCCAAATGGTTATAATATGACAGTGCTTATATTTATCACTATTAATAATTGAAAAGAAATGGATAATTGAATCCCATTTCTGATAATTAATTAAGAGTTGAAATTTTTTTGTCGTTTATACTCTGGAATAGGCTAAAGACGGTATTGAGATGTAGGTTTCTTCAGGAACATGAGTGATTTATGCTGCTAAATAAGGGATAATTTAATAAATGTAAATTGTTTAATTTATTAATTGAATTTCATTATTTATACCACTATAGAAACTATTATTGACTGGAATAGTTTATATTTCATTGGTGGAGTCCTACTGAGTTGTACACACACAATAATTAGGTGGTTGTATTGGTACTTGAACAGACATCTTGCTTACAGGAAAGGGTATGGAAGAAGGCCATATAGTATATGGATGATTTGAGAAAGATCATGGATAATGGAACCAAGAATGATTCAGGACTAGAGGTCGTGTGACTATCCAGCTTGAGGCACTAGAGTGTGGCACTAAAGACAAGATGTTACAAATTATATTCAAAGGGTGGATTATTTTATTTTGTTTAGTATATCTATTATAAAAATTTTAAACTTTTGAATAGGATGTATCAGCCCTTGGTTATGAGCTCATGCATGGGTGTAGCTGACCTTGGTAGGGTGGAACTCCGAAATATCAATGGCAGGATTATTATTATTGTTATATTTTCATAGTTGAATTCTATTTCATCTTTTGGTGATACCATTGTTTTGTGAAAAGATTTTTTTAGTTTATGATATTTTTTCACATTTCCCATTATGGTATGAGAGTTAAATGAGAATGCCTCCTATTTGTCATGCACAGAAAAATTATTTTGGGTAAGTTGTTGAACATGAATTATTTTACATTCGTTTGTGTTTAAACTAAAAGAATTTTATAAATTTTATTAATAGTTTTAAAATTTTGTAAATTGAGAATAAATGTGTGTATGATGGGAATTTGAATAAAAAGATGAATTTTACCCTATGATAAATAAGGTCATGCAATATGATAGTTAAGGGTAGTTATAGCTCCTTCGATTTGATCGTGTGTTAAGGTTTTATGTAGTGAATAGTATAGACTGATACGAGTCCATCTTACATGTATGTTCTAGTTTTGTGTTATGTGTCCGGATATGTGTGATTGAAATTGTAGAGATATTCCTCTGTGATGATGATTGTTGATAGGATTACCAAAGGTTGTGGATAGAGATTCACAACTAGTAATGGATCTCGATGCACTGGTAGTAGAGGATGGGGTGGTCGGAGAGAAAAAAAGAGATATTTTACCAATTAATGTAATTCAAGGAAAAATACCAAGGGTTTGATTTAAAAATAATGTCTTATCTGAAGAGGGATTTCCAATGCAACACCATCAGACATTAATCGTAGAGTGTACAACTGAGGCATCCTTGTTAATTATTATGTCTATCCCAACAATATATAACCACATAACGACTATTTCTAATAAAATAATCTCATTTTTTACTTACAAGTTATGTGGTCATGTGAATCGATGTTGGGGCATCCAGACATTCGATATAAAGATAGACTCTATATGGTGGATGGTCTTTTTGAGAAATTCCTAGGGCACTATTATCCAAAGATGTTAAAGAATGATATATCACCAATAATTGTGAGGTTATGTCTGGGGACCCTAAAATAGGCTTTAGTATAGGGAAGGTTTTTTCTGATGGATGATCAGGAGGTACGACTTCTGAGAAAATGAACTGTCATTAATTTAATTTCATATAGGGAATTAGGAAGAAGAGTATCAAGATAGAGGGAAAAGTTACTTTGGATCTTACCCGAGCTCTATTAAATATATTCTGTTGACTATGACACTATTGAAAATAATGTCCTCAAAAACCAATAGACTTTCTACACTGTGGAAAATATGAAATATACAAATGTTTCATAGGATCACCTAAAACATAGGTAGGGATGGTAGAGTTAGATAGAACCGGACTTCAGCAAGGGGATATTTTACAACGTAGTAGTCTAGCATGTATGGTTCACCGACCATGGAGGTAGATATAGTATATGTGATGCTTCTATGAATGACTTCCCATATCAATAGAGTGGTCTAGCATAGGGGAGAAAGACTACATTATAGTGAAGAGGGAATTGATAGACAAATTCCATCTAGACTACTCATCTGGATAGAGAGGATATTTCATCGATAGTGAGAGGTACTATTAATATATAATCTATGATATTTAGTTCCTTAATTGATTAAAGTTACTTTCATTAAAATATTTTTTCACAATATTCATATTGTTTGATCCTAGAGGTTGAATTCGTGAGGAGTGTTGATGATAGATACACGTTTTCTAGTATAGTTGGGGTGTGCATCAATTTTCCAAAGGAGTGTTTTATCATGGGTTGGAAATATCATTATTTTGTCTGATATTTATTACCTCCCCATGATAGGATTTAACATGATTTTTTGTATGGATAGTTTTGTCGTATATCTTCCCCACATTGATTATTACTAGGGGAGACTGAATTTAACAACTTTTAACAATGACAACTACATTCACCATGTAGAATGGGATATCCACGAAGTCCATGCATATCCATTACATCAGTAATTTTGGGAACATAGCACCCATGTTTCTAGTATATTGTAGTATTATGGTGGGGTAAATCATTGTATCAATCCACCATTGGTGGATAGATTTCAAGATGTTATTTCTAAAGGATTATCAATGCTCTTTCCTAAGAGGGATGTGAAAATTACTACGGGGACAATGCTAAGGGTTAACCTTTTTTATTTTCCAAAATTCAAAATGGAACCATCATAGTATTATGAGATCCAAACACAACATGTAGAGTTTTATGATAATGAATTTATCCATTTTAGTAAGTCTCGTTAGAGTTTCGTGTTTTTTGTTAAATAAGGATTAATGGAACATGATCTTTTTTTGTTTACCGGATGTTGAAATTGGGGAATATGAAAAACTTGTATCTTCATTTGTGTAAGAGTGATCAGTTTGACTAGTTGATGGGATCTTTCATCTTCTCAATTATTGAATTTAGATTACAGAATATTCAATTGAGTGTGTTAACTAATGATGTATTTATTACTAAATTTAGAAGAAGTAATGGTTTATATATTTTCATTGTGACTCTATTTGGTTTGACGAACACACCAGTATTGTTTATGGAATAGATTGACATAATATTTCATCTCTAATTATAAAAATTTTATAACTGTTTTGGGATGAAATCTTGGTGTATTCTAAGACTCAAAATTATCATTTCCAACTACTTAACATCATCTTGAGTTCATTGGGTGAGAATTGTATATACGTTAAACTATCTATGTGTTAGTTTTGGATTGATCATCTCTAATTTTTGTGTCACATAATCTCACCACAAAATTTATCAATGGACCCATAGAACATGTATGATGTTTTATCTTCAGAGTATACTATAATGTTTTTTAGATCAACATATTTTTGGGATTACATAGATATTATCGGAGGTTCATTCAGGAATACTCCTAGTTGGAATCACAAATTTTGGGCTTCATCAAGAAGGGATTAATGTTTGAACTATCAAAATCATTTGAGAATTACTTATAGGAGTTGAATAAGCATTGTAAATTGGCACTAATCTTGTTCATACAAGATCTATGTATGAATTATATAGTATATTTCAATGCTTCTAGAATTGGACATCGAGAATTTTTGACTAATGGAGAATTAGTGGTTGAATATGTGTCTCACCATATGATGACATGTGACTGTAACTACAATACTGAATTCCTTGTGCTAGCTAAATTGGTTTATGCTCTCATGTGTGGGTGGAATTATCTATGGGGATAATATTTTACAGTGTTTACATACCAAAATATCTTAAAATATAATTTTTTGCAGCGATAGTTGAATCTCATTCAATCAAGATGGGTTGAAAATATGAACAAATTTGATATAGATTTATTATATATAACCAAAAAGGGGAATGTGGATGACAATTCCATGTGAAGGAAAAAATGAGAGCCAGTCAATTCATGATGCTTGTTATTAGTGAAAAATAATTAATTAACTTATTATGATGAATGTTGTAGTTAAGGAGTGTCAAGAGTAGATGTCTCTAGTATTTATTTTATTAGAGTTTACAATTTTATGTCAGATCAGAGACATGAAGAATGGGGATTAAAAAATTTTAGACTTGGGGGAATGAATTGAAAGTGTTGAGCCACCATTAGATTGGACTATATATGATGAGATCATCTATTCTGTGAATTGTGATGTTGTTCCTATAAGAATGTGATAGGATATTATGTGTTAGTTTCATGGCTTGAGGAAGGTGATAAAACCATCTGTGGCCACAATTTACCATGACCACTGAATATTTTTTTGGTGTTTGGGAATGAAAATGGATGTAGCAAGGCTCATGGCACAATTTTATGTCTGTCAATTTGATAAGGATATGCATCACTGACCATGTGGTTTACTATAGCCATTTACCATTCCTGAATGGATGTGTGATGATGTCAGTATGGACCTTATGTTGGGACCCTTGAGGAAACCTCGGATTAACAATGATATTTGGGTGGATTTGGACTAACAAATGAATGATGTGTGTTTCCTACCTATATGAGAGACTTTATCAATAGAACAGTTGTGGGACTTTTATGTCCAAGAGAAAGACTGTTTTCATAGGGTTTCAAATAATATAGTTCCAGAACATGATTCACGTATTAATTCATACTTCTAGAAGGAAAAGAGAAAGAATCATGGTACACTTGTAGTACTGAGTACATCATTCCACCAATAGATAGATGTGTAGTAATAGAATATGGTATTAGTTCTTGAGGTTATTCTATGATCATGTGTCATAAACTCAAGTGTATCTTGGGTGAAACACATATCTTTGATTGTTTTATCCTATAATAATAGTCATCATCATTCAATATAGATTCCACCATATGTGGATGTATATGGTAGGCCATGCATATCATCTCTATGATGGATGTTGGATGGTGAGAAAGAGATATTGGGACCGAGTCTTGTGCATGAAATGTCAGAGATGGTTCGGTTCATTCATAATCATATAACTACAGGTTGTTATATATATAATTGAAATGATGATAGACATTGACACCCCTATATATTACAGAGGGTGATTTTTTATTCCTTCATGTTTCCCCTATATTAGGGGACCATAATATACAGATACATTGAAAGTTGAATACAAGGTATGTTGGACAATTGGAGGTTGTGGAATGAATTAGGCTTGTATCAAACCGATTGGGGATTTTAAACTGTTATATTGTTATGAAAAATTATTTCCATGTTTCGTTTATTCAGTGGTATCATCCTGACCCTTACCATGCAATCAATGTGAATTATGTTGATGTAGAGATAGATGTGTCCATTGAGGATCATGTTATAAATGTGTCGGATCATATTGAGAATGTGTTGTGGGGAAAGATTTTTCTGATAGTTTATATATTATAGGAACATGGTAATGTTTCGTAGGGAACATGGGAAATAGAAGAAAAATTGATGGCCCAATGTCCTAATCTTTTAACCTCAAATCCTGTGAAATTCAAGTGAGTATAGCTTGTGGATTATATGTTATAAGGTGGACAATCAAAAGTGATTAACTTAATCAGGAGATGTCTCCACCTTTTCTCAATTACCCTTGATCCTAGAAAAGATTTTTTTTTCATAGGTGACATTAAGGGTATTTGTTCGATAAAATTTGATAATATTTGAAAGATGAAGGGAAACAGAATGTTTGTTAATATTTTTCACAAACTATGTAATATAACCAAGAAAACCATGTGAACCCAGGTAGAGGGGATTCACACTCCAAATGCACGATTCGAAAACCACGCACCCTATTAGGGAGAACCTTGAATTCCCCCACCACTCTCCATCCCCTAAAAGAGGTGCACAGTTATGTTGCACATTTTGGAAGTCAAGACTACCCTTCCTTGAAAATAATTCACACGATATAAATTTATGAAGAAATTAGTTTAAAAATTCACACAAAATCCCATTTTAACCCAAAATAGATCCCCACTATACCCATATTGTTTCCATTGAATTTTGTGTCTCTATAAAGATTAAAATATTCTCTGGACCACTATTCATAGAAATTCATTGCCATGATTGGTGATATGTACCTCTCACGATAATAGATCATAATATTGTTTGGTTTCCCATTCTTCTCCAATTATTCATTCGTCATTTAACGTAAGTTATTATATATTTTTATGGATCTAGAACTATTTATTTAGGATCTAGGTGTTTGTTTATAAGAACATGATTCATTTATTTTAGATTTATTTTTTTCATCTAGATGTTTTTGTTCATCATTTTTCTACTAAATTTGGGAATTTTCATTGGTTAGTGTTTTCCAACTAATTGAGGATGGTGGTCTGTTATTCAAATCCCAATATTTATATTTAAATTACGATTATGTAATTATATAATTTATATTGGAAGATTATAAATTGATTTATTAATTTAATCAATGAAATTGGTAAATTAAATAATTAGTGGATTATTAGATTTGGGATATTGAATATATTGATTTGAATAATTAATTTTTAAATTAATCATTGGATATTAGGTTGTGAATTTAATAATTAATTTTCAAATTAATTATGGGATATTTGGTTGTGATATGAATAATTAATTATTGATATAATTATGGGATATTAGGTTGTGAATTGAATAATTAAATGTAAAATTAATTATGGGATATTGGGATTGTGAATATTGATGAATTAATTTTTGAATTATTTAATTAAATTTTTAACAAGTAATCTGTGATTTAATTTAACACATTGATATGATTAAATAATTTCTATATTAATTGTAACAACCTGAGATTTTATGAGAATTATTTGATTTCTTGTGTTTTACGCTACACAATAATTATCTTCTGCGATACGCAACACCGTATTAGTATTCACTGTACACTACACAATTCTTGGCTTGTGTTACACACAATTTCATGTTCATTTTTTAAAAATTATTCTACGTAGCATTAAGTATATATATTTTTAATTTATAAAGGAATTATGTTTTGATTATGTTATACGCAACACCGTAGGTAGCTTTTACTACATGCATCCTTGACTTCGCTTGCATTACACGCAATCATGACCTTCTTTGATAGCGTGAGTAGTACGCAATACTAGGTTTCACTAAACAATGATATATTTTTATAATATTATGAACTAGCTGTTATAAATTTATGAAATTTTTCTGATAAGTTTCTTATTTTGATGAATAGTAAAAATACGATAAATATTAATTAAAAACAACGTTTTCATAGAGATAATTTATATGGTCAAATTATAATATCGAATGATTTAAATGTGTAAAGAGAATATATTTTTACCATTTAATTCAATTTAAGTCATTATCATTAATTTTACACTGAATTCATACGTAAAAACATTTCAATATTTTGCTACGTTTTAACTTTTAAACCATGTTTTCTCAACAACGTGATTTATTTTAAATAAATTTATACAACTTCTATGATTTCAATTTGGAAAAATAGATTCCATATTTGAAATCAGTAAGTACAAATTTTGTTAATAGGGTACTTTTTATTTTTGGGCACTATGAATAGTAAATACGGTAAAATTTATTTACCATAGTTAAAGGTATATTAGGTAATTAAGGGTAAAAATAATATTATAAAATTATCATAACACTTGTCTTAATATAATTGGATGATTATATTTCGTCCTAATTCATATTTTTGTCAAAATGGAATCCATTGGAACCCACTTGGTTGTGATTAATACCTTTAATTTATTATATTTTAAAGAAAGTGAAATATGTCTCACTAAATCTTTAATAATTAGATTACATATAATATAAGGTTATACAGAATATAATATAAATTATATATAATAATTTGAAATATAAAATGTTTTCTCTTTATCATGGCAATTAATTTTCAATTTTTAAGAAATATTTAATTGCCTTAATAGATTATACATTATTGATGTAGAAATTATTTATTTAGTGAAAATTCAATAATATAGTTTTTATTAAAATAATAATACCTATCAAATTGACTAGAAACTTGACCAACCCATATTGGTAGAGTATATACATACCCTAATAATCCAAGTATCGAATTTTGGACCATTTGGAGACATATAAAATAGATTAGGACATTTATATAATTTTATTTTAAATGATGTCAAAGGTGTCTCCTTCATAATTTAATAAATAAAACCATTTAAATGTTGTTATTTTAAGATGATAAATTCGAGTAAAAATATTATAATGAAATTTATTATATATATATATTCATCATTGGACTTTATTTATAATTTGTATGAAAATAATATGTATATTAAATGATAATACAAAAATGTTGTAGTAATTGTTTTTTAAGAGAAATATCAAATAAATGGTATTATAAATATAAGAATACACATTATATGAACTAATAAATGTTGTACAAAAATTTTCTAGATTCATATGATATGTTAGGAATCTGTTAAAAATTATGGTTTGAATATATCTTCTGTTTGAATTTTATTTAAACTCAAATAAAAGAATAGTGTCAAAATTTACACTATTGTTATTTTATAAAACTAACATATTAATAAATTGATTAAAAATCTCATAAGTATTTAAAATTAATAAATTGAAATTTATATTGTCTGAAATATCATTAAGTACCCAATTATTTAAAATTAACAACACATAAGTAATTATTTATAACAATTTAAAATTTATAATATTATAACCACAAATAAGATCAATGAAATTAAATACGGATAAATCAAATTTATAACGTTTAAAATAATTTCCTAACATGTTTAAATTTTATTGTATGATGATATTACAAATTTATCTCATCTAATCTTATAATAGATTCATTTTTGATTATTTTTTTGTGGGTTTTGAATTTATTATGAATTAATATTTCTTATTTTTCCAAAGGTTCCCCTCTCCTCCTTTATAAAAGGGAACCTACTCCTTCTCCTCTTCAAAACACACTGAGCCATCATAATCTGTCAAAACCTGCCCATTTCTTTTTTCCACTTCCCTAGATACATTCTAGATGTTATGGTATTCTCAATAGACCAACTCTAGTCCCTTAAGAGGAAGCTTAAAAGAGGTGTGTCGAAGAAGAGGTAATCCATTCTTCCGATTCTTTCAAGTTTCTTTCTTCCTCAACTTCATCATCTTTAGTTGTTTAATTATAAAGTAATAAAATAAGTCTCAATAATATAATGATATTTTATTATAAATATGAAATAACCACATTTCAACTTCTATTCATCCTACGGAAAATGAAATCACAACACGTGCGTACGTACATAATATCGTCTCCACACCGTGGTGTAATCTGTTTTTCCACCACCACCATACATGGATGAGTATAATGGTTTAAATAATAACTATATATGATTATTATAACATCATATGGATTATGATATATTATATCATCCACTCCAATTCCAATCAATAATTATGGGAACGATATCATCGCTCGTGCGTACGTACGGATTTCCGTCTCCACGACAAGATGAGATTCATTTTCCATGATAACCATTAAAGAATGATTATAATGAATTTATAATGAATAATAATGGTATATAAAAAAACATATGCTACTGGTTTTAGGTATATATATATATATATTTCATCTACTTACTTCGATTCAAGTCAATAAGGAAAGGAAAACAACGTCCATGCCTACAAACAACCTACCGTCTCCATGAACGGTGTGTTTCATTTCATTAATCTATCTAATATATATATATATATATATATATTCTGAATATATATGAAATATAAATAATTTTTTACATTATTTAAGTAATTAAATAATGGTATAAGAATTAATTATACCAATAACAACAAGTCCAACAACGTACGATAAATAAAACGATTTTACCGAAAATGCTGCTTTAACATGGAGTTTACAAAAGAACGGGTAATAAAAAGTCATAAGTGAATCATATATTATATCATAACAATGAGTATGATTATGTAATAATTCAATGACAATATTTAAATCATTATACAAGTGGTTTGGATACATACGAATCATATCAGACAAAAGATAAGGGATAATTTTGCAATCTCATTTTTATCCGGGAGTCCTTATACGTAATTATTTACTGGGGTTATGTTTATCATCCATGTCCATGTTTTCTAAAAATGATTTCATAAAATGTTAACTATTATTCCATATATTTTTAGAGGCATTTTTACCCTTCTTGACTTTTACCACATTGTATTTAATGAATCTTTCCTTTGATTAAGATATAAGGTACTTTTTGACTTTTCTGAACAAAGTACGAGAAGAATGATTTTTTTATCTTTTATGGTGTGAATGTATTTTTAAAATTTGATAATGAATTATTTTCTGAAAGATTACTTTACATGAAATCATGATTATATTCAAAAAAAATTCTTTTCTTTTAAAATCGCACGTCATTTTGATAAAAGAAGATGATTTTGAAGAAAAAAGGACATTTTCCTCAAGAATACATTTCAAGTGTTTTGTCAAAAACTATTTTCCCTATAAGATGACATTATTTAGTATGAGTATGATTAAATTATAATGTCTCTATTATTTACAAGTATTTATTTTTCTTATAATGAAATGATATCCATTTGTTTTATATGGATTACGAAATTATGGGATTATGCTTATGAAACCCATTTTATTCTTTTGGTTATGATGAATTATTTAAGTTTATTTTGTGGCACAAGTAAGAATGATTTCACTATGAGATGGGTGGTAACTATACCTTCCTAAAATTCAATGGGTAAAGATTAATATCTCATGAGATAGACATGGAAGGAATGCCAAGTTAATCTGTTTCAGTGATACAGGACTGGAACGAGGAGTGAACTCGATTCTGTAAGAGACTTTGTACACTAAGATGGTCATGGATTAAATGCCCTGGACACTATGGAAATAATATCATATGCTTAATGGTTTTCCACAATTACATGTTTTATTCCAATGCTATTTTATCATGGTTAATGTTCATTTATGATCTATGACTTTCGTACTGCCAAGATTTATTTCTAAATATTTTGATGTTTAAAATTTATGTTCATGTTTTCTTTAAGTTAAAATGTATATGATTTGTTTTATTTTATCCATTATTAGCCTTACAAGGAATCTGATCTCACCCTTTATATGTTTTCTTTTCCCTAGTATTATAAGAAAGGATTTAGGTAAGAAAACAATAGGGGAAGATCTTTATGGGAGATGTTGATGATCTTTAACCATGATTAGATGATTATTTTCCATGATTCCAAAGACACTAAACTATTATGGACCTTGAATGTTTGTTCTTTTTATGTATTAATTATTACTCAAAATTAATGTAATGTCCATGTACATCATTCTTGGGTCTCTACAGTTGGTATCAGGGGAAATACTTAGTTATACTTTGGAAACTAGGATGGGAAAAAGTTAGTGAGATCCCTAGAGATATATCTATGGTATGTCTAGAGATGTCCCTAAGGTTAAGTATAAGTATAAGTTTTAGTCATAGAAATAAGGTAATGATCTTAGAATTAATCATAAGATGTTATATATTGAAGGTACTCCCCCTTTAATATGTGGTTTTCCCAAGAATGATTTTTCCTCTCATACTATTATTTATTGGTTTTAAATGATGGATGTAACCCGAAGGAACCATGTTGATCAATGTAATGGAAAATGAAATGATTTTCCTCATTAAAAAATAAATGTTCTGATAGATGGAGTGAAAAATATTATTGCTATACTTACACAATCTATGAATCATTTTGGACTTCCCAATGAGTAGGGAAGTGAACAATATTCAATTGAGTCCTTCATAAGGCAACATCCATCTTCATTCAGTGGGTCTTCTGATCCACTTGTTACTGAAAAATGGATTAGTACCATTGAAAATATATTTTCCATACATTTTTTTATAACATGAAAATTTATTCTGGCTATTTACAGTTTAGTAGGTGAAGCAGACCAATAGTGGACTCTAATTAAGTATATGAGGCCCCGAGATGAAATTAAATCCATGGAATGGGATGAGTTAAAGAACTTGTTTTCAATAATTACTTCCCTTGTATTCTTAGAACAAATATAAAAAAGTAGTTCCTTGAGCTTATGGAAAAGGATGATGAATCTGTTGGTATATACAAGGAAAATTTTACAAGGCTTGCAGGGTATGCATTTGTCTTAATCAACTAACCTGAAAGTAATGTTGATCGATTCATCAGTGGCTTAAAACGAAGTCTTCGATGGGCATTAGCTATAAGAGACTTTAGTAGCTATGAGTATATTGTGTGTTTTTCTATCAAGGTAGAACTGGATATTTGTGTTATATATCTATCTCGTGGTTTTGACAAAAAACAAAAGATGGAGTTCAAAGAAAAATCTCAGAAAAATGGTGAAAAGAAGACGAATGTTTCTTTCTATTCAAAGTGTGGAAAGAAGCATGGTGGAGATTTCCTAAAAGTTAAAAGAAAAAGTTTTAAGTGTGTAAAAGAACTCCATTGAGCATTAGAGTGTCGATGTAAATGGAAAAAGGTAGATAATGATGTGAATTGAGAAAAGATTTCAAAGAATGATCCACCAAGACATTAATGCTTGATGTGAAAGGAAATGGGGCATAATGCTAATCAATGCCCAAATCCAAGGGTTAATGATGATCGAAGTGAATATCCTCTTAAAAATGATAAAGGGAAGTCACATTCGAACACTATTTGTGATTTTGTGTATGAAAATGATGTTGTGGAATGATTATGTATTTATTTCATGGGATTTCAAAATAGTATATGGGAATCTCATTTATGATATAATGAAATTTTAGAATATCCATGCATTGGTTTTTAATAATTATATGGTACTGGTAACAATGAAAGGTGATTGAAATATTTTTGGAATGAAGATGATATGCACATAATGAAGGGATAAAGAAAAAATTAAATGAACACATGACTGATATAAGGAAAAAGTTATATCATGTTTTGAGTATATAGAAATTTTCAGATTTTGATATGTGGAAAGAGTTAACTTTTGACAACATTCATGTTTTCACTGAGGTTCAATGTGTATTCATTTTTCAATAGAATACATGATTAAGGTATTTACATGGATGGAATGTGAACAACAACTAGATATATCTTATGATATGTGGGGGACAAATGAATGAATTCACATGCTCAGTAGATGACATTTCTAGTAATCAGACAGAAGTAATTTTGATAATCCTAATGGTTTGAATGGACATCATATAGTTTTGCTTAAGGCTATAACTTATTGTTTTTATTTTTGAAATGTTATTATTGTATATTTTTAGAAATAGGGAAACCTACAGGACATGAAACAACTCATCATGTCGGAAAAGGTTGCAGGAATTGAACCCACAACCGATGTACGACAGGACTTCATCGCGTACCCCTGGCCTACATGAAGTCCCTGGTTAATATAAATTAGATTTATTTTATTATGCGGTATGATAGATGATGTATTATTATATTTTTGGAACCATATAAAATTAGTCACACCATATATGGACTTATGTATATAAATTTTTCTAACCATATGCTTGAGACAGATGGAATGACCTATCATTCTATCGCATGATCCACTAACACTTCACAGAAGACAAATTCAACTTCATTTCATTAATAGATGATGTGGAAATTGTTCAAGGCACGAACAATTTGATATTGTAACAAAATCATGTAAGTATTTATTTTAATTCAAAAATCCTTCAAATTTATGGAAATGATCTTGAAACCCAAAAACATTGTCCTAGATGGTTCCTTATATCATCACATATTTATGGATTTGTGATTTTTTTCTTTTTCATAGTCATGTTCCCTACCACTCTCTATCATAACATGATGGTTATATTTTTCTTCCATATCCATATTTTAAATTATGTTCTTCTATGTGGAAACCCAGTGATGAGTTAATTTGGGTAACTTGTTCCTTTCATACATTTTTTTTAAAATTATATTTTAGTATTCTTTTTTATGATGTCGCTTTCTATGAAAGAACCTTTCATGTAGTAAACCATTAATAACACCGACGAATTTCGAGGGAGAAATTCATTTTAAGGGGGGTAAAATGAAACAACCTGATATTTTAAGAGAATTATTCAATTTAATTTCATTTATGTCTAATTTTTTAAACTACACCAAAATTATCTTGCACTACATGCATCCCTGAATTGGTTTGCATTACACGCAATCGCGACATTCCCCGATAGCGTGTGTAGTACGCAATACCGAGTTTCACTAAACAATGATTTATTATTATAATATTATGAACTAGCCGTTATTAATAGTATTAACTAAATTTTGAATTTTATAACATTATAATTCATCTTACACATTTTATAGAACATGGTATGAGATCAAAATAAAATTTTCATTTAATAAATACTTTTAAAAAAATGTTGTTTTGCCGCATTTTGATGGCACACCCACATTAAATTAAATTTTGAAATGTTTATATGTTCAATTGGATAAAATAAAAATCTTATTTTGAATCCGGATAAAATAATTTACTTTCGATTAATTATTGGAATTTTTCTGATAAGTTTCTTATTTTTATGAATAGTAAAAATACGCTAAATTTTAATCAAAATAAACTTTTTCCATCGAGATAATATATATGGTTAAATTATTATATTGAATGATATTTAAGTATAATTTGAATTTATTTTTACCTTTCAATATAATTTAAGTCATTAGCATTAATTTTACACTGAATTCATAATTAAAAATATTTCAATCTTTTGTAACATTTAAACATTTAAAACAAGTTTTCTCAACAGTGGGGATAATTTTAATTTAATTTCTGAAACATCTGTGATTTGAATTTGTAAAAATGGATTTCTTATTTAGAATAATTAGGTCTAATTTATGTTAATATGATACTTTTTATTTTTGGGCACTAGGAATAGTAACTACAGAAAATTTTATTTACTATAGTTGAAAGTAAATTAGCTAATGAAGGGGAAACATAAGATTATAAAATTACCCTAACACATTTCATAATATAATTATATTATTATATTTAATCTTAAGTCATATTTGGCTCGAAATGGAATCTGTTGGAACCCACATGGATGTGATTAGGTCATTTAATTTATTTTAATTAAAATAATGTGAAATATGTCTCACTCAAACATTAATAATTATATTTTTTTAATATAAGGTTATATAAACTATAATTTAGATTATAACTAATCATTTTAAATATAAAATGTTTTTCATTTTCTTGGTAATTTATTTATAATTTTTAAGAAATATTAAATTCCCTTAATAGCTTATTTATTAATGATGTAGAAATTATTTATTTAATAAAAAATAAATAATATAGTTTTTATTAAAATAATAATACCTATAAAAAGGACTATAAACTTTGCCAAACCTTGTTGGAGGAGTATATATATACCCTAATCATACATGTGTCGAATTTGGGACCATTAGGAGACTTATATAACATATTAGGACATTTATATTATATTATTTTAAATGATGACAAAGATTTCAACTTCATAATATAATAAATATAACAATTTAAATGTTATTATAATAAGATGATAAATTATAGTAAAAATATTATTATGAAAGGTATTATATTTTTGTTCATTATATGATTTTAATTCTAATTATTATGCAAATAATAAGTATATTATTAGATTATACAAAAATTATGTAGTTATTGTTTTATTAAGAGAAATATTAAATAAATGGTATTATAAATATTAAAACGAAAATTATATGAACTAATTAATGTTCATAAAAAATTTTATAGAGTAATATGAAATGTTAAGAATATATTAAATAGTTTAAATTAACACTATTGTTATTTTATAAAAATAACATATTATTAAATAGTTTAAAAATTACATGAATATTTAATAATTATAAATTGAAATTTATATGGCCTAAAATGTCATAAAGTACCCAATTATGGATAATTAACTACACATAAGTAAATATTTAAAACAATTTAAAATATAGAATATTATTACCACAAATAAGATTGAATAAATTAAATAAGCATAAATAAAATTGATAAGGTTTAAAATAATTTCCCAACACGTCTAAATTTTATTGGCAGATGATATAAAAAATTTATATCATATCATATTTTAATTGAGTCATTTTTTGAGGTCATAATGGGGGGTTTGAATTTATTATAAGTTAATATTTATTATGTTTCCAAAGGTTCCCCTCTCCTCCCTCTCCCCTTCACAACAGATTGAGCCTTGAATCTCCGCCAAACCTTGCCAATTTATCATCTCCACTTCCTATAAACATTCTTGAAGTTATGGTATTCTCAATAGTCCAACTCAAGTCCCTTAAGAGGAAACATAAAAGAGGTGCGTCAAAGAAGAGGTGATCTCTTCTACCGATTCATTCAAGTTTCATTCTTCTTCAACATATTTTTCTTTAGTTTTATAATTTTAATGTAATAACATCATTATCTCTAATATAATTATATGTTATTATAAATATTAAACAACCGCATTTCACCTTCTATCAAACCAATGGAAAATGAAATCATCGTGCAAGCGTACGTACAGAATATCGTCTCCATGCCGTGGTGTAATCTGTTTTTCCACCACCACCGTACATGGATGGGTATAATGGTGTAAAGAATAACTATATATTGATATTATATCATCATAATGATTATGAGATATTACATCATTCACTCCAATTTCATTCAATAATTATGGGAATGATATCATCACTCAGGTGTACATATAGATTTTCGTCTCCACGGTGCGATGAGATTCATTCTCCATGTAAACCATTCAAGAATGAAAATAATGAATATATAATGAATAATAATGGTATATATAACATAATAATTCTTCTTTATTTATATATATATAAATATATCATTTACTAACTTTGATTCATGTAAATAAGGAAAGGAAAACAGCGTTCATGCGTACGTACGCTCTACCATCTCCATGAACGATGTGTTTCATTTCATTTATATATATGTTATATATATATATATAAAGAATATATATGATATATAAATCATTTTTTTACATTCTCTAAGTATGTAATTCAATATATATGTACTAATAATATCATGAACAAGAAGTCCAATCAAATATGATAAATAAAACGATTTTACCAAAAATGCTGCTTTGACATGGAATTTACAAAAGAACGGGTAATATAAAGTCATAAGTGAACCATATATGATATCATAAAAATGAATATAATTCTGTAATATGTCAATGACATTATTAAAATCATTATACAAGAGTTTTGGATACATACGAATCATATCGTACATAATGTAAGGGATAATTTTGCAATCCCATTTTAATCTGGGGTTGCTTATACATAAGTATTTACTGGGGATATGTCTATCATCAATGTCCATGTTTTCTAAAAATGTTTTCATAAATTGTTCACTATTATTCCATGTATATTTAATGTTATTTTTACCTTTTTTGACTTTTACCACATTGTATTGAAGGAATCTTTCCATTGTTTACCATATAAGTTACTATGTGACATTTCAGACAAAAGTACGAGAAGAATATTATTTTTAACTTATACAGTGTGAATGGATTTTTAAGGATTCATAACTCCTTATTGAAATTAATATTACATTACAGTATTTCATGATTATTTTCCACAAAATTATTTTCTTTTAACATTGCATGACATTTTGAGAAAGGAAGATGATTTTGAAGAAGAAAGGATATTTTCCTCAAGAATTCATTTCATGTGTTTTGTCAAAACTATTTCAAATATAAGAATACATTAAATAGTATTATTAGGTTTAAATAATAATTATTTATATTATTTACATGGTTTTATATTCTTATAATCAAATGATATCCATTTTTATTATATGGATTACGAAATGGTGGGATGATGTTTGTGAAACCCATTTTATTTTTTGTGTTATGGTAAATGATTTATGTTTATTTTGTGGAACATGTAAAAATGATTTAATTATGAGATGGGTGAGACCTATATCTCCCTCCAATACATGGGGTAAAGATTTATATCTCATGAGATAGACATGGCTGGAATGACATGTTAATCTGGTTCAGTGATACAGGACTGGAAAGTTGAGTGAACTCGATTCAGTAAGAGACTTTGTCCACTGAGATGGTATTGGTAGAAATTCCTCAGTAAATGTGGAAATAATATCATATACTTAATGGTTTTCCACAATTACATGTTTTATTCCCATGCTATTTTATCATGGTTAATGTTCCTTTATGATATATGCCTTATATACTTCCAATATTTATTTCTCAGGATTTTAATGTTTAGACATTATGTTCGAGTTTTTGTAAGTTCAAATTTATATGATTTGTTTTATTTTCTACATTATTACACTTACTGAGCATTTGAGATCACCCTTTATATGTTTTATTTTCCCTAGTATTTAAATAATTGGTTTAGTTAAGAAAACAAAAATGGAAGATCTTTATTGGAGATGTTGACGATCTTTCACCATGATTAGAAAATTATGTTCCGAGTTTCCAAAGACACTAAAATATTATGGTCCTTGAGTGTTATTTCTTGTTATGAATTAATTATTATGGAAAAGTAATGTAATTTCCATGTACTTAGTTCTTGTGTCTCTACAGTTGGTATCATATGAAAGGTTTAGTTATCCTTTGGAAACTAGGATGTGAAAACATTAGTGAGATACATAGAGATATTTCTAAGGTATGTCTAGGGATATAGTAAGGATAAGTATATGTATAGGTTATATTCATATAATTATGGTAATGATCTTATAATTAATCTTGAGATGTTATATATTGGAGGTACTCCGCCTTTATTATGTTGTTTCCCCGAGCATGATTTTTGCCTCTCACTCTATTCTTTTAGGGTTTTAAACGATGGTTGGAACCCGAAGGAACTATGTTGATCATTATAATAGAAAATGAAATGATTTTCCTCTAGAAATCCAATGTAATGGGAGATGGAGTGAAAAATTTTTTTGTTATACTTACAGAATTGATGAATCATTTTGGACATCTAAATGAGCCTATAAGGGAACAATATTCTATTGAGTCCTTTATAAGGCAACATCCACCTTATTTCAGAGTGTCATCTGATCAACATGTTGCTAAACAATGTATCAATACCATTGAAAAGATATTTTCTATACTTAGCTATTCAGAACAACAATAATTCATTCTGGTAATTTACTGTTTAGAAGGTGAAGTAGTCCAATGGTGGACTCTAATTAAGAATATGAGGCCCCTAGATGAAATTGAATCAATGGAATGAGATGAGTTCAGGAAATATTTTTCCAATAAGTACGTCCCTCAAATTCTTTGAAGAAAGATGGAAAAGGAGTTCTTTGATCTTAATCAAAAGGATAATAAATCTATTGGTATATACAAGGTGAATTTTACAATGCTTGGACGGTATGAATTTGGCATTATCATCCTACCTGATAGTAAAGTTGATAGATTCGCCAGTGGCTTAAAACCAAGTCTTCGAAGGGAATTAGCTATAAGAGACATCAGTAGCTATGAAGAAATTGTGTGTTTTTCTATCAATGTAGAAATTGATGTTGGTGTTACATATCCATCTCATAGTTTTGATACGAAACGAAAGACAGAGTTCAAGGAGAAATATCATAAAAATGGTGAAAAGAAGATGATTGTTTCTTTATGCTCAAAGTGTGTAGTGAATCATGGTGGAGATTTCCTTAAAGGTACTAATTTGTTTTTGTATGGAAAAGAGGGTCATCGAGCAGTTGAGTGTTAAAGTAAAGGGAAAAAGGATTCTAATTATGTGAATAGAGAAAAGACTAAGGAGAACGCTCTACCAACACTTCAATGCTTCAAGTGAAAGGAAAGGGTGAATTATGCTAATCAATGCCCTAATCCAATGGTTAATGGTGATCAACATGAGAAACATCTTAAGGAAAAGCATAAAGGGAAGTCACATGAAATCACTATTTGTGATGTTGAGTATGGAAATGATGTTGTGGAATGATTAAGTTTTTATGTAATGGGATTTCAAAATAGTACCGGGAATCTCATTTATGGTATTGTGGAATTTTGGAATATCTATGTATCAGTTTCCAATAATTATATGGTACTGGTAACCATGAAATGTGGTTGAAATATTTTTGGAAAGAAGATGATATGCGCATAATGAAGGGATAACGATAAAATGAAATGAGCTCATGACTGATATAAGGAATATGTTATATCATGGATTGAGTATAATGAAATATTGAGATTTTGGTATGTGGAAAGAGTTAACTTTTGACAGCATTCATGTATTAACTAAGGTCCAATGGGTATTCATTTTTCAAGAGAATACATGATTAAGGTATTCACATGTTTAAAACGTGACCAACAGAAAGATATATCTTATGATATATGGGATACAAATAAAAGAATTAACTTTCTCGGTAGATGAAATTTCTAGTAATCAGTCAAAATTATTTTCGACAAGCCTAAAGGATGGAAGGGACATCATATAGTATTCATTAAGGCTATTACTTTTTGTTTTTATTTCTATAATTTTATGATAGTATAGTTTTAGAAAATTTACAACTTGCATCAGGGGAAACAACCCATCGCATCAGACAAGGTTGCAGGAATCAAACCGACAACTGAAGTACGACATGCCTTCATCACCTACCAGTGTCATACAAGAAGTCCCTGGTGAGTAGAAATTAGTTTTATTTTATTATGCGGTATGATAGATAAGTTAAATTCCATTTTTGGAACCATATAAGATTAATCTCACCATAGATATACTTATGTATATAACTTTTTCTAACCGTATATTTGAGACATATGGAATGACCTATCATCTTATTGCATGATCCGCTAACACTTCACGGAAGAAAAAATTCAACTTAATTTCTTTAATAGATGAAGTGGAAATTGTCCAAGGCATGTACAATAGGGAGATTGTACCAAGATCAAGTAAGTATTTCTTTTAATTCAAAAATCATTCAAATTTAGGGAAATGATCTTGAAAACCAAAAACATTGTCCTAGATGGTACCTTAGATCATCACAAATTTATGGCTTTATGATTGTTGTCTTTTTTCAAATCAATGTTCTCTACCACTCTCCATCAGAAATTGATGGTTGTATTTCACTTCAATATCCATATTTTCACCTATGTTCTTCTATGTGGAAACCTATTGATGAGTTAATTTGGGTAACTGTTACATTTCATACAATAGGTTTTAAAATTATGTTTTTGTGTTCCATTTTATGATGTGGGTTTCTATGAATGAAACTTTCAAGTAGTAAAACATTTATAACCTCGACAGATTTGGAGGGAGAAATTCATTTTAAGGGGGGTAGAATGCAACAACCCAATAATTTATGAGAATTATTATTTTTAATTTCGTTGATGTCTTTTATTATACGCTACACCAAAATTATCTTGTGTTATACACAACACTATATTAGCTTGCAGTATATGTAAAACTATTCTTGGCTCGTGGTACACACAATTTCATGTTCGTTTTGTAGAAATTATTATACATAACACTAAGTATAGATTTTTTTAATGTATAAATGAAATAGGTTTCTATTATTTTATATTCAACAACAAAGGGAGCTTGCACTACACGCATCCCTATTTTGGCTTGGATTACAGGCAATCATGAACTTCCTTGATAACATGTGTAGTACACAATATCGGGTTTCAATAAACAATGATATATTATTATAATATTTTGATCATTACTTTATGAATAATATTAAAAATATTTTGAAATTTATAACATTATAATTCATCTTACAAATTTTATAGAACATGGTATGAGAACAAAATAAATATTTTGGGTAAAATATGTATTTTTAAAAAAATGCAGTTTTGCCGCCTTTTGATTGGACACCCACATTAAATTTAGTTTTTGCCACTTTTATAAGTTCAATTGGAAAAAATAAAATTCTTCTTTTGAATCATGATATAAAAATTATCTTTGGATAAATTGTTTATATTTTTCTGATATGTTTCTTATTTTGATGAATAGTAAAAATATGCTAAATTTTAATTAAAAACAACTTTTTTCATCAAGAAAATTTATATGGATAAATAATAATATTGAATGATTTTATATTATAAATAGAATATATTTATAGCATTTAATATAATGTAAGTCATTAGCATTAAATTTACAATGAATTCATAAGTAAAAACATTTCAATCTTTTTCAACGTTTTAACTTTTAAAACTCATTTTCTCAATAGCGGGATTAATTAAAAATTAACTTTGTCAACTTATGTGATTTAAATTTGGAAAAATTGATTCCATATTTTGAATCATTACATCCAATTTATTTAAATAGGATACTTTTTATTTTTGGGCACTATGAATAGTAACTACACTAGATTTTATTTACCATAGTTAATGGTATATGAGGTAATTAATGGTAAAAACAATATTACAAAATTACACTAAAAATTGACTTAATATAATTTGATGATTATATTTCGTCATTAGACATATATGAGTCAAAATATTATCCATTTGAACCCACATTTATGTGATTAAGACCTTTAATTTATTTTATTTTAAATAAAGTGAAATATGTCTCACTGAAAATTTAGTAATTAGATTATTTTTAAAATAAGGTTATTCCAAATATAATTTCGATAATAAATAATAATTTGAATGATAAAATGTTTTGATTTATCAGGGTAATTTATTTTTAATTTTTATGAAATTTTTAATTACCTTAATAGCATATACATTAATGATGTATAAATTATTTATTTAGAGAAAAATCAATAATATAGTTAATATTAAAATAATAATTCCTATCAAAACGACTATAAACGTGAACAAACCATATTTTTAGAGTATATATATACAATATTAATCCAAGTGTAGAATTTTGGTCCATTTTTGAGCCTTACAAAATAGATTAGGACATTTATGTTATTTTATTTTGAATGATGTCAAAGATGGCACCTTAATTTTTTAATAAATATAACAATTTAAATGTTCTGATTTTAAGATTATAAATTAGACTAAAAATACTATTATTAATGAAATTATTTTTATCTTCCTTATAGGATTTTATTTTTAATTTTTATGCAAGTAATATGTATGTTAAATGATTATACAAAAATGATGTAGTAATTTTTTAATTAAGAGAAATGTCAAATAAATGGTTTTATAAATATTAAAATAATCATTATATGACCAAATTAATGTTCTCTAAAAATTTTCTAGATTCATGAAACGTAATAAATAATTAAACTTTTCCATTCGAATATACCCATTGTGTGGATTTTATTTAAATTCAAATAAATAAATAGTGTCAAAATTAACACTATTGTTATTTTATAAAAATAACATATTATTAAATTGTTTAAAAAGCACATAAATATTTAAAAATTATAAATTGAAATTTATATGGTCTAAAATTTCATTAAGTACCCAATTATGGATAATTAATAATAAATAAGAAATTATTTATAACAATTGAAAATTTAGAATATTATTACAACAAATAAGATTAAATAAATTAAATAATGACAAATCAAATTGATAATGTTTAAAATAATATTCCAACATGTATAAATTTTATTGGATGATGATATTACAACATTATATCATCTACTATTATAATTTATTCATTTTTGGAGGTTTTTATGTGGGGTATTAATTTATTATGAATTAATATTTCTTATGTTTCCAAAGGTGCCCCTCTCCTCCTTTATAAAAGGGAACCTCCTCCCGCTCATATTCACAACACTTTGAGCATTCGTCATCATCCAAACCCTTCCCATTTATCTTCTCCACTTCCCTATAGACATTCCATAGGTTCTAGTCTTCTCAATAGACCAACATTAGTCCCTTAAGAGAAATCTTAAAAGAGGTGGGTCGTAAAGAGGTAATATCTTCTATCGATTCTTTCATGTTTCTCTCTTCTTCAACTTCATACTATGTAGTTATTTTATTATAAAGTAATAAATTAACTATGACTAATATAATTATATGTTTTTATAAATATGAAACAACCTCATTTCTCCTTCTACCAATCTTACGGAAAACAAAATCATCGTGCGTGCGTATGTGCGGAATATCGTCTCAACGCTATGATGTAATCTGTTTTTCCACCACCACCCTACATCGATGGGTATAATTTTGTAAATAATAACTATATATGGTTATAATTACATTATACTAATTATTACATATTATATCATCCCCTCCATATCCATTCAATAATTATGGGAACGATATCATCGCTCGTGCGTACGTATGGATTACTGTCTCCACGACACGATGAGATTAATTCTACATGTTAACCATTCAAGAATTAATATAAGGTATATATAGTGAATAATAATGGTATATATAACATAATAATGATACTGGAATTATTTATAAATATATATATGTCATCTACTTACTTTGATTTAGGTAAATAAGGATAGAAAAATAGCATTCATGCGTACGTATGGTCTATCATCCCCATGAACGGTGTGTTTGATTTCATTTATCTAGCTATTATATATATATATATATACTGAATATACATGATATATAAATCATTATTTATATTATGGATGTATTTAAATCATTATATAATTAATAATAATAATAATATCAATAACAACAATTACAAACACATACGATAAATAAAACGATTTTACCGAAAACGCTGCTTTAACATGGAATTAACAAAATAACGGGTAATATAAATCCATAAGTGATCCATATATGAAATCATAAAATTTAATATGATTCTCTAATAAGTAAATAAAATTATTTAAATCATTATATAGGAGTTTTGGATACATATGAATCATATCAGACATAAGATAAGGGATAATTTTGCAATCTCATTTTTATCCAGGATTGCTTATACGTAAGTATTTACTGGGGTTATGTTTATCATCCATGTCCATGTTTCCTAAAAATGTTTTGATAAAATTTTTACCATTATTATAAGTATTTTTGAAGTCATTTTTACCCTTTTTTGACTTTTAAAACAATTTATTGAAAGAATCATTCCTTTGTTTACCATATATGGTACTTTTTGACATTTCCGACAAAAGTTCGAGAAGAATGTTTATTAACATATACGGCGTGAATGGATTTTTACAGTTTCATAATGCCTTATTTTCATGATGATTACTTTACAATATTTCAATATTATTTTCAATAAAATTCTTTTCTTTTAAAATAGCCTGGTATTATGAAAAAAGAAGATGATTTTGAAGAAGAAATGTTATTTTCCTCAAGAATTCATTTCAAGTGCTTTGTCAAAATTATTTTCTATATAAGATGACATTATTCTGTTTGATTAGGTTTAAATTATAATGTATCTATTATTTACATGGTTTTTTTCTTATTATAAAGAAATTATATACATTTGTTTTATATGGATTACGAAATGATGGGACGATGTTTGTGAAACCCATTTTATTATTTTTGTTATGATGAATGATTTATGTTTATTTTGTAGAAAAAGTAAGAATGATTTCATTATGAAATGTGCGTGACCTATATCTCTCTCGAATGAATTGGGTAAAGATTTATATTTCATGAGATAGACATGGATGGAATGGAAAGTTAATCTGGTTCAGTGATACAATAATAGAATGAGGATTGAACTAGATTCATTAAGGGACATTGTCCACTATGATGATTTTTGAAGCAATGCCTTGGCTACTTTGGAAATCATATCATGTACTTAACAATTTTCCACAATTACATGTTTTATTCCCTTGCTATTTTATCATGGTTAATGTTCCATTATGATCTATTCCTTATGTACTACCATGATTTATTTCTCAAGATTTTGATGTTTAAACATTATGTTCATGTTTTTTATGTTCAAATGTAGATGATTTGTAATATTTTCTCCATGCTTACCCTTACTAAGAATTTTAGCTCACCCTTTTTATGTTTTCCTTTCCCAAGTATTTAAAGAAAGGTTTTCGGAAAGAAATAAAAAGGGGAATATCTTTATGGGAGATGTTGATGATCTTTCACCATGATTAGATGATTATGTTCCGAGTTTCCCAAGACACTAAACTGTTACAATTTTTTAGTGTTGGTTCTTGTTATGTATTAATTATTCCTCAAAAGTAATGTATATTCCATGTACGTGAATCTTGGATATCTATATTAATTTTTTGAATTTTTTCATATTAAATTGGTATATATTTATTAATTATTATTAAATTTATTCTTGTTATATTGTGATATATATGATGTTTTTGAAGATTTATATACAGGATTCATATATCAATTGATGATCCAAATACCCATAAGTGAATGAATGATAATGAGTGTGCTACACATAATATTACTCCAAACCACTATAGGGTCATAGACACAACACTCTTGGACCCAAGGCATGCATTAAAATCCACTGGGACAGGGATTGGTGATTAAAATACTCATGAGGTGTGTAACATGAACTTGTGCTCCAAACACTCATGGGGGGATAAATATTGAAATCTAAACGAAAATGATTATCATTGTACTATAGTTCTAGTAATATTTTGTATTTATTAAAATTCAATGGATAATGGAATCTAATTTGTGATAATGACATGTAAATTTAATATGTGATTTGGATCAAACTATGTAAAGGGTCGAAGCACATATTGGTATTCAACTGTCATCATTATCCCAATTCATTATGTGGATTAATAATATATAATTTAATAAATGTAAACATTTCTAATTTAAAAATTATATTTAATTAATTATAAAACTACATAAACAATTATTAATTAGATTTTTTAAATATTCCATTATTGGTGGACTACTGAGTTGTAGTGACACCCTACTTAAGATTCCTGATCAGAATAGGAATTGAAATCATTTTTCAGTTAATATATATGGGAAGTGTCTCTATATTAGATGGGTTATTTGGAAAGGAGCATGAATGAGGGAACCAAACATATCTCGGTACCCACTTTGTTGTTTTCTATGTCTTTAATTCTTGGTTTTCATATTTACACATAGCACATTCTTTGGCATGGAAACATCTAAAATTTAGTCTGGATATTGTTTTTCCTGTTTAAGTTGTTGTGTAATACAGGTACTATTTAGGATAGGGTTATATTATTTGGTTGTTTAATTTTATTTAGGCTACTGTATTACTCTTCTTAAGATGTTATATGACCTCCATGATCGATTATAGACCCTCACTTCTTGTCGGTAGCCTCATGTGTATTGGGAGTTACACATGGGGTCATGCAACTAACTGATTTGGGGAAACAGCGTGTGGCCCTTGGGCCAGTATGTTACACAAATGACATCAATTTTAATGTGGTTTCCCTCACTCAGATTTTTCTAATGATAATAAAATGAAAATGTTCTGATGTACAATATAAAATGCAGTTCACTGCCAAAATAAGGTTCAGTATTGATCACTTTTATGTCTTTTTTCAATTCATTTATAATGTTCATAGTGTACTCACTATCCCTCATAGATTAAAACCAATCACAATATAAAATCAAAATACTCTGTCAAATAATGAGTGATCACTTCTCTTTCAAAAGAATCTTATATTGATCTCTTGAAACAATAAGTTTTACTCATCATTTGGTTCATCCTTATTCCAAAATCATCGACTTTTTGAATACCAAATTAACAAAAATTTATTGGAATGTTTTTTTGGTTTAACACAACTTTATATTTCACACATCCATTGGATGGATTTCTCACAACTCTACCCAATTATGTGTAAACATTGTTTTGGTCATAAAACTCCCCGCATTCATACGACATTTGGATTTTCAAAAAAAACATCAACTTGAAGGAACTTTTAAAAAATTATGCACAAATGATATGTTAGTGTATAATCATTTTAATTTCTATGTGAAAAAAACAACTATTTAATTCCATTTCATAATCCTTCTTGCTCACATATTTTACTCTTTGTGTGCACCTCTTATGTGATTCTGGGCCCTGATTTTCTCTATGGGTTGAACTATACCAAATAGTTGGATGGACACCTATTAACAGAATCAGAAGTCCCTTTGTGAAAAATCCATACACACCTTTCTCATTTTAGATAACTATTACTTGAGTGTTTAACTTATCCCTTTGACATCATATTTTGTGCATAAATGTCCTTCGTGTGTGCAGTAAACTCTAACTCTTTGCATAAAAGATAAATTGTCTTTCATGAACATTAAAATCATATGAAAAAATCATTCCATTTCCATATACTAATGTGATGATCCAGAATCATGAATTTTGCAGAACATTTTAAATAAAAATCACCATGTTTGAAAGATTTAATTTTAAATGAAAATGCGTCCTTTTTCAAATACACCTTTTTCTATCTTCTTGATTTTGGACCCCAAAATTTTTGAAAACTCTAAGAAATGTCCCCACCATGTTTTTTAATTATATATATTTACTCTCAATCAGATTCATTCTGAATACAATTTTATTTTAGATTATTCCTGAAGAGTATAAATTCATTATCAGAAATTATATATTTAAGATATAATCATAACTTATAATTTAATTTTAAAAGAACACATCCCTAACCATCCCACATAGAATTCCTCTATATTGCTCTGATGTCATAATTCTCTATAAATACCCAACATAGTTTGTAATCAAAGCCTACCACAGTTTTGGTAATTATTGATGTCTTCAACATTCATAATAAGGAAAAATTCATTGTTTGAGAAATTATTTCATGTTTGAGTAAACTACTTAATATCTAAGGAAAATAGTTCCAAAACATTCTTCCTCATTGACCTTTCTCGGTTATAGGTTAGTCACATAATATTTTTCAGATACATTTGATTCATTTTGGAAAAGGATTATACATTTAAAATGGTGGAAATACATTTGTTTTAAAATTCTGTATTTAGATCAAGGATTTTTGTTTTATGAGGAATTTTAACAATTATATAAAACAATAGAGACATGAAAAATGAATAATGATTTAATTTATGATGTATGATACGAAATAAAAAAACTTAATAAAACTAGAATCCTAATTTATATGTGATTAAAATGAGGGAGCTACCATATTTCCTTCAAAAAAATTACAAGATCTAGATGGGACTATTGAACAGAGTAATGTAGATGAATATATTTTTGAGACTCATTATGATAAAAGGATGTTTAATCATATATTAACTGACAATAATGTAATCTCCCTCTTCATACAAAGCTTTCTAGTACCGAGATTGGGTTATAAGAAAAATATGGATGTTTCTAATGCTTATTTTCTAGATTATTTTTTGAATATGAGGAAGTTAAATATTATGGGAATCATTTTATTAACAATTAAAAAACATAAATACTATTCCATAAAGTCCATGATTATCATGTTTCCTAATATTATGAGCATGTTTTTGAAAGATCTCATAAGTTTGTGCATTGTCTCAGTCATGTAAGATCTGACATCCTTAAATTATCCTCTCATCAGTAAGGATTCAATAAAAAGACTAAAATTACAATTCAATCCTGAATCAAATAAATAAATAAATATACAGATACTGGAAAGGGAAAGGATGTAGATGAAGGGAGTGAAAATATTCAAATCCCTCAAAATGAAATTCAAGAAAAATAAATTTAGTTAAGACTTAAACTCCTAAAAATCAAATAATCCCAATGTAGTATCAGATGAGTTTGTGGGAGAATGTAGGATTAAGAGTGAAGGAAGGAAATAAGGGATCCTAGATCTTGTTTGGATCTAGGTGAATCTCTGGCTGTAAAAATAATAACTGAAGAAAAAATAAAATTAGGATAAAGGGAGAAGAGTATGAAGAATATAAAGGCTCAAGATATTAATATTTATAGTCTTCTAATGATAGTCATGTAATATAGAACTGTAATCTCCATAAGGGAAGTACTTGTTCAGACACAACAGTATCCAGAAGAAAATCGGAAATAGAAACATGCATCTGAACAATTGGCTACACAAATCCTCATTCAAGAATTTGATGAAGATGATTAATAATAACAAGGGGAAGAAGAATAAGTACAAGAAAATATATTTTAGAATATAATAAATATTAAAACTAGGGAGATCACTCAGTAGTATCATTAGAAATTCTATCTTTTCAGTTTCCATCTCATGATCCTCATCCATATATGGATGATTCTCAAAGGGTTTCTTCCAAGAAAATCATTTAAATTTCAAATAATGATGATGAAGAAGAATATGATAATAATATAATTCAGAAAACAACTTTTCTCATCACCAAAACTCATATCATAGATCTCCCAAAATATAATGAAGATACATATTCAGAAAGAACAATCACTTTTAAGTGAATTAAATATAACTAACTCGCTTGAAAAGATTGGAAACGATTATACCATTAATTCCAAAAATTGAATCCATGAAAGAAATAATTTCCAATATTAATTATGAGAGAACTGAATCTATTAAGACTCTAATGGAAAGGATTATAAATATTGATTCGGATTTCAAAATATTTAAATAACATGCTGATAAGAAATGAATGGATTATAAAAAGGTGGTCAAATGAAAATAAAACATTGATGATATTATCAAGTATCATGTAGACAATTAATATGAATTGGTGAAGTGGTTAAATGATCTCAATATATCCTACAAAAATTTTATCGTTGATTTATAAGAAAAACTAGAAGTATTTCATAGAACAGGTGCCTCAAAAAGAATATCCTTTGAAGAGCTTAATAATCTAAAAGAAAAATTATGAAATGAATGTATTGATGTTGTTTTTCTATCAAATGGAGTTGTAATCCAAGATTAGGACTACAGACTCATAGTGGTTGATTTCAATGCCCATAATGTAAGGAACAATACACATGGAGAAATCAATCGGCTTCATGAAGATAGGCTCCAAAGGAAAGAAAGTATTATTGTAGGACATGATGTGAAGATAAAGGTTCAGTATGAATCTCTTGAAAAATTCATTGAGGATATAAAATATTTCATGTAGATGAATCTCTCTATGTTCAACCTCTAGATAAAAAAATAGGCAAAATAAATATTTTTGGGAACTATTATTTTAATAAAATCTTATTTTAATCTGTGTAATGTATATTGTTTTGTACTCAGTTTTTTCAATAATATTTCATGAAGTGAATGTTTTCCCTTTTTTATTTTTTAAAATCACATAGGGGGATAAATATTTGGATGAGAATAAATTTCTTTATAAATAATTATTTTCATTGGGGAGAAGTCACTATAATAATAAAGAGAAAAAGATTCGTAGTGATATTTTTTAATCTATGGTGGTATTGTTCGTATTCACCATTACTTTCCAAAGATTAACAAAACTCAAGGGAGATATTTATTTATTATTTTCTGTGTTTTGTTCATTCTAAAATGGGGTAGATTCTTGAGTCAACATGTGATTCGACTTTCCCATTGGTCTTTTTGTTTTGGAAGTCACAAATTACTTCTTATATTTTTATATATATTGTTTTCTTAACATAATCACAAATATTATAATCATATATGTTGTCTTTTTTGTCGTAATAATATTGTTTGTTTTCTCATTTTAATCACATATATCATAATCATATGTGTTGTTTTCTCATCGTAATCACATATAGAATAATCATATGTGTGGTTTTCTCATCATGATCGCACACATCATAATCATATGCTGATTTCCTTAAATCATAACCACATATGGTGTTTTTATAACCACATGTATCGTAACCAAGATATGAACTGTAATCATGATATGCATTGTATTCATGTTAAGAATCGCTACTTTGTATCATATCCATGATATAAATCATAATTACATTATGCATCATAATAACATTATGCATCATAACTATTCCATGTTTTGTATCATGTTATTCATCGAAATCATGTATTGTAATCATGATATGCATCGTAATCACAATGTGAATTATAACAATGTTATGTATCATACTCATATAATGCATTGTACTCATCTCTTACTCCAATATCTCATATATTTTTTTCATTGTATTTCATCTTAATAATTCTTTATTACTTTTATAGATAGTATCATATAACAAAAAATATGTCATGATGTTAGTTATATATAAAATAAAATCATGTAGTGTATTCTATTTTGTTTAGATAGTTATAATGACATGAGTCCAAGTGGGTCTGAATTTTCTAGAGATATATGACCGTTATAAGAAATATGTCTGTTGGAACCTAATGATTATAAATAGAAGGTCATTCAAATCATAGTATACATCTATTGAGTATTACATGTTCTAGAGAGACTATGTGACATCACTCATGCTTCTTGTGAAATGACTTGAAGATACCATATGTGAATGGATTGTTCCTAGATCTTTTTTAGTAAGCGTTTTGTTTTTATTTTTTATGACTGACCAATGTGATAACTATCGAGAGCTTTCAGGGATTTGAATATGGTTCTGCAGATTGTTGAATCAAGGGATTTAAAGTATTTAAAAGGAAGAGGAGTTGATTGCCTACCTAATCAATGGCTTCTATGGATATAAAGACAAATATGTCAATCATCACATTGAGGGCTTACCATGGTAGGGGTAAGACAAACCTTTTATCCAATGTAAAAGAATACTCTAATCATTGGGATAAAATTATTTTAATACTTCATTTTTCCTCTCCCTTTTATAATAGAAATAGAATCATTTTGTTTCTTATTTTTATTCATTTTTTTTCAATTGTAGTTTTTTTAATTATGATACATTCATTACATATTGTATAAAGATATTCTATATGATATACGGTATAATCAATTAAATTTTTTATAATTCGATCATTGTATACAATACCAATACAGAGGTTTTTGATTACATGTATTACCAAATTATGTTATATCCATTGGATTTAGGGTCATCTATATTACTTGTATTGATTGTAAATTGTATTAGTTCAAGACCACATATACTATGATTCTTCGTAATGGATTAAATACATTGTTTTTAAACCTAACATTTACCCCAACCCATTTTATAATGCCATATCATATAAATTTATATATATATTAATATATATATATATCGATCTAACATATTCTAGTACTTGTAAATGAGAAAGACTATATCCATTCCATGAATATGCCCATCTAACAATATGAACTTATAAAATTAGAAAATTATATTCGATAGTGTATGTGTCACGACCCGTCCTCAGGGCCCGTGCTATGACTACCCCAAGCCCGTCTTCCATAGGTGAGGGGCTGGAGATTAGCACCAAAGGCATAAATCCAGATAACTGGGAAGGAATTGCCTTTTTAAAACATAAACACATCCAACCAGAGTACAAGAGGAAGTAATAAACTAAGTACAAAAGAATAGTTTGAAATATAAATGGGCCAAAATACAAACCCAACAGAAAGGTATAGCTATAACTAAAAGAAAGTACAATTGAGAGACAAACAACTGGAAGATGGAAGCACCTCTGGAATCGTCCTCCGGGTTCCTACCAGAATGGTAGGTACATGTGTCCTCCTCAGCACTCCACTTATATCCATCCATCCTTCTGTATCCTCTAGGTACTGACTCATCATGAGTTCCACCTCCGGATACCATCCAGTCCTCGTATACTCTACCTTCATCAGCGATGTCTGTCGTCTGCATACAACACAACGAGGTGCAGGCATAGCACGTGAATGGGTGAGTATAACGATACATAGTAGGGACCCTTAGACCCCCATGGTCTCTCTAAATCCAACAAGGATAACCAAAATGAAGGATCTCAATAGATAACCCTTACTTAGGTATATTTCCATACTTACACTTAAGATATTAAGTAACCCATCTCAATCACGAGGAAACACAAAGGTCATTGACTCAGCTCAAACTAGGATTTTCATTATTGAAACCACAACTACTAGAGAAACTGTTCCTCTATCGATTATAGTGGCCATGTCAGGACTCCGAGGGGCTACTCACTAACCTTAGACTGCTGTGTTACTCATCCTGTTGAGTATCGTGGGACTTCTTCCAAATACCGAGCACTACATCCACTGAGGGTCTACCGCCAAATGTCGGGAGATCTCCCTAATAGCCTACATAGGTACTCCTCATATCGAGTACCACATGTCTTCTGCCAACTACCATGCGCTCTGTTTGCCGTGGGTCTGCAGCCAAATATTGGGTGCTCCATCAACTGGGCTAACTGAATCACTATGAGTCGAGTTAGTCAAGCAATCATCAGGTCCATAGATACTCAGTCTCCGTACTTTGTACGCTCTTCTCCAGGAGTGTCCGCTCCATGAGCTACTGGTCATTACTTTAAATTGTCACAAATTCTTTCGTAGAAGTATCACAAAGGACCGCCTCATCACATGGGTCTCAACTCAACTGACGGCGTGTCAATCGGATGCCCGGTCGGTGAGTTATTAGCATTTCCGTTCATGGGGCCCAGTTGGATTTGAGTACAATCCAACCTAACCGTATCTCAACAGTACCCCGAACCATCATGGGTATACTCAACGAAACCATTTCCCAATGAGATTACCAATGCTGCTGACGGTTCGTCAAACGAACGTCTGGTCTGAGAGTAATTGGGTTTTTCGTTCCAAGGGCCCAGTTGGTTTATAAGCTAAACCAACCCAACTATACACCATTTGCATCCAAACCTCAAGGGTAGTATGCCAAAATAATTTCCTCATCATAAGGAATCCAAAGTAATTGACGACACGTCAATCGGATGTCCGGTCCTTATGTTATAAGTGTTTTATTACTGAGGGACCGATTGGATTCATGTTCGATTCAACCCGGTCGTACTTCAAATGACACTGGTTAACCAAACGGGTCACACTATTTCGATCCATACTGAAAAACACACGAGATGGACTACCCATTGGTCCAAAATGGATAGCCAGTGAAAAAGATGCATTTCACCGCATCATGCGCGAACCAGGCCTCATGGGGCCCACACCTCAACCTCGATATAAATATCCAAAATTGGTCTTGAAACATCTATCTATATTCCAGGGTAACATCGTTGAAGAATGTTTGACATTCCGACACCGTATGAGAGAGATATGTATGATACAAGATCCCATAATAATAATAATATTATTATTCGGTGTTTCATGGCCCCAAGCCACGAAAAAGAATTTCATATCCAGCATTAGACTTGAATCGACCATATTAATGACAGGATTACATCGCCACTGATGGCAAGAAAATTGGAGATCACACACATGAGTTATACGAGGTTGAAGATTTTATAATAATATTAAATCTATTAATGTATGAGTGTTTTGGGTACATGATCTAATAACCCGAAAAAGGCATCCAATATTGGACTCATAAATTCCGTCTCGAAGTCAGGGTCACACTACCAATGACGGTTCATGAAATCGAGGACGCACGAAGAAGATACCGTCAAAATACAGTTTTACAAAAAAAAATAATATCATTATTATTTTATTATTATTTTATTTAACAATTTATTTCTATTCAAAAATCCCAATTCCACGCACAAAAAACCTCTTCATCATGTTGCGCGCCCCACTCCACCATCATTGATTTCTTTTAATTTTCTTTTATTTTTTATCCATCTTATTTCACGTTCTCTCTCCAATCCATTCTCAATTCCACAAATTAACTCATGATCCACCCTTATTCATGCCGCCACAAATCCAACTTCGCATCCCGGACAAAAATAAATAAACACGCTTCCTTGTCACAGCATGGATGCTGCCCTATGGGTTTCCTCTGCAGCCACCCTACTCACGCCACGAGATCCTTCTGCACTCCATTCCAACATTGATTTAACTCGAAAAAAAGATACGAACGCACATATCCACTATCCTCGGGTTCAGATCTTCGCATTCTTATGTCGTGCTCAGGGAAACATTGAGTTTCCATCACCCTTATTTTTTTTGGGATAAAGAACACGCGAAGAATGCACAGACAATAAATAAGGAAAACTCACCATCAAAGTGTGTATCAAGAGCAGTGTTGGTTTGGCCATCGTTTTTTAGAATCAAGAACATGGGTAATTTGAAAGTATTTATTTGTCATACTTCAAGAATTTCAAATTCAAGATAACCAAGAAGAAAATTAATTCAATCATTTGATTATCGATCCAAAAATTAATTTATTTAATTCGCATTCATCATGAGAAATTTCAACTGGGGTAAGGAATTCACAAAGATAAATCCTACAAATAAATGCTCAAGCTCGAGGGTATAAACCACATAAATGAGAAATATACAACATTCCCCTACCTTGCAATGACATCACACGTCATTGATCCACGGAAGAAGAATGTCATGGTAGATGGCGGCACGAAGAATGATGTTGTTCTTCGTTGGAGGTGTTCTTCGTCGAAGAGAAGAACACTTTCGTTATCTGTATCTCTAGAGCATTCCCTGGGTTTCTCCAACACCACAATTTCCCAAATAATATAATAGTTCTCCGTATTATTTTATTCTCATAACAATTTATTTAAGAATCAAATACTATAATTAATTAATTGGAGAATCCCCTTAATTAATTATAATGTGCTGGAAATTTAATTGGGAGGAAGGTGGAGAATTTAACAATCATAATAAAGCGAATGGTTGTCACAATAAATTCAAGGGAGTTTAAGAGGGGTTTCAAGGGAGATGAAATGTCGGGGCTCGTGTGGTCCCCAAAGTATAAATATCCACACATGGGAAGTTATGTGGGGGTGGGACCCACCATTAACATCCCCATGTAGTATTTAACCACCATGGTTTATAAAATTGTTCTAAACAATTTTATTTAACTTTTTTACTAATCCCCAAATTTTAAATTTCAACCCCCATAAAATGAAACTGTGGTAAAGTTCTTCTTAAGAAATTACCGGTGCAGCATGTTCATCTGTGCCCTTGGATTTAAATTTCGAGCATCAGTTCAGAAGATATAAAAACACGCTCATTCATTCACTGAATGTACCTGAGCTAAAATTCAGAAATTATTTCGGGGGACACTGGGCCTCGGATTCAGGTGCTGTCAAAAATTGGGTACTGATAAAATTCCAATGAAATTAATAAATAATATCCCTTGAAATTTCATGGACTTTAAACAACTCCCACCTTAGAGATTTATGTCCCCGTAAATCTACAACACACACTAGGGGGAAAAAAAGTGGTACTGAGCACGTATCGGAGCCTTCTGCTCCCATGTTCTCTTCTCGAGGTTCTCTTGCTGCCAACGAATTTGCACTAGAGGAATCAACCATCCACGTAGAAACCACTCCTGTCGACCCTTGACCTCTACTGGAACCTCTATGAATATAACCATGTCATCGATGTCTAGCTCACAATGGTCGATGATGTGTGAAGGGTCATGCATGTATCTTCAGTTGAGATACATGGATGAAATCGTGCACCTGGTGCAACTGAGGTGGAAATATCATGCGGTGAACCACCTCGCCTACCCTGATGAGGACCTAGAAAGATCCGTTGACCCTTAGAGATAACTTCCCACTTCGGACACATCTCTGTAGACCTCTTCAACGTGAGACCCGTAAGAAAATGTGGTTGTGTCCCTTGAACTCTAGAGGTCGTTGTTTCCTGTTTGGAACTGAAAACTTAAAACTCCTACTGCCACGGGGGCAAGGTTAGATGACTCAAGAGTGATCGTTTTCACCCTCTTATGAATGAGTTTATCTTGTGCTGCCTGGGTTTCCCTTTTCGCCGATCGAGGGAAAATCCCTTCCCAATCGTGTACATAAACGACAACCTTTATTCCATATACAGTCAATCTGTGTATGAAATGTGGTTTCCCAGACCATATCCTAACTAACGTCGGAAGGCCTAGACGCTGCCACCTAGAGGTTCCAACCGAAAATATCGCCTCAAGGGTTAGATAAAACTATCAGTGTAAGCGTGATTATCATGTCTCCTCCCAAAGGTATCTCTAGACTTGACGTTCAATTCAAAGGCTTAACCGGAAACTCTAGGTTTGGGACAAGATGTGTCGAAGGAAGGTATGATTCGTATCAATGTATGTTGTTACAGAAACAAGTAGTAGACACTAACCGTACCTTGAATAATTCCTAGTTCCCTTGGGTCACACTCCTTGATAGCGTGCAACTACTCTCTTCCCCTGTCCTCCTCCTTCCAGAGACTAGCGGGGACTACAAAGGAGGGTGGTTTTAAAATGTCGAAAACTACACTACCTCATGTTGCTCTCCTAGCTCTACTTCCACGTTTGATACTTTGATAATTTATTTTTCCATAACACTTTCTCTACTTAAAATACTTTACACACCCAAGTCTTTATGACTGGCACCAGTTTCCAGCTTTCCCACTGCTTACCTTTACTGTTTGTATCCATTCAGCCAAAGAACATTCAACCACAAAGGTTCTCTCTAGCACCCTAGAATTGGTAGGAATTCATAGAGGAAATGTGCTGGCTCAGATGCCCATTAAACACACCTCACTCTGAGGTCTGAGCTCTAAAGAAATGATCGTATCATAGTCATCAAGTACCATGAACGATCGGTATGCCTCGATGATTACTCAACTACCTATATATCGTCCTACCTAAGCTACATAATCCTAAGAGAACTCTCAACCACCTCCTCAAGATAGTCCTCAGCTGACTGTGAGTAATGATTGCCTCGAAACCTGAGAAGAATCTGATTCTGAAACACAAGTAAGGTACTATAACTACATGTGTCATCTACCGGTATCGTTGGTTGTAACTGCTGACCAACAGGTAGTTATATAGCTTGCACACTACCCGAAAGTACTATCTCAGGCATCGGTCCATGTACCAAAGCCTCATTACTATGCAGACAAACATCATGGCCAGTCATTGGGAAACACTACTATCCAAGATCACCATCCTTTCTACTAGTGTATAAACTAGGTATAGAACCCTAATTATCGCCTACATACAGTCTATTGCTGCCTGGGAATCTTTCTCGCCTTGTAACCTCGGAGGCCTCTACCGCTAGGGCTTGTGCAATGTGCTCAGTCGGTGTGCACCATCCGCCAGTGATGATGGTGGTATCTGTGGCCTAATAGGTGGTGATTCTACTGGTACACCACCCGAAGGTGCCAACGTAGTAGGAGGGCCCTACACCGGAGCCTCATCTCTCGGTGGGCTGTAATCGAGTACTATCTCAGTTCTCCATCTGACTGTCTGCGTGGAGGCATCCTGAACAGATGCGGCACGGTGAAACGTTTATTCCTGCTGAGATAACCTGGTTTGATCTGATTTTATGAAAACATTTGAAAACAGACATGCAGTCAGTTTTTTCGTGCACTAGGTCTGAAATCAATAGTCAGGGTCCTGGTGTATTGATACATAGGCCGCCGCACCAACACTGGACTCCCTGAACTGAAAACCACACTTGGTACCCATAACACTATTGCTTCATAGAAAGGGAATATTAGAGTTCTATGTTCTGCGGTAGAACTGACTCCTCTGATACCAATTTGTCACAACCCGTCCTTGGGGCCCGTGACTTGACAACCCCAAGCCCGCCTTCCATAGGCCAGGGGCTGGCGCCTAGCACCAAAGGCATAAATCCTGATAACGAGGAAGGTATTGCCTTTATAAAACATAAACACATCCAACCAGAGTACAAGTGGAAGTAATACACTAAGTATAAAAGAAAGTGCTGAAAGGTAAATGGTCCAGAATACAAACCCAACAGAAAGGTGCAGCTACAACTGAAATAAAGTACAACTGAAAAGACAAATATCCACACATGGGAAGTTATGTGGGGGTGTGCCCCGCCATTAACTTCCCCATGTAGCATCTAACCACCATGGTGTATAAAATTGTTATAAATTATTTTGTTTATCTTTTTAACTAATCCCCAAATTTTATCTTTCAACCCTCATAAAATGCAACTGAGGTAAAGGTCCCCATAAGCAATTATCGATGATGTGAGTTCATCGGTGCCCTCATATTTCAATTCTGAGCATGAGTTCAAAAGATAGAAAAACCCACTCGTTCATTCATTGAACTTACCTGAGATAAACTTCTGAAATTGATTCTTGGCACATCGGGCCTCAGATTCCGGTGCCGTCATAAACTGCATACTCGTAAGATTCCAATGAAATTTAGAAAAAATTTCCTTTGATATTTCTTGGAAGTTTAATTATGTGACATGAAACACCAAGCTTAAAAAAATATAACACCTGTAAAATTTATGATATATTTATCATAAAATAAATTTAATATCTTTTATATCTCTCTTTAAATTAAAAACTAGGTTTATCTTAAGTTACATGAAACACTAAGTTTAGATTTTGTTACATGAAAAAAAATATTTAAAAACACTCATAAAAAATTTATTAAAAATAACCATTATAAAATGTTTTTATGTTGATGGGTATAAATATTACTAAAAAATTTAATATTATGGTTATCTATTAACTATAAATAAATTAACATTCATTCAAATGATAAATAAATGTCTCCTAAAAACAAATTTTTTATTTTTTAAGGGTACTACTAGAATATATGTAAAAAATAACACATTAATAAATTTATAGAAAAAATAGAAATCATTTTTATTATGAGAATAAAAAAAGTTTCAATGGATGAATATTTTTGGTTTCCATAAAAAGACTCATTTTTTTATTATTAGTTTAAAATTCTGATTTTTAAATGAAATTTTCCATTTTGATTAATAATTTATAATGTTTAATATTATTATGATTTTTTTTTTAAATTCACATTAGTACAATTTAATATAAATTAATAAAGCTATATATTATTTAATTATTTACATATGTAACTTATGTATAAAACTTAGTAAATGTTTATACATTTTTTCTTTAAAGATCCATTATCTTGTCACGTTTTCATGACTAATATTACATTAAAATATTCAAATTATATGAATTAAATTTTCAAAAAATGGTATTAATATTTATATTCCATATGATTTATAATTTATAATAAGGTTATTATTTGAATAAAATTAATTAAAGATCAATTTTTAAATCAATTTACATCAGTTATGTTAAAAAAGATACTTAACTTGGGGATGTAAGTAGATAATGGTTAAAATGACCTTGAAACCTATCCAAAACCCATTGGATGGCCATATTTTGTACTAGAATATTCTATGATCTAGAATGGGCCGTTTTTAATCTTTTATTATTATTATGATTTTAGTAAGATTGAATATTTATAAAACAAATCAAATGTTCCAGTCACCTCACTTTAACAGGACACCCATATCTTACATTCTCTAATCCTTAAAACTTCATTGGATCCACCATGACATACGAAAAATGATTCCCAACCTTACCATACTCCTCATATAATACATAGTAAGGATATAAATCCATCAAATAAAAGATTATTTAGAAAAACTAAGGAAGTCACCAAAGTAAGATGTAATGACTAGGACCCCATAACAACTAGAGAGGGGAAGGGTGAATCAAGGTTTCAGATATTTTATTTGAAAGAAATTAATCTTGTTACCATTCTTATAGGAACATGTTAATACTATTTTATAGAATAATTTAATAATTAGTTATTATCATGTAGATAGGAAACAAAATATTTTTTCATGGTTTACCACTAGGGGCTAGACCAATGAGCAAACAACAAAAGTGTGTCGGCCATTCCTAAATCGACATTTCTTCACTCGTTATTGTAGAAAAAAAGGTGAGTAGACATAGTCACTCTAAACAATGAACACTACCATTACAATAATGTTATGGATATTGAAATAATTATATTATAACACCTCTATCGACTCACCCTTCCTGAATTCCATGGGTGAAGTCTTACATAGTTTAATGACATGAAGGATTCTAATATAGCTTAGACAGTTATGTATTTTCTCCTCATTGGTAGAAAATAACTAAAACATTGATATTAATTGATTCAATTGAATGCGCTAATTGATCCATCCATATATTTAATATCCAATAGTCATGAAAGTTATAAACATTCATAGAACACATTAACATGAACAAATATATTAGGTTTTTTCATAAATTTCTATCTTTCTCAAAATTATAAATTTCACACTAGAATATAAATATTTAAAATATGTATTAACATACATAAGGAATGTTTTTAGTGGAAGTTGTATTCAAAATACTCTTTGTAATAAAATTAATTTTTATAGCATATGAAACATATTCTCATTGGAAAAGGTTTCACTAAATGATGTGTGGATGCAATTTATAGACAACGATAACCCAACAAGCATGTTCCGTGCATGCATTACACATTGTGTGTAATATTGTTCCTACATTGAACAAAAAAATTTAATGTCCCCTAAAGAGATCATGTTCCATGTGTGCCTTCTATTGACCATCCTAGTGTAGATTGTCAACAAACCCAACAGACACACCATTAATAGATTTAGAAAAATCATGGATCTAATATAATGTTCTTTAACAAGAATTTTAATGTAATTTAATTCTCAACATCCTTCAAAAATAAAAAACAATATATGATATTATAGAAAAACATCTACCACATAATGGGATGTGTTTATAATAAATACATTCCTTTAAACCTCTACCATGTTGATAAAATTACTTCTGAACTAATTATTCATTTATTAATTTGACTACCGAATCAATAAACAATTCCATTTTTTTGTTACCATAATTCATGGTTAGTTATGATAATGCATATAAATTATGTATATGAAATTTATAAAATAATTACAACACCTGATAGCTTATATATATACTACTATTTAATTTTCATTCACTATAGGATATAGTAACATAGATTATTTGTACCTTGTATTACCACCTCTTGAAGTCTTTTCATTCATCATTCAATAACACCTTACATGGTATATAATAAAGATAAATTTAATAAATATATAATATAATTTAATAAATTATGATAATCATGACATATATATCAGTATGAAATGTAAATATACATCATTTTCCTTTATACACTAAAATATGATAAAATCATTCATGTATGTGTGGAAAACCACCCTCATGAGGCTATGTGAGTCTCTTATAATCCAAAATCAACATGAATTATATATATATATATATATATTAATAAATAATTTAATTTTATGAAATTATTATTATTATTTATGTATAAATTATTACACACCTCATTTCCACAATGATCATTGATAAATGGAAATTATACTCATTCGAACGTAAAACCAATTGTCTCCAAGACCGTATAGTACTTTGATTTTTGTAAAATATTCGGAGTGGTATTTAAAGTAAAATTTATGTCAAAATATGATAATTATGTAATGATTAATATTTTGGATAGTATACATCTATATAATACGATCAATAAAAATATCATTCATGATGAATGATACTAGGAAAACAAAACAGTTAACATCCAAAATAAAGAAAATTATGAAATATTATTAGTAGATATGTGATCAGATGTTATTAATGTAACATATATTATATCATAAATATTAATATTGTTCATTAATAAGTTAATTAAAATTATAAAACCTCTATATAGTTCTTTAAATTATGATAAACATAAGGTAACCTCGAGACAAGGGATTTAATAACACAATATCCTTTCAATGGGATAAATTTATTATTCATTAATTATTTCAATGTAAGATTATTTGTACACTGACATTTAGTAACCATATTTATTATTTAAAATCATTTTATGTGGATTTGTAGTATAAATACATAATATAATAATTGGTTAATTATCACAAATATTTTTTTTATAATTGTAAGTAATTATTTAATAATCTCATACTAATCAAGATTGAATATTAATCAAATTTAGTTAAATAAAAATGAATAATATTTTCCTAATAAAAATAATTCATTTTATTCTCATATGGTTATTCATGATATTTTGATGTAATTGTTCTCTTTTAAAAATAATTTCAACTAATTTTTATTGAGAGAATGAATTTAATAAAATATAACATCATTTCTCTATTTTGATAGAAATAATTTTCCATCCAAAACCATGTTTCAAAATAATATCGAATATAAATGATTCAATAAATAAATTAGAAAAATATATTTTAACTTAATGCTTGGAAAATAATCATCCTGTTTTATTCAAATGAAATTTTGTTTTAATTTTATAGGAAAAAAGTGAAAGGAATTCTATTTTAATATATATGTATTGTATGTAATTTACAGCAATTATGGTCACTAAAATGTTTTAAACCTTCATTTATATGATTATATGGTTATCCTCAGAGAAATTAATTCCCAAAATTCTTTTTAAAATTTTAATTTTAAATTGAAACTATCAATATGATAATGATATTTCCCTTGATAATGTATTTAGTGACCTTTTATGGAATTTCTATTAATTATTGAAAACCCTATTAAATTTTACTCTAATGGGTATATTATGATTCCACACTCATGCATCCTATTTATGGATAATGATTATGTTGATAGAGGATAGTATTATAAATAAATCCATTGTTAGATTTTTTATTTATTAGTTTTCCCGCGAAATTTTCATATCCATTTAACCATTATAATTTATATTACACTTAAATAAATATATTATTTATCATGTATATGATTATTTCTTAAACCATATCTCAATTAAATTTAAATTTTTATATAATTAATGTTATTTTGTTGAATGATAAAATATTGACAAATTTGTATCAATTACCAAATATGGATTTGTGATGAAAATGAATATTGATTGATGAATTATATTGATTATTTGATATATGAAGAATGATTTTGACCCTTAGTGATATGTGGGGACTAGTAATATATATCCCCATGATTCATTAGGATGCATCATGAGAAAAAGTTATAAGATTTCATTACATGGTATTTTAACATCACCTTTAATCCATCAGGTAAATTATATAGAGTGCATAGCTATCACATGCTAGACACATGATGTCCAATTATTAAACATTTCCTTCATGAAGAATATCATATTTTTATACATGATATTTTAACAATGATATTATATTTTGATTCACTTAATTCATAATAGTTTGTTAAATAGAATGTGATTTCAGTTATTTACTTTTCAGTATTGATTATTATACATGATATTTTTCAAATTGATTTTATCTTTGGATGATCTTCTATTTCATTTTATTAAATCAATGGAATGTGCGTTAATTTATTTACCCTTTTATATTGAGTATTATTATTTATTCAAGATATATTCATTGATGTTAAATACTTACAAAGCATTTGAGATCACAGTTATTTTTTCCTTCTCCAGGATTCAAGGAAGAATACCATGATTTATAAGAAGGGATATTACAGTTGGAATAATTATATTCTTAAACAAATACTTTTAAATTTCTTATTTAAAATTTTATCCAATACACAAGTACGCATCTAGTATACCAAGACAATTAAACGATTTGATCGTTAGAGATGTAATTACTTTTGTCACATGCCAATGAAAAAATTTAAACAATAGCTCCAGACTACTAGGGTTGGGTTACAAAATATTTTTATAAAGTGATGTTTACAATATACCTTTATAACCAGATTTTGGCTGAAATAAACAAGGTATCATGAACATATGATATACTAACAGTATATGTATAGAATAAAATCCTAGCCTTTCTCTAAGAATGTATTATGTGGTTTTTCTTAAAAATGCATCCCCATATGGATAATACAAGTGGATATGTTTATTAAATCGAGGTACTTATTGGTAATTAATCAAAAAAGGGAACATTTTTCGTTACATGATTTTCAAATTGTGAAAAGAAAACATGCCCTACTATGAACATATTATGACAATCCTAGTGTATAATCTGAGGATAAATCCAATTTAATTTGGAATTTTTTTTGGACGGATAAGATAAATTATGAAACAAAATGTCCTTAAATAAATTAAAGGAATATTAGATTGAAAAGTATGTCTTATAAAAGAGACGCTCTATAAATTAATAAATGTATACCATACTATTGATATTATTTCTTACATTATAGGCTTTTTTTCATTGGATGGAAGCCACTAAAATCATGTTGGCACTGAATATAAAGAATATGGTCTTGTCATTGTGAAACCATATTAAATGAATAGTGTATTGATAGATATTTTCATTTTACATGATCTGTTTTTATAAAATATTTTTAAAAACAAAATCCTTAACAAACTCACAAACTCACAAATTATGTCAATTAGGATGTTCAAAAATATCGTAAGTGATGGAGACCATGTATAATAGAATTATGAAATTATATCATGTATAATATATTGAAGAAGAATACAAGATAATTTTATTAATGGAGTGGGAAAATGCATTATGGGTTGAATGGAATGGTTTATGGAAAATAATTCATATGAAATAATAATTATTATGGAGGATGGAAATAAATATTATCCTAATTATAAATTTATAATTCATTGTCATAAAAGTTGGGAATCAGGGCATTACCCAAGTCACTTCCCTCTTCTGAAGGGAAACCTTTGATAATGTAAAGAAATAATTTGAAATAAAATTGATGATGTTTTTATATATTTGGAATTATTAATTCAATTTTAAAAGTATTTTTACTAATTTTATTGTTCATAAAAGGACCCTTAAAACATATAATGATAATGTTGAATTTTTTAATAATATATTTATTAATTAACATAAGAGATTTGGAAACCATGTAGGGATTATAACAATAATTATTACCATATTATCTAATTCATAATACCTCATTTTAGGGTTTTATTGATTGGAGGCAACCCAAATCATGGATTGTTTGGAATAAATTTTCGACAAGAATTCATTTTAGTGGAAAATTAATTTGAGGATTAACGAAATTAATTTTTATAAATACATGTATAAATGTATTGATAGAATTTCTGTTCTATTTTATCATTAATTACATTTGAGTAATAATAAAATATGATTATTAAGATTTGGGGAATAAATCATATTTTAATCCTTTTTAAAAATGTAGTTGTACGATTTTTTCGATTATGTCAATAATTTTTTTGGGAAATTTTATACGAATTATATTAATATATTATATAAAATGAAAAAATTACATGACATGTGACAAAATATTTCATTTGGAAATACCATGGCGCCTGAACCCATTCCATGAGGATGATTATGGTTTAGCAGAATACACTGGTCTCTGTGATGTCCTGGGTAATATATTATTGTTTATAGTTAAAAATTTATGAATAAATAATAATGATGAACCAATTGTGTTACCCATATGAGTTATAGATTAATGATTAGAAAACATGTGCATTAATTTTTTTTGAAAATATTTATAGGTACCTAGACTGACATTTCAATTCATTTGGGATCATACGATCCATTGAATGTGAATATCAGTTATTGATGAATATAAAATTCATCATTTGATTTTCATTTTATAGAGTTATGGATAAATTAGAAACACATAAATACATAAAAAATTAATGAAATTATGATTATAAAATAAGAAAATATCAATAATTTATATTTCTATACATTATTGGATAGTAAATGAATTCCAAAACATTAAGCGATGGATCTTTGACAAAAACATTTATTCTTTTACAATCATATCAAATGAATTAGTTGATCTTATAGATAAATTGTTCTTTATAGTTTTAATGCCTGGAAAAATCCATTTATAATTCACCATATTTTAATCAATGACATTTATAACTCCATATAATAATTTATTCTTTTATTAAATGACCAAATATTCACATTTCATCAATTTTTTCCACATAGGAACGTGGTTATGTGATATTCTATATGTTCTTTCTACTCATCTTTCTCTATTATTATGTTTATATGTTATTAAATATTTTTACTATATTGGTTTTAAAAAAAATTCATATATTAATCCCTTGATAACAAAGTGATAATGTAACAACATAAAATCATTAGATAATATAATTATATTCAACAGTTAACGTGACATGTAAAACCTATATTAGAAAAAACGATAACACATAAATCCATTAAGATATATTTATTTTTAAATAAAATCAATATCTTTCATGTCTATAGTTTCATGAAACAATGATCTAATCTTCAGTTATAGACAACAATGATTATATATTTCCTTAAATGTAACACCAATATTAAATGAAAAAAATCTACGAAAATATTAGACAAAAATAAAAATTAAAATATATCTATAATGATTTCACAATATGATTAGTAAATACAAAAATATTTATATTAAGGATATCTATTCACTAAATAAAATAATAATCATTCAAAAGTAAAAGAAATATTTTCTAATAAAATGTATTTATCTAAAAATAATTTTAGTCTCCCTTCTATCAAAAAACATAAAAATAAATTTTAACACTTTTATAAAAGTTATTATCAAATAAATTAAATTTTAAAATTTTAATACCTAAATTATTTTATCGTTTATATTTTTATTTTTTAAAAAAGATTAACTTTTTGAGGAATAGTGAAAACTAACTAATTTTAATTAAACACATAATTTTTTATGAAATAATTAATTATTTAATTTTATATTTTTAATTTTATTTCAAGAAAAAGTAGTTAAATTTTATATAAACGAATCAAATATAGTACATGGAAATCATTTTAATATCCAATTTAGATATAATAATTGTGTAAGAATTAGAATATTGTTTCTTAAAAAAACTCACTTTATCATCCCATCTAGGAGACTAGTATTAAATTTATTTCATCAAATAATATGAATTTATTGATGGAAAAAATAAATTTTTGGAATCATAGTAAATTATAATTTCAAATATTGTCAACTAATTTTTTTTACCATAATGAATATTGAAAACCAATATATTATTTATCACATTTTTGGAAAACTAATAGATTTACAATGGTTTAAACTACGATGGTATAGGTTAAAAATAACCTACATGAAATTACAACACATATTTTATGGTATATATTGATCATATTCTTTTCTTTTTGATAATGTCAAATTTTGGACGTCATTTTCATTAAAAAAATGTTGATATGAATAAATTCTTTCAAAACATATATGTGTGCCACCCAGCTCATGTATTAAAGGCCAGCCCCACCACTCCCTTACAATCAACTTAAAACTCATTGGTTCGGGCATGACCATCCTAAATCACTTGAATTGGATGATTAATGAGGAAATAGACAAGAAAAGGAATTATATTAACACACGAAACAATGAAAATAATAAATGATTATTAATGTATGAGTGAAAAATCTTTCATGAACAATATCATTTATGATATTACATATGTTAATATCCTTTATTAATAAGTAAATAACATGTACAAAAAAGCTATACTAGAGGTTATATAATGATCTCCAAAACGTATGTGTGAGTTAAGGTATTTATTAATTTTATTTTATTTCATTAGAGTAAGCATCTAAATTATTTACTATGTGACTCGTTGATTTTCTGTATAGTTACCATTGATTAACTTATATTATATTTACACTATTTTTTGGATTTATATTTCAAAAAAATAATTGATTGAATGATTATTTCACTCATCATCATTATGATCAGTTCAAGTGTTTATTCCACAATCCCATTCTAATCGATATTATTTATTCTTGAATTTTAGTTGAAGGAACTTATCTGACAATTTCATAATAAATTTTTTTAAGACCATATGGTTCTTCATGATATTTTTAAATATTTTACCTTTTTTTCCAATAATTTTTACTTTAATTAATTATGAAAATGATTAAATGAAATTCATAATTAAAATCTCTCTTCAGGTATAAATTCTTGTCTTCAAAAACAATTTTTTAAAATTTACTTTATCAATTTCTAAATGATTTATTAAAGTAATTTTTACCTATTTTATTATTTTATAAAATATTATTATTTGATTTATCATGTCATTTTGAAATTAATTTCCCATTTTATTTTATTGAGAAAGAGAAAGGAATATTTGTCTTAATATATATATAGGGAACTAAATTTATATCCACAATGACCATTAAAATATTTTAAATTTTCTTCTAGAAGATTCAATGGAGGAAATCAACAAAATTATTTTTGAAAATTTATGTTAAATTTCGTTTTGAATGGAGAATTTCAATATTAAATGAATATATTCTTCATTGTTATTAATAAGTGTATTTTAATTATATTTCTATTTATAAATGATAACAATCCCTTTTTCGTATTACAATTAAAATTTTTTGATATATCATTATTCTTGAGATTGGGGATTTAAATTTTTTTACAAATATAATTATTAAAATTAACATCCTTATTTCAATTTATAGTCATTTGAATCCCCATAAAATATTCATATTATTTTCATATTTAGAAGATACATTTTCCATCAATATCAGCATTAATTATCATAAATTATATTATTTCAAAAACCACGTCTCATTTCATGATATCGTGTTTTAATTTGAAATTTATTTATTTTTTTGTGGAAATATTGATAGATTTTTATCCTATAGTCAATATAGATATTTTACATTAGGGACTTTTGATTCATGAATTAAATAAATTATTGGATATATGTGTAAATCATAAGACTAACAGTGGTAGGTGCGATGTGACATTATATAACCCCTCAAAGAATTAGTTGGTCCAATGAGACCACTCATTATGATATCATCAAATATGATTTTACTGGTAGTTATAGACCTTCTATTTAATGGTTCTTTTGAAATATGTATCATGTTCCATAGTCATTTCACATAATAATAAACATTTCCTTCATTGAAAATTCAATTATTATTATCCATGATACTTTTAAAACACATTTATCATGGGATGAGTTTTATTATTAGTTTTTGAATAAATAGAATTATGTTAATTGACATTCCATATTGATTTCAACTTATTATATAATGATAGTTATACAATTGATCAAACATAGTATCTTTAAGCTATCTAGCTTCCCAAAATGATTATTATGCATGAATTTTTTGTATTAATATTTTCTTATAATTCACTTCCTTATCATTTTAATTTTTACATGAAATGATTGTTCATCTATTTAACATCCCATATTTATTATTATTATTTATTCATGATATATTATATTTTACATAAAATTTCTTGTGATTTTGTGATCAAAATTACTTATTCCATTCATTATGAATTCATAATGTGTATTATTATTTGTAATCAAGGATATGATTGAGGTAATAATAATATTCTTGAAAAAAAATATGTTGTTCTTTTTTTCAATTTAATTAATGAAATAAGTATGTATCCATTTTTTCATGACTACTAATATATTTTTTCCCTCAGGGTGTGACATTTAATTTCTTATGTCGATTTAAAAAATTCAAAATTGACTCTTGGTTACTAGGTCTAGGGTCTATACATCCACGATTGATGGGGAATGGTCTATTGTAATCAGTGAATCATTTTCCATGAAATAAATGATAAATATTCCATTATGGTGGGGAGTGAACTGTCACCCTCTGATTAAGACCCCTCTTCTGACAAGGTTTGAGAAAATATTTTTGTCGATATTTTTGTTTTTGTTATAGAACTCATATATAGTTAAATAATTGGACTAATATACCAGTGTAATCCTAGTTATATTTCAGGTACATGTTATAAAAAATTAAATGAAAATTATAATTTAGCATCATTCCTAGTGTAAATTATAATGATACATTAAGGATGGATCGATATTGGTTCAGTATTAGTGCTACAACATGTCAAAAAAATTTATTTGGGCCATGGTTCATCTTGGAGTCAACGTCAAAAGTAATGAATTGTCTTTAGTTATTATGCATGAAGAAATATTTGTAATCTATGGGATGAAAGTTTTTCAATATGATTTTGGGATACATGAGTTTTTATGGAAATACATTTTTATAATAGTCAGATAGAGATTTAATTACTTTTTTTGTCACATATTGATGGATTTGGTTGGGGAATAAATTTCATTGGGAATGGAATCGATATGATATGGGTGAAAATTGAAGAGTAGGGTGGGTCTTTTCAAGGAAAATCATCTTCTACCAGTAATGGTTGGTTCGATTGAAATGTAGAATCCCATTATTTTTATAAAATGTGTTCGGTGTTTTGGTATGAACTTATGGGTAATTTTCTATTATGAATTTTGACTATGGGAGTCCTAGGGATTTGAATTTCATTTTCAAAAATAAAAAAACAATGGTTGGATAACCATGAGATATTGGTAAAATATGATATAATAGGATCATTTATTTGGTTATTGGGGAATAGTTATGTTTCTTCTTTATTGTTGTTTTTGTTCTAATTAGTGGATTAAGTACTATGTGTATGTGATTCCTTGAGGTGGAATAGATGTTGGAAAATTTAATGTGAGTGCTTGAACAAAACATAATTACAATAAATAGGTTGAATGATATTTTTTTCCAAGAAATCCAAAGGATGAGAATTTCTATGGAATGGAGTTCATAACATTATGTCTTTTGAATTGGTTAAAATTATGAAATGAATATAAACATATCATTTGGTCTATGTAAAAGAGTTCAATATGTAACTCAAAATGTAAAATAGAGTGTTTAAACACATAAAAGTGTTTTTTGGATTTTTTTAAGGATTCAAATGTATTTCAATCATTTGGATGATTTTCTTCGAGTTTGGTTTTTGAAATATTTCTTCCCAAAAGATGTGATAGGGAAAACTATCTCTTTTAAAATAGGATGATCCTCATGGAAAACCATCAAACCCTAAATGGTATTTCATGTGATATTTCTAACTATAATATGTGTGGTTTATTTCCATGATAAATTTATGTATACAATTATAGAATTTGGTCTTTTTGATGTGCATAAGTTTAGAAACCACACACCTAGTTAGGTGGTTAGTACAACATAACCAGTAACACCTCAAGGTTTATGCATGATAATCGGAACCCATGAAGCCAACACTTGTGGTGTGAGATATTAGAGAGTTAGAGGTTCATATTTAGTGTTGATTTTGAGAATTATCCTTATATAATTTTCTAAAATATTTAAATGTAAAAAATGGTTTATTTTTTACTTCCACGCTTAAATATGTTTTACACCATTTTATTCTCTATTATTCCCAGTCTCCTCCTACTCGCACCCATCATTACCTCTCCAGCTCCTTGTGGAATTTCCACCATTAATTAATTTAATTTGAAGTCCTTGGATTCATTGGAATCCCATAAAAAATGTGAATAAATAAATATTCTATTTTTCATTATTTATCATCAATAGTGTATGGTAAATCTCTCTGAACTATTTTTTAAATATTTTAACTATTTCTTCAAATAATCTTTTTTTAGTTTTCATAAAATCGGTATTTTGGACAAATAGACATTCAAATGCCTACATTAGGTGTCCTATAAAATTTTATGTCACAGCTGTGTTGTTCTATAATGTATTTGAAGTTCCAAAAATCATTCCCTAAAATTAGTATTTCTTAAAAAATCATTCACATTAAATTGAATACCAAGGAATTTTTCATACATGATATGACACCAATGTACATCGTTAGAGATTGAAATCATCATCCCCAACCTCCATGGTTATAAAAAATGTGTCGATATTTGACTAAACCACACATTATAATGTGTTATTTGATGTATATGATTATATTTACCTATAAATCTTTTAAATCAACATCGTAGGATTGGTTACTATCATTGAACTAGTAAATGATTAAATGTGATTAAATAAATCAGATGATAATTATGGATGTATTTTTTTGTAAAAAATACTATGAGGTGAACTATATTATCTAAAAAAATAGGCAGTTTAATTAGATTACTTTTTCTATGTATCACACATTTACACACATGGAGACTTTTCTCATTTATAATTGAATTGAATTTTTTAATGATCATGTACATGGACATTTTTAGTAATATTGTATGAACAAAAATGGTAAATTTGAATAATTAAAAAATGAATGGTAATACCATCACCCTTACCATTGTACCTAAAATTTATTATTATAATTAAAAAAAATATTTTATTGACTATAAATGTGTGTGGAACCCTCACCCTGACACAAAATATATTATTGTTATAAGCATGGAACCATGGGCATGGAATCCATTATATTTTTATATTGGTTCAGGATCCTAGATCATGAAATTCCTTATGATTGGATGGTGGGTATAAAACCATGCGCATAGTGTCCCCTATATTGACATTATGGTATGAAACTCTACTGATGGGATCCATGATATTTGGATTATAGGTGTTGAATAGTGGGTAACATGTCCCTTATTATTTTATAACAATTATAAAATACTTTTTATTACATCCCTTATATATTACTTACATGTACAAAACCCTAAGAATAATGTCCCTTGTCTAATTAATGATCATATAGCTTGGATGTCTTTTTACTAAACCATATGTCCATGTCGGTTCCAAATATCATTGAAACCCATTATCTAACATATTCATATATATATATATATATAATTAATGGAATAGGATAATAGATATTTCAAATAAATTAAACATAGTAATGGTTAACTAGTTTTATTCTTGGAACATAATCCCAATATGTTATTATTATAATTTTTAATATATATATATTATATATATACACATTTATTAGTTTATATAAAGAGTAAAAAAATTTAGACATCATTTTTTGTGTCTACTAATTATATGTCACACAATATTCATTCCACAATTTGGTACAATAATGGATATACTGATTTTTTCTATATAGGATCATGGTTTTTTGTAGGATTATTCTATTTTTTAGAGGATCATAGTAGTATAGGTTTGATGTGGTTCTCTAGATGATCGTGGGGATATCAATTGAGGATTTAGTTATCCAGAAATATTCTTCTGTTGTATATATATTTCATCTATTACAAGTCTTCCTTTTTTCACTATATCATGTTTTTTGATGGTTATAAATTATTTAGTTATTGATTATCATTTATTTTTTTTACCATTCACTATTTTTCATTTATTCATGCTTCCTCTATATTTATTACTGATCGAAGTGTTATTGTCTCCCCATAAAATGTCAATTGCTTCCTCACTGTTAGTCAGATGCCTCTGGATTACGAAGAGGATCACTTAAATTCTAGTAGATAAACAGATTAAGAAACCACTAAAAGTTTCTCCTAGGTCGGAGAGCTATTATATTTTTGGGGCGTGAAATAAATCATGTCTCCTAAAAACGATGTTGTCACAATTTAAATTATTTTAGTGATAATTGTTTTTGATATTATATTTAATTAATGATTTAATTATGTGAATAGATACAAATATACAAAATAAAAATGATCAAAATAAAAAAAATTATATTAATTCCAAAATAATCATGGAATATTAAAACCAATTATGATGTTTAATAACTCAATGACTTTTAATTTAAATAAGAAACTTGATACCTTAAGTCTATATGTTCTATGTATATACATTTAATAGAATAAAATGAACTTTTGAAATTAATTTACTACATTAATAACCATTTCTATTTTTATTTATTTATTTTTAATCCATTTTTTTTAATTTATATCAATGAAATAATCAATCACCTAATGGGTTATGCCCATTTATTATGTTTTAATGATGTTCATTCAATATTTTGACAAATATTTTTGTGTGTTTTCTATAGTCTGAAAGATAATTATTATATCAACACTAGAATTTATATCATGATGTAAATATCATTTATAAAAATTCATTTTCATTTTTAAACATCCATGAAATTCATAGTTGAAAATTGAATCATATAACATTTTGAAGGTGGTATTCAACACATATGCTCAAATGTTGTCATCATTTTTTATTTTTGGAATGTTAATAAAATTTATTATATATTACAATTATATAATTGTAATAGGGCCGTTAATATCATATTTAAAAATTAAAATAGTAAAAATAGACATCCTTTATTTGGGGAGATGAGAAACTAATCATATTTTTTAATGTATCTGGTAATCCACAAATATTCTCTAGAAATATTTCCATAAACCACAAGAATGAAAAAGATTTTAAATTTTTTTCCCATAATCCTTTTAACAGTTTTTTATTCTAAACATACAAATGATATTATTTAATTATGTATAATCAAAACATTTGGTTTTTAGAAAAAAATATAAACATGAAATGGTTTTTTATTACTTATAACATCTTCTCGTATAACTCCTTTTGCATATGATACAAAACATCTAGGTTAGAAATTTTTAAGAAACATTAATTCCAAAAATGTGGGGAGTGATCATGGGTAGATAATAGGTTATGGATTGTTCAAAATAGATTTCTCAAAAGGTGGGTGGAATAGTGGAATTGATGTTCGTGTTATAACTATGGGGATGTGAACTCTATGAATATTATAATTAATTATGTTAATATAAAATAAATTTTATATTTAAGTTATAATAAATTTATATATTTCAATTGTTACATGTTATTAAGTCTTAATTATCCCATTTAATAAAATTTTGGGATGTTAAGTTGATATGTTCCCCCATATTACTTGGTTTGAAACACCCATATTATCATTTTGACAATTACATTTATATCAAGAATTTTCACTCACTATAGGTCATGAAAGATACATTAATTATTAGAATACCCAAATTATACAATGTTCTATATGATAAATCACATACCATTCATCTTTCAAAATATAATATTTTATGAAATTTAAATCGTTAAATAAAAAATTTATACATAAAATATCATTGTAGTAAATTTAAGGAGTATTCACATATTTTATAATTAATGAAACCAATATATTTTAGGAATATGAATATAAAATTTTATCACTAATTGTTTATTGTATTCATTTCCTAAATTATTAGAATATCGTATCTTACATAAACTACATTAAATTTATTTTAAAAATAATTTTCTCTGTTTTTCTACATCTTGCACACATAGAGTGTCATTACTGGATAAGAATTTAATTTAGTAATATTATCAATAAAATAAATTATAGATTACGATGATAAAAAATTTAATTCCAATTTTAAATACCACTTCATAAGTGATAATGTGTTTGTTTTATCTCTAAATGAAAATATTAAATATATTAAATCATTTTGAGTTACACAATTTACTTTTTTCATTTATAAAAAATAATATATATTTGAAATTTATTGATAGGTAGAATAAATTAACACTTTTTGAATAAAATATTTCAATGGTATAAAAAATAAATCCAGTAAAATAAAAACAATTCTTAGTGATATTTTTTGTCCTTGTGACATAAATTTATCTTTTTTTCACAGATTTTACCTTACTGAGGATACAATTTTTTATAGTGGTTACTATTCAAAATATAAAAGGAATCTATTTGTTATAATTTAAGTTAATGATTAAAAAAATTGTATCAATTTATCTTGATGCAATTACTAAAAGGGATGAAATATTATTTAATCCAAATTCATAAAAGGTAATGAGAAATAATTTTGTGAAAAATGTCATTTTACGATTAAATGTGCACATTACCCATAATGAAATATAGTGAGGAATACAATATAATTTTCTAAATTATATATAATTAAATGTGACTTATATGACTTCATAATAAAATGGTAATTTTAAATAATTTTATTTGATGAAAATAAATATTTTTCATAGTATTTTTCACTTTTCACTAAAAAAATCATTTCATGAAAAATAACAAAATATTATTCAATGAATAGATTAATATCTTAATTTATAGAATGAACTAATTTATAAGAAGTAAACTTTATTATATTAAGAAATTAAATTTAAATTATTCTCTGAAAAAAATAATTTAAACCCATTTCTTATGAAAATACACTGTTAAAAATTAAAATCACATTAATAAAAAATAATTATTGATATTTGAGGAATTAATCAACAAATATTTTTTGATTATTAACTTCTTATATATGTTTAAAATTTTGTAAACTATTATTTATATATTCATATTCAATTATATTGTTATAACATTTATATTAAAATAATAATTTTCCATACTGCATTTAAGCATATTGTTTTTGGTCAAGTACACTATAAAACAAAATATATATTAAAAAATATAATGGTTTAAAAATAAATAAAATATGACTCTCAAATAATAGGTCTTACTCATTTTATTTACCTTCATGTTTCGGATTTTTTGTTATTATAAAAACCATTTTTGAAAAAAAAACACAAATAAATCTGATCAAATGTCAATTTATTTCATTATTATGAAATGGATTAAATTGTCGAATGTGTTTAACAAATGAAAAAAATAATATCATAAAAATAATCTTTTAGGAATACCATATTATAAACATTAATTCATAATATGGTAAAATTATACATAAGAATTTTGGAGATATAAAATTTATTACAGAAACCACAAGTGATATAAAATTATAGATGATCATAACACCATAACAAATAATATGGTTGGAATATATAATAATAATAACACAATCAAAAGAGAAATTTGTCCAAAAATATTTATTATTGATATATAAAAAAAACATTTCACTTTTAATTATATCAATTTATCATGATCTTACAAGTAAGATCATACATTATTATACTAATTCCAATATAATATTTTGTTCATGGAATCAATACACTAAAATTTACAAGATAGTTTAACCCATCATATCTATAAATGAATTTATGTGATAACTATAACTACCTAAATAAATCACTAATTGTTTCCAACTAATTCATCCCACTGATAAATGAATCTACAATAAAATACATAAGTGGTATTTCATTTAAATTCGGAAACATTATTATTGAAATAATAGCTATATAAATATTTTATATATGACTAATAAATAAATAGAACTATTATCTATGTATGCATCTCTAAAATGAAATGAAAATTATAGGAATGGGAATATGATAAATTAAATAATTTCTCTAATAAATCGATACTCGAAATCTATGGGATCCCAAATAGTAAATTTAATCAAAAAATTGTTTTTATAGAGAAAATAAATTTGAACAATAATTATTGATATAGATAGAAGAATAATTGGAATCATAATGGAAGTAATGGATCAATTATCTTATAGTGATTTAACATTTCGTATCAATGAAAACATGTGTATGTGATCAATATGTATATTAAAAAAATTAGAATAGTACTAGAACATTACATTAAATATCATATTTTAAATAATTATTCTTCCATGATAAAAACATTATAAAAAATTCCAAGAATTACAGTAAAATAATAAAATTTAAAAAACCATTAATATAAGGCCCCAACCTTAAACATTACTTAATTTTGAGTTATTACAAGATTACACATTGAGGATCTTTTCAGGTTTAGAGTTTTAGGGAATTAAGTCATAAATAAGGCATTACATTCCACATTTAAACATGGTGGTTACATTAAAGAAAATATTCACTTTTTCCATCAAAGGAAACATATTTAAAACACAACATGGATTCTTTAATGACACTTCATTGACACTATCATCACATCATGTACCTTTCCCTTGACCTGTGAAAAACATTTCAACAACATGGGACGAGCATAAAAAGATGAGTAAGGGATATAAAAGTACAAAATGAAAACATTAGTCCATGTATGAAATCACTCTTTACTCATAAATCATAATAATTTAAACATACCTCATCAAATCATGAATAAATCATATAAATCATAAGACATAAAGGAAACATGAGGCATTCATAACATTCTTACGTAGGGAGTAATCCTCATGGTTATGTTTGGAATACGCATCATAGTATATTCCCTAAATCTCTTCGGATAAACAATAACGTTTAACCCCTTTGCGTTACCCAAATCATTGGCGATCTCTATCGGGCTCACCAGCCCTTAGTTTATCACGAAACCAGCTGTCTTCATAACAATCCCGAAGAACCATGACATAATCGTATAACATAAAACATGCATAAAGGAAACATAACATTTACACTTTTCAATCACAAGATATCAATACAAAACACTGATATAAAAACAATAATAAAACCATTTTCAATAAAAAATAAAATAAAAGTAAAACATGGTATTTATTTTAAATTTTAAAAAAAAGTTATGTCTTGTAGAGGAAGTCGAATCTCAAATAATGGTCATAACAGTGGAGACGTCGTTGTTGTTGCATACACACGACAAAAAAAACATTCCATTTTTTCATTTAGTAAACTCTTCATATAAAAAATATTACTTTTGAATAAATGTAAAAGTCAATGGGGTTTATAAACCGTATAGAAGAAAGTTGTGTATAAAAGAAAATACGCCTCAATGAAAGGAGATTGAGACGAAGTCCCATACCTCGTATCTGACTTAACATGATCATTATTTAATCTCCTGAATAATAAACATGAGTTAATTTCAACTTTCTTAAGAACATTTTTCAAGTTCATTATTCCTTTTATATCACATATTACCATGTTATGAACACTATGTAATTATTTATGTAACAATGGTCGTTTTGTTGATCATTGTTACTTGAGTCAAAAATAAACCCTTTATAATTACAATTTGTTCATGTATTTATTATATACAGAATTATATTCATGATTTAGATATCATATATATCATATATATCCCGTATATAATGAATTTATAATATAACCTAACATTTAGAGATAAGAAATGAAATTCACCGTTCATGGAGACGGTAAGTCGTACGTACGCATGAACGCTTCTTTCATTTCCATTTCATATTTTATGGAATGGAATCATAATTACATAAAGGTATATTATAATTATAGTATAATATTATATATAATATCATTAACTCAATCCTTTATATGTCCCACATATGGCATTAACGAATCAAATCACTTTGAGGGGGCGGTAGTCCGCACATCATAAAATGATGATATCATGTTTACCCATAATGGAATCAATAATGGTATGCCATAAATGAAAAATACATATGCTTTAGGAAAACATAACCATATAATATATCATATATAATTATATTGAAATAATAATAACACCTTTGATGGTGTTATAAGAATATTTAACAATCCTCGTTTCATGAGCCAGAAATTCACCATCCACAGAAACAGTATGTTCTTAAACCATTAGATGTAGATGTGTGTATGTGTATCTCGAATTATTATTATAAAAAAATCCTAGTATATAGGACATACTGGTTTTATTACAAAATAAATGAATAAAAAGAGTTTATGGGGTTGGAGAAGCAAAATAAAACAAATGAACATTAGAGAAGACTTTACCTTTAAATCGGGTAACTCCTCTTGGTTTGTACGAAAAGGGTTTCTTGATGAGCTTTCCTCCTAAGGTATGGCTTCAAGGATTAAGAGAGGTATGTGGAGAGATAAAATTAGTAGATCTTGGATGATCCAATGGCTTTAGATATGTCTGTAAAGAGGTAGAGGTGGGGGCCTTTTATAAGAGGAGAGGAGGGGCACTCTTGGAATGGTATAAATTGTTACATTATATTGAAATGTGTTTCGGATTTAAAAGTTCCCACATTGATATATATCGAGGATAATGTGATATGAGTTCGAAATATACTCATCTAATGGGTCTTTTACAAGTTTATGTCTTAGATGTTACATTATCTTTTCATTTTCTTTAAATCGTTCATTAATGAGGTAATCACTACATCATCATGATGTCATAAATAATTTAATTAATCTAATATCTAAAAATTATTAAAAAATACTATGATGTAGGAAATATTTTTAGATTTACAATGACTATTTATAGTCTAATATAAAATTTATGTAGACAAAATAAAATTCGTTTTACTAAGGTGATAGATTTGTTACATTTAACTTTCGCTAAAACTAAAAAAATAAAAGTCATTATCACACAAAGGTAATCCCATTGGGTCCCCAAGTTTGGCACAATGCATCCCATGGTCGGCCATGACCCAAACAGTAGCATGAGGACACATTTTGGGGTCATTTTTTATAATTATAATATTATTTTATTATCCTTAACTACCCAATTACTAATTAATCAAGATAATTAAAGATAATTACCATCATTACTATTCAAAATGTCCAAAAACAAAAGGGTATTGATTACATAATTTGGACCTTCTGATTCCAAATCTGTAATCCATTTTACCAAATTCCAAACACATAAATTTAAATGTTGAATTTAAAAATAATTCCCGTTATCAAAACAAATAGCTAGTTTTTTTGAAACAATATCTATGAAAAGTTTGGCACGTGTTTATGCCCAATTCCAAAGAGAAATTAATTCTAATGAACACCATTGGATTAAATGGTAAAAATATATTCTATTTACACTATAAAACCTGTAAAAAATATTATCTAACCATATAAATAAATTAGATGAAGAAGCAGTTTTGATGATGAATGCAGTAGTTTTCACTATTCATTAAAAAATGAACATTGTCATAAAAATACCAAAAATTCATCCAAAGTAAATTTCAATGTCCAAATCATAAATAATAAGTTTATTTTTAGAAATATAGCTTATAAAATTGTCACAAGATTGATTTAAAAATTGTTTTCCATCAAAAGGATGTAAAACAATCTTTTAAAAAATTATTAGTGTATCACGTGCTTATGATTTGATTTATTCTCATTTTAAGCTTATAAAACACTATCTAATTCATAAATAGACATATATAAGAATATATATTATTCATTAATTACGTGGGATGTTACAATTAATGATGGGATGGAATATTCAAAATAATGTGCCATTAATTCAATTTAAAAAAATTCAAAAGATACATTTTATCTTATTTTTATAAATATTTTTTTGAGAAATGTATCCAATTTATATAATAAATAAAAATGGGTAAAAAAATAATATATATGTATATATATTACCAATATAATTTTATGAATTAATAAATAATTGATTTTGGTAAAATTAAAATATATTTTAAAAAACTTATTTGGTTGAACATACGTAATATATCCATGATACATGTAAAATTTTACTATTTATGAACACCTTTATTAAAAATATATTTTGAATGTAATAAAACAAGATTTTATTCATAAAAATAGTTTTTATAAATATATATATCATATTAATTAATTCATGTTTTTCTTTAAAAAATTTAGGATTTAATTGGGTGGATGTAAACTATGAAAAAGATGACAATATTCATTCGTAAACATTAGAATTAATCATACCAACATTTTATATTTATTCTAGTGAATTTTTTTATCATGTAGTTGGTTCATGATTATGATAAATAATTTCCCCAAACAATAACTAGAAATAAAAAATAAAATATTGGAATGACAATGAATCAAATAATAAAAAATATATTCCCTTATGAATTACTATCTCCTTATGTATTTAATATTGAGTAAAATAATATAATACAACATAAAAACATTCAAATAAATCCCACTGAATGAATTTATTAAAATTAAAAAAATTAATATAATAAATAATGTTATGATCAACATATAAAAAAGTATATTTTTTCAAAATAAAACATTCTAATGAAATATGGGCTATAATTTGAACAATGATTAAATAAATTAAATTTGATATGGGAAACCCATATGTTATTCTTTACTCATTCAGCTCGCGTACTAAATTTATAAAAAATTAAATATAGTTTATCAGATAAGTAATTTCATAGCTTCATAATCTATAAATTATTTAATATGTAGAAATTATTTTTATATCTTGTTTTATAATAAAATATTTTCTTATGTTTTTTCTTATCTTATGTGAAAATATAATCTATTTGAACTTATTTTTATATATTTTCCCAATAGTGATGGTTGTTAAATAAAATATATATAACATTTATAATACAATAAATAAATAATTATTTTCTTATAAAAATTTATTAATATTAGTATTTGGGTCCCTATATTCATCTATGATTTCGAATTCAATTATTGTATAACGAAGTGTTTGTATGAAATAAAACAAGATCATTCTATAACTCAATATGTTATTATGGATAAGAAATTTTCTATATTGATTTAATATAATTTCAATAGAATTGTAACAATAATATTTAGTTTTATTATGGTTTTTATTCATATTTTAAGTGGTTCTGAAAATTATAATTACTCATATTGGATATGTGAATCATTATTTCATGAAGGTGGTATTTTATAGAACGTACAGGAAACATTTTTATTTTGTAATGATTGAGAGGACATAGAGATCAATTATAATTTTCATGAACCAGCCTGGATACCATGGTAACTTACCACCCAATCCCATCTAACCTTTGGTGATAGTAGTTCATAATCAAAATTATTTGGAAAATATCACGTGGAAACATAATGATTTTCCCATGAATCATTGGATGATAATAGATAAAATTCAGTATGATGAGTAGTCCTCATGGGGGAAAGCACTACAAACAAACTTGTATAACAAGCTCAAAACATTACATTTTAAATGTACTCAATATCTACCACGATAATGCTAAAACATCCCTTAAATAACTCAAAAACATATTGCAAAACTTTCTCCATGAATTTGGGTATAATAATAAAAAATATCCAAAATTTCCAAGTGGATCTCTTACTTTTCTATTGAATTCTGTACTAAATTTGACAAATAACTGATGGAGAGGGATGTGTTTGAGATAAATAGACCATAAGGGTTTCATAAAGTTTAAAAATTAAAATATAATAATATTAATCACATTATCCTATCAATTTTAATTAAATATGGCATGTAAAATCATTTTCATATTTTCAAAAACAATGTATTTAATGAAAATAATGTCATATAACACAATATAGGATATATTGAATATTTAGTAGAAAATTGCTGGGATGAAAAAAAATTTCTATAATCAAATAATAATTCATAAATTATATATATGTTTCTATTAATATCAGGAAACCATTAGGAGAGCATAATTCAGGAAATCCAAATACACCCATTAGAAGAGACCATGTTGTGTAGTTAGTTTAGCACTCATTACTGTTTCCCATTATAAAAAATCAATCTATACGCCATTTGGGAAGCATATTATGGGAGATAGATCTACAAAAAAGGATAATAGATCATTAAATAGTGTTAAAATACCAATAAATAATGGTAAAATAAAACACTACAATTCAATTATCAATAAAATTTCCAAAATTTAATTTTTCTTATACCTTTTGAATTTCAATTCCACATCATGGTCTTTAATAAATTCATTCCATTTCAAATCATCTATAAATATAAGTCATTTACATAAAGATTTAACATAAAATCTATTACATAAAAATAGTTATTAAATCAATACATCAATTTTATAAAATAATTATATGGATTTTTTAATTGAAATTGGGGGTTTTCGTAAATTCCATGAGAATATCAAAATAAATTCTCAACCAACTAAAATACATTTTTTTAATCCTTAAAAAACTCACTTCAATTTCACTAAGAAACTCGTTGTCACCATTGATGGGAAACTATTTATGGAACCCCCAATCATTAATCATGAAATAAATTCAACATAAACCCCAAAACTGAATCCCCAATTAATGAATCATGGCATCAAAGCTTAGAAAATAGAGAATTGAATTTAGAACCATAAAAAAGATTAAATACCTCAATATCATGGTAATATATGTATACCTATGTTGGAAATAATTAAAGCTCTGTATAAAACAATAAAAAAGAAGATCTACTAATTTGATTGAGATCAAAAGAGACCAACCTTTCATCGATCCAACATGAGATGGATTTTGAGGATCCAATAACACTTATTAAGATCCATCAAAAATTAAAGTTATATTTTTATTTTAAATGAAATTTTGAGGGAAATGTGGGAAACCCAAAATAATATCATATAAGAATTAACCATGAACAATAATTCTATGAACATCCCCTCCCCATTAACTACAACTTTATGTCATGATTCCACAACACACTTAAACATTGCATGCAATCCCGCATAGGGATGTAAGGGGATTCTATATATGTAAAATATATATGCTCTTGATCGACAAAATCTGAATAATCAGACACATATGAATGCATCTTGCTCGGCATCCTCAACGGGAGCTGATTCTTCTAGAGAGCTAGTTGTTATAACCTTCAAGGCAATGGAAAACAATTTATGGTCTAAAGGGGATGCTTTGGATTTAAACATGAGGTCTCATAAATTTAAAAATAATTTTAATGGGATTTGATGTTCATGTGCTCAGTTTGATGCACAAGCCACATGGATAATTGAATATGTGTTCTCTAAAAATTAACCCTCGATCGAATTCTACTTAGAGTGTATGGTGAGGTTAAATAGTAAATTTAACCTTATATCAACTATATAAAACCCCATTGCTTGATGTCACATAGTTTGAGGGAGTTGTCGCATTGTATGGTTTAACTATTCACCCATATCCAATGGAACATCCTAGGACACAAGGTTTCCAATTCCAAAACATATGGTTTTATATTTTTGTGAACAAAATGGGAATATTCATTTTAATCTCTAACTATTTCAAAATTTAACCTCAAAAAATTTGTATTGAAACCCAACTAATGTATGATTTTTTTTATGAGGTACCAGTATGAAGTTGACGTAATGTTACATATTCTCCACCATAGATAATTTTAATCTACAGAATTAAATAACAAATGTTATATATAATAGATAAGAGCCAATTTTTCTCTCATAAATAATTCATGATCCCACACCACAATGGAATTCGAACTAGGCTTTCATATCACACTGAAAAAATTAATACTCCTCTAATAAAGTACATTTTACTCAAAATAAAAATAATCCTCACATTATATACATTCATTAATAAATCAATCTCATACTAAAGATAAACCATGCTCAAAACGTGGTAACATTCATAAAGATACTTTTAATGATGTGAAACCTGAAGAAAATTGGGGATCAATGTCAACAATGATTATAGTACTGAATAGTAAGTCATATTCCCCACCCTCTCAATAATTTCATAGGGACCCTCACAAATTGATGCAATATTTCCATATTTATCAAGATGTAATGATAGTGGTGAAAATATTAATGAAACATGGTCCCAATTTGAAAAATCAAATGGTAATCATTTATGACTATTATAGGGTATATACTATATCTGTTCCATACAAATTATCTATTGAATCAAGAAAATTTTTTCCATAATCTTCTAAAGAGAGATAAATCTTCCCAATGAATCATCACCAATCCCTGTCCAACATAATGCATATTTACATGGTCAAAAATAGAATGCCTCAGAAGGATCCATCTGAATTGAATATTGGTAAATTTTATAACAAAAACACAACTAGAACCGAGTTGATGTCCCATGATCCACCAATTTTTTGAACAAAATCACATAACACATCCTTGAATATATTCATATCTCCTTCAATCTAACCATCATTATATGGATGATATGTTCTGAAAAAACGTGCATGAGATACTTGTGCCTCCTGAACACCCCTCCAAAAGTGAGAGTTAATGTGGGGATCACATGAAGAGACAAAAACATATTTAACTCCAATCCATAAGAAATGTTCTACATATAGATATATCCAAAATCCCACAACATTATTTGTATCTCAAATGTTTAAAAATTATACCTACTTGGCCATCATATCTGTCCAAAATGATATCAAATTATTTTCAAAAGCTGTCTATGGAAATGCAACGACAGTGTTGAGGATATCTTATCCCACTTCCAAATCATCACTAGATGTGGCTAAAGTAATCCCAATCGACATCATTGCTCCATAGTGACATTTAAAAATGTGTACAAATTAGAAACAATGTTAGAGATATAACACCTCATACCTAGAGACCCAAATATTTTACATATATCATAAAAATATTAATGGTAATGAGTTTCACCACCCACAGGGAATTATGAAAGCACCCATCACATATTTATTAAATTAGAATTGAACATAATACTATTTTGGAAATATATAATACTATCTAGATATAAGGTCAATTCACTTAAGATCTCTATATATTAATGATAGTCCATAATGTTATAAAATTCATCATCAGGATACATTTTCAGATGATTTATCCCAAGAAGTTAATATGTCATGTAAAATCTATTAATGAAAACCATGGTCACTTCCATTAGGACTCCCAAATGTAACTGAGTTTACTCTTCCACATGATTCCAATCATTGGATATTCATTCATGTATGGGGTTATATGTTTCCTCCATAATACACCACAGATGATGTTTCCCTTTCCAAGGATGTGGTAAATATCTAAATCATAGAGAAACCACATAACAGACAAGTAATAAGATCAACAATTTTTAATGAATATATAACTTATGCTACGTAGGTCAGAGTAAAATCTATAGCATTATCCAATAATAATAATGAATCCTACTTATAAGAGAAGGAATCACTAATGAAATTTCTAAATCATGGTTGCAAAATTATACACATTTTGCCGAATATATCTAAATCTATAAGGTACCACTTGAACAACCAACATAAGAACACATTTTAGACCCCAACCCGTTGTACGAAAAAATAACACATTGACCAACCCAACCTCTAGAAGAGTATATAATAGGATAGATGTAAATATAAATTTCAAATAATCAAAATAATTCTGAAATTTTTCATTCCACAATTACCCAACTCCATTCTAGGTGAGGAGATTCATTATACAAGATGCCACAGAGAAATAATTAACAATTCATAGGTAATACCCAGCCGTGACTAACACACATCCTTTCAAATACATACTACATGCTTGTTCCCTAGTCATAATATCTTTAACCATTAAGGATTGATATAAATATCATGTTCGGAGACAACATATCTCTAAAACATAATTTTTCCACTCAAAAAATCATTTTTAAGGACATTCATCAATTATGTGACCTCTCATGATTTATAAGAATTATCTCAGAAAATTCACATGATAATGCATTGTTCTGTCATAATGAAAAATATCATCCATAAATACCACCATGAATGAATTTAGTTACTCATGATATATTCTATTAATCAAATACATAAATATCATAAGATTATTGGTCATTAGATAAAGAATAACATGTTACATTGTATGGCCACACATACTTTTGAAGGAAGTAAAAATAATATCATATTCATTTATTCAAAAATGGTAATTACCTGAACACGTTATTATTTTCCCTAACAAATTTACCCCATTAAACATGTCAAATAGATCATCAGTTTTTTGTTATTTAAACAAGTTATTGGATGAAAATTGATTTCATTTTCAATCCTCAACATATAGGTAAAGTGGTTCTTTAACATTAATTACAAATAGGACCGGTTCCACCCACGAAGGCTTACAAATTCATAAAACCACTTTCTTTAAAAGATCATCAAGTTATGCCTTTAACTGTTTTAACACGTCTAGTTCCATATGTTTACAAGTAATCGTATCATGTTATGATCTGTATACTAAACCATTAGGAAACTCTACCTCTATTTATGGTTGTATAATGAAGAAATAAGAATGAAAAAAATTGGAAAACTCTATGAAGAATGTGGTAGATCATCACCTAATGAATCTCACTCAGTTTATGAAAAAGTATTACCCTTTCCAACTCTTGAAAATTTGGGTTGAATAGTTCTGACCTAAGGTCCCAATATCTGGGAAGGAAATAGATCACACCATTAACATAATTAAGGGATTGTAGTCATAGATAATAGTAAATTCCTTTCTTAATCAAAATCATTGATTCCATCTTAAGTATGATGAAACAATTATTCATGTAGATAAATAGAAAATCCAATGATATATCAATCTCTGATAAGGATAAAACACCACAAGGAAATTTAAGACTCAATACTCTCATCTCACTAAGGGTCGTAGTAACATCCATCACAAAATCCAAATGGTCCATATGAATATTTATCATGTTAATAGAATCAGTAGATAATATTGAGTGAGTTTACCCTTTATCAATTGTATTATTCACCAAATAAGAAGTTATAGGGTTGTTACATCACTTGGTCCATCGACCCGCGTCTATATCCTCAGGAGACTCGTCCACTACATGAAGTCCCATTGATCTTAGTAATTATTTCATTAACCCCATAAATAATCATGAATATGATTTATCAACTATTATTTTAGGTTTTTATGGTATTATTCTTCTACTCATAGTATAAAATATATAAAGGAACATCTATAGGATTCTTAAGAGGTAGAAATAACAATAGTTATTGGGTTCCTCAGTGAAACTCATTTTCAATTCCCCGCCATGACATAATGGAATCAATTAATATGGATACTCCCATCCTCGATGGAAGGTATATAATATGAATTATATCTAGAGACAATCCAAAAATAATAAAAAAAATTCTTTCAAATGTGGTATCCTTCCATTCTAGAATATGGAGAAAAGGTATCTACTATCAAACATGATTTAGAAGCTACATCAACATCATCCAAAAATTGAGGACTTGAGATCAGATGTCATCATAAAGTCCCTTCTGAAATAGTTATTCCTTTTTTTATTCATATTTTACTACCAAAGGATAAAACTATAAGAAATTAACAAAAGAATTTCCATACTATGTCTTGGTATTTCCACCATATTAAAGGATGTGAAGCACAATATAATATACTATGAAAATCATTCATAAGTAGAATTCATATTTGAGAAGGATCAAATATATTTCTATTTTATGCCCTCAGACTTCATCACTATCACCATCGACTCCCACCATCTCATACAAGGTCATTCCATGATTAATGTACCAGAAATTACCATAATTGAATCAAGAATTTATATGAACTCAAAAGGAATAAAAAACTATTAATAAAATTTAGAACATGTTGATGATAATTAGATCATTTCAACGATAGGGGATTCTGGAAAACATACACTTGATAAATATTCTAATTTTCATCTATTTGTAGTTCTATACCTATATTATAAATTATAATTTGTGTGTTGGATTTTACTAGATCCAGGATATCATATACAACTATATTTATAAAATTATAAACGACATGATGATTTTATTAGTGTGGTTCTCCAACAATTTTCTCATGGGTCCCTTTCAAATGTCATCATTGAAGAATGATTCCACATAACATCATCAAATATCATTGTAAGAATTTTCAATATTAGAAAGATCATAGATAAACTAATATATTATAGATAAATATAACATACATCAAATAGAATTGTAGGATTTTATTTCAAACAACTCAAATAAAAAGTAGTGATAATACAAAAATAAAAAAAGTATTACACATGTTCTATATTACTAAAAACAAATTATGATTCAATTCTCTTTATGATGAGATTTTCCTAAAACTCTCTTTTATAAACATCATATGAAACAAAATTCCTACATCTTTTCTACCAAAAATTCCAATGTGTATACTATAATCATGAAAAGAAGAACAACCACTCACCTTTTCTACTAATTAGTCACAACACCCCTCGGATACCATGGTCCCATGATATCTTTTTCTATATTGACATGGGTTGAAGGGCATTATTGATCCCCTTGTGTTGGAAACTAACACCTTCAATCATCAAAGTAATATTTGAAAAATAATTTTCTATAAAATCATATAAAATGATTAAAATCCATTAGGATCAACCATCATACTATATAATGTTCCAAAATCTAAAATGAAAACCGCCCAAAACTATTACATCATAAATCCAAAAAATATCTATAAAGATAAATATCAATATTTCACAAGAGAAAAGTCTATAACATATCCACATATCACCCCTATGAAATTGAGTCCCATAGATCAAGAAAAACTTCCACCTCGAACTAGAAATTTCCCACTTCTCGGAATGATAATATAACAATATACAAAATCACTTTGGAATAGTTTGGGAGTGAGATAAACAGACTAGTAGGGTCTCACCATGTGCTCCATAAATAAGTCAATAACTATAATCAAATATTTATACCAATTTATGTAAAAAAGGTTTTTGAAAGGTATTATCATATTTTAAGAAAAATAATCCATTTAAATTTAACGATGATATATAACATAAAATTGGATCCTATTAATGGTTAAATACAAAAGGTTCTATAGAATTGTTTTCATGAATAAAAAATTCTATAATCCAAGATCACAACTCAAAATACTTATATTTTCATCACATATCGAAATGTTAATAGGAGATCCCATTTTGGGAAATAAATCTACACCCAATTTGGGTATCCCATCTTGGGAAGTCAATATACAATAAATTTGGGGTCCAATTTATGGTAATTCAATATAGAATCTATTTGGGGAGCCTATTATAGGCAAAAAAATATAAACCCAATTAGGTAGTCCAATAATATTTATTAAAAAAGCAAATCAATCATGGGAAAATAAAATACATCAAATCAATTTATTATAAAATTTCTCTATTTGAGTTATCAATATTCCTTTTTCAATTAAAAACCAAATCATGGTTTTCATCAAATTCATCATCTTTCATGAAAACGTTCAATTTATTCAATTTTCCTCAAGAATCAATGTAAAATCAATTTCATCAACCAAATTTTAAAATTAATGAATTGTTTTTCTCCATGTCACCCAACATTTGGAATTTAATTGAATTTTTATTTCTCATTAATCAAATTATATCCTTAAAAAAACATCAACCATCTGAAATAATTATTGTCATACACATTTTAGAAACTCCTTCTGATTTCATCATTTATTTCCTGGTTTCAATTAATGATTATATATTTATGGAATATAAACCATTAATCATGAAATTTAATAATCAAAAAACCTTTAACAGGATGTTTAATAATTAATGATTCCTTTATAAATTAGGAAAAATAGCCTACAATCACGATCATTAAAAATAGAGAATAGACCCTTTAATATTATGAAAATTATTAATCAAAAAATTATATAGAAGGTTATATTGGACGAAAACCAAATTAGAGATGATGTACATAACCGATGGTTATCAAATTAAATCAACAAAGACTCATTTCACCTATATAATTGGATTCTGGTGTAAATAAATCCCATTTGGATCTTTCAAGACCATGTTAATTGATTTTGGGGTGAGAGTGGTTGATTTGTAGTTATTCTAGTTTTCTCGATAATTGAAATTTAATTATCCTGTTGTTGAAAACAAGCACAAATTTTTTTTACTCGAACTACATGGTTAATAGTTATTGTGACCCCTAACCATAAACCCTATATTTGAGTTAATTTTGGTAACATAGTTTTGGATGTATAGATACAATAATTGTGCGTTAATAGTGTAAAACATCTCACTTCAAAGTATCCTTGTTTGAGGGAGAGAGATAACGGTTTTACAAAACTGTGGGTCCCCTTCCAGTGGCACATCCAAGGATTCACTATTTCATGGATACGATCTCATGGATTTCAATAATAATTTACCACACATACACAATCCAATAATGCTATAAAAATATTAATATTTCTCTTAAAGTAACATGAAATAAACCCCAACTAATGTAAAAATGAAATAAGATTGACGAAGTACCTATAAAAAGATAACACGATGTTATGAAAATTTTTATCATAGACTCCGTAATATTATTATATATGTCACATTTTATTGATCCTTAAAACATGCACATAGAAGAGGTGGGGATAGCAGTACATTTTAGTTCATGTGTGTGATAGTCATTACAATGCACAATCAATGTTTTTTTATTTCTACGTAGATATAAATAAATAAATAAAGGTTATTCCACTGATAAATTAATAATTTAGTATATTAATTATCATATGGTTATTTTTAATAATGTTTAATATATGTTGGGATGTGAATGAATATAACGTAAAATGTTACAGATTATGTAATTCTCATATTGGGACCCTAAAAGTTCTATTGGATATATCAATAAGAATGATCATATTGGGATAAATTAATAAGACCATAGTTTTTTTAACATTTATGTCATTCTTGGTAATTAAAAATTCGGAGAATTTGAGGATAAATTAGAAGTAATGTTTTTGGTTATAAGTAGTGGAGGTCTCTTCATTATAAAGTGAATAAAAGAGGTATTTTGTTATCATATATTATATTTTGATAGTGGAATTACATTATTAATAGTTAAATGGTTCATGTAATGATAAATAACGGTGTGTGTGGGTGATATTCGCTATATAAATCTTCAAAAAATTACTTCAGATCATGATTTAAATATATTTAAATTAGTTTTGATATATATTTTTCCGATTTTCTCGCCTTTTACTAGTGTGGTTGATTTAAAGAAAACACATATATTTATAAAACATATAAAAAACCCACATTTATAATTTATAATATATTTAATATAATCAAATTACCATGCATGTGAAAAATAAATTTCATGTTATAGCACTCTATATTTGGGAAAATTATTTTATAGAGAATAAAATATGATTTTACCATTAATGTCCATAATTTTATATCGTGTTGGAAGAAATCTAAATGTGTGTTAATATAATAATATTTATTTCTAATGATCATATTAAAATAATTAATATGAATATATAGATTGAATTTATTCAATAAAACTAAATTAACATTAATTAAAAATTTCATTGAAAATGAAAGTTTTAGCATTATTTTTGTCATTAATAGTAATCAACATAATCATTCTTTTATCCAAAAAAATTAAAATGAAATTACTACACAAGATTTGAAAAATGATATGTAATAATAATTTTTCAATGAATTAATTAAAATACGTCATGAATAATAAATTTTCTAATATAGCAAAATAAATTATTTTTTGGAGTAAAATGTTACATAGGTTCATAAAATGTTTAAAAGAGGTCTTAAAAAATCATAAAGTAATATAAAAATATATAGTATCACTCATCTAATAATTATTTTTTTAATGATACGGTTTTATAAACATCAACTAATTGATTAAATATTGATAATGTCAATAAATTTATGGATTCTGTTTAAACATTACTTTCAACTTATTCCTAATGAAAATTATTAAAAAATGAATAAATTACTATTTATCTAATAATAACAAGATAAATCAAAACAATATTTATTTTATACAATCCAACATAAAAAAACAAAATTTATTTATATAATAAGAATGTAAAATATAATGAAAAATATTATCATAAGAAGAAATATATTTGAAAAAATATTAATTATTCTTATTAAAAGAACGTATGATTTATTTATAAAATTGGTGTCCATATTTTATTTATATAAATATAATCATTTATCCATATTATCAGTAGTATAAATAAAATAAATAGAATTTTTTTAAATGATACATTTTGAGTAATATATCTGTCATATGTGTTATTTATCAAGCATAATTTATCTTTTCAATTGATTAATATAAATACTAACATTTTATAATTTGTAAATATTTTAAATATTTTTTTAACAACATTATTTATCTTTATTTTTTTAAATTACTTTATAATGATCATATATTATACCTCATACTTTCTAGATCGTTCTTACTTACCTTGAAACCTATATAGCTCATTATGATCCAATAGAAATAATATATATGATCATTAATCATATAATGTTAGATTGTCACTATTATATAGACTCAAAAGTTATTAATCAATAATCAATAATAAATCATTCATAATTAACAATTACCAATTAACAATTACTATTTATTAATGCTAAAAACTAAGTAATATTTAAAAATAAATAAATACATAAATACATACATACATGATGTGGAAATTAATGGAAAAAATACGATAGTAAATAATAATTAATAATAATAAAGATTTAATATTTAAAATTAAATAATAAGTATTCAATAATAAAAAGAAAAAAAAATAAAAAATGAAATTAAAATAAATAACATATAAGTAAATAATATGTTAATAATAAATAAATAATAAATAATATATTAAATATAACAAATAATCAATAATCAATAATATATTATCACCAAATAATCATAAATAATAAAAAAGTAGTAATAATAATTAATAAATTATTATTAAATAAAATAAAATATTTAATAATTAAATAATAAATAATAAATAATAAATAAATAAGAAATAAAAAATCATTAAATAATAAATAATTAATAAATAGATAATAAATAAATAATAACCAAATAAAGAACAAAAAATTAAATATATAATAAATAAATAAAGAATGAAATAAATAAAAAACAAAATAATGAAAATAATTTAATAAGACAATAAAATTAAAAAACAAAATTTATATATTAGTCAATAACCAATAATAAATTATTAATCTTCAATAAGAAATAAGAAATAATTCTTAATTAATAAAAATTCATAAATAAATAATTTTAAATAATATATAAATTATAATAAATCCATATATACATAATAAATAAATAAATTTTAATAAATAAATAAATAATAATTCATTAATAAATAATTAATACATAAATCATAATTAATTTTTATTTACTAATTATTAATTATTAGAGGGTAAAAAAATACATAGTTATACATAATTAATAATTAATAATTAATAATAAATTAATAAAATAAGGAAATAATACATTAATAAAATGATAAATGGATATAAATATGTATAAATATATAAACTTATAAAAAATTTATAAAAAATATTTAAACAAATATTTATGTTACATAAATATATTAAAACACAATATGATTTATAATTGTATATTAATATAAATATATATACATAAACAAGTAAATATAAATATCTTAATATAAATATATATACAAAAAATGATATAAAAATATATAAATACAAATATGTATTAATATTTAAAAATCTATATTATTTATTTTATATGAAATAAATTAAAAAATATTTATTTCCATTTGGTTTAATCGTTGAAAAATACATTTTTATGTAAATATGTATCTGTACCGGTGATTGTAAAAGCAAATATAATGTTTTATGCATATGTTTAATTATAAAAAAGCTACATTGTAAAAATGATAATGTTTTAAAACCACAATATCAATATGAATGTAACCCCTGAGAATAAATTGAGTCCCCACCAAAAAACAAAAAAACACCCCCTTAAACAAGGTTGAATATCCAATGAAATTTTAAAAATTGGAGTACCCTAAAATCACATTAAAACGTTAATAAACTATGATAATCCTAAAAACTAAAAACCATAAAATGATTATAAATTCTGATTCAGGAATCCATTTCAACTCCACAACCAATAAAATTGATGATCATAAAATGGTCTTATATATGATATGTGGTATTAGCCTAACAGAGACATGGATCCGAAGTTATAGTTGTTTAAATATTGAGAAACTAGTGTCAGTGATAGAAAACTCATTTTTAGAGGACTTATGGATGTTTCTATGGAATAAAAACTAGAATGCACACTTTTACCAAAGTACAATACCATATCTGGTGTTGAACTCATCACAGGATTCAATTTGATATGTGGTTGGGCCCACACAACCATCAGGATCAAATGTTATGGTCGTTTGAAGTTTGAGATTAATTCTCAATTTTTTCAAAATTGTAATATTTTCCCTTCTATTATCACATTAATTAAATTTCGTGTGGTTTTAGTTGATTTAATAACCTTTGATTGACAGGTTGTGGAGAAAAAAAACAGACATTGGGATAAAAAGATATGGACATTTGATACCGAAGTTTGATTTTCAACTTATTGAAGATATTTTTACGGATTAAAAATATTATTAACTAATAATTATAAATACCAATTAATAGAAACATTATTATTAATTAAAATTTGAAATAATAAACTATATATAGCTATAAATAAGAAATAACAATTAATAAATAAATATTTTATTTAATTTTTTTTCTTATATTTTGTGATTGTATTGAAAAACCTACCACTATTTCTCAGCTTCTTTTTTATACCACCACCAAAATATGTTTTTCATCAAACCATTAGAAAATATTTATATAAAAATATTTTAAGAACATTTAGTGTTTGTTTTTATAATTTCCACAAATAACCCACTGTTAAATTTTTTCCCAAAAATTCATTTAGCGACGATTTTAAAAGACACCCCAAAAACCCTACCCCTAAATTACTATTCCCTTATAGTGTTGAGAGAAAGAAAAAAGTTGTTGAATTTTTTGTAACACATGTCTTTACTTGTCTGTAGGTGAAAGTGGTGCATCAATTCCCATGTGGTTTATTATATTCATTGCAAATGCGGGAGAGGATTTGAAATATTGTAATGATGGACATTGTAGTTGGTCTTCAAATAACACACTGAAATAATGATTCAATCTAGGTGGTTGTGGACTGGATGAACAAATTAGCTCAAATTTTAAAAATCAGGGAGACTTATAATGTGGATCAGTTGGGTAATTTATATGTACGAGAGATAGTGTGGTTTCAAATTCTTCCATGAACCATATTTTTAGATCGTGACCTTTGTTTCACCTCATTCTTATGGCAGGGGATACATAATGCACATAGAACCAATGTTATATTTGTATATATTATCATCCATATACGGTCAGGCAGTCAGAGCATATGATATAGGTATTATATGATATGCTAAGAGCTTGAATTATAGATTTTGGTATTTTTTCGGAAAAAAATTTTCTACTTATTGAGTTTTCCTACAATAATAATTTTTCAGGCTACTATTTCGATGGATCCATATGATGCAATTTACGGTAGACCGTGTAGATATCTGTTGTGTTGGTTAGGAGCTAGGTACTATGATCTGTTGGGGACGAGTATTGTATATGAGACCTTATAAAATTTTTGGTTGTTTCAGATCCATATAAAAATAACAAACAGGAGGAAGAATTCCTAGGATGATTAGTTACACAGACCCCCTAAGGTTTTAGTGGGTGAAAGTGTGTTTCTTCAGGTGTCACCATGGTTGGGTCACAATCATATTTGTATGTATGAAAAGTTGTAACCCAGGTATGTTGGACCGTTTGAAATCGTCCGGAGAATCAGTCAATTGGAATACTGATTAGCTCTTACACAATGACATATTGGAATTCAAGATATATTTTATGTCTCTAAAAATAGACATTATCATCTCTACCAATATCATGTGATAAAAATTAAATATTTAGAGCTGGAGGATGATGCATCTTTTGAATAGAAACTGATGAGTATTGAGGACTGTAGTGAGAATGAAATTTTTGAAAACACTGTTCCTTGGATTGAATTTCATCGAATCATAGATATATCCCGGTAGAAAATTGGGATTTATAATAAAATATGTCAGTAGTGTTGTCAGATATATTTTCTTCAGAGACATAGTGATACTTGGGAAGAACAAATCGAGGATGAGTCATCAAATGTTATGGTGGATATATGACCCCAAATTATTCCTTAAGGTATGGTTTTTATGCATTATTTTAATTCAATTATTTTTAATTTTATATGTGTTTCCAAACACCCGTCAATGCTCGGAGGTGTTCTGGTGTTTCTGGTCAAGACAGAGGAGGAAAAAAGTATTTTTTGGGCATGTTGCATGGTTGTTGAAATGATATGGAAACCCATGTATAGCATTCCAGGTAACCAGGCATCCTTGGATAAGGGATTACACATGGTAGGTGCACGATTAATATAACCATTCCAAATTCATAGGTAATCATTTGATCCAACACTCTCAGATTGTATCATGGGAACAGTATGTTCATAGTTTGGAAAACTATACTGGTAAACCATAGGTCAATGTAATGTTTATAAATTTACAAAATATCCATGCCCTAAATTTTCACCCCTAATCTAGGTTTTCGTCCTATCATCCCCTTGTAACCCTAGTGATGAACAAGATATCCCAAGAGCTTCTACGGTTATTTCACACACATACCTAGGTTGGTTGTAGTTCCATCAGTTACTGATCTAAGATCTGGTTAAGTCTACACTTCTCCTTGCATCCTCTTCTCGGTTTGGGGTTGTCTCTTCCACGTATCTCCTTATGATGCTCTAAAACTCTTATTTACGGGGTTGATATCACATGAGGCTTCATATGGTTGTGGATTAAGGGTTTAAGACTCAAATTATGATGGCGTTCATCAATTTATCTAAAGTAGGTTGTCTACAAGTTATGTCTAATAGTTTGTACATAGATTTGTTCATGTACATCGTTATTATTGTTCTATTTTTGATGTTCCTTGGTTCTATGGCATGGTGTGTTGTATTGGGTTTCTAATTAATCAATTAAACCCCTCATTATTTATATTGTATTCATGGAGTCTGACCCGACCAATCTATAACCACCCAGGGGGTGTTCTAATGCTCTCTAACATAGATAATAATAATACAAATTGTGAAATGTAATTGTATATAGTTAAATCCCATGTTGTGTAAGTAAATTGGAAAATGGATTAACAGTGATAGGATTTTGGGAAGATGTGTCAATTTGGGGTTATGACTAAGGGATCATTTAGTTTGGCAAATAAATGGGCTAAAACTAGTTTATTGGGAATGTGACTATAAATCAAATTTTTTGAGTATTCTTAGTGAGTTAGGCAAGGAAAATAGGAATTGGTTTAAATGTTAATGGAATATAAATGATACATTTTTAATGGATTGGGTCCAAATAATTATTCCCACTTAATATTTTATATGTTTTATGTTCCAATTTTTTTTGTCTTTTCTTTAATTTTATTGTGGTTATGTAGTGAATAGATAAATAAGAATGTGTACATGACATTGTAGAGTGGGGTATATTCATGAGGTTGTATCCTCATGGGTTGAGATGTACTAATTCTCTAAACTCCCACCCCACTGCATGAGTTAGAGAGCGGATGGAGTTATATTCCCCTGACGATTTTATTCCACCCAGACTGAGGTTTTGAGGCGAGGATAATGATATTGTTGGGATGTGTTTCTTTATAGAGGTAGGACATGATTTATTACAATATTTACAGTTATTATTGAACAATCATAATCCAATTAACTCAAGGAAATTTGAACCGTGAATATAGTATTTATATGTATTGAATCTGAATTTGATAATGTATTTAATTAAGGTAAATAATATTACTAGTTGTTACATGTATTTTCATTTATTTATTTGTCAATAATTTTTTCTTTCATGAAATATCTGTTGAACTAGAAAATTTTTAGACACCATTTTTGGTGGCCTACGATGTAATAATAACACCCTACTCTGGGCTTTGTTGGGTAACTCAGATGATTTCATGGTTGTAGATCAGGAATACAATAAGGGTCCAGTTCTCGGGGGTTGATTCACTGTGGGATGTGCATAGAGGAGGTTTAGTACTTAAATAGAGAACTGTTTTGGGGATTCCTATGTTTTCATTTATTTTGGGGTTTTCACATGTTATTATTATATGAGATGACATCTTCACTGTTTGTTAGGGTTTGTACCCAATTTGGTATATATTTATTTATGTAGGTTAAATATTTAGTTTTTAATGGTTCCACTATTTTAAAATGTTTTTCTACTGTGCCTTACTCTGCAATAGAGTTTTTTGAATCCCCATATAAACATTATACCCACTATGCTAGTCGACGACCTATGGAATATGTGGAGGCATGATTGTGGTCATTTGTTTCCCTAGCTCAGGGCATTGGGTTTGTCGCTCCCATGTCAGGGACATTACATGAAAAGACGTATGTGGTGATGGAAATAATCTCTTGAAGGCATGAATTTTTCTTATGATATATTTTTTCCTATGTCCACAAAACAAAATCCCAAAAAGTACCTTTGGTATTTAATTGATAAATTTTCCCATTTAATTTCTTACGGTTTTGATGGAAAACATTCTGTCACATAGACATGTATCAAATCCAAAAATAATTTTTTTTTGTTTTTAGCATGACATTTATGGTTGTGGGTTTGGGGATATTATAATACAATAAATATAGGTAGAAATATATAGTTATCGTTCCTGATGGTAGAATTCATGGTTTTAGAATTACTAGTGGGGGAACACCTAAGTGAATATTTGATTTCCATGGCCTCATTATTTATATCTTCTTCACTCGATTTACTCAAGTTTTAGATGTAATTGTTCCTTTTCCATAGACCATTGCACTAACTCTATAAACATATAGACATATATAGATATATTATAAAGTATTAAATCCAATGGGTTATTTTTTTAAACAATCATTCATTGTATCATATTTTTTCACTAACAGAACATGATATTGATAGAAAATAAAAAACATTATGTCAAAAATTCCCCCTTCAGTATTTTTTTATAAAAAACACCAGAAGAACAATATGAGTAACTATATTAAATATCCCTTTATACACTATATTGAACATTATACTAAAAAAGTAATATAAGGGACATTAATTTTCATTTTTTTCATTCAAGTAACTCTAGAACCCCCTATTTTAGATGATGATTTTACAAAAATGTTCTCTTAAAAATGATCCATAAGTGTGTCTACTAAATTCCTACATGGGAAAACATGGTGTATAAAATAATAGACTTTTAGCAATTTGTTTTCTATTTTACACATGAAAATCCATTCATGTGATATCATTCTTAGAATGAACTAATATCTCAACTAGGTGTTAAATAATATTTTGTCAAACAAGAACCATATAATCATGTACACATCAGAAAACACATGAAAAATATCAAGTAAGGGATATTTTATTCCACCTGTTATTAATTTTTTTGAATCTAATAGTCACACTACAATAGTTAATTTATTATAATGACTTTTAAGTTAACATCATTCCACAATCTATTGGTTTTTAATATGTTTATTTTTTTATATATTGGAATTTACAATCGTGTAAAATTTATTTATATGTTTCTCCCACTTATGGTATGAAATCCTATTCTTCAATTTCATGGTATTCAATTGACTTCATGACAGAATATCTCTTCATGATATTCAATAGGTAAAACCTCAGTATTTCATTCTTTTTAGTATAGTGCTGAAAAATCATCATTCATCAATTTAAATTTCCTATATTTTAGCCCAAATAAATGATGACAATATGGGAATAAAGAGAGACATATTATTTATGATAGAAATATAATTATATCTATGAATATCCTTCCAACAAACACTATTCTTTTATTTTACTCTTATTATGCGATTATTTGATTGTCCTCTTCTATTTTTTTCATTTTCATCTAATATGTTATATTATTTCTTCCCATTAACTGACTTTTTCTGTAGATTCCTTTTATAATATGGTTTTGTAAATATCAAAGTTCAAATTTTTTTTAATTAATTAAAAATATTCACCTCAACTTTGGGATCCATATTTTTTCATTTCCCTTTAGTGATATTTTTATCTTCCTTTATTTTTCTATCCCATTTTATTCAATCTTGAAAAAATTTTATGAACTACTTATTTAAAATCTATGTATTCCCAGAATCATCCCATGACTTACCATTTCTTTCCTATTCAAATTGAATCCTTTTGAAATGTTAGGTATCCTCTCCTTCAAACCATGTTAGGTGTACCTCAACCTTGTGATAATCTATGCATCCATGACATAAAACATCCCCATTCATGATAGGTTTCTCCTCTATGATTTTTTCCATAGATTCTCACTAAAAAAAATAATTCTTTTTTACCTTTTTCATATAAATTACATGAAAAAGAAACAAGAATACAACATTAATAAATTCATAAAATAAAATAAATTGTACCATTAAAGTTTTTTTAAAATAAATTATAGATCTATTTATATTTTCATTCACTCAATCGTTTTGAATTATGAGCATTCCATTTAATGGTGGGAAGTTAGATTATTGTAATATTATTTTGTTCTATCTATTATCCATATTTCTTCTCAAATTTATTGAAAAAACAACATCATTTTTATTTTTTACAAATTTTCCATCTGATAAATATTTTATATTTTCAATTTGTTTGAGGGAAAATTCACATTTTCCATGTGAATGTTTCTTCTCATTAGCCTGATAATATTATCAGTTTACATCATCATACATTATAAATTCTTTATTTCCTTATTTAAATCATTTTAAAGGGTGACAAATATAGTGTGAGTAATAAATAATTCTTTTTTTATCTACTTTTTATGATGATGAACGAACATCATTAAAATTTTAAACAACCATATCATATACAAAATGATGTCAAAAATATAGGATGTTTTATTTTTTCATTGTTTTTCCCTATCAGTAGAAATTATTTTACATTCATTATCAAAATTGTTTTTTCTAGATATATTTTTTCATGTAAATAATTAATTACAATTTTGCATTCATATCTCACTCAATTACAGTCATTTCAACTCCTTCATCATTACTAATTTATGAATGAAATGCATAAATAAATTTAGAAAATATAACAATGGAAATATTTCATAAAATATTCATGATTAACAGTTCATATGATTTCATATAAAATTTCTCTTCTTGAAACTAAAGTGCTTCTATTAATTTATGCACCGTTTCTATTTTTTATGTCCCTCACTATCTTATTCTGATTATGATTTGTTTTCTTTACATTTTTCCTTATAAAGTCTTTTGAAAAAAAATAAAAGATTCACCTCTAATGAATCATTTTAATAGTTGTTTAAAATTTAATTTTTTACTTTCCCATATTGAATCTTTTTAATATAAAATCACCAATTAGATTAAATCCTTTATCATTCAATTTATCAAGGACTTCATATTCTTCAATGATTCCCATGATATTTTTTCTTTTTCTCATAACATAAAATCTATTTCACATTTTTTATCTTACTATTATAAAATATATACCATTATAAAGTCAAAATAAATTAGTATGTTTTGTCTCCCATCAATTTTCATGTAATTCATTTCTTTTATATCTGATATTTTTTTATTAAACAAATAAGGAATATTTTTCTTAAATAAACTGAAAATAATGGAATCCTATTGAATTTTACCAAATCAAAAAATGTTTATGCCAATATCATTTACTTGTGAAAAATACAAATCAGTTTTCTCAACATCTTCCATCATTATATCTTAAATCTAGATCCTCCAGAAAGTTAATACGTGCTCTTAGACATTGATATTACTTTCATAGATAAATCATAACTTCTCAAATATTTAATTGGTTGTTTATTGACTGTGGAACATGGTATTGAAATTCTCTAATTGAAATATAATGTTGTAATTTTTTGATTTCCTATAAAACTACATAATCCACTATTCTACATGATTCATTACAGATCCCTCAATACATGGTGGGAAACAAAGAGTAGAATCGTCACTCACTTCTATGATTACTAATTAGGGATATAGTAGCATCATATTACTCCAATAATGATAAAACTTCCTATCAAGTATTATTTCAAAATAGATTCTTAATGTGTTAAGATTATTCAATCTCATAGTACCTCATAAATTGTTAGAGGGAACCTTTTATTAATACCAAATGTAGAGTCCCATAACGAACTGACTAGTGAGGATGGGAGTGGTGAATTAGTGGTTTAATTTTTAAAATTAAATGGAGTTTAAAATCATAGAATTAAACCAATTATGTTTTAGGATCCACACAATGATGTCTCAAGGACTCACACACATGGGAATTAATAAATATGGTCAGAACTCAGTGTTTTCAAGGATATAAAAAAAATTTAATCTGTGATATGTTGGTTCGACCGCAAAACATAGATTAGGCACTATCATCCAAGTTATTACATACATATACAAATCATATCTGTTCAAAACATATTCCAAAAATTTTACTCCACATATAGAAAAAATGATGATATTAAATTCTCTTATTCAATGAGGTTTCTTCATTGAATGAATTTAGTATTATCTTTTGTTACATCATCACCACATGGATATAGAATCATCCACCATGATCAAATTGATCAACAAGTATTTCAATGTGCCTATTCAATATCTTATTCCCCACCTTGCAACTCATCAACTCGAGAACCTCCATTCTGATCATGTTTGATCTGGATTATCATCAGTTTCATTAAATTATCATGTTTCTGACCATTAGGGAATAATATATTTGGATCGTCTCAAATTTTCATAATGTGAATTATTGAAATACTATAAATAATAATACATTATCACCCTATTAAAATAACTTCTTCTCCACCTGTAGATATATATATATATAGTTAATGATTTTTCTACCATTATCAAAAAACATAAAAACAGGTTAAAAATGATTTCATAAATACAATAAATATTTAGAAAAAAATTACATGATTTCATAATATTAATAGTAATCAACCATAATTTCTATTATTCCCCCATTATTTATTCAACACAACTGTGTATAAATTCATGTACTCATTTCAATATTAATTCAATCCAACATGACTTGATTATTTAATCATTAATTATGCATATTATTTAATTATCAATATCCTAGAACTATTATTTCCATTGTAAAATGAGTTGTGATTCATGTATCCTGGAATTATTCAATTAAATAACTACTTAATTTCATCGGCATATTTAATTAATGTCCTCATTATCACCTCTTTGTTTAATAAATAATCCATAAGAAAATATAAAATTCTTTATTTATTTTAAAACTATCTGCTTTATGGATGGATGATAACCATAATACAACCATACCCAAAACACCATACACTAAACGTGGGAGCCAAATTTTTTGTGTCAAAAAACTGAGAATCAAATTTCAAAATTACCACAGAACATGAGGAGACCTTAATCCATGATAACTCATATAAGTCTATGTCACATCACGTTTCCCACAATCATATTGAATCCCTTGAATCAACAATGTCATTTAAACACCATGGTCGCTACTGTCGATATATATTCATGGTATATTCCATAATCTCGGTCTTCATAGACCATCATCACCACATCAATACACAAAAACACATATCAATACATACAATCAGAACCACAAGTCAATACTGTTTCAAAATTTCATTGTTTACGATCACCGCTGTTGTCATCGTCGACTTGTTAGTGAACATGGTCACTCATGAAAACCAAGTTCTAGAGTCTGAAATCATCATAACCAATATACAACCAATGAAACAACGGACAACCATTAATTTCATTTTTTTACTCACATAAAATGGTTTGATACCTATTATACCACAATTAGGTATCAGAGCGTATGTTTTCACACTTGACTATAACAATGAGATGTGTCCTTCCTAGAATTAACACATATAGAGGTAGTACCAATTAGTTGCATTCCTAGTGGTCATACATATTTGTATCACTCAAGGAGGTAGTATTCAAGGATTTATCACCTAGATGTGTATAATTGGGAGGTACTACTCCTGGTCATATCTCATAGAGGTAGCATTCATTTTAGTATCCTTCCTTTTCATAGAATTCCTAGTTGTTTCATTCCTTATGGTACAATACTGAGACGTACCATGCATGTTGATATACATTATAAAGAATGTTAAATTTACTTATTCCACATTTTATTAAACTTCACCACTTGTGTAATTCCTTATATATCATCACATTATTCCTTCCCAATTATAAGGGATGCAACTGAACCATATTATTGACATATATGGATGTACATTAAATAATGAAATATAATTCCTTATTTTGTGAATCAATTAATAATTGGTTTTTATGTACCCACTAAACTATATTTAAATTTATAAAAAACATTGTATATAATCCCAATATAAATTATCTATTAAGGTGGTATATTGATAATTTGTATGATGACATGTGTTTCAACCATGCATGAGATAAAATGACAATTATTATATAACCTAATATGAACAAAAATTCATCCACACAAACTGGTAGCCCAATAATATTTTAATTTTTATAAGTATTTTTTTGTGGGATAATATTAATTGGGATGTTTCATATTATTTATCAATATTCTTGATTTTTTAACAATGAAAAAATGACATAAAATATCCTAATTGAGTCATCATTCCTCAATATATTCTTATGTTTAAAAGTGATTACATTATTATTTTCTTTGTTTGTAGATTTCAAAATTAAATGAATTAATGAATCCATATAGCGTATTATTTCTCAGCTTAACATGTCTATAAATTTTTTCTATATTGGATGATCTATATATTGAGATCCTAGCATATATCTATAATAATAATGTTGTGATACATCATAGTGGACATATTTAAATTGATATTGATCGAGTCCCACAATTAAAATCATAATTTTAGGAAATTATTTAGAGGAATATTAAAAAAGACTTGAATTTTTGAAATAACTAAAATTTATTTATATATGTACTATCTTTAGTGGATATTCATATTCTATAAAACAAGTTGAGTCATTTATATCAATATATTTTAGGAATATGAGATCAATATTTACATTTGGTGTAAATTTATAAAACAATAAATTCAATTTAAGTATTCAAATGTTACTGTATGAGAAAATTTATATGAATGTATTTAAAAAATAATATAGATGAATCTAGTGAATGGATTTTTTTAGTATAAGAAATTATTTATGATAAAAATGTGAATAATTGAATAACACAATGTCATATGTAGGTATAACTAATATTAGAAATAAATTATGATGATAACGGAAAGAATGATCTAATATTTATTATAGTGGATCCATTATAAATGAATTTATCTCTATTTAGGGGTGTTATAATGATTTGATGGAACATAAAATTAAGACCTTGATATGTCGGTATAGCTAAATTTATAAAAAATAATTTCAGTTGTGGCTTACCATTTACCAATTATAGCTATCCAATCTAATGATTATTATGTGATATATATATTTTTATTTTGGATGCAAATTTGTGACCCATTTCATAGGATATCCTTTAAAGAAGAAGAATTTAAACATAATTTATCTTTCTATAAATATGCTCCTTACATTCCTGATATAAGGGAACAAGTGTTTCATAATTGGACTACTAAGTCAATGATGATACATTGGATGAATTAATAAATATAGGAAGAAACACGTGAATGTAAAGAAGATATGAGAAATAAAAACATAAATCCATTGATGAGATGAAATTGTAAAAATTATATGTTCAAATTGTTTAAGATGAATAGAATGTAACACCAACAAATATATTGTAATATGTAATATTTTCCATCTCTTGAATCCATTGCATAATTCACAATTATTTATACATGAATTTTAATCCTACCTAAATTTGAAAACTATATAAATTTAATTAATTGAAATTAAGTTCAATTTTTAAATAAAAATTTTGTATTTACCTTGTTATTCATATTTTATATGTTTTATAATTTGAAAATTTTTATGTGAATGGTGATAAATATAGGTTTTATTATTATTGGGATTATTTAAAAATAATATTATACAATATTAACATAAACACTTATGAAAACATTGTGATAATATAAATATACAATTTTTAAGTAATATAATTTATATAAAATTAAAATATTGAATATTGAAATATATTTTTACCTTTTATTGAAATCTTGTAAACGTTTTTATTTAAATAAAAATATATTTTAGTTATTTATTTCTAATAATGTATTTATATTAATATTTGTGGTTTTAGTTTAGTTTTAAATATAAATATTTATAATTATATTTATTAAAATTTATTTAATTAATTTCTAATCAACATGATTGTCTATCTTGTTTTAATTTTATTTTTATTCTAGAAAATATATTGTTATGGAAATTGATTTTTTATAACATTTTATGGGATTGTAATAAAATTTATTTTTACAAATTATAGAAATTTAACTGGTAATGTAGAAACAAAATTTTTAATTATAATTTCAAAAAATATTAATGAGGATACATTTATTATTTCTAATTATGAAAAATAATTATTTTAAAAGTAACATACCCCATTAAGTGTAAAAATCAGTTAAATTTATAAAATCTAAAATAAGAAGTGTTAAAATACCATAAAAACATGAATATATTTAATTATATAGTAATATTTTGACACTATATCATATACTATTTTAATATGAGTAATTTTTTATTACTTTTTCAATATTATTAATGAAATATATTCATATCCTTTCAATCTAATGCAATTGTGTTCTTTCCCTCACCTATAAAAGTATCCCACCTCTTATCTCTTTACCACAAAAAATGAAACCCTTAAATCTGTAATTCCATGAAAATAAATTCTAATAATCCCTCCACACTTAATATATCTCAATTATTGATATGAATATCATCCCATGATTTCATGAGGTGTAAACCTAAGTATGTTAACAGTAAAATATATACAGTTATTATGAAATTGTTGCCTCTTTTCTTTCTTCATTTTACACTTACAAACATATATTAACCATTGTGATATAATAAAAATAGTATATCGGATAGCCATAAATTTAATTATTTCCATGTCTTAACCTGTCTCATATACATCTACATATAATGAAAAATGAAAAAAAAAACTTTCATGTGTACTTATGGTCTACCACCTCATTGTGAAAATGTGTTTTGTTTTTCATCATCACATATTTTTTTAGTCAAAATGATGACAAAAATTTATTTAATATCATATATACGATTGTTAATTAATTAATTATAGGAAAATTTAATAACGAAATTCACTATTTATTATTCATAAAAAATTACATTGTAAATTCTTACATATGGCCTATAGTCAAAACATTGCGATGTAATTTATTTTTTATCCTCATGTGACATGGATGGTCATAATGATGAAACTAATTAATATATATGATTTTTATATCATAATTAAATTTACAAATATGATGAAACCATGATAAATATGCCTGGAATAAATTGAAAATTGGAAAATGTAAGATAAATGAAATAGTTAACACTCATAAACGAAGTATAAAATAATTGACTATAATTGAAGGGGTGTTAATATGAAATATCTGGAACATATATGGTATTAAATTTCATATATGGGTATAGAGTGGATGCATAATAAATTTAAATTTACTATAATTAATTTAACGGTAATTTATAATGAATGATGTACTTGAGGAATGTGATTTCCATTATAATATCATTTTATTTCGGTGTTGTTTATGTAGAAATTTACCTTAAGATATTTATATGATGTTAATCCTTTAAAACCATAATATTTTATCTTGATCTTTCCTTTTCGGGGTTTACATTTTTTTCCAATTTTTAAAACAAAATAAATTTTCTAATATACAATACACGCATGTGGGTTCCCTCCATCAAGACTAAAATTTGGTTTTAAAGATCATTTACATGTTTCAGGGGACATTTCCAATGAAAATAAATTTTTCAATATTTTGAAAAATGTTATGTGATATTAGAATAATGTGGTAATTTTTTCTCAATGGAAATGAAATAATTTTTTATGAATTATTTATAACTATATTCTTATATCATGTGAAAAGGATGGGATTTTTAAAATATTATAACGTTTTTGAAAAGCCCTGAACACAGTTACCTAGAGTCAGTGCATTATTTTAATACATTGGCATGATTACAAAGAATCAAGTCCCGGAGGAATGATATGTCTTTCAGTCTTGGAAAATAGATTACATACAAGAATGTTACATTGCACTTTATAACATACAAAACAATATAAATAATCCTTTATGAACACAATTATTCCCCTGGCATAACCCTGCATATCAATCATAATACACTTCTTCGAATCCTGGTAAAATATAACATAGAAATCGATGAGATCAAATGCTCAGTAAGTTTAAGAAATAAAGAAAAATCATTCAAAAATAAGCATAACCAATTAAGTCACTGTATAAAACTAAAACAAAAGCATTTTAAACTTAAACTTCAGAATAATATGGGAAAAATAAAATAAAGTAATGAAATTTACTTATTCACATATATATTCTACTAGTCGAATAATCACATGAAATATCACTACCCACTTTCATAATGATGGGATGCATAATGTCGAACATTAAATTCTGTGTCAAGGCCTCATTCCAAGATCTAAGGGATAATTGTAACCAGAACCCAACCAGGAGAGCCTATGTAACCGACCTCCAACTTGGAGTGCCTCTAATAACCGGACACCAACGCGGAGTGCCTCTAATAACCAGAAACCATCCCGGAGTGCCTCTAATAACCGAATACCAACCAAGAGTGCCTCTATTAACCGGACACCAACCCAGAGTGCCTATAATAACTGGACACAAGCCCAGATGGTTTACTTTTACCAGTCCCTAACCTATAACATACTAGTACAAAACATTCATTGTAAGAAGAGGATGAAATATAAAATAAACATTCATTTTAAAACTAGCTTACGAAATGCAAAAACATTATCTATAAGCCATTAATGGCATAAAAATCACTCATCCATAGTCAAACATATCAAATAACCTTAAATACATTATGGAAGATTTTTATCATAATAAATCAACTTCAAAAAAGTTAAAAATTTATCAAAGGATGTTGACATAGATGAAATCAACACTATTTGAGAGAAATATCTCTTTTTTCGTGAACACATTTAAAAGTCACACAATTTTGAAGAGAAGTCATTTAATGAAATTTTTTTATAAAAGTGTCCCATAACACATTGAAACTTTTAAAAAGAAATAATATTTTAAAAACATTCATGTTGATATAAATAAATCCTTAAAAATCATTTTGAAGACATGGACATTAATGCGATAGATTTAGAAGAATAAATATTTAAAAAAAATTAAATGATGTTTTAGTAAAATTTACCTTAAAATAATACCTTTGAAAAATCTTTCATAAAACATGGACTTGGATAATAAATATGTCCCAGTAGATAATTACGCAAAACAACATCGGATAATAATGAGAATGTGAAATTAACCCTTACCAATTTGGTAACATACGAAACATACACCCATTCAAAGAAGTATCATACAATGAATATGTAAATACACATATATTAAATTTTACTACACAAGGTATACAATTATGGTCAGTAAATACACCACACAAAAGTTAATAGTGGCAACATGTCATGAATCTCACGAGAATAAAGAGTGATATGAAAACCCCTTACCTGACACTTTCCTTGAGTTGAGTGTGCATTTAGCCACCTATATGAAGACTGTGGTATGTTATTAAATTATACCAGAACCATATTAATATTTATTATATCATAAATTATTCCTTTATGACATTATAATACCCATTTAATAATAATTTCAATATATTATTAATATTTCGGGTAATAATCACTTTTTTTATCGTACACGTTTTAACTTGTTACTCTTGATTGTATCACTTAGATCATGATTTAAATACATCCAAAATATAAGACATTATTTATTTATCATATATATTTAGAATATAAAAAATTTATAATAGACGTATATATGAAATAGAAAACACCGTTTATGGAGACGGTAGTCTGTACGTACGCATAAACGATGTTTTAGTTTTCATATAGTATTGAACAGAAGTAAGTAAATACAATATATGTAAGTAAATAAATAATTATATATATAAATATATATATATCTCTATTATAATTATTATGTCATATATTACATACTTATTAGTAATATATTTTTTTAATAATCGTCAATAAATGGTGAACTTGGAAATGAATCTCATCGCGTCGTGGAGACGGTAATCAAAACGTACACACGAGTGAAAATATCATTCTTTTGATATTAATATAATATAAAATTGGATGGTATATAATATATAAATAATACATATAATGTTATATTTATTATTTACATCATTTACACAACATTATTATACACATCCAATTAATTATGTATTGAATAACAATTACACCACGACGTGGAGACGGTAAGTCCTACATACACACCTATGGTAGAATGACATTCAAAGGATAGATTGAATACTGAATATGGTTGTACCATTTTTATAATAACATAATAGTATATAAAGGATATTGTAGTTATTGTTTTAGAATGGAAATAACAGAGAAAGAAGATGTTGAATAAGAAAGGAACTTGAAAGAGGGATGTGAAAACATTACCTCTTCTTCGGGTTCTTCTGTTTGATTTGATCAAAAGGGATCCTTAGGTTTTATTTTTAATAAAAATAAGGCACCTAGTATGAAGTGACTGAAATTTAGAGGATATTTGGGTAGGTTTTGGCGGATTCAAATGCCATTTAAGGTGTGAATAATTAGTTAGAATTGGTGTCCTTTTATAAGAGGAGTGAGGGGAACCTTACGAAATGCAAGAAATATTATTTTATAATAAATTAATATTCAGTTAATAAGGTCTCCAATGTTTATTATTCAAATTATAAGTTGGGTATGGGTCTAAATCCTTTAAACCAATATATTTCAGATAGGTTTGTGTCAATATATTAAACATATATTTTAGTTATAACTCTTAGTTAATTAGTTTGACATTTACCATGTCACTTTGTAATTTTATATTATATAGTTAATAAACAGACTATATACATCCATGAGACCCCCAAGTAGTCCATTAATAACAAAACTATCATGATATAAGTCCTTTAGATGAACAATTTATTTTTTTCAATATAATAACAATTAATAAGATAATATTTGTTTTAAAAACACATTTATGTCAATTTTGACACTATTCAATAATTGGTTTTTGTTAAAGTATTAACAACATTATCAATTCGAAAAAAAACTCATTTAAGAAATCATATCATGTGATATGAACCAATTAAATTCATGTATGTTATCAAAACTTTAAAATTATATTTATTTTAACATTTATAATACCAATTATTTGATTCTTTCATTAACAAGGAAAATACTGCATCATTATTGTGTCATAAATTAACTTAATTATTAAATGTCTAAAAATTGTAAATAAACTACCATTATGTAAGAAATATTTTTATCTTCCTGATGAATATTTATAGTTGAAAATCCAACTAATATAATCCTATGTTTAAATTGTTTTTCTAAAAGTTATTTTCTTATGTCATTATTGTATTTATTTTATCGTAATTAATATAACGTGTCCTTATCACCTACAAGTGGCTCCATGGGAACCGTAAATCGACCCAAAGATTCCCATGGTCGGACATGTATCATCAAATAATGTTAGGAAACATTTTAGGGTAATTTATTATTATTATAATATTATTTTTTTACCATTATTAACCGGATATTTTTTTAACAATGGTAAATAAAATACTAACAGAAGTAATTATTTGAAATGTCTAAAAATAAAAGATACATATTTTCACAATTTGGTTGTCCTGACTCCAAATATGTAATCCATTTTTCCAAATTCAAAACACAGAAGTGGATGAAATTAATTTAAAATTAATTCTCAATGTTAAAATAAAATGCGGGTTTTTAAGAGATAATAACTGTCAAAATATTGACACTTGTTTATATTCGGTTTAATTATGAAATTTTTTCCAATAAACAACAATATTTTAAATGGTAAAAATATATTCTAAATATACTTCAAAACCACTCAAATTTAAAATTTATCACTGTTAAATATTTCGATTATAAAAGTTGTTTTTAATTAAAATTTAGTACTTTTCCCTATTCATCAAAATATAAAAGTCATCCGAAAAGTACCAAAAATTTCACTCTAGGCTAATTTTGATATTCCAAATCAAAAAATAAAGTTTATTTTGAGAGATAAAAATTATAAAATTTCAAAAAGTGGTTATTACTATTCATAACGGAAACATTGATTGGTCGTGGTGTGTTAAAACTCCAAGTTTCTTACAACAAATGCTACTGTATTATTCACAGAGAAGCGTACCATGGAAACATGGGGTGTTACATTCTCCTCTCCATTAATAAATTATGTCCTCGCAATTTATTCTTGTAATTCCCTGACCCTAGTTTACATGAGTTGATGCATTATTACATAACATTGGTATGATCACAAAAGATCAAGTCTCCATAGACCGATTATTTTAGTAGCATTGGAATGACTGCATACTTTCATAATGTTTTAAATTACATCACAAAGTAAAAAACACTACAACACCATCTTCTCTTCATATCCCTTAATAATATTCCTAAAGATCATTCATAAAATACTTCTTCACATCCTAGGAAAAATAAAACATAGAAAGGGGTGAGCGCAAATTCCAAGTAAGGATAACAATATAGCGAAAACATTCATAAATAAGCATAAAAATTTAAAGAAATGTATAACTAAAACAAAATTCTTTTAAAACATGAACTTCATCATCATATGGCAGAAATAAAATGAAATAATGAAATATACCTATTGACATGGATATTCTACTAGTCGAATAATCAAATGAAATATCAATAACCACATTAGAAATGATGGAATTCATAATGCCAGTCTTTCAAAACCACGTAGCCAAGGCCTCGTCCCAAGAATAAAAATAAGATTTTATTAGGCCTTGTGCCAAGACACTAGTTTGTCTGATGAGACCTACCGATGAATCTAGGAGCTATAGTGGGCTCTACCATTCACTTATTAAGTCCAATGCATTTCTTAAAAGACCAGGTTTAAACATAACATAAACATTCATATTAAAACTAGCATTTGATATGTCAATACTTTCTTCATAAACCATGAATGGTATAAAAATAACACATCACAGTATAAAATATCACAAATCCATCAATACAATATGGTTGTTTTGTATCATAATAAATCAACTCTAAATAAACATAAAATCCATCAAAGGATGTTGATATAGATGAAATCAAAACTCTTTTTAGAGAAATATCTCTTTCTATTTTGAAATAATTCAAGAGTGATATATTTATAAAATAAAACATTTTGTTTTAAATTATTCTTATAAGATTGTAAGGGAAGGATCGAAGATTTCATATGGGTAGAAAATAGCCACACTCGCCGTATAAGTTAAATAGACATTCTTACCATAATTCTGTCGAAAAGGATAAAAGGGGCCTTGTTTGGAAAATGATAGAAAGATTATTTTATAAACAACTTATAAATTTCAACAAAGGTATAAATGAAATTATCTCATTCTCTATAAAATATTAAGATTTATTTGAAGTACATTTTTAAGAATCATTTATGTGGATGACAAATAGGTCCTAATAGATAATTACGGATAAACAACCTCAGATAATGAAAGGATTGTGAAATAAATCCTTACCTTGTACATTTCCATATGTGAGTATAGGTTAAACACCTGTATAATGGTTAAATAATAGTTATTATGTTATACAATAATCATATACCTTAATATGATATCATATATGATCTTTTAACATTGCTTTGTTAATAATATCTTATTATTATCCTCGATTCGGGTGTTAACTTACCCTTTTTCATTTATATGTTCTGTTACGTAATCTGTGTTACTTATGGATATGTTTTGACTTATTCATATTCAGAATTATATCAAGTCGTTAAATACTATTATTAATCATCAAATGATATTTAGACTTGAATGGATTTTTTGGAGAACGAATCTCATTGCGTTCGTGGAGATGGTAGTCCCTACGTACGAACGAGCACCAATATCATTTTTTGATTTTAATATAATATATTATTGGATGTTATATCATATATAAAGAATAATTATCATGTTATATTTATTATTTACATGAATTACAAATCATTATTATACCCATCAAAATAATAATTTTTTGAATAACAATTACAGCACGACGTGGAGACGGTAAGCTGCACGTACGCACGTATTGTAACATTTCATTCAAAGGATGGATAGAATTCTGAATATGGTTGTACAATATTTATAATTACATCAAAATATATATAATATACTAGAGTTATTATTTTATAATGGTAATAACAAAGAAAGAAGAAGTTGAAGAAGAATGGAACTTGAAAGAGGGTGGTGAAAACATTACCTCTTCTTCAGGTTCTTCCATTTGATTTGATCAAAAGGGCTCCTTAGGTTGGATTTCTGATCAATCTAATGCCACTATGTTGAATTGATGGATTTTTAGAGAGTATTTGGGTAGAGGTTGGCCGAGCCAAGAGGCTTTGAATGTGTGAATTAGTGGGAAGGGGGTGTTCCCTTTTATAAGAGGGGTGAGGGGATCCTTTGGAAAAGCTAGAAATATTATTTTATAATAAAATCATATTCGGTTTAAAATCGATCCAAAGTATATTATTTAAATTCTAAGGTGGGGATGGGTTGCAAGCATCACAAACAATAGGTTTTAGACACGTTTGGGTGACTATATTAACCTATTCTTTTAGTTTTAACTCTTAGTTAATTAGTTTGACATTTACCATGTCACTTTGTATTTTTATATTATATAGTTAATAAATATACTATATAACTCCAAGATACCCCCATCTGTTCCATTAATGATACACCTATCATTATATAAGTCTCTTGGCTGAACCTTAGATTTTTAGGAATTGAATATTAATTAATAATATAATATTTGTTTTAAAAACACTTTTATGTCAAGTTTGACACTATTCAGTATTTTTTTATAAATTCATAAACACAATAATATATAGAAAACAATTTATATAACCAATACTAATATGTCATATTAACTTATAAAATTAGTGGAATTTATAAAAATTCTCAAATTACATTTATTTTTAAATTTATAATATCAATTATTTTAATATTTCATTAATTAGGTAATTACTGCATCACCATTGTGTCATATATAAATTAAATTATTTAATGTAAAAAAATTATAAATAAAATACCATTATGTAAGAAATATTTTTATATTTCTAATGAATATTTACAAAAGAATTTATCTTATGTTTTACCCTATATTAAAAATGTTTTAGTAAATAACCTTTGATTTTAACTCTTTTAACTCTTCATTGAATTAAATAATAATAAATCTCCTAATCTAATCCAGGTGGTCCTAAATGATAATATTTTATTCCTAAGGTTTTTCTGGTCGAGATACACTTGTCGAATAGAATTAGGACATGTGTTAGGGTAATATTAATTTGATTTTTACCCTTATTTACCCTATTTACTTTAAACCATGGTAAATAAATGTAAAAATTATTATTCACCAAAAATTATTTTCATCTCATTGAACCACATTTTACACTTTGAAATTAAATGTGTCTCTCTGATTTTCGAAATTTTACTCACACAAGTGGTAAAATTATTTTTTGTGTGAATTTGCAAATTCTCCTAGGAGGTGGGTAAAACACTGTGAAAAGTTCAATAAAATTTTTATATATCTACAATTATTCTAAACAAACTCTAATGAATTACATTGAAATTATATAGGTATTATGTATCTATTTTGACCTTAATTAAATTTAAGTAAAATAAATATTTATTTAAATAAAAATATAGTTTTAAACTATAACTCAGAGTTTTTTCAATATTTATCAAAAATTGAATGTTTTCAGAAAAATACAAAAATTTCACCCTAGGCTAATTTTGATATACGAATCCAAAAATAAAGTTCATTTCTAATGAAAAAATTTAGAAAATTTCCAAAATTGGTTATTACTATTCATAACGACTATTTTGATTGGTTGTAGTGTGTGTGTTAGAACTCAAAGTTGCGTAAAACACACACTACTGTATTATTCAAAGAGAAGTGTATCGTAGAAGCTTGAGGTGTTACATTCTCCCCTCCTTAAAATAATTTCTTCCTTGAAGTTTCTAGAATTCTACTACCTGAAATGACTCGGGTGGTTATTTGTCATAAGATCCTCGGGTTCCCACGTTGCCACTTCCATCTTGTGGTTTCTCCACAAAACATTTACTAGACGAGTCGTATGGTTTCACATTACTTGTTCTGTCATATCAATAATCCTAACAGGCTCTTTGAAATAAGACAGATCAGGTTCCAATTATAATTTCTCATAGGTGAGTACATGCGTTGGGTCATGCATGTATTTCCTTAATAGTGATATGTGGAACAGGTCGTGAATATTGGAAAGACTTGGTGGCATTGCAAAATGGTATGCTACAATCCCAATTCGTTATAGAACTTCGAAAGGTCCGATGTACCTAGGACTCAATTTACCCTTCTTACTGAAACTTATAACTCAATTCCAGGGAGATACATTCATGAAAACATGATCTCCTACCTGAAATTCCAAATCCTTCCTTTGATTATCGGCTTCGCTCTTCTCCCTACATTGAGCTACTTTGATGTGGTTTTGGATTACCTTGACCTTTTCCATTTTTTCCACCACCAGTTCTGGGCCTACATGTTTTCATTCAGCAATGTCATCCCAACAGGTTGGTGTGCGACATCTCTTTCCGTATAATGCTTCATATGGTGCCATCAGAATACTCGAATGGAAGCTATTGTTATAGGAAAATTCTACCAGAGGTAAATATTGATCCCACATACCATGAAAGTCAAGAGAGAATGATCTCAACATGTCTTCTAAGGTTTGAATAGTCCGTTCTGATTGTCTAAATATTTGAGGGTGGTAGGTAGTGTTCAAACGAAGTTCAGTATCCAAGGCCTTCTGAAGACACTTCCTGAATCATGATGTAAAACGGGGATCAAGATCAGAAACAATCGATATGGGTACTCCATGATATCTCACAACTTCATTAATTTATAGTCTTTCTAGATATTCCAGTGGTAGATCTTGTCATATTGAATGAAAATATGCTGACCTGGAAATACATTCAACAATAACCCATATTGCATTGTTCCATCTTTGAGTCTTTGGTAGCCCCATAACAAAGTCCATCGTAATATTGTCCCATTTCCACTCTAGTATGGGAATAGGTTGCATGAATCTTCTAGGTTGTTGCCTTCCAGTTTTAACTTGTTGACAAACCATACATCTTGATACAAAATCAGAAATCTCCCTCTTCATGTTTTCCCACAAAAATTTTTCCCTCAAATATCTATAAATTTTGGTTCTCCCAGGGTGTATAGAAAAATTGGAACTATGATAATCATCCAACAATTCCCCTTTTAGATCAGTTATATAGGGAACACAAATTCTCTTCCCAAATTTCAAAATTCCATCTTCATACACAAAGTCTCTCAATCTCCCATCATTCACAGCTATAATCCTCTTGAAAATCTTCATCTTCATTCTGAGAACTCTTAATTCATTATAGTAAAGATGTAATGGCAACCATTTGAAAAAGAACTGATGTTTCACCTTCCATGGTTATTCCCATGTCCATCTTCACTAGATCCATGAAAATTTGATCCCATTCAATTCTCATATTGTTCAAAACTCCATGATATTTTCTGCTCAAAGCATGTGCCACAATATTTTCCTTCCCTGGGTGGCAGTATATCGTAAAATCATAATCCATGATTAATTCAAGCCATCTCCTTTTCATCATGTTGAGTTTCCTTTGTGAGAAAATATAATTCAACTTCTTGTGATCAGTATAAATCTCACATTTTTCACCATAGAGGTAGTTCCTCCATATCTTCAACTAAAAGATCACATCTTCTAACTCAAGATCATGAGTATGATAGTATTTCTCATTAATTTTCTACTATCATGATGCATAGGAAATATCCCTATCATTCTGCATAAAGACACAACCATTTCCTTTCTTCGATGCATCACTATAAATAATGAACATATCATTCCCCGATGGTAGAGTCAATATATGAGCATTTAATAATCTTCTCATCAGTTCTTCAAAACATTATTCACACTCTTTTTTCCAAACAAATTTAACCCCTTTATGTGTGATCTTTTTAATGGGTTAGCCAACATGGAAAAATTCTTGATGAAACATCGATAATAACCTACTAAACCAATAAAACTGTGTACCTCGGTTATACTCATAGGTGTTGTCCATTCTTGGATTTCCTTGGTCTAAGAAGGATCATCATAGATTCTATCTTTAGAGACAATATGGCCAAGAAAAGAAATCTCTTGAAGCCAGAATTCACACTTACTAAACATCCCCTATAATTCATGTCTTCTCAGAGTCTTCAGGATAATGCGCAAGTGATTTTCATGATCTTTGTAGCTTTATAAGTATACTAAGATATCATCAATAAATAACACCACAAAATCATCAAGATATTACTTGAAAACTCTATTCATTACTTCCATTAATATAGAGGTTTAATTAGTCAGCCCAAAAGGAATTACTGTAAACTCATAATGCTCGTACCTGGTTCGAAATGATGTCTTCCGAATGTATTCCTTCTTCACACACAGGTGATGGTATCCAGACCGAAGGTCAATCTTTGAAAATTATTGAGCTCCATGTTGTTGGTCAAATAAATCATCTTTGCGAGGTAGGGGATACTTTTTCTTTATTGTTATAGCATTTATCTCTCTGTAGTCGATACATAACCTCATAGATCCATCTTTCTATTAAACAAAAAGAACAGGGGATCCCTATGGATTAACACTAGGGAGAATAAATCCCATATTACACAATTCCTATTGTTTTTTCTTTAGTTCAACTAATTCCAAAGTTTCCATTCTATTAGGGGTCTTCGATATAGGCCTTGATCCAGGAATTAAATCAATGGAAAACACAACATATGGTTCTGGAGGATTTCTTGGTAAATCTTCCAGAAAAAAATCTACATATTCATTCACAATAGGTACATTCTCTATTTGAAAATTCTTTTCCACACCCATAGTCATTTCATTCTCCTCCTCCACAATAATTGAATTTAGTTGAGCTACTGGGTGTGGATCTATACAAGAATTAGGTGGTGATGATTCTACTCTAAAGATAAGGTGTTCTTTATCATAATCATCAAAAATCATAACCTCCTTCTTCATACAATAAATCTCTGCATCATGGTTCTAAAGGAAATCCATACCAAAGATTATATCAAACTCAATCATAGGTATGACGATGAGATCAGAGGATAAAGAACATTTATGTGCTCTAATGGGGACTGATTCACAAAACCATGTTGCAATGATACTTCCCGTAGGAGTATTAACTGAAAACTCCCTTGTTAAATCAAATAGGAAATATCATATTTTCATAGAAAACTGGGAATATATGAATCAATGCGATGATCCAGAATCAAATAATGCATTTTTTAAACTTGAGGAAACAATTAAATTACCTGCCACCACGTCTTTCATAGCTTCTACCTCAGTTGTAGTGATATCATAAGCTTGGCCTTGATCCATTGGCTTTTTCTGAGTTAAGCTCCCTGACTCTTTGGACATTCATTTGCATAATGTCCCATCTCCCTGTAATTTTATCATTGGACATCGGTATCTTCCTTCTTCCCCTTGCAATCACGAGCTTTGTGGCCTTTTTCACCACATTTGTAATAGACTCCCATTCCTTTTAAGCAAGTAACAGGGTGTTTCTTCTGATATTTACTATAAGATGGATATTCAAATTTTCCCTTCCTCCCGTTATTTACATTCAAATATTGATCAGAAGATCTCTTCTTCTCTTTATTTTCTTTAAAGTCATAATACTTAGAGAATTCCTTTTCTGTCTTCATAACACATGAGACAATGTCTTCATACGACAAGAAGGATTGTGAGACTAATGCTCAACGGAGAAATTTATTTAACCCATCAAATAAATGATAAATCTTAATTCTTGGGTTATGTATATAATCTCCAGAACAGCTTTCTAACCTTGTAATGTTAGCCTCAAACGTTGCAACATTCTCATCCTTCTTTTGTCTCAGACACAGAAATTGCCTTTCCATATCTGCTTGATGGTAATGAGGAATTAATTTTTCAAAAAATGGATCTTGGAACTCCCATAATTCCATATTTGATACATCATCATTTTCCTTCGTGTTAGGAATCAATGACCACCATTGATCAACATCTCAAGTGATGCGGTAAACTACCATAATAACTTTTTCCTTTTCACTACCCCCCAAAGCCTGAAATATTTTATCTAGGGAACTTATCATTTTCTTAGATACTAATGTATTTTTACTCCAATTGAATGTTGGTTGTTTCTGCCTCATGAAGAGATCTAACATTGATCCTCTATGCAGCGGATCAGGGTGCTCCATACGTGTAAGGTTATTATTCATAACCTGAGTGAGTTATCCCAGTATGGTGATTAGCTGATCAGCACCAGTTGCATCACCAGCTCCACTATAATTATCTTGGGTAGGAGGTCAATCCCTACATGGAGTGTGTGCATTGATACGGTTTCCATTTCTTCCACTAGGATCCATTTCTAAACAATGGCACAAACTAGATGAGTTCATGAATCAAAATACATAATTCCATACTTGTAAAACACTAAACATAAATTGAACTTTTTATGGATATAATACATAATCATAAAAAAAATTTCATTGAGGATGTATATACTCATAAACCATTTTTAATGGTTTTTAAAGAAAATGATAATTATCCTAAGCATATTCCCCATGAGTGTCGTAACCAAGAGTGTAGTAAGGCCAGTTGTCGTGCACTAGTTCTCATTCGAGACTTGCTCAAAGCGGTGTTTTCGGGTTTTACCCCTAGGAACATATGTGCCAGAGCAACCTCTTCCTGCTCATTTCTATACAGGGATGTATTTCTCGGAAAACTCACAAAATTTCTACCATACCTAAATTCTATGATGCTATTATATACTATTCCTCTAATTCCATGTTAGATCTATGCGCTCTAATCAGAGTTTATCTAAATCTATCTTACAAGGTTTGTACCAAACTTCTCTGATACAAACTGTAACGCGCCGACCCTAGTTACCCAGAGTCGATGCATTATTACATAACATTGGCATGATCACAAAAGATCAGGTCTCGAAAGACCAATTAGTTTAGTATCCTTGGAATGAGTAGATACATTCATAAAGATTTACATTACATCATAAAATAAAAAAACAATACAACAACATCTTGGGTTAGTATCCACTCATAATATTCCTATAGATCATTCATAAAATACTACATTACATCCTGGAAAAAATAAAACATAGAAAGGGGTGAGCTCAAATACCCAGTAAGGAGAACAATATAGTGAAAAAATTCAGAAACAAGCATAAACATTTTAGGAAATGTATAACTAAAATAAAAGACTTTTAAAACATGAAATTCAGAATAATATATCCGAAATAAAATGAAATAATTCCCTATACTTATTCACATGGATATTATACTAGTCAAATAATCACATGCAATATCAATAACCACTTTCATAATGATGGAATGCATAATGCCAGACTATCATAACCACATAGCAAAGGCCTCGTGCCATGACTAAAAATATGATTTTGTCAAGGCCTTGTTCCAAGAAACTAGTTTGTCTCATGAACCCTACTGATGCATTGAGAAGCTATAGCAGGCTCCACCCGTCACTTATTAGGTCCAATGCAATTCTTATATGAATAGGTTTAAACATAATATAAACATTCGTATTAAAACTAGATTTTAAAATGTCAATACTTTATTCATAAACCATGAACGGTATAAAAATAACATATACATAGAAAAAAAATCACTAAACCATCAATAAAATATGGATGTTTTGTATCATAATAACTCAACTCAAAATAAACATAAAATCCATCAAAGGATGTTGATGTAGATGAAATCAAAACTCTTTTTAGAGAAATATATTTTTCTATTTTCAAATAATTTAGGAGTCAGACATTTATAAAATAAAACATTTTATTTGAAAATATTCTTATAAGCTTTTAAGATAATATTCGAGTATTTTATAACGGTGTAATATAGTTGTACACGCCATATATGTTAAAAAGATATTCTTACCATAATTCCATAGAATAGGTTAAAAGAGACCTTGTTTGGAAAATGACAGAAATATCCTTTTATAAAATTCTTATAAATGTAAACTAGTGTATAAATAAAATTTTCCCATAGTTTTTAAAATATTAAGATGATTTGAACTACATTTTTAAGAAACATGGATGTGGATGACAATGAGGTCCCAAAAGATAATTACGTATAAACAACATCGGATAATGAAGAGATTGTGAACTAAAACTGTACCTTGTACATTTCCTTGGTTGATGGTAGGTTAACCTCCTGTATAATGGTGAAATAATAGTTATTATGTTATACATGAAACATATGCATTTATATGATATCATATATGATGTTTTAACATTGCATTATTAATAATATCTTAGTATTATCCTAATTTCGGGTGTTAACTTACTCATTCTCTTTATATGTTTTGTTACATAATACATGTTAGTTATGGGAATGTTGTATATTATTCAAATTCATAATGATATCATGTCGTTTAATACTATCATTAATCATCAAATGAGATTTAGACTTTAATGGATACGGTGGAGAATGAATCTCATCGTGTTTGTGGAGATGGTAGTCCATAAGTACGCACGAGCGACAATATCATTATTTTGATTTTTAAATAATATATAATTGGATGGTATATCATATATAAAGAATAATTATCATGTTATATTTATTATTTACATGAATTAATAATCATTATTATTCCCATCAAAATAATAATTTATGGAATAACAATTACACCACGACGCAGAGATGGTAAGCCGTAGGTACGCATGTATGGTGACATGTCATTAAAAGTGTGGATATAATATTGAATATGGTTGCACCATACTTATAATAACATCACAGTATATATAAGATACTGTAGATATTATTTTAGAATGGGAATAATAAATAAAGAAGAAGTTGATGAAGAATGGAACTTGAAAGAGGGTGGTGAAAACATTACCTCTTCTTCAGGTTCTTCCTTTTGATTTGATCAAAAGGTATCCATAGGTTGGCATTATGATAAAACTAAGGACTCTAGGATGATTCAAGGAAATTGGAGAGAGTATTTGGGTAGAGTTTGGCCGAGCCAAGAGGCTTTGAATGTGTGAATTAGTGGGAAGGGGGTGTTCCCTTTTATAAGAGGGGTGAGGGGAACCTTTGGAAAAGCTAGAAATTTTATTTTATAATAAATTCATATTTCTTTTCAAAAGGCTAAAAAGTGTATTATTTAAATTTTATGGTGGGGATGGGTGGAAAAAAACTCAACCAATAGGTTTTCGACAGGTTTGGGTCACTATATTAACCTTATCTTTTAGTTTTAACTCATAGTTAATTAGTTTGACATTTACCATGTGAATTTGTATTTTTATATAATATAGTTAATAAACATACTATACCTCCAAGAGACCCCCCAAGTTTTCCATTAATGATACACATATCCCGATATAAGTCTCTTGGTCTATCCTTAGATTTTTTGGAATTGAATATAAATTAATAATATAATATATTTTTTAAAAACACTTTTATGTCAATTTTGACACTATTGGGTATTTTGTTTTTGATAAATTTATAACAACATTATTATTTCAAAAAAAATTCATATAACCAATAATAATATGTCATATTAAGATATAAAATTAGTGGAATTCAAAAAAAGTCAAAATTACATTTATTTTGATATTTATAATATCAATTATTTTAATATTTCATTAATTAGGTAATTACTGCATCACCATTGTGTCATAAATAAATTAAATTATATAATTTCTGAAAATTATAAATAAAATACCATTATTTATGAACTATTTATATAATTCTAATTAATATTTGCAAATTAATTTATCTGATGTATAACACTATATTAAAAATGTTTTATTAAATAATCATTGATTTTAACTCTTTTAACTCTTCTTTGAATTAAATTATAATAAATGTCCTAATATAATCCAAGTGGACCTAAATGATAATATTTTATTCATATTGTTTTTTTCGTTGAGATACACATGTTAAATAGAATTAGGATATGTGTTAGGGTATTAATAATATCATTTTACCCTAAATTACCCTATTTACGTTTAACCGTTGTAATAAAATCAAAAAGTTACTATTCAAAAAAAATATTTCTATCTCATTGAACCACATATTAATCTTTGATATTAACCGTGTCTCTCGGATTTTAAAATTTACAGACAAAGAAGTGGTAAAAATATATTTTATGTGAATTTCCAAATTCTCCTAGGAGGTGGGTAAAAGACGGTGAAAAGTTCAATAAAACTTTTATATATCTAAAATTGCTCTAAACTAACTCCAATGAATTACATTGAAATTATATAGGTATTATGTATCTATTTTTACCTTAATTAAATTTAAATAAAATAAATATTTATTTAAAAAAATTAGGTTTTAAACTATAACTCAATATTTTTTCACTATTAATAAAAAATTGAATGTTTTCAGAAAAATAACAAATTTTTACCATAGGGTAATTTTGATATTCCGAAAACAAAAATAAACTCCATTTTGAATGATAAAATTTATAAAATTTCAAAAAGTGGGTATTACTATTCATAATGGCTAGTTTGATTGGTGGTGGTGTGTGTGTTAGGACTCGAAGTTGTATACAACACACACTACTGTATTATTCAAAGGGAAGCATACCATGGAAGCTTCAGGTGTTACAATTCTCGGTATTGGAAACTTGTGGTTGAAATTTCAAAATATATTAATTGAAATTACACATCCAAAAATGGATAAATGAGGCTTATATTTAAAAATAATGAGTGGTAATTATAATAGATACCGAAAATAACACATATTAGGGTTCCATGTAGAAAAATATCGATATGGAAGATAAATCTAACCATCAATATCTGATGGAGTGTGGTAGAGAACATGAATCTGAAAAGGCCAATAATCCTAAATCCATAAATTTGTGATGATCTAAGTTACCATCTAGGACAACATTTTTGTTCTATGTTCCTTTTCATTATATTGAGGAATTTATTTATGAGATTGCCTAAGATCAAAAGGATTTATACTTACATTATAATTAGAGTTTTATCCATTAATAAATTTCTACCACAAACTCATTTTTCACTAAAAAACATAATACAACTCTAATATACTCTATTTATCCTAATCATATAGGTTTCCAAATATAATGAATGTATAATTCAAATATCAGACACATTAAAAAAGAAACTACATTATACAACCTAGGGGCTTCATGTAGTCTAGTGGTAGGCGATAAATCTGAATCGCACTATGGTTGTGGGTACGATTCCCTCATCTTTGTCCCACGCGATGAGTTGTCACACGGTCTATATGTTTTCCTTTTATAAAAATCCAAAAATAACCATGCAAACTTATCCATTACATCCTTTAGACTTATCCATAATACTACTATCCAAACTCACAGTCCAAAATTTATAAGGAATTTAAACACAATGAAGATCCTTGTTTCCATGTAATAACATGTGAACACCTTCACCATTAATTATTTAAAAACATGGTAACATCTTGAATTACCATACAAACTTATTGATTTCATTCATGATCACTAATTATTTATAGAATAATGGATATACTTCATCTATAAAAAATGTTGTAAACTCCAATGATGAAAAATCATTAATCAGTAACAAGGTATTCAAGAACATCAAATATGATTTACCCAAATCAACCATATCTTATTCCAAAATTAGTTCCTCAATATTAGGACCATATTAAGGTTTATCTTTCCTTCAACCATGTAATTTCCAAAAAGTATCACTTGTTGTAGATTCAGATTTATTAGTACCATAAAATCTCAAATCCTCAATGAAATAGTACCGCAGTACAATCCTTATTTATTTCTAGTACATCATTGATACACAACTTAAATGAAATACTTACAAATTAACAACATAAGAACAGTAGTCATTCCTCTTCATCTGTGGTAGTATAAAAAATTGACTATTATCCAATAGCATCACTTGCTGCATAGTCTGATGACTGGGACATTGGTTCGCGTAGTGTCCAAACTCCATGCAGATAAAGCATTGTACATTTAAAACATTTTTCTTACCCTTGCAGTCACGTACATGGTGTCCTTTTTCTCCACACTTATAACATATTCCCATTCCCTTCAAGAATTTTCCAAGGTGATTCTTTCCATAGTTATCACATATGGGAAAATCCTTGTTTACCATATTCCCTTTATCTGTCCTTATCTCTATCATCCTTTCCTTCTATTGCATCCCTTCAAATCCATATGACTTTGAGAATTCATTACTTATCTTATCAACACATGATATTATTTTTTCATATGATGAAAATACGTGGGAGACTATTTCCCTTCTAAATTTTTGCTTAATACCATGAATGATATGATCTTTCTTACTCGTTGGATCATGCGTATTATTAGAGTTCACATTCCTTCTACTGGGTGCCATTTCTAAACAATGGAATTCAGTAGATTAGTTTATGAATAGAAATACCAAATCCTAAACATGTAAAACACATATCACAAATTAAAGAGTTTATGTATATAATCTATAATCATAATAATTTCATCTTTGAGGAAGTATATACTCATAAATCCTTCATAATGGTTTGTAATAAAAATGAGAATTATCCTAAGCATATCCCTTGGGAGTGTCATAACAAAGAGTGCAGCAAGGCCTATTGTCATGCACCAGTTCCCATTCGAGTCTATCTCAATGCGGGGTTTTTAGGTTTTACACCTTGGTATATCTTTTCTAGAGCCGCCTCTACATGCTCGTATCTAGACATGGATATATTGCTCCGAAAACTCAAAAAAATATCTATAATATCGAAATTCTAGGAAGTTCTTCTCTACCAATCCTCAAATTATATCATAGTGCTATGTTCTCTTATCAGAGTTTATCTAAATATAGCTTCGAATATTATTTCTAATCATCCCCTGATACCAACTGTAATTGCCCTAACCCAGTTACCATGAGTCTGTGCATTATCTTAATACATTGGCATTATTACAAGGAATCAAGTCTCGAAGGACCAATCTGTTTAGCAGTGTTGGAAAATAGATTACATACATGAATGTCACATTTCACTTTATAACATAAAAATGAACATAAATAATCCATTATGAACACCATTATTCCCCTGGCTTAACCCTGCATATAAATCACAATACACTTCTTGGAATCCTGGGAAAATAAAACATAGAAAGGGGTGAGATCAAACGCTCAGTAAGAGTAAGAAATATTGCAGAAACATTCAATAATAAGAATAAACATTTAAGGAAATGCAAAAAACTAAAACAAAATCCTTTTAAACTAGAACTTCAGCATAAAATGGAAAAAATAAAATGCAGTAATGCAATTTACTTATTCACATAGATATTCTACTAGTCAAATAATCACATGCAATATCACTAACCACTTTCATAATGATGGAATGCATAATTCCAAACATTAATTTCTGTTTCAAGGCCCCGTGCCAAGACCTAAGGGATAACTATAACCAGAACCCAACCTGGAGAGCCTCTATAACCGGACTCCAACCCTGAGGGCCTCCTATAACCGGACACCAACCTGGAGTGCATCTAATAACTGGACACCAAACCAGAGTGACTCTAATGACCGAACACCACCCCTAAGTTCCTCTAATAACTGGAAACCAACCCGGAGGGATTACTTTTAATGATCCCCAACCAGGAACATACTATTCCAACACATTCATCTTAAGAAGATGATGAAATATAACATAAACATTTGTTTTAAAACTTGCATAAAAAATTCCAAAAAATTAATAATAAGGCATTAATGGGATAAAAATGACTCATCCATATTAAAAGATATCAAAAAACCATAAATAAAATAATAAAAAATTGTGTCATAATAAATCAACTTCAAATAAGTGTAAAATTTTTAAATAGATGTTGACACAGATCAAATCAAGCTATTTTAGATAAATAACTCTTTTTTCGTGAAAGCATTTAAAATTCAGACAATTTATAAAAGAAGTAATTTAAATTCATTTTTGAATCAATGTGTCATATACCACTATGACACATTTGAATGTAATTAATATTTTAGAAAAAATCATCTCCACAAAAATAAATCCTTAAAACCCATTTTGAAGACATGGACATTAATGAGAATGATTTAGAAGAATAAATATTTAAAACATATGAAATGATGTTTTAGTATGAAGTCCCTTAAAACAATCCCTTTGAATTTTTTTTCATAAAACATGGACATGGATAATAAATATGTCCTAGTAGATACTTAGGCAAAACAGGCTCGGATAATAATGAGATTGTGAAATTAACCCTTGCCAATTTGGTAACTTACAAAACATACACCCCATAAAAGAAGTATCATACAATGAATATGTAAACACACATAAATTAAAGTGTATTTCAAAAGGAATACAATTATGGGCATTAAATAAACCACACAAAATGTAATAGTGGCAATATGGCATGAATCTCACAGGAATAAGGAGTTAGATGAAAACTTCTTTCCTTGCACATTCCTTTAGTCAAAAGTACGTTTATCCTCATGTATGAATAATATAGAATGTTATTAAATTAGACCATAACTATATTAATATTTATGATATCATAAAGTATTCATTTAATACTTTATACTAGCCATTTAATAATAATTTCCATGTTATGTTAATATTTCTGGTAATAATCACTTTCTTTATCGTACGCGTTTTAACTTTTTAGTCATGATTGTATCACTTAGATCATGATTTAAATACTTCCAGAATAAAAAACATTATTAATTTATCTTTTATATTTAGAATATAAAAAAATTATAATAGACGTATATATGAAATGGAAGAAACTGTTTATGGAGACTGTAGTCCGAACGTACGCATAAATGCTATTTCCGTTTTCATATAGTATTGAACGGGAGTAAGTGAATAAGATATATGTAAGTAAATAAATACCTATATATATATAAATATATATATCTCCATTATCATTATTATGTCATATATTACATATATATTAGTAATATATAGATTTTTATAATCGTCGATGAATGGTGAACTTGTAAATGAATCTCATCGTATCGTGCAGACGATAATCTGTATGTACACCCGAGCGAAAATATCATTCTTTTGATATTAATATAATATATAATTGGATGGTATATAATATATACAGAATAACTATAATGTTATATTTATTATTTACATCAAATACACATCATTATTAAACCCATGAAAAAAATAATGTATTGAATAACAATTACACCACGACATGGAGACGGTAAGCTGTACGTACGCATGTATGGTGACATGTTGTAAAAAGGATTGATAAAATACTAAATATGGTTGTACCATTTTTATAATAACATCATAGTATATAAATGATACTGGAGTTATTATTTTATATTGGAAATAACAATGATTGAAGAAGTTGAAGAAGAAAGGAACTTGAAAGAGGGTTGTGAAAACATTGCCTCTTCTTTAGATTATTCTTTTTGATTTGATCAATAGGTCTCCATATGATGTCCTTCTGTTAAAACTAATTCCTATAGGTTGAAGTGGGGGAATATGAGAGGATATTTGGGTAGGTGATGGCCTAAAAAAGGCTCTAAATTTGAGAAGAATTGGTTAGAAGTGGTGTCCTTTTATAAGAGCAGTGAGGGGCACCTTAAGAAAATCTAGAAATATTATTTTATAATAAATTAATTTTCGGTTTCTAATGGCTCCAAAGTTTATTATTCAAAGTATAAGGTGGGTATGGGTTGAAATAATTTCAACCAATAGATTTTAGACAGGTTTGTGTCATTATATTATCCATATCTTTTTGTTATAACTCTTAGTAAATTAGTTTGACAATTACCATGTCAATTTGTATTTTTATATTATATAGTTAATAATATTACAATATACATCTATGAGACCCCAAGTGACCCATTAATAAATCACCTATCATGATATAAGTCCTTTGGCTGATCCTTATATTTTTAGAAATATAATATCAATTAATAATATAATATTTGTTTTAAAAACTCATTTATGTCAATTTTGACACTATTCAATAATTGATTTTTCTTAAAGTCATAAAAACATTATTAATTAGAACCAAATTTATTTAAGAATTAAAATCATGTCATATTTAAAAATAAAAATCATGTATGTCATCAATACTTTCAAATTATATTTATTTTAACATTTACAATACAAATTATTTTATTCATTCATTAATAAGGAAAGCATCATTATTGTGTCATAAATAAATTTAATTATTAAATTTCTAAAAATCATATATAAACTCCCACTATGTATGAAATATTAATATCTTTCTAATGAATATTTATAGTCGAAAATCCAACATATATAACCCTATGTTAGAATTGTTTTGCTAAAAGTTATATGCTTATGTCATTTTTGTATTTATTTTTAATTAATTAATATAATGTGTCTGTATCACAAACAGGTGGCTCCATGGGGTCCCAAAATCGACATAATGAAGCCCATGGTCGGAAATGTATCAATCAATAATGTTAGGACAAGTTTTAGGGGAATTTATTATTATTATTATTTTATTATTTTTCCATTTTTACAGGATTTACACTTTAAGCATAGAGAAAAATTATTTACCGAAGTAATTATTCATAATGTCTAAAAATAAAAGATACCTATTTAAACAATTTGTAAAGAAGGATTCTAAATATGGAATACATTTTTCTAAATTCAAAACATATAAGTGGAAGAAATTAATTTAAAATTAATTCCCTTTGTTAAAACAAAAAGCGTGTTTTTAAGAGATAAGAACTATCAAATGATTTATGCTTGTTTATGTCCGGTTTGATTATGAAATTATGTCTAGTGATGAAAATTGTATTAAAAGGTAAAAATATATTCTAAATATACTTTAAAACCACTCAAATTCATAATTTATCACTTTTAATTATTTCGATTATAAAAGTTGTTTTTAATTAAAATTTAGAAATTTTCACTATTCATTAAAATATAAAAGTTATCAGAAAAGTACCAAAATTTCATACTAGTCTAATTTCGATATCCAAAATCCAAAAAGAAAGTCCATTTTGAGAGATAAAATTTATAAAATTTAAAAAAAGTGGGTATTACTATTCATAACAGCTACTTTGATTCATCACGGTGTGTTAGAACTCGATGTTGCATACAACACACGCTATAGAATTATTCAAAGAGAAACATATTGTTGAATCATGGGGTGTTATAGTTTTTAAAAAGAATAGTTTAATGAAAAACCAATAATTTATAAGGAATCAATGATCTTCTATAATATTATATTCTTAATGGATTATAAATTATTTTAACATCAATAAATTTATTGTAATCATATTTTATGTCACTCTCTATTATACATTGTACATCATTTTTATCCATCATGTAATGTTTTTCATATAACTGATGAATATTTAATTATTTATTTTATATTCACATTGTTTTATCGATATAAAATTTTCATATATATTTTTATTTGAAGGAATGTAATTATGTAATATATTTAATTTATTAGGGAAATATAGATATATTGTATCCTTGAATGAATACATAAATCTTTTTGAATTATATGGAATATTGAGCATGAATAGTTTAGATTATTCTATATATTATTAATGATTAATATGTGAATGTAACTAGTGAAAAATTGTTACATGTGTCCCTGAGATGCATTAATAGGGCTTTGCACATAAATGAAAAGGATTTAGATATTATACGGTTATCTATTTTACTCCAACAAATTTATTAATAATGTTTTCTAAGTTGACAGTTTTTAATAGTAAAATTCATGATATATAGATGAGATGAATTGGGTAAAATTTCTGAATTTATGTTTTTATGAATTCACATTCCAGTATCCATTTTATTTCTATCTTCATATTATCCATGGATGTTCATTAAATTGAATATTTTGATTAAATTGAATGTGTATCAGTTTTCCACTCATCCATAATGATTATACCATATATTTACAAGATAGATTTAATTGTATAAAACCATTATAGGTTATTTGGGTTCACTATATTTTCCATTCCCCATTATAAAAATTAGATTATAAAAAATTCATTAAATAGTGAAAAAAAATTCCTTAATGTTATTTTATTATATTTCCAATGTCTTATGAGAATCATGTATGGATATCATTATCAAAGACAGATGGATTGACCAGTCCTGTTTGGTGAGTTAACATTTATTATATATGATTTCATTATCTCAAATAGTGTGTCTAGGTTTCTAGGGTTAGGGTGTTCGAAGAATCACAAAATTAGGTAGTGTAATTTGATGAATCCATCTTTCTTATGGACAAACATGAATCTGTCATAATTTTCCCAGCCATATCCTCTCATATGTACTAAATATACCTAGGCATTCATAAAATAAAAATTATTTCTAGGGATAAATTTATAAACCTAACAAATTACCCCAAATCCTATGTACACTATGTTTTTTGTCTTGTTGAATAGAGAAACTGAAATACATATCTTATATTATGTGAACATTATTATAAAACTAAACCAACTCATTGAATTTCCATGTAAAATAATCATCTTCAAATCCTAATGAGGGTAAATCATAAAAATGAGTTAGATCAAATACATAGTAAGGGATACCATAAAAAAATTCCATTATGATTATATTTAAAAAAAATATTTCAATACATGAAGAAGGTAAAGTTTTTGATTTATGAGATCATAATTCACTAATTTCATACCATAAGAATTAAAAATAAACATATAATATCTAATGATGACACTTATACAATCATATCTGAAAATAAAACACGAATCTTATGACATTATCCTTATTACATAGGTAATAAAGTTATACAATCATAATCATGTTATTTCTTATCTATATGAACTTGGCTATCCACCAACAACATCAAACATAAAAATGATAATAGAGCTATCTACCATCACACATACACTTTGGAACCAATATACATAATAACATGTTCACATAAAATTTCTATATCATGAGATATAATTCCATACACTTGTTATTGAATTGATATATTGGCCACACCCTTCTCAAACATCATACATTTTTGTTCCACATATAAAATTAAATTACTATAAAGTAAACCTTATAATTAAAATGGGATTAATGTTATTACCAAAATATCATATCATAAACAACATATGGTATGAAAATAAGTTTCTTACGATTATGAATTAACCACATAAAAAAGAATTTTGAAATAAAATCGAATGATATAAATATTTTTTAATAAAATATATTAATTTATAAAAGATAATAAAATTAAAATGAATCAAAATAATCTCTTAGTTATAAATCTTTCATAGATGTAAAATAAATTTCATAAAAAACATTTAAATCTATTTTTTAAATTCAATTGTTCAATGTTTTTAAAACTGATATACAAATTATTTATAGATTATTTTTCAGAAAATAACAAAAAATATTTTTATAGTATTATTTTTGAATATAGTTAATCTTGAAAAAATAATTTTCTTTTATTAAAAATGTCGGTTGGAAAAAACATAAAATGTTAAAATGTAAATACTTTTTTATCAAAAAAATATTTTCCCATTAAAACTGAAAACATTTTAGGAAATAATAATCCATAACTTGAAAAATTTTAATGATAAGCATGAGTTTAAAAATGTGTAAAACATAACATTATTCCCAGAAACCATGGAAGGACGAAAAAATATGAGCATTTAAAAAAGGATCATTTGAAAATATATGAAATTTTATATGGAATCCCACAATTTTAAATGAAATAATCATGGAGGAAGACAAGTATTTAAAACATAAATATAATGAAATTTAATATTTACTATGATATAACATAATCGTAGAGAATAGTTCAACAAAATTTAAACAATAAAGATCAATAACGAGGAGTATAAATCAATAAATTTTAATTTAGTTATTGAAATGCCTTATTAATTTTAATATATTTGATTGAATACCCAAAAGCGAAGGAAAATTAAATAAAATATTCAATGCCATAAATTATAAATGAAATTGAAAAAAAATATTATATTTAATTAGAAACATTATTCTAAATAACTCATGGTGTATAATATGAAATTTTTCTAAATATATTAAAATTGAGACAAGAAACACATACAAATTTTGTAAATATTCAATCAAAATTCAATAGGAACATGAAAATAAAATGGTTATATAAATATAATTTATTGATTTGAATAGTAAACGAAATAAAATATTGGTTATTATAAAAAAATTGAAATATGTAGTTGGTGCACAACAATAAAACATGTCTTTATGGATAGAAATTGAGACGTAATACCTTTATCACAAGTCTCTTCTAACTCAAATGTGATATATCCTATATTATAATTTACATAAAAAGATTATTTAATTTATAAGTTTCATATTTAAAATTTATTACCCTTTATACACTTTATTTATAATCCTTAAAAAAAATTAATACACACATTTATTTATTTTTCAGTTCCAGGAGTTAAAACATTCATATGTTTATCTCATTCAAAAATAATGATAAGAATTTCAGTTCATACCATGTGTTATATTGTTAATCATTCCCAAATTATTCATTTTGTAATAAACATTACAATAAAAATATTATGTATTATTATCATAATGTTAAATTCATGAATATTTTTTCGGAATAGAGAGAACATGATAAACTTGTTTTGAAATTATTATCAATCAAATGATCGAATAATAATAAATATTTGAAAAATAAATTACATATTTAAAATAAAAATTATACAATATACATTCATTCTTATTATGTTTTATTATAACTATATTTAATCTCATAAATATTAATAACATAATAATTATAACATTTTTCATTTAGTCGGTAAAACCAACCCAAATGGTTATGTTTTATAACAGATTTGTGGTTAATTGAATTAATTAGAATATACGTAGCCCAAAATATTTAGAGTACTAAAAATAAAATTATCATTATATATGATCTATAAATACATTATTAGAACTATCAGTGGTGTTTGGTGAAGAAATTTAAATCTATTGTTTGTAGGTTGTTTTCAAGAAGATCTCCTTAGTACAGGTGATTCCAGAAGTGGCTTAATAATTTCCATTTTACAAGTGAATAGAGTGGTATAATTTGAAATTTCCATTCAATTTAAATAATATTATTCAATGTTAAATGGTCATGGGAATAAAATTGGACACATGTGGATATTTGGTTTGGTATTATTTATATATACCACAACCATCAATTGAAAAAAAAATAAACATTATTCCATTCCACTTAGTAATGTGATTTGTTTATAATTTTTACATTTCATCCACGACAACTAATTTTTTTCCATGGTAAATAATTTAAATGAATAAATTTTAATCAAACAATATTTAATATTTTAGAACATATTATTTTTTATTTCAAATAAAAATATTCATATAATTTTAATAATTTTTTATATTGTATCTTTTGTAATAAACCAATATAATCTCATAGAAATGGTTTCTAGAAATGTTGTTATCTTAATGTTATATATATATATATATGATAAAATTATCATTGATAAATTTTTCCGATTAATAAATATATTTATTATAAAATTAGAAAATTGAATATTTTAAAGAATAAAAAATGATAATATTATCATTTAAAATTAATAAATCAATGAAATGATTTAAAATATTTATTTTTGAAATTTAATGTGGCACATTAGATCAAAACAGATTTCACATAGGTTTTACAAGTCAATCGACAATATTAAAATGAATAATTTTATTGATTGAGTATATATAATGTTTATTAAATGTTTTTTAGTATTCCATAATTATAAAATTAAAAAATTAATAATTTTCATTAAAAAATACCGCTAAAACTCATAATTTTCAAAAAACCACATATAAAAATTTCATATTCATTAAATTAGTTGTCCAAAATATTAAAAAAATATCATTATCATTTAATATTTCAAAAATATTTATACTTTTTATTGAATAGAATTTATACAAAATAAAAGAAAGTCACTTATAATGGTAACCAAATTCAATAATAAATCATTTAAATTTTATTATCTTCAATAGGTATTATATTTTATTTTTTCACCAAAATATAGTTTATTTTATCATTATTAATAATTTTATTTTAATATTATGTATTTTTTCTCTTTTGGATGTAGATTTTAATGAGAGTCATAAAAAATAAAACAATTTTTACAATGTCGGTAATTTCTAGTCATCACACTCTACCCCATTTAAAAATTTCATCCTCAAAAATATATTACATAGTGGAACATATGGGAGGATTATTTGACTCACTACATCCCAATATTTTCATGTATGTTCTTCAATATTATCTTTATATCATAGAAAAATTGATAAATGAGTGTTATTTTTTGATAGAACCTTCTCCGTTGCATCCATGATTTCTAAGGGTCATTCATCATGGGAAATGTAATGTTTTAGTTTCAAAATCATTTAAGTTTTGTACAATTTATGGATCTATTATTTATATCCTAAAAAATTATACATGGATGATATCTATATTTTTATATTGGTGGGGTGTGAGGTTCAAGCAAAATGTTGTGACCCCATCATAATCAATGTCCTTGAATAGACTGTTATATCTAGGTATCAACTTCCATTTCATCCCAAAGAGCATTAATCATTTCCAAGAAGATATTGAATGAGATTCTTAATCATCAATATCATCCTTTATACATCTTTGATAATTAAAAATATAGTCATTATATATAATTTTAACTAATTTTATTTCCATATGATTTTTTGTACATTATTTAATATTTCTCACACATGTTTAGAAAATATCATATTTTTCACCAATGTTATCCTAGTATATAGTAGTTATTCATATCTTCCAAAATTGATCCACATATAGTGACATTTAAATTCTATTAAAAAAATAATGGGTATTTCATACTAATCACCTTTAATTGGGTTACAATTAGAGATAAAATTCATCTCATTCACCAAAACAAGATGATAAATTTTTTATAATGTGAATGTAAACAACATGTAATAATTTAATTCAACAGATAGGGGTAGTCCAAGAATCATAAATTAAAAAATAATGTTTATTTTAAAAAAATGGTCATGTAAGAACGACTCTCTGATGGAATTTAAATGTGATGACTTAGTACGATTATCAAAAAAATCACATCTGGAATTGTGAACTTTATATGTATTGTGTTGTCATATAATAAAATTAATGGGATTGTTTTACATTTTCATATAGTTATGGGTAAATGTTTCATCATCCTTTTAGGAATTTCTTATTCTTAATTAACATATAGAAATACCTAGAATAATGATATATACTTTGTGGTTTCCCTCTTCATTAAATCCCAACTAAAATTTTATATCAAATCTCTATATATCATTGTGCCTCTTAAATAGATTGGAAGATATGAACTATAGTCCTCTTAAAAATGATCCATAATTCTTTCAAGGATATATGTTATTCACATAAAATTTAGAAACCATATTAATAATTCTTTATCATAGTTAAACAATAAAATACTTTTAAATTTATATTTTTATTCCATATCACCCTTATTGGATTCTTAGATATTAACAATAAAAGTGGGATGAGTTGAAACATAGTCAACATATGAATTATCCCCTTCCATTATGACATAAATATTCATCCTTTCTATACTAATGAGTATTATTTCATTTTAATCCTTATAATGGATAACATCGAATTATTTTTTCTAATCAATTCTTTAACCACCTTGTATGACTTTCATCAGTGGTAATGTATCAATAAATCATAATAATTGACTATCTATGACGATACACTTTAGGTAATGTTTAAATCCATCATTATTATCAATTTTAATCTTTTGATAAAACTATATATATCATACTTATCACCATAATGGTAATGAAAAATAATTCAATGAAATGATCACAACTACTAATTATAAATCACACATCAAGTAATGTTTATCATCATTTATTATTTTAATAATCATTTATAATTTACCTATTCATTTATAATTTGGAAAAAAATTTGGATTTCAATGATATATCACAATATTGTATAAATTCATCATTACTATAACTAAATTTAAGCATATATGTTTTGAAAAACATTTTTTGAAGGTCCTTGGAGAATTCCTCGCATTCTCATATCTTTAGGAACATGGATTCATACCATGTTAATATGGTTGATGGATTTTATATCCCAGAAAAATTTCCAAACTAAAAATTTAATATCTTAGGGGATGTAAAAAACTATGGATTTAAATCATAATGTATAGTTTGGTAAATTACTCTATATATTTTACATTTGATGTGTATACACATATATACTACCTTTTGTTGACATAAACCAAAAATGATACTTGTTTAGATAGAATTTTATTTTTTTGTGTATATTATACAATATTTACCTTCTTACGTTCTTTAAGATATTACATATATGATCAAAATTTTATTCCATACATTATAATTATCTATTATTTTCATATATAAAACTGTTAATAATTGATCTAGGTAACATCTATTTTCTATATAATAATATCTATGAATTTAAAAAAGGTTTTTTTATTTAAACATTTCATAACTATAAAATCATATTGTCTATACCATGTCATGGGTTGTATACATGGGAATATCCTCCCTTTTTATGTTATGTTAAAAATACCTAGATTAGATTTTAATTTGTAATGTGACCTAAGATCCCATGAGTTGATCAAACTGGCCATCAATACATGATAGATGATACTTGTTTTAATTGTGAATTTGATTCCCATATGACAATAAATGAAAATATGTGTTGACTATACTTCTTTTTTACTATGAGGAATTGTACATGGACATGGTGATTCACTATGACATATTAATCCATTATCATGATTCTCTTGTAATTTCATCATTATTTCCTCAAAATAAATCAAATAATTTCAATAGACAGTCTTTTTGAGAGAAAATTTCCCAGGTATAATTTTAATTATTAACTCTACCTCAAAATATATGGGGATAATATTTTTGAAGATAAAACTAGTAAGAAATAATAATTTTACTCATTCATAACATATATCTATGTCCCAAACTTGGGAATCCAACTTTATTTCATTATTTTGATTTCAGTATCAAGGAAACATAACAAAATAACTATATCCATTTTATTGGTTCATTAAATACACCTTTTTCCCAAGTATTATCTCATTATTGTGTCAAGACTAGTTGTGATTTAGGACTATATAAGATTGGTCATGGTTGATTTATTACCCAGGAAACCCTCTATGGGTTTATTACCCCTCATGTTACTAATTGAATATCCTTAGTGTTGACAATAATTTTTTCTTATTCAATTATCCCATAAAAAATACACATTTTTATAAAACTTACTCTAGAGTCTCATGTTTGAAAAATATAGTTTTTACATTGATAAAATAGTTTAATTAATATATCTTACAAATAGTGTCACTTCCCATGGACCTCATGGATTAGTTTCATGGAGACTATAAACAATAAAGAAGTTATTTTACAGGTCGTAAACATATCTCCCTAAACTAAATCTCTGCATTAACATTCCATGTTAAATAATCATCTGTCAATATGATTTAAGGAAAATATAAGAAGGGGTGAAGTCAAATTCTTTCTATGGGTTATCATAACAAATGCTATAATGGTTATATCAATATCATATTTGAAAACATGATAATTTATTCTTAGAAACCTATTAAAAAAATATTTTTATCTCATTATATATAAGACATTACCAAATAAATGGAATGATATATTGGAGTAACCTATCATATAATCAATAAATTTTATCTCCACATTAAATCAAAAGTCATATTTATTGAGAAAATATCCATCAAGGTAACATTGTATTTTTTTGGGATGAATGTGTTTGATAAAAAAATGGATTTACATGTTATGTTGGGGACTTCCAAATAGATTTTTGAAATGGTCTGATAACAAATATCCAATACAATGAAATTGATTCCCGGAAATAAATATAGAAATTTGTATACAAAATTTTATTAGAGGGTTTTTGTGAAGAATATGTTTTCATAAAGAAGATTTTTGATGTTAAGAATCATCATGAATGATTCATCACAAATGTGGAAAAGTTTGACATAAATCGTAGTGAATACATAAAGATTCATGAATGGAACATTCGAATTGTTCTTAGTATTGGTAGTGAGAATACCTAATGAAATGAGGGAGAAATATGAATTGGTGATGATTATGATGGATGATTATGTAATTAGTGGAAATTTATATAAATATACCTCTACCCCCTTTAGACATGTAGGGACTCTTAATGAATATTCTAAGGATTTAGATTTGCTAATGTGATTCAGGATGGTTGTTCTTGTGAAAATGTTTGTGAAGATAGGTGTTTTTAAGGATATAAAAGCATATTGAAAATTGCGAACATCAAGAAAGAATTTAATTTAGTTAAGGCTATAAAAATAGAACCATGGTTTGTGAAATTATGATTGTTGTATGACATTTATGAATGGAATTATATTCAAAATGGCTATATGAGCTTTGTGAAAGTAGGTTGCATCATGAATGTGTTTATGAATGATTTCAGAGTGAATGATTGTTAAATTAGTATTCATGATGTCGATAAAATTTGATGTTCAGTACATGATCTAAAAATAGTGTAGGATTAATTCATTATAGATAATGAAGGAACCTACACATCTATTAACCTTATATTTATCCCTCCAAGAGAAATGAGCAATGAGATGGGAAAAAGGTGATCCCTTACAATAGAAGTGAACCAAAAAAAAGAGACTTAGGGAGAGACCCATGTTAAAGTATTAGGCTGAACCTAAACAATATAAATGCACTGAGTCTGGTGATAGATGTGATATATCTCAAACCACATTATGGTTATGATATATTGTGTATTTCGTACATCAAAAAATTGTCATTGTTTGATCTTACTATGTATCCCAATGAAGGTGAACCAAGTAATATATGTCTTTCCTTGTTCTTTCATTCCTATTTTAATTTTATTTCATCTTCATTAAATAACAAAATAAAATAATAAGATCACCACAAAAAAATAAAATAATATAATGAGAACCTCTTAATAAAGGGGACAAGATCTAGTGTGGTGGGATGTATTTTGAAAATAATATCTAATTCCTGATTTAACCACCCACCCCCTCATTGTATCGATGCCCCTATTATACCAAGCTATTGGTATCATGTAAAATTTTATTTCATGATATTTACATATCTATTGTGGATTAATTGATTCTTGAAATTGATGATTCAGTTTTATTTTATCTCATTATGCAATATAAAATGGAATAAATATAAAGAAGAAGCAGAAGTGTAGTAGAATTTATAAATGTGGAAGTAATTATGGAAACAGTGTGTTTCTATTAATGGAAACTAATAATATGTAAAATTATGATACTAAATTTCATTATACTATGATTTAGGAATGAATGAAGAACCTAACATGCCAAATAACATTTTAACTACTGATGACAAAGAAATTATAAGAAGGAATCTAGTGTATTTTTTCAACATGGAAAAGAAATTAGATCAAAAATAAAAAATGAAACAAAAGTGTAACGATATAAAGATCAATGTTCTAAAATTTATGCCTACAAGTTAAAAGAACTAATTTAAGTAATTATTGATATAGATACTAATCTGAGGGGGAGAAATGATTCATAAGATGAAGAAATGAAAAATATGTCCTTAATGCTAGAATAACTAAATCCATATAATAAGGGAAAGATAAGAACTCAGAAGAAATTTGGAATATAAAATCAATAAATGAGGATTGTTCTACACATCTATCTAAATAGATATGGAAAAACAAATATTAAAAAAGGATAATGCATGTTGTAATGAATATATTTTATAAAAATATTATAAAATAAATGATCCATATATAATGATAGATAAGATAGCTTGATCATAAGAAGATGATCCAATTATTGTGAATAATGTCATAAGAGAATATAATACTGAACATGGGACTTTGTAAAAGAAGATTCAACAATATTTTGAAGTGATAGAATTTTTCATGATTGTTGTAGAGAAATATAAGGTAAATAACAATCCCATATTGATGGATGTTGTGCATTTACTATTTTACTACCCTTCAAAATGTTACAGTGAAAAAAAAAATGAAAATATAATATTTTTTAGGGAAAACAAGAAATTATTGTCTCATTCCAATGTCCATCTATTTTTGGGAATGCGGTATTACATATGGTATGCCTTCTTCAATTCATGATGGGAAGAGATCCTTGAACAGTTCTAGAAATGAGAAAAATATTGTAGTTTTTGGAAACGTTCCTAAAAAGAATTATACAATCATTGATTATAATATGAAAAATTTACCTTGGATACATTTCCATTCATCATGTTTTTAGTTTGAAGATCAGTGATATATTTCATTTTTTTAAGACAGACATATTTATTAATTTTAGAATTAGAAGAATCTTCATGAGTAATCGGAATATAATGTTTCCTAGAAGAATATAGCCACAAAATGATACTATTGTGGAGGACTGTGACATAATATTAGTATGTGTTATGAATCAATATGACTTAATATCACGAGATGGATATGTATAGAAACATTAATATCTCTACCAAGAAATTATAAAATGTTGTATTTTATAAATTGGAAAAGATTCATATAATCATATAATTGGAATTTATAAATTTAGTATAGTAGGTATAATGGAGATAATGAAAAAGAACTCAGAAATATATCCCTGAATCTAGTTGTGTAAAACGAGAAATCATATATTGTAATACATTGTGACAATTTGATAATTATGTTTAAATTCTTGGAGGAAACATATAGGGATCCAAAAAAGATATATCATGAGCCTCATTTCTTACACTCACAATAGATATCTTTGAAACAATGTGAATGAACCTAGAATAAAAAGGATGAAACTACTTTAATTGTGAGTATGAATAATGTATATTCACTAATGGACCCGCCACTATTAAGAAACTGTCTGGTGAATAAGATAAATGATAAATGAAAAATGAAAAATGAATTTCTCAACAATCTGACATGTGATCTAATATGATAAGTGAAGGAAGGGGGAAAAGACCTATAATGGAGGAAAATGTAATAGAAAATGACTGATGGATGGATTCCACCATAGAGAAATAATCCTGAAAATATATTATTGGTGGAGCATAAAAGAAGGAAATTTGTACTAGTGAGTGTAAACACCAAATTGTAAAAAATACCAATCCTAAAGAATATACATGTCAGAAGTAGACTGAGAAAGTGGGTAAATAAGGTTTCGTAATTTTTTAGAATAATTGATGTCATATTTTCTGATGGAATAAGCCAAGAAAGAGTACAATACCATTCAAAAATGTAAGAAAAGGTTGATCTACTGTGATTAATCACAATCCTATTTATGATGATTTTAGATATACCACTCTGGATATGGTTATAAATTATAATAACTGGTGTTCACATGTTTCAGGTTTTAACGGAGATAGAATCCAATGAAAAGAGGATTCGATATATGCGAATCAGTGATGTGATGTACTCCATTATTTCAATTGATTTAAATAATTACTAATGTAAAAGAATAAATCTAGAAGAATTATTTGAAAGGATTTAATGGTTTATGACTTCTTGATATATATGGAAGTAATTTAGTTCAATGGATTATGATGGTGTTATTAACTATATCTCATGTTTCATATACCATGATCCGACTCATTGTGATTAGAGTAATTTTTGATGGCTCATTTCAAAGTTCCACATGTGTATAGATAATTCCATAGAAGAAGAATGTTTGTTGGTCTAAATGGTGGACATATCAACAGGAAGGGTTTCACATCATTGGGGATCATTTTATCTTTTAATTAGTTTCAATTCATCAATGGTATACAAAGGATAAATATTTTCATTACATAATATTAAGAAGGATTATTTGTGGAAAACCACATTCATTTATTTAATGATCGTCTATTTTCATCTAAAATTATTGTATCAACAGACAATATTTAGCAATAAAAGAAGCTATGAGAATATATCATAAAAAGGAATATAAATTTTTTAGAATGTAGTGATGTTTTTTTGGTAGAGATGAGAAGAATCATTAGTAAATACCTAAATAGCATCAATATAATTGTGATGAAGAGATAAAAAATCATAGGCGGTGTTCTATTACTAGAGAAAAATTCATAAGAAGATTCAGATAATGAAAATGATGAATAATATACTATATCTACAAAGATAATGAAGATTCAATATGAAACTATTAGATAGAACAAAATTTAAGATCAAATAGAGTGAGTGCAGACAAGGATGATGAAGACTCTAAAACAAGAATATTTTGTATCACATGAAGAGAAAATGTTGTTTAGATAATAAAAAATAGAATATATTTTGGATCAAGTGGTGAATGAAGAACATGACCAACTTGAGAAACAAAAGATATGTGATATGTTTCTAGGACCAATAGATAAAAATGTTATTGGAAATAAATGGGTCTTTCGAAAAAATAGGAATGAATATGGCTCATTGGTTTATAAAACAACACGATTAGTATGCGTATGGTACACGTAAATAAATGGTATTGATGTTGATGTAATATTTTCACCTATTGGGTGGTAAGATACAGTCAAATTATTCTTTTTCATATATGTGAATAAAAGGTAACTTGTTTTCTAGAAAATCATTAATGAAGAATTTTCAAATGATTTTCTCAAAGAAAATGATTATACTGATCTTTCAAATGTATTTCTCCTTCATAAATAATAGAACTTATTTTTTTGGCCTAATCAGGAACTATGGGTTGATGTAAGTACCAATAAGATGTTATTAAATTATAGATTAGTTTTTTAAGAAGCTATTTTCTCACCATGGTGGGGTTGATTATATTCTATATGTCAGAGTGATAGTTATCAAAGGATTATTATGCTGGTATATGTTGATGATATAATATTTTGTGGATCAGATGAAGCATAGAGAACTTTGTTCCTGATATTCGGGAGATTTGAATTTAAAATGTTACTAATCGTTGAAGGGAAAATTTTCATTGGTATATAGGTGTCCCAAGGAAATAATGGAACATTTATCACTCAATATAATTATCCAAATAGATATTGGGAAGATTTAGAATTAATAATTAAGAGGAGATGAAGACTCTCATGGATACAAAGACGAATATATCGTGGGATGATGAATGAAAATTAGTTAATGTAATAGAATTGAGGAAATTCATTGGTAGTCTATTATAAATGATATCGATGAGACATGGAATTGGTATTTACACATTCCAAGCAATGTGGTATCAAAGAAATACCAAGGGAGAAAAATTAATTGAATTAAAATGAATACTTTGTTTTATCATGTGCATCGTGGTTTTAATAATTTTGTAAAATGAAAAATCTGAGTAAGATTCATTGGGATATATAGATGAATATTGGTCTGGATCTATAGATGATAGAAAATCAATATCATGTGCCTCATTTAATCATAGATGATTATTTATTTTTTGGATAATCAGGAAACATGATTTCAATTCATTAATCTCCATATAAGTTGAATATATTATGTCCTCTCAATCTTGCATACAAATATTTTTGGATTAATCATAGGCTTGATGATATTAGAGTTGATGTGAAGCCTCTAAAAAAATCCATTGCGAATATTAATGTGTTATAAAATTTATTTAAAATCATGACCATCAGTCAAGGAAAAATAACATTGTAATCATGTACCATTTTATAATGAAGAATGTGAATCATATGCTTGGGAATTTGGAGTATGATCCTATAGAACTACATGTCGTATAAATTCTGACAAAGGGCATACCCAACGAATCATTTGAGAGGAATTGACTAGATCACTATGTTTATTCAAATCCAAAAACATGAGTTATTGTATATATCGGACCCCTTATCCCTGAGGTATGGTGTTTTTTTCTTAATGTGTTGATATGTGTTCATTACCCTATTCTAGGCAGTTATGAGGTGACCTTCCGGTTTATTAATAAAGGAGGATAAATGTGGATATTAAAGGATATAAAATTTCATATACATGACAGGGGATAAGCAGAGAGTGTTAGTAGTGGAATATGGGTAGTTTTAAGGTTATAATCTTTGTTGGGTTTTGAAAAACCATTCATTGATTCTGGGACATGATGGGAGCTAAGGAGTTATATAGAAATAGTCCATGTTTATAATATCATGGAATCGACATATTTAACCATTCCAAAGCATGCTTATCAAGTAGTGAAGTAGAGGAGTTTTAAATATAATGAAGCTAACGGAATTTTTTCAAAGTATATATATATATATATCATGATTTATATACTTGTAAGTGAATGTTGATGACTGGTTTTAGGAATGAATTGATTCATTGATGCACTTTTCATGCTACTTTTATTTCTCAAAAATATCATGGAACATGTGGGTATAGAGTGTGTGTTGATTAAAAAATTGATTTATATAATTATCATAACAAGAATTGTTTGGTATAATATGGGAGAAACATTGATGAGGTATCAAAATGTGAAGAGTTGTAAGAAACCCTCAAAGAGGGAGACTGTTGGGAGAAATATCTCAATGTAATATTGTTGTATTTTTGGGTTGATTGTGTTTTTGAACAAATATTTTTTCCATGGTATGTTTTGGACATCCATAGATATTTTTAACCAGGTATTTTGACATGGATATAAGAAAAATAAATGGATCTACTGGAAGAGATTCCAAAATATTAACACAAAAGCTGATGATGCTTCCAAATGTTTGACAAATTGTTGGGGTCCCAAATTTTAAGGATATATTTCATCAATATATATTTATTTTTTAAGGACAAGAAAAAATATGGTAAATAAGTGATTTTGACCAATACTGGGGTTCCTGAATGATATTTCTTGAAGGAATGGATCTTTGAGAGTGGAACTCTGCGAATGTGTAAATGTTTTATGGTAATCTCCATGACTACAAGAAACATCACAGACATGAAATTCCCATTATGCTTCGAAAAGATAGTTATCATAATGAAAAAAATGGGGGAGCATCCTGAAATGGTAATGACATGGATGGGAGTTTCTGGAATTTGTAGGAATGCATATAAATGGGTTTATAAACATTTTAGAAAAGAAGTGATAGATAAAAATGTTTTTAAGGAACCAGATTCATGAATCATTTTCTTGAAACAAGATTTGTGAAACAAATGTGGTTTTGAAAGGATATTTAAGCTAATGAAATATTGTGTGGATCATGAAATTATTGATTTCCATGAAGGATATTAACATCAAACCTGAAGTTGGTAGCTTTGTGCAGGTTATGTGAGATTTACGAATGGAAGGACCATTATGAAGGGTATTTGATATATATGAATGGAGGTTTCATTATTATGTCAATGAACATCGTGAAACTATTTAGAAGGTATTTACAAATGAATTTTTAGTAAATTCACTACTATCAAAATTGCTTATTGCGATGAGAACCCATCACAAGTAGTCTTTTCTTGTGTGGTCCCGTTGGAAATGGTTCTTCGAGGAACATGGTGTTGTGAATATTACCTTTTGTGATAAACTATTGCAAAAATATATTATTTGTGATGGGTAGGGCAACTCATCACAAATATTTTCTTATTTTTACCTTTTTCTGATGGATCATTGTAAATACCGTTGAAAATATAAAAACAATCCCTTTGTGACTGGACCATCGTAAATAGTTGAAAAAAATAAAAAATAATAATATTATTATTAATTATATAATATTAATATTATTAAAATAATAAAATTAATATAATAAAAATATTCATAAAATAATAATAATAATATAAATAAAATATTAAAAATAATATCTGTAATATAAAAATAATTATACAATAATTAAATAATATAATATTATTAATATTGGTATTAATGAAGTAATAATATTAAAATTATTAATATAATAAAAACCTTATTTTTTCACAAAAATATGAATATATACTAATAAATAAATATAATAAATATAATAAAAGAATTAAATATTTTATAAGAACTGAAATATTTAAGGCAAAATAATATTATAGTATTTGTAACATTAAATAATTAATATTACAAAAAAACACATTCAAATGTTTCATAATAAAATAAAAATACATCACTATGGGGGTTCTTCTAGAGGAGCTATAGTATATGGTGGATGAAACTCCATCTTTAAACTATGACTCAGACTTCGCATGTACTCAATCTACTTCTGCTCCTTCTCTTTCCACCATTAACATATCTCATCTTGCATCTCCATATATTTTTGTTGTCATAGTGACTCTTCTGGATATAATTCCTGCAACTTACACATCTACTCATGCTCTCTATTCATAGTGTCTATAAGCTCACTCTGATCTCTCAGGTGCTTCACATACAGTGCATGAGATGATGGTGAGTCTCCCTGATCTCCTCTCGGGCTACATGCCGACATCATAGAGGGTACATAAAAATAGCTAGGGGTCATTCGATAGATGATACTAATAGCATCGACTCTCTAAAAGGCACACTAGGTTGTCAGCATTCATGTTGCCTCATCAAATTGAGAGGCACTGATCTAGCCATCAGACTCGACCTAACACTCAACATGTGTTTGAGATGTCCCTTCCTCACAGGACTGCTTATATTTACATTTAAAATTAAAATATTTAAAATAATATTTTGTAGTTAAATTTAAAACACAAGAAGATATCACACTAACAGCAATCTGGTGTGGGCGAGCACCTCTAATCTCTCCAATAGCTAATTTACTATACATCCTCTTATAAAAGTCATACTCTATAATATCTGGTTGTGAGAGTGATTATATGAATATAAAATAAACTATTTATATTTACTTTTATATAAAATATTTAAAATATAATAATTACCATATGCTCCATATGCGTACAAATAGTACGACGACAAGCACGATGTGTCACCTCTTATCTCCAACAATTTCAACAACCTACTGATGATCTACTCTGAAACATCCTAATCATCTAGTTTTAAATAATCCATCCCAATCCTCTGTTGAAATATAATCTGGTCAGTGGATGAAACATATCTCATCAATCCTAAATATTATTAATTAGTGCTAATTATTACTAACTTATCCAAATTAATACTAAATAATCCAAATTATTGTTAATTAATCCTAATCATTACTAATTATTATTAATTAATATTAATTAATACAATTATTTAATAATTATTACTATTAATTACAATTATTACTAATTATAAATAATTATTACTAATTCTTATAGTTTAATAATAAATATTACAATTAAATACTAATTATTATAATTTATTGCTATATATTAAAATTTATAACTAATTATGACAACTTATTAATAACAATTGATGATTATTAAAAATTAATCATACTTATTTCTAATTAATAAAAATTATTATGATTTATTACTAATTATTACAAATTAATTAAAAATTATTTCAAATTTTTACTAATTTTTACAATCAAATTATTACAAATTATATTGATTTATTACTAACTATTTTCATTTATTAAAAGTTAGTATAATTTATTAAAATTTATTACTAATTATTACTAATTATTTCCAATTATTACTAATTATAACAGTTTATTACGAAATATTAAAATTTATTAATGATTATTACAATTTATTTTTAATTATTAAAATTTATTACAATTTATTAGATGTCATTGATAATTATTGAGAATTATTATTAATTAATAATATTTTTTATAACTAATCCAAATTTTTACAAAATATATTAAATTATAAAAAATTATTACTAATTATAACAAATTATTACTGAATATTACTAAAAAATTATAACTATTTATTTCATATTATTAATTAATATTACAATTTATTAGAAATTATTACCATTTATTACGAAATATTAAAAATTGTAACTATTATTACTAACTGTTAAATTTTATTAATAATTATTAATTTTTTTTACTAATTATCATAATTTATTATTATAATTTAAATGTATAACTAATTATTACAATCTATTAATAATTATTGAGAATTTATACTAATTAATACTAATTTTCCTATATAATTCTGATTATTTATAACTATTTCTAATTATAAGACATTATTTACTAAATATTAAAAAATATTGACAGTTATAACAAATTATAACCTATTTTTACAATTTACTACTAATTACTAAAATTCATTACAAATTATTAAAATTTATTACTAATTAAAACAATTTATTAATAATTATTACAATTTATGTTTAATTATTACAATTTATTAATATATCGTTTAATTTATTACTTATTAATCCAAATTATTTCAAATTAATCCAAATTATTACAATTTATTACAAATTAGTACTAATTATTATTAATTATTATAAATTATTACTCATTGATATAGTTTATTAATAATTATTACATTTATAACTATTTATTACAATTTAAAAATAATTATTTTAATTTATTACTAATTATATCTATTTATAACAAATTATTACTAATTATTTCATTTTATTATTAATTATTACCATTTATTACTGATTATTACCATTTATTACCAATTATTACTAATTATTACAAATTAGAAGTAATTATTACTAATTATTACAGTTTATTACAAATTATTACAGTTTATTACTTAATATTACAATTTATTACTAAATATTACAATTTATTAATAAATACCGAGAATTATTACTATTTAATCCTAATTATATTAAATTAATCCTAATTATTACTAATTATTCCTAATTATTAATAAATATTACTGATTATTACAAAAAATTCTAAATATAAAAAATTATTACAAATTATTACAATTAGTTATTAATTATTACATTTTATTACTTATTATTACAATTTATTACTTATTTTTACAATTTATTACAAATTATTAAAATATATTACAAATTATTAAAATTTATTACTAATTATGATAGTTTATTACAATTTATTTAGAAGTATTAGTATTTAGTCCTAATTATTTTATTTAATTCAAATTATTTATAATTAATCATATATATTGATAATTATTATTAATTATTAAAAAAAATTCTAATTATTATAATTTTTTTATAATTATAACTAATTATATCTAATCATTACAATTTATTACCAATTATTAATTGTTTTATATAGATTACACATAGATATAATTATTCATAAAAATAAATACTGAAAAAGAAAATATCCAATTCTAATTGAAATTGATTACATCTATCTAAAAAAGATTATAAATAATTTAATATAAAATAAATGAACTATGTAATTAAAAAAAATAGATAAATAACATTGAACTGATGCTTTCAGAGTATAAAAGTCTTGGATTATCCTCTTATTTAAATGTTTTAGCTATTAAACATTTTAAAAGAAATTTTTTTAGAAGAGATAGAGATATACGTTGTGAAAGAAGTATGATGAGTGGAAAAATCAGACGGGGTATATATCGGTGTTATAATTTGTGACTTACTTATTTACGAAGGTAAGCCCATCGCAAATCCCCCCACCAACATTAATTGATGTTTTTCAAAAAAATATGACGAGACCCATTGTAAATGGATAAAAACAGACATACTATTTGCGACATGATACTTTTCCCATTAAAAATATTAAAAACCCCCGACTGATGTTTACGATGGGAATATGCTTCCCATCATAAATTCCCTTCACATTTTTTTTTGGGAATTTCCCGCTATACCATTTACAATGGGTCTTTTCCTGCCCGTCACAAATGATTGTTATTTGGGACGGGCTCATTGTCCCGTCGTCGATGGCCATTTTTCCGGTAGTGGGTGGAATTAATCTAGTGGATGAAAGTGGAACTTCAAAAGATCATCATCTCAAAGTTGAGAATGTGTACATTATATATAATTAAAGGACTTATATGTCTATAAACTCTGTTTGGATCCGTTTTGGATTAGTGAGAAAATGAATAAGAAAGAAAGAGATCCTTTCTATTATCAGTTAACAAAACAAAAGAGATATTGGGAGTGACCCTTAGGAAATTAGTGAGCTGACACAAAACCTTTTAAAGGCACTCAACACTGGCATAATAGTGATCTATCTCAAACAACATCTTGGTATTGATGCTTAGTGGATTTGGTACATCGGCACACTGTCACTTTATGCTCCTTTGGTATATCCCATTGAGGGTGAACCATGTATAATCTATGTGTCCTTCTGGTTTCTTTCCTATTTTAATTTAGGGCTTCATTACCAGATAAAGAATGAAATAATAAGATCAACAATGTCATATAATATAAAACAAGGTGACCATCATAATTAATATTTTATCATCAAGGGGGGTTGGAAAATTTATAAAATATTATCCATACTCAGATTCACCCCCACCCCATCAAAGTATCTAGGACTCCTTTGGACCAAAAAATATTATTTAATAACATATAAAAATAAAATAGTTTTAATTTTATATCAAAATAATCTTTTTTTAATGATCGATGGGAATGAAAATTGGATTCCTATCACAATCAAATATTTTATCATTATAAATCTTCAAAAATAAAATCAAAAGACAAAAAAACATTTTCTACCAAATTAAATACATTATATGATTATATATTTGGTGAATCATGAAACAAAACATTGTTGGAGTTGAATAATTTTGTGATAATGAAAATAATATAATCAAAAAAATTAAAAGACATTACAAACATTGTATATTTTATCAAAATATTGTATAATATAAATTTAAAAAATGATTTCTGTAATTATTCAAAGGTACATTTAAGAAAATTTATTTTTAAAAAGATAAAGAGTCATTCAATAATAATTATCAAACATATAAATTTGTGTTCAAAAAAATATATGTTCATGTCATAAAATCCATTTATATAAAAAAATCTTTTTTGAGACCCAGATCATATTATGAATTAATAAGACATCCCATAAAAAATTAATAGATAAAATTAACATTCATGATTGATTAAAATGAGAAAATTTAATAATAATTACTGAATAAGGAAATTAGTCATTGGAATGAAATTTCCATTTAAAAATTTGAATATTATTCATTGTAATATAACATTTTAAAAGTAAAATCATCATGTCAGAAAACAAGAAAAAACATATTTACCTATAATGTGAAGAGGGTCATATAATAATACCATAAAATATATTATTATAATTAATTTGTAATAATAAGGTTCAATAATGAGGATTATAAATCCATGAAAGGGAATTGAGTTATAAAAAATCACAACTAATTTTAATATTTTTTACTAAAAACCTCATGGGAGATGGATAATTAATCACAACACTAAATATCATGAAATTTAAATGAATAATGATTAAATAAATAGTGGAATTAGATTTCACCATACCAATGAAATAAGTTTGTTTAACTATAAATATGTCTTAATTGCTAAGAATCTCAACAAAAACCACTACAAAAATAGTAATATTTTAATATAAATTCATTTTTAGATTGAAAATAATATAATTTTATTAATAATAAAAATAAAATCATACAATAAGTAAAAATTCCGCTTTGTGTAGTATATAAACCATATAAAATATATATTTGTTAATTTAATGAAAATATTTCTTAATGAAGGGGAATGTAGACCTAAATCTCTTTTTTTATTTTACTGTTAACTCCACCTTGATCTAACATCGTTTACAATTTAAAAAACTTACATAAGTACATTATTAATGTCCCTATAAAAATCTATCTCTGATTATATAGTTTATTAATATTACATCATTACAAATATATTACATATTTGTAGTCATTTTTACATTAAGTAGTTAAAACATTGGTTTTGTTTTTTATTAATAGGTCACGTTAATGGATTCCATTTTTACAAATGGTATTCGAGATCATAATTATTTTATTATTATTAATAGAATAATCATTTCATTAATATGATTCTTTATGTGATAATAAATACATTTAAAATAAATAATACTTATTAAATTTATAACAATTTATTGATATCATTATAATATGTTTTCCCATAAATATTTATGACAATAACATTATAACAACATTCACATTGGAGGTAAATATATCTTAAACAACAACGTTTGATAATGTTTTCATTTGGAATGGACACTCATTATATAATTATAATATAAAAAATTCAGAATAATAATTATTTAATTGTTATTATATATCCACCTTAAATATATTCTATTAATTTTCCTTGATGGTTAGTGATTGGAAATGAAATTTGTTGGTCATGGTTGGAATTGTACACATGTATGCATGGCTAATGAACCCATTTCACCATGAATGAATGAAAATATGATATATGATGAATTATCATATAAGAGTAATAAATGATTCATATAAAAAATTATAATTCATAAAATCAATCCATATTACCAACCATGAGATGTGGTGACTAAAAACAAACAACATCACTTCTTAGAGTAGGTAATCTGCATGTGTACCTGATCGATGTTATTATCCTATCACAATTATTAGAAAGGATGGAATAATTGATGTATAATTAACATAATAAAATTTAATTATATTAATGTTTTTTATTTTATTATATTAATACAGTTATATAGAAATAGGAATGATATGATAAAATTAATGATTAAGATAATTTAGTACTAATGTTGGAAGCTTGAGTTTTCGATTACAAAAAACCTTGAACAATAAGATCTTATAAAATGTAAAAGATTAGAGTATATGAGGTACCATCCTTAAAATTTTAATAAATATTATGTTTAAATTTATTAATTAATTATCTTATATTTTGAAATATCATTAGGTTAAAAATGATATAAAATTAGGTAAAAATATTAAAAACCCATATTTAACAAAGTGGAAAGTAATAATTTTGTATCCATTTTTAAAATACTATAAAACCTTAAAAATGATACACATTTTCATTTCATAAAAAAATTATGAATTTCAAATGATTTATTATTTGAAATTACCCATCCATAAATCCTATGAGAAATATTATGAAATCTGGTATGAGCATAAAAAGTTCAGTAAGGGACATAAAAATGAAGCAATATGTTAAACTAGTGGGAAAAATAAAAACCCCTTATATGTTAGCCTTTATCATAATTTTAGTTGAAAAGATGAAATGTATCATTTCCACATGAGAAAGAAACAAACCCTTTTCTTAAAAAATATTAAAACCCATTGACTTAAAATGAAAACCCATATTGGTAACATAGATAATAAATTTTATAACTCATTTTGAACATGTGTCACAAAAAAATAAATCATAGCTAAATTCATTTGAGAACCCCTAAATTATCACCCTACTTCATTCCTTTTAAAAAATGATCATTACCTAATTTTTCAAGGGAACAATATGGGTTCTCTCTTTGTATATGATATAATGGGGTCACTTATATATCATTTGTTATAATACAGCTCAACCCATCATTTAATTTGTATCTATAAAACCATTTTCACAGTAATACTGATTTACTACTATATTATGAATAAAAAACATTATTTCACCTTTCAAGATAATAATTATAAAAACGCTTTTAAAACATTTTTGAAAAAATATGTTTTTGAAATAAAAATTTCTTTCTAATACAAATTTTTATTTCCATAAAACACATAAAATATAAAGGTGGTTTTTTTGTTTATGAAAACATAAAAGCATGTAAATAATGACTATAATAAAATAATTGTTATGGCGGAAGAAAACTAACTCTCTATATTTATTTTAAAATAGAACATTCCTTTTTTTCTTATGTAAATAAATTAAAAAATATTTTGTATAATGTTTATAAAATTATTCCTTTTGGAAATATTTGAACATAAGTTAGTGGAGAAAAAATTATTCATTTATAATACATTAAATTTAGTTTAAAAATCCCATAATATAATTTATATAATATTTAAATTGAAGAAAAATATTTATAAAATATGTATTCGAAAAATTTAAAGAATGATTTTTAGTTTATGATTCCCTTACCATTTTCCTAACCGATAATATGTTTTTTGTAATATCCCAGAAAGAGACCAACACACCAGTTGACCGCAGGTGACGGTGCATCGCTTCGTTATGCGCCACTGCAGAGGTCAGCTGACACGCCGACTGGCTGTGACGGAACAATTAGGGGAGGGGCGCGCCCTCAAAGGCAGGCCCACGCGGTAGTAGGGTCACAATTATCATTGGTCGTTGTAAAAGAAGGGTGGAAACAGATTCACCAGCCGGTTCTGGAACAGGTGTGCTCCAGCGGCGTGTGTGGAGGCAATGTCATGGCCTGTCGGCCGCAGCACAATTGATATGCGGCACCACGTGGCGCTGCGATGGTTCAACCCCCATGGGTTGAGCCGCTGACATGGCTTCGCGCCACATCATCCCTACCAATACATACCATGTCTGGGTATCCTTGGCAGCCCATACCGCTAGGCAGGTGGCATCGCCGGGTCGTCCCCGGGGACAGACCTAACGCCCAGTGGGCCGACCCGCAACCCCACGGCTGGTCCCACAGTGCAGTCGATTCAGGCCAAGACCAGCGGCCCGGGCAGACCCAGGTCGGGTCGGACTCGGGTTGAGATGGGTCGACCTAAGTCAATCTGGGTCGACCCATGCTGAACTCGGTCGGGCCAGTCCGAGTGAGGATGACCGAACCTTGACCTCGTACCGACCAGTTACACCAAACCGACTCTATCTTCTAAACTGGATGACTATTTTACAGATTATCTACTATGTCCGGATCCTTGGAGTGAGATGGTCCTTTTGACATAGACCATGACATTTTTGGATAACCTTGGAGTACGGCTGGGTTAGATCGCTCCCGAATCCAACAGGGCCCTTGGCAATGAAATTCCAATAACACACAGTTCGGGGGCCCGATTTATGTGTCGTTGGTTGCGTTAGAGCCCTTATGGCATAACATATCATTTATTTATTTCATTTTAAGACTTCGTGCTGGTTGAAATACGATGATTCCTTGGGGAGCAGTTCTCCAAGACTCACTATGTATGAAACCTTGTGATTGGCTCAGACTTCATGATAGATTACCTTTTGACATGAAGAGACTCGACAGCCCAGTGGGGAGTTCCTCTATGTGAAACAGCTGACCCATGGTGGGGAAAACCTCTATGTGACGCTGCAGGCCCACGATACTCAACAGGAGAAGTACCTCAGCAGGCCACGAGGGGAGTGACTCTTTGTAAAGCGGCAGACCCATGATAGAGATTGGCTCTGTGTGACGTAGTAGACCCACAGTTCTCGATAGGAGGAGTATATCAGTAGTACCAGGTTAGTGGGAAGCACCAATGTGTGATGCGGAAGGCCAACTGTACTCATTAGTGGAGGAGTTCTCTAGTAGCTGAGGTGTTCAACATTGTGACTGGAAATTTATAATGTTCATAGGCCTTGAGAATCTGTGGCTGGCTATTAGTATTCCTAGAGATCCTTTGTGGGTCCACAAAATAATCTTGTTTCTCTGAGTTGTATACCTAGTTTGAGCTGAGACTCTAATTGAGCTATGTCAATTTCATTGTGATATGTTATTGGAATCATGTGTTTTGGTTTCCCTTATTGAATTCTGAGAGTCCTTAAGGGGTCTCATATTCCCTACTAAGTATCGTTATACTCACCCCTACATGGACTATGCCCACACCTTGGTGAGTCTTATGCAGGCGACGAGCAGCTGGCCTGAGGTTTGAGGGAGCCAGGACTAGGTGGTATGCCTAAGAGATAGGCGGATGTGGATTGTTAAGGAGGTGAAATTTACCTACCCTTCAGGTAGGATCCTAAAAGGAAGAATCCGTAGTTTTTCCCCTTTATCAATTGTATTTTTCCTTTTAGTTGTATTTGTACTTTTAATTTGTACACGTACTTTTAGTTGGGCTTGTATTCTGGTCCCCATTACATTCAACACTCATTTTTCTACAACGGTTTACTTCACAGTTTCTTCTAGTTGTGTTCTTGGACCATGTGTTTGTACATGTTTAAGGGAAACTCATTCCCTTTTTAGGAAATAATTCTTTTGGTGCTAGTTTCCATCCCCTGGCTTATGGAAAGAGGGCATGGGGTATTCACGGAATGGGCCCCATGGGACAAGCCAAGACAATGTTGTATGAAAGGTGTCAGTTCAAACATAAACTCAGACTCTAATAATTTCAATGTAGTAGTAGTGTAATGTGTTATGAGTTTGATTTCTAGTTCAGGGTGTCCAGGGATGCAGCTGTGGTCAACGTATCTATACAGCAGGACCCTGAATTCGGATTTCTGACTCAGTGCATGGAAACACTAATTGTTTGTGTTTTTGAATATTTTTTCTTATGAATACTTTAGATTCATCTCAGCGGGTATAACATAATGATTGTGGAACACCAATTTTTTATTAGGATGTCACCATGTAGATAGCCATCTAGGATTCCCATGATATTACTTGATAAAGGTCCACCGAGTGATGAGGCCTCGGTATAGGGCCCTCATACGGTGTTAGCGCCTTCTGGTGGTGTATCAGTAGCACCAAAACCCATTGAGAAGTAGTTACCACAATACATAATGGCAGATGGTGCACGCTGACTAAGCGTGTTGCACGAGTTCCAGTGGAAGAGTCCTCATAGGTTTCCAGGAAATACAGAATCCCAGGTAGTTGAGGTCTAGCTAGAGGCTATGGCTAGAGTTATCTACCTAGTTGGGACACCATCTGAGTGTATAGTAATCTTAGCTACTCATCTTTTTCAGTGAGGAACAATGAGAATGATCCACATAGTGATGAATCTTCGGTAAGTTAACCTTTTCATGATATGGTACATTCAGGTAGTGTGATAAATATATCACTACCCATTAGTCGGAATTTAAAACTAGCAGTAGAGGTAGAGGACACATGTAGGCTTGGTGCCTTACAAATGTTTCAGCATCAGATACCGCTCAGGTTCTGAGGCAAGCCCGACTCACAGGCCGCTATGTACTAGCTTGAGGAGGTGTCTGAGAGTTCCCTAAAGCCTCTACAACTTCAGTAGAACAACATGTCGGTAGATGAGTATTCATCTAGGAATACCGATCATTCCTGGTACTCGATGAATACGGTATGATCAGTGCTTCATGTCTTGGACATCCAAGTGAGGTGTTTTTAACAACATCTCATCCGACACTGTTCATCTATGAATTTATACTTATTATAGGGTGCTAGATAGAACCATTGTGGTTGAATTTTCTTTTACTGAGTGGATATAGCTAGTGATATTAGTTGTGGGAAATTAGAAATCTAGTGCCAATCTTAGAGAATTTGGCATGTAAAATGTTTTGAGAAGAGGATATGATAGACAAAGACAAATCTGTAGGGATGTAGATGAGGAAGCATAGTAAGGAGTGCTTCATAAGGTTGTGTACAAGTCGACATGTTAGAACCACCCCCAGGGGGTCCCCACTAGTCTCAAGGGGATGGAGGATAGTGGAAGGGAGTAGTTACATTCAGTCAAGGATTGTGACCTAGGGGCTCTAGGAATGATTTGATGTACGAATTTTGTCTACTATAAGCTTCCGTATTAATAGACATAGGTAGCAATCTTTCCTTCCTTCCATGAATCTAGTCCAATTCGTAGTGTTTTCGGTTAAACCATTGACTTGGCCCTTGTGTCTGGAGATACCTTTGAGAGGATAATCAATTATAAAACTTATGAAAATAGTGTGATATGACCCTTAAGGTGAGAGTTTCAGTTGATACCACTTGGTGGAAGCGTCGAGGCCTTACGATGTTTTTTTTGGTTATGGACATTAAACCAACAGTCCATACTCAGATAGACTGTATTACCAAAAAAATTTGTAGTTTATCTACAATGTTGAAATGGAGTTTTTCCTTGGTCGGAGTAATAAAGGAAACCCATGTAGCACATTGTAAATAAATTCAAAGGATGTTGCAACTGATAACTCTTGAGTCAATCAGCCTTACCATTATGGAAAAAAGAGTTTTTAGTTCCCAATAAGAGTGGCCGAGTGTGGGGACATCCTTTCAAAATATTTTTCTATGATTACATCATCGAAGGGTGAGGGACTTCTGCTAGGGCTAAATACTATTGGAATTTTGAAACAGACATCTCTTAGGTAGAGGCACACTTGTAATCTTTGATGAACAAGGGGGAGCCATTCTTGTGGATTGAGAAGTGTCAACAGAACTTTTAGGAGGACATGAACGTGAGATAATGATGATGGCTAGAGTTCCTACATGACTATGACTTTGAGACAGCCTATTCTCTTGGTATGGTAAATATGGTATCACATTCACTCAGCAAGAGGTCTGGTCTACACTTATTTAGTGAGGTGACAGAGTAGCTAGCCACATTGCTAATATACTTCATGCATAGATATGGAGCATTATACCTACAGTCTATGATGGTCACTCCCCCAATTCTTCAATGAATTTGGGAGTCACAATTTGGGAAGTTAACTGGAAATACCGACGTGCTCAGATATCCTCATGATAGTCTCCTAAAAGTTGATCTGAAGGTGGGTATCAGGTTGTTCACTTCAAAGGATATACCATGGTACCAGTGGTGCTATGGGAGGAGGTTTTGAGGCAGTTCATTATGTTTCCTCTGGAAGAATATCCTGGTGTGGAATGTAGTTACCAATTCATCCATCATCATCACTTGTGTCCAGGGAAGAAGAAGGAAGTGGTATAGTTTTTATCATGATGCCACACTTGTCAGCAAGTGAAAACTACACAGAATCAGAAAAGGACTAATTCCAACTGTAGATAGGTACCCATAGAGTCTGAGGTTGGAGACCATGTCATCCTATTAGTTCCACCCGAATGAGTATTTTGATGGTTTTTCCAGGGTACCATACTTTTTCTAAGGTTGATCAGAGTATTCCAGATTGTCATCAGAGTGGGGAAGGTGGTGTACTGTCTATCTATTTCCCCACAGATGGACTAGGTGCATATTGTTTTCCATGTGTCAAAACATATGAGTTGTGTAAATAATCCATTTCACGTTATCAACAAGGAGATATAGACTTTTATGGTGGGGCAATGTTTATAGAGGTTCTAGTGGAGATTGAATATCAACAGGAGTGAGTCCTTCGTGGGTGATCAAAACCACTGGTGTATATATGCTTGCAGCATAGGTACCTCCAAGATATCACAAGGGAGTATGCTGCTCAAATTTTTTCATATTACCATCATTTGATTGATTTTAATTTTTTTTGTCTTTCAAAAATGTAAAGCCTTAATGTTGGGAGAATTTAATGTCCCAAAATTTCTTTATGATTTTTTTAATTATATAGAATTATTTTGAGATAACGAATTCTAACAACATGTGGTTATGAGGCTCGGAGTGCCTGGAATGATCCATCGAAGTTTTTTCATTCTTTAATTACTGTGCCTATGAAATTTTCCTAAAAAAGTGGAATAACTCATGAATAGTTTACGTGATCAGAAATATGATGGCACTGTTGCATTAAGGATGGTTGGTTTACCCAAGGAAAAACATAATTTTAGTCAGTGTGGGACTCCTATGAGGATACCTGAAAAGGTAATAACCATAAATAAAATAATTAAATAATGTTATTCTATTATTCAAATGATTATAACTTATTAATGGTAAATAGAAATAAAAATATGGGAGCACCACTGAGCTCATATGGGTATGCTATCTTTTTTGAAACACTAACATAGGATGGCGCTGGCCACTAGTGAATGTTAAATTTTGGCTGTAAAATAAAATAATTAAGTGACAAGTATTTTATTGTAAAATCTATTACATAAAAACTGTAACACAGATTATAAATCCGAGAGTAATGTTGTGTTCGTTGGGGTGTGTTCTCCTTAGGCAGAGCCTAACCATGACCGGGACGGGTTGAGGGTACATGTTAAAAAGTTATTGATCATTTTTTTTGGTACGTTCAATAACGTGGGAGTGGAATTTTATAACATTTGAACCATTGATTTGATAAAAAAATACAAGGGCACCATTGAATCCGCTAAGCTAAGATTCACATATGGGAGACTTTATGTTGACAACAGTACGTCTGGAGAAAAATTTATATTTTTTGACATTTAAAAGAAAAGAAATGAAATAAATTTAATATTTTATTTTATTCATATCCTCCAACTAACAAGAAAAGTGATGGGGCCAATGATGTGTCAAGACAATAAATGGCTTGACCTACCAACCCTATATAACGACATCGGATTGTAATTAAGAAGCTTTCTAATTTATGAGACCCATTAAATTCTAATGACATTACTTATCCACACCCCCGTATATATATATGAATCTTGGGGTGGGGTATTGGAATAGAATCACTATGAAACAATGTTTTGAAGGATCACTGCGACACCAGAGCCTTAGAGGATGGAGTTGAACCTAATGGGAGAAGACAAATGACATTGATCCCTAATCTGAAGGACACCGTATGAGTGGCGTCGTTGGAAACCAGTTGTGGGAATAAATAACATGATCCACCTTCAAGAAAAAATTATCTAAAACTATTTTATGAGATAGGGGTTTATAAGTTTAGGTATTTTAAATGATTTTCCTCTTCCCCTTTCATGAATAATACAAAGAACGTGGGTCAAAAATCTAACAGGTTGACCCACAATTCGTTCATTTTTGAATATGGTTATTGTGAGGTGTCATTGTGTGGTTTATCTTGCTTTGAATTACATGATTTTCTTATACCCTTAACCCCCCTCATGTTTTGGTGCTAAAACATATGTCCTAGGCCTAACAAACTTTGCCCGAACCCTCTGCTAGACTGCTAAATTTGCACCTCCCTGGAACACCAACGACACGGTGATACCAATCGACTACATTGAGGATAGAATGTCGATGCATGCCACAAAGGGAGGTAGTGACCCAAAGACACCATGTTCATCAGAGGGGTTGGCACTGGACGACGTCAGAGGAGGCATGACACCCCATCGCGTGACGCTGATGAACAAAGGAGGTTTTGTCTCATCAGCGGCGGTGGCTGGAGGAAGGTGGCTGCCACACGAGCGGGCTGAGGGGGACGGTGTGACCCTTCATCACACACCGCTGGAGAGGTTAGCCGGCTCCGACAGAATCAGAATGGGTGGGTCGCACCCCTGACAGCATACCCACGTGGCAGCAGGGCAGTGGCATATGTTTTCCATTGTGGGAGCAGGGGGCTACTAGATCGACCAGCTACCGGGGGATGGGAAGCGCACCAGTGGCACGCACGACAACAATGTTGCGACCCATCGAACATGGTGTATGGGACCCGCTGTGCCACGTGGCACCATGATGGGTAAATCCCCATGTGTGGACCAATATACGTCACTCCACGAAATGTCATTCATACCCAGACACGCTTAAAGGTGGGTGGCATGACAAGGTCAGCCTAGCGGGCCGACCCGCTGCCTAGCGGGCTGACCCACAGTCTGGCCCGCGACCTAGCCGAGCCGGGTCAAGCCCAGTGGCCCAGGATGACCAGGCCGGATTAGACCCAAGTGGGGTCGAGTCGACAAAGTATGATTAAGTCAGCCCATGCTGAGCCGGGTTGAGTCGGTCTGACCGAGACAGACCAGACCTGGACCTAGTAACAACCAGTTACACAAAACTGTCCCTAGATTCTAAACCAGACGTCTGTTGGACAGACCGTCTACGGCATCGAGATCCTTAGAGAGAGACGATCATTTTTATTTACTCTATTAGATGTTTGGTTAACCTTTTACTATAGTAGGGATGGATTACACCCGAATCCAAACGGGCCCTCGACACTAAAATGCCAATAACGCATTGAACGAGCATCTGATTGACTTTTTTTCTGTTCCATTGGAACCCTTATGATATGATGGATCATCGAGTAATTTATTTGTGAGAATTCGTGCAGGTTGAAATATGACCAATGTCATGGGGAGTAGTTCTCCCAAGCATAATACCTATGGAACCCTAAGACAGGATGAGACATTATGACTACTGACATTTCGACTCGGAGTTACTCGATGTCCCAGGGGGGAGCACCTCTATGTGACCCAGCAGACCCATGGTGGGGAGCACCTCTATATGACGTAGCCGACCCATGGTGGGGAGTGAGTTTATGTGATGCGTAAAACTAATGGTACTCGACATGAAAAGTACCTCAGTAGTCCGTGGTCAATGGGACGCGCCTCTATGGGACGTGGCAGGCCCACTGTACTCGTTAGAGGAGGATTTTTCCAGTAGTTGAGGTGTTCAATGTTGTGACTAGGATTATTACGTGTTCCTAGGACTAGAGAATCCATGGATGGATATCAACATTCATAGTGATCCTTTGTGGGTCTGCATTATAATCTTTCAGCCTGAGTTGTATACCTGGTCTGATCTGAGACACTAATTGAGGTATGTCTATTGCTTTGAGTATTGTGATTGAGATCATGCTTGGTTGTTTTCCTTGTGGAATTCTAAGATAACATTTATGGTCTTGGGGTCCCTACCAAGTATCATTATACGCACCCTTTCTTTCACTACGCACGTTCCATATTGATTTTTTTTAGAAAATGAGTAGATAGGAAGAGGTTTGAGGGATCTAGGACTATATGGTACGTAGAGGAGACAAGTGGAAGTGGACTACTGAGGGTGATATCTGTACCTGGCCTTCAGGTAGGATCCTTGTAGGATCACTCAGGAGAATTTTTTCGTTTGTTGTTTTATTTTTCCATTTAGTTTTATTATTACTTTTCTGTTGTACTCGTAAATTCAGTTGGGAGTGTATTCTTTCCCCTTTTACATTCAGCACTCCTTTTTATACAGTATGTTACTTTACAGATTCTTCTAGATATGTTAACGGAAAGTGTGTTTGTACAGGTTTAAAAGTAACACCTTCCCGTTTTATGGAATATGCCTTTTGTGCTAGTCGCCAGCCCATGGCCTATAAAAGGTGGGCTTGGGGTAGTTATGGCATGGGACCAAGGGGAAGAGTCGTGACATGTTCTTTATCTTCCTATTCTTTTGAAATACACCGTTTTTATGCCTTTACAACTATATGGATGGAGTTTTTTCCAAAATAAATATTCAATTGAATATATAGGTAAGTATCGATGGAAGTTTTATAGGTCTCTAATGAACCAAAAGGATTTTGATGTGTGTATATATTCAAAAAAGTGGTGCCCTTTATAAGAGAGGGGAGGGTCACTCATATAATTTTACAAATAATTTAATTATTGAAATTATATTTCAAAATAAAATGACTCAAAAATGATAATTTTATGTACAATATTATTTTGAGTCAATATAGTCTCATCCAAAAAAATAGGACAAGTTTAACTGATGTTTTTACTATTATCTGTTTGTTTTTCCCTATTTTAAAATCCTTTTAAATTACAATTGTATTGAAAGTTTTTTTCTTCTGGGGACAAAAATATTATATAAAAGGAAGAAATATCATAATTGAACCCTGATTGATGTTATCAATCATTTACTTTTTATTTTTCATAACATAAGTTTTGTGAGAAATTGTAAATAATTTAATAAACTATTATTTACTATAAAATGACATTACTTTCAATTATGATACTATTCATTTAATTTTACATTAAAAACATCAATAAAAATATAGATTCTAAGTCTACACTATCCAAAACTATCTAAAATGTTATAGTTATAAAAAAATAACGTATCACTATAATTCATTCTAATTATATAAATTATAATATCTTTTAAACTATTTATTTTAGTTTCTATGGATATTATAATTACACTTTTAATATTATATAATTTTTAAATGTAATTATTTTATTAATAAAAAATTGTAATAAATTACCATGATAAGAAAATAAAACATTTATATTTTAAATGAGTATTTATAACCAAACATAGGTTGTTTTTATTTATTTAGAAAATTATTATAATTTTTTTAAGCTACGAATATTCCGTTTTTCTTTTTATTTACATAAAAACTATATGGGTCCTTATCTTGTCTATATAGATCCAAAAAAGTAACTTACTAAGAATTATGTTATATATTGATGATATATGACTATATAAATGAAATTTTATATGTTTCTTTGACATTATTGAATATAAATCTTTAGTTAAACCATCAATATACAAGTTTTACCATCAACTCTAGAAATATATTTTTTGTTTTTTTCTATTCATTTAGAAACTAATTAATTTATACTTATTACTTAATATTAATTATTCTAATTCCAAATATGGAATCAATTTTATTATATGAAATTCAAATATGTGTATTAATATATTTTTTCAAATCATACATTATAGGACAGTGAAAAATGGTTTTTTCAAAAAAGTTATTTTCCAATGAAAATGATTTTATTTTAAATCTCTTATAAGAAGTCATCATTATATGAATATAAATTTTAATTGATACATATATAATCTATAAATTTAATTTAAACCTTCTTTTCATGGTTTTTATTTTAATTATATCATATGAATAAAATTTATGCAGTTAAAAACACTCTTCAAAGCACTATGTTATTTAAGCATAATAACTACTTATTGGAATATCATGAATATTTTTCTTCATGATATTTTAATTAGATTATTATAAATAAAATTTTTGATATGTCACTTTAATAGAATTATTTATTTATTAAGGTAGAATTATATTTTGTTATATAATTTAATGAAATTCTTATATTTGAAAATTCCATAATTTTCAATATTCACTATGGAAGAATTTATTTCTGAGAAATCCCAAAAATTTATTCGAGGATATTTTTTATAATTTAAATTAGAGATAGATTATTAATTTTCTCAAACTGATAAAATATAGATATATATATATTAAATATTTAAATAAAACCTTATAGTATAAGATTTTAATAAAACTATTTAATTTTTTGTCTCAATAAAATTAATTAAAAATTTTATAATCAAGAAAATGTTCTAATTAGTGGTTAATATAAATATCAAAATTATTTATTCTATCCTTGAAAGGAATGTAACATTCTTCCCCCTTTTAGAAATTTTATCTTTTAAATTGTATTCTATTATTAAACAAGTGGGGATATCGTTTACTCATTGTGTTCATACTATCGTGTATCTTCTTAAACCGTATGGTTATTTCACAAAACCATAACCTGTGGAATCAAATTTTTTTACAAAATAGACTATCAATATTAAAAAACATATACTCTATGATCATCATAATGATGTCTGTTGGTCGGAGTGGATACTCAAGAGGGGGGTGAATTGAGTTCCAATTAAAATTTCGGTTAAAAAGGTTTTGAATAAAATCTCCAAAAATTAAATAAAAATTAATCTATAGTGAATTTATAAACCTTGAAAGGTTTCAATTAGTTTATCAAAGATTGATTATTTCTCTATTAATATAATTTTAAGATTATGTTTGCTTTTGACACTAACATAATGGCTAACAAAAATTACAAACACGTGCAAGTTTAACTATTAGAGTTAATTTAAAACAGATTTTAATTTCAAAGTAATTTCTAGCATAAAATAATATATATAGTTTAAAATGAATTAGGATTCACAACAGGTTTATCCAAGAGGTTGAGTCTCAAACCAAGACTTCGTTCTCTAAAACAATTTATATTAACTTTGATCCACATTATGGATTGGGGAAAACAACAGTACATTGACTGTCCAGGTCCTATAATCTCTACCACAATTCTTCAGGGGAAAATTCAAAACTATATCACACAAGTTATACAGGTCACACTTGACCAATCACAATTCACAGTGGGAATCAAAATATTTATAATTATGGATTGTGAAAATTAGATATCCTCCAGTTATGCTCATGAGTTAGTGTGCATCTAAGATGAACAGAAGCACACACTCTAATCAAAATGTAAATAAACAATTCACAATAGAGATAATTAAATTGAGATGTGATTAGAATTCTCTATGTGATGGAAATTCAACTCTGGAATCCTTTTAGATTTAGTAGAGGTTGTTTTAGTCCTTCTCTGAAATTTTTCTGAGAAACAGAGTATCATAGTTCTATTCCTTAACTACCTCATATTGGAGTTTTTACTCGAGATAGTAGTAATATTTTTAGCATAGAAATGTCCCTCGTCTTTATAGCAAATGATCTTCTACGTTTTGTCTCTCATGTGTATCACCTTTCATCCAGTACTATATAACCAATTTTTGCACATCCTCTAATTATGCACTGATTTTTTTCCCTTTTATAGCTCATGTGGTCTGACAAAACGTATGATTACTTCTACAAGTACGTGGTACAATTTTTTGAAATTAAACAGACATTAATTAATTAATAGCAGTTGAATTTAAAGAGACAAATATTATGGTTGTTAATAAACAAATATAAGTAGGGTTTATAGATATAGTGACTGGTTTCCATTGGTAGATCCTAGTATCAGTGATCTTGTATCGGTGGACATGAGTTAGTAGTTATGGAATAGTAGTTATTACTCTTTAAAATGGTAGACTATGTTTTAGTGATAGTGACTCTGTATCGGTAGCTCCTCTTATCGGTATCTCTTCGATATAGGTAGCATTCATGTATCAGTGGCTCTTTCCAATTGGTAACTCACTTATATCGGTAGATTCTTGAATCGGTGCCTCTCCCTATATATAGGTTTCTATCTCTATAAATCAGTGGCTCTGTCTGTATTGGTAGACTTCATATCAGTTGCTGTCTGTTTGTATCAGTAGACATGCATCGGTAGGTCTTTCTATTTTTATTTGTAGACTTCTATCGGTAGGTCTGTTTGTTTGTATCGGTAGACTTGTATCTGTAGGTCTATATGTCTATATTGGTAGCTATTGATATAACCATTGAAAATGTCTATCGCTGATCACTGATTATCGGAATACAATTTCTGTATCGGTGACTATGTATTGGTAGGTCTGTATCAGTGGCTCAAAAACATAATACTTATCTATTCTATGAAAATCATATCTATATTGTGTTAGTATTATTTCAAAACATGTATAAACATAGATAAACATTTATTAACGTATTCTAATGAATTTTTTGAATTTTTTGTCAACATAAATTAACATATATATAGGATTATCAAAACATATTAAAGAATAATTGATATTATAAAGACAGGTGAGGTCAACAATCTCCCCTTTTTGATAATCACATGTTATGGTATTATAATCCAGAATAATCATTAATATATCAATATAAAATATATTGGGTCTCACTTCTCATTGTGAGTAATGACATTTTCAAATGTATCAGAGAATATATTATTAGACATAAAAAACAAATATACGAGAGGTAGAATATATTCTTCTCAAATTTCTCCTCATATTCCCCCCTTTGTGATTAGTATAAAATAGTAAACAATGGATGAGATATGTTACCGAATGTAAAATAGAATAATAGAGTATATATATTTCTTGGTGAAAAAATAAAGTGAAATACAAAATTGAGGCAAAAAGAGTACAAGTTAATCCTATCAAATATCCTAGTGACTATTCAATGCACCTCCTCAGCAGGCGATTTGGATTTTCCCTTTGAATCAGAAGTGGATTCATTCTAGGTATATGAAGGTGGAGGCTTGGGAATGGCAATGATAATTAGAGGAGGCTGAGATACTGATACAGTGCCTGGGTTAAAATGTGGATCTCTCAGGGTGATCATCAGAGATAGACATCTGATTGTTTCAGCTGGTGTTATTTGAGAAATGGAGTCTGACTGAGCAGAGGATGGCAGAGCTGGAGGTACAATTATAGGTGTATTGTCTACATGCAAAAATATCAGCAAAATATTCCTAAAGTCAATAATGATCCCTACTCCTCTTTCTATAGAAGTGATAAATTCATCCTTGTTCTCCAAAAACATTTCTAGTGTAGGATTCAACTCCCTAAGCTTGCTCACTTGTTCTCTGAAATCATGAGTGACTGGAGGTAGTTTCATGTTCTCAAAAAGAAGTGTGAAATGGATGTGGAGATGATGCTTGTTAAAAACGTATTGAAAGTAGATATGAATCTTATATTTGATTTCTTTTTGGGATGAAGTAGAATCCCTCATATTCTCTTGAAAAAACATTTTGATATCTATTGAAGTAGACAACACATGATAATCAGCTGATCTACTGGTACTAGCCTAACCAAGCACCTCTTTCAGCATAATTCTAAACTTATCAATATCTACTGAAGTACTTGATGGACCAAGATGTTTGAAAGAGAATGTAAATGTTTCCTTAAAATATTGGGTCAAATTACTTATCAACTTCTTGACAACCAAATCCTATTTACTGGAATGCTCTTTGATATTCTTCTTAAAATCTTCACAAACATCCTCAATCTTCTTTACTACAATATTGATATAATTTATGCCATTTGAAACTTGGGTTTGGGAACTAACCAAGGTATAGATAGAACCAACTGATTGGTTCAAAGCAATAAAAACCTATATCCATGAATCAATCTGAGTGTGAGACACATTGACATCATACACCATCTCTGCCATAGTGCTATACACAAAACATCCAATAGAGACTTCAAAGGATATTTCCATTTTTCTTATCTCTTCAAAAAAATAGATCTTTATGTCTGCAAGAGATGCAATCCAAGTCTTCTGCAACTCATCCTTTAAAGACTCTTGATTACCCTTAGTAGCCAGATTTTCAGGCACAACTAAAGGTTCACTTTCAGACAAAGTATCAAAATTTCTTTGGGGTTGGTCATCATTAGATCACGTGTAATCAAGTCCAAGCACCATTAATCTTGTATCATCAGAACAATTCACTATTTCATAATGAACTGAGACAGATCCAAGAATATAAGGTTTTCCCCCTCAAATAGAGCATCCTCTTTGTCACACTATACTGCAACTATCTCCTCCTCATAATAATCATCAACAACAGGTTTCTCCCCCTCAAACAAAGCTTCCCTATCTTCGCCCTTTACTACAACTATCTAGTCCTCAGAAGAATAATCAACAACTCTATCCACATCATGTGTCCCAACATAGGGTAATTGAGGACTAGATTCAGGTCTGGCTACTTCAAGAATTTCCTCAGTAGGCCTTGAGGAGTACCCACTCAGTGGACTGAGACTCATGTAGGAAGAAACAGATGCTTCATTTTCAGAATCATGTTCTTCCTCATTTTATGGAGACAGATGGTCTTCCCCATTAATAGGGGATTTTTCATTGCTTACTCCCAACACAGTTTCCTTTCCAGATGATACAACTTCAACAAATGGACTTGGAGGAAAGTCTGGATCCCCTCCAACCGCTACAAAGGTACCCTCCTCATCAGTATCATCACTATACTGTGGTTCCACTTAATCAGTTCCTAAACCTCAAACACATCTTTCTCTTAGACTATTGGGATGTTCAATAAGGTTGAACCTATCATACACATACTCATCATCAGCAACTCATTGCCTTCTCTAGGGGTTCCATCCAATCTTCATATACTTACCGATTGTGTTTGTGATGAAAAAATTGTTGCTCACAACTATTCTATCATCATGAGACTCAACTACTCCTTTCAGCTTGATCATTACTGAAATCAACATTGCAAAGAATAAATCATTGGATTTTGACACAGGTCTAGTCATATCCTCAATTAGGATCACCAGAAGCCTACACATGCCTACCTTAAGACCATGCCTCAGAAAATGCAACAATTTAATATCATGTTATCTCAGATTTGAAAAGTCCCCTCTTCTTGGACTTAGCACCTATTGGATGAATTAGAATAACAACTGATTTTCTCTATCCATCTATGCAGCCACTACATTTATTTGTTTTCCAGTACTGTTGATCTCTTCCAAAGAAATCTCATAGTAAAAATATCATTGGTCGGAGGTATTTTCTTTGAGTTATACCCAAATACACCCTCATGTGCAACTTGTAGACATTCAGCCCATTCAATAGAAGAAAAAGATATTTCCTTTCCATTCACTAATGAAACCATTTTTTTTCTTCAGATTTCTCAAAACAAAAATAAACATAAAAATCCTTAACCATCATTGGATACTGAGGTCCATTTTTGTTTGAAATTAAATCGATCCATCCCTATTCCTATAATACTTTTAAAACCAATGACTTTCTAGGAAATATCCATTACTCACAGAGTACCATTTCGATTACTATTTCTCTATACTGCAAATGCGGGTTCATTGCACATTTCCTTGACCTTGTTCTACTTTCACTGCCACTACCTTTAGTTCATGTTTTCTACTTCTTCGCACAAGGCTCATCACTATTATCCCTGACTATCTAGAGTTTTGTTCATGAAATCTATAATCAATGAACACATGGTTATGTGTAATGTGGGGGGTCGAGATGTGAGGATTAAAGAGAGGAGAGTTTCAGTGGATTGAAATGTGATTAAGGATCAGTTATTATAATTTATGAATTGAAATGTATTAAAATAATTATACTAAAAACTATATGTTTCGGCTAAAGAAAACAAAAAACTGATAGCTCATTAAATATCAGTGACAATTACAGGTGACAACCCTGATGGTGAGGTTTATCTATCAGTGAGGTCTCTAGAGATGAGTTGTCTCTAGTGGTGAGAATTTCTAGCGGTGTTGTTTTCTAGCAGTAATGATTTTTAACGGTGAGGTTTTCTAGCGTTGAGGTATTCCAATGGTGAGGTTTTCTAGCTGTGAGGTTTTCTAATGGTGAGGTTTTCTAGCTATGTGTTTTTCTAGAGGTGAGGATTTCTAGAGGTGAGGATTTATAATGGTGAGGTTTTCTAGTGGGGAGGTTATCTAGTGGTGATGATTTATAATGGTGAGGTTTTCTAGTAGGGAGGTTTTCTAGCGGTGAGGATTTAGCTACCAATTAGGATTTTCTTCTTCAATGTCTATCATTCCTAACTCACGTCTAATGTAACATAACCTATCTGAACAAGAATTAATGGTGAATATGCCAGCTAACTAATGTTCAGTACCTATAAATTCAAGAGTAATATCAATCTTTTGGTAATGATCTCTAAAAAAGTGGTTTTATACATCGATGTGTTTGGTCCTATAATGAGATATATGATTTTTAGAGATATTGATCGCACTAGTGTTATCACGGTATATTCATACATGTCTAAACTAATATCTGTAGTACAATAATGCATGTTTCATCTAAAAAATTTGTGCACAGCTACTACAAGTAGCAATATAGTCTGCTTCAGTAGTAGACAATGAAACAAATTTCTTCTTTTTACTAAACCAAGTTATCAGGGACTTACCTAAAATATGACATGTTCCATAAGTGATTTTCTATCTAACATGCAACCAGAAATTCCATCATTTGAATAACTTATTTATTTCAATTATTGTCTTTTTGGATAAAATAATCATAGGATAGTAGTATGTTTAAGATATTTGAAAATTCTTTTAACAACATGAAAGTGTTACTCTATTGGATTATCTTGAAATCTTGCACACATAAACACACTAAACATAATATCTGGTCGACTAGCAGAAATATAGAGCAGACTCTCTATCATACCTCTGTAGTCGGTTTGATCCGCTGGTTTTCCAGTTTCATCATCATCCAACATACAAGTGATACTCATGGTTGTGTCATTACGATTACTACTATCCAAAACAAAACCTTTTAAAAGATCATTTGTATATTTACCATGATTTATGATAATAACATTTTCCTATTGAAAAAATTGAAATCCATTAAAAAATTTGAGTTCTCCAATTAAACTCATTTCAAATTCATGTTTCATACTCTTTTAAAAATCAATGAACAAAGTATTTTTAGAAGATCCAAAAACAATATCATCACATATATTTTTACTATCAAATTTTTTTGTATATTCTTTTAATAATGAGAGCTGGATCAGAAATCCCTTTATAAAAACATTTTGAAATATGTAAACTACTATGTCTATCATACCAAGCTCATGGGGCTTGTTTTAAACCATATAAAGCATTATAAAACTTAAAAACTCAATTTGGAAAATGAGGATTAGTAAATCTAGTTTTTTGTTCAACAAAAACATATTAAACTATAAAATCATTTAGAAAAGAATATTTATCATCCATTTGATATAATTTGTAATTCAGATGAGTAGTAAAGGAATGTAAGTTCCTAATAGATTTAAATCTTGCTATAGGTGTAATGTTTTTCTCGTATTATATTCCATCATCTTGACTATAACATTTTGCAACTATTCTTGCCTTATTTCTATTGATATGTCTTAATTCATCAACTTTATATCTGAAAACCCATTTTGTTCCTATGGTCAAAGTGTCCTTAGGTTTGTAAACTAATTCCGAGACATTGTATCTTTCAAATTGATTTAATTTTTCTTGTATAGCCATTACCCAAAATTCATCATTAATTTCATCATTGATATTTTTAGAATCTAACTATGAAAGAAAATCATGATGTTCAACATGATTTCTTATAAAAGCTCTAGTTCGGGTTCCTCTATCTAAATCTCCAACAAAATCATCTAATTTATGGTTATTTAGAATCCTAGATTGTCTGGTCAAGGTAGGACTAGATAATTCAGGTTCTTCTGTAGGTTTAGTTCCAACAGAATAATGTTCTTGAAAATTTCCAGAATTACTTGTTTTTACAGCAGGTTAACTACTTTTATCATTAAGTTCCAAAACAAACAAATCTTATTCAAGATTTTCTAGAGAGGGTTTGGATTCATGTGGATTAGTTTCATCAAATTTTATGTGAACGGATTCTTCTACACATATGGATCATTTATTAAAAACTATTTAGGCTTTTCTAGTTAAATAATTACTGTGAAAAATTCCTTCATCACTCTTAGATGAAAATTTATCCATATTATCATTAGTATTGAGAATAAAGACATTGTATCCAAAAAAATTGATGTAACTAGAATTAGGCTTATTTTTATTCCACATTTCGTAAGGGGTCTTTTTAAGAACTGGTATAATCAAGACTCTATTTATAATATAACAGGCTGTATTTACAGCTTCTTTCCCAACGTAAACATATAGTTCATACTCATTAAGCATAGTTCATGTGATTTATTTAAGGGTTCTATTCCTTCATTCCACTAAACTATTCTTCTAAGGTGTCCTAGTGGCATAGAAATTGTGATTGTTGCCATTTTTTTACCACCATGATTCAAATTCATGATTTTCAAACTCATGACCATGGTCACCTCTCATGTGTTTAATCATAAGACCAATAATTATTTCTACATATTTGTATTATTTTAAAAAATATGAACAAGATTCATTTTTATAAGAAAAAAATTTATACCCATGTGTATCTAGAAAAGTCATCTACAAGAACATAAAAATAATGTTTCCCATTTAGACTAGAAACTCATGAAGGTCTAAACCATTCCATGTAAACCAACTCAAGAAGTTGTTAAGTTGAAACCTATTTCATTTATATGAATGAAACTTTATGTTATTTTCCCTTTTGATAGGGATTATAAACTTTTTCTTATCGGTATTTTAGTTGGGGTATGTCTCTAACTTAATTTTTCTTAGTCAGTTTCATAAGTGAATGAACATTACAATATCCTAATATTCAGGCCCATAGCCAAGACTCTTTATGAAAATCATTTAAACATGTAACCTTTTGTTTGGATAATGAATTCAAATCTACAACATATTGATTTTCATTTCTCAATGTAGTAAAAACCAAAGAATTTTTTTAATCAAATACATTTGAAGCATCATTTACAAATTAATCGTTGAAACCATCATCACACAACTGATAAATTCTTAATAGGTTTTATTTCAAACCATCAAAAAATAATAATTTAGAAATTAAATTTGAATCAGTATTACCAATTTGGCCTAAGCTGATGATTTTTCATTTTGAATTATCACCAAATGTGACATGTCCTCCATCAACATTGATCAATCTTTTGGAACATGTGTAATATATAGTAAAATTCCTTAAACATCCACTATCCATGAACCATATCTTATTATAGGAACTCTTCAAGAATGTCTCCTACAAAACAGGTTTAAACAGAAAATGATTTTGGTACCCAGATTTTCTGGGGTCCAGACAGGTGAGCAAGGAAAAATTTTGGTACCCAAATTTTCCTAATGCATTTAATATAATAAATATATTAAAAATATTTTGAATGATAAACTTTGTTTGACCTATAACTATGTGAATATCTAGTTGAGACATAAGAATTTCTAAAACTAGAACTTGCAGATTTTGGAATAAATCTATTCATTGTAATCTGTCTTTGTCCAGTTAGATAGCCTAAACCAGTACTATATTTTGCTGCTACTTTATTTCCTAGAATTTGTGTACGTGTGTGCACTCCATTAGTTAATTTTTCTACATCTTTCTTGAGTTTCTCATAAAAAAATATGATTTCAGTATTTTCTTTGAGTAGTTGAGAATTCTTTTCCATTCTACATCTAGTGAAGATTTGATATTTCTAGATAAAGCATATAGCTTCTTTAAGGCATTATACTTATCTTTGAGGTCACTGAAGATATCCTCTAGCATGTTACAGTATTCAAATTACTCTTCACTAGATATGTTTTCAGAATATGAATCACCACCAGAATAATAGGAATTTAATGTAGGATTATCCAATGTTACCTCAGAGGTGTTTGTCATGAAACACATATTAGCTTTCTTAGTTTTTTCATCCAGAGAGGAATCAGGATTACTTGAATTTTCTTCTGAATAACTTTAGGTTTCTTTCATAGATTTCTTATAATTTTTGTCCTTTTCCTCGTATTTCTTCTTTTATTACAACTTTGGGGAGTCAGCATTCACATGTCCTTTCCTCTTGCATTCATAGAAGACTATGTCATCACTTTTATCAGTCCTTTTCCAATCCTACTTCCAATGACCTTTATTTTCATTCTTTCCCTGGTTATTGTATTTTCTTAAAATCGTTTTGTTTCTATAAAACGTCTCAAATCATCTGGTTATCTAAGCCATCTCAGCATCGCAATCTGATGTACATTCATTACAGCTTGAGCTATCAATATCACTTTAAAATTTCAGATTGTCATTAAGTTTTGAAGTAGAAGTCTTGAATTCTAAAAACATCTTCTGTGGTTCATCATCTTCTTAATTGTTTACTTTCAGTTCTTCTTCATACATCATTAAATTACCAATGATTTCCTTGATGGGAAAATTAACAATATCACAAGATTCCTTAATTGAAACTGATGTGCCTCTCAATATTTCTTGTAGACATATGAGTATTCTCATGATTTTCACCTTTTCTAAAACAGCTTTTCCCAATGAGCTCATAGTATTAACAATATCGTTGAACCTGAGATACATGTCAGAAATAGGTTCATCATGCCTCATTTTCAATTTTAATATTTAATAGTGTAAGTTTTTAATCTCATTTCATTAACATTGGTTGATCCATCATTGGAAATAGAAAAGGTATCCTAGATTTCATGTGATGTTTTACAAGAAGAAATTCTATTAAACTCTTCATCTCCTGGAGAGAAGTAAAGGGAATTCCTAGATTTAAAATAATTATTGTAATCAGATTTTGTAGCATCATCCCAAGTAGTTCTGTAAGTATTTGGAATACCATAATCATATTCTATAGTTGTCTAAATATCAAGTCCTATAAATTCTAAATTAATTTTTATTTTCATTTTCCATTCGGCATAATTAACATCATTAATGAAAGGTGGCCTATTGGTAGCAGTACCTTCTAATATATTATCCATAATTATATTTTAGAAAGTATATTTATTAAGATAAAATTAAGAACTAATAGAAATTTAAGATCATTAAAACAAAAAAAATCATAGTTTAAAAACAGAGTGTTTTGAACTCCTTTATGAATAAAAAACATTTGATACCAAATGTTGGTCGGAGTGGATACTCAAGAAGGGGGTGAATTGAGTTCCAACTAAAATTTATGTTAAAAAGGATTTAAATAAAATCTCCCCAAATAAAGTAAAAAATTAAACTATAGTGAATTTATAATGCTTGAAATGTTTCAATTAACTTCTCAAAGATTGATTATTTCTCAGCTAACTTAATCTGAAGATTAAGTTAGCTTTTGAAACTAACATATTGGCTAACAAAAATTACACACACTTTCCAGTTTAACTATCATAGTTACATTAAAAAAAATTCAATTTTAAAGTAATTAGCAGAACAATATATGATATAGTTAAAAATGAAATAGAATGCACAACAGTTTTAACCAGGAGGTCCATACTCATGCCGAGACTTAGTCCTCTCAAACAGTTTATTTAAACATTGATCCACACCCTGGATCAGGTAAAACAATAGTAATCATACTATCTAGGTCTTATGACCTCTACCAAAGTTCTTTGTGGGAAAACCCAAAATAATCTCACAATGTCTATCTAGGTCACACTTGACCTATACCATTATTTAACGTGGGAATCAAAAGATTTAGAAAGATTTAGTGAGGATATTATGTATCCTCCATTTATGCTCAAAAGTTAGTGTGTGTCTAAGAAGAGAAGAAGAAGACACACTACTCAAAATTTAAATAAACAATTCAAAATAGAGATAATAAAATTGAGATGCGATTAGAAGGCTCTATATGATGGCAATACAGCTTTAGAATCTTTTTGGATTGAGTAGATTTCGTTTTGGTCCTTTTTATAAAGTTTTCTGAGAAACTGAGTATCAAAGTTTTGTTCCTTGAATCCCTCATATTGGTGTTTCTTTTCTTGAGAATTTAGTAATTTTTTTAGCTCAGAAATGTCCCTTAGGTTCTTAAAAAATGTTATTTTGTGTTTTATCTCTCTTGCGTATCACCTTTATACCAACACTATATCACCACTTTTTTCACATCCTCCACTTATGCAATGATTTTATCTTCCCATTTATAGCTCATGTGGTCCGAAAAAAAGTATGATTACTTCTGTAGGTATGAGGTATGGTTTCTTGAGATTCAATAGACATTAATTAATTAATAGCTTTTGCATTACAAGCAGAAAATATGACCGTTGTTAATAAACAAATATATGTATAGTTTAGAGATATACTTACTAGTTTTAATTAGTAGATCTTAGTATAAGTGAGATTATATCAGTGGAATTGAGTCAGTAGGTATCTATTGATAGATGTTACTCTTTATATTGGTAAACTATGCATCAGTGGAAATGAGTCTGTATTGGTAGCTTCTCTTATCGGTAGCTCTTCTGTGTAGGTAGAATTCTTGTAGTAGTGGATCTTTCCATCGGTAACTCACCTATATCCGTAGCTTCTTGTATTGGTGGATCTCTTTATATATCGGTGGATATCTCTATATATATTTGGCTCTGTCTGTATCGGTAGATTTCATATCAGTAGTTGTCGATTTGTTTCGGTAGACATTCATTGGTATGTCTATTTGTTTGTATTCGTAGACTTGTATCGGTAGGTCTGTCTGTTTGTATCAGTAGACATGTATCAGTAGGTCTATATGTCTGTATTGGTAGATCTTTATATAGTAGTCTACTTTTTCTATCAGTGATCTTTTATTATCTGTAGACAATGTCTGTATTGGTGAATATGTATCGGTAGGTCTATATCAGTTGCTCAAAAACATTATACTTATTTTTTCTATGCAAATCATATCCAGAATGAGTTAGTAATATTTCAAAACATGTATAAACATGGATAAACATTGATTAACATTTTCCAATGATTATTTTTATATTTTTTTCAACATAAATTAACATAAATATAGTATTATAAAAACTAATTAAAACATAATTTATATTATCAAAATAGGTTAGGTCAAAAATTTCTATCATGTAATTGAACTATGTTAGGACTCAAAACATAAGATGAACTCGAGACATATTTTCATAAGATTGAGTCTTAATAAAACATTAATGTGCCTTTGATAAACTCATATGTAAGACATGTTGATAAGAAAATTATCCAACATTATCTATGATTTCCTAAAATCAAATAAAATAGGGACTAAACTTCCCATTTTTAACAAAATGAATAACACTTTATCATTGAGATACTTTACAAAAAACATGATCACCTACCTCTAATAAAACTTTTTTCCAATAATAATCTACATAACATTTATTCCTTCCCTAAGACATCATTATTATTTTCTAAATAAAAATTTAATTTAATATTAATCCTCTACCAAATTTGGTAGAATCCAATTCCAATCTAGGAATTCATTCTAGAAAAAAGGTTTCAAAAACTGATTTCCATAAAATGTTACAAACAACATCATCTATATAAATGAATGGAAGCTATTTTTATAACAAAAGAAATCTAAATAATTATTTATATAAAAAAATAAATGGAAAATTCATTAAAAATTGTTCATTGTTTATTCAATGGTTTGAATTCATTATCGTCTTTTCTGTCATATTGATGATGGGAAGCTATAATGAAATATATTTTTGTACAAAACAAATTTTTATGTCCTTTCAATAAATTTTATGTAAACCCATGATCACCTGTATATACAATGGAGAGATGAAATCAATGTTACCTGACTATATACTTGAGATATATTCATTAAAGGTGGTGTAAATACATTGTGTCTATAATAAAAATTAAATTCATTGATTTATTAAATCAATCAATAATAAAAAATATATCATTATTACATTGAGGTTTATTTGTAAATACCACTACCAAATCCATTGATATATTTTCCTATTTCCACTATTGTATTTAAAAAGGATAATTAATCGCATTTGGACATTTTTTTCATTCCATCCCTACAATAAAACTCCCAATGTTATATGTATATCATTGTACTTCTATAATAAATTGAAATTTGGGAACTATGATCATTAATTAATAATACTCTCTCCAACTAGGGAACACAAGTCATGCACATTCATTTCCAAATTATGATAAAAATATTTCATTATCATCCAACTCTTTTAATTTTAACTTATTAACATATTTTACCAATTACTATAGAATATGGTCTTCCTTCTGAGATTTTCAAAATTCTTTGGGATAGAGGTGACTGTAAATATACTATAAAAACAAAAGACGTTCATGTATCTGAAAAATCAAGTAAAAAAGTCTTCAAATAATAATCCATACTGTCATTTACTAAATTTTAATTCAATAATTATTCTATAATTTTCAGATTCAATGTATAGTTACTTTGTGTTCTTCTATAGGATGATAATGAATCATGTAGTCATGGTACTTAATAAGTTTCCTCCATCTTCTAGGGCTCATGATCAACCATTGAATGTGAATATATACTAAATCATTTTTCCTCATTACATATTTAATATTTATCCCAATATAAATGATGCATCAAGTTATATAACGAAAAATTAACAATAGATGATTTCATATAATGTGCATGAGAATTTAAATTATGGGTTTTTATTAACTATGAATATTAAGAAATTACTTGATCATTATGTATCAGAATGAAACTACATTCTATAAATGAGGATTTACTATAGATGAAAAGTTATCCATTTATATTTGGATAGGAAAAAACTAGATAAATCTAAAATAATCTTTTTAGTTCTCAACAACAAATATCCCATTATTTCTTTTAGATGAATTTACCTCCTTTTTTAATTAACATAATCCATGGGATTGACAACCATGAAATTTTTTCAGCAAACCAATGACAGAAATTTTCTAAACCTTGAAAACTATGAATATATTTGACTTTTTTGTATTAGAAATTCGTGTACAAGTATTTTTTTTAGGTAATGTAGTTATTCGATCTTTAGAAATAATAATCCCATCAAAATAAACCTATTATAACCCAAATTATAAATTAATAGATTTTACATATATTGTTCATTTTATAGGGTTTTAAAACCAATTAATATGTTTCATTCATTGTCCTAATTAATTTAAAAATATATGAATATGATATCAATAAAAACATCAATAAAAATATATATGAACTAATGGAAAAAACTATTCATAAGGTCCATATTTACATTTGGTTTATTAGACAACCCATAGTAAAAAAATACAAATTTTTTATAACTATATCTCGTCTGAAAGGATATCATTAGAATATCTATATCATTAAATTTTAATTTATTTTACCCCATCATGAGATAAATTTTTGAAAATCAATCTACTCCTTCGAGATGATCAGGAAAATCATTGATATGTGGAAATGGAAACATCTTTACTATAGTGATATTAAAAAATCACTATAATCAATTGAGATTCACAAAAAATCATCAATTTTTTAATATATAAATAAGGATCATCCATTGGTGAAGTACTAGGACTAATGAAACCTTTATTTAGAGACACATGTAAGTAATATTTCAATTATATAAATTAAAATTTTTACTAAAAATAATTTGTTGTTGAAATTTTTTTAACATTAGGTATCAAGTAAAAAGTAAATTGAACAACTCAATGATGATTCTATCTAGACAAAAATCATTAAAAACTACCTCAAGATCATTTAATACTAATAAATTTCTAATATTAATAGTTTTATTATCTTGAATAATTTTATATATGTATCATACACTACCATCTCTAATATGTTACTTATCTTCAGGGTAAGATTTCAATGGCTTTAATTAATTAAAAAAATGTAATAGTTATATTTTATATATTAAAATGATAAAAAGATTAAATTCAATGCCTAATATAATATCAAACACTCCCATTGTATGTTTAAAAGTATTTTCAGGAATGTAAATCTCACTGAAAACTATACGAAGATTCTTATAAATATTTTCTTCTTTAATATTTTCACAGAACATATTCTACAAAAGTTTTTTCTTCTTTTATTATGGTGATATTTACATTCTACTAGTAAATTTAAAAGATATGAAGGATTTTAATAATTAATATTCATACAGTGTATTGGAATAATTTTTGTAAATAAGTAACATATTTATCCCCACTTCAATAGAAGGACCAACATCAGTGGTAGAAAATTATTTTTTCACACATTTCTATTTCTAATTGTTTTTATTTTCGTACTATGAAACTAACTTCAGACACATGTTATCGTATTATCCCCACCCATTACAACTAAAACATTTTGCAATTCAATGACTATCGGTAACCCCATACACATTTGGATATTAATTATGTTTATAAAAATGGTTTCAATCCTAAGTATAATTAATTAATTTTAAAATCAATTTGCCAAATAAAATAATACACACTTATTTTAAAATATTGTAAATATAGTTTCATATATGGATGTGGAATATTCATTATTTTGATTAAATTCCCAGAATAGTATCTCCCTACTTATCTAAACATACTTATGGGAATATTTATCGAGTAAAATATTCATAAATGATTCCCCTTATATTGTATCAAGATCATCGTTCTTTATAGTTTCTTAGCCAAATACCCTAATTGATCATCTTCACCATCAAAATAATAACTAGTAATCAATACCATTTGAAGTTATGAACAACCCATGAATTCAAATATACTATCTAGAGAATTAATCCATCATTCAACTACATGTGGGTCCAAATATCCATTGAATAATCATGGATATTCACTTATAAAATAAGTCATTATAGACATTTTCATAGTAGATCTAATTACCCCTAGCAAGGATACAACCCCATTTATATAATGTATCAACATAGCCATCACACCATCAAACTACACTGTTAAAATTATAACCATATTAGGTTTTTTTATTTTCAATATATTTCCCCTTGGGATTTCCTACTGTTACATAACTTATTCCTCTGTAGAAAATAGTTTTTAATAAGAATATTATAAATGGAAAAACATGGTATTCTTCAAATGTTGTAAAATTTTATAAAATATTATGTTATCTATACATTTCATTTCATACCAACTATAAGGAATCAAATTTAATCATTACATAAATATTGATTTGAGGTCCATATGTCATTCTATTACATTTTATGTTCTTTTCAGTTTTAGTTTTTTAGATAATTATGTCATAAATCCTTAAAAACCCATATTTTACAAAGTGAATAGTAAAATCATTATGGATAATTACCATAATATAAAACATTAAAAAATGGGAAAATTTTCCATTCTTAAAAAATAATTATGAATTTCATCTTCACTTATTAATTTTCATTAACAAACCGTTAAATATATTAAACTATGTTTAAAACATTAGATGTGAACAAAATGCTCTATGAGGGATAAAAATATTAAAATTTTCTTATATACTGATAAACATGGAGACCCATTAAATTTTATGTTTTATCTCAGTGTTCAATTATAAAATTAAACAAATAATTTTTACATATAATATAGAAAAAACAAAATTCCTTAAAAACCCCTTTATGTCACATAGTATGAAAATTGAAACCATTTTGGAAACATATTTAAAAATACTCATAACAATATTTAAACCCATGTTTGAAATAATTTATTCAAAATTAAATACATAGGAGAAAATCTTTAGGAAATCCCTCCTTTAAAATTGATAGAACTAACATAAGACAATTCATTAATCCTCTATCAAGTAGAATCAATTATAAAATCTATATTCAAGTCACCTTTAATTCATGAGATATAAAGGGGATCAACATGGCTTATAAGTTTTATAGAGATCACTCATTTTTTGTATATAATGAAAATGTACCTTATCATGAGTAAAAATTAAATTTAAATGATCATCATAAAACCATTGAAAACACTTATAAAAAAGAATTAAAAACAAATTTATATGATTAAATAAATTTACCTTTCAAACACCATTTTTAATACCAAAATACCACGAAATAAGGAAAGAGGGGTTTAATTTGATGGAAAAATTAAATATGATAAAGAAATAAAAATATAATAATGTGTATGGATGTATGAAAAATCCATTGTTTTTATACTTGTTAAACATAACATTCTATTTTTTCATTTATTTAGATAGTCAAATTTTTACTTATAATATATATATATTATTTATTTTCTAAATTTCTAAAATAAAGTCATTAGAAATAAAATGATTTTATTTATAATTAATTTATGTCTATATAAAATCATACAGAAAATAATTTATAGAATATGGATATTGAGAAGAAATATATTGAACTAAAATAATTATAATATATAAAATAATTTTTTATGTTAAATATAATCTTTTCATTAGTATGACTCGTCATGTGCATTTTTATATTCTTCTTCATTGTAAAACCTTATTTTTCATAATTTTTATGACTTATATGGTTAAAATTATACCTTAAATAAGTACCCGTGGATATATATATTGAACTATATAAGGGATTTGTGTGGGGATTTTCAAAACAAAAATTCTTTTTGATAGTGATGAAATGAGATGAATATATTCAATTTAATAATAATTGGCAGGGAACTATTTTGAATTCTAAAAGCATTATATTGATATACATGATATTCCATATTAAAATACATGCATACTATATAGGATATGGTTTATGGATAAGATTAATGTGGGATAAGATAAATGGATACTATATATATTGGAAAAAATTTATTAATGATTTCACCATTAACTTTTAGGAACCCACATTTAAAAATTACCAGGGTATTATATTTTTTCACATTTGGGGGAACGAAACATCATATAAATTGAAACAAAACAACCTATAAATGTATAATTGTTGTTATTATCAACCATTTACCATACACCAGGGAAAAAATACTATTTTTCTGGATTTTAATAAATTTTTTAACCCGTATTTATAATAAATTATAATTAATGACAATTTTTAAACTATTAATTTAGTTGGACATTAAATACCTCAAGATGATAAAGTAATTAGAATATATATCCTTTAAATAATCTATATATAATTAAACATTTGTTCAAAATTCATGCAACATGATAATTCATTCAATTTTTATTAATTTTAATATTTTTAAAATCATTTATTTTATTTTTTGTTGATTAAATATTTGGTTTCAGTACTATATAAATCTTATACGAATTATATCATCAAAAAAATTCATAATAAATTTTCAAGATTGAAAAAATAATTATTATTTCAAATACTATTTTAAATATAATATTATAATGTTGTATCCCAACAAAAAATATTTTACTTATTAAACTCATAGAACGTGTGTTTTTTATTTTTCTTTAAGTTAATTATAATATCGGTCATAATAATTATCATGTGTCTAAAACTGGGAAATATAAAAGAAGAGTATATGATATGATTCAAATATATCTATCCAATAAAAAAATTTCTTGTTTTTAGACCGTTATAAAACTTATCTCTTTTGTTTTACCTCAAGAAACCATGTTTTACCCTTAACAAATGCATTGTTTTAGAAAAAAAATGATTTTACCTTAACTATATATATCTAAAAATCATCATTATACTAATTTAATTTATCATATATAGATATTTTATAATTTTAATTTTTTTAAAAAATCTTTATTAGGTTTTATTATAATAAACTAAAATGAAGAAACTTTACAAAGTTAAAAACATTCATTAGACAACTGCATTTTAGGAAGAAAAATAATCTTCTGCCAAAATCATAAAAAATCATGATTCAGAATAATTTATCTTCTTTTTTCAGAATAAAACTTTTCATATTAAATTTTAATATAAAATTTCAAACATTATTATACCTTTAAAATACATTATCTTATAAAATGAAATGAATTTATACAAAAATTCAGTAATTATAACTATTCACTGAAAAAACCATTATATACGAATAATCCATAAATTTATTAAAAGGATAATTTTACACTAAGTAATTTAAAATTAATTAATTTTTTGGCATTAAAATTCAATAATTTTAAAAACAAAAATTTCTTTTATGCCTTTTAAGAATAAAGATTAATAAAAATATTTTATCTTTTATTTACGAAAAATTTCATAATATTTATATATTGAATATAAATATAAAATTCATGAATAAATATTAATATAAATATAATTTATCTTATCAATACCTCAGATGATAGTATTTTTATGGGAGAGGGATCCCAATGAGAAATGTAAAAGAGTTTCAACAAGAAATATGAAGGAGTGGTGGGACATGATTTGATTGAAGTGAAATATTTTTATAACGAAAAAGAAAGGTATTTTTGATAACACCATTTGAATTTCAATAATTTAATTTCATAGTTAATGGTTAAATGAATTATAAAATTAAGTCATTAGGGGTTTATTTTAGGTTTTTTTATTAAACCTCAACCATCCATTTTGAATTATTTTTAATATTTTTTTGGCATTTTACCATGAGTAATTTTCTACAAATAATTTTAATTTTCTTACTGCAGAAACTGATTTTTAACACAAAAAATTATATTTAATGAAACAATTAAACTCAATTTCATTAATTACTTGAATTTTTTTATTTTTATATTAATAATAGTTTTATCATGAGATATTTTAAATATTTAAAAAATATATTTTTATAATAAATGAATGTAATCATGTAAAAATGTTTTAAAAAAATGTGTTTTAAGAAAGAAAACACATATAATATAATATATTAATGGTTAAAATTCTATATCGTATACTTTTATTGATTTTATGGTCTGTAAAATCTAAGAGGTTATTAATTCCATAAAAAATTTAATTTCAACAAAATAATTCTTGATTCAATGAAATAATCAAAAATAATTTTTTATTAATATAAAAATTAACATTATTCCTAAAATGTTTAGACATAGGTTATACAAGTACCAATAATATTATTTATTGAATTAATTTATTCCATTAATAAACATTTGGTTACATAATAGTTTTTTATTTTTAAATGTCATTCTTACATAATTATATAACCACGAAACTCATAACATACTAATGTTTTATAATATTAAAGTAAAAAAATTAATTGATTACCAATAAAATATTTATTATAGATTTATAAATAATATTATTTTAAAATGATTTGAGTCTCACATTTTTTGTATAACATGTAATATATGTTATCAAACATAACTATAATGTTAGAATGTATATAATTTTGGGATGATACAACCTAGATGATTTAAGATATATTAAATAGATGATAAGTCATATCTTCTAAATTTTTATCATTATGATGAATTCATTTAGTTCCATCTAAATGTTTTTACTCTATATTTGGATTAATTTAGTGTTTATAAATTTTATAAATCTCTCTATATTCTAATGTCAGATCGATGATATTGGTAATTAATGAATAATGAGTATCTAAAATGAAATATATTTTAAAAATTATTGGTTTAATGATACATTCATCTAATGGAGACCAATACCACATCGTTATTATTTATAATATATTTTGATGATATAATTTTTTCATGTAATGAGTATAAAATTTATGAGGAGTTCCCAAGGATCAATAATTAGATGTTTTAATTTTATATCATTGTAGAATTTATTATTTTCTCGGGCGTACTTGTTTCGAATATTATTATGTATTTATATCATATGAAATATATTACTGGTAAATATAGAAGATGATTTAATAAAATAAATCCAATGATATTTAATAAAATTAGGACAATAAAAATTACACTAAAGATGATGATAGTCAAGAAAAAAAGAGAACATTTTATGAATCCTTATTTTTTGTATTATTAATGTGATGGACACCATGAAATATTTATTTATATAAATCACTATGATAGGTTTCTATAGAAATTTGGGTAATAAAATCTATTATAAACAATGGGTATATTAATATAAATTTAAAATAAAATAAATTAATAGATATTGTAAACCTATAAATATAATATTAATTTAAAAGGGCTCAAATATGATGAATAGGAAACTGATTGTATGATAATAAATACACATATAGTGAATTATTTTTTGTTTAAAGGAGTAGTGTTTCCTTCTATTCAAATATGAAAACATCATTAAATTATACTCAGCTGATGATGAGTATGTTGATTAATTTATGGCAGTAACATGTGTGATGAGTATGAAGATGAAAATATATGATTTATGTAATAAAATTCAGTACCCTATATATTTGATCTATAAAAACCAATGTTCAATAATCATTTCCAACAATAAATTATAGAATAATTCTTATAATGAAATTCATATCAGGTATCATATAAAAAAAATTTAATGTGGAGTAATTTTTCTTGAATTTTTTTAACATCCATTGCATAATTTTTTGATAAAATAAAAAACATTTACAAACTAAGATATTTTAAAATTAGTGTCTAAAATGAAATTGTATAAGAATCTTCTTTCTAAGGTATTCATGTACACTGAGTTTCCTTCTCTATGGTTTCTTGATTAAAATTTTTAAGAGATTTTTTATAGTTTGATACAGTTTTTTTACCTTATTTGGATTTTTTTATGTTCTTGATAAGTGATACATGAAATACAATATTTTATTATTTGGTATTTTCATTTAATTTGAAATTGAATTTCGATGTATTATAGGTGATATTTTCTAAGAACTACATTGATGAATGGTTTTTTAACAAACTTTTTATGTAAAGATATATCTCAAATAATATTATAGAAGTTTTATTCATAATTATTTTGATTTAATTATCATGTTTGATCCCTTACATCAATTATTAATTTTCATTATCAATACGTGTTGGAGAAGGTTTAGGAATTGATAGAAAATATATATGTTGATATTATTAAACCTCATTTTGGATTATGTTTTATTTATTTTCATTACATTTTAGGGGTTATAACTAATTAATTTCACAATATGTGGAAGAAGTATACTACTTAAGTCGAAGGGTTTTCTATTATACATTATTAATGTTCGATGTTTTCAAATATTTAAGAAATATCAGTGATGCATAATGGTTATGTGATGTTTATATGGTAACTAATTCTCCATGGTAAATCTATTTTTTTAATATAGATGATTGAAATCAATATTAGTTTCCATGTATGAATGAGTTTTAATACAAAATAACTAGTCACTATCCACAATTAAATTAAATTTATACAAATAGTAAATTGATGAGGCATGTAGATAAATTCTGGTATGCATACATTTTAGAGATATATATCTACGAAATATTCGTATACTAGATTGAAATTTGAAAATGAAATCTTTATTACGCATGTTATATATTTTGTTCATAATATGATAAAAAAGATACACAGATGAGATTCAATATTGTATTGAAGAATTCAACAATAGAAAAATGAGTTATCTATTTTATTGATATGATTATAGATATTTTCCTACAATGAGTTTGGTGTATGTAAAATAATTTTTGCAGAAGGGAATAATAGGCCATGTATGTAATTTTTTTGACATATATGAGAATTATGATTATTGAATTGTAATTTACTTATACTATATTTTTTGAAATTACTAGAAACGATTGAATTATGTTCCTACCTCAATGATAACTCTTTTAAGATGAAAATTCATAATAAATGTTATCTATAAATATCATATACCTAGATTTACATTGTTAGTTTATAAGAATCTATAAATTTGATTAATATAAAAATAAATTAAATAAATATATGTAGACTTAAATATTCATATGAAATGTTATTTTCTTTTGAATATAGTTTTGTGGTTTTATTAATGAAAATAACATAATCTCAAAATAAATGAAAACTAATCAAGATAATATCAAATTGGATGAACTGGATAACAAATAAGTTGGCGTTGACCAGAGAATTCCATTACCAGAAAAATATTTCCACATACCATTGAATATATAGAAGTAAAAAAGAGAAATGTATGTAGTTAATATTTTATATGATTTAACATAATGTTAAGACCATGATACATTAATTTGCCTCTGAAAAAACATGTCAATTGTTTATGTTGGTTTAACGGAATATGATGAATACGATGCGTAGAGGAACTAGAAATTAAGTATAATTCTATAAACATTTTTTGAACAAAATTTATGTTATATGTGGAGTATTTATCTTACATGATAATATCAAATCAGATAATATACTTTTTGTTGAGAATAAAAATATGATATAATGTTATATCAATGAATAATAAAAACCAAAATGATTAACTGGAGGAGATTAGTGTAAAATGAAGAGTAAGATGATCATTTTATAGAGTCCATGTGAAGGATCATCCACACAATATTGGATTCCCTAAATAAGGGGATACTTTTTCAAATATAATGATATTTTAATGGATTTTTATTTGATATTATTCAAGTTCAATGTCACTCTCATGCTTCAATTCCTTTTGATAACAATAAGTGGACTGTGTCTGTGGAATAAAAACCATAACCCTAATGGTACATAGTTATTCTTAATGAATTGGAACCCCATTAAGAAATATGTTATTTCTATTGGTTTTGAATATGTAAGAACCTATAGAGTAAATTTATAAATAATATTTATATTAAAAGGGTGATTAAATAATTGAACACAGTAATCTCCCCTCCCTTAGTGTGCATCATCGTTCTAGTTATCCAACATAACTACCAAAGATTAACTAGACCTCAATTAAATATCCCAAATTAATTTAAAATAAAAATTATTAAAAAAATTATATCAATTAGTAATAAAAAAATATCTTTTAATTAAAATTACCTATTTTATTTAAAATAAAAAATAATATGTGTTAATATCCAATGACTCTAAAATGACCCCATAATTACCTAAAACAAATATCTAATATTATAATGGAACTACTGTGATAATTTAATGACATAAAATGAAATTATATGATAAATTATAATAATGTCTTATAAATGTTTATTAATTACATTTTGTATAGTAATATTCATTATATAAATATAATGTAATTTTCTTGTAAAATGGGAAACACATTATTTCAAACAAATATTTATTTTCATGCATTTCATGGTTTTAATACTATGATTTTCATTCAAAGTATATTATTTTATTTGGAAAATATGAGAATCTTTTTTAATTAAACATATTATAACATTCTTAATTTTTTTTTAATTTTTATAAATGATGGATTTATCAATGAATAGTGAAAAAATATTTTAATTAAATATTTATGTTTCATTTCAAAAATTTAATGTGTCACATTATATTTTTCTAATATTTTTAAAAATGTAATTACAACCATTTTATTAAAAATAACCTAAAAACTTTTAGTTCAATAACATTTATTATAGAATTTGTAGTGAATATAATTTTATATATATAAAGAAATTTTTATAAGAAACTATTTTTCATCATGTTTTCTAATTTTAGAACTAAATTAACTTCATTATCTTTTTGAAATAAATATTATTAAATAGATTTTATATTATTAACATAGAAAATATATATTTGGAATTATATTAAACTTAATGTTTTGTTATAAAGAATTTATAAAATAATAAAATTTTGTTACATGGATATGGTTAATACTAGTTTATTTAAGGTTAACCTAAAGACATATGAGTTTAAATATCAAAACAACAAGCATTGATTATATTTTATGGACATATTTAGGCCATATACCATATAATATATAGATATAGAACATATTGGGGGTATTTTTTTAGAGTAGTACATAAATATTTTTTAATCCACTTAAAAATTCCAAGCGTGTCTTCTCCCCCACTTGTAAAAGAACTATATTATCATCATTTTTACACATGTTATGATCTTTTACCTTTATGAATACCTACTTAAATACATTATATACAGACATACTTATTTAATAGAGGATCTGGATGTTTCAAGAAACCATCCTCGGAATAATTTATTTATATGCCTAATGAAGTTGGATAAAGTAATTGTATTATTCTTACCATATGATTTTTATTTTATTTCATTTTATAACTCCATAATATATTATAAATCATGAAAAAAATAAATCAAATAGCATCCATTTCATATATTTTTTAATTTTAATTTAGTAACTGTTATACTTATACATAAAATATGAAATGTAAAATTAAACTATCATTTTTATGTACGGAAGACAAGATCATCAAAAACCAATGTTATTAGTTTTCTAACTCTGACTCCCACGGATTTTCATAAAAATTTATTGGGTGTATATATAGGATATATATAACATATTCATTAGTTCTATTATTGTTGTACTTCGTATTCATTACATTATTCATCATATTACTTTTTGTACCTCACAAACGACAACTGATAATGGATTTAAAACCCATATTTTTAAAGCACTCGATCCATGTTGTCCAAATATGTTCTCTTGTTCGAGTTTCAATTGATGGAAGAAGCAAAATGGAGATGAGAAGTGACAGATACTTTACACCATGCCTAATTGTTGACTGTAGGCTCGTCCTGTGATGGTCTTGTCCTAGGGTCTCCAGATCTGGTCCAGAATCGCGATTTAGACAACTAGGGTGATCATGTTGGTCCGGAAAAGCTTTATATCATTGGGTTTCAGTGAGGGGGTCCGGTGGGTGACAGAATGTACTAGATGGCAAAGGAGCTTGAAAAGAAGGCTAGGGATCCGAGACAGCACCATGGTTCGAGTCGGACAAGCTTGTTTGGGCTTGTCCATGTCAGTTCGAACCTGGGTTTTTAATAAAAACCATGTATATTTCAATCAGGGGTCAGCTTTTCTTTCCATATTCAGCCACATGATCCTTGTTTCATAGTGGAACTTTTGATGGTGTTTTGAGTTCATTTTGTCTCATGGTCAAGGGTCGGTGATATGAAATTTCAGTTTAAATAATAATAATATATTTATTATTATTCGACAATTCTCATAGAGGATGTATCTTCTACGTCTGATGTCTGATTGACTTATTGTTAAATGTGTTGTGAACCTGGAATTGAGGAAGAAATTTCAAGGCCAATTTTTGGTGCTTAAATGAAAACGGTGGTGTGGGGTCCATGAAGTATGTTTCTGGAATTGGGGGATAAATGTGACTTTTTCACTGGGTATCCATCTCAGAAGATCTAGTCGTAAGTCTTGTGTGTTTTCTAGTGAGGATCACAATAGATAAATATGCCAGACTAATTTGAAGGCTATGTTGTTGGCCCCACGCAACGTCTTTCGAGCATAATGTAGTGTTTTACAAGATATATATCAGTAGTCCATTTAAGGAAAGTTAATAGTCTACCAATCATGTTTTTTTCAATGATTTTAATGTTGTGATCCATTTGGATGTGTGAGACCTTTTTATGATAAGTAGTTATCAAGAAACTATTGAGCATTTACGGTGAACTACACCATTTTTATCATTTTCCTATTTTAGATGAATGAATTACTAATCCGATGAATTTCCTTGAGGGGATTTCAATGGAACAATCCAAGTGTTATGTTTTGGGATTGAGGTGTGGGCCCCACATGGCACTATTTGTGATCAGTGTTGTGAAAATAGCCTTCATCACAAGAAGTCCGTTCCTGGAAAATAAATAGTGGATCCTCTATGCCTTTTTACATGGTTCACAAATGTGTGATCATATTGGTTTTCTAGGGCCATTTGTAAGAGTCATGTAGGTAGGCTTATTTCTTTGACTTTTGGATCAGAAACGAGAAACGTGAGCTCTTCAGCCTCTTTCTAGAGGTTCCATGTACTCAGGGAGTACATTGGCACGTCTTTTGGGTACTAGTTCACAGTTTTTTACTCAAGTATGGATTGGAACATGACCAAAATATGATGTAGTGTCATAGGTCATGTGGGATCTACATGTTCCATGTACCATTTTACAAATATTCAACATCCTGAATTTATTTTTGGGTAACTCGTATTTAGGATTGTGAGTATTCTATACTGAGTTTGATTCACTTAAAACAAGATGGTGCACTCCATAGTAGATTTTGAGGTATGATGCGAGATGTTACATTTTATATTATTATCTCAGGTGACAATTAATGTTATGGTTGTGCTGCCTATCCGATAAGATTCTCAAAGATGATTGTGATGGAAATGATGAATTTAGAATAGGTAATGTAATACCCTCTTACCCTCCAACATGGTCAGGCTGCGAGGTTCGACATTCTCTCTTCAGGACTAACCCTCTAGTAGGGCTGGCCAGTGAGGATTGTCACTTACACATTGGGGATAACCCACCATCGTGGCTGGGCTTTTGGTTTCACTGTTCATACATTAAGGATTAACCTCCAGTGTGGTTGGTCAATGTGGTTCACCTGTTACTCTTCTGTGACTTTCCCTACATCATGGATGGGTAGGGAGGTTCATCGTTTTCTCTTTCGGGCATACCCTCCAGCTGGTCTGGGCATTGTATTTGTTGACGACTTTTCTTAGCATACCATCTTGAGGGGATGTGTAGTGGGTTACCAACATTTTGAAATGATATCTTGACTATGAGATATTGTGATGGGTTGTTATTTATATTTCTTTGGACTCTCAAATATAGGGGTGTTTTTTTCCAACAAGACGCATCCATGTGACGTGACCTAATACTTTGTGGGAGAGTCTGATCTTCCCAAAGATGAAAGTATCTGGGTGCAGTGATTGTGCCCATTTTACTTGCTCTTTAGGGATGACGTGTGGAATTCTTTGAATCAACGGTCGTTACTACTATAACTATTGGTGAATCTTTTCCTGGGGTGAGATGGTGATATGGAGACCCCCTTACTATCTCTATTGGGATACTTTGGATGGGTGTATATATATATCGTATTTGTCGTACCCACTCCTTGGGTTTTTCTTAATCGTCTTCCAGGAGATGTGAAGACATTCAGGATATGTCACATGTTGTTTGTGTCTAACATCTCGTAGTTGGATGAGTTAACTCACCTACTGTAGATTGTCCAAACTCACTAAGAATTTCATATTATAACTGTTTCATTGTCCTTGTGTTTGGACAATATTACATTACATCCTTGTTTGGTTGAACTATACTATTTTACTCTACCTTGTTTTATGTACTTCATCCATCTTCACCACCTCACTTGCTGCTTCCTTGAGCCTTTAGGGTATCCTAATGAGTGTTTTTTACTCACCCTTACTTGGGATTTTCATGCACATGGTGTGACCTTCTAGATGATGGACTGATAAATCATGACTTCAGAAGACAATATGGATATGAAGAATTTAGACCTCTTGCGGTGGTTGCTACTTATGATCCATATGTAGGGTTCTTCGTCTCATCATTCTTACCTTTACAACTATTACCGGGATGTGGTACATTTCTCATTGGGAATTTATTTTTTCCCTTTTCCTTTCAAATTAGTTTTTTTGTACATGTACTACGTGGAGGACGATGTGTTTTTGTGGTTTATATATATAGTAGTTTTGTACAATGTTTTCATTTCCCTCTTTACTTTTGTAGTTACATGTATGTCTATTTGTCCACAGTTACATAGGTCAAGGCCTCCCAATGTTCCTAATGCCTTCATTGCTAGTCATCAGCCCCTGGCCTATAGAGGTGGGCATAGCGTAGTTGTGACATGTGCCCCAATATGTGTCAGGTCATGACAATTTGGTATCAGTTTTGGTTCGTTTCATGGGTTGTTGTTCAGAAAATCCCTAAAAATAAAATGTTTTGGTTTTAGGGAAACGATTTCAATATTTATTACAGGGGATCTCGACCTAGGGAGTCTAGTGATGGTGCAGCAGCTAATATTGGAATTCACAAGGACCGTAATTACACAGTTGTCGACTAAGCGTGATGAGACACGTGATTCTAGGAAGATTAGAACATACATCATATAAGATCGAGTCCTTTAATGTCTTTATTGATTTATCTCCCCATCATTGTTGATATATATATATATATATTCTTATTTGACCATTGTACTCCGTCATCATATTCATTGAGCCTCCACGATGACATCCAGTCCGGATAATAGTTTCGGTTTGGGGTGTTGATTCCGTGAGAGATAAGGACTTAGTTTAGGATAAATGATGTTATCTACTTATTCTAGTTGAGCATGTTGTAACACCTCTACCAATTGAGAAACATTTATTATGAGCTGTGTAGGCTAATGATGAGAACAGGTTGAGTGCACTTTGTGACTTCTAGCATCAGAGATCGATGTGGTTCCATGGTGGGCCATACCCTCTAGCAATAAAGAGTCGGCTAGAGTTTGTGCTTTGACTCTTCATGCTTGTTCAAACACTAACATGTTTTATGGTTGATTTGAAGAAAAAAATACTTTTCCATGGGGTAGCTTGGCATTTGTAGAGTTAGTATACTCAGATGCAGGATGAGTTGACATACTCATTGGATTTCATCCAACATCTATTTGTGAGGAGAACAACCCCAATTTCATATTCTCTATTCTGTTTCCAGAGATCTATATAGCTGATGTGCATGTGACTAGGTTCACATACCTTACTCAGTACTCTATTAACGTAGTTCATGATGGAATCTTCTGGAAATTGATGTTTTTATATGGTCTTGGTAGTGGAGGTTCATTGTAGCATATTTCCCTTTGGAATCCTCACCTATCTCGGGGTGTTGGAGAAGCTTCCAGAGACATATATATTTCTATTAGAGGGGTTCTAGTTGTTCGGTTTTGGAAATTAGTGATACATATTTGGGATATATACCACAACTAAAAGACATCAGTTGGAAGACCCTTGATGTAGGAGGCCTCCCCTTGATATGACTCATGCACATAGTTGGTGATAGCATAGTGAATCGGGATATCCTATGGGGGAACGTGCTATGATTTTGATAGGTGAGGTCACATGGAAGGAGACTACCTGACCAGAATTCCTATGCTTCACATGAAGTTGGTTGATGAACCGCTATGGGAGTGGAATTTTTATGATCAAGGATCTCTTAGGAGGGGATTGTGTGGTCCCAAGGGAGGTTGTGCTAGAAGAAGAGTAGTAAGAACTATGGTTGGTGGATGATGTTGCACGGTTCTTCCACCACCACTAGGTATCCCATCATAGGCTCGGTGAGATAGCAGTCGATCCCTTCTGCAGCTGCAATCTATGGATTTCTATAATATTATTTCACATCAGATGATAGGAGTTAAACTCACTATCGTCTCTACATTTTACAGTATAACATGTTAGATAGTACGTGAGTAACTATTTTCAAAAAAATCATGGCCTGAGGAGTTACTGAGGGTAACGTGACTCATCGGTGTAACCCTGTGTCAGTGTTGTTCGACGTAGCAATGAATTCTTGAGAAAGAGGGGTTATTCCCCAACTGAGATTCTTTTTCATAATGTGAGAAAAACTGAGTGGGAGATTCAGTGTCACCCCAAGTGGATAATGTGAAGGTGTGGTGGATGGATCCATATAACATATGTGTTCAGGGCAGAGTTGTGTAATGGAATATCAGAGCATATATTGGCATTGTCAGTGGGGACTTGCTGCTTGACCACCCTTTTCGTTAGGTTCCTCTAGTGGGGTTAACATTGTGTTTTTTTAATATTACTCTAATTATGGATTCTGAAAACCAATCTTTTTCTTATTTTCTGTAATATAAAGAAAGTAACAACAACAACGCATGGTACATGTATAGTGTATGTTCCCATTATATGATTGGTAACAAAAACTATTTTGAAGAGATTATCAAAAATAAACGAGGAAAAGTAACATTCAGAGATAATGCTACGGGAGAAATTATTTGTATAGGTCACATCATTTTTCTTGTAAAAACATTGATTTCAACTATTTTATTTGTTAAGGGTCTTAAGAAAAACCTCATCAGCATAAAGAAAATTATGTGATGAAGGCTACCTTGTTAAATTTACGAATGAAAAGTGCTTAGTACATAATTCCAAGGAAGAATTTATTCTTTCTACCAACTGGAAAGAGAATGTTTACACATTAAACATAGAATATCTAAGGATCCAAGATCTACCATGTCTTAGTGCAATTGAAGATTAGTCTTGGTTATGTCATAGAATTTTAGGACACTATAATCTTAGAAACCTATGCAGACATTCTAACAAAAATTTATTTAAGGATCTACCAGAGCTTAGATTTGATTCTTAAAAGGTTTACAACCCTTGTAAATATGGAAAGAATCATAAATAAAGTTTTGAATTAGTTGGTGACGTGTCAACTATTGATGCATTATAGCTAGTGCATATGGATCATTTTGGTCCAACACAATCTGGAAGCATTTGGGGCACGTACTATGTATTTTTTATGGTTTATGATTACACTAGATTTACGTGGGTCTATTTTCTAGCAAATAAGTCTGAAGATTTTTCTTATTTCAGATGTTTTAGATACCATGTTAAAAATGAGAAAAACCTTCCGTTGAAAACTATTAATAGTGATCATGGAGGAAAATTTCAAAATTCTATTTTGGAAAATTTTTGTAGTAGAAAAGGTATTACACACAACATCTTAGCACCCAGAACACCTAAAAATAAATGGTGTTGTTGAAAGAAGAAATAGAATTCTTCAAGAGATAACTGGAACCATGTTGAATGAGTATTATATAGATAAAAATTTTTGGGCTCAAGCTGTAAGTACTCCTTGTAATACTATAAATCAAGTTTTGATTAGAACATTTCATAATAAAACTCCTTATCAGTTATGGAATGGTAGAAAACCTAGACATTCCGGCTTTAATGTTTTTGGATGCAAGGTATTCATTCTGAATACTAATGATAACTTACGCAAATTCTCACCAAAATCTGATGAAGTAATTTTCATAGGCTACTCCAAAACATCTAAGGCTTATAGATTTTCTAACAAAAGCAATTGTACTATTGAAGAAAGAGTACATGTCAAATTTTAAGATACTGATACATTTGTTTTTAAACAACCTCAACCTCCATCCTCAGATGTGTTTTGAAAAACTAATTATCATACAATGTTAGAATATCCCTCTGATAATGAAAATTTACAAGAAGATACTTCTGAAACATTTACCCCAAAAGATTTCCTACCCTATGTTGATGAATATGTTTTACAAAACCCAAAGCAGTTGTTTCATAAGAATCATCCCAGTGATAGTATCATTGGTGATGTGTATCATCCTATAAGGACTAGATGCTCCTTAAGAAATAAAATAGAGCAAATAGCATTCCTTTCCTAATTGGAACCAAAAATCACTAATCAAGCTTTAGGTGAGGATGATTAGATTAAATCCATGTAAGATGAACTAAATGATTTCGAAAGGAATAAGGTCTGGACCATTATTGATAGACCTTAGGATAAATCTATTATTAGAGTAAAATGGGTCTTCAGAACTGAATGTGATGAAAATGGAGTCATAGTTAGAAATTAATCTAGATTATATGTTAAAGGTTACAATCAACAAGAATGAATAGACTATGAAGAAACCTATGCTCCAGTATCTATACTTGAATCTATTTATATTATACATTCCTTTGCAGCATTCTACAATTTCATCCATTTTCAAATGGATGTGAACTATGCTTTTCTTAATGGTTTTGTTCAAGAAGATGTTTTTGTATAACAACCTTATGAAATTGAAGATATAAATCATCCTGTTAATGGTTATAGATTTATCAAGGCTTTTTATGGCCTTCAACAAGACCCCCAAGCTTGGTATGATAGACTTACAAGTTTTTTTCTTCAAAATAATAATGTTAAGGTAAATTCATAATCAACAATTTTTATAATGAATGATAAGACAAATGTTTTGATTGTTCAAATTTATGTCGATGACATTATATTTGGTTCAACTCAACAATCCTTAACTGATTTTTTTGCGGATCTAATGAAATCTGAATTTGAAATGAGTATGATGGGTCAGTTAACATTTTTCCTTGGATTTCAAATTTCTCAAAAACCAGAAGGAATCTACATATCCCATTATAAGTATATTCAAGATATTCTTAAAAATTATTGGTATGAAAATTCTAGGAGTATAAATACTCTTATTGGTACCTCAAACACGCTTGATCTTGATGAACCTTGGAAACCAGTAGATCAAACATCTTTTAGAGGTATGATAAGAAGTTTACTTTACATGACATCTAGTCGACCATACATAATGTTTTTAGTATGCTTATGTGAAAGATATCAATAAAATCCTATGGAATATCATTTAATGGAAGTGAAAATAAGTTTTCGCTACATAAAGGGAAACATGGATCTAGTACTCTGTTATACATCTAGAAATGTATTTGTTTAAAAAAGTTTTCTGGATGTAGAATGGGGTGGATATAGCAGCTGGAAGTAGTTGTGCTCAAGTATTGTGGATGCAACACACACACACAGATTATGGCTTGAGTTTTACTAAGATTCAAATTTTTTGTGATTACACAAGTTCCATTTCCCTTAGTAAAAACCTTGCATATTAATCTCATGCAAAGCACATAAATATGAGGCATCACTTTCTAAGAGATCACACAAAAAAATGAGATATCATTCTTCAATTAATCGGAATGCAAGATCAACTTGCTGATATTTTCTCAAAAACATTACCTTATGATAGATTTGAATACATTAAATAGATGCCAGGAATGATAACTATGAGTTAAGCTTCCTTCATTAACTTCTTTTTGAACCATTATCCTTACAGTAATAAACTCCTTTTCATATGGGGATTACATGTCCTTGTAAATTTTTTAAAAATTTCAAATTTGGTTTTTCTAACTTTTTGATAAGGATGATTTAATTTTTTTAATGACGTTTTACATGTTTTTAGTAATGGTATTTTTCATATTTTTCATAGTAAATTTTTCAAAATAATTTCATATTGAAAATTTTCATAATAGGAATTATCATATTGGATATTTTTGGAACATAAAATTTTTGTAACAAAATGTTCGGAACTGATGATTTCATAATGGAATTATTTATACCATAAATTTTTGTAATGGAAATTTTTGGAAATAAAATTTTCATAATGAAAATTTTCAGAACTGAAATTTTTGTAATGGAATTTTTGGAACTGAAGATTTCATAATGATATTATTCAGAACATAAATTTTCATAATGAAATTTTTCAGAACTGCAACATTCATAATGAGAATTTTCCGTACTCAGAATTTTTGTAATGAAAATTTTGATTACTCAAAATTTTTCATAGTATTTTTTTTTGTAATGATAATTTTGTAGTCATAATTTTTTATGAATAATATCACTTATTAGGAATAAACTTCCAAGAAAGATCCGAATGTTATGACTTCCTTACTTGTGTTTTTATAGTCACTTTTAACTACATGTAGTTTCTTTTCCTTTTAAAATTTCTCGTATTCGAGTTTCATTAAATCCAATTTTTTTTCTTAAATCCTCATAAGATAGGATTCAAGATTTCCGGGTAGGAATGAGTTCAATTTTCAGATCATATCAGATAGTTTTTCAACCGCTATATTGGAAACGTAAGTTGAAAGGTCACTTAAATCTCCTATATAAAGAGAAAACCCAATGGTGTCCCACATCATTTACCAATCGCACACGTCTCGAAGCTCTACCTCAATTTTTAAGCCTGTTCTGAATCCATTAGAGTTCCTCCAGTCAGAATGATTATAGAAGCCTCTTCTCAAGATATGACTACCACGAAGCCAATCTCAAAATGGAAAATATACAGAGAAATATTTGTGAATCCGAAATTTTTCAACTACGATTATGTCATTTCTAAGAATATTAACTTAAATGGTTGGGAAGATGTCTGCTTATCTATGACAGGTGTTCATTACGTGGTGTATCTGGAATTACTCATAGAGTTTTATGTGTTAGTGAGCTTCTTTATGGAAGAAGGTAGAGAAATATTTTCACTCAAGTCTTTTGGAAAAAATATATAAAATTTCTTACACCGAGGCTACAAGCTTGGTGGGGATGGAAGACGAAGGTGAAGCTGAATTTTTCTCACAGAAACTCACAGATGTTCTAGGTAGTTTCGTTATGGTCATGGCATTACAAAGTCTTGGACTTGCTGTTGTCAAGACAGAAAAAATTTCTCATTCGTCTTCTTACAACCGTATTATTCATTTATGGGTATATGGTTTTTTAGTACCGAGAAAAGGTGAAAAAGATACCCTATAGAAAAGTGACATATATTTCATAGACTTACTGGTAAATATAAAAAAAATCAATTTGATGAGGCATGTTCTTGTTACAATCCACAACATCAAGAATAAACATATAAGAGCCCAAATTATCACGTAACTTGCCTTACATTCAAAGATGATAGTTAAGTGTCCTGAGTCATTCAAGATTGCATGCAAATCCAAGCCTCAGAATTGAAAAGTTATTCTTGTTAGTGATGTAACTCTAAAAATAATGAATATGGATTTTTCTAAGGAGACATAAGAGTATATTGATTTTCCAGAGGAAGTGGTAGAAGCCAATCTTGAAAACATTGAAAAAGATGATCCATAAAATAAGGATGGCAAGAAAAGGAAATTGGAAGATATGGAAGATAAGGAAACCCAATCCACACCACCCAAACTGAAGAAACAGAATGCATATCCAGATATAGTGTTTGAAAAATGGAGGTAAGATAAGGGAAAGGGGAAAGAAGGGGAAACTCAGTTCGTTCTGGGCCCTGCTGAAGCAAAGTCTTTAAGAGAGTGGAATGCTGAATACCTTGAGATGGAAGAAAATAAAAGAAGATGAAGAAGAAAATGTCTCAGGCTGAATTTGTTCAATATATTTTGAAAGCCACAGAAGTAGCTTGATAAAATATCCAGAACTAGAAACTTTCCTAGTTGAGCCATTACCTGAGACCCCTAGGAAGAATTTCTTCACCCTAGAAGAATCTAATGTGAATAAAGATGTTGAAGAAATAGAAGAAAAAGAGGAAGTAGAAGATGAAATCAAAGTAGAAATAGAAAGTGGTTATTTAGATGATTTGATTAAATAAGATTAAGAGTATCAAGACCAGGCAAATCCATCAGAAAAACTACCACTCTGAACATTTGAGGCCGAGTCCTCAAAGCATGTCACTCCTAGAAAGGAAGGAGAGAAAGATGGAACGAAATATGAAGACAAGGAATAAGAGGAAGTAAATAAATTTTCTGAGGAAGAAATCTGTGAAATGAATTTAATTGAGGAATGAGAAGAGAAGGATAAACCTGATAAAGACAAGATCGTATAGCTTTCTGAGAGTGACCAGGAATCTCTTGATGAGAAATCCATGCTGAAAGTTGAAAAGGTTAAACATGTTCTTGTTGACACCAGAACGAAAGATATCGTAATGAAGAAGAATGTTGGAGGTTCTTCTAAATGAAAGCTAGTGGAAATAGAAGATGAACATTCTCCCAGAAGGTATTCGGATTTAGAATCATCAGCATTGGGACATGATGTTGTTGTTGAATCCCTGAAGTTGTTTGTGGATACAATTATGATCTTTCCTATAATAGACTTCAGATTTCTGATGCTTCAGCACAACTTAAATCAGAAGTCAGAATCTGTATCCATGGTGTTGGATAAATGTGTAAAGATTGAGGCAGACCAAACAAAATTTCTTGTCAACTATGAGGTCCACAGAAAATCATGCAACTAAATGACTCTATGGTCTAAGAAAATTGATGAAGATCTCGCAGAGCTTGATCACTTTTAGAATGACGTAAATGAAGCTTTTGATACTGAGGATTCCAAGATAATGAATCTTCGGGAAAGGATGACCCTTGAGAAAAATACTCTGAATCAATAGGTGAAAGATTGGAATGGGAATCTTAACTCTATTGCTCAAAGCTGGAAAGGGGAAAGAGATCTTCGGATTGAGATCGAAGAGATTCTTATAAAGCATGATGAAGTTCTTAAGTATCAGTCAGAGGTTTTGAAGGCTCTAGATGATAGGATTAAAGCCTTTGAAAAGCAAGCTAAGGAGGACCAGAAATATTTAAAGAACCTAAAAACTCTTCTGATAAAGATAATCCCTATGGAAAAAGAAGACGAATTGACCAATCTGTTCTTTTGTTGTAATATATTTCCTTGTAAAAATCCTGTCAATCTTATTGAAAACACTCGTTGCTTGCCTTTTGTGTTTTTTGTACTAATATTTCATGTACCATATTGTTTTACATACCCTCAATTCATTTTAAAAATCACAAGTGGGAGAAGGAAAAAGAATTCTTAAAGGGAGAAGAAAATTTCTAAGTATAGATGATGTATCCCTAAGTAAGGGGCAGTTTATCTAAGGGGTTGTGATCATTACGAATAATTCCATATTCAAAATGAAAATCCCATTCCGGAAATCAAGAATACGATCCTTATAGTTCCAAACCCTATGGGGGAGTTAGTCGTATTCACCATTGTTCATAAAGAAAGGGAGATAAGCATTAATTTCAAATTCTAGAAACTTTATTCTAAGTCATTTGATTCTTCTTTGTAAGGATGTTTGTGCTTTCCAAAAAGGGGAAATTGTTGAGTCAATATGGTTTTCCTTATGACTTTTCCATTCCTCAAGTAAAGGGGATATTGTTAAGTCATTATGGTTTCTTTATGAATTGATCATTTCTCTTTTTTTTAAAATTACAAACACCTTCTCTTAAGGAAAATTTCATTTTACCCCTATTTTACTTCTATAAGGAATATTTCCTTCCTCATGGAAATTTACCATTGCCTAGATTCACTACGGAAAAATCACGATTTAGCGGTGGTTTTTTTTCGTTTCACTGCGGTTTAAACCACCACTAAATCATGTGTCAGGAAACTATTTGCGGCGGTTTTGGAAACCACCGTAGAACATTTTGCGGCTGTTTTTTAGAAGAAGTTTTTGTATTTATTTTGTATTTATTTTGTATTTCTTTTGTATTTATTATTTATTTATTTTTTATTTATTTTTATTTATTTTTTATTTATTTATTATTTATTTATATTTTATATTTTATTTATATTTTATTTATATTTATATTTTATTTTATTTTAATTATTTACTCATATTTATTTTATTTTTTTATTTCGTATTTTATTCATTTATTTCGTATTTTATTTATTTATTTTGTATTTTATTTATTTGTTTCATTTAATTCGCATTACTTTATTTCCTTTATCCATGCATGCATGCTCATCCCCATGCACATGCCCATGCAATATAAAGAAATACTGCATTTGTTGAGATTTGAACCTCTAACCTCTTGCATATTTTCTAAAGACTTTACCACACTAGCAAGCTCGTCATGAGGTTAATAAACAGAATTTAATATAATTATATAAAATAATTGGAAAAACAAATAATACATAACTTATAGATATAATATAATAATATAATAAAATTACATAATTGAAAGAATAAATTATAAATTATAAATTATAAATTATAAATTATAAATTATAAATTATAAATAATAAATTATAAATTATAAATTATAAATTATAAATTATAAATTATAAATAAGAAATATGAAATAAGAAATAAGAAATATGAAATAAGAAATAATAAAAAAGAATAAATAATAATAAATAATAAATAATAAATAATAAATAATAAATAATAATAAATAATAAATAATATATAATAAATAACAAATAATAAATAATAAATAACAAGTAATAAATAATGATATATAATATATAATATATAATATATAATATATAATATATAACAAATAATAAATAATAAATAATAAATAATAAATAACAAATATCAAAATAATAAAAATTTATAAATAACAATAAAAAAATATTAAATATTAAATATTTAATATTAAATATGAAATTTTAATTATTAAATATTAAATAATAAATAATAATAAATAATAATTAATAAATAATAAATAATAATAAACAATAATAAATAATAATAAATAATAAATGACAAATAAAAAATAATAAATAATAAATAATAAATAATAAATAACAAATAAATAATAATAATAAATAATAAATAATAAATAATAATAATAATAAATAATAAATAATAAATAATAAATAATAAATAATAAGTAATAATTAATAAATAGTAAATAATTATAAATAATAAATAATAAACAACAATTAAAAATATATAATAATACATATAAAATAAATAATAAATATTAAATAATAAATAATAAATAATAAATAATAAAAATAAATAATAATAACAAATAATAATAAAAAATAATAATAACAAACCATAAATATTAAATACTGAATTATAATAATAATAAATAACACATAATTAATAATTAATAATAAATAAATAATAAATAATAAATAATAAATTATAAATTATAAATTATAAACAATAAATAATAATAAATAAATAATAATAAATAAATAATAATATTTAATATTTAATATTTAATATTTAATATTTAATATTTAATATATAATATATAATATATTATATAATATATAACGAGTAACAAATATAAATAATAATAATAAATAATAAATAAAGATAAATAAATAATAAATAACAAATAACAAATAACAAATAACAAATAATAAATAACAAATAACAAATAATAATTAAAAAATAATAAATAAATATAAATAATAAATAATAAATAACCAATAACAAATAATAGATAACAAATAAATTAAAGTATATTACAAATAATAAATTATAAATAATAAATAATAAATAATAAATAATAAATGAAACACATGAAAAAGTAAAAATATGTGTGATAAGGGATGCAATATTATGAAAACACATGAAAACAGATGGAGAAGCATGAAGAATAAAGCAGTAGAAAGCATGAGAATGCATGAAAACTCATGAAAACTCTGGAAAACCCCTTAGGAATTCAACATCATCATCATAATAAACCACAAAAAACCATTGATAATGATAACAAGTCATGAAAACCCAAATAAATAGTAATAAATGTAGCAACCATTAAAACCCATCAAAACGTTCATAAAGTGACAAAACCATTGGACTCACAATAACAGAGAAAACATATGATCCGTGAGTCCGTTCTAGATCCACGACCAATCAAATAAAAGATCCTAAAATGATATTTGAGCTGATAGGTGAAAGATGTTGAATGGACCGTCAGATCAGATTTTACGACCATTTAAAAAAATGACGGGGAACGGGTGCTAGAAACGAGGCATCAAAAAACATAACAAACCCGATACCCACTGAAAAGGCCATAACATATGATCCAGGAGTCCATGTGGGAACCATGACTAGTAAAACTGAAGCTCATGGAACGAACTACGATCTAGAAGGTGGATGATTCCGAACTGACACTCGGATCAAAATTTAGGTCTATTTGAAGACAAGTTCGACGGGACACCGGTGACATAAATAAGGTTTGAGAGGCCTTTGGATGGGTTTTGGGGTCTAAAAAGATGATAGAAGCATGTTTGTGTTGGATTAGGGTGTAGCTCTCTTCACTGGCTTCAATTTGATATGTGGTACGGGCCAAATGGACACCTGGAACAAAAGTTTTGGTCGTTTGAAGTTGGAGAACTTTTTCAACTTTCTTATTACTCTCATATCTTTTTCACCTTAGACCGTCTCATAGTTTTGATTTTATGTACCTCTATATCTCTTCATGAGCATCAATTTGAATGGTCGTGGTGCTCCAACGGACGCCCGGATCAAAATTTATGTTCGTTTAAGTGATATTGGGGTTTGTCATGTTTTTTTTTTATTTTTTTTCTTTTCATTTCGCGGCGGTTTTACCCAAACCCCTGCCGATCCTCGAAAATATAAAAAATAATTTTTTTTTACAAATTTCATGGCTGTTTTTTCACGGCGGTTTTTAAAACATCCATGAAATACCGGCCTGAAAGCTATTTCGTGGTGGTTTTTAAAACCGCCATGAAAAAACTGCCGTGAAATGAATGTTTTCCTGTAGTGATTTCATTACACATATCATAAATTTTTCTAAGCATAAAATTCAGATTTATGTCCAAAACAAGGTAATCATATAATACATAGATATGAGGTATTATTTTTATGACTCCAAATTCTGGATACGAACTCTTATGAAGTAAAACTCCGAATTATGGATACGAACTCTCATGATGTTCAACTCTGAATTATTGATACGAACTCTCATGATGTTCAACTCCGAATTATGGATACGAACTCTTATGAAAATTTCAACTCTAAATTATGGATACGAACTCTCATGTAGTTTGACACTGAATTATGATTACGAACTTATGTAATGTTCGACTCTGAATTCATGTTACGAACTTCTCTATGTTCTGACTTTGAGTTCTCTGAATTCAGACTCCAAACTCTGATGAGTTATGACTCCAAATTCTCTGGAACATTGACTCTAAACATTGTATGTTCTGGTTTTAAATAGTAGTGAAACCAGAATCCTAATTTCCTTGAAATTTAGACTATGGATTTCTAAAAAATTCAGGTTCTGAATTCCTACAAAATAGAATCTTAACATCTTTGTAGTACAGACTCTGAATTCATTTATACATCCATTTCGAACTTTAACTTCATCCATTCTGAACCTTCATTTACCCCCATTCCAAATATCAGTTTAGTTATTCTAAATCATGTTTTATTACAAAACTATGTTCTGCATTTAGTTATTGAGTAACCGTTGTTTAAGTGACACGTGTACAGGTCCCCCTGAAATTCAAGGAATAATATGACCATTGGAGGAGGGAGCCAACCGTTGGATATTCACCTATAAAAAAGATCTCATTTGATCTTTTGAAGAACTTTTGATTAAAAAAAACATTTGAAAAATGTTTCTATATGCTATTGATGTTATTTCTATTGAGAGAGGCTCTTATCAACTCTCAATCTTCGTGCAGAAAGGATGAACAACTTGTTAAAGATTTGCTTCGGGCAGACGTTCATCGTGTAGAGGTTCGATTACCTTGAAAATCAAGGACATCGGGTTGTAAAGTAAGAGGTTGCGATTTCATTTCAGTTCGAGTGTCTACGGGGATAGCAAGACAAATATGGATCTTCGGATTGAGGGCTTACTTGGGTTTGGGTAAGATAGACATTCTTGAAAGTATAAATCAGGGGACCTCTTATCCAGGGTTGTTGGATACCCTCCACTTTGGGTTAAAAGAGTTCATACTTGTTACCTATAGTTTTACTACATTGTTCTTCCACTGCATTTGGCATTGAGAATAAAAGTATAACTTTCTTATACTTCATTACAGGTACTCTGATTATTTAGGATTCTATATTCTTTATGGTAGAATCATAGTTTTTTGAAACTTTTGTTAAGTTTCATTTCTGAAACCATTTTTCCAGAATCAAGTTTGTCATTAGAACAAAGAAGTGTTATCAATCATGGTTATCAGAAATTTCCAAAGGGAATTTTTAAAGTATACAATTCACCCACACCCCCTCTTGTATTTTTATCTCATTTTACTTATTCAATCCAACATTTGGTATTATAGAGTATATCATACTCAGTCATACAATCCTAACATAAAATTTGTAATTGTAATGATGAGAATCATCATGTTTTTATGAGTATTGATTATACTACTCATGATCCAGATACTTAAATTTTCATAGGAAATGAAGGACGTATTATGGAAAAAATGAGGAAGTGTAGATAATGGTTTAAGATTGAAGTGTAATTATTAATATACTTATATATTAGGATTCCTGGTTTTTATAGTATAAGTACATTATCAATGATATTCTCATTATAATAATCTTATATTATAGATGTATTGTATTGTAGGGGGTTATCTATATGTATTTGAAGATACATATTGAATTTTACCCTGAAAAGTAATTGAGTGGAGTGTTGGTCTTTATTGAAAATAAACGATTTAGGTATGTCAACATATAATATATTATTGTTGTTTAGAAAATAATTATATAGATGTTTTAATGGGTTCTTCTTGGTGACATTGAAAATAGTTAGTGATTTGATGGTTAATTGAAGCATCCCCATCCCTGAAGCCATTGGAAGGGTGATCCAAGCCTGGTTTTCCACAAAACCTCAATGGAATCTCCCCGAACACCAGAGGCTATGGACTAGATGTGACATAATTTTTAATGTGTCTTCATAATATATTATTCTCTCATAGGTAATTGGTAATATATACTGGAAGAAAATAGTTTATAAGGAGAAGCAAAAGCATATACCTAATAAAATAGCATCCAAAGGTATTAAATAATACTAATCGAATAAATAATATCTTTATAATATAATTAATAAAACATGATAAAAAATATGTCATGAATTGTTATTTTTACTATAGTAATGTTTCGAAAAAAAATTAGAATGGATGCATGTATTCCAAGATACAAAGACAACGACCCAAAGAAACAACTTCATCTCAAGATAAAAACCAATCCTTTTCCCCAATCTCTATATTATGCAATAATAAACACTCAAATACTAGAAGTATTATGAATCCCATTATCCATAACCGATGAAAAACTTTTAATCAGGTACCAACCGATCCCCAATCAGAGAGTGAAATAAAATCATATTATGTCAGAATCCATGGTGTACAAACTTTTCAATTTCATGCTGTAATAAAATATATTGTTCCATTATATGAAAAAAGTAAAAAATAATATAAACATAATAAGATAATTATATATCTTGGTCTGGGTCCTCAATAGAACCCACCCCATATTTAATACTTCAGTATAATATAGTAATCTCAATAAGGTAAATGTGGTAAGAAGAATGTATATACCTATAAAAGTATAGAATGGAGAAGTTAAAAACAGAACATACCACCAAAACTGTTATATAGCTTGGGGTCAAATTTATGTTCCAAAAATGTGTGCTTCAAGGCACCCGAACTGTATCAAAAATCCCAAGTAACTCAAATAGAATCAAGAATTACCATCCACACATAATCATTATTATTATTTTCATGTTGAGAGATGGAGTCTGAGACCATCCTCAAGGTATTCCTATGGTACATCCATCAATTTATTTAATAACCACAGAGCTTATCCAATGAAATCTTTCGAAAGACCATGTATGACTCACGACATGGAATTAGCCAGAGTTTTTATCAATATCTCAGATAAGTGGTCTGGTATCACCTAAGGTATAACATAGTTACATTGCCAATGGGTACATCCTCTATGATTCGTTTGGGAACCGCTATCACCCATTAGTATAAAGAAACCCATAGAATGCCTTGTCTATAAAAACATAATACATTGCCTCCCTTGTGTAATATTCTACCAATTAGGAACAAATTGTCTGTGTGTGGTCCTTAATATAGAACCCATGTTGTATCACATCGCAGAATTTAATTATTTTTCAAGGAAGAAGATATTATAAAGTATACATGTATAATTGCAATAAAAAGAATTGGGAACTAAAATACACATATTTCATGATCATTATAGCCAAAAAATTTCACCTAAATTACTTAATCCAAATTGGTCTACTCTATGATGATCTATAAATGGCCTATTGGTCTTCTCAAAAAATTTAATGTTCACATCATGAATTTTATTTGGACTCATATCATTCTTTAAAGGATACATGTGACCATCCCGTGGGATACTTGTTGAAAGTCGTTGGATAAAGGGTGTATTGGTATTAAAATCATCAACACTTTAACAATTCTCTTCATGCTAGACACACATAAAGATTTATTAATAAAAAATCTAATTCCATCGCTATACTTAAAAATATATTTTCAAAAAAACGAAGGAAAGGTAATATGAACTATGTCCAATCATCCATCTATACCTCCATTAAACAATATTTTTCTCACATTATGGGAAAATCTAGGTGGATGGTTAGTGTTGATTCTTCAATATATTTTTGGCAGGATAACTGGTCGGGTACTCCTATTATCACTATGTTTCCTGCTAACTCTAATCCAGTAAAAAATAATTGTACTATTAAAGATATCATGCTTTCCGGTAGATACGACCTACCTGATAACATCATTCAAATCTTTTACAACTATCCCTATGCTAATGATGATATTCTTATATGGTAACCTACTCTGTATGGGATCCTTGACTCAAAAAAAAATTTCCAATAAAAAATTTACAAATCTCTTTCACAGCTTTGTATAAAATACATTAATAAGAATGGGACTAAGCCCTCGAGACTTATTGTTGTCTGGCATATTGCCCACAATCTTCTTCCCACAGAGGTCTGTCTTCAATATTTTGGAATACATCTTTATTCTAAGTTCCATTTTTCCATCATCACAGGGAAGATTCTAACAATCTATCTTTGTCTTGTGCTACAGCTTTAGTGAATTGGAATTATATTAATGACTTATTTGGATGTAGATGATTACATTAAAACTCAATTAGTACTCAAATAAAGTAATGTATGGAGATAAATTCTTCACAGCAAATCAAAAAATTATTCTTATCAACTATGGTGGAGCTTCTACATGTGATCTGGTATGATCGGAAAGCCGTTTTTCACAATAACTACTCATTAAATCTGAATGAAGGTCATACACGAATCCGAATGGCCATCAAGGATTCCGCTTCAATTGAAAAATCCAATTGTGAGAACTCTGTTGGTGATTTCGAGATCCTTCGTCGCCTCAGAGTTGATGGTACCTATATGAAACCGAAGCGCACCTTTGATGTTTTCATGAAAAAACCTCTTCTAGTTGGGATTAATGTGAATGTTGATGGAGCTTCTAAAGAAAATTCTGGACCTTCTGGTTATGGAGTGATTTTGCGAGATTATAATGGGGGATGACATGGTTGCTTCTTCGGTAACTATGGTACGACCTCGTCCTTGCATGCGGAAATGATGGTTGTGATTAACGCTATGGACGTCATCATGAAAAACAGCTGGAACAAAATCTGGATTGAGAGCGACTCATCCATTATTGTTCAAGCTATATAAAATGGTGAATTACATCTATCCTGGCCTATCACTACTCTCTAGACGATATGCCTAACATCTCTCATGGAGATCAACTACATTTCCACACACACAATTCGTGAGGAAAATAAGTTAGCTGATAGTCTTGCTAACATGGGTATTAGTCAGGGTCATACCAGGAATGATGATCTGCCTATCGAGCTCCATCCACTTTATTAAGGGTATTGTAAAAAATTCCCTTACTTTGGAATCATGTAACGCCCCCCATAATTATTCAATAATCTGTGTCTTGGTCTTTGACTGAGACACCAAATGTTTTAAAAAAATCTAAAGAAGAATAAACAATGTAATTACAGTTGAACAATACGATAACTATTTTAACAATGAAAACCCATCATGCATAAATAAACCCACAGAACACATAGTTCATGGTTCACAATAATCCTAAATAATTTTTTTGAGTTAAATTTATACTATAATGGGACCAATAAACACATGTAATTTATAATTTAATTTTTCATGTATAATAAAAAATATACTAATTACATCAATACACCTAATGGGGTGTCCAATGATATTTCATCAATTTAAATATGGTGATCTATCTCAACCATGATTACAATAGTCCAACAAAAAAAATTAGGTTATTTAGAATAGTTAAAATTGAACATCACCAGTTGGAACAAAAGAGCACAATATTGTGTGATCTAAAAGAAGCAATGAAATGAGGGGGAAATAGTATATTCCCTAACATTTACTCTTAAAAAATCATATGACCTAAGTCGATCACTGATTTAACCTAAAATAGAAAAAATTGGATTATTTTTGAAAACCCCAACATTCAGGTAAAACCCTTCCGCAAAAGACTATGTGATGGATTGTAAATGAGATTCTACAATTCCTAGTTTATATCATTAGACTCACTGGGATATTACTACTCACCAGATGACATTGAAAACATATGATAAATGATGTTGCAGAGTGCATTTGAAAGAGGAGAAAATGAGGTAGAGACACACCACATGTGGGCACTATAGGGGGTGACACATATAAGGGAGATAGTGGGAGAAAGAAAAAAGAGAAAAGTAAGAAAAAGGAAAAGGAAAAGATTTTTTTTGAAAATAAATAAAAATAGAAAAATGAAAAAAAAATAATAAAAAAATTAAAATGAAGGAAAAGGAGAGGAATAATATCATAAAAATAAAAATAACCATTTTAATTATTTTTTGTATTTCTCTTACCCCATTCTAATTTTACTTTAAAATTTTTTATCGCTTTTTTAATTTCTTTTATTTTCATTTAAATTTTTAATATTTTTAAATTAAATTTATTTTTTTTAACCCCAATGTTGCACTAGGGCACTGTGTAATATTTTAAATAAAAATTGTGTAATACTTTTTATAATATTAATAGTTTCATAGGACACTCAACAGGGTTTGTAGGTGTGTGCCCAGGGTTTCGTTAAGGATATGGACTAAAACAATTAAATGGTTTGTACCATTATTAAATTTGGGATGTTAAAACCTCCCCTCCATAGAGAAATTTTCCTTGATTTTCTCTTATAATGGTAGTGTAATGTCATATAAAAAAGATCAATCCATGTAGCATGCACATCGATATACCCCTCCTAGTTCTCATCCTGAACACAACCATGCTTCTATAGCACATATACAAGAGGAACTTACCAACCCCTGAGAACCTTAATGATATGGTGGATGATATGGATCAAACTCTCCTCAAAAGATGCATCCTCTTTGAGATTGATTTCCTCAGGATCAAATAAATGAGTTGGATCTAGATGATACTGTCGAAGATGAGATACATGGATGAAATTGTGCATGACATGGTACCTTTGAGGTAATTGTAACTAATAGGCTACTGACCAAACTCAATCTACTATCTTGAATGAACCAATGTATCTTGTTGATAACTTCCCTTGTATCCTTATACTTTTGTGACCCAATCGTAGAAAAACACATAGAAAGGCTCGATCTGCCACCTCAAGATTGAGAGGTCCGTGGAAATGATAGGTATTATATTTATGTCTGGACTGAGATGTTGTCATACATATCGGAATCAGATGAACTTTCCCACATATATCCAAAATGTGATGAGGACCCAATAGAGGTTCCTCCTATACTTTTAGCATGTATGAAGGCGAATGACATGGTCTCCCATAGAGGTCATCATACACATACATTTGAACTATCTTAGGAAATATATCATTATAGGTAAACCCAAAAACATGAATATTTTTCTCGAAATAATCTCAAAACTCAAGGATACATGCCCATACCATATCCTCGAACACTCATATAGTGCGCTTGGATTGCCCTTCGGTCTGAGGGCCATAAACAGTACTCAAGAGTTCCTGCAAACCTAGAGCATTCTACAAACCTCTATAGAACACTTAAGTAAAGTGAGTATCACTATCCAATAAAATAGAACATGTTATATGGTTAAGTTGCAATATCTCTCAGATATATAGCCTTCCCAACTCATCAATAGAATATATTACCCAAATAGGTTAAAAGTTCATGAATTTGGTCAATCTATCAATAATCACCAATATTTCGTCACTACATTGAAGTGATCATGGAATTACTATAATGAATTCAATGGTGATGTCATCCCATTTCCACTGCAGAATTCATTTCAGATGTAGAAGTATAAAATATAGTTGGTGTTCTCCCTTCACATTGATAAGTGGAGCACTAAGTAATGAATCAACCTATCTGATTTTCCATACCCATCCATAATTACTTATTACACATATATTTGTACATATTTTTATGTTTAGGATGAACATTACAGAATGAGGTATGAGATTATTACATTATTTATTATTGTATATCTAAATGTACCTAGAAATGGATATGGTAATGAATAGTTTCACAACCATCAACAACCCAACCTGGAGGAGGTTTCTCTCCTGTGAAACATTCCCATGAATTAGTCCCTCTAGATTAGATAAATACAACATATGAACTCACTCCAGAAGAATATATATAACTGTAAGAGCTTTTAAAACTGTTTGTTCAGGCTTTTCCTAAACCTAAAGATGTATTTCAGAAAACAAATTCATCTTTTTTCACTCAATATATGCTTTTCTAGATGGCTAGTGTCTACGTCTTTTAGCGTAATGCATCACCCATGATATTCCCCTTTCTAAGAGTATAATAAATCTCAAAATATAATCATTACAAGTACACGAGCCACATGAACTACCGTAAATTCACGTATCATTTTGTGGAGATATATTTCAATATTTTATGATCCATGAAAACAATGATCCTCTCACCCAATATGTATTGTCTCATATATCATAAATCATGAACCACAACTACTAACTCAAGGTTGTGTGTATGATAGTTCTTCTTATAAGGTATCCGCAAGAAGGATCCATAATCCACAACATGATCACCCTACATCAAAATTGCACCCAGCCGATCCCTAAAGCATCATAGTAAACAGTATAGATTCTGCCAGGATATAGAAGAATTAGGATATAAGATATGGTTATTCTCTTCTTTTACTCCAGAAAGTATTTTTTAAAATCACTTGACCATATAAACTGTATAACCTTCATAGTCCGGGTTGGAAGAGGCATTGTTAAGTGGGATAAATCAATGATGAAACACGTCTAGTAGCATGATATCCCCAATAAACTATTTTCATCGATTTTTTTGGGATTCCGCAATGAATCTATGGTCCATATATTTCCTGCATAAACTAATACAACTACATTAGATATTATATGACCTAGTTAGGGAACATTATCAATCCAAAAGTGGGATATTCTAAACATACCATAAATCTCGTTCTCACTCTATGTGCTCAACCCAATATCATATGGATTACATGGTTTTGTGAGGAATATTAATACAATAAGATGCCATCAACAAAAAGCACAAAAAAGGAATCATTATACCGGTGTCAAACCAGATTCATCTGATCCCTGAAGACTTCTAGCAAATTTGTGTGGCCGAATAGAATAACCAAATACTTGTATACGATATAGGTGCTTCAAAAAAACATACATGGTTTGACCGATGATTTCCCATGCACCTGGTGATATCCGTAACTCAGATAAATCTTGTAGGAAACATATTATCCTTAGAAATGGATGAAGATGTCATATATTCCAGGTAACGAAAATCGATTCTTTATTATAAGCTGGTTGAGTCGATGATAATCCATGCATAATATTAGGGTACAGTCCACATTCTTGTAGAAATGAACTATTTAGCCCCATAGTGATGTTCTAGATATAATAAAACCTACATCTTTGATCATATAAATAATCTTTTTGAGTTAATGTAGCTCTATAGGCACCATCATATTAGGAGGAATAGAAATTGGTGATGCACATATCATTATCTCAATAGTGAACTCCAAATCCCTCATGGGAGGTAAACAAGAGAAATAATTATAGAAATATTTCCTAAAATGATTCACAACGGGAGGAAAGTCCAATAGAATCATTCCCTGATCATACCTAAGGAGACTAGATAAAAGGGTTGTCACTCATCCCATCCCTAAAAATTTAGGTCGAGGTCGATCAACCTGCATATCCTATTATCCTTTGTTTAGATTTTTGTCACCCTCAAGGGATATAAATGAAAACCCAAAGACGATAGAAATCCAATTGGCCATAATATAGAAAGATCAAGTTCATACCACGAATGACAGTGATGCCCAACATATTGAGGTTGTTAATTTTTCAAAGGAAATGGTACAAACACATACAAAGGGGAATTCTTCTTACATGCATATTCTTCCTATCATAACCCGTAGTATAATGTTGAGAGACATGATAATGGAATGGTACTCGATTGTGAATTCACACATTAGATAAGATTAAATGGATGATTAGGTAAACATGTAAAGGAGATGGAAGAAAATATTAGGTCCATGGCCTCCATTAACATGTTATAGTAGGTAAAGAGTGTATTTAGTACGGGTAGGTACATAGCCTACTTCTCACCACTACATAATAAATATTCTTCTCATAGAGTCGGGTGTAGAGGAGAAAGAAAAAACCTATAAGGATTAATAAATGAAGAATTCCACCTTTTTCTCATGTAATGTCACGTAAACATCTTACTATAATGATATAATTATATTTAACGAATTGGAAAAAAAATCAGAAATTGGAACAATAGAAACCACATGAAAACAAGTAGATTCATGGTGAAAGTAGATATGGCCTGAAAATATGCATTTCATTTTAGACCATGTGGTGCCCAATATGATGAATGTAAATGAATTTACATCATATCATTATGTTTCAGTGGTAAAACCCATTATCTCAATAATATAGATATTAATAACAATAAAAAACAAGTGTGTCACCCTATGGTGATATCATATCAACAATAAAAGGCATAAACAATAACTACAATCCAAACATCAAAATTTAGTTTTCCCAAGTACATAGGTTTTCTACGTCCAAGAATAGTGTATATTCCAAATTCATATATCCTAGTCTCTTTTCTAATTCAGACTGAAAAAAATGAAAAACACACATTTGATACCACTTTGTAGAATCCCCAAAATGAGAACCACTAGATGGGTGATCTGAGTCGGGTTGGGCACATAACCTCAAGCACATCTTCCAAAATTTCAGCGACTGTTGGTTAGCAGTAATGACCCTTTTAATTTTTCCATGGGGTGATTATTCCCTAACAGGTAATAAGTAATATAACGATGAGGATAAATAGTTTATAATGAGTAGAAGAATAAAATAAATAATAAAACTATAGTATAATATATTAAATAATTTCAACTCAATAAATAATAAGTACAGATGTTTTTTAATATAACCAAATAGAAAATGATGTCTTGATATGATGTATTCACTAATGTGTAGGTTAGATAAAAAATATATAATTACAAGTATGCAATAAAAAATGCAAAGACAACGATGCGATGAAACAACTTCATCTAGAGGAACAAAACATGGTCAAATACCCCCAATGTCCATGTTAAGAAGAAATCAACACTCATTCACCGGAAGGAAAATGCTTCCCATTATACATACTTGAAAGAATAAATTCTACTTGGGTACCAAATAACGCCCAAGTAGGGTGTCATATAAAATCCAGTATGTCCTCAATGACACCTATCCCATATCTCCTGCTTCATCCTATGCCATGAATTTAATTAACGTACATGTGTTAAAACTAATATATATACTGATAATAGTTTTGATAGTATAAGGATAAAAAAGATACACCCAAGCATATGTTTTATCATGGATTCAAATTTATTTTTCAAAAGAGGGTGCTTTATTTCATTTGAATGGAATCCCAATTCCCAAGGAAATCAAACTGGTATCAAGAATACACTTCCTCGCATTATCATTATTATTATGTTCTAGTTGAGAGTTGGAGTCTGATCTCTTCCTGAAGGTATCTATATGGTATATCATTCAATTAATCCAATACCACTTATCCCTTCCTTGGAAATCATTTGAAATCTCAAGTATCACTTAAGGAAATTTTTTACCCTGAGTCCATTCCAGTATCGCTCATAAATGGTCAATAATCACTCAAGGCATGGCATAGCCACATTGCATGCAGTTTCATCCATGATGATCCCTTTGGGAACCATTATCACCCAGATGTATATAGTACCCTTGGGAATCCATCATCTAGAAAAGCTTTAGACATTGCCTACCTAGTGTAATGTGTATCAAATAATAAACGGAGTGTCCATGTATGGTCCCTAATAAATAACCCACATTGTCTCACCACCATGAATTTAATTTGATTTCAAGGAAGTAAATATCACAATGTATTCATTTTTAATTTCAATATAACAATTAGGAAACTACAATCCACATATTTCATGGTCATTGAAGCCAAATAGTTACTCCAAAAGAGCATTTTTAGTGAATGAATAAAAACACACATTTCCATTTTATAGAAGAAAAAACAATGATACTTTTATCATTTAAAAACAATTAGGAATAAAAAAACAATGAAAAACCAATTCTCATAGTTGACAATTATCCTAAGTAATTTATTAAATTATAATTCAACAAAAAATTTAATCAATCCACACATGAAATTAAGAAAATTAATTATTCGTGGCTAATTGAAAATAGACCAATTATATAGAAACACATAATTAGGTGTCCAAATATGTTGTAAAAATTCAGAGATGTTGATTTATATCAACTAGTGTTGAAATGTTCAAGACCAAAAATTTAGGTAAATTTGAACTGTTAAAATTGAAAATCGTCGGTAGGCACTGAAAAGTGACACAATGTGTTTTCTAAAAGTTTCAAAGAAATGAGGTAAAATAGATTAGATGGCCTACCATATACTTTTTGATAGTCCTACGCTCTTTGGTGATATTTTATAGGACCTAAATCAGATGAAATCCAATGATATTTAAAAACAATTCAATTTTACGTAAAAACATTCATAGGAAGATTGCGTGAATGATAGGGAATGAGATCCAATGATTCTTCGTGTGTACCATTTGCCTTAGAAGGACCATTATTGTTCACCTAAAAATGTTGAAAATAGTTGTGAAACAGTGTCATGGAGGGCATCATAAAGAGGATAGGAAGTGGTGTAGGAAGAGGCACACCACATGCGGGTAACTACCGGGGGTGAAAGACCAAAGGTAGATATAGGGAGAAAAAAAAAAGAAATATGGAAAAAATATAAAGAAAAATAAGATAATAAAGAAAAATAAAAAAGGGTTATAAATAATAATGAAACAAAATAAAAGTTAAGGAAAGAAAAAGGAATCAAAATAATAAAAATGGATAATTTCCACTTTAATTATTTATACTTTTCTCGTAAACCCCTTTCTTATTCTATTTAAAAATTTATTTTTATCCATTTTTACATTCATTTTATTTCCTTCAGAAAAATTATCCCTTTATAATTTATTATAATTATTTTTAACCCCAAAGTTTCATTGGGGACTGGTGTTGTATTTTACACAAAACATGAGTATTTATTAAAATAATTTTAATTGATTCCCAATGAACATAATAGGGTGTGTACGTGCGCACCATTGGTCACATTAAGGATTTTGAAATAAAAATATTAAATATAATGTACCTTGATTAATGTTGAAACATTACAATTTATGTTATATTTTTCAAAGATTATCTCATATTTGGATTATTGTAATATATTTGATGGTATGAGATTTTATATTTGGAAAAATACATGTTTTTATTAATGTTTTACAGTGATAATTTTATTCAAATATCTTTAATGTGATAGTTAAAGATGGATTATATTGTTTTGGGAATAAAAATTTTATTTATATAACTTCCTTCTATTATTTGGGACACTGATTTTAGTGACACATTTTTTGGTTGAGTTTTAATGATAACTATTTATTAAATGGATTAATTTGAAAATTTATGGTAATTAGATAATGTTTTCTAATATTTTTATTTTATTTAAAAATAATTGAATAGATTGTGGTTTCTATATAAATTATTGGTTCTGTTAAAATTTTATTCACGTAATTCATATGATGGAACTGGGCATGCATCAGTAGCCCCAAAAAGGGGGGATTTTTTTACTTTTCCCTCGATGATTGATGTAAACTTGTCGACGTCAGTGCAGATCATCCTGGTCAAAGCCAAAGACCACATGTGAAGGGTTTAAGAATAATATAAACCAAAAATTATTAAGTTTATTTCGATGTCTCACACGATGTCTTCTCATCGTTGGCGATCATTGCTGGAAGAATAAGAATTCTTATTCTTCTAGATCATCCACATGTTCTTCATGGTATCTTTTGGATCATCATTCGTCATAATCTGGGTGCTAGTGTGAAATATCTATGACACATTCGACACTCTAATGATCACGGAATCGCTTCACATGTGATGCCTGAGAGAATGCTTCATCCATGATCTATGGATCTAAAGCCTCTCTCTCTAAATCAGGGGATAGTTGAGATGTGGTATAATCTATATGAATAATATAATCAAATCTCCTTATCTCTTATTTTTATAGTTCATAATTAAAATACTAGGTATAGCCTTGTCGGTCCCGAATACATAACGCACTATCAATGGGATTTTATGACTACTAAACTGAGTTATATATATTATTATCCCCCAATTTTAATATAATAAAATATATTATGCAATAATAATATTTTCATTTACATGACTCATCAACTGATAAATAATAATTGAACATTAAATAATTTAATATTTCTCAATTAATATTTTTCATTTATTTACATAAAACTCATAAATACATTTATTAAATTAATTAATTATTCATTATTATAAACTCAAATAATATGATTTTATTTATTTAGTGATGATCGTTTAACCTTCGACAAATCCTGAACCCCATTGGTGGGTCCCACCATGTCCGAAACATATATTCAACTGAATTGAGAGGATTGTTGTATACGTTATTGTATGTGACCCTCAAGGACCTCGTCTTGATAGTGGTGAATATTAATCACAAACCAAACGTGGGATCTAGAAACCCATCATGGCCCCATAAGAGATATGGATTACCACATGAGCGATAACCAACCTATGAACACATATTGTGTAATATAATATCTTTGTCTATAATATCTCATAAATTTGGATGCACTAATGTTTCATCGCCCTTCTCTTGCTTTATTATTTGTTGATGTAACTAAATTGATTGACCCACGACTTCCATGGCCATGGTATTATAAAGGTACTTGCATCCATATCAACATGTCCTGAGATGTAATACTTCCTAAACCTAGAAGAGACAAATCCTTTCTTAACCATTCAACCAATTCCATGCCACTAATGACGTACCCTACACAAACTACCTCGCCATGACATCATTTCATTGTTTTTCATCTTGCATCAAAGTACACAATCAAACAAAATAAATATTTAATGATCCCAATTTAGGATACCATTACACATGATCAAAGATAGGAACATCCATTAACACCCGAGACATGTGGTGGTCCTATTAGTGGGTCAGTCCTCATGATCTCATAAATAGAGTTCACCAAGTGAGAACATCATGAGGAGAAGTATCAAGGATTATGAGACCCAAACACTTGATTTTCAAACATCTATTGGATAAAATTAGTAAGATGTATCTAGACATTAGAACATATATTTAAGAATAATGTCATATTATCTCGAGATTCTCATTAATTCTTTGGAACTGTTATAACCTCTTGACACGACAAGTAATATATGGACATTACCAATTGAATAGTGGAAACAGAAAACTATACAATATAATGGTATGAAGACATACTATATAGATAATATTATACATTATATATTAATCCAAGTCACTAAATAGTTGGTTTTATGGAACCCACTATTTCAACACTCCCACTGGCACTAGAGACAACATTCTAACCAAACTCAATACCTACTCACATAAATAAAATCATTTTTTTACTGAGTAATGGCTTTAGCTATTGGGTCTTCCACAGTTTCACCGCATGGATATTATACTTTAAGTACCTTGTCTCTTTGACTAAAACTACTCAAGTGATGGTATCCTGAGTATATCCATTTAGTCCATTATCATAACATGACAACATGGATAGAAATAATATCATAATTTATATTATGACAATTCTTTTCTTAGCATATGCGATTCTAAGAACTACAACAAAAAAATTGCATTTAATTGCTTCTTAGTAGCCTTAGAAGCCGCAACGTACTCGATCATTGTAGGTATAGCTACCACTGGCTTATATGATCTTGACTCAATCATCACCATTAGCCTAACATCAATAGTAGATAACACTGTTATATGGAATACTTGTTTGTATCCCCCAAAACTAGTATCCATTATTCTCCACTTACCCGGTAAATATCTTTTGTACTTACTAAAGTTCAATTAGATTGTTTGGAATGCATCCCTTGTAGTGGTATTGGATATTACTGATATTTTCATATTATAAAATATACCTTGGCAATTTCACCTATGGTACATATCTTGTCATATGTGATTAATCCATCGATCCAACATATGGATTTAACTGATCACATTTATCTCTTCCCATTTCATAAACTTGTCTACCTGAAGAGATTATTCCCTGTTACATAAGTAACAATTCAGCCCTTGAAATGTTCCAACATGTATTTTTCAATACAATGACATGATAAATATGATTGACTATGATTAAGAAACCTACAAATCTTCCTCAGCCGATCTTGTTCCCTATAACATTAGTTGCAACTTCAAGTCAATCTTGGAGAATAAATTTTTTCTTGCTCATAACTAACTATGAGACCAATTTTTTTTCATATGTAAAAAAAATATATGATTGGAAAACATTAACTCTCCCACTAACCTTTTCTAGAAACATGTCAAATTTTTTTGAAAATGTACATGCAATGATCATGTAAATGACTTTAATCCTAAAAAACATTTCAGAATCATGTATCATTTATTAGCATTATTAGATGTGACCATCCCTTTCTTGTTGTGTCATATAAACACAATCCATGATTGGTGGTCATGAGATCCAATGCTAAATAATTTGATCATAGAAATTTTCTATCATAGTTAATATTGTAATGGAATTAGGATTAACAACATGGTGAAACCAATCTAGACTTATTGGTACTACACTTGTACCATCCATGTATCGATTCACAGGAATATCCACCATAGTATTCATAATAATATGTCCCTTTTCAAATTGACACATGGAATCCATTAATTGATTTTTTTGGTCTTATGAATTTTGTCTAATTTCTAAACTCATGTATCTTATATGAAAAATTATTCACATTTAATAATACATTACCGACCACGGTGAATATAAATACCATCATGATGGTTTTATCATTCCTACTCAGCATGTATCTCTGAAACATAGTTTGTTCAACATATTCTTTTGGAAATAGTTTCAATGGAAACTATTTGTGAATCATGAGAATTAACTAAACACATGTCTGTATATCTCCCATTGACTCTAATAAAGATGTGAACCCTTATTTATATATGTATTATATCAATTGAAAAAAAATTATGTATTAGAAAATTATGTAATATGATAAAAAATCTTTATAATTATTACACTATATGCACAATTTGTTTGTCTTGATGCTTGTTTGTTTATGTCCTAACAAACTCTTTGCATCCAAACTCATGTCATTATGACATAATGGATTTAAGTCATGATATAAATCATATGTTATTCATTTTTCATATGTAGTTGGAATATGGTCATGGGTTATTTCTATTAATTTAAAAACATTTAATGAAATACAGTGGAAGTTTATACAAGTTGTAACATTGATACTCCATACATCAATATTTTGATGTATAACATATGCATTTAGGAATTTGTCCACACAACATGTTGGTTGATCAATTTTGATTTATAAGACTATATCATCAATCCTCTTTATTAAAATTATTCTTGTTATGGTGATAAGGTAATGTGCATTTCAGAATTACTCCACACTACATTAGCATGCCTGATGAATATTTGGTCAAGATATTCATCAGTAACCCAATGAGGAGAAACTTATATCTCCTAACCATACATATAAATCTCTTTTATATTCCTCAATTATGTAAATGAATATTATTAATTATATATAACAATAGTTTAATCCTATAATAGTTCACTCTTAATTGTTGAACTATTTCCAAATGCTTTGTGACGTAAGTTTATTTCAAAAGGCTCATTGGTCAAAACTAAAGACATTGATAATACCAAAACTCATTAGCTGTGTCGAGCCATAATATCACACGTGGTATGATATCCACTTTTTTTATTAGAACCAGAAATAATTTCTTCCCTATATCAAAGTACACATGATATTAATGTTTATGGTAATACACAAAAATAGTTCAACTCAATTCTTTCACATGGAAATTAAGAAGTTGTGTACATCTCACCACTAGCTTATGTATCACCCTTTCATAACAACATGGAAAATAAATCTTACTACTAGTAATGTCTCTATAATTACTGAGATATTGTAGTTAAATAAACATATTTAATAAGCATATTGTATTAAATACCCACGTAGTAAAAGGAAACATTACATTGAAGAATATTGATGATGTAGAAGTGGAAAAATGCTCTTTAAATAATTTTATTGCTTTTAAACATCCATCATATTATTTTATTAAATTTAATGAAATAGCCTTTGTTAATACCACATTAATTGAAGAATGTAATGAATCTTTCATTGGCATTAAATTCTTTGGAACTTTCCACACTATTTTTCTATTTATTATCCATAAGAATTAAAGATGAAATTTTCATTGAATTCTTATTCACTTGGAGAAACATTCCTAGAATGGTAATGAAGTGTTTACTCAACAAATGGTCATTTTGTGACTTAAAATGAACAATGAGTAAGGGGGTGTAAAATGTTATAAGAAAGGGATCCACATAAAGATCATGATCAATATTTAAATTTACACATTATGGTGTGAGATCGCCTTATTTATATAATTTCTTCACATTGTTCTTGAAATCTTCTCAGAGATGTGACTTCATGTTATATCATCCATGTCCTTCTGTTGAGACTGCAACTAACACCAGACATTGATGAAAGCATAATGATAAAACTATCATATTCATTTTACATTAGTATAGTGTATGAATTTTCACTCTTTCTTTTTAAGGTAGTTTAACAGTGTTGGAAACACTGACACATTGAGTTCCCTATATCATAGTATTATGCACATGTGCCTATACTACACATGGATACTCATGTCACTGTGGACCTTTACATTATCAAATTTGTATCATAGTTTAAACATGCAGTATGTCATTCCATATTTGTAAAAAATTGAATTTTAGATGATGATATCATTTTATCTGATTATCATTTTAGAAATTTTTGATTAATTATATAAATCATGGAATGTATCCCACTATTATATTGGATTCTTGGAACCCACTGTGCTAGAATCAGAATACATCGTTACATGAATATTATAGTGGGAAGGATCACAGAACCACCCCTCATAGTCTACATGAAATGTCTATGGCACTACATGGAGTGTTCTTCATTGGCTTTAGGGTAGTTGACTACTTTTACATTCAGTTACTAGATTTGTTGTGTGAAGTCCCATCTTCTAAAAATCAGAATTCAATTTACTCAACGCTTGCCTCTAAAATTACAACAAGATACCTATGGATATTTCGTTGATAAAATTTTAGTTATGTCAATCCATCATTATTATATAGACTCCCTGATAGTAAGAGACTCCCTCAGTAATGGAATGACCGACACCTCAATAATCTTTTTTTGTAAAAATTTAAATGATGAAAGGCGATTATGAATTAATATATTTTTTAGTGTTTTATTACTTTTAATGTTATGAAAGAAATCATTTTATATTTTTATAATCATGTACTATGTGATCGCACTCAAAAATGACTGTGCAAGAAATATAAATTCCATCCCATCAAATTTTCATTTTATCCTGGATGCATGTTTTTTATTATACTATTTGATCACACCATAAACTACACCTGAACAAAATAATAAACCATGTAAAACAAAATGAACGCCTGATCATGATTCGGTTCTGATGGTTGATCCGTTGAGTGAATAACAGACAACCCGAAACCCTAGGGGTATGTAACCAACATCTGCTAGTCCAATGCAACCAACTCTTGTCGGGTGTGTCGTAGTCACTAGGTGTAAAGTGCATCAAACCTCATCTCGTCAGTATACATTGGTACTCGCGTTCATGTGAGTGGATCTTGGGGAGTAAAATTGTATAACACAGAGAAGTGGACTCACAAATCCTTATATATATAATGACTCGAAGATGACACAAAAATTGTCTTTTATTTAATTAAAAAAATTAATACAAAACTGGATGCGATAATTAAATAATGTAATTAAATACAGAAACAAACCCGAGACATGCATTGGTAGGATGATAACTCATTACCAGCATATACACATTAAACATGCATATATCAAAAAAAATGCTAAATAAAGTAATTAAACAAGCATTCAAATAAACATAAGTGACGTATTTTATTGAATTAAATTGTCACTCAAATTTTAATTCAATATTCATACGCTGCTCAGTTTGGATTAATTTATTTAATTTTAAAAACTAAATTTAAATAAATTCATTAATTTAATTAATAAAAAAATAAATTAATCACACAACATTAATTAGAAACCCATATTAAAATTTTATTTATATAATTCTGTTCTGAAATTAAATTAATTAATTTAATCAACTTTTGATTCAAAAAAAGTTAACTGAGCCCCATAAACCCTGGGCAGGGGCTGCGCAGGTCGGGGCGAACCTGCGCAGGCCTATCTGGCCTATGCTGACACCGTGCAATGTTTTTCTAGACCGATCAAGCCCGACCATGCTCGTTTCTCGCTTGGCAAACCCACCGGGTCACCTGTTGAGGATAATCCAGTAAGTGAAAATGGTTACCTCATAGTGGTATGCGTCAGAAGAGGGCATGGTGGTGCAGCATGCAACCGTGGATTCACGAAAATAGAGATCCAAAAGGGGGATCTACCCGTAGAAATGGTTCCTGGTTTCCTGGTACTCGGAGGGGGATAAGGTTATGGGGTAGGGTGGTTCGGTGTGGCCCTGTTGGAATTGAAAACCAAAAATATGATTCAAAGCTCCCTACAGTGTCATTTATTACTTGCATAATTTTTTTTTCATGGGTCCACCTCCATTTATTTTCTTTGAATGAATTTAAATGATTTACATTTAATAATTTGGTAAATCTATGTACCATTATAAATTCTATGCATTTAATATTTTGGTCTATCCTTTTACAGTCATAGATTCTCTGTATTTTATGTTTTGGTCTTTCTTTATACCACCATAAATGCTATGCATTTAATGTTGTGGGTCTATAAATTGATGTAATTGTAGTCTGAAATTTCAATGGTGAAAATTTGTGAAATACAAAGCTTGAAATCTCCTTTGTGTTGTGTGCCAATTTTTCTTCCTCTTCTATTTTTCATCTCATATTTCTAGGCTTATAGCCACCAACAAACATGTATCAGAGGCAAGTTACCAAGATTATCCAATTTATTTTAAGATGGCCGCAATCTAGTCGCATGTTCTGATGTTTTCCAAGGACAACTACGAAAGATGGTGCATCCATATGAAGGTGTTATCCGGGTCGCAAGAATTGTGGGAGATCATTACCGATGGGTATGTTGTACCCACTACGGCGGAGGATGCTGCCTTCACGAATGAATAAAAGACGACCCTCAATAATCAAAGAAAGAAAGACAACAAGGGATTGTTCCTCCTCTATCAATGGTTGGATGATTCAATGTTCGAAAATATTGCCGAAGCAACATCAAGAAAGAATGTTTGGGGTACCCTTGCCACCGTCTTCAAAGGTGTTGATCAAGTGAAGTGGGTACATCTTCAAACATTAAAAGGGGAACATGAAGTGGCGCACATGAAAGAAGGTGAGAGAATCTTTGATTATTTCTCAAGATTAATTGTTATTTTTAACAATTTGAAAAGGAATGGTGAAAAATTGGAGGACATTCGAGTTATTGAAAAATAACTTCAATCTCTCACAACCATGTTTGAGCATGTGGATGTGGAAATCGAAGAATCAAAGGATTTGGAGGAACTATCCATTGAAGAACTGATGGGGTCGTTTCAAGTGCATGAGCAACAGATGCAAAAGAATACCGGTTCAACAATAGAGCATGCCTTGGAGTCCAAGTTGACTCTACAATAACAAAATAATGGCCACACGCAACGTGGAGGTCATCGTGGAAGAGGAAGAGGGTGTGGATATTATCCAAGACATCAACAAAAGCAACAAAATACTACCAGCTTTCGTGGAAGAGGGAATGGTGGAGGACGATTCATGCGTGGTCGTGGAAATGAAAAGAACATTCAATGCCACAACTGTAAAAAAATTTGTCCATTATGCATCTGATTGTTGGAGCAATGTGGATCATGATGAACGATCCACCTATGCTGAAGCATCTCATCATGAAGAAGAAGGTACCACACTCCTCCTCGCACAAGAAAAGGCATGTGAACGCCCCGATGTGTGGTATATCGACACGGGTGCAAGAAACCACATGACTTGTAACAAACAACTGTTCGAGGAACTCACCGAAGAAGTTCGTGGAGACGTGATTTTTTGCGTCTCATCCAAGGTACTCGTGAAAGGAAAAGGTAAGATCAAAATCTATCTGAATAATGGAGAGTCGAATTACATTTCTAATGTATATTATGTACCAAGTATGAAAAATAATATCATCAGTCTCGGCCAACTTCTTGAGAAGGGGTATGTCATAAACTTGAAAAAGTCTTCTTTGTCTATAAGGGATTCTCATAGGAGACTTGTTTCTGAAGTCCAAATGGGGAAGAATCACATGTTTCCACTTTGAATCAACACAAAGTCCGAGGAGTGTCTCTTGGGACTCATGATGAATGACTCATAGAGATGGAATCTGGGATTTCAACATCTACATTTTAGCAGACTTAAACTTCTATCCTTATCATGAATTGTTCGTGGATTTCTGGTAAATGAAGTTCCAAATCATGTGTGTGAGGCGTGTACACTCGGCAAACAACAAAGGAACTCTTTCCCAAGTGGAGTGTCTAGAAGTGCAAATGAACCACTTCAGTAAGTTCACACTGATATCTGTAGACCGCTTGAAACACACTCACATCGTGGTAATATGTATTTTATTTCTTTTATTGATGATTTTAGCGTGAATGTCTTGGTGTATTGCATCAATGAAAAATCTTCTTCATTTGCGATCTTTAAAATGTTTAATTCTCATGTTGAAGCTGAAATTGGTTATAGAATCAAAGTTCTCAGATCTGACAGAGGTGGAGAATACACTTCAAATGTATTTCACGATTTTTGCATGGAACAAGGCATCAAGAAACAATATATTTCTTTTTAAATTCCACAGCAGAATGGCATTGCAGAATGGAAGAAATGCACCATCCTCAACATGATGAGGACCATGCTGAAGGAGAAAGGCTTGCCAAAGAAATTCTGGGCAGAAGCAGTGGCATGTACTTTCTATCTACTCAATCAGTGTCCAACCAAGAGCGTCAGAAACATGACACCACAAGAGGCATGAAGTATATAAAAACTGATCGTATCACACCTAAGAATATTCAGGTGTGTTTCCTACGCTCAAGTTCTAGAAGCGAGAAGAAGGAATCTTGATGATCGTGGTGAAAAGTGCATCTTCCTCAGCTACAATGAAGATTCTAAAGCCTATAAGCTCTACAATCCACTAACCAATAAATTAGTGGTGAGTAGACATGTGGTCTTTAGCGAGGAATAAGCTTTGAAATGGAATGATGAAGAACCAAAAAATAGATTCTAGTGGAAACAGATGATCCTGAAGAAATGTGTGATCATCAAGAGCAAACGCCAGCAACACCTTCCCAGGGCGCATCATCAGTACACTTGAGTCCAGGAGGACATTTCATCACTCTTGAAAGGACTCCATCAAATCAAAATTTGGCGAGCTCATCCTTACCCATGGCGCCCATAAAGATGAAAAACATAAGCGACATTTATGAAAAAACTGAAGAGGTAAATTTTTTTGCCTATATACAGATCATGAGCCTCAGCTGTTTCTGGAAGCCACAAGGGAAGAATGTTGGAGAATGGATATGGGAAATGAAATTTGCACCATAGTGAAAAATGACACATGGGAGCTGACCACACTTCCAAATATCCAGAAATCCATTGGTGTCAAATGGGTGTACAAGATCAAGCGAAATGCTGCTGGTGAAATCGATCACTACAAGGCAAGGCTCGTATTAAAGGGGTACAAACAGAAGTATGGGGTGGACTATGAAGAAGTATTCACTCATGTTGCTTGCCTTGACTTGGTGATAATGATTATCTCACATGTTGTTCATCACAGTTGGATGATCTACCAATTCAATGTGAAGTCTTCATTCCTGAATGGAATTCTAGAGGAAGAGGTCTATGTAGACCAGCCTGACAGCTTTGTTATGCAAGGGGAGGAAGACAAAGTGTATCGACTGAAGAAAGCTCTTTATGCGTTGAAGAAGGATCCTCATGCTTGGAATGCACGCATTGACATCTATCTTCAAGAGAATGGCTTCACAAAATGTCCATATGATAATGATGTTTTACATCAAGAAGAATGATCACAGCGATATAATCATTGCATGATTGTATGTTGATGATTTGCTGTTTACAAGGAATAGTCGTCAGATGCTTGATGACTTCAAGAAGGCTATGCCCAAGGAGTTCGAGAAAACCGACAGAGGTCTCATGTCCTTCTTTCTGGGCATAGAGGTAAAGAAACAACATGAATGCATCTATATTTCCTAGAAGAGGTATGCTAAGGAGTTGCATGAAGAAATCAAGAAGGGTAATTACAATGCTGTAAACACACCTGTGGCAATGAGCTTAAAATTGACAAAAGATGGAGAAGGATGAAGTGTTGACTCGAATCTGTTCAAGTGTCTAATTGGAAGCCTGAGGTATCTCACAATCACAAGGTCTGATATTGTCTATAGTGTTGGGCTTCTTAAGCAGGTACACGGAATCACCAAAAGAGTCACAATGGTTAGTGGCAAAACGTATCCTCATGTACGTTAAAGGAACGATGGATTTTGGTATTTTTTATCCATACAATGAAGAAGAAAATCTGCATGGATACACAAACAGTGACTGGGGAGGCATCCAAGATGAAAGAGATAACACCATTGGGTATGTATTTTTTCATGGATCGATTGATTTCACACTGAATTCAAGGAAGCAATGTGTGGTCGCCTTGTCATCATGTGAAGTAGAGTACGTGGTGACATCATCCACTGTTTGTGAAGGAATCTGGATGAGAAATCTTCCGAAGTAGTTGAAGAATCCACAGGATGGATCCATAGTGATATATGTGTATAACATGTCGGCAATTGAACATTCCAAAAATCCAGTTCAACATGGAAGAAGAAAACACATTGATACCCAATTCCATTTTTTGCGAGATCATGTGAAGCAGAAAACGATAAAATTGGAATATTTTCATACTATGGAGCAAGTGTCTGATATTTTCACAAAGGCATTACCGACAGATGTATTCAAAAGACTCAGGATGATGCTCAGAATGAAGCTTGTTTTTGTTTAAAGAGGAGTGTTGGAATTGCAAACCAAAACATGAGACAAACCTACCTGCGGTGTCATTAATTACTTGCACATTTTTTTCATGGGTCCACCTCCATTTTATTTCATTGAATGAATTTAAATTCTTTGCATTTAAAGATTTGGTAAATCTATGTACCATCATAAATGATCTGCATTTAATATTCTGGTCTATCCTTGTACCGTCATAGATTCTATGTATTTTATGTTTTGGTCTTTCTTTGTATAAACATAAATGCTATGAATTTAATTTTGTGGGTATATAAAATGATGTAATTGTAGTCATAAATTTCAATGGTTAAAATTTGTGAAATATAAAGCTTGAAAGATCCTTTGTGTTGTGTGCCAATTTTTATTCCTCTTCAATTTTTCTTCTCATATTTCTCATCATATAGCCGCCAATAGGCACATCGAGTGATCAAAGAGTGGAGCCACACCTCCATGACAAAGACCACTAGATGAGGTAGTGGATAGCAGTGCTATTGTGGAAGGATGCGGAAATGTTTGAGAAGAGTTAGGCGGCCCCTGCTTCTCTCTAATGGTCTAGTGGCCTGGGCTGGGTAGTAGCGCACTACCAGAGGTTCGTCGGGAGAGGCTGCTAGCAGGGTGGGAGTGGACATGTCTAGGATGTGGGGTGTTGATGGTGGTGTGGGAGGGAGCTTCACAGCGGCTTTTTGTGAGGGAGAAATCCTCCAGATCAGGGTGCTGGGAAGAATGGGCTTGGCAGGTGGCTTCCAAGAGGAGGGAGGTAGAAGGTCGAGAAGGCTGCACACCCTGGCATACGTCACATCGCTGCTGTGTGCGAGGTAGCGTCGGCCGAGGTGGAGGTAGTTGGCCATGCACCATGGGAGGGAGGACAACCAGGACATGGGGGAGGTCATTGAGGCTGTGTGAAGGTGGAATAGAGGCGGCCCTCGGGGCCACCGCGCTTGGGATACGGGGGTGGGGGTGGAGGGGGACTATGTGTTTTAAAATGAACATGTAGGTTTCCACCCACTTGTATATATTTTTCTAACAGTGACCTAATAATGCAGGTCAACCCCTTCTCCTTCCTATATTATTGTTTTTTGACCTCTATTCCAGGTCTTTCTATTCTAATTTTTTAAAAAAATAAAAGACTTCCTTTAAGGTCTCCCACCAATTTTACTGGTCTTTCTTTAAAAATATTCCAACACCTAATATATATGATTATAAACAACTATTATAATTATTTTATGAAATTAAAATATTATAAAAAATATTATAATAATGAAATTATTCTAATAACAAAAAAATTATTATTATAATAAAATTATTATAATAACTATTATTATCAAAACTAACCAGAAATAACTATTTCGGTGTAAACCAAGGAATTGTAAAATATAAATGAAGTTAATAGATCTAAAATCTCACATGTTTACCTTTGTTAAATATGATCTAAATCATCAGATGTCCACAGTAAAGTCTACTAATGTCGGATTAACACGTGGTCTACAATGTTGTGAATGAAAAGATGAAATCTTCATTTTTAATGAATATTTAATTATTTGGCATAAAATAGTCACTTGTCCCTCTGATACCACTTGTTGGAATTGGGATTTCATTAAAATCTCCAAACACATGGGATTTTAAAAAATTCCTCCAATGATCGATGTAAACATGTCGACGTCGGTGATGAGTAGCCCAGTCGAAGTCGAGGACAACATGCGATGGGTTTCAAATAGAAAACAAAGCATAAAAATACATGTTTAAATTCAAATCCATGCATGACATCCACTCAATGATGGTTATCACTAATCAAAGAATCCAAGTCCAATTTCTCTAGATCATAAACACATGCTTCATGAAAATCATTGGATCATTGTTCTTCGTAATCTGTGTGCTAGTGTAGAATTGTGACGAAGCCTTCGATGCTTCAAAGATCACCACATCACTTTGCAAGCGATGCTTGAGATAATGCTTGATCCATGCTCCTTGAATCCATATCCTCACTATCCAGATCATGGGAGAGAGGATAAGAGAGAGAAGCACCATGTATATTTTAGTGAAATATCCTCTCCTCATATATTTATAGTTCTTAATTAAATTACATGATATAGCCTCGCTGACCCTGAATACATAACACTATAAACGACATTTTTGAACTACTAAACAGAGTCATAAATATTATTATCATTCACTTGTAAAATATTAAAAAAAATTATGAGATAATAATAGAGTAATTAACTTGATTCGTCGCTCCCATAAATATTAATTTAACCACGAATAATTTAATATTCTTCTATTATTATTTTTCATGTATTTATTTTAAACTTGTAAATGAATTTAATAAATTAATTATTTACTCATTATTATATATTAAAATAATATGAATTTATTTATTGAATTTATGATCTTTTGACATTCGACAAATCTCGGACCACAGTTGTGGGGCCCACCTTGTCAAAAACTCTATTAAACTGAATAGTGTAGATTATTGAATAGGATACTATGTGTGACCCTCTAGGAAAATATATCTAAAGGATTGAATATTATTCATTGTCGAAGAGTAGGATCATGCAGCCTAACATGGCCCCAAATGAGATAAAGATTTTCACATCAGTGACAGCCAACCTATAAACACGTACTGTGTAATATAATCTCATTGAGTATAATATCTCATAAAGTAGGATGAACTAATGTGTCATCTCCCTTCTCTTGTTTTTCTGTTTGTAAATGTAACTGGATGGATTTACCCCTGACTTCCAAATCCATGGTCATATAAAGGTACTACTATCCATATCAACCTGACATGAGATATATTTCATTCACAACCCAGAAGCGACAAATCTGTTCTTGGCCATTCAACCAATTCCATGCCACCAATGACACACCCAAGAAAAACTACCTCGCCACGACTTCATTATCATGGATTTTTCCTGCATCAAAGTACACAATCAAATGAAATACATTGGTAATTATCTCATATCAAGAGACCATTACAAATGATCTTATATAAGAACATCCAATGAAACCCCAGACTTGTGGGGTTCTTATTGGCGGGGTAGTCCTCATGATCTCACTACTAGAGATCACCAAGTGGATCATCATGAGAAGATGTCTCAATGATTATGACCCCCCAACACCTGATATTCAAATATCTACTTTGCCCAATCAGTAAGAAGTATCTAGACTATAAACATATATTTAAGATTAATGTCGTAGTATATCTAGGTTCTTCTTAATGCTTAGGAACTACAATAAACTCTCAACATAGAAATTAATCTACGGACATTAGCATTTCAACTTTTGATGTATAAAATTATACACTATAAGTGTAATAAGACATCGTGTATAGTGAACTGTATACATGATATGGTAATCAAAATCACTGAATAGTTGGGTCCTAGGCACACACTATTTCAACAAAACAATTAATCATGAATAATCATCGTTTAGAAAAATGTAGAGATTTTGTTATAAATGATTAGTGGATGAAATTATAGTTGTCATGCAAATATATTTCCTTATGTACATAGTCTTGATGGTTAAAGGGTATATCAACATTTGGAAATATATGATGAAACAAAAAATTTATCATCGTACCTTCATTTCTTATGAAATAAGAGTCTTTATCACACATTATAATTTTTTTTATTTTGAATTCCTTAACATTATATTTATCGTTCACAAACTGATGATCAATTATCTCTATCACTCTCCCAAATTATTTAAGATTTCTGTTATGTACATATCTACACAAGCAAAAAATTATATACTTTTTGGATTCAAATTTGTGTTATTATAGATGAAATTAAACCTAATCATTATATCATATAAAGAGAACTTTTTATTATCAATTTTTATGATATTGGTTTCCTACCGTGTTATTGTCAACTTTAAAACCCTTGAATACCAAAATCATGATTATATTGTGTGGACACAATTTATTTAAGGGGGTAGAATGTAACAAATTGAGATTTTAGAAAATGAACATCATGTTATGTAGTGTATATCAAAAGAAATATCAAGATTATAAGAATATGTGAAATCGAAATACTTTATGATGATTTTTTAATTTTAGATAAATTCAATATCTTTGATATCATGATTTTTACTCAACAGCATGATTAATAAAAAATGAAAAATCTATTAAAATATTAATACTTAAAAATATCTCTTCATTTATCAGGAGGATATGAATAGAACTAAATATGTTATGAAAATTATATGATGTAAACAATAATAATATAAATATAATGATTTTATATTGATTATAAATAAATTAATAATTACTAAAATTCAAGAGAACTATTTTATGAAAACAATATTTTTATAAAAGAGGGGTCTAATAATGCTTTATACACAAAATTTAAAATTACTTTTTACTAATTTAAGAAAATTTATATTATAAATTTATATTATATTTAAAATATATATGAAAAATTTATATTTTGGCGAACATATAATAACTTTCCCAAATGATTCTCTTTTGGATGAATAATGAAAAGTATTAATTTTTATTGAAAACCGATTTTTCATATAAATTATTTTCAAATTTAAATTATATTTTAAATTGTGATTAATGTAAACTTGTATCCATGTTTTTATAATTTACCTTATTTAGTTAATTTTATTCCATTTAATTTTGAATCCTAATATAAATAATTTTTAATATGTTGATGTTTTTCTTTTTAGAAAAGGTATTCATAAGTTACTACGGGTTTAATTTTGAATTGAATTCTACCACATCATCTAATTTGTCATGGAAAAATAGATTCCATATTTTTAATAATCAATATATATATTATCTAATATATTATAATTAATATTTTACCAATAATAATATTAAAATAATTGAAATATTAATTATAACGTTTGATGTAAAAATAGGTTTAATATGGATTAAACTAAAAAAATATATGTTAAAAGTAAACTAATACTTATGAATAACCCATTTTATGGTATAATTTAATACTTATAAGATATTTTATTCTTTAATTAAAAAAATATCATTTATTATTGTGGAAAATTGGGTACACATTATACTTTTAATGAATTACACGTGTTTTCTCTCCCCTACTTAAAAAAGGCCACCCCCTCTCCACTCATATTAAGAATTACAAAACAATTTTCTATAAATATATTGAAAATTATGTTCTATAATAGAATATAAAAATATTTAAGGTATTTTATAGAAAAATAATCCATACTATTAATTCTCTCATTGAAAACCACTATATGTTCCTTGAAGAAGTGGTAATATCATTAAAAACATATTTTATTTAGTTTCTTATTCAATCACCTTAAAATATTATTTAATATTGATATCACAATGATACCAGTATTAAAAATTTATTGTAGTCTTATTATTACAGTTTCATGACCAATATCTATCTCATCTTCCATCATGTGTGAAATGAAACAATCGATCGTATGTATGTATGAATATCACCCAGCGAACTGATATCGTTTGTTTTATATAAGCACCTCCCAAAGCTAGATATAATGATCTATTTATCATATTTATAGGATATTTATAACATTATTATACAAATGATATTTCTATATCAAATTTTAATTCTTACTTACCATTCTGTGTGGGGATATAATAATGTCGCATGTGTGTATGGCGAGCTTCCACTTCACGAAGCTATATGATTCGTTTTTCACAAACTGATTACATTGATTGTATTACTGAAATATTTAATACATATATAGGAAAACTATGAACTAAAAATAATTATATAAATATAATCTAACATTATTCTTATTAACATAAAATCCTTTGTAAAAAAACCACAACGCTTATGCGTACATGTGGACTACCACCTACAAATTGCAATGTGATGGTTTTTTCATTTAGTTTTTATGTGGATAGTATTGAGGATTGATTTTATGAATATAAATGATATATATATTATTATTTTATTCTTTAATTGTTAATTAATATTAATTTTCTTTTTTCCAAAATACAGTGAAAATGGAAACAACATTCATGCATATGTATGTCATATTGTCTCCATGAAAGATGAAAAGAATTTTATATCTCAAAATTTTAGAGATATCACTAAATAAATATATAATTACTTTTTATTTGATATTTATTTCATTTTTTAAATTTTGGATAAGATTTAAACATGATAAAAGTAAGAGGACTAAACTAAAGAAACCTCAAATAACATGAATTATGATGCAATTATCACCTAAAAGATTGATTTTAACAAATAATTATTAATAGATGGTTGATAAAATAATATAATAAATATTATATTGTATGAGATATTTTATTATGGTTTTAAAATAGATTTTTATGAAACCCATATTTATTATATAAGAGGTTTAGAAACATATGAAGGCAATAGAACATTTGGTAAGGGTTGCTCCTCTCACATTTACTTATATGATATATATGCATAATTCAACTGTTTGTTTTTTTATATAACATACATTTGATATGTTATATAATTAATATTTTTATATTCATATTGTTTAATATTTTATTTTTTTCACGGTGATTATAATTCCATTGTTACCAAAATTGTAAGTGTTAATTTCACAACCTAATAATTATTTGGGATTATTTTGGTTTAAATCTCCCATTGGATAATTTTTTAGTATTGATTATGTAAAATAAATTTAATTTATTCTAATATTTATATTCATGATATTTTTAATGTAATAGTACAAATTTTTTATCATATGTAAAATTATTGACAAATGTTTTGAAAGAAAATCTATCATTATTTTTTTCTTCCGTCGAATATCCTTATTCATCAAAATCCTGGCCTCCTAAAAATGTTTTAAAAAGGGTATATTAATAATGAAATAAATTAATGAATTATAAATTCTCCCATTTTTACATATATATTATTTTAAATGTTTCCTCTTGTCATATTCCCAACGACCCATTTGGCATTTAATGAAAATGTGAATGAAATATTTCAAAACATGTAGCGCATGTAAGAAATTTCAAACCATCATGGAAAATAAATATTTAAAATTATACATTATATGTTTAGAGGTTATTTTAAAATAATATTATTATCAAAATATATGTTAAATTCATTTGATTAATAATATTCTCAATGTAAAAAATTATAATTTCAATAACAAAAATTTAATGAAGTTTTTATAGTATTTCATTTCATGTATGAAATAATCCTATATTGTACATAACATACACTATGGATATGTGATAATGGTACCATCCGTATAATTTATATATATGATATATAATCAATTTTGACTATGGATATACTATTTTATTACCATTCACCATATTTCTTTTGATGGTTTATTATTAAGTTTGTTGATTGGGGTAAGTATTAAACTTTGTTATGATAGATTTCAATATTAATGTTTTTTTATTTTGATTAAAATATTTAATATACAGAAATTTATTGGACATACTATGTGATGGGTGGGGCCTAGTTATAGATGGCCTCTCTCTGAATCGATTAGTTGTCACGTGAAAAATCTATTGGCCAAATTTAATGGGTTCTCACCCATAATTTAAACTATTTTTTGAATGTTCCTAGCATTATGTATATGATTTCTAAAATTATTATTTCTCTAATTATACGATAATTTTTTGATGTCATGGTGATTCATCTATTAGTTTTAATATCCTTAAAATGATTCAATAAAATGTTATTATCTATCTGAATTTTTTTACCGTCCATTTTTCAAACTACATTTGGATAAATTTTCTGTTAAAATGGAATGTATTATTATTTTTTCCATGACATATTGAATATGATTATTTATTCTAAATATATTCCACTATACACTTCCACATTCTAATTATTAAATCGCACCCATTTATTTTGTTTTATTTTCACCAGGATACAATGATGTTTTTTATGATTGATAAGTGGGTATATGATAATTGGAAAAATGGAATTATAAAATAATATACTAGGTTGTAGTTTATATATTCACTATTAATATAAATTTCTATTATGTATATAGTTTATTAAGACAAATAAACTATTCAGTCCATCATGATTTGATTCTTTGTGTCATATATTAATGTAATATAGTAAAACCTCACTCAGGGTTATTGGGGTAAGTGTATTTACACATACCAATTAGATCCCTTAGTTACACTAGATTCCTTGATATGATTATTATGATTGTACATCTCAGTTTATCATTATAAGTAGTGATCATATCTATGTGTGTGTAGCTCATGGGACTAATATATGATTTTTTCCTCTACAAGTATACTTTTGAAACCTTTATTGACCATGTTTTATTTTTACCACATGTACCTTTATATTTCAATTGACGTTGGTGATGAAATGATATTTTCTACCTTTATATTCTATATATTAATATGTGTTATTACCATTCCTTATAGATATTATCCATAATACAAAAACTATGTGCATTTTGATGATATTTTTATCCCGTGGAGGTAGAGTGAGAATGAAATGTAATGATGATAAAAGTGGCCCTGTATACATGTTAGGGGATTAATGTTCTTGGGTTAAGACACATGGAAGTACAAATTAGGGTAAGACAACCTTATTCACTAACCATAGTCATAGATAAGATTTGGTAGGCTTGTAGCTTGAGCTATGATAGGGGATGAATGTGCCAACCTTATATCCATATGTAAAATGATTCCTTTAGAATACACAAATATATGTTCACCATCCATGTGGAATGATCATGTTAACATAAAAAATCCTTATAATTATCCCTTCAGCATGGAGATGAGATGGGAATGGTCAGATCACATGGTGTCATGGTAAAAAAAGGTAATCAGAATATGATTTTTAACTTTATTACACATTTCATGTCATCATAGAATACATGAATTATACATATATACAAATATTTTGATGAATTGGTGATTTCCAACTGCATTTTTATATTCACACAGTACATTCAAATATCAATACATTTATAGAATTCATGATACATGTTTTATTTAAGGGAAGGGTACTAAAATGGATTGTTTATGTAAGGATCATGGAGAGGATTGTGAGACTGAGACTCTCTATAATGGATTCCAATACATTTTATTTATTTATCTAATTATAAAATTCATACTCTTGTTTTTATTTCATCATTTGGGGGCTAGTTTTAATATTTTTGTTTCCTTATATTCATTTATTATTACATTTTTATACATAGACATCAAATATATATTCTTATTGGTACATTAAATTTATTTTTATTTTTTATTAATATTATTATTGAGGGTATAGTCTTCCCAATCATAGAATTTATACCCTTGATAACAGTAATCAGCCTTTCGAATATGTGGAGGTGGATATTTTGTCTTGTAGCTCTATGGATAATACAATGTGGTTCTAGTCCGACTGTTATAAAATGGTATGATATATCAATTTTTATATATTAATTTTGATTAAATTGGTATATTTCTCTAATAATATATATTATATGGTACTCAAGTATGATAGTTTCATTGTTCTTACCCATATCATATATAAGGACATCTCAGATACCTTAGATAGGATTAAAATTATAGTTTTATGGGATTTAGTTTCATTCATGGATCATGTTTACACACAATGATCACAAGATATGTATAGCACTTGCATGATTCATATTAGATAATTTATTTAATTCCATGATTTGATGTATCAAGTTTTGATAATCTTTTTTTCACTATTGATTTATAGATCTATACTTCTCTGTTGATGTGATATTTTAGTTTTGGGTATAATTAGTTGATCATTAGAAAGTCGCTATATTTTTTATATATGAATGTGATGATTCATAATGGAGAGGTATAGTTATTTTTAGTTTTGATATATTATGGGATATGGTTATCCTTTATGGAGAAACTTTGTGTGACCCTATAGATTAGTTCTGATTTTTATTAATTAAATCATATTTTCTAAATATTTAAGTAACAGTTTTGAGGATTCTAACTTAAATCTCTCTAATGGAACCACCTGCTAATGTGAAAAGGAATTCTCCCACAATGATTGATTCCCCATTTCCACGTAATATTATGGAATAGGGTATAGTATATCATTATAAATCACATGTCCTAGTCGAATTTCTAGTGATCCCACCTCAACATAGAGTCATTTAACTTATGCCAACCTAGTGTGGAGGGGAACCATTTTTTTAGTTAGGTATGATAAAAAATTGTGGAACCTATGTCTATAATAAATTTATAGTATAATGAGACCATATTGAGTACGTAAAAAGATAGATATCATTGGAGGTTGTTTTGACCTTTTTTGAGACACCTATAAGAAGAATGAGGATGTGGGAAGTGTTCATTCTGTTTGGAATATATAAGATCTAGTGGGAAATGATTGGATAGGGTGGAAGGAGTGAGGCTGTCACCTAGGATTCATTCAATGATCATTTATTTAAATAATTTTTCCCTACATGTTTAATCTAAAAAATTAATGTGAGATTAGGGATCTTGAGAAAAGTTAAATTATGGAATCATATTACTATTATAAATTCACTTAATTTATTCATTTAACAGGACTCATTGAAATTAATAAGGTGTTGAGTGAAAGGAATATTGACATCGGCCACCATCTTTTCCTCATATGGTTTGTTTGGTGTTCAAAAATAATGATATAAATGAATGTTTTTTATAGGGAATTAACTGTTGTTAGGGGCATAATGTTTTTATTGGTATTTATTATTTATCTATAACTAAGTTATTAGGATGGTCCAACTCCTACTTCTTTAATTAGTTTCTATTTGGGTAGAATGAAGAGGGAGATAGTGGTGGTGCATTCAGGTAATGGGTAGTAGGTTCACTAGAAATGGGACTATCCTACCCCTCATGAAGAGTTGCATATTTATTTATATATAGGAGGATAATAAATTTTCACAAGTTTATCTCAAAACCCCATAAAATGTTTTAGTAGTATGGAGATATTGGGAATATTTACTATTTATGCACCAGATCATTATGTATAGATTTCTACTTATGTACTTTACAAATTTAATCTATGAAAGAGGGACGTAGATGAGAACTATAACAATAGGCTTGTTTGAGGATGACCTAGGTTGTTAATACATCTCATGGTAAAGTCCATAAAACTGAGGAATTATGAGAATATGTAGTGGATATTGATCCCACATATTATTGTGAGGAAATATCAATTGTCTAAGTTATAGTCTTGATCAAATCTATATTTTTGGATACTTTGTTTAATACTAGTGTTTTCCAATCATTTTTATCCAAAAAATATGTTAATAGAAATTAATTACTGGTAATATTTTCTTCTGATTTTCATTCCATAATGAAACCATTGGTAATGAATGTGTACACTCCTTAGTTATACCCAGAGTGTCTTATAGTCCTTTAATGTTTTGGAAATTTGTTATAATTTCTGATTTTAGAGATGAATATATTTAATATCATTCTTTTCATATAATGGAAATTATGTTATATTGTCTATATATTTTTTATAATAGATATGTTTTTTTTATATCACCCAAGGTATTGAATTTTGTGATTACCAGTTTTTTGGAGTTGGGGGCAAGTATAGAAGGTCCAAAAACAAGCTAGATGGGGAAATTTAGTGAAAGAAGTGAAGGCACGGTTCTTTTTATAGGATCTGTTATATCCACCATCATATTTTATTATAGACTTGAATATGTGATTGTATTCTTTCCTCAAATAATTAATTGGTGTCGCCCCATTTATGAGTGTTTACATTGATATAGAAACCATGCTATGTTGGCTTCCTGTTTCTTTACCCCCTTATTGTATGAAACATGGCTTGTTTATGAAACACAGAATAAATCCTCAGAAAATTGAATATATCTTGTTTATCAGTCCATGTACCTAAAAATGGGGTTCACCTATTCTATTTTCTAATAAAGAAGATCGAACTCATTGATCCTACATTATTTTTTGGGAATTTATTTAGATGACCAAAAAATCAGAAACCTTTTCTCAATATAGATGATATCCTTGATCACTTCTGTGGAGACCAGTGGTTTGATAAGATTGGTCATCTGTTAGGATATAACATATTGTGAGTTAAAATGGAGGATATCTCTAAAATACCATTTATGAGTATGCATTTTTTATATTAGAAAATTTTTATATCATTAAAAATTATTAAGGAACAAGAAATATTCATGGCTGTAATGAACAAGATAATCCATATATATCATGACTTTTTCATCATGATATTCATTTATGGATTCCTTATTTTCTTAACTAACCTAGATTAGAATGAATTGAATATTTTTATTCTCTAATCTATGAATAGAATCACATGATATTAACGCCAATATATTGAATTGATTCATTTCGATTCAAGAGGGGTAGTTCATGGTGAATTTTTTTAGAAGGGTAAATTAGTCGACCAAAAGAAAGTAGAGGCGGTATTGTACATGATAGGTAACAGGAAAATGTTTTAGATAATTATATTTCTACATTTAGTGGGACACTATCAAAATTAAACTCAATAAGTTAATTATTATCTTCACCCATGAATGTTTTGATGATGAAATGAGTAATTTTCAGTTGTCAGACATGTGTTATGATGATTTCCATATCTAAATAGTATGTTGACTACATCAATTGCCTTTATTCGTCCTAGTCATGGGATTGGTAACGTTGATTATTGTAATGCATCAGTGGTTTCTTTGGGGGAAATTTTATTATAGAGTGACCATGTTGTAGCATATGGGTTGCTCCATTCATTTATTACCCCATGATTGTAAATATAATTAACATGTCTCAGAGATAGAAATCAATGTCTAGTATTTTATGTGCTATTAAAAGTGTCATTTTAGTGAAATTATTGATTTATACAGATAAAAATAAGTGATTTTGTTATATCTTCTAATGGCTAGATCAGAATTTGGTGTATAGGCACTCGGTGGGTAACTACAAATTTTTTACTATCATGTTTCTTATAAACTAGGTAATGGTAAGGTTGTAAAAAATCCTTTAGTTATATGATAAATGATGTAAAGATACTGGTTAATGGCCTTCAAGGGTCTAAGGGTACCCACTAAATGTATTAATATATTATAGGATGGATAAATTCATAGAACCTAAATCTATGAATGTTTACACATTAATGATAATATTTCATTAGTACATTGGGTGAAAGATTTTATTGAATATGAAACATTGTGTATTTTAATGCGGGACTTTAAGAACATAGTGAACTAATACCTTCATGGTCATTATAAGATGATAATATGATCTTAGTGGATGATACAGTTTCAGCACCTGTTTCCATAAGAGAAACGATAATGATCGATATTCATACCTCAATGTGGTGGAGAATCATGGGGTGAAATTGATGTTCCATTAATTTTGGTGGTTATTTTTTGGCTAGGAATGAAGATGTATATTTCTAGATTCAAATCCCAATTCCTTTACAAGTAGTGGAAAATGGATGACTATCTGTTCCATGGTGGTTTACTCTAACAACTTTATATTCCCATTTTGAAGTGTCTGGATGTTATGATGGACATGTTTTGGGGTTTCCTAGGAACACAAGAATCTGTGGTGTTTTTTAGGTTGTTATTTATTAGATACAATAGATTATAATTTCCTATAGATCATTGAGACTCATCCAGTATATTATTTTGGAACATTGTTAGTTGATGATATTTTTAATGTATGTGGAATTCTCATTATCATGGTTCCACATTAAGACACATCTCTTACTTCATTTTTTTTATTTACAAAAATGTGATAAATGTATCAAATGAGGTTGATCACAGTGCACCATTACTTAACAGATTGTAATTTTGAGAATTTTATTTTGGTATGTAACGATTGTTCTTGTGATGTGTATTGAATTTTGGAACAAATTAGGACATTAAAATAGACCATGTTTTTTTTTCAATTAAAAATATCATTTACATGATTTTTATTCTTGTGGATGCTTATAAGGATTTCTATTCTAGACCATGAAATTTACCATATTATTGGAACTAGGTTCATGAGATTATAATGGTGGGGACTAGTATGCTACATGAGACCTTTTAGATGATTTATTTGATTCTAATGTGGAAAATCACAGATCATATAGGGTAATAGTATTATTAAAACAATTAGGGGAGACCAATGTAGGTCACAGTTGGAAAAATATTTAAAAATAGGATAACATCATGGATATGGAGTTGGTGAGTGAGTATGAAATTAAAGACATATATGATATATTTTTGACCATTCTAGATCACATAATGGAATGGAATAATGGAATATAGAGTAGATCATTCTTCTAACTACAGAGCTATATATTTTATGTTTCATGTGTCAATTCTATGGAGGTATTTCCTTAATCCAAGATATATATTCGACTATGGGGATGTTGAGTTGCATCATGGGGAATCCAATATAGAATCCCCATTTCATATTATATTGTGGAGCCATAAATTACTATGGGGGTATGATAGTATAGTATTTTTGAATTATGTGGTATCATGGTTAGATCCAAAAAGATTCATGTGATAGGGAGTTATATTTTTTTCACTCAATGGCCATGTTGTTGGAGTAGAACTATTTTTAGAACATCAGAAGTATGGGAAATACTTATATAGGGTTATTTATGACACCCTCATTTTGGTTGGTTATGTTAGTGGACCGGTTTGAGGTCTTAAGTGCATTTTAGGAATAGTGTGTGATGGATTAATCGATTTTCCAGAAATATTGTCTGATCATTTTCATTATTTGGGCCACATAGTATGCGTTTGGGAGATCAAAATGTGAAAAATGGATGATAAAATGATAATGGAGAAAGTTTTTTCGGTTTCTGTTGTAACTCCCCGACCATAGCTACCTAGATTCGGTGCATTACTTCGTAACATTGGCATGATCACAAAAGATCAAGTCTCGAAAGGCCGATTAGTTTAGTAGTCTTGGAAGCACTAGATACATTCATACGTCTTACATTACATCATAAAGTGAAAATCACAATAACATAGTCTCTATTTTCCACACTCATATCCCCTTCAGACTATCCCTGCAGGTCATTCCGAAAATACTTCTCCACATCCGGGAAAATATTAAAACATTGAAAGGGGTGAGCTCAGATGCTCAGTAAAGATAACAATATTGCGGAAGCTTTCATAAATAAAAATTAACATTTAAGGCAATTTATAATTAAAAAAAAACATTTTCAAACATGAACTTCATCATAATATGGAAAAAATAAAATTAAATACTGCCATTTACTTACTAACATGGATATTCAACTATTCGAATAATAACATGAAATATCAATAACCACTTTCATAATGATGGAATGCATAATGCCAGACTGTCATAACCACATAGCCAAGGCCTCGTGCCATTACCACAAATAAGATTTTGTGAAGGCCTCGTTCCAAGACACTAGTTTGTCTCATGAGACCTACTAATGCATCAAGGAGCTATAGCGGGCTCCACCCGTCACTTATTAAGTCCAATGCATTCCTAATATGAACAGGTTTAAACATATCATAAACCATAACATAATCATATCACATAAAACATGTATAAAGTAAACATAAAATTTCCTCATTTCAATCACAAGATATCAATACAATATATTGATATAATAAAAAAACTTTCAAAACAATTTTCAATACCAAAATTAAAGAAAATTAAAACATTGTATTTATTTTTCATTAAAAAAAGTTATGTCTTGTAGAGGAAGCCGAAACTAAAATAATGTTCACGGCGGCGGAGAAGTCGTTGTCGCTGCATACGTAGGGCATGAAAAACATTCCCTTTTTGTCGTTTAGTAAAATTCTTCGTATGAAATATATTACTTCTGAATAAACATAAAAGTCAAAGGGTTTTATACACCTTATAAAAGAATGTTGTGTATAAAACAAAATATGCCTCAATGAAAGGAGATTGAGATGAAGACCCTTAGAAATATCAATTTTTTTAAATATTGTTGATATAGTATGTGTATTCACTATAAGTACTCATAAATAAATTACAAATACAAGATACGACATAATAATATCATGACATAATTTGAAAGTAGAAGATTAACCCAAAGAATGGAAATCGGGTTAAGAAGTTCCCTTACCTCGTGTCCGAATTCACTCGACCGTTCTTTGATCTCCTGAATAATAAACTAGAGTTAATCTCTACCTTCTTAAGAACCTTTTTCATTTTCATTATTCCTTTTATATCACTTATTACCATGTCATGAACATTATCTAATTATTTATGTTTATAACGGTCGTTTTTTCGATCTGAGGTACTTAAGTCAAAAATATACTTCTTATAATTACACATTGTTCATGTGGTAAAATATCCATTATATCCATAGTTATATTTATGATTTATATATCATATACATAATATATATCCAGTATATACATTCATTTATAATATTACATATCATTTAGAGGTATGAAATGAAATGCACTGTTCATGGAGACGGTAAGCCGTACGTACACATGAACACTACTTTAATTTACATTTCATATTTAATGGAATGGAGTTATAATTATATAATGGTATAATATAATTCCAGTATAATATAATGTATAATACCATTTACTCCATCCTTTATACATCCCACATATTGCATTAATGATTCAAATCACTTTGAGGGGGCGGTAGTCCGCACTTCCTAAAATTAAATTATCGCGTTTACCCATAATGGAAATCATAAAGGTATTCCATAAATGAAAAATACAGAAGCTTAAGTAAATCATAAAAATATTATATATCATATATAAATATAGTGTCATCTTAAGGTCCACCTTTGAAGGTGTTATGAGTGTTGAACAATCATCGTTTCGTGAGGCAGAAATTCTCCATCCACAGAAACCGTATGTTCATTAACCATTAGATGTAGGTGTGTGTGGGTGTAGCTCTAATACTCATTATAACAACATCCTAGTATATTTATGATACTAGTTTTGTTACAAAATAAATGAATAAAATGAGTTTAAGGGGTTGGAGAAGAAAAATAAAACAAAAGAACACAAGATAAAACACTACCTTTAAAACGGATAACTCTTTTCGATTTGAGTCAAAGGATTCCTTGGGAAGCATTATGCCCAAATTGAGTCTTCTAGGAGTAAGAGAGGGAATTTGGGAGTGTATTTTGGTAGAGGTTCGCCGAGCCAAATGGCTTGAAAGTGTGAATAAAGTGGTAGTGGTGGGGGCCTTTTATAAGTGGAGAGGAGGGGCACTCTTGGAAAGTAATGAAATGTTACTTTATTATATAATGAGTTTCGAATTTTAAAGCTCCCACACTTATATAATTCTAGGATAAGGAGATAAGGGTTAAAAATATACACATCCAATAGGTTTTTGACAAGTGTATGCCTTGGATTTTACATTATCTTTTCATTTTATTTAAATCTTTAATTAATGAGGTAATCGCTGCATCATCATGGTGTCATAAATAATTTAATTTATTTAATGTCTAAAAATTATAAAAAATTATCATGATGTAGGAAATCTTTTTATCTTTCTAATGAATATTTATAGTCAGAAATATGACTTCTATATCCCCATTTAAAAATTGTTTTAGTAAAACAACTTATGTTTGTGACATTTTTATTTTAACATTAAATAATAAGTTATTTATGTTATTTTCCTACCAAAGTGGCTCCATGGGGTCTCCAAGTTGACCCATGGATTTTCTTGGTCTGCCATGACATATCCAATTGGGGTAGGACATGTATAAAGGTATTTTCATATTTTTATAATATCATTTTTATCATAAATTTCACTAATTACATTTAATCGTGATTAATTAAACATAAAAGTTACTATTCACCAAAAAATTATTTTAATCCCATTGAACCACATTTTACTTCTTAATGACAACCATGTATGTCGGATTTTTGAAAATCAAATCACAGAATTGGTAATGTTTCATTTAAACAAAAAATCTGTTTTTTTAACTACCACTTAGTGGTTTCACTATTCATCAAAAAATGATGTTGTTCTGAACAATGCCAAAATTTCACCATAGGCTAATTTCGATATTCCAAATCCAAAAATGAAGTCCATTTTGAAATAGAAAATATATATAATTTCTAAAAGTGGGTATTACTATTCATAATGGCTACTTTGATTAGTTGCGGTGTGTTAGAACTCGAAGTTGCGTACAATGCAAGCTATTGCATTATTGAATGAGAAGCGTATCATGGAAGCTCGGGGTGTTACATTCTACCCTCCTTCAATAAATTCCGTCCCCGCAATTTGATATTTTTCTTTGAAAAGAAATGTTTGAAAATAGAAAATACCATTGTGGAAAACCCACATCAGAAATAGGGTTAAAAAGAATATAACATTAAAAGAAAGAAAGAGAAGTACAAAGGTTACCCGAGATAGCCCATACTTGGATTCTATGAAAATATGAACATGGAAGAAAAAAACCATCAAGGTATGATGGAGCGTCATAGAAAACTGGATTAGGAGAAAGTTAACTATAAGAAAATCACAAACTTGTGATTGGTTAAATAGTCATTGAATCCCCAGTTGGAAATGTTAACCAGCAACGCTTTTGTTTTAAGTTACCGTTTATAATGTTGAGGAATTTATTTAGGAGAATTACTGAGAACATAAGAGAATATACATTCTTGTCATGTAGACTTTCATTCTTTAATAAATTTTTACCACAAACCCATCTTTCACTCAAAAAGGTAATAGAACTCAAAAATATTCTATTTATCATAATTGTATAAGGTTCCAAATATTAACACATACCATTTAGATTAGTAAAACTATTTTTTAATAACCAGGGACTTACTGTAGGATAGTGGTAGTTAATAAAGGCTTGTCGCACTATGGTTGTGGGTTCGATTCCTGCAGCTTTGTCCGACGCGACGGGTTATGCCCCACCCAGCAGGTTGTCCTTTTCCTAAAACTATAGTATTATAATATTCCAAAAATAATATTCATAAATGTTTTAACCTTAAACAATACTATTGAATGTTCAAATTAATCCATCCCAACCTTTATAGTTATCCAAAATACCTCTGTCCATACTTTCTCTAAAAGGTCTCTTAATTCCAAAATCAATTTATCTGATTCCCAATCAAAGTAATGTTTCTCTTATTGTCACATACTAAAAATATGATTAACTTCCACATATTAAAACCTTAACGAAAAAAATACAAGTACTGAAGTACAATCCTTATATATATCACATCATCCTTATAACCATAATATAATCCTTGAGTCCAAAAGCACAAATACATTAATTATTCCACTTCTACTGTAATAATAGCATAATATTTTCCTTGATCCCTTGGCCTTTTCTGTTGTTAGTTTCCCTGACGCTTAGTACATTCATTTGCATAATGCCCCATTTCCCTAAAATTGTAGCATTCAACATTGATAGCTCTTTCTTTCCCTTACAATCACGAGCCTAGTGACCTTTTTCTCCACATTTGTAAAAAACTCACATTCCCTTTAGGAAAGTACTAGGGTGATTCTTCCCACGATTATCGCATAATGGAAAATCCTTCTTTCCCTTTTTCCTTTTACCAGTATCTTGTTCCACCGTTCTCTTCTTCTCTTTCATTACTTTATTGTCATAAGACTTAGAGAATTCCTTTTCTGTCTTGATAGAACACGATACTATATCTTCATACGTTGAGAAATATTGTGATACTAATGCTCGACAGAGAAATGGTTTTAACCCCTCAACAAAATGATCGATCTCACTTCTTGGGTTACGTATATAATCTGCAGCATGCCTCGCTAACCTTGTAAAGTTATCATCATACTTTGCGACATTCTAATCCTCTTTCTGCCTCAGACTCAGAAATTGCCTTTCCATATCTACTCGATGGTCATGTGGAATGAATTTTTCTATGAAAAGATAATTGAACTCTCTCCATTCCATATTTGATACTTCACCATCTTCCTCTGTGTTTTGAATCAGCGACCACCATTGATCGGCATCTCCAGTGAGGCGGTAGACTGCCATGACAACCTTCTCCATTTCGCTACTCCCCAAGGCATGGAATATTTTTTCTAAGGAGTTTATCCATTTCTCAGCTACTAATGGATTTTTACCCCCATTAAACGTTGGCGGGTTTTGCCTCATGAAGCGGTCTAACATTGATCCTCCTCATTGCGGATCGGGGTGCTCCATACGAGTAAGGTTATTATACATAACCTGAGTGAGTTGTCCCATTTGGCGCCATTTCTAAACAATGGCATAAACTAGATTATTTTATGAATCAAAATACATAATTCCATATTTGTATAATACTTACCAAAAATTGAACTATTTATGGATATAATCCATAAAAATGTTTTCTTTGAGGAAGTATATACTCATAACCCTTCATAGTGTTTTGTAAATAAAATGAGAATTATCTTAAGCATATCCCCCGGGAGTGTCGTATCCAAGAGTGCAGTAAGGCCCGTTGTCGTGCACCAGTTCCTGTTCGAGTCTAGATCAAAGTGGTGTTATCGGGTTTTAACCCTAGGTACATTTGTGCCAGAGCCGCCTCTACTTTCTCATATCCAGACAGGGATGTATTTCTCAGAAAACTAATAAAATCTCTACAACAACAATATTCTAGGATGTTATTCTATATTAATCCTGAAAGTCTATCTTCGGGCTATGTTCTCTAATCAGTGTTTATCTAAATCTAGCTTCCAAGGTTAGTACTAAACTGCCTCTGATACAAACTGTAATGCCCCGACCCCAACTACCCAGAGTTGGTGCATTACTTCATAACATTGGCAGGATCACAAAAGATCAAGTCTTGAAAGACCGATTAGTTTAGTAGTCTTGGAAACACTAGATACATTCATAAGTCAAACATTATATCATAAAGTGAAAAATCACAATAACATAGTCTCTATTTTCCACACTCATATCCCCTTCAGACTATCCCTGCAGGTCATTCCTAAAATACTTCTTCACATCCTGGAAAATATTAAAACATTGAAAGGGGTGAGCTCAGATGCTCAGTAAGGATAACAATATTGCGGAAGCATTCATAAATAAACATTAACATTTAAGGAAATGTATAATTAAAACAAAATCCTTTTCAAACTTGAACTTCAGCATAATATGGCAAAAATAAAATTAAATAATGTCATTTACTTACTCACATGTATATTCTACTAGTCGAATAATCACATGCAATATCAATAACCACATTCATAATGATGGAATGCATAATGCCAGACTATCATAACCACGCATCCAAGGCCTCGTGCCAAGACCAAAAATATGATTTTGTCAAGGACTCATTCCAAGACACTAGTTTGTCTAATGAGACCTACCGATGCATCGAGAAGCTATAGCGGGCTCCACCCGTCACATATTAAGTCCAATGCATTCCTCATATGAACAGTTTTAAACATATCATAAACCATAACATAATTGTATCACATAAAACCTGAAAAAAGGAAACATAAAGTATCCACATTTCAATCACAAGATATCAATACAACACATTAATATAATAAAAACACTTTAAAACCCATTTTCAATACCAAAATTAAACAAAATTAAAACATTGTATTTATTTTACATTAAAAAAAAGTTATGGCTTGTAAAGGAAGCCGAAACTCAATTAATGGTCACGGCGGCGGAGAAGTTGTTGTCGCTGCATACGTACAGCAAGAAAAACATTCCCTTTTTGTGGTTTAGTAAAACGGTTCGTATAAAAAAGATTCCTTTTGAATAAACGTAAAATTCAAAGGGGTTTATACACCGTATAAAAGAAAGTTGTGTATAAAACAAAATATGCCTCAATGAAAGGAGATTGAGAGGAAGACCCTTACGAAGATCATTTTTTAAAATAAAGTAGATATATTATGTGTATTCACTATAATTACACATAAATAATGTACAAATACAAGATAGGACATAATAATATAATGACATAATTTGAAAGTAGGAGATTAACCCAAAGAATGAAAATCGGGTTAAGAAGTTCCCATACCTCGTGTCCAAATTCACTCGACCGTTCATTGATCTCTTGAATAATAAACTAGAGTTAATCTCTACCTTCTTAATAACCTTTTTCAAGTTCATTATTCCTTTTATATCACTTATTACCATGTCATGAACATTATGTAATTATTTTAGTTTATAACGGTCATTTTTTCGATCTTAGGTACTTGAGTCAGAAATAAACTTCTTATAATTACACTTTGTTCATGGGGTAAAATATCCATTATATCCATAGTTATATTCATGATGTAGATATCATATAAATAATATATATCCAGTATATACATTCATTTATAATATTACATAACATTTAGAGGTAAGAAATGAAATGCACTATTCATGGAGACGGTAAGTCGTACGTACGCATGAACGCTACTTTCATTTCCATTTCATATTTAATGGAATGAGGTTATAATTATAAAAAGGTATAATATAATTACAGTATAATATAATGTATAATACCATTTACTCCATCCTTCATAAATCCCACATATGGCATTAACGATTAGAATCACTTTGAGGGGGCGGTAGTCCGCACTTCCTAAAATGAAATTATCGTGTTTACCCGTAATGGAAATCATAAATTTATTCCATAAATAGAAAATAAAAAAGCTTAAGTAAAACATAAACATATTATATATCATATATAAATATAGTGACATCATAATGGAAACTTTGAAGGTGTTATATGAGTGTTGAACAATGATCGTTTCATGAGGCAGAAATTCGCCATCCACAGAAACTGTATGTTCTTTAACCATTAAATGTAGGTGTGTGTAAGTGTAGCTCAAATAATCATTATAGAAACATCCTAGTATATTTAGGATACTGGTGTTGTTACAAAATAATTTAATATAAAGAGTTTAAGGGGTTTGAGAAGAAAAATAAAACAAAGGAACACAAGAGAAAACACTACCTTTAAAACGGGTAACTCTTTTTGATTTGAGACAAAGGCTTCCTTGGGAAGAATTCTGCCAAAAGTGAGTCTTCTATGAGTAATATAGGTAAGTTTGGAGAGTATTTTTTCATAGTTTGGCTGAGCCAAATGGCTTGAAAGTGTGAATAATGTGGTAGTGGTGGGGGACTTTTATAAGTGGAGAGGAGGGGCACTCTTGGAAAGTAATGAAATGTTACTTTATTATATAATGAGTTTCGAATATTAAAGTTCCCACACTTATATAATTCGAAGATATGGTTATAAGGGTTCGTAATATACTCATCCAATAGGTTTTTGACAAGTTTATACATTGGAATTTACTTTATCTTTTCATTTTATTTAAATCATTAATTAAGGAGGTAATCGCTGCATCATCATGGTGTCATAAATAATTGAATTTATTAAATGTCTAAAAATTATAAAAAAACTATAATGATGTATGAAATTTTATTAGCTTTCTAATTAATATTTATAGTCAAAAATATGACTATTATAACACTATTTAAAAATTATTTTAGTAAAACAACTTATGTTTGTGACATTTTTATTTTAACTTTAAATAAAAAGTTATTTATGTTATTTTCCTACCAAAGTGGCTCCATGATGTCCCCAAGTTGACCCATGGATTATCATTGTCTTACATGACACATACAATAGGGGTAGGACAATTTTAAATGTATTTTCATATTTTTATAATATCATTTATACATTAAAGTTCACTAATTAACTTTAATCGCGATTAGTTAAAAATAAAAGTTACTATCACCAAAAGATTATTTTAATCCCATTGAACCACATTTTAATTCCTAATGACAAACATGTATGTCATATTTTTGAAAATCAAATCCCAGACTTGGTAATGTTTCATTTAAACGAAAAATCAGTTTTTTTAACTACCACTTAGTGGTTTCTCTATTCATCAAAAATTAATGTTTTTCAGAACAATGCCAAAATTTCACCCTAAGCTATAATTGATATCCCGAATTCAAAAATGATGTCTATTTTACAAAATTCCAAACATATAAGTTTCATTAATTAATTTTATAATTAATTCCTGCTGTCACAACAAATAGCGTGTTTTTAAGAAACAATATATATCAAAATATTGGCAATTGTTTATGTCTAATTTCAAAGTGAAATTAATTTTAAGTAACACCATTAGATGAAATGGTAAAAATATATTCTAATTACACATTAAAACCACTCAATACTATAATTTATCACTATAAATTATTTTGATTAAAAAAGTTGTTTTTATGTTTTTTTCATTATTCATAAAAAATTGGATGTTCTCAGAAAAATAACAAAAAATCAACATAGGATAATTTCGATATTCCAAATCCAAAAATTAAGTCCATTTTGAAATATAAAATTTATATAACTCCAAAAAGTGGGTATTATTTTTCATAACGACTACTTTGATTAGTTGTAGTGTGTTAGAACTCGAAGTTGCGTACAATGCGAGCTATTGCATTATTGAATGAGAAGCGTATCATGGAAGCTCGCGGTGTTACATCTATACTATCAAAATGTAAAAAAATAACGGGGAATTATGTTTTCTTACATGTGTCCAACCCATGGAGATAAATATGTTCTAGTATTTTCTATGACATTGGTGGTCTCAAAATTCCATTTTTAAGGGTGTGATTAGAGAAAATAATTTTATTCATAGGGACACTCCATAGTGTAATTCATTTTAGGTTTGGTTTCCACAAACACCATGAACAAGTCTAGGTCCTGGTGTCGGGAATGGAAAAGATTCTAATTTATTTTAATTTCTCTACAATAATCGTATTTCATCTCAAATATTGAGTGTTTCATTGATAAAAAAATTTAGTAAATTTATAGTGGTTATAAATTCATTATTAATTATTTTTTAATTCATTATATTACTATATTGATTAATTAGACGATATTCCTTAATGATTCATTATATTCTGAATAATTTTTATATATATAGTAAAACTATGTTTAAACATTATACAACCTCCATTTAATCTCAATTTAAATCCATTTAACACAATAATACCTTCTATTTTCTAAAAAGAATCCCTGGATTCATACTAATATATTTGATATTCCATTTTGGGATGTTTTGGTGAAGAAATATATTTATTATTATAATTTTATGGAATTTATTCTATTAACTCTTGAAAAATCATTGGATGGGGTTATTAAAATGATTCAATCATATATGTTGCATTAATCTCATCACATTTCACATTTTATTATGAAAAAAATGTTTCTTCTTCCCCAGTTGAATGTGAAAATTACAATTTAAGGTAATTAAATATTAGGTATGTGTGGAGTATAAACATGTCTTCTTCTTGTTTTCCACCATATTCATGAATCCTTTTATTGTGGTCTTGGAACCATCACTATATGTTATTTACAAGAAATATACATTTCAATGGTAATGAATTTGGAATTTTGTTTCAATACATTGGATAATATAATAGTATGCATCCAATGAGCCTGACCATGGATGATTCCAATCATTTAGGGACCTTATATGTGTGTGTTTCCTCTATATGATTCTTATATTGGCATAGAATGTTGTTCTATTATAGATAGTCATTTATTTTTTATTCATGTGAAACAAAATGGTCCCATATATATTAATTTATTCCATTATAATTATTAGAATCTTGCTAGACCATGGTATATTTTGATCACATGTACCTGTATGTTACTAATAAATTTCATGAATCCTATCTTTATATTAAAGAAATATTCTATACCATATTTAGTGTCATTACCTTGAAATAGGAGAATTTTTCATGGAACATGAATCTAGTTTATCATCATGGTATTTCTATCCATTTGGGGGTAGTTTACCAAAAATATGATAATGATGGTCGTAACAACATAAGAATTTATAAATTGTATTCTAATGAATTTAATCCTTTAAATATTTTTTTTTCATGAAACAGTAGGTTTCAATTATATTACACATAATACTAATTTTCTATTTTCTTACATTAAACACAATTTTTTTCTCATGTTACACACAATTCATAGTATTTTTTTAATTACATTCGGCACCACGATAAATGATAACATGAAAAACATTTAAAATATTATTAGTTAATATAATAGTTATCACCTACTAATTTTAATGGTTTAAAAAAATATTATTAAAAATAATAGTAAAATATTGTTGAAACATTTATATGTAATGAATACATTAGGGTTAAATTAATTATAATTGTAAATAAAAACCATCTGAATATAAATGAAATCATTATCAAAAAAATAATCTTATTAATAAAAACATCCTTTAACTTAATAAATTAACAAAGATATATGGAGAATTATTTTAACTAAATTTATATATTTTACATTTAGTAAAAAAATTACAGTAATATTTTGAGATTTCTATAAAATAGATTGAAATTTACTCTATAAAATTACATTTTCTTAAAAGATGTTTTATCGCATTTTTATGACACTTAATTTAAAATATTTTTTTATATTTTTATAATATATATTTCCCAAAAAATTTCATTTCTAAAATATCTTTACTTAAATTATCATTACATAATATTTTAGGTTTTTTCTGAAATGTTTCATTTTCTGATGAATATTGAAAAATATTATATTTTAATGAGAAATATTTTTTTCATTTAGAAAATTTATAATGATAAATTATATTTTAAATTTATTTTTAATTTAAATTATTTCAATTGTACATCAACTAGTCCAATTTAGGTCATTTAAATAAATTTAATTTACAAAAATGTTATTAATAGATTAAAAATGGTTGAACATTCTATTTTTAAAACCCAAATTTCTCATCGTGTATATGTGAATTAGTTTTAATTAAAATTATTAACTTATCTAATTGTAATTTGAGAAATGTTCATAATATATTTGGAATAAAAATAATCTATATTATCAAATGACGTCAAGCTAATTTTTTACCTAAATGAATAGTGAAGAATGTGAATATTAATTCATGTATTTATGATAGAAGTTGGGTTACCATGTGGTTATAGTAATAATATAAGGGTTTAAATGAATTATAAACTTGTAAAAATATAATTTTATAGAAAAATATATCGCTTATAGTTCCCCATTTAAATCCAATATTCATTAGTATGCTTCTTTATTGATAATGATTTTATTATTTTGAGTCTTTGGTAAAATTTACATGTAGTTTCCAAATTAGATTCATTCCCCTACATTTAAAAGACCATTAAAACCATTCACATATTCACACTTGTCAGTCACTTTTCCCTTGAACTAAACATACATGTTTCTCTACCCAAAATATTTATTTTCATTTTAGATATTATGGTCCTCCTAAAGTCTATCCCAAAGGATCTTAAGAGAATATCCAAAGTGGGTTTCTCTTAAATAAGGTATTTCTCATAACAAAATATTTAATTTTTTTTATTCTTTCTCCACATTCAATTTTTTATTAATATACATTATAATAATAAATTTATCTCTTTATATATATATTTTATACTTTGTTTAACATAATAATTATCTATTTCCCTTTATATTTAATGAGTGATGAAAATATCATTTGTGTGTATGGTCCCCTACAGCCTCATGATCTGATTCTAGTCATTTCTCCATTAACACCCATCAATCCTAGACATAATAATATATCTATTATAAATATATATAAATATGTTATATTTTTTATTTATTATTTTATTATGATTCTTCAATTATTTCATCACAGTTTCCATTATATTTTTTATTTTGGGGGAAATAATATAACATTTCTCGTGTGTATAGTGGACTAACACCTACCAAAGTGATTTGATTCATTAAAAAATTAAATGGAATTTTTTAAGGTTACTTATAATATAAATATGTGATATATTTTTCATAAAAATTATTCTTTACTAAAAATATATTATTTAAATTTCATTAATTCAATGTCTCTGTAAAATTGAAACATCATTCATGTGTATGTGTGACCTCTCATATTCTTGAATGGTGCATTTAATTTCTATTATCTAAATATAATTTATTACTATTAACATATATATAATAAATATATATTATATTTACACCTTTTTTATTATTGTTTATAAGGTGAAACCATGATCAAATTAACATGACTTAAAATAACAAGTCAAAACATACATGGAAAACATAAATATTGCATGAAACATGACTTTAACATTGAATTTTTAATAACCAGGTAATAAAATGGAATAAGTAAATTATATAATGTATAATATATTTGAAATAAATTCTATAATATATAAATAATAATCTTTTATTTATTATAAATGACATTCAGATGAGTATGATGGAAATCATGTCTTAAGGTAGGGGATTTGTATCAACCAATTTAATTCCATGAGACACATGTCATATTCACCACATTATTCTTAACATTAAACAATTGGGGTTGAAAAATCGATTTGATTATCTCTCTTTAATGGGGTTAAATATTCATAAGTTAACAAATTTGAAAATTATTTTTGTCTCAGGTAGACTTCTTGACACATAAATTATGTTATAAAAATATGTTCTTTAACAAGGTGTATATATATCCCCATTGACATGTAATATTATAAAATTACTCATGATCATTATAAAATTTGTATCATTCTATTTTATTTCTAAATTGTAATTATAACAACCTGGTATTAATGTACACAGACATAACATCACTTTTGTGGAATACATAAAACAATACAGAAATATACCCCCAAATACCATAATAGTCTATTACCTATAGAAACATGGAATCATAAAGACTGGTACATAATCAAGATACATTATCTTCAACTAGATTATTCATGAATATCACCCTTATTAGACACATCAAACTTCATACATATCTTCATAACCATAGGAATGCACCATAAAAAGGGTGTTCTCATATTCTCAGTAAGGGTAAACAAGGGAGACATGTAAGAATAAACATGAGAAAAGGGGTATGATAAGTAGATAATAACTTTCAAAGATCATGCTATACATACAAAAGATCATGAACATGAATAATATCTTAAATACGGGAAATCCATAATACATACATCATAATAAAATAAACAACATAAGCTATGAAATCATATCATAGGAATAAGACATGGAATTGTGGAAGACATAGACATGTTATATCATTACCAATAAGTCAATAATCATTGATAAAAATAATCAAGAAACATTATAGGAATCATACCTACTGGGCGAGGACACATCACCATCCCCATTCGTAGTCCTTTTCTTATAATGTAATGGGTTCCCTATCTTCCCAGAGTGGATCATGTTTCCCCATATTCCATGTTCATAGTGGATACACCTATTGGGTGGAACACACAACCATCCCTAGTCACAGTAATTTCATTACATGGGATCATAGTTAATTATCATACCATAGTGGATAAATATCATTAAATTGATTCACACCATTATCTATTGAGATATAAATCATTAACCAATTCATTTTAGGGAGATACAGGTTTAACGTATCTAATAATATAATTATTTAAACATATTCCAAAATACATGAAATCATTAATCATACCATGAAAAAATAAAAGGTATTGGCCTTATAAATTTAAAATCATGATACCATGAAGTGAAATAGTTATCAATAACCTTTCATCACATCATAACCTGTGGAAAATAGGTATGTTTCATAATCATTTCATCAAATCATAAAATGTGTAAAGAAGAAGGTTTCAAAAGCATATAACTGATGGAAGAGAAACGAGTGTCATGAGCATCATTCCATAAAAAATAAACCATTATAGAAATAATATGAGTGGATCCTCTGGATAATTTTATATATGTTCATTTTTAACATAAACCGATTTTATCTATGATGTAAAATAACATGGAATATTATTTAGAAAATATTTATTGAGGGAAATATCCTTTATTCATTAAAATGGATCTTTAAAACATAAAACTGTTTGAAAACAATTTTATTGAAAATAATACTAAAAAATTATAATTAAATAATTAAAAACTTTTTTGATACCTTTTTCTTGGAAAAAATTTAAATAGAGATAGAAAACATTTTGAAACACATTTTTTATAAAAACGTATAAAAGAAGAATGAAAACGTTTTGAAAAAAATTAATGGAAAAAAATTCAACAAATTTGAATTAATATCTAAATACATAATATATTAAATTACATTTCCTTGAAATTTATCATAAAATTATGTCCTAGAAACCACTTTTTTAGAAATGGGTTTTTATGTTTACGGAATTTGTCTCAAAGAAGGCATGTTGAGGCAAAACGTCATTTCCAATTTAGTAACTCTTAAAACATAAAACCCATGAAAGGGATATCATAAAATGGTTGTCTAATTAACCATAAAATTAGGGATAAAATCATATATTATATTCATGGGAAATATAATCACCACCCAAATGAGATAAGTGGTGAATAAGGTGTAAATATAATTGAAATAAAATCGAGACTAGAGATCCCATTACCTTGTGTATTGAATCTCATCATACTCATTCAAACATACTATATAATAAATATAATTTTATTATAAATTGATCACTGAACCATATTCTTATATTTAGTACCATATATGGTTTGATTATAACTTTATATTAACCTCTTATTCACATTTCTATGTTAACGATTCACTTCATGTAATATTCACATTGTTTTTCACATGTGTCTTAATTTTTTGTACCATTGGTACTTAAACTAATTCAATGAATTCAAGATTATAATAAATTATATTAAAATATTTAATATTAAAAATATATGTGTCATAATAATCTATAGAATATAGACATATGAAAATGGAATATTCCGTTCATGGAGATGGCAGGCTATACAAACATATAAATGGTGTTTTTATTTTATTTTCGTATTGAAATAATGAATGAAAATGAAGTATATGTATATATTTATATATGAATATTATTACATTAAATTAAAAAAATTTATGAAATATATATCATATAATTTCACTAAACATATCCTTAATAAATTCCATGTAGTGTGTAAATAAACTCATCACTTTAGGGGGCGATAGTCTACACATCCTCAAATGAAATTATCATATATACATGAAATGGAAATCATATAGTTATATTATAAATAAAAATAAAGAATAATAAATAAATTATAAATATCATATATATCGTATATAAATGTATTTTCCATTATAATTCCCACCATGAGAAGCAGTAACAGAAAAAACGAACAATCATCGTTTTGTGAGGAATTAGTTCATCAAATAGGTAAAACTTATGTTTGTTACCCATTAGTAGGAAGTGTGTGTAAGTGTATTTCAAAAACATATCATAAAAACATCTTAGATTATTATGGATATATTTTTTTATAAAATAATGGAATAAGAGGTGTTGAGGTTGATTAGAATGGAAAATAGAGCTTGAGAAGGGATGTTACCACTTCTTTGGGTAACTCCTTTTGGTTTTCTTCAAAGGGATAGATTGGATTGATTTATTCCCAAAGGGAGGATTCAATGAGGAAATAAGAAATTATTTTAATTGTATTAGGATGATAATGGACACACATAATATGTTTTATTGGTGTGAATGAGAGGGAGAGGTGGTGGCCTGTTATTGGGGTGGGAGGGGACACACTTGAAATTTTTTGAAAACAACTTGGGTGTACCCATGTTTTTACGTAACATTGTTTATAAAACCACATTAAAAAGTACATAATATAGGTTTTATGGAAACAATATGGCCATAAAATGGGTTTTGGACAATTCGATAGGTCATTTATGCCCTTAAAATTAATGGTTATCCCTCGTTAAGAATAACTTTTCCTTTATCAATGCAATGAATTTTAATTGCTTTTAGAAATATTATTTCTAAAAAAATATTTTGATATTAATATACATTAAAAATTATTCTAATTCCATATATCGAATAAATTAATCCAAATTCCAATTACATTGTTGATATAAATTAATTTAAATTTAATCTCGTTGATCGGAAAATAATGCGGTTTTTTAAAATAAAAACATCAAAATGGTTTTTATGTTTTTATAGTAAATTTCAATGTGAAATTGAGTAGAATTTCCTAAATTAGATTAATTCATAATAATATGATCTAATTAAACACAAAAAATATAAAAATATAATTTATCCTTTTAATCAAATTAGTTGAAAAATATGATTTGAATTAAATTTCAATATTTTACCCAATTTATTAAAAAAATTAAACCTTACATAAAAAATCCAAAAATTTACCCTAACCTACTTTTTGTATTTCCCATTAAATATTGATGTTTTTTTGGACATATAGAATTCATTAAAGTAATAATTATTTTATTTTAAAAATATTCCCCTTTAAAAAGTTGAAAAAATTCCATAATAAATATATATTGTTTTATGAATAAAATTTTATTTGTTTTTATCCTATACCTATAAATTTTATTGGATAAATATAAAAAAATTATTAAATATATAATATTTATTTTAAATTAATATCACTCACTAATTATAAATAATTTAATTCATTATGGTAAAATAGCATTGTGGGAATACAAATAATCAAAATTTTCCTTATATTTAATGATATTTAATATTCATTTATAATTCATTTTTCTCAAATTAATTCATATTATATTTATATTAAAAATAGATTTGTATATGTTAGTTAACACATTTCATGTATAATCATTTAATGGATGGGTCATGTTGAATAATATTTTAATAATATAACATTATCGTTATTCAGTCTTGTGTGATACAAAAGCCATCATGGAAAGTCTTTATTGAGTGTAATGCAATCAATCCCCAGTGTTCAGTGTAGATAATAATAAAATTATGATGTGTGTGCTGCACGATTGACATGGTTTTTCATACAATGCAATCCAAACATAGTTTATTAATTTAAATTAAACTCGTTTCAGTGTAGTTTGAAATTCCAAATACTAAAAATATTAAATTCATTCAAAAAGAATAATTCACAAAACCTTGGGGGGTCACACTCTACCACCCTTAAAATGAGTTTTCCCATCTATTTTTTCGGGGTTTTCAATGGTTTAATACATAATTTTTTTATTCATATAAACCCAAACTATACAAATGAATACTATAACATCCCATCAAAAGGGAAATTTAGAACCACAATGTTTACCCAAAGTAACATATAACTATGTCTCCACATATCAGAACATAGTTTGGGAGTGAAGATTTGACATATAGGAAATGTGTAAATATTTATACAGATTGATTAAGGTCATCAATAAAAAATAAGTAGATGTTAAAATAAAAATTGTGGGCCTCAAAAAAATGTGTGATGATTTAAAAGGACATAGATTGAATAAATATTATGCTATTAGGAAAACAAATTTTTTTATCATTATCATATCTTTGATTAATTATTTTTTTGACCAAGAATATAAGTGAATTTTTATACAAGATATAATTTTATAATCAAAATTTTATTCTATTATTTTTCTTTTATCTATTTTTAATTCGTTCATTACATCATGAAATTATTGTCAACAAATTAACATTGCCGATTAATGTACTAAAATTCACTTTTAACATATCTTAAGGCCATAAAAGGATAAAAAGTATAACTATTTGTCTATAGATATCCTTCAATCACTATATAGTTATGAATTTTATATATAAAAAAACATTAACACTCTTATTACATCATTGTTTTTCTTGATAAATTATTTTATATTTGCCAATACATCATGTAGTCCTGTGGTAGGCATGAAACCCTTTTTTTCCAACAATCATGGGATCAACACCCACATCTTAACAATAATTGATTGGTTTTCAACAAACATACATGATTTATTTTTCTAAAACCACCCTAATATAATATTAAAAATAAATATGATGTATATAATTGAAAAAGTATAGTTATTAAATATCATTTTACCAATGTTTTAAATACAATCTCCATACATTAATAATTCCTCTGAAGTGTAACATAAAATTTTCATGAATGGTTAACCTTATAACCCGTTTGAAAGATAAAATTTCAAAAGATAAAAATAAATTCAAGAAATAAATGTAACATTGAATACCAGAATATCAAAAAAATTTACATGGTTTTCAAATTACAAACATGTGAATTCCCTGATCTAATATTCCCGTAAAACATGGTCATAACATGAATTACTAAAAAATATTTTTCAAAACAAGCATTTTTTTTATTCCAATGAGTAATGGGCACATTATTTAAATAAAAGATGTTTTAAAATTAATCTATGATATAAAATACCAATTTTTCAATAATAAATTCCAAGGTAATCATTCCCCTCCTATTTAATTATTAATATACAACATATCTTTTTCCTAATATAATTATCTCAATGTTGAACATTAATTAAGGGTTATGTTCCCCTAATGAAAATATCATGTTTGTATGTCTTCACCACCTTTCAACATGTCCTTTTTCATCAATAATTTAAACTTAAAATATAAATACATATATATTTAATTATTCATATAACATAATATTTTAATTCCAAAAAAAATATATGCTTCATTTATGCAATATTATACATAAACCATTACTCAGACTTCATCAGTTTGATTCTTAATAACACATTCCTAGAATAGAAAAAATTAATCATGTTTTACAGTTAATCAACCGTAATCTATTCATTAATGTTATTTATAATGTAAACAATAATAAAAGAACATCATATACCATTCATATGTTGATTACGATCTCTTTATCATCATAAGAATAATCAATACTCACACTACCTTATTAATTATATTTATGTGATTTTCACTTGGGAAATAAATTTTCATAATGCCCCTAGATTATAGAAATGAAACATTAAATGTTAGCCATGTTCCCTCTAGTTCTCTATATTGACTAAAACTAGAAATCACATGGTTAGAAACACTTATCATAGAGAGAACCACATTATCATGAAAATGATTTACTTAAAGGTTGTCAAAATAATTACAAATACTTCTTTCACCTATGACACCTTAGGATTATCCAAGGATAGTAATAGAAATCCTAAATATAAATCCTTCAGTATTTTCTATAAATAGTTTTTGAATACCCAAATCATATCACCTGGGAGTGACAATCTATGTGTGGAGTTATCCCATAGACATATATTGAGTTACAATGAGTCAATCCTGACACACAATGTCATAGTTTTTACCCCTGGGATTATATGTTCTAGAACCACATCAACATGTAGTATTATTTTAGGGACTTAATTCTAGGAAACCACTCAATATATCATTTACCAAATTTCCATGAAATTTTCCTAAACATTAACTCACCCAAAAAATGTATCATTTGGGACATCATTAGGCATATCCTTGGAAATACACCTAGGGATATCACTAATTATTTCTCATAAGATTTTATAAAGTTTAACTAAACTATTTCTCTAATTCCAACTATAACTACCCAGTATTAACATACATAGACATTGAACCTGTTTTTCATAATATTTTAAACAATATATAAATAGAACCCCAATGACCATATTGTTCTAGTTCGATTTGAAACATCGATACATAAACACTATTACATAAGTGAGCAACCTTATTAACCACATTGTTCATCATGATTATCACTCTTCTTAGACACATCATAATTAATAAATATCTTCATAACATGTTTAAGGGAAAATAGAAATGGGTGATCTCCAATGCACATCAATAGTAAACAAGGGCGAAATTTATACATAAAAATGATAATATGTGTAGTATATCATGATGATAAAATTATAATATCATAACATTCATATAAAATATCAAAAATATGAATAATTGAATTAATATTAGAAGTTCATAAGATATTAATTGTTAGGGAATAAAGCATAGTATCTATAAAATCATATCATAAGAATAATACCTGGAAATTTGTCATAAATAGACATGTGATATCATTCTATATACATCCAAGAACACTACTATAACATATCCGGAAACATAATGGGAACCTCACCTACTATATGAGAAACAAAAACATCCCAATTCCTAGTTATATCCTTTTAAGAGATCGAGTTTGACCGTATTCCCATAGTGGATAAGTTTTCCTGACTTCCAACATCATTATTACTACACCTACTGGGTCTGACACACCACCATCACCAGTCACAGTACTTTACATGTAAGGGAACTGGTTCCATATCTTCCCATAGTGGACAATGTCTATAAAATTGATTCATATCATTATCTAATGAGATATAAATCATTATCAAATGTATAGGATGCAGATTTAGGTATCACCAATCAGATAATAAAATTATTCAAACATATGTCACAATATAATAATACTTTTATCATTTCATGACACATGAAAATAAATGGGATTTAGAATCATTTTATCATTATTCAATGAATATAATGGGAAATAAAATTTTTTCATCACATCATAACCAATGCATTATATATAGGTTTCATTTTATTTTAATCAAATATAAACCAATTAAAAGAAGTAGTTTTCAAAATTTAATAACCCATGTAAGAGAATAAGGTGTCTTAAGAATCGTTAAATCAAAACATAAACCATTAAAGAAATAATATTAATTGATCCATTTTATTATTTCATACAGTGGTGTTAATAAAGTAAATATATGTATTCTTAAATAGAAAATTACATGGAAATACATTTTGAAAACATTTCTTGAGGAGAATATCATTTCTTATATGAAAATTATTATTTAAAACAAAAAACCATGTGAAAACCATTTTATTGGAAATAAAAATGAAAATAAATACATAAATATTTGAAATAAATTTTGATACCTTTTTCATTAAGAACATAAAAATTGATTTTGAAGATGTTTTGAAATCAAAATTCTTGATAACATATAATAGAAGCATGAAACCGTTATGAAACCCATTTTACTGAAAATAATATGATAAACATTAATGGAAGAAATAAAAACACTCATTTTTTATATCCTATTTAATTGAAAATTATTTCAAAAAGTCAACTTTTAAAAAATGGTTATTGAAGTTCATGGCATGTGTCTCAATGAAATCATGTTGAGACAAAACTATTTTTCCAATTTGGTAACTCTTGAAAAATAATCCCCATTAAAGGGAGATAATAATTTGGATATGTAAATACACATAAATGTAATGGTAAAAATCATGGAATATAATATTTGGAAGTATAATCACCAATCAAAAGAGAGAAGTGGTGAATCATATGTAAATACCATAGAAATAAAACCGAGACAAGAAATCCCCTTACCTTGTGTACTGACCCTCATCATACTCATCCAAACATCTTGTATAATAAATATATGATTATTTTAAATCTATATCAGAACCATATTATTTTATGTAATATTATATATGACTTTATTATGACATTATATTACACTCTTATTGACATTTCTTTGTAAAGGTATCATTTTGGGTAATATTTTCATTTTTCACACATGTCTTAATTATTTGTAATATGGTTCTTATTCATATATCATGATTTCATGAATGTAAACCATTACCAAGATTTTATTTATATTAATTATATTTTTATTATACTAATATATATATCATTAAATTTTTAAAATGGAACACACCATTCATGGAGATGATAGGTCGTACGTTCACATGAACATTGTTTCCGTTTTATTATTGTAATGAATGAATTAAATAAATTGAAATATATTTATACATGTATATAATAATATTAAAACATAATTTTTATTTCAAACATATATCAAATAATTTCACGAAACACATTTTTACATTCCATTTATATGTGAACGAATCGCATTGCTTTGAGGGGTCGGTATTCCACACTTCCTAAAATGAAATTATTGTAATTAAAAAAGATGTAAATCAAAACGGTATTTTATAAATTAAAACTAAAGTGGTATAAAAACATTATAAATATCATATATATCACATATAAGTAATTTTTACTTTATAATTTTCACCATTAGAGGAGGTATAGTAAAAAATGAATAATCTTGATTTCATGAGGTGGTAGTTTACTGTACCCGTAAACAATAATTCATTACCCATTATATTGAAGTGTGTATAATTTTAGTAAAAACCATTATCATAGAAACATTATATTATATTCATAATAATTGGTTTTTATAGAATATTTTGTTATATGAGTTAAGGGAGTAGATAATGAAAAAAATAATGGAGCTTGAGAAGGGATGTTACCTCTTCATTGGGTAACTACCTTTGGTTTTCTTGAAATAGATTACATGGATTTCAATATTAAAAAATAAGGTATTTGTAGAGTTAATGAGATATTTTATCAACTGTATTGGGTATATATTTTCTGAAAAAATATGTTTGAGAAGTGTGATGAAGAAGGATCTGTGGTGGCCTTTTATAGGGAATTGAGGGGATACCCTTTGCATATTGGAAAACATGTAAGGAGTACTAATGATTTTAAAAACAAAAAAGTCATGAGAAAACAAAAAATAATATATAATAGAAGGATAATGTATTATTTATTGTCATATAATTTTCTTTTAAAAAGTTAATAAGTGATTGAGTCCCTTAATATTAAGGTTTACTCCCTTGTTAAGTTTAAATTTTCTTTAATCGATGTAATTAAATATAATTACATTCACTAATATTTTTGGAAAAATCTAATTTTAGATTACTAAAATTTATATATAATGATGATTAAAAATGTAGAATCCATTTTTCAAAATTAAATTCACATAAGTAGATGTAATTTTTTGAATTTTAATCTAGTATATATTACAAAAAAAATTGGTTTCTAAAGTAAAAATCTCCAAAGGTTTGCTATGTTTTTTATTCAATTTTAAATTTAAATTTAGTATAAAGACCTAATTGTATAAGTTGATAAAAATATGAACTAATTAAACCCTAAAAATAATTTATAATATAAATTAACGTTATAAATAAAATATATGAAAATGAATTATTGAATTAAATTTAAGTATTTTTCAGTATTCAGTGAAGATAAAACATTTCAGAAAATACCAAAAATTTACCCTAACCTATTTTTTTTGATTAGAGTTAAAATATGATGTTTATTTTGATATATATAATCCACAAAATTTAAAAAAATTTATTTAATATAGGGTCACCATTAAAACATGGTAAACATGCCTTAAGAAAAATAATGTATTTTATGCATATAATTGCGTTTTTGTATCTTAAGCCTATAAAATCTATTAGATAATTAATAAACATATTTTTATTGAATAAATAATATATAAATATATATATCAAAAAAATATCACTCAATAACATCAATTAATTAAATCTATTTGTGTAAAATATTTAGTGGGCATACAAATACATTATTTTCCATTATATTCAATCGATTTTAATGTTCTTTTCAAACTCATTTGTAACCAATGAAATTGTTATATATTTCTATAAACCATATATAATCATAATATAGATAACCATTTTTATAAAAAGTAAATTAACGGCGGGGTTAAATTAAATAATATTTTATTAATATTTCATTAACGTTATTTTGTCTTACGTATTACTTAAGCAATCAAGTAAAGTCCTTGTTGCACATAACAATAGTTATCCATAGTTTTCCTTATAAGTAATTGTAATATTTACCTTTCCTGTACTACATGATTAACATGGTTTTCAAATAACATAAACCAATCATAGTGATTTAAAATAAAATAATCTATTTTAAGTGTTGGGTGAAATGAATATAATAAAAAAGATTAAATTTGGTTTGAAAATAATAATTCCCTAAATATAAGGTTGTTACTGGGATTATAATTCATTGTTACCAAAGTGGAAGTGATTTTATGTTATAATCACATTATTTATTTAAGAATTTTATAACTATATATCAATGTTTGAAATTTCATAATCTACCTCTCAATAATTATCCTGATTTTTATTCCCCACTTTTATTCATGGAATCTTCAAGTAATTGGACCATTGTTTCCATCTATAATAACTAAAATTAGTGATAAAATGTTTTTATGAAAATTTCACATTATTTTTCTCTTAAGTCAATAATATTTTATCTTTTAAAGAATCATTTTATAAAAAGTTTTTATTTATCTACTATATTATTATTTTTAAAATATAATTGAACCATATTTTCTATTTCAAAATTTTTATTAATAAAACATTCATGTTTATTTGTAACAATGAATATTTTTTTCTTTTATCAAAAAGATGAAATTAATATTTGTTCTAAGGATAAAAAATGAACATAATTTTATTATATCATGAAAATTAATTATTTAAAAGATTTATTTAAATGATTCCAAGGTTATTTTAACTAAAAAATTATTTTAATATTTTTTAAATTTAAATTTTTTTTAACGGTGAAATGTATATTTTCCTCAAGAAATGTTTTTAGCGATTTTTTTATTATTTCTTTAGGTGATTTAGTGTTTATATTAAATGTAAATCATTTCCAAAATATTATATGAGTTTTTAGTTTTAGACATTTATTTTAAATGAAAAGTTATCTTTATCAATAAATGACCCATGTGAATATTCAAAATCATTTTACATATTTTATGAGATATATTGATGTAACCTATATTTTACTCAGAATATGATTTGAAGAAAAAATTCTTATTCATGGCCTTAGTCACTTATTTTTATAATGAAATTATTTTTATGAAACCTATTTCTATTCCTTGGATTATAAAATGATAATATTATTATAAACCCAACATCAATTCATGTGGTTTTATATGATGAAATAATGAAATTATTGAAAAACCTTTCTATTTTCAACAGTATTGGACATGATGAAATCATTATGAAACACCTTCCATTTCAGGATTAATGATATGATAAATAATTTATGATAACATCTAACAAATAAATATTGCTTTCATTGTAATATGGGTGTGACCAATATCTAATTCCAATACTTAGGGTAACGTTATATATCTTAAGAGACACACAAGACTAGAATAAGAATTGAATGGGGTTCAGTAATATAGAAATGGAACGAGAAGTGAAACTGAGTTAGAAATATAGGGCTAGAATAGGGATTAAACCATATTCTATTGGAAGGGGATGGAATGGGGACTAAACATACTTTAGTAAGTGGATTTGATAAATATTATAGTCTTATGAGTGAACCAAGAATACTATGATGGTTTGGAGATTGAAATAATTCTTCTATGAGGAGTGGGATTCCACTATGGTTGGTTGTGTGTCTCGTCTAGTAGGTGAATCAGCACAAAAACATCAATTGTAATTATTGGAAAATATACATGACTAATAATGAAATTATATTCTATTATTATATGTATGTCAAAAATTTCGTGTCTTATTCCAATATTATGCACTCATGTCTCATATTATTATATTTACTTTTGATTCATGTTTAATGAGCTATAAATCATTTATCCATGACCAAAGATTATGATCTTTAATATAAATTTCATGTTTATCAAATGTTATCATCATTTTCGTATTCCCATAATTTTCATTTTATGAATATGAATATGATTGTTTCTCATTTAATATGTAAATGATCTTACCTTTATTTGGTTTTTATTCCCAAGTTATGAAGAATTATTTTAATTAGGTAATTTTTGTGATGAGTAAAAAATGGGAAGATCATTCTGGGAGATGTTGTATCTCACTTATGGATCAATGTTTATGTATCCATGTTTCCAAAGGCACAAAACAATTACGGTCCTCAGGAATGTTATTTTGTAATATAATATTTTTCATAATAAATGATGTAATATAAATTTATTATAATCATGGGTTTATATATTTGTTATAAATGGTATATTTTAGTCATCATATGAAAATAGGTTGACAGGAATTTATTTATATCCCTAGGGATATTTCTAAAGTTATATCTTATGATGTATCTAATTATATATCTATGTATGAGTCAATGTATTGTATTATTTCATATAATTTTATTAAAGGATAGACTACGTGGTAACTATAAACATATCCCTCTTTGGATACAACAATTGGATGTGGATATGGAAAATATATAGCCAGTGGTAACAACCCAACAATGACATATTAATATATAATTGATATGGAACTAGTGCATTGTAATGTGTCTTGATACAGAAAAGATTTGATACTACTAAAGGATATTCTTTATAAATTATCAAACTCATTACAAACCATCAAAAAGGATTTAAATATTGATTATAATGGATGACCTAGGATAAGTCTAAGGTTTTGTAATTTTTAAAGAAGGTGAAACAAATTTGACACCCTATAAGCGTTTTCAGGATATTTTGGTTTTCCTATAGGATTTGTGTTACTCATAGTATTGTTTTTACACCTATTCATTGGATAGAACCATAAGGAATCATGCTAAAATTTAATCTGACATAAAATATTGTGACTATAAAAATTAAAATTAGATGATGACTGGAGATAAAGATATAGTTATTATGACTAATAAGATATCATTATATATACTTAACAATGTTAACTTCAGTAAGATACCTACGACATATGATAAGACTAATATTGAATATTATTGATGTTTATATGGTAATGAACATATTGTAATGGATATTTATCATAAAATATATAAATAATTTATGAAAAAAATCTATTGAAATATCTCAAATGGAGGAGAATATTTTATCTTTGTGAAAAATATTTTATAGAGTGGATAGTTGTTAAGGAGCCTAATATATTATATGTGGGAAGCATGGGCATTACACATTTCAATTACAAAACCAATTAATTAAATTATATAATAAAGAATTACATATTTTAATCCAATCATTTAAAGGGAATGACTGAATTATATATTTATTTTAATTCATGGACTATGTTATATTAATCATGAAATATATCATGATTGTTCATTATAATATTTTTGATTATGACTTAAAAAAAATTAATTTGTATTGAAGTCAAATAAATGTTTTTCAATGGAAATTTGATATTTTTTTAATAGAAAATAACCCTTAGTATTATCCTTATGTTGTGAAAAATTTGTTTATTTTTTATGAATAGATGATTGATATGAATAATGAGAATCGAATAGTTTCTATGGCCACATAACTAATAACCTATATTTTGAAATTGTGGTTGATAAAATCATTTTTTTGGTATAAAAAATTAATTTATCTATGTGATATATTCAATAATATATGGTTTTATTAAAGTAATCTGGAATCATGAATGACTTCATTGAGCATGTATCGTAGTTCATGTTATTACTATGTTTCAATAGAATACATGATGAAGTTATTAAAATTATTGGTATGTGAAAATAAATTGATATATTATGATATATGGGGGAGTGATTTTTATTCTATTTTGAGGAAAAATTGGGACCGACATTCCAAAAGAAGATATTTTAAGCACATTAAAGGGTTATAATGAGAACTTTTAATAAAACCGTATATTTTGAATGCCAGATGATGTTTTAGAGATTAATCTATTTCTTCTTCTTATGATGATTTAAATATATTGGATAGAAAGTGTGATCTATTTATAGATATAAGGAATGACTTATCATTTTATTGTGGATCATGTTTAGTGTATTTGGCATGGAAAATTAAACTATTCAAATACTATATAATGTTATCATTGATCAAGGTGCAATGAAAGGTTGAAATTGTACCTATAAAATTTATATATATCATGTAAGAACATTTTAATATGTTCGTATAGAATATAGAAAATTTATTTCTGAAATTTTATAAAATCATAATAAAACATAAATGTTATTCTTGTACATTCAGATCTAATGAATAAAATGTTCACTTAAATCGATACATATTTCTAGTTTTATAGTAATTAACATACTCTAGATAACCAAATTCATGTGATCTTTGATCTCTATCACCCTCAATAATTGTATAAATGTTTATTCAATGTCTAAATATACACTTCCTACAGATGTTCTAATATGTGGAAATGTAGTTATGAGTTACATTATGTAACAATTATGTTTAGAAAATTTACATTTAATTTTAATTTTATTATTAATTTTCATGAAATGGGTTTCTATGAATGTGTTTTAGAAAATTAAACTAATGATGACCGGGTATAATTTCAATGGATAAATTCCTGATAAATGGGTAGAATGTTACCCCCAAAGATTTTATGATTTTTTTTAAAATTAATGTAATCTTTTTGATATTTTGTGTTACATTAATCATTGGATTTATCTTATGTTACACATTATGTTGAATTTTTCTTAATTTATGCAAAGGATTATGTTTTTTTTTACAAAAAATACCAAGTTTCCCACCCATTACACACGACATCCATATTACGAGACATGAAATACCCTTTAAATATTACAATTCAATATAACAGTTGTCACCTAATTGTTAAAATAATTGATTTTAATAGGATTAACTAAATTATGATAATATTGTTTAAATATTTCTAAATAATGAATACTCAGTTTATTAATTAATTATAAATGAATATAAAAACATTTTCAATATAAATGGATTTATTTTATGAAAAAAAATCATAGGATAAAATCATTATTTTAATTGAAAAAATTAATAAATAACTATTAATGAAATATTTTAATTATATTTATATATTACTTAAAAAATAAATTTTTTACATTCATCTTAGCTGTTTTATCCATGATAAAAAAATAAATACAATTTTATGCATCAAAATATATTTTTCGAAAAAAAGTACTACATCCTTTTTATGGATAACCTATTTTAAATAAAATTTAAACTATAATAAATTATATTTGAATGTATTAAATTTATTTATTTAATTTTCATATGAATGATATTTTATTGGTCTTTTTCAATATTTTTTTCTCAAAAGTTTCATTCTTTGATTAATAATTAAAAATATGAATTTTTATTTATAAGAATGATTAAATGTTAATAAATTATAAATCTAAATTATATTATCAATTGAATATAATTTAAAATTAGTTCAAATATATATATATATATATATTATTCTTATTTATGTCATTATAATAAATTTCATATTGAATTTCTAAATATATTTTTTTCTAACATTTGAATATTTATTCTTTTAAAAACCTCTTTTCCCTCGAATTTTTTGGATTAATTATAAATTAACCTATTCCACTTATATTAATATAATCTATAATAATATATTAAATATCTGGAATCAGTATAATTTATATTATCTAATATTGTAAAATAAATTTTTGACAATAATTAATAATGAATATAGAAAAAGTTAAATGAAATGGTTAAGGTAAAATGGTTTTACCTTGAGGTTAAACTGAGATTTTATGGGATAAAATTACATAAATTTTTATAAAAATATTAATTTATGGATATATTAATGACATATACTTACCATTGTAGATTTTATTTTCATTTTGATTCTTTTTCTCAGTAATGTCTTTATTTTTTTTGCCTTTTTGGAAATTTTCCTATAGGTTCCATGTAGGTTCCCTTCTCCTAAATATAAAAGGCCACCACCACCATTCACTTTGTAAAGACCCATAACTTCTATGTAATTTTTTTACTATATTTAATTAATCAAGTCATCAGTTTCTGACGGTACATGATTATGAGGCCTGGAGAGTCCGAAAAGTTTTTCTAATGTTTCTTAAGTACATTCAATAATCATGTGATTGGGTTTTTGTTACTTTTGAACCGGTGATTAGAATTGAAATCTTATGGAAATGTTAATCTCCCAACGCTAGTAGTTACATAAGGAGACCTTAACCTCAGATGTAGTTGGTTGTGGGTGGTAGATAGTTTTTGTTACCCATCGTGGGGAATTAAAAAAAGTGGAAATAAAAATAAACATTGTTTTTATTTAAATTTTGAATGCTATTGAATTCTCAGTGGGGACCACCCGATCTCTTCAAACCTTTTTTAATTGTTCAAATTCTAAAAAATTTAATGAACTCATTAAATGAAGTCATTAAACATATCAATTAAGGTGTAGGCTCTTCATAACCTTGATTGGGATCTTGGTTTTTGTAGGAGAAAAAGCTTATTAGAAGATCTTACTGGAGGAAACCCCCCATGGAGGAACAACTATTATCCTTCGATAAAAATTTCTCCAACGAAGAACTTCGTCGACGGATCTCCCACAAGGACCATCTTAAAAAAAAGAACATACATCCAGCATTCCCTCTCCTCAATGACATCAATAAATCATCGAGGTAGGGATTGTTGTTTTTGTACACCCCTTACCCCATTCTTGTCATTATTAATGAATTAAGAACACTTATTCCACTTGCTATTGTTCTAACATAGAGGTTGTTGGAAAAATGAACATGTCCCAACCCCACCACTACCATTGTTGATTTTGATGTTCTTCACACCTTGTTTTTTGGATGAGGAAATCTAGACCGTGGTGGTCGTGAATCAATGGCGACATGCCGAGACGAGTTTGGGAGTCTTCAAAATGAAGATCGGGCCACATGAGTGCACCTGGTGCTCCAAAAAATGGGGTCGATGACTGGTGTCAGTGACCTCCTCTAGTAGGGCTATGGAGTAGTATCTAGAACTCCGACCACCCATGATGACAGCGACAGAGCGACTGCCCCGCCAGAGGAGGATCGCGGCCTATCAGTTGTGGTGGAGAAAGGGAACCAAACTGCGAACAATCGATCATGTGAAGGGGAATGCAATTAGAATTCGGGCCATCGAGCTTGCTGGGGCTGCAACAAAAAGCTTCGACGACAAAGTGGGGGAGGTTAGCATGTTGCCAGTAGCCGGATGTGGCACGGTGTGTGACCACGCTGCAGAGGTGGGCAGGAAGTGGGGGAGGTTAGCATGATTATAATGAATAATCATAAATTAAAATTATCTAGTATTAGTTTATCAATCATAATATATTTATCATGACATTTTTATTTGAGATGTTGATGATAAGAGAAGAATCAAAATGAATTTTGAAAGGAATTTCAATGAAATCAGAGAGAAATTACCTATTGAATATATCTCCTTTGAGAGCTTCTTTTGGGGAGAGTTTTTGATCATTTCATGATACCATAGGATGATGTACATGGGGAAGATCTTGGGAATATATTTTTGATGATATTGGTGTTGAAAAATTCTTGATATGTTGGAGGAAATTTTCTTTTAAAGGGTGTTATTTATATTGGAGGGGAGATGAGTTTTCTCAGTATTATATTCATTAATTTTTCTTTCTCCACAATTTAAGAAATAGTGATCATTATTGTTAATAAAAATAGTTATAACTGAATGTGAGTTCAAACCAATGTAAATTTACATTATTCATGACTAAAACATCATGAAAAAATTATTTTATTAATCATATTTTGTATGTTATTGAATTTAACAATTCACCAAAAATTCATGTATTTTAGAAAAATCCCAAAAGATCCACCTATACATTTTTTATTTTTGAAGAATTCAAAAATTATCTCAATTTTAGAAAAATAATTTTATAAATATTATAAATATTTTTTTATTAAAAATCATAATTCAATTGATAAATACATATTTTAAACATGAAAACTACTTTTCAAACACTTTTAATAATTAATTAAGGTCACATAAAATTATCATATAATTATAAAAAAATTATTTATAAATACAATTTAAGAAAATTGTATTTATTTTAAATTAATTAATTAATCATTAAATATTCATGAATTACAAAAATCCCAACACTGTAATGTAATTATATCATATTGTCACTTATAGGATGGATAAATATTATTTATTATGTCATTAGTAACATTGAAATTCTCATAGAAGATTTACTATTCATTGTGATAACATTACTATTAATAAGGGTATGACATGATTCACTAAAGATTATGTTTGTCTTATCGGACTCCAAACATCTTACTAATCGTAACTGATTATGTCAGATTTTCAAAGATGAAAACACAGAACTGGAAAATTTATATTTAATGGTCACATAATTGTTCATATATCCATGATGTGGAATTAGGATTCCTACTGTAACTTTTTGGGATTATGACATTACTACAACATGATTGAAGTATCATTGATAAAATCTGGAATCGTTACAAAGGTGGTCATAGAGGAACAAGCATATGGCACAGAATTATAGGTTATGAGAAAATATCTCAATGGTGGGGAAACCATTGAGAGAAAAAATATTTAAGGGAGTTCAATTTTGCAGTTCATAAATCAGATGGTTCTACCATTGTATTGTAAGGAGAAACTTCTTCATCCTTACCCCCATTCAAGATGGGATTTTCATTCAAGAATATAATAGATGTATAAGTCTTGGAAGGCACAATTTTGTTGAAGTGGAATGAAAAGGAAAGTGATAGAGTTCTTTATTCGGTGCTTAACTTATCAATATTTTATTGTACAATATCACAAACTAACAGGTATGTTATATTCATTACCTATTTCTATATGGAAATTGGAGTAGATAACCATTGGTTTTGTTACTTGTCTCCCAATAACTATTTGGAAACACGATGCCATGTAGGTGACTTTGGATCAGCACATAAAGCTTTTCCATTTCATTCTTATTTGTAAAAATAATATGATAGAGGTTCCTTCAAAATATATATCCATGATGTTGTTAATGGAAATAGAATACGAGTTTTGATAAGTTTTAGACAGATATTCAAGGTTCATGTCTCATTTTTGGAAATCCTAATAGAATTCATATGGGACACAGGTGACTATGATTACAACGTATCACTCTCAGATGGATGGCTAATAAAAAACATCGATACAGACATTGGAAGAAATGTTGATGTCTTTCGTAATGGATATTGGTGTCTCTTGGGAGAAGCATATACCCTTAATAATGTTTTAATATAATAAAAACTGTTAGGGATCAATACAGATGGCTCGTTTTAAAGCATTGTATGGGAGTCCTTGTCATTTTATACATATTTGGGTGTAAACTGGTGAGACATTAGTAATTGGGCCATGCTGTTACTGAGATACCTTGAATAAGATTTACATGATCATGAAATAGATGGAGATGGATCAGAGTCGTCTGAAATCTTATATAGTTTATCGTCGAAGACTGTTTTATTTCACAATTAGTGATCATTTATATTTAGGGATCCCTCCAAAGATTGTAAGCCATTGTATTAGAATGCAGTCACATTATCTCCTCGATACATATGCCCTTCCGAGATATTGGAATAGGTTGGAGAGGGGCATATCAGATAGCATTACCACCCCTGTTCAATGTGGTGCATAATGTGTTCCATGTGACAATGTTGAAAATGAATAATCCTAACATTGACCATGTGATTATATGTGATCAAATTGAGCTAGAGAGAAATTTTTCAATGATATATATCCTAGTGCGTGTGGAGGATAACCAAGACAAATTCGTCTATGGAAAAAGCCATGGTCTAGTGAGGGTATTGTGGATGCATGGCAAGGATTAAGAAGATACATAAAGATATTTATTGCTTTTAAAGAGATATGTATCAAGATCATACCAGTATTAATATTTAATTTATTTTTAATAGAATTCAGGTTATATTTATATCTCTTTATTGTATCATTATTAATGATTTTCATTTTTATTTAATTAAACACAAAGGTAATTTTTGGGTATTATTAAAATTAAATTACGGAATTTATTTTAATTGATTAATTTATTTTTGAAATAATGAAAATATTAATGAAATATTATTATTGAATAATGTTTACTGTGTATTAATTATCGTGCAATTTTTATATTGTCATGATTAATTTTTATAATTATTTGGAAACTATTATATCCCAAAAAACCATGTCAATATCCATAAATACAAATTTTATTTTCAAAAAGAAATTTAAAATATTAATAAAATAATTTATATAAATTTAAATTTATTTTTTGAATTAAAATGTGATTTATATCCACTGTTGAAATTTTCAATTTTTTTGAGAAAGTCAAATTTTTAGGTAAAAATTAAATAACATGTAAATATAATGTGTGTATTATAACATCATAAATTACCAAAAGTAATGTAATATATATTATTGAGGGTATGGATGAAAAATTATATGTTTTACATTTTAAAAAATATTTTCATATGTTTATTTGGTATATTTTATAAATCCATTATTAATCCCCAAAAATGTATAATATATTTTATGTTCATAAAATAATATCATTATGAGTATGACTCACTTATTGCACAATATGGGTATAATATTCTTAACATTGTCCCTTATTATTATAAAATAATGAAAACTACCATCTTGGGAAGAATAGATGGACAAAAACCATGGGGAATTTTGTGGTCTTGGTTTTTTATTATATAGAGTGCAAAACATAAGTATAGAAATTAAGAAACAATTATACACTCATTGAAAATATAACCCAACCCGTTCTCTGATTTTTTTTACACTCAAATTTTTTAGATAATGTCTTTGGAGCCTTTAAAAAAATTCAATAAATTGATGGGAGATACCAAAAATAAGTTTTAAATGTCCATCAATTCCGTGTATTAGCTCATTAATATGATCGATTTGTGAGAAATGTCTCATGAATGAATGAAAAAACTTCTAACCAATCAAACATAATAACGGGATTTAATATTCAAATAATGATTAATTCGAAGATATGTTCAACAAGTTGATAAGAAAGATTATCACTATACATATACTCACACTACCCATAATGGGAGATTGTTTCATAGTATTTAGTGATTCACTAATGAAAGAAATGGTGTTAGGGTTAATGGAGAATAAAATATCGATAGCCTATATCTCATGATATTAGAAAGTTCAAAAACGGAACTACGCAATAGGTGATTTGGATTTGGCTACAGTGATAATAACTTTGAAAATATGTTTTCATTATCTATTTGGGGAGAAGTGTGAAATATATAAAGACCAAATAATCAATAAGTATATATTCACTTAGAAAGAGATGAATCTAAGCCAGAAAACGTGACTTATTACAAATGTTTTAGTAGTAAGAGATAGGAGGATGTTAACAACATCTTCTTTGAGGGAGACTTGGATTATGTGGAGTGGAAATCCTTTAGTGAGATTACAACATACTCTTCCCCTGTACACCATGAGGAATGCTACGTGGATAGATTGTTTTAGGGGACATACAAAATGGGCACATAAAGAAAATCTCGTGATAGTCTTCTTAATGTTGGGTGTTGGTGTGATTTCTAAGAAAAGAACTAGATGATATATGAGGGTCTTCCATCGCCAGGGCATTCCATCATTGCAAGGACTTGGATCAAGCTGGTGGACCAAGTACACTTTTTCAGAAACTAGGATGAATCTCCCTCTTTTAGGACACTTCGTGTCACTTCCACAGTGTCTCATACCCTTTACTATTGATTCTAGGGTTAGTGGGTGTGATTGTTTCCCCTTATGGTTGGTATCATGATAAATATAGACAGTTCTTACAAAGATGGAATTTCTCAGGGAGGAGGGGTTGTGCGGGACTAGAGGGGGAATGTGGTTGTGGAATTTAATGCCCACTACAGGGAATGGTACTAGCAAGGATGTGGCCAAAGCACTCCTATCTGGGATCTTGCTATGCATCTAGAAGTACATAAATTTGTCCCACATATAGATTGATTCAATGATTATTCACAGCTCCCTTCATGGAAAAGATCGAACTCTACGATCGATATCTAATATCATAAGAAAATTTGGAGCTCTCATAAGTAATGATTTTATGGTTACTCAACCTTGGATTGATGGATATAATGTTTTAGATCATTTTTCATCACAAGCTGACAAAAACAATGAAGTCACCTACTATCCCAACGTTTCATTCTTTAAACATGAGGGTATATCCTTAATAAGATGGGATTGCTTCAGATTGCCCCACTTTAGGCCACCTTAGGGTCTGTTTAGATTTCGTACATGTTCTTTCATTTTATTCAATAAAAATGGATCTATGATGATGATGATGATGAGCGAACAAAGATGGATATAGATGAAAAAAGACCCTAACATCTCAATTCACTGCCATTATCGGATTTTAAATTATGTTGCAGATGATTTAAGTTGAGTGGATACATTTATTCAATCATTTATTGAAATTGAAGGATATCTTTTCTTTCTAAATTTGAAAAGGATGTATATGTATATCATAAATGAATGATCATTATCAATACAATAACAACTCAACTATCTATTATGATTAAGATAAAGGATGACCAAATATATGAACATGAAATTCTGAAGAATGTGGAAGAAATAATGAAATGGTAAGATTATCTATAAAATAAAAATGATGAAGGGGTGGTATGATTTGTTTCAGGACACTGTATACCATAAAAATCTAATTTGGTGAAATATTTGTTGGATGATGCACATAGTTTGACCTTCTATATCCACCAAAAATCCTAAATATGTATCAATATCTTCAATATCACTGTTTTTTGGAACACATGAAGAATAAGATCATGAACCACAGGGGTGATCGAGGTACCCAGGGGGAACCTATCCCATGGGTGGTAGGTAGGGAAGACCCCACCATAGGGTCACCCAGTCCCGGGCCTTCTCTGGGCCTCCAAGCGCGGGCTTCATCGCGGGCCACGCCGGTGGGCCAGGCCCGACATAGCGGGACGAGTATGATCCTGCTAGTCGGGTCAGACCCAATGCCAAATAGGGTCGATCCAAATCTGGTCGTGTTAGCCTGGCCCGGGTCGAGCCGAGTAGGGCTGACCCGGTCGAACTAGACCTGTACCAGCTTTGAACCCTTTCTGTTCTTTTGGCCTTAATATGATATACGAGCATCTGTTTGACCACCCTTATACGGTGCCAGAAAACATGGATCAAGATGGTCCTTTTGGTATACCACACATGAGTTTTGGATTGTGTTGGGGTACAACCAGGTTGGATAGAACATGAATCCAACCAGGCCCTCGGGGCTGAAAGGCCTATAACATACGGACCAGGCATCCGTTTTATGGAACGTAGGTTGAAATGAGACACCTATTATGTGTTATTACGTTGGGGAAACATCATAATGGGATTTTTGGAAGTTAGAGCATCGACCTATGGCTTGAGGAGCTGACCCTCCATAAATAAAGCGATCCCAGTGTGAGAACCCTATGGCTGGAGGTAACATGGGAAAGGGATCCATTATGGATCCCTTCCTTGGGATCCTACGGGGGTATGTGTGTTGGGATCCTACGTAGGTCTATGCATTGGAATTCTACTTGGGTCTGTGTTCTGGGATCCCACATGTATCCACTCTAGGAATCCACGTGGGAGTACTTTAGGATCCTACATGGGTCTACAGTACTAGTATCCTATGTGGGTCTTATGATTTAGGATCCAACTATGGTCCGCCTCACAATAGAGTAAGATGATTCAGTAGTTACATATAATAATAATTACAACCATACCTAAGTTATACCTGGTGTGATTTGAGTTAAAATATTTGTGGTGAAACCATTTTGGTTCGTCTCTCTATGATGTTACCTAAGAGGTACTCACTTGTGAGGTGTTACCTTGGTGGTACTTCTTCCTTCGTGGACATTTGTTCTTTTGGATTAGGAGATGGAGATCATTGTAATCATAACAACATAGGTATATGTATGGTTATACACCTAATTAAGGACGGTTTTTTACTTTGTACCTAGTGATTGTAATTTAACATTTTTGGTTTTTCATTTGTGGATTCTAGGAGACCTTCTGGGGTTCACGTGGTCCCTATAGAGTATAGTTATACTCACCCCTACATAGGCTATTCCCTCACCATGTTGTGTCCTGTGTAGATGACAGACAACATTGATCTAGGCTAAGGGTGACAGAAATAAGGCTATTCAAAGGTGGAATTAGACAATATGTACCACATGGATGACTTTATTATGATATGTACCTACCCTTCAGGTTGGATTCCTAGTGGACGATCCAGGAGTTGTTTCCCTTTCTGTTGTACTTGTACTTTCAGTTGGGCTTGTATACCGGCCCTTATATTATTCACACATTTTACTATATTAGATTCTTGTGGTTACATAATTTTATGTTTCCAGATTGTGTGTGTTGTTGTTTTTAATGAAAACTCCTTCCTGATTACTGGTATATGCCTTTTGGTGCTAGTCGCAATCCCCTGGCCTATGGAATGCAGGCATGGGGTTGTCACGACATGAGCCCCGAGGACGGGTCGTGACAAATTGATATCAGAGAGAGGTTATACTATAGAACATTGGTCTTTTTTATTTTAATGACAATAGTTTTATGTGATATAGGTGTTGTTATCAGTTTTTGGAATCTAGTATTGGTGTGGCGGCCGACGTATCCATACACCAGGACCCTGACTTTTTATTTTTGACTCAGTGCACGAAAACACTGATTAAGTGTGTATTTTGAGAAGTTTTATTTGTTATTTCATTTAGTCAGTTGACCAGGAATAAATTATTGACCATGGAAAAAGTGTTTATTTCAAGAAGCCTCCACATAGATAGCCATCACATGTTCTAGGAATAGTGTGTCTTGACAGCCCACCAATGGAAAAGGTCTCGATACATTTCCTTTTTTCAGTATAGGAACTAGCAGAGGCACCAGCAGTACCATTACCGATTAGGTCACCGATGCCCCTATCCCTAGTAATAGAGAGTACACACCGCATGAGCGTGTTACAATTTTTCGAATGCTAAAGGTAACCTAGGTTCAGGGGTGATACAGAACCCTAGGCGGTTGAGGATTGGCATGTGGTCTTGGTGAGACTCATCTGACTGGTTGGAACACCAAATGATATCATGGTGATCATTCTAGGCAGTCTTCTATAGGAACCGGTAGGCAGATCGTGGATCATGATGCTCCAGGTTCACAATGAGGTGACATTTCTCTAGGGAGACTATGAGAGCCTATTTCAGGTAGATTTTTTCCCAGCAACCCTTCTCACAATGAGCATACTAGAGATTCTTCATCTATTTCATGGATACATGACTGTGGCTCCGTAATCGGTGAGGTTCACCGACCTCTCATGCTACTCTACTGATATGGTGCAGAACCCATTCTTTAGGGCTCATTCTTCGAGTAGGGACTCTGGCGGGAGATCAGAGCTTCAATGATTTCTCTCAACATCCTGACGCATATAGGGGTGTTAGGGAGAGCCCTCTTAGTGGAGATATTTCTTATTGTGTAGTCACTAGATGCGGGACCCCACGCCGGGAATCAAATAGAGGAGTCATATGATGCTGGAAGTAGACAGATTTTATTGAGGTCTGTGTGGAACAAACCTATATATTGACAACTGAATCATTCAGTGTCGGTTGTGCAGGTCACTGAGAAAGAGTCATTCATTCGAGGATCAGACAATGTTATGCATGCAGCAGGCAGGGTGACATGGCTCGTGACTGCCCGACAATCCATACGGATGATTAGAAGACAGTCGAAGGACCTCCCAGGAAGAGACAGAGGTTAGAACAAGGAGTTCTGTTGGGAGTAGGTATATGTGGTGGAGGAGATTGTCGTGCATCTTGTGTTGGGTGATGATTCGAGGTGTTACCGCCACAACAACTAGGTGGTCCACCACGACCACATGGATAAGTTGGACAAGGGAAAGCTCAGCTCTAGGAAACTGAGGCCTATGACCACGGTGCTCCAGAGACGATAGGAGGTACGATCTATGTCTACTCCACCTTATTTATAATACTTATATACACAGGTTCCTGTCATTCTCTTATTTCCACTTCCCTTGTTTGAAGCTCAGAGATTCCGGTGGAGATGTTTGCTTGATCCTTATGGCTTGAAACTCCTATGGGAGAGGATTCAATGATTTCAAACTACTCCCAGTAGTGTATGATTACTCTAGGAGGATATATATTTGGTTGGGATCTTCTAGTAGCAGCATTGAGGCATGACAACATCATCTTGTGTATGGATTGGTTATCTAGAGTCCATTCTTCGATCGATAGCATTAGGAAAAAAGTGTGGAGTATTCTTAAGTATGGTACGTGGTTTACCATCATTACTGAGAAGGGAGGCTTTTCAGCATAGAATGGACATACCCAGAAGAGAGTGCAGCAAATAACTCATCAGTTGGATAGCCTTAACCTCAGAGCAGTTTATGTGAAGAGACCGAGCTATCCTATAGTGGTGGACCAGTACATGGATGTATTCCCTAATTATGTTCTGGGTTTATCTCCTCATTGAGAGGTTTAAATATACATTGACTTGTACCCTGGAACAACAATAATATCTACACCAGAGTATCGGATGGCTCCCATGGAGCGTCTTGAGCTCTAGGAACAGTTGGGGGACTTATAGGGGAAGGGGTTCATCAGGCCTAGTGTCTCCTCTTGGGTATCCCTGATTTTGTTCACCACGAAAGCATATGAGAGCATGAGACATTTTGTTTACTATTGTCTCTTGACCCTGGTGACCATGAAGAACAAGTACCCACTCTTGAGGATTGATGACATCTTTGATCAACTGAAGAGAGAATGATGTTTCTCTAAGATAGGCCACAGATCAAGCTATCACAAGCTCAGAGTACGAGACGAGGATGTGCAGTAGTCAACTTTCAGATGTTGGTACAACCATTATGTGTTTTTGGTCATGCCATTTGGTGTGAACAATTGTCTAGTAGTGTTCATGGACCTCCTGAATAGGATCCTTCTTCCATACCTTGATCGCTTTGTAGTAGTCTTCATCAAATACTTTCTGATCTACTCGGATATTGAGGAGTAGCCGTCCTATCTTTTACAGGTAGTTCTGGACACACTCCAAGAGAACCCGCTTTATTGTATGCCCTCGAAGTGCATATTCTGGCATGAAAAGTTCACATTCTCGGACATCTCATCTTAGAGGCTAGGGTTTCGGTGGATATAGTGAATATTGAGGTGGTACTTTCATGGGAGCCACCCAGGCGTGTGACAGAGGCACATGGTTTCATGGGTTTGGCCGGATACTATTGGAGATTTGTTACAGAATTCCCTAGAATTGATTCACCTTTATTAACGTTGACAAAGAAGGGGAAACCCATTGTGTGAGAAGAGAGATTCCAACATATTTTTCAGGATATTAGGAAGATGTTGAATAGTTCCCCCATAATGAGGCTTTCGAAGGAGGGTGTTGGGTACGTAGTCTACTGCAATGCATCGGGAACCTGACTTGGATGAGTCCTGATGAAATAGTTAATAGTTATTGCATATGGTTCTCGATAGATGAGAAAAAATGAACAGAACTACCATACCCATGACATTTCATTATCAATAGTTGACTATGCATTGAGGATGTGGCGACACTATCGGATGGGGGGTCATTGTGTGGTTTACTCTGATCACCAGAGTCTCAGGTATATCTTCTCCCAGAAGGACCTAAACCCGAGATAATGATGTTTTATTGACTTTTTCCCAGACTATGAATTTTTGATAGTCTATACTCCTAGTAAAGGGAACATTGTAGAAGATGTACTCAATAAGAGATCTGGTATATTCTTTCTACGTTAGGTGATGGAGCTGCTGAACACTTTGAAGATATCCATTGAGGATCCTGAACTAGAAACATTTCTTCACTCTAATATAGTAATTCCCCCACTCCATTAGTGAGACACGGAGGTGAAGGGTGGGGACATTGACTGTGAGGCTAGTCGTGCTCAGATATCCACAGGAAAGAAACCTGATGGCTTTTATGAAGGTGGGGAGCACATCATTTTTTTCAAAGGACGTACCACGTTACCAATGTCTCTTAGGGTAGAAGGGTTAAGGTATTTCCACACACCCTCTCTATCGGTACATCCATAAGTGAGAAATATCTACCAGGACCTCTGACGACAGCACTTGTTGTCAGGAATAAAGAAAGCAGTAGCAGAGTTTTTCTCTCGATACCTCACTTGTCCGCAAGTGTATGCGGAGCATCATGTACCAGCGAGATCAGTTCTTCATTTAGTGGTCCCAGAGTGGATGTGGGATGGAATATCCATGGAAATCAGGACCATAATTCCACATACATCAAAGTGGAATGATTCTATCTGGGTGATCTTTGACTTACTCATCCAGTCATTACAGTTCCTACCAATCAGTGATCAGGGATCAGTAATGATCTTGGGATGCCTATATGTGCAGAATATTGCACGACTACATGGATTACCCTCTATGATTTTCTCTGATCGTTAAGCATATTTCACATCCTAGCTATGGAAGGGGTTGTAGGAGAAATTCAAGACACACCTTTTTCTGAGCACCGCCTTCATATCAGGGTGGATCACTTTCCCTAGGTGAAGTTTTCATACAAAAACAGCTGTCACTCAACCATTGGGATGAAACAATTCAAGACTCTCTACGGAAGATCATGCGGATCACATTTGTGCTGGACTGACCTTGTTGAGTCATCACTCATGGGACCAAAGATGGTACGAGCTACCATGGGGAAGGTGAAGATCATTCAGGAGTGAGTGATGACTACATAGAGTAGGTGGAAGTCTTATGATGAAAAGATATATAGATCTGTAGAGATCATGGATGGTGACCACCTCTTTCTATGAGTCTCACCCTGATCAGGTTTTCAGAGATTCTATAGGGGTGGAAAGTTGTCTCTGAGGTTCATCCGACCCTTTTGGGTCTTTAGTAGAGTTGCTGGGGTGGCATATAGCCTAGCACATCCCTCTCAATTACAATGGTTCCGCGATATTTCTCATGTATCCCAGCTAAGGAGATAGGTGCATGATCCTACTCACTTATTTGACTAGGATGAGCTTAGCATCGATGACGGGGTAACGTTTTTGGAGGTTCTAGTGGATATTGAGGATTGACCAGAGAGAGTCCATCATGGGAGATCGATACCTTTGGTGCATGTATGTTGGCAGCAGAGGATCCTTTAAGAGAGAACATTTGAATGGGAGGCTCATATTTGGTCTCAGTACCACCACTTTTTTTCCTTGTTTTTAGGTATGTGGATTTCAGGGACCCAAATCCATGAGGTGGAGAGATTGTAAAGTCCCAGAAATTCCCGGTAATATTTTTTATTATATTGAAATATTGATTTATGTAGTTTCTAACAATAAATGATTCTTATGAATGGTGAGCATGAAATGTTTTTCGGAATTATCTTAAGTATTTTGAGTAAGTTTGTTAGTGGGATTTTTGTAACTTTTGAACCATTGCTCAAAATTGAAATCTGAGTGCTCCATTAATCTCACAGTGCCAGTAGTTTCTTAAGTATACCATCACCTTAGCAGTAGTTGGTCATTGGTGGAAGATAGTTTTTTATAAACATTGTGGGGAAATAAAAAATTGTGGAAATAAAAATAATCTAACTTTATTTTTATTTAACTTTTTAATTCTTTTGAATTCGTGTTGGGGACCACCCAATCACTTCAAAAGAAATTTAATATTGCCAACCCCCAACATTTAATTAAATCATTAAATGAAGTCATTAAACATATCAATTAAGGGAGAGGCTCTTCATCACCTTGAATGGGCTCTTGGTTTTTGCTGGAGAAGTATTTTGGTGGAGGATCTTGCTAATGAAAACCCCCCTAAGTGGAAGAGCTGTTCTCCTTCGATGAACATTTATCCAATAAAGAAATCCATCGAAGGATATCCAACGAGGAACATCTTCAATGACTATGAAATAATGCTTATATTTCCATATCCTCATTGAATTCAACCAATCCTCGAGGTAGGGATTTTTGTTTTTGCATACTGCTTACCATATTCTTGTCATTATTATTAATTTAAGAACAATTATGCCACTTGATACAGTTCTAACGTAGAGGTAGTGTGCCAGATGAACACGGACCGACCCCTCATCAACCTTTGTGGATTTAGGTGTTCATCGCGACATGTTTTGGGGTTGAGAGAATCCCGATCTTGGTGGTCTTGAATTAATGGAGATGAACCGAGATCAGTGCATGCATCTTTATAATGAAGATCGGGCCACCAGGGTGCACCCGATACCCCGAGGAATATCATCGGCAACTAGTGCCAGAGACCAGTACCGGTAGGACTCGAGAGTGGTGACCAGCACTTCGGCCGACCATGAAGGTGGAGGTGGTGCAACCGCACTGCCATATGAGAGATGTGTCTTGTCGGCCATGGCAGAACATCGGTGTCGGCTTGTGCACTGCTGGACACATGAAGGGGGCCACAGTGCGCATATTCACCGCTGCACTTGTAGGGACCATAGCATGAGACCGTAACGGCAAAGGTGGGGAGGCCAGTTCGCTACTGGCCACCAGAGGTGGCGCGAAGCGTGACTGTGCTGTGGAGGGGGGATGGTCATCTGGAAAACTAGGGAGAAGAGCAAGACCTTAGGTCTCACATGCTAGCCACCATCGTCACATGGTGCCATCCAGTTGGCCACCCAAACCGTATGGTTTGGCCATTCGGTGTACCGAGGAGGAGCCTCCCCCTTGGGTTGTGACTAGGGAGGAGCCCATAGTAGGGCCACCCATTCTCGGGCCTCCTGTGGGTGATCCAATGGGCCGATCCAAAACCAGCAGGCTGGGCTAGACCCAGCGGCTAAGTCATATCCAACGGGCTAGGTCAGACCCCATGCCGGACCTGAGTCAGACTAGGGGGGATGTTTCCTCTAGAAATTTGGATTACCTCATTGATTTATGGTTTAAACATTCCAAGTGGTTTCGAATGGGTTCGTTCGTAGAACTGGAAACATCCAATGATTCCATATCCATTTGGACCTAAATTCCAAATGTAGGTGCTCATTAGTTGTGAACAGGTGAGGCTTAAGAATTTTCATTGTTCGAGAGGATGGGAAGTCGGACTAATCACAGCTTTTTGAGGGGAATTATTGTCTACTATGTGACTCTATTTATAGATTTATGTTATGTTTGTGAACCCTTATTACATTACCAACTATAAAATGAGAGTTCCTTTAGATTTTCCAATCAACGATCTATATTTAATAAATTTAGAGAATCTTTTATATGTATTCTAGGTTCTTCATTGATAAGGAATCATCTATATTTGTTATAGAATATAATTCAATGGTATCCTTCAATACATAAAAGTCTCTTTGTCATTATGATGACCATACTGGTTTTAAAGACACTTAGTGGGGCACTTGATATTTATTGTCATTTAGTAGGACATGGATAATTTTAGAGGTGGGGTCGTAACTGTAGATGGGCTACCTATGTATCCTTTGTTTTGGAAAAGTAATCAGAACCCACATAGTTCGAGTAAGGGAGTATGATTTTTATACATGATTTATGGATCAATGAAAATATGACATAATTAATTTTACACTCTAAGATCATGTGAGTCATGCTCGGTGAGAGATACAAGAGGTATTGGTAAAACCAGACAATTGTGCCTTCATAAGAAATGATGTGGGGAATATGTATGTATGACTGCCGAAAATAGATGAATATTAAGATTTACATCAGGGAGGAAACCATTAAATAAGTTCTATAAAGGTATATGTACTTTATGGATATTTGGATACTCTAACACGGGGATTACTCCTGAGAAGATGCCCAAATTAGGATGGGACTTATGATTGGGTTTTACTCCTGAGAAAGAAGCCAAAATCAAATGTAAATTAAGACTGGTTAAGAGAAATTATGACTGGGGCTTATTCCTGAGATAGAGGCCCATGTTAAATAATTTCGAGAACCGGGGCTTACTCTTAAGGAGGATTCCCATATTTGTAGACTTGGACTGGGGATTATTCCTGAAAAGGAAGCCTAGGTTAAGATAATTATGGTTGGGGCGTACTCCTGAGGAGGAAGCCCATATTTGGGAACATGGGGCTTACTCTTGAGGAGGATGCCCAGATTTAGTGACTTGGGGCTTACTCCTGAGGAGGATTCCCATATTTAGGAAATTGGGGCTTACTCCTGAGGAGGATGCCCATATTTAGAAAATTATGATTGGGGATTACTCCTAAGGAGGATTCCCTGGTTATGGGACTTGGGGCTTATTCCTAATGAGGATACCCAAATTAAGAGGACATAGACTGGGGCCTACTGCTGAAAAGGGGGCCCAGATTAAGGGAACACGGACTAGGGAATACTCTAGAAATGGAGGCCCATATTAAGAGAACATGGATTGGGTAATACTCTTGAAAAGGAGGCCCAGATTATGAGAACAAAGACTGGGGATTACTCCTGAAAAAGAGGCCCAAATTAAGAGAACATGGACTGGGGATTACTCCTGAAATGGAGGCCCAGGTTAAGGATTATGTCATCATAATGGATGAGGTTGAATGAAAGAAATCTCTGACCATAGTGACATAATGATATGTAAATCACTAGGTTATAATAGATCTTCCTCATAATTTCTTTCGGGGAAGGAATCCAACAAGGAAATCATTCCATGAATGGCTTTGAAGAGAGTTATGATGGATTAATCATGAATAGGATAGGTGGATAGGCATAATAGAAGTGAAATAGGCATGCATGGAACCCAAAAAGACGGTGGCGCACTAGTCCTATGTCGGGGCACAAGTCCGGGTCCCACAATTATACTAGCGCGACACATGGGTACTTGCACGCTGATCAATCCTTAGAGTAAAACATGGGCGATGATTGGCTCAAGACCTTAGTAATATTCTCAGATTCTTTCAGAAGAGTGGAGCGCAATTTCTTTGAAGGTGTAAGGTGGAACGCAAGTGTGCCCATTTCCCTTAAGGGCTAGCCACCTAGGCACGCAAGTGTTGATTAGTTTAAACTCTTAGGCCACCCCCTATTAATATCATTTGTTCTAGGAAAGAAATTACCTTAAATGAGTTCAGAAGCTTTGTGAAGAGACTAGGGCAGTAGGAGCTCAAATATGAGTTCCTAGAATTTTTTTCCTCTCAAAAGGGGGGCCCACAGGGGGTGTTTATAGGCTGGTGAAGACCCTGGGAAAAATTCAGATTGGGCACGCAAGTCACCTGCACGACCACTGGGCGACGTGCAGGTATACATGTGCAACCTTGGTGGAACATGCATGACCCAAGGGAAAATGAACCTTTGTTCATGCCATTCTAAATTTTTTATGTTTCTTCAAAGGATAAATCACTTTGTGTTCAATGTATTTTCCTGTTCATTCCTTTAGACTCTGTGATGGAAAGGGGAATAAAAAAAGTCCCCCCTTAGAGTTGGATCCAAAATAAATGAGGATGCGACTCTGAGGGAAAGATGAAAACCAAGGAACATGCGGTGCACAAGTGTTGAGTGCGTAGAGGGTGGCACACAAGTGTGAGCTACACAAGCGTCGCCATACAAGGGAGAGGCATAGCCTCTATATACCTGGTCATTCCCTGCGCAAAGCACCGAATTTCAATCTTTCAATCTCTCGATGTGTAGGTTGCTTCTATCATGAATGTTATTTTTTTTCCTTTGTTTCTTTGTTGTCGCGTTGCCATATATGTATCTGTACATGCGCAGTGATACCTGTGCGCTAAGACTTGAGCGACACACCAATACTTGTGAACCAAATTTAGACTTGTGCGCCTTAATTCCTTAGTCATTGTTTCGAATTTATCCACAAATTTTATAAAAAATTGACTCATTTAAGAGTTAATTTATTCATCATTTTTGTCAATTCAATGACCCCCAAGAGAATCAGAATGAATGATGAATTGGCTAGTAAGTGAATTGATGACATGATGAGCATCATTGGAAATGATTACTATACCGTCTGTGACATTACTCTACTGGATTTGGAAAATTATCTGAAGAATTATCATCTTGACATCCCACCGAGCATTTTTATACCTTTTTATGGTAATGGACATCTGCGAGAAGTCACAATTCCACAGGAAAAGAACTATCTCCCGCATTCATGGTTTTAGAATTACACCAACATTGTTTTAGAAAATATCCCCAGTGGAGGAGTATTTATAAATGCTGGAATAGTTGAGAAGGCCTACGTAATGCATCATAGCCCATGTACGCTAGATCTGAAACATAAAAAGCCCAAGATGAAACAACATTTTTACCTCCAATCTTCTGTAATTCATAGATGGATCAATCCAAAGGCTGGAAGAAGAGATGGGACATCCATCCTCGAGGAGGTTTGAGGCCAACTTGGAAGCAGGCATACTAGGTGTGACAAACATGTGTAGATTTTGTCGAGAACATGAAAGGATTTGTGATATATGAAGCCGTCTGGGCTGGGAAAACAAATGCTTACAGGCATGATAACATCATGCATGTGATACTCATCCATTGGAGCCTAGAAACCCATTCATTCCATCTAACTCATAGAGAAGTAGGCATCAGTCTGTGGGATGTCCACAAGATCTCATGGGCTCCAATTTTGGGTGATTTTTTTGATCAATTCACCCCCCAAGGTGACATGTAATGATTCGGAGAAGGCCCCAGCTTTGGCTCGATAAATAATTGAAAATATTTCACAAGCTCAAGAGTTTAGAGACCTCTTTAACTCATTCTAGAATGGATATTCATCCAAAGGAGTGGATGAATATGTATCTTACCAAGAAGCTGAAGAAGGAGCTGTAGGAGAAGTGATCGAAGGGAAAGGGGCCCAAGGACAAGGGGCCCACTTGTCCTACCACTTGCCCCAAAACGGATAAGAGGGGTGCTCCTGCCACATTCTTGATGACTTTGGAAGAAGGTGAATTTGAGAAGTGGGGATATGAAGTCAATTAATGAATCCCAAAGAATACTCATCTAGCAGGCTTCATGGCTTTGTGGCTCAGTTTTTATCTTTTTCCAGTGAGGGACTCGAAGGGAGGTGTCAGGCTAGGGGCCTTCGTTGTCCGGACCAAGTTGGATGAGGGAAAAATGGTTGTGTTAGCTACACCGAATTTAACAAAGATTCACATGAGATTACTCCATGTCTTCATGGGTGTGTCTCCGTTGAGAATAGTGCATCCATTCTATGTTTTCTGGGGATGGATTGCTACTCACTTCAGGATGTATAATGTACGAAACGGAGTATATATTCCTGGACGTTCTTTAAGGCCATCAGTGCAGGAACTCTCTAGAATTACTCCACTAGCTCTCAATCCCTATGACATGAAGGTGAGGCTGATCATGCATAAGGAATACAATTTATTTTCATATGGAAACCCACCAACTGGGTGGTTTGTTAATGATGGAATAGCTAGCCTAGTATTAAGGGCATACATGTTGGCCTGTAGAGATGGTGTGCTGGACACCAGGATTGACAGAGAGATTATATGAGATGCCTATGATCCATATAGATTTTCACATAAATTTAAGTGTTTGCAGCAGAACGTTGTATCTCCCCTAGTGCATATCAGGTCAGAGAAACATCTGATGGTTGCCCGACAACTATGGTTGCAGACCTCTTGGGAGATGACTGAGGTAGTAATTGATCTACAAGATGATAAAGTGGTAAATAACATAACCACATGGTATGCCATGAATTGGATAGAATAATACCCTGTAGAGGTATTGAATCACCCGGTTAACCAGGTGAGGAAAAGGAAGAGAACTGTAGAAAAAGAAACCCTACCACATGAAGGTGATTCTTCCCCACCTGGAGCTGATTCACCAAATTCCTCATCTAGGACTGACTCACCAGATTCCCAGGATTGGGATGACGGGGCACAACATGTAGCCAAACAGCCTCATGCTAGATATAATCCTCCTGTTAGAATCAAAATACCCACTCCATCAACTCCTAGTGAGTTAATTCATTGGGGAAATTTTAATCACTATTACTTTATAGAGTAAGAAGTTCATTTTCTTATTCTATATATCTACTTGAAAAAGCTGGGAAGATGTTGAAGTCAATGATTGTAAGACCTTCCTCAAATCCTTCTAGTACACATAATGAATATCTACAGCCTGAGGCTATCCAGATATGGCAGAGTTTATACGGTGATGCTAAAACTGCCTAGATGGATTTATGCGAGGGGTTGGACCTCCCTAGAATATGGAATATTCTAGCATCTACAGATATCTGTTTTGAGAATAACCATGATGCATAGTGCAAAAATACATAGGAGAGATGGAAATGCTCATATATTGAACCGATGATTCCATTCCTATCACCAAGCGGGAGAAGTAAATGATAGATCATGGCACCACTGAGGGGATTGGTGCTTTTGGAGATGAGGAGTGGCACAATTACGTCACTCCTGAAGATGTAAGTCTATTTCCTTATTTTCTTTTTAATTTGATTTCAATGAAATATTTTTTACTCAAGGAAATTATTTTCTTCATCCTACATATTACAAAGGAAGGAACTACTGAGGTTCCTTCACCACATTATAACCCTGGTGGTACATCCATCAGGGCTGCTGATGAATCTCCTCACGAGTCGGGTGAGATATCAACAAGCCAACAAGCCATGGATGAGGAGTTGGATATGGATGTCCTTTTTCCAATTCATGTACCTGTAAAGGAGACTACCGACACTCATAAAAACCAATGGGTCAAAGGCATCAAAGGAAGAAGTCCACAACTAAATGCTTCATCAGTAGTAGTAAGTCCTTCTGGTAATTATGAGTTTTGATCCATGAAAAGAGTGCATATTTTTCTTGTTATTTGAAAGGGATTATTCAATTTACCCTTTAAGGGAAAGGATTTACCCTCCTATTAGGACAACATGGGATTCTGGTGAACAGTCAGAAGCTCGTGCCGGCTTGGCTGCTTCTGAAGAGGAACCATCGTCTGCTCTGAATATCACACCTACTGCTACTCCATGAAGAGATAAACCTGCTTTTGGTATGTTAACAATGCTTCATAAATTGTTGAATGAAACACCAACTGATTTCTTTTGTGATATTATAAGTTTAACCCCTATATTAGATCTTTTGACGGCCATTGCAATTGACGCCGCTACATTATCTAAAGAAGCTGTTCAGGGTTAGAGGCCATATATTGATGGTCACCAAGAATACATATCAAATGTTACCACTAGTGAGAATAACCATGATTATGTGATTTCAATGGATTAAATGATGGAACATGGCGCATATTCTGATGATTTTTTATATCATGTTAAATTACCATAAAATTTAGAAGATTAACGACGTGAGTGTTATCCTTTGTCCTATTAAAAACAACTCCGTATTACTTCTCTGGTCATGATCGGTTCAAAAGTGCAGTTCTATCTAAGAATTATTCTAAACTACCAATGCCTGAAGAGGGTAAAGAAAACCCTACTATTTCAGAGACATTAGCTCAGGTGGAGCTGAACCCCGTAGAGCTTCCTCTAACTCACCCTGAAGATCCTATTGAAGCTAGGAAAGATGGGGAGGATCCTTCTCAAGCTACTGATCTACCGTTGGGTTAGAGATAACAATATTTGTGACTATATATAATTTTAAATACACCCAATTAACATTGTTGTCCTTTGAAAGTAACTATAGCTCTCAATTGATTATATAGGGCCATCAATTTCAGTGGTTAGATCTGGAGGTTAAGCCCTAGTCTCCGCCCCAATGGGATTAGAGATTGATGAAACACGGGTCAGGGGGGAAGGAACAGAATAGGGCACTTCCCTAAGTGCATTAATCCTTGATTATATTCCCCCCTATGATAGTGATGCTGAGTTTTACCCGAAATTACAAAATGCACTCCAATTTTCACGATGCAAGGAAAGGCAGAACATATGGAAGTTCATATCCGATGTTACATTAGAATAGATGTCATTAAAGATCCCGAGACTATCATCCCTGTTTTTCATGCTGGGACATAGCGGTTTTGGATATCAAGAGATCCATGTATCGATGATGCAAGTCATCTTAAGGAGGGAGTAAGAGAAAAAGTGACGTTATGATTTGACTCAGGTGAGGGTGTCAGTCAACATCAACGAATTTGAGGTTGTGGTGTCCCGAGTTGAGGCTGATCATATTGGCATGTTGAAGGAGATGAAGCATAAGATCAAAGCAAAATTCGTCCAGCAGATGCACCTTCAACAACGGTTGGATGCTGTTACTGGGGAACTTGACCAGCTTAATAATTCATTTGAAGGAGTTCAAATGAATGGTATGAAATCCATTGCAGATGCTAAGAAATCACCCCATCAATCTGAAAGGAGTGAAGATAGTTGAGTGCATGAGCTTCATGTGCCATCTAATGAAGCTCGAGATGCAGTTAATCAAATGAAGATTTATGTTGAAAACCTTTTGTAATTCTTGGAAATTAGAAGAGACTCAAATCTATGGATGTCCTTCTAACTATTGTTCATCAATGAAGAATACTTTTATCTTCCATCATTTTTTCTTGTATTCTTTGATACCTGCTTTAAATTTTACATAATCCAATGGGCCTAGTAAGCCTAGTTTTATTTTTATTAGGATTATTATAAATAACCCTACAAACATTGAATCATTTAATTTCTCAATATTATCTAAAATCACAAAAAATGATTGTTTAGTGAGCATGGAAATGACTTTTATTCAGAGTTCCATTGATTTTGTGGGTAGTTTAAAGTCATGTACATCATAAATAAAAAAGGCTAATGTTTTGAAGTCGAAATAGCTTTGACCAAATGGATTATAATTGACTCAATTCCTTGATAATTTATCTAAAAACATATTAACATGTTCATGTATGGGTGAAAATATGTAAATGATTACTTAAGAAATTTGGAATCTGAAGAATGATATGAAAAAAAGGGATAAAAGGCATTAGATTATGTATTTCCAATGAATGAAGTTACAATTATTTATCATACTCGTTATGGGGTTGAATTATGCAGGGCCACCTAAGGGCATTGGATGCATAGTCAAATAATGGTATCTTTTGGATGACTGGTCATGTATGTAGACTACTTATGAAAGGCCTCCTAAGAGCACATGCTTCATAGTCAGGAAAAAGAACTCTCAGAAATTTACTTTTCTACTACTAAATGCCAGTGGATGTTTATAGAGATTCAGATTTTCCTAAGAAGAGAGTCTGCTATATGGAGAGAGGTACATGAATATGGAGAAGATTTTTCTTAACAGGATTGTCTAAGAACTGGATGAAAGTCACTCCTACGAAGGTCTGACCCAAATATAGGGAAGGTAAATATAAACCATATACTTCAATAATTTCAGATCATGTTAAAGAGTTTGAGAAAAATATATTAGGGATGGCTATTTTTTGCGGATACCTACATATTGTTGTAAAGACAACTAAGGAAAAAAGCTGTTTTCATTCCAAGAATGAAGTAACCATTTTTTTAAAAACTGGTTAGGGGTTGAATTATGTAGGGCCTCCTAAGGGAATTGTCTACGTAGACACATAATTGTATCTTTTGGATAACAAGTATGTTATGTAGAATATTTATGCAAGGCTGCCTAAGGGCATATGCTGCATAGCCAGGTAAAAGAACCCTAAAAAATAGAAAATTTTGTAAGTCAAGGAATGGTTTATGAAGATCTGAAAATATTTAAGGTTAGGAGTATGATATACGAAAATGGGTATTGTCCAATGCATAAAAGAGGTACATAGATCAAATCAATCCATAATCATATTGTGGGTGGGTTCTAAATTGAAATGATGGACTTCACTACATATCCCATAAGGTTAGGAATCAAGCCACATGTAGTTATTGATATATAGTTTAACGTCGTATGGGACAAATGTACAGGGGATCTTAGTTTAGGTTCATAGTGCTCGGACCATAATAATGAATACATTGTGTGTGTTTTCATGGGGAATTTTCATCCAGGGGACTGAAAATGGAATTTGGGGATAGGCCCAAAAGCTTGGGGATTGATTCAAGGGATGATCAAACGTTCCTATGTATCCCATATGGATGGGAATCAAGCCCATGTAGTTCTAGAAATACCCTCTGTACAAATTTGGTTTTTACAAATGATGGGTGAAGGGGACATTAGTGTAATGATGGTTTGACCCATGATAAAAGGTCCAGTCATTTCCATGTGTGCATGTAGTCTTTAGAATATATCACGATTGGAAATCAATGTAAATAATTATTCCCTCTCAGGTGAAGGTATCAAATAATGTTGTATTTTATTTTCGTACATGACAAAAGTGTCGTATAGTTTAACATCATGTAGAAAGGATAAAGGTGAACCAATGTGAAGATATTTATTTTGGGGGAGGCTTCACGAATCAACTTCGTATGATATGGAGGTGAAACGATGTGAAGATATTGGTTTTGGGGTTGAACCATAGGAGGATGCATACGTACCCACCCTAGAAGGAAAGTTCAAAGTCCGCGTAGTTCAATTAAATAATGAATTATTGATCAAGTTCTTCTTTGGGGAAACGACCTAAAAAATGGTGTGGGGACATACACAAGGTTAGCGGCCCAGAGAGAGTATTATGGTTGATGTTTACTCTAAACTCATGTGAGTCATACTCAATGTGAGAAGAAAGAGGTAGAAACAACCGTAATGATGCACAATTTAATGTCACATAGGGCGTATGAAGGGACTATGTAATTTAAAGTCTTGAAGTGATGACTATTGGTGTTGCACTATTTAGTGTCGTGTAGTAGAGACAAAATATAGATTAATGTCATGTAGGAAAAATTAAGGGACTTTTTCAAGTTTTACGTCATGTAAGACGAATGACCTGTACAAATTAACGTCATGTAGGACAAATGTAGGGACCAGTTTAATGTCATGTTGGACATGAACATGGTTTTTGTGTCATGTTGGACAATAAGGGTGTTGTACAGTTTAGAATCATGTAGCTAAGACGATGGGGAAAATACCATTTAATGTCATGTTGGATAAAAGGGGAACTGTGTAGTTTATTATCATTCACTATGGACAACAAAGGCACAGTTTAACATCATGTTGGATGAAATGGATTTTTTTCATAGTTTAACATCATGTTAGATGAACATAATGAAAAAGTTTAAGGTCATATCCATGGACCATAGAAGATGATTCAATTTAACATCTTGTTGGACTTAAGGGTCTTCTGTATAGTTTAGCATCATTTAGCTAGGATGTCAGAGTTTAACATCATGTTGGACAAAAAGGGACGATATAGTTTAACGTCGTGTTGGATTATACGGATGAAAATAGTTTAAGGCCATATTCATGGACCATGGATGATGCATTTTAATGTCATACTAGACAAATATATTATTTGTGTTACACAAAATACTTAATCAGAAATCTAGCATTGGTTAGAGTAGTGATGAGTACTCCATCCATTGAGACTAAAGAATAAGCTCCATTAGAGTAGTCCTTATGTATTGACTAAGGTCATTCCCATTTTGTCTCAATCTTAGGATGTTTCTTTCCTGGTATCATTGGAGATCTATGAAATAGTACTAATTCTCCCTAAACGAATGAAGGAAGACAAAATTTTGTTGATGAAAGCTAGTGCTATTCGATTCTGATATACTTCCAAGTGGTGTAGGGTGCATAATCGTTTCTCATATAACTATTCCAATTAATCCAATCGCTTTTGAGATTGTTCATCTTTAGATGACTGATCATAAATGGATACTCTGAGTGAGGGTAACTGAGCCTCAATGGGCTAGACTTCTTCTGTTCTATATTACAATGAATATGGAGTTGACTACGTTGTAGTGCGGGTGGTGGTTCGATAAGCCCATTAAGCATGACATGATTTGTCAGGCCATGACTTCTTATCTTTATCAACCATATTTTTCAATATGTCTGAATGAGTCCTCTTGAAGGATTCCATATGGCCATTGGTCGATGCATGATACAGAGATGAATGGTTGGATATGATGATGTATTCTTGATACATCTTCTTCACCGTAGACGAACAGAAGTCGGTGCAATTTTCAGTCAATATGGTAGGAGGGACACCAAATATGGTAATTATGTTATACATGATGAAGCTAAAAATGCATTTAAAACTGACTAATTTGAGAGTTATTATCTCTTACCATTTGGAAAATAAGTCAGTGGCAATAAGAATGTACTTCAACTGCTTGGATGTTTCCGAAGGATAAGGTCCCACCACATCCATTCCCCATGTGAAAAATGGCCACGAGTATTTAGCTGTATTAAGAAACTTTGGGGTCTAATGAATGAAGTTGGAATGTATGTGGTAATAATGTCACATCTTCATGAAATCAAAACAATCTTTTATCATTGAAGGCCAAAAGTATCCAAGCCTTTGAATATGATCAGATAGTCAATGTCCAGAATAGTGGGCACCATAGACTCCTGCATCTACCTCTTTCATGACAGCCATTGTCTCATCACCATCAATGCATCTGAATAGAGATCCATCAAAACCATTCTTGTAAATAATTTTCTCTAGGTGATATGGTTTATCCTAAAGAGTGAAATTAACCACACGTCTCCAGACATTTTCTTTCTCAGCTCTATCAGGTGGAAGTGTTCCCTTTTGAAGGTATTCTTTGATAGGTGTCGTCCATACTATAGTATGACCATATGGGTCAAGAATGGGAATAATTTCATTTATTTCATCTATTCTGGTTTGAACATAAGGTGAAATTGTACAACGGTGGGCAATACTGATGCTTGTCTTATCCCGATATGGATCTGCCAGAGCTGTGGCTATATTATCCAGTGCATCAGCTTAAGCATTTTGTGACTGCGGGACATAAGAAAATATCGGTTCCATAGGATATTCCGCCATTAACTCCCTAACGTAATCATACAAAGGGATTAACACTTCTTTTCTGATGGCATAATCCCCACTGACTTGTTTGATTTCCAGGTCTGAATCACCTTTCACCTTTAAGTGATTCACTTGTGCCTAAAGCAGAAACTCCAATCCTACAATAAGAGCTTGTTATTCTTCTTCATTATCTGTACCAACTCCCAACCATGAGAAGGAATAAGGTAGCACTGCCTTTTCAGGGGAAATTAGTAAAATACCTAACCCAACTTTTTTGAATTATGGATTTTCCATTTTCCACCATGTAGGACTTCTGGAAGCTCCATCAAAGTAAATTTCACATGTTTGAAGACTATCTTGAATAAAGAGAACTTCTTCATCAAGAAGTTCAATATTTGACGATTTATCTTCTATTAAAGGATTTTTAGCAAGGAAATCAGCCAGACCTTGGCCCATTATCACATTTTAAGACACATATTGGATATCAAATTGCTACAAAATAACTTCTCAGCTTGCTAGACATCTTGTAGGAATTGGATAACAAAGGCTGAATTTGAGCGGGTTATTGCGAGATAGCAATTGGACCTCGTGAGGTTGCAGGTAGTGTCTATACTTCTGAACATCAAAGATTAATGCTAGGAAGCACTTCTCAATACTTCAATATCATGTTTTTGCTTCATGCATAGTCCGACTGAGATAGTTGAGGCCGTTTTCATTCCAAGTATAATTCTTCTGAGCAAGAAAGGAACCCAATGATTGCTCTAAAGCTATCACATAGAGGATAAGTGGTCATCCTTCAATAGGTGGCATTAATACCGGTGGACTTAAGAGATACTTCTTTAGAATATTGAATTCTTCTTGAAATTCTCCAGCCTACTGGTAAGTGACTCCGTTCTTCATTAATTTGGTGAAGGGTACAATTTTTCTTGCCAAATTGGCAATGAAACGCCGAATATAGGATACGTGTCCTTGAAGTCCTCTCAATTATTTCAAATTTCGAGGAGGTGACATACCAAGGATTGAATTTTTCTTCTAAGGATCAACATCGATACCACGATGGCGTACAATAAATCTGATAAATCTTCCTGAGGTAACCCCAAAAGCACATATTAAGGGGTTCATCTTCAAATTATGTTGTTGAAGCTTGTGGAATATAATTTCCAAATCACCCAAGTGATTAGAATGTTGTTTGGATTTAACAACCAAATCGTCCACATAACAATCAAAAAAATACCCTAAAAAGTGTTTGATGATACGTTGCATGTCACGCTGATATGTTGTGCCTGCATTCTTTAGGACAAAGGGAATTACTCGATAGTAGAACACGCCATGTAGGGATCAAGAGGCTGTAGATTCCACATCTTCTAGAGCCATTTAGATATGATTATACCCAAAATATCCATCCATGAAAGAATGTTATTCATAGCTAGCAGTTGCATCAACTAATAGTTCTGTGATCTGAACTAGATTATCATCCATAGGACAATGCCGATTAAGATCTCTGAAATCAATGCAAACTCTAATTTTTTATGTTCTTATTCATCACAGGGACAATATTAGCCAACCATTTGGGATATAGAACTTCTCTGATGAAGATTGAATTTAAAAGCTTATCCACTTCATCTTCAATTTAGGAATCATAGGTTGGCTGTGTTCTTCTAGCGGCTTGTTTGAATCATCAATGTCATTCTGGAAAACCTTAGTGATGAGTGGAAACATCAAGATCAATCCATGGAATCTATATATAGTACCAAGAAAATATATCTCAATTTATCTTTAAAAATGAAATATACATCTCTTTCTCGTCAAGACTCATGGTCGCAGTGATTAATATGGGGCGTGGATCTTCTTTTTTATCCAGATTAATTTATATGAGTTCATCCACGGGGGTAGAGATACCCTCTTCAATTTTTGGATGAGAATACCTAAGATCTTCCTCTTCTTCATCAACATGTGTTATTTCTACTGTTTCTACTTTCATAGTAGATAATGAAGCAGAATTTCCATGATCAGAAGAGAATTTAAAATTTGAACTTCTTGAAGAAGAAGATTCCATTTCTGACCCGATTGATGATGCAGGGTCTTCTATGTGTAATGAAGAGGAGATGATGGAATGAGAATCGACATCAACATTAACCTCTCACAATGCTATAACTTTTTCTATCCTGGTTGGAAAAGTATAGACTTGATGGATTTCAGCAGATGAAATGAAGACATCCCCATTTGGGCTTTCATCATTTCTTGGTGAATCACTAATTTCTCCCATGTTGTCTGGATCGATTGCCATAATTGAAAATTTGGATGTTTCCATAAGAGTATTTTTATTTGGGTCTATCTTATCATTTTGACTGATAGGAAAAACTTAATCTATACTCACATGGGTAAATGGATTTACTGGATTACTATCCAAACCATATAGAGCATTATCTTTGGTAATCACCCTTATTGTGGATTTCTCATTTCCCTTCATGTTATTGAATTCCGCCTCAATGTATTGAGATTCACATGTCTTGAACATGGAATTATCACCACACAATGTCCCAATTTGACCATCAAAACAATATTTGAGACCTTGATGGTATGATGAAGGGATAGCCACATGATTATGTAGCCAAAGTATTCCAAGCAAGATGTTGAAGTGTGAGTTTTGATAAACAACCAGGAAATATGAATTGGATACATGATCTCCAAACTGAGTTCTAAGTGTAATCTCACTCAGCGGTTCTTGTTCATTTTAATCATATCTTTGTAACATCAAATTAGAATGAGATAAATCAGATTCTACGAGGCCCAATCGACGAAGTGTACGAATGGGGATGTGTTTTACCCCTGAACTATTATCAATGAAAACTATTCGGACGTCTACACCATTGACATTTCCAGATAAGTATAAAGGTCTAATATGTTCATGCACGACATCATCTTCATCTTCATTTATTAAAGATATAACTCCATCGAGTTATGAATGATTATTCTCTACATTGAAGACTTCATCTACAACAATTTCAGTTTCAAACACTTGAGGACTCGACAAAGCCTAGATTAGTGCCTCCCGAAGATCCGTTGATAATTTCAAAGCATCCAAAATTGATAACTTGGCTGGTATTTGGGCCATGTGTTTCAATAAATCATATTTTTGATCCAAAGGGTTGTGTGTCCCAACAGGATCATGTGGTTTTCCAGGTGCCTTAGAAGTTTATTCTTTGGAAGTAGATGCTTCTTGTATCAGTGTAGGAGTTGGTAATACTCCTGACATTAGAAGATTAGTCCGATTAGGTCTATTCACTTTCTAAGATTAATAATTTGGATCCTTCAAACGATCTTCCAGAATAATTTTTCCTGGAATGAATTTACATTGCATCGAAGAATATTCTTGTTCTTGTTGAGCCCCCTAAAGGGCCCTGCCACGAGTTTCGGATGCCTACATAGTCCTAGCAGGGGTAGAATTGGAATAGTGGCCTCTAAAAGTTCCACGTCTTCCCCTCATTCCTGAGCCTCTAGAACATCCTCTGATTCTCTGTTTGATATAGGGAACTCAGGCTAATTAAAATCAAAACTGCGACTGGCATATGGATCTGTTAATTGAATAATATTTACATAACCAATGATCAACTCTTCATCCAATGAAGAATCATCCTGAGTACCAAGTTTAGCCTATGTCATTTGGTGGGGCGGTTCCCATTTCTTCGAAGTAAATGGAATAAAATCTACCAGAGTCCAAGGCAACTTGGGCTTTGAAACATACTCATCATTTTCTGATTCTTCTTCCTTCTTTAAATTATGCTGTTTCATTGAGGATTTTCCCTCTAATGAAGAGGTTTTTTCTATGAAATTCATGGTAGAAGACATAATTGGTTTCATCAATTGTGTTCGGAAAATATCATGAGTTCGGTTGATCATTTTTATGACCATCCCATCATCATATTTTTGTTCATTTTTGTTCTTGACTTCTTGCCACTCGCCCTCCTCCTCTAGATCTGTAGCAGTAACACATGCTACATATGATGAAGAACCCCTCAATTTGACTTGTCCCGAGTCGACAATTTTTTGCAGGAGGTCCTTAATGACAAAACACTCTTGAATGGAATGCCCCAACATCTGATGAAATGGGTAATCGTTGGGATGGTCTTAATGTCCTTCCTTGTTTGGCATTTTGGGCCTTGGAAATTGATCCAAATTATTTTCCAGAGCCATAATGAAGTAGCCAAGAACTTGTTCATTTTAGAAAGAGTATAATGTTCTTTTAAAATCCTCAAATTTTTATCATATTTGATCTCTTTAATCATCTTGATGAAACATCCTCTATTGCTGATGCTCAGGAGGTGGAGCCATTCAGGAAGATGATGGTTTTGAAGTAGAAGCAGGTACAGGTGCTTGATTAAGCATAACTGCAGCAGTCTCTACTCTACCTATTCTTCTTCCAGGAGAAGATGTAATTACATGAGTTTTATCCTTAGTCTTCATAAGAGAATCTTCATTATTTTTTGCAATTAAATTATGGTATCGAAACCCTCCTGTGTATTTCACAGGGATAAACGGCATGTGTAACTCATCAGGTAGATTTTCCACATAGATTGGCAACAATTTTTCTTGAGGGATTGTTATGCTCAAGGAATATGTTAATCCATTACAGCAATCAATAAAATATGAAACCATTTCATTCTCCCTTTGCATACAGTTTGTAAGATCAAAAGCTATTGTCTATGGCAATGTTGAGCTGAACTGAAGAAGGAATCATTGATGAAGATCCTCCCACTTGGTTATTTACCAGGATTAAAAGCTTGTATACCAAACAAAAGAAGGCCCTTGTAATAACTGTACAAAGAAACTGAGCTTAAATTCTTCATGTTGTTGAGGGGTTTCCATCATGGGATCACAATGTGAAACAAAATGTGTTATGTGTTTCTCTGGATCTCCCAAACCATTAATGATTGGGAATGTGGTACTTGAAAAATTTGATGTGGGATAAACTGCATCAGCCCATTCATGGTAACCTCTATTTTCTAGTTGAATTTAAGCACTCATTCACTCCATATCTTCCAACAGAGTTGTTAATGACTAGATAGTAGTTATTAACTTTTGAGAAACATCCGGTTGAGCTTGGACCTGAACAGGTGCAATGACTGGAGCTTGGACAGATGTGGTGGCTGGTACTACAACCGATGGCAGCACTGCCGATTGTTTTTGAACATGACCCATAGGATTAGACATGTTAGGGTGTACTGTTAGAGGATGATATTCGTGATCCATCTCAGTAGCTGAAAAAAAATTCCCTTGGTTGATTGACTCCAGCACGTTTTGGAGGAAAACTACCCTGAAGTAGTTCTGCATTCATCCACCTCAATTCCTTCATTTCATCCTCTTGTTGTGAAAATATTTTCTCTAGTGAGAACAATTGACCTTCTCCAGAGGAAGGGTATGTAACATGATTCTTTCCTTTCCCCTTGTTCGATCCATTTCGAAGAGGGGGAAGTGGGTTAATTGAATGAACACCCAGATTCTGGGTAAGCCTTTGATTTCGTGTATGCATACCTTCATCATTTGTGTCTGTGCATACGACTTCTTGAGTAGAAACCTCCTCATCTGATTCCTCTGAGTGAGCCTCATCTAGTGGATCAGCATCAATGGCATTGATTACATTAATTGATGCATAATTCACTGAATCTTTTCTATTGGAATTTCTACGATATTGTCTTCTTCTATATCTCTGATGAGGCATTTCCTTTTGTCAATTCGATCCTTCAAGAACTTCTTGACCAACCATAATTTAAAGAGAATATCCTAATAATTTGACTCATCGTTCCCCTTGGGGATTCGTCCCTAATCGAGAGAGGAATGGCTTTCTTTGATGAAGAGATTGAGGATTTGAAAAAGTCCACGGTCTAGTGGACTGGCGTTGTTCCTGCTATTCCCGTTCAACTCCTCGAATACTATTTGTTGATTCTGTGGGTTGGGTTATAATATTTCCCAATCTGGAAAGCTACCGTGGTTCTTGAGATGATATATCTGAGACCTTATTATAGTCTCTCATAATCTTGCGCACATTAGTCCATAAATTAGCTGGATGCATCAACCTGCATCAACTTTTATCACTAAGTTCAAATGACCGTTGGATGATTTCTGACACTTTTGACACTTGGTGATGTGCTTGATCCAAATGAGAGGCATGTTCAATATTCTTGTTTTCTTGATGTAAGATTAATTCAACTACTTGATCTATGTATACTTGATTTTGAGAAGAAATAGTTGAAGACTGTTCTTCGGAAAGCCATTGATTACAAATAAAGCCAATTGATTATGGCCGGCCATGGGCAATAACATTACTTGAGACCATTTTCGGCAGGGTTTTCTAACTGGAGAGCACTATGAATGCAGTGCTCCATGAACACCTCATCCCCTAATACGAATACCATATGGGGTATTCGAAATTAACTATCACAATCTTCTTAGTGCGCCAAGGCATGAACGCTGAAGCGATCTCTGCTACATTTCAGCCTTCAGATATCGAAAATTTGAGAGTGATTCCATGCCAAATTGGCATTTTAAGCCTTCTATTATCTTGACATGATTTTCATATTCATCATAAGAAATTATTTTCTTTTTCAACTGACAAAGATATTTCCATATGTTGAGACTAATATCATGAATTCCATCTTCTATCAACATCTCTGAAATGTCATACTGAGAGTCATCCAAAGGCCAAAACATGACTGATACTTCAACCTTCTCCAGTTGTTTTCTCATATTCAGTACACCTTGTTTATCATTTAATGAAGATTCATCTACCTGATTGGACAAGAGTTGGTGCTTCCTTTTTGGTTCATCGGATTCAACATGATTGGCAGAGAATTCAATGATCAAACTATAAGATGAACGGTCTAGGGGTGGTTCGGAGAATGACCTACACACCAGACCATCTTCTTAATTATAAAGTATTTCATATGCTAGCGGTAAATCATCATACATGACTAGCTTCACACATGCATGTTCCTCAAGATAACAGGGCATCCTTGTCACTACATTGTCTGTTGGTGAATTTTATAGGCAATGTGAATTGTAACTATGGAGAAAAATTTCATAGATAAATTCATCATCATGGGGAGGACCACCAGTGTGGGTTACAGCAAAAGATGAAACATTTTTCTCCTTGGTCTTATGACCACACAGAATGTTCCTATGGATCTCATCTGAAGAATAAACATCGAGATCGAATGAATTTTCATAATGAAAGCCTTCATGAAGATGTTTTTAATGAAGACCTTAGGAATTATTTCTCCCACTATTGGGAACTGAGAGAGAAGAATCTTGAGTTGCAACAGATAATTTTATGAGTGCATCAAGAACCTCAGCATCAAACAAGGCCTTGTTATAGATTGGCTCTTGATTTCTTGACTGTTTTTGGTGGGTATTTTTTTAGATGTCTTATTACTCAATTTGGGAACCACTTGTTGACAAAAGTGGTCATTATGGGAAGGTGTATGTTCCTGCTCAAGTGAAATAATCCTGTTAAGATGATTATCTCCACTCAAATCGGGTGTATGTGCTTGACATGGATATACGTATGATATGGGGGAGTATTCCCCACAAACCTCTTGGACTGGAACAGAAGGGTGTATCTGTTCCGGAGTGAACTGTTGATTTGTCACTCCACTAGTAGATATAGTTTTATGAGTCTTTCCATGAGATGCTGCTAAAGCTGTTATAATATTCTGGCAGGTATCTTGAATATGAGTAGGAATTTTCTTATGCTCTTTCATCGTTGACAGAATGTGCTTGGTGACTTCAGCTACCAGAACTGGGATATACGTCTATTCTGTGTTTGGAGTAGGTGTGTGGTTCTTTCTCCTGTCCTTCTTTTCCTGTCAGTGAATCCTGACAGTACCCATGTGTGGGGGCAGAGAGTTGAGTCTGCCTCCTATTTGTTGCTAGTACTTTCCGACAGACTTCTCTGAATGCAACCAAATGAGTCTATTGGTAGGCTTGATCAATACTAGCAGGTGTATGTGCCTACTGATTGCACTCCTCCGAATGTGGTTGACGAGCTTCCCCCAATACTGACATATGAGGCTGCTGGCATGATTGATGAGTGTAAGCAGGTGTATGTGCATGTTTACTAGTTGTCAACATGTTGGGTTGGCAGGATTCATCATATGTAGTTAGACGAGCATGTTTACTAGATGATGATTTATAAAAAGGTGTATGTTCTGGTCTATAGTTTTCCACTGGAATTTCCTGTAGGGATTGGCATGCTGCTGCTAGAAGAGTCTACTGGACATCAGAATTAAAACTAACAGGTGTATGTGTCTGCTCGTCGCTTGCCACCAATTTAGGTTAGTGGAATTATCTAGAGATGGAAGAGATAAGAACCTACTCACTGTTGACCAGATTTCACCACTGGAAGTTCGTATTGCATGCTCGGGTTTGAGGAACCTGAGACAAACGCCTGGAGAAGATAACCTCATCATATTGAGGGTGCACTACCGCACGAGTCTGGCAACGATTGTTGTTGGGATACCTTAGGAAGTAATACTATCTCCTTGAATTAAGGCCTTAAGGGACCTTCTCATTCACATCCCTAGAATATGAGAGTGAATGGTGATTGATTTCTGGGGATAACGACCCAAAACGGTCGGAGATAGTGGTTGGCACCACCTACTTCTTGATTGTTGGTCTTCGCTGTCCGGACGACCAGGTTGAATTATTGACTTGAAGGGCTTGTCGAGCAGCCTCCAGAGTCAGAAAGTACCATTTTTATGGTACTTCATAACCAGTGCATTTGATACCCAGCGTTGATGACACTGAGTCAGTGATGTCATCCTCAGAGCGGATGATGATCCAACAGGAGTAGCAGTAGAGGCATTAACATCAGAAGTATTCACAACACAAGTATTCATGGGTGTGAAGGTAATAGAATCCATTTCAGTAATGCAGAAGATCATGGAAAAGAGTTCATTTTGGATATAATAGACGTAATCAAGATAAGTTCGGCCACTACATATTTTGGATAATCACATATGTTATTGATTTTTTGTTGTCTATCTCATTTAGTTTAAATTGGGGCCTAAAAATAGGTAAAACATCACCATAACTTGGTTAACGATTCATGTCGGTTTCACCATTTTTTTTTCCTATGGAATTTGGGATGACCTCATAGATTTAAGTATCAAACATTCTGAGTGGTTTCTAATGGGTTTGTTTATAGAAATGGAAGCATCCAATGATTTCGTATCCATTTGGACCTACTTTCCAATGGTAGGTTCTCATTAGTGGGGAACTGATGAGGCTTAAGAATTTGCATTGGTCGAGAGGATGGGAGGTCGGACTCCTCATGTCTTTTTGAGGGGAACTATTGTCTACTCCAGGAATCTCTTTGTAGATTTACGTTATTTTCGTGAATCCTTATTACATTACCAATTATAAAATGAGGTTTCCTTCAGATCTGACAATAAATTATTGATATGTATGAAATTTAGAGAATCTTTTATATGTAATCATGTTTATTAATTTATAGAGAATCATTTGTATTTTTTAGATATTCTTAGTCAATGGTATCCTTCAATACATTAGAGTATATTGGTCATTATGATGATCATACTGGTATTAAAGCCACTCAGTTGGGCACTTGATGTTTATTATCATTTAGAAGGAAATGGATTATTTCAGAGTTGGGATCATACCCACAAATGGGCTACCTAGGTATCTTTTATTTTGGAAAAGGAATCAAAACCCACACAGTTTGAGTAAGGGAGTAAGATTTTTATGCATGATTGATGTCTCAAAGAAAAGATGTCATCATTACTTTTACACTCTAAGCTCACCTGAGTCCTGCTCGATGTGAGAAACAAGAGGTATTGGTAAAACCAGATAATTTTTCATCATAAGAAATGATGTGGGGATTATGTTTGTATGACTTCCCAAATTAGATGGAGATTAGGATTTACATTAGGGAAGTAACCTTTGAATAATGTCCATACAGGTATATGTACTTTAGGGAGATTGGGATACTCTAACATGGGGATTACTCATGAGGATGATGCCCATATTAAGAGGGGACTTAGCATTGGATTTTACTCCTGAGAAGGAAGCCCAAATAGAAAGTAAATTAAGACTGATTAAGAGAAATTATGATTGGGGATTATTCCTGAGAAGGAGGCCAATGTTAAAGGATTTGAGAACTAGGGCTTACTCTTAAGGAGGATGCCAATATTGGTAGACTTGGACTGGGGATTATTCCTGAAAAGGAAGCCTAGGTTAAGAGAATTATGGTTGGGGCTTACTCCTGAGGAGGATACCCATATTTGAAAACATGGGGCTTACACCTGAATAGGATTCCCATATTTAAGAACTTGCAGCTTACTCTTGAGGAGGATACCCATATTTAGGAACTTGGGGCGTACTCCTAAAGAGAATGCCCATATTTAAAAAATTATGGCTGGGGATTACTCTTAATTAGGATGCCCACGATAGGGGACATAGGGCATTTTCCTAAGTAGGATGCCCAAAGTAAGAGGACATGGACTGGGGCTTACTTCTGAAAAGGAGGCCCAGATTAAGAGAACATGGACTGGGGCTTATGCTTGAAAAGGAGGCCCAGGTTAAGAGAACATGGACTAGGGCTTACTCCGGAAAAGGAGGCCCATATGAAGAGAACATGGACTGGGGATTACTCATGAAAAGGAGGCCCAGGTTAAGGATTCTCTAATCTTAAAGGATGAGGTTGAATGAAGGAAATCTCTGACCTTAGTGACATAAAGATATATAAATCATTAGTTTTTAAGATATGTTTTACAGAATTCCTTCCAGAAAAGGAATCCAACAACAAAATCAGTCCATGAATGTATTTGGAGAGAGTTCTGAAGGCTTAATATTGAAGAGGATAGGTGGATATGCATAAGAGAGGTTGAATAGACAGGAAGGGCACCCAAAAAAAGGGGGCGCGCAAGTCCTACGTGAGTGCACATGTTTAAGTCGTTCAATTATACTTGAATGACACATGGGTACTTGCACGCTAACCAATTCTTAGTGTAAAACTTGGGAGAGGCTTGGCTCATGCCCTTAGTATTATCCTTTGATGCTTTCAGAAGAGTGGTGTGCATGTTCTGTTGAAGGGGTAAGGCAGCGAGCAATTTTGGCCATTTCCCATAAGGGCTTGCCACCTAGGCGCGCATGATTTGATTAGTTTCAACACATAGGCCTTCCCCCCCCCCCCATCTTAAGATCATTCGATCTAGGTATGAAATTACCTTATAAGTTTTCAGATGTTTGAGGAGAGACTAGGGTGTCGGGAGATCAAATCTGAGTTTATGGAATTTTTTTCCTCTCAAATGGGGGGCCCACCGGCGGTATTTATTGGTTGGTGAAGACCCTATGAAAAATTCAGATAGGGCGTGCAAGCCACCTACGTGACCATTGGGCGGCACCACGTATACATGTGTGACCTTGGTGGAACTTGAATGACCCAAGTGGAAATGAACATTTTTTCATGCCTTTGTTAATTTTTTTTATGTTTCTTCAATGGATAAATCACATTGAGTTGAAGTTATATCTATTTTGATTCGTTTATACTCTGTGACAGAAAGGACGGTCAACAGTGACCCAATCCAGGTCGGTTGGACTGGGTCGGACCGAACCCAGACCAACTTCGACCGCTTTACACTCTTTCGACCATAACATGATCTACGAGAGTCCATCTGATGAACCGTCTATGGCACCGAAAACCTTGTAACGAGATGGTCCTTTTGGTTTACCCCCACATGAGTTTTGGATAAAATTGGGGTATGGCCAGGTTGGATTGAACACAAATTCAACCTGGCCCTTGGGACTAAAAGGCTAATAACTTATAGAAAATGCGTCTGTTTGATGCACTGTCTGTTGCATTGAGACCCATATTACATAGAGGTCCTTTGGGGATACTTCTTCATTGGAATTTGTCGCAGTTGGATCATTGACATGTAGCTTGAGGAGAGGACCCTCTCGAAATCAGGTGAGCTTAGTGCAGGAACCCTGTGGCTAGTTGTAATAAGAGAAAGTGGTCCTATGTGGGTTTGTGCCTTGGGATCTTATGTGGGACGTTTCCTTGGGATCCTTAATGGTTCTTTTCTTAGGAATCTTATGCGAGTATGTGTTCCATGATCCGACATGGATCCGGTCTTGTAATCCACATGGGACTACTCTAGGATCTAATGTGGGATTTCTGTACTTGGATCCAACGTGGTTCTGATGATTTAGAATCCTACATGGGTCTTCCTCATAATAAAGTAATATGGTTTAGTAGTTATATCTAATCATCATTACTAAAATATCTAAGTTATACTTGGTTTGAGTTGAGTTCTAATCATTGTGGTGAAACCACTGTGGTACTTCTCTGGGTGGTTTCACCTAAGAGTTACTCACCCGTGAGGTGTTCCCTTCATGGTACTTCTTCCTTCATGGACAATTGTTCTTTTGGGTCAAGATAAGGAGCTCTGTGAAATATTAAAAATATAGGTATATGTATGGGAATGAACCTAATTAGGGATGGTTTTTACATCGTACCTTGTGATTGAACTCTTAATTTTTTGATTTATCATTTGTGGATTATGAGAGACCATTGGGTGTCTCGGGTTCCCTAGAGAGGATCGTTATAGTCACCCCAGCATGGGTTATTCCTACAACTTGTTGTGTCCTGTACAGACAGTAACTGACATTGATCGAGGCAAAGGGTGATAGAAAATAGGCTACTCAAAGGTGTACTTAGACGAGATGTACCATAGGGACGACTTGATAAAAGTTGTACCTACCCTTCATATATGATTCTCAGTGGATTATCTAGGCGATATTTCCCATTCAGTTGTAATTATACTTTCAGTTGGACTTTTATACCGACCCTTACGTTCCACACACTTTTTTCTATAGTTGTTACTTATGGTTACACTTTTTTATTTTTTCAAACTGTGTGTGTTGTAGGTTTTAAAAGATATGAATTCCTGATTTCCATGTAATGCCCTTCAGTGCTCATCTCCAGCCCCTGACCAATGGAAGACGAGCTTGGAGTAGTCACTGCATGGGCCCCGAGGATGGGTCGTGACACACTTAACCTCACTTCCCAAGAACCTTTTCTTAACCAACCACTTAAAATTTTTCTCCCATAAATCTTTATTCATATTTTAGAGTATATTTCTCTCCAAAAAGACTATTCAGGGGGTCATTAAGAGGAGATCCAAAAGAGGATTCTCGTAGAGAGGTTAATTATCATTACAAGATATTTCATTTTCGTTCTAATATTTAAAAATTAATTTATTTCTTAAGTCTTAAATAATAATAACACTTGAATGTACAATATAATTAAATTTTATTATGTTGATGTAATAATTGATATCCATCACCACTTCAATCAAATATATTACGAAATCATCATTTGTGTGTAAAGTGGACTATCATCTTAAGAACATGTGACATTTTTTACCCATTAAAACCGATTTAGGATATAAATAACTATGGGTATATTATTACATCAGTCAAGGTATATGGATTAATAAATGAAAACACTATCTAATTGTAAATGGGGAGACTTAAAACTAGGACCTCACTAAACACCACCATAGGATGAAATAATAAGGCTACACCGAGGCGGTTTATAATTAATGATATTATATATATATATATATATATATTATATGATATTTTATTATCTTGATTATATATTTAATATATCACAAATACCATCATATTATATATTTTTTTGGGAATATGATAATATCACTCGTGTGTTTGGTAGACTTCCAAGTAGCGAAGTTATTTGATTCATTCATTATTTACATGGATTGTATTTTGGATAGATTTAATTAAAATATATGATGTTTAAAACAAAAAAATATCATTTAATTATAATATATCATTTAGCATTATTTCATTCAGTCTATCAAGGAAATCCAAACATCATTCATTCCTAAGTTAGGCATATCGTCTTCATGAACAATACACTTCATTTTCTATCAATGATTATTATGGATTAATATATATATATATATAGAATATATATGATATCCATATAATTTTTAAAATTATTTATATGATTAAACCATGATATAAGTAATAGGATTAAAAATACAAAGTTAAAACATTCAAGAAAAATGAAGTAGTTATTTCCCAATACATGGCATTAACATTGAATTGTTAATATTTAGGAAATAAAAGGGAATAATAAAATAATAAATGGTATACTATATATTAATATAATTTGGAAATATATTTATAGTAATATTATATTTACTATTACGGAGTTTTGAACGAGTATGATGGAATTAAATACTTATGGTTCAAGAATTTTTTCTCACTTATTAATTTAGTAAGACACAAGACAAATTAACCACCCATTTAATTAATATGATGTATATACATTCCATGAATTTATATTATGATTCACCCAATGAAAATTATTTAGGTTCACATGTCCATTTTAGGTTCTATATTTAATTTGATTAATGTTTCAAACATAACGGATCTGTAATAGATTGTTTTCTCAATTTTTTTCATCACACTTATGTTATGTTATGAACCCATATTATTTCAAAATTTGTATATAAATATACTTTGAAGGGTTATAATATTAATTAATTCATTAAAAATAAATATTAATATTCATTTTAATTCCTTCATTGGGTTTATAATTCAATGTTATCAAAGAGGTAATGATTTTATTTTACAGTCTCACCATTTCATGGGAATGTTTATGATTAAGACTACAAGGTTGAAATATTATGATATAACTCTAAATAATTTTCATGGGGATTACTATCCCTTCAATACTCATTATTCATTCATACAATTTTACAATTTTTCAACTCTTAGGTTCTTAAGATTCATAGGAATTGTTTTATGAAAATCCAACATTATTTTTTTCTTTTATCGAAATCAATTTTCAACCAAATAAAGTATTTTTAATTGTTTTGAAAAATGTTATATTACAATATAATGATATATAAAAATAATTACCAATGTTTTAATTTTAAAAAATTCAATGTAATATTCATTTCATTTTCCAAATAATTCTCACCTACTTATTAAAAATAAATTTGAAAGGAATATTTTCTAAAATGTATAGGGCAATAAATTGTTATGTGTCTTCTAAAAAAATAATTGTCTCAAAGATTCCTTTATAATTTATGAAGGTTATTTTCAAATAAATATGTTTTCAAAAAAAATTATAATTTAAATTTTTTTTCAAAGTGTACTTGATATTTCATTGAAAAAATGTTTTTTATTATTTTTAATGATTCCATAATATATTTTAATGTTCATTTTATAAAAGAAAAAAAATTTAAAAAAGATTTATTAATTTATAGACTAAAAATTTTAATTTTAAAGAATTGTTTTCATATTGAATAAATGTTCTATGTGACCATTATAAATCATTTTAAATTTATGATGACATCCTTTGATGTTGATTATGTTCTACTTGGAATATTATACATGGATACCAATACTATTTTTTCCCTGAATGGTTTTGTTATAATGGAATTATTTTTATGAAATAATTTTATATTATATTGTTTATACCATTATAAATTCTTATGAAAACTACTTCATCTCATATGATGTTCTATGATTAAATGGTGAAATGATTATGAAACCTGTCGCTTTTCCATTAGTAATAACACAATGAAATGATTATGAAGTCCATTTCAATTCATGTGTTACGCTCTGATGAATGTTTTATAATACTATGGCACACATATAGATGGTTTTCATTATGATATTGTTAGAACGTATATCTCCCTACAATTAATTGGTTAAATATTTCTGTCTCAAAAAATAGACATCACATGAATGGGATTTGAACCATATTAAAAAAGAAAAGAGTATAACAGGAATTTCACTCATTTGAGTAAGATTCAGATAGAATAGGGAGTCATAAAACTTCAGTAATACCAGGATGGAATGGGCAGTGATCTTTTTTAGTAAGGGACCTTTTCCACTATTATGTTCTCTGTAGTTAACCGTGACATATTTGATGGTTTGGAGAGTGAACTCATTCCAATAGGATAAATGGGATTCCAGTAGAGATGTTGGTGTATCCTTCCATGTAGGTTTATCCTCCCATAGAGTTCCCATATCAGTTTTTGAAATGATCCTTGAGTACTAAGGAAATTATTTTCAATTCTTATGTGTGTGTTAAGAATTACATATCTTGTGAAAATGTTTTTTTATAATTTCTCATATTCCTTTATTTCCTTATGAATTTTATCATATATACTATAAATCATTATTATATGACTCAAAATTATTATATTAGATGTGAAAGGTATGGAATATAAATTTTAGGACCTTGTTATCATACCCTTAAGATCATGTTATGCTTATTTATCTCCCTTGTTCACCGTTACTATGAATATGTGTCCACCTATTCTTATGTTTCATTGACACAGGTTATGAAAAATAATTTTAAGTCATGTATGTTCATAAAGTGTACTAAATTGTAATATCATTGTTAGGGATGATGTTGATCACTAAAAAATAGTGTTTTTGTTTCTATGTTTTCAAAGGCACTAAAATAATATGGTCTACAGTACTATATTTGTGTAATGTAATGAATATTCATTTAAAATGGTTAAATTTCTATATATGATAAAACATTATATCTATAATGGTGGTGTAATTTTATGTATCCTAGGGGCATTATGGTCTTGGGGATAGTGCCTTGATAATGAAATTTAGTATATGAAAGCCTATTGGCCTAACCCTAGGAATATATATGATATGATAGTATTGATGACTAACCGATGATATGTAAAAACATGATGACATTGTTGCCATATCATACATGATGCATTCCAGAAATGATAGATATGTTCACTAGATCATTGGATAGATCTTGGTTACTTATGAAATATTAACAATTATCCTTCTAGAAAAAGTTTTCATAGGTACAGTCGGGGAATGTGGTGACATGGATATAACATGGTTTCTTGTTATATGATTTTTTATACATTCATTCATAATTATTATTATCATTTATTAAACCTTACATAACATTTAATTATACTTATGAATAGATTTACAATGTTTGCAAAGGTTTTATTATACACACCCTACATGTGTATCACATTTTTTGTGAAGAAATCATGATTTGGGAACCACATAAGTGTAAGGGCCCACACTAGTTATTAGTGCTATGAATCATTTAGTTGGAAGAAGGATCAAGAAGGAATTTGGTGGATTCAAAATTATTTTAATTTTTTATATTCAAATACCTTGTATAATTGATTATATGTTATAAAAATTGGAGATTAGTTTACTTACTTCAAAGACTTGTGTTCTATTTAGTATTTCATTATTATAATTAAACATCTTATTGGCATTCGGATTGATATTTATAAATTATGTTTATTCTATATGTAAATGACTATCATGGTAAAAGCCTCCCCAGTATTTGAGTTAGGACCCTCACTAGTAGTTGGAATCCTATTATATATGTGATGTGTTGTTTTGTTTATTTGGATCTCATGTTTTGCCATGGTGGTTCAATCTAGGTCATTATAGTATCATATATATCTCACGTTATGTTTATCATATAGATACCTCCCTCGATACCCTAACATTGTTAATATAATATGTACCCAAGAACCACAAATACTATATATGAAGGATACATAAGGTGTTTACTCCAAAAATTATATACAATAATTTATTATTTTAAATTATTCCATGAAACCATGTTCGAAATCATTATATAGGTTTTGGTAGATATTGAAAATAGATGAAACCATTTTAATTTCTTTAATCACTACCATTAATAGGTTATTTAGAATCATTTCATCCATGTGAATATCTAGGAAAAAATTATTTATTATATTATAAAAAATTTAAATATTTAAACATTCTCTATTATAAATCTATAATAATAATTATAAGTAGAATTCACATGTATAGTTATTCATGTATGTCTATAATGATGCATGAGTAATACTTATTTCTTATCAGGTATAAGGTTTTGAATCCATATATAAATAAAAAAATACACAATTTATCAAAACCAAATAACATGGTAATAAATAGGAAAACAATACTACAATATTATTTTCCCAATTAATATGGGATTCCATCATAAATTTGTTGTAGAAAACAAGGAATTAGATCCAATAAAATATATTACATGAACCTATCATCATTTAATATAAAAAACATAAAATGTAACTATGTCTCAAATGTTCTAAAATACAACATGGTAACACCCTAATCCATCTTAATCTATGCTAACTTGATTTCAGTTTCAATGGACCGTAGTCAAACATCCATATATAGAAACTTCTAATGACAATCACTATGTGTCTATAGGGTGAAAATAGAGACACTATAACCTGTTAATATAAATAAAAACAATATTAATAAGTCAATTATTATTATGGAATATAATATAATTGAGTAGATATCATATCATTCTATATGATAAAAAAGTAAAAAATGGATGGAATTTTAAAAAAAACATTCCCATTTGGAAAATATATAAAATATAAATATTAATATATATATATCTCTCAAATGTAAATACTATGTCTCACATCGAGGAACAATCTAACATATCTATAAGACCATATCATTTATCTGGTTCACCTACAACACAACCCTCTAAACTAATATAATAATATAAAATTATTTCTTTTATGTGGAGAATAAGAAATAAATTCTATAGATTTGTTTATGGTCCCATGTACGGTCTGACTGTGAAAATGGTTTTCTGCCACCAAGGATTTCCCTAACTAATATATATATATATATATATATATATGTATACAAGTTTAGGAAAACAAAAACAAATTTAAAATATATTAAAAAAATTAAACATGTACACTAGGAATCATTAAAAAATAAGTAAGAAACTATATTTCATATCTAATGCAACAGAGTAATGACATTTACAGTGTCAATGATATTGGAAAAACCAACATAGCTCATACAAATTTTATATAAAATAGTATCTCTAATCTGAATCATCCCAGACACTCTGATGGAATATCTGCTTCCATATCACATCCTACCTACAATATATAAAGTTCATTACGCTCCAGTCTAATGATTTTTATACCCATGGATTCCTATATATAGTGTATCACTCATATATATAATTATTCAACACCATTTCATACATTTCTCTAAGCAATGGTGTATACCTACATGGATGATATTCTTAAACATGACATGGGAAATATTCAATGTTTACACCTACCTGAAAACCAACACATCATGATCAAAGGAAATAAAAATACCATTGGCCACATCCAAGAGATAATGTTCCTCTATGTTATTAATTTATAATACCATATACCTCATTCTATCTGAGAAATAAAAAATATTAATTAATAAAATAAATTCGTTACGAAAAATCCTTTATCCAATAATTATTTTATTTTATAATTCCATGAAATAATTATGTCAAAAATATTATACATAATATATGTATAGAAATACCGCTAGATATATCCAATAAAGAACCCATTAGTGTTAATATTAATTCATATCCATTTAACACTACCCATGATATTTTATTATAGATTCATATCAACTTATATAACACAATAAAAAACTATTAACCACATAAATGATGTATTTATTATATTACTCTTTAAAAAACATTTAATAATAAGAATTAACAATTAAGAAATTATGAAAAATGATGAAATATATAATTTAGTCAAAGCACAACTATAACATAAAATCATTAAAGAAAATTGGTGATAGTTTCTTGTGGAAATATTCTAATAACCATAGATGCTCCTTGGAAATATATTCATGTATAATTGGGAAAAATATTATTGAAAACACATGATGTAAATCAGAATGAGAGAGTTGTTAAATATGGAAAAATTATTTAAGATCTTGATAAAATGGATATATTATAATTTTAAATTTCCTTCATCACATAATAATTATTCTCAACAATTTAATAATAATTATAGAATATTTTTATATATTTGAATATCTCACATCCTCTTTTATTCATATATATTTTGTTCATAAAATAATATATTATTCATGATGGCCATTATTTATTAAAAATATCACCATAAAAAGAAAACATAAACTCTCAAAACAATCTTAAAAATTGATATAATAGAACCTTACATTACAATTATCTATATTCATGTATCTCTTTTTCTTCTTATTTACTATTATGTATAAATAAACCAATTTCTACAAACTCCACTTTAGATTACACTGATACATGATAAATAAACAATTCAAAATTAATATTTTTCTCTTAAATATGATGGACTTCTTTAACATACCAACGAGTCATAATATATTTTTTGATATATAAATATTGAAAAAATTATTTAGGAAAAAATTTCCTAACTCATAGTTGGTTAGTCTTATATATAATATATGTAATTTATTCCACAAAAAACATGACCCTCATGCGTGGTTATTCATATGCATCTTATTTTTAGGAATTTATACTATAGTCAACAAATTTTGAGAGATATTCATAAAATTAAAGAAAATATCTATAGTTATTTTATGGAAAAAATAAAAATATTAGAAAATAAACATAAAAAAACACAAATAATTTTTACATCTATAGAAAATAAAATAATATATGAATCCAATCCTTGGTACTCATTCCCTGACATATATTATAACCCATGACATGTAAACAAGGATTAAATTCACTTTTTCAATCCACGACCTGATCAGAATACAATCCCAGAGTATATCAGAGCATACAAATAACATTAGAATAAGATTATTAAAATATGAAAAGAATAAATGAATATTTTTCCTCAGTTTCATCATTTGAAAATGATCTTGTTTGTATTGATATATTACAAATAATTTAATGAATAAAAGTAATAAAGTAGATTGAATAGTAGATGTGTGTCAGTTAAAGCGTAATAAAGAATGGGGATAGAAGATGTATGGTTTTGTAAACACCCAAGGATTCTCTTTCATGATGAGGGAGAATTGGGATTCCTAAGATAATTGAGGGAATTTTTTTTAAAGAGTATGTTTTATTAAATCAAACAAAGACTCTCTATCTTGATTATACTAAATTTAAAATTATATAAAATCTTAAATAATAAGAACAATAATAATACTAATAATGATAATAAAATGAATTATAAAATTAAAATAATTTAAAAAAACTAAAAAATATTCCAAATTCATAATATCATTTTATTTATAGAAAATAAATTTTAAAATACTAATAAAACACACACACACACACACATATATATATATATATGAATAATCATATAAATATATACATAAAATTAATCAATAAATTGTTAACTAGATGTTAAATTATATAACATTTTAATAAAAATTATAAATACATTCTTTATAAATCTAATATAATAATAAATAATATAAGTAACATTAAAAACACACTTTGAACTATATTGAATATATTTTACACTGAATAATTACTAATAAAATATTAGTAATTATCAATAAATTTTAATATAACTAAATTTTACCCCTTAAATAAAATTTTATATTCTAAAATAAATATGTCTAAAAAAGATACAACATGTTTCCATTTTCACTCTATAAATGATTTTTATCATAAATATATTTAATATAGGAAAACACTATATAATATTTATCATTCATAGACATCAACTCATCACCAATCTTATCTTACATCTTTTGATACATAAGATTCGTAAAACTATATTATTTCACACATTAAAATAATTAAAAAAGAAATGTGGTCACATTTTTCATTATCTATTGTGGATAATTATACATATCTCTATCTCGTATTGTTTCTCCCCTATATAATCCATTAATTGAAAACTGATACATTTGAATCTTATAAATTCATTACTTCGAAATATAGATCAATCATTGACCAACACAAAATATTGGACATAACCATATGTCTCAACATCCATTTTCATATATTCTCAAATTTCATAAATTAATAAGATCACTAATACATGTAATATAAATTTTATATCCTCTATTAAACATTCTATATTGAATTCAAAATAAAAATATCTTTTTTTATATCTACTCTTACTTCGTATATCTTTTATAAATTTGTTAAAAATAACGTATGTCGATACAACAATTTATTTTAAATCCATTTTATTTCTTCCATTAAAAAACATTTCCATATAATAAATGTTTACAATTTCCATTATCTATAAATATTTAAATTTTCATTTTTAAAACAACCTTTCTTATAAATAAATTATTCTAAAACTTTTTTTGAATCATTAAAAAATAATTTACAATATTTTAAACCATTTTTTTAAATATTCATAGTTAAATTAAACTATTTCAATGTTATATTAAATAACCTCATATATGATAACAAATAATTTTTTGAAATTTTTTAAAAATATTATCTACCAAAACAATAATAATATTTTTTATTCTATTGCATATCTCAATTATCATATTTTTATAAATTATTCTTCAAAATACATTACTCATGTTATCAAACTTTTAAAGCCGTATTTTTTCATTAAAATCAAAAAAATTAAAAATATATTTGAACAATACTTTTTCTTTAAATTATTTATATATTTTTAACACCTGAAAATTCTAATGTAAGAACATTCTATTTGAGAGCATGTATAACATGAAACACTAAATGTGTAATGGAAAATGATATCCAAGACCATTATAATATAATTACAATATTAAGTTAATTAAATCGATGATATAAAATATCAAATAAGAAATACTATGTTTTTTGCATCGCACACAATAATGAGTGTCTTTGATAGATTTTGTTATATAAAATACCATGTTTTATTGAATAAAAAACAATTTTTATACATTATTATTATTTATAATATTATATAACATATCTGTTAAATTAGATGTTATGAATAATATTAAATATATTAAGAAATTTTTTTTTTACAGAAATATAAAATTAATTCATTGGTAAAAAATTTATTATAAATGAATATAATTACCAATTTTATATAAAAGGAATGTTTTTATCGAAAATAATTATTATGTTCACCAAGCTATTTTATCCAAATAATTTGAATTAATTATAATAAGTCAATAATATAAATTAAATATATATAAATATATATTTTTCAACAAAATATTTTTAACATTGATCCAATATATTTAATAACCTGAAATTAAAAAAAACCTAATATTTCAAAAATAAATAAATATTTTAATAATATAAATTTTACCTACTTATAATGAACATAGAAATTATTGTAGGTTTATTTTTTCTATTTTTTATGATAGTTTATTATTTTATTACTATTAAAAGATACTAAATTTTAATTAAAAACAACATTTAAATAAAAATTATATATAGTGTTAAATTATATTGTTAATTGATTTTAAAGTAAAATTAGATCAATTATACATCTATTAATTCAATTAATGAAATTATAATCAATCTCAAATTACATTTGGAATAAAAACATAACATACATTTGAACATTTGATCTTTAAAACCTTACACTACCATCCCATATATGAGATTGATGTTTAATTTATTTCAGCCACTAATGTGATTTTAATTTATAAAATGGATTAAATATTTTATATTAGGATAATTAGAAATTTATTACATGAATAATATTATTTTTTTAAAAAAATATTAGGGAATCTTTTTGAAATTAATTACAGCAGCTATATGGAAAAATAGATTAACAAAGGAATAAACCTTTAAAACAAATAACAAATTAACCTAAAAACATATTTATAAGAAATTTTACGTTCATATTAATATTATAAACTCACATGTATCTAATTTGGATAATTATTTTTTTGAATTTATCCATAAAAATGTTTTTTTAATTTAATTTCAATTATTTACATGAATTCCAATCCTCTTCTTTAAAAAAAATGAATACTTCCCTCCCACTTCCTCTCAACTCTCATTCAAACATGGATCTACAAAAATATGATCATATAATCTACCAAAATATCTCAACTATACTTATAAGCCTCTAATTTCCCATAAATCTATCTATGGAATCTCTTTGGTGAAATACCAAAAAAGTTACCTAATGAATAGATAACATCTTTCATCAAAATAAAATGATTCATTCTCATTAAAAAACCATAAATTTTATTATGAAATTATTATATAGTATCAAAATTTTCCTTTATATACATATATTTGTTTAACTATTTCAGTTAAAACTACACATAAACACACATCTATCTAATAGTAAATGAATATACTGTTTTTATGACAAACTACTGCTTCACGAAATGATGATATTCATTTCTCATTTACCACCTATCATAGTTGGGAATTATTGTGGAAAAATTGTTTATATCTGATATTTATAATTTTTATAATTTTTTATGACTATTTAATTTTTATATAACATTTACCTTTATACTTTCAAATTTTCTCAAATATGATAACATCGTTTGTGGAATTGTAGATTACTACCTCCTCAAAGTGATGTGATTCGTTCACGCAATACATAGAATGTATGAAAAATGCTTTAAAAAAATATTTAAAATATATGACATAAAAATGATATTTGATTTATAATACACACACACACAGGTATATATATATATATATCATTTTCTTATCATTATTTTAAAATATGAAAAACAAGCAGATGTAGCATTCATTTCTACATACGGTATAACGTCTTCTTGAATGCTGCATTTCATTTCCTATCTCCAAATATTATGGATTATTATATTTTTGTATATATATATATTGAATATATATAATATTTACATGATGGTTTTCATGTTATATATTATTAAATAACGATCTATGTAACATGAACAAAAATAATATGTCAAAACATACTCAACAAACTAGATAATTACCTATCAAAATAGTGAAAATAATGAATGATTATTAACAAACGGGTAATAAGATATTATAAAAAGATCATATATGATATAATAAAATTTATTATGGTTTGGTTATATGTTATTGAGAATATAAAAACAATTATAAATTATGTTTAATTATGTTCACTCGAATGAAAATGCAAGGTAATAATTTTTCTTCTCACTTTGTCTGTCTGTATGGTAAATATATCATTCACCACTTACATATTTTGTGTGGGGTACATACTGACAATTTTGACATATTATATCATTAATTATCTTATCTTCATGGTATTTTTTCAATTTTAATTATTTCTTCAATGGTGATTTGAATTAAAAGTTACTAAGTGGTAAATAATTTCATAACCTACATTCTTTTCATTTTGTAATATTACTTCCGTATTATTGTTAATATTATAAGATTATGTTGTAATGAAATTTTACTATATATATTCTCTTATCCACATATATAATTATATTTAACATTTTACACTCATAATCTATTCATTGATTGATTGTCACATCCATATTATGGTCTTTTCATGTGTTTAATAAATAATATAATTTTTTTTGATATTGTTAGTGCATGAATTTAAATTAAGGTAAATTATTGGATTATTTTTTAATAGATAATTTAATTTTATTCCTATCTGGTCATCCATTAACTATATTTCAGTAATATTACATTTTTACACTCTTTGGTATGAAAAATTATTCTTAATTTTTTTTAGGAAAACCCTACACTATATCTATATTTGGTCGAAAAACCTATTTTATTCTAAAAATATTATTTTCCAAACATGATTACAAATATTTTTTACCCTACAAAAAATTATTTACTAATGAAATTTTTATTCTTTTTTTACAAATGTTTTCAATTGAAAATATTTTTCTTCTTCCGAACATTAAACGTTTTAAACATATTTTCTTACAAATGGAATATTCATTTTTTCCTTGTACAACATGTACGGATTGAACCAAAATTATTTATTTGAAGTATCCTATGTAATTTTTAAATATATAAATTTAAATAATATATTTTATCAAGTAATTTTAAATATAATGTATTTTCAAAATGGTATAAAAAAAGGTTTTTTCATAAAGAATTTTTTTTAAGAAATATTTTTATAATATTTATATTAATAAAAAAACAACCCTTAATTATACTCCACCTTGGATATATCATATTTATAAAATCATTATTATTCTTATATTTTTTATTTTTTTCGAAGGAGAGTATTGAATTTCACTTCCGTGATTCAATTTTGTAATTCCCTTTAAATATTCAATTTTATATGATCATTAATCATTGAATTTATCATAATTATCAATATCATTTATCATGGATATGATCATCGACTAAAACATATTAATTTCTTAAATATATATTTTACATTGAATGTTAATTTTTTAACGGGTAAGTATTGATAAATATGTATCCTTTTATCAACATGGACATCTGATAATGCTGATAATATTTTTCATAAAATCGATTATTCAATATGAGAGGAATTATTTTTACCTGAATGACACATGTTGGGGAACATTTAATGCAATATCTATGGGTCAGGGACTGGTTAATAAAAGCCTCATAATGCATTAGTAGTCTCAAGGGATAAATTTAATATTCAAACATATGATAATGGGTTTTTAACCAATATATTTTGAACTATATTAACGGTAAATGTATCATGATATTTGGAAACATGACGTCCAATAATTCACCATTGCCTTAATTATTATTTGGTTATTAATTTCCATGATATTTTCTTCATGAAAATATATTTGAATACATTTCAATCAAAGTATATTTATTTAATGGAATGTGTTTTAATTATTTAACATTCCATGTTGATTATTCTTTATTAAGATAATTTAAATGGAATGTGTTTTCAATTATATTCCTTATCGTAGTGTTTACTCACTTCCTTCCAAATTTATTGATAATTTTTTTTAGTTTTTCTTTTTCTATATTGATTATATTTATTCAATCCTTATTTATTCCACTATATATTTCCCTTAATGATAATTTAGATCACCCTTATATTGTTTCATTTCATTACGAATCGAGGAAATTTACTAAGAAATATATTGAAGTATATGCTAATGGGAAATAATGTTATTTTAGAAATAAAATATTGAAATTAGAATATTAATTTGTAATAAATGTCTCATGTATATATCCAGTTTTCCTATACTACTAAACTAATAAATACATTGGCTTCTTTTACATGTAATCGTGATGACCTATTGGTTGTAGACACCAGATCTTGTCTTACTAGGGTCCGGTCTCTAAATTTAGTAACAAAATTACTTTAGTAGAAACATCAATCACTATATTTAAGAAAACCTAGATTATGGAAAATATCCCTAAGGTAGATATTGTGCATTAGTATATAAGAATATCCTTGAATATTGGTAATTTATACAGTTTATAGGCATTACAACCAAAAAATCCATGTATGGATCCTAAAAGTGGATGTTATTATGGTATAAATGTACCTATGAGTAACAACACTAAGAAGTTGTGTCGATCCTGACCCAGAAATATCCCGGTATGTGATTTTGGGCATTATAGTGCACCTAGATATCTTCTAAATTAATATTAATATATCTAAATATGATGGTTGCACTCGCCTAACGATTTATGGTATTATTCAATGGTTATAATAAGAAGGTTTCATGTTAATATTGAACATGAAATAAAATGTGATTACAATTATCAACCAAACTGGATTTTAATTGGAGGGAAAAGTATTGTATTCTTGCTGAATTAGTATTTCATGAAATTTGATTAAAAAACAAACCTTAACCAACTAACAAAATCTACAAAGATTAAAAAATTTGGATGATTCTATGATTTTTAGTTGGAGAGACTGTAGATAAAAATTAATTTATTTCCATCATAAAAAATCTATAAGGAGATACCTAGGAAAGTGTCTTAATGGAATAAATAAATTATTTATGTGTGGGAAAGGACATAATGAAAATAATTGTTGAGTAAAAATTTATATTATAATGGAAGGAAAAAAAATAATCCTATGGATCAATTTGTGGTTCATTGCCATAAATGTGTGTAACCTAAGCATTACCCACGCCAATTCCCTCTTCTAAAGGATAAACACTAGACCATGGAGGACCAATGTTAAATTGGTTTATAATTAATATATGTCTTGAGATTGTAATTGTAAAGACCCGTAAATTTGAAGGAAATTTTTTTCTTAATTTTCTTTGGAATTTGGAAAGAACACAGTTATTGATGGCACCTGATTCTGAGGCCCGGTGTGCCCGGAATCATTTTCCAAAGATTGGCTTGTGTATGTTCAGTGAACGGACGAGGGGGTTTTTCGAACTTTTGAACCGGTGCCCGGAATCGAATTCTGATGGTACCGATGGAATCGCAGCGCCAGTATTTTCTTAGAAACGCCTCTTTTGGAGTTGCATTTGCTCGGGTTTGGTTTTTATTTTTTTGGGCTTAATGTTAAGAAATAAAATAAATTTTTCGACAAAATTTATTTTATTTCACTTAAGTCACTTTGAAGCCACTTGAAGTCACTTAAAAGCGGTTTAAGCTGAGTTGAAATAGATATGGTACTATCCAAAAATATCCTACCCTCTTGGTAGTATATTTGTGAGGTGGGGCCCGCACGAGCCCCACCGTTTCTTTTCCGCTATGTAACACACCCGCTAAAACCCGTCTTTATGAAAGTCAACTGACGCGTTTTCTTAAATTCTTAACGCACCATTTAATTGGGCGGTTTTATTCGTGAATTAAAAGGGCAGTTTCTTTCGTTGAATTAATTCTATGATTTAATGGGTCGTTACTTACCTCTTGTTCGTTTTTTTGGTGTAATAATAAAATAAGACCAACACGACATTTGAAGGATTACACGTTGAGAGGTTTTTGACAGAGGATCTTTTGCCTTCACCCTTATTCACGAATAACGTGAAGAACGCGAAGAACGTGAAGAACGCCGACCACCGATGAAGAACGTCGAACCCACGGAAATCGACGATGCGACACTGTGTGCCGCGACGCCGACGTTTCCTCTTCCGCGACGTTCTTCGGTGACATTCCTTAATCCGCAACAAAAAACTTCGATCATCCGTTGAGGTGAGGGTTTCTGATTTCTTTTAAATTTTTTCCTTTGTGGGTTTTAACTAAGAAGTATTTAATTATTATTAATTAAATCTTTTTGGTTCTTGAACCTCGAAGTTCGTCGACGCGACACCATTCCGCGACTACTAGACGCCGGATACCGCGACGACGCGACAATAGCCAATTCCGCGATGAACCCACGGACGATGACTTGACGAGGTAGGGATTGTTGTGAATATCTTTTCCCATGAATGTTTCTTTAAAATTAAAGAACCAGATTCATATGAACAATTTTATATTATTAAAATTGTTGGTTCATGTGTTGAATAATTTCTCCCATTTTTTTTTAATTAACGCAGAGGGTGCGGGCCAAACGAACACGGCCCGACAACCCTCCGCCGTTCTTTGTGGTTGTGTGGATTTGTCAGGCAATGGAAAAACATGATGAAAGGGCATTTTGATGATCCAGCAGTGAAGAATGGAACCCGAGAGGAACAACGACGCAGACGGGAAGGAAAACGGACCACCGGAGCAACTCCGGTGGCCCGCGGAAGCGGCCGGCGGCTCCCCGGCGCGCTGCCGGACAGAGCCGGCGCAGCTTTAGCCGCGGCGGCGGCGGCCAGTGGACCCGCGGCCGCGCGGGTCCAGCCCTCCCGCTAAGGATGCGGCAAAATGCCGCGTCCATTTGAACCAACGCGGCCCCACGCGGGGCCGCGACACCTCCAAGCCGCGAGGGCGGCGCCCCGCGGCGTCCAGCTGCTCGGCCGCTCGGCCGAGACGAACCAGGCCGGGCCGCGCCCTGGCCGGGCCGGACCGGGTGCTGCCGGGTTGGAACGGGTCGGGTCGACCCGTTTCGGTCGACCCAAGGGGGGGGGGGGGGTCGGGCCGGGTCCACCCGGGCCCGAACCCCCCGTCTTCGGAACATTTTCGGTCTTTTGCCCGTAACTTGAGGTACGGGCCTCCGATCGATGCGATGCCAGTGGCAACATGATCCTTTGATCGAGACAGTCGTTTTGGTATATCTCACTCAAGTTTTAGGAATACTTTGGGTTCGGCAGGGTTGGTTCGTACACGAAACCAACCGGGCCCTCGGAGCGGAAACACTCATATCTTGAGCTACGGACGTCTGATTGATGTGCCATAAGCTTTGGTGGATTTCTATAAGTGAGAATGATCTTTTGGATCACTCCGCCCGAGGTTTGGACGCAGGTGGAGTACGGTCGGGTTGTTTTTTCCTTAAAAACCAATCGGGCGCTTGGGACGAAAATACCAATACCTCTCAGACCGGGCGTCCGATTGATGCGCCGTCTGCGGCGTTGTGTTCCTGTTGATGATACAGAACTTTTGTATACATCAATTTCGGACTTTGTGTCAGTTGTGTATCAGCTACTCATCTCATGGAGCGGACCCTCCCAAATGAGCTTGCTGTGTCCGGGAACCCTAGAGCTGGCTACGACTGCTACTTCGACAGCGAAGACTGTGCAGAGATCCTCAGTGGACTCTGATGATGAACGTGCAGAGATCCTCAGTGGACTGCGATGACAACTGTGCAGAGATCCTCAGTGGACTGCGATGACTACAGCACTCATCGATCCTTTGTGGATCAGTGCTACAGGTCCTGTGTGGGTCTTTGCGGCGGTTAGTACCTATCGATCCATTGTGGGTCTGACGACTTACATGGATAAGTGATCATCTTTATCGTCATCCGAAGAAGTATACATGTGTGAGTTGAATCTTGTGTTACTCTCCTTTGTGGATTGTGTTGAGCTATCCTGTGTGTATTTACTGTTTACTCTCCTTTGTGATTTGTGTTGAGTTATCCAGTGTGGGTTTATGTTTTTCTTTCCTGTGTGGACTGGGTTGTGCTTGAGCTCGGAAGTTGGAGCCGAGCGGGAATTGATGACTTAGGTATATGTATGGGAATATACCTAACAAGTTTCGGTTGTTAATTCCTGATTGTATCTTTCTATTTTGGTTCATCCTTTGTGGATTTCGGGAGTCCTTCGGGGGTCTTGGGGTCCCTACTGAGTAGCTTATACTCACCCCTGCATGGGATTTGCCCGCACTACGTTGTGTTGGTTGCAGACGACAGACAGTGCTGATCGTGGTGGAGGCTGGCGGAGTAGGACGGTACCTGGAGGTGGACCACTGGGCGGGACGTACACGGAGCATTCAGGTGGACCTGAGGAGAAGTGGAGGCTATCTGTACCCACCCTTCAGGTGGGACTTCCAGAGGACGGCTCGGCGCTGCGGCTTTTCTTTTCAGTTGCTGTTTTTTCCTTCAGTTGTACTTTACAGTTGGGCTTATATTTCCGGCCCCTTTTACTTTCAGCACAACTTGTTATAGTTTTTACTGAGTGTTTACCTTTCTGCTTGCTTACTCTGTGGTGCTTGTTTAATTTTCAAATTCAATTCCTTCCCTTTTTCCGAGATTTACGCCTTGGTGCTAGTCTCCAGCCCCTGGCCTATGGAAGGTGGGCATGGGGTAGTCATGGCACGGGCCCCGAGGACGGGTCGTGACAAATTGGAATCAGAGGTGGTCGATTCTACCGTAGACTCTGATCTCTCTTCTATGTGAAGAAATAGTGTTTAACATATTGAATGTGGTTAACAGTCCAGGGAGTCCAGTGTTGGTGCGGCGGCCGACGTATCCGTACACCAGGACCCTGACTTCTGATTTCCGACTTAATGCACGAAAACATTGATTTCATGTGTGTTTCATGTTTTCTTTGTGATTACTTGTGTCAGCTCTCCAGGTATACTGTTCTGACCATAGCGCACTAGTTTCCTTTTCAGGACGGCCCGACGACAACAGCCAGCTAGGGTTCCGAGGGTAGAGCGCGACGACATCCCACCGAATGACGAGGCCTCGGTACAGGGCCCGTTGACAGTAGAGGCACAGGCGGTACGTTTACCTGCCAAGCCCTCGATGCCTCCAGCACCGACCGCTGATGATGCACGTCGCCTCAGAGCTCTGCACGAGTTCCAGCGCCAACAACCACCCAGGTTTCATGGGGAGACAAACCCCCAGGTAGCCAAGGACTGGCTGGAGGCGGTCGTTCGAGTTTTCAGGCTAGTGAGGACACCAGCAGACCTCATGGTGATCCTCACGGCGAGCCTACTGCACGCAGCAGCATGACGATGGTGGAGCATGATTCTCCAGGTGCAAGATGAGGCCTCTCTCATATGGATTGACTTCGAGAGCCTTTTCCACTCAGAGTTCATCCCGGCCACCCTCCGTGCGGTGCGCATTCATGAGCTTCTTCAGCTGCGGCAGGGCAGCTTGACGGTCGCCCAGTACGCGGCGAGGTTCACCGATCTTTCTCGCTACTCGACCGACATGGTACGAGACCCATTCTTCCGTGCCCGGGAATTCGAGCAGGGATTGAGACACGAGATCAGGGCATCACTGATCTCCCTCAGCATCCCGACCCAGTTAGGAGTACTGGAGCGAGCCCTTCTGATCGAGAGTTTTCTGGATGAGTCCACAGTGAGACCTACCATAGGGCGGCAGGTAGCGGAGTCTACCGTAGCAGGTAGCCGACGGATGACTCAGGGTTCCAGGCAGACCAGACCCTCTCGTAGATGACCTCAGGACACTAGCTCAGTAGTGCAGGGCACACATCGCAGAACCAGTCTTCCGAGAGGCAGGCAGTGCTACGCCTACGGCGGGCAAGGCCACCTGGATCGTGACTGCCCGACCCGCCGTACCGAGGAGCAACAGACGGTGGAGGGGCCACCCAGGCAGAGGGAGAGGGCCAACCGTGGCGGTCCACAGGGAGGAGGCAGATAAGGCAGAGGATTTTCCCGAGCAGTAGGTGGTGGGCGACGCTTTGAGGCTCTGCCACCACCACCACCACCAGGAGTCCCGCCCCAACCACAGGGAGCTGGGGAGCAGAGACAGGCACAGCTCCAGGTAGTGGAGGCCTACGACCACGGCGCGCCAGAGATGATTCGAAGTATGATCTGTGTCTATTCCACCATTGCTGCAGTTCTTATAGACACAAGGGTGAGTCACTCTTTCATAGCCGCTCCCCTTGTTCGGAGCTCGGAGATTCCGACAGAGCTGTTGGCTTGATCCTTACAGCTAGAGACCTCTACGGGTGCAGACTCGACGATTATGAACTGGTGCCGGCAGTGTGAGCATACTCTAGTAGGCGAGAGATTTGGCTGGGATCTTCTTGTAGCGGCGTCGAGGCCTTACGATGTCATCTTGGGAATGGATTGGTTATCTAAAGTCCATGCTCAGATTGACTGTTTTAGGCACAAGGTGTGATGTGTGCGCCCTGACGGGAATAGGTTCACCTTCACCGGCGAGAAGGGAGCCTTAGCAGCACAGGATGGACTCTCGTATAGGAGAGGACAACCCATCACTCATCAGTTGTCTAGCCTCATCCTAGGAGCGGTGGAGGTGCAGAGTCCTAGTTTTCCTGCAGTGGTGGATCAGTACGTGGACGTCTTTCCCGATGATGTTCCAGGGCTACCACCTCGCAGAGAGGTATACTATTATATTGATCTGTTCCCCGGGAAAGCACCGATATCCACTCCAGCATATCGGATGGCCCCCACTGAGTTTCGAGAGCTGCGGGTACAGTTGGAGGACTTGCAGGCCAGGGGTTCATCTGACCCGGTGTTTCACCCTGGGCTTCCCCGATATTGTTTTCCAAGAAGGTGGACTGAAGCTTGCGACTGTGTGTCGACTATCGTCACCTGAACTAGGTGACAGTGAGGAACAAGTATCCGCTACCGAGAATTGATGAAATCTTCGATCATTTCAAGGGAGCACGGTGGTTCTCGAAGATAGACCTCAGGTCAGGCAATCATCAGCTAAGAGTTCAAGACGAGGACGTGCAGAAGACAGCCTTCAGGTGTCGGTATGGCCACTATGAGTTCTTGGTTATGTCTTTCGGCGTAACAAATGGTCCAGCAGTTTTCATGAGCCTCATGAACAGGATCTTCCAGCCATACCTCGATCGATTTTTCGTGGTCTTCATCGACGACATTTTGGTGTACTCGACCACCGAGGATGAGCACGCCTACCACTTTTGGGTTGTTCCAGACACACTCCGAGAGCACGAGCTTTATGGAAATCTCTCGAAGTGCCAGTTCTGGTTACGTGAGGTCCACTTCTTGGGGCACGTCATTTCTGAGGCTGGAGTTGGTGTGGATCCCGCGATGATCGAGGAAGTGCTAGCTTGGGAGCCACCCAGGAGCGTGACGGAGGTGTAGAGTTTCTTGGGTCTAGCCGGATACTATCAGTGATTTGTGCCAGACTTCTCTAGAGTTGCGGCGCCACTCTCATCTTTGACGAAGAAGGGGAAACCCTTTGTGTGGTCAGACAGATGTCAGCAGAGCTTTCAGGAGCTGAGACAGAGATTGACCAGCGCACCTGTCTTGTGGTTGCCTGAGGAGGGAGTTGGATACGTAGTCTACTGTGATGCATTAGGGACTTGACATGGGTGTGTCCTGATGCGGGAGCAGTCCATGATTTCCTATGGATCACATCAGTTGAGGCCGCATGAGCAGAACTACGCTACCCATGACCTGGAGTTAGCAGCATTGGTCTTCATTTTGAAGACATGGTGGCACTATCTAAGGGGTGAGCGCTTTTTTGTCTTTTCTGACCACCAGTGTATCAGGTACATCTTCTCGCAGAAGGACCTGAACCTGAGACAGCGGCGATGGCTCGAGTTCCTCCAGGACTATGACTTTGAGATAGTAAATACTCATGGGAAGGGGGACGTGGTAGCCGATGCCCTCAGCAGGAGGACAAGCATCCAGCTACTTGAGGAGGCGATAGAGCAGCTAGCCTCATTGAAGATATACTTCGTGGATAGAGATGGAGAAGCATTCTTTCAGTCTCTCACAGTCACCCCTCCACTACTGCAGCGGGTCAGAGAGGCACAACGTGAGGACGCTGACTGTGAGATGCTGCGTGCACAGATATCTGCGGGACATGCACGTGATGGTTTCTCCCTTGGAGTAGAGCACGACATCCTTTTCAGAGGACGTACCTTGGTACCAGTCACTTTATGAGAGGAGGTGCTGAGAGAGTTTCACACTTCTCCTCTGGCAGTACATACTAGAGTGGCGAAGATGTACCAGGATCTCAAATGACAACACTGGTGGCCGGACATGAAGAAGGATGTGGCAGAGTTCGTTCCTCGGTGCCTCACCTGCCAGCAGGTGAAGGCAGAGCACCATGTACCAGCAAGCTTGGTACAGCCCTTGGAGGTCCCAGAGTGGATGTGGGACAAGATATCTATGGACTTCATGACTGGACTTCCACGCACTTCCAGAGGTCACGAATCAATTTGGGTGATTGTTGACCCACTCACCAAGTCGGCACACTTCTTTCCCATCAGAGAGCAGGGCTCAGTGGAGAGCTTGGGGCGTCTCTACGTTCAGGAGATTATACTGCTTCACGGTGTGACATCAACTATCGTCTCCGATCGGGACGCTCATTTTACTTCCCGGCTTTGGAAGGGGTTGCAGGAGGCATTCGGGACGCGGCTACGTCTGAGCCCCGCCTTTCACCCTCAGACGGATGGTCAGACGGAGAGGACTATTCAGACTCTTGAGGAAATGTTACGTGCATGTGTCCTCGACTTTGGTCATAGCTGGGAGGACCACCTACCCTTGGTGGAGTTCGCGTACAACAACATATACCACTCCACCATCGGGATGGCACCATACGAGGCGTTATACGGCAGACCTTGCAGATCTCCTTTGTGCTGGACAGACACTGGGGAGTCAGCACTTGTGGGACCAGAGATGGTTCGGGCCACGACAGAGAAGGTCCAGGTCATCCAGGAGCGGATGAGGACAGCTCAGAGCCGGCAGAAGTCTTATGCTGACAGGAGGCGGAGGCCATTAGAGTTCGAGGATGGCGACTACGTCTTCTTTCGTGTCTCACCTTGACGTGGTTTACGGAGATTTGGCCGAGGCGGCAAGTTGTCTCCACGCTTCATCGGACCATTCCAGGTCCTCAGCAGGATTGGCGAGGTGGATTATCGCCTGGCTCTACCACCTCAGTTGCACCGGGTGCACGACGTCTTCCACGTATCACTGCTGAGGAGATACGTGCACGACCCGGCGCATATCATTGACTATGGTGAGCTGGACGTGGATGATGGGGCGACTTTTGCGGAGGTCCTGGTGGAGATAGAGGATCGACAGGAGCGGGTCCTACGTGGGTTATCGATTCCTCTAGTGCGCATCAGATGGCAGCACGAGAACCTACATGAGAGCACTTGGAAGCGGGAGGCTCAGATTCGTGCTCAGTACCCACTTTTGTTTCCCTAGTTTATGATGTATCTTTACGGGGACGTAAATCCCTGAGGTGGGAGTAATGTAAAGACCCATAAATTTCAAGAATTTTTTTTCTTAATTTTCTTTGGAATTTTGCAAGAACACAGTTTCTGACGGCACCTGATTCCGAGGCCCGGTGTGCCCGGAATCATTTTCTAAAGTTTGGCTCGGGTACGTTTAGTGAACGAACGAGTGGGTTTTTCTAACATTTGAACCGGTGACCGAAATTGAATTCTGAGGGCACCGATGGAATCGCAACGCCGGTATTTTCTTAGAAACGCCTCTTCTGGAGTTACGTTTTCTCGGGTTTGGTTTTTATTTTTTGGGCTTAAAGTTACGAAATAAAATAAATTGTTCGACAAACTTTATTTTATTTCACTTAAGTCACTTGGAAGACACTTGAAGTCACTTAAAAGCGGATTATGCTCAGTTGAAACAGATATGGTACTATCCAAAAATAACCTACACTCTTGGTAGGATATTTGTGAGGTGGGGCCCGCACAAGCCCCACCTTTTTTTCCACTAAGTAACGCACCCGCAAAAACTCGTCTTTATGAAAGTCAACTGACGCGTTTTCTTAAATTCATAACACACCATTTAATTGGGCGGTATTATTCGTGAATTAAATGGGATGTTTCTTTCGTTGAATTAATTCTATGATTTAATGGGTCGTTACTTATCTCTTGTTCGTTTGTTGGTGTAATAATAAAATAAGACCAACATGACATTTGAAGGATTACACGTTGAGAGGTTTTTGACAGAGGTTCTTGTGCCTTCACCCTTCTTCATGAAGAACGCGAAGAACGCGAAGAATGCCGGCCACCGATGAAGAATTCCGAACCCACGGAAATCGACGACGCGACATCGTGTGCCGCAACGCCGACATTTCCTCTTCCGCGACGTTCTTCGGCGATGTTCCTTAATCCGCAACAAAAACCTTCGATCATCCGTTGAGGTGAGGGTTTCAGATTTCTTTTAAATTTTTTCCTTTGTGGGTTTTAACTCAGAAGGATTTAATTATTATTAATTAAATATTTTTGTTCTTGAACCTCGGAGTTTGTCGACGCGACACCCTTCCGCGACTATGCGACGCCGGATACCGCGACGACGCGACGATCCCCAATTCCGCGAAGAACCCACAGACGATGACTTGACGATGTAGGGATTGTTGTAAATATTTTATCCCGTGAACGTTTTATTAAAATTAAATAATCGGATTCATATGAACAATTTTATTTTATTAAAATTGTTGGTTCATTTGATGAATAATTTCTCCCATTTTTTTAACTAACACGTAGGGTGCGGGCTAGACGAACACAGCTCGACAACCCTCCGTCGTTCTTCGTGGTTGTGTGGATTTGGCGAGAGACGGAAAAACGTGACTCAAGGGAGTTTTGATGATCCCGCAGTGAAGAACGGAACCCGAGAGGAACAACGGCGCAGACGGGAAGGAAAACGGACCACCAGATCAACTCTGGTGGCCCACGGAAGCGGCCGGAGGTGGCGGCGCCTCGACGCGCCACCGGACAGAGCCTCTGTGGCTTCAGCCGCGCGGGTCCAGCTCGCCCGCTCGGGACGCGGCAACATGCAGCGTCCGTTTGAACCAACGCTGCCCCGTGGGGCCGCGACACCTCCACGCCGCGGGGGCGGCGTCCAGCTGCTTGGCCGCTCGGCCGGGCCTAGCCAGGCCGGTCCGACCGGCCGGGCCGTGCCCTGGCTGCGCCAGACCGGGTCCGGCCGGGTTGGACCGGGTCAGGTCGACCCGGTTTGGTCGACCCAAGGGGGGTGGGGGTGGGGGGTCGGGCCGAGTCGGCCCGGGCCCGGACACCCCGTCTTCGGACCATTTTCGGTCTTTTGCCTGTAACATTAGATGCGGGACTCCAAACGACGCGCCGTCAGCGGCAACGAGATCCTTGGATCGAGACGGTCCTTTCGGTATATCTCACTCAAGGTTTCGGAATACTATGGGTTCAGCCGGGTTGGTTCGGACACGAAACCAACCGGGCCCTCAGAGCAGAAACACTAATATCTTGAGCTACGAACGTCTGATTGACGTGCCGTCAGCTTTGGTGGATTTCTCTAAGTGAGATGGATCATTTGGCTCACTCCGCCCGAGTTTTGGATGTTGGTGGAGTACAGTCGGGTTGGTTTTGCCTTAAAAACCAACTGGGCTCCTCGAACGAAAAAGCCAATAACTCTCAGACCGGGCGTCTGATTGACGCGCCGTCTGCGACTTTGAGTTCCTGTTGACGGTACAGAACTTTTGGATACATCAAATTCAGACTTTTGTCAGTTTATGTATTAGATACTTCGCTCGTGGAGCGGACCCTACCGAACGATCATGCTGTGTGCGGGAACCCTAGAGCTGGTTGCGACTGATACTTCGACAGCGGCGACTGTGTAGAGATCCTCAGTGGACTCCGATGACGACCGTGCAGATATCCTCAGTGGACTGCGATGACGACTATGCAGAGATCCTCAGTAGAATGTGATGACTACAACACTCAGCGATCCTTTGTGGATCAGTGCTACATGTCATGTGTTGGCCTGATCCTGTGTGGGTCCGATCCTGTGTGGGTCAGCACTCAACGGTTCTGTGTGAGCCAGTGCCTACAGGTCCTGTGTGGGCCTGATCCTGTGTGGGTCTTTGCGGGGGTTAGTACCTATCTATCCTTTGTGGGTCCGACGACTTAGATGGATCAGCGATCATCTTTATCATCATCCGAAGAAGTATACCTGTGTGAGTTGAATCTTGTGTTACTCTCCTTTGTGGATTGTGATGAGCTATCATGTGTGGATTTACTGTTTACTCTCCTTTGTGGATTGTGTTGAGTTATCCTGAGTGGGTTTACGTTTTGCATTCCTGTGTGGACTGGGTTGTTCTTGAGCTCGGACGTTGGAGCCGAGTAGGAATTGATGACTTAGGTATATGTATGGTTATATAACTAAGAAGAGTCGGTTGTTACTTCATGATTGTATCTTTCTGTTGTGGTTCCTCCTTTGTGGATTTCGGGGAACCATCGGGGGTCTCGATGTCCCTAATGAGTAGCTTATACTCACCCCTGCACGGGATTTGCCCGCACTATATTGTGTTGGTTTCAGTCGATAGACAACGCTGATCGTGGTGGAGGCTGGCGGAGCAAGACGGTACCTGGAGGTGGACCACTGGGCGGGACGTACACAGAGCAGTCAGGTGGACCCAAGGAGAAGTGGAGGCTATCTGTACCCACCCTTCAGGTGGGACTTCCAGAGGACGGCTCGGCGCTGTGGCATTTATTTTCAGTTTCTGTTTTTCCCTTCAGATGTACTTTACAGTTGGGCTTTTATTTCCGGCCCCTTTTACTTTCAGCACACCTTGTTAGAGTTTTTACTTAGTGTTTACCTTTCCGCTTTCTTACTCTATGGTGCTTGTTTACTTTTCAAAGGAAATTCCTTCCCTTTTTCCAGGATTTATGCCTTGGTGCTAGTCGCCAGCCCCTGGCCTATGGAAGTCGGGTTTGGGGTAGTCAGGGCATGGGCCCCGAGGACGGGTCGTGACAGTACTGAAAAAAATTATTGAAAATTTATTTAGTGATTAGCATTATTTTAAGGTTATCGATCATATTTATTATGATTTTAGACAAGGAAAAAGTATATATTGAGTGAGAACCCATCACATCCAAAAAATCCATGGGTCATGGAACTATTACTAAAGGATGATAAGGGTTTCTCACCTACCACTAGACTATGTGGTGTCCTAGTTAATGTCTCATTTTTTAGTTATTCAATCTGATAAATACATATAAGTAATTAAATAGTAGTATCATGTTTTAGGATTAAGGGATTTATTTGTCAACCAAATATGAATAGTAAAATAGTTAGAGACAATTAGATGGATGTTTCACTCTTTTATAGGTATTATGATCTGTTGTAAGTGTATTTTAGTTCTTCAGACATCAACATTATTTTTTGGATATCAATTTCGTGAAATAGTTACTGATTTGGATATTAATTAAAAAAACAATATAATAAAATTTTAAGGATAAATATGTCAGAAATGTTAATTTCTTCATATTATAAGGCAGTATAAGAATTACCAAATATTAAGAAAATGATTTAAAAATTAAATATTTTCCTAATACCATAATTTTTGTTGTACCAATTATCTTTTAGATAATAACAAATTTATGTCTTTGAGGCCCTCATCATTAAATTGATAATGAACTTGTTTTTGATTGATGAACTCAAAAAATCTCTATAAATATATATTCTTTTAAAATAAGTATATATTTTCACATTCCACTAATCTTCTACAATATAGAAACCAATTTATATGTTATTTCATTTGACCATTGTACATCACATTCTCTCTTATTAAGAGGATATTTTATTATCTCTTCTCATTATGTGTGATTTTGTAAAATGAATTTTATATTATCAAACAAAATATTTCAAATATTGAGTTTAAAATTATAGGGTGCAATTTATTTAATGTGGGGATAATGTAATTCTCCAAAATTCTAAATTAATATCATTGTATTTGATAGTGTATATGACACACAATGCTAGTAGAATAAGGGATCATAATATCCCAAGACATTAAAATATAATTAATTTATTTAATTAAAAAAAATATTTTAGAGCTTGAAAATCACACTATAATTAGTTATCTTACATTTCATGCAACAATGATTTTGTTTGAAAGATTTCCTTATGCGCAAGACCATTTTTTACCAAACAATCATATATTATAAAAAAATTAAAATTTAATATAATATAATATAACATATCAATTAAATTAGTGTTAATGAATATGATACACTAACTGATTAAAATATATTGTTTAAATAAATTTAAATTTTATTAATTGGTTTTAACATTATTTGATATAAATATAAAAACCATTTTAAAATTAATGGAATGTTTTTATATAAACGTATTTTTATTCTCAAAATGTTGTTTTTTTCTAATAATTTAATATAATGAATATTAGTGAGTTATGTTAATTTAATATATATTATATATTCAATAAGACTACTTTTTCATCCATAAAATAGAATTTATAGCCATAAGATAAGAACAAACCCAATATTTGACATAAAAATCAATATTTTTATAAAGGACATTTTAACGGCTTTTATTGGAAACCCAATTTTAAACCCAATTTTTGGAAAATTTATAAATTTTATAACTATTAATTAACATAATTTTTAAAATAGATACATAAAATTTATTTAATGGTGAATTTTTGTTATTTTCTGTTCAGTTCCTTTTCATGATGAATATTTAAAAATACTGAATTTTAATTCAAATATAGATAATCATCTAATTTATTAATAGTGTTAAATTAAATTCTTAATTGATTTTAATGTAAATTAAAAAAAATTATACAAATATGATTCCAGTTTAGTTCATTGGATTCAATTTCACTTCGAAACTGGATATAATAATCAAAAAATCTTTTGAAAATATTTACATTAAAACTCTTCATTATGGTCTCATCTACGTAATTAATTTTAAATTAATTTATGCCACTATTATTATTTTAATTTTAAGAAATAGATCAAATTTTTGGAATTAGTATAATTTATAATTTCATAATGGACATATATTTTGACCAAAATATTATTGAACTTAAATTAAATTAATTATAATAATTAAGAGAATAATTAGCTTAATAAGGGACTAATCCTTAAACAAAAATCCCAAAATGACAGATAAACATGTCCATATTCTATTTTATTTTATTATTTATAACCTACTATTATTTATCTCATCGTATCCAATATTTTATCCACATTACAGGGATAAAAAGAGAGTTGGAATTCCATATTCCCTGATTTATAATAACGACACTCCTTTAATATAGAAAGGCAGTCACCCCTCCAACATCCTCATGCATCTCTAGAAACATTGGATAAACCAATGCCTAATTAATAAGCTCTAAAAATACCGACACTATACAATAAGGATCCCTTTTTATAGAAATTCATCTAGGGAATCCATTTGGTGAAAACCAAAAGGGGTTACCCAAAGAAGATTTATCATCCATCCTCTTGCTATTTTTTTTATTTTATTTATCCACCCAATGAACTCTTATTATTCCATAATTATATTATATTGAAATTAAACTAAATATATTGATATGTTTTTATTATAGGTTATCATCAATCATTCACACAAACATCCATCTAATGAGAGACGGACGTTCCATTCTTAGGGCGGCGAACTACTGCCTCATGAAACAAGGATATGAGTTTACCCTTTATCACCTCTCTTATTTTGGGATTATGATAGAGATGATGTTTATATTTGATATATATTATATTTAAAATTTATTTATTTTTCTTACATATTTATATAAAACATACCTTTGTGTTATAGGTTTTGAATAATTATTATAACAATGGTGGATTATTATCTCCTCAAAGCGATGTGATTTATTCATACTATACATGAAAATGTATAAATGATTGTTTTAATAAAAATCTGTGACATATATGAAAGAAAAATGATCTGATAATTATTATATATATATAAATATAATTTAATGTTCATTATTTTAAAATATGAAAAATAAACGAAAGTAGTATTCATGCGTACCTACGACCTATGGCTCCACGAACCATGCATTTCATTCACTATATCAAAATATTATGGTTTGTTCTATATATATATATATATGATATTTAAATGATCTTTTAAATTGTATAGTTGATTAACTATTTACCTGTTTATTAAAAACAAAAATAAAATGTTAAAACATACTCAACAAATAGGACAATAAACACCCACAATAGCGAAAATAAAGAACGGTAATTAAAAACGAGTAATAGGATATTATAAAAACATCACATATGATATTATAAATATTAATATTGTTTTGGTATAAATTATTTCAAATTTTAAAACCATTATATAGTAAATTAAATTATGTTCACCTCAAAATAAATTCAAGTTAAGGGATTTTTATCACAATTTTTACATAGGTGAGAAAAATGTTTCATTCACCACGTACTTCTTTTGTGTGCAGTATCTAAAAACTATTTCTTATATATAATTTAATGAATATTTTATATTCATGGTATTTTGATTTTCAATAATAATTCAATCTTGTAAGGGTATTTAATTAAAATTGACCAAGTGGTAACAAATATTATAACTAATTTCCTTTTCATTGGGTTATATTACTTCTTTGTGGTTGTTCATATTCAATGATTATGTGTTTAATAAATTCATAATATATATTATTGAATATCAACTTATTTTTTGTGGATTTAAATTTAACACACATAATTTATTCATTTATTAATTCCCACACAAATGTTATGCTCTTTTCAAGGGTTTACTTTACAATCACATTTTGTTCATGATTGAATACAATTGAAGTTCCATTAGAATAAATTACTAGATTTTTTTTACTAAAAACATTAATGTTATTATCCTCTCATTATTTGTGGCCTTTTCTATATTAGTACCCTTTTCAGACTTTTTGGTACTGCAAATGTTTTAGAATTATTTTTATGAAAACATGACATCATTTATCTCTATTATCAGAGTACCCATTTTCATATAATATCTCAATTTTATAAAAAATTAAATTGTTGTTACCGTTATAAAAATGTTTATTTACAATTGTTTTATAATAATTTGACTTCTCAAAATGTTCTCATATGACATTATTGTTGATTTATGAATATGTCACTTTTATAACATTTTTACCTTTCCATCAGAATGTTTTTTACCTCATACGACATATACAATTTTAGAAACTATATTTTTTTGAAGCTTCATTTGTATATATAAATTTTTAATTTAAAAGAAAATATTTTTAAAAGTTATTTTAAATAAAAAATAAATTTTATTTCCAAAATTAGATAAATATTTTTGGCCAAAAAAATCATTTTATAGTATTTTCAATCATCAATGACAACAACCCTTAATTTTACACCTCTTGGGATAAATATTATTAATACCATCCCTATATTTCCTATGGATAGCCTTTAATTTTTTTTCTATGTATAGTATGGACATTCATTTCCTTTATTAATTTTTAGTTCACATGAAATATTAAAATTCTTTTGATAATTGATCATTGAATTTCCCATAATTATCTATATCATTTATCATGGATATGTTCATTTCCTAAACCATATTATATTTTAAAATATCACGTTTTCCTTGGAGGTTATTTGATTTAACGGGTAAATATTGATATATATGTATCTTTTACTTAGTGTGGATATCTTATAAGGCATATTATTTTTAAATTAAATTTATTATTCGATATATAAGGAATACTTTGGACATGAAATACATGGGTTGGGGATCATTTAATACAATCCCTATAGGTTAGGGACCAATTAATGCAATCACCATATTGCACCAATAGTCCCATGGGAGGAAATCAGTCAGATAGAATGTGCTAATTGGGTTTTACCTAACATGTTTTAAATGTGCCATGTGGTAATGGTATCATGTTTTAAATTACAATGAAATCAAATAATTACGCAATGAATTATTATTATTTTATTTATATCCAGGATATTTTTACCTTGATAAATTTTATCGATTCTTTTCATTCTCATTTTATTGATTTAATTTCATGGTTTTCATTTATTTTCATTTCATTATTAGTTATTTTGTATCCAATTATTTAAAATAGCATGGTTTTTCTATTATTTACTGTTCCATATTATTTATGAACTTATATCTACATTTATAAAATATGTGAAATGTTGGATCATTTATTACCATTCCAAATTTATTATTCTAGTTGATTTATCATTAATTGTTCTATACATTTCCATTATAAAGCATTTGATCTCAGCCTTATTTTTGATCCTTTCCCCAGGAATCCAATAGGAATACTAGGAAAGATATGAAACGAAATGCGATGTGTAAATAAATTTATCCTCAAAAAAATTATTTCCATATTTACTATATTAGTTATTATTACATGACTATTGTATGTTTTTGGTTTTCCAATACTATTAAACAGATTAGTCTTACGGCATATATTTCCATATTATTATACCAATTTAATGGTAGTAGACTCCAGTTCCAGGTTGATTGTGTAACATATTTTTTTTATTTTTAGTTATTCCTAACCATATCATTCAAAATTTCTTTGGCATGATTTTTTAGGGGTGTTTTAGTACAAAAATTTTGGAAATTAGAACTTTTTTTGATGTTCATTATAACAACACTATTCATTTATTAGACACTTAAACATGATTTTTTATATAAAACATTTACATGAAACAACATAGGAGATCTATAGGTATAATGTCTTTGGGGCTTAAGAACATTACATTACAAAATAAATCATAGAACACAACATCTTATTAAAAATATCCTTTAAATGAAAAATGCATTCCCTCTTACTTAGTATCTCATGGGATTACCTAAGAACATGCATAAGAAATGGTGAGCTATAAATCCCAGTAAGGGAGTAAAAAATGAATAAAATGTAGACTAAAATACATGTTAGGAAATATCATATTACTGGAGAGCAAGAGAAACATGGACATAAAGTAATGATAAATCATTATAATCATTACATGGAAATGTGGAAACAACACTTAATATGGAATTAGCATGAATCAATGCTCAATGAACATGGAGCATGAGTAAACCCCCATTTCACATGAAGCGTGATAAAACCTTGTTGCAATTGAATTATCACGAGCCAACACTCATTTAAAATGACATATCATGATACTATACTTTACCCAATGCATTGGAGTACTATTAGTGTTCACCCTTCTTAATCATTTAATTTCATGAAAAAGTGTGTCGCATTGATCATAAAACATGGATTCATTAAACATAATCATTTATTAAACGATAAATTATTTTGGAATTCATATATTAAACTCTTTAAACAATTAGTAAATGTGAATAGAGGTGAATACCCTTGATATAGAAATCGGAATGGTATTCACTGCACAATGACTTTGGCTTTGGAAATTGCAGTGCAATTTCGGGAGTATAACAGCATGGCATAAGAACTCATAAAACATATTGACGAGAGAGAAAGGGGTGTCTCATATTATTTATGTGAAATTGAAAATAAGGGGTAATTATAGATACATGTCACAAAAATTGTAATGGAATTTATATTCATGATTCAAAAGAATTATGTGAATGTAAATTAGGAGAGAGAAATTACTCACAGAATTTTATCACGGTAACAGGTGTACATGGGATGAATTTAATGAGAGGGAAATGGTATATCATGATTCTAAAATAAATATGGAAGTATGGGGGGGGGGGGGTGATAAATCAAAACCCAAAATTTATAATCAAATATAAAAGGGAATAACAATATTATGAAACATTGAAAAAAAGAGAAAGGTAGGAATCCCTTACATGGAAGAGTGATCCCAAAGGCTAGGGAGAGGCTTTAGAGAGGATTCTTGGGAACTTGGGGAAACTTGAGAGGATTCTATAGAGATGAAGTAAATGTTCGGACAAACTCTAAAGTCTTTGAGTGTCGAGGAAGTGGGATCTTGAGTGGGTTTATATAGGAAAAGTGGGATAATTCTTTATTATTTTGGTTTGTGACACCACACCATAAACTAATCAAAACCACTGAGCAGCCCATGGTTTTTTCCAATGGTTTTTTCCAAAGGGAAGTGGAATATAATATTTTATATGTCCATTGTCTGAATGTATTAAAATAATATGGTTTCTTATGTGTAGGTGAGTCACACTCTTAAGGATAACAATTTAAAAAGACAAAATGTTTTATTAGTCTTGGAGGGTCCACTAAATCTTGGTAAAATAAATTTCAAAAATATAAAACTACAATATTATAATGGTAAAACGTATATTGACCAAAAATAATGTTTATGTTATTTTATTAGATCACTATTGTGTCATTATGATATCAGAAAACACATTATATATTTAAATAGTATTTAATTTTTACCCAAAAATTTGACTGTCTCATATCATTATGATAAATAAACCATTTCAAAATTTCATCATCCTAATTAAAAAAATAATATTAATTTTATTTAATTAATTTTTTAAATAGGTGAATTTTGAATTTTAATATAAAAACTGACATTTATCGAAAATTCATGGGTTCTCAGAAAAAATTCTTTCAAACCTTAATAAAAATTGCAATTGTATTCATATAAATAGTATGATCATTTATATTTAATAAAAAGTAATTTTTTAATAATATTTTATTAAAATAATATTTATATAATAAATACATTAGTTAATAAATTTTATTATTAGTTGAATATTAACAAAAAATACAATTTTTTCTTTAAAAACTATTTTGAATGTAACTATATTAAAATGAATGCACATTCTTTATAAAAAATAATGTACATAGTCATTATGAAAGGGTATTTTTACCTTACCCCTTATAACACCTGCATAAGTCTTAAGGGTATTTTGTGAGATGGTGAATGACTATTGGGTGGCTTAGATAACATCTCTCAGGTGGCCATCTATATTAACTTCCATTTCTCCTGTAGTTGGTTTCACTCAAGCTTATCCTGTTCAAGCTCTGCATGGGCTTAGTCTTGAGTGAAGCCCAATGATGCTAACTCATTTCATAGCACTAAAAAATGGGATTCTTATGTGGAAAGTATACTGGATGAGGGTGTCACTACTTTTTTCTGTGTAAATTGGATTTGTTAATGCTCTATAATTACACTAATCAGGTGATCACTGTTCAATAACAATATTATCAATAGTCACAATTCATAATGGTATTTTAAAATCTGGAAAGATAAAACCAATGATGTTTAAATTTTATGTAAACATAATATGGAAGTAAATTATATCAAGAAGAATTTTCATCAACAAGTGTTTTGGTCGTTACATTCATGGTTAGTGCATGGTCTTCCCAAACCGTTCACCCCATGAAAACTTAGGTAGTGGGATTTTTATTTTTCAATCGATGATTATCATACTATGTAATATATTAGAAAAAATTATTAAACACATTTAATATTATAGCAGATCTATTATGAATTGCTTGGACTAACCTTGTATTCCCACCCAACTAACCATGTGTATGGGTATTTTTTAATATGAAATTAATTTAAAAACTATTGAACATCTAATTTATTTCCCCAATAAAACAAAATATCCCCAACCTAATTTTACATTCAATAGAGCTTATAATATATGTTTTTGTTCCCTTATTACGCTCTCTTTAGTGGATAAAATACTGATGAATGTTCTTCGATATCCACCTAGTAGTTTTCCACATTTCATTACTTATCTCCCAATATATCCCCTTTCCAACCTATATATTATTAGATATAATTATTTATTGGTGGATCTAATACCTGCTTTTTTGGAAAATGGAACAATGTGTGATTCCTAGATTACATTTTCATTATTTTTTATTAGTAAATCTAAAATTCTATTTGGGATTTTGTAATATATTGATCTTGTGATAGGTGATTCCTTTTTTATTCATAAATTTTATTAACACTAAATCACTTAATTTGAATAAATTTATTTCAATTGAATATTTGAGATTTAATTCAAACGAAATAGATTTTTAAAAACCCAACTCCATTAAATTGTAGGATTTGGTTTATGGAAATTTTATTTTTCTATAAAATTTGTAATAAATTCCCAATTCCCTTGAATTGGAGTGAAATTGTGAAATTGATCGATTCTGGTTGCATTTAATTTATTGAATATAAATTTGTGGTGTTAAAGGAAATTATTTTAAATTTAAATTCTATGATTTAAATTCTGAATGCGAATTGTGAAATTGAATTGTGAATTGATTTCAATCTTTTTCCTGTGAAAAATGGATTAAAAATTTTTTTGATAGAAAAAATTGTGTTTTATCATGGAAAAAGTCATTTTTTTAAAACCCAATGTTTTTTATTTCAAATGTAAATTAGAATATTTGAAATGGTATAATGTGATTAATTTTAATTTTAACATTTTTAAAATAACATTCTTATCATTGTTTTGTTATTAGATTACATGAAAGAATTAGGTAGTCAATGACTTATTTGGATGTCACTCTATAATTTAAAAAATTCCAAAATATAAATGTTGCCTGTAAAATCCTTGATATTATGGATATGATGTCCTCTTGACCATTGTGGAAGGGGTTGTGTGTATATATGTATATTCATGTCACCTTGAGTGTGTGGTGTCCTATGGCCAGGAACAATTGTACCTTTTTGGCATATTAAAATGATGATTTCATCTTCGTCTTTGAAATGAATATATACCATTGTTGTAAACTATTTTACATAACTTCTGAATGTATATAAAACTTTTTATTATGCTAATTTTTTTGAAATATTCAATTAATTGAAATTTTAGGCTTTTGTTTTAAGTATTTCTATAATTTGGATCATAAGTAAGGTTTGTTTAGATATGCATTTGAAATTCCTAATATATTTATTTAAAATTGAAATATCTTTATTTGTTTAATTATATATTTTTGATGTATTCTATAATCTATTGTGAGACCCTGATAGGATTATATATCACACCTAACCTATGCCATATATTTTTTTATATTTTTTCTTCCTATGTAAGAGAATGGGTAAAGAACCACCTAATGGAAGTTATTACTATTGATAAGTGGATTTGGAGAGTTTTATCCATTGGTAATTTGGTTTTAATCCTATTTTCCATATTTTTTTTAGTAATTTTGGTTTGTTATACCTTTTTGAATTCGAGTACACTTCTCTCAATGATGTTTCTATTGTATAGATATAGATTTGTTTTCTTACTTCCACAATGTTAGTGGAATTTTTTTCCACACATTAAATTTGTATGATGCAATGTAATAGTCACCATCCTAGGGGGATAGGGAATTCCCTTTTGGGTTGTGTAAGGATTGGCTCAGTTATTGGGTTACCAAGGTACTCAGGTTGTTTTGTGACAAAGTCGTATCAGATCTCCAGGTTGAACATCTATCTAGACGTTAGTATGCTTTGTGTATTATATTTTAGACATAAGAGGAAGTTCAAATTGAATTTATAACCATATCTAAGTTCAATAAACATTTAGTCACTATGGGTGGCTTGTTAATGATTTATTGTGCCTTATTTCTAGTAATATTCATTCTTTTTATTTTTATTGAATGAAATTCAATTTTTTAATTCTATTTCTAGGGATTGATATTCCATTTTTCTTTGTTTGAGTTTTAATATGATGTCATCAATTTTCATTATTGATTTTGTGTACAATCATGCCACGAAGAAGACATGTGAATTATATCCATGATAAATATTCTGATGAGCCTCAGCAAGAGAATCATCTTGTGGTCTCAAATATAGTTGAGGTGATTTGGTATCCTATCTGACCTCTAGGAAAAACATCACCACCAGTTTCTATAAGGGATACAACTATTCAACATCAATGGGATGAACTCTATAATCATTATCATGAATATATTCAATAAAATACACAATAATTAAAAGTATCAATTGACCATATGGGGGATGAGGAATGGATGAGCATGATGGAACATTTACTTGGTATATTTGGAGATACAAGATGAAATCATGTTGAAATATTCTACCTTCCTACAGGAAGGGCCGTTCAAGGAATAGTGGAACATTATGTTAATAGTGAAGAAGAATGAGGGATCAGAGTAGAAGGAATTCAAAGTTCATTTCACTCACTAGTTATATCCAGATTAGATTCTATTGGCCATGTATACATAGTTTTTCAAACATGATTAGGCTGATAAGACAATGATAGAACATGAAAACTATTTTTATGATCTTGTGTTGTTTTCACCACTATTTGAATTGAATGAGAATGTGAATTATTGAATATTTGAGTTGGTACATAGACCATATATAATTTCTTAGTTTTTATTGTTAAAACTAGAATCTTATGCTAATTCTCTAGATATATCTCTGATGGTTTAAATAAACATTGGGGGAAAGTAAGGGTTTTGGTAGTACTTTTTCCCCCTATGGAATAATGAATTCTTCAAAGTATGAGAGGAAATGTGACTATTCACATAGTGGTTCTGAACAACATTTTCATTCTATACCTCATGAATATTTTAAAATAGGACCTTTGATTTAATACCAGTGTAGTAATCTAGGGAATTAAAATAGGGTCAACGCTGAGAAACCAAAACTATACAGTTCTTACGAAAGCTAGGGACATTTTCAGATGTTCTTACATGTATTTTCCATTACCCATAGTGGCATGGGATTGTTAGTTCTTACCATAACTATAGTGCAATCTAATTATTCAGGGAAAATGTGGTTCTAGCCACATGAATTCTAAATGAAGATTCTTCATGTAGTGGAAGAGTCTCAAGTGGAAGCAGATATGGGTCCAGTGAATATGAGAGGTCCCATTACTATATCTTATTTATTATTAATTTATTTGTTTTATACTGATTCATCTGATTCATTTATTTCAAACCATTTTCTTAATGTGAAAAATCTTCATAGAGAGATTTTTCTTGTGAAATGAATATTAGTATAACACTTGTATGGGGTGAGATTCGGTTCACAATAGTCAAACATTTGTTTTCTCTCTATAAGATGTTGTGAGTGCAAGGATTTTTCTTGTTCATAACATTAAACTCCTTAAAATAAAATTTAGAATGTATTGGATCGTTTCCATTAAATCCGGAATTTAATTTTATCTTTGACATGCCTTTTTTACAACAATCGATGGTGTATTCCATATATTTCAGGGAGAATGGGACACAAGGATGAGTAGTGCCAGAACATCTTATATGGAGTTTAGAAAAGTGATATTTGTGTTATATTTTCATCGTAATCATGAATATTTGAGCGGTGATCTCCATCCAGTTTTCTCCGAGATTCTTGATGTATTCCATTATGACTTATCTTCTTTTGACTCGTTAGAGAGGTGAAGTTTTCTATCATCATAGTGTCTGATATTCAACCAGTATTAATTATATCATACCAACTAGAACTAGCTGAATTGAGGGAGTTGAAGATTTAGTTAGATAATATCCTAGAGAAATGATTTTTATGTCTAGTGAGTCACCTTGGGCAGCGCATTTTCTCTTTTCTATGAAACATGATGGATCTTTGTTCCTTTCTATTAATTATCAAAAACACTGTCATGTTACGATAAATAACAATAATATTTTTTTGTATATTGATTTTTTTAGATAAGTTGAAAGAGTTGAATTGTTATTGGATGATTGATCATCAGTCTAGATAACATCAAAAGAATATAAAATATATATATAATTTCAAAAACATCCTTTTAGGGAAGTTTTGTAAATTATTAGTACCTTCTAATACCATTTTCTCTAACCTATTCTCATACTATTCATATGGATTTGTTAACAGTATTTCTCATGATTATCATGATAACTTTTTAGTATTCTATGTGGTTGACATCCTCATTTACAAAATTTCTATGGAGGGTCATGTGCATCATCTAAGAATATTTTTGAAATTCGTGATAAATCGCTTACATTATGACATTATTTTAAATTTTGATTTCTAGATCCAAGAAGTGAGGTTCATAGGATATGTGGTGTCTGAACATGGTAAATTAGTTGATGGTAAGATGGTTTACACTATTATGAAATGGTAGGAATAATAAAATTTATTCTAGATTTGCAGCTTATTGATCATAGATTGTCATTATTTTAAATTTGTAATAGAATTCTCCAAGATGTATAATATCATGATTTCTTTAACTCTAAAATGATTGATTTTTAATCGGATAAGAAATATCACATTTATTTATTTTTGATTGAAAATCTTCTCAACTCGACAACAGTCTGGTTCTCATGTAGGTTGATATTGTACATTCGTATAGATCTTGTCAAATTACACCTCATGAGAAGAATTTCCTAACCCATGGCCTTGAACTTATAGAATTAATATATGAACATAATATATGGAGACAATAACATTAATAAGAAAGGTTTTATATTTTTTATATCACAAGATTATTAGTTATTTCTTATGAAAAAAATAATTGAATCACCACCAGAGTTGTTTGTTTGTAACTAAAATATTATTATTTTTGCATCACCTCTAACCTAGGGAAAACAAATGTCATTGAACATGATTTGAGCTAAAAAAATTCAACTCTATATTTGAATTAATCATTGGAATAGTGTAACTTGATTACGCTCTATTCATAGTTTCATTTTATAGTCAATAAATCCAGGGCTGAGTTTTTCTTGGCATGTGTTCAGCTGACATCAACTCTTCTCATGATGATTCATCTGGAATAGAATCATGATGATGAGTTCCATAGAATTAAGGTCTCTATTTATACTATAGATGTATTTTTTGTGTAGTCATTCTCTATAGAGGGATTTTAATGGTATTGAAATAACATTTTTCTATCGTTGGTGGTAAGGAAATATGTGATAGTGGATTTCCATAATTCTCAGTGTTCATTGCACCCAAGAACCACAAATTCATTCTATGACTTGAGTGTGTAGTTTGAGTGTCTAGGTATTATATGGGTCATTGATGAATTTTTCCCTCATTGTAAGACATAACAACAGTTCAAGGCCATGCACTAGAAACCATCAGGTCTTCTTCAGCCACATCTGGTCCCTACTAGGATGTGGGATGATATCTCTATGGATATTATGGTTTGATTGATATGAATAATAATTTAACCCACATTAGACCCATTGATGAAAAAAAAATAGAGGATTTTTGAAATCTCTATGTGAAAGATAATGTTTGTTTTCACTGAGTTCCATATTCTATAGTTTCTGATAGAGATCTATGATTCACTTCTCTCTTTTAGAGTGTCCTTTACGAGGAATTAGGATCATAGGTACCTTTGATTATGGAATTCCATTTTTAGTTATGTGGATATACATAAATAGATATACATATTCATAAGAATATACCCCTCTCTTGTGTCCCAAATTTTTTTGGAGCGTGGGATGATCATTTTCGAATGGAGGAGTTTTCTTATAACAAAAGATAAAAATATGCAATTAGAATTTTTTCTTTTCATGACTTGTTTGGCTGTGATTTTAGATATCAGTTGTGTTGGTTAGAGATTGGTGAATGTTACATTTTTTTTACCATAGTTGGTTAAAGATATTATAGAAATGATATAATTGGTTCATCGTAAAATTTTTATTACACATAACATGTATATGTCTAATACTACTCATCACTCTTGAAGATTGTAATTATCAGCTATTAACCTTGTACTCCTAAAACATTCACCGTAGATGGGTCATCAATGTATGAAGAGGGAAGGGAATAATTATCCTTGATTTATTGTAAACATTAAGGTTGTTGAGGAGGTGGGAAAACTATATTATAAGTTAGCACTTCCAGCACAACTGAGGTCGATACGTAAATTATTCCTTGTATATCAAATATGAAAGTATCTATTTTATCCATCTCATGTTTTGTGCTAAAATTGTCTAGAGGTGGAACATACTTTATCGATGACTGAACTGTCAATCGGGGTAGATGATTCTAAAATGCAGTTACTTCATTATAGGATGATACCTTTGGTTTGTGTTCTATAGAAGCATGGTCCTGATTCTCATGATACATATGAGACGAAGGAACATATGAGAATGTATTGGCATAATAGTTTTGGAATGAAAGATTATGAATTGGATTTATGGAATTAGAAAATATGTATGTTGAGTGGATTTAACACCATTTTTGTATTTCTAGGTATTCCTAAACCCCTATTTTAGAATTCATTGGTTAGGTTATGATTGGTGTTGTTTTAGGTGAAATTTTTTATAATTTATAATGTTCATGGGAGGTGAATTGTTAGGAATGCTTTTCCCAATCTGTGATAATGAAAGAAGTGATGTTTTAAATGGTTGGAACAAGGTTTACAAACTATACATCCCATTTAAAAGGGGTTCATTCAGGGTTATGCATCGTGGTCTAATTGTGCATCTCATCCCAGCTAACTTGGCGTATCTGTTTATTTTTGAAATAAATATAAAAACTTCCAAAACATCAATTTTAGGTCCTCAACTGACCAGTATGACCCCAAAACAATTTTTACTTCCAAGAGAGCTCCCAATAGTATTTTTCACCTTAGAACCCTCATAGATTTGGATCAAATCTTGATGAATGTTGTTCGATCCCCACCTAATTGGTTTCCTCTCCCCATTATATATCTTCTTCGCACACCACTTTCCTCTATAGGGTTTCTTAGATATTCTTATTGATTGGAAGATATAATACCCTCTATTTTGGATCTTGGATCTATGTAATATTCTTTAATCCCATTGTCTTCATTATTTGAGGGTTAATCATGAATAGGGTTTGGAATTTTGAGATATTTTGATTCTGAGGAAGGTGGTACTATTTTGTTTGTCCAATTTAATTAACCATAAATAAATTTATTTGATTAAATGTCATTCAATTGATTATGTGGGATTTCATTCTTTTGAAATTAAATTGTTGAAAATCCAATTCCATTGAATTGGATGATTTGGTTTTATAAATTGGATTTTTTCATACAATTAGTAAAAAAGCCCAAATTATGTTGAATTGGGGTGAAATTTTCAAATTGATGTATTTTGATTGAATTAAAATTATTGGATTTAAATTTGTGAAATTTATTGATATTATTAGAAATATAATTTTTAGGATTTAAATTTTGAAATTGAATTGTGTAATTTAATTCTAAAATTATTTCAAATTGTTTTTTTTTTTGAAAATGGTTTTAAAATTGTTTTGATAGAATTATGTTGGTTTTATCTTGGAAAATTCTATGTTTTTGATTAAAAAACACATTTTGGTTTTTAAAATGAAATTGGAATATTTGAATTGGGTGAATGGGATTATTTTTATTTTTATTATCTTTATAATTAATTTCCCATCATTATATTTTTATTAGCTCACATCCAACCCTTACAAATATGATGAGTTATTTTGAAAACACTCTTGGATTGAAAATTCACCAAAAAATATATGTACCATGTCACATCCCAAATAGGATGGTGATGAATTCCTCTTGAATAGTGTCATAGGGGGAATGTGTAAACACATAATTCCATGTCAACTTGAGTTTGTGGATTCCTATAGCATAGAACTATCATGCATTTTAGGCATATGAACATATAACTATCATGTTTATATTAAAAAAAAATAGTCCATTAGTGTAAACTATTTTACATGCCATGTGAATTTATATAAAATATTTTATAAAATTCGTTTCAAATATCCAATTGATTATAAATATTCTATCAATTGAAATGTGTTGTTTTTTAAATTATTTCTATCAATTGGAATGTAAGCATAATTATTTAAATATGTTATTGAAATGAGAATTTTATTTATATAAATTTTAAATATCATAATATTCTTAATTAAATGTTGGTATCTATTATGGAATCCTTGGTTGGACCCCACTAGGTTTGAACCTCACACCCTACCAATGCCTTTATGTGTTTTTATTTTTTCTTCTCTCATATTAGAGTAGGGGAAAACTACACTTCGAGGTGGTTCTAGATGTTATTTTTTGGACTTGTAGAGTTGTGTCCATTATAACTTTTGTTTTTATCGTTTTTTGATAAATTTATTTTGTACAATGGGGGTTTCAATGCTATTTTAATTATGGTTCACTTATCATAATGGAGTTTCTCTTGTTTTCATTCTGTTATGATATATTATTTCAGTAATGTTTTTTCATAATCCATTCCTGCATTCATTTTTTATGTCGGGTTATAGTATATTCCCTATAGTGATTGATAATTCCCTTTGTAACATGTCAAGTGTAACTCCCCGACCCTAGTAACCCAAGTCGTGGGATTATTGCATAACATTAGCATGATCATAAGAAAGATCAAGTCTCAAAAGCCCGATTAGTTAGTATCCTTTGAATAACTAGATACATTCATAAAGTTTACATTACATAATAACATGAAAACTACAACAACAACATCTTATCTTCATATCCACTCATCCTATCCATGAAGGTCATTCATAAATTATTTCTTCACATCCTGGAAAAAATAAGACATTGAATGGTGGGATCTTATATGCGCAGTAAGGATAACAATATAGCAGAAACTTTCAAAAATAAGAACAATTATTTATGGAAATGTATAACTAAAACAAAAGCCTTTTAAACTTGAACATTATCATAATATGGGAATGATTAAATTAAATAATTTCATTTATTTATTCACATGGATATTATACTAGTCGAATAACCACATGCAATATCAATTACCACTTTAATAATGATATAATGCATAATGCCACACTATCATAACCACATAACAAAGGCCTTGTGCCAAGACTACAAATAAGATTTTGTCAAGGCCTTGTACCAAGTGACTAGTTTGTCTCATGAGACCTACGGATGCATCGAGGAGCTATAGTGGGCTCCACCTATCACTTACTAAGTCCAATGCATTCCATATATGAACAAGTTTAAATATAACATAAACATTCATATTAAAACTAGCATACGAAATGTCAATACTTTAACCACAAACCATGAATGGTATAAAAATAGAACATCCATAGTAAAACATAATTAATTCGATACAATATGTATGATTTTCTTATATCAGATTAACCTCAATCAATAATACTGATGGATATTGACATAGATTAAAATAATCATCCAATTATTGAGAGAAATATCCCACTATTTATTAAAAACATTTAAATGTCATTTAAAATAGTTTTTTGAATCTAAGTGTCCCATATCATTTTGTAACATTTAAAAGAAATTTTGATTTTAAAACTTTAATGTCCATATAAATAAATCCTTAAAACCATTTTTAAAACATGGACTCCAATGACAATGATTTAGAATAATAAATCATTAAAATATTTTAAAATGATATTTTAGTTAGAGTTCCTAACCAAAAGTGAGACAATTGGATAAAAATAATTGATGTAATAAAAACATTGTAATATCATAAGAATATAGGGATTCATGATATACTATGTCAATGTACATTATATACACCATATAAAAGTGATTTGGTGTATAACAATAAAGGAGTCCCAATGGATTGTAATTTGAGATGCAATCTCTTATAAAGACTGTATCCTTAGGTTAAAGATAAATCCATGACATAATTATGTGTGAAAATTATATATAAACTCAATATGATTGGATATTTAGTGTAAATCAATCAGAGGACATTCACAAATATTCTTGTAAAGACAACACCAAGGAATTAGATTTTTAACTCAATAAATGGAGATTGAGTTAAAAATATTCTTATCATGTTCAAATCGATGACTTGAGAATTTATCAATGGAGTGATTATGTGTATCAAAAGTATATCCACATAAAGGGTAGTGGAAATTATGACATAAGAAAATAAATAGTGATTCCACACATAATCATTGAGTAAAATAATCAATGAAGTTTTCGTAAAGGTGAATGAGTGGAAATTGAAATTTAAAATTCTCTTATCAATTTGGTATCTTATGAAACATAAACCCATGAAACAAGTATCATAAAATGATGATATAAATATACATAAATTAATATATATTACACAATTAATACAATCATGGTCAGGACACACACCACATGCAATAAATAGGTTTTGAAAAATGGAAATCTCACAGATTTAAAAGTGAGATAAGAAACCCCTAACTATGTACATTTTCCGTTTTTCAAGGGTATGTTAGCCTCATTTATAATGGTAAAATAATAGTTATTTAATTATACAAGGATCAAATACATTAATATTATGTCATATATGATCTTTTAACATTTCTTAGTTAATTATATCTTATTATTATCGTCATTTCGGGTGTGAACTTACTCATTTTATTTTATATGTTTTGTTACATAAGTCATGATTTTTATGGGTAGGTTGTATATTATTCATATAAATAAATATTTCAAGTATGTAAATATTATTTTTAATCATCAAATGAGAATTACACTTGAATGGATACAATGGGGATTGAATCTCATCGCGTTCGTGGAGACGGTAGTTTGTACGTACACACGAGCGACAATATCATTCTTTTGATATTAAAATAATATATAATTGGATGGTATATCATGTATAAAGAATCATTATCATGTTATAATTATTATTTACATGAATTTTACATTATTATTATACCCATCCAAATAATAATGTTTAGAATAACAATTACACCATGACGTGGAGACGGTAAGTCGTACGTACACATGTATGGTGACATGTCATTCAAACGATGGATAGAAAAAAAATATGGTTGTACCATATTTATAATAACATCATAGTGTATATAATATACTGGATTTATTGTTTTAAAATTTTAATAACAAAGAAAGAAGAAGTTGAAGATGAAATGAACTTGATAGAGGGTGGTGAAAAACATTACCTCTTCTTTGGGTTCTTCTTTTTTATTTAATCAAAATGGATCCATAGGATGGATGTTTTATCAAAATAAGGCCTCTTGGTTGAAGTGAAGGAATTTTAGAGAGTATTTGGTCAAGGTTTTTCCGAGCCAAAAGGCATTGAATGTGTGAATTAGTGAGAAGGGGGAGTGCCTTTTTAGAAGAGGGGTGAGGGGAACCTTAGGAAAAGCTAGAAATATTATTTTATAAACAATTCAAATTCGGTTTCTAATGGATAAAAATTGATTTATTTAAAGGTTAATGTGGGGATAGTTCGAAAAAAACTCACCAAATAGGTTTTATACAGGTTTGGGTCACTAAATTAACATTATATTTTAGTTTTAACTCTTAGATAATTTGTTTAACATTTACCATGTCACTTTGTATTCTTATATTATATAGTTAATAAACATACTATATACATCCAAGCATCCACCAAGTGGTCCATTATTGATAAAAATATCGTGATATAAGTCTCTTGGCCGATCCATAGATTTGTAGGAATTTAATATCAATTAATAAAATAATATTTTTTTAAAAAACTCTTTTATGTCAATTTTGACACTATTCAATAATTGAATTTTGTTAAAGTCTTAACAACATTATTAATTCGAAAAAAATTAATTTGAAAAATACCATAATGTCATATTAATCAATAAAATTCAATTGTGTCATCAAAATATTCAAATTATACTAATTTTAACATTTACAATACCAATTGTTCGATTCATTCTTTAATAAGGAAAATACAGCATCATTATTGTGTCATAAATAATATCAATTATTAAATGTCTAAAAAAATTACCATTATGTAGGAAATCATTTTATAATTATAATTAATATATATAGTCGAAAATCCATCATATATAACCCTATGTAAATATTTTTTTGCTAAACGATATATGCTTATGTCATTTTTGTATTTATTTTAACTTAATTAATATAAAGTGTCATTATCACATACAAGTGGATCAATGGGGTCCCAAAATCAACCAAAATATTCCCATGGTCGTAAATATATCAACTAATAAGTTTAGGACACGTTTTAGGATAATTTATTATTATTATAATATTAATTTTTTACCATTATTTACGGGATTTAACCTTTAACCATGGTAAATAAAATATTTACCGTAGTAATTATTCAAAATTTATAAAAAAAAGTTACATATTTACACAATTAGGAAATCCTGATTCCAAATATGTAATCCATTTTTCAAAATTCAAAACACAGAAGTGGCAAAAATTAATTTAAAATTAATTCCCGTTGTTAAAACAGAAAGCGTGTTTTTAAGAGCTAATAACTATCAAAAGATTGGCACTTGTTTATGTCCGATTTTACTGTGAAATTATGTCAAATGACCAAAATTGTATTAAATGGTAAAAATAAATTCTAGAAATACTTAAAAACCACTCAAAATTATTATTTATCACTGTTAATTATTTGGATTAAAAAAGATTTTTTTAATTAAAATTTAGTAATTTTCCATGTTCATCAAAATATAAAAGTTATCTGAAAAGTACCAAAATTTCACCCTATGCTAATTTGGATATTTAAAATACAAAAATAAAGTCCATTTTGTAATATAAAATTTATAAAATTTTAAAAATTGGGTGTTAATATTCATAACGACTACTTTGATTGGTCGAGGTGTGTTAGAACTGGAAGTTGTGTACAACACACGCTACTGTTTTAATCAAAGAGAAGTGTACTATGGTAGATTGGGGTGTTACATAAAGACTGTATTGGTAAATGGGTTACCATGGTACCGTGGTTGGTTTTTGACATACGAGGGTCCAGTCGCTGTAAATATTCATATTTTAATTTTAATTTTTAAAAACAAATAATTCATTTACATCAGTAATAATAAATAACAAAAAACACCTTGATAATAAAATAATTAAATTGAGAAACACTCATTCTAAATAATTTATTATTATTTATAAAGTATATAAAAAATATTTTATTTTTTATTTTTTGTAGATATTAATTCATTACGTGTTATTCAAAAAATAAAACACCAACTAACAGAGATCAACACAAGTATATACAAATATCTCATATATTGCTAAAAAAAGTCCTAATACATTATCAATACATAAATAATCCAAACTATAAGAACATTATTTTGTCATTAGTTTTTGTTTATCAAGACATCAAAGATAATAAAATCACTCAACCTATAATTTAGATTTCGATTAAAAATTCACCTGATGTATCATTCATGTTATTTATTAATGTATTTAGGAAAAATTAAAATATAGAAAATTCAATTTTGTAATACACAATAAATATATATTAAAAAGTATCACAAAAATACTTATGGTATGATTCTATTTTTAGTAATACTACTTTGATATAAACTGTATTCCATTATCCAGTCATCACATGACATCAAAAACACCATTAAACATTTTAAACTACTATATTTTTAAGGGTGATGTGTGTATAATCATATACTAATTTTGATCATCTAACTATATGTGTATTTTAGTCATGATTCTAAATAATGAACATATAGAAAAATTATCTATCCCATTAAACCGCCGCATTTTTAAATATATCACAATAAAATAATCTTATATTCAATAAAATTATTAAAGATTTTAATTTCATATGTTAAAAATTAAAAGGCTTGAAAATAGTAAATATTTATTGAAAAATTTATATTTATTGTTCTATCCACTGAAAAATTAATAGAATAATTATTTAATATGTATTTTTTATGAATAAATGACTCGAAACGTCATTTATACTTATAAACATGGATGTATTGAAATTATACTAAATATTTCGTCCATTACCACCACAAATTCATTAATCCAAATATGTATTCTATTTTTAATATTATCCAATCTATTTTATTTATATTTTATTCACTTTTTTAAATTAAATTCATAAAATGATTTAGATGTGATTATTTACAATTATAACATTAGATCATCTTAATATAAAAACTAAATTCTTTTTCTACATTACTTATAAACTATATAATAATATCATGGTAAAAGTAATTATTGATTTTAAAAGATAATATAAATAATGTTTTCAAATCACTTACAAATAAGATAAAATTGTAATAATTATTTTAAACAATTTATCTTTATAAATACACACATGTTCTTACCAATTATTTAATAAAAAAATTTATAAGGTAGATCAAACATTGAGGAATTGTTGTATAATATTTCTTTTTAAAATTTTCAAATAAAAAATCACTCCCTTTTTTTGGGAGGTGCCCCATAAGTTCTTCCATAATTATGTCACATATACTCTATTATAAAATAGGATTGTGACTTCAATTCTATTATATGATTCAAATTTAAACAAAAAATTATGCAATGGAATTGTCACACCCATTTTTGTTAGTCATTTTATTTATTTTATTTCACTTGGCGTCGGGTGTTTTTTTTTTCTTAAGTGAGGGTGAGTCCCGATTTAAATTTTTTATGTTGGAATGAGTTTGTGGTTTGGGATGGTGCGCAAACACCATACGCTTATGACACGCAGTTCATTTAGGCATGTGCCTTTCATTTGGGTACGTACAGCCCGCTTGCAATCCGCTGGGATCCCATACGACGTGCGAACACCGCTCGATCATCCAGTTTTAACATTATGTGTATACATATATATTTATATATGTTTGTATGTTTATATACGTTCATATATATGTGTGTCTATGTCTATATGTTTTAATGCTTTAATGTTGTGTGTATATATATATATATATAATGTATGTGTATTTATGTTTATACTAGTGGGTTTATATATTTGTTTATATATATTTACTTATGTGTATATGTTTATTATTATTATTATTATTATTATCAATATTATTATTATTAAGATTGTTGTTATTATTAATATGATAATTACCACTATTATTACTATTATGATTTTTATTTGGTTTTATTTTTATTATTATTAGTATAACATTAGAAAAAAACAAAAGGGTTTTGAAACCCTAAGGGGAAGGGGTCGCGACCACCTTTTTTTCGTTCTCCCCTGCGCTGCGGCGCGCTGCAGCTCCCGCACGCCAGTCCGCTCAGGCCAAGCCTCCGCCAGCACTCTTCCCAGCTCCCTACCTCACCCCCCCCCCGCCCTACTTGCGTGACCCTCTTCGGTGGCTGAGTTGCAGGTGGTCTCCCATCCGCCCATGCCGTGCCCAGCGCCAGCTTCTCTGCATTCCGGCCATCGCAACCCTCCCCCATCTACAAGTCGCCGCGACCTTCTCCTGCGTCCAGCCTGCTCCGGCGGCGATAGCCTCGTCCGACCCCGCCAATTCGGCTCCCCCTGTTCGACCTTGTCGCTGCCGGCCTCCCTCTTGGCTCGCCCTCCTCCCCGGCTGGACTCTTCTTCGGCATGAAATGCCTCCGGAAGTCGCCCATCCACGCAGCGGCGTGTTCACCCCCCTCTTTTCCAATCAGCAAGTGTTGCAAATGGTCCTGCGGGGTGTACACTTCCTCCTCCGAAGGTTTCGTCAAAATCGTGCGCATTTGAGGTAGATAAATATGTATTCTTCCTCTTCCAAAGCGTTCTTTTGGTGCTTTTGTTGGTTTACATATTATTTTTACTTTGTTTGTTGCTTGATGGTATATCTAATTGGTCCATTATGATGTTTATGGATTGTTATAGCATGTTAAAATTAGTTTATGAGGTGTTTCTTGTTTATTTTTATGTATGTTAATGCTCAATTTTTGTTTTAATCACCTAGAGATTTTGTCGTGATTTTTTCTTGAGAGTATAATTTGTTAAAACTATGTTTTTAACTCAATATTCAATTATGTATATGTGTGCATGTGTCTACATTGTTCTTCTTGTTTGTTTGATTAATCTATAATGTCCTTTAAATTATTTATGTGGTGCGGATTGTGTTTTGGGAGTATTTTGAGGTGCCCCTGATTTCAAAGGTAGACTTTTGGTTTAGAGTTTTTGAAAGCGGTGTATTCATGGTTTCAAAATGGGTTTAAAGAGTGTTTAGAAGGTGTGAGACGCGCTTTACAATTGTTTTGGCATGCATGTGTGATGAGATTATATCTTCGTTTAGAAATGATGTGTTTTCTTTTTGGTCTTGTGATAGAACAAATATTTTCAATTAATTTATATTTAATATCACTGTTTTAAACTCACAAAAGTGTTCCTCTAAGATGAATTGTTTCATTTTTATGATTTTGGTGTTATTTTGAGCTGAATAGTAAAAATTGGCCATTTTGGATTTTTAACTGTTTTAAATTATTTTTGTAGTTTGGCCATAACATTATCTACATAGATCAGATTTTCCAAATTCCTTATTTTTCAGATTCTATTCATCCAAGGATTCATTTACAATTTTTGGACTAAAAGATGAATCGGCCATATGGAAGCTCAAATGAAGCTCACAAGTTAGCTCAAGAAAACGGTTTCCAGTTATGCCTAGTTTTGGTGTGGGATCCATAACCCATCCATTATGGGCCCAACTCTAGCAAAATTCGGTGGGTGGACGCGCAAGGTATTTTGAAGCATCTTTTATTAATGAAGAACCGCGGGATTCATCCGTTTGAGGGTCCATTAAAGCTGCCTAATCCGGGGTTTGACGTTTTGGAAATTCTAACTGGACCGAATAAATGATAAGAGTAAAAAGGCCATAACTATCAGCATACCTGTCCAAATCTTCTTAGAGTTTGAGGGGAAACGACCAAGAAAATTATGCACAACATTGAAGAAGGGCTCAACGCGTGAAAAGGTCATTTATTGGGTCCCAAACGCGACAACATTCGGAGGATAGAAATCTGGCTATAAAAGGAGGAGAGCTCCTCCTCCTCAACACATCCCATTATCCACCCCATTCCTTCTGGGGCACAAAAGAGAAGAAATTTTCAGATTTTTCTTTTATTTCTTTTATTTAAAAATGTCTCTCCTCTCCCGCATTATCTCGCTTACACCATCCATGGGGAGGTAGCTTCATTTGAGTGATCGAAAAGAGAGGAGGCTAGACCTATGTGTTGTGCTTGAGTTTTTGTGCTTGAAATGAATAAATTTTGTTCTTATTTCTTCATCTGATCCAATTCATAATTCAGTATTAAATTCTGATTGCGGTTGTGTTACGGTTTTTATTCTGAAATTATAAATTGTTTTGGTCGGTGATCACATCTCTCTCCACCCAATTCTAAACTGTATACGGTGGAACATGATTAGGGTTGGGTGGTGATTGCTCGACGGTTGTCAAGCACGTGTGTAGGATTGTATGTCAAAATCATGGATTATTAGGGAACAAAAATTCCAGGTCTGGGATTGCTCTAATTAATCAAGAGACCTTCTACATCCCTAAACACATTGGAAGGAGGGTAGACCAATCTAAGGTTTTAGAAAGGAAAATTATCATCACATCTCTCTTACCAGTTTAAGGAAGAAGAAGAGATAAAATTTGGAAACCATCAGGGCACAACACTAAGTCTAGCTGAACCTAATCCGATCACCATCTTTATAATTTGTTAAAATCAATCAATTTCTGTTGTTTGTTTCTCTCATAGTCATTCAAATTTGTTAAAACCAATCTTTTTAAGAAAACCAACAAAAAGTGACAATCTTGTTTTGTGTGCACTCCTCTCTTGGAGACTACCTAGAATCAACTTCTATACTATACATAGGTAAATAAAATATTGTTTTTCCACGCCCCAAGACAGGCGTGCGTCAAACTTGGCGCTGTTGCCGAGGAGGAAGTGCCTCAAAGCTTTTTTTTAAAAAAATCTCTTTTTAATGACCCGTAATTCAAATAGATATTTATTATAATTCGATCCAGAAATTGAGCGCACAATAACCAAATTGAAAAATCAAAATCTTCCCAAAGATTTTGAAGAAATCAATCTCACTGATTCAAGTGATACCTTGAGTGATGACTTTGAACCTTTAATAATTGCTGTAAATCCCAACCGAACCCTACGTGATATCTGTGCACCTCAATTTGTCAATCAAAATTATCAACTTGCAATTCCTGCATTAGAAAATGATTTTGAATTGCGAATTAACATGATCGAAGTGCTTCCTAAATTTCATGGTCTTGCAGGTGAATACCCGAATCGACATATTCAAGAATATACATATGTCTGCTCCAGCTTCAAACCTCGAGCAGTCACGGAAGAGCATGTGAAGTGGAGGGATTTCCCCTTCTCACTAGAGGGAGGAGCAATGGAATGGTTGTACAATCTACAACTGGGGGAGATCAGTGACTGGGAGATCTAAAAAAAATTCTTTCTACAAAGATTCTTCCCAACATCTAGGACCACTGCAATAAAGAATTAGATTTATGTCATCTATCAATCAACTGGAGAAACACTCTACGAATACTGGGAACGTTTCAAGAAGCTTTGTGCAAGTTGTCCACACCAAGAAATAGAAAAGGACCAATTCCTTGTGTGCTTCTACCAAGGATTGCTTGACAATGACATGAATCTACTAGATGCCTCGTCGGGAGGAGCCCTTATTGATAAATCACATGCAGATATACGAATTCTGATTGAAAAGATTGCACAAAATTCACAGCAGTTTGGCACTCAAGGTACGATCACCAGAGGAATCCATGAGGTAAGAACATTTGATTCAGTAGATTTAATTAGGAATGAAATGGGTGAACTCACCCGGTTGGTGCGACAAATAGCTATGAACCATGTGAATTAACAACAAGGACCGAATCAGGTATGTGGTTTATTCTCTTCTAATTCTCATTACACTGATCAATGTCCAGAAGTGCAGGGGACAGAAAGTTGTGCTGCAGCCTATCAACAAAGGCAATACCAACCGCAAACCCAACCAGGGTATGGGTTTCAACAGAACCAATCCAGAGCACCTTTTCAGCAGCAATATCAGAACCCGATAGAATTTCAACAACCTTATCAGAAGCCCTTCCAACAACAACAAACTTTTCAACCACCACGTTTCTAGCGGAAGAATTATGAGCAACCATCCACAAGTGCACAGACAAATGAAGACCAACAACTGAATACAAGAGTTGCAGGAATAGAAGATAAGATGGACAAGCTAGCTGATCAATTTGCAAGCATTATCGATGCACTCACCAAGAACCAAGGTAAGCTTCATGCACAAACAATTCCCAATCCAAAGAATAACGTTAGTGCAATCACAACCCGAAGAGGGTAGGAGCTCAAACCACCAGAACAATATGACGAGGATGAATCTAGGGAACCTGCTGAAGCTCATCCTGTCCAACCAAAAGATGGATTCAACAACAAATTAGAATAAACAAGGTTCATGAAAGAAATAGTAGAAACACCATTGCAGAAACAACAAAGAGAGAAAAAGGATATTCCAACACCATTCCCATCAGTATTGGTTGAGTCAAAGAAGGGATAAGAAGAACGACTTCAACGGGAAATTCAGGAAACCTTCTGAAAAGTTGAGACTAACATTCCACTACTGGATGCTATCAGGAAAATCCCTAAATATACAAATGTTCTGAAAGAACTATATACTAAAAGAAAGAGGCTGGATAGAAATGAAAGAATCAACTTAGGAAGAAGCATCTCAGCTTTGATCACACCACCGATACCGCAAAAATGTCAAGATCCAGGGACATTCTCTATTCCCTTTACTATCGGTTCATTAAATTTTACTGATGCACTATGTGATCTTGGAGCTTCAATAAATGTGATGCCTCACTCTGTGTTTTCATCTTTGCAGATCGGAGAACTAAAATCAACTCGGGTGGGGGTACAATTAGCAAACAGATCCACCATTTTCCCAGCTGGAGTCGTTGAAGATGTACTTGTAGGAGTGAGAGGATTAATCATTCCAGCAGACTTTTATGTCCTTTCCATGGAGGAAGACCGAGCACCATCCCAAAATCCCATCGTCCTAGGGAGATCATTCCTGAAAACATAAAGGAAAATCATCAACGTGCATGAAGGAACACTCACCATGGAGCTCGGAGATAGTATGGTACACTTCAATATTCTTGATAAGATGAAACACCCATCCAGCAATCACTCACTTTATGAATTCTCCCATGATGAAGGTATAGAACCAATTGAAGACTCAGGTATGCTTCATGACTTTTTATCTGTGGGAGAACACTCTTCATTTTAATTTTATAACTCCCATGAACCTGAAAATTCTGATATCATGTTGGAGTATGAGGTAAAATCTGATTTTTTCGATGATTTGTTAAAAGGAAGTGAGATTATTCCCAAGAATTCAGCATTAGAAGTAGGCAACCTAAATTCAATATCATCCCTTGAACAACCACCATGTTTAGAGCTGAAGCATTTTCCATGTGACTTGAAGTATGATTACAAAATGGAAGGAGAGAAATTTCTAGTAATCATTGCCAATAACTTATCCCATTCACAAGAACAAACATTGATTGACCTTCTCAAAAGGAATGTAAAAGCTATAGGATGGAGTTTAGGTGATATTCCTGTAATCAACCCTAAGGTATGCTCTCACATGATATTTTTAGAAAGTGAATCTCGGCCATTTAGAAAACCTCAAAGAAGACTTAATCCCACAATCATGGAGGTCGTTAAGAAAGAGATTGAGAAATTGTTAGCAGCTGATATCATTTACCCAATATTTGATTCTCAATGGGTCATCCCAATTCATGTAGTCCCCAAGAAAACTGGCCTGACCACTGTTACAAATGAATGAAATGAACTGATCCCCATGAGAATACAAAACAGCTAGAGAGTGTGTATAGATTACAGGAAGCTAAATCAAGTTACCAGAAATGATCACTTTCCTATTCCATTCATTAATCAGATTCTTGAAAGGTTAGCTGGAAATACTCATTACTGTTTTTTAGATGGATTCTCATGATATTTTCAGGTACCAATTGCACCAAAAGACTAGGAGAAGACAACCTTCACCTGCCCTTTTTGAACAGTTGCCTACAAAAGGATGCCTTTCGGGCTATGCAATGCCCAGGTACATTTCAACGGTGTATGGGGATTATTTTCTCGGACCACATTGAGCATTTCTTGGAGGTGTTTCTTGATGATTTCATAGTTTTTGGAAATTCATTTGATCATTCCTTGGGAAATTTGGAAAAAGTTTTGAAAACATGCATTGAAAAGAACCTTGTCTTAAATTTTGAAAAATGTCATTTCATGGTTGAAAAAGGGATAGTTTTGGGGCACATAATTTCACAAAATGGAATTGAGGTTGATAAATCAATAGTTTTTGTAATAAATTCCTTGCCATATCCAACTTGTGTCAAACATGTTAGATCCTTTTTAGGGCATGCAGGATTTTACAGAAGATTCATCAAGGATTTCAGTAATATTTCTCTCCCTCTCTCAAGATTACTTCTAAAGGATGCTAACATTATTTTTGATTGTGCATGTAGGGAATCATTTTATGAATTAAATGAAAGGCTGATAACACCACCAATAATGTAGCCACCCAATTGGGATTACCCTTTTGAGATAATTTGTGAATCATCCAACCATGTAGTGGGAGCCGCTCTATCATAGAGAATTGACAGCAAGCCTCAAGTCATCTCTTTCGCATCAAGGACCTAGGATGAAACAGAAATAAAATACACAACCACAGAGAAGGAGTTCCTTGCAGTCTTTTTTGCACTAGATAAATTCTGATTATATCTTCTGGGCACTAATGTTGTTGTTTTTTATGATCATGCAGCTCTTAGGTACTTAATGAAAAAGGCGGATGAAAACCCACGGTTGGTGAGATGGATGCTACTCTTACAAGAGTTTAATTTTGAAATCTAAGATAATAAGGGGGCTTAAAATCATGTGGCTGATCATCTGAGTCGACTACCCCACACCGCTGAAATAGAAATACCAAAGCAGAACCCACTTAATGATGAGCTTCTTGGAGAACAACTCTACATCATCAACAGTGAGGTACCATGGTATGCCAACATTGTAAACTATTTGGTAACATTTCAGGTACCCTCTCATCTAAGCTATCATCAACAACATAAGCTTAAAGCTGAATCAATATTTTACATTTGGGAAGATCCGTTTCTGTGGAAAATTTGTAATGATCAAATCATAAGAAGATGCTTTCCAAGAAGTGAAATTGAATCAGTGTTTGAATTTTGTCATAAAATATCATGTGGAGGCCACTTTGGACCTCAGAGGTCTGCCCAAAAAGTTTTAGAGTTTGGACTCTACTGGCCCACCTTATTCAAGGATGCATATGAATTTTTTAATAGATGTGAAAAATGCCAATTTTCTGGTAACATATCCAAACGACATGATATGCCACAAAAACCAATAACCTTTTGTGAAATTTTTGAAGTTTGGGACATAGATTTCATGGGACCATTCCCAATGTCATTTGGAAATTCATATATTATTTTGTCTGTAGACTATGATTCAAAATGGGTGGAAGAAAAAGCAACCAGAACTGATGATGGAAAAGTTGTTTGTGATTTTGTTAGGGATAACATTTTCTATAGGTTTGGCGTGCCACGAGCAATCATCAATGATCAGGGAACTCATTTCTGCAACAGGAAAATGGAAGCATTGCTGAAGAAGTATGGGGTGCATCATAGAACATCTACCCCATACCATCCCCAAACAAATGGCCAAGCAGAAGTCTCTAGTAGAGAAATCAAAGACATTCTGGAGAAGACTGTTAAACCCAACCAGAAGGACTGGAGCCAAAAGTTAGATGATACATTATGGGCATACAGAACGGCCTACAAAACACTGATAGGGATGAGTCCCTATAGATTGATCTATGGAAAGAGTTTCCACCTTCATGTGGAGTTAGAGCATAGTGCCTACTGGGTGGTCAGAGAGATGAATCTGGACCTTGAGAAAGCTGGGAAAGAAAGAAGATTGCAGTTGCAAGAGTTAGAGGAAATTAGAAGGGAATATTTTGAAATCACAATGATCTATAAAGAGAGAACACTGATGGCCCATGACAAGATAATTCAACCAAGAACCATCAAACCTGGAGATCATGTGTTACTCTTCAAATCCAGACTTAAGATTATGCCAGGTATACTTAATTCCTGATGGGAAGGCCCCTTTACTGTTATTCATGTATATCCCTTTGGTGTTGTGCAGATTCAAAAGGAAGGAGGAGAAAACCCATTCACTATAAATGGGTAGAGGCTGAAGAAGTTCCATGGGACTGTACCTCAAGAACCAGTGGAGGAGATCACACTCCTTCACCCTGAATACAAATGAACACCTACCAGGTTGCATCATTCCTTTACACTTGATTAAATGCAATAACTCCAACTTTTTGAAACATACATAAAAAATTCCATTTACATGCATTGAGGACACTGCATCAATTAAGTGTGGGGGAGGAAATCTTGTAGTCCAAGAGATTTTTCAAAAAATATTAATTTTTGTTTTGTTTTGTTTTGTCGAGCCAACGACATTAAACAAAGGCTCTATCGGGAGGCAACCCGGATTTTCCCCCATTTTCCACTTGTCTTCTTAGTCATTTACCAGCATTATTGAATGGGCCTGCACTATCAATTGTTTTCATTTTTTTCAGGTCCATTAATGAAGAGGGTGTAGTGGGATTATACGTTGTGAAGAAAAGGATCCATTTGACAGGGGAGTATGAGATTCAATTCTATATTATCCGACTTTATTCCCTACATTTTTTAGTCTTTTAAAGAATTAATCAAAAAAAGGCATGCCCACGCTTGAATTCATGTTTTACTTGACTTCTCTAGGAGACATGAGTTTCATAGAAATCCAGTGATTCTATGTTTTAGATTTCAATGTTTCTGAGATTGAATGATTAAAATGGATAACTGGATGATTAAAGTGAAGAAAATATATTGAAATAAGGACTCATGATTTAAGGGAATTAAATCATTCATGTAAATGAAATTTCCCTTCAATTTTTCATTCTTTGAATTTTTGAAATTCATGTGAATTAATTTGTTATTATTAATCATGCCATGAGTGATTTTCCAATATCATATTCTCATTCCTGAGAGGATTTCTAGACCAAATGTTTCCTATTTTATCTTGAACATATTTCTTGAGTGATCTTGGGAGGTGCCACCTGCTAGAACATGTATTGAAACTTGTCAAAGATTTTACTGTACAAAACCACATTTATAATGATTGTGGCATCTCTTTGGCTAGCCACATTTTATCCTAAGACCCACCTTTACATTTATCCTTCATAAGACCTTAGATTCCATGAATTGCCTTATAGGTTTAAGCCACATTACAATCCAATTTTTCCTTACCTACCCACACTTTTGGTATTTTTGCATGGTTATTTCAAGTTTGAGTGTGGGGGGAGGGCCTTTCCTGTGCGTTCCTTGGGATTTGTATCATTTTTGGGTGGTGTAATGTGTGCGTCATCATTTAGGGCAATGTATTATTGGAAAATTGGGCATGAGCCATCATTTCATTATGCTTCTTTCATTTGATCCGGTTCTCCATAAAAAAGAAGAAAAAAAATCAAAATAAAGATGTGCATTTCGGGAGCTTTACACAAAAAAAAAGAAAATAAAGCTGTGCCTTTCAGGAGCTTTACAAAAAAATATCGAGAACTTGGATGATATAATTCTTTGTAATCATTTATTGACTCATGACCCATGTCATTGAAAGGGGAGTGGTGTTGTGATTCACATTTCAAGGGGATTTGAGTGAGGTTAATCTAGTGTTTTCACATGATTAATCATGCATTTTACTTAAGAGTCAAACCTCCTACTTCTGGCCTTAAATTATTTCAATCATTTACCAACCAACCCAAAGCCATAGAGTCATTTGAACCTTTATTTCAAGTCCTCATGATTTTATGTGTGTTTTGTCCTTACAAAGTGGAGAAAGTAGTTACTTTACAAGCCTATGGATAAGGAGCATGTTCTCATGATATGAGCATAACTCGACTATTAATTGTATCATGAGTGATGAGAGAAAATATTCAAAAGTGAGGTAGGTCAAGATTTGGCATGTTTAATAATAACAAATTGAGAAGCTTGAAAGAATGAAAGGGGAAGCTTCATTATTTTTCAAAGGGGAAAAGTAAAATGCATGAATTGATAGTTTCTTTGAAAAAAGGGAAATTAAATTGGTATTTTTGAGGAACTGGATAATTTTACTGGACATTGATAATCATTTGATTTTATTCCATTTTAAATTTAAATATTGGTGGCATTGGTGTCCTTTGAATTCCATGTTGAGATTTTATGCTTGAGGACAAGCATAGTTTAAGTGTGGGGGAATTGATAGAACAAATATTTTCAAATAATTTATATTTAATATTACTGTTTTAAACTCAAAAAAGTGTTCCTCTAAGATTAATTGTTTCATTTTTATGATTTTGGTGTTATTTTGAGCGGAATAGTAAAAATTGGAAATTTTGGATTTTTAACAGTTTTAACTTATTTCTGTAGTTTGGCCATAACATTATCTACATTGATCTGAATTGAAAAATTATTCCTTTTACAGATTCTACACATCCAGGGCTTCATTTACTATTTTTGGACTAAAATATGAATCGGCCATATGGAAGCTCAAAAGAAGCTCAAAAGTTGGCTCAAGAAAACTGTTTCCAGTTCTGCCTAGTTTTGGTGTGGGGTCCATAAATCATCCATTGGGGGCCCAACTCTTGAAAACTTTGGTGGGTGGACGAAAAAGGGGTTTTGGAGAATCTTTTATTAAGGATGAACCGTGGGATTCGTCTGTTTGAGTGTCCATTAAAGCTGTCTAATCCGGGGTTTGACGTTTTGGAGATTCTGACTGGACAGAATAAATGATAAGAGTAAAAAGGCCATAACTATCGTCATACCAGTCCAAATCCGCTAATATTTTGAGGGGACACGTCCAAGACAATTATGCACAACATTTGAGAAGGGATAAACGTGGGAATAGGTCATTTATTGGGTCCAAAACGCGACAACATTCGGAGGACAGAAATCTGGCTTTAAAAGGAGGAGAGCTCCTCCTCCTCAACACATCCCATTCTCCACCCCATTCCTTCTAAGGCACCAAGGAAAAGAAATTTTCAGATTTTTCTTTTTTTTCTTTTATTTTAAAATATCTCTCCTCTCCTGCATTATCTCGCTTACCCAATCCATGGAGGGGTAGCTTCATTTGAGTGATCGGAAAGAGGGGAGGCTGGACCTATGTGTTGTGCTTGTGTTTTTGTGCTTGAAATGAATAAAATGTGTTCTTATTCCTTCTTCTGGTTCCAATTATTAATTCAGTATTAAATTCTGAATGCTGTTTTGTTAAGGTTTTTATTCTGATATTATAAATTATTTTGGTCGATGATCACATCTCTCTCCACCTAATTCTAATCTGTATATGGTGGAACATGATTAGGGTTGGGTGGTGATTGCTCGACGGTTGTCAAGCACGTGTGTAAGATTGTATGTCGAAATCTTGTTTTATTAGGGAACAACAATTCCAGGTCTGGGATTGCTCTAATTAATCAAGAGACCTTCTATAACCCTAAATATATTGGAAGGAGGATAGACCAATCTATGGTTTTAGAAATGAAAATTCTCATCACATCTATCTTACTAGTTTAAGGAAGAAGAAGAGATAAAATTTGGAAACCATGATGGCACACCAATAAGTCTAGCCGAACCTAATCCGATCATCGTCTTTATAATTTGTTAAAATCAATCAATTTCTGTTGTTTGTTTCTCTCATAGTCATTCAAATTTTTTAAAACCAATCTTTTTAAGAAAACCAACAAAAAGTGACAACCTTGTTTTGTGTGCACTCCTCTTCGGGAGACTACCTAGGATCAACTGTTATACTATACTTAGGTAAATAAAATATTGTTTTTCTACGCCCCACGACAGGCGTGTGTCATCATGTTTTGGGTTATTTTATAGAAGTATTTAATCAACTTTTTTTAGGGTGTGAATTATATTTTTTTAAAGGTGGTGAACATGTTTAAGTGTTGCGAACATAATTTTTAACTGAAAGCTGCAATGTTTTGTGCATGAAAACGGATGCGTTATTTAATAAAAAGGGTAAGGGTTGGTTTCTAGGTGTGAGACATGTTCTAGGTGTGATGATATTGTGTGTTTTATTTTAAAATGTTTCTTATGTGAAACTGAGTATGTTTTGATGTGAACCTTGATTTCACCTTTAGCGGATGTTTTATAAATTATTCAAATGCTTTATTACTTTGATCTTGTGGTGCGTAAAGCGGTTGGTGTGTCTAAAGGTCATAATTGAATTCTACTAAATAGTTTGGTTGTGTTTTGATACGTGTTTTGATGTGATGTTTTAAAAACATGTCGAGCTAGTTATTTTATATTGTTTATATGTTAGGATTATTTTAGGTTCACTTTTGTGTGTATTTTGAGAGGTTTTTCGTTGTTGCAGCGCATTGGCGAGACTTTCCGTGATGTTGCGATCGTCAGAAGGTTGCGCGTACTCTTGCGCGAGTTTGTGACATGCATCGTTGTCGTAACCGGGCTACGAGTCGAGGTAGGTCCCCCAGTGCACTTACCTTTAAATTTAGTATTTATTAATTGCTCGATGTTTTGTCAATTTTAGTGAATGATAAATAATATTAGATAATAAAATTTTAAATTATTATTTATTGTGAAAAGAGTCATTTATTTTATACCGAACAATTCGAACATTTTCTTGAAGGGTGGACACCCAGCTTTGAAAGAATGCTCGTTTGGCCTTTAAACATAATTCACGAAATTTCAAACGTACTTTTGTTTTAAAGATAAATGATTTCATATGAACAAGTGTTTTGGGATTTCTTGAAAAATGATGTTTTTCTTTAAAAGTTGTGAAGTCCCGTTTGTCACTTTAGTAAAATAAATTATTTGGGAAAACACATTCAGGTGTGATCTTTGGTGTGAGTTAATTTCGTGATCTGTATGTGATGTTTGTGCATCGTGACTGATTGTTTGGCATTGTTGATTTACCCCTCTTTTATGGTGTGTGTTGTCATGTGAACCTGGCATATTGAGTGAATTTTCTGAGAATGATTGCTACACTAGTTTAGATTACGCACTGGCTAGTGGCACCATAGCAGGGGAATACTGAGTTATTGCTGCTATGGGGATTGGGCCCCTCGGTTAGGCCATGCAGGACTATGCCGGGCGTTAGGGCGTTATGACGTCATCGAGTTAGGGCATGCCTTCAGGATGAGTTAGATGTATAGTACGTTCTGGAGTGTTCATGATCTCCTAGGTTAGACCCATGTTTCTTTTAGTTTTTGTGTGTGGCGGACGATTGAGAGGTCGAGTTCGGCTGCTGACCCATGTGTGCCACTTTTACCATTTCCCTTAGTGTGTGTTGTGTGTAATTTTCCTTTTGACTAACACCTAAAGTTTGGATTTCTAAATTGTTCGTAAAATGTTTCAAAAATGCGATGCACATGATTCTTTCAACTTCAAACTTGTTCTAAATTAAAAAGGGCAATGGACTGTTACTTGTTTTAGAAATGAAAATGTGTGGAAACCATATTTTATATAATTTATTTCAAACTTGGAATTGATAAATTATTTATTTATTGGTATGTGTTTTGGGGATAGAGTTAGTCAGGCCTACCTACTGAGTTTTAATACTCATGACTATAGATCTTTTCTGTTTTTAGCGTTTGTGCAGGTTACAGCTTGGGTGCGTCACCTTGGGTGACGTTTGGTTGTGAGTTGGAGAGTGACCCGCGAGGTCACACAGTGATAGTGGTTGTCTTTTTCGGTTAGGTTTATTTTCTTTTGATCTTAGTTACTTTACATTGTTTATTTATTTTGCGCTTCTCTGTTTATTTTTCTGCTACTTTAATTCTTTATTTTTACTGGGCGAAATCGTTCCCACAGCCTCTGTTGATGCCCTGGCGCTTGTCGCCAGCCCAGGAGGATCGGGAACGCCTCTCGGGCCATGCTGCGGACCGACTCGGGTGACCGGTTCGGGGTCGACCCGGGTTGGTTCGTGACAGGAATTATTCAATATGGACCATTTAAATTTTTCTAAAAAATAAAATTCTTATAGGTAGAGAATAGAAAGAACAAAAATAATTATTTTTTGGTTGTAAAAATTTTAGGCACCGATACATTTTCTTACAAGTCCATAATTATATATAAATTTGTACAAAGTATTCAAGTAGAGATAATATTAAATTTATAATTAAATATAATATGTTATTTTTATACAGCCACATATTCTCTTATTAACTTCAAATGATTCATAAAATTATTTCGACAATATTTATTTAATATTTTTCCTTTTCATTATTTATTTTTAACTTCTATTCTATATTGATTATTACCCATTTTTTTTGATACATAGGTATTATGTTTTTCTTTTTACTCTAATTTAATTTTCATTCATAGTTTTGGGTTAAATTTTTTATATTTTGTGTTTGAGGATGATATGAACAACTAGTCCAAATGTTGATTATTAATTTACTGAGATTTTTCCCATCTATAATTATTTATTTCAATTAACCATTTTCACTTATTTTATTAATACTATAATGAATTTAGTCATGATGTATTATTTTTAATTGAATTGCATATTGATTTATGTTTGAATTTGCAGAATGATAAATTTTGAATTGATTATAATGATTAAACAATATTTTTTTATACTATAATTTTATATGTTCAATAATTAATAATTATTATATAATGTAATTATTGAAGAATATATTTTATAAAATTATTGATAAAATATAAAAATGAAATAATAAAGTAAAAAATGTATTCTATTAAACATTAATATTGTCATGCGATGTTTTGGTAATTTTTTAATATTATTATTTAATTTTGTCCATATACATATTATTTGATTAAATAGATATATTATTGATAATTCGTTAGGAGATATACGAAAAAACTGGTATATTTTTATATGAATTTTTAAATACAATTATTAACAATTTATAAAACAAGATTTAATTATTATAATAATATCTAAATTCAAATAATCACATATGATATAAAAATTGAAAAAAAATGAGATTTATAAATATGACTTAAGAATTTTTTTCCAATTTTGATCATCATAAATTAGAAAAATTATATTTTTGGATGGATTAAAAAATTTATTGATGAATTATATTCGTCATCAGTTTTTATATGTTATTATCTAAGAACATAAAAAGGGATTAAATTAATTCCGTTAAATTTTATACTCCAAAGAAACATTTATTAACAATTAAAACATTCGTTTTATTAAAAAACCACACGCAGTTTAGTAATATCAAAAGGTGTAAGAGTAATAAATTTACATTATAATATATGGGAGGTATTAAAATTTAAAATATTGAATTGGAAACAGTCTCTATGATAAAACTCTTATTATAAATTTATTAATAGATTAGAACTATTAATTTATTTCTAATTTTTAAAAAATTAATTGATAGTATGTTTTTAATAAATGTAGTTCTCAAAATTTTTATTGATTAAGGGTACTTGTTTTGTATTTATTCATAAATTGAAATTTTCTTGAAATGTCTATGATTATATTTAGGATAAATACGTGTGCTTGTGTATGTTCATATGTTTAAAATAATATAATTTTATAACAATTATTTACAGGAAATAATAATATATTTTTTACTCATAAATAAATTAAAAATATTTTTCAAACTAATTCGTAGTATATGCGATGTCATATAATGAATTTTAAAATATTATATTATAATTCATGTTTATAAAATAGAAATAATTAGTTTTGTATTGTTGAATTAATGAATTTTTTAGGTTATATATATAATTATATTAAATCATATTTGATAAATACAATAAAAATAAAATCACTCTGAAACTATTTGATATTATTTATTATTCATTCTAGTCAATAGAGGGAGGATTTATATATATCATGCGGTAAATAAATGCATTGAATTATGTGATATAAAAATTTATGCGATTAAAGGTTTTTATTAGACTAATAATGTTGTAATTGGTTTATATATGGTTAAAAAATACTAATGTATTCGTCATATGACGTTGAATCAACTTTTTAGAATTGATTATTTTCATTGAATAATTATATTAAATATTTAATAATATGTTAAGTTTATGTAATTTTTAAAATACTGAAATTGTATTGATTGAGAGGGAAATACATGATTTCAAATGTAGAATAACTATGAATTTGATTTTTATTTTTGTTAAAAAAATAAAATAGGGATATTAAGAGATAATCTATGTTTTCAGTTAATCTATATTTTTAGTTTTAATATGATTATTCTAGTGTTTTACATGGTTTAGGATTTCTTGGTTTGACATTGAAATACATAGACTAATTAATTAATTGTTTCTCAATAGACTAGCGTAATCATGACCTGTTAAATTACAGAATAATAAAAAATTAATTTTTAAAATTACCTATTAGATTTTATTATCTAATCTATTGAGTTGGATATAAAATAATATTAAATTAAATATAATTAGAAAATAATCCTCATCAATTTGAAATAATAAATACATAAAATTATTGTTTTGGGTTAAATGATTATAATATAGATTAATAAATTAAGGAAAACCAATTACTCAGCCGATTATGAATGCTCTTGAAGACTCTTATTTGAATTTTGGAATTCAAATGACATCATTTTATACTCAGGATGTAAAATATGGGTCAATGAAGGCATTTTTTCTTGGACCAAATTAATAGGTCGATCTAGTCCGAAGATCTATTAACAACTCATGACTATTCAATGGGTTTGGATATGCCATTATTTTAACAACACTAGGTATTATCCATGATAAAATAAATACAATTGTTTTTTTATTGGGGAAATATTCAACTATTTTTTCATTTCCTGTTTTTAACGAGATACTAAATATTCTATGTTCATTGGAAATTATTTTTTTGTCAATAAAAAATTGTGTTTTTAATGGTACAGACAAATGTGTGGAAAACATATTGTTGGTGTGGGTTAGATATAACATGAATTTTTCTCATCATTGTAGATAATTTATGTTTAATTCATAGAATTTATTCACCAAGAAACATGTTACTATGGCTGTATATTATAAACGTTTGGGATATATAGAGGTATCCAATTAAGATGTATCAATCTATTGTTACATCTAAATAAAAAAACAAGGTGATTCATTTTCCCACAAAAATATACCCCTAAGGAAATTTAGTATGTAATAGTTAGATTCTACGACCCGGGATATGATTACGAAATGTATTAGAGGTTTTTGGTACAAGTTCCCAACCATAAACATTGCATAATCTTGAGTTAATTTGTAAATTAATTTTGAAGAACTTTTCAGATTTAGATTTTTAGAGAATTATTACATATCTATTACATAACAACTAAAATATTACAAAGTATACAATAATCCTCACTATCAACATTTTTGGCAAAAATAAATCATTTTTAATTAAAACATGATTTCTCTTTTGGGTAAAAATATTCCTGAATTATTAATTTTTATTACCCATCTTCATACTTTCATGAAAAAATTACAGAAACAGGTGATGAGTCCAAAAATCTCATTAAGAGATATAAAATAATGAATAAAACCATTAACACATGATTATTAAAAACTCATGAAAACATTTTCATAGAATCAAAATTTTAACCCAAATAAGCTTATTATCTTTAACATTCCTTGTGCAATAAAAGTATTCCGGAATATACTACATTGAAATAATAAATAATAAATGTAAATCATGACATCCATATCATATTTACATTGTATCTTTTATAACTACAAAGGTAGTAGCCTTTATTTTAACGTTAGGAAAACACATCCTAGTATATTCCCTAAATCTCTACTGAGAATCTATATCATTTAACTCTGCCTCATTACTTTATGCATTAGATATATATCATTGGCTCATTATCCATTTATTTATCTTCGAACAACCCATATACATAATCAATACCCATGAACCATTATATAGTCGGAAGACATAAAACATTCATAAAGAAAAAAAATAACAATTCTAATTTGAAATAACATTTCATTTTTACAAAGTTGCGCACTCAAAAATGCCAACAGTTTATTTGAAAATAAATTTATATAATTAAAAAGTAAACAAAAAAATTAAATATATATATAATTGATAAATTTGTATCATGATGTATATGTTTAATAAAACATTTTAAGTTATGGAAATAATTTATTCATTTTTAAAATATAATTAAATCATTTAAAACAATATTTTTGAATTAATGTATCCCATACAAATTTTAATATTATAAATGTGTTATGACATAAAATATTAATTTAACTATAAATAAATACATAAAAACATTTATAAATCATGTACATTAATATGAAATATTTTGAGGAATAAAACCATAAAACATTTAAAATTTTGTTTTCGTTTAAAAGTACATAACATAGATTATTTTGTTAATAAAATAGATTTCTTATATTATTTCACTATAAATACACATAAAATAAGTAGACATAAGTTATAAGATATTAAAAATTCATTTCTCCCATAAGATTAGAATAACATAATCCATAAGTAAATGATTAACCTAAAGAATAAAAATTGGGTTAAAATATTTCCTTACCCCTTATAATTTGTCAAATCATATAACCTATAAATGTTATAATCATCACATTATACATTTATTAACTTTAAGTTAAATAATTTCCAGACATTTCATATCAAATTTCATTATATAAATGAAAAAAAATAATCAGTGGGGAGTAATGTATATATCTCACAAAGGTAAAAAGTGAGGTGAGTAAGTCCTCACAATGTTCAAATAAATGATGTATAATTTGTCAATAAGGTGATTATGTGTAGAAGAAATATGTATAGAAAAATAAATTTTTAAATTAAAAATAAAACCCTAAAATTTTAGTCAACACATTACATTTTCATAATAATATAAATTAAGTAGACTTATAACCCAATGAATTGAAATTGTGTTAGAAGAATCCATTACCTCGGGTCTAATTGACTCATACATTTTTTATAATCCTAAATAATATACATAGGATAATTTATACTATATTGAGAAAATTTTTAGAGATCATTATTCATTTTATATCAGTTCTTATCATGTTATAACAAAAATATAATTAATTATGTTCATGTTAGACATTTTGATGACATTTAGTACATGAGACGAAAATGAAATTGGTATGATCTCAATAGTCCATGTGGTCATAAGTCCATTAAGTCCATAATTTTAAACATGATATAAATATCTTATATATTAACAATATAATTATTTATACAAATATTTTAAAAAAAACTAAAAACAATATTCATTGACATGGTAGGTCGTATGTACGCATTAACGTTATTTGTTTTCCTACCGAATAGAAAAATGATCATTAAATGAAATGTATATAATTATGTATAAAAATATAAAAACATTATATATGAATTGATATTTAATTTATATAAAATATTTTTCTAAAATAATCCTTAATTAATTCCCAATGATGTGTGACCTAATCATATCATTTTGAGGAAGCAGTAGTCCACACGTCCCCATATGAAGTTATCATACAACCACAATATTTAATGTATAATGTTTTGTTTAATATAAAATTTCTAGAATATTAAATAATATATAATATAAATATTAAAAATTAATTTTACATAAAAATGATTTTAAGACCATCTGTGAAGTTTTGAAATGGATAACATCAAAAACCATATTCACCGATACAATTTACCAATATAAGTTGGAAAACAAATTCATTTGTTTTAATATAAAGTGGGGATAAATGAAATGTAAATGATATATTACATTGGAAACATGAAAATGTAGTACTTTCAAGATTCTGGAGTTATCATGAATTTATGGTTGAAGGAGGCGAGGATAAATAGTAAAATTAAATTAAATTAAGAGTGGTACATGGAGATAATTACATGATAATTATCCCCTCATTGAATGACCAATGGGGACATTAGATGTGGAATTTTTGGTGAGACTCGAAGTAATTTGACGTGGGAAGTGTGAGTAAGAATTTTTATTGAATTTGATTGATGATATAAAACTATTTTTGGGTCTAAATGGGAAGGTTAGGGTTGTTATTTATGTATGAGGAGAGGTGGGTTCAAGTGATTAATTTATTAAATATTTTATATTAAAAATAAACCATAGGGAGGTGGCATTAAACTCTATGAATATGGATTTTAATTAATATTTTATATTCAGGTTAGGGTCTAGAAATACATTAAACAACTTTTAAATATTGATGTTTTGAGATATGATTAGATTTTATCATTTAATTTTAACCCTTGTCAAGATTTTACTTTTACTACGGTAACTAATTTTTTTCCATGGTACATTTTTTCTAATTAAAAATTATATTGACCTCACAACCAAATATAGACCTTAAAATTGAAAATGTAGAATAAATTTTATCTATTTATATTAATATTATTTACAAAATTATATTAAAATGTAATTCTCAAGACAAGAATCAAAAGTGGGGTTTGAAAGTCAAACGTTGAAATGTTTGAAATGATTTTATAAATAATTTCAATTTTAAATTGATTATAATGAAAAATATTTTATTAAATAGTAATGAATAATCTAAATATACATTAAAACATATTAAATGGAATTTCTAAAAAATATTATTCAATTAGACTAAAAAAAAATTTGAATTAAAATGCACTATTTTACACTATTCATTAAAAAAATAATATTATCAGAAAAATTCACAAAATCTATCAAAGTTAAATTTTCTATCATTATTCCAAAAAATAAGTTTATTCATTCAAATAGAACTTATAAAAGAGTCAAAAATACATTTAAAAAGGGTACTCCATCAAAATGTGGAAAAACAAAATTTTTTCGAAAAAAAATTACTTCTTTTATCAATAAAATTTATTTTATTCCTATTTCATATATAGAAGAAATATATAGTGATTATTAAAAATTATATTTAATATATTTTATTAATAAAAACAATATGATAATATTATTAATTTATAAACTCATTTATATTCTTATAAATAGTTCTGATAGAAAAACATTTCCTTTTATTTAAACAGTGTTTACATCTAATTATTATTAATTGTGCATCAAAAAATTAATCATAAACAAGTGTAACCTATTTCATTTATAATTTAGTTAATATTATTTCTTCCCACAATTCCAATATTGATTTTATTATGGTTACATTTAATAATTATATTTAGTTGTTTGTTTAAGCTTGATGTGTTGTATTATGTAAACTATCGAACATAATGTTTCTTTCTTAGAACATAGGAAGTTTCATTTGAGTTGTGTTTTTCTAAACATATATTATCATATATTTCTTTATTTTTTTTATTAATATTCTTTTATTATCTTTTTATTTATTTATTCAAAATACATTTTATGAATCATTTGTATATATTTATTGGTTTTATTATTAGTTTATGATATAAATTTTCATTATAGAAAAATTATATATGATTATTAATATTTACATTTTTAGTAAATATTATATATTAAATAACTCTGTGGACGTTTTATTCAGACACATTGTACTAGTTACCCATCAGATAAGATATATGAGAGATATTGCGTCCATATAACATTTTACACCTACAACACAACTTTTTTACGTGAGTAAATTATAAAATTATATCACTGTTGTTTTATTTTATAAAAGCATGATACATTAGATATTTTATACGTATGATAATTGAGGTTAGGTCCCTAGAAAAATGTTATCTCTGTATACAAGACCATCATAATAATTATGGATGTATAATTCATGGCTGTGTATGAGATTGATTTTTTATATATATATTTTACATGATTTTTGATTTTAAAATAAATAAACAATCATGGGTTATTAATTTCTCCTTGATTGATGGATTATAGTTGGATATTTTCAAAAAAATTATATTTTCTATTATAATTTATACTTTATGGTTTTATAATTTAAATTTTGTAAAAATTAATTCTTTATTAATTTATCAAACTAAAATATACATAGGATGATAATTTGATATTTTTCTAAAATGGTTGATGTAATGTTTAAAACTATGGTTTTTAATAAGATTGTGATTTTTGGGGATTTTATAAATGTTTATCTATTGCAAAAGAGAATAGAAAAATAATTAATATTAAGATATATATTTATGTAATACCATTATGTATTTCACAAAAAATTTACAAGGAAATTCAATTCCAAATATTTTTAGAACTAATGTACAATGTTAACAAAAAAAGAACTCTTTTAAATATTTTTTTAATTCAATAATTTATGTTAAAATTCTTTTTTTTGTTTGATTTTATAAATTTATAGATTTCATTTTTAAAAATAATAAATAAATTTTCTACATTTATGTTAATAATGATTATAAATACGTTTTATATAGAAATTTCAATATTAAAACAATAAAATTTGATAAAAATGATTTCAACTAATTAAGTGGGTGAATTTTAAAATTATTTTTTTAGACCTCATAAAATTATATAAGATAATAATTTATAAAAAAATTCTTAGAATATTCAAATTAGGTAAAATTTAAATTTATTTTATTTTATTATAATTAATTAATGAAAATGGAAAATAGTAATCCAGATTTAAAGGTCAAAGAAAGAGACATTTACTATGGGGAAAATACTGATAAAATTATCACATTTACAAATAGATAAATGTGGTGTGGATCAACTATTCCGTACCACCTTCCCTTATTTGTGCATTCCCAATTCCCTTGACCCATTAATAGTCAAATAACATTCTTGAAAATCAATTTGTATTTCTATAACTACCCTTCTCTCAACTTAAAAAAAGGTGACAATTACCCCACATCAAGAATCACCTATGATTTTATTGTCTTGTTATAATTTTAAATAATTTATCTTCCAATAACACTCTCCCATTAACATGATATACTTTTCAGCATTGGTGTTCATAAAGATATATTTCCAAGGAATTTTCCAACTTAATATTCATTCTCCTAAGGACAGTATTATATTCTAATAGTTATTTTAGTACTATACGTCATCCTATTCATCCAAAAACATATTAATATAATTATATTTGTATCATTAGTGTACTTAATTTTTATTATAATTATTCACATATTTTTTTTAATAATTTTAAACCACTTATAAAATAGTATAAAATTTATCATGCATGTGTGTATACTACCAACTATACAAAGAAATATTATTTATTTTTTATCACCACCTATAATGGATGGTGAAAAAAATGGATTTGAAAAAATATAAAGTTTTATAGTCACATTTATAACTCTAAAATTATATTTTATTATATTCCATATTTCATTCCTTTCATTGAGAAATTTGATCGTTAATTGTGTGTATGTGGGTACTTCTAAATGTACAATCAATAATTTTTTTTATCATAACCAACCAAATTGGATGGACCTATGAAATGATTCTACGAGGTTATATTAAAAGTCTTAAATTTTTAATGTTATAAATATTTCATAATATAATTAATTAATGCAATTTCATTTCTCAAAACAATATTATAATCAATTACTCTTTGGGTTAGTTTTACCACCAACATGGGGAATGTTATAATTTTTATGTCATAAAAATTTATTGATCATTAAATTTTGATATATGTTAATAATAATGAATCTTAGATATCGTAATGATTTTCTAATTGTGTTATTAATATTTTACATATATACATTTAAAATAAAATACTACCATTCAATCATTAATCATGTCCATATTAGTTTTTAATTTTTTCAACTTTTCAAAAACTGTATTTATGTTTTTAACTTAATGAAAATATGATATAAAAAATATTTGAAAAAAATAAATTATTATATTGTAAATAATGGTTTAATAATGAATTTGTTTCTACATAGTATTAATCGACTCTATTACCACGATATTTTCCAAAGATAAACAAATGGACATTATATCATTCTTTTGTGAAAGTGAATATAAATAAGTAATATAATTGTAATGAAATATATCAAATAAAGATAATAATGTGTTATACATTTTAATAAGGTCTATAATTATATAATATCATTATTTATGTTGACTATAAAAATGTTTATAGGAAAGAAATGTTAGAATAAAAAAATATATATTTTTTATAACTAATTTAAATTTAATCCTGTTATAATAGACATTATTATACCTAATTATTATACATTGTTTATAATCATATCTATCATGCTATTTTTAAATAATAGAACAATTATTTATAAGGAGTGTTGTCCATGTATTCTTCTATGATTATTTCATTCACTCTGTGTGATTTTGCCAGGATTTTTCTATTATTTTCTAATGTTTCGTTCTATTCCATGTTAATATATTCCTTTACAACAAATGTTTTACATGTTTATTAGAGGAGTATTATGTTTTATCTTGCGTGACCCTCATATTACTATTTACCTATTTTTAGTTTTTTATTAATTCTTATAATTTTGAGGGTTTTAATAAATTATTTCTCATTGGTAGAAGAGGATTTAATTTGAATAAGTTTTAATATTATTTAGAAAACATGTTCTTGTAAAACTAATATTAGATTTCAAATATATTTAATTTCAATTAATTATTTTTAAAATAATCTTAGTTAATATTTGAAAAAAAAAATTAGAAATTATTTTCTGGTTCCTTTTAAAAATATAAAAAGGGAAATAAAGAAATAATTTTCTATGAGATTTTCATCGAATTTTATATATTTATATGATAGATTTACATCCAATTAAGTCATGTTTCATAACTAACCATATTTGTTACCTTATAATTTATTTCAATTATGTTATCTTGTTTTGGAATTAGTATATTTTATATCATTCTATTAAATGAGAAACCATTGAAAAATCTATGAAAATCGTATAACATTATATAGGTAATTTTGTGATGTGATGATTTCTTTATCTGTGCCTCACAAATGAGTGTATTATGAGATGGGTAGTACCTACATCTATAACCAAAAAATTGTTAAAAATATTGTCTATGAAGAGATAAAAAAATTATGTAAATATAGTATCATGTAGATAGTTCACAGAGGGTGATTATAATAGCAATTATCTGAAATTATAATTTTATGTTTGAATAGTTTGGAAGGTAGAAATGATCAAAAAGATAATAATCCATATGCTCATGATTATGAAAAATTCATTCATACATTCTGTGGACCATGTTATATGCCAAAATTTTCATTTTCTCATGTCATGATAGATGTTTAATCTTTTGGGATGATATTTTTGTCTTTCATATTTAGGGTGGACACTAATTATCAAATAATCATTGAAATATAATATTATAAAGTATAAATACTTTATCATTTCTTTAGAATCTAACATTGTTCCCATTATTTTGTTATCCCTTAAATAGTTTATGATCTCACCCCCTTTTTTTTATTCCCCGTGATTTGATGATAATTAACTCTCATGGAATGTCAATGGGGGTTATTTGTTGGTGAAATGTCTAAAACATGTATAATATAGGTCTTATAGTCTTATTCACCATGACATTAATCCAATATTTCCTTGGAATCTATGACTATTTAAGAGATGTATTAATTAATCCATTTTATAAATATATCATTTAGGTATTTTTATCTTGGTTTGCTACTGTATGAATTAATGAAATATTAATTTATTATTTGAGATTAGGATGAAATAGAATACTGTAAACACTATTTTAATATCTAAAATAATATCAATATATTTTGTTAAGATATTTATTATTTATTTTTTCTAGAAAATAATTCTTGGTATGGATACTAGAATATCGATGCGGTCCATAAAAAAGTCGTACTAAGTGGTAATAACCACAAAGTTGTTTGGACATGTATTAACTCAATTATGACCTTTTTTATGTCAAAAAGGATTAAATACACACATAGGTAGATACTCATAAGGGATACGATTTGGTGGATATCATAACACTATAAAAACATTTCTAATTATTTATTTCTTGTTAAATTAAATTATATTTATAAATAAAATTACTTGGGATAATTTCAGGGTTGGTAATTTCATTATTTTACATTAACATAATAAAATATTATTGGATGATATACTTTTTAATATACTACAGATTGAAGTTTAGTTCATGATTATACTGCCAAAATGGCCAGAGGGCCTTTCATTTTTATTCATTTTTTATAATCCTCCATTGGAGGGTTTAGGGGTAAAACATTCATGTCTACTGGGATTAGTGAGACATTACATGACCCAATTATCTTTGAGTAATTCATCCAATAATATGACTACTTGTATCTTCCACTCCCTAGCATCAATATCATGTTTCTAACTTTCTACCTTCACATGATTACATGGATAACTATCATGTGTTGAGATGGTAACCCTGATACCGATGGAAATTATATACCCTATAATTCATCCAAATCTAGTTATCTCTACTCTAGTGAATCATCATTCTCTAAATACTCATTTAGGGAATTTTCCTGGTATATTTTTTCAGGTTTCTTCTGAAATTCATGTACACTAAAGGCATTTATGTGGTATGAAGTCCATGAGGTGGCCTAAAACATTTTAGGTTGAATAAAGACCTTGGGGTGGACCAAAATCCGTACTATCCCAATGTTCTTAGTTTCTCAAAGACCCTGATGGAATTTATGACCAAAACAGTGTCCTGAAGACTAAGTCTGATGAATAGTTATGGCTGCTACATAACCAAACAATACCATGTATTGTACATCTACATAATCCTGAAAATATGCCTCAACCCGTTTTGATCCTGGGTCTATTTGATCCCATTTAGAAGCCCTTACCAATCATATATAGGATCATTATCAATTCATTATTATTCTATTTTATAGATCATTTAATATCCCAAGGATTCCATTTTGAATTATTTTTATTGAATTATATGAATTAATCATACAATTATAATGGAATATTGATAGGGGTTTTATACACTCTATTACATGTCATGTGTTGCATTGATCCCTTTCATAATAAACAAGGATAACTCAATGTTTCTTTGAATTGATTATCCTCATATTAAAAAGATCATGATTAGAAATAACTATCAACATCCCCACATCATTAACCAATTTGACTAATTTTTTGGATATTACTTTTTATAAAGGATAAGCCATTGTTCAACATAAAATAAACTACGTTTAAAAATGTAGGATATTCCAAATATATAATTTTGTACAATTTATGATAACTTTTAATTTATATTGATGTCACATGGACTTAACAAATCCCCCACTATCATGTTTGATTTAATTAATAATGACATTGTATATTACCGAGATCAATTTTGGGGAGTCTTTATAAATGACATTAATATATATTCCAAAATAAATCATGAGGATGGAGATCACTTAAAAGTTATATTGAAAAAACTAAGGATTTAGACACTATATAAATAATTCAGTGAAGGTGAATAAGTCCCTAGAATATTACAAAAAATGGGTGATATATTAATGGGTATCAAATCCATTAACCATATTATCACCAAAATGAAAAATGGTCCACTAGATAAAATAATTCAGGGAATTGATCAATTATCCTAAATAATGATATGAATTTTCGTTTTTTTTAATTACCTTCTGTTGGAGAAGGTTTAAGTAATTTGATTGAATGTTTTATAAATAGGAATGGGATGATTCTTAATACCAAATGATATGATAATTTGTTAACCCACATTCTAATTAATGACTTGTGATAAGAGGTAAAAGATGAATAATTTGGAATTAATGTTCGTGATATTGAATTGAAAATTTATAAGAATTAATTTTTTTTTGCTGAGAAGTGCTTTATATACACTGATCACAATAACATTTAATATATATATATATAGTGGATGAATTATTATTCTATAAGGTAATGGAATGTATCAAACTATTACCATGTTTATTTTTAACCCTATATTTATTTTAGCATCATAGAACCTCATATAGGTGATATGGTGACACAAAAAATGGTATAAAATATTCGGATGTTTATCTTCAAAAATGAAGTAGTTGAAAATTTGGGAAATCAATAATTTCATCATTTATTATAGAATATAAGGGTTGAATTATAGATGTTGAACATAACTCTTTATTCAATATCTATAGAAGAGTCAAAAAAGTTGTATAGTGATCTACAGAACAACTTATAGTTGGATTACATGAAGAGAAAAATTGTACAGTATATATCTTGATTATTTGTATTTCATTTTGTTAAGGAAGAGTGTCAGAATAAAAAATTGATGATGAATCCTTTACCCATTTCTGTATAAAAATTGGAAAAACACTGTATTTCATCATAGGACTCCCAAGGACATATAAATGTCAAATTTACAAATGGGTTGTAGACTATCTTCATGAAATTATTATGAATGTTTTTCCATCTGAGAATATTTAACAATAGATTTCTATTCTAAAATTTATATTGATATTATTTTATGATTTATGGTAGAACCCATTCCATTGAATATAATTTATATCAGAGGTTAGCATTATGTCCATAAAATTTCATCAGTAACTTTTGGGGTATAGGATAATTAATTTTTCTACTTATCACCCTCATGTTGATGGTTAATCATTCAAAATAATTCAAAATCCAATTGATTTACTGACATCTAGTGTAATTTATTTTCACAGATGATGGTATTAACACATTATTATGATATTGTTCACATATAGAAAAACATACCATTTTCAAATCTAAATGCCAAAATATGATTCCATATAATGGATTAGTTGTAGGACATCAAGGTTTTTTCATTAAATTTTTGAAATAAAGTAGGTCGTAAATAACGTTTCTATGAATTGATGTATTTGTTCTAAAATATTTTGTGTTATATTAAAATATTTTAAATTCTCAATAATATATATATCTTTATTAATTGTAGATATTTAGTTTGATGATGGATATAATATGTATAAAAAAATATCTCAATTGAAATGGGTTGTTAGAATTGGAAAGTATAAGAACATAGGACCAAAATATATTGATCAATACAACATACATATTTATATTGGGGTTCTATATTATTTATAATCATGTTCTCCTCAGTTATCCCAAGTACATAGTCTCTTATATGTATCATTTTTGTGCATTTACAAAACATAAACATCACAAATACAAAACATAAAAGTTGAAAAACTCGTACATGAACACTCCTGTAATGAAAACCACATGGATATAATAAATCAAAGAGTCATATTTTGGTGAGGAATGAAAAATCATCCAGTCTTGACTATTTTTATGAATAATAATCCTAATGAGGATACAAGGGAACCAATTTATTTAATGATTGAAATGTGTCGTCACATGTTTTTTGTGGGGTAGTAAACATTTGGATATAAAGATATTTTAAGGGGGATATAAATGGATGACTAATAATAAAATACATTATAGAACTAATGTTATGATAAATTTATTTCATTATTTTTAACAGACAACCTAGATTAATTATAACACATTGGATGAAATTTATTAATGAATCAACAACAATCTCTTTGATGAAAACAATTAAAACTCATTACATTATAATATAAACAATTAATATGTTTTAATATTTAAAAATGATACCACAAAAAGTTAATTTTCATATTTTAATTAATATATATTTTAAATATAAATATTCAAATTTGATAATTTTAATTAGATAAAAAAATCAATCTTTTAATCTTCAAAAGAAAATTTATGTTTTATAAAAATATGAGATTTTCAAAATGGTTTTTTATTAACGAAATTCTGTTTTTATAAAAATTAAAATATTAAAATAAATTAAAATTTAAGTAGAATCCATTGAATCCTTTTATATTATAAAATGTTTTACTATAATAAAAATTAATATTTTTAGAATATTTTTTTGGCATGAAAAACTTTTCTCAATTTTTTTTAAATGAAAAATATTACAATAATCAAAACAGAATTTCATTCAGCCATTATATTTGATCAATGGTTTATTAAGGTTAAATTAATATGTTACATGATCTCTAAATAAACATAAAAATTTTATAATAAATAAAATTATTCTATATAAATCAATTACTTTGAAAAATTTAATGTATACATAAATTTTAAGCATAAAAAAACATTTTGTTTAAAACTATTTCTTTGTGATTATGTGAGTTATTTTTAAAATATATTTTTAGACAATTATAAATAGTATATTGAAAATAATTTCCATATTCGATATCATAACATTAAAATAAGAAAATAAGGATAATTTTTATTTTCTTTATTCTTATTAATTACTATAGTTAAAAACTAGTTAAACATATAGAAATTATATATTTTAAATAGTTTTTTACTCAGGGGAAAGGCCTAAATATGATGAAAACGTGTTTCAAAATTTAGAAATTATATTTTTCTGGAGTAACCTCTCAGTTTTTTTAACAATTTTAATATTTTTAATTTCTTTACCATTTAATAGATAAATAACATAATTAAAATTCATTGGGTACTTACAAAACTACCATGTTCATCACTAATAGAAGGTAACACATCCACAAAATCATGGATAACCTATACAGATAATTTCTTTTTTAAAATATTATACATTTATACAACTAGAAATAACGATTATTTTCATATGTTTCTAGTCACCTATATCTTCCTTCATTTATTCATCTTTATTGTGTCTTCCAAGTGTAAAAAAAGATTAAAATAGGTGTTTTACAATCTCTTTGTCATTAATTTATTATAATACATAATAACCCTATCTATAATTATTAATATAAATTATTTATTTATATTATTATATTTTAATGTTAGTATTTAAATTTTATAAAAATTGTTCTATCTTTTTCATCCACTTGGATTGAAAAATGACAACACCATTGCATATCTATGGACTATTGCATTTAGAAGGAAATATAATTTATTATTCATCATCACCTATAATGGATTGTAATAGGGTGTATTTTTGGAATTATAATGCAATTTATCTATCATTTATAAAAATTAATATTTATTTTATCATATACCTTCAATCCATCACATCAATAAGAAATGGGTTCGTTAACCATTCATAGATGCGAATGACCACCTATAAGTGAATTAACCATTGTTTATCATAACCACCCATCATGGATAGTTCTAATAATGGACTTAATAAGGAAATATTATAATTAAGAAATATTTTTTTTAATATTTCATTTTATTAATAAATAACCAATTCCCCTTAAAAATTAATACATTATAACACCTTACCGTTTATTTTTTACCACATCTGTGACAAATGTTATAATGAATTAATTTTAAACAATTTAGAGATGTAATGTAATAGTGATATCATATCATAATAATGGATTTAAATTTCCATCATTATTTTAGAATATTTTTATCAATATTTTAAATATTTGTTAAATACCACATATTGATCATTAGTAATATCAAAAAAAGCTTATCATAATTCACATTTATGAAAATAGTATTCATGACTTTGACATAATAAATATAATATGTAATGAATAATTGGATGGAAAATTATTCTACATTTAATTATTAGGGAATGATGAACCAAAAAAATATATCAAACTACTTTTTTAATGTTATATTTGAATTATAAAAGTAAATGAACATTATATCTATCATTTGTGCAAATAACTACATTTGATTAAAGTATTTATAATGGTGTATTATAAAAAAAAGTTAATAAAGGGTACTAAAAATGAATAAGGTCTTGAACTAATTAATTTTGTTATTAATTTCCTTTATATATTAGTTAGAGTAAGTGTACTTATAGAAATCTCAATGTAAGGAATTTTGATAACACAATTACCTTACATTTACATATATCCTATATATTTAATATAATTACTAAAATATACTTTCAATAATCACTATGATGATATTATGTTATTGTTTTTCTATATATTGTGATTATTTTTTTATCTATATACATTATTCAATTATTATTTCATTTATAATGTTTGATATTATAGTGAATAATTCCACTATATTTTACTAAATCATTCCATTACATGTCAATATTTTCCCAATCCATCATATATTTCTAAATAATTTGGAGTGATTTTATTTTTAACTCATATCTGATTCTTTTTTTACTTAAAAAAATTTTATGGAAAGATTTATTGATTCATATAATGATCTAGGGTTTCAAAAACTAATATTTTTGTTTATAAAAGGCATTTGGTTCGAGAATATTAATGTTACACTATGCCATGTTTTATTATACAAAAAAAATAATCCCACAAACAGTAATTACATGGAATAATATTATATGAATAATATATTTGAATAATTATGAAAATTATTTATTAAATTATTTTAAACACCCTATCACAATAAATTAAAAGATATAAAATGAAATAAATTTTTAAAAGTCTTTTTTCCAGTTAATTATCTACTCGAAAATATTTAACTCTAATAATGTTTTATCTAATGAATTACATTATATGGTATCTTATAATGTATCTCATTTTATAAAAATTGTTTTGGTATCATTTGATTATATTTTTATGTCTATCTTATGAGATACAATTAGATAATTCCATGAAACCTATTTCATTTTCTATGTGTAATTTTATTATGTGGGGATTATTTTTCAATTGCCATAAAAATATATAGATATTGATAATAGTGGGTCCTATATAAAACTCAAATTAATTGGGTAAATTATAATATCTCATTAGATATTAATTTTATTCTAATATTTTAATGAGTTGTTTTGTTAACAATATTTGTATATGATAGTGGGATTCTCTTGTCAAAATTTTATGTGTGAATTAGAATTCACATATTAATTATCACCTAGATAATAAATCACACGTTTGTAATTTTCCACTTTATTTCCATCATTCCATGAATCATGTAATTAAGGTAACATTTTATAGTCTTATTATAATGTTTAAGAGTTATTTTTTGAGATGATAGTTATTCCATTCATGTTTTTAGATACATATATTAATTTATGTTTTCCATATCTTCTATTTCCCCTTATTCATTCTTTCATGTATGTTTATTATAAAATTATTATGTGTTTTAAACAATTTTATATACTAAGTAGCTGATAAAACCCATTCATATGATTTCCCTTCTTCATGTAATATAGATTACTAATTCCCATGGAATTCCTATTAGGGGGTTTAGTTTATAGAGAAATGTTTACAATACTATATAACACAAAACCTTTAGGTCCTTGTGCTATGTTCCAATTTATGAAATGTACTAATTAAAAAGTGGTATCAAATTATTGTTCATATATATTTATATTGGATAAATTTATTATGTGATGAGATAATGTGTACATTTGAGGTTAAATTAACTAGATCATTATTTATGATATATTTTCCAACACCCCAAGATTTTATGAAAAAAATTATTTTTCATTTCTTTATTATCTCGGGTTGTATGCTACACCAAGATTATCTTACGCTATATGCAACACTATATTAGCTTGTAGTATACACAACACTATTCCTGGCTTGAGATTCAAGGTAGAGAAAACTTCCTCGATTGTTTCCATTGTACGCAATACCGAGTATCACTAAACACTGATATATTATTAAAATATTATATAAACTAGCCGTTATGAATAGTAATACCCCATTTTTGTAATTTTATAAATTTATCTTTCAAAATGGACTTCATTTTTTGATTCGGAATGTTGAAATTATCCTAGGGTAAATTTTTGGTATTCTTCTGAAAACCTTAAATTTTTTATGAATAGTGAAAACACTATGTTATTGGTTAAAACCGACTTTTTGTTTAAATAATCATTTATTTTTTTAAAACTTATTTTAGGTCAAAATAGATTCATAATATCTATATGAGTTCAATTTAATTTATTGGAATCATTTTATAATAATATTAGATATATAAAAATTTTATAGAACTTTTTACCGTCTTTTACACACCTCCTAAGAAAATTTGAAAATTTACATAAAACCTAATTTTACCACTTCGGTGAGTTGAATATAAAAAATCCAAGAGACATGGTTCATATCAGAATGTAAAATATGGTTCAATGAGATGAATTTTTTTTTTGTGAATAGTAACTTTTAGCTTTTATTTACCATTGTTAAAAGTAAATTGGGTAATTATGGGTAAAAATGATAGTATGATTACCCTAACACATGTCCTAATTAAATTTCACAAGTGTAATTAAACCAGAAACATTCTTAGGAATAAAATATTACCATTTAGGTCCACTTGGATTAGATTAGGACATTTATTATTATTTTATTTAAGGAATAGTTGAAGTAGTTAAAATCAATGTTTAATAACTTAAACATTTTTAATATAAATTTATACATAAGATAAATTCGAATATAAATATTTATTAGAAATATAAGAATATTTCATAAATAATGGTATTTTATTTATATTTTTTATACATTAAATAACTTAATTTATTTACGAAACAATGATGATGCAGTAATTACAGTATTAATGAAATATTAACATAATTGATTTTATAAATTCACAAATAAATGTAATTTGAGGATTTTAATGAAATAAAATTATTTTATCAGTTAATATAACATATTAGGGTTGGTTATATGAATACGTTTTCAAGTAATAATTCTGTTATGAATTTAGAAATAATAAAATACAAAATAGTGTCAAAATTGACATAAAAGTGTTTTTGAAATAAATATTATATTATTAATTGATATAATGGTTTTAAAAATATAAGGTTCCTCCAAAAGACTTATATAGTATTATATATAACATTAATGAACCCATTTTGGTTCTATTGGCAGTTTATAGTATTTTTATTAACCATATTGCGTAATAATACATGAAGACACGGTAAAAGTTAAATTATTTAACATAGAGTTAAATCTAGATGATAGGGTTTAAATGGTGACATAACATTATCTCAAACTCATTGGGTTAGAGTATTTAGACCAATAACCACCCTACCCTGAAATAAGTCACTTTGGAGTCATTATAAACCATATATGAATTTATTATAAAATGATATTTTATGTTTTTCCAAAGGTTCCCATCACCCCTCTTATAAAAGTGTACTCCCCCTTCTCTCTAATTCATAATTACAAATTCATTTGGATCAGCCAAACCCTACTGAAATACCTTCTCAACAGTCCTTATTTTATCCTAGAGGCCTCCCTTTAGTCATAAAGCCATCCAATGGAGCCCGTTTGATAAAATCAAAAGGAAGAACCCGAAAAAGAGTTAAATATCTCACAATTTATTTCAAGTTCCTTTCTTCATCATCGTCCTCCTTCTTTGTTGTTTCCATTCTAAAAAAAATAACTCCTATATATTCTATATACTATGATGTTATTATAAAAATTGTTCAACCATATTAGTTATTGTTTCCATCCTATGAATGAAAATGTCACCACACGTGCGTACGTACGGCTTACAGTCTCCTCATCGAGGTGTAGCTGGTTATTCAAATCATTTAATCATTTGGATGGTTATAATAATGAGTATAAATAATATAAATAATAAATATAACATTATGATGAATCTGTATATATTATATACCATCCAATTTTATCCGATTTTAATTTCAAAAGAATGATATTGTCGCTCGTGCGTATGTACGGACTACCGTCTCCGCGAACGCAATATGATTCATTTTCCAAAATTAACCAATCAAGTATGATTATAAAGTATATATAATAAATAATAATCAATGAAATTACATAATAATGATACTGGATTTATGTACATATATTTTTCATTTACATAATTCCATTCAAGTCAATAAGGAAACAAATACAACGTTAATGCATACGTACGACCTACCATCTCCAAGAACGGTGTATTTCATTCCATTTATAGATCTATAAGATATATTTATATGCTGAATATATATTAAATTTAAATCATGTTTTATATTGTGGAATTAAGTAAATCAGGATATAATTAATCATATCAAGAATAAAAAGTCGAAACACATACGATAATTGAAATGATTTTACCCAAAACGCTGATTTAACATTGAATTTACAAAAGAATGGGTAATATAAAGTCATATGTGAATCATATATGATATCATAAATATTATTATGGTTATGTTACAAGTTGATAATATGTTTAAACCCACTATACAATAGTCATGAACACATATTGAAGAAATTGGACATATAGTAAGGGATAATTATTCCAATCTCAATCTTATTAGTGATTGTTTATTCTTGTGTACTTACTGGGGTTATGTTTATCATCCATTTCCATGTTTTCTAATTTTTTTCATAAAATTGTTAATATTAATCATGTCTGTTTAAAGTAATTTTTACCCTTTTTGAACATTTACCACATTGTATTTAAGGAATCTTCCCTTTATTTACCTTATAAGGATCTTTTTGACTTTTCTGGAAAAAGTACGAGGAGAATGTTTTTTATACTTATACACCTTGAGCGGATTTTTACCTTTTCATAACACCTAATTTTCATGAAGCTTCCTCTATATTATTTCATGATTATTTTCAACAAAATCATTTTCCAAGAAAATTGAATGGAATTTTTTGAAAATAAAATGATTTTGAAAAAGAAAGGATATTTTCCTCAAGAATTCATTTCAAGTGTTTTGTCAAAACTATTTTCCATCAAATATGACATTATTTAGTATGGTTATGTTTCAAGTATAATTTATCTATTTTTTACATGGTTTTATTATTATTATAATGAAATTATATCCATTTTTTTATATGGATTACGTTATGATGGGATGATGTTTATGAAACCCATTTTATTCATTGGGTTATGATGAATGATTTTTTGTTTATTTTGTGGAATAATTAAGAATGACTTCATTATGAGATGGTTGGACCTATATCACCCTCCAATGAATTGGGTAAAGATTTATATCTCATGAGATAAACATGTGTGAAAGGTCAAGTTAATCTGGTTCAATAATACAGGGCTAGAATGACAAGCAAACCTAGTTCAGTAATACACATTGTCCACTATGATGGTCTTGGAGGCAATGTCGTGGCTTCTATGGAAATCATAACATGTGATTAATGGATTCCACAATTACATGTTGTAATTCCCCGAACCCAGTTACCCAGATTTGGTGCATTATTATGCAACATGGGAATGATCACAAAATATTAAATATCAAAAGAATGATTAGTTTGGTAGCCTTGGAATCACTAGATACATTCATAAGTCTTAAATTACATTATAAAGTGAAAAAATACAATAACATAGTCTCCATAGTCCACAATCATATCCCCTTCATACTATCCCTATAGGTCAGTCATAAAATATTTTTTTCAGATCCTGGAAAAAATAAAACATAAAAAGGGGTGAGCTCAGATGCTCAGTAAGGATAATAGTACAACAGAAACATTCATAAATAAACATAAACATTTATGTCAATGTATAATAGAAAAAAATGCCTTTTAAACATGAACATCAGCATAATATGGAAAAATAAAATGAAATAATGCCATTTACATATTCAGATGGATATTCTACTAGTTGAATAATCATATGCAATATCAATAACCACATTCATAATGATGGAATTCATACTTCTAGACTATTATAACCACGTAGCCAAGGCCTCGTGCCAAGACTACAAATAATATTTTGACTAAGCCCCATGCCAAGACACTACTTTGTCTCATGAGACCTACTGATGCATCGAGGAGCTATAGTGGGCTCCACCCATCACTTATTCAGTCCAATGCATTCCTTATATGAAAAGGTTTAAACATATAATAAAACATAACATAATCATATCACATAAAACATGCATAACGGAAGCATAAGATTTCCACATTTCAATCACAAGATATCAATACAACACATTGATAAAATAAAAATATTATCAAAACCATTTTAAATACCAAAATAAAAGAATAGTAAAAACAAGGAATTTATTTTTCATTTAAAAAAAGTTATTGCTTGTAGAGGAAGCCAAAAATCAAATAATGGTCACGGCGGTGAAGAAGTCATTGTCGTCGCATACGTACTCCAAAAAAACATTCCATTTTGTCTCATAGTAAAATGCTTCATATAAAAAATATTCATTTTGAATAAACGTAAATGTCAATAGGGTTTATACCCCGTATAAAAAAAATTTGTGTATAAAACAAAATATTCCTCATTGAAAGGAGATTGAGACGATGTCCCTTACCTCATGTCTGACTTGACTTGATTGTTCTTTAATCTCCTGAATAATAAACTAGAGTTAATTTCTACATGATTAAGAACCTTTTTCATGTTCATTATTCCTTTTATATCACTTATTACCCTGTTATGGACATTATGTAATTATTTAGGTTAATAATGGTCGTTTTTTCGATCTTTGGTACTCGAGTCAAAAATAATTTTCTTATAATTACAATTTGTTTATGTGGTGAAATATCCATTACATCCAGAATTATATTAATGATGTAGATATAATATATATCATATATATTCAGTATATAAATACATTTATAATATTATATAACATTTATAGGTATGAAATGAAATGCACCGTTCATGGAGACGGTTAGTCGTAAGTACGCATGAATGCCACATACATTTCCATTTAGTATTTAATGGAATGAAATCATAATGATATAAAGGTATATTATAATTACAGTATAATATAATATATAATATCATTTACTCCATCCTTTATACTTCCCACATATGGCATTAACGATTCAAATCACTTTGCGGGGGCTGTAGTCCACACTTCGTAAAATGAAATTATCATGTTTACCCATACTAGAAATCTTAAAGAAACTACATAAATGAAAAATAAATAAACAAAAGGAAACCATAGACATAATATATACCATATATATATATAGTGAAATCATAATGGCCACCATGAGATGTGTTAAAAGAAGATTGAACAATCATTGTTTCGTGATGCAGTAATTCACCACCCACACAAACAGTATGTCCATCAACCATTTGACAAAGGTGTGTGTAAGTGTAAATAAAATAATTCTCATAAAAACATCCTGGTATATTTAATATAATGGTGTTGTAATAAAATAATGGAATAGAAATAGTTTAAGGGGTTTGAGAAGCAAAATAAAACAAAAGAACATAAGAGAAGACATTACATAAAATCAGGTAACTCTTTTTGATTTGAGCTAAATGCTTCTTTGGGAAGACTTCTGAACAAAGTGAGGCTTCTAGGAGTAATAGAGGGAAGTTGAGAGTGAATTTGGGCAGAGGTTGGCTGAGCCAAATGTATTTGATGGTGTGAATAAGGTGGTATAGGTGGGGGCCTTTTATAATTGGAGAGGAGGGGCACTCTTGGAATGTCATGAAATGTTACTTTATTATGAAATGATTTTCGGATTTTAATGGTCCCACAATAACATATATCAAGGATAATGTGATAAGGGTTCTAAATATACCCATCCAATAGGTTTTAGAAAAGTGAAAGTCTTATATTTTACCTTATCTTTTCATTTTATTTAAATGTTTTATTAATGAGATAATCGCTGCATCATCATGGTGTTATAAAAAATTTAATTTATTTAAAGATTAAAAATTATAAAAAAATACCATGATGCTGGAAATCTTTTTATATTTCCAGTTAATATTTATAGTCGAATTTTTATCTTATATAACCCCATATAATAATTATTTTTTTAAAACAACACATGTTTGGGACAATTTTATTTTTACTTTAAATAAACAGTTATTAATGTCATTTTTTTAACCAAGAGGCTCCATGGGGTACCAATGTTGACCCATGGAGTTTATTGGTCGGCCATGAGTCATCCAATAATGGTAGGACAAGTTTAAAGGTAATTTAATATTATTATAACATTATATTTACCTTAAATTACACTAATTACTTTTTATCACGATTAATAAAACGTAAAAGTTACTATTCACCAAAAATTATTTTCTTCTCATTGAAGCACATTTTACTTACTAATGACAACCATGTATGATGGATTTTTGAAATTCAATTCACATATGTGGTAAAGTTTCAATTATATGAAAAATTAGTTTTTTAGATACCTCTTAGTGGTTCCACTATTCAGCAGAAATTGATGTTTTTCAGAAAAATACCAAATATTAACCATAAGCTATATTTGACATTCCTAATTCAAAAATGATGTCTACTTTACAAAATTCCAACCACATAAGTTGCATTAATTAATTTTATAATTAATTCTCGTTGTCAAAACAAATAGCGTGTTTTTATGAAACAATATCAATCAAAAGATTGACAAATTGTTTACATCCAATTTCAAAGTGAAATTTATTCTAATGAAAACCATAGGATAAAATGGTAAATTAATATTATAATTATAATTTAAAACCACTCAACAGTATAATTTATCACTATTTATTATTTTGATTAAAAAAGTTGTTTTTAAGTATTTATTACTATTCCTCCAAAATTGTATGTTCTCTGAAAAATAACAAAAAATCTACTTAGGATAATTAAAATATTCCAAATCAAAACATCAAGTCCATTTTGAAATATAAAATTTATATAATTTCAAAAGATGGGTATTACTATTCATAACAGCTACTTTGATTGGTCGTGGTGTGTTAACGTGCATACATTGCAAGCTATTGCATTATTGAAAGAGAAGCATACTGTTGAATCTTGTGGTGTTACATTCTCCCCTCCTTAAATAAATTGCATCCTCGCATTTCGAAAATGTTCTTTGAAAATAAAAGGTTGAAAATAGAGAATACCTTTGTTAAAAACCCACATCAGAAAGAAGGTTAATAAAATTTAGCCTTAATAAGAGGGAAAGGGAAATGAAAATATCACCACCAAATTATGATCTCGATTAGTAGAACATTGGTGGAAATTAGACACATATAATTGGAGTAAAAACGTAAATATTTGTAGGGAGTTATTAAGGTCATCAATCACAATGAAGTGTAAAATTGAAGGCCTCAAAGCCTTCAATCTATGTTGATTTAAAATATCATTAGTTCAACAAAACATAAGGTATTAAGATAACACATTTTTTGTTTTAATATCCCATTCCATAAGTTTAAGAATTACTTTCTTCATATAACACGAGAAATATATATGTATATATGTACTTGACAAGTAGAATTTCAACCATCAACTAATTTCTACCACATACTCATCTTTCAGTCAAAAAGATAATAGAACTCAAAAATATTCTATTTATCCTAACCGTATAGGGTTCTAAAAATAAATTTATAATTCATCTTTCAGAACTAAAAAAACTAAATTATACACTCCAGGGAATTCACGTAGTCCATTGGTAGGCGATAAATCCCAATTTCACTATGTTTGTGGGTTCGATTCCTACAGCTTTGTATGACGCGACGGGTTGTCACAATGTCTGCGTGATTTCCTTTATATAAATATCAATAAATAACCATAACAATAGAATCCAATGTTAATTATAATCCATTCCAACCACTATAGTTTTCCAAAATACCTCTGTCATGACATTCTCTAAATGGTCTCCAGATTCCAAAATCAATTGTAACATCAGATTCCCCAAATAAAGTAATGTTTATCTTATTAGAACATGCTAAAAATATGATTACCTTCACTATATTAAAACCTTAATGAAAAAACAAGTACTGAAGTACAATCCTTATATATATCACAATATTCTTATAACCATAATATATTTCTTCAGTCCAAAAACACAAATACAATAATTATTCAACCTCCTCTTTAGTAACAACATAATCTTGGCCTTGCTCCATTGGCATTTTCTTAGTTAAGTTTACTTGGAGCTTAAGAAATTAATTTTCATAATTCCCCATTTCTCTACAATTGTAGCATTCAACATTGACTGCCTCTTCTTTTCCCATGCAATCACGAGCCTGGTGACCTTTTTCTCCACATTTATAACAAAGTCCCATTCCTTTTTGGAAAGTACCAGGGAGATTCTTCCAAAAATTATAGCATAATGGAAAATCCCTATTTCCCTTTTCCCCTTTATTTTTATCTTGTTCCACCATTCTCTTCTTCTCGTTCTTTACTTTGTTGTCATAAGACTTAGATAATTCCTTTACTGTCTTGATAGCACACTAGAAAATATCTTCGTACAATGAGAAGGATTGTGATACTAAAGCTCGACAGAGAAATGGTTTTAACCCATCAATGAAATGATCAATCTTACATCTTGGGTTCTGTATATAATCTAAAACATGTCTTGCTAACCTTATAAATTTTGCCTCATACTTTGCGACATTCTCATCCTCCTTTTGTCTTAGACTCAAAAATTGCTTTTCTTTATCTTCTTGATGGTCACGAGGAAGGTATTTTTATATGAAAAGCTCTTTTAACACCCACCATTCCATATTCGATACTTCATCATCTTCCTTTGTGTTTTGAATCAATGACCACCATTGATCAACATCTCCAGTGAGGTGGTAAATTGCCATGATAACCTTTTACCTTTCACTACTCACCAAGGCATGGAATATTTTCTCTAAGGAATTTATCCATTGCACAACTACTAAGATATTTGTACTCCCATTGAATGTTAGTGGTTGTTGCCTCAAGTAGAGATCTAACATTGATCCACCACGTTGCATATCAGGGTTCTCCATACGGGGAAGGTTCTTATTCATAACATGAGCGAGTAGTCCCAGTATAGTGATAAGATTATTAGAACCAGTTGTATCACTAGATCCACTATAATTATCTTGATCAGGAGGGAAGTCCCTATATGGAGTGTGTGCATTGATATAGTTTCCATTCCTTCCACTAGGCACCATTTCTAAACAATTTCATAAACTATATTAGTTTATGAATTGGAATACATAATTCAATACTTGTAACATACTTAACATAAATTTAATAGTTTTTTGGATATAATCCATAATCATAAAAATAAATGTTTTCTTTGAGAAATTATATACTCATAAACCCTTCATAATGGTTTGTAAAGAAAATGAGAATTATCTTAAGCCTAACCCCCGGGAGTGTCGTAAACAAGAGTGCAGTAAGACCCGTTGTTGTGCACTAGTCCTCATTCGATTCTAGCTCGAAGCGTTGTTTTCGAGTTTTACACCTAGGTACATCTTTGACAGAACCGCCTCTACCTACACATACCCAGACAAGTATTTATTTCTCGGAATACTGACAAAATCTTTATAATACCAAAATTTTAGGAAGTTATTCTATACTTATCCTCAATGTCTATCTTAGGGATATGTGCTCTAATCACAATTTTTCTAAATATAGCATCCAACGTTAGTAAAAAACTTCTATGATACCAACTGTAACGCCCCGACCCTAGTTACCCAGAGTAAGTTCATTATTATGTAACATGGTCATAATCACAAAAGATTGCGTCTTGAAAGACCAATTAGTTTAGTAGCTTTGGAAACCCTAGATACATTGATATGTCTTAGATTACATCATAATGTGAAAAACTATAATAACATAGTCTCTATAGTACACACTCATATCCCCTTCATACTATCCCTACAGGTCAGTCATAAAATATTTCTTCACATCTTGGGAATAATTAAACATAAAAAGGGGTGAGCTTAGAAGTTCAGTAAGGATATCAATACAGCAGAAACATTCATAAATAAGCATAAACATTTAAGGCAATGAATAACTGAAACAAAAGCCTTTTAAACATGAAATCAGTATAATATGGAAAAAAATGAAATAATTCCATTTACATAATAACATGGATATTCAACTAGTTGAATAATCACATGAAATATCAATAACCACTTTCATAATTATGTAATACATAATTCCAGACTATCATAACCATGTATCCAAGGCCCCGTGCGAAAAGTACAAATAATATTTTGTCAAGGCCTTATGCGATGACAGAAGTTAGTCTCATGAGACCAACAGATTCATCAAGGAGCTATAGTGGGATCCACCCATCACTTATTAAGTACAATGCATTCCTTATATGAAAAAGTTTAAACATATAATAAACATTACCATAATCGTATCACATAAAACATGTATAAATGAAACCTAACATTTACACATTTCAATCACATGATATCAATACAACACATTGATATAATAAAAACATTATCAAAACCATTTTCAGTACGAAAATAAATGAAAAGTAAACCATCGTATTTATATTTAATTTTAAAAAAGTTATGGCTTATAAAGGAAGCTAGAAATCAAATAATGGTCACGGCGGCGGAGAAGTCGTTGATGCAACATACGTATGACAAAAAAACATTCCCTTTTGTCTCATAGTAATATAGTATGTATAAAAAATATTCCTTCTGAATAAACATAAAATCCAATGGGGTTTATACACCGTATAAAATAAAGCTATGTATAAAACAAAATATGCCTCAATGAAAGGAGATTGAGAAGAAGTCCCTTACCTCGTGTCTGATGTGACTCGATTTTTCTTTAATCACCTGAATAATAAACTAGAGTTAATTTCTACTTTATTAATAACCATATTCGTGTTTATTATTCCTTTTATATCACTTATTACCATGTTATGAAAATTATGTTATTATTTATGTTAAAAAAGGTCGTTTTGTCGATCATTGGTACTTGAGTAAAAAACAAACTACTTATAATTACATGGTGTTCAAGTTGTGAAATATCTGTTATATCAAGAATTATATTCATGATGTATATATCATATATATCATATATATCTAGTATATACATGCATTTATAATAATATATAACATTTAGAGGTAAGAAATTAAATGCATCGTTCATGGAGACGGTAAGTCGTACGTACGTATAAACGCCACGTTCATTTCTATTTCGTATTTAATTGAATGAAATCAAAATCATATAAATGTATATTATAATTCATGTATAATATCATATATAATATCATTTACCCCATCCTTTATACGTCCCACAAATGAATTCAATTGCATTATATAATTTCAAAAGGTGGGTATTATTATTCATAATGGCTACTTTGGTTGGTCGCGGTGTGATAGAATCTCAAACGTGTGTGAAATGCAAGCAATTGAATTATTGAAAGAAAAGTGTACTGTGTAATCTTGGGGTAAACACATGATTTATTCCCATGATATTTTATCATGATTAATGTTCATTTATGATCTATTCCTTACGTACTTCCCTGTTTTATGTCATTGTTCAAGATTTTGATGTTTAAACATTTTGATCGTGTTTTTATGTTCAAATGAATATTGTCTGATTTATTTCTTCCATACATACCATTACTGATCATTTGAACTTAACTTTTTTTTTCATTTCCCTAGGAAGGTTTTAGGTAAGAAAACAAATGGGAATGATATTTATGGGAGATATTGATGAACTTTCACAATTATTGGATGACTGTGTTCCAGGTTTCTAGAGACACTAAAATACTACGGTCCTTGGGTGTTTGTTTTTGTTATGTATTAAGTATTATGAAAAAGTAATGTAATTTCCATGTACGTAAAGTGTGGGTCTCTATAGTTGATATCATTGGAATAGTTTAGTTAACATTTGGAAACTATGATGCGAAAACTTTAGTTAAATCCCTCTACATATTTTTAAGGTATGTCTAGGGATTTCCCTAAGGTTAATTATAAGTGTAGGTTATAGTCCTAGAATTACAGTAATGATATTAGAGTTAAACCTATGATGTTAGATATTGAATGTAATCCCGCTTTATTATGTTGTTTTCCTATCATGATTTTTTCCTCTCAGACTATTATTTTTGGTTTTTAGAAAATGGATGGAAACTGGAAGATTCATGATAATGGAGGATATGATGGACAATGGAATGATATTCTTCATGAGCAACCAAATGATATGGGATTTGGAATTCCAAACATCATTATTATGACTAATAAAAAATATCATAATATGATCCATAATCTCAACTTTGATAATTTTCCCGACTAAAAAAATATGAGAAAGATGGAGTTTAATGATGATCATAGAGGAAAGAAAGTTCAATTTCCATCATGTAAATATTGTTGTTAGAGGCATCAGAGAGAATGTTTCAAAGGAATGGGAAGGTGCTTTGGTGTGGAATAGATGGACACAAATCTAGTAATTACAAAGCAAATGTTTCGGTTAACATAATGGGCAAGGATAATGGCATTACTATGACATCAAAAACGGTTATATGTTTTAAAAGTGGAATGTACAAGCATTATACAAACCAATTCCTCAACGGAAAATATCATGAAGAGAATCAGAATGGTCGTTTGAATAGATTTAATGTTTATGATGATGAATAGACTACAAATGATATGTGAGATGAAAGAAGTGTTGAGGAATAAAATGACAATACTTGGTCAATTGTTTAAGAAGGTAGTGGAATGATTGTTTGTTTATCAAGAGTAATGTTTAATGTTACTAATGAATAAAGAAACATCTATGAATTGTTACATTATTGTTTTTCCTAGAGTATTTGAAAGTATATTTTCAATGGTACTAGTAACCATGAAAATTGATTGAAATATTTTTGGAAAGAAGTTGATATGCGCATAATGAAGAGACAAAGAGAAATTAATATGAATGATATTATTAATGAGCCCATGACTGATATAAGGACAAAGTGATATTATGGTTTGATTATACCGAATTTTTAGAATTTTGGTGTGTGGAAAGAGTTAAATTTTTATAGCATTCTTGTTTTCACTATATTTCAATGGGTATTCATTTTTTAGGATAATAAATATTTAAGGTATTCACATGTCTGGAATTTGACCAACAAGATATATTTTATGATATATGGGGGATAAATTCTGGTATTTACATGCTTGGTAGATGAAATATATATTAATCATTTTCTTTATACTATGAGATTAGACAGAAGTATTTTGGATAAGCCTAATGATTTGATTGGGTTAAGTTAGACATCAAATAGTATTGTTTAAGGATATAAATTTTTGATATTATTTCTAGAATGTTGTAATAGTATAGTTTAAAAAAAGACAACCCGTAGGACGGGCGACAACCCGTCGCGTCGAACAAGGTTACAGGAATCAAACCCACAGTCGAAGTACGATATGCCTTTATTACCTACCACTATCCTACAGGAAGTCCTTGGATTGTAGAAATTAGTTTTATTGTATTAAGCGATATGATATATGATGTATAAGTCCATTTTAGGAACTATATATGATTAATCTAACCAAAGATCAACTTATGTATGTTTAATAACTTTTTCTATCCTTTTATTTGAGACAAATGGAATGACCTATCATTCTATCGAATGATCTTCTATCACATCACGAATGAAAAAAACAATTTTTTTTCTTTATGATATGAAGTGGAAATTGTTCGAGGAATGACCAACGGTGAGATATTACAAAAATCAATAAGTATTTCTTCCACTTCTAATTTTTTCAACTTAATGAAAATGATCTTAAAAACCAAAAACAGTGTCCTAGATTATACCTTAGATCATCACAAATTTATGGCTTTCTGATTATTGACTTTTTTATATCCAAGTTCTCTACCACTCTATATCAGAACATGATGGTTAGATTTCTCTTTCATATCTATATTTTCACCTATGTTCTTCTATGTGGAAACCCAAAGATGAGTTCATTTGTGTAACCATTATGTTTCTTTTTTAAAATTAAGTTTTAATATTCCATTTTACAATGTGGGTTTCTATGAATGAAAAATTCAAGTAGTAAACCATTTATAACCGCAATGAATATCAAGGGTGAAATTCATTTTAAGAGTGGTAGAATGTAACACCACGATATTTTATGAAAAAAAAATATTTTTAATTCTTTTAATGTCTTGTGTTGTATTCTAAAACAAGATTATCTTGAACTATAAACAACATAGTATTGTCTTGTAGTATACACAATACTATTTATGTCTTGCGTAACATGCAAGAGCATCCTTCCTCGACAGCATGCGTTGTACGCAATACCATGTTTCACTAAAAAACTATATATTATTAAAATATTATATAAAGTAGCCGTTATGAATATTAATACCCACTTTTTGAAATTTTTTAAAATTTTCATTCAAAATGGACTTAATTTTTATATTCAGAATGTTGTAATTATATTAGGGTGAATTTTTGGTATTTTTCTGAAAACATACAATTTTTTATGAATAGTGAAAACACTAAGTTATTGGTTAAAAGCGACTTTTTATTAAAATAATAACTTGTTTAATTTAAATTTATTTTAGGAGAAAATAGATACATAATACCTAGATAAGTTCCATGTAACTCATTGGAGTCATTTTATAATAATTCTAGATATAAAAAAATATGATTGAACATTTTACCGTCTTTTCCCCACCTCCTAGAAGCATTTGAAAATTTAAATAAAATATAATTTTACCGCTTATGTGAGTTGAATTTCAAAAATCCGATAGAAACAGTTGATATTAATGAGTAAAATGTGGTTCAATTAGATGAAAATAATGTTATGTGAATAATAACTTTTAACTTTTATTTACCACTTTTGAATGTAAATAGGGTATTTAAGGGTAAAAATGAAATTATTGTTACCCTAAAACATATCTTAATTTTATTGGAAAAGTATAATTCGACCAAAATAACCTTAGGAATAAAATATTTCCCTTTTGGTCTAGTTGGATTAGATTTGGACATTTATTATTATTTTATTTAAAGAAGAGTTGAAATAGTTAAAATCAATGATTACTAACTAAAATATATTTAATATAGGGTTATACATAAGATAAATTGAACTATATGGCGAGGAAACAGCCTTCAACACAGGGTATACCCAGAGAGGTGGTACACGACGTGTACTCAAACTATATGGCGGGAATTTTCAAAATTCTGGAAAGTGTGGGAAAAGTCCATTTTACCCTCCAGAACATTTCTTGACCATCTTTTTGACAAAGAAATGGGTCGGAGAGGTCCGAGCTATTACATCGGTTACCTCTTAAAACATTATCGTCCCCGAGAATTCAAAAACCAACCCAGAGGGACCCAACAAGATACCTCTTAGGGTTATCTTTATAACAGGAACCCAACCAACAACCCTAATCATAGGTGTTAGGAATTCCCCCTCCTATGTCGAGATATTATCCCCTTTAGGTGGCACTGACTCGCCTGCACAGTTTTAATCACATCCGCATTAATGCGTCTCGATTAAGGATTGGGCTTTCCTAGTTCCATATATTAGGATTTTCCAACTTGCACTACCCCCAACACTACACAACCAACACAATGCCTGATCATGTGGTTTGGGAAAACAATTCCTTCTCCTATGTCAAGATATTATCCTCTTTAGGTGGCACTGACTCGCCCGCATGGGTTCAATCGCATCCGAATTAATGCGCCTTGATTAAGGATCAGTTTTTTCCCTTTCCCCGCACATCCGGACATGCTACACACTTCCAGAGAACAAGGAAACAAAATGTATCACAACTGACAAGCCAAGAATTCCATAAATATCAAAGGTACAGAGTATAACATCAACACAAATCACAGAAGAAAAAAGTAAAACACAAGTCAAAAAAACTCCGGGTACTGAGCGTGCATCTGGGTCTTCTGCTCCCTTTTTCTCTCCTCGCGGTCGCCATGACTCCACAACACACGAACCAATGGAATGTTTTGTCCACAGAGCACCTTATCATTAGGATCCTCGATCTTTACTGGTCGTTTCTCTAAGGTCTCCTCATCTCACATATCTAATTGTCCCCAATCGATAACGTGGGAGTCGTCGTGTATGTACCGATGAAGGTGGGAGACGTGGAAGACGTCATAAACTTTCTCCAACTGAGGTGGCAGGGCTAGCTGATATGCCACCTCGCCAACATGCCTCAACACCTCAAAAGGTCCGATGAACCTATGTGAGAGTTTGCTCCCTTTACCAAACCTCCACTTCCCTCGTCGAGGGGAAACCTTCAAGAACACATGATCTCCCACCTCGAACTCCAAGGGCCTCCTCTGATGATCACCACAAGGCTTCTTTCAGTCATGAGTCGATTTCATCCTCTCACGTACAAGCTGGAAATTCTCTATGGTGCTCAGAACTACCTCTAGCCCAAGAGCACCTGTCTCACTAACCTATGGCCAGCAAATGGGTGATCGACATGGTATTCCATAAAAAGCCTCATACGGTGCCATGCCAATAGTAGAGTGGATGTTTTGTTGTAGGAAAACTCTACTAAAGGAAAGTTTCATACCCATGATACTCCGAAATCCAGAACGCATGCTCGCAGCATGTCCTCCAGTGTCTGGATAGTCCGCTCTGTCTCCCCATTGGTCTGGGGGAGGAAATCAGTGTTAAGGCGTAGCTGGGTGCCAAAAGCATGTTGTAACCCACTCCATACTCGTGAGGTAAACCGAGTATCCTGATCTGAGACAATAGTATTCAGGACTCCATGGAACCACACAACATCATCTATATACCTTTATGCTAAGGTACTCACCTGGCCTGACACCTTAATTGCTAAGAAGTGAGCTGATTTCGTCAGATGATCCCCAACTACCCAGATTTCATCATAACCACCCAATGCTCGGGGTAGTCCTATGACGAAGTCCATTGATATGTCATCCCACTTCCACTCGAGGAAATCTAAAGGATGCAACAAACCACCAGGAACACGGTGTTCATCCTTCACTTTCTGACACACTACGCATTTAGCCACAAACTCTGCCACTGCCCGTTTCACCCCGGGCCACCAAAATTGTTCCCTCGGGCCTCGGTACATTTTTGAAACTTTTGGATGTACTGCCAAGGCTGAGCAATGGAACTCACGGATAACTCCCGCACGCATTGCCTCCGGAACAAACAACCTTCCATGGAAAATCATCTAATGTCGAAAGTCCTCTGACCATCCTTCTGGAGCATTCCCCTAATCGACATGACCCCACAACACTTCTGCCTCAGAGTCCCCCCACTGAGACTCTTCCACCTGATGCAACAAGGAGGGTCGCACCGTCATCTGAAACAAACACCCTCTAACACCTTCTTCCCTTGTATCTATGTGAAAGGAAGCCAACTCTCCCATCGCTTTCCAATCCCCAGCAGATTCCCAAACAACTTCCTGATGCGACTTCCAGCTCAAGGAATCAGCCACAACATTTCCCTTACCTTTAGTGTAAGAGATCTCAAAGTCATAGTCTTGGAGATACTCGACCCATATCCGCTACAACAGGTTCAGGTCAGACTGGGAGAAGATATAACGCAAACTCATGTGATCTGAGAAGACCAAAAAGCGCTCCCCAAAGAGGAAATGTCACGATAACATCAATGCGCACAGTATTGCTACAAACTCCAGGTCATGGTTGGCATAGTTATTCTTGTGAGGGCACAGCTGCCTAGACCCATAACAGATCACCCCCTTCTTCTGCATCAGTACGCACCCCAGAGCAAGGCCATAAGCATCAAAAAACACTCCATACAACAACCCCTCCTCTGGAAAACTGATTACGGGAGCGCTGAACAAATTCTCCTTCAGGTAGTGAAAATATTTTTGGCACTACTCGCTCAATAGGAAGACCGGCTTCTTCCTAGTCAAAGCTGTCAGTGGAGAAGCAACTCGAGAGAAGTCAGAAATGAACCTGCGATAGTAACCTGCCAACCCTAGGAAACTAAGAACTTATTCCATGCTCTTGGGTGCCACCCAAGAAACAATTTCCTCCACCTTCGACGGGTCCACTGACACTCCATGATGAGACACCACGTGCCCAAGGATGTGTACTTCTTGTGTCAAGAACTTACACTTCGACAATTTCCCATAAAGGTGGTGGTTTCAATGGACTCCCAAGACTGCCCTGAGATACACAAAGTGCTCCTCCTCTAATCTAGAGTAGATCAGGTTGTCATCGATAAACACAACGATGAATCGGTCCAGAAACTCTCGGAAGACAAAGTTCATAAGTCGCATGAACACAGTTGGTGCATTCGTAACTCCAAACGGCATCACTACAAACTCGAAGTACCCATACCTGCACCTAAAAGCCTTCTTCGAGATATCACTGTCTTTTACCCTCAGATGATGATATCCAAATTGTAGAACAATCTTGGAAAACAAACTTGCTCCCCTCAGTTGGTCGAAGATATCATCTATCCTTGGAAGGGGGTAACAGTTCTTGACTGTGACCTGGTTCATCCTTCGGTAGTCGATTCATATCCTGAGGCCACCATCTACATTCTTCACAAACAAAACAGGAGCACCCCATGGCAATATGATGGGTCGAACAAAACCCTTCTCCATCAGATTGTCTATCTGAATATGCAACTCCCGCAACTCCGAAGGTGCCATCGGATAAGGGGACATCGAAATAAGACGGGCACCAGGCTATAAGTCTATCCTGAACTCAACATCACGTCGGGGGTGTAGAGTCACAACCTCCTAAATAAAAAACATCGAGGAACTCCCAAACAACCATTGGGACATCCATCATCTATGGATCAGCTGGAACCACTGATAAGCCGCCTAACAAGTAAAGGAGAGGCTCCACACGCTGGCTTCCAGCCTCATAGATCTTCTCGCCATCAAAAGATACGCGCTGCCCATCCACGTCGGAGAACACGACTATTCTCTTGATGTTTTCCATAACAGAACTAACATAAAACAACCAGTCGATGCCTATGATGACATCATATGGCTACATCTGTAACAGAAGAAGGCCCCCACTAGATCGATGTGGTCCCAACGTCAGCCCACATCCTTGACAAACACAAGATATGCTGGTCTGGCCTCCAACTGGTGTACTCAGTACCAGTGGTATGGAATGTCTCTCTATGTCTAGTCCCCAAGCATGGGATGGACCAGGTGAAAAAAAGGAGTGTGAAACACACGAATCGAACAAAGCATAAACAAGAGTGTTGAAAAAACAAATCGTACCTCATACCACCTCTGGTCCCGCTGGAGCTACCAACTCTGCTGCGTGCAACTATCCACGCCCAGCTCCTCTGCCTCTCTAATGTTTTCCACCTACCCGACCACACCCTAGTCGAGGTCCCTGAGGATTACCCTAAGGTCGGCTCCCTCCCGAAAAGTCTGCCCTCGGAGGAGAATGGTCTTGCTAACGCTGGAAGGGCCTCGCCGACAACTGGTGCTGCTGAGGTGGGCGCTGAACCTTCCCACCTCCACCGTACTGCGCTCTAGTTGGGCACCAATTCTGAACATGCCCGAAACCTCCACAAGAAAAACACCTCGGTCATGGGCTCTTGAAAAAGGGTCGAGGACCCAAATATCGGAACTGTAACTGCTGGGGCCTGCTCCCCACTGGACTGAACCTGGAAGGACCATCGCAGGAGACCTGCTGCCGACTGCTTTCCCCTTCGACGTGCCAGGATGGTTCCCCTCACGTGTTGCACCTCACAGTGAGTGCATCCTCTCTACAACCTCTACCTTCTTCTATACCACTAAGTACGTTATAAGGGTGAAGGGGGTGATAGCATACCAGAGCGAAGGACGAAGTGCCTCCTCCAAACGTCTCACCCGAGACTCCTCATCTGGAAAAAGATCCGGAGAAAAGCACAAGAGATCCATGAACATGATCCCCATCTCTGGTACTAACATACTCCCCATCTAAAGGGAGAGTAACTCCTACCGCTTCTCCACCATGATCATAGAAGAAAGGAATTCCTCTCTGAATTCCTTCTCAAAGTCAGCCCATGGAACCTCTGCCTCTACCCTCTCTCCGAGGTAGAGTGTCCACCATTGTCACACTGCACCTCTCAGCTGACTGACTGCTAGGGGAACCGAGTACTCTATCGGAGCACGAATCAAGGTAAAAGCGATTCCTAGCTTCTAAAAATACCCCTTTGTCTCCGTATCCGATGTACTACCCTCGAACTTCTTGAGGGTCTTCCGTTGGAAAGAAAAGAGAGTCTTCTGCCACTGGATATCTTCCTCCTCTCGGTCAATCCTCAACTGATCGACCGCCTGAATCTGCTGGGGCTCGGCCGTCTGAGCCACCCGAGGATGATGTACAGGGGCCATATTTGTGAGGTAAACAAGGATCGCCTAAGCCCAAGTAGTATGAAAAAACTCAAGGTTTTATTTTATAATTTTATTTCAATTTCTTTCCCAGAATACCCAAATCAAGTAAAACAAAATCATGATGATGCATGTACCTTCCCTAGGGTCTCTACCCTGCAATCAATGTAGTCTCACTTGGATGTTCGGTAGGCTCAGAATCCTTGCATCGGATCACGAGGGGGCCCTAAAATCCCGTTTCCTAGCCGGTCTTCCCTGGACTATGTCACACACCATGATTAACTAACACTATTGGCCTACCTTCCCATGAAATCCTCATTGTTCCTAACTCCTGACTCCATCCTATCTCTCAACCATCACCTTTGATACCATTCTGTCACGACCCCTCTCACCAAAGATGATCCTCCTGAGCTGGCAATGGAAAAAGGGAGATAATTACCCACAAGTCCCGCCTCTAGTAGGCCCCCGGGTGGCGACTAGCACCAAGGATATGAGTTTTTCACAAATATGGGAGGCATTACCCTTTTTGTTTTTTATGATTGGGAAATAGGACAAGTCAACCACCAAAAAGGAAAAGAGCAAGTATATAGAAATAAACCCAAACCAAACCCACATGAATTTTAAAAATAATTTATAACAAGGTACAAGTACAGGAAAGCTCAAAGTACAATACCAAAAGAAAACAAGTGTCCAACAACTGCAGCAACTCCAACTGTCTGACTAGTATGGTCATGCACAACCCTGGTAGTCCTCCTGGAAACCTGAAAGTAAATGTAGGGTGAGCATACAAGTATACTCAATAGGGAAACCTAAAGGTCTCGTGCACAAGTGGGGAGGCATCCTAATGTCCCGTGATAACAACAGAAGAAACTTTGCAAGGAAAATCCTATCCACCCAACCTCATCAGCCACACTCACCAAAACCACAATCACAACAGGTAGTATTATATATGTACAAGGGTATTGGGTACCCCACACCATTTCCTATTAGTTAGCAGCTCTTCTTAAAGGAGAACGTCCTGACGCTGCCACACTCTCCCCGCCCACACACACATGGGCCTCACAACCATGTATCCCGCCTACACACACCTGGGCCTCACAACAAATTATCCCGCATGCACACACCTGGGCCTCACAACCACGTATCTCGCCCGCACACACCTGGGCCTCATCCCGAAGATTCTTGGGAGCAGTAACCTGCCCGAAGTGTCTTAGGCCAATCCACCCCAATCAAAACCCACCTGAAGAGTCTTAGGTGTAAGGTCGCCTCATGCCATCACATCCTAGGGGAGAAGGAGAAGTAAGGAGCTAGAAACTAATGAAAAAACACCCTCTCCCATAAAATTGGAGTGTTCAGCACTAATGTTCTCAACATGGGTGGGGTGCGATAAAACACAAAATATACAGATATATATATGTATTCCAAACACACAACCCAACCTATGGAGTCTATAAAGAGGAACTGAGAACGTTCCTTGGCACTCATACTACGAAGAATGCATACAAAAAACAATCCCAATCCCATTTAGGTTTTCACGTTTTAGAAGAAATTATATTATTTATTTCCTTACCTAATGGGAAACTATCCACAACAAACTGCATCAATCGTTTGTAAAACATATCCCTATCATCCACAAATCAAGTTAGGAAAAACACAAGCAACAAAACGAAGCCCTTCTTATCAACCAACCAACCCCATTGATTATTAAACCCATACCATCTCCACACCCTACCATTTATTAACTCTTCCACTTTTATTTATTATTCACAAACCACTATTCATTCACAAGCAAACCCATCCCTGCAGCCCCGCTGCTAACCACCATAACCACAACCACACCGAACATCGTTATCCCATTAATACCATTTATTGTAGCCCCGCTGCCAATCACCAAAGTATCATTTACACCATCTGAAAATCATGTCAACAGCAGCCCCTCTGCTCACCTGATCCACAACAACCCACAAAACACCCCCATCACATGTCATGTAACCAAGCCAACACCGACATGTTCATTATGCCATTTTGTTCAACCGGGGTGATCACACAAGGGTTCCAAATATTAAAACATCCAAATTTACGTGATTAACCAAATTCCACATTCCACAATGTTTCAATCATTATGAAAATCCATAAAAAGATGTCAATATTTATTTATGTTAGAAAAGGCCCCAAACGAACGTGATTTTCTGTAGGTAGAAGCTCATTCAATTCACAACATAATATCACAGGATATTAATTAACAGGAATCAAAATATCCCAACCCCATTATACAATCCAGTTATTATCATTATTAAACCGGTTCAATAGTGTTTCACATAAACAAGAGAAAACACACCCTGCATGATGCAAAAACTAGAGAGACGAAGGTAAGATCCCTACCTCCACAGGTTCTGATAACAACACTCCTCCCCAAGTCAACTTTAGAAGACGTCCATCGGCATCCGTCACTTCCGTCAAGTCCCATCAAAACCTCCTCGTGTGGATGTTGGAAAGGAAAGGCTGAGTGAAAGACAACTGATCCAATCTCGAATGTTCCGCTTCGTCGTTACGATCCCGTTTCCACTGACTGATCGTAAATCATAGCTTGGACGAAGATGTTATGGAAGATAGAGCCTTTGAGTCTCTTGGGAGAGCTCTGCTCAGAGGAGGGGGGGAGCGGAGTGAGTTGAAAGGAGGAGGGGACCCCTCCATTTATAGGCGTGAAAAGGAAAAGTACATGGAGTGTACTTTATGGTACACGACATCTACTCAGTTATTTTACATGGTCTCCACACGGCTTCCAACACGGCTTCGCGGCTGTTGACTAGTCAACACATGGTTTGAGGGTAACGCATACATAGGGAAGGACTACACGGCGTGTATTTTAGACACACGGTGTGTACTAATTTATTGCACATGGCAAGGACACGAATCCAACACGGTACACGGCTGTTGACTGGTAACGCGTACTCAGGGAAGGACTACACAACGTGTAGTACTGGACACACGACGTGTACCCATTTATTCCACACAGAAAGGACACGACCTTCAACACGAGGTATACCCGGAAATGGGGTACACGCCGTGTACTCAAACTACACGTCATGTAGTTTTGAAATTCTGGAAAGTGTGGGAAAAGTCCATTTTACCATTCAAAAAACTTCTTGACCTTCTTTTTGATAAAAGAATGGGCTGGAGAGGTCTGGGCCATTACATAAACTACCTTATAGTCACTTATTATTGTGATGGTAAATATATAATTTAGATTCAAATCCAATCAATTATATAGGTATTTATTACTATTCAAAAGCATTGTATATCACATATGGTTGGGTAAAACACAATATCGATGTTATTTCTATTTTTTGGAAGTTTTTTTTATCTTTCTAGAATATTTTACATGTCTTTTACTAAAACATAAGGTTGAGATCTTAATAGAACTCATACCTTGTGCCACACGTATTTTAAAGACTCAAAATAATGATCATGATTTAGTTGTAATAATTGATTATGGAACTCTTAGAGAACCTTTATAATGGATTCGTTCATTTATGTGGGTCACCTTAGGGTGTTCTTATACTGTTTTTATTATGAACGTTGGATCGATGCAACGATACATTTATTTTTGGTTGATTAAAAATTCATGATCAATAATAAGTATCCTATATGATATATTGATGTACTTTTTTGATCAAATGTTTAGGTATCAGTACTTTAAGAAGATTAAGATTCATTTTTGATATCATAAATGGAGGTAGATAAAAAATATATACACTGTATTGAACATTTTAGATGTCATGGTCACTATTATTATATAGTGATTCTATTTGGTCTTACTAATCCCCCACCATAATAATTAATGTAATGAATATATTCTTTGAAGATTAACGTGATTATATTATTTGGTTATTTATTAATGATATTAACATACATTAATAGAGTAAGGATGAGTATAAATATCACTTGAGAATTATACAGAATACTTTATGGAAGAAGAAAATCTATTAAACAATTTCAATTTGTGAATTTCTGCAATAAAATGATTTATTATTATGTAATATAATATCAATATAGGGTATATAAGTGGATACATCAATGATAGAGACTATTGAAAATTAACCTAGACCAACCCTAGTAGTTGTGATCCTAATATTATGTGGTTTCAAAAGATATTATTGACTATTTATGTAGAATTTTATACTCCATAATAAACTAGCAAAGTTTTCTCATAAGAAATCCATGTTATTATGATTGGATGAATAATAGAAAAATTTCTAGTAATTATAGATAATATTATTTAATGTTCCTTTTCATATGATAACCAAAATAGAATATTTGGTTTTAATCAATAGTTATGCATTGAATAAAGGATTGGGATGTGATTTCATGCTTAGTGATATGGTTATAACTTATCCCTCAAGGTGATTGAAGGGGAATTTGAAATATTACCCAAATCATGATTTGGAGTTAGTTTTGTTATTTTTCCACAAATGATATGATGGAATTTTGTTTAGGGGAAAAACTGTTATATTAATACTAATTCTAAAAAAACTAATATATATTTACATAGAAGGAGTCGAATATATTTAAAATAATATGGTCAGTGATGATTAAATATTATGAAAACTCAACAACTGTATTAAAGAAAATAGGGTGGAAAATGAATAAAGTGGAAATGATTAATCTAATTTATCCATGGTGTGTTTCACAAAAGATCCAAAATTTCTAGAATTGGAAATTATGGATATGAAATCATGAAATAAGGGAAGAAATCACATATTTCTAAAATGATTTTTCAACCCTCAATCTAAATGAGGATTAACTTGGAGAAAAGGATGATATAGAGATACAAAATAATGTTAAAACATTCATGAGTTTAACCTTGATTATGATGGAATGGTACGATTTAGGAAATGTGTATATTTTCAATATACAATTAATTTCATGAATTATATATTAGAAGAGGCTCATAGTTCATCATTCTATATTCGCCCTATAATTGAAATTATGTATAGAGGTTTGAAATTGTATTTCTATTTGGATGGTATGAAGAAAAATATAACAATTTTTTTATATAATTTATAGGTACATAAGTATTTTATGGAAGATGGAAAAAAGTCTAATGGTATGATACAACCATTACCCTTACACATAAGGAAATGGAAAACCCTTACCATGGATTTTGATAATGGAATCCAGAAACATATAAAGATAGTAATGTTGCATGGGTTGTAGTAGACTGCATGAAAATTTCAGAACACATAAAAGGTATCAGAGTGGATTTATATCTATATTAGATTTACCATTTTTATATCAAGGAATTGGTATGGTAGCATGGAGTACCCCATTCTATTATCTGTAATCAGGATTCGAGTTTTACCTTGTTGTTCTAGTGAATTCCTTAGCAGACCTTTGATATGAATATATGATTCATAAATGTGTATCATCCTAAAACAGATTATCAGAATGATAAAATAATTCAAAACCTATATGATATTTTATTGTTTTTATGGAATTAAAATTTAATGGGGAGAAACACCTTCCCTTTATTGAGATTCTATATGATACTAGATTTCAATCCTTTATTCATATGGATCCTTATGAATCCATCTATGGATAAAAGTGTAGAACTCTATAATTTTGGGATAAATCTATAGAAGTAAATAAATTGGGACCTAATCTAGGTAAAAAATGGCATATATAGTTATATTCATTAAAAACACAATTTAATATCAATATTGGTAGGAATTTTTTACTAGAAACCGCAGTGGGATCTGTTATCCAATGTTAGTGACAATGTATTTATAATGAAATATCCATTGAATAAGGTAATAATATTTTTTAAATAAGTTTATAATAACCCCTATTTATATCTATTTAATTGAAATTCACAATATTATTAAGATATTATTTAATGTATTATTGCTTCCACAAAACATTTCGCATGTCCATGATGTGTTTATGTATCATATAGATGTAAATTCTTGATATTTAATATGTAATGAACCTAGAGATCATACAATCAGAAATAGATTTTTATTATTAGTAATAGAAAAGGGAGTTTGGAGATCATATATAAAAAGTTTTATGATAGAATACTAGCCACCTGGTTATGGTTTTGGGGTGAACCCACCATCTAGAGGAAGATATGTGGCAACCTGATGATGTAATGAGGAAGATGTGTCCATTGTTTTAAATCCCAAACCAATGTATTTTTATGGAAATATTTTTTGTGGGGTAGAATAAACACTGGGAGATTTTAGGAAGAGTTTATTTTTTTCCATATTAGTTGATTTTCTTTAATATCTTGTGTTACACCCAACACCGAGTTCTAACAAATGGTTATAGAAAATTAAAATTATTATTTTTCCATAAAAATTATAATATACCCAATAAACATTGTGTTATGTATATGAATAATTATATTTTAAATATTAAGTATAATTATTTTATATAAGTTACACATATTTATAAAAATGTACTTAATTTTTAGTAATGTTTTTATATGATTAAAAAATATTATTTTTTAAAAAATGATTTTATTTCTTGTTTTAAAAAACTAATAATATTTATTATTGAAACTTATATAAATATTTAGTTACAAAAGAAACTTAATTTCTTAAATCGACATGATAATATTAACTATAAGTTAATTTTTGGGAATTTTACGAAAATATTAATTTTCGGATGATGAGTAAAAAATTATTTTTATAAAAACAACCCATTAATTTAAAGAATTTACATGCTCATTTTTAAATTAACTATTCATTAAAAGTAAAATTATTTCAATATTATTCTTATTGATCTAATTTACATAACTATAATCAATTTAATATATAATTTTGATACTAAGATTTTTTAATATTATTAAAATTTTATTCTAGTAAATTTGCTTTCTTTTCTCATCTATAGGATTAATTTTAAAAAAAATTACACTTATGTATAAAAAATATGTAAAAAAGATTTCATAATTTTAATCCTCATAACTAATATTATAAAATAAGGTTAAAAAATCCATTTTTGTTCTCTCTACCACTTATAAAAGGATACCACTCTACTACATGGTTAATCAAATTCCTACACAAATCGTTTACTTACGTCCTTAGTCACATTATATTTTATTTTTATTATTAGTAACCCTTCTGATGTATGATTTTGGTTTTAAAGTAAGTAGGTTATTTGAATAATATATACCATTCTCAACATACGTTTTTATTTTATTTTTTCATCAACCTCCTTGAAATGAAATTCATATATAATAATATACTAAAAATATTATCTAAAATATAAATAATATATATTATTTTAACAAAATAATCTAAATTAACATCTTCTTCCATAAAATGGAAAATGAAAATGTCAATCGTGTGTATATAAGTCTATAACTTCACGAACCGATGTAATTGGTTTCCATCACCCCCACTCACAACTAGATATAATGATAGATTAAAAATATTAATATTAAATTTATTAAATAGCGGTAATTATTTAATTTTAATATAACATATTCCTTTTTATATTCCATTCCTTGGAAAAATGATAACGTCACTCGTCTCTACAACAGACTATGGCCTCATGAATTTGGGAGATTTTTTCTTCACTTATTTATTACATGGAAGGTAATAATGGTATTTTTATTTAAAACATGTGATATTAATGACATATAATTATTCTAGAAAATTAATATATAATTTACATTTCATTTATTTTATCTATTTAGTAAACAAGAACAACTTTCATTATTATTTACAGCCTGCCTTTTCAATGAATGGTGTAATTCATTTTCTATCTCTAATATTATTATATTACTCTAAAAAACTATATATTGAATATATATGTTATTTATATAATTGTTAAAATTATTAATATTACGTAACCATGATAAATTAGAATGACCAGAAATACCAAACAAAAACATACATGAAAAACAAAGATGTTATTACTAAAAACATAAATTTGACAAGTAATTGTTAATAAATATGTAATAAAATGCAATTACTATGTCTTATATAGAATAATACATATAATAACGGTTAATTAATATATTTATAATAAAAATTTATTTTTTATAATTGATTATATATTTATTATATTAGAAGTTGTGACATAAGGTAAGGGGTTTTCTTCTTACATTTTTCAATGGGTGGAACATGCCCCATTAACCACCTATTTTTTTATATATCTAATACCCATGAATGTATTTTATGAAAATTATTATGAATTTTAAATTTATTTACAAATCAATGTATTTTTTTTAGATTCATTGTTCTTAGGATTATAATATTACAATTATTATAATGGGTTTTATGTTATACTCACATTGTCTATCGATATTATTTATGATTATGATTTTGATGATGAAATATTATATTATAACTCTCATGAAACAATTAAAATTTTTATCCTCTTTTTATTTCTATGGAATATAAGTTTTACCTTACGTTTACTCACCTTATTATCTAATGATTCCAAGAAAAATTGTATTCATAAAAATCAGCATGATTTATCTCATCGGGAAAAATCCATTTTCCATTATATCATTTTTTGTAAAAATGTTTTTAAAATTTTTATTAATATTAAAAAAAATTATATAAAGTAATATTTACCATTATTTTTATTTCTAAAATGTTTTTCGAAGGAATAATTTTTTCTCTGTTTGAATGAAGCACTTCTAAGTTTTTATCTAACCTGAGATATGAATCTTTATTTTAACAGTCACGTCATGAATGAAACATTCCATTGCAATGAATAGTCAATTATTTGAGGATTAAATTACATGTTTTCAAGGTTATATTCAACAAAAATTAATTACAAAATATATTGTAATTTATTATTTTTTAATAAATTTATTTCAATATATAAATGATATTTTTCTATAGAACAATTCCAATTTATCATTCAAATTCATTTTCTATCCATTATGAAATACATTTATATTAAATAGTCAATATTTAATATATGGTACAATTACTCTATTTGAATTTTTTTTCTATATGGATTATAATTTTTATGATAATATGTTTATTTATCTCATTCCTTTTCTTTGGGTTTTTCTACGATTAAATGATGAAGTGATTATGAACTAAATTCTTTAATATGTTTTATGATATTATGAAATGTATATAAAAAACAATTAGTCATTATTTATGATATGATTAATTTTTTATGATTTTACGTCACAAAAATATATGGATTTTATGAAGGTTGAGACCAATATATCTCTCCAATATATCAGGTAAACATTTTTATCTTGTTAGATAATGAATTAAAATAAGTAAATGTACCTGATATGTGATTTAAAACATGTTTATGTCCTTGAACCAGTATGAAAATTTTTTTATGTTGCATAACATGATATGAATTGGGAGGTAGGATTTTATGTAAAATCAATTTGGATTTTTATGTATTGGATGTAAACCATGACCTGTGAAATAGTATCTATACTTATGATGGTGTCAAAATTATATTAAATGAACATAGAGTTCATGGTTGATATATGATGATTTCTCTCTCTATGGTTCATGTCTTTTTAAATAATAATGTATTCTTCCATGGATCAAGATTATGATCCATTATAGACTATGTATTATATTTGTAAGTTATATTCATAATCTCATACCCTTATGATTATCTTATGATTTCAAATTATTATCAGTTTCTATTTTAACTTTTACCTCTACTAAGTATTTGAGCTCACCTTTTCTTTTTTTATATTCCATAGGTTATAAAGAATGGTTTATGTATGTTAATTCTAGGAATTGTACATAATTGGATGACATTTTTGTGAAATGTTTATGAACCTCAATGAAATAAAAAAAATTTGTATCATGTTTCCAATGAGACTAAACCATTAAGATTATCAAGAATGTGTTCATGAAATCTATTGAATGTTTGTCTATTACCTTGTAATATCAATGTATGAAAATAATGGGTTATTATATGGGAGTAGTGTACTTAGAATATAGTCATACATATTATAAGATTTTTGGATTTTTGTTTATTTGTTATTTTATCTATCAATACTTCAATAAGGGTTAAATTATTTAAGTTTATACTACCATGTACATTTATATTTTTCTATATTCATGATTGTAGTTTTTTAAACTCATTGGGTTGCCAATTTTCATTAATCTATAGTTTATTTATTTTATTCAATTTTTACTATATTCATCATTAATACTAATAAAGATAGTATAGTCTCTCCGCCACACTATCCATAGACCCTCACTACTAGTCAGATATCTATAACATATAGGGATGTCCTATTGAGGCTATTTGGCCACTTTTATTTGGTTATATAAGAGTAAACTAAGTAAGACACATCAAAATGTTTCTTCATAGTCTTATTTTCCATTGTATTATTTTTTTCTAGAATATATAATACTATTAATGTGTTAGATCATGGTATATTTCTTAGGTCTAGAAAGATTCCACACATGTGCATGGGGACTATAATGTTTCTATATATGGGATTATTATACATTCTTTTTGTTGTCATATTATAATATTATTTTTCCATGACTGGATGTTTTAATCATTCCACTAGTTACTGATTTATTGAATTTACCTTTTAGCATTGTATGTTATTAGAGTAGTTATATTTATTCATTATTACAGGCACATAGGATTCACATTCAGTTAGCATGCATGAGAAGTTTATTATTATTTTCATATTTGGTCATAAGGGTTTTGATTTATGGTACATCGTGGGATAAGTAAAGTGTTTACATTGAACTAAATTTTTATTTCCTACATATCATAATGATTGAATTATATTTATCAAATATAATATAAATTAATGAAATTAAATAAAATTAATATATTTAATGAAATAATTTTATTTGAATCATTATATGAAAATGATTTTTTTAATCCATGTGATTCCATATGAATTTTGGTAAAATGGTTTTCCAGTAGCAACATATGGAGTGGTTTCTTCAATAACATGAGAATTTATAAAGGAATTACTAAAGCCTTATAATCATGATCCCATACATTTAAGTCTACAATAGTAGTATATTTTTATATAAAATAATCCATAAATGTTAATGTAATTAGAATTTTCATTCTAAAGAAATATGAATCATCAGTGATGGATTTCCTTTAAATGGTGCACCAATTGAAAATTAAAAAACATAGTAAAATTATAACCTGGGAATAAAAACTTGTATAATTGAATCCATATAAGATTTAAAAGACCATATTAGGTAGCTTATAGACAATTATTCCAAATATAGAAACCCACAATTTTTTTTCTAAATCATTAAATGATAATATTTTGAAGAGTTTTCTGAAAATTGGAAACCAATTTAAATTTATATACTGTTACCTACATTATTTTGAATGGACGCCCATATAACTAAACATAGGATGGAATGACTTTTTCCTCACAATTTAACCACATGTTTACATCCCTTGGTACTTAAAAAAATGGGGATATATTAATACAAATTTATTAGGGCTATTTTATATGGAAAAATCCACAAATAATTTGATTAGTATATGTGGATATAATAATATTACTGAACTGATCTCCTTAATTAAATATAGTAGCATTTATTTTTTCACTTATTAATTAAGGAATCATTTAATTGAAATGTTGGTTACAAAATAATGGGATTTTTCCTCAATAAGCTTTGACTGAAATTTTGTTTAATTGATCCCAGTTGTGAGAACATAACGACAATTAATTTTTTAGAGGATATTTGTTAACAAAATCCTACAGCCCTCTGGGGTGTTATAAAATTTAAGAGTTTCATATAGTTTATACCAAATTCTCCACTATAAATTGAGATTTAATTTTCCCCCATATTTCTATATTTTTTTTATATCAAAGGTGCATTGATTTAGATTTAGAAATATAAGTATTTCGTTATACTTATAGAAAAATATCTAGTGTGGTAATCAGTTTTATTTTTCTATTAGAAATGTCTTGTATACAAGTGTGTAATTTTACCTGAGTACATAGTTTTATTCATTTGTTATGTTAGACCTAGTGATGACGTACAAATTACATTTGACCCGCATGGTGTGACAATACTTTTTTTTGGGCCTCTGGTATTTGTTGGTTAATACCTATTTTATGCTTCTCCCTTTGAAATAGGAAACATCAATAAATGCTTCCATCATATCCTAGGAGTGTAAATTGTTATCCATATACCATTTGTTTTGTTAAAAATACCTAGATTTTGTAACGATGATTAGGAAGATTAGTGGTAATGTTGTATGATGATCCATGACCTAGATTTTATTATCTTAGATGTTTTGGTTTCATTGGTCTAAAATTTCATATTATTTTTTATAGTTTTTTATGTAATGAAACTCTTCAATTCTAATGTTGTTTTACTAGTAAAGTCACCAATTTGTTACTGTCCATATTGGATAACAACATCGTATGATGATATCTTATGTAGGCTATTTCTTATTGAGATTTAATTAGGCTATTTTGCCTAAGAGAAAATTAAAATGGGTAAACTTGTATTGTTGGTGACATATCAAGGTAGTGCACGTTTGAATAAATGGATCATTATGAAATAATTAATAGTGGAATGATCCAATTGAATTTATATGGTAAAAATATAACAATGTAAGAGTTTCTAGTGATGGAATAACATAACATCTTGAATTGTATTAGGTCATGTTTTCTTGTAAAATGCAAATATCTTCTTGAATGATGCATTCGCCGGTCTCATCCAGAGTTGGTGAAATAGGGATGTTGATAAAATAGATTTATCCCAATGCTGGGAATGACCCTATAAAATTATTGAGTGTTGCACCACCACCAATCCATGTTAGATTCATTTCATTGAATTTTTTTACTAATGGAACACATTATGATGGCTTGGAAGAGAATAACTGGTGCGCCCATGAACCTACCTATGCATGATTTTATACCGTGAACCTTATGTAAATAATTAATATTTTAGGTGTAAAATATGATGTTCAAGTATGAGATCCCCATAATTAATAAGTGTTCCAACATATTAAAAGATGAAGTTTCGTTTTGGTGCTTGGTATACGCATGTTGGGGCATACATAGAAACAATATTTGGTGAATATTAGATAATTTGTTGGGATACTAAGTTTCTTTTTTAGTGAAATGATTAAGAGTAAAATATCAAGTGGGGGAAAGTATCATAAATCAAGGAAAAAAATAATTTATAGGTATAAATGAAACATATTCATAGAGTACCATTCAGGATTCGTCATAATGGCTTCGAGAATCCTATCTAATTGAAAATTAAAGAATGTAGGTCTTGGATATGTTTCTCAAAAGAAAAATTTAATACAAATTTGTATCAAATATTGATTCTAGACATAGCTTTAGTCCATGAATGATACATATAGTATGTACCACATCTGTGGTGAATTGGTTCTTTTAAGATAGCATTATGACAAACTAGTTGCTTGTGTAAACATTCATTAAAGGACAATGTGATTTGATGGTTGACATTGATTGCTATGTTTAAATGATTATTAGTTTCTTTTGTATCTCAGGTGTTATACTTGAACCATGAAATTATTCATAAACTATTAATATGGATTTCATTATCTTTATAAATAGTAGTTTTAATTTTTTTATTGAATGGTAACATTATATTTTCATAAGTTTCTATACGGTGTCTTGATAAAATATTAAGAAACAAAAGGTTATCATTATGTAGTCCTAATTTACAATTGGATAACATAATTTTAAATTCATACCATTAAATTACATGTAATGATGATACCAATACTTGAGGTGTATTATTAGATTATCACATGATTCCTATGAGGGTAAATGCATCGTGGTTGGGTAGTAATTACTTGTCAACTGTGTAGCCATTAATTTATGAGAAGATTGAAATATAGATGGTCCAACAATTTTTTTTACATGTAATTGGATTAATTAAGTTTAGAACCATATTAAGATCATTCTTGGAACGTTTTTAGACCTTGTTTGAGGGTTATATGATCTTTTCCAGGAGGGAAAATGTGTTATGTTTGTGCATGGTATGTGATGGAACATCTATTCAAATTTAGACTAGAAAACCATGATTTGAAATCGAGTCAATTGATGTATTGTGTGTTATAAGGTTTATTAAATTTATTATTTCATCAAGTGGTATGGTGAATCACTAATATATTTATAATATAGGAAATTTTGATCGAGAGAGGTCACATGGTTAAAAACTGGACTTATAAGATATGCTCTAAAAGGGATAAACCATGGCCGGGGTTATCCAGTAGGATTTTGAAATAGGTTTCACCTGATATATGATAGTTTTAGAACATTTTCATATTGCCTTATGATGATAATGATCATTATATTGAATTTAATGGCCTCATATTTTTTTTTTGTATGGTACCTTGGGATTAGGTCGGGCAATCCAAAAAATTAACAATTATAATTTTAAAGGGTTTTGATTATTAATATAAGATAGGATTATTTTTTATATGTCCACAAGGTATTATTAGAGATCATAAGTGTGATTTGGTGGAGATTTTAGGACACAATGATTCGTATTTGATGATGATTCCAATAGAATTTATATTTTCTATATGGTGAGTATACTTTTTTAACATAAATTTAGAATGGTGATTTGAGATTTGGATAATCATAATGATTTAATTTTTGTAGTGTTTTGAGGCCTATGATATTTTTTGGGATCCCAATTAAGTATCTGTATCTTAGGGGTCTGATATCTTAGTTTGTAGATAATGTAGCTCGGGGAACATGTTTAACACGAGATTAGTAAAAATTGTGCACCCCAGAACATGTGTACTGATTTTTAATGAACATTATGTGGGTAATATAAGAGAGGGACATGAAAAAATATGTTCTTGGATTAATATATGTAGAGGGATTTTCATGGTTGGTGCATGGTTTTTCATGTCAGGTATTGTTACTGTATGAGGTGGGTGTTGATTTGTATAGTGAGCAGAGACATTTGGCTCCTAGTATTCCTAATAATGAATAAAACTATGTAACTAATTAAAAGGGTAAAAATTTATATTTATCATACTCTAATATTATTTTTATCCCATTTTATATCCCAAATTATACTATAATCACTCTTTCAAACAACCTCCCTTTTAACCATTCAATAATATTTGATCTCCTATATTCTTTTTCTAAATAAAATGTTGTCGGATATGATCAATATATATTTATAAATCTATCAATTTCCTATAATTTAACCCATGATTATTTTTTATGTTAATTAAATAAATTATGTGTGTTACATCCTATTTTCAATTATGTTTTGTTGTTCTTTGTTTTCATCTATTTTAGATTGAATCGAGGTCGATATCGAATGATTAATGCTTCCTATGATTCTGTAAGGTGATATATTTTTTTCACCCTAAAAATCATTTCATTTCTAGAATGTGTTATTTTTAATCACTATATGACTCTAATAATTTCATTAAATTGTTATTTATGCTAATGTACACTCTAGTTCAGACCAGGATGTAGTAAAAACCTTTATTATAGTTTTAGTACTCAAAAAACAAAACCTAAATCAACACTTATGGAGGATTCTGCCTAATGACCATGATATACATAACTTTTATTAAAAAAAACCCATAATAAAGTATTTATGGTTTAGAATGTATCAATTTTCAAGCATAATTATTCCATAATTAATTAATCCATCTCATTTGGAAGTGGTTGGAATTTCACTTAAGTAATGGATCACTTATATGGACAAAGGGGGGATCACGAGTTACTCAATGATACTAAGAACTAATGGTGTCTTGTATAAATTATAGGTCCCACGTAAAATCCTTAATATATATTTAAAGAATGTAATTTAATATTTTTATTGTAAAATAATATTGTATCTTAGGGTAAAACGTTGAAGAAACCCCAAAATTTGTGATTTAATTGAAATAAAATCATTGATATTTTTTCATTATTCACCTATTAAATGTATCATGAATTAATGATATTCCCTCATTAGGAATCCTTTTATATTCTGAAAAATTATTATATACACCAAGGTGTATATAAATTAAAATAATAGAGTTTGTTATAATTTTAGGAATATGACATGATCCTTAGTTCACTACTTGATTAACTAGTTTATTTACTTATCTTCCTTGAAAAAAATTAATTAAATGAAAACATTTATGATTATAAAATCCCCACCTATAATGAGACTTGGATTCCAATTTTGAATACCACGTGTTAACCCATTGAAATCCATGCAATTATATAATGTGGAAAATGATGGTTTAATCATGTCATGGATTGGGAAAATAAATAACTTTTGGGAATTCCTAGACTTATACTTGAAGATTCAGCACTAATTTATATAAAATTATAATACCTATGATGATCTCCATAGACTCTACATGATATCATTGGATATAATATACTTCAAATTATCTCTTAAGACATTAATAAAATCTATCCTAAGATTACTATTGGACATGATCCACATGCCTAGTTAGAGCAATTATACAAATTGAAATTCCATCAAACACTCCTTGGATTAACATTGTTGTGATAGGTGGTATGTCATGACCTATTCTATTGTTTTGTGGGGATATTTTTACATTACTATTTTTGATTATATCCTTTTTTATGACTACATCAATATCCGTATATTCTATGATTTTCTGACCTAGGCTAAAGCACGTGGTATTATTTTCATAACCAACACATTAATAATTTACCTATTTTTAAACATCATACTATTATATTATATACTCAAAAAATAAATTCATTAAAAAATCAGTATTTCACTTCTATTTTTTCCCATGGATTATTAGGGACACCGTTTGGTACCCATGTATTTCATGTTACTTGAATTTAGGACCTTTCTTAGTTCCGTTTTTTGTTACTAGTTGGGAATATGATGTGGAAATGGATATGTGGATCATGAATGTTCTTAAACTACAAATAAAAGTTGTTTATTTTATTTATTTATTATTTTATATATCTACCTTTTTATAAGTGGTATTATTTTTAAATTCCTTGTATAGGTATTTTTTTTCATGCATGGTTTCACTTATTGGAACCCATGGGGTAGTTCTTTTACATTTATCAGACATCAATTTATTAAAATATAATTATTCTTCCACTATTATTAATAATATTTTTTATGGTATATTCTCCCTAATACACCATAATTATACCCTCACACAAGATGGTATCCACTGGCATACTATGGGGCACGCTTCTATCCATGTGTCCCCTATGGATTTTTTTAACTTTATAGTGAATCAGGTTTTATATTTTGTAAAGATGTAAAAAAAGTTTTTTTTCTGACCTTAATGTGTTGGGATAATGCATGGGGAATATGGAATGAGTCTCAACTTTGTAAATATCACATGTCTAAAAATTTACAACTAACACATAGGGGAACGATAGGGATTATAGCGATAAGAATATTGTAATTTTTATTTATTATTATAGTTGATTATTATTTAACCATGAGTGATTGTTATTATATTTTAGCAGGTTAAAAATTTATGGGAATTAATTCATAGATCATTACAATAAATGATGTTTTAATTGTGGGTTCCCTATACCCAACATCAACATAACTCTTTGATGATGATATAATTTATAAACATGAATCATGAATGATGCATACATACTATATTATTGTTGATAACTATAAATCCAATAATTAAATGGTAATTCTTGTTGTTTATTTTTAATTCCACAATCCATTCCATTCCATTAAATTGAGGAAATATGGGGTTTGAGGTGTCCTAGGAAGCCAATGTGACACTTTTCTACACGTTACTAAATTTAAAGATTCCCATTTTTTCTAAAACTGCCTCATCAAAATGGGGAATCATAACAAGGGTGGATAATCCTAATGGTGCCTCAACCCAATAGTGTCTCACATTGGAAATGCCTCACGGAAGGTGTATCACTCTGGTGGTGCCTCTCTGATGGGATATTACAATGGTAGTTTCATTCTCACAATGTCTTGCCCCAGAGGTGGCTTGAAGGCGGTGCATCACCCTAGTGGTCTCTTGATGGTAGTTTCTCACTATGGAGGCACCTCACTAATGGTATCTCATCCTGGAGATGGATCATTGGTGGTATCTCACACTAGGGATGGATCTCTTGTGGTGTCTCACACTGGTGGTCGCTCGTTAGCAGTAACTTTTCTGATGGTGCCTCATCTAGAGGTGTATTTTTATCAGTGCCTCATTTGTTTGTGCCTCATTTGATGTTATCTAATAGGTAGTTCCTCATAAGAACTAATTATAATTCTTCTATGTTTTACATTTTTACATCTTTTTTTCCATAAAATGGATTTATGGTCAAATTTAAAACAATTTTAGACCGATAAGAAGGCAATAAATTATATCTTTAATTCCTTAAGGGTTTAGAGTCTATTAAATTGGTAAAACTTGTGGTCTTAGCTTGATCTACCAAAAATGTAAAATCAAAACCCAATCTAATTCTATTACTCAGATCCAATATTCTTAATGATGACATTTCATTCCTGTAGATAATTCCTCCTTTTTCCACATTCTAAAGGGCATGTAAAATCCCTCTTCCCATAAGTTTCATGTTGATAGGGTATAATATTTGGTTTGTGATTACGTAGAGGGATACTTATTGTTTGTTCATCCCTATTTTTAGTGCAACAAGAATGTGACAGTCTCCCTTCTTCCATGCAGTATTTCATTCTAATATCTTTATTATCAGTCATGTGGGGGGTATATAGATGATTTATTTTGTAAAAATAGTTGATGATGTGTTAATAAATATAATCAAGTTGTTTTAAAATTCAATATATAAGAAAATAGGGAAAAAAATTCATGATCTTTTGATGAGTAATATTTTCTTAAAATTATGATTTGAATGGGATGAATATCAAATAAAAATAATTGTAAGTGGGGTCCTTTTTTGTTCCCCTAATGGTTTGTGGAATGCACATTGTTTTTTTTTTCATTTCAATTCTTTTATAATTTGTTTAAAAATGTATATTAGGCTAATAAATGGATACCATAGGATCATACATTTTTTATGATCACCCCTATATTGGAAAGTGGAATTAAATAAGGGACGCCTTATTAAATTATAAAATGTGTTTTTCCATGGTACGAGTGGTGGTGTGATGTGTGTCATTGATCTAGATTGTTTGTGTGGTGAAATGTATGGCATGTGGATCAATAGTGGGGTTACTATGGGTGTGGTGTGATATGAATCAATGCTACAAAACTGGTGATGATGTAATGTGTTGTTGGATGTGGTTATGAGTAGGGGTTGGTTTGGTTAATATGTCATTGATCTAGATTGTTTGTGTGGTATTATTTTCATTGATAACAATTTAGATATATTAACCATGTATCTAGAAGTCATGGTATGATGTGTCATTAATGTGATGATCTTATTTTACCAGGGCTCTTCACCTACTGGATGACAATTATTATGTTCCTTAATATGTGTCATACCTAATCGTTTCATAGGTATTGATATAATGAATGAATAATTATTTAAAAATGTTAGGAGTTCCATGGGTTTGATTCATTAGTGGAATATAAGTTTTTAAATGTAATTTTTTATTAATGTGAAATGGACTTTGTCGCATGTTGTGCAGTGTTGTACATTAAGAGGAAGCAACAAAAGTGATGGTGTAGTAATTTGGTTGTCTATATGAGAAACCATAGGTTGGTATTGAGTTGTTTTCTATTATTTATATGTTATATCATTTCCTTTTGATTTCTATGAGCACCCAACCCATGTTGTGTACCATGTTACTAAACCATGCATTATCACACAAGGGTGTTTTCCCATCATTAGGTGAGGAGTACGGATGGATGGGAACCTCCTCATTTCTACACTCTCTTCCAAGAGAAGTAGGTATGGAATATTTTGTGATAGAAAAAGTTATATTAGTGATTTAAACGGTGTTTGTGATAGCACAAGTGTTTTCATGTGAGGTGGTTCATGGAAAAGGTGTATTAAAGATTGATGTGATGGACTAGCTATTTTATGGGAAAGGTGGTTTGTTTTCAAGGTGTCACTGGGATGAGTTGTGATATGATATTTCATGAGTCATTGGTATGTTTTATGAAAGTTTGTGAGGCCTTGTTAGGTGTAGTAGGGTTATGTTTTGTGGCCTAGTTGTGTGTGGGCAGGATGTGTTTTGTGGCCTAGGTGTTTTGGTGAAAGATGTGAAGTGTTATAAAGTGATGGGAGATCCATGATATAAAACGTTGGGAAATAGAGGCATACAAATTTGAAATTTGAATGGGGAACCCTATCATTTATGTTATTGGTAATATATTATATAACATGACATGTGTTTCTTAGTGAGCATGTCATGGTGAGGTTAGGTTTGGTTATTATAATTTCTTATGAGTTTTTTGGTTATACTATTTTCTCATCGGGGAATTAGCATGCTTCTTTCACATGTTCACAAGAGACATTGGTTTTCCTATAGAGTATACTTTTATGATCACCCTATGTATATAAAAATATTTTTATATTTCTAGTATGATTGCATGGACTATACTGGAATTTCTATCTCATGCCTTGGGATAGTTTCTGTGTCGCTGATTTGACATTACTTTTGGGTAATTATATTGGAGAATTTATTGTATCTATATCAAATTGTTTATGAAAGAATGTTTGATTCTTTGGTTTTCTCTTTTTAATTATGTCTTGGAGTTGTTTTTGACGATTCATTCTATCTTCCGATCTTGTTTCTTAAAAGGATAATGTCTCCCATATTGTGGGATCAGTACACCCTTGGTGATAGTCGCGAACCTCAGCCCTACATGATCTGGGACTCGGGGGGTCATTATATCCCTTTCTTTATTTCAGTCCCAATATGGGTATACATGGAGGGGTAGAGCCATGATGGAGTGAAATCAGATCTAATGGTTTATATATAGGATGGTTTTTGGAGTTAGGATTAGTAATATTTACAAGGGGTGGTATGAATATAGTTCTAGTTGACCTTGGTGCGTGACAAAGGATATGATGACCTGTATGGAAACAAGAAATTAGGTGCCCCATGATCTAATGTAGACACTCTGAACCGATTGAATGAAAATGTAAAATAGACAATTTTATTAGGTAGAGACCTTGTAAAGGTACATTAAGCATAATGAATTGTTTTTTTTGTTTGAAATGGTTTTTCTTGGAAAGGATTAAATATAAAAGATAAATAAATTAAATTAAACAAAATAGTAATGAAAATTTTACACTAATCATGCATAGAAAATATGTATTTTAATTTCAGATATAGATCATGGTCATCTTCTACATGTAGATCAGCGATTTGAGGTTCAACAGGCTAATTAGGTTGATTATCCTAGGGTTGATCCAATTAAATAGGACGATCATTGGCCAAAGACACTGCACACTTTATAACTGCAAGATTTCTAGAAGTATGAGGGTAGAGTTTTAGATGTAGAGAAAGAGAGACATCTAATGGAGCATGAGATCACTTTCAGTTTGAACTGGGTCCTAATGGGGAACTGTGAATCTTTATATATCAGTAAGATGAAGTGTGTTGTGTGTCATTTATGGATGTTCTATCAGAATGAGTGATTGGAGGAAGGAGTTTTGTGGGGTTAATTATAGAACAAAATCTGGGTTGAGTTCCATTCAATGACCATGAATTCTGAGAATAGGTATGATATACACTCCCTTCAGTAGGGGATCATGTCTGTTCTGGAGTTGGGAATCATGTTCAAGGACCATATGCTTTTTTCAGACCATTTCCTAGATTAAGAGTCTTGAAAAAGATGTCTGGAGGAGGAACATCAATGTTCTATCTAGTTTCATCTTACTCCTTTTACATTTCCAACTTCTATATAGGTTTTGAAGAAGGTAGTAGTGATTGAATAGATGCACTCACAATGAGTTCCACCTTGAGAGGGGCCCCAATAAATTTCTTTATGATTCATAGTTCTTAGTACAAATTTTATGTTACTAGGACCGACATGGTTTTGACTGGTAGGTATTCAATTTTAGTATTTTCTGTTATACCCATCTAGTGCCAGTGGTTTCTATGATATTCCTAAGAGATTTAAACTGGTTAGTTTTGGTTTTAGGGTACATAGTCAGTTCCATATCTAGTTCCCATTAGATACATGTGCTCATTTTTTTGGAGGTGGACAGGTTCAGTGCCATCCTCAACAACAATTTCCAGTGAAATTATTTCAGTAGTAGGGGAAATAATCCTTCTCTCTGTTGAGGAGTGATGGACCTAGTAGTTGCTAACATTATAATTTTTTTCATCATCTGTGACTATGAACAAAGAATTTATATGGAGGAATTTTTTATTATAGAGGTAGAGGAGTTGGGCTTGGTCAGTTTCACACATCAAAGGCAGTAGTTCTAGAGGGGCTAGTTATCATCAGAGGTATGATCGATTTTATTATTACCCTTTTTTGAACGATGTTTGTTTCATGAGATTCACACATCATGGTTTCACCCTCTATATATCATTCTCTTGTACAAGGAATAGAGAGGTTTCTCAGGCCACTAGAGTTGAGTTTTTTAGTTTGAGGGTAGATAAGCTTGTCTGATGTGTGTCGGGTGTGCAGACTAATGATTGGACCGCATCAATCCTATGGAGATATTTTCTTTCAAAATATTCAATCATATTATGTCATTCTTAGCATATAATGGTTTTACTCTATATGTGATTTTATTTAATGAATCTATATGAGATCCATGTTTTCAAATGTGTATGGTTAGTGTGTGGTTTTTGTCAGCGAGGTTAGTATCCAGGTGGGAAGCCGGTGTAAGGAGACCCTTTATCCCTTATTAGATGATATTTTGATGGAATCACTAGATGCCAATATGGTATAGGTATCCATGGTTCTGGGGGAACTTCCTAGATGTTTTCTCTGAGGAGGTTTTGATTCTACCCCTTCGACGTGATGTTGAGTAGAGGATATACTTGTACCCCAATGATTCTACGATTTTGATGGATCCTAATAGGATGACACTTTCTAAGATTCAGGAGATGAGGATTCTGAAACATGATCTGATGGAGAAGGGATTAATCAAACCCACTACGTCATCATGGGGTTCTCTAGTGTTGTTCAAAAAATAAGGAAGACAGTGGTATGAGGTTCTGTATAAACTACCAAAGATTAAATCAAGTGACAGTAAAAAAATTACCCTCTTCTATGGATATATGAAATTTTAGAGTAGGTGAGAGGGGTTAGTTTGATTTCTAGGATATATTTGTTCTCTAGTCATCACTTGTAGAGATTTAAAGAGTTGTATATCCTGAATACTACTATCAAATGCAGGTACATGAACATTGAGCTTGCAGTCATGTTGTTTGGTGTTATGAATGCAACAACCATGTTCTTGGAACATATGAAATCTATGTTTTATGTGTTACAATATTAGTTCATCATTTTATTCGTCGATGATATCTTAATCTACTCATAGTCAAAGGAGGAGCACATAGATCATCTCAAAATATTCCTACACGTTTTCTACGCCACTATCTCTATAGAATGATATCTAAGTGTACATTATGGACATGAGAGGTTCATTTCCTAGTGAATGTGGTGTCTCAATAGAATTTGGTGGTAGACCAATTGATGTTTGATGAAGTTTTTTCTCAGAAATCACCCTATAATGTGGAAAAGGTTCACATTTTTCTTGGTATCACAAGCTATTATCAGAGGTTTGTGCTCGATTTCTCTCAAATTGTAGCCCTGTTGATATCTATGAAAAAATATCCAATCTTTTTTGAGGATTTATCTAATCATATTAATGTTCTATTACCAGAAATAGAATTTTGTTAGATCCCAAATTCTATAGTTTCTTGTGGAAGGGGAAATGTTTGAGCTATTTTGTAACACTTTGCATCTAGTTTTGGGATGTTTTATGATGTAGTATCGAGCTATGATCTCTTATGGGTATAAGAATTTATATTCCTACAAGAATAAATATTCCACCCATGACCAAGTTCTATAATAATTTGTGTTTTTAATGGATTTTTCATGACATTACCTCATTGGTGATTACACAGTGGTCTTTATAGATTACAAGATATTGAGTTATAAATTTTACCTGCTTAAACTGAATCTATAAAAATGGAGGCGGATGATTTTCCATAGGATTATGATTTTGTGGTATTCTAAACCTAATAGAAGGGTAATTTTGTGGTTAATGATTTAATTATATATTCAAGAAATGATGTTTTTTGGGAATCTGTGGATGATTGGAGAGTAATGCAGGAGTTTGAATCACTAAATTAGATGTACTGTTAAATGGAGGTCATAATGATTGTTTCATATGATAGTGCAGTATTCTCTGTTGAATTGGTTAGAGAATACATAGGATGGGAAATCAGAGACAGAGATGATGCATGATCAGGTTTCCCATGGTGATGCTTTGGAAGGATGGTCGTAAGATGGTTAAAATTGGATGTTTCTTTTTGGGATGATGTTTGTTCTTGTTGGGATGCATATTGGTGTCCTTCATGAGTTTCATAGATCACCTTTGGTGGTACACACATGATGTTAAAAGTTGTAACATGGATTAAGGTTGTATTTTTGGAAACACAGGATTGAATGGGTAGTGGACGATTTGTGGAGATGTTCTTAGCATTCAAACAGGTAAAGTCCAAAGCCATATTCCTGGTGGCTTTGTGGCATCAGATGGATGTTCCTATGTGGAAATTGGATGACATTTTAATGTATTTAATCATACGGTTACCAAGAGAAAATAGAGGTTTTGGTTCTCTCAAGGTGATCATGAATCAGTTTGTGAAATGATCTCACTTCTTAGTGATCATGGATTCGGGACTAGTGGATTATTTGGCTAAGAAGTATATGGGTGAAGTAGTACTGTTTCAAGGAGTTACATGTTTCATTATCTCAGACCTGGAAACAATGTTTTCACCACTAATATAGATATAATTTAATAATGCATTTTGATTTTAGATACACCTCAACACAACTTTCCACCCTCAGAAAGTATGCAGAAAGAATAGCATATCCAGACAACATAGGATATGTTGTGAGTTATCATCATGTCCTTTGGGGGATATTAGGTATAAAACCTTCCCTTAATATATTTTTATTACAATAATATCTATCATTCTTAATTTGGAATAGACCCATTTGAGTGTTTTTACAAGAGAACATTTCATTTTCCATTATGTGGGATAAAGATTGGGGAAATAGTTGTTCCTGGTATTGATGTGGTGTATAGTATGATAGAGAATTTTCATCTTGTTCATGAGAGGATCAAAGCATTGAAAAACTGAAATAATTATTATGTCAATAGTTGAAATTGACAATTGGAGTTAGAGGTTGGAGACCACTTGTTTTTGGAGGTTTCTCCTCGTCGTTCCCAGCAGAGCTTTGACATTAGAAGTAAGATTTATCCATGGTTTTTTGGGCCCTTTGATGTGTCGGGGTGAGTTGGTGAGGTGGTGAATTGGTTGGTGTTTCCTCAATGATTATATATGATCCATGATGAATTTCAAAAATCAAATCTTTATCATCATCTTAAGTATGACTCTCAAGACACTGATTGGGAAGAGTTAGATATCAAGGATGATGTGACATTTTTTGAGTTTCTAGTAGACTTATATGATCATTGAGAGAAGTTAATACAGAGATGGTCCATTCCATTTGTTCATGTGTCATGGCTCCATGGTTTCAAATAGGACAGTAGAAAAGAGTGAGAGATGTAGATTCATACCCATTACCCAGATTTTTTTTGAGTTTTTCCTTGTTCAATTTTTTTATGTTTTAATTATTGATCTTTGTTGAATATGAGATGAGGTATTTTACATTAGTTTATGATATGTTTGGTGTGATTTGTGATAAGTTACTAACATATGAAAATGAGAGGAATAGATTCCATATTAAAACACATTAACTATGATTCTATTAATCCCATGCATGTGAGTTAGTACCACCCAGAGTATATAGTATCTTGACATGGAGGAATGAATTCCATGATTCATGTGTTTGGATTGTGTAGTTTGTTGTGGTGGTTCAATTTTTTTGTGGTTATTTGGTTTGACGTTTCAACAACCATGATGATAAGTCATTGTTAGAATATGTCGAAGGGGTTGTTATTTGTTGTAGTGGTTTCCATTATAGATTTTGAAAAAAAAAATTAGTTTATCATTGAATGTTGGTGTGTTTTATTTATATAATTCTTTCATGTGTGAGGAGATCGTTGGGATGCATCTTGAGGAATGGTTTATTAGACCCTTATAGTCATTACCTTAAGGTTGTTTTTGAATTATTTCGGGTGATTGTACTATGAGATATATCTGATTTAATGGCCCAGAACATTCCAATCCATTAAACATTTGGAAATATAGTATTTGCGGTGTCCTAGAAAGTGAAGTTCACTCTTTTCAACAATTTTCAATATTCACAATTTTAAAACATTTCCAATGGTTTCTCATCCCAATGGTGCCAAATCCCAATAGTTTCTTTAACCAAAAAATATATCATGTTGGAACATCCTAACTAGTGGTGTCTCACCCTAGCGGTGCCTCCCCAATGGTAGCTCATCCTGGTAGTGGATCACTGGTAGGGCCCTATCTTGGTTGTGGATCACGGGCGGTGTCTCACATTGGCAGTATTTTGATAGCAGTGTCTCACCCTTGGAGTGATTTTCTAATGGTAGATCACCATAGAAGTGGCTCATAGGGAGTATGTCAACCATGTGGAGGTTCACTGGTTGTGTCTCACCTAGGCAGTCACTCATTGGTGGTGGCTCACTGGATATCACACATCTAGTAGTGCCTCAGCCGGTGGTTTCTCTCTAGTGTTTCCTTGTCCAGTGGTCCCCATCTAATATTTCCCCACTGGTGGTGCCTCATGAAAAGTGTTTCAATTTCATCATGTTTTTTCTTTTTATATATTTCATTGATGTAAAATGGGATTAAGGCCAAATGTAAAAGGGTTTGAGACTGATTTATTGTTAAAATTTTTTATCATTACTTCCCTTATGGTACAAATGGTTTTATGTTCTCAAAATGCATGGTCTTGGCCAGATCTTTTTTTAATAGAAAATCAATATCTTATATAATCATTTCACTAATTTCCAATATTCTTAAATCTAACATATCTTTCCTCTTGTTCATTACTTCTTGCTTCCTCTTTATATGGGAATTTATGTATAACTCTTTCCTTCAGAGTCTTGTGGCTATGCTACTGTAGTTGGTTAATGATTCCATTGATGGTTACCTTCTAAAGGATCTCCCCAATTTTTGGGACAACCAGGATGTGTCAATTGTTCTTCTTCCAGGTTTTATTTCCTTTTTCTTTATTAATATTTCATCATAATGTATACGTATATAGATGGTTTCCCTTGTGAATATTTTTTTTCTGGTTTAATAAAGATAATAAAATTGGTTTATAAATCAATATATTAGCGTTGTGAAATGTTATACATGATCTTGTTGTGTGCTTGATTTCGTTAATATTGTTATTTTTTGGGCTAACTACCCAAGTAAAATAATGTCCATAGGGGGTCCATGTTTTCATACCTAATGGTTTGTGGAATTCATGCCATTTTTTCTATTTAATTATTATAAAAAATTTTAACTACATATATTCAAAAAATATATGGATTCCCCATGGTCATAAATTTTTTGTGATAACCCCAAAAATAAAAAGTGGAATTAAATAAGGGATTCCTTATTAAATTGGAAAATGTTTTTTACTTAGTACGAGGGGTGATTTGATGTGTGGGAATTCTGTCAATTTTGTGTGTGGGAAGTGGATGAAATGTGGTCATACATTGGGGATGACATAGGTCGGTTGTGATAATGAAAAATTGCTCTGGAATTGTTTGGGTTGTAATGTGGCGATCGATGTGGTTATGGGATGGGGGTGGGTTTTGTTAATATAATGTTCTTGGTGGATGCATTTGAAGGATGAAATTAGTGTTTTTTGGAAATTTCTGAGAGTCATTTCATTAATAAAATATAAAAATCTCCTTGTATCTAGAGGTAGTGGTTTGATGTGTCACTAATGTAAGGTTTTTTTAATTTACCATTGATATTCACCTCATGAATGATTTTAACTATGTTGATTGATATGTTTCATGCATGATAGTTTCATGGGAATTGATGGAATGAATAAATAATTGTTTAATAAAGAATGGGGTGGCTTGGGATGCTCAGAATAGTCAAATGGAAGTGGTTAAATGGAATTGTTTGGAAATCTGATATAAGATTTGGGGCTTGTAGTGTGGTGTTGTGCATTTAGAGGTAGCAGTAAATGTCATTGTTTTGTGAGTTGGTTGTTTGTCTGAGAACCCATACATTGGGATTGAGTGTTTGATATTATTTATATATACTTTTATTTCCTTTTGATTTAGATCATCACTCCACCCATGTTGAGCACTATGTGTTGTACACCTGCATCATGACATAGGGGGTGTTTTTTCCAAAAACCAATGATGAGTATGGATGGCTTGGTAACCACTCTTTTCCTCTCACTATTCCTTGTGAGGTAGGTATGGCACATGATATTATTTTCGAAAACACTCATAGTGATTCATATGGATGTTTTGGTAGCCCCATTGATTGTGGGATAGGTGGTTCATGGACCAAGCATCTTTGGGAGAGATGTGATAGCCAAGGTGTTTTGGGAAAGGTAGTTTGGTTTCCCATGTGCCATCAAGATGAGTTGTGAAATTCATTCCCAGGTTTCTTTGGGATGAGTTGTGATGTGCTGAGAGGAATAGGTGTGTGAAAAATGGATTTGTTGTTTAGATGAGGTGTGTGTGAGCGGGATGTGTTTTAGGGTCCATGTGAGTGCAGACAAGATGTGATATGGATATAGATGGTATTAGAGCACCAGTAAGTATGACATTTGGAGAGAGCGGCATACCAATTGAAATATTGTGTGGGTTAGCATATCATCGATGTGATTTGTGATATATTATATTACTTGACTTGAATTACTTGGTGATCATGCCTTGGTGTGGTTGGGTTTTGTTAGTATACATGCTTTAGTGCAGTTTAGTTCTAATATTTTTTTAATGCGAGCATTAGTATGTTTTTTTCACTAATGCGCAAAAGACTTTGGTTTCCTACTGAGTATACATATACAATCACCCTACGTATATAAAATTGTTTTGAGGATTCCTGGAAAACTATGTGGACTATTCTAGTCATTACTTGCTTAGGTCGTGGGGCAGTTATTGTGTCACTATTTTAGACTTTCATTGGGGTATTTACTTTCGAGACATTATTGTGTAAATATCAGTTTTATTTTAATCATTCATGTGGGATTGTCTAGGTTTCTCTTTTATATTATGTCTTGGTGTTATTGGGCATGATTCATTCAATATTTAGATATTTTTTCTTATAATGGGAAATTCCTCCTATATTGTGAGATCGATACACCCTTGGTTCTAGTCGCCAACCTAGGGCCTATTGGAGGCAGGACTAAGGGGTCATTATCTCCCTTACTTAATTGAAATCTTGTGAGGGGTACCTTTGGAGGGAGGGGGTCATGATAGTTTTTTTAATTATAAATTTTTGTAGTAGTTCCCAGGCTATAATGAGAACCTAAAAATACAATGAAATTACTGTTAAACATATGAAATATGATCTAGATAAAACATACCAACGTGTCATAGATGGTGTTTTACTATCAGGTGATGAAGGATCATAATAATTTATATGTATAATCATGAATTTCACTCATGGTGATCTCGAGTAGATGAGAAAATGGGGGTTGACCCACAAATAAGAACACCACATGTATAAGGATTCATTGGTAGTTCCTATCTTCCAACATGTTTGATTCTCTCATGACATGAGATTATTATCAGTGTGTACCATTTTATCATTTACATTGATGAAAGGATGAATCTATGACATTGAACTTATAGTAAGGTAGATTACATCATGTCAGTCATTGGTTATATAAAATTTATTAGATAATGAAAAATGATTTTATTCCTTCTAAAATGAAGTTATATTTCAGACCTAGTTGATCAGAATCGTAGTTTCTTAATTAAATCCATGGCCATGTTGTAGTAATTTAATTCTACCTAGTAAGAACAATGAATATTGAAGAAAGAACGAATGATGAGATGAATATTTCATCCAACATTATGAGATATAATGAGACAAATTATATTGTATAATACAACGTGTGTTCATAGGAAATGTTTTCACTACTTTGGATTTTCCAAATTTATTTAAGGTCCTTGATTGGTGGTTAGAATCTCCACCTAGCCTATTAATAGAATTCACTAATATCGATATAAGTTCCTAGAGGGTCACACATAGTGAATATTTATATGTTTTAGTAATTCAAGTGAATTAGAGTATATTTAATGGTGGGCCCTACGATGTTGTCTAGATAATGTAATGGTTTATATGATTAGAAAAGGATTTAAATAAATTGAATATTAATAGATATTAGAATAATAAAAATTGAATTTATTAACTTATAATATTCATATGATACAATGTTAATATAATGTAAAACTATTATTTGAATGAATATTAAATATTAAATAATGAATTATATGTTAAATATTTATAGGAGAATCGAGTCATGTTAATGACTCTAATTTTATCACATAGCATCACTTATGTGTTAAAATCATGTGAAAAAATATCTCTAGAATTTGAAACAAGTCATAACTATTGTATACTTCATTTTTTAGGCTATAAATGAGGGATTGACTAATTATAGGGATTAAATGAAAATTTTAATATGTTAATCCAAATTATATAATAATTTTAAAGGTCCAAAAAGTTATATAATGTAGTTAAATGAACTATCACCCCCACTAATGTACAATAGGAAAAAATTGTAGGGAAGATAAATGAGTGATCAATCCATGTTCACATATCATTGGCATGATATCTCATGTTCAATTAAAAGTCGAAAAACTCATATTCCCTATGATAACATGAAAATTTCAACAGTAAAATATTAATCAAGCTTCCCGAATGCGTTTGGATGATCTAGAGGGATTTGTGTATGGATCCTTTTTTTTTGATGATTCCTAATGATGCATGAAACATGTTCCTGGTCTAAATAATAACATGTAAGATTCAAATTTAATTTTTCATTCTTAATTATTGATTCTAAATCATAATGAACACAATTAAGTGATGATTCAACGATATTCTATAATGGACATGATCATTTGCAATAAATATGAATTCAAAAAAGTTGAAATAACATATTTCCCGGTTTCTCTATAACATGATGTTATTTCTATTGGAATAAGAATGAGGAATGAATTTATTTAGTCAAATAAATAATCAAATATGCATTTACTCATGAAGAGGTCATCACCATGGCCCCGATCCCTCAAAAGGAGAATTGATAATAGATTGGATAACTGATTTATGATCATTTAAAAATAAAAAAAATGGAGTAAATAAAATATCTCATATATATTTAAATATAGATATACAAGTATTGTGGTTTCATTTCCCTGATGAATGTTAATATGAAATTAGAACCAATGGTTAGAACCCAAACTCTAATAGAACTGTCTGGTCAAGCAATAGTACCATGGAAGTATGATTCAATGAGAACTTATTAAAAACATATTATATATATTGTTAATATATTAAATAATATATGTGTGTTTGTGTGTTTGAAGAAGGATGGAATGACATTCTACCCAACATCATTTTGAATATAAATATTTACATTGTAATATATATATATACCATGAAATATAACTATATATATATATAAATATATATATATATTAGGCTCAGTATGAGGCTCTATAAGGGGAGGTGTTATTTGGGATCATGTCTTTCTTTAGGATTTTTTAAAACTTAAAAAAATTGGTGGTGACTTTTTTGTTGTAGTTCACATGCGTGAATATAAAAAATAGAAGCCTATTTTCATAAGGGGAAGTGGCGTCCACACCACACAAAGGGACACACACACACACACATATTGGGTGTATGAAATATATATATCTCTATATATTATTTTATTATATATATATATATATGGGTGCCCTACACCTACTTTGAGCCTATTGCGCCGGTGTGTGCACACCCCAACCTGAAACCCCTACCACATAAGCCAAACACCATGCATGATATGATAATTTTTTCCACCTCACCTTGCCATTATAGGTTTTACTCGATGATCCAAACCCCCTATAGGGGTTTTTGAATACATTATCAGCTATAATAAATTAGTAAAAACTGTATCAAATTTTATATAATATTTTTAATTTAATAAAATAAATATTGTGACTTCAGAAACGTTTTTGTAAAATAAAATATTTTATTTTATTTTTATTATTAATAAAATACACACAAGATGAATTCATAGGAAAATTAATTAATATTTGGGATTTTAATGAGTGTTGACCTATAATGATCTTTATACTAACCAATTCAATTGTTGTTTTGGTTTATTTATTTTTAAAATTAATTAAATACAAGGTATATAAATATTAATTATTATGTATAACTGTTTGTGTTGTCTTATGAATAATTATTCAAAAAGGGAATATGTTCTGATATACACTTTTGATATCGTTTTTAGATAATCCCAATATCACTTCATCTTTGGATGAGTAATATTGTATTATTTTGTGGATGAAAAGTGATGTTGTTTACATTGAGACTTGGGGAGACACTTGATGAAATATTGACAAATTATATGGTTGAGTTATGAAATAGATGTCACATGGGTATTGACTCTTGTAGTTACTTGTATGGTCTATATTGATCAATTATTCCCCAATCAATAAACAATTATCTTATTCTTGAAGAATTATATATTTAATTTTATTTATGTGTTGTTTTTTATGTGTAATTTTATTTAAGATCACACAACATAATAAGATAAAATTCAAAAATTAAAAGAACTTATGTATTGAATTGTTTTTAGTTTTTTTTTAATTTTAAGGATATGAATATGGTCATATAGAATAGAAATATATAAATATAAATAGATTAAAATAGATATGAATAGTAATGAAATCAATTTAATATTAATTTTTATCCCCTTACATCAATTAATATTGAATAAGACTAATTGTATGAGGTGATTTTCTACACTATTTGATTGTGTATCCTATCACTGGGGAGTTTTTATGATAGAAATGTGTTAAAATAATTGATGTTAGAAGAAAATAAGTATCCATTTCAAGATTGTTTCATCTTTATAGGAATTTTTTAGTAATGTATGGTTATCCATTTTAGGAAATGAGACTCCACTAAATAGATCATAGAGAAATGAGTTAATATGTTCATCTAGCTACAATACCAGCTTCAAAATATCATTATACTAGAATAATGGTAGATTAAACTATGAGGATGGGTTTTGAGGATCCACTCTAGTACAACAATCTAGTTAATGTTTATTTCGAATCTAATATACTGGGCTGTAGTGGTTTGAAAAATTAGTGCGATACATTTATAAATATAATTAATGAGTTATGTCTAATTAGTATTCATGAAAATTTTCTAATCTTCTAGTGTTTAATTTTCTAGTAAAATGATAAGTAACTACCAATAAAAAATTTCATTACTTTTGTAAAATTCTCATGTCCTATATGGATCTAGATTCAATTGTAATTGTAGTCTCTTATTAAATGTATTATGTTATAGAAATTTCAAGGTGTTAAAGCTCCTAAACCTATTGATCCCCCATAGATTTTGAGTTTGTCAAAGAATATTGTAGGATAAAAATTTGTATTCTATTTTATTTTTACATCATAATTGTATCATCAATGTCCTATATAATTTATGGATTCAACATCCAGACATGGATTATTTAAAATGTGTCCAAATCTCTGAGAATATTGTGAGGAGAAAGAGAATGATGATGTCAATTTAGAGATGAATACATGGAATACATGTAATTTTAAATATTGATCAAAATAATTAAAAACAACCCTATATAATACCTCGTTCACACAATTACTCAAATTTATTTTGGTGATTTAAAAATAAAAACAATATATATATTATGATTCCTTAACCTTTGTATAGGTTCAACAAGTAAGTAAGAACCTAATAAATGATTACTATTTAGTTATTTTGGTAAAAATGTAGAGAGAATAGAAGAAAAGACCAATAGAATATATGAATCCAAAGGAATGTGTATAAATTCAAACATAGAATGTATGTAGATCATTGTAAATGAATTTATATGAATATCAACTCATTACATAAGACAATGGATGATGAAAATGAATTTTTTTAATTTTTAGCATGTACATGCTATTACTATGTGAATATTCATCATTTTATGTGTTGATCCAACCATAAAATGTGGGTATTTGATATAATATCCCTATCTCATGAGTATATATATTTATAGTAACTATGTAGTTATAGAACAATACCAAAAATAATGGTGAATTCATTAAAATACAGATAATGGTTGATTCTTAAGTCATCGATGTAAATAAAAAAAAACTTCTACATTCCATTTTTAATGATTATAGTTGAAATTTTGTTATGTATCACCAAAAAATACATGTCATATGATGGACATAAGGAAACATTATTCCATGACGAGATGAATGTTTTCTGAGGCGTCTAACAATAAAAAAGTTCCTTAAATATATCATAATTGGAAATAAAATATTAATATAAAATGATATACTCAATTATACCCACTTTTGGACAGGTATTTTTTTTAGTAAAACATGATAATTTTCAATGATATAACATATATGGTTTTATGAACATTGTATTTAAATACACTATGTTTATTCAACACATTTACTTGTTTTTATTTGGATAAAGATCCTATTGATATGATGGTTGGGTATAATGATTTCAAAATTAGTTTATTTATAGGTAATGAACTATTTCATTGTCAAGTAACTATAAAATATAATTCATAATATTAAATTATGATTTATAAGGAGTATAAAATTAAGTGTGGAATATGTATAGTCATATTATATGAGATTCATTAGTAATGTGTGTTGAAAACAAATTGGTCCAAGTATTCGTCAATCAATATAATGTTTCATGGAGAAATTAATAAACATAAAATTATGTATATAAATTAATTCTATATTGTTGGTGTCGAGGATTTATGATGAGTCTTACATTATGACATTGATCAGTAAAATATTGCAAGGTGTAATTCTTAAAAAAAATTCCATATACAAATCAAATCTGTGATATTGATAAGGATGATCAAATTATGAATCTCACATGTTATATGTGATCAGTAAAATGTAGTGTGGAGTAATTCAAATACACAAATTCCCTTATATAGATTAGTGTTATGATATATATAAAATGTTATTTAATGTGGAGAATTATTTTCATTTAAGAAACATCCATTATTTTTACTAAAATTATTGGAAAATGGTGACATTATCACATAACCTTATGAAAACTATAAATTGAAATGGAATTCATGTGATTTATATAATGATATAAATACATCATTTTATAATGAAATGTTTTTATATAGAAGTCTGATGGGAATATCCATCGATCATTGCATTGGACTTAGTGTTAATGGACATTATGCATGCCTCCCCAAATTCCAACGGTTTCTAACTATAATAGAGGTTGTAAAAGGGTGATAGTGTAGAGACATTACCCTCAAATTAAGATATAAAAATATTATAATAAATATTAAAGCAGATGAAAAATATCAACAAACTAAACCAGTAGCCCATGGTGATATAAGCACCTCAATAGAAGCTATAATAATAAGCACACCGAATACCATTTTCAAAATAAAACCTCACAAAATGTCATTTGTAGATACTAAAACAAAACATACTTGTTTATGAGGTTATAAAAGGAAATAAATATAAATTTCCGCTCATGGATGATCACCAGTAGGTACATATAGTATCATACTAATCTCAAAAGAAAACTAAAGAAAAATACATCAAAGGCAATAACTCATGGTCCCCTTCCTTCTGTCCCATACTTAAGCATTAAGATCCATCTTCTGAGTGTATAAATTTACAAAATCACATAGAAATAATGTTTAATGTTTTCTGAAGGGTCTGTGTGGTGTGTGAGAATGAATATTTGTAGGTAACTACCAATTTGATAGAATATTAAATCAATGATTAATCAATATTAATATAAATTATAAAATAGAACTACACACATACATAATAAGAACCCTCCTCCCTTGTGCTTAGCAACCAAAAGGATGTGATCACTTTCTATGACTAATGTCATTACACCGTAGTGGAGAAGATCATTAGCCAAAGCTCAAGACATACCATGATGTAAATCAATCCAGGTGAACCATCAGGTTCCAACTCAAATAGAATCACCTAAAACCTCATGATAACTTAGACCTAATGTTCAGGATAAGTAATCACATCCACAATATTCATGCCCAAATAATAAATACTCAGTTCCTCTGACCCCTTGGCAAAATATCCCATCATATCCAAGCATGATGCCTTGAGGTACAATTTTGTATATCTTTTAAACCATACTAGACCAATATAATAGGTATATAGTGAGCCTCAACCCCAAACTAGTGGGATAAACCCCATAAACTAATGTATCCTCACTGTCCCCAAGGATTTATACTGGAAGAACCCCCAACTATACTGCTGATCAACACCACCCTAACCCTAATCTAACAAGGTATTTTACCCTCGCAAGTGGTAAATTCCACTTCATTTTATGATTCCTCCTATGTGCGCATGCCTCGGTTTTTGGCATTTGGATATACGGGTGAGAAGAAATATAGAAAAGAGAATCTATGCCACATCTTCTGGCACATCATGCCCATGCGACAATATCGCATGGAATGATGGTCAATGTCATTTCAATTAACTCAATCTATTACATCAACATTATGGCCTAGACACTTCAATTGCTGACCAAGATCCCAACCTATGATTAGAATCACCCGTAGAATCTAGGCCATTCCCAACCTGATGGATACAATACCTCAAACTTGATGGACAACAACATCTCAATCATCATTCAAATATAGTAATATTCCCATGGAACTCATTAATGCATAGAAGAATCATAATATAATTTGTATAATTAAAGTAAGTCACTTAAATTAATTAAACACAACCATCCTAACTTATTATATATTACGAAGACTCATACCCAACTCTGTCATGGAAGTAAATGTTAGGGAATTATTATAAGCATCCAAAATTGTCTTAAAATTAGTTTAAATTAATGGGGTTAATTAATAACGGTTTTCTTTTATCTACAATACGTTTCAATCAAGAATACATCCTTAAAAAACTAAAAAATCATTAGGAAAGATTATATATACCTACTTAGTACGGGTAGATGCTCACTTTTTTAATATCGACCTATATCTAAAGATAAATCAGAAAAAATTGGAGTTTTAGATGAATGTAATTAATATAGGATCAGACGGCTCCCACATATATAATTCATATTATGGAAATAGAAAATGATGAAATATGTTATAAGATCATAGGCCTTACTGAGATAGAAATATTCCACTAATGAATGAAAGATCAGAGCTCGAATAACAAAGACATAATGATGTCTAGGTTGAAGAGGTAGAGTCCTGTGAGTCGAGAATGATCCCTGCTGTGTGTCGTATATGAAAAATAAGAGGTGTCTAATCCCCCTTCCCAGGTTAAATAAAATTCCGTATTTTACATGCCATGTAAATATTTACATGCCATGTAAATTCACAGATTTATCTAGTTTTCCATGAAAACCCATGAAAAAAATAACAACATGATGTTAAAATAATTAAATGCCTTTTAATTGGCCAGTAATAGTATTTAGGATCTTGGGATTCCCTCTCTTCCACTGGGGTTTTTTGGAACCCTTGATATTTCCACAAAAACATAAAACACACCTAAAAAGGTCATGGGTCAATAAACTCATATAATGTGGTTCCAAAGGTCAAGAAAAAGGGTTGGTTTGAACACAAAATCAATTGTTTTAACTTACCTAGAATACAAACCATTAAAAAATATGGGATGTTACAAAATCACCTCCATTACATAGATCACCCATGAGCTATAAAACATAAATTTGAGATGATACTGATCATACCCATCTCTTTTAAAACTAACCAAAATAACCTTAGTCTAAAAGTCATAGCTCAACTACATCAATGAACTCCCCACCTTTGGAGTAACCAACCATGGACGTATCCCGAACCGAATGTCAAAATAAATCATTTGTTCCATAGACCATACCTGAACTCATGGTCCTCCTATGACGCATTGTCACTCCGACACCTCATCATGTGTTCCTATTTCACACATAACTCCAATCTAGTACCACATATCACAAGATTCCTGCCTCATATCCATGTCACACAAGGAACTTATGAGGTCATGCATCTCATAAATTGCTCAAATAATTCACGGTTCCTCGCACCCCAATTATGTCCGACATCGTAATGATTCCTAAAAACCCATTCAACTCATACAGGATATACATCCAATGATGCTCATATACAAAACCTACTACTAGACACCCCATATATATATAATTAATTTAAACTAATTCCAACATTTTAACTAGCTTCTTACTAGTCCAAAATCACATAATTTTCACCTCATGCACCCAAAATGAATATTTTTTAAAAAATCCATGAAAAAACAAAACAAAAGGAAACATGGCTATGCCCTTGGCACACATCTAACCATATCTACCTCACTAGACTTATTAGAAGCTGAAAGCTCCATTGTATACACCTTTCCCAAAGCTCAAATACCTAAATCTAGACATCTCTTTGGTTATTCACCATCCTCTAGTCATTAACCCCACTAATGGGTCCTAATGTCTATTCCACAACCTCTATATATAGCTGAAACAATGCTATCATCACCTGGTACCACTCCTAATATGTTCGCAGACCCTTGATTCTACCCTGGTCTCTAATATTTAACTATCCCAGAAGTATTTATCTAGAACCACTTGTGAATCCCAATCTAACCACAAGATCTTCAATCCTTAGTTTCCTGATCCCATTGTCTCTACATGTGTATTAGATAATTTCTCCAAAATCACATCATTAATGACATATTCTGAGGTGGTCAACCTCATTCCATATCCTTACTGATCAAATGTAACTCTTATTGGACTCACGTTATACTATATGAAGAGCCTTCATAGAGATCACCTAACAGTCTCACCTAGATCAAATATGATCGACCTATCAATATTACCTTGGCTATGAGTGTTGGATTCACCATCTATGAGAATTATTCCAACCAAAATATTTATTCCAACACCGAAATGACAATCCGTAAAACATACTTGAAACTACCCAATCTAATGGTTTGGTATCCAACTATATTTAGCATGAAACAAGAAAACTTAGTGAAATTTTCGGCATAGTCCATTACAGACAAGTCACCCACATGTAGGATCAATAACTACTAATATCTCTCTTCCCTCAACACCTCTATAAATATGTACTCAATGAACATAGACATAGTGTCCCTCCAAGACATTCCCTTTTGTATTCCTACAAGTACATTTACTTCATAATAGTGCTTTGTGGTTCCTCGGAGCATGTACATTACCAGATCCACCCTCTATCCCGAGGGTGTATCAAGTTGGTTGAAGAGCCTATACATTGAATTGATCTAGTTCCCAAGTACACCTGGGCCTCCCTCACCCTGGAATGGAATTGTGTGCGGCAAATGGAACTTTAGAGTTAGATACTCCATCGATGGATCTTCCCCCAGTGATCCCCTGTAAATATCATATATAACACCTACCAAGTTCACTCTAATCTCTCATCAGGCCACGGTCCAAAGGATATCAAATATAGTGGCTACCCAACCTCCACCAGAACTAGTACATGATCCTTCACATGTAGATCTTGGACTACATGACACTATGTTGCCTCATCCTAACCCTTAGGGTTCTCAAACAACATGTGATCCTATGGACCATGATAATCTCCTTCTTGATGCTCCATTGGAGTCTATCTATGCGGTATCATGTTGAATAAAAATACTATGGTCATCCAACCGATATAACATATATATATATATATATATGTGATTTATGATGATAAGGAAATGAGTAACATGAAGTGTGATATCACTACCCTTACCCATCCCCATCACATCCATTCTACATGGAATCCTAGACTCATGGCCTCCCTACCAACACATATCAGTTCCATTTATGAAATATACCTCGGGCCATGTCTACCCTTATGAACCACATCACCTTAATCTAACAACCTAATCACCCAACCTTGTGATCAAAATGACCCCACATAATCATCCCTACCTAATCCAATAATATTAAGACCCATAAATATATGTCACATCACATATCACAATGAAATTTATATCATGTCACATTCATATAAAAATAAATTTTTATGTGGACGCCAAAAGGATAGACAAACACACCTTTCTATATTGGGCCAAGTGTCCAAATAACTCCTCCCTTACCATACCATGCCAAGGTTCACACATAACAATAGGTGATAATCACATCCGAGTGCAGCACATAAGGTTGAAATAATATCAATAATAAAATAAGAAATTGACAACAACAATTCTCACCCCAAGAATTTTGGTCCAGCCCCCGTGCATGGGGTTGTAGGTACAAAAACACTAGTTTATAAACAATTTCCAAAAACATACTAATATATGGTCTTTTATATACCAAATATTAATCCTAATAAATATGTCAAACAAATACCTTTGATACCAATTGTAGAACCCTGACTCGATTGGCCACCAAAATAGTTCTTCAGATAGAGTGAAATTGGACTTTAAGTGCACCTCCCCAAACACCAAAGGTATCCAACTAGTAGAGAGGGTGTAAAGTGGTGATAATGGGAACACTATACCTTATTGTAAATATACAATAATGTTCTAATTTGATGAATAAGTAGAATAAAAATACTACAAAACTAAACCAATAACCCACCCATGGAATAATCACCAATAATAATAGTGAAAATGACACCCAATCCCAATACCATTTGCAAAATTGAACATAACAAAATCCTATTTATCGATACTAATATAAAACATAACCACATATCATTTAATAAAAGATAATAAATAGAAAGGATTGTTTGTGGTAAACCACTAGTACATATATATAGTATCATGATGATACCGAAAGAAAAAAAGAAGAATCTCCATATGAGACAAGAACCCATGGTCCCTTCCATTTCATACTGTACATAATTAAGCACTATCATAAAACTATCAAGCCATCACATTTACATTTACATAAATATATAAGGTCTTCCAGTTTCCCTAATGGCCTGTGTTGTGTTGGAGAAATAATCATAGTAGTCCACCACCAAACTGTGCCTATCTGACATCATTGATTAAGAAAGTGTAAAGTAAATAATAAAATAGCATTGAAGACATGAATAATAATAACCTTCTTCCCTTGTGATCAGTAGACATAATGATGTTATCACATGCTTTAGCCAATGTTGTAACACCATAGTAGAGAGGATCCTTAGACTATGTGCAAAGTATCCATTTATGTATATAAGTTCAGGTAAACCCTCAGGTACCACCCCTAATAGAATCACCTGAAATATTTTTCAAACCAACATCTTGTTTCCAAAATAATTATCGAAGTCCAAAATAGAATTCCTAAAAAATAAATACCCAGTACCTCCGACCGCTACTCAAAATGTCATGTTGGCTCACATAATGATACCCCAAGGTATAATGATGCATGTCTTAAAAATAATCCTTACCCAACATCTTCAGTATATGATGAGCCTCAACCTCCAATGTATAGTCTCAACACCACCAATCGATGGATTTTCACCATCCCAATTTGTTTCAATGGTATGAACCAAAAAAATACTGGTGATCACCGCCACCATAATACTTACATAATGGTGGCCCCTATCCACACAAGTGGTCAACACCACCTCATCATCGATGTGCCCCTGTGTGAACATGACTCATAACTGCGAATTGTACAATACGGGTGAGGGACAATCACCAAAATATAACCTAATACTCATCATCTAACACCACATTCCCTATTGACCACATCACTCAACCTTATGGTCAACCTTACCTTGAATCAACTGGGAAATTCCTGTAACATGACATCCATGTCACCATAATCAAAAGACAATGTTTCCCAACCCATGAAAATAATCACCCATAGAATTTGGTCCCTACCCAACCTAATGATTACATTGACCCATACCAAATTTATAATGCCATATCAATCCTTAATAAATTCCCTTCATGTTCCCATAGAACATATTATTTCTTAAAAATTGCATAAATTAATTCATATAATTAATAAAACCACTTTACTTAAATAAACACACCCAACCAAACCACCCAAGTTGTATCAAGCCCCATACCCCCACTCAATCATTGAAGAAATGGCTATGGAATTATTATAATCATACCACATGGTACCAAATTAATTTAATGGTAAGGATCTAATTAATAATTATCTCTTCGAATCTCCCTACGGAACACTAATGAAAATTACCACAAAACAATAGAAAAATCATTACTAAAGATGATAACCACCAACATTATACCAGTAGAAATTCACTCATCTGATATCAGTCTCTAACTCAATTTGAATGGAAATAAAATTTCATTTTAGATGAACAACATGAAAATAGGTTCAAAAATCTCAAATCTATTTATCACACCATATAGCGGGATAAAATTAAAAAATACACTCGAAGATTGAAGGCATCACCTAGATAGATTCCTAGCCACATATAGATAAAAAAATCAGAGTTTGAATGAAAGAATATATCAAGACCCCTCGGTGGACATGGGACAGTAGTGCGAGCTATCCATATCCCGTGCTACGTCTAGTAGTGGAAAAGTAACAGTTGGTCAATCACACTTCAACAATTAAAAAATCATTAAAGAACTTCCATTCCATGTAAATATTTACACACTGTATAAATTCTTGCATTTAAATATTTTTTCCTGAAAACACATGAAATAATATAAAAATTCAATGTATAAGAAATTACAACATGGGTAAATAATTACATGTCTTTTAATTGGACATCATCATCTTTCAGTGCACTAAGCATTCCCCTTTTCCTCTAATTTTATCCCTAACCACTGAGGATTTTAACAAAACATAAACCTATCCTAAAACAATGTCTTGGGCTGAAACAACATCTATAAATAGTTTATAAAGGTCAGTAAAAAGGTTTTCACTAACCACCAACTATAAAGTTCAAACATACCTGGAAAATGTCCCATTAAAAATATGGGATGTTATAGTTCGGATGCAATGTGTTTGTCAAAGATATCATTTAACATGGAAAAAGAAAACAGAAAATTTCATCATTATTACAATTGTCATTTATAAAAGGATATTATATAAATCCATATGATAGAAACTTTATATAATCATGTGATATATTATATCTCTATAAAATGGTAAACATCTCTATTTGATATAATTGATGAAACATTATATTGGGTTTAATTAAAACCATAGATATAAAGGTTCCATAATAGATATTGTAAAATAACTATTCTAGAGATCCATATGACATAAGAATGATAAAACAATGGTAATTTTTTTTCATTCACCATAGATGGAGATATTTTATTCATTGAGAGAAATTAATCCTAAAATAATGATGTATTTTTAAGTAATATATGACTAAAAACATCAATTAAAAATTTAGTAATTGTTTTTTGTATCAATGAATAGTGGATAATTAATTTGAATACTGAAGTAGGTATTCAAGTGATACTACATAAGGGTAGTATAACTATAATATTGGAAAGGCTTGATTAGTAAAAATAATATGTTATTCCAAAATCCAATTGAAATTTCATCCTATCATAGATACCTTCAAGGATCAATATATGCCCAATATAATTTTAATACCACCAATATTTAGTGGCATCTATATGACGTGACCAAAAAGGGATGGTGACTGTATAGAATGGCAGTTTCTGGAGTGATCTGTATAAATCTAATTATAGATTGAGGTATGTACCACGATAATAGAATATTCATTTGAATTAGTAATTTCCATGTTCATAATAGAGGTTAGTGGGATCATAACTGTTTACTAAGGTAAATATGTTATATAAAATATTGAAAATAACTAGTGGTATTATATTTAGTTATGAAAAAATTGAATTCAACCCTCTAGATATTTATATAAACTACCAACCTAAGTTATTTGCAATGGGATATACTAAGTTAAATCAAACTGTTTAATTGAAATAATCAGTAATACATATACTGACATGGTTAATAATATTCTTCTTGGTGATGGATCAATCACATTGTATTGCATTTGTAAATGATATGGTACTAAAAACATATAGATTATTATAAGAAAATATCATTACAAATTAGGAGAACTACTTTGGAATAAATTAAATAAATCAAATTTTACTTGCAAGAGTACAACAGATATGTTCCTCATAATTCGACTAGAAGTGAAACTATTTTTTAGGGATACCAAAGAGACATTATTTATATCAATATAGTCTAAAATCCTATTCAAGCTATGTTAATGAGGCTAAAAATCTAATTCATTCTAGTGGTAATAATATCTAAAATAAAAATTATATTTCATCATCTAATTCTGAAGGTGGAATAGTTTAAATTAAATAATGAATTGTTCTAGTTTTTAGAATCACACAAAAAAAATAAATTTATTATTTTTGAATAATGTTTTATAACTATAATAATAGTAATAGATTCCTCTTTTTGCGATGGTTTTTGTCCATTTCGCATCGTAGATGCCTCTTTTCGTGACAGTTTTTGTCCATTTCGCGGCGGTTTTATGCGTAGATGATACTTTTTTTTCACGGTGGTTTTAACCACCGCTATATTCTGGCGTTTGATGCTCCTATGTCGCGGCGGTTAAAACCGCCGCTAAATTTAAACATAATACATTTAACAGTGGTTAAAAATGCCGCTAAATGATGACCAGTAAGACATTAGCGGCGGTTAAAACCGCCGTGAAATGTTGACCTGGAAAAAAATAATTCTGCTCCTACCACACCACTGCCCTGAAAAACAAATCAAACCAGAATATTGAATAGGAGACACCATACAAACAAATAACATGGTAGTATTAATTGAAATATAGGATATGATCAAATGTTGTATGTTATAGAGTCCAACCTATGGAAAGGTATGTATCAGAATTTGTTTGGTAACCAATCCATGTGACCCCCAAGATGTATATGTGTTTTTAGCTTCTTTAATTTCTTATGTGTTTTAAGAAGGGTTGATTTATATTATATGGATACTAATACTCTATATAATAAATGGTTATGAATTTTGATACAATTTATGTGATCATGCTAACCATGGTGATGTGTAATTATATGTAATTGGTTATGCTCTAAGTTGGCCGAAATAAAATCCATGTGTGGATTGTGATTTGGGTTGGGTTTTTTTAACAATGGATTTGTGTTGTGGATAAAATGAATTATGTTTATATGGGTATAGAATTTGTTCCAAAGATGGATGTTTGAGTAGTTATAGAATGTATGTTATGGTATGGTTTGTTGTGTGTTTTGGGTTGGTTGTTAATGCCTACTATAGAAAATGGGTAACTTGTGAATTGGCGTGTGTTTTAGGTTGGACAACACGCTAACCGTGCAGGGTTCTTGAGAGAGTATGGTTTATGATCTTGTAGGTTATACATGATTCCTATTGAGGATTTGAGTTGTGTCATTGGATATGAGATAAGAGTTTCATGTATACATCCCAATATGGTCATCATGTTGCAAGTTGTATGGGATGCATCATGATATAGTTGTTATTGACTTCGTTAAAGAAAATAGGTTTGAGTTTTTTAAAATTTCGACAACAACTTATCTAATGTTTTCCTAAATACCTTATTGGTGGAATTATACTTAACCAAACCAAATGATATTGATTTTTCACAATAGTTATTATCATAAGACAATGTCATTAATATATATGTGCATGTATGTGATCTTTATCCTTTAAGGGAAGTATGGTGTGTCGATTTCTAGTTAGGATTAGTAACCTAGATTTCATAGTTGGGTTGGGTATGGGATTTGTGATATGCATGAGAACCCTCGAGTGGGTATATTGGCCTATTATTTTCCTCATGATATTTGAGATGGGTTCATAGATGCTTCTCCATGGGTTGTATCCTATATAGGATGTGACATGTGAACTAGGGTTGAGAGAGACTAGTAATATTGAGATGTATCTTGGGATATTGGTGATTGGAGTGTTCTATTCAAGTGAAATAGTGATTCTCATTTCCACCTGATGAGGGTTTTCTTGTATGTATGTAATCCAAGAGAGGACTTATCCTAGGTCTATGATTTCATTAAATAAATGAAAGTAAGTTTAGACACATTGTTCTATAGTGATGGTATATAGGTGGATTGTGGTTTGGTATTCAGTTAGTAATATCATTGTATTTGGAATTGTGAATGTAAAAGCATGGGTATTACTTGTGTTTTGTTAAGTCTAACATGAATAATTGACATGGTTATTTGGGGGATAAGTTAAGTTAAACTATGATTATTTGGATGTTATTGTAATGATGCATAATAGGTGTTTTAATAGAGTGTATACATGCTTAGATTCATGTTATACTGATAACGGTTAAATTTAGGTATTGTGGGAGGCTTCCAAGAAACACTCTTTCCATGTCAGTAAGAGCATGTGTTCTTTATCAGAATAATAGGTATGTTGGTTGTATAGTCTAAGATTAGCCTTTCAGGTAGGGATTTGGGTAGTTATTAGGTGTAGTTTTACTTGGTTAGCATGTGGTTTATAATAATTGTTGGATTTTCATAGATCTCATAGATAGAGTGATTTAGTGATGAAGGTAATGTGACTATTGGGAATTTGGACATGGGGACATTATCAATCCATGGTTGTTTCATGTGATTCTTTCCTAATGTATGGGTTTGTTCAATTGCGGAGATGCCAGGTTTCTCAAGATGGTTAGTGCATTGGGATACCAAATGACACATATTTTGATGCATTTTTTATTACAATTAGATGGTCCTTGAACATTCTTCCTATGGTTTATACATTATTCTATGATACATGTGATATTTGGTCTCATCGCTTGTTTTATATCAACCTTAAACTAAAAACAAATTGGTATTCCTTGACCCATTTGAGTAGTGTAAAAATTTTAATGCCATGAAAGAGCCTTTTATCATTAACCTTTCATGCATTAGACATTTATGGTCATGGGATTGGCCTTTTAGTGTGATACATATTGGATATGGATCCAATAGGGGTATGTTTATGCTAAACTAAAACATATTGGGCCATCAGATAGGTGATTTATCTTCCACTTAGTAAGGAAATTGATTGAAAAAGGGAGTATCTAGTAAAAATTGGCATATATAAAACCAATATGTTACCTAATAACTTCTGCCTTATTGAGTGTTACATGGGGTGACTGTTCCTCCCTCCTGAGATTTTATTCTAAGGGGATATACTTTGGTTGTGATTATGGATATAGGTTGGGCATGTGTAGACCAACCTAGCGTAGACCTAAGGATGTGTTAGAATTTATGGAAGCACTTCAGTGAGATTTTTATCTTATGTTGTTTTGGTTGTCTTTTTACCATTGAATATTTGGGGATTTGGTAAGTGATAGAATTTCTTCATGCCTGTGTAATGTGTTGTGGCTCATTGGGCCTTGATAGTGATGGTATGAATTGGTCTTACACAGCTAGGATACCCAGGTGATACTATGGAGCAACAATGATATGAATGGGACTTACACAGTTGGACTGCCTAGGTACTTCTATGAATCAGTTATGGTATGAATCGAACTTACACAATGGGGATACCTGAATGCTACTATATAGTAGAAATGGTATGAATATGGGTTACATATATGGTATTCTCATTGGATGTGGTAACAATTCAAACACATGCCTAAATGGAATGATGTATACCACACTAGAGAAATCAAGACATAAAATGAAACATCGTAAATAAATATAATGCATAGAAGGAAACATGAGAAATCAAGAAAATGTTAGGACATGAAAATGTTTGGTGGAAACTATGTTCCATACATGTTACATATACAAACCAACCGTTCTCATACTTTTTCAACACATCAACAACACTACTACTCATCATCTGATGCTGCATCGTCACCCTCTCCACCTTCATCTCCACTACTTGCTGCCACCTATAAGAACATTATATTGAAAATTAAATATTGTGGCATATTTATAATTAAACTTAAAACTAATAAATGTGTGCAAACTAAATTATTTTGAGGTGTGTTCCTCGGTAATGTGATCCATCTTTTATCCATGTATATCACAATGTGCCTACACAAAATATACGATATTGTAAGATTACAGAAACATAATATAATAAAGATGAACCATTGATCATAAAGTATGCATAATATAACAAAGACGATTCATTGATCAGATTTACCACTTCAGACCAACCGAACAAGTCCGGTCCATAGGAGACAGCATCAACACCTCATTGAGGAGCAATAAGAATATCGGGTTACACACTTATCATAACACTATCGATCACACATTTATGTTGACTCAAACAACACCCCATTGATTTGTGATCGAAACTGATCATAATGCATTTTAAACCTGAGACATTATGTGATTGTTTAGGCTTGAACTTAGATGTCCTCCAAGAGGAATGATGTTTCTCAAGGGTTTCATACACAACCAACCATATCAAAGTCGTATTTCCTATGACAAAGAAGACTATCTTGGTACCAATCCATGTACTAAATATGGTGTGAGGTAAATTAAGTAGGCCACCACTAATGGTTTATAATCCATAATCTAGTCCACGAATATAAAACAAACAATAGTGTGCAGGTATATCAAAATTAAGTTTCACTATAAATATAAATCCATGTCACACTCAGGTTTCTTAGGAGACACTTGGCACAATCTCAAACCTTATAGATTTCATGTAAACATTTGTAATAATATCCACTTTGAAATGCACCAACCTAGAAAAGTTATTGGAATACACTATAACAATACATTCCAATTTTTATAATGTTAGAATGTATCATGTCTTTTCCACATGTACCATTTTAGGATAAAACTATAATTTATAAATTTTCTTGAAGGTTTCCCACGTAATATCCTCATAAAATATAGCATGCACAACTGAGCCTCACCATTTCCTTCCAAATCCATCAAGAATATATGTTGACCCCCACCCCTTAGATTCCTTGGGAATATTTATAATTTTAAATCTCCTACCAATCTACTCAATCCTCTCCTCATATTTCTAGATTCCATTATCACCATGAAAGATAGGTGGATTCTTGTTAGTAAATTATGAGTCATGATCCACTACTCCTCTTGGGATTTTAATACCTTCATAACCAAAGTATGAATAGTGCATATTATAACTTCCACTAAAGAAGATACCACTAAGGGATTCTCCTATTAAACCCGTCTCACAAATCTATCACTTAGACTCATAAGACCTATTCTAGTAGGAATCGTCTAACAAATACAAGATGAAAACACCTTTAGTCATGTGAAAATTCCTAAATCATAGAACAACTTCCATAATCCATATTAATTATTTAAAATAATAATAATTTAACGAATTTATGAATTTTATTAATGTAATATAAAACATAAAAAAGGAATAGTTTTTTTTAATAGACACCAAATCTAGTTTATTCAATCAACAACAAAGACCAAGTGACAATATTTTCAAAAATAACTATCCACCCATAGTAACTTGAATTCATTCATGGAGGTGAGATGTCTAGGAACCATCCCACACATATTAACTAAGTTCTAGGGCTACTAAATCTATTATACCAATGAAAATAAACCAAAACTAGGAAGTGTCGTAACATTCCAGGCTCAATATTCCTTTTGATATTAATTTATAAAGAACCGACTAGGGAAAACTAGGAAATTCTCCCAAGAGGGACTTATTCATGGAGATGTGTAATAAAGAGACATGAATGTAGTATCTTGTTTTAGAGAATAATGTTATGTCACCAAATTAAAATAAAAAATAAAGACAAACAACCATTAGTATAAAAAATTCAATCTAAATAGGCCAAACCATAGAGAATTTATTCAACCACTTTTTGTGAGAAAAACCATTTTTGAAGAAAGACCTCTTTTAAAACATGTATATTTTCCATAAAATTCATTTAAATCCATCAGTTTCATGAAACAATCCAATGAAATTAAAAATAATATAAGTAAATTTTAAATTAGAACCGCTTGTATAGATAAACCTACCTTATTAACATAAGGAACCTATGATCCTTCGACAACATAAATTTGAAACAAGCAGATATTCCTCAAATATAAAAGGAATGAGGGAAAATGACAATGGATTGATTGATAACACATATTATTTATGAAACCATCAAAACCATATCACACAACACTACCAAACCAATAACATAAATGATAATGAGAGTGAATGATATTACATGTACCCAAAGGAAGACAACCCACCACACTAGTGAAAAAATGCTCCAAGAAAAGAAATCTGGTAGAGGAAGATACCCAATATTATCTAAAATCTTTCTAGGATTTATGAGGGAGGTCTTCACATTGAATGGAAGAAGGGTAATATGTAAATCATGATAAAAACCATTGGTTCTAAATAATTAATGTCATGAACCCCTTTCATGGTGTGAATTCCACAATTTATAAAAATACCCAAAAAGTATCCTTAGTTTGAATTAATCCTAATCAACCCATTAAAAACATGAAAATGTTTTATGACTTATAATTCTTCATGCTCTAAACCAAACTCATAGTATCTACCCTGCAGTAGATTCACATTATGTAACAAAATCATGATTCGAATCAACGAACCAAGAAATAACTAAAATATACCAAAATAGAAGGTGGTCGTGGGGGGTGCCAGGGGGTGCGGGGGTCACCGGAGGCCGCGGGGGTTGCGGGGGATGCGGAGGGCGCAGGGGAGCGGGGGGGTGGGGGGCGTGCAGGGCGCGGGGATCTCTGGGGGTTGAGGGGGGTGCCGGGGGGTGCGGGGTTCGCCGGAGGTCGTGGGGGTGTGGGGGGTGCCGTGGTCGCCGGAGGCCGCGGGGGATGCGAGGGTCGCCGGAGGGCGCGGGGGCGCGGGGGGCATGGGGGGTGCGCAGGGTGCGGGGGTCACTGGGGGTCGAGGGGGGAGTCGGGAGGGTGCGGGGTTCGCCGGAGGGTGTGGGGGGTGCAGGGGTTGCGGGGGTCGCCGGAGGGTGCGGGGGGCGTGGGTGTTGCCGGGGCCGGGGGGGATCGGGGAAGAGGGGGGAGGGTTTGTGGGGGAACCGCGTAAGGGGTAGGGTAAAGGTTCGTGGTTTTTGAAATAAAATAGGGTTTCACGGCAGTTTATTAAAAACTGTCGCGAAACCTTTCACCAAAAACATTTAGCGGCGGTTTTGTGAACCGCCGCCACAAAACCGCCGTTAAACCCAGTTTTTTTTGTAGTGACCATCCGATAGTCATTAACCCCACTAATGGGTCCTAATGTCTATTCCATAACCTCTATATATAGCTGAAACAAAGCTATCATCACCTGGTACCACTCCTGATATGTTCGCAGACCCTTGATTCTACCCTGGTCTCTAATTTTTAACTATCCCAGAAGTATTTCTCTAGAACCACATGAGAATCCCAATCTAACCACAAGATCATCAATCCTTAGTTTCCTGATCCCATTTTCTCTGCATGTGTATTAGTTAATTTCTCTAAATTCACATAATTAATGACATATTCTGAGGTGGTCAACCTCATTCCATATCCTTGCTGATCTAATGAAACTCCTCTTGGACTCATGTTATACTATATGAAGAGCCTTCATAGAGATCACCTGACAGTCTCACCTAGATCAAATATGATCGACTTATCAATATTACCTTGGCTATGAGTGTTGGATTCACCATATATGAGAATTATTCCAACCAAAATATGTATGCCAACACGAAAATGACAATCCGTAAAACATACTTGAAACTACCCAATCTAATGGTTTTGTATCCAACTATATTTAGCGTGAAACAAGAAAAAATAGGGAAATTTTCGGCATATTCCATTACAGACAAGTCACCCATATGTAGGATCAATAACTACTAATATCACTCTTCCCTCAACACCTCTATAAAGATGTACTCAATGAACATAGAAATAGTGTCCCTCCAAGACAGTCCCTTTTGTATTCCTACAAGTACATTTACTTCATAATAGCCCTTTTTGGTTCCTCGGAGCTTGTACATTACCAGATCCACCCTCTATCCCGAGGGTGTATCAAGTTGGTTGAATATCCTCTATATTGAAAAGATCTAGTTCACAAGTACATCTGGGCCTCCCTCACCCTGGAATGGAATTGTGTGCGGCAAATGAAACTTTAGAGTTAGATACTCCATCGAAGGATCTTCTCCCAGTGATCCCCTGTCAATATCCTATATAACACCTACCTAGTTCACTCTATGCTCTCATCAAGACACGGTCCAAAGGATATCAAATATAGTGGCTACCAAACCTCCACCAGAACTAGTACATGATCCTTCACATGTAGATCTTGGACTACGTGACACTATGCTGCCTCATCCTAACCCTTAGGGTTCTCAAACAACAAGTGATCCTATGGACCAGGATCATCTCCTTCCTGATGCTCCATTGGAGTCTGTCTATGTGGTATCATGTTGAATACAAATACTATGGTCATCCAACCGATATAACACACACACACACATATATATATATATATATCTATGTGTGTGTTTTTTGTTGATAAGGAAATGAGTAACATGAAGTGTGATATCACTACCCTTACCCATCCCCATCACATCCATTCTACATGGAATCCTAGACTCATGGCCTCCCTACCAACACATATCAGTTCCATTTATGAAATATACCTCGAGCCATGTCTACCCTTATGAACCACATCACCTTAATCTGACAACCTAATCACCCAACCATGTGATCAAAATGACCCCACATAATCATCCCTACCTAATCCAATAATATTAAGACCCATAAATATATGTCACATCACATATCACAATGAAATTTATATCATGTCACATTCATATACAAATAAATTTTTATGTGGACACCAAAGGATAAACAAACACACCTTTCTATATTGGGCCAAGGGTCCAAATAACTCCTCCATTACCATACCAGGCCAAGGTTCACACATAACAATAGGTGATAATCACATCCGAGTGCAGCACATAAGGTTGAAATAATATCAATAATAAAATAAGAAAATGACAACAATAATTCTCACCCCACGAATTTTGGTCCAGCCCCCGTGCATGGGGTTGTAGGTACACAAACACTAGTTTATAAACTATTTCCAAAAAAATACTAATATATGGTCTTCTATATACCAAATATTATGCCTAATAAATATGTCAAATAAATACCTTTGATTCAAATTGTAGAACCCTGACTCGATTGGCCACCCAAATAGTTCTTCAGATAGAGTGAAATTGGAAATTAAGTGCACCTCCCTAAACACCAAAGGTATCCGACTAGTAGAGAGGGTGTAAAGTGTTGATAATGGGAACACTATACCTTATTGTAAATATACAATAATGTTCTAATTGATATATAAGTAGAATAAAAATACTAAAAAACTAAACCAATAACCCACCCATGTAATAATCACCAATAAAAATAGTGAAAATGACAACCAATCCCAATACCATTTTCAAAATTGAACATAACAATATACCATTTATCGATACTAATATAAAACATACCCACATATCAATTAATAAAAGATAATAAATAGAAAGGATTATTTGTGGTCAACCACTAGTACATATATATTGTATCATGATGATACAGAAAGAAAAAAAGAAGAATCTCCAAATGAGACAAGAACCCATGGTCCCTTCCATTTCATACTATACATAATTAAGCACAAACATAAAACTATCAAGCCCGGACATTTACATTTACATAAATATAAAATGTCTGCCAGTGTCCCTAATGGCCTGTGTTGTGTGGGAGAAATAATCACAGTAGTCCACCACCAAACTGTGCCTATATGACATCATTGATTAATGAAGTGTAAAGTAAATAATAAAATATCATTGAAGACATGTATAATAATAACCTTCTTCCCTTGTGATAAGTAGACATAATGATGTTATCACATGCTTTGGACAATGTTTTAACACCATAGTAGAGAGGATACATAGCCTATGTGCAACATATCCATTTATGTATATAAGTTCAGGTAAACCCTCAGGTACCACCTCAAATAGAATCACTTGAAATATTTTTCAAACCAACATCTTGTTTCCAAAATAATTATCGAAGTCCAAAATAGAATTCCTAAATAATAAATACCCAGTACCTCCGACCGCTACTCAAAATGTCATTTTGGATCACATAATGAAACCCCAAGGTACAATGATGCATGTCATAAAAATAATCCTTACCCAACATCTTTAGTATATGATGAGCCTCAACCTCCAATGGATAGTCTCAGCATCACCAATCGATGGATTTTCACCATCCCAATTTCTTTCAATGGTATGAACCAAAAAAAATACTGGTGATCACCGCCACCACAATACTTACCTAATGGTGGCCCCTATCCACACAAGTGGTAAACACCACCTCATCATCGATGTGCCCCTGTGTGACCATGACTCATAACGGCGAATTGTCCAATTCGGGTGAGGGAAAATCACCAAAATATAACCTAATACTCATCATCTAACACCACATTCCCTATTGACCACGTCACTCAACCTTATGGTCAACCTTACCTTAAATCAACTAGGATATTCCTGTAACATGACATCCATGACACCATAATCAAAAGACAATGTTTCCCAAACCATGATAAGAATCACCCAAAGAATTTGGTCCCTACCCAACCTAATTATTACATCGACCCATACCAAATTTATAACGCCATATCAATCCTTAATAAATTATCTTTATGTTCCCATAGAACATATTATTTCTTAAAAATTGCATAAATTAATTCATATAATTAAGAAAACCACTTTATATAAATAAACACACCCAACCCAACCACCCAAGTGGTATCAAGCCCCATACCCCCACTCAATCATTGATGAAATGGATATGGAAATTATTATAAGCATACCACATGGTACCAATTTAATTTAATGGTAAGGATATAATTATTAATTATCTCTTTGAATCTCCCTAAAGAACACTAAAGAAAACTACCATAAAACAATAGAAAAATCATTAGTAAAGATGATAACCACCAACATTATACCAGTAGACATTCACTCATCTAATATCAGTCTCTAACTCAATTTGAATGGAAATAAAATTTAATTGTAGATGAAAAACATGAAAATAGGTTCAAAAATCTCATATCTATTTATCACACCATATAGAAGGATAAAATTAAAAAATACACTCGAAGATTGAAGGCATCAACTAGATAAATTCCTAGCCACATATGGATAAAAAAGCAGAGTTTGAATGAAAAAATATATCAATACCCCTCGGTGGACATGGGACAGTAGTGAGAGCTAGCCATTTCCCATGCTACGTCTAGTAGTGGAAATGTAACAGTTGTTCAATCACTTTTCAACCATTAAAAATCATTAAATAACTTACATTCCATGTAAATATTTACACACTGTATAAATTCGTGCATTTAACCAATTTTTCCTGAAAAGACATGAAATAATATAATAATGCAAAGTGTAAGAAATTACAAAATGGGTAAATAATTACATGTCTTGTAATTGGACATCATCATCATTCAGTGCACTAAGCATTCCCCCTTTCCTCTAATTTTTTCCCTAACCACTGAGGATTTTACCAAAACATAAACCTATCCTAAAACAGAGCCTTGGGGTGAAACAACAACTATAAATAGTTTCTAATGGACAGTAAAAAGGTTTTCACTAACCACCAACTAAAAAGTTCAAACATACCTGGAAAATGACGCATTAAAAATATGGGATGATACAGTTCGGATGCAATGTGTTTGTTAATGATATCATTTAACATGGACAAAGAAAACAAAAAATTTCATCATTATTACAATCGTCATTTTCAAAAAGGATATTATATAAATCCATATCATAGAAAATTTTTATAATCATGTGATATATTATATCTCCATAAAATGGTAAATATCTCTATTTTATATAATTGATGAAACATTATATTGGGTTTAATTAATTCCATAGATATAAAGGTTCCATAATAGATATTGTAAAATAAATATTCTAGAGATCCATATGACATAAGAATGATAAAACAATGGTAATTGTTTTTCATTCACCATAGATGGTGATATTTTATTCATTGAGTGAAATTAATCCTAAAATAATGATGTATTTTGAAGTAATATATGACTAAAAAAATAAATTAAAAATTTAGTAATTGTTTTTTGTATCAATGAATAGTGGATAATTAATTTGAATACTACAGTAGGTATTCAAGTGATACTACATAAGGGTAGTATAACTATAGTATTGAAAAGGCTAGATCAGTAAAAATAATATGTTATTCCAAAATCCAATTGCAATTTCATCCTATCATAGATACCTTAAAGGATCAATATATGCCCAATATAATTTTAATACCACCAATATTTAGTGGCATCTATATGACGTGACCAAAAAGGGATGTTGACTGTATAGAATGGCAGTTTCTGGAGTGATATGTAGAAATCTAATTATACATTGAGGTATGCACCACGATAATAGAATATTCATTTGAATTAGTAATTTCCATGTTCATAATAGAGGTTAGTGGGATCATAACTATTTACTAAGGTAAATATGTTATATAAAATATAGAAAATAACTAGTGGTATTATATTTAGTTATGAAAAAATCGAATTCAACCCTCTAGATATTTATATAAACTACCAACCTAAGTTATTTACAATGGGATATACTAAGTTAAATCAAACGGTTTAATTGAAATAATCAGTAATACATATACTGACATGGTTAATAATATTCTTCTTGGTGATGGATCAATCACATTGTATAGGTTTTTTAAATGATATGGTACTAAAAACATATAGATTATTATATGAAAATATCATTACAAATTAGGAGAACTACTTTGGAATAAATTAAAGAAATCAAATTTTACATGCAACAGTACAACGGAAATGTTCCTCCTAATTCGACTAGAAGTGACACTATTTTTTAGGGATACCAAAGAGACATTATTTGTATCAATATAATCTAAAATCATATTCAGGCTATGTTAATGAGGCTAAAAATCTAATTCATTCTAGTGGTAATAATATCCAAAATAAAAATTATATTTCATCTTCTAATTCTGATGATGGAATAGTTTAAATTACATAATGAATTGTTCTAGTTTTTATAATCACACCAAAAAAATAAATTTATTATTTTAGAATAAAGATTTATAACTATAATAATATTAATAGACATGATGTCAAGTTTTTATAGTGGAAAAATGAATATACCCAAGGATATTGTCACTTGTGGAGTCTTCCTTGAGGAGGTGGTGTTGTAGATAAAAAACAGTCACAATATAGATATGTTCTAAGATAAATAATTTATTACATAACATTGTTAAAAAATGGTATTATTATGTCATATACAAAATATTTTTTTTATTTAGTTGGATGTTTTTTAAGTTGGAGTGTTGTAAGATTTGGTTCCCAGGACACAACCTCCAAAGTACAAACCGATTAAAATATATAGTATATAGAGGCTTATAAATGAAATAAAGATACATTAATAGTGTTTATATTTCTATGTCCCCTAGTAAAATGGTAATTTTAATAAATTATTTTTTATATAAAAAGTATATAGTTTTTTACAAATAATAATGATAACATCTTCATATCATTAAATTAATTTTAAAAATATGAAATATGGTCTACAAACCTCATTCTGGATAGCCACATATGATGTCTAACTGTCAGGTGATAGGTATTATAAGAATTGAGACATATTCTCAAGAAGTTCACAATTATTGTTATGCAGTAGATTTTATCATAATAAATAACCCTCTAAGGGGAACACCAACTGTTTTATGTGTAATTGGTAATTCCTATCTATAAACAATTATAATGGTCTCTTGAAATTGGATTATTTTCAATGTATACCATTTGAAAACATATATAAATGCAAAAAAAACAATGTAATTGATGTCATATCAAGGAAGATCATGTTGGGAGAGTCATTTATGGAATGAAATTTAATGAATATCCATGAATCAATTTTCCACATCCAAATTGAATTGATAACTAAGTCACATTTGAGCAGGACATTAGTTCCTTCATTAATCCCATGGGAATGGAAGAAGAATGGATGTTTATTTAGTAAGTTCCAATTAAAAATTAATCAAAAATGGATGATGAAATGAAGTGTGAATCATAATTTATGATATATCATGAGGCAAAAGTTTATATTTCACTAATTTTGAGATAAATCCCAAAATGTTCATAAATAAAACATATTCAAAAGCTTATACAATTCTACTGAATTGGATATTTGGGAATCGTGGTCCCCATGATGGTGACCATGTAATTTCAATGATTATATAATCCTAATGGAAGTAGAAAATTATTATATTTTTTTAGTTTAGAAAAAATACCATTTAATTTATTAACATATTATATTCTAATGTTATTTAGTAATATAATGAAAAATATTTTTCAAATGATTATTAAGTATTTAACATTCAATAATTGGATTAATATTTATGCGATAAGATAGTTGAGTAAAGGTCACATGTTTTATCACAAAACAATTTTTATGTAATAAAATATTATTATAAAATATCAATTCAATTTGTATCATGTTTTTTCGCACTTTTCATTCAATTTTTGGAATTAAATAAATAGTTACCTTATTAACGAGATCAAATTCAATTTTTAATAAGTTTTACCAATTAATATAAACAATTTAAATGACCAAAATGTTATAAAATATATTTATAATAATCTCCTCTAATATGACCCCTCTCTCTATTTTATTAGATAGGGAAAATTATGGATATATTGATGATTTCTCAACCTGTTGTCATTTATCATTATCTTGATCTCCCATGATTAAGACGATGTCAATGTTCCTTGGATCCTATACACTAGCACACATACATTGTATGCAGATAATCGATCGGAATTATGGAATACGTGTGGATGATCTAGAGGGTTCTAATTTTTTCCCCATCATGTGATGATCACCAAGAATGAGTGAAACTAGTTTTTGATCAAAATTAGAAGATGAATTATTCCAAATTAATTATTAATCTTTAATACCTCATGATTAAAAAAATTCCACATGATTTGGGGTGATTCTAGGTCGAGGTATAGAATATTTAATGTTTCTGTACAAAAAAGAATCTAAAAAATTTAAAATATCATATATCACAGTTCTGACATAACCCATATAATTATCATAGATGAGTTGTGATAATTTTCTAAGATTCATCTTCGAGAGATTTACCTTCACCAATGTAAGTGAAAAAATACCATTAAAATTGTTAGGCGGAGAAAGAAAGGAAGTGATGGAAAGAGGGGGGGGGGGGTGAATTTCCTTTTAAAAAAAAGATTAACAAATTAAAATCAAAGTTGAAAGTGCAGCGGAAATAAATGAGGCAAGACACAAAATTGATAACGGAGTTCGGCCTAAAACCCGGCCTACGTCTCCGCCCCCAACTCAACCGTTGAGAGATTTACTACCGCTTGCTTTTCAATGGTTGTAGCAAGAAACCCACTAGACTTTACAGGTAGTCTAGAACCTATTACATCTTGCTTTTAGTGGTTATGCAAGAACCCACTTGCTTTTAATTGGTTGAGAAAGAACCCACTAGCCTTCTTACAGGTGAAGGCTAGCTCACCTCTGTCTCAAGCCTTTTAAAGGAAAGGCTTGACCAACCTCTTCACACCTTAAAGGTGATGTGAAAACCCGTAAGAGAGGATGAGAGAAAGAGATGGGGTTTGTAGGCACAAACCCAAAATGATGCTCAAAATAAATAAAACAATAAAAACCGTAATTGGGAAGTCTTGGGCGCCAATGGATTGATGGAGCTGATGAAGGGCACTCCCAAGCTTCTTTGGAGGTGCTCCTTGTATGTGGAAGTGTGTTGGAGCATGTGGGGTTCCCTTGGAGGAATCTGCCGGAGGTTTGCCAAAGGATGGAAAATGTGTCTGTTGGCTTCACAATAGTTCCGGCTATGTTTCTTAGGCTTCCGGGGGTTCAAGGTCCTTTATTTATAGAGGGGGAACCCTCATATGGCCGTTGGAGGCCTTTGGAGCCGTTGGAGAGGCTTTCGGAGCCGTTGGAGGCCAAGTGGACAGGCTGGTCAAAAGCCCAATGGCTAGTTTGACTGGCTGCACCGGCTGACCGGTACAGAGCCACCGATTGGCCGGTGTGTGCAAAATGGAGAGGCCTTCGGGCTCGGGCTCCACCGGCTGGCCAGTGAGGAAGCCACCGGTTGGCCGGTGCTCAGGCAGTAGCAAATATTGTTCTGGCTGGGTGCCACCGGCTGGCCGGTGCTGAGGCCACCGGTTGGCCGGTGCTGAGGCAGTGGCCCAGCCTTCTGTCCAGGGTCCATCGGCTGGCCGGTGGTGAAGCCACCGGTTGGCCGGTGGACTGAATTTCAGTCCACTTTGGCTTTTTGCCTTCTTGGCCTTCTTGGCCCAATTCCATGGCACCCTGAATTGATTCCTATCATCCAAAAACACTTAAAACAAGATTAGATAAATAAGAGGGTGATTGTGATCATGAAAATTAAACCTCGAGGGGTACGAGAGGTACAACAATCTCCCCCTATTTTGATGATCACAATCACCAAAACAAACAATGTAGAAAATGAAATGAAAAGCAGGATTTAAGGATTTCTCCCCCAGTCAACCAAGAATTTCTCCCCCTTTGTGATTATAAAAATAGCACGGGGCATAAAACTTAATTGAGGGAAACATTGAAAAACGAGATGGATATTTTAAAACCAATTGAAATTTTTGAAATTTGAATTGAAAGTTTTGAATCAAAAATTTTGAAATGAAAAAAAATTGAATAACAGTTTGAATTGAAAGTTTTGAAAAGAAAATTGAAAAAAATTTGATACCAAGTGTTGAAGTTGAAAGTTTGAATCGAAAATTTTGAAATTGAAATCAAAAGGGCTTAAACGATCCTAACTCCCCCTAAATAAAAACAACAAAACTCCGGGGAGAGGATTATCAAACCAAGACAAATTTTGGCCCGGAGAGACTCGCTAAAAGGGATTTTTCAATCCATACTTGTCTAGTGGCGGGTCTTCTCCTATAAAATTCATCGTTAAGGAAAATGGTTTTGGGCCTACCATACCGGGCATTTTTGCAATTGCACTCATAGATTAAGTGCCCGGGTTTTTTGCAATAATTACAAAATTTAAATTGAGAGCTCCCCCTTACAAAAATAGTTGGATCATGGGAAGAGGAAGCTTGCTTGGAATAGCCAAGCCCTTGGGTGGTTCTAGATATGCGTTGGGAACCTAGAAAATTGTTCAAATTTTGTTCCCCATGGGTGAATTTGGCAAGGGATTCCCTTAGGTCTTTGATTGCTGATTCCAAGGAATCAATATCGGGAAGGTTTTGGATTTTGAGGGTCAACTCTTCCTTCTCTTTGAGAAGTTGTTCTTTTTCGGATGAGAGTTTTTTGAAATTCTTTTTTAATGCAACAAATTTGGAAGAAAGTTCGTGAAAACCTTCCTCCAATTGATCTCTTGCATGTTGGAGATCCTCATAAGATAAATGATTTAAAGAATTTGAAGAACAAGAGGATGAGGAGTCGGAAGAAGTTACCTCATGAAATGCCATTAGGCATTTTTTACCGTTGTCGCTCGAGGAGGAGGAGGAGGATGTGGAGCTATCACTCCATGTGGCCTTGAATGCCTTCTTCTTCTCCTTTTGCTTGGCCCTTTTCTTGCGGGATGGGAAATCGGGCTTGTCATCGCCTTTAGTACCTTCATGGGTTACTTCTAAAAGTTTCCAAATATCATAAGAAGATGAGCAAGTAGAAATACGATTAAATTCATTACGGTCTAGCCCACAATGAAGAGAATTCATGGATTTGCCATCTAGCTCAAAATTTTCAATGTCTTCGGGGGTCCATTTGGATTCATCGGAAGAAGAAAGTGAATAACCATGCATGACAATTTTAAAAATAGGATAACCAATGCTTTTAAGAAATGTAGTCATGCGGGTTTTCCAAAAATAATAGTCGGTTCCATCAAAAAATGGAGCACGACCCAAAGAATAGCCTTCGGGGGCGAAAGAACTTGAAGCCATCAAAAAAAGATCTTGAATTTGAAACCGGTGAAGGTATTACTCAAATTATGCCTCTAATACCAATTGTTAGGCGGAGAAAGAAAGGAAGTGATGGCAATAGGGGGGGTGAATTGCCTTTTAAAAAAAAGATTAACAAATTAAAATCAAAGATGAAAGTGCAACGGAAATAAACGAGGCAAGACACAAAATTGATAACGGAGTTCGGCCTAAAACCCGGCCTACGTCTCCGCTCCCAACTCAACCGTTGAGAGATTTACTACCGCTTTCTTTTCAATGGTTGTAGCAAGAAACCCACTAGACTTTATAGGTAGTCTAGAACCTATTACAGCTTGCTTTTAGTGGTTATGCAAGAACCCACTTGCTTTTAATTGGTTGAGCAAGAACCCACTAGCCTTCTTACAGGTGAAGGCTAGCTCACCTATGTCTCAAGCCTTTTAAAGGAAAGGCTTGACCAACCTCTTCACACCTTAAAGGTGATGTGAAAACCCGAAAGAGAGGATGAGAGAAAGAGATGGGGTTTGTAGGCACAAACCCAAAATGATGCTCAAAATAAATAAAACAATAAAAACTGTAATTGGGAAGTCTTGGGTGCCAATGGATTGATGGAGCTGATGAAGGGCGCTCCCAAGATTCTTTGGAGGTGCTCCTTGGATGTGGAAGTGTGTTGGAGCAAGTGGGGTTCCCTTGGAGGAATCCACCGGAGGTTCGCCAAATGATGGAAAATGTGTCCGTTGGATTCACAATAGTTCCGGCTATGTTTCTTAGGCTTCCGGGGGTTCAAGGTCCTTTATTTATAGAGGGGGAACCCTCATATGGCCGTTGGAGGCCTTTGGAGCCGTTGGAGAGGCTTTCGGAGCCGTTGGAGGCCAAGTCGACAGGCTGGTCAAAAGCCCAACGACTAGTTTGACTGGCTCCACCGGCTGACCGGTACAGAGCCACCGGTTGGCCAGTGTGTCTAAAATGGAGAGGCCTTCGGGCTCAGGCTCCACTGGCTGGCCGGTGAGGAGGCCACCGGTTGGCCGGTGCTCAGGCAGTAGCAAATACTGTTCTGGTTGGGTGCCACCGGCTGGACGGTGCTGAGGCCACTGGTTGGCCGGTGAGGAGGCAGTGGCTCAGCCTTCTGTCCAGGGTCCATCGGCTGGCCGGTGGTGAAGCCACCGGTTGGCCGGTGGACTGAATTTCAGTCCACATTGGCTTTTTTCCTTCTTGGCCTTCTTGGCCCAATTCCTTGGCACCCTGAATTGATTCCTATCATCCAAAAACACTTAAAACAAGATTAGATAAATAAGAGGGTGATTGTGATCATGAAAATTAAACCTCGAGGGGTACGAGAGGTATAACAAAAATTACTCCCCACATATCCCTGATCACCTCTCCACCTCACATGATACACATGTGTGGGGACTTTTATGTATTTAGTTTTTTTCCTATGTGTGAGGGTTTCCATCAATTCTACAACCCAGGTACCAGACTAACGACCATTTTCATGGAGGATCATGAGGTCAGTAGATGTCTATGGGGGGGGGGGGTTCCCTCCCAGACACTACAAAACCAATCAAGGAAAAATATAATATTGTTTATTTTCAATATAATATTTTCACCATTCTTGATTATTTACTAGTAATGAACATAATTTATTAACTACCAGATGCACCAGAATACGTCCAAAAGAAAAATTTCACTATACCTCCTCTCATAACATAGATTTCTTGTAACCTAAAACCACAACTATAGGAGGATCTCGAACATTAACTCCCATCTGACCCACATTGGTAAAACACAAAACACATTCCACACCCCCAACATCCATCCACATTCAAAAAAATAGCTTCCCAAATTTTTCATTCTTTGGTTCCTTACTACATTGACACCTAGAGGCCAGACTAACACTTATATTTTATATACTACCCTCTATTGGAAACACCTTGTACTTTACTATCCACAAAAATACCTATTATATCCTTACACAACAAATTCTCCCCCAATGAGTCAGGTTCATTAGGATCTACCTATAATCAGTGAAAATCTCTAGTGGAGAACACTCTTGAAGTTCAACCCATGAAGAAAAATTTTTCAATTCATTATTTAACATGATAAAACATATAATGGTATTCTAGGTCTCATTAAGGGTAGAATATATGAAGCTAGGGTAACCAAAATCCTATATTAATATGGTGTCCAAAGTTGGAAACCCTGGAAATATGAGTTTCATCCCCATAAAATTCTACTACCAGTACCTTATATCACCCTTACCAACAATCCTTCGAGAATACTACTGTAGAAAAACTATGTAGTAATTTTTTGTCAAATGGTTGAGGTTCATTCTCTATGTATGATCATATCATTCCAATAAATTTTTATCATGTGTTTTCCCCACAATGGATTCCCCTCAATTACCCCCATTCTAATATAGGTTGTTGCTCCTCATTGTCCCATTTACACTTCTAATGATCATTTTTACCCCAAATAGGGGTGTTTACAACCTATTCCATGACACCTAGTAGTCTTTTCCATATATTTTTATGTCAAATAATAATTATACCATCATTATACCGAGGTTGGATGTCACCTTTTTTGGTACTTTCTGATTATAGAATATTTGAATTGGTATAGATGAGAGAAACATGCTAACAATTTTAGTACAAACTTTATAAGATAGGATTATTTTCATCCAATTTTTCTGTATTCCCATGATATGATTAATTACCTTATCAAAACAATGAATGGGGAGTTTTTTTAGGGACATCAGATAAACAAAATAATCTATTGGGAATGTCCCTCTATACATTTCAAGATTAATTTCCATGGCCCTAAACCTCTAGTATAAGAATTTTCATGCTATGTATAAGAACCTCTTATTAGGAATGATCACTTTCCCACTCTATGTAAAATAATTCCCCATGTATCTATTGATTCCCTTGATTTATTTCCTACTACTATTAAAAAATATGATAGTATCAGCGGTATACAATAGGTGTGAGGTACCTCTTATGAAATTCTTATTTCGATATGGGAGGATCTTGCCTAAACATATGTATTAGTTAGTATACCATCTCATCACTTCCTTTTGAAATTATAAATATAGTGGTTCAGATAAGATCACATTGTCTTTGACCATATATATACATGAAAATCCCAAACTATTTTCCCATCGAAGTTATTGATAGCCAAGAAGGGATGAAACAACAAAACTAAATATCAATTACCCATTTAGAGAACCCCAAGTAAGAAATTAACCTTATCCTAAAATTCAACTCAATCCTATCGTATGCATTGTTCATATCCAACATGATGACTATATTTCTCCAAATGGAATTCTAATTTAACACCCTAATCGCATCTTTAGAAAATCCTATTTCCCCTTGAATCATTTTTAATTTTATGAACCTTTGTTGTTCTTAATCAATTTATCTTGGAAGATATGTCACAACTATTTTGTGGAGTATGCATTACATCACCTTGAATGGAACATTCCTAATAATGATGGGATGTTTCTTATTCATGGACATTGGATCCTTCACTTATGGGACCATTATGATCTTCATGGTACATACAATAGAAGGGAGGTTGCCACCATGGAAGTAATTATGCACTGAATTGACTAGATCTCTTTTCCCCATATCCCATGATACCATTTAGAAAAATCCTAGGAAAACATTAGTTCAATGTGTGTGTTCATGATTAAGATTCTAGAATTAATTGTGATTCTATTTCTTATTATGGATAGATTTTAATTTCCCATTATCCACCTCAATTACCCTACAAGCAATGGAATCAAAGATATCTGCTAGAACCCTTAGGTGTCCACATAAAAAACAAATTTGAGGTCATTCCAACAAAAAATTAATGTGAACAGCTACCATTTCCCCCACCACATCTGAATCATTCGAAAACTAACCAACATATATGACTATTTTGTGTCTTATGGTCTCCTGTTTTTCATTGATGCACACAAGAAATTATTATGTTCTATGATCACTCTCACTAAAATGTTTTCCCATTTTTTATTTATAGAATGTTGCCCCTATGAATTGGGATTGGTTTAAAATATAATTGAACCGAGTTTGGAATGATGTGGACCTTATAGTTTGACCATAACATTTCTTTCAGTGGTACAAAACCCCTTTGGGGTATATTTCTATAACACAAAATGGTGATTTAATTTGTCTGTAGCCACTCATACGATGTGTAGTATATGTGTATAGAATAATTTTACATAACTAATCACCTTAATTTAGTAGAATAATTTTTTTTTGTTTCTAAGAAATATTATATGAGGTTCCAATTAAATAAAATATTAGTTATAAAAAAATTGTAGTTTTCGTTCATATAATGTGACATATATTTCCTTTAATTGATCGTAATTGTGAGAATATTTGTATAATTAATGCTTTAATGTAAATTATGAAAACTTTTTTTCTATAGTTCCATGAAGATTTAAAAAATTATGTTCCATGTGCCCTTTATATAATATTTTCCTCAGTAATATGTACATAAAATTTCATTTCTCGTTTCCCATAATTGATATATCAATGGTTAATTGATGTAATTGATTAAATATAACAATTATGACATGTCTGTAGGAAATACCTTGTAGTGTGTGTTTGTTTGAAAATGAATTGTGGGGAATATTTACATTATAAAACCCATGTATTAATGTACATAGATGTCACAACCTGACCCATACCGGGGCTTGAGCTGCAACTACCCCAAGCCCGCCTCCATAGTCTTAGGGATGGAGACTAGAGCCGAAGGCACAACAAACTAAGGGAGGAATTTTCCTAAGAAAGTTTACACTCACACACGTAGCAAACTCAATGAAAAAGTGCAGAGAAAAGAAAGCAAGATGTGACACTGCTATAGAAGGGAAAGCAACATACACGCATCAACCTCTAACCAGTACAAGTAATGTGCTGAAAAGTAGACTAACAAGTAAATTGAACAGTATAAGGGGAAAACACACGCACAACTAGAAAGTTACCACAACCCCGAAATAGGTAAAATAAAAGTAAACATCAGGTGGGTGTCACACTTAGAAAGTCCTGCTGTAACCAGTGTACACAGCCCAAGATCATGTGTCCTTTATGCTCCTCCATAGTCTCGACCGACCTTTCCATCGTCTGCAAGGGTACACAAAGTGCGGGCAAAGATCAAGTAGTGGTGAGTATAAATATACTCAGTAGGATGCACGAAAATCCCAAGGGAGAAATAAAGGAGGTACTGAAATGTTGAGAAATATATAGTACTATAACAGTGTAAGAGTACTAAAGAGAGAGATTGTAGCTTAACACTACAAGTGAAAAGATGTAGGCTAGTCCACACAAGAGGAGCTGGACACGGAAAGCACGTGGCATACCACGCGCATCATCGCCCATCTTAGAAGGATAATAAATGAACCCAAAGAGTTGGAACAAAAGTAGGGTGTATGTATATATTCAAAAATAAACCCAAACAGGTGTGTAAGGAGATCTATATCTCTAAGAATAGCCAAAGAGAATTCACCAATAGTTCAAATGATATCCATCACTGATGCCCCATAGTCCCACACACCAATGATGCCTCATCCCTAAACTGTACAACCAAGGGTCCCGCTCTGGTAAACACAGAGAAAAGTCACTGAATATCCTCGTAGAAAGGGCTGAGTCTAAAAGAAGTCATCGGGTAACCCACTGCCCAGCCCAGCTGGGGGGTAAACCACAAGAGGTCGTCGGGTAATCCATTGTCCATCCCCGATGGAGCATAAACCACAATAGGTCATTGAGTAACCCACTGCCCATCCCCGATGGAGGGTAAACAATAATAGGTCCTCGGCTAACCAAATGCCTAGACTTACTGGAGGGTAAACCATAAGAGGTCGTTGGGTAACCAACTGCCCAGCCCCGCTGGAGGGTAGACCATAAGAGGTTATCAAGTAACCCACTACCCAAACCTGCAAGAGGGTAACCCCTAAAGTCAATGGGTAACCCACTACATATCTACCCTAGAGGGTAAACCATACGGTCAAAAGGTAACCCAATACCCAGCCTCGTTGGAGTGTAAACCCGGAACTGGTTTGATAACTCCACAATACCTGTTCCATAGTTTGGTGTTACTAACACCGCTACCGTGGGTATGTTCGGAGTGCACCAAAGTAACATTCGACCAATACCCTTTCATGTTTCCAAATTTAATGTGATCAAGAAAGAGCCTCTGCATGGCCAAATAGATTACATTGTTCTAACCCTCACGGTAAGACATGCGAGATAGACTATAAAATCATTGGAAATAGGCTCCCGATGGAATAGTTAAACAACACCGCTTTAAGCCCCTACGGTGTATCTTAGGGCCCACACCTCAATCATGAAAAATATTGGGCGAACAGCGTCATCTTGATGCTATCGAACAAACACACCAAAACGACTACTCATATGCCAAAAACAGACGTCGGAAGGAAAAGGCACAGTATGCTGCACACAACTTAAGAGACGACCCATGGGGCCGATGCCTCGTCTCTAACATCAACACCAAAAACCACCTTGGTCAACATCACCTTGATTCCAGGGTCACAATGCCATAGACGACGCCTTAAACAGACACTGGATGCAGAAGCTACAACTCCCCGTGTTATATGAAAACGGGGCCCTGTGGGGCCCCCACCTCAATCCCAAAACACATCAGGCAGATCATACCATTGTGTTCCATGTAGATAACCACATGGATTATGTAATTAATTTCCCCTAAATGGAATTATGAAGCATAAGTCGAAAAAATATAGCATACGTCTGAAAGCCTCCTCGTGTGGCCCACACCTCAGTCTCGTTTTTTGGCGGGTGGATTACGTCATTGCAATCCCCTCAGATAAACACTCATAAACATGAACTCAAATACCCCAAATGGATGATTGGTGAAAAGTGGTGTTTCACTGTAATGTGTTCGAACTGGGCCTCATGGGGCCCTCACCTTGTCACTGACCCGAACGCTTCTGAAATCATCTCAAAAAGTCTGTACGAGGACTGGGGTTATGCTTCCACTGACGGAGCGTCACTCAGACATACCATGCAGGAGTTAGGTCTGACGCAAGAATAATTAATTAATTTAAATAATTAACTAATTATTCACATTAAGCATTTCGTGCCACCAAGAAAATGAACCCAAGCATCAAGGGTTCCGAACCAACATTGGAAGGGTCGTCTCAACTCCAGGGCCACCACACCTCAGATGGCACGTCAAACTAACGTCCGGCTCATGAAGTATGTCCATCTCGTGACGTACATCTGTCAAATAGTCCGTCTCGCAGACACGGACTCACATCCATAGACGGCGTGTCAAACGGATGCACCGTTTAGAATGTACGCCCAACCCCTCGAACGCAATGGGGCCCAACCGGGCCGGTTCACCACGGCCGGCCCAGTCCAAACTGCAGGCCCGTGGCCCGGCTATAGGTCGGACCCAAACCACTAAGGCTTTCTGGCTGCAGCCCGCTTCAGCTGCACCGGACCCCTCAGGTCCGGTGCTCCCCAGCGGACCAACCTGTTGGCCGGTCTTCACCGCATCGGCAGGACCCTCTTTCGGCGGGTCCTTGTCCATGCTGCACACCCGAGTCACTGACCTCCTTAGGTTCCCCTTCGACCTTGATGGGTTGGAACCCTCGAATCCCCTGCCCCCCCGAGGTGCATCTCCTCGCTTCACCGCAACCTGCACCGCCCGAAGCCGCCCCTTCTTGACACCTTCACCCGAAGTCGCCGCTGCCTCAGCTCCCCACTACGCAACGCTGCCATCACGATAGCTGGATCCACCTGGTCCTCCGTTCTCCGCTTCGGTGACACCGGGCGTCAGCACCTCCGAATCCACGATCGTGCCACGTCAGCTCCTCTCAGAGCTACCCTGGTCGCAGCGGTGACACCCGACGTCGGCAACTCATCCAACCCCCCCCCCCCCCCCCCCCCGGTCGCTCCAGCTACCTTACAGCTGACCTCCGACCACCGTCCTTGCTAGAGTCGGGGCGTTCGACGGCCGTCACCACCACTCCAGTGCCCCGATTCCAAATTCGAATGAGGATTCAAGATTCTCAGGGCTAGACCTTCGCACCTCCGTCCCCTGATCGCCGATCCGAGAAGAATTGGCGCGTCCGAAAATTGGGACGAAGAACAGCAACAACGAGAATTAAAAACAAGGATCAGACAATTGCTATGTTTTTTCGGCCATCGTCTCCGTTTCAAAATTATAGAAAATAATATGACATAATTGAAAAAGGTGGATAAATTAACAAGAATCCTACCTCGATCCACATGTTTCCCCTAGCAACGCATCCACGACGCCCCCGCATCAATCCGCCAAGGTTCTATTGGGGGTCACTCCTCGATTCGATGAATAATGGCGAAGAACGCCAAAGAACATCAAAAAATTATCGAGGGAGAGAGAGAAATTGAGAGAGAGAGAAGGAAATGTGTTTCCCCCAATTCCACATTTTATAAACTCTCTAAACTATGCCGACGAGTGTGGATTCTGAAACCTCTACGCCTGCTCATTTTATAACACTCCTAGGAAAAAACCCTTTTTAAAACATAAGATAGGTATCTGATTTCCCTTACAAGGCTTCATTCGATAATTATTTGAAGAGGGATCTAGTGATAAAAATCACCAAGTCATTAAATTAAAAAGACAATTTTTCCCATGGGTGACATCTCTCATAGCAGGCCCACACCCGCAAGTTTAACCCCCCTCCTAGGATAAACGGCATGCTCCAGACACAACCGTACACTTAGATTTCTGATCCAAGCTACCATTTATGATGATACATAGCTCCTCCACATGAATATTATAAAAAATCAACATATTTTTATTTAATTAATTCTGGGAACACCGAGCCTCAGAATCGCAGGTCGTCTTCGCACCTAGGTATGGAATTATATGTAGAAAAATTACAAAGCCTTATTGGGAAATAAGCAGGTGTCTACATCATTCCCACCATCAATATTTTCTTCCTAGAAAAGAAAAAATAAGAAAAAAAAACCTCGGGATACATAGCATACACCTAGCTCTCCCCCTCCCAAGATAATATGCACAACACTATGCTGGAACAACACATGAACCAAAGGGATGTTTCGTACTTATAAGGTCTATTAACTTTGATGAAATGTGTAATAACAAGAATGCACCACATCATCTACAACACGTGGAAGACATTGTGCTCCTACTCCATCTTTTGGGAGGGTAGGGAAAGACGGTAGGAAACCTCTCAACCGCTTTCACAATTCCGGAACGGCCTAAGGAAACTCGAGGGACATCACCAACCGAACATTTACTTTCCATGTCCTGACTGAAATCACGGTAGGTTCCTGGAACATTGTCTTCTGATTCCCTCCTTCGGAATACCCATCTGGTAAAACACCCAAGGATATTGGTCACACAAGTATTCTGAATCGGTGCATCAAAACTATTTTTCTCTGCTAAGGGAACCTTCTACAACACTATCATCCCCAAGAACATAGAATACCTCAAAATCATAGTCTTGTGTAAATTTTCAACTAACACCATCGCCTCAGATTGAAGTCTCTTTGGGTGAGTGCGTACCTGAGACAGTAGTGGTGTGAGAAAACCACAAGAAGGTAGCATCTCCACATTCTCTGCACATGGATTACCAGTACTAGCACCACATAGTGAAACGCCTAGATCTACTTATGGAGTTTCCATCACCATGACCTGTACATGATAATGGTATCAGGATTGATGTTGAGAATTCAAGGTACCAATGAACAGGGTAGACGTGCAAACTCATCAAACTGCCAGAGGCTAGAAATGGAAAGAACATGGCATACCCCACATGTCTTGTCCCCTCTTGGAAGGAGAGTAATCCCCAAAAATAAGCACTTGGACAAACATACTAGTGGAACCTTAAGAAAAGGATGGCCAAGAAGAAAAGCCCCATTGGCAATCCTAGAACAAGCTCTGACACCCCACCACACAACCCCCCCCCCCCCATGAATGCATATGTTAGAGGGACTCAACCACCACACCTCAATAATATCATCTTTGGGTGGTACTGACTCTCCCTCGAGGTTTTGATTGCTTAAAAAAAACGCGTCACAGTCGGGGAAGAACCCATCATTCCTGTGCATTCAAAGCTATGTCAGACAACACCAACACAGGGTTACACCGATGCCCTACATCACCCTCAGTAACCCATCGAACAAGGAGTTTGATGAAAAGAGATCCTCACACACTGTATAACAAGTTCAACCGAGAAATGTACAAAAAGGCAGAGAGCGTAACTCTTATAATCTCATGCATTGCAGGATTTTAGAAAATCATAGCACATAGCCTCCTCCGGCCCCGTCTATCAGCTCCCGGAAATTAACGTGGGCTGCCTAGTGGTGGAAGAAGGACCTTGAAACGCCGTCCATCCACCATAGTTCTTCCTTCTTTTCTTCCAACACAAACTCCCTAGGGACAACCATTTCCTCAACTGTGGGTTCTCTGATCACATCATAGCCTTTGTCGTGGCGGTGCATCTACTAACTATCTGGAAAACTATACACATTTGGTAATGTAGTCTCGCACCACGTGACCTCGAACATCACAAACATAACACTAGTCCTCCTTGGGATATCTCAATGTTCTACGATGTCCCTGACCATGTGACTGAGTCTCATCAAGGGGGAGACCTCTGGTTCTGATCCCATTCTAATCGACATCCCTCTCACAAAAACTTCTCTACCACCAGTGCCTACTCCAGCACCTCGAGGTGGGTGAGGGATCACAAGGGAACTATGCTGGCATGGATCTCTTCTACATAGAACTCGTTCAAATGTCATTGCTCGGATGTTTCCATCATTGACCACATCCAAAGATTATCCAGTAAGGTCTGCGAACCCAGTTGTGTAACCAGTTACTTCTATCCCTCCCCACTGAAGCTCCAACAACCCCCAAAACTGTAAAAATCATAAGTCATAGGGGTAGTACTCCTCACGAAACAGCTTCTAGAAGCCAACCCATGAGAGTACCGACTCATTGTGAATCTGAGTAACCCTAGATCTACCATTCAAAAATACTTGGTGGAAAAAAAGACTGGATGTCAAAGCCACCATCTAACTTTTCAGTGTCCGAACATGCGTGAAGAGGAGGACCACCGACTCTAGCCAACCCTTTAATATTTGAGGGTATGGCTCACTATGGAACCTTAGCGGTCTCTGACAATGGAACTCACATAGCACACAACAAACTCTCTTCATCAGCCCTTGCTGACCGAACTATTAGCTACTCCAAAGGTTTAGGTGCTACTGCCTATCCTCCTTGAGAAAGGGTAATCCTATGATGGATCTTTAACTATGGCCACATCGCTCATGAAATTTTCGTCAGGAAATAGAGCTAGTATCTTGGCGGTCTATCATTATGAAGACAGCCTGAATCGGATCATGGTGTACCGTGGTCAAATGATCATATATATATATATATATATCAACAACTATGGGTAGCTGACTCAAGAAAGACATTCAATGAATCAATAATATATGATGCACGAACCAAATTCCCTTCAACAAGTGTATCAGTGTGTCGAGTCGACAAGAAGGTTATTAGGGTCATGGAGAAGGGATATGTCGTATGCCGCACGATCACTGGACTCTCTGGCCTGAGAGCCTCTCTCGAGACACGTAGACACTATTTCCCCAAAACTCAACCAATAATTTTTATGTACTTCTGTACAACGCCCCAAGGAAAAATCCAACTCTGAAACCACTTTGTCAAGACCAAACCCATACTGGAGATTGTGCCGCAACTACCCCAAGCCTGCCTCCATTGGCCTATGGTTGGAGACTAGAACCGATGGCACAACAAACTAGGGGAGGCCTTTGCCTATGAAACTGTACAGTCACATAGGTAGCTAACTCAACAAAAAATTGAAGTAAAAAAGAAAGCAAGATGCAATAATACTAGAAATGGGAAAACAACATACATGAATCGACCTCTAACCAATAAAAGTAAAGATATAAAATGTATAGTGATATGTAAACTGAATAGTATAAGGTGAAAAACAAGGGCCCAGCCTGAAAGGTGCCACAACCCAGCAACAGGTAAACAAAATTAAACAGCTGGTGAGTCTCAGACCTGGAAATTCCTACTATGCCCACTGAATGGAGCCCAAGCTCATGTGTCCTTTATGCTCCTCTGTAGTCTCGGCCGACCTATCCTTCATCTGCAACTGAACAACAAGTATTGGAAAAGCCCAGAAAAGGGTGAGTATAAAGATACACAGTAGGATGCCTTGAAATCTCTAGGGAGTAAAAAAGGAGGTAATAAAACGGTGGTCAATTGAGAGTACTAGAATATAGTAAGAGAACAACAAAGCGATAGTGCAGCTTAGCCCAATAAGAGAAATGAAGAAGGCTTGTGAAACCAAGAGGATCTCAACAAGGAAAGCATGTGGTATACCCTACGCGTCTTCGCCCCTCCTAGAAGTAGAGTAAGTGAACCCAAAGAGTCAGAAAAAAGTATCATGTAAATATATGCTCAACAAGAAACCCGAACAAGTGTGTAAGGGGATAACTATCTCCTAGATCAGCCCAAGATAAGTCACCAACAGTTAAAAGGATATCCATCACTGATGCCCAACAGTCCCACACACCACAGCTTCCTCATCGCTGAATCGTACAACCAACGGTCCCACTCTGGTAAACACGGTGAGAAGTCACTGAATGGCCTCTTAGAAAAGGCCACGTCTGAAAGAAGTCATTGGGTAACCCATTGCCTAGACCAACTGGAGGGTAAACCACAAGAGGTCATTGGGTAACCCACTGTCTAGCCCCGATCGAGGGTAAAACATAAAAGATCATTGGGTAACCCACTGCCTTGCCCCGTTTGAGGGTAAATCAGAAAAAGCCATCTGGTAACCCACTACACAGCCACACTGGATGGTAAACCATAAGAGATCGTCAGGTAACCGATTTCCAAACCCTGCTGAAGGGTAAAAATTAAATTCAATGGGTAACCCACTACCCAGCCCCATTAGAGGGTAAACCCTAAGGTCAACGGGTAACCCACTTCCCAACCCCGTTAGAGGGAAAACCCAGAACTGGTCAGATAACATCTTTACTGCCTGTGCCATCACTATGTGTCACTAACACCACTACCGTGCATAGGATCGGAGTGCGTCAAATGAAGCTCTGACAAATGCCCTTTAATTTTTCCAAATTTTAACGAGATTTCAAAAGAGGCTCTGCATTCCCAAACAGATTATACTGTTGTAATCCTCGCGGTAAGACACATGAGATAGACTATATACTCGTTAGAAACGGTCTCCCGATGGAATTGTTAAAGAACAACACTTTATTCCTCTACGACATATCGTGGGGCCCATACCTCGGTCATGAAATAGATCGGGAGAACTACGCCATCGTGATACTCCTGAAAAAAAATGCCAAAAAAACAACTCATACGCCCCAAATGGATGTCGGATGGAAAGGCGCAATAGGCAGCACACAGATTAAGAGACGACATGTGGGGGCCCACACCTCAACTCTGGCATCAATTCCGGATACTACTCTGGTGAACTTCACCTTGATGCCAGGGTCACAATACCGATAACAAAACCATAAGAGGACTCTAGATGCCAGAGCTGCAACTCTGCGCGTAATATGCAAATGGGGCCCTTTGGGGCCCACACCTCAATCTCGAAACATGTCACAAAAATCATACCATTTTGTTCCTTGCAGAAAACCACACGGTGTAGGCTATTCATTTACCCTGACCGGAATTATGAATCATAATTCGTAAAAATGATGCATATGTATGAAAGCCGCCTCGTGGGTCCCACTCCTCCTGCTCGAATTTAGGCGGGCATATTGCGTCGTTGCAAACCTCTCAAAAAAACACACAGAAAAAAGTACTCAAACACCCCAAATGGATGAAAGGGTGAAAAATGTAATTTAACTATAAAGCATTCGAACAAGGCCCTATGGGGCCTGCACCATGTCTCCAACCTGAATGCTTCGAAAAGTATGTCAAAAAGTCTGCACGGGGACTGGGGTCAGGTTGCCACTGACGGCGCATCAGTCGAACATCCCAAGAAGGAGTTAAGTCCGATGCAAAAATAATTGGTTAATTTAAATAATTATTTAATTATTAACATTAAGCGTTTCATCCCATCGGGCAACGAAAACAAGCTTCAGGGGTTCCTAACCAACATTGGAAGGATCATCTCAAATCTAGGGCCACTGCACCTTTGACGGCATGTCAGAAGGACGTCCGGATCGCAAAGTACGTCTGTCGCGATCTTTCATAATAATTTATTATTATTAAGTAAGAGTATTCTGGGTTTCCTTCCTTCGATAACAGAATCCAAAATCCTCGAAATACACTTCAAATAGTGCGTCTCACTGACATGGACTAGCAGCTGCATACGGCGCGTCAAATGGAAGTGTTGTTTAGATGTTACCCCCCCGAATGGAATGGGGCCCTACCGGGCCACTTCACCCCGGGCGGCCTAGTCCGAACCGCTGGCCCGCGGCCCAGCCGGGGGTCTGGCCTGAACCACCACAGCCCGATCCAGCTGCACCAGACCCCTTGGGTCCGTTTCCCCCAAGAAGACTGGCCTTTTGTCCGGTCTTCACTGCATTAGTAGGACCCGCGTTCCGTGGGTCCTTGTCCACGATGCACACCCGAGGCGCTGACCACCTCAGGTGCCCCTTCGACCGCGAAGGGCTGGTGGCATTGGCGCATCAACCTCCTAGAATGCACCACCATGCATTTCCACGTCCCATGCCACCTGACGCCATCCCTCCTCCACACCTTCACCAGACGCAGGCACCCCCTCGGCTCCCCTCTACGCCACGTCACCGCTGCGACAGACGGCTCAGCCTAGTCCGCCACTCTCCGATCTGGTGACACTGGATGCCGGAACCTCCGAATCCTCAGCCACCCCACCTCAGATCCTCCAGGAGCTACCCCGTCCAGGCCGGTGACACCAGACACCGCAACTCGTCAGAAGCCCCCCCCCCCCCCCCCCGACCGCAACTACTGCCTGACACCGGACCTCAGGCCACCACCCTTGCTAGAGTCGGGCTTCTAATGGCCTCCACCACCACTCTAGTGCCCAAATTCCATATCCTAAATAGGATTCGGAATTCTCGGGGTGTGACCTTCGTAGCGCCTACCCTCGATCGTTGTTCCCATGAGAATTGGCTCGTCTGAAAATTGGGAGGAAGAATGCCCATGATTGGGAAGTAAAAAACGGGGATCAAACGATGGGAATTTTCATTCGGCCATCATCCCAATTCCAAAATTATTGAAAATTATACTAAAAATTTTACGAAGTTTCAGAAATTAACAAGAATCCTACCTCAATCCTCCCATTTTCCACAAGGAACACCACCACGACGCCCCAGCTTTAATCTGCAAAGGTTCCAACAGGGGTCGCTCCTCGATTCAGCGAAGAACGGTGAAGAACGCTGACGAATGCCGAAGAATGCTCGAGAGGGAGATAGAGATAGATAGAGAGATAGAAAGGGAGAGACATATATATATAGAAAGGGAAGGAAATGGGATTCCACTAATTCCACGTTTTATGAACTCTCTAAAATCCGCTAACGGGCGCATATTCTGAAACCTCCGATCTTGCTCATTTTATGTCATGCCTAGGAAAAACACCCCATTTTGAACTCAATGGAGGTATCATATTTCCCTTTTAAGGATTCATTATATAGTTATTTGAAGAGTACACTGGGGTTAAAAATCACTAAGTCATTAATTTAAAAATAAGATTTTTTGCCTGGGTGATATCTCTCACAGCGGGCCCGCGCCCACAACATTTACACCCCGCCTAGCGTAAACGGCACACTTAGAATGCAATTATGCCCTCATAATTATGATCTGAGATACCGTTTTGGAGGATACATAGCCCCGCTATGTTCATTGTCAAAAAACTCACAATATTTTTATAAAATTAATTTCGGGTACACCGAGCCGCGGAATCGCACACCGTCTTCAATCCTAGCTCAACAATTATATATAGAAAAATTCCAAAATCTTATAGGGAAAAAACCGGGTCTCTACAATAGAAATTATACAATTTTTAAAAAATATATCAAACATTACACAAATTGTCTCCCAAATACTATCTTAGTTTAGTTCCTTTGGAAACATGGAAACATAAACACTGATACCTAAGGGAGAAGTATTATCTCCCGCTAGGTTTTTAATGACTATAATACCCCTTATATACATCATAATAAATACATAAGTTTATTACCAAGGGATATAATCATAAAAAAGGTTTACATCAGATTCTCAATAAGTGAAAAAATGGGAGAAATGTAAGCTTGGATAGGTGCATATGGGTATGAGAACATGATCATGTACATAGAAGATTATACCATATAAATAATGGTCATAAAAATGAATCATGACATCGATATTGGTAGTTCATAGGAAAGGACTCATAATTAAACATAGAACATAATCCATGATGTCATATCATACGAATAAAACATGGAATTGTAAAAAACACATAAGAATATATAATGATTTCCACAGTATTCAGGCCCTGATTTTAAGGTCACATATGTGGATAATATCTTTATTGAACTAGGTAGACTCACCCTTCAATCGTAGTATTAATTAACTGAGTTCTCTCCTCATTAAAGCACTGTAATATTTAACAAAGGTCACTCCTCATTCCATTCATGTATTTCTTATGAGATATAAATCATTACCCAATGCATTGGAGGAAGATGTAGTTCCCACCAATCTCAAAATGAAATCATACATACATCTTCCACAAGATCATAAACAATTATATCATATCCCATGAAACTAAATTAGTGTCACAAACATGTAATCATATATTAACTTATAAAAAAGATACATGTTCATAATCATTTCATCAAAATAAAAAATCATAAAAATATATAGGTTTTAATGTCATATAATACATGAAAGGAAATGGGTTTCATAAACACCATTCCATCAAAACATAATCCATTCAGAGAAGGAATATGAATTTATTCATTGAATCTTTCCATATAAAGTCATGTGTAACACCAAATGATGTTATCATAGATGGTAACTAATTTTGAAAAAACTTTTAAAAACCCTTCATTTGTAAATTATCATTTCACCTATGATAAACTTGTGTTAAATATAAAGAAATTTGAAAACCTTTTTCATGAAAATAATCTTTAAAACATATTATGGATGCATTGAAAAAATTTGGGAATCATTTTTCCATTGAAAACATGTAGAGAGGATTGAGAACCATTTTATTGTAAATATATTTTAAAAATATTTTCTCAAAAATTAACCTTTTAAACATTCAAATACTTCATTAGAGAAATAATAATGGGTAAATATGTTCAATCCAAACATTAATTTTTCACTAGAAATGTTTAGAAATGTGCATTGATTGGAAAGGAATAATATTATTAGTTTTTAAAAACAAATATTCCTTATGGAAAAAAATGAAAAAAATGACTTTTAAATATCACAAGATAATATTTTGATATTATTTTAAACCATTTTAGAAAATGTGGTTTTTAAGGAACAATTATTTCTAACAGAAGGCAGATGTGTGGTTATATTTCTTAAATAAATGATTCTTAACTATCTTATGTATCAATGAGTGGGAAAATGTAAATAATAAATGAATACATGAAGTATAACCATAAGAGAAGGATATTCAGCATTTTTCTTGAAACAAGTATCAGAATATGTCATTAATCAAAACATGATCATAAATAATCTCGATGAATAGTGAGATTTTTTTAAAAAATTCATACCACCAGGTATCTTTGAATCCCACTAACTATGTAATGAAAAGGAAATTACATAGATCCTTAACATATAATTTAAGTAATAATATTAAATTTATAAAATTACAATGGTATTTTATATACCTCATTTTAAAAAAATATGTGTATAACATGTCATGTCTCTTGAAGATTGAAAATTGTGAGAAAATTTCTTTAACGATTTGTTATCTTTTGAAAAATAAATAGTATTAAAAAAATATCAAAAAATGGTTTTGTGAATACCCATTTATTTAATTATAATAGACATAATTAAAATTCATGGGAATTAAATACACAATAAAAAATATTAGCGAATAAGACATATATCTCATAGAAATAATGAGTGAGATGAAATTCCCTTACCTTGAGTCTAACTTGTCTTGTGTCACTTTATACTACTAAATAATAAAATTATTTTAATTATTAGCATTATAAATGACCTGTTTCAAGTTAATTATTACCTTTACATCACTTATTAAAATGTTTTATACAACTACACAAACAATTAATTTTAAGTGGGTTATTTTGACCAAATTCGGTCCTTCTGTTAAAAATGATTTTGGTTGGTCAATTATAGTCACAGTGGTTATTATATAAACATATAAAAAACAATAATAATGATATAATTTTCATATTTATACAAAAATTATATTATTAAAAACAATCAGTAATTATAGTTGTGTTAAATGAATCAATATTACGATCGTGGAGACAGTAGGTCGTACTTACACAAGAGTAACATTACTACCTCTCAATGAACATTATGGATACGAGATAAGTAACATTGTTATTTATAGATTGATAATAATATCATAAATAACATATTATTTAATCATATATAGTTAAATATATAATTCTTGTGATGTAAAATTAATCACATTGTGTTGAGGAGGCGGTGGTCCACATGTCCACGAACAACGTTTTCATTTTTTTAAGTCTGTAAAAGGGTGATAATGAAATTTGTATATATAATATTTCATGAAATTTAATTATGTAATTAATTACATATATATATATATATTGGTGTGTGTTTTTGGAATATGAGAAATATATTAAACTAAAAACATCCATCAAATATTCCATGTGTGTGTGATCGAATCAAATCGCTTAGAGGGGTGATAGTCCACACTTCCTCAAATAAAATTATCATATTAGTTAGAAATGGAATGTATAAGGATATTTGTGGTAAAAGAGTTACAGAAGATTAAATATATTATAAATATATTCTATAACATATATATTCTTATTGTCTATCATAATATCCACCGTGAGATGTGGTAATGGAAAAATGAATAATCACTGTTCATTGAGGCGGTAGTTCATCCTACCCTTAAACAGTATATTCTTTACCCATAATATATAAGTGTCTGTTGGTGTAGGTAAAAAATTAGAATAAAAACATCCTAGTAGGTTTTCATTAATATTTTTCATAAAAGTTTTTAATAAGAATTTTTTCTAAGTAGAGATAGAAAATAAATGAAAGGTGTTTGACGGAAGTGGTTACGTTTTAATCAGGAGACTACTTTTCTTTTTCACCAAAGGGATTATTTGGAAGGAATTAAACATAATGGAGACATCATGGATGAAATGAGGAATATTAGTGAACTATTATGTAAAAATTCTATCGAGCCAAATAAGATTGATATTTGTGAGGAAGTTGCAGGAGTGGTTGAATTTAATTATGGGGGAGGAGTGACACTCTTGTAAAATTATGGAAAAGGGAAATCTGACCCATGTTTTATTATTGAAACAGGATCCAGTGTTCTTACAAAGTGGGTAAAAAGAAATATAGGGTTTAAATATGGTCGTAAAATGGATTTCTGAAAATTGTATAGGAACTTTGTTCCTTATTGTTATGGTTCAGTCACTTATTAAGCTTCATAAAACATTAATCATTGTAATTAATTGTAATTAATTTTATTGATTTATTGGTCAAAACTAATTTGAAAAAACTATAAATTATAAATTATTATAATACCAAATAAATAATATATTTTTTCAAATCACAAATGCATAATTGGCAGAAATTAATTTAAATATAATCTTTGAGGCGAGATGATAATGAATGTTTTTAAAGTAAATACATTAAAATGTTTTCTATGTTTTTATAGATAATATCCAAGTGAAACAAGATTAAAATGAAAAAATTGGAATGATTTATATCAATTTTATCCAATTAAATCTTTAAACCTGAATTAAAATATAATCTAGCTCTATAAATAAATTAAATGAAAATAATCTTTGAATTAAAATTCAATATTTTTAACAATTCCTTAAAAATAAAACCATATATAAAATACAAAAAAATCATCCTAAAATAATATTTATGTTTATATTTGAAGGATTAAGTTTATTTTTTCATACTAAATATATAAAAATTTCAAAAAAAAAAATTATTTTAAAATTGGTTATCGATTAAAAGGTTATTAATCTACCTTTATAAAAAGATATATTTTTAAGCATAAAATTGGGTGTGTTCTTATCTTATGTCCATCAAATAAACTAGATGAATACAAAACTATTTTACTGAATATATAACATATATTTTAATTTATTATTATTTAATAATTATAAATAATTTAATTTAGTAGGATAAATTGGTTTTACGAGCATAAATATAGTTTTATATAAATATTTTCTCTTTATATTCAATTTTTTCATTGTAACTAATGAAATATTTTTTTATTTGTGTAAAAAATCATTTTTTATAAGTTATTTAATTATAATAGTAACCTCTATCTTAATTAATAGGTTATGTCTAAAAATATTAAATAATAATATTTTAATAATATATTTTTTTTTGGAAAAACCTGGTCATGTATGTTACACAGGTCTTTGAGGAAACTATGTCTTGTGTGAAATATAATCTTACCTCAGTGTTACAAATAGAAGAATATAAAATTTCTATTGATTATATTTCATTATTAACATGGAATTTCATATAACAGAAGCCAAAAATTATTCTTCAATATCTATATATATAATAACTATTTTTAGTGTTGCATGAAATTAAAAATATCAAGAAGAATAAATTAAATTGAAATGATTTATTAAAAAAATCATAGTGTTTTACATTCTACCCCCCACCATAAAATTAATTTCTCCATAAAATTTAATCTAGTTTATCAAACATTTAATACTTGAGATATCCTTTCATAAAAACCCACATTGAAAAAAGAACATAAACACATCCTTTAAAAAATATATTTGGAAACATAACGTTGACCACATGTAACTAACATCTAGTTTTACAATGGGAGAACATAGGTGGAAAATGAATATATTGACATGGAGGAAAATAATAATTTTTTATATGGATTGATTGAGGTCAAAAATTAAAAAAATTGAATGATAAATGAATATTTGAGGGCCTCATATTCATAAATCAGTGATGATTTAGAATGTCATCATCTCAAAAATTGAGAGCTACTGTTACAATAGCAGACCATTTTAGATGTTTACTGATGTTTTTCAAGGGGTATCCATATTGTTTAGTTTGTTTCTATGCATTGAAGACAATTATATTTCTTTGGAATAGAAAATTGAGAGCTAGTGTTACATAAATTGTATTGTCATGTGTGTTTGGTATGATATAATGGGGACGATGTTGAGTGATAAATAGAAAAATTGAGAATGATCTTTAATAATAAATATCTTTTGTGGGAGACCCTGGGAATCATAATTAGTATTTTATGTTATTCTATATTGTGGGGAGAACCATTGGATGGTTGATCAAACAATATGATGAAATATTTGTATCATGTTATATGAGATCCAAAGAGTCTCATAATTATGTCTGATGATAAACAAGAGAATCTCCTCATTTTATGATTTTCAGGTGTATTCAATATGGTACAATACATTTAGAGTGTAACATCCAAAGATAAAAATAATAAAAAAAATTCATTTCTATTTCTATTTATGAATTAGAATGTGTTTTGGAGGCTTAAAATGAGAATAAATCCAATCTAGGGAAAACAATACTCTAATATTTTTAAAAGATTGTTTTACCACCTTTTGATAGAAAACACATTTTTAAATCTAAAATTTTACAATTATATAAGCTCTATTTGTCAAAAAAAAACTTTCTCTTTATAATTGGGACATTGAAATTTAATTTGGATAAATTTTTGGTATTTGTGTGACAAAGTTCATTTTTTTAATGAATAGTGAAAAATACTTCATTTTACTTCAAAACTGTTTATTCATCTAATTTAATTATATGAATAGATTATCTTTTTAATTGGTTTCAAAGAGTAATTATAATATATTTTATCCATTTAATCAAATAATGGTCATTATGATTAATTTAACTTTGAAATTTGACAAAAAAAATTGTCAATATTTTGATAGATATTATTTCTTAAAAACGCGATATTTGTTTAAACAACGGAAATTATTTTTAAATTAATTAAAACAATTTCTATGTTAATAATTTTATAAAATCGGTTCCATATTTGGAATTAGAAGATCCAAATTATGTAATAAAGACCTTATTGTTTTCTGACATTATGATTAGTAACGACGGTAATTATGTTTAATTATCTTGATTAATTTGTAATCGGGTAGTTAAGGTTACTAAAATAATATGATAATAATATAAAATGACCCCAAAATTTGTCCAAATCATCTTGGTTTTGTCATGGTCATCCGTGGACAGCCTTGGGAAAACATAAGGACCCCATTGAATCACTATTGTGTGATAGTGACCTTTTATCAATTTTTTTTAATAAAAGGGAAATATAATATAATATGTAATACCTATAGAAAATAATAATAATATTTATTTATATAAATGAAATCTTTGACTATAAATAGTCATATTAAAGCTAACAATATTTCCTATATCATGGTATTTTTTATAGAATTTTTAGACATTAAATAAATAAATTTATTTATGACACAATGTTGATGCAGTTATTACGTCATTAATGGATGTTTTAAATATATGATATTATAAGTGTTAAAATAATTTTGTTATGAAACATTGGATGCTATCAAAGAATTTTATAGATTATTATGACATGTTAAATTTATGTTAGTTCTTTTATTTCGAATGAATAATTCTTTTATGGCTTTATCAAAAGTCAACTACCAAATAATGACGAAATTGGCATAAATGAGTTTTTAAAACAATTGTTATTTTATTAAATTGTATAACAATATAAAAATCTAATATTCTGCCAAATGACATATAATATATTAATAATGTCATTATTTATACAATTATGGGACTATTGGAATTTTAATGTTTTTATTATGAAATTATATTTTGAAAATAAAAAAAGACATGGTAAGAATTATTAATTTTAACTAAGCGTTAAAATGAAAAGATAAGGTGAATTATTTGAGATCCACTTGTCTAAATACTATCGGTTTAGTGGATTTATACCCCTTATACTTTTATCTACAATATATATCATGTTTGAAGAATTATAATTTGAAAAACCTTTTGTAATAAATTAATATTCCCTGACTTTCCAAGAGTGCCCATCCTCCCTCTTATAAAAGTCGCTCAACTCTACCCGCTTAATCACACCTCTCAATCACCTTGGCTCATCCAAACTCTTCTCAAATAATCTCTCCACATCCCTCAATTCCTCTTAAAAGCCGCACTTTGGGAATAATTCTTCTCAAGAGAGCCTTTTCCTAAAATCTAAACAAGTTACCTGATTTAGAGGTAACGCCTTCTCTCAAAATCCTTTGTTGTATTTTCCCTCATCACTCACCATAAAATTATTATACAATGATTACATATCAACACCAGTATCCTTAGTATACTAGGATTTTTTTATGATAAGGATTTTATTTACACTTACACACACCTCCATCTAATGGTTAAAGTACATATTGTTTCTATGGGTGGCGAATTACTGCCTCACTAAACGATGATTGATCAATATTCTTTTAACAATCTCTCATGGTGGTCTTTATGATGGAACTATATTTATATGTGATATATATTATATTTATTTCCTATAAATTTTTCATTATTTTATATTTAAAACATACCTTTATGATTTGCTTGTTGTGCAAATGTGACAATTTCATTTGAGGAAGTGTGGACTACCACCCCCTCAAGTGATGTGACTTGTTCATGAAAAAGATTGAATTTATAAAGAATGTAATTAATGAACAAATGTAACCTGTATAAAAAATATATTATAATGTAATTATAATATATATATTTTTCATTTAGTTTTAATTCCTTTAATATGACAAAGAAATGAAAGTTGCGATCATCCGTACGTACGACCTATCGTCTCTATGAAAAATGAATTTAAGTTTTTATCTAAAAATGTAATAGAATAGAATAGTATAAAATTAATATATACAATATATATATGATATTAAAATCATTAATACCATTTTGGAGATGATTTACTTATAACTACATTGGAAATTTATTTAAAAAATGTTCATTTTTGACTCATGTACTGAACATCGACAAAACACATGAAATGAACTCACAAAACTAACTAATTTTAATAACTTGATAATAGGTGATATTAATTTATAATAAACATTAAAGTATGTACTTATGCAATTATAAATTGACCAATGTTTATTGTTCATGAATATAAATAAATGAATAAGACAAGTCAGACTTGTGGTAAGGGACTTCATCTCAATCACTTTTTGTTTAGTCATACTTCAATGTATATATGATATTATTTTATTAGTTTTATAATGAACCATTTGACTTTTAATTTCATTAAAAAGCTATATTTTTACACAAATCATTTTACTAAATGACAAAATAAATGTTTTTGGCTTACATATGCGGTGACAACGACTTCTCTGCCGCCATGACCATTATTTGAGTTTCGGCTTCCACTTTAAGCCATAGCATTTTTTTAAATGATAAATAAATAACATGTTTTAATCTTATTTTATTTTGGAATTGAAAATTGTTTTAATAACGTTTTTATTATATCAATGTGTTGTATTGATATTTGGTGACTGAAATGTGGAAATGTCATGTTTTCTTTTATGCATGTTTTATGTGATAAAATTATGTTATGATTCATGGGAATTGTTTATGAAGTCGAGTGGTTATGTGATAATCTAATAGAGGATGAGCCAAATATATATCTCTAATGCATTGGGTAACATTTAGGGGTTAAACACTAAGGTTTCCCGGAAGATATTCAGTTACTATACTGTGATGGGTATTCCAAACGTAACCATGAGGGTTAATCCCAACGTAAGAATGTTATGAATGCCTCAAGTTACATTTATGTTGTATTATTTCAATGGGTTATTCATAAATCTTATTATTTAATGAGATATGTTAATGTGATTATGTTTTCTGAGTGGTGTATGATTTCATTTATTTTTATGTATACATGGACTAATGTTTTCTTTCTGTATTTTATATCCCTTACTGAGAATTTTATGTTAATCCCATGTTTTTGAAATGTTTTTCATATATCAAGGGAAAATTACATGATGGGATGATAGTGTCGGGGAAGTGTCAATAAAGAAACCATGTTTTATTTTAAATATGTTTCCTTTGGTGGGAAAAACATATAATATATTTGATGTAACCACCTTGTTTAAATGTGGAATGTAATCCATGATTTATGATGTAATTATCTAAAACTCTAATCCAGAAAAGTTCCTTAATGTGAATTCATGAAATAACCCATGATTGTGTAATGTTTAATGTCAGGGCCTTATAATTGGTATCGGAGGTCAGTTTAGATAAATTTAGGAGTTATAATTCTATTAAATGATTATCCAAAAATATTTTTTTTTACATTATGGTAAAATTAAAATGATATAGAATTTGAATATTGCCATGTTTCTTCATCTAAGACATGTTTGTTCCGAATGGTTTTCCACAGAGGAAACATGGAAGTAGTGCTAGGAAGGAATACAAAAGGAAATTACCATCCAAATCAGCATCCTATGATGGTGAGAATTGGAACTAAAAAGTTTGTTTCAGTAATGGCGTAGTTTACTCAAGTCAAAAGTGGTGGTTGTATCCATGCACGAGATTAGGCAGATCAACCGCAGAGGAATATGTCAGTGGTGGAACATTTCATGAGGCAACATCCCCCATCATTCAGAGGATCATATGACCATGTGCTAGCTAAAGGGTGGATTAAAGAACTGGAGAAGTTTTTTTATGTCATTGGGTGTTCAGAAAATCAAAAGTTTAGTCATGATGTTTAACGTTTAGAGGGTCAAGCAGATCAGTGGTGTTCGATGGTTAAAAATATATGGGACTCTGATGATATTGATGCTCTTGGCTGGGATGAATTCAGATGTATGTTTCTGGAGAAATATTTTCCTAAGTCTATTTGACTTAGTATGTAAAAACAATTCTTGTAATTGTGGAAATAGGATGACTAAGTGGTTGCTTATGAAGAAAAGTTAACTCGATTATCAAGGTATGCTCCAAATTTTATCTGATAACTTGATAGTAAAATCAATCATTTTTACTCTGGATTAAATCCAAAGTGTTGAAGGGTATTATCTTCTGGTGAGTTCAAAAGTTATGAAAAGATAGTTCAATTTTTTGAGAAGGTGGAAATGGAGTATGTCGATGATCAAGGGTTATATGAAAACCAAGAGAAGAAGAGACCGATGTGGCTAGATAAAGGGAAGAATCCTTCAAAAAGTATTTATTGTAGGATAACTATGTTTGTAGTTTGTGATAAATGTGGTAAAAAGAATTATGGGTAATGTATTCTGAATTCTGTATTGTGCTTATGATTTGGTAAGATGGGACATAAGGCTCGTGATTGCACTAGAAAACATCAGGATAATGTTAAGACCAAATTTGAATTACAGTTAGTGAAATGTTTCAAGTGCAATGAGATGGGTCATTATGCAAACGAGTGTTTGAAAAACAGATCGAATGATGAGATGTAGTCAGACAACAAGCTGAAATGTGTGGTGAAATCCTTTTCAACTACATCAGATGATTTTGGGCCATCAAATGAAGTGGTAACATGTACTTTGTTTGTTTTTTCAGTTTATGCAAATGAGTTGTTGGATTCAGGGTCTACTCATTCTTTTATCTCTGAAAAATTTTCTAGTAAATTGGGAATTCCATCTCATGAAATGACACCTGAACTTGTAACACATGGGGGAAATTTTGAGGCAAAAATAATTTATATGAATATTCCTATCCTTATTCGTTGAAAGAACCTATTTGAAAACCTTATTGTTTTACCTGTTGTAGATTTTGACGATATCCTGGGTAAGGATGGGCTCTCTGTTTACCATGCTAAGATTGACTATAGAGCTAAAGATGTTTCTTTTCAAAAATTATTTCAGTTTGTGTATAAGAATGAACCCTTACTTTTGATAACATATCTAGAGGCCGAGAAACTTGTAAAATATGGAAATAAATCTTACTTTGCACATATTTTTGAAAACAATGGAACCATTCAGATTAATGATGTGACAATGGTAAATGAGTATCCGGATGTATTTTCTGATGAGTTTCCTAGAATAATTCTAGATCAGGAAGTTGAATTTACTATTGACTTAGTTCTTGATGCTAAGCCAATTTCAAAACCCCCTTATCGAATGCCTCAAATTGAACTTTTAGAGTTGAAGGATCAATTGCAATAATTATTAGAGAAAGGTTTCATTTGACCTGGCACATCACCATGGGGTGCTCTTGTATATTTTTTAAAAAAGAAAAATGGTTCAATGAGACTTTTCATTGAATATAGAGCCTTGAATAACATCACTGTTAAGAACAAATATTCTTTACATCTTATCGATGATTTGTTTAATCAGCTCCAAGGAGCTCAGTATTTTTCAATATTTTACTTGAGATCGGGGTACCATCAGTTGACGGTAAAAGAAGCAGACATTCCAAAGACCATGTTTCATTCAAGATATGGCCATTATGAATTTGTTGTTATGTCTTTTGGGTTAACCAATGCACCTTATGTATTCATGGACATTATGTATATAATTTTCCATGAGTTCTTGGATAAGATTGTGGTTGTTTTCATTGATGATATTTTGGTGTTTTATAAAGTAAACAAGAGAAAGAATGTCATTTAAGGGTTATTATTCAAACCATAAATGAAAAGAAATTGTATGGGAAATTCAGAAAGTGTGAGTTTTTGTTGCAATAAATTTCATTCCTTGGCCACATTGTTTCAAAAGATGGAATAACTGTTGATCCTGCAAAAACAATGATTGTTGAAGAATGGCCAAGATGCAAAAATGTAACTGAGATTCACAGTATTCTTATTTTGGCAGGCTATTACCAAAGGATGGTTAAAAATTTTGCATGTTTGTCCAGCCCCATGATTAAGCTATCTCGGAAGGGTGTGAAGTTTATCAGGACAAAATAATGTGATTATTTTTTTAGGAATTGGAATGAATATTGGTGAATGATCTAGTATTGGCACAACATTCCAGGAATGGTGTGTTTGTTATCTACAGTGATGCTTCATTGAAAAGACATTGTTTCTTTTTAAGGAATAATGATCAGGTAATTGGTTATGCTTCATGTTAGTAGTAAACTCATTAGATAAATTACCCAACAGATGATTAGGAATTAACGGTTGTTGATTTCTCATTAAAAATTTGGAGGCATCATTTGTATGGTGTAAAGTGTGAAATATATACTGATCACAAAATTTTAAAGTATATATTCACTCAGAAAGAATTACACATGAGACAAAGGAGATGGATATAGTTAATCAAGTATTATGATTGTACAATTCAATACCACCCAGGAAAAGAAAATAAAGTGGATGATGCTTTTAGATGAAAAAGTAATTCTTCATTAACAATGTTAGGTTTGGAACAAGATCCTTTGGTTAAGGATTTGATGAATTTTGTTTTGGAAGTTGTTGGTGCAATAAATTCATCTATTTTGATTCAGGTATCAGTGAAATCTTCTCTATCAGATAGAATTAAGAAACTACAAAAGCAATACAATGAGTTACAGTTAAATGTAGAGAAGGTTCAGAAGGGTATGTTACCTGAATTCAACATTTATAATGATTGTGTTTTGAGATTTGGAAAGAGATTGTGTGTTCCTTGTGATTAAAAGTTGACGAGAGAGTTGTTATGTGAAGCTCATAGTTCTCCATTTTCAGTTCATCAAGGCAGAATGATGATGCATAGGGATTTGTGGGAGTAATGCTGGTGGGATGGAATGAAAAGAGATATTGTTGATTTAACTATATAGTATTTGAATTTTCAATAGGTTAAAGAAGATAGGTAGTTACTAAAAGGGATGCTTCAGCCATTACCACAACTAGAGTGGAAATTGCAGAATATATCCATGTACTTTGTTGTGGGATTGTGGAAGACACCTCGAGGTAATAATGAAATCTCGGTTATTGTTGATCGCTTGACTAAATCTATTCATTTCCTTGCAATATGAGATAATTTTTCCCTAGATCAACATTATTTATTTTATCATAAAGAGATAGTCATGGTACATTGAGTTCCCCTCTCCATTGTGTTTGATCATGATCAGAGTTTCACTTCTTACTTTTTAATGGCCTTCAGATGTTGTTGGGTACTGAATTAAATTTTACTACATATTTTCATCCCCAATCAGATTGGCAGTCAGAATGAACAATTCAAACATTGTATGATATGCAACATTCTTGTTTGGTGGATTATCAGGGATGTTGGGACCAACATCATTCGTTGGTTGAGTTTTCTTATAATAATAGTTTTCATTTCAGTATACATATGGAAGCATTTGAGGAATTATATGGGAAGCGGTGTCAAACTCTAGATTTTTAGGATGAAGTGGGTGAAAGAAATTTTATGGGACCAGAATTGAGAGAGGAGTTCGAAAAAAAAGTTAAGCTGATATAGAAACACATTAGAACAGCTCAGAGCAGGATGAAAAGTTATGCGGAAACAGGAGGAAGGTTCACTCTTTTTAGGTAGGTGATCATGTATTCCTCAATGTTCCACCATGGAAAAGTGTGATATGATTTGGTAATAAAAAAGCTGAGTCCAAGCATCATTGGACCATATGAAATTATGGAGAGTGTTGGATCAGTTCCATACTGAGGTGATTTACCTCTAAGTTTATCAAAGGTACATAATGTTTTTCATGTTTCAATCTTAAAGAAGTACATGCTAGATCCATCTCATGTTTTTGAGTCCACTAGTCATTCAGTTGGATGTGTATTTATCTTATGAGGAACAATAATTCTAGATTTTTGACCATAGGGAGCAAGTGATTCGGAATAAGGTGATTCATCATGTAAATGTTCTATGGAAAACACATATAGTTGAAGAGGAAACATGTAAATCTTAAAATTCAATGAGGGATGAATACCCCCACTTATTCGATAAGTAAATAAATTATAGGGACACAACTTCCTAAAGGGGGGAAGGATGTAACATAATAAGTATGTAAAGAATAATAGATTTTCATATCTATGTCTACTTATTAATTAGATAGTGTTTTGGAGGAATAAAATGATAATAAATCCAAACTAGGGCTTATAATACTCTAATATTTTTAAAAGATTGTTTTACCATCTTTTGATGGAAACCCATTTTTTAATCTAACATTTGACAATTTTATAAGCTCTATTTGTCAAAATAAACTTACTCTTTATAATTGGGACATTGAAATTTACTTTGGATAAATTTTTGGTATTTTTCTGACAATGTTCATTTTTTAATGAATACTGAAAAATGATGCATATTACTTCAAAACTATATTTTCATCTAATTTAATTATATGATTAGATTATATGTTTAATTGGTTTTAAAGAATAAATAGTTACCATTTAATCCAATGATAGTCATTACAATAAATTTCACTTTGAAAATGTAATAAATAGTTGTCAATCATTTGAAAGATATTGTTTCTTAAAAACACGCTATTTGTTTTGACAACAGAAATAATTTTAAATTTAATTACTACAATTTCTGTGTTTGGAATTTGATAAAATGGACTATATATTGGGAATTTGAATGTTCATATTATGTAATAAAGACATTTTTTAGAAAGTATGAATAGTAACGACGGTAATTATCTTTAATTATCGTGATTAATTAGTAATCATGTAGTTAAAAGTAATAAAATAATATCAGAATAATATAATATGACCCCAAAATGTATCCACATCCTCTTGGATTGGTCATGGCTGACCATGGATAGCCTTGGGCCAACTTAGGGACCCCATGGAATCACATTTGTGTAATAGTGACATTTTATCATATTTTTTTAGAGAAAGTGAAATATAATAAAATTATTTAATACCTAAGTAATAAAATTTTAATTTTGTTTATATAAATGATATCTTTGACAATAAATAGTCATTTGAAAGAAAAAAATATTTCCTACATAATGGTATTTTATTTAAATATTTTATAAATTAAATAAATTAAATTATTTATGACGTAATGATGATGCAATTATTACCTCATAAATGGAAGATTTAAATATATGATATTATAAGTGTTAAAATATTGTTTTTCAAATTTGGAGACTATACGTGAAATTTATAGACTAGTATGACATGTGAAATTTAAGGTAATTCTTTTATATGGAAGGAATAAAGCTTTTATGACCTTATCTAATGTCAAATACCAAATAGTGTCGAAATTGGAAAAAATGAGTTTTTAAAACAAATGTTATTTTATTAAATAGTATAATAGACTAAATAATCTAATATTATACAAAATGAAATATAATATATTAATAATATCATTATTGACACAATTATGGGACTATTGAAATTTTAATGTTATTATTATGACTTTATTGTTTGAGAATAAAAAATGATGTGGTAAGAATTATTAATTTTATCTAAGGGTTAAAATGAAAAGATAAAATGAATTCTTTGACCTCCACTTGTCTAAATCATATCGATTGAGTTGATTTCTACCTTTGATCCTCTTTTCCTGAAAATTTATCATTTTGGAACCATTCTAATTTAAAAAACGTTTTACAATAAATTAATTTTTCATGACTTTTCAAGTGTTCTCCACCTCCCATTTAAAAAATCCATCACCTTTACCCCTTAATCACACCTCTGAAGCCCCTTAGTTCGTCCAAACTCTGCTCAAATAATCTCTCCACATCCCCCTTTTCCTCCTAGATTCTTCACATTGGGATGAATTATTTTCAATAGAGCCTATTCCTCAAATCAAAAGAAGTTACCTGAATTAAAGGTAACACCTTCACTCAAAATCCATTGTTGTATTTTCCCTCTTCACTCCCCTAACATTCTTATTCTTTGATTCCATAACAGCACCAGTATCCCCAATATACAAGGATGTTTTTATGAGGTGTATTTTAATTACACATATACACACCTCCATCTAATTGTTAAAGAACATATTGTTTCTGTGGGTGGCGAATTGTTTCCTCACGAAACGATGATTGTTCAATCTTCTTCTAATACCTTTCATGGTGCCCATTATGGTGGCACAATATTTATATGAGATATATATTATATTTATGTCCTCTCAATGATTCTATATTTTTTATTTAGAACATACCTTTATGCTTTTCATGTTGTGAAAAAGGATTGATTTCATATGAGAATGTGTGGACTACCGCCCCCTCATGTGATGTGACTCATTCATGCCAAACATGGAATTTATAAAGAATGTAATTAATGATCATATGTTACCTATAAAACATATATATTATACTGGAATTATAATATATATATGCATCATTTTGTTTTAATTCCTTTAATATGAAAAACAAATGAAATATTGTTCATGAGTACGTACGGCCTACCATCTCCATGAATGGTGCATTTCATTTTTTATCTCCACATGTTATGGAATTGTATAAAATGAATATATATTGGATATATATGATATTTAAATCATTAATACAATTCTAGAGATGATGTACTTATAACTAAATGGGCAGTTCTTTTCAAACAAGTTCATTTTTGACTCATGTACCGAACATCGACAAACACTACGTTAAAAGATGGTTTTTGAGACGGGTCAATTGCGACGGGAAAATATACCACTACAAAAGGTATGAAAAACTAAGTATTTGCGATGGGAGCCTTTTCACGTCGCAAATAGTAGGTCAATTGCGACGAGAATATGCAACATGTCGCAATAGCTTAGACGTGGTTTGCGAGCCAAAACGCGGGAAGGGTATTTGCGATAGGGACACATCCCCGTCCCAAAAACCCGGAGGCGGTAAATACCAATTGCGACAGGAAAACAGCTCGTCGCAAATCGTATTTACCACCACCAGGCTTTTGCGATGGGACCCATCAAAAATAAAATTTTAACCACTGACTGTAATTAATGTGGCAGAGGGTATTTGTGATGGGGCCCGTCGCAAAAGTCTGGCAGTGGTAAATACTATTTACGATGGGTATAGTCGCCCAATACAAATAGTATGTCGGCATGTGTGTATTTACGACGGATCCGGTCAGAAATATCATCTTAACCGCCGACTTTAATTAATGCGGGAAAAGGTATTTCCCACGGGCCCCGTTGCAAATATCACTATTTGCGAAGGGTTTCACGTCGCCACTACTGTCGCAACTAAACCCATCGTAACTAATCTAACATATATATACCCCCAACCATTTTTTTCATATCACTCTCCTCTTTCTCTCATTTTCTCTTAGTTCTCTAGTTTTACGTAAAAAATTTCTGTTAGTTAAATTTTTTTATACGAGTGCAATTGGAAAGCGCCAACACCTTCATAATATCAAAGTTTTAGGTATTTATTCTCTTATATATTTTTTAATATTTTTTTTACTAATTTTAATTATTGTTTATTAATTTTAATTAAATAAGATTTAAAAAAATTTATATTTGTTTTTAGTATGAAATTGATATTATTAGTGATAATTATAAATAATTAATGTTAATTTGTAATATTTAGAGATAATTATAGATAATTAGTGGAATTTATTCATTAATATATATAATTAGGAGTAATTAGTAATAATTCGATATAATTAGAAATAATTAGATATAATTAGTAACAAGTTGATATAATTAGTACTAATTAGATATAATTAGTAATAATTAGATATAATTAGTACTAATTAGATATAATTAGTAATAATTAGATATAATTATTTAGGAAGAATTAGTAATAATAATTGTATATAATTAGTAATAATTAGATATAATCAGTAATAATTAGTAATAATTAGATATTATTAGTAATAATTAGATAAGATTAGTAACAATTAGATATAATTATTAATAATTAGGAATCATTAAATATAATTAGGAATAATTTGGAATAATTAAAAATATTTAGGAATAACTAGGAATAATTAGGAATAATTGGATATAATTAGGAAAAAAGTGGATATAATTAGGAATAAATTGAAATAATTTGGAATAAATTGAAATAATTAGGAATAAATTGAAATAATTAATAACAAATAGCTATAATTAGGAATAAATTCATACAACTAGGAATAAATTGAAATAATTAGGAATAAATTGAAATAATTAGGAATAAATTGAAATAATTTGGAATAAATTGAAATAATTAGTAATAAGTGGAAATAATTACGAATAAATTGTAATAATTAGGAATAAATTGTAATAATTAGGAATAAATTTTAATAATTAGGAATAAATTGTAATAATTAGGAATAAATTGTAATAATTAGGAATAAAATGTAATAATTAGGAAAAAATCGTATTAATTAGGAATAAATTGTACTAAATAGTAATAATTTATAATAATTAAAAATAATTAGTAATAATTAGGAATAATTAGTAATAATTAAGAATAATTAGGAATAATTAAGTATAATAAAGTATAATTAGGAATAATTAGGAATAATTAGTAAAAATTGGGAATAATTAGGAATAATTGGGAATAATTGGGAATAATTAGGAATAATTAAAAATAATTAAGAATAATTCAGAATAATTAAGAATATTTCGGAATAATTCAGAATAATATGGAATAATACAGACTAATTAGGAATAATTAAGAAGAATTAGGAATAATTACGAATAATTATGAATAATTAGGAATAATTAGGAATAATTTGGAATAATTTGGAATAATTAGGAAACATTTGGAAAAATTAGGAATAATTAAGAATAATTACGAATAACTAGTAATAATTTGGAATAAATAGTAATAATTTGGATGAATTAGTAATAATTAGTAATAATTAGTAATAATTAGTAATAATAAGTTATAATTAGTAATAATTAGTTATAATTAGTAATCATTAGTAATCATTAGTAATAATTAGTAATAATCAGTAATAATCAGTAATAATGAGTAATAATCAGTAATAATGAGTACTAATCAGTATTAATTGGTAATAATCGGTAATAATTAGTAATAATCAGTAATAATTAGTAATAATCAGTAATAATTAGTAATAATTAGTAATAATTAGTAATAATTAGTAATAATTAGTAATAATTAGTAATTAAAAAAAATCATATTATCAATATTTGTGGAAAAAAATATTAATATTATTAAAATATTAAAAAAAATATAAAATATTTAAATTATCAATATTCTCCCACGAATTACTCTATTATTATCATGTTAATATATCAATGGGTTGTTAAATGTCAGGTCATATTCAATAAACATTTTGTGTCAGCAATGTCCAATGTAAACTCTATAATTGTCCTTGCTTAGTTGATCACCTTGCAAGTAGCATTGCAATAGGAAAACCCATACCATGTCCTTCTCATCTAGAAGAATTTCCTCACATGACACTTTACATAGACAATTGTTAATTGAAAATGTAAAGGGAAGATACTATTATCCCCTAAATTTTTTAAAGAAGAATGATCTATGTAAAGAGAGAGAGAAGATTCATAGAGATGAGAATGAAATTACTTTGGTCATCATATTGCAATACTACATGCGAGGTGATAAACCATGAAAGTACAAAAGAGTAGATGTCAATCCACTGTAAATTGGGTCACCCTTAATTAATGATAATTATTAATATATAGTTGTAATTATTTATCTTCTTTTTTCAGCTATTGTTATTATATTTTCAAATTATTCAAAAACAGTGATGATTTTATATTTTATGTAGAAAAATATGGAACACGGAAGTCGACATCAGTCATTATTAGATTATCGTGCTTGGATAAATCAGCACAGAAATCCAAATGGTTCTAGTTTAAATCATGTATATATTGAGGGTGCTGAAGTTTTCTTAGAATTTTCATCATCAAAACCAGAATATGTTTCAGAAGGCACAATTAAGTGTCCTTGTAAAAAATGTTCGCTGAGAATGTTTAACACAGTTGGCAAGGTTGGGTGACATATCTTGCAGCTTTCTTTTCAACGAGATTATGTTTTATCGATCAACAAGGTGAACGCAGTTCCAGAGAAGATCATAATAACTTAATTCCAGATCCATCATTATTTCATAATTTAGTACATGATGTTGCAGGTCCATATGTGTAGCATACTAGAACTCATGATGTTATTGATTCAACTCCTGAGTTGGCACAATATGGATTTTATGAGTTGTTGAGGTCTGCTAAGGATGCATTATTTCCTAGTTGCAAGATAATCAAATTAGAAGCGGTTGAAAAATTTATGGCTATTAAATCAGATAATGAAATGTTAAAAAACTATTTTGATCGTATATTTTCATTGGTTAATCACTGTTACATGAAAGAAATGTGTTGCCTGTAAATTAATATGAGAGTAAGAGGATGGTTCTTAATCTAGTACTTAGTTATCAAAATTTTCATGCATATCCAAATTATTGCATCTTATATTCTGTAAAAATGAGACATTGGATAGTTTTCCCACATGTGGACAATCAAGGTATAAAGAAGCTCAATCATGGAAGTCTAGATTGGTTCTAGTAAATTACTTGATATATTTCCCCATTACAACCAAGTTGCAATGTTTATTTATGTCTCAAAATATAGGTTCAATGATTTCATGTCACAAAACCAATATTTCAACTGATAGAAGCTTGAATCATCTATCTGATGGTGATTCATGGAAAAAAATTTTGACTATCTGCATCCGTCTTTTGATATAGATGCCCGAAACGTGCGATTATGTCTTTCTACTGATGGTTTCTGTCCGTTTGGTTCTTATAGTATTCAGTATTCGTGTTGGAATTTCTTTGTAACTCCTTAAAATTATCCTCCATGGATGTTGATGAAGGATCCTTATATCTTTTTGACTCTATTATTCCAAGGACATTCGAAAAAGAATATTGATGATTATTTGATATTATTGATTGATGTGTTAAATGCATTGTGGAGTGATGGTGTTAATACATTTGATCTTGCTACTAAGCAAAATTTCATATTTAAAGCTTCATTGATGTAGATTATTAGTGACTTTACAGAATATGAAATGTTATCTGGTTGGAGTACACATGGTATAAAATCATGTCCTTACTGTATGAAAGACAACAAAGCCTTTATGCTCGTCAATGAAAAAACCTTTATATTTTGATTTTCACTTTAGATTTCTTCCAAACGATCATCCTTTTCGGAGGAACAAATCTCATTTCCAAAATGTACAATTGAAATGGATGAAAATCAAATGATGGTCTCAGGTACAGAGTTAAAATCAGTTGTATTTTTATTACTTCCTATCTCATTTGGACCAATAGTAAACCAATATAAAATTCATGGCTTTGGGGAAAAACATAATTGGATAAAACGGAGAATTTTTTGGGATCTTCCATGTTGGTCTGATTTTTTGGTCCTCCGCATGTCGGATGTTATGCATATTGAGAAGAAATATTTTGATAATTTATTCCATACAGTTTTGGATACACCAGGTTAGACCAATGATACTATAAAGGCATCATTAGATCTTGCACAAATTTGCAGGTGACCATAACTTGAACTATTTGAAAATGTCAGATCAGAGAGGATGATGAAGCCAATAGTAGATTATACACTTTCCATAGAGAGTCACTTAATATTTTGTTATTATATTGAAAATTTTAAATTTCTGGATGGCTATGCTTCCAATTTGGGCAGATGTGTTATGAATGGTTATATTACTGGATTAAAAGTCCTGGTTGTCAGGTTATAATGGAAAGACTATGATGATTGGATTTAGAGGTTTGTTGAATTCTAGGATTAGGGATTCGATAACATGCATATCATATTTTTTTCAAGACATTTGTGCATCGACAACAGACAATGATGTGCTAAGAAAACTGGAAGAAGATTTTGCTATAATTTTATGTAAATTGGAAAAAATCTTTTCGCCGGCTTTGTTTGACTCAATGGACCATATGATGTAAAATTTTTCACATGAATCTAAATTTGGAGGTTTAGTACAATTTCAATGGATGTACCCATTGGAGAGATTCATGACGAAATTGATGAAAAATGTACGTAATAAATCATCATTTTAAGGATCAATTTATGAAGTTTTTTTCCATGAGGAAATTTATTTTTTCTACTCTCATTATTTTGTATCTCAATTTTCATCAAAACAAAATCGCAAGAGACGAAACTGGGGGAATTTTAATGAATATATTGAAAATCGACTAATAGTTTTTAACCAGCCAAATCTTTGTTTCGGTGGAGTACATGAACGATGTCTTTCAGATGATGAACATCTCAGATATCATACATATATTCTGCTGAACTGTGAAGAAATGTCATCATTTGTCCTGCGAGTGCTTCTATCACTTATTGTATAATATATGTTACAATATTTAAACTTATTATATTTTTAGGTTATTTTATAATCATATCCAGAAACAACTTCCCCAAATTACAGCAGCTGCTCTTGAAGAACAGAGAAAAAAAAATTCTAAATGGTTTCAAACACTGGTAACATAAATTATTGATGGTATAATATCAATTCTGTTTATTATTTATTATATTGATTATTATTTTACAAATTGTCAGGTGTCTCAATATGCTGATAAAGTTGATAAGAGACTGTGTAAATTGAGTAACCCACCATCCAAAATGGATAAATCTTATAAAGCATATGTGGTAAATTATTTTCAATTTCATACACATGCATATGGGGAATCAAAAAAAACAATGAATAGTGGAGTTTTCTTGGGAGGATCACATCGCAAAGATACTGAAGTTGACTTTTATAGAATTTTGTATGAAATTATTGAGCTGTGTTATCTAGGATATAATTAAATAACAATTTTTAAATGTCAGTGGTTGGATACTAAGAGAGGAATCTATGTTCATCCAACTCATGGAATTGTCGATATTAAATATAAGAGTCTTCTTGCCGTAAATGAACCATTTTTACTGGCTCAATAGGCACATCAAATTTATTATGCAAAGTACTATGCTACTTTAAGAGATTGAGCTATTGGTGGAGCATAATAAAAATGAAATCTCGGGAAGATCAGTTAACTCTAACTGAATGTGGTTCCACTGAAGTTGATGGAATTGAAATTTATTAAGAGACTACTCAAAATATATCTGATTCACAAAGAGACGTGAATATCGATGATGAAACAACACAATTAAGGATCGATGGTGATGTAGATGTTAATGAAGTTACAAATGAATTTGAAATGACAAGATATAATGAACCTGAAACTCATATGGACATTGATGATGGTGAGGAGGAAGATGAAGTCATTGACATTGATAGATTTGGAGAAGAAGATGAAGATGAACATTGACACAATTAAATGCTGGTTATAATCATAACTAATATATATCTATATTAAATAGTGATTTTCAAATTCCTACTAACTACAATAATTTTGTGTTTCAGATGGAATCTGATATATTTTGCAAGTTGCAAGATGCTGACCAACCGTTAGATGATGGAGATTTTGGATCATCTGACCCTAACCCTACTGGCGGTTCAGGTGCTATGCGGAGGGGGTGCGGTCTTGCAAGACTGATGATTTCTAACCCTATCCCCGAACAACGTTCACATCTTGGTTTCAATTTACACACACAGAGGTATGGTAACCTGTATATTTTAGTTATCTTTCAATAATGTATTTATATATATACTAATTATTTTATTTTTTATTCATTTTTCACTTTTTTGCACATGTAGCTATTGGACAGGGGTGCGCTATCTTTTGCAATTATTTTTCTCAGCCATGGATCACATGGGAACAGATTCTTGTTGATGTGTGACATGAAATCTTCCAAAATTGGTTTGTAAGTAAATAAATAATGTTTATTTTGAAATTTATTTTTTTAATAACGTTATATTATAAATTATTTGTAGGGTTTATGGTATCCTATCGATGACATCATGCACGATGCTATCCGTGTGTCATGGCAGGTTTCTATGTGCGAACGTTTCCGTTAGTTTTTTCCCAATTTAAGAGAGACAACAATTAAGAATGTAGGAGTGAAAAAATTTTATCAGTTGTGTAGAGCTCATTGACTAGAGTATATTTCATCTCATGTTTGGGATGGATTATGTTTACACCAGTTGGGGGGTGGATTTTAGAGGAGATCTTTAGTGGGACGACAGAACCGAGGGAGACAAGAGGTGACACATCGAGCTGGTAGCTTTACATTAAGATCTCATAGAGATCATATGGTAAATATATTTTTTAAATATTTTATATAACTTTAAATATAAACAATTTGTTTTATATTTCTATAGGCAGTTGAGTATCTGGATATTACTTAGTTTGATGTTTATCGGAGGATGTACAGTGATCCATCCCCTGGAGAGATTAGAGGTTATCGTTAGTGTCAGATTGTGGTTAGTATTATTTTTTTAGTATGAAAATTAACAGCATCTAATATTTTCAAAATTTTAATTTTAAATTGGAATTGAAGGATTCATATGAGGTTGCATCCACTCAGACACAGGATGAGGGTCAAGACGAGACGACTGAACAGACCGGTGCTCACAAATTCGATGAGGCGACATGGATGCATGCGACTCAGAATGACTTTGAGAAGGGTTGAGTAGTTGGTATTAGCTCTCATTTTACTCCTGGTACTTATTATGGTACTGTTGCGATGTCGGCATCCAGCTCAAGAGGAGCTCATGGAGAGACATCATCCTCTGGCTCACAGTATCAGGAGCAGTTGTGAAATCAGGTTAAGCTTATAGAGACTTTACAGAAGCAGCAAGAAGAGATGTGGTTGTGGTAGCAGCAGCTGGAGCAGCATCACAAGGAGGAACTGTGTCGATTGGAGAAGTAGCGACACCAGGAGTATCACGAGAAAATGGAGTACATGTGTCGTCAGACTCGTAGATTAGGGATGGAGTTTTTCTCCACCTCCTCTAGACGACCCCCAAGTGATTTGTTTTTTATGTTAAATACATTTAAATTCATGTTTTGTAATAATATGAACTATTTACAGTTATCTTCTTTAATATTGGTAAAAATATTGCATAATTTAATTTTTTTTAAAATTTTAATATTTATTATTAGTATTATATTTTTTAATATTTTTTTATTTTACTAATAACAATATTAAAAATATTTTATGATATTTTTATTTTTTTTTTTGAAAATATTCAAACCTTTAATAATTTATTATTATTTTATTATTTTAATAATATTAATATTAATTTTTTATTAATCATAATTTTATTAAATATTTTTTAGTAGTATTTTTTTAATTTTTGTTAATTTTACAAATAATAATTATAATTTTTTATTTTCTTATAATTTTTATAATATTAAAAAAATCATTAATCATAAATTTATTATTTATTTTTAATTAATTTCAGTATTTGTGATGGGTTCATTTGCGACGGGTCCCCGTCGCAAATAAGTGAAATATTTTTTTTAAGATTAGTATTTTCAATGGGAAAACATGCCCATGAAAATTAGTATTTGCGATGGGCCCTTCGCACAAGGTTTATGGGTATATAATGTGTATAATCGGAATGATATTTGTGATGGGTAAGTTCCCCGTCACAAAAAATAACAGCGATAGGCCCGTCTCAGAAATGTTTTTGGGTATATAATGTATATAATCAGGAGGTTTTTTGTGATGGGTAAAGGTCCCATGGCAATAGATATATTTTGTGACGGGCTCATCGAAAAAAATATCTATTGCGACACCATTTTCTACAATTGGTTATTTGCGATGGGCCCTCATTACGACAGGCTATTTGCGACGGGATCCCATCGCAAATAACCTTTTGAAAAAAACTGGAATTTTAGTAGAGAAAACATATGATATGAACTCCCTTAATTAAATAATTATTATAACATGATAAAATGTGATAAAAATTAAATAATAAACTTTAAAGGAAGTCCTTAAACAATTATAAATTTACCCATGTTTATTATTTAGGAATATAAACAAATGAACAAGACAAGTTAGACTTGATGTAAGGGTTTTCGTTTCAATTTCCATTCACTATGGAATAGTTCAATTTACATACAACCTTATTTTTTTAGTTGTATAATAAAATATATGAATTTTAATTTCATTTAAAAGGAATGTTTTTACAAGAAGTGTTTTACTAAATCACAAAAGGAATGGTTTGGTCTTACATAGGAATCGATAAAGACATCTCCGCTGTTGTGACAATTATTTGAGTTTCAGCTTCCTCTGCAAGGCATTACATTTTTTTAAATGAAAAATCAACACCATGTTTCAATTTTATTTTATTTTGGTATTGAAAATGGTTTTGATAATGTTTTGATTATATCAATTTGTTGTATTGATATCTAGTTATTGAAATGTGGAAATGTTATGTTTCCTTTATGCATGTTTTATGTGATACAATTAAGTTATAGTTCTTGGGATTTATATATGAAGTTTTTTGGTTCCGTGATAAACTAAGGGCAGGTGAGCCCGAGATATCTCTCAAATGCATTGGGTTATGTGAATGAGTTAATCTCTACAGATTCTCTTAAGATATTTAGGGAATATACTGTGATGGGTATTCCAAACGTAACCATGAGGGTTACTCCCTACATAAGAATGTTATGAATGTCTCCAATTACCTTTATGTCATATGATTTGTATGAGTTATTCATATATATTATAATTTCATGAGGTATTTTAAATTTCTTATGTTTTATGATTAAAATATGATTTCATTGATTCTTATGTATACATGGACTAATGTTTTCATTCCAAATTTTTAAAACCCTTACTATGATTTTTATTCTCATCCCACGTTTTGGAAATGTTTTTCATAGGTCAAGGGAGAAGTACATGATGTGATGATAGTGTCGAGAAAGTTTCATGAAAGATACCACGGTTTATTATAAATAAGTTTCCATTTGTGGAGAAAAAATGAATATTTTCATTGATGTAACATCCTTGTTTAAATGTGGAATGTAATGCATGATTTATGATCTAATTATCTAAAACTCTAAACCTGAAAAGAACCACAATTTTAATTATTAATAAAACCCATGATTAAGTAATTTTTATGGTTGGGGCCTTATAGGGAGTGTCTCTGGTGATCAGAAATTATCATTTTCCAATTGAACTATATTTCACTATGGATGTAGGTTAGGTGTTGTTTTTAGATTTCCAATCGAAAATACCAAGAAAAAGATGTGATATGGTGGGGAGGTTGTGATATCCTTTTTTATGGTTTTTTTATTCCAAAATAATATGAATTCATTATTTTATGGATGAATTTTTTGAACATACATTGTAATGTAGTTCTTGGTGTCGGGGAACCATAATGTGTTTTTTTGGGTGTAGTATGATGATTAAGAGGTGTCTATGGAGGTGGGATAATTATCAAGATCATTGATCATTGAATTATCTAATTCAATATAAATCTACAGGGGAAATGATTATATAATTATATGTCTTAACAATGCACCCTAAACCATTCTCTCAACATGTAAAGACACATTGATTTTTTATGCCATGTGAAAGACTTTGCAGAAAATTCTCTTGACTGAAATGTTGCATATAGATCCAAAAGGATGGTGTATAGTTTGAAACCCCATTTTTTTAACCATATGACATGGTTGTTTCATTCTATAGTGATTCTACATATATGGAACATGGTTTACCCAACCATTGGAAAAAACCATACACCTCATTAAAAATTTGAAATTTAAAATTTCACCCTAACCATAAATATTTCCCACCAAATGTTTCACCATCATTTTCCATGAAACACTCTTTAATGCATACTCCTATTATTACCATACACCATAAAATATCTCCTTTTTTCTATTTCAAAAACCAGACTTGTTTCTTAAAATATGTGTCACTTAGTATGATTATCCATCCACTATATTTTTTTTCATTTTCTTTTGTATTAATTTTTCCTCATGGTGTTTACATAGGTTACTCACTCTTATCTGTTAATTTTTGGTTCATCATTTTCGTCCATTATATAATGGATCTAGGGATGATAATTGTAAAGTAAATTTTTGTAATCTTAATGTAGGTGGTCTATGTTTATTCCCGAAAATATCCGATTATTTTTAAAATGTTACAAGGTTTTTTACACAACTAATAAGAGGATTTGACCCAAATATTTCAATTTAGTTAGTTTTGTGGATTAATTTTAATATAGATATATTTCAACACTCCCTCATACCATTTTTGTTGAAAAAAATACTAGATAAATTCGTTGGGAGTGTTCTTTTTAACACCCATAAAATCCATACCTTTTGTGAAACTCCAATAACTCATTAGGTGTAAGTTGATTGAAATTTTGTAAAAGGAAAAATTATTTATTATATAAAGTAATTAATCCAACCCTTTAGGGTGTGTTTGGAATATGACATATAATTTACTATTATATGGTAAATTACAATGTTGTGGGTTACTCAACATTATTAGGAATTTATGGCGTCTTGAATAAATGTTTGATCCCATGTTCAATCCTTTCGATGTAAATCTAAAAATAAATGGACTAAATTAAATATAAAATGATATAATATCTTATGGGAAGACATTGAAGACTCCTGTAATTTTTTTTGGTTTAATTTATGTTAAAACATTAATATATTAACTTTACATGAATCTATAAATTATACAATGAATTCATTGGATTCCATCTCAAGAATTCATTTTCACTTAAGACTTATTATTTTAGGAACTATGGAGTTTATAAATTAATGCAATGTCATAGGTATAATTTTAATGCTATAATATTTTCCTTAGGGAACAACATTATTATTTTATTATTTTATTTATCAACCATGATTACTATTAATTTAAATAAAGTGGTAATGATTAAAGAATATCCTACCTCAAGCATTACATGGTTTCATATTTAAATACGAAATGTGTGAGCCCGATGGATTCCAAATGATTCCTTAATGAGTTTTAGGGAGTCTTAATTTAATCATAAATGTGGTTAGTGTCCTACACTAGTGAATGGACTTTCATTGTTTTGATGATTCTCCATCTACGTCTTAAAAATCCAAAATAAAGGGATGATTTTTATAGACTCGGATTATTGTCCTCATATAAGGACTACTTAATATTATATCATTCTTCTCCAAAAAATAATATCCAAATATTAACATTGTAATTTATCATCTACCTTATTTAGATCCATTATAAAAAGTTTAATTATTTGGAAAACTTGTTATAATTTTATGTGTTTGATAGGTGGTATGACAGGAACGATTCAATGTGTTTACTAAGATATTTGTACATAGACTCTTGGGAGTATATCCATTAGTCCCATAAATATATTACATTACTTATTAGTAGAGAATTTCCATAATAGGGAGAAGAAAAATCTATTCTTCCATTTCCCCTCTACTTATATGTGTTCCTTATATTATACTTCACACTATTAAATTTTATACTTAAATACATGAATTTATAAGATAACATTAGTGGTGGCATTTAAATTTATACCCACATGATGTTTAGGATGTTATTTGGTACCTGGAAATATCTCATGGGTGCAGGTTTGGTCTACAGATCATGCCACGTTGATAATACTTATTGGGCTTATGACTTAGAATTAGAGCTCTAGATTGACCATGCTCTGAGATTTCTCATTGGATTGAGCTCATTTTTTATGTACACTTTTAGTCATCTAGAATTGTTGTATGTTTTATCTACTATTACTTTGGAATAACATGTATATGTATAATTTTATTCAAGCATCATTTTATTTATTAGAACATTATATGTTGTAATTTTACTTTATTCTTCTTATTGTTTATTTCATTCAATTTATTATTTGGAAATTTATAATACAGATCTAAATGATATAGTCTCCCCACCACACAATCATTAGTCCATTCCTGCTATATAAAATCCTCTAGTTTTTTTAGAGGATTACTTGATGCCTTGTATCATATCCGGATCATTTACATTAGAGTGAATCAGACACATGTCATCATAACAGTTACTTTACCTAGACAACCTTGTTGTGTACTATCATGGGTTGCAACATGGTACACCTCAATATAGTATAGTCAGATTCCTAGGACAATTCTCCATTAGAGTATAGCCTCCTTATTGTTCCATGGATTTATTGTAAGAGGTGTTTATGCAATCCTAGACTCATGGAATCAATTTCATATCCTTGCATTCTTCAGAAAATATGTACCTAGAATCCCTTTATAACACTAAAACTCAACCTCGCAAGACCAACCACCAGAATTTTTTAAAATACATAAAATATAAAATATGAAGAAAAATAAAAAATATAAAAACACTATAAATATATTGAACCATGATTATCATAGAGGGATATTACATTTTTATATGAATAATTAGTTCAATACAAAAACACAAGGATGAAGAATTTAATTGTTTAGTCTCTTTAAAGATTACGTAAAAAATATTTAATCTTTTTAAAATATCATAAATTTCTCCCATTTAGATCATCACCTTTAGTAATACTATATAAAAAAATTACTAATAACCTAGGGAAGTTGAACAAAAGAAATGCTGATATCATATTTTCAATAATGGTAAAAAATTGATATAAGAAAGAATAACATGATGAAAAGGGAATAAGAACATGTTCATAGAATTTGAAAACCATACCTTGCATAAAAAATATAATGATCCTGGGTGATTTTATAAAAATAGTAGTTCCTATGAAATAGATCATAAAAAATTAAAGGGAAATAAGCTATAATTTCCCAACACTTTAATAATAAATTGAATTTTGAAATACACATAAGAATATAAAATCATTTCCTTATTTTTCACGGCTCATTGAGAAAGTATATAAGGTCACTAAATGGATGGATAAACATTAGGGATGGGACACACTATCATCTCTAATGGAATCACTTTCCTTGAAGTGGAATGAGATCACTCTACAAACCATCATTTTATTTATGGTTCAATCTGAATACTATCATAGAAGATAAAGAACCTCACCAAACAATGTCCACTCCTCATTCCAGCCATATCTTAGAGAACCTGGTTTACATCCCATTCTAGTTAGGTCTATATCATGAGTTATAAATCATTTCCCAAATCATTGGAGGGAGATAAAGTTCCCATATGCCTTTGGTTATAAGGAAACCAATGTACTTAGTTATAATGAAACCACTATATTTGGTTATAACATAACCACTGTGACATATTGAAAATAATACATATGTGTGACACAATATCTTTAAAAATCATCATATTATAACCCAGTAAATGAAATGGTTTTAATAAATATTCCTTCATATCATAACCCATGGTAATGAAATAATTTTCATAATCATTTAATCATTCGATAACCTATGCAACAGGAAGCGGGTTTCATAAGAATTTTTATCATGATATGACCTAAGGAAGAGAAATTGGTTTCATAAACAACATTTTATCATAATCCATTCAAATAATGAATAATAATGTTGACTTGGGTTTATATTACCATAAAATCAAATGTGACATCCTAGGAAGTCATCTTAGATACGGATTACATTGAAATATGAATCACATGGAACATTTTTTGAGGAAGATAACTTTCTACTGAAAATAATATTTTAAAAATAAAATAAAATTAAAAACACTTTTCATTGATAATATACCTGAAAAAAATGTTTTAAAAATCATTTAAAACATTTATTGATTAAAATATCCTTTCCAGTTGGAAAGAAAATTAAAATTTAAAACATTTTAAAAGTCATTTGCATTTAAAATAACACTAAAGACAAATAATTTAATATTCAATTATATTATTTATCATGATGTTAGAAAATTTTGTTCATGTCATACACGTCAAAATGAATATTCCTTTCACATTTTTAGGAATATACATTCAAGAATAGTTTAGAAAATGATATGAATATTAAGAATAATTTTTTTTAGAAAAATTTTTTCTATTCTATAAAAATTTCATTTCAAATAATAAGATATTAATAAAAAATTTATAGAAACATTTTTATAGAACGTTGTTTTAGAAAAAAATACATTTTCAGGTGATGACTGAAATAAGGTCATATTTTCATAAAAACATTTTCTCAATTATCGTAAGTAAAAAAGGAGGGTAAAATGGTACTATTAATTGAAAATTTCATAAAATAAACTAGGTGATGAAAAATAATGATTTTATTGAGAGACAAAGCATAATATTCCATCATCAAAAAAATAATCATAAAAAGATCAAAAATAATAAAGATATAATGACAAAAATCATTACTACATTGATAAAATTGAATGATATATTCCATAATGGAATTAAATAAAATGGAAATTGAAATATCTCTATGATATTAAAATAATTATCTTACATGTCAAAGGGGATTTATAAATTCCTTGTGAAATAATATTAGTGAATAATATAACATATATTTGAAGGAATGAAAATTCAGAAAAAAACAACTCAATGCTTGAGTAACATTTTAATAATTAGAATATGGAAATAATAACATCAATCTAAACATTAATTTTCGTTAATTGAGGTAGAATCGTGATATAATTTGTAATGTAGAACATGACACAAAATTAAAGAGTATTGAATATGGTCTAAGTCTCCTGGAAATAAAATTGGCACTATATATCCTCTTACCATAAGTCTTCACATCCATCATGCTCATTAAAACTACATATATAATAAATATGGGTATAATATAAATATAGAAACCCTCACATTTCATGTGTGAACATTTCATACGTTCTTTTGGAATACTTAATATATAACAAAAATAGATGACAAAAGGTCGTATTAGTATAGTTCTTTTGGAATAATGGAATCAAAAACACTAGTAAATAAGAGAAATGCATCATATTAACCTATACTCTCCATGAATAAAACCTTTCTTAGAAACATAATTCATAATACATGTCTTCATAACCTTGGGAAAGGAAACACAAAAAGGTGTGGGCTTAGATGTTCAGTAATGGTAAATAAAATATGTATGTAGGCATATCCTAAGCAAAAAGGGATAAGAAAATTATTTTGAAAAAACAATACCATATCATCTATCTCAATGATAATAAAAAGGATAATAGGAATAAATATTTTATGTTCATTAAACATGAATCATAATGGAATAGAGAGAATAATGCATGAAGGAATAACATAATAATAAGACATGAAATTTATAGAAGACACAAAGACATGTAATAATATTCCCTATAAATCACAAAAAAATGAAACATAACATGGAGATTGATGAGGACTACACCTACTGGGTGGGACACACCACCACTCTTAGTTGTAGATCATTCCTTACAGGGATAGGGTTTCCCTATCATCCCATAGTGGGCTGGGTATCCCCATATTTTATTGTGGATCAACCCCATTGACTTGATTCACATATTTATCTAATGATATAAGAATATTAAACCAATTCATGGGGGATATATATAGGTCCCACCCATCACATAATGAGAACTATACATATATTCTGTCAGAACATAAATCACGCCTTCTATCTGAACCCATAGAATGAAATTGGTTTCATAAACATCATTCAATAATAACATAACCCAAGGAAAGTAAATATAGAGACCCAAATCATGACGTACATGGACATTATATTGCATTTTCAGAATACTTAATACATAACAAAAACAGACACTCAAGGACCGTAATAGTCTAGTGTCTTTGGAAACTCGGAACATAATCTTATAATCATGGTGAAAGATCTTCATCATTTCCAATAAATATCTTCCACTATTGTTTTCATATCTAAAAACCTTTCTTTTATCATGGGGGAAAACATATAAAGGGTGAGATCAAATGATCAGTAAGGGTAATCATGGAGAAAATAAAACAAACCATATACATTTGAACATAAAAACATGAACACAATGTTTAAACATCAAGATCATGAGCAATGACATTAAAAATAGAAATACCTAAGACATAGATCATAAAGAAACATTAATCCTAATAAAATAGCATGGGAATAAAACATGTAATTATGGAATCGATTAAGAACATGTTATGATTTCCATAGTATCCAAGGCACTTTTTCCAAGACCTACTTAGTGGAAAAAGTACCTTTCTTAATCGAGTTCACTCCTCGTTCCAGTCCTGTATCAATGAACTGGATTAACTTTCCATTCCAACCATGCCTATCTCATGAGATATAAATCTTCCCCCAATTCATTTGAGGGAGATATAGGTGCCACCCATCTCATAATTAAATCATTCTTACATGCTCCACAAAATAAACATAAAACATTCATCATAACAAAACGAATAACATGGGTTTCATAATCATCATCCCATCATACCATAATCCATATAAAACAAATGGATATCATTTCATCGTTATAAAATTGAAACCATGTAAATCATAGAGACATTATACTTGAAGCAAACACATATGAAATAATGTCATCTTAGATGGAAAATGGTTTTGATAAAACACTTGAGATAAATTCTTAAAGAAAAATATACTTTCTTATTCAAAATCAATTTCTTTTAACAAAATGCAATGAAATTTTAAATGAAAATTATTTTTTTTTTGAAAATAGTCCTGAAATCATTTATAGTAAGATTTATGAAAATGAGGTGTTTTGAAACCGTAAAAATATGTTCACACCATATAAGTTAAAAATAACATTATCCTCATACTTTTGTCGGAAAATCAACATGTACCTTATATGGTGTCCAAAGGAATGATTCCATTAATACAATGTGTTAAAAAGTCAATAAAGGGTAAAAATGACTTTAAAAATTCATGTAATAAAAATAAACATTTTATGAAAACATTTTTAGAAAACATGGTATTGGATGATAAATGTAACCCCAGTAAATACTTATGTATAAGAAATCATGTATAAAAAATGAGGTTGAAAATTTATCCCTTACAAAGATCCTTTTAAAAATAAAATAGTTCAACAATGGGTAATCCATATAAGGTCACATAATGAAATTATAAATACATGATAATATATTAAAATTCATTTCACACATAATCAAAGAATGACATAAACCAGAAAGAGAAGATCAACCCAAAGAACCGAAATTGGGTTAAGAAGTTCCCTTACCTCGTGTCCGACTTGACTCGATCATTCTTTAATATCCTGAATAATAAACCAAAGTTAATTTTTACTTTATTAAGATAATTTTTAAATTTTATTATTCCTTTTATATCACTTATTACCATGCTATAAAGATTATGTAACCATCTAAGTTAATAATGTTCGTTTTTTCGATATTTGGTACATGAGTCAAAAATGGACTTCTTATAATTACATGTTGTTCACGGGGTAAAAGGATAATTATATCCAGAATTATATTCATGATTTATATATCATATATATAATATTTATCCAGCATATAAATGTATTTCTAATATTACATTACATATGGAGGTAAGAAAGGAAATGCACCGTTCATGGAGACGGTAAGTCGTACATACACAAGAATGATACTATCATTTCTATTTCATATTTTAATGGAATTAAAACATAATTATTCATAGGTATATTATAATTCTAGTATAATATCATATATAATATCATTAGCTACATCCTTTATACATCCAACATAAGGCATTAACAAATCACATCATTTTGAGGGGGCGGTAGTCCGCACATCCTCAAATAAGATTATCATATTTACCAACTATGGAACCCATAAAGGCTTGATATAATTGGGACGAAAATAAGAATAAGGGAGTCATAAATATAATATGTATCATATATTAATATAGTGTCATCATAATTTCCACCATGAGAGGTGGTAGAATAAAATCGAACAATCATATTTCTGTGAGGCATTAGTTTTCCATCTACAGAAACATTATGTTCATCCTCCATTAGATGGAGGTGTGTGTAAGTGTAGTTATAATCCTTATCATAACAACATCCTAATATATTTATTATACTAGGTTTGTTACAAAAAAAATTATTAAAAAGAGGTTAGGGGTTGGAGAAGTACAATTAAATAAGATAACTTAATAGAAATTGTTACCTTAAATTTGGGTAACATCCTTTGGTTTGAACCAAGAGGACTTTTTGAAGTACCTTCTGCCTAATGTATGGCTTATAGGGGGAGAATAGGGATGTAAGGATCTTAATTTTGAAGATTTTGGACGAGCCAAATGGCTTGAGAGGTGTTAGGAATTAGAAAGAAATGGTCTCCTTTTATAAGGGAGAGGATGGGATCATTAGGAAAGAGTTAAAATATTATTTTATAATATAATGATATTCTGTTTCCAATTGAAAAAAATAATTATAGTCGAAGATATGATTACTCATGGTGGATATATAATCATCCAATAATAATTGGACATGTTTTAGATAATATATTAATCATTATAATTTTATTTATTTAAATCGTTTATTAATGTGGTAAATAATGCATCATTACTGTTTCATAACAAATTTAATTTATTTGATGTCTAAATAATATAAAAAAATACCAAAATGTAGGAAATAATTTTATCATTACAATAAATATTTATAGTTGAAATTATAATTTATATACCCACTTACAAAAATTAATTACTCAATGATTTTTGTAAATGTTAATTTTTTTTACATTAAATTAATTAATCCAAATTTTCATTATCACTCCCAAGTGGCTCAATGGGGTCACAAAATCGACCCAAGGATTCCAATGGTCGGACAATACTAATCCAATAATATTAGTACATGTGTTATGGTAATTTGGAATTATTATAATATTCTTTTAACCTTGAATTACCTTATTTACCTTTAACCACAGTAAATAAAAGTCAAAAGTTATTATTCACCAAAAATTATTTTTCATCTTATTGAACCACATTTAACTTCTTGATAACAACAATGTATTTCAGATTTTGAAAATTCAATTTGAAGATGTGGTAAAATTTCATTTAAATGAATGATTCAGTTTTATTAACTACCACTAAGTGGTTTCACTATTCATCAAAAATTTAATATTTTCATAAAAATTACAGAAATTAAGCCTAATATATATTTGATATTCCGAATTCAAAAATGATTTCTATTTCTCCAAATTCGTAACATCGAAGTGTCATTAATTTATTTTAAAATTAATTCCCTTTATCAAAACAAATAGCGTGTTTTTAAGAAACATTGACTATCAAAAGATCATCACTTGTTTATGTCCAATTTCAAAGTGAAATTAATTCCAATGAACAACTTTGGATTAAATGGTAAAAATATATTCTAATTACACTTTCAACCCAATTAAAAAGATAGTCTAAAATAAAAATTATTGTGATGAAAAAAGTTGTTTTAATTAAAATATAGCGTGTTTTTACTATTCATCAAAATATGAAAGTTATTAGAATAATATGAAAAATTTATCCAAATTAAATTTTTATATCCTAATACCAAGGAAGAATTTTATTTTGTAAAATTTAACTTAAAAATGTCAAAAACATGTTTTAATGTGGGTGCGCCATCAAAAGGTGGCTATACTGCATTTTTTTAAAAATACTTATTTTACCCGAAAAATTTAATTTTTTCCCATACCATGTTCTAGAAAATATGTAAGATGAATAATAATGTAATAAAATTAAAAATTTAGTTAATAATATTCATAAAGGATAGTCATAATAATATTATAACCATATATTGTTGTTTAGTGAAACCCGTTATTGCGTACAACACACGCTATCGAGAAAGGTTGTGATTGTGTGTAATGAAAGAAAAGTCAGGGTTGCGTATACTGCAAGCTAATACAGTGTTGCATATAGTGCAAGATAATCTTGGTGTAACATAAAACAGAATACATTAATGAAATTAAATACAATATTTTTCATAAAATCCCAGGGTGTTACATTCTACCCCCCTTAAAATGAATTTTTCTCTTGAAATTCATCGGGGTTATCAATTGTTTAGTACATTAATGTTTCGTTTGTAAAAAACCCACATCGTTAAAGGAATAGTAAAACTTAATTTTTAAAAATTGAATTATGAAACATAACTGTTACCCAAATTAACTCATCACTGGGTTTCCACGTAAGAGAACATAGGTGAAAATATGGATATGGAAGAGAATTCTAACCATCATGTTCTGATGTAGAGTGGTAGAGAACATGGCTATGAAAAATCCAACAATCCCAAAGCAAAAAATTTGTGATTATCTAAGGTAGCATCTGATTCATTACATATAAGGGCACTAGGACGACCTTTTTGGTTTTCAAGATCATTTCTCTAAATTTAATGAATTTGAATTAGAAGAAATACTTACTTTATTTCGATATAATCTCACCTTTGTTTTTGCCTTGAACAATTTCCACTTCATCTCTTAAATAAATGAAGTTGAATTTGTCATTCGTGAAGTGTTAGTAGATCATGTGATAAAATGATGGGTCATTCCATCTTTCTCAAACAAAAGGTTAGCAATAGTTATATACATAAGTCCATCTATCACATATCATTCCAAAAATGGACTTGTACATCATCTATCATACCTCTTAATAAAATAAAACAGTTTTATACTAACAAGGGACTTCTTGTAGGCCAGTGGTAGGTTATAAAGGCCTGTCACACTTCGGTTGTGTGTTCGATTCCTGTAACTTTGTCCAATGCGACGGTTTGTCATTCATTCTGCAGGTTATCCTTTTTCTAAAACTATACTATCATAACATTTTAGAAATAATAATTTATTTCCTTATCCAATACTATATGATGGCTATTCCAAACTTTAGGATTATCAAAAATACTTATGTCTGATTACATTAAATTTCATCTACCGAGCATGTGAATTCCTTCATTTCTCCCACATATATCATAAGATATATCTTGTTGGACACATTCCAAAAATGTGAATACCTTAATAATGTATTCTTTTGAAACATTAATTACCATAGAACCTTAGAGAAAACATGAATTCTGTCAATAGTTAACTCTTTCCACATACCAAAATCCTAAAAAAATATATATATACTCAAATCATGATATTATTATATCCTTTTATCGGCCATGAGATCTTGAATACTATCAAAAATATTATTTTCTCCTTATCCCTTCATTATGCACATATAATCATATATCCAAAAATAATATCTGTATAACCTTTCATGGTTACCGGTACCATTCAAAATATACATTAAAAAACATAGGGAAAAACAATAGTGTAATTATCATTAGATGCCTCATTATTCAATAGTACAATGATATTACTTATACAACATTACTCTTGATAAACATGTAATCATTCCAATACCTTCTTAAATCATTGACCTATCATGAACAATTCTTTCATCTCACATATCATTTGTAGTCTCTTCATCATTGTCAATATAAATACTACCAATATGACCATGTCTATTCTCATCATGAGACGATTTCTTAGGGAATTGGTTTGCATAATGCCTATACATTCCACATTTAAAACATTAAATCGTTGTTGATGTTGTAGAAATACCATTATCCTTGTCCATAGTGTTAACTGAAACTTTTCCTTTTCACTTACTGGATTTGTGTCCTTCCATTCCACACCCATATCATCTACCAGTTCTATTGTAACATTCTCCATGATGCCTCTTCCCACATGATTTGTATGAGGGAAATTGAACATTCTTTCCTCTATGATCATCATGAAACTCCATCTTTCTCTTATTAGATGAGTCGGGATACTTACCAAAGATGAGATTATTGATCATATTATGAGATTACTGATTAGGCATAATAACAATGTTTCACGTTCCAAATTACATTTCATTTGGTATCTCATGAAAAATATAATTCCATTGTCCATTATATCCTCCATTATCATGAATCCTCCATTTTCCATCCATTTTCCAAAACACAAAAAAATAGCGTGAGAGGCAAAAATCATGCATGGAAATTAGAATAATAAAGAGGGAGTACCTTCAATATATAACATCTTAGTTTTAATTCTATGATCATTACCATAATTCTAGGACTATAACCTATACGTATACTTATCCATATGGACATCCCTAGACATACCTTAGAAATATCTCTAGGGATTTCACTAATGTTTTCGAATCATAGTTTCCATAAGTTAACTAACCCTTTCCTATGATACCAACTGTAGAGACCCAATGCTTGATGTACATGGACATTACATTGCTTTTGTGGAATACATAATAAATAACAAAAATATACACACAATGGCCATAATAGTGTAGTCTCTTTGGAAACTCGGAACATAATCTTCTTATCATGGTGAAAGATCTTCAACATCTCCAATAAAGAGATTCCATTTTATTCTTACCTAAAAACCTTTCTTTATATCCTGGGGAAAAGAAAACATATAAAGGTTTAGATCAAATGCGTAGTAAGGGTATTCATGGAGAAAATAAAACAAACCATAGACATTTGAACTTAAGAACATGAAGACAATGTTTAGACATCAAGATCTTGAGCAATGGCATTAAACAAGGAAATACGTAAGACATAGATCATAAAGAAACATTAATCCTAATAAAATAGCATGGTAATAAAACATGTAATTGTGGAATCAATTAAGAACATGTTATGATTTCTATAGTAGCCAAGGAACTTTTGCCAGGACCATCTTTGTGTAAAAAGTCCCTTTCTGAATCGAGTTCACTCCTCGTTCCAGTCCTGTATCACTGAACCAGATTTTCTTTCTGTTCCAGCCATGTCTATATCAGGAGATATAAGTCTTTACCCAATGCATTGGAGGCAGATATAGGTCCCACCCATCTCACAATGAAATCATTCTTACTTGTTCCATAAAAGAAACTTAAAATATTCCTCATAACCCAAAGACTAAAATGGGTTTCATGAACACCATCCTATCATCACATAATCCATATAAAACAAATGGATATCATTTTATCATAAGAGAAGTGAAACCATGTAAATCATAGAGACATTATACTTGAAACATACACATATGAAATAATGTCATCTTAGATGGAAAATGGTTTTGATAAAACACTTGAAATAAATTCTTGAGGAAAATATCCTTTCTTATTCAAAATCATTTTCTATTCACAAAATCCCATTAAATTCTAAATGAAAATGAATTTGTTGAAAATTTGAATGAAATATTGTAGATGAAGCTTTATGAACATGAGGAGTTTTGAAACCGTAAAAATCCATTCATGTTATATTAGTTAAAAATAACATCCTCCTCGTACTTTTGTCGGAAAAGTCAAAAAGTACAGTATATGGTAAGAAAAGGAATGATTCCATTCATACAATTTTTAAAAAATTCAATAATGGGTTAAAAATACGTTAAACATTCTTATAAGAATATTAAACATTTTATTAAACTATTTTTAGAAAATATGGTCATGGGTGATAAACATAACCCAAGTAATTACTTACGTATAAGCACTATCGGATAAAAAATGAGATTGAAATTGTATCCCTTACAAAGATCATTTTGAAAATAAAATAGATAAATTATATGTATTCACTATAAGGTCACATAAATAAAGTATAAATACATTATAGTATATAAAAATTAATTTCTTACATAATCAATGAACGATATAAACATGAAAGAGGAGATCAACCGAAAGAACAGAAATTGGGTTATGAATTTTTTTTACCTCGTGTCCGACTTGACTTGATCATTATTTAATCTCCTAAATAATAAACCTAAGTTAATTTATACTTGATTAATAACCTTTTTCAAGTTTATTAATCCTTTATATCACTTATTACCATGTTATAAACATTATGTAACCATTTATGTTAATAATGTTCGTTTTGTCGATATTTGGTACTTGAGTCAAAAATGGACTGCTTATAATTACATGTTGTTCTTGTGGTTAAAGGTTCCTTATATCAAGATTGATATTCATGATTTATATATCATATATATAATATATATCTAGCATATACATGTATTTATAATATTACATAACATATGGAGGTAAGACATGAAATGCACCGTTCACGGAGACGGTAAGCCGTACGTACACATGAATGCTACTTTAATTTCGATTTATTATTTTAATGGAATTAAAACATAATGATACATATGTATATTATAGTTCTAGTATAATATCATATATAATATAATTAACTAAATCATTTATACATCCCATATAAGGCATTAACGAATCAGATAACTTTGAGGGGGCGGTAGTCCGCACTTCCTCAAATGAGATTATCATATTTACCAACTATGGAAACCATAAAGGCCTGATATAATTGGGAAGTAAAGAAATAATGAAATCATAAACATATAAATATATCACATATAAATACAATTCCATCATAATGGCCACCATGAGAGGCGGTAGGAGAAAATCGAAAAATCATCATTTCGTGAGGCGTTAGTTTTCCATCCACAAAAAAATTATGTTCTTCATCCATTCGATGGAGTTGTGTGTAACTGTAGTTATAATAGTTCAAATTACAAAATCCTAGTATATTGAGGATACTAGTATTGTTACAAAATAATGGATAAAAAAAATTTAGGGGTTGGATTAGTAGAATTAAAGAAATCAACTTAAGAGAAATTGTTACCTTAAATTTGGTAACTTCTGTTGGATTGACCAAAAGGACTTCTTGATGTGCCTTATGCCTAATGTAATGCATATAGGGTGAGGAGAGAGATGTAGGAAGCTTATTGTGCAGAGGTTGGATGAGCCAAATGGATTGAGTGGTGTGATTAATTGGATAGAAATGGTCTCCTTTTATTAGGGATAGGAGGGGCACTTTAAGAAAGAGTGAAAATATTATTTTATAATATAATGATATTCGGTTTCAAATGGTCCAAAAATCATTACAGTCGAAGATAAGACAACTCAAGGTTGATATATAATCATCCAATCAGAATTGGACATGTTTTGTAAAATATATTAATCATTATAATATTATTTATTTAAATCATTTATTAATGAGGTAAATACTGCATCATTTTTGTGTCATAAATAATTTAAATTATTTGAGGTATAAAATTTATAAAAAAATACCAACTTGTAGGAAAACTTTTTATATTTCCAATTAATATTTATAGACAAAATGATAATTAATATTTCCCATTATAATAATTAATTACTAACATTTTTTTATTATCAATTTTGTCTTTACATTAAATTATTTAATCCTAATTGTCATTAACACTCCCAAGTGGCTCAATGGGGTCCCAAAATCTACCCAAGGATGCCCATGGTCGGCCACTACTCATCCAATATGTTTAGGACAAGTGTTAATGTAATTTGGAATTATTAAAATATTATTTTAACTTTAAATTACCTTATTTACCTTTAATCGCAGTAAATTAAAGTCAAAAGATACTATTCACCAAAAATTATATTCTTCTTATTGAACCACATTTTACTTCTTTATAACAACCATGTATGTCGGATTTTTGAAATTAAATTCACATAAGTGGAAAATTTTCATTTGAATGAATGATTCAGTTTTTTTAACTACCACTATGTGGTTTCACTATTCATAAAAAATGATGTTTTTCAGAAAAATACCAAAAATTCAGCCTAATCAGTATTTGATATCCCGAATTCTAAAATGATGTCCATTTTTTCAAATTTAAAACATAGAAGTGGAATTAATTAATTTTAAAATTAATTCGCGTTATCAAAACAAATAGCGTGTTTTTAAGAAACAATTACTATCAAAAGATCATCACTTGTTTATGTCCAATTTGAAGGTGAAATTAATTCCAATTACCAACATTGGAATAAATGGTAAACTTATATTCTAATGACACTTTAAAACCAATTAAAGAGATAATCAAATCATATTAATTATTGTGATGAAAAAAAGATGTTTTAAATTAAAATATACCGTGTTATTACTATTCATCAAAATATGAAAGTTATCAGAATAATATGAAATTTTTATCCAAATTCAATTTTTATATCCTGATTACATGGAAGAATTATATTTTTTCAAATTGAACTTATAAACATATCAAAAACAATATTTAATTTGGGTGCACCATCAAAAGGCGACAAAACTGCATTTTTTTGAAATAGTTATTTTACCCGAAAAATTTATTTTGTTCCCATACCATGTTCTAGAAAATATTTAAGATGAATAATAATGTTATAAAATTAAAAATGTAGTTAATACTACTCATAATGGCTAGTCATAATAATATTATAACCATATATAGTTGTTTAGTGAAACCCGGAATTGCGTACAACACACGCTATCGAGAAAGGTCGTGATTGCATGTAATGCAAGCCATGTCAGGGTTGCGTATACTACATGAAAATACGGTGTTGTGTATAGAGCAAGATAATCTTGGTGTAGCTTACAACATAATACATCAATGAAATTAAAAAGAATATTGTTCATAAAATCTCGTTGTGTTACAGTAAATAAGTTTCATAAATACCATTACATAATAAACATAAAATATTCAATGAATGTATAAGAATGGATTCATTGAATGGTATCCTCATTAGAAAATAAGTATTATCAAATAAAGTTATATTATATGTAAAATAATTTTGAGATATTACTTGAAAACAAATATTAAGGAAAATATCCTCTCGTCTTTTAAAAACATTTCTTCTATTAAAATGATGTGCAATTTTAAATGTTTTTTTTGAAAATGACCCTAGAATTTTTGAAGGTAAATTTAAAATCATTATGCTTTCATTATAATATAAAATTAATTTCTTGTTGTATAAATTTAAAAAAACATTCCTTACACACTTTTGATGAAAAAGTAAAAAAATTACCACATTTAGAAAGGAAAATAAATATTCCTTTAAAAGCTTGTACTATAATTTAATAAATAAGAGAAAATGACTTTAAAAATACATATGTGAATAGTAAAAACATTTTCTGAAAAAAAAATATTTAACATGGTCATGGAAGATAAAAATTCCATAAAAGAGATTTAAAGAAAAACATTCCTAAATATTGATTAGTTTGTGAAATAAATAATCATAACATTATAATTAGTATATTCATAAGATCGAAGAAAGAAAAAATATGGATATGTAAATACCGTAATATTCTAGATTACTCACATAAAATACATTCATGGGTACTAAATACACCATGATATATAAACAAGTAATGTGCATGGCCTGTTTCCCACAAAAAAAGGTGAGACATAAATCCATTACTATATGTCTTTAATGGCTTCATATTCAACACAAAATCATTCATAATTAATATAATATCATTATACATCTACTAAATAACCAAATTCAATTTAATAATCCAATATATGATTTACTTTTTTCCTTCTATTACTTGTTTATATGTTATTCGAAGTTAGTGTTACGCTTCCAAAAATATCCTCCTATTTGGACCTATTATTATTGATACTATTACATAGGTCATGATTTATATACTTAGATAATAAAAAACATCACATAAATATTATATATATTTATTATAAAAATATTTATAAAAATCTATAAACAAATGAAATGGGATATAGAGTTCATGGAGACAATGGGTCGCACGTCCACATGATCGTTATTTCCATTTAATTATCTTCTTTAAGCAAGTAAATTACTTAAATGTATATATATATAAATAAATTATTGTATAATTATTATGTCATATATATCATAGAAATTTATTAAACTTTTACTTAATACATTTTATATGGATTGTGAATGAATGGAATTTCTTTGATATGGAGGTAGTCCACACGTCCGCAAACAAAGTTATCGTATTTACAAAAAATGTAAATCATGAAGATATTTATTATATAATAAATATTGACACATAAATATATCATATATACCATATAAAAATAGACATTTAATAATAATTCTCAACTATGATAGTTGTTAATGGAAATATGAACAACATCGTTTCGTGATGTGGTAGTTCACTGTACACAAGAATGGTAAGTTCATCACCCATTTGATAGAAGTCTGTGTGAGTGTAGGTAGAACCCTTAGAATAAAAAATTACATTTATATTATGTATATAGAGGTTATTATATAATCATTGAATAATAATATTTCAGTGGTTGGAGAAAAAATGTTAAACAAAAGAGCTTGTGAACAAGATGTTACCTCTTCTTTCGGTAACTCCTCTTGGTTTTCATCAGAGGACTTTTCAGATAGATTTTTTAACAAAGGGTGGATTATAATATTAATGGATGTTTTTAATTATATTTTGATAGAGTTTTATGAATCAAAATATGTTTTCAATTTCGAGGAATTGATAATATAAGGTTACCCTTTATAAGGGAGGCATGGGGTACTTTTGGAATTTTCTCAAGATATTAATTTATAATAAATTCAAGATCAATCAAAAATAACTCCAAAATAGAATTTATATGAAGATAATATGAGATATGTTTTTTAGAAAAATAATGAAAACATTTTATATATGTTTTGGTATTATTTTATAAATAATCAATTTGTTGAACCTTTTGGTTTCCTATTTTATGTTTAATTTAGGTAACGAATTTCAATATTAAAATCTTGTTTTCTTACTTATGTAATGTTAATTAAATAATAAATGATTAATTTAAAAGATATTAAACCATACTATAATTTATTTTTTATTTTAAAATATGTCTTGTTATTTTTTAATATTTTAATAAAATATTGTTTCATAAAATATCATAAATGTCAATTTTGACACTATTCATTACTTGGACTTTAAGAAAGTAATTAAATCAATATAAATTCAATAAAATACATTAAATACACACCTAAATTGTCAATAACACATATAAATTCATTTATCACCTTCAATAACTAAATAATTATTTATTTTAATTTAAAAAAATCAATTAATTGATTATTTCATTAATTGAATAATTAGGGTATCGTCATTTTGTAATTATTTATGATAATTATTTCATAACAAAAATTTTTAAATAAAATAATATGATGTAGATAACAATATTATATTTAAGAAGATTCTATAATGTTGATAATATCATATATTTATCCCCATTATAATAATATTATAGTTATTAAAAGTAAGAGTGTGACATTTTGTTACTCTCCTTGATTTTAAAAATATCTAAATCATTTTTTTGGAAATTAGTCTATGAAATAGTCCGATTTTGATTGATTGGATGATATGGGTTGAATTAACTTTATCCAATAAAATTTAAACAAGTTTTAGAGTATTTTTCAAATATTTATAATTTTATTTTTATCATTAATTACTTGATTTACCCTTAGCTTTGATAATAAAAATGAGAAACATTACTTGTCATATTGTCGAAAATAAAAAAATTAATTAATAAATTTTTACCTTCTGATTCCAAATTTTTAATCCATTATTCATAATCTAAAATACATAATTTGATAAAATTAATATTTGAGTAATCAAATTAATAGAATGGGAAAAATGTTTATAAGTTGAAAGCATCAAAAAGATTGAATTGTTTTCTTCTCCAAATTCAACGTGAAATTTATTCAAATGAAAAAATTGGATTAAATGATAAAAATATGATCTAATTATATATTAAAACTAATCAAATATAAAATTTAACACTATAAATTATATAGATAAAAAAATCTGTTTTTAATTAAAATTAATTATTTTTACAATTCATCATAACATTAAACATATTTGAAAAATACCAAATACTCAACCACAATTTATTTTTATGTTCCAACTTCAAATAATAAATTAATTTTTTCAAATATAATTTTTGAATTTTTCAAAAATAATATTTATTACCAGTGTGCCATCGAAAGGTAGAAAAACAACCTTTTTAGAAAAATACTTCTTTTATGTGTGAAATTGGATTTGTTCCTGTATCCTATATAGAAAATATATATCATGAATGTCAAAAATTATATTTAAAATATATTTATCTAATATAACCCAACATGACTAATTATATTATTTTATTAATATAAAACAGAATTTTTTTCATATAAATAGTATATGAAAAATAGATTTCCTCCTAATTCCCATAGGTTTTACATTTATTAACCATAATCCTATAATTTAGTTAATCCTGATCCTAACCCCCATTCTAAACAATGGTTTTTAATTATATAATTAAATAATTACAAATAAAATTATTTTTTAACGCATTGTTTTCTGTAATGTAATCCAATTCTGGGTTTCATGTAGCCCCAACTTATCATGGTGTTTCATTTAAAAAACATAACATAGTGTGGCATGCAATACAAGAAATACAAGAAATTTATTTTCTTCCAGAATAAGTTTACAAGAACTCAGGGTGTTACATTCTACCCCCCTTAAAATTAATTTCATGATCAACTTTTTTTTATTCTAAAAAATACAAATAAGGATACTTTTTTCTCATCATTTCTTTAGGTACCAAATAACTTTCCAATAATTGGAGGTTTATCCACAAAACATTTACCATGTGATTTTTCTTATTTTAAAGAACATTATTTGTATGATCCATATTTTTAACTAGGTATTCCTTATATTATGATACTACTATAAGGGAATGACCTATGATTTTAGTACTTGTGAAGGATATGGTATTCACTTCCTCTTGGAAGATACATGGAACACTTCATGGAGTTCATAGAGATTTAGAGGAAGTCCCAAATAATATCCTACATTCCTCATACGATCAAAAATCCAAAAGTGACTGATTTTCCAAGGGTTTAGTTTCCCTTTCTACCAGATCCTCATGACATTGTTCCATACATATATTCTTAGAAACACCATCTCACCTACTTCAAATTCTATATCACTTCATTAGATATAATCATAACTTTTTTTTCTGATTTTTTTTGCCTTGATATACTGTTTAATGAGTCTAATCTTCTTAGCCATCTCTTTAGAAATATTAGGTCATAATATCTTTCCTTATCATGTTTAATTCTATTAAGTTTGAGCTCGAAAATTTATTCCAAAAGGAATTAAAAAGAATAACAATAAAATATTGAGTTAAATATATTATTGTAAGAAAACTAAACTAGAGAAATGTTGATCCTAACCACCTTTGAAATATAGAGAACAAAATATCAACATTTCCTCTTGGGTTTGATTTGTTCTATCATACTAAACATCCATAAAATGATGATAAGTAGGGGTGAAACATAATTTATTATCAATTTATAAATTAATAATTCTCCAAAAATATTACGTAAACCTTATGTCCTGATCAGATACAAATAAATGTGCTAATCCATGAAACATTACCACTTCATTAATGTATAACCAATAATGATGATACAGAGAGATATATTCTTAGATTACAATGAAGTGTGATGACTTAGTAAGGTGATCAGATACCAACCATATAGAATTAAATCCTTTAGGTGTCTTGGGAGTCTAAATTTTAAATCTATATTGTTGTTATCTAATTTTTATTTTTGAATGGGAATTGGATGTAACTTCCCATTATATTTTTATCTTTTATCCCTAACATTCTAGCATATCAAGCACTGAGATTCAAAATATGTGATATATATCTTCATTACATTACATCATATGTATTCATTCAAAAATCTGTACATATTCATACATTATCTATAAATAGATAATAAAAAACTATGAGATTACTTTTTTTAGATCCTTCCTTAATTCTGTTAACATTGAAAAACATACATAGTCCGTGAACCTTATCACTCTATCCAGATCAATGGTAAAATCAAGAACATTTATGACCTTATATTGAATCTATAAATATTTCATTTACACCTCTTTGATCATCACTCTTATGGATGGTTAAACATTCAATTAAGAATGATATTATTTCCACCTTCCATCAATATTTCCAACCCAACTTTTTCAAATCCATAATTATTTGATCTTTTTTGATCCTCAACATCGATAAGATATCATGATAATTTCAATGTAATGCATCATCTATATTGTTTTCCTTCCCAGGTTGATAATATATTAGGGATTAATATTAATTTATCATCTCTAACCATATCTTCTGGTGCATGTTCAACCATTGTGTGAATATATATTTTTTTTGACTCTTATGTTTGGTATATATATCACACTTTTCTGCATGGAGACAATCCTTATATATAATTATTGATAAAATTACCATGGGTAACTCCAAATCATCATTTTGGTAATTATTCTTATTAATATTCAATTTTCATGAGTCATAAGACATAACTATGTTATTATACATAAGTACAAATCTTATTACCTCTATAATGCATCACTATAAATTAAAAACCATTTTATCTTATATTTTAATGTTATGAAATGTAAAAAAAATATTCTTATCCTTATTTGCATGAAATTTTCCTCACATTCATATGTCCACAGGAACATGGAACACTCCTGAGTTAACATGGTCATATTATTAGATATTCATGAAAAATTATCCAAAAAAAGTTAATAATTACTTATTAAACTAAGAAAATTGTAGATCAGAATCAATGTTGTTGATCTAGGACATTATTCAATAGCCTCTGTAATTGATAGATCTACTATTATAACAACTCTTGTGAATATGTGACCCAAAAATGAAAACTTTTTCAACCAAAATTCACAATTTATAAAATTTTCATATTGTTTATTATTCTCAATGTTCATTATTGGAATTATCAAGTTGTTTTCATTCCATTTCATTATCTTTGAATAGATTAAAATAACATATATAAATACTATCATAAACTGATCGTGGTGATCACTAAAAAATTATATTCATTAAATCCATGATATTGAAGGGGAATTTGTATTAAAAAAACGCATCACTATATATTGATAGTGCCCAAACCTTGTAATGAATGTTGTATTAGGTATATCCCCCTTATTAACCCATAATTTATGATATCCAGAATGATGTTAATTCATTTAAATGTATTGTCCTTTACATAGTTGATCAAACAAATCATCAATACTGGGAAGAACATACTTATTCTTGATTTTGATCTTGGTCAACTCTCGATAATCAATATAATTTCTAGTTGGTACACCTATATTTTTTTAAAAAAAGAACCAATTCACTCCAAGGTGACACAATTAGAAGAATTAATCCATTATCAATGTGTTCGTAGAGTTTATTCTTCAGATCTTTCAATGTAATTGTAACCATTTTATAACGAGTCTGTGAAATATTTTTTGAACAAGGTATGAGTTCTATCGAGAAATAAACATTATATTCGGTTGAAGTCTAGGAATATTTTCTGAAAAGACATCAAAAAATTCAAGAATCATAGTAATATCATCAATGCCAATTTTCCCCCACAAAAATTGAGATAAATATCCCTTATAAATTTGAATCAATACCCATAAAATGGATGCAATATCTATAAAATGTTCATCATTATCATCAAATTGATAGGTGATCAAAGGTTAGTTTGAAACACAAAACGTTACTTTCCTACATTGATAATTTAAATGGGATTTATACAAAGTATGCTAGTACATGCCTAAGATGGCATAAAATAATACTGTAGAAACAATGACATGATTTTCTTGAAACACATTCCCAAAAAATTTAATGTGAGAGGAATCATAGACATGAGATAAAATCATCATACCATTAGGGGTTTCATAGATAATTCCACATATAATAATTTTGGTGGAATATTAACACTATTATAAAATTATATTGATATGTAGGAGTGGGTAGATTAATAATCAAATAAGACCTTAAAAGTTATATAGTGGATGGTAAGAATACTTTTCATTACATCATTATTTCTCCCCACATTAGAAATAGTTGTCACATTTGATTTTCCCATGTCCCTCATGGTAAGTTGTTGTGGGCACATATCATTATCACTAAACCATGTGTTTGGTCACTGGTTAGAAAAAATACCATTCTCCTTACACTTGAAAAATAGAAGTCTGGGAGGAGCATTTTTTCGATTTAACTCTATTGGATTCATTAAAAATCTTATTCCCATAAATTTTGAAATGAACATCACAATGACCATCCCTTCCACAATTATTATATCTTTTAAAACCCATAATAAAATTTCATCCATGCTTATTTACACACATAGAGCATAAAAAAATTTCTAGATTATTTACTCCATTGTTTTTAGATTTTCCTTCGAACTCCATATCCATTTTCATGTTAAAAACATGAGAGTAATATGTAACTCTAACATCCATTTCATCCTTTATTTAACAAGACACAATATCTTCATTGATACTAAATTATCATATGACAATGCATATATGAGACTAGTCATTATCCTACTATAGAATTAATAATCCTTACATTTTGGTTGGAAGATAATTCCAAAAGTTCAACTCACACGTTGTTTAAAAATATCCTCAATGGTACTGATAGATTTTTCAACCTTTTTCTTCAACTAAAGGAACTCCTTTTTCTATCTTTGTATGAATAACATGGGGGGAGTAATTATTGAATAACATGTTCCCAAACACATTATAATCCATTTATTCAAATTTATATTTCTAAATTAAACTCATGATTAGAGTCTTCCACTGATCTAATTCTCCATATAATTAATAAATAGACAAAATTACATTATCATGTTCCTGATTATTGGATAATGGAGAATATATTTTCAGTGGTACCAATCCATTGTTTAATAATAAGTGTATCATAATACCCACTTAAATAAGGTGTATTCAACCTCATCAGTTATTCAACAACATATTGTTCCCTCTATTTCTCAATTGGAATTCCATCATGGTTCATTTTTGGGAAATGTTGGGTGATCACAATAAAAAAATATTTTTCACTATATATCCAATAGAATTTGTCTAATCATTGAGGAAATTGTTTCATTTTCCATCATGATCTCCACTCACATGGTACATTTAGGTTCCAACTATTGACTAAAACAAAAAATCATAGAAAAATAAAAAAATTTCATCGTGATGAACCACATTATCATGAAAATCCACTTATATGATGTCTAATTTAGGAAACCATTATAATCCATTAAAGCTTAAAATTATCCTTAGAAACGTTCCTTGACCTATCCTTATAAATATATCAAGTTATATCACCAATGTTTTGTTATTCTAGTTTACAAAGGATAACTAATCCTTTACTCTGATACCAACTATAAAGGCCCTCAATTTTCATACAATAAAATTTCATAATGATTTCATAATAAATAATAAATTACACAAAGAGACCCCAAGCACTATATTTGTTTAGTACCTTTGTAAAACTAGAAACAAAAACATAGGAACATTAATGATTTATATTTTCTCCTACCAGATTCTATATTACAAGAACCTTTCATAGAAACATCATACATAATACCATTTGATAACCTAGGGAAAGGAATAATAAAAACAGGAGAGTTCAGATGCTCAGAATGGGTAAAAAAGGGACATATAAATGGTTATCAAGAGAATCAGGTATGAGAACATGATCCTGGAAATAGAATATCGAACCCTCAATTTAAAAGATCATAAAAAAGATCCATGGACTAATTATTTGTAGCTCATAAGTCATGAATTATAATAGAATCAAGAGCATAATAAATGAAAACATAACATAAGAATAAGACATGAAATTTTGGATAGAAAAATAAACATGTAATATCATTCCCTATAAGTAAAGTTAAATTTCTAAATATTATCATGGATCATAATGGGGACTACACCTATTTTGAGTGACAACACACCCTCATCTGTCACAGTCCTTTCATTATAGGTCATTGTTTTTCCTCATCTACCTATGGTGGATTGGGTTTCCCTATCGTACATTGCTGATCAAGCCCGCCAACTTGATTCCCATAATTATCACCTAAGATATAAATATTTACCCAATGAATTAGTGGTAGATAAATTTTCTACATGTCTTATAATGATAACCATACATATGTTCCACAATAAAATATATATGTCATTATATCATTACACATTGAATGAAATGGGGTTCATAAACATCATTCAATCATGATATAACCCATGGAAATGAAATGGGATTCATAAATAGTATTACATCATTAAAACCATTTATATAAAGAATAATAATGGAATCATAGAATAATATCCCATGTAAAAAATAATTAACACCATTTAAGTTATATTATACTAAGAAAATTAACATATAACTTTAAAACAATTTTTGAAGAAAATATTTTTTCTTCTTTCAAATTGTTTTCTTCTCTTAAAATGACATTAATTTTTAAAATATATAATTATATGTGAATATTAACCTGAAATATTATAAATCAATATTTATATAAATATGGATTCATGATATAATAAAATTATATTCATGTCGTATAAGATAAAAAAATTATTTGGTACATTTTTTGGACAAGTCATAATGTACCACATTTTGAAAATAAAAAAAATTCAGATTGAAATTATGTAGTATAAAGTAAAATATTGGTTAAAATTTCTTAAAACACATAGAATAATATTAACATTTTTTTTAAAAAAATATACATGTAAGATACATATTGCTTAATGGACACTTAAAATGAAAAAAATCCCAAATATTGATGACATATGAAGTAAATACAAATCAATTTATAATTCGTAGGATCCTATGCCCCATAAAATAACGAAAATTTTATGGATATAAAAATAAGATAATATCATAGATAATAAAAATAACATACATTCATGGGAATTATATAAAACACATTGAAGAAACAAGTATGTTATATGGTATGTGTCCCTGAGAAATAAATGTGATTCATAAATCCCATACCTTATATTTTGAATTTAATAATATTAATTAAAACATACTATCTAATAAATATTAGATTATTATAAATCTATTATAGAACCATATTCAATTACATCATACCATATATGATTTACTTATGACCTTCTATTACAGGTTTATTGACTATTCCATGTTTTTGTTATGTTTTTGATAATATATTTTATTTTTGAATAATTATTATTGATCCTATAACATATATCATGATTTATTTATTTCCACAAATAAAAACATGATATAAATATAATATATATTTATTGTAAATATTTTAATAACTATTTATAAACATGTGAAATTTAATACACCATTCATGGATACAGTACGGCGTACTTACAATTCGATGTTGATTTCATTTAATTATCATTTTTAAAGAAGGAATGTAAAGGGAGTATATGTATATATATAATAATTATATAAGAATTATTATTTCATATATAACATAAATATTAACTAAAACCATCCATAATACATTCCATGGATTGTGTGAATGAATCACATTGCATTGAGAAGTAGTAGTCCACACATCGACAAACAAAGTGATCATATTTACAGATAATGGAAATGTTTAAGGTATGTGTTACCTAGTAATTAAATAAGAATAAATAAATCATAAAAATATAAAAATATAGTTTCAATCATAATTCAAATCAATTATATGTGGTAAAGGAATTAGGAACGACTTTGTTTTGTGAGGATGTAGTTCACCATACCCATGAACAATAAGTTTGTTTCCCATTTGATGAAGGAGTGTGTGAATATAGGTAGATACCATAGAATAAAAAAATCTCAAAATATTGAGGATACTAGGTATATTTTATAATCATGTAATAAGAAGATAAAAGGATATTGAGAATAAAAATAAAACAAAAGTTATTGTGGAAGGAGGTTGCCTCTTTATTGGGTAACTCCTCTTGGTTTTCACCAAAGGACTTCTTTGGATAGATATATTCACAAAGAAACGCTTCTATGATTAATGGAGGGAATTTTGGAAGATAATTGTTTATATTTGGACCCAAATAAATAGGTTCTTATGTTTGAAGGAAAATTAATAAGATGTTCTCTTTTATAATATAAGTGATGAGATCTTTTGGTATTTTCTAAAAATATTAATTTTATTATATTCAATATCAGAAAAATACATAAAAAAGAAAATATATTAACATATAATAGTATATATGGTTTTAATATCATTAAAAAATATATTTTAGATATTTTTTATTTTTATTTTTTACATTATAATTTTTTAACCCCTAGTTATTCTATATTAATTTCAACTAAGGTAACATATATTCCAATATTAAAATGAAGTAATTTTTACTTATGGGATGTTAAGTAAATAATAAATTAATAATTTAACCAAAAATTATATCATATTATATTTTATCTATATTTTTAAATATTTTTTATGATTTTAAAAAAATTTAATAAAAAAATTTATTAATAAAATATCATAACTGTATATTTTGAAACTATTTATTACTTTGACTATAAGAAAATCAATATAACTTCCTAAATTAAATAATAATTAGTAGAAATCTAAAATTTCATATTAACCTAACAATAATGTAACACCTTTATTAAATCAAATTATATTTACTTTAATATTTATAATACCATTTAATTGACTGTTTTTTTATTTGAATAATTACTACGTCGTTATTTTTTTGTTATTTTTGATAATTATTAATTCACTAAAAATTATACATAAAAATACATGAGATATTTAAATATTTTATATTTCATAATAATATATATACTAAAGAATATAATACATTTATCCCTATATTGAAAATATTATAATTATCAAATATAATTGTGTGACATTTTATCACTCTCATAGATTTTAATATATTCTAAACAATTTTCTTTGAAAATTTTCTATAATACAGTTGCATTTAGACTAAATATGATATATTGGACTAGTTATCTTCATCCTATAATATTTTGGAATGTTTGGGGTAGTTTTATAAAAATAATAATATTATTGGTACCCTTAATTACATGGTTAACCCTTAACCGTGGTAAAAATATATCCAATGTTAATATTAATATTCTCCAAAAATAAAAAGGGATATAATTAATATATTTTTAATTTATGATTAATAATATGGAATATATTTTTGGTAATTCATAAAATATAAATGGGTGAAATTCTTTTAAAATTAATCATTTTTGAGAAAATAATAAAATGGTTTTTTAAAGTGAAAACTTCCAAAAGATAGAAATGTTTTTATATCAAATTCAATGTGAAATTGACTACAAAAAACATAGAAAGATAAAATGTTAAAATTTTGATATAATTATAAATTCAAATGAATCAAATTTGTAATTCAAAAATATATATATATTTGAGGGATAAATTTTTTCATTTAAAAATAATTATTTTTTATTATATATCAAAACATGAAACTTTTCAGGAAAAATATCACAAATTAAAAAAATTAAATTACAAAATCCCTATTTCAATGAATAAATTTATTTCTTCAAATATAATTTATAGAATTGTAAAAAATATATATATAAGTAGTGTTAATTTGTAAATTTGGATTTTTTTTCTTATATCATGTTTGGAAAACATATAATTTTAATGTTATAAATTAGATTGAATATATATTTTATTTATATAATAAAAAATGAGTTATTTATTTTATTTTACTAGTATAAAGTATAATTATTTCCATTTAAATATATTTTCAGAAAAGCATAATATTTTGAATCTAAAATGGATTTCCCTGTATAAACCATACTTCCATAATTTGGTTAATCCAATCCGTACCCTCCATTATAATGTATATGATTTAATTACTTGTCTAAATAATTCTAAAATATATTATTTCATAGAAACTAAGTGGCATGTGCTATGTAATCGACGGTCATGTGGAAGTTAGCACATGCTTAACTAGGTGTAGTGTATAACAAAAACATCATTTGGTGTGGCGTGCAAGGAATGAAATAAATGAAATTTATTTTTTTGAAAAAAAAGTTGAAAAAAACTTGAGGTGTTACAATAAATATGTTATAAATCCATATGAATATATATATATATATATTATCATATATGTTTTTATAGGACCTTATATTACCAGTTTTATTTTAATTCCATGTTTACGTCACGTTCGGGAAATATCACTATTTTTATTAATGATTAGATTTGTTATTTTTTTGGTCCTATGAAACTAATCATATTTTTATGATATATATAATTTAAACTATGATATAAGTTTGATATAATTTCATTATATATGTATTTAATTTAATTGATTAAATTTAGTTATTAGAAATGAAATAATCTTATTATGGGGATGTTATGGCATATGTACACATGAACATTGATTTCATTTTCTTATCAAATAAAAAGAAAGAAAATTAAATTATATATATTATCATTTCATAATATTTTTATTTCATAAATATCACATATTTTCATTAATCAAATCCATAATACGTTTAATATAACGCTTAAACGAATCGTGTCACTTCACAAGGTGGTAGTCTTTCGTACACATGAGCGGCATTATTGTTTTCCCTAAAAATGGAGAGTATGAAGGTATGTGTGATATAAAAAATAAATAATCATAAAAAATCATATAAATCATATAAATCATATACAAACAATAAATCCATCATTATTTACTACCTTGAGATTTGGTAATGGAGAAACGAATGACATAGATTTTTGAGGCAGTAGTATATCTTACATACAAATAACGATTTTTAACCCATTTTGTTGAAGTGGATATGGATGTATGTCACTCATATAAAAAACATATTATAATAAGTAATATAATACAGTTTTTATATAATCATCATATTATAATTATTTAATAAGGGGTAGAAGGAAATAATATAAAAAATCTCATTGAAGAACATTACCTCGTCGTTAGGTATTCTCCCTATATTTTCACTAAATCCTTCCTAGGATGGATTTTGACCCTAATTTAATCTTATAGGATATGGGAGAAGAATTGGGATGTGATTTCGGTAGAAACATTCTAAACCAAATTGGCATGAATCTACAGATAAGGGTAAATAGGATGTGGCCTAATATAAGTTATAAAAAAGGTAAACATGGGTTTTTTGAAATGAATTGAGTTCTACAGTGTTATATATATGTAATGTGTGTCTAGAATGGACCATTATACAACCTCATATGTGTAATGGTCGAAATATGTCCACAAAATAATTTTTTATGAAAGATAAAAAGTCATTATTTCCCTTATCGTTCTAGTTTAACACTTTGTAAAATAATTTTTACCATAACCACGATATTTATTTTTTACTTAGATTTCTATTCATTTTGGTGAAAAATTATGATGAAAATATTAGATAATATAAATAATTATGATTCATAATATGGTATATATATTTCTAAATTCCATTCACAAATATTTAAAATTTCAACATAAAATTAATTTCGTATATGTGATGACAAATTGGATGATTAAAGAGAAAATCTCCAAAATTTATAAATGGATTTATTCAACATTCAATATGAAATTGATTATAACAACCTAAATTAGATTAATGGATGTATTATTAAATTAATTTAAATATAAGATAATTTTAAAATATAATTTAATTTTATAAACAAATTAAATTAAAAGGATGTTTTCAATGAAAATTAATTTTTTTAATATACATTAAAAAAATCATTTTAGAAAAATATAAAATATATACTATAAGAAAATTTTCATATTTTGATTTTATTTTTTATATAATGTTCTTTTTCTAAAATTATCAAAACATAGTTTTCATATAACTTCTCTATAAAAAGGTGAAAAAACTGCAATTTAAAAAAAATATGGTTTAAAATTATAAATAATATTCAATCATATCCCATATCTAGAAAACACATTAGATTAAATTTAAATAGATTATTTAATATATGTACTGTATAAAATTCCCAATAATTATTTTCTAATAATATTTTTTTATTTTTATTTTGGTAAAACACATTTTTTCATAAAAAATTATATTTTAGAAATATATGTCATTTTTATTCGAATAGTTTTATTTTTATTTATAATTAACAGGACACCAAATAATTCAATATATACAAAAGTGTAAACTGTATTTTCATTATTTAGATAATCCTATTTATACCCACTTTTTTTAATAGCTAGTTGATAACTACAATATTAAATAAGAATATTTTAATTGAATGATTGGTTTGTTTTAAACTCATCATGGCATGTAACACAAGCTAAAAATGGTATTGTTTATAACAAAATTCCAATAATGTGTTTCATTTAAAAAATTAAAAACATATTTTTTTTGGAGACACAATAAAAAAGTACTATTTTGTGACAAAAATTTAAATGTAAAAGATCAAATCTATAATAAAAAAATATAATTTCACAAAATCTATGAGAGTAACATTATATCCTCCTTAAAATGAATTTCTCCCTTGAAAATCATCTCAGTTATCAAAGGATTAACATTTGAAAAGTCATTCATAGAAGCCTATATCATAAAAATATATAACAATACATAGCATAAAAAAAGGAAAGTTGGAAATATAAAGGTTACCGAAAGTAACTTAAAACTGGGTTTCAAAATATGTGATCATAGGTGGGATGTGACGATTTATTTCTAGTAGAAAAGTGTAAATAATTACAATGATTCATAGAGATCACTGAACATAAAAAATTGAGTGATCCAAATAAAGATATATACTAAAAAACAAAAAAAAAAGAGGCATGAAAAAGTTCTGTTGTATTATTGAAATAGAATATAAAAGGAAAAAATTTATATTCATGATAATTTTCCTAGTGTTAATGAGTTTTCACAATAATACATACTTACCAAATTCCATTCCATTTCCAAAAAAATCTCATCCATATGTTGTTCCTTGATCATTTTCCATTTTATATCACACTCTATGGAGTAATGGTGATTTTTTGTTCCTAAATAACTAATGAATTATGAGATCAATAAATAGAATAATAATTCATTTTTTATATCTCATTTTATTATTAAAAAACAAATATTGGAAAGACATATCCAAAATGGATAAATATTCATATGTTTAATTAATACATTAATATATAAATCATCATCTAGAGTTCAACATTAAACATTCCATAAATGGTAAACATTAAGACCCTTTGATATGATTGAAATCAATGACATTAGAACTAATTTCATTGAATTAAGAGAGTAATATGTAATCAATTCCCATATACCATAAAATGTATATTGATTTTCACATACCAAACATGTCATTATTTTCATCATGCATTCTCTAAAAACATGGTAATATCCTGAGTTATAAAAAAACATTATTGAATACATTAATTATTACTTGTTCCTTAAATAAAACACCGATTATTGTATTTAATCCTTAAATAAAAAATTTTGAAAACCGCATGAATGATATAATAAACCACATTATCAATAACTCATTAATCACATCTAAGGTAAACAGTTATATCTCATTTACTTATTCATATACATCATCCCCTAATACCAAAAACATTTTCACAACATCAGGAATATATTATGGTTATCTTTCTTTAAAAAAAATATTCTCCTTCCATTAAATTGATTTTCTAGACTATAATTACCATTATATATATTAATTAAAATCACTAATGAAAATTTTCTATAAACAACTCATAAAACTTACTTTTTTGAGTTATAATACATAAAACCTTAGATTATTCCCCATCACCATTGTTATATTTATTATAATTCTGCCTAATATTCCTTAATACATGTATCCTTTCATCTATGATTGCATTTATCTTCATCATCAGTAGTGTAACTATTAATCATACAACCTCATTGATTCTATTCATGAGCTTTACCCATGGACATCGATGTGAAAAATGTCCATACATTCCCCTTGTAATGAATTCAAACATTCATGATAAATTATGAAGACAAATATTCCCATATATTTTTTTACTAAACTTTTCATTTTACCTCATAAATTGATTACTCTATTACCATATACTCCACACAAAAATATATTCTCTTTCCTTTGAGAAATTTCATGTAGTGTCTCTTACTACATCATCAATAATAAGAAACTGAATCTTCTTTTCACCATAGCATCCACAACAAATGTTCATAGAGAACACTTTCCTTCTATTATTTAGAAATTCAGAGAGTTGTTCAAGGTAAAAATTATTCATCATGTTCTATGGAACTTTGGACTGTGGGGTTTGATTGTGTTTATTTCTTTGATGTCTGTTGGGTTCCCCTTACCCACCAAAAAGGGGTCTATCATAATAAAAAATTAATTTTCAGTTACTCGTTATTTTTAAGTTCATCCGCTGAATAAAATTGAAAAGCATAGTGTGAGAAATAATTGTCCTATTGGAAAGATAAATAATCATGGAACTCACTTATATTATGTCTAAATCATAAAACATTCTTTTTAATATATGAAACCATAGGTTTATCATAGTCCATACAAGGACATCCACTATTTAAATCCATCATGATGGTTCCTTAATATTATTTGAATTTCCATAGAATATTCATTGGTATTATTAAACTAGATGTGAATTCCCACAATCATGATCTAAGTGAGGATCAATTCCAACTCAATGAACCCTTTTGGAGTGATCTCCCCTTGGTATATCAAATGCGAGATTCACACCTGCATGTACAATAACAACCCCACTCTTTATTTCACACATAAGAATAACTTATTGCATAAAATATTTACTTGTTACAACAAATAATATCGACATATATAGTGTATTTAGGGATTATAAACATTAAATAACAACTTAAAACATGAAATACACATCCTTATTGAAAACTTATTTTACATGACCACACACATTCCATCGTACATTGCATTGTATGGGATAACCTAAGGACGTGCATAAGAAAAAAGTGATATATAAATCAGGTAAGGGACTAAAAAAGGAATGAAATGATGAATAAAGTACATGTTAGAAATAATAATATAACTGGAGCATAAGAGAAACATGAACATAAAGGCATGCTATAACATGATTATTATAATAAAGAAATGTTGCAATCACATTTAACATGATATTAGCATGAGCGAAGGCTCATTTCACAAGAAGATTGAGTAAACCCTCATTTAACATGAATTGAAATTATTAAACCCTCATTTAAAATGATTTATTATGATAATAGTCTGTACCCAATTGATTATAGCGCTATTAGGGTGCACGATTCCTAATTATTTCATTTCATACATAAGTGTCTCACATAGATCAATCAAAATGAATTCATTAAACATAATAATTTCTCCCATGATAAAGAAATTTGGAATCCCTATTTAAAAATATAAAATCAATATGTTAATTATAAAAATGGTTAATAACCTTTATATAGAAATTGGCATGGTATTCACTACACAATGACTTTGGCTTGGAGAATCGCGATGCAATTTTGGTAGCATAAGGGTTTTACATAAGAATTATTAAAAAAGGTTTATGGGAGAGAAATTGGTATCACAACATATGTGTATGAAATGGATAGTAATGGGGTAAAATAGATACATGTCACAACATTTGTATTGTAATTTATATTCATAATATAAAAAAATTTGTTTTAATGTAAATGAGAAGAGATAAAATCCTTCCAGAATTTCTACATGGTAACAGTGTGCATAAGAGGAATTAATGAGAAGGAAAGATGTCTATAATCCTTAAAACATATGGAGGGATGTATGGGTAAGGTGAAAAATCATACCCCAACATTTTTAATTGAAAATAAATACGTATAAAAACATAATGAAATATGGGAAAATGAGAAAAGAAGAAATCCCTTACATGGAAGTGTGATCCCAAGGGCTTGGGAGATGCTTCATGGGAACTTGGGGAATCTTGGAAGGATTTTGGAGAGATTAGGGAAGGGTAGGGATTTTATCCATGGATTATTTTTGTCATGATAAGTGGGATCTTGTGTGGGATTATATTGGGAATGAGTGGAAATTTTTTATCACATAGGTCTTGGATACTACATATTAAACTAATCAAAACCAATAACCATACCACAATCTATAGCCATGGTTTATTAAAAAGTGGAGTGGAATACATTATTTTAAACGGTCACTGTCCGATCTTATTAATATATTACCCATTCTTGTGTGGAGGTGATTCACACACTCAAGGAAATAATTTTAAAAGTTAAAATGTTTATTAATTCTTGGAGGGTTCACTAAGGGACCATAAAATAAATCAAAAAATTATAAAATCCCATAATTTCAGTGGAATAACATATATTGGCCAAAAAAACATTTTATATATTTTTATTACAGCACTATTGGTTCATTATGATGTCAAAAAACACATTATTTATTAAAATGGTATTTAGTATTTACCCCAAATTCAACTATCTCGGAAAATTAAGAAAAATTCACTATTTGATAATTTCCAATTCCTAATTCTAAAAATATTATTATTTTAATCTAATAATTTTCTAAATATTTGAATTTTCACTTTGAAAACAAAAACCGAAATTTATTGTACATTCATGTGTTTTGACAAAAATAGTTTTCAAATTTTATTAAAAATTACTATTGTATTCATAAAAATTATGTGATAGTTTATATTTCATAAGGACTAATTTATTAATAAAAATATCTTATTAAAATATTATTTAGTTCCAAAATCCAACTAATTCGTCAAAATGTACTTCTCAATTGAATATAAACTAAAAATAATATTTGTTCTCTAAAACCAATTTACAAAGAATCATTAGTGAAATGAATCTATGGTCTTTATACTAAGAAAACACATAATCATAGAACTAGGATATGGTTATATAATCGCTTATACTACTCACTTAAGGCCTAGGGGTAAGGTGTGTGATGGTGATAGACTCATGGGGTGTCTTGGATAACATCCCTCAGGTGGTAATCTCTATCAACATCCACTTCTCCATTAGGTTCTTTTAATCAAGCTTAATGTGTTGATGCTCAGATTTTGCTTGGTCAAGGTTGAATCCCAATTCCACTACCTCATTTCCAAGTTCCAAAAAATATATTTTGTATGAAGCAATTCTATTGGATGATGCCATCACATACTTTGTTTGAGTAAGTTTTATTTTTTTTTAAAGCCCTATATTTATACTAATCATGTGATCATTGTTCAACAGCTATTTTAGTAATTGTAAAAATTCATAACGGTATGTTAAAATCCAAAAACATAAAATCAATGAAGTTATTTTGTTTTGTATAACCATTTTACATAATATGACATTTAAATAGATCAAGAGAAATTTTCATTAATAAAATACTGAGTCATTACAATCATCCCCCCTTATGAAATTTCACCCTCGAAATTTCTTTTACCGACACTAAGATAGATGCGGGTAACTCTGCTTTATCACTTCCTCTGATTCCTATATTGCCTCTTCAATCATTTAGTTTTACACAACACCTTGACAAGGGGCATTGTCTTATTTCGTATTACTTTTTCCCTATGATCTAGGATCTTCAATAACTTCTCTTTATAACAGAGGTCATTCTCAAATAGTACCACCTCTACATTAAGTACATGTTATTGGATAGGATTGTACTTCCAAAAGAGTGATACATGGAATACATCATTTACATGATATATGTTCAGTGAGAGTGCTAGTCAATTTGTCACCGCTCCAATTGATCAAGGATCTCAAAAGGGATAGTGTACCTTTGGATAAGATTTCCCTTCTCCCCAATTATCCTAACACTCTTCCATAGTGATATATGGAGGAATACCATGTCTCCAACATTAAACTCTTTTATTAATTGAAGAATATAAATATAGATCAATTTTCAACTCTGAGAATCTTTAATGTGATGTCGGATGGTATTTACATTTTCCACCATTTTTCGACCAATTTTGGTCCTACAATTTTTTGATCCCCCAACATCATCCCAACATGCCAGTATTCTGCAACTCTTCCCATAAATGGCTTCATAATGATCCATTTTTATGCTCGAGTGGAAAATGTTATTTTAAGAGAACTCACCTAGAGGAAGATGTTGATCACATCATCCTTTGATGTTAATTGAGCATTCTCCCAATATGTACTCAAGTGTTTGGATAGTCTGATTATATTGGCCATATTTTTTAGGATGATATGTTGTACATAATTCCAGATCAGTATTCAAATCATGTTGAAGAATATTATATAACATAGAGGTTAATCTTGGATCTTGATCGGATACAATAGATACTGGTACTCCATATATCCTTACAACTTATCTGATATATATCAGTGATAGTTGATCCAATGATAAATAGCCTCAAATTGCAATGAAGTGTGTAGTCCTTGTATGAAGATCCACAAAAACCCTTATTGCATTATTTACATTGGATTATTTTGGATGTACAATGACAAAGTCTAGTGTGATGTTCTCCCATTTTCGTGCTGGTATGGGTAATGGTGGCATCACCCCCTTAGACTTCTTCCTCTCATCCATCACTTTCTATCATACCAGGAAATTTGGTTTGTACGTAGTGATATCCATTTTCATGGTATCCCACCAATAATGCACTCAGATATCCTAATGCATCATTTTGTTTTTTGGGAGAATGGGGAAATTTTAACTATGCATACCATCCAAAAGTTCATTCTTTAACTCTGAATTTAATGGAAAATGTAGTATGGTCCTTCATCTCATGATTCGTTTTTCATTAACATTGAACCCCAATGATTTTAATGTTTTGATAGTTTCTACATTCTCCTGAATTCCAACATTATCTTTTTGACAATACATTAAAATTTCCATAAGAGATGGTTGAGAAATAATTGTGAAAGTATTGGTGAATTTCACTTCTTTATGATTCCCATGTCCATCTTCATCAAATATAAGAATATTGGGTCCTTTTCAATTTTCACCAATGATAGAATCGAGGGGTCCATTCTGGATAGAGAATTTCCTACCTATTTCTCTTTCTAGGGTGGTTATGGATTGATTAATAGTTGTCTTTGATATTCATTAAGCATCTTCATTGGCACATTTTCAACTCATTCTATGTGAATATAGATTTGAGGCTATTTTAATCTATATATATTTCACACTTCTCCACAAAGAGGAACTGTCACCAAATATTTAATGAAAATATTACAACATCCAACTCCATATCATGTGTTAGATAATTTTTCTCACGAACAATCAATTTCCATGAACAATAAGAAATAAAATTTTCATTTTTCATCAACACATAGCCTAGTCCATTTTTCGAATCATCACTGAATATGACAAAACATTCTTTACTTGTTGGTAGTGTGAGAACAAGAGCACTGATAAGACTCATTTTCAAATCCTTGAAGCTATATTTTCATTCATCACTCTAAGAAAACATTACTCCCTTATGAGTTATATTGGTAAGAGTGTTGAACAATCATGAGAGATTTCTCACAAAATGAACTATAATATACAGATAACCCTTGGAAGCTATGAATATCTATTACCGATGTTGCCCTCGGCCATCCCTCAATTACAGTGCTCTTAGAGGGATCCACATATGTCCCATTACTTGTGATGATATGAACCAAGAATGATACTTCCTTCAATAGAACTCAATGTTGTTGTACTTTTCATAGATCTTCTCCTTTCATAACATATCTAATATAATACTTAGATTCACTTCATGTTCTTCCTTGGTTTTGGAGAATATTATAATAAAATCAATACAGACATGAAAAACATTGTCAAGGTAATATTTAAATAATCTATTCAACATATCCAAAATGTTTTATGGAGGATTAGTGTGTATAAAAGTCATTAATATGAATTCGTAGTGCTCGTAACTTTTTAAAAGAGCAGTATTAGGGATATCCTCTTTCTTCACCCTTACTTGGAAATATCCAGACTAAAAATCCACATTATAGAAGTATTGTGCCCCACGTTGCTGATTCAACAAGTTATCAATTCCGGGAAAAGGATACTTTTCATTTATCGATATTTTGTTGAGCACACGATAAGCAATGAAATGGAACATTGATCCATCATTATTCATGAATAAGATGATGGGTTCACCCCATGGTGAAGCACATGGGCATATAAAACCTTATCCAGATCCTCTTTTAGTTGTTTTTTCAGCACCTCGTTCTTGAAAAATATCATTCTATATGGAGTCTCAGATATTGGAAACTCCATAGGTATAAGATCAATTAAGAGTTAAACATCGCTTCTAGGAGGAAGACCATGAAATACCTCGGGAAACACTTCAACAAATTCCCCCACTATAAAAATGACTTCAAGGATGGTTTCTTCTTTAGATTCAATCATCTGATCAAGATACGCATGATCGTAGGTCAATAATATCTATTCATATATGATAGGGTAAAAAAGACTCATCCTACTAAATGAAATTGTTCAGAATTGGGGGAATTTTTATAAAAGTATTATTATTTCACTCCCTCATAAATTTATGTTGGCTCAATAAACAAAATCGGATCCATGCCCAGAATTACATTAAATTCCACTAGAGGGAGTATTATGAGGTTCACCATGAGGATCAAAAAAATTGTGATAGGGTAGGAGTTATATTAATGGGTTGCAATGATTTCCCCATATCTCATTCTCACTAACATCATTACATCCTTGATTTTTGGTAGATTTGGGAATGTTCTACTAATCATTAGGAATATAAAAGAAAGTGTAGAACCGAAATCAAAATATTCTTATTTTTCTTTAATGAATAACTATCTTAAAGATCACCACATTATTTAATTGGTTCACTTAAGTAGTAGTGAGGGAAATAGCTCTCCCTTTCTGCGTTGTAGGTTTTTGGATTCCTCAACAAACACATGTCTTAGGTCCTTGGTTTGAAATTTTTCCCGGTTCATTGTAGTTTATGCAACGAATAATGTGTTGTGGTTTGAATGGAGCATTCATCTCCTTTCCTGTAGCTGCGGGTTCTTATTTTCAGAAGTTATTGGTTGTGTCCCCTTCTCTTCCACACATAAAGCATTTCGTCACCCATTTCATAAAATTTTTAATGTGATTCCTTTCGAACCTTTGTCAAGTGGGGTGCGTAATTTTCTAATCATTGTTGGATTTATCCATTAGACTACAAAAATTAAAATTTTCCTTACACATCGTATCCCCATGATAACCCTTAGATTAATCGATCTCTATTTCCACTTTGTGGAACATTAGACAATTTCCGAAGAGCTCTCATAGTCACAGATCTATAGGTCTTTCCATAGGCTAGGTTTTATCCCACAAAAGAAGTGATCAACCTTGACTTCAGGGGTAATGACAAAGAAGGAGTCATAACATGCAATCCTTGTGAATTTTTCCTTGTATACTCCAATGGATTTTTCATCTTTTTTATTGAAGGAATAGATTTCCCTTCCCCTCTTACGTCATAGGGTGTGAGGGAACTATTTATCGAAAAACATTTTCTGGAAATCATTCCTTTACAATGTCTCGCTATCCTCCCCATGCATCATATTTTTGATCAATTTCCACCATTGATCAACTTCAAACCCCATATGATAAGAATAAAAAATAACCATTTCATGTTTCGAACATTGAAGGATGGATATGATTATTTCAATGGACATGATCCATTGTTTGGAAATTTAGGGATTAGATGATTCATTAAAACATGGTGGCCTTTGTCTCTTGAAGCACTGAATTTCGGCTTTTTATTTCTTAGGGGGGTTGAACATTCTTTCTTGTCCCATGTTTCTATTCAAAACATGAGTTAACTAAGAGTGTACCGTGAAAAAGTTAATGATTCACTCTCTCGTCGGATTGGGAAACTCACTAGAACATTCATCACATTAATCATCGCATTAGTTGTTATCCCGAGTCCTCATGTAACTAGACATTGGCCGAAATAAATTAAATTATAGGGGTAACACATTAATTTTAATCCAAATATAAAAACATATGACTTATAAATATCTTTTATTTTATTAACTTATTAATTTATAGGCTTCAATCTATGTTATCCAAGTTCTACATCCCAACATATTTTCTTAGGGGACTTTTTTTATTCCATTAATAATGGTTTTACTAAGCATATGAATTTATAAAAAAAATATACATGGGGTGTTTTGTAACCAAGAGTGTACAAAGTCCTATTTTCATGAACCGATTTCTCATTCGAGTCTAGATCCAAGAGGTGTTTTTGGGTTTTACCCCTTGATACATATGTGCCCGAGCTACCTCTGCCTACTCATATCCTTACTGGGATGTTTATTCTTGATAAACCACTTAATCAATACTCACCAAAATATCGGGATGTCATTATTATACCTAGTCTTATCGAAATGGCTTTCACTGGCGTTTTGTAATCCTAATCCCAAAAATAACTAAATCTACCCTCTGATACCAACTCTAACAACCCTGGTCTTTATTTCACAATTAAACATAACTTCTTGCATACAAGATTCATTGCTTAAAGCATAGAAGATTTATGGTTAGATTGTATTTGTGTGTTAGGAACATTACATAACAACATAAACCAAAAAATACACATGTTTATTGAAAAATTATTTTACATAACCACACACATTGATTGGTACTTAGCATTCCATGTGATTACATGAGAACATGCATAAGAAATGGGTGATCTATAATGCCCTGTAAGGAGTAAAATAGGAATAACATGAAGAATATTTTACATTTAACAAAAATAGGTTAACTAATGGGGCATAAGGGAAACATGAATATAAATGCATGATATAGCAGGATTCTCATAACATAGAAATGTGGCAACAACGTTTAACGTGATATTAGCATAATACAAGGCTCATTGCACATGGGGATTCAGTAAACTCTTATTGCACATGAATTATCATGATTAAACCCTCATTACGCTTGATTTATCATGATAAAATTTTTACCCAATGCATTGGAGTGATATCAGCGAAAACCCTTTCTTAATCATTTCATTTCATGCATAAATGTGCCATATAGATTATACAACATGGATTTATTAAACGTAATCATTTATTCCAAGTTAAAGGAATTTTTAATTAATACATAAAACCCTATAACAAATAAGTAAATATGTATAATGGTTAATACCCTTGATAGAGAAATGGTCATATTATTAACTATGCAATGACTTTGGATTGGAGAATTGCGGTGTAATTTTGGCAGCATAACGGCATGACATATGAGTTAATAAAAATGGTAGATGGGAGATAAAGAAGAATATAATCATATTTAAATTAAATGTAATGTAAGGGGATTGTATAGATACATATTCCATGATATGTAATGTAATTTAGATGCACAATATAAAATAATTGTTTGAATGTAAATGATAATAGGGAAATTCCTTACAAAATTTTGGCATTATAATAGTGTCCATGAAAGGCATTAATAAAAGAGAAAGAGGTCTATCATAATTCAAATATAATGAGGGAATTACGAGGGAGGTTACCCATCATAACCTAAATTTTTTAATTGAAAATAAATGTTCATAAAAAATAATGAAATTTCGAAAAAATGAGAAAGGAATAAATCCCACATATGGATGTCTGATCTGAAAGGATTCGGATAGGCTTAAAAGAGTCTTCATGAGAGTTTGGGTCACCTTAAAAAGATTTTATATAGAGGAGGCTAGTGTAGGAATATACTCCATGAGTTCTTAGGGAAGAGATTTGGGATATTGGGTGGGTTTATATATGAAAAGAGAGGTAATTCTTTATTATTTAGGTTTTTGACACTACACATTAATCTAATAAAAACCAGAAACCACAAAATTAATTTTCCCATGTTTTTTACAAAAGGGTAGTAGAAAAAAAAATATTTTATATTTCGAATGGCCTAACTTATATAAATATTATGCTTTATTATGTGGAGTTGAGTCACACTATAAGGAATTATTTTAAAAGTTAAAATGCATTATAAGTCTTAGATAGTTCACTAAGGAGCTATAAAATTAATCAATCAAATTTTAAATTAAATTATTTTAATGACAAAACATATATTTTCAGAAAAAACTTTCTATAGTTTTTTATTACATTACTATTGGGTTATTATGATGTTAAAACCACATTATATATTTAAATGGTTTTTAATTTTTACCCAAATATTCGATTATCTCAAAAAATTAGGAAGATTTAACTGTTGGAAAATTTCAATATCATGATTCTAAAAATAATATTCATTTTACCTAAATAATTTTATAATTTTTTTAATTCTTACTTTTAAAATAAAAATTTATATTTATTGAAAATTCATGGGTTTTGACAAAAACAGTTTTCGTAGTTTAATAAAAACATAAATGGTATACATAAAAATTATATGAAAATTTCTATTTAATAAAAAGTAATTTAGTAATAATAATATTTTATTAAAATATAATTTAAATAAAAAAAATCATTAATTCATCAATATAGATTTATAAATTGATTATAAAATAAAAATATGATTTGTCCTTTAAAAACCATTTACCAAGTAACAATAATATAGTAGATATATATTCTTTATAAAAATAATAAAGCACATAATCAGAGTGTTGGGTTCTTATTACATAACACCTTATAAAACCCTCATAATACCTAAGGGTATGGTGTAAGATAGTGACCGACTATTGGGGTGGACCGGATAACATCGCTTAGGTGGTAATCATTATCAACTTCTGCTTCTCCCGTAGGAAATTCCATTAATGCTTAATGTGTTGAAGCTTATCTTGGGATTGGTCAATAATGAAGACCAGTGACGCTACCTCCTTTCTGAGCTCCAAAAAATGGGCTTCATATAGTGCAATTCTTTTGGATATGGCCACTGCTTCCTTTGTCTGAGTAAATTGGATTTGTCAAAGTCGTATATTTATACTAATCATGTTATTGTTGTTCAATATCTATATTAGAAATGGTAAAAATTATTAATGGCATTTGGAAATATAAGAACATAAAATCATGAAGTTCATATGTTTTATATAACTATTATACATAATAATACATTTAAATAGATCAAAAGAGATTTTCATTAATAAATGTTTGGGTAGTTACATGTATTATCTATGTAGGGATTTAATTTCCTTGAAATCGCAGACTCTACCCATTACCAAAATTCCTGAACATTTGGTTATACATTTACTAATTCTTATACATACCCTTAGATACATCCTTGAACACATCCTTAGAAATATCCTTAGGTATAACAGTAAGGTTTTCACATTATAGGTCTTAATGGTTAGTTAATCATTTCCATTTATAACAAAATTAGAGACATGCGATTCTCATACATGTATATTATTTCTTTTTAGATGAATATTCAATAAATTATATAATCATGAACCTGGATAGCATAATAGATTAGTGTATATAGAGACTAGGTAAGAAAATTTGTAACCTGGTGAAGGATCTTCAATGTATCCCACAAATATATTTCCCCTTAGGACACCTACATAAAACCTTTGTTCAAAAACCTGAGAAGGGAACCATAAGAAATCATTAGATATGATGCACAGTAAGGGTAAAAAAGTTTATATTTAATAATAACATTAACATAAGTGTTTTTTAACATGAGAATAGAATTTTAAAACCATTCCCTACAAATAAAATATCATAATCATAATTCATTTCATATATATTGGCTATTAACATGACATGCATCATATAATATTCAATGAAAATTAGCCATGAGAGAATTAAAATTTCATGAATATAATTGAGACATAAATATAAGAATAGAAAAGAAATTATTTATTAGTCAGTGAACATTTAAAAAATATATATGGAAATCTATGAATGGCTACAGGTCTAATGCATGACACCTTCCATCCTTAGTGGAAGCCCTTTCTTCACAGTGGAATGAGCTCACTTTCTAATCCAACATTACAGTCATGTTCACTCCCAAGACCACCACAACAGAAAAATTCAAATTCTAAACATGGTTTACTAACCTTTATAGATGTATCAAAATGAATAATGTTTACACAATGTCACAGACCTATATTATTGAACTTGGTTCACACCCCATTAAATTCTTTTATATCACATGACATATAAATCTTTACTAAATGACTATAAGGAGTTATAGGTACCAGTTTCCATTGCTTATAATTTATCCACCATACTTGTTTACAATGTAACCATTATCATTGGTTATAATGTAACCATCATAACATAATGGAAATATTAAATATGTGATCCATAAGATCATAAAACTTTCATCATATCAATACCCAATAAAATCAATGATTTTCATAATCATTTAATCTTGTAATAACTCATGTAAAAGAGATAGGTTTTATAATAATTTCATCAATGAATAACTGGTGGAAAAAGGAAGTGGGGTTAATAATAATTTTTATCATGATATAACCCATGTAATATAAATAGGTTTCATAAAAACAATGTCATTATAAACGATTTTGATAAAGAATAAGAATGGAATCCTTGGTTCATAAACACAAAAATATTAAGTGATATCAAAGGATGTAATCATAAATGGAAAATGATTTTGAAAGGTAAATGTTGAAGAACATTTATTGGGGTAGATAATTTTTTCTTTGAAAATAACTTTTTATAACTAGAAAAATTTTACAACTACTTTTCATTTAAAATAACCTTGAAAACATATAAAATATATTTTCAATATCATTTGAAACATTTCATAAGGAATATATAATTTATACTTGGAAAAAACATATTAAAATGAAAAACATTTGGAAATTATTTTCATTTTAAATATCATTAAAAGTAATTAAAGTAAGTTAATGAGAAATTATTGGTCGTGGTGTTGAAATATTTCATTCATATTTCACAAGTAAAAATAATTATTCTTTTTAAAATTTTGATAGAAGAAAAAATAGAATTTTTTTCGAAAATTACTTGAATATTATATTAAAAAAATTAATAAATAGAAAATGGTTAAAAATATATTTTAAAAAATAATATGTTATTAATAAAACATTTTTGAATTTTTTTAGAAGCATGGTTTTGGAAGAAAATACATTTTTTACTGATGAGAGAAATAATGTAAGATTATATTAAAAACATTTTCTCAATTATCATAAGTAAAAAAGTATATATAAATGGTAATAATACATGAGAATGTCATTGATAAATAAATAATAATAAATCTAATTTTCTTCTTTAAATTTAGATCATATGATATTGTCATTGGAAAATAATCTCCATAAACGATGAGATTGATACAAAAAATCATTTCCAGTTTGACATCATTGAATCAATATCCCCATAAAAGAAAAACAAAAAACGAAACATAAAATATCATTAGGACAAATTATTCTTGATATAACATGTAACATAGAGTATATATTTATGTATCTTTTGAATAAATATATGTTCATAACATAACATGCATCTTAAAAGGGGTAATTTAGACAAAAACCCCTTTATGCTTGAGTAAATTTTGAATAAAAATAATCATGAATAAATAGCATAAATTGAAACATTAATTATAATTAAATTTTTTATTTGAAAGATATTTAATTTCATTAGGTCTTATATAGACCACATTATAGAAATGAGTGTGAATATTTTATAAGCCTCTCATAAATACATGTTGGATACAAAATCTCCCTATATTTCATTTTAAATTCTATCATGTTTGTTAATGAATCATGTATAATAAATATAATATTATTATAAATATATAAAAGAACCAAATTAATATATATATATATATATATCATACCTTATATTACTTTATTATAATATTTTATTTACGATTTAATAATAATTCAATGTTAAATTCACGTTTCATGAAACAACGACATTTTTTCAGATATGTTTTGATTTAAAAAAAATTCTCCCCTAAATTTGATAATGGTTTAATAATATCAATAATTTATACCATGTTATAATGATCATATATATTCAGAATATATTTATTTAGATAAATCCATAAAACATAGTGAGAGGAAATGAAATACACCATTAATTTAGATAGTTGTGTACACATACACATTAACACTATTTCCATATAAATGTCATATTGAATGAAAAAAAGTATATGATATATATTATCATTATATAATATTTTTTATCTCATATATATCACGTTTTTTTATTAAACCCATAATTAATACTATCCATGTAAATATTTAATGAATTATATCGCATTGCAAGGTGGTGGTCTATTGTACACACGAGCGATATTATCGTATTCCAAAAAATGTATATAATATATGTATGTGTGATATATTAATTCCATAATGACAATAAAGAATATATATTATATATAAATATAAAATTCTACATTATTTAAATAATTTATAGGTGCTAATATATAAATAAAATTCATCAGTTTGCGAGTCAGTAGTCCACTGTACACACCAACAATGACTTTGTAACCCATTTTTTGGATGTGGAGAAGGTTGTAGGTCATTAAAATTTCTTAAAAACATATAATAATATAAAATATTGATATTATATTATATAATAATGGTATAATAATAATTTAATAAGGTTATCATTGAAACAAAACTTGGATTCTCAATGAATAATGTTACCTCTTCTTCTAGTATTCCTATTAGGGTATCACTGAACTCTTTATAGGTTTTGTTATTAACAAAATAAGTATTATAGGATTATTTAAGGGAACATGGGAAGTTATTTGGGTAGGTATTGAGAAAACAATATGTTTTAGGTTGTGAATAATGGAGTATAGATGGTTTAATTTTTAAGTGGGTGAGAGGGTACATTTTTTATTTTTGAATAGGATTGTGTAGTCCCAAATTTTTTATATGTAACAATGGTCCCAAATCAGTCTATTATATATAATTAGAGGAATAATGGATAAAATATTAGTATCTGTAAATTTAATGTTAAGTGTATAGGTAAATTTTATGATCTTCATTTTATATTGACCACTCTTAAAACCATTTTTACATTAACTGTAGTAATTAATTATTATTCCATTCATTAATAATTTAATTAATAAATTAATTTCACCATATTAGATAACCTATTATTTTTAAAATTGATATAAGGATTCCAAAATTCCACATTTATTTCACATGATTCCAGAAAATTAATTTAAATTAATCTCACAAATGCAATGAGAATGTACATTTTTATATAGAAAATGGCCTAAATATTATTATTTTTTAATATTAAAATTCATTATTCAAGTGTTTATAATGCCATATATTGTATTAATGGAAATATAATTAAATAATTAGATTATTAACCCACATTAAAAAATAATTTTTCATAATTAAAAAATTAATGAAAATGTTGTTTCGTTTAAAATTTTGTATTTTTTACCATTCATCGAAAAATGAAACATTTTAAAAAATGAAAAAAATTAACCATAATATAAATTTTATAATAATATTTAATATATATTAAAATATTATAATATTTTTAATATTATATAAATTATTGTTTTAAAATAAGTTGGTCAAAAAATAGGTAAAATTACTTTTTAGAAAATATGCTTTAAATATAAAATTGGATTTATTCTTATCTATTATCACGATAAAACATAATATGAACATTAAAAAGATGATTGAATGTATATAATATATAAATTTCATTAAATAATTCATTGAAAGTAGTTTTTTATTTTATTCTGGTATAACACATTTTTTCTCCTGAAAAATACTTTCTTAGAAAATGATTTCCTTTATTTTCAAATATTTTTTATTGTAAATAATAATTCATTGGTCACCAAAGAATTAACAATATATACCTGTGTAAACAATATTCCCTAAATTTAGTTAAATATATCTGCACCCATCATTCCAATGGCTAGGTGATAACTTTTATATAAAAAACAATATTTTAATAGAATGACATGTTTCGTTTAAACTTGGTGTTTCATATTATGCATGATAAACTAGGTATTGTGTGAAATAGAGTCCAAAAATAGTGTTTTGTGTAACACAGAAAATCATTGTAACATATAATTCAATCCAAAACAAGTTACTTATATTATACAAAATAATTAAAATACCAAATCATTTTCAAAAATTAATTTCACATAATATTAGGGTAATTTATTAAATATTAAATGATTATTATTTATTGAAGTGATTAATAATTGAAAAAATAATGGGTTTTACACAATCCATATCATCCACAAGTTTTTCATAGATTCAATTGACTAATATAGAGGTTTACTGTAGTTTATTGTGAATTTTTCTTATTTCTATTCTAGGTATGAGTGTGATTAATGTGTACTAGTGGGATTATTTTGTTATTACAGTTAGTGGTGATTAGTATAGAACCTAAATATTAATCATGGAATATTATTTTTTTAGTCTAGGATATGCATACTGGATTTATATATCCAATTAAATTTTACTAACATAAGGATGATATTCTCCACCAAATTAAAGGTACTGATTCATGAAATCCTCATTTAGGTAGTAATGGATGACAAGTCATCCATTAGAAAATAAAAAAATGAATGGGACTCTAGAATCCAATTGGTGAGGTTCACTCCTCCATTTAGTATTTCTCAAATTATTACATAATAAATGATAAAGATCTAGGATTATATGATTAACACTAACATATATTATGTGAGATATATTTAGTAAAAATTCACTCAATAAAAATTCTAAACTATTTCAATGTGGAGTTAAAATATGAGCATTATTGTTTCATTGAAATTTATTATCTCTCTCACATTCATATGGTGAATCTTTCTCATTATGGAATCTTTAAACATATTTCCTTTACAAGGAGTATACGTAATATCAATTTTTATATTCTGCATAAATTAAAATCAATTTTAATTCCTCATATTATTTATTTCTTATAAAATAACTACTAAACACTCTTATGATCTGCATTTACAATAAAAAGTTCCCTATAAACAATATCTCCAAAAAATTTATGTTTGAACTAGCATTTAGAATTTACATTGTCGATATTATATTTCATTTCATAAGAATAGAGATATCTATAAATATAACCAACAAACTAAAACCCATTTATGAAAACTAATACTGGACATACTAATAAAAAATATAGTTCACCTTTATGCATTCACCCAGTTTGGGTGAGTTGATAATTGGAGTTGATGTTAACATCATGTTCACTCCTAAAAAATCTCTCTCAAACTAGTTTGGTCACATTAATTTATACTTATTTATTTTTATAGTTATAATACGGAAAAATATACTCATCAATTCATGGATGATACAGTGGGAATATCTTACAAAGAAAATAATGTAATAAATTTTTAGTATATCTAATTAAAAATTTCATAAAATTTCTGATTCAACATTATGAAGATGGGAAAAATTGATTCCCATGAGATAACAGACCATAAAATATTCATTTATAATTCCAAAAATTTATTTTAGTTTTTTTATGTTTATAATTGGTTCTCCTCTAAAAACTCTAATATTATTCAGGTAAGATATATATTTATTATAATGTATAATATATAATACGATATCATCAACAAAGTCTATAAAAAGGAATCCAAAAAATTTATCAATGTTCTTTTCCATTGTATATGTGAATAATTTGATAGTTTTATTTAAGCCAAAATAATTTGAAAAATTTAAAAATGATTTCATTAATTCTTGAATTTAGTATTAATATTGTATTCACCTTTGGATTGAATATTGTGATAACTGTTCAGTAGTTAGATTTCAGGAACAATTTTCCCACTAAAACATAACAATGAGGTCATTACTAATCTATAATGGGAAATCGATATTTATTATATCATGGTTTATTTTTAATTATTATACACATACATCTAGAATATCATTGGAAAACATGGAAAACATTACATGATAACCACCGAAAGTCATTCGTTTACCTAATAAAACTCATTGATTCAGTATCCATTAATTGAATTTTTTCCTACCAAAATTTAATTCATATATTAAATAGGATGTATTTGGTAGAGGTTCATTTTTATTAAATAGAAAAATAGTAAATTCCATCACTCACAGCGCTAGTGCTCGAATTAATCATTGTCGAGGAAAATCTAGTAATAATCAACTATTTGAGATGAGGATGGATATTATTTATATTATACTATATTAATGGTACGACTTTCCATTATTTTTTATAATATCACCCACGTACCCCTTTTCTCATTTTATTTGACCATTTTTTTCTCTCATTCCTTATAGAGTGTTTAATGACCAATTTTTGGAAATTAGAACAATATTAATGGTATAGACATTCTATAATATGAAATTCAAAAACATATTTATTGCATCCCAATAAATTATTTACTGTTAATCTACGTTAATATTGAATAATTCTCAACATTCATGATTTCATACCATTGATATTAATATACCCATTTTATAATAATGAAGAAAAAAATTAACCCCCTCTCAAATAGGATCCTTGTGGTATTCAAAAATATTAAAAAGGATTTTATAATTTATTTAAAAATATGAAGAGACAAATTCTCCATCAATATACGTGGGTGTAAAAATTGAAAAAAAATCATAATTTATCAGTTGATGGGAACATTTTATGGGAATTTATGACCGGAATAATGTAGAAACTCTGTAACCACTTCTAGAATTTGAATTTCTTTTTTTTCATTAAGGATATGCATGATTTACTTCCCCTTAATACGTGACTAGAAAATATATATTAATGTTTCATACTCAATAATGTAGATAATAACAATATAAATTTATTCATGCTTTTTAATTACTCTAAATTTTTTAATTCATTAAATATTCATGGTATAATCAAACCTCTAATTATTTTTTTATTATTCATTATTTAAAATACATCTATATGTTAATTGATATTACTCAAGAATTAATTTCATATGTAATGATTCTAATATACATTTAATAGTTTATAAAATATGTTTATAGAAATCATTAACTATTTAAGAAAATGTTATGAATAAAAATAAAAAAAAAATTACTATCAATTTATCAACATTTGGACTACATTAATATTCATTTTAATATTTAATATTTGGGAAACCGATATTTATTTATTATAAACTTTCTAGATAATATGAGCTTGGAATTTATAATTACAATGATTTTATATAGAAAATGAATGTATACATGATCACATATTTTCCTTCTATTGTCTACAAATAGATTCGAATAATTATTAATGAGACACATGTTGTAAAACTAACAAAAAATAAAATGTTTATAGAATACACCTTGTAACTCATTAATGAACCATAATTATATTATTTATTCATATTTATGGAAACAATTCACAATATTTTCACCATAATCACCTAGTTACAATTGACTCCAATACTTTAATTCCCTTTGTGAGAACCTTAATACCATTTTGAAAGGTCCCTAACCTGATCACATTAACATTGTTATATCAGTTCACCACAACCCCTCTAGAATACCTCTGATTCTCTAGGGGTTATAATGATTTCCCATTGTTGAGATCAATATCAGTGGGAGATAATTTTACTATATTTAAAATAAAATAAACATAATGGGGGTACAACTAATGTGTATGGAAAAAATAGTTATTTAATGAAAACATTTTAAATTATATTTAAAAATGTGGTAATAAATATTACATGAGATTCCAATTAACATGTACTAATAACCATATAAAACATATAATACAATAAAATATATATAACACATCAAAAAGTAATACTAAACCAAAATGATACATAAATATATGTCATGTTTATGTCAAATAAGACCTAATAACCCAAAAAGTAAACATTTCATGAAATTATCCAATGAAATCCTATAAGGATTTTCCTTATTAGTTGATTCCAAGTAAAATCTAAAATTTTAAAAAGGTACCATGTGTGCTTAAGTATCCATGTGTGGCTATCTAATATTCACATCTGTATTATAGTTATACGAGTTATAGGTAAAATTGCAACTTTGAATCTCTAGAGGTGATCTATGAAGGTTTAACTATGATATACTATATATATTTTCAACATGTACACCTAAAAGAAAATAATTGAATCATGTGTATGAAGAAAAAGAATAAAGAGAGTGAAATATATATACAATTTAGAAACAACTTTACTATAAAATAATTTATAATATTTATATCAATAATAAATAATTCATTATTATAGTAGGGACTATATTATTGAATCCTACATTAACAATAACCTAGGATATGAGATTATCCATAAACAAGATTTAGGTGAACAAAATCATTACCACCTCTATACCCATCCACTAATACCCCTCAATAGAAGGAAATGAATAGATAAAGATCTCCCCTAATTTCAACCTCCAATAAATGATGGTTATAGAATAAAAATGAGGGTATATTATCACATATTGGACATATTTCCCACATAATATAAATTTTAGGATAATATAAATGATGGAATCAAATAATAAAATCGTTTCATTATTAAATAATAAGTCAAAATAAATTAAATCAATGTAAATCAGAATAAAAAACAATTAAAAAATACCAAATAACATTCTAGGCATTTACCATGAACTCTAAAATCACCAGAACAAGCACTTAAATATTATAATGGCTAGATCATTATCCAACTTTCATATATTGAATAAAAATAGTTTCTTTTAAATGGGTTGGAATATAGATATACTCAGTTTCAAATTCACTAAAAATTTATTGACAATTGGATGGAAGAATAATAATTCATAGTGAATAAACAAATAAACCCAATTAATTACTTATAAAGGTAAACAAAATTTTATCCAAACCATATCTCCCTCACCATGTAACACATTTATAGAAACATTTCTGTGTCAACAATGAAAAAATACATATATGTTTTTTAGTGGTATAAACAATACCCCTAAAAGGATATAGATACCTGATAATTTGGTAAATATATAGAGGATGTTCAATGTGACATAAAAATAGAGATTTTTTTATGAAAATAGGCTCACAAATATGGATGTAAAAAAACAAAATTTAGAGATTCAATTTGGATGATTTAATGTCAAAGTCATGAATAATGCTCAATATCCAACGTGCCAAAAATGTAGGAGGAGGAATCATGTGAATTATCTCAAATGGGTTGTGAAATGATATAATCGTAGGAGAGAAGTCTACCAATCTATTTAATATCAAATAGACACGAAGTATTCATCCAATTTGATGGAGTAATGGAATGAACCATCTATGCTTAAATGCATTAACTATAGGGATAAATGGATTTACACAAGCTAGTGCACTGAACCAATGATCCTTTAAATAAATTAACATAAGTTAACAAAGAAGATTAAAGAGTTGGGGAAGTATTATTATACCACCACCACTGAGTTGCATCATGTAAATGATGTCATATAATTTACAATTAATATTAACTAATTAATGGAAATAGTTTTATTTGATTATAGTTAAACAAATTCCATTATATCCTGTATGTTTCCCGGATCTATTGGATCAGAACATTAATACCATAATGTATAGATATATATAAGAACACCTAGTGGTGCGATCAATTTAATCAAAGTGTTGAACTCCTCTCTAGTTAGCTTCTGTGGAATTATTATTTTGTTGAATCTTGTAACCCTTCCCATTGTGGAATTTGAAGCTAAATTGGTAATGGATTAAATCTCATTATATAGAGTGAATATCAACTATCACGAAAAAAGAAATATATTCCTATATTTAGAACCATCCCATGAACCTATAAAAATACAACGAATATTAATTATTGCCTTCTTAAATCTATGAAAATATTAGTAGTTCATAAAATTTAAAGAATCATACCTTTCACTAATGATTGAGTTGAAGAAAAGTACCATCCTTGAGGAAATAACAATTTTGAGGGAATACAGTTCTTTTTTTCCCAAATAGGTACACAGACATACCAAAAATCAGGATGTAATGTAATCAAAAGAACATATACACAATACTAGTTTTATATCTAAATGTTACTATAGGATTTCCCCTATTGAACCAGAAGAGTTAATGAAGCAGTTGGGAAAGAATTTTGAAAAAGGCTCATAAACACTTGTTTATCACATTTGGGGGCACCAGTGCTACATTAAAAGAAAAATGATTGACAAATGATATTTTGCATTGAATATTGAGATCCATACAGAAACACCATAATGAACAAAGTTTCCACTACCAGTTATTTACGACAGGATCAATCAATATTGGAGTGATCAGTTCTCTAAAAGGTGGATATTCATTCTGGATATCATCTAATGATGGGGAAGAAGGAATATATTTAGAATAAAACAATTAATACATTGTATAGACACTATGAGTTCATATTTATTCCCTTCGGACATATTAAATTATCATCAATATTCATGGATTTTATGAATATAGTCTTTAGATACTATCTTGAGAAATTTGTGGTAGTCATTCTCAATGACATTATCATCTAATACAAGAGTGAGGAGGAAAATTAAGAACATCTAATGATTGTGTTGGTGACATTATGGAAGGATAAAATGCATGGTAATATCAAAATGTGTGACTTTTTGATTTAGAAATTCATTTTTTTGGGGAATGTGATCCCAAGTAATTGACTTTTTGTGGACCCCTGAAAAAAAGGTAATTTATGTATGCCCTATAAACCCTAGTGTTATATAAATCCATAGTATTATCAGGATATTACGGTACTATGAAATTTTTCTGAGGAATTTCTCATGATTTTGTAACCAACTATGTATTTCATCATAGAATAAGGGCAAGTATTTCTAAGGGGAAGAATGTTTTTAAATATTTAAAGATCTAATGAAAATTATAATCATTAATATTATAATAACACTATCAAAAAGTCGATAAGTTTTTCTGAAATATATTGATTCTTAAAATGAATTATTGGTATTATTACTCCAGTTAAATGATAATGTAATAGGCTATACACAATGAATGTTGAAGATCCATGTGAATAACTACTAAAATCATGATCTGGATTTAGCCATTGTTTTCTTCGTGTTGAATATTTGGAGGAACTAAATCAGTGGTTAAAAAGGGGTATATATGGAAAACAAGTTTCTAAACTATATAATGTCATATAAGTATACCAATATGTATCAATGAAGATGGTTAGATATGATAAAAGACTATGATTTCTTTATTCATTAACATCTCTTAAAGGAGAAAAGATATCTTATGATCATAAAAAAACCTATTATCTTATTCAAGATGAAGATTTAGAATGAACTATCTTTCTTGATATACGAAGGATGGATTTAAAGATCATAACAATAATGAATATGTCTTACCATTACCAAATTAGTTTATAACATTATGTACTAGAGAAGTTCAAGGGGGAACAAATGGATAATTTGGAGTTTCCGAAGAAAGATAATTAAGTAAATGAAATCCTCATGATTTCCAAATTTATATGGATTGTTTCATTCAATTTTAAACAATATTTTATGTTCCTACATCACCAAATACAATTAATGATCTATTAGAATAAGAACATATCTCATCATTCTCCATCCATCTTGGAATCTCAAAGATGCACATTGATCTTTGAGATAAATTTTATTGAGAAAACATGATGAAGTAGACCACTTAGTACACCTCAAAGTGTATTGTATATGATTAATTAAAATTAGAGAGAAATAAATCTAGTGGGATTCTAAAACCAATTTCCATACCCACTTGTAAATAGGATAATATCACTATGTACTTTTTCACCTCTCTCTTTAGTACAACTAAAGGAAACAAATGTGATTTGTATTGGGGTGGATTGACTCATCAATACTGTCAACTTCATTGCTATTCAATAATAAATCTCTCTTGAAAAAATTTATAAGATATATGTAAAGGAAATTTTTTGTTGATATGGGTTTCCACTTTTGATCATATATTTTTCTTATCTAAGGTTCACATATAAATTTTGGAGAATTATTCAATATGATTTAAGTACTGCATTGAATTTTAATGTAGTCTATCACCCTCGAATAGAAGATTAATCTAAATGGAATATTTAGACATCAAGGATATGAAAAATACCTATTTAATGGTATATAAAATATGATCTAATCATCCTATCCCATTAGTTTAGTTCTCATATAAAAACATCTTCTACCAATGTATCTAAAGGGAACCAATTGAATCTTTTAATGTGAAATGATGTATAACTCCAACATTAATGGATAAATTTAGGAATAGGAGGATACTAAAACCTAATATTGTGTAGGAGAAAATAGATAAGGATCAATCAATCAAAAAACATATAAAAGATACCCAGATTTGAAAAAGTGGATATGCAACCAACTATCGAAGGGACATTATGTTCGATGAGTGAGAAAAAGAATTCCTTCGAATATCACTATGGAAGAGAGTAATGCAATTCACTGGAAATAATGGAATACTAAACTCAATTTACATATTCCCTTTTGATATCCTTGAATGCATTGGAGAAGTGGAATATTTCCAATATGTTCCACAAAATATGGATAAATTTCATAACATGTTCTATATATATCTCTTAAGGAGGTACATATATGATCTCTCACATGTACTAAATCTGGAGGTGGTACAATTGTAGAATGACTGTTATTAAGAGGATAATCCTTTAATGATCTTGTACTATAGAGAAAACGTTCTACACAACAAGATATCTCACTATGTTAAAGTGTTCTGGAATAACCATACATATTAAGAGGTGATATTGGAACCAAAAGAAATAATTAAACAAAAGTACCATTATCTTTTATCACTTGATAATATGAGTTTAAATTTCAAGCATGATATTTCTAAAGGTGGAAAAAATGTAACAACCCGGAGTTTGTTATTAATATTTTTTCCCAGTATAAATGTGTTTTCTGTAATATTATACATAATTATAGTAGATAAACAATCAAAACATTATCCAAATAATAAATATCACTACATTTGTTATCTATGGAACTGATTAACATTTTAAACATTATAATTGGATAAAAAAATTAATGTAAACAATCAAAAATAGGAATATAAGTATTGTCTTAATCCCTAGAATCATATCATATATGGCCAGTAGTAGATAAAACATGAGAAACATTAGTGAACCAATAAAATCAATGAAAATGAAAATATATAACAGTTGGAGGAATGTTATGGAAAATTGAATGGAATAATATAGCTGTATATATAGTAGTTACTATGAATAATGGAATATAAATGTTACCATTGGAATACTAACGTGGAAACTGGGAATAGTAATTTGAAAGTTGGGAATAGTAACATGGCCATTGGAATTGTAATTTTTTCAAAATAAAAAATTTTTATATAAATAATATTTATAGTGATTAATTTATGTAAATGTAGGTATTCTAATTCCAAAAAAAATACCCTAATAAATAACCCAAACAAAATATGATCTCATTTTTAATAAAATTTTTATTAAATTATTTCATAAAAATCATTATTTTTATATTAAAATTTAATATTAAGTATATAAAAAATTTATTTTGATAAATGAATATGAGTTTTTAAAAGCACATAATAATATTTTATGGGTTAATTTTTGGTAATTTTTCAAAATAATTCAATTTTTAGTTGAATAGTAAAAACATAGTATTTCATAGAATTAATGTAACTTAAATGACATCATTCATGATGTAATAATGACCTAATAATTTCTCGAACATGAGATATCAAAATTATATATTAAATTTCATAAATGATTTATTAAAATACGAAACATAATTTATAAACCTAAAAATCATTTTGCAAAATCTAAAGTCAAATGTGATCCCATAAAATAACAATTTTTAGTTATTTCCACATTTTTGTTTATAAACTAATGAGTTAAAATTATAATGATGTATAACATATTGAAATTTATTATGTTTTTTTTATATATAACATATATTTTCAAAATTTTATTATTTCATATTTTGATTTTGATATATTATTTTTATTTAGTATTTTTTTATAAAACTACCCCTCTCCTTAGGTATAAATATCACAACTCCCTCCCCTTATAAATTCACGCATACCCCACAATATACTTCTTAAATTTCGATGAAATACTTTTTATAAAGGCCCTTATAATCCATAGGTATGTTCTATAGTAATCAACTCCAAATATCATGGTTTGTGAGTGTCATACAAATGATTTTACACTGAGGATTAAGTATGTTTTGATCAACTCTTCTATTTTTCTATTATTCTCATTTTTTTTCATGAACGCAATAAAAACACATTATAAAATATTTTATGAAGTAATTTAAAATTATATGAATTATTTTAACCAACATTAAGTATCATTTTTACTGTATATATTAATTTTGAAATCCACTTTCTAGCTCTTTCAACAATCTCCCATCAACTGTCTGTTTGCCACCTACAGTGATATTTCCAAGTCCAATCTTATAAAAACATCATGGATGGATAGTTTCAATTATATAAAATATATTAATATGTAATTAAACTTATTATAGTCTTAAGGGTTTAATTATACTTATGTATAATTTACATTGATTGAAAAATAGTGAAATGGAAAAAATCAGAAAATTTAATGAAACCATGATATGAAAATAATTAATGTTTCACAAAATGTTTTCTAAAATATAATCCAATAATTTTAATGGATAAATAATTTAATAAATGATAATAATTTTATTTTGGAATTATTATTTAATAAACCTATTACTATTATTTAGGAGATGAAAAAGGGAAAATATAAAGTAGTTTTTATAGTATTCTAATTATTGAACACAATTCCTTTCTTCAGGATATCCTCTATTCCATAGTATGAATGTTTATATTATGTCCTTAAAATTTCCTTTTATTTTTGTAATATACATGTTCCTACTATTTAATTATGTTTTCTAATAAAATAATTATTATAATGTGAAATATTTATCCAAAATAATGAGTATTACTTATCTTGATATGATTCATGTCTACTTAAGAATAGTGATGTTTTTGACCAAATATGTTCTCCCATCATTATTTGGTAACCAAAATTTTTATTCATGAAATTATTTTTCATTAAATCCTTATTAATCCCATTATATTCATTGTGTTTAAATCATAACAATGATTATTATATGTTATCTGTGTATTACATGATTATGAGAATTTATGATGTGATAGGTTGGAACAGAACTATATATCCCAACAATGGATTAGAATGTGTGTTTTATCACATCATAATATGTCAAATATTTATGAAAATAACGTTATATTTTTTCACAATTATGTTGTTATGATTTATACACAGATGTTATTCATGAACATGATGGTAGCTTTGTTCACTACCATGTGTGGAATTTGAAAAGAAAGACATGATGCTTCATTTTATCCATATTCCATATTCATGATGTTAAAAAATGTTTCCCACATGATTATGACAATGATATTATGATTATGAAATGATTATGATCACCCAATTACTTTTGATTCATTTCCATTATTCACTACATATTATTCCTCTCCTTATTATTCTTTTATCTCACCCCTATAGTTGATGTATAACCACAAGTGATTACTTATAGAACCTAGAATGTGAGGACCAATAAGAGTATAGTGAAGAATAAATTAAATAATGTATCATTTTTATTATATGAATGTGATATTTCACCCTAATTTACCTAATATAATTAACCTTTGGATTATGGATTTTACCATTATTATATTTTTTTATCATAAATATGATGTAATACTTATGTAATTATAAAGTCATGTTTATATATTTATTTATATGAAAAATAATTTTATAAGATCATTAAAAAATTAATTGAAAAATTAGAATATATATCATTCACTTTTAATAACATATATTTTTAATGGAAATAATAAATAATAAATGGGTATTGAATTATATTTTTAAAATGAAGAAATAATTTGGAGGATTTAACATAGAGAAATATAGATATAATAATGTGAATATTATTTCATGTGGAATGATATGAAAAAGATGATTCTTTTCACACACATGTAAAAAAAATTAGCATAATAAAAATTTGAATGATATTTAAAAATATATAAAAAATTATAATGATATTAAATTTAAAAATACATTAATATGTTTTATAAGTATATATATGGATATCAATAAAAAAATTAAGAAAGTAAACATTGAGGAGAAATACTAATGATTGAAATTATGAGATATATCCAGCTCTTCTTATAAATAACGCTTCAATTTATATATGTTACAAGGGGAAGTGAAAGGGTAAGAAAAAATTTAAACAATGAGAATAATAATTTTTCAATAAAACATATTTGGAATTCATATAAATAAAATATAAAATTTAACAAGTTGTAATTTCAATCGTAAAAAATATTGATTTCTTATGGGATTAAATAAAACCCTCAGGGAATTTCTAATAACTGAATCAAAATTCCAATAAATTTGATCTTGATTTGAGTCTATAAATCTCAGGAATTTAAGGATATGTATGGTAAAAACAAATTTTAGGGGAATTATATACAACACACAAAATAAAACTAGTGGGTAGTATGGGGAATATCTCAATGACTTAAATATTAAAATGATAAACCCATTCGTTAAACATTACATCCATAAAGGTTATTTAAACTCATGTATATAAATAGATACATATTAATCAATTACTATAAATCCCCGAAATTTTATGAAAAATATTCTTTTTAATTTAATTAATGTCTCGTGTTGTACGCTACACCAAAAGGAGCTTGCACAATACGCATCCCTATCTTGGCTTGCATTACACGCAATCGCGACCTTCCACGATAGCGTGTGTTATACGCAATACTGTGTTTTACTAAACAACGATATACTATTATAATATTATTATGAACTAGCCGTTATGAATAGTATTATCTAAAATTTTAATTTTATTACATTATTAATCATCTTACCCATTTTTTAGAACATGGTATAAGAACAAAATAATTTTTTTGGGAAAAATAAGTATTTTTCAAAAAAATGTAGTTTTTCCACCTTTTGATGGCGCACCCACATTAAATCTGGTTTCTGACATGTTTATAAGTTCAATTATACAAAATAAAATTATTATTTTGAATTAGGATATAAAATTTTACGTTACATAAATTTTTCATATTATTCTAATAACTGTCTTCTTTTAATGAATAGTAAAAACATGATATATTTTCTTTAAAAACAACTTTTTTCATCATAATAACTTATGTGGTTAAATTCAAATATTTAATTGTTTTAAAGTATAAATAGAATATATTTTTACAATTTAATATAATTTATGTCATTAGCATTGATTTTACATTGAATTCGTAGGTTAAATAAATTCAATCTTTTGTAATGTTTTAAACAAAACCCTTTATCTTTCGACAACAGGATTAATTTTAATTTATGTTCTGAAACTTATGTGTATTGAATTTGGAAAAATGGATTCCATATTTGGAATCAGTGGGTCCAAATTATATTAATAGACTACTTTTTATTTTTGGGCTTTGTGAATAGTAACCATGGTAAATTTTATTTACCATAGTAAAAGGTAAATTAGGAAATTAAGGGTAAATATAATATTATAAAATTATACTGATACTTTTCATAATACAATTGGATGATTATAATTTGTCCTAGGTCATATTTGGGTCGAAATGGAATCCATTAGAACCCACTTGGAGGTGATTAAGACCTTTAGTTTATTTTATTTAAAGGAATGTGAAATATGTCTCACTCAACTTTAATAGTTAAGGTATTTTTAATATAAGTTTATAAAGAATATAAATTCGGTTGTAAATACTAATTTGAAATATAAATTTTTTTTATTTATGATGGTAATTTATTTGTAATTTTTTAGATTTATTTAATTACCTTATTATCTTGTACATTATTGGTGCAGAAATTATTTATTTAGTGAAAAATCAAAAATATAGTTTTTATTGAAATTGTAATACATATAAAAAGGCCCAAAAATCTACACAAAACTTATTATTAGTGTATATATAAACCCTAATCATCCACCAGCCAAATGTTTGACCATTTGGTTCCTTATTACGTTGATTATGACACTGATATTATTTTATTTTAAATGATGCCAATGTTGTCACGTTCATAATTTAGTAAATATAACAATTTATATATTGTGATTTTAAGATGAAAAATTCGAGTGAAAGTATTATTGTTATAGTTATTATATTTATCTTCACCCTAGGATTTTATTTTTAAATTTTATGCAAAATATAAGTATACTAAATAATTATACAAAAATGTTTTAGTAATTATTTTATTAATAGGTAAACCAAATAATTAGTTTTAAAAATAATAAAATAAATATTATATTAACTATTTAATGTGCTCCACTAATTTTCTAGATACATATGACCTCTTATGAATCTATTAATGCTTTTATTTCAAACATATCTTCTGTATATATTTTATTTAAATTCAAATAAATGAATAGTGTCAAAATTTACACTATTGTTATTTTATAAAAATAACTTATTATAAAATTGTTTAAAAATCAAAAAAAAAATTAAAAATTATAAATTTAAATTTTTATGGTATAAAATATTATCAAGTATCCAATTATGGACAATTTACCACAAATAAGTAAATATATTTTATAATTTTAAATTTAGAATATTATTACCACAAATAAAATTAAATTGATTATATTAGGATAAATCAAGTTGATAATGTTTAAAATAATTTCCCTACATGTCTAAATTTTATTGGTTGATGTGATTAGAACCCTATATCATCTAATATTCGAATTGGGTCATTTTCGGAAGTATTTATGTGGGGTTGGGATTTAATATAAACTAATATTTCATATATTTCCAAAAGAGCCCCTCTCCTCCCTTATAAAAGGGCACCTCCTCCCTCTCTTCCTCACACCACTTTGAGCCTTAAATCTCGGACAACCCCAACCAAATTATCTTCTCCAATTTTCTAGAAACATCTTAGAGGTCCTGGTCTTCTTCAAAGACAAATTTTAGTTCCCTAAGAGGAGGTCTCAAAGAGGCGCTTCAAAGAAGTGGATGTTCAGATACGTACGAAGCATATCAGACCTAAGGATATACAGAAAGGTTATAGGTAAAAAAAGGAAGATCTTTATGGGAGATGTTGAAGATTTTTCACCACTATTAGAAGATTACGTTCTACGTTTCCAAAGACACTAAACTATTATAGTCCTTGTGTGTTTGTTTTTGTTATGTATTATGTATTCCGTAAAAGTAATGTAATGTCCACGTACATCAAGATCCGGGTCTCTACAGTTGGTATCAGAGGAATGGTTTTGTCAACCTTTGGAAACTAAGATGCGAAAATTTTAGTGAGATCCCTAGATATATTTCTATGGTATGTCTAGGGATGTTCTTTAGGATAAGTATATGTATAGGATATAGTTCTAGAACTACGGTAACGATCATAGAATTTAACCTAAGATGTTAAATATTGAGGGTAATCCCCCTTTACTTTGTTGTTTTACCTAGCATGATTTTTTCCTCTCACACTATTCTTTTTGGGGTTTAGAAAATGTCTGGAAACATGAAGATTCATGATAATGGAGGATACGACAGAAAATGGAATTATATTCTCCATGAGAAACAAAATGAAACGGGGTTTGGTAGATCGAACATCGTTATTATGCCTAATCAGAAATCTCATAATATGATCAATAATCTCAACTTTGGTAAGTTTCCCGACTCGAATAATAAGAGATAGATAGAGTTTCATGATGATCATAGAAGAAAGAAAGTTCAATTTCCCTCATGTAAATCATGTTGGAAGAGGCATCATGGGATTGATTCAATGGAACTGGAAGATGCTTTGGGTGCGGAAAAGAAGGACACAAATCTAGTATGTGAAAAGGAAAAGGTTCAGTTAAAACCATGGATAAGTATAATGGTATGTCTACTAAATCTACAATGATTAGATTTTTTAAATGTGGAATGTATGGGCATTATTCAAACCAATTCCCAAAGGGAAAATCTCATGAAGAGAATCAGCACGGTCATATGGGTAGTATTTATGTGGAAGATGATGAGGAGACTACAAATGATATATGAGATGAAAGAAGTGTTGAAGCTCAGTCAATTTTTTAAAAAGTTAGTTTAATGATTGTATGATTATCAAGAGTTATGTTGTATAGTTAATGGTACTATAGAATAAAGAATCATCTAAGCATTGATACACTATTGTTTTTACTAAAGTATTTGAAAGTATATATTGGTAACCATGAATTGTTATTTAGATATTTTTGGGAAGTAGATGATATGCACATAATGGAGGTATTAGAAGATAATGAGATGTTTGATTGTATTCATGAGCTCATGACTGATATAAGGACTAAGTGATATTATGGTTTGCGTATATAGAATTTTTTGGATTTTTGTATGTGGAAAGAGGTACCTTTTGACAGTATTCATGTTTTCACTAAGGTTATATGGTAATTTATGTTTTATTAGAATATATTATTAAGGTATTCATGTGTTTATAATGCAACCAATAAGATATATCTTATTATATATGTGGGATAAATTCTTGTATTCACATTCTTGGTAGATAACCCTTCTAGTAATTGTTTTCTTTATACTATGAGCTTGGACCGAAGTATTTTAGATAAGCCTAAAGATTGGAATGGATTATTTTGGACATATGTTAGTATTGTTTAAGGATGGGACATTTTTTGATATTATTGATGGGATGTTATATTAATGTAGTTTTAGAAAAAGGACAACATGCAGGATGGGCGACATTCCATCGCATCGGACAAGGATGTGGGAATCGAACCCAAAACTGATGTGCGACTAGCCTTTATCGCATACCACTGGCCTACAGGAAGTCCCTGGTTAGTAGAAAGTAGTTTTATTTTTTTAAGAGGTATGATATATAATGTATAAGATCATTTTTGGAATCATATACGATTAACCTCACCATAGATGGATTTATGTATATTTGATAAAATATGCTAACATTTTTTTTGAAACAAATGGAATGACCTATCATTCTATCACATGATCTGTTAACACTTCATGAATAACAAACTCAACTTCATTTCTTTAAGAGATGAATTGGAATTTTTTCAAATCACGAACAACAGTGAGATTGTACCAAAATAAATTAAGTATTTATTCTAATTCAAATTCGTCAACTTTAGGGAAATGATCTTGAAAACCAAAAATGTTGTCCTACTGCCCTTATATCCGATGAATCAGATGGTATCCTAGATCATCAAAAATTTATGGCTTTGTGATTGTTTGCTTTTTCATAGACATGTTCTCTACCGACCTTCTATCAGAACATGATGGTTAGATTTCTCTTCCATATCCATATTTTCACCTATATTCTCCTATACGAAAACCCAATGATTGGTTAATTTGGGTGGCCGTTACGTTTCATACTTTAGTTTTTAAATCCTAGTTTTGGTATTCCTTTTTATGATATGGGTTTCTATTAAAGAAACATTCGAGTAATAAACCATTTATAACCCCGACAAATTTCGAGGGTGAAATTCATTTTAAGGGGGGTAGAATGTAACACCCCGAGATTTATGAAAAATATTCTTTTTAATTTAATTAATGTCTGGTGTTTTATGATACACCAAAAGTACATTGCATAACACGAATCCCTAACATGACTTTCATTACGCGCAATCGCGACCTTCCACGATAGCGTGTGTTGTACACAATACCGTGTTTTACTAAACAATGATATATTAATATAATATTATTATGAAGTAGCCTTTATGAATAGTATTAACTAAAATTTAAATTTTATAACATTATTATTCATTCTACACATTTTCTAGAACATGGTATAAGAACAAAATAAAATTTTCAGGTAAAATAAGTATTTTTCAAAAAAATGCAGTTTTGCCGCCGTTTGATGGCACACCCACTTTAAATATAGTTTTTTTACATTTTTATAAGATTAATTTTACAAAATAAAATTATTCTTTTAATTATAATATAAAATTTTACCTTGGATAAATTTTCCATATTATTCCGATAACTTACATATTTTAATGAATAGTAAAAACACGCTTTATTTTCATTAAAAACAACTTTTTTCATTGCAATAACAAATGTGGTTAAATTATAATATTGAATGGATTTAATGTATAAATATAATATATTATTACCATTTAATATAATTTATGTCATTAGCATTGAATTTACATTGAATTCGTAGGTCAAATAAATTCAAGATTTTGCATGGTTTTAAATAGAAACCCATTTTCTTTCGACAACAAGATTAATTATAATTTAATTTCTACAACTTATGTGTATTTTATTTGGAAAAATGGAATCCATATTTGTAATCAGTGGGTCTAAATTATATTAATAGACTACTTTTTATTTTTGGGCTTTATGAATAGTAACAATAGTAAATTTTATTTACCATAGTAAAAGGTAAATTGGTTAATTAAGGGTAAATATAATATTATAAAATTATCCTAATACTTGTCATAATACAATTGAATGATTTTAATTTGTCCTAATTCATATTTGGGTCGAAATGGAATCCATTAGCACCCACTTGGAGGTGACTAAGACCTTTAGTTTATTTTATTTAATGGAAAGTGAAATATGTCTCGGTCAACTTTAATAATTAAAGTATTTTTAATATAAGTTTATACAGAATGTATATTCAGTTATAAATACTCATTTTAAAGATAATTTTATTTTATTTATCATGTTAATTTTTTTGTAATTTATAAGATTTATTTAATTACATTATTATCTAATACATTAATGATGTAGAAATTATCTATTTAGTGAAAAATCAAAAATATAGTCTTTATTGAATTAGTAATTCCTATCAAAATGCCCAAAAATCTACAAAAAACTTATTATTAGTTTATATATAAACCCTAATAATTCACTGGCGGAATGTTTGACCATTTGGATCCTTATTAAGGAGATTATGACATTTATATTATTTTATTTTAAATGATGCCAAAGTTGTCACCTTCATAATTTAATAAATATAACAATTTAAATATAGTTATTTTAAGATGATAAATTCGAGTGAAAGTATTATTGTGAAAGGTAATATATTTATCTTCATCATAGGATTTTAGTTTTACTTTTTATGAAAAAATAAGTATACTAAATAATTAAACAGAAATGTTTTAGTAATTATTTTATTAAGAGATAAACCCAATAAATGGTATTAAAAATAATAAAATAAATATTTTATGAACTATTTCATGTGCTCCACTAATTTTCTAGATACATATGACCATTTATGATTCTATTAAAGGTTTTATTTCGAACATATCTTCAGTAAATATTTTATTTAAATTCAAATAAATGAATACTGTCAAAATTGACACTATTGTTATTTTATAAAAATAACATATTATAAAATTGTTTAAAAATCAATATAATATTTAAAAATTATAAATTTTAATTTATATGGTCTAAAAATTTATAAAGTATCCAATTATGGACAATTCACAACAAATAAGTAAATATTTGTTATAATTTATAATTTAGAATGTTATTACCACAAATAAAATTACATTGATTAAATAATGATAAATCAAGTTGATAATGTTTAAAATAAATTCCCTACATGTCTAAATATTATTGGTTGATGATATTACAACACTATATCATCTAATCTTAGAATTGGGTCATTTTTGTAAGTTTTTATGTTGGGTTGGGATTTAATATAAACTAATATTTCTTATATTTCCAAAGGTGCCCCTCTCCTCCCTTATAAAAGGGCACCTCCTCCCTCTCTTCCTCAAAAAACTTTGAGCCTTCAAGCTCATAAAACCCCTGCAAAATTCTCTGCTCCACTTCGCTAAAAACATCTTAGAGGTCTTAGTCTTCTACAAAGACCAATTTTAGTTCCCTAAGAGGAGGTCTCAAAGAGGCGCTTCAAAGAAGAGGAGGTTCAGATACATACGAAGCATATCAGACCTAAGGATATACAGAAAGGTTTTAGGTAAGAAAAAAAGGAAGATCTTTATGGGAGATGTTTAAGATCATTCACCAAGATTAGAATATTATGATCCATGTTTCCAATGACACTAAACTATTACGGTCCTTGTGTGTCTGTTTTTGTTATGTATTAAGTATTCAGAAAAAGTACTGTAATGTCCATGTACGTCAAGCATCGGGTATCTACAATTACTTAATAAATGTTTTAATATATATTATCTTATATACTCGACAATAATAATTATATATTAAAAATATTTTAGTTTTTAATTAATTATATAAATTAAAATATTTTTTTAATTTAGATTATTTTGTACATGTTTCAAAAGGGGTATATTGATTCTTATTATTTGATATATAGTTCAACTATCCAAGAAAATTATAAATATAATAATAATTGTTTTTTGTATTAATTTAATTCAATGTTCACGTGTTGAAATTTATGGCAAGGTTTTATGATAATTGAATTATTGATGATCATGTTTCGAGTAATTTATCTACAACTAGAAGTTAATTTATAATAATCCTTAATTTCTATTTCCTCCAAGAAGATCCATATTTGAGAAATATGTTACTCTTTAAAATAATAAATTACAAATATTATTTTATTTATATTTATTCATGATTAAAATCATGATTTTTTATAGAATTATTAGCTTAGGCAGTAAACAATTATGCGACAACATGTTATATAAAGGAATGAGTAAGGGTATAACTTCTTATAATATTAATATAATTTAATAAAATTTATATTAAAGATAATATAACCCAATTACATTGGAAAATTATAAATATAAAGTTGAGATATGATAAATTAATTGTATAATAAAATGTAGAATAATGTACTTTCATTGATGAATTTTAACATTATAGATATGATTTCCTTAAAACAGAAGGACTTAAGCATTCTTATTGAGACCAGAGGCTACTAATACATTTAAAAAACAAAGATTAAATATATTATATAATTAATGATAACATTTTAATGAATGTGGGGTTGATAATTTATAGAGTAAAGGTTCTTCATCAGTTGAGTTCTTTGTGGAATTTATGGAATTAATAAATCATTAAGGTGTGAGGTTATCAATTTATCATGGGAAGTGGATACAAAAGTGGAAAATAATTCATATTAATCCTAAATACCTTCATACAAACAATTTAGAAATAATTCTATTAACTATTCGTGTTCTTGACACTTTGTTAAACACTTTTATTTCTTTTTACCTTTATATTGGTTACTCAATTTCTACCTCCCTAACTTATTTTAATGAAGCACCATTGAATTAAATTAAATTCATATTTTTTGTGCTAACTATAAATGATTCACCTGTTTAATTAATTTAAATTATTACATATAGCAATTTTATCATTTTAATGAAATCATAATTTACCTAGAAAAAATTATAAAGAAATTAATTAATTATTATTATGTTTTATAACATTATTTCATATAAATTAAAAATTATATGATTGTTTATATATTTGATTATAAATTGAAACGTTTAATTTTATCCATTAATTATTTGTAATTAATATAATTTATTGATATTAAAATACACAATACCTAAATAATAGTTCTTTAAAAAATATATCTTTTTTATGAAAATATATTAATCATATCCAATTAAACATATTTAGTTTTCTCTGTAACAAGTAATTTTATTATTAATTTATATAAAATAATTCATTTAATTTAAAAAATTTAACAAATCATTCATTAATAATATCAATAAAAACTATTAATACATATAAATAAATAACAATATATTATAATTAAATAATATCATTTTCTTTAACTATTAATATTTATGAATTATATTATTCTGAATTTTTAGTAAAAACTAAACATTATTAGTATTCCACTTTTATACATGTATATAGAATGGTCAAATCTATAAAAGAAAAATTTTGATGAGCAAGTCCCAAACGACCATATTTCCATGGAAAATATCTATTACAATAAAATTTCAATCTTATATATGGCCTTTTATACAATAGTAAACTAATTTATCCTTTTAATTAACATTTCTATAGAAACATATATTATATTTTTACTACTTATTATTTTTCATTCATTATAATATAGGGTATGACATTTTTTTAAATCAATATTTATTAAAATTTAATATTCATAATTATTTTGAAGACATTTTTTATTTCTCTCATAGTTTTATTAGTGAGGTTTTATTTTTCTCTCATATTGTACTAATGTTTTTATTCTATTTTAGTATTTTATTTCAATAAAATGATTCCTATTTCTGGTTAGTTTTATGCATCATTTCATATAATCTCTTTATATAATAACTTTTTAAAGGAAAAGGAATAGTAAAATCATGGTGGGTTAAACCCCCTCATCCAATGATTGGGTATCATGGGGAAAAAGGAATTGCACAACCACTCTACAAAAAATATTTTTCCCGAAAAATTATATCATTAAAAATATTCAATATAATTTGAACATTTTCCAAGTACAATATTTTGATAGAAAAAACATTCATAACAAAAATATATTATATCGGGATTCTATTTCCCTGGATTTGAATTATATCTCAATGTTATTAGGTTCCCTAGTGGACAAGGTAGTATGGGTGAATTATTTTAAATAACAGAGAAGAAATTTACATGAATAAATTTGTATTTTCCTCAGGTAAACCATGATATGGTAATATGTTATTGTATAATCTTTAATAACAAAATAAGGGAATATTTATGATGGATAGTGGGGACTAATATAATTTTATTTAATTTTTAAAATGTTAAATATGGGTATTATAATTATTTATAGATTTATATTCCATCGAAAGTTCCCACATCAAATAAGAAATTTAGCATCATCTATCATTGAAAAATAATTCACCCCCAATATTTTGTGGTCTAACTATCCAACAATCAAATAAGCCAAACCCACCTCTACTAATATATATTTTAGTAAATAATGTTGGTTTTACCACACTACAATGGGATACATTTCAAAATAATTATATTTACAACACCAATTAAAATAAACAAAATTAATAATACACATAATATAGACAAACATAAGTAAATTATTTTAAATATACAAACCATGAAATACATACAAAACTATAATAATACACCTTATATTTAAAAAATTCCAAACCACAAATAAAGAGGAAAATAAAAGTAAAACATATAAAAATTATAAAATTGATACGAAAATAGAAAATTATCTCACACCACTTGTAATAATACTTATTCTCATAGTCTCCCATGTGGTATTCTTGAGAGTATGAATGGTCATAACTAATAGAATGAAGGTACACAGAATGGTGTGACGAATATTATTATTATAATCATCTAGAAATGGATAGAAAAATTATAAAAATAAATTTTGAAAGAAAACATCATATAATAAAGTGAAATAAATAATATCATTACTATGTCATACTAGTCCATAATACGATAGAGAGTTGGTCTCCAGGGACTACCCCCAACTCACATTCAATCACTCTCAATGAAATTCAATATAATACAAATGAATTCACTTATATCCAATAGGTTTATAATATGATTAGGTTTTTACCATTATATATACTATGATAATTTCTAGAGAAAAAACTCATATCTAATTATCCATTGAATTTTAGATGAAATGAACATATTCAAAGACAAGAGTATTTATTAATCCATGGAAAGATATTTGTGTCTGAATTGTCATAAAAATATATCAAATATCTATATTTAAAATAATTCTCAATTTCCTAGCTATCGGAATAATTTTTAGCCCCCTAATTTAAAAAAAATAGATCTAGGGTTACAAAATCCACATCAATCCTATATGGTATATCTAATGGGTAAAGATTTATGAACCTCCTAATAAAGGGATATTATTATGTTAAATTACTATAATAATGTTCATCATCATCTCTTCCAATATTTTGGGAATTGATAATTTTTCTTTGAACATCATTATGTAATCATTTTCAACCAAAGTTATGGAAAATAGTGATCCAAATTTATGGATGTCAATGACATACATTTTTCAACAAAATTAGATGAAAACTTGTTTTCTAGAAATAAGTGTTCTTTATTCAGTTCAATTATTCAATAAAAAAATTTGTTATAATAATATATATATAAACATATCTTCTATCCATTAATTCATTATACTTAATCATTTTACATATTATTCATCATAAAGCATAAACATTGAAAAATCGGGGAAACTGTATTGGTAAATCTCATTAGCATGAGATAATTTAATGTATAATGCATTTTATTACATTGAATATATCGTAAAACTCATCATTGAATTCCAAAAATCGTAAAATTATTTTCCCTTATTCATAAACACCATTGAAGAATGGATCCCTCAATTTTTTGACTCATAGTGATGGGTTTTAACATTATTTTTTTCCATTGATACGTAATTCCTCAAATTGAATATATTATGGAATTTAAATAGGTAATAAATTCGAAGTAATGGGTCCCCAACATCATATGGTGTTAAATGATATTTTTTTGGATGAAAAAAATCTTCAAACACATTCACATATAGGAGAGCCCCTAATATGGTATTGGGATTCCATATGGTATCATTCATTAAAAATAGTTTTAAACGTGAAAATATAGATAGTGATATGTGTAATAGCCCGGACGACACCGGTCCATTCCTATGTAAAAATGTGCTGTTAGAGGTGTCCTGGGGGATCGAGGCGGCCTGGAGGTGCATTTGGGTGGCCTTTTTAACGAAAAATGGAAGTCCTGTAGCTTTCTCATGGTTTGCACACAATTTATTAAATCTTGCGGCCAAGCCATGCGTAGCTGGCCTTGATGGCAGTAGAGACCGCACGAGAGGCACACAGTTTGTCTAAACACATGCCGCAAAACCGTGCGTGCTGAGTGGCTATGGCAGTGGTGACTACATGGTTAGTGCACAGTTTGTCTAACCGTGAGACTAGGCTATGCGAGTACATAATGTTAGATCCTAAATTTTAGGATCTTGACCGATTAGCCATTATCTTGCTCGCTTCAGCCACTAATCAACCATAACTTGGGATTGTCTTTCCTTGGAGGTGGAAGAACCTCTCCCAAGCGTCTTGGAAGTGATTCAGAGGCGTCTCTTCACGAATCGAAGCTGGTTTCTTGATGTATGTGGTCATTCTTCCTCATTCTTGTTTGGTTTCTTAGATCTACATATATATACTCTTTATCTTCTCTCATATTCTTAGATCTATGCCTATTATGGGTAGATCTAGGTTTGTGGATGTCAAAAATTAAGAGCTTTGGTCTTGGTTGTGTTAGGAGAGGATATCTAATAAGGATTCATGGAGAATCGACCCAGTTTCTTGAGTGTTCTTTGACCGTTGAGGTAGGGGATTAGTGGATTCTGTATTTGTTTATGTGCAATCGTAGATTTATCATGATTTGTCCCTTTGGATCACAATGGGATTGACCAAATTAAATATTTGGATTGGATTAAGAAATTGATTTCAACATATGTTATTGCCTCATTTTTTCTTGATAGTGTGATATCTATGCCTTTCTTGTTAGCATGTTGTTCTTGATGAATTGGTAAAGAATGTAAAGCTGAAATTAAATGATAATTAATTGGATAAAAATAAAGAGGCATGAAAAGGAATCTGGTTCTTCTGGTAATTTGATGCTGATAATGTTAGCATAGTAAGCATGTTTAATCTTTGTGATTGCTTACTACTTTAGTTCATTATGTTAGAACCCCCGAATTGAATATGTTAATTCAAGATGGATTTATGAATTTGATTGATTGAATTCCTTGAAGGGTTCTGAGTTACCCTCTTGTTGTGAACTAGGTATGAGAGCCAAATTGATGTAATGTGTTTTTTTTCCTACTTCTAATGTTGTGATGTGACCTTAGGAGGGTGTTGTGATATGTGGAGGCATATATGCCTTGTGGTTGTTGCAGAAAATGACACCTAGAGTGGTGAGATGCATCGGTTTATGCATGTGAGTGTCGGGGAGGACACCGGGGATGATGGCATGGAATGGATGTGTTAGATAAATGTTTGGTGGTCTGATTGGTTGTTATCTGCATTAATTTTTCCCCACTTCTCAGGGCAGCTAGTTTTGATTACCCTTCATTCAAAAGTGACAAAGACGTGCGGGTTATTCCATGTGTTTTCCGTGTTTAGCCTATCGAGGGAGAATATGCCTACGTACTTGCTATAGGCTGCAAATACTCGACCAGTAGTATATCTACACACCGTGTTGAACACCCTTTTGTTTAGTAGCTTAAATGATTTTCTAGAATGCCTAGGAATATGGGAAAGTAATCCTGAAATAAATTTTTGATTAAATGATGATAATCCATAGGGATAGAGATGCTAGAATTCAATGGTGATGTTGTAACTTTAAAGGAACAGTAAATCTTGAACGTGATACCAAGAAATTTTAAATGTGGATTTTGTTCATTGTTAATTAATGTAAAAATAATTGATTAACGTAAAGTGGAATTTTTGAAAAAGGGAATGAAGTAACCTAATGAAGTTCTCTAACCAGTTGTGTGCTTATAGGAAGCCAAGTCTTAGAAATATCAGCCCGTAGTCCGAGAGACGTTAGCTATAGTTGAGGCTAAGACATTGTTATGCCCATAGTGTGGTTGTGAGTTATTTATATACTGTACATTTTGGGTTTCTCTATGCTACTCCACCCTGTAGGTAAGGGAAACTGACACCCCAAGGTTTCTGAGCCTGAGGGGGTGTTTTCCCAACATCCTGATAGGAGGATGAATGGATGACAACCCCCTTTTCCCCACTCTCTTCTCTTGGTAGATACTAGTGCCTTGGGCACAATGGTTAGTTTTCCCCATATATATGTGTAGAGGGCTATAATGGCTTGTAGATATTTCCTCACATATATTTTGGATATAGTATCCTATGGACTACTATATGTGTAACATGTATAGGTTGTGATGGCTTGAGGATCCTTACTCGGTTTATGGGCTGTAATGTCTTGATGTACAATAGCCGATGTATGATATACTTTATGCAGGCTGTGGAGGCTCCTGGAACCTACCTGAATACTTTGGGTTGTTAGGATGGTGTGGAGCTTAGCCCATGTGTCTGCGGGAAAGCCTTTGTGGTGCACGTGGTGTAGATTGTGGAGCATAGCCCTAGTTTATATGGGTAATCTTTTGGAGAGAGATTCACATGACGTATGTCATTGGGGAAAAGTAGAAAACCAGTGGGGAAGTAGTAGCAGGGTACCCTTGATATACATTACTATATGATATTTTCTTGTATGCATTACTTTGTGAGAGTAGCCATGGTGAGGTTTCGAACATAGTATACATATTTAGGTGTCGAGTTAGTTTCACTTGTTGTTCACTGTGCTTTAGCATGATTTCTTTACTTTTGCATGAGAGGATTCCGGGATGATCCTACTGAGTATACTATTGTACTCACCCTACATATATATAAATTGTTTTTCTGGTAACTTGGAGCAGGTTGGAGATCAGGCAGGTTACTATTAGCTTGTGGTTGTAGAAGCTGTTCGGGCATGTGGCCGCTGTTGTTTTACTTTCTTTTGGGTACTTGTAGTTTTCCCATTTCAGTTGTTGTAACTTTTTCATGGAATTTCATATATGTACTTGGGTTTCTTTTATAATTTCAGTTGGATTTGGTCAGTTTATATCTTATCTCTATCATCCCCATGTGTTCTCGTAATGGGTAATGCCTCCCATTTGTGTGGTACTATACCCACGGTGCTAGTCGCCAAGCTAGGGCCTACTGGAGGCAGGACATGGGGGTTATTATCTTACTTCTCACATATCCGGCTTATGAGGGGTACACTTTGTGGGGAGGGGGTCATGACATAGTGGTATCAGAGGTTTGGTTGAGGGATATGACAGAGATTGGAGATAGGCACATGTGAGGTTGCATGGTTTGGTAGGGAAATAGAGTCATTCATGTTTAGAAAGTGGGGTAAACACTGGAGACTGGAAGAGACAAAGACATTTAGGGCCCCCTATGATCTGTTGGGTGGACCTTTCATTTTATAATGGCTACTAAACAAGGTGATATTGGTTGTAGGGTAGAGACCTAGGAAAGGATCATGCATCATTCTTCTTTGTGCATGTGTTTGAATGGGTAGACATTGGGTTAGGTTAACCTAAAATGGATGAAAGAAAACAATAAATTAATTAATGTTGAGTCTTCAATATTCCAGTCTTATGAGCTCTAACAGATTGTTATTTTATAGGTATGGCTCCAGGTCAATGTCCTCGTTAGGTCTGGGTAGAAGATTTCCAGCAGGTTGTCCCAGCAGATCGCCGCAGGGTGGAGGTCGACGACGAGGACACTTAGAGGAAGACACTCCGAGAGTTTCAGCTCCAGAGTCTGTATAAGTATGAGGGCTCCGTTTCCGATGCATTCACAAAAGACTTGTTGGAGGAGGTCGAGACCAGTTTCAGTTCGATTTGTGCTCGGAAGGAGAACTGGGATTCCTTGGTGGTGACGATTCTGCATGGAGCAGCGAGGCAGTGGTGGATATTGTTCCTTGGGGATGGTGAGGAGTTTGAAATCTCAAGGGAGGTGTTTTGGAACAAGTTCAGAGTTGAGTTCCTTTCTTCGACTACGAAGGAATCCATTTGTCAGGATCTTCTTACCCTTCGGCAGGGGAGCTCTAGTGTTAGGGAGTTTGGAATCCATTTCAGGAACCTTCTATGATATTCTTCGGACCTATTACCCGATGAGGAGTCTAGAGAGAGGCATTTTGAGGAGTCATTGTGTCCATAGATCCAACGCCAGGTCACCACATTTATGCTGAAGACATATCTTAAGGTGATGGAAAGGGAAGAGGTTGTTGAGAGGACTTTGGCCAGGACCAGATCGTCATGAGAGGGGAATCAGCATGATTCCTCACGAAGCAGAGTTGTGGTTCGGGGATCCCAGTTTCCAGGGTAGAAGAGTTTTCTTTCAGCCGGGGGTAGGTCCCAGCCATTCCCATCTCGTTATTACAAAGTAAAAAACTCTCAGGCCTTTTCCAGTGGATTAGGTGCTTGATTTTCTTGTAGTGGTCATGGCCATCAGCAGCGGGAGTGACCGACCATTCAGAGCATTCATCGTGTACTAGGCACTCCGCTCCAGGATCCTCCTTTGAGACAGTTCATGCCGACTAAAAAATAGCAGTTTTCACTTTCTTTAGATCACCATAGGGTAGGGGGGAGGCAGAGGACAACCCCATGATGCTCCTCGTACTCAGAGAGCAGAGCGCGACCATGGTGGTGGCCGTCATCAGGGTCATAGAGGCCGTGGAGGAAGCCATAGTCAGCATCATGCTCTAGTGTTGCCAGCACCAGACGAGCTAGATGTCGTTCGAGGTACCCATTGCTTGTTTTCAACATTGTTGTATTCCATTATTTGACTCAGGAGCCACACACTCCTTCATATCACCTACCCTTGTCCATGCTTTTGGAATTAAGGTTGAGAGTGTTCGAGTGCCCTTGGTGTTGACAACACCAGTTAGTTGTTGACATGACTTGTTTAATGTATGTAGAGACTGTGCGCTAGTGTTGGGGAAACACTACTCTTTGGGATATTTACTATGTTTATTAATAAAACCAGATGATGTCATCCTCGGCATGGATTGGTTGTATTCAGTGCAGGATATTTTGGATTGCTTCAAGAAGAAGGTTTTTTCCTTGGTACCGATGGAGTGCAGGTGGTGTTTGTTGGTGATCGAGATCCTCGTATGGGTAATAGGATGGTTCCATCCTTATCATCGATGATGGCCGAGTTGATAATGAGTTCTTCAGAGGTTTAGCAGTTAGAATTTCCTAGGGTTGTGGAGGAGTACCCGAATGTTTTCCCAGAAGAGGTTGAAGCATTACCCCCTCGACGAGGGATCAATTTTGGGATCAAGCTACAGCCAGGAGCGTCTGATATCCCTATGTCTCCATATATGATGGCCCCTTATCAATTGAGAGAGTTATGTATAGAGCTTGATGGTCTGTTGTAGTGCGGTTTTGTTCGGCCAAGTGTGTCACCATGGGGTGCACCAGTTTTTTTTGTAAATATGGTCGACATTAGTTAACGAATGTGTGTCAATTATCGTCTCATAAAAAATTGACAATAAAGAACCACTATCCTCTTTCGTAGATTGATGACTTATTCGATCAAATGAAGGGTGCAAGTTGGTTCTATATGATCGACTTGCAGTCAAAATATAATCAGATACGTGTAAAGGATGAGGATATCCCGAAGACTGCTTTCCTTTGTTGTGAGGGGCATTATACATTAGTTGTAATGTCATCAGCATGACGAGTGTTCCTGCTGTGTTCATGGGATTAATGAATTATGTGTTCCATTATTTCCTATACATGTTCATGGTGGTCTTCATTGATGACATTCATGTCTACTCCACATCCAAAGTGGAGCATCCAGAGCATCAACAATCCATATTCTAATGTTTCCAAAGTGTGAGTTTTGGGCTTGAGAATCCCATTTCGTGGGGCATGTGGTGTCCCAATAGGGATTTGTTGTGGATACATCGAAGATAAAAGCAGTTGTGTCTTGGGAATCCCCCAAGACAGTGTCAATGGTGTGAAGTTTCCTTGGTCTTGTAGGCTATTACATGAGGTTAGTGGCCAATTTCTCTAATGTTGTGGCCCCTCTAACAGCTTTGACCAAGAAGGATCTGACATTCATATGGACTGATCAGTTTTAGGTAGCTTTCGAGTATCTAATGGAGAAGTAAGTAAGTGCTCCAGACCTTTGTCATCCAGCTGAGGGAGTCCAACTTGATGTCTTCTACGATGCTTCACATCTGAGGTTAAACTGTGATCTCATGTAGCAGAGTCCTGTTTTATCTTATGGGTCTTGGTAGTTTCGTCCCCATGAATGAATCTATTCCACTCATGATCATGAGTTGGAAGTCGTGGTGTTTTCTCTAATGTTTTGGAGACATTACCTCATTGTTGAGTGCGTTGTGATCTTCAGCGAACATATGAGATTGAGGTATGTTTTTTCCCAGCATGACTTGAACTTGCGACAACATTAGTGGATGGAGTTCTTGTAGGAATACGACTTCGATATATCATATACACCTGGAAAAGGGAATGTCGTAGCTATTGTGCTAAGCCAAAAGTCACGTAGTGATGCTGTGTGTGAATCTGGTGATTCCTATAGAGTAATAGAGGAACTGTCATCTTTTCATATTGACATGGGAGAAGTTGTGGGTAGAGGATTTCTTTTTCATATGATAGTGCAGTCATCCATGGTACAGATGTTGGAAGAGTCCCAGTTGGGAGATCATGAGCATGAAGTCTGGAGAGGCCGAGTCATTTGTGGTGAGGCCCCTGATGGTTGGTCTGGGGATAAACAACATAGTGTGTTGTATCATGGAATGGTTTTTGTTCCCTTGGAGACACATGATACAGTTATCATAGAGTTCCATAGTTCACCTCTAGCGGTACATCCTGGTGTGACAAAGATTTGTAGATCCTTGTGGAGTCAGTTTTGGTGTCCTGGGCTGAAGTACGCGATTGCAGTGTTTGTGTCTTAAGGTTTAGTATGCCTGAAAGTGAAGGCCGAATACTTTCTTCCTTTTGGTCTTCTCCAGCCATTAGAGATTCGTCAGTGGAAGTGGGAGGATATCTCAGTGGACTTTGTTACAGGTTTTCCTCGAGATCCATGAAGGTACGATTCTATTTGGGTGGTAGTGGACCGTTTAACAAAATCGTCCCACTTTATATCAATCAAGGAGTCAAGCTTAGTGGAAGTTTTGTTGAGGCAGTAACTGGAGGAGGTGGTGAGACTTCATGGAGTCCCAAGGAAGATCATTTCTGATCAAGATCCTTTTTTACCTCTAGGGTGTGGAATGGTCTCCAACATGCTTTTGGTTCTCAGCTATGTCTTAACCCTGCTTTTCATCCTCATATGGATGGTCAGATGGAGCGAACCATCCAGACACTTGAAGTCATGTTATGATCATGTGTTCTTGATCTTGGAGGCTCATGGGAGTGGCACTTACCCTTGGTGGAGTTCTCTTTCAATAATAGTTTTCACTCCACCATTGGTATGGTTCCGTTTGAAGCCTTTTATGGCCGACCATGTTGTTCCCCATTGTGCTGGACTGGGGTTGGAGTGTCAGTAATTATCAGACATGAACTAGTGCAGAATACAATGATGATGGTTCAGGTGATTCGTGAGAGGATTAAGACAACGCAAGATCGTCATAAATCATATGATGATCAAAGGAGGAGACCCATAGAGTGTAATTTTATGGATCATGTGTTTCTTTAGGTGACCCCCAATCGTGGAAAGCGATGGTTTGGTCATGGGAGTAAGCTTACTCCCCGATTTGTTGGGATTTTTGAGGTGTTAGCTCGTGTTGGAGTTGTGGTGTATCGAGTAGCACTTCCCCCTCTGATGAGTCAGATACATGATGTTTTCCATGTATCACAACTTCTTCATTATCTTCATGACGACTCTCGCATCATTGATTGGGGAGTGATCGATGTTTATGATGATGCAACCATTGAGGAGTGAACTGTGGAGATCCAGGACAACAAGGAGAAGGTGTTGTGCGAGCATTCTATTCCTTTGGTTCGTGTCTTGTGGCGACACGGTGGCTTGGAGGAGAGTACCTTGGAACATGAGTCACAGATGCGTGCTCAGTACCCAGAGTTGTTTGATGTTTAGCTCTTTTCATGTCTCAATGCAACTTGTGTGGTTATGAAACCTCGATGTTCATGAGATGGCTCCCTTTGATGTTTTTTGGATTTCTCTCTTTTGAGAGGTATCTCAATGGGTGGTTTGTTCAGACCATGATTCGTTTCCTAATTAGAAGGGTTTTGGATTCTCGAGGATGAGAATTTTTTGAGAGGTATCTGATGTAATGGATAAGACCTCTCTGGTCCATTCCCTAGTGAAAATGTGGTGTTATAGGTGTCCCTGTATAAGGAGCCAGCCTTAAACATTACTTAATCATGAGATATTTCAAGAATACACCTTGAGGATCTTATCAAGTTTAGAGTTTTAGAGAATTAGATCACGAAACATGCATTATATCCCACATTTGAACAAAGTGGTTACAATAAAACATAGTATTCAATTTTTCCCATCAAAAAAACATATTTAAAATAAAACATGGATTCTTTCTTGACACTTCCTTGACACTATCATCATATCATGTAACTTTCCCTTGACCTGTGAAAAACATTTCAAAAACCTGGGATGAGCATAAAGAGCTCAGTAAGGGATATGAAAATATGGAAAGGAATCATGAGTACATGTATACATAATAATCAATGAAATCATACTTTACTCATAAAACATAAGCACATTAACATACATCATCAACTCATGAATAAATCATAGAAATAGTAAGGAATAAATGTAACTTGAGGCATTCATAACATTCTTACATAGGGAGTAACCCTCTTTGTTATGTTTGGAATACCCACAACAGTATATTCCCTAAATCTCATCGGAGAAACCTTAACGTTTAACTCCTTCGCGTTACCCAATGCATTGGAGAGCTATATCGGGCTCACCCACCCTTAGTTTATCACGGAACCACCTGTATTCATAATAATTCCCAAAAACCATAACATAATCGTATAACATAAAACATACATAAAGGAAACATAACATTTCCACATTTCAATCACAAGATATCAATAAAACACATTGATATAATAGAAACATTATGAAAACCATTTTCAATACCAAAATAAATGAAATTTAAAACATGGTATTTATTTTTCTTTAAAAAAGGAATGTCTTGTTGAGGAAGCCGAAACTCAAATAATGGTCACGGCGACGGAGAAGTCGTTGTCGCCGTAAACGTACGACAACAAAATTCTCTTTTGTCATTTAGTAAAATGCTACATATAAAAAATATTCCGTTTGGATAAACATAAAAGTCAAAGGGGTTTATACACCATATAAAATAAGGTTTTGTATAAAATAAAATATGCCTCAATGAAAGGAGATTGAGACGAAGTCCCATACCTCGGGTCCGACTTGACTTGATCATTCATTAACCTCTAGAATAATAAAATTGAGTTAATTTCTACATGCTTAAGAAGCTTATTCATGTTCATTATTCCTTTTATATCACTTATTACCATGTCATGAACTCTATGTAATTATTTAAGTTAATAACGGTTGTTTTAACGATCATTGGTACTTGAGTCAAAAATAAACTCTTTACGATTACAATTTCTTCATGTATCCATTATATCCAGAGTTATACTCATTATTCAAATATCATATATATAAAATATATCTAGTATATAAATTCATTTATAATATTACGTAATGTTTAGAGGGAAGAAATGAAATGCACTGTTCATGGAGACGGTAAGCTGTGCGTAAACCTGATTGCTACTTTCATTTCTATTTCATCTTTTATAAAATGGAATCATAATGATATAATGGTATATTATAATTCCAGTTTAATATCATATATAATATCATTAATTACATCTTCTATACGTCCCACATATGGCATTAACGAATCAAATCACTTTGAGGGGGTTGTAGTATGCACTTCCTAAAATGAAGATATCGCGTTTACACATAAGGTATTCCATAAATGTAAAATACAGAAGCTTAGGTAAAACATAAACATATAATATATCTTATATAAATATAATTACATCTTAATGGCCAAATTTGAAGGTGTTAAATGAATATTGAACAATCATCGTTTCGTGATGCAGAAATGCACCATCCACGGAAACGGTATGTTCTTTAACCATTAGATGTAGGTGTGTGTATGTGTAGCTCGAATCCTTCTTATAAAAACATCATAGTATATGTAATATAATGTTTTTTTAAAATGAAATGAATAAAAAAACTTTAGGGTGTTGGAGAATAAAAATCAAACATAAGAACACAAGAGAAGACACTACCATTAAATTGCGTAACTCTTTTTGATTTGATCTCAAAGGCTTCCTTGGGAAGACTATTGACCAAAGTGAGGCTTCTACGAGTTAGAAAGGGATGTGGAGAGACAAAATGGGTAGGTTTTGGCTGATCCAAGGGCTTTGGAAGTGTGGGTAAGGTGGTAGAGGTGGGGCCTTTTATAAGAGGAGAGGAGGGGAACACTTGGAAAGTTAAGAAAAAGATACTTTGTTATAAAACGATTTTCGGATAAAAAATGTCCCAAAATTATGAATTTCGAGGATAAGGTGATAAGGGTTCTAAATCCACCCATCCAATAGGTTTTTTAGAAGTGTAGGTATTAGATTTTATATTATATTTTCATTTTATTTAAATCGTTAAATAATGAGGTAATCCCTGGATCATCATGATGTCATAAATAATTTAATTTATTTAATGTTTAAAAATTATAAAAAAATCTCATGATGTATGGAATATTTTTATCTTTATAATGAATATTTATAGTCAAAAATATGACTTGTATATCCACATTTAAAAATTGTTTTAGTAAAACAACTCATGTTTGTGACATTTTTATTTTAACATTAAATAAAAAAGATATTAATGTCATTTTCCTACCAAAGTGGTTCCATGGGGTCCCCAAGTTGACCCATGGATTTTATCGGTCGGCCATGACACATCCAATAAGGGTAGGACATGTTTCAAGTTCATTTCATATTATTAAAACATTATTCTTAACATAAATTACACTAACTACATCTAATCGCGATTTAAAACATAAATTTACTATTCAGCAAAAAATTATTTTAATCCCATTGAACCACATTTCACTTCTTAATGAAAACCATGTTTATCTGATTTTTTAAATTAAAAACACAGAGGTGGTAAAATTTCATTTAAACGAAAAATCAGTTTTTGAAGTACCACTTAGTGGTTTCACTATTCATCAAAAAATTGATGTTTTTCAAAAAAATACCAAAAATTCACCCTAAGTTATATTTGATATTATGAATTCAAAAATGATGTCTATATTAAAAAATTCAAAACATCTAAATTTCATTAATTAATTTAATAATTAATTCCCTCTTTCAAAAAAATAGCGTGTATTTATGAAACAAAATATATCAAAAGATTGACACTAGTTTAAGTCCGATTTCAAAGTGAAATTAATTCCAAAACCACTATTGGATTAAATGGTAAAAATATATTCTAATTTCACTTTAAAACCATATAATAAGTTAATATAACAATATAATTAAATTATATGAAATATGAGTTTTGATGTAAAATACAGTATTTTTGACTATTCATTAAAAAATTATCATTGTCAGAAAAATACCAAAAATTTACCCAAGGTAAATTTCAATGTCTCAATCATAAAGACTAAGTTTATATTGACAAATAGAGCTTATTAAATTGTCAAATGTTTTATTTAAAAAGGGTTTTCCATCAGAAGGCAGTAAAATAATCTTTTAAAAAATATTAGTGTATTTCATGCTTAAGATTGGATTTATTCTCATTTTAAGCCTCTAAACACTATCTAATTCATTAATAGACATAGTTAAAAATATCTATTATTCATTAATTACTTGGTATGTTACATCCTTCCCCCAATTAGAATGATGCGTACCCACAATTTATTTACTTATTGAATAAGTGGGGGTATTTACCCCTCATTACATTTTAAGATTCCCATTTTGCCTCTTCAATCATGTGGTTTTTCCAAGAAAAACTTTACCTAATGAATCACCTTATTCCGTAACACTTCCTCATTGTGGTCAAGAATATGGACCGGTTGTTCCTCATAAGATAGGTTCACGTATAGCTGAACTACCTCTGGACTCAAAAAATGAGATGCATCTGGCATGTACTTCCTTAACATTGAAACATGAAAAACATTTTGTACCTGAGATAAACTCGGAGGTAAAGCCACTCGATAAGCAACTGATCCAACTCTCTCTAGAATTTCATATGGCCCAATTAACCTTTGAATCAGCTTTCCTTTCTTACCAAATCGCATCACACTTTTCCATGGTGAGACTTCGAGAAAAACATGATCAACTACCTCAAAAGATAGATCTTTCCTCTATTTATCCGCATAACTCTTCTGCATGCTCTGAGCTGTTCTCATGAGTTTCTGAATCAAATAAACTTCTTTTGTCATCTCTTCTACCAATTCTGGTCCCATCAACATCCTTTCACCCACTTCATCCATGAAAGCTGGAGTTCGACACCGCTTCCCATATAATGCCTCAAATGGTTCCATCTATATACTGAAATGAAAACTGTTATTATAAGAAAACTCAACCAAATAAAGATGATGGTCCCAACATCCCTGATAATCCATCGAACAAGCACATAGCATATCCTCCAAAGTCTGAATTGTTCATTCTGACTGCCATCTGATTGGGGATGAAAAGTTGTACTAAAATTTAATTCAGTACCCAACGACTTCTGAAGGCCTTTCCAAAAGATAGAAGTAAACCTGAGATCACGATCAGATACAATGGAGAGGGGAACTCTGTGTAAGCTGACTATCTCTTTTAGATACAAATGAGAAAGTTGATCTAGGGAAAAAGTATCTCATATAGCAAGGAAATGAGCAGATTTAGTCAAGCGATCAACAATAACCCAGATTGCATTATTACCTCGAGGTGTCATCGGAAATCCCTCAACGAAGTCAATGGATATATTTTCCCATTTCCACTCTGGCACTGGAAAAGGCTGAAGCATCCCTTTTGGTAACTACCGCTCTGCTTTAACCTGTTGACATGTCAAACACTTCATAGTGAAATCAACAATATCTCTTTTCATTCCATCCCATCAGTGATACTCCTGCAGATCTCTTTACATCTTAGTACTTCCAGGATGAACTGAGAACAGGGAACTATGAGCTTCACATAAAAACTCTCTTTTCAAATGTGAATCACAAGGCACACAAAATCTCATCCCAAATCTCAAAACACAATCATTATCCATGTTGAATTCAGGCAACATACCCTTCTGAACCATCTCTAACTTTTTCTGAAACTCACTATCTGGATTCTGTGTTTTCTTGATTCTGTCTGATAGAGAATATTTCACTGATACCTGAAACAAAACAGAAGAATATCCTGAACCAAAAACTTCTATTCCACAGTTCATCAAATCCTTAACCAAAGTATCAAATTCCAAAGGCAACATTTTTAATGAAGCATTACTTTTTCGTCTCAATGCATCATCAACTTTTTTTTCTTTTCCCGGATGGTAATGAATTGTACAATAATAATCCTTGATTAATTCTAGCCATATCCTCTGTCTCATCTTCAATTATTTCTGAGTGAATATATACTTTAAACTTTTGTGATCGGTATATATTTCACACTTTACTCCATACAAATGATGCCTCCAAATTTTTAAATCGAAAACAACAACAACTAATTCCAAATCATGTGTAGGGTAATTTACCTCATGAGTTTTCAACTAACGTGAAGCATAAGAAATTACCTGATCATTATGCATTATGACACAACCATGTCCTTTCAATGAATCATCATTTTAGATAACAAACTCCCCATTCCTGGAAGGTATTGCCAAAACTAGAGCATTCACTAAGCTTCTTTTCAGTTCTTGAAAACAATCATCACATTCTTTTGTGCAGATAAACTTAACACCCTTACTAGTTAACTTAGTCAATGGACTATATAACCATGAAATATTTCTAACAAACCTTTGGTAATATCCTTACAAACCATGGAAACTATGAATCTCCGTTACATTTGTGGGTCTTGTCCAATCATTAACAACCTTTTTTTTCAGGATCAATAGTTTTCCCATCTTTAGAAACAATGTGACCAAGGAATGAAATTTGTTGCAACCAAAACTCACACTTACTGAATTTCCCATAAAATTTCTTTTATTTTATGGTTTGAATGATAACCCTTAAATGACTTTCATGCTCCTCGTTACATTTAGAAAACACCAAAATAACAAATTGAAAACAACCACAAACTTATCCATGAATTCATGGAAAATTCTATTCATAAGGTCCATGAATAAAATAGGTGCATTGGTTAGCCCAAAAGTCATTACTAAAAATTCATAATGGTCTTATCTTGTTTGAAATGAGGTCTTCAGAATATCTGCTTCCTTTACCTTCAACTGATGGTACACCGATCTCACGTCAATCTTTGAAAAAAACTGAGCTCCCTGGAGCTGATCAAACAAATCATCGATATGAGGAAAATGATACTTGTTATTAACAGTGATATTATTCAAGGATCTATAATCAATGAAAAGTCTCATAGAACCATATTTCTTTTTAACAAATAAAACAAGAGCACCCCATGGTGATGTGCTAGGTCAAATGAAACCTTTCTCTAATAAAACTTGCAATTTCTCCTTCAACACTAAAAGTTCAATTTGAGCCATTCAATATGGGGGGTTTTGAAATTGTCTTAGCATCAGGAACTAAGTCAACGGTAAATTCAACTTCTCAATATGATATTAAAATAGGCATCTCATCAAGAAAAAACATCAAGATACTCATTTACCACTGGTACATCATTAATCTGAATAGTTCCTTTGTTTTCAACGATGTGTTCAATGTAACATTCATTTCCATCTTTTACAAGTTTATCGGCCTCTTGATATGTTATCAATAGTAAGGGTTCATTATTGTACACAAACTGAAAGTCTTTATGAAAAGAAACTTCTTTATCTCTACATTCAATCTTAGCATTGTAAATAGAGAGCCAATCCATACCCAGGATAATATCAAACTCTACTTGAGGTAAAACAATAAGGTTTGCAAGAATGTTCTTTCCACAGATAATTATAGGAAGATTATTATAAATTATTTTTTCCTAAAAATTTCCCCCAGGGGTTTTTACCACAAGTTCTGGAGTCATTTCTTGAGATGGTATTACCATTTTACAAGAAACATTTTCAGAGATGGAAGAATGTGTAGACCCTGAATCAAACAACATACTGGCATATTCTAAAAAAACAAACAATGTACCTGATATAACTTCAATTGAAGGCCCGACATCTGCTGAAGCAGTTGCAAAGGATTTCACCACCCCTTTCTGCTTGTAGTCTAATTACATCCCATCACCCGAGATCTTTGTCGGACACTCATTTTCATAGTGACCCATCTCATTGCACTTAAAACATTTCACTAACTGTAAATCAAATATGGTCTTACCATCACCTTGATCTTTTTCAGTGCAATCACGAGCCTTATGTCCCATATTACCACATCGGTAGCACCTTCCGGAATTTAAAAGACATTCCCCAGCATGCCTTTTACCACATTTATCACAAACTGGAAATTTAGTTTTCTAACCGTCAGACCTTTTTGAAGAATTCTTTCCTTTCTCCTACCACCTCAGTCTCTTCTTCTGCTAGTTGTTATAGAACATTAGTTCATCAAAAAACCCCATTTCCACCTTCTCATCACATGGTACATGATTTTCATAACTTTTAAACTCATGATAATCCAATTAACTTTGATATTTTGGCTTTAATCTTGAGTAAAAACAATTGATTTTACTATAATGGTATCAGATTAAATTTGGAGCATACCTTTCCAATTGAGTAAACTTTTCTTCATAGGAGGCAACTGAGTCCTCCTCTTGCCTCAATTCAAGGAATTTTTTATCCATCATAAGTCGAATATCCTTAGGAAAATAATTCTCAAGAAACATACTATTTAATTCATCCCAGTCGAGAGCATCAATATCATCAACGTCCCTGATATTTTTAACCATCGACCACCACTGATCTACTTCACCCTCCAAATGGTAAATAGAAAGACTAACCTTTTGATTTTCTGAACACCCCATGACATCGTAAATCTTCTCCAGTTATTTAATCCACCTTTCAACTAGCACCGGGTCAGATGATCCTCTAATTTATGGGGGATGTTTCCTCATGAAATGTTCCATCTTTGACATATTCTTCTGTGGTTGATATGGCTGATCTCGTGCATGGATACCGCCACCATTTATCACTTGAGTCAACTACGCCATTACTACAACAAATTGTTCAGTTCCAATTCCGACCATCTCAGGATGCTGATTCTGAAGGTTGTTTCCTATTGTATGCCTTCCTAGCACTGCTTCCCTATTTCCTCTGCGGAAAACCATTCTGAACAAATAAGTATTAGATAAAGAAACATGGCAATTTTCAAATGATATATCATTTATATTTGACAATAAATTTCTTTTGGACAATAATCTAATAGATTTATAACTCCTAAAGCTATCTAAGCCGACCTTTGATACCAACTATAAGGCCCCAGCCTTAAACATTCCTTAATCTTGAGGATGAGCATAAAAAGCTCAGTAAGAGATATGAAAATATGGAAAGGAAACATGAGTACATGTATACATAAGAATCAATGAAATCATACTTTACTCATAAAACATAATCAATTTAACATACCTCATCATATCATGAATAAATCATAGAAATCATAAGGCATAAGGGTAACTTGAGGAATTCATAACATTATTACGTAGGGAGTAACCCTCTTGGTTACGTTTGGAATACCCACCACAGTATGTTCACTAAATATCTTCAGAGAAACCTTAATGTTAACTCATTCAGGATACCCAATGCATTGGAGAGATATATTAGGCTCACCCGCCCTTAGTTTATCACAGAACCACCCGTCTTCATAATAATTATCATGAACCATAACATAATCGTATCACATAAAACATACACAAAGGAAACATAACATTTACACATTTCAATCACAAGATATAAATACAACACATTGATATAATAAAAACATTATGAAAACCATTTTCAATACCAATATAAAAGAAATTTAAAAGATGGTATTTATTTTTCTTTAAAAAAGGTATGGCTTGTAGAGGAATCCGAAACTCAAATAATGGTCACGGCGGTGGAGAAGTCGTTGTCGCCGCATACGTACGATAAACAAATTCACTTTTGTTTTTTATTAAAACGATTCATATAAAAAATATTCCCTTTGGATAAATGTAAAAATCAAAAGGGTTTATACACCGTATAAAAGAAGGTTGTGTATAAAAAAAATATGCCTCAATGAAAAGAGATTGAGACGAAGTCCCATACCTCGGATCCGATTTGACTAGATCGTTCATTAACCTCCTGAATAATAAACTTGAGTTAATTTCTACTTGTTTAAGAACCCTATTCAAGTTCATTATTCCTTTTATATCACTTATTACCTTGTCATGAACACTATGTAATTATTTATGTTAATATCGGTCGTTTTAACGATCATTGGTACTTGAGTCAAAAATAAACTCTATATAATTACAAGTTGTTCATGTATCCATTATATCCAGAGATATACTCATGATTTAGATATCACATATGTAATATATATCCAGTATATACATGCATTTATAATATTACATAACGTTTAGAGTGAAGAAATGAAATGCACCGTTCATGGAGACGTTAATCTGTACGTACGCATGGACACTAATTTCATTTCTATTTCATAATTTATGGAATGGAATCATAATGATATAAAGGTATATTATAATTACAGTATAATATCATATATATAATATCATTAATTACATCCATTATACGTCCCACATATGTCATTAACGAATGAAATCACTTTGAGGGGGCGGTAGTCCGCACTTCCTAAAATGAAGATATCGTGTTTACCCATAATGGAAACAAAAAAGGTATGCCATAATGAAAAATAAAGAATCTTAAGTAAAAAAATAAAAATATTATATATCATATATAAATATAGTGACATATTAATGGCCACCTTTGAAGGTGTTAAATGAATATGGAATAATCATCGTTTCGTGAGGCGGAAATTCGCCATCCACGGAAACAGTATGTTCTTTTACCATTATATGTAGGTGTGTGTAAGTGTAGCTCAAATACTTCTTATAAAAAAATCCTAGTATATGGAAGATACTGGTGTTGTTAATAAAATGAATAAAAAGAGTTTAGGGGGTTTGATAAGAAAAATAAAACATAAGAACACAAGAGAATACACTACCTTTAAATCGGGTAACACTTTTTGATTTGATCTCAAAGGCTTCATTGGGAAGTCTTCTGCCCAAAGTGAGGCTTCTAAGAGTTAGAGAGGGATGTGGATAGACAAAATGGGCATGGTTTGGCCGAGACAATGGCTTTGGATGTGTGGGTAAGGTGGTAGAGTTGGGGGCCTTTTTTAAGAGGAGAGGAGGGGGACTCTTCGAAAGTTAAGAAAAGATACATTGTTATAAAATGATTTTAGGATAAAAAGGTCCCAAAATTATAAATTTCTAGGATAAGGAGATACGGGTTAGAAATACACCCATCCAATAGGTTTTTGACAAGTGTAGGTCTTAGATTTTACATTATATTTTGTTTTTATTTAATTCATTAAATAATGAGGTAATCGCTACATCATCATGATGTCATTAATTATTTAATTTATTTAATGTCTAAAAATTAGAAAAGGAATATCATGATGTGTTAAATCTTTTTATCTTTATAATTAATATTTATATTAAAAAATATGACTTTTATAACACCATTTAAAAATTGTTTTTGTAAAACAACTCATGTTTGTGACATTTTTATTTTAATATTAAATAAAAAATATATTAATGTCATTTTTCTACCAAAGTGGCTCCATGGGGTCCCCAAGTTGACCCATGGATTTTCGTGGCTGGACATGACACATAAAATATAGGTAGGACATGGGTCATGTTCATTTCATATTATTAAAACATTATTCATACCATAAATTACAATAATTACCTCTAATCGCGATTAAAAACTTAAAAGTTACTATTCACCAAAAAAATTATTTTAATTCCATTGAGCCACATTTTACTTGTTATTTAAAACCATGTATGTCTTATTTTTGATATTCGAAACACATAGATTGTAAATTTGCATTTAAATGAAATTTTTTTTTAAGTACCACTTAGTGGTTTCACTATTCATCAAAAATTGATGTTTTTCAGAAAAATACCAAAAAATCACCGTAAGATATATTTGATATTCCAAAAAAATGATATCTATTTTAAAAAATTAAAAACATATATGTTGAATTAATTAATATAATAATTAATTCCTACTGTCAAAACAAATAACATGTTTTTATGTAACAAAATGTATCAAATGATTGACACTAGAATAAGTCCGATTTCAAAGTGAAATTAATTCCACGACCACTATTGGATTAAATGGAAAAAATATATTCTAATTTCACTTTAAAACCAACTAAAAAGATAATATAATGATATAATTAGATTAGATGAAAAATCAGTTTTGATGTAAAATGCAGTGTTTTCACTATTCATTAAAAAATGAACATTGTCAGAAAAATACAAAAAATTTACCCAAGGTAAATTTAAATGTCCCAATCATAAAGAATATGTTTATTTTGAAAAATAGGTCTTATATAATTTTCACAAGTTTGATTTAAAAATGGTTTTCCATCAAAAGGCAGTAGAACAATCTTATAAAAAATATTAGTGTATTCTATGCTTAAGATTGGATTTATTATCATTTTAAACCTCTAATAACTATATAATTCATTAATATACATAGATAAAAAATATCTATTATTCATTACTTACTTTGGTTGTTACACACGGGGGATTGAGGCGGCTTGGAGGTGTGTTTGGGTTGCCTTTTTAAAGAAAAGTGGAATACCTGTAGCTTTTGCACGGTTAGCGCACGGTATGTTAAACCGTGGAGCCAAGTCGTGCGTAGCTGGGCTTAATGGGAGTAGAGACCGCATGAAAGGCACACTGTTTTTCTAAACACCTGCCGCCAAACCATGCGAGGTGATTGGCTAAGGCAGTGGTGACTGCACGGTTAGCGCACAGTTTTTCTAACCGTGTGACTAGGCCGTACATGCACTTAATGTTAGATCCTAAATTTTAGAAACATGACTGTCTAGCCATTACCTTGCTCGTTTAAGCCTCTAATTGGTCATAACTCAGTATTAACTTTCCTTGGATGTGGAAGAACCTGTCCCAAGCATTTTTGAGGTGATCTGGAGACTTCTCTTCACGAATCGAAGCTGGTTTCTTGAGGTATGTGGCCGTGCTTCCTTGTTCTTGCTTGGTTTCTTAGATCAACATAGATCTGCTCCTCCTATTATATTGTCTTCTTAAATCTATGCCCATTATGGGTAGATCTAGGTTTGTGGATGTCGAAAATGATGTGTTTTTGTCTTGGTTGTGTTAGGAGAGGATATCTAAGGAGGATTCATGGAGAATTGACCTGGTTACTTGAGTGTTCCTTGACCGTTGAGGTAGGGGATTTGTGGCTTCTCTATTTGTTTATGTGAACTCATAGAGTTAGAATTATTTATCCCTTTGGATCATAATGGGATTGACCATATTAAATTTTTCAACCGGATTAAGAATTTTCTTTGAACGTATGTTGTTGGCTCATGTTTTCTAGATAGTGTGATATCTATGACTTTCTTGTTAGCATGTTGTTCTTGATAAATTTGTAATGAACGTAAAACCTGAATTAATTGATAATTAATTGGCTAAAAATAAAGAGGCATGAAAAAGAATATTTTTCTTTTGGTATTTTGATGTTGATTAAGTTGGAATAGTAAGCATGTTTAATATTTTTAATAGCTAGCTATTTTGGTTCATTATATTGGAACCCATGAATTTAATATGTTAATTCAATATGGATTTTTGAACTTGATTGATTGAATTTCTGGAAGGTTTCTGTGTTACCCTCTTGTTGTCAATTAGGGCTAAGATATCAATTGATGTAATGTGTTCTTTTCCTGCTGCTTGTGTTGTGATGTGACCCTGGGAGGGTGTTTTGATATGTGGAGGTAGCGAGGCCTTGTGGTTGTGGCAGCAGATGATGGATAGAGTGGTGAGATGCATCAGTTTATTCATGTGGGTGTCTGGGAGGACATCGGGGATGATGGTATGGAATGGATGTGTCGGCTGAATGTTTGGTGGTTTTATTGGTTGTTATCTTTGTTACATTTCCCCCACTGCTCAAGGCAGCTGGTTTTTCTTACCCTTCTTCAAAATGGGGAAAAGATGTGTGGGGTATGACATGTTCTTTCCGTGATTAGACTCTCAAGGGACAATGGCCCTATGCACTTTTTATAGGCGGTGAAGACTCTACAGGTAGTATATCTACTCACTTTTTTGACACCCATGTGTTTAGTAGCTTAGTATTCTTTTCTAGAATTCCTGGGAATATGGGAAAGTAATTATGAAATAAAATTTTGATTAGGTTTTGATAATCCATGTGGATAGAGAAGCTAGAATTTAATTTTTATTTTGTAACATTAATGGAACAATTAATCTTGAATGTGATGCCAAGAATGTTTAAATGTGGTTTTTGTTCAGTGTTAGTTAACATGGATGGAATTAATTAACGTAAAGTGGAATTGATGAAAAAGGAAATGAAGTAACCTAATGATGTTCTTTAACTGGTTGTGTGCTAATAGGATGCATAGTCATAGAAATAGCATCCCGAAGTCTAATAGAAGTTACCTGCAGTTGAGGCTAAGACTAGATTCTGCCCATAGTATGGTTGTGAGTTATTTATATTCTTTAATTTTTATGTTTCTATATGATACTCCACCCTGATGGTAAGGGCAAAAAACACTTCGGGGATTCTGATCCCTAAGGGGGGGTGTTTTCCCCAACATTCGGATGGGAGGATGAATGTTTGACTGCCCCCTTTGACCTTGCTCTCCTCTTTTGTTAGATACTAGTGTCGTGGACAAAGTGGTTAGTTTTCCCCATATATGTGTGTAGAGGGATGTAATGGCTAGTGGTTATTCCCATAAATATATTCTAGATATAGAGTCCTATTGACTATTATAGGTGTAACATGTATAGGCTATGATGGCTTGAGGAACCTTACTTGGTGTATGGGCTGTAATGGCTTGAGGTAAAATACTCGATGTATGATATATGTTATGCGGGGTGTGGTGGCTCGTGAAAACTACCTGGTTACTTTTGGTTGTGATGATGTTTTGAAGATTTGCCTAGGTGTCTGCGGGAAAGACTTTGTCGTGCATGTAGTGTAGATTGTGGAGCTTAGCCCTAGTTTATATGGGTATGATTTTGGAGAGAGATGCACAAGACGTATGTCATTGGGGAAAAGTGGAAACCCATTGAGGAAGTGGTAGAGTGGTACCCTTAATATTCTTCAATATATGATATATTCTTGTATGAATTACATGGTGAGAGTTGCAATGGTGGGGATGGGAACATTGTATACCTTTTTAGGTGAGGAGTTAGTTTCACTTGTTGTTCACTGTGCTTTAGCATGCTTTCTGTACTTTTTCATGAGAGGATTTAGGGAGGATCCTATTGAGTATATTTTTATACTCACCCTACGTATATATAAACTATTTTTTAGGTCACTTGGAGAAGGTTGTAGATCAGGATGCTACTACTAGCCTGTGGTTGCAGAAGCTGTTTGGGCTTGTGTTCGTTGTTGTTTTACATTCTTTTAGGTACTTGTAATTTTCCTCTTTTAATTGTCGTACCTTTTTCATTGCATTTCATATATGTTCTTGGGATTGTTTTATAATTTCAGTTGTAGTTGGTCGGTGTCCATCTTATCTCTCTCTTCCGCATGTTTTCTCTTAGAGGTTAATACCTCCCATTTGTGTGTTATTATACCCTCGGTGAAAGTCTCCAACACGAGGCCTACTGGAGGCGGGACTTAGGGGTCATTATCTTCCCTCTATCATTGCCGGCCCAGGAGGGGTACACTTTTTGGGGAGGGGATCATGAAAATATGTAATAATAATTATATTATCTCAATTGAATTTTCCAAATGCATCAACCTTAACATCAGCTAAGTCATAACCCACATATACAATGCGGGTTTGTTGGGAGATATCTAATCATATTTATTAGTTTGTAGCAATCTAGATGATAATGTCGTATGTTATATAATAGATCCAATGTAAAGACTATCACTCACCAATAAATCAGTGCACACCTAAATTGTATTGGATTGGTGGAGTAACCCATTCCTGGTTACAGAAATTTTGGACTATTGAGCATAAGTATACATATTCAAGATGTGTGTGCATGTGGGTTGTTAGAATTGGGATTTATGTTTTCAAACAAGTCATCTACACCAATATTTCACCACCACCTTATACATGTAATCATTTTACCACTATAATGTTGACTATACCATCCATCTTCACCATATAAGGAGTTCATAAATGTGAAGTCATCTAGAAATAACCACTATTATTTAAGAAAAAATATTCACACACAGATCAATATAAAATAAATATTATCTTTTAAGTAGACTATTGATGTTTAAATTTTCAAAATTTATGTTGAATTAATTTATGACATCACTGAATAAAAAAACATAATCCATTAGTCATATTCATTTAAAACAATCCACAACAAGTTTATATTTAATAGTGATATCCAACTAACTATGAAATTTTTTATATCCATTTAATATTTATATTAATCACCAAAATATTTAAAAAAATAGATATGTTATATATATGTGTTACATATAAAATTATTGTTCTAAAAATTATAGGCACACAGTTATTTGAATTCATGAGAAATAATGAAAAATTTACATAAATATTATTTAGAGATTATAAGTTTCTTTCCATAAAAATCATGCATGATGATTCAAACGTTATATTCAAATAAATATTTTGTTGAAAAACATAATATAAATTTCTACGGATATAAATAACATTTTTAGATAATATTCACTATATTATCATATATCAATTTTAGAATGTGATTTATCATTTTATTATATAAATAAAAAGAAACATCTTCCAATAGATAATATTTAGCACACCCATAAGAATATTTAGTCATCCTATATGAACTTCAAGGGTCACCACCACTAGTTTAAAAATAAGTGTTGATTTATCATAGATGTGATAAATTAATTTTATATTAATTTTACTCACACATGTTACCTATACTCGAAATATGGATAAAATATTATTGATCTACCCAAATCATATCAATACAATGATAAGATGAATAACCATCCATATAAGTTCTCATATGGATTCTAGCAAATCGCTTCTATAAATTTATTCTTCTATACAACCTCATACATGGAAAATGGTTATCCATTTCCCCACAAAAACCCATTATTCAGTACGTAAAAAATCTATTATTATATAATTATTCATAATAAAAAGACTATTAATCTACTGGTTAAATTTTATAGGCATCATTAGTAGAGTTTCCTTTGATAAAAAAATCCCATTCATGAATCAAGATTAGAAACAAAAATCATAATAATAAATAGTTCAAATGGATATTTCAAACTATAATAATATATAAATTATATAATCAAGTCCTAAAAAGGTAAAATGAGTGTTCCAAACATATATAAGGAGTTATTTTTTTGGACCAATGCCCACATATCCAAATAAAACACACCTTAGAACCAATAAGGTCACTATTTTTGAAAATTACAAACATAAATCATTTTTTTAAATTTTAATCATATCCAATATATAGATTTCTCACATGAAATCTATTTTAAAACATTATATATAATACACTAATTTATGAAATTTTGAATAAATGTATATGAAATGGTGTTCTTAGATACCATTTAAGGTTAAACATAAAAGATCCCATTATAATATCATAAGTGAGAAAAATATGAGCATGTGGGTTCGGTAATATAATCAAATAACATGGTCATAACAAAAGATACTAAGCCCAAATAATATAAAGATATAAAATTAAGAGTCATGGAATATCAAATTTTTCATTAAATCCAAAAAAAAAATATAAGAAATTGCAATCATTATTCTCTAATAAAGTTCGATGATAACATAGAATTGGATGATAAACATAACATATACATAAACACAAAAATATACTATTATGTCAAGGGTCACCTACAAGACTATCATTACATAGTTAAAATAGTCCCAATTTAGATTTGGTTTACTCCACAATCATTGACATGTCAACTAATGTTATATAAATAATTACCCATTTTATTAGTTTTCCATAATTGACCGAACCAACAAATTTCTAACAGAGCTCCTTCAAGGTTTGAAAAAACTTTTTATTTCAAATCCTTACATGATGTATAATCTATAACCAATGCATTGAAAGGATATTTGGGCCCTATATATAACATATTCATAAACAATACATCTTTGTTTCTAAATACTTTTTAAAAATTTATAATTCTATCATATCATAACTAACCTACTGAAAAAAGTCATGGTATTCATGAAATCTCATATTATATTTTCCTAATAAATATGGTGGAAAAAGAGGGAACGTTTCTATAGATAAAATATATCACTAAAAAGTTTCTTTAATAAAAAAGAACAAATATACTAAACTTTTTATTATAATTTCTTTACATGAAAATAATTTATTTGAAATATGTATGAAGTATGCTTTGGAAAAATATAAAAACATGGGGAGGATGACTTCAAATTAAAAAGTTTTTAATTGTGGAAATGTTTGTTTAGGTCAAAATCATTAAAAATAGTTATTCCTTTCAAACAATTCTAGGGAATGTCAAATGAAAATAAAATTATTCTTATAAAAAATATTTAAAAAAATACTATGAAAAACTATTATAAATATAAGTTATAAAATTACCGAAATAAATAATGTAATAATATATATAAACATGAATAAAAAAATTAAAGATTATATAAGTGGAAGAAAAATATCCCCTTTGAAAAGAATGGATAATGTAAACTTCCAATATATGAAACATTTAGGATGACTTAGGATGAATGTGGTTTTTAAAAGGGTTCGATGAAATTGTAACCCCAAAAATTAACTAAGGGATATAGAATATATTCTCACAACAGAAATAAAACATAAAATATTCCAAAATTATAATTAATTAATAAACATCCCCTTTTATAAAATAGTCTAGAAAAGAAAACCTCTACAAAATTAGTATCGTTTGAATACAAATATAATAATGTGGTATACTATTATGGATATAATGTTTTATTATTTTTCATTATATTAATAATGAATATAAATTCTTTTAATAGAATATATACCAAACAAAAAATTGGTGAATATGGGTCTTTTCATGATAAATAGATAATTGATATGATAAACCCATGAATTTACACTCAACATACATTATTGTATATTTAACTATGATATAAAAAGAATAACCATGAAAATTAAATAAATTGTAATTTATGTATATATTTTCCTGTTATAATTTTCAGTTTTTTAAATTATATACAAATATATAAATTTTTTATTTTTTAATTTCATCATCTGGTATTTTTAATTTTTATTAATTGATATATGTTTCACAATTTCAATGTTAATTCACATTAATTTTAAAATGTTCAACATTTTGTTCTAAGATAATGAAGTGGAATAAATTTTTCCTAATGATTATTGTTGTCCCATAATAAATTAATTAATGTTGTTGGTATGGTTTTCTTGATTGGATTCCATGACAACCATGTTTCAGAATGTTGATATATAACAATGTGGTACGTTACAATTATCATTCAATTTTTTCTCATTCGTTTATAACCATATCAATTATATATATGTGTATATAAAATCATATATTAATAGACATAATTTCTTGATTCATTTTCATGATGAAAATAATTATTTTTCAATAATAATATTCATGTGTTTCGTCAAACAAACCCAAATGATAACATATTATACTATCAAATGATTATGATTATTGTAATTTAAAATAGTAACATCATTTACATAGAATAATAATGATGTTCATTTAACATAATCAAACAGGATAATGATATTTAGGTGTAATTATGATTATATATTAATAGAATGTGATGGGGATAAATTGAAAACATACATTTATTAATACTACCCTTCTTGATATATGTGCCATAAAAATAATGGATTATTAATTCTTTCATAGAAATAGATTTTTTTCCAAATCCTATATGTAATTATGAGATGAAATATGATTTTACATTCAATATGGTTTCTATGTAATATATCGTATTATAAGGGGTGGAGGAGGGTCCTTTTATAAGAATTTTCTGAGTTTCATTATCCTATAATACTCATTCATTAAGGTGTTTAACATCCCATATTTTTTAGATTAATTTTTTTTTTATTTTTGGGTAGTTTTGAGGGGATATAAAAAATGGAGAAGGATTTTATCTATCATATATAATTGATCCATAAATTGAAATTTTATGTCATAAATCATTAATTTATGAGGTATATATTCTATGGTTGACCCTGAATGTGAAGAATACCCAATGAGATGGTATATTGCATCAATTAATGCTAATTGAAAATATATAAACCCGTTTTATGTCACAATTATGGATTGGAATGAAATTGAAATAATATAATTTATATAATAAACCATTATTTATGCCAAAAATATTTCTGTTATTTTAATAAAATGAAGGTTTAAATCCCTTTATGATCCTTATTACATTATCCTTTACTTTTTCTTCCTTCTACACCATTTCTCACATATAGCATTAAATATATTCTATCTATGATTTATCTAGTCTTAGTTATATATCTAAAATCCAAACATAAAATAATATTTCATTAGTCAAATTCAGTCACTATTAGTATGTCTTTGAGTCATGTTTATTCTTCTCTTAGTTATTAATACTATATAGAATGTTATATTCATGTAAGCTAATTTTACTTATTTTAAGGTTTCTTGTCTATTTATCCGACTTATTTGATTCTATATTGAATTAATATATGATACTAGATGAGGTTTCTACCACCATTCTATGTTACGTGGTATCAATCATTTCCCAGTGTTTTATGGTATTACTATGAATCATCATTATGTTGTACATCATACCTTAAATAAATTTATAGTAAAATAAATAAACCCCTAAATTATTTATTTTAAACATGAAATGGTCATTGTATTTCACTAATATAATTATTAATAGGTTAGATAAAACATGACGACTTCCCCTTATGTTGGGTTCAAATATATTCCTTAAGGAATTATATTTTCCTTATTAGAAAAACCCAACTAAGGTGTGTTCGACTTGGAATTTTCCATTTAAATGTTATAAATTATGTTAATAATAGGCCTGTGGAATGTAAATATCCATGGAATATTAAATAAAATTTAAATGATAAAATATATTGATGCATGGATATATTGAAATTATTTTTCTTGGATTGTGATTTTAAATGTATTTCATTAAGTCATGCTTATATTTTATATTATACATGATGTTCCTACTCATTATTTAATATTTATGAACATGGCGTACCTTATTGGTCACTGTGAATATATGGATATAATTTTACTTATTTTCAATTGGAATTAGTGGAAATGATTACCTAAATTGTAATTTGATATTACTAGACAAAACATTCTTAATTGATTATTTATAATTGATCAATATAATGTTATGATTCATCTATTTTTTATTAATGGACATGACATTCCACTATTTCTATATACAATTTAGGGACATGAATACTATATTGACCATTATTTATTATTGGGAATGATTCCCATCATTTTTTTAAAAATAATAAATGATAATTTCCACTCTATATTATTATGAATCATGTATTATCATATGGTTTTCCCACGAATAAGTCAATACGAAATGGGTTTTAATCAGTTTTTTTATTTCCTCATTTATTATTACCTACACATAGTTTGATGATATATTCTCAGATTTAATAATACTATACAACAATTCTAGTGGATTGCAATGCTTTACTCACACCGTATTAATGTTGACGATTTTCACCAGAAAAGGCATTATTGATGTAGGTGGAAAAAATGGAATGCATTGTTCTATAGATTCTTTAATTTTTGTTCTAAGATATATTATATGATAAGAGGACAGTAATAATTATCACAATGCTATTAGAGATATATTTAAGACATATTTATTCTTTTTAGCCTATAAATTGTATGTTCTCTACACAATTCTCCTCATATATCTTTTTTTATATAGCATCTTGAAATAATTATTTTTTATATGATACTAGATGTTGGTTACATCAGTTTTTTAATACTTATCGTGGTGTTTAATTAAATTGTGCTACTTATATTTGTTTTATTATTGTTTTATATTTATATCATCATTTTTATCCACTCTCCTTTTGGGGGTATAGTCTCTGCATTACCCAATATAAACTATCACTGCATGTGGGAATCCTATAGAATAAAGGTATGTGATCATGAGGGAATGTTCCCCACTATACATGACAAATATCAATGAATGAGTCTTGGGAAGTGACCTGTGGAATCAAAATTAATTTTAATTTTTTATATACTATTTGGGTTTTGATATTGGTGACTTAGACAATTAATAATAAAGTAAATAGATCATTCTTATGAGTAGTTAACCCACTAACAATGAAAAGTCATACACTTGGTATGGTTCATGATATGATAGATTAAGCCTCTTGTAGATACACTATTTTCCCAAATGTTTGATATACATGTTTTTTGGAATTTATTGTCCTTATTAATAAGATTTTTTTTACTCTTCGCCCATTATGGCATGTAAGCATTTTCACATGTATCAACATAATAACCATATGATTTTTATGTTGGGAATATTCAATTACATGTTTATTTTATTGCACGCACTTCCAACAATATATTATTGTGACTGATTGTTATAATTGTATATTATTCATGTTTATTTCATGACAGGGATAAATAATTTTGTTGTTTAAAGTGATGGTATCATCCTAAATTTTATTGTCTTGTATAGGATGATGATATACCCTTATCTAACTAATAATCAATTTTTATGCCTTGTAGATTGATATATATTAATAAAAATATTAGGTTTTTTGGAATAAGTGGATTCCTAATATAATTAGCAATTTTTTTAATTTTATAAATTGGTTATTATTGTCCATATAATCCAATAATTTTATATAAACCAGTTATATTTTGAGATAATATTTAAAGGATTGGATTTAGATAAAAAAGTTAAAATAATCATTTATAGTGTGTATGTTTTTATATTTTAAGAAAAGTAACTCATCTGAATCGATTGAGATATATATAAATAAGAACATTATGGTTTTTAAAATATAAAAGAAATTGTTTCTATTGAATAGGGTTTACAATTGTAACTTGAAGGGTTTTTCCACTATAACATGAAATTAACACTTTATATATCTAAACCCTTGATTTTATATTTAAACATTGACCCTAACCTATATTTTGTAGTAGGTTGTGGGGAGTGACTCAAGGGTAGGAATGAATTATACATACCCAACACTTTTTTCTATGCTATATTCTATTAAAAAAATCTAATTTTATGGTATGAGTTTGGAATTATAGATGTATTCCCCCAAATTGTCCATGTGTCGAACACAAATAAGGTGTTGATGACCATGCTCTATAAGAGTTGGTAACTACTACAACAACATTAACTCCTGTAATAAAACATGTTGAAACTTTTGTTCAACCTATAATGGGAATTAATTCATAGTTTTGAGGGAGTTTATTTTGTTTAATATTTTCTATACACGAATATACATGACCATCTCCTTCTATGGTAGTGTTGACAAGGGATTTGTTAATATAGAAAACTAAAAAAATTAAGTGAAGGTAGATCATCGGATATGGTGTTATGGATAGAGTCTATACTATATATCACTGACCATATCAAGAAACCTCCTAAAAATATAATTAATATCACTACATATATGCCTCATGGATCTTTAATGTGTTTTTAGGATGTTATCATACATGAAAATATACATCATGTTATGGTCCATAGGGATAACCATACTACATTTTTTGATTAATTATATCACAATTCATTGATAAATGATTATTCATAGGAGTTAATTAACATGAAGCATGCCACAATGTTTGTTATATATTATCTAGATCAAATTAATAATCGGTAGTTATTCACATAGGTTTTTCTTTGTGGGGAACCATCTATGGATATATGTATTTTTTTGGAATATGGTGTGACATCACATCATTGGTGAACATTTATTTTTTGAATTAGATGTCTTGAATAGTGAACTAGACCCTAATTAGTAAGATAAATATAAGGGAAGATGAAGGTGTAGACCAAATTAGTTCTATAACAATATTTCTACGTACCTTGATAAAAAAACAAGATTCATATCAAGAGAGTTATCACAAGAGTTTTGATTTATTTACTACCTATACTAGTAGCCAGGTGTTGTGGCATAATTTTGGGAAGACAGGTTTCAAGAGACCTTGGTGTGACAGAAACCCCATTAAGTGTCATGCCTATATAATGATGGGGAATATTTTATAATTTTAGATTTTCTTCCCATCTATAATGTGTGGGAGAGGATCTGGGCCAACTCTACCATTAGATATGGGAGAAGCGGATCCTCTCTAGGTAGGCTACTGGATTACTATTTACCATTCACTCTCAGAGGTGGTCCTAGTCGATGGATACATTTATAGGATATGAAACACTAGAAGATAAGACCATCATAGGTTATAAATTTCAAATCCTAAGGCTATAGATATGGATAGAAATATGTAGTATGACCTACAACTAAGGGGTAGATTGTCAGGCCATCTAAATTCAGAGGTACAAATTTAGAAGCCACTACTTTAGAATCTTCATTATTTTTCATTGGTGGGTCACACACTATTATATCTATTTTTATTATTGAATTTCATAGGCTTGGAATTCATTAAATTTTTGAAGTGATGACTCTTGATAATTTTATAGGAGTGAGGATATAGAGTCTACTATAATAAAAAAATCTCAGGGAGAATAGTAATTTATGTTTCTTATGGATCCTTTTAATCATTGAAATTATGGGATTTAATGTTTTACTTATGATGGAATGTTTGTTCCCTATTGGGTCCATTATTCCCTTTATCACTATGAGGTGAATTTTATATATCTTAATGGTGATATCTATGTACAAAATGTATAATATTATGTCTAAGATAGTTGATATTAAACTATGCACTATGATTTGGGCAGAGTTTCATCCCAGATTGTAAGCCTTTTTCATAGATATAAGAGAACACATCAGATAAAACTCCCTTAGATAGTGGATGGTTTCATGGAAATCTATTCTAACAATTTTTCGTACTTGCCTCCTTTAAGATAGGTAGTGTTTACTATTAATATAGTTTTATGATAAAGATAATTATCAATTATTCCATATATGATGAAACCAAATGAGCTTCAAGAACTAAAAATATTGTTAGAGGACCTAGAATAAAAATTGTATATCTAATTATATATTTACCATTGGGGATAACTCATTCTTTTCTCAAAGAAGGTTGATGAAAATCTTTGGTTTTGTGTGGAATTTAGAAAATTAAACTAGTCAACTATTAAGAAATTTAATTGACTACATCATATAGATGACCTCTTCAACTTTCTCCTAAGAGCTAGGTTTATCTCAAAAAACTAATTGTGTTCATGCTATCGTCAGGTATGTGTTAGTCCCTAATATACTCATGTATAATACATTATAATAAATGTAAAATGTATTATTATTTGGTAATTCTATTCGATGTCACAAATGCACCAAAAGTTTTTATAGAACAAATTTATCAGGTTTTCCACCTATACCTAGATTTCTTGATGTTTTTCTCATTGATAATATCATAGTGTATATTCTTAATTGAAATGATCATGAAAAAAATTATAATTTTATATTTATTACACTGAGAGAGAATAGGTTATATTACAATATTACAAAATTCCATATATGGATAGATAAAGATCATTTTCTAGGATACATTATCTCATGTATGTGGGTATATGGGGATCCAATGAAGATGAGAGTCGCGGTTTCCAAGGAGAATCCTAGGAATACATATTCAATTCAGAGTGACTTGAGGCTAGCTAGATATTATATATTTTTTATTTATGAATTATCTTTCCTAACATCCCCTATTATAGGATTTTCAATGAGGGTGTTATTTTTACTTGGTACACGGCTGGTGAAAATTATTTTTGAGAGTTGTATGGTATGTTAAATTCAGTGTCAATAAAAATTATGACAGAGTAGAAATGAATAAATATAGTTTATTATGACACATTAAAAATAGTTATGGGAGAATTCTAATTCCAGATGATAAATTTGTTGCATACATGTCCCCTTATTTGATAATTTATAAGGGAAATTACTTAGTTCCTGACTTCGAGCAAGTAGTAGTTGTTCTTGACTTGAGGTATTGGAGACATAATTTGTTCGATGAGAGAATTATTGTATAAATTGATCAAAAATGTATCAAATTGATATTTATTCAGTGTGATTTTAATTTTATATTATAAATATGGGTTCAGTCACTTTAGTGGTTTGATTTTGAGATTTAATATAATCCCTAAAGAGTTAATGGTGTTAATGATGCATTGAGCTAGAAGATTCACACATGAGTTGTTTAGGAGGCCAATAATGAGTGGTTATTGATGTATCTATTTTATATGTTCTATATATAGATTCTTTACTATCATTTATAACCTCTTATTATATATTTTATAGTGACTTATTTACATCATGATCGAGAGAAGATGATACAGCTCTCTAATATTGATAAATTTTTCTTAATGGAATGTGTAATATTTGATGACTCACTACCTTGTTTTATCATTAACAAGGATATGATATTATACATTAATAGGAATATATGTGTTCTACAAGACATGTTATTGGAGTTGATGCAAGAATATCATGCATCTAAATTGGAATTTCTTCCCAATCTTACCAATAACTATTAGTAATTTCACAAAAAATATAGGTGGGATATACAAATAATAATATAGAATGATTATCAAATTGAAATTATACCAATTACTAGATGATGGATGAAACAAATATCCAACTGGGATGTTAAAACATTTATACATTCCTAATTGGAAATGGTATGACATCACTAAGTATTTAGTTATGGGTTTACCAATATCCCTTCATGGATGTGACGTAGAGTGGGTTATCATGGATAAGAAGATTAAGGCCATGAATCTCTTACATAATTGGGAGACCTTCATAGTGGATGATAATAGGGTAGTATATGCCAATGATATTATATAACTTCATTATGTCTCCCATATGATCATGATAGATTGGGACACTCACTTTACTTTATGGATCTGGAAGAGGTTGTAGAATTCTTTGGTGTCACATGTGATTTTAATCATAACCTACCACCCTCATATTCATGGATAGTCCGAGCATACTATATAAATTTTAGAGGATATTCATCAGTAAAAAATCTCGGATTTTAGTGGTTATAGTGATAACTATCTAGACATTTTTATGTTCTCCTATAATAAATGTTTTTATTACACAATAAAGGTGGATTATTATTAGGCCCTCAGTCGTATGGTATGCCAATCACCTATGTGGCAGTTGTCAATAGGGGATGAATTTATATTATGATATAGTCTTACTCCTTAGACATCAGAGTATGAATTTAATATGAAAAAATTGTATTTATATGGCATGATATTGGAAATTTTTTTATTTCAATCATCACCACCAACCACTAGAGTTGGTTGTTTGAGATTTAGTATTTCTTCAAGATTTTTCATGATTTGAGAATCAACGGATTCAGAGACAAGGGAAGATAAAACATTTATTTTTTAGGCATTTGGAGATCATGGAGAGAGTTCAGCAGGTAACATAAACATTAGATTTATCTTACAGGTTCCATAGCATGCATGATGTATTTCATGAAAATTCACCATTATCATTTTGATCCTTCTCATGTTCACCATCCTAATAAGGTTGATTTGGATTTTATATCTTATTAATTGGATTATAGTATTTTTACAATTTATAATATAAATATATATCTATATAGAAATATAGTTTATATAGTATGGGTGATATGGTTTTAGAACCTCATACCTGATGAGAATTGGGAACAATAGGCTGATATAGGTTCCTATTGGCCTGAATTATTATCAGATGTTATTAAACAACCCAATGATGGGAAACTATGATATGAGTGGTTTTAAGTATGGTAGGATGTATGATTATATATTTTTTAAGTACTTTTTTCCATAAATTTAGTTTATTTTTAAGAGGAATCATAAAATAGAGAAGTATTTTATCTAGGAAAAAAATTATTCTATAAATTTGAAGTTTAAAACAAAAATTTCTAATTTTCACCATATGCTTTCCATATCAGTAAATGTATGTTTGGTAGAATCCATGACAATATAATATATGTTGTTAAATATATATTTATGGAATAAATTATATATTTATGTCATATTTTGGGATTGGAAGACCTCATAAGAGGGGAATTTATGATATAAATCTCTTATTTATGTCTTTAATACACGAGGTTCATTAAAAAATTGTTGGCTAAAATTCCATTAATTTACCTTATGAATTTAACCGTCACTTATAATTATTCACCGATCATTTATCCGAAAAACAAAGATTTTTTTTTAATCATCCCTTTATCTATGTTCAGTGAGATCTCTATTATTTGGACTCAGACTCAAATATTTTAGGTCACGTATAATCACCGTATTTATTTATATGATACCACTTGATTCTTTTACTGATTTCTATCACTATATCTAATACTATGTTCATGTGAGATAATATTTATGATTTCATGTGAACATTAATATTAATCAAATTTATCTTATTATATTCCAAATATAAATGCTTCACTAGATGAGGAGTCATCTATCCTAAAAATAAAGGTGGTATAATTTTTATCCATAATGTTTTTCCTGTTATATTGTGTCTTCATTATTACACAGGAAGAACCTCCATGGAATATCTCCTAAAATTGATAATCTCTAACATTATTTTTTTAATACATTAAACTTTTATGGTGTGGCACTCTCATATTTGGTGGTTCGTTGGCCACATCAACTTGAATTTCCACTTGGGTGGGTTGAAAAAAATTCCATAATAACATATATTTTCCTTTTGTCCAGAAAACCACTAAGGTGTGTTTTTATTGTATTTTTCGTTTGAGATTTAATAAATTTATTTAATGAGATACTTTTCAAAATGATAAATATTTTGGACACATGTTCACTTTTAAATCAGTAAATAATATGATTTTTAGAGAGAGTGATTTTATCTATCCTTGATTGTTATTTTTCTTGGTTTTGATTAAATAATGATTATCGTATATAATTGAAATTATGTTCATTCTTAATAATTGATTTTTTTGGAGTATAAATTCCTTATTATATATTAGTAATGTGTGGACATGGTGTACCTTATTATTAATTGAAATTAATAGACATTACATTCCATATTTTTATTTGGGAACATTGGATTTTCCATTACACTTTGTTTATTTATAATTGATAGACATGATGTTTTATATTTACTATTTATAATTAATGGACTTGACATTCAACTTTATATATTTTTCATTAAGGGGTGTAGAATTCATTATTTATTGGTCCTAGTTAAGGGGAATGTTTCACTACATTATTTAAAAATTCATAAATGTTTAGATACATTTTGGATTATTTCTAAAAATATAGTATTGGACATGTCTCTTAGGAGTATCCTTCTCAAAAATTGGTTTTATTTTGTTTTTTATTTCATTATTTATTACCTATGTGTTTATTTTTAATGTATTTTGGACTGGATAGTATTAGACACCATTGGTTGTGGCTTACTGTTCTTAAAATACCAAATTCAAGCGATTAATTTATACCTAGATAAACTCCAAGGATACATGTATTAATAAAGGAATTCAACATGCTATGGACTCTTGAGTTTCTGTACGAGGATATAGTATGGGAGTAGAGAACCAAAATTAGGCTCGTGATTGAATTGGTGATATCATTTGGTATTTTGGTTATTTTTAAATATCTTGTAATGTGTATTTGTTCTACTATATTCCCCTTCTATTTCTATTTTTCAATATCATCATAACATTTTCCTTTTGTATATGATAACAGATGTTGATTATGAGAGATTATTTATATTTATATGGTTTTTTACTTCCATAGTGTTACATAAATTTCTTCCATTGTTGTTTTATATTAATATAAAAATGGTGATACACTCTAATCATGAGGGTTTATTCTCAACACCATATCATTATTTATATTCTACACTATTGGGAAGCCTCTAACAAGCAGGTAGGAGTTCCTGAGGACATGTCACCAACAAGATTAGTCAATTATCTATGAACCAATCCTATGAACTCACAATGTGTACGATTGTAATTTTATAATCGAATGTGTATAAAAATTTGAAAATAGTGGATAAATATTATTAATAACTTAATTAAAGAAATTGGGAGATAAGGTTAATTATTTTGTTTACACGTTTATAATTTTGATAATAAATTTTTTATATTTTTATATTTTTAATTTTTACAATTAAATTATCTATATATTCCTAAAAATAAAATTGATTTATATAAATAATTTATACTTCCTAATTAAATTTTTTTATTCCATTTATTATCTTTGAATTAATTAATGTAATAAATTTGACAATAAAATTAAAAAAGGCATATATTTTCACAATTAATTAATTTTTAAACATTATATATTCATAGTATTACTTTAAATAGTTTTCAATTTAATTTAGTTTTATTAAGTATTTGTAAGACCAAAAAAATTTAAAATTGAAAAATTAGTTTTGATAGCATGTCTATAACAGAAGATCATGATTAGATAAGAATATAAAATATAAATAATTTGTGATCCATTAATATTTAAATATGTTCTAACTCTTTCATATCTTGTGATTCACGCAAAACCGGGTTTAAACCAAATATGATATGGTAATAAAATATTATTATTTAAACATGACCATTATAAACAATCCATTTTTGACAATTTAAACATATAAAAATAATATTAAGATAATTTTATGTTTCAAAAAATTATAAAATAAATTATATGGTTTTCTATTGATAACAATAATATATGATTAATATGAAATTAAGAGAAATTTTTTGTAAAAAAAAATATTTTTTAAAAAGGTAGGAATAAATAATTATATAACATTTACACTAATTCAATAAAATTAAATTTAAATATATTATTCATTTTTTAAATAAAATTGAAAATTTCCTTTGGTTTATTCAATTATAATTTCCAAAAAAGATATTTTTTTTAGTGAATAGTGAAGATACTGGTTTATATTAAAAAATTCGTATCTATTAAAGCCTCCAAATACATGAAGTAAAAATAATGTTGTTTTAAAATTAAAATTTATACATTTATACATTTATTAATAATATTTTGGTTATTGGAATCATCTTCATATTTAATTTTTATGTAAAAACATTTTAATATTTTAATGATTTCTCAATGAAATCCTAATTTCTCATCATTTCTTTAGGATTAAATTTATATTAAACTTTTCATATTTTGTGAATGTGATTTAAAAATGGATTAAATATTTTTCATAATAATAATTTATAATTTTTAGTCATTTAAATTTATATTTACAGCATAATGAATATTAAAAACAATAAAAATTATATGATATTGTTAAGATAAGAAAGGGTTTTCTTAGGGGATAAAATAAAAATATTACAGTTAAAAATGACACAAAACATGTACAATGAAAATTATAGATTTATATTAAGACCTTATTATATATATTATTTATAATTACCTATTTTTGTTTTTTTTGGCATCTGAATAAACATGGTCAGACATATTTCTAATCAAAATTACTAGTATGCCACTCACATGTCATATAAAATGCCACCCCATTGCTATAATATTGACACTTCCAAAACCCATTGGTTATCATATAAAATTCCAAAAACACTTTCTTAATTCCCATTCCTTGTCATGTAATTCTAATTTATATCATAAATCTATCCTATGTAGGCTTTTGGTATAGACAAAAAATGTTGTCTAAAAAAGGATAACATCCTAAATCAAGAAGTTTATTTTATTTTTTCCTCCGCCTCTATATATTATGATTATAATTTGATGAAATAATATCCTCAGTATACAACATAAATTTATATTTTGTTATATTTATATAATTATCTATGTACTTCTCATATTTTATCAAATGGGTTACGAAATTATCATTCGTCTGTACAATGAAATGTCCCCTCACAAACTGAAGTCATTCATTTTCCATTACCACCATTCAAATAAAGATGAATGATTTATTTAAAAAAATAATTAAAAATATGGTTTTATTATACATATGTAATTATTAAATAAAATATACCTTCTTATATTCCATTCTATGTTGGATACGATAATATCACTGATAAATACGGAGGAATGTCGCATTGCGAAGCGATGTGATTCATTTTTATATTACACCTTACTTGGAAGGTATTAAGGTTAAAATTTTAAAAATATATGTGATATTTAGGATATAAAAATACTTTTATATATAAAATATCACATATATCTTATTAAATTTCAATCTATTGAAAAATAATTACGTTACGCGTGCATATGTGTGGACTACCGCCCCCAGGTTGCGTTGTGAAATGTTATTCATTTTATTTATATATTTCTGTTATTAAGGATGGAAATTAATAATATAAATTACATATATAACATAATAATGAATCTATAATAGTGTATTAATGTTTATTTTCCTTTTTTCCATTATTCGATTTGATAAAAATAAAAATAACATTCATGTGTACGTATGTCATATGGTCTCCATGAATGGTGTAATCCATTTTCAATCTAAAACATTTATAGATTTCCCTATATATATATAATAAATATTCATGATAATTATATCAAGGATAAAATTATAGAGATTATTAAAAAATTATCAAATGAAAAGGACAAAAATTCGCGAAAGAAAACACAAATAAAAGGCAATGTAATTATCACATGCAATAGTGGTTTTAACAATGATTTGATGAGAAATAGGAAATAAAATATTATAATTAAATAATATATTGTATGGTATATATGAGTATGGTTATGTAACTATTGTTAAATAAAACATATATAAATATATTTTATTTTATTTTTGAAAACATACGATTGAATTAGAAGAATTGTTAACGGTTTCTCATCTTATGTATACATCTTTGAGACTTATGCTATATCCACCACTTATTTTATTGGTGTAGTGTGTACAATAATTCATTAATAAATCTTATAATTGATCTATTTTTCTTAATGGTATGAATTTTTTCATTTTATATCATTTATTTTTATGGGGTTTATGATTAAAATTTTACCGATGTGGTAAAGGTGTATTTAACAATCTCACTATTATTAAGGATTGTTTTTATTTATATCAACATTGGGATAATTTTTTGATATATATTTATTAAAATAAATATATTTTTTTTTAAATTTGGTTCTTCATGAACTTTTTCATGTAATAGTACTATTTTCTACCTTATTGTAAAATAAAATTATAAAAAAAAACATTTTTTAAAAGCTGGTATTATTTACCCCTTCGGTCAAAAATCATTTTCATAAAATCCCATTTATTCTAAAAATGGATACAAATTTATTTATCCTTAAAAATTATTCATTAAATACATTTTAACCCATTTTTCCTTTTTAAATAATTATTTTATATAAATATTCATGTCAATTTCAAAATAATGTTCATTTTTCTTTTACTAATAATTTGAAAGGAATATTTTTTTTAACTTGTACAAAATGAAAAAAATTTCCAATATCATGAGTAATAAATTTTTTAATTAATAATTTAATTGTTTTAAATTGGTATTTTCATGAAAATTATTTTCAAAATTTTAGTGAAATTGTGGATTTAAAAAGTTATTTATTAAATTCAAATGTTATTTTTGTCAGAATTTTTTTATGGATAAATTCATGATATTTATGTTCAATAATGAAATCAAACCACTATTTTACTAATTTTATTCTGATGATATATTGTTTTGAAAACCAATAAATAATCAATCTATATGGTTTATGATCAGTATGACTGGGGATGTATAATTTTGTAACTATTCAACATATCACTCTAGATTGTTTTTTATTATGTTTATTGATTGGGAAAATAATTAACAATTCATATGTTAGTTTATCAATATAAATTTATTAATTTATTATGTTCTAAAAAATTAATATGATAAATCCATTACACATGTTATGTTATTGGAAGGTGATGTCATATCCCATTGATTGATTAGTAGCTCTCCCATGACAAACAATATTAGGTTTTTGCCAAGGTATTATCAATTTATATATTTTTCATAGTAAAACAACTCAATGGTATGATTCGGATGTATGAAAATATACATTACATAAATATTAATTCAATAATTTATATTACATGTTATTTTTAAATTAGTAATAATATACATGGTTATGATTTAGGAACTTTTTATTAATTATTGGAAAATATTTTATTATATTTTATTCATTTAGGATTATGGTGATGTTAATAATTTATTCGACTGTGTTATAGTTATTACCTTTCCGTATTTATTATACCTTATTTATTCATATGAAATTTTGTATGATTTCCTATAATGAAAATTTGAGCTCACATATTTTTTAGGTTTTATTCACCACAGATTGTCGGGATGTGTTTCAATATTGATATGAAGTGATACACTATAAGGAATATTGTACTTCTCAAATAAATAATGTTTTTATTTTCTATTTTCATTTATAATAATAATTTCACATATTTATCATCTTTACTATGACTACTAAAGTATTCATTAATTTGAGATGTGATTATTTATATGTTATTCCAATGAAAATATGTATATGTTGACTCTTAGCTATTACGGTTGGAGTCTTTATAGTTGGTATCAGATAATGTTTAGTAGAATCCAACATAACAATATTTATAAAGTCATAGATTACAAAACATAAACATATTATATATATTGACGATATTTATAGAATAACATCATAATGTTTTGGTAAGGGATCGTTTATGAAGTTTTTCTTGTAAATACCAACCATTATGGATACTATAAGTGGATATGGTTCTGGAAAAAATGTACCTTGGTGTAAGAACTCCAAAAAGGGTCCATTGGGCTTGACATTAATTACACTTCATGCATGAAAAAAGGCCCAATGATGCCCCTGGTTTGAAACTCTTGGGGTATATTCTTATGATAAATCCCATTTTCATTATAATCAACTATGATGATTTTGAAAATAATGATATCCCAATTGAATCCTTTTTAATGATTAAGAGATTATCTATGAATATGTTTTTCAATTTATGATAAGTGTTTCAGTCGTTTAAGAATTATACATTATGTTTTATAATGTTTTTATCTATTTTAGTGTTTTAAATCATTTATAAATGGATCCTAATTAATGTAATAGGAAATGTATCAATGAACATACTCCATGTAGATATTTTCCTCCAAGGTAAAAAAAATGTAACTAAAGCTAAAGATATATCTGGAACTAACCAATTTATAACCATATTGCGGAAGTTTAATCAAGTTTTTATTAATAACCATTACTTTTTGGAGAATAATTTTGATTTTCCATTTGATAATTTTAGACAACTTATGTGTAGAATCATCCATAATTCAATGGGAATAAAAAAAATTGAATTGTGTAATGGATAAGTTTCATAGAGAAGATATTTCTCACTTTGTGATGTAGTGAAAAAAATAATGTTTTTATGTATTTTTATCAACTCTCTAGTTATGAAGACCAATTGTGATCATTAATTAATAAAACTAAGTATGAGGAGGAAAAATAAATAGTGTATTTTAAGGATTTCTTTGTATTATTATTGGAAATATATTTTCCCCTTGACTAAAGTGATGATATGGGAAAAGAGTACTTTTGTGAATGATAGGGTGAAGTGGAAATGATTATATGAATGAATCTATATTTAAAACGATGGAAATTAATGATTTAGAATATGTACATAATATAAAGTGTATGACATACCATATCATTGATGAGCTTCTTCCAATTCTGCAATAAGCACTAGTCTCCCAATATTTCTCCTCCTATGATGATAGAGTATTATGTGATATCAAAAAAATGGAAATAATTATCCATTTCGTATGTCTTCAAATAGAAGAAAGATAATTATTGGTTGGAAGAGGAAAAAATGTTAAAGGGAATAAGGGAATAAATAATTATTCTCTATGTAATACTTGTATTAATAAACAATTATGTACATCTTTAAAATGAAAATGATTTTTCATCATGTTTGTCGAAAAATACCATTGTGATAATGATTTAAGAAATAATAAATATTGTAATGTGTAATTCTTCCACTGTAAGGATATGGGACACTATACAAGTGAATTCCCATAGAGTTAATATAATATTCCTCAATATGAGCTAAGGGATCAAGATCAAGCATATGATATTACTACTGAAAACATTGTGATGATTAATATTCTTATGTTTGGACTCAAGATTTATATTATAATATTATTTTAATAAATAAAATTCTAGTTATAATTATTATGAAATTAATAAGTATTGCACTATAGTACTACTTCATTGAAAATTTAAGAGAATATGTTGAGTTATCCTCATGGCCCGAAGAAATTTAGAAGCAAGTTGAAAATCATTGAATGAACATTCTTGAGGGAGGAAAATACAAATAATGTTCTTGAGGTAGATATAATATTGATAAAGGGTTGATAAATATTTTATTGGTGATAATTAATGATTTTATAATCTTTGATATCAAGGTAATTTTTGGTTTTTACAATTTGGGAGTGTTTCATGAACTATAATAATATTATTTTAGAAAAAGGACAAACTATACATCTAGTGAAAACATTTCATATTAAGAAAGGTTATGGGGATTTAAACTTCAACTGATGTATGAATGTTTTTTAGAACATACCAATAACCAACAAGATGTCTATGATACTATTTTATTTTTTAGTTAAACCATTTAAAGGGTAAATAATAATATTGAACAAATGGTGGTTCTGTTGAGGTTTAGAGATAAATGTATTATATTGAAAAAATATTGATAAACATACTAGTTTTTCAGAAAATATATAAATATATGCAATGTATTCTTACAAATTTATGGATCTTATGATCTGATAAAAGATAAATTTGATATATTCAATCATAAGAAAATTCATCTAGGGACTCTAATTCATGTAGTAAGAAATGAGGAGGAGAATGATTGAAGCACTACCTAAAGATGAAATTATGACTATTAAATTTAAATATATCATGTAATTATATTGTTAAATATTCTAAGTATAGATGATAAGGAAATTTTACAAATCTAAGAGAAGGATATTAGAACTAAATTATCATAGTACCTTAATTTATTGTGAACTGATGTTATTTTAATTCATCACAAATTTAGGGTTTTGAGGTCCTTGCCTTTCAAATTTTCATTCACTTTTTTGTGATTAATTACCTCTATCACTCTCTATAATTATGTTATCTTTTCTTCCATTACCATATCATCACATTCCTCCAACGTTATCCTACATGAAAATCTACTTATTTGTTTTTCCAAATTTATATTGTAATTCCATTTCTATAATAATAATAAGATATCTTATTAACCCATTAAATGATGCGGGTTTTCAAAAAATGTATTACTAATTGTAAGACCCTTCATTATAGAGACATTTTATTTAAGAGTGAAATAATGTAACACAACCTAGTTTTTGAAAATAGGATCTTCAGGTTTGATATCATGAATGACAAAAAACACCATCATTATAAGATAATAAAAGATTCCTAGATTTAATTAAACTTATATTTTTAAATAAATTATCATTTGGAAAATTTGTCTTGCTAGGAACTCCATGTGTAAACAAAACATGATATTATACTAAAAATATTATTTAAACAAAACCATTATTACATATCCATTAAATTGGAGTGTATTAATAATACATAATTATTCATGAAATATTTTATGGTTTTTACATATATAAAATATATTAAATGGTTTTTTATTTTTTATAACTAAATTTTTAAACATATGGATGAAATTTAAATAATTCCTTAAAACTATACTCTTCTAAAATGTGGTTTTGTCGCACATTGTGCACATAATGAATAATTAATTTTCACCATATTATGAAATTTTATTTTAACAAATAAAATCAGTTGTTTAAATAAATATAGAAAATTTTTATTTGGGTGTATTTTTGATAATTTTTTGAAATGATAATTTTTTAGGGAATAATGAAAATACAAGTTTTTATAAAGAATTGTATTTTCTTTTAAAACCATTAATAAATTAAAAAAATAGGGTTTTAAATGTACTATTAGCTAGATTTTATATTTATTAATATAATTGGGGTTATTTGAATAAATTTCATATTTTATTTTGATATGATATCATTGTAAACTTTTTATCATTGTCTATTTGAAAACCCACATTCTCATCATCACTACAGGATTTATATTAAATTACATTTTTTCAAATTTATGAATATAATTAGTATAAATGGATTAAATATTATTAATCATCATAATTTATATAATTTAATAATTTAAACATAAATTTGGACCATAATTAATTGTAAAAATAGTAAAAAATATATACAATGGTTAACGTAAAAATTTGTTTACTAGGTAGTTAAACTAAAATGATAAGTGTAAATAATGTCCCAAAACATTTCCATCACCATTTTAAAATAAATATATCAAAATTAACTATTATAGGTTCTATAATTTTACATTTAAAAGCCTTGTGGAATGTTAAAAATGTGGGAACACCTTTTACATTTTAAAATTACAAGTGTGCCCCTCACCTCTTTTATAAAAGGAAACCCCTCCCCTATCTTATTGACACATCCCAAACCCATATGTTTAGTATTTTCATGAAAAAAATAAAATCCTTAATTCCACACTTAGTATTATTATAATGAAAAACTAATAATCCATTTGTGAAAACCAAATATTTCTTCCCTAGAAGAGTGAATTTCACTGACCAATCATTTTTTTTATTGCTTCTTCTTCCTCTAAAAATTATTTATTGGACATGATGATAAAATAAAATCACTCTATTATATATAATTTTATGTAATTATTATATTTGAAAAACAAAAATACTTATCCACTTCCACCAAATGAGTTACAAAATCATCATTCATGTGTATGAATGATTACCACCCTAAGAACTGATGTCATTCATTTTCCATCATCACCTATAAAGGATCGATGAAATGATGAATATAACATTTATATATGATATATATAATATTATTACACTTATTTAATTATCATACCCCAAATAAATTCTTACTTTACATTCCTTGAGTGATACAATAACATAGCTAGTGTGTGGTCGATTTCTGCGTTGCGATGTGAAGTGATTAATTTTTCATTTAAGATTTAAATGGACTGTAGTAAGGATATTAGAATACTAATAAATGTTATTTTTATGATCTAGTAGTAATTTAGGAAATATAATATCACATATGTATTTTTACCTTACAATCCATTGGAAATCAATAACATTGATTTTGCGTACGTGTGGTCTATCATCTCCACATAGTGATGTGAAATTTTTTTCATTTTAATTTTACATGGATGGTAATGATGATATATATTTAAAAATAAATGATATATATAAATTTATTACAATTATATAAATTTGAATAAATATTTATTTCTCTTTCATTCAATTGGTCTTGAAAAATGGAAACAACTTTCAGGCTTATGTACGGCCTAAAGTCTCCATGAACTGTGTAATCAATTCCTAAACTATAATATTTATAGGTTATAATAAATAAATATAAAATAAATATATATGATATATATAATTTATAAGATTACATAGATTATGTATTCATGATAAAACTAAAATAACTAAAATTATCATACCAAAACATACATGAATGGAAATGAAATTATCTTCCAAAATAGTGATTTTAAAAATGAATTTTTAATAAATGGGTATTAAATGACTATTATAAAATAATATATGGTATAATATACATTTAAATTATTATTTGATATATTTTTTAATAATATTAAGTTATTATATAGGTTGTTTGGACACATAAAAAGGATATCAAATAAATGGTAATGGTTTCTTGTCTCACTTTTACTTCTATGAGACATAATTCATATTCACAGCTTATTTAATTTTTGTGGTATATATAAATCCCCTTTAATATGTTATATCGTTAATATATTTTTATTCATGATATTTAAGGTTTAATTTTTTTAGTTTCTCCTATAGGGATTATGATTTTAATGTTTCCAAAGTGGTAAGGGTTTATTTCACAATCTCATCATTATTCATGATTGTTTATTATTACATGTCCCTTGGGAGAATTAAATGTTTTTTATATGTTAAAATAATTATATTTTTATATCCTTATAATATTAATGAAAATTTTCAAGTTTTATTATCATTTTTCAACTCTTGGTACTTAAAATTATTGTTAAAATCTCTTTTATAAATTCTTACAGTATGTTTCTCTTCGATTACACATATTCATTCATTTAATCCCATGTATTAAAAAATATATTCGTAAATATTATTATAAAATTGATAATTATTTATTAAATAACATATTACCTATTTTTATTTTTTTATAATGATTTTAAATGAATCTACATGTTGTTTTAAAAACAATGCATGGTTGGTTTTTATCAAAAATATGAAATGAATATTTGTTTTAATATGTACAACATGAATATAATTTTCTACCATAATAGATAATAAATGTTTTAATACATAGTTTATAATTATTAAATGTTTATTTATATTGAAAATTATATTCAAAATGTTTTTGTACATTTTTTGAAGTTTATTTTCAAAATACAGTTGTTATTTTTATCAAAACTATTTTATGGAACATTTTGTGGTACTTTTTTCCATCAATGACATCAAACCATGATTTTACATATGATAGAGTAAGGAAAAATTTTATTCATACCAATTTATTTATTTATCTTAATGTATTATGATCATTTTGACTAGGGATGTAAAATTTTACAATCATTCTCGCTTTTAATTTGGGTTGTTTAGAATTATGTTAATTTATTAGGGTAAGTATTAATTGTTAAAATGTTTTTTTTTCTGTATTAATGTTTATGTTGATTATTTTTTTATCCCTTTCAAATGGGGAATACATTGGACTTTTTATGTGGTGGACATGATCACTATAGCCCTATAATGAATAAGTAAGTCTCATAAGACAAACTGGATTGGGTTTTGGCCGAGGCCTTGTCCATTTATTTGGATGTCTTCGAATAAGGACTCAATAGTATGTTTACAATGTCTATAATAATACATTAAATCATCAAGAATTTAGTTATTGATATTCTCTGTGATTATTGGATTAGTTAGAATATTGATTGTTCTATTTCTAGCTCATGTAATATTTTATATAGAATATTTGATTTTATTTTATTCTTGCCATATTCATATCATGTTATTGATTAAATAGAGTATTTTTTAGTTATTAACCTTTACGTTTTGATTATGCCAAATTTATTCATATATTCAACTTTAAACTTCTCCATATTGATCATCTTAGCTCTTCCCTTTATCATGTTTTATTCTCTCCAAGATACTAGGAAGTGTTTTGTGATTGATATATAGGAATACATTTGGAGGAATAATTGTGTTCTTATAGAATTTTTTTTGTGTATTTTATATTTTCAATTGTAATAATTATTTCAAGTATGAATGTATCTTACCAAATTACTAAAATATTCAGTCCTTCGAGATTTAATTCACTTTTTCTTATACATATTTAATAAATTAAACACCATCTCTAGGTTATTGGGGTTAGGGTCACATTAATATTATTATAAATTGAATCATTTTATTATAATCAACACATAAATATGATCAAAATAATTTATTTTAAAAAATACACTCTATCCACAAAAAAATTAATTAAAATATTCATCTTCCTCTCATTAAGTGTTTTTTTAGTTTGTTGTTAAAAAATTATTTATGTTCATATAATTTAGTTTTTAAAATCCTTGACATTAATATCATTCTTCAATTTATATAAATACATTAAATCATTAATTTATAATAAATATAATATATACATAAATGTATACAATATTATATTTTAATTATAAGATATATTTCTATTTCCTTATATATTAATTTTGAATTTTAATATTTCAAAATTATTATTAAAATCATATAACATTAATATCTATTTATTTTTTGTTCACACCAAATAACCATATAACCAATAACCATATTTCCAAATAACATATATCCAATTACCACATATCCAATGACCAAATATATTATAGTTTAATTTCATTCCTCTATATAATTTATCATGCATTACTAAAATCATTCATCAGATCTATTAATTCTCTCGGAATTTATACTATATGTCCAATGGACTAAATTCATTAAATAAAATTTATTGAAATCAGGTTTATTATGTAACAATATAATGATTAGGATTATAGTTTTTTAAATGTTTGTATAATTGTGGTCTTATTCCTATTATAGTTTTCATCAGGTTGTTTCATACAATTATTTTATAATTTATTAATTTATCTATTGTAAAAATAATAATAAAACCCAATGTTATTGCATGTGAATTTACAAGAGGTTTGGAATTTTTTATTCTGTAGAATAGTTTTTTTATTAATGAGGGTTAAAAATACAAATTTATAATTTTGGAACCCATAACACATGTATTGTGTACTTGGAATGATGGGATTAAGGGGGTAGGAAGTAACAAGAGATCACTAGATGAATTCCCTATTGTCTGAGTGGTAAACTACAGTCACTAGATAGCTACTAGTTGGAAAACATATTGCTGGTGGTAAAAAAAGTAGAATTATCATCTTATAGGGCACACATCATATTAGAATCCCTATATTAGCCAGCTGGTGGCCTTTAATGGGGGAAGAACACTTTTCATCTTTATGTTTTTAGAGTAGGAAATCACTTCTCCTCCCATATCGTATGTGTCATAAATATTAGAGAAATTCATCTTTTTTTTCTTCCACCCCATGGGACAGAGGGAATTGTGAAATGATTTTATCAATGATTAAATTATAATTAAACCTCTATTTTCTCCTTCAGTTATATTTCCCACTCATTAATAACTTTCATATTTTACAAGATATAGATACAGTGATGATTCCTCAAGATCATGGTGATATAATATTCTTCTCATTGTATATTTACACCTAAGATAAAAACAATATCTTATAATATAATTTATAGGTTTCCCATATTTTTTATGAAGTTACATTGAACAAAACATTTATTGTGGTGTTTATCTAAAATTAAAATAAATTAATGGTGTAACTGTTTCTGATCATTATGTCATTTCCATGATTCAATTTCAGCGGTCCATGCAGGATATACAATGGTATCCTGGTTATGGTTCGGTCATGGTGAGATCATTTAATAATTTTTTTTTTCAATTTATGATCTTCTTAAAATGAGTTATCTAATTAATTGTAATTTTTATAATTAATTTTATATTATACCACTCCATTTTAATTGGATTTGTAGTTGTGGGTGATGGATTATTGAGAAAGAATGTGATTGGAGGGACTAAGATTATATATTATATAGTTTTATTGATTTTGAAATTTCATCATTATATATATGTGATCCTTGTTACTTTCCAAATGGTTTGATGTATTTTATTTATGATACATGTTATGTGATTTCATGCCATTGAATGTGTTTTCCTATTATATTTTTTAATTTTATTTATTAATTTAATGGATTCTTAAATTTAATTTCAATGCCTTAGTAAGGGGAAAAAATTCCAATTCAATTTTTTCCTTAGTGCAATATCTTATTATCATTGGTCATCGATGGATGATATCTCCATCATGTGAATTTCTATGAAGCATTAACCCCCCATGTGTGGTTTCTCTAGGATTAATTGAAATTGTTTTCAATTATCACCATTATCTATGATCATTTTTTTATCTTTAATTGGAGGTGTGGAATGACATGATTAAAGTGGACTAGTTAGAACAATTAAGGACCCTAGATACAATTAAATGTCATTGGATGGTTTATATTTTTTAGGTTAGTATACTTCCCCAGTAAGGCCTAACAATTTAGATGGGCCTTGAGAAATCCCAAATGATTTTCTTATAATAATTTCTCCAATTTGACTTTGAGATCATAATTCTATAGAGGACATGGTATGGGATGTGTTACCCCTGAGTAATGTTTTTAACCTATTTGTTTTTTTGTTAAAAAGGTTTCCCACAGAAGTGTCCCACAAAAATGTTTTGACAAAATGGATAACAAGAGCGGAAGCATTAATCTTAGTTTTACTAGGTGACCTCATCTAGTGTCCCAACGCCATAATGAACCTTATAAGCTATGTTTAATTATGGTTAGGTGATAATGGGTGTATCCATAGAATATGGAATAGTTTTGTGGGATTATTTCTTCATTGTTGTTCCATTTTGTACACATATGAGGATTCACACATTAATTATGTCTAGTTTTGGTGTTCAAATAGTCATTTCATACTTATTTTTATAAATGGAATTTGTATGACCCTCGTGGGTGGCCTTGACACTGTTGACATGAAACTTGAAATCATTTTTTGTGATATGGAGTATTCCATCATTTTGGTTATAGTATGATTCATGAATAAAATTCAAATATGTGATAAATTATTATTAAATGAAAAATCCTATAATTGGAAGGTTTTTGATGTGAAATAAAACTATCCTTATATAGATATCTATGATATTGAAGGAAAAAAACCTTGTATAGTAGTTTGGGAAACTAAGAAAATTCCACATATATGGATGTATTTGATACTAGAAATACCCCCACATAAAAGTAGTTATCTATTACTAAAATAAAAATCCCATTATATATATATCTATGTAAAAAAATAAATCACAAATTTTTTTATTTATGTGAATCTAATGAAAACTAACAACGTATAGAGCTAGGAGATTCTAAAGAAACATCCCATGTAAAGAGGATATTAACATTAAATAAAAAACACCTTGTAGGGTGGTCTATGATTCTATTGTAAAATAATTCTTATGAGTTATGTGATATAATCATTAGAACAATCATCAAAGTATTCTGAGAAACACTATGGTTATTGGTGATGTAGGTATTGTTAATTGGGGTCATAGACCTGAGTATTAATGGTGGTTTATTTATTTTTCTAATTTATTTATCATAGTTTGATTAGTATTCAATAATTTCATAGGAATATATCAAAATTGTTTTATTATTTATAAAATCTTATTAGTGTCTTTCATCTATGTTTTGTACTCAATCCTTCTCTGCAAAATATTGTACATGGGTACCAATGAGGAAAATCACTTGGATACAGTTCTAGTTTGGGAAGAGGCTTGTTATTTCCTAATCTATCATGACATGAACTAATGAAATTTAGATGTTACATTGATTTGAGGCTTGAGGAATGTTCTAGAACACATTTTGTTTTAGATTTATGTTTATTAATCAATTTTGTAATGTATAAGTGATCAGTCAAGTGGGTGATTAGTCTCATACAATAACATGGTCTTTTGAGTCAAAATGTTGAATTTAATTTATTTCATTTTCAATATAATTAATTCTTTGAATTAATTTATTATTTTTTGTGTATTATATGATAAAATCATCGACATAATATATTCTAGTTCTTGTATTTCATCTATACACTTTTTATTTCTCTATAGATTGTTATCATGCTGAATTATATTTTTGTAGGACATTATTTCTATTATCCAATATTTCTACTAATTATTTCTAAAAATAGATAACATGTTCTAGTAGAAATAACATAGATTCTAGTATATTTCATAAATCATATATGTAATTACGGAAAATTGACATACGGAATACATATTGATCATGGGTGAGTTATAGAGGATGTGAAATACATTAATATTAAAAAAAATTGATCTATTATTTCAAATGTCTAATATATCTACCAGTCATCATTCCATTAATTATAAATATTATAAAGCTCTTTTATGGTGATATTAAAATTAGTACCTTTTCACAAACAAAAAACTCTAAATCATTTCATTAAATAACAGCCTAAATACAATTCCTGGGAAGGGTAAATTTTCTCATTTATTTTTAATTAATATAAGGCATAATATACCATCATGTGATTATTAATAATATTACAAACCCAAAACATTTAATGATGAATCTATATATATATATATATAACCTTTCCAACTATATTGAAATTTGTTTATTTGTTCCATGAAAACTATATATTAATGTCACGGATATTTTCATCACATCCCTTTATACAATGTATCTCAACAACATTATAATTTATCATTGGATATTGAATTTGAAATGGATGAATCATTTATCTAAATCATTGAAAATATCCATTTTACTCATGAAATCTATAGATATCTAACCATGTAATTTTCTTTGGTGATTCATTATTTACCCCTTCTTTTGAAGTACCTAAGGATTTTTTCTCATTTTTAATTACATGAACCATGAATGATACATTCATCATTAAAAATTCACAAATGCTATATTTTATATAATTATTATTATTTCATATTTTATTATAAAAATAAAATCATCCTACCTTTTTCATTACATAATTTTAATATACATGGTATACAAAGATGATATTTTTATGTTTAGTGTCTTAGAAAAACGTAATATAACACATGAAAACATAAAAAAATATAATCTACATGAATGGATTCCTCATCGGTTCACACAAATTTCATTTATTGTGTGTCATAACTTGTGGATATACATTTAAATAATGGGTGAGCATAAGACCCAGTAAAGGAAAATAATGGAGATAGATTACATATGTCTATGTTGTATATCTATAATAACTTGAGAAATAAATGCATGATTAATTAACAAATTGTAATTTAAAAATAATAATAACATGAATTGTAATATTTGGATGCGTATACAAAATTTTAATGTTTCATTCATAAATGGATAAACAATGTTTCTCACTATGGGGTTATAAAAAATTCAAAGGGTATTCACCCAGGTTTATTAAAACTTCTTATCTCTAGAGATTAAATTCTTTACCAAATTCATAGGAGTGATAACAGGTCACAAAATTAATATTTACTAATTAATGTGATAAACATATATTATAATGAAACATTATATTACTAAATAATTGATAATAAAATAACTGGGTTTCATATAAAAATCATGGAATATTAAAAAGTTCTTAAAGAACATGATCATGATGTCATCTTGAACCCAAAAAATGGGAATGCTGGTTTTATGTATGAAAATTCAATAAAAATAAATAATTTTTACATCTTGGTGAATACCCCTGTAACATTATGAGTAGTGGGTATTCACAAAAGAATATAAGATTATTTCTTGAGAAGAAGAATGAAATTTTGAGAATAAACTTTAGTAACATAACGATTATGAAAAATGGTTTTAGAAGACTGTAAAAAGAGTGGGGGAAAGGGTATAACATTCATAAAATAATGTTAATAAAGTAAAAGGATATAATAAAATGGATATATAATCAATATTTAGAAATTTTGAAATACACATAACGTAACGAATAATCTTGAATGGAAAAGTGAAGTGGGGATTTCCATTACCTTGAATAGTAACTCACAAAATGATAATATTAGGACCTTAGGGATTCATAAAACCATTAAAGACTTATTTTTTGGTAAAACTATCATATCTTCATAGATAAGGAATTATAAGTGATATTTAATGGAGAAATTGATGAGTATTTATAGAAAAATTTGTCAATTAGTTAACTAATTTTTTAATAATGGCATTGTATAGCTAGGTAGTGGAAATTGGAAAACCTTGGTCTTTACCATGATATTTTACCATAGTATTAGACACATGGATCATTTTTTGTGTCATTTAATTCCACAATAGTCGACTAAAATTTTATGTTACTTATTTTGGAAAGTAAAATTAATGTTTTGACAAAATAACATTTTTAAAGATAAATTTCCATTTTAAAATATGAAAAGTAAATTATATATTTTCAAAATTATTAACAATTATTAAAATAGTTGATATAAATAAAATAAAATAAATTTAATCCATGTAGTTTGGTTAATTACATGATTATTACATAATAAAATGTCTTATTAAATAAAATAAAAACAAAAAAAATTATTTTTAATATTAATGATAAAATAATTTATATCAGAATATTATCATAAATTCACATAAAACAAATTTTTAATGATTATTTCAATAATTATATTTATTTTATCCAAAAAAATTTATAAATATTATAATTTATACTTTTAAATATATAAAACCTTATTTATTAATAATAATAGTGAATTGAAAATGCATAGTAAAATTTATGAAACATGAAAAACAAACTATCATTTATAATTAAATAAGATTTCTTTTATCAAATTATTTCATTTAAATAAAAATTATTAATAATATCTTAATTTAAAATAATAATTTATATCTTTTTGAAAAGTGAATTTTTTGTCCGAAAAATCAATTTATCACACTCATCAAATTTTTCTTTCTATGAAAAACATTTCTGAGAACAGATTCGATGGAAATACAATTTTATTTTCACAAAGACATTAAATATTCAATTAATATGGCCTCAACACAGAACACCTGCATACACCATAAGGGTAGAGCGTGTTATGGAAATAGATTCATGGTCCATCTTAAAAAACATCATGTGAGTGGTAATTACCACTAACTTGAACTTCTCCCATCAATGATTTAGTTCAATCTTTAAATGTCACATCTCATCTTAGGATTTGTCATGGGGGAATACCAATGAAGCTACCTCCCTCCCAAGATCTAAAAACTGGGCTTTGTACAGTACAACTCTACTATTTGAAGCCATCGACTCTTATTTATGAATTAATTTCTATTTTCATTTCTACTTATAAACAATAATTATAATGAGAAAATTATTTTTAAGAGTATAGTTTCCAATGGACATAATTACCAATGTTCATATATCATTCAAGAATAAATGTTCACATTTCAAATTATACTCACTTAAATTTTAATGAGATATAGTTTTTTGGTGTAAAATATAAAATATCGTAAATATTTTTGAAATTATTATATTCAAAAAAATCTGGTAGTTACATTCTCCCCCTATAAAAAATATCTTTCTTGAAATTTCAGCTTGTTCTCATACAATATAAAATTCACTGGTACCTTTTTCACATTTTATATTCTATTTCCCACATCGACTCTTCATAGTTTTGGTTCTTCCAACACATTTTTAATAATTGGGTAGCCTTGTTGTGTAGAACCTTTTCACTATTATACAAGACCTCCATTGGATTATCTACATATGAGAGGTCATGTTTCTATTATACCACCTCATAACTTAGTAAATGTGTAGGGTTAAGTGTATACATTCTCAAGATAGATATGTGGAATACATCATGAACATGACATAGATTTGTAGGAAGTGAATGATGATAGGACACTGCTCCTATGAGATCAAGGATTCCATAGGGGACAATGTACATAGGTATAAGCTTCCCTCTTATCCCGAACTGCATGACTCTCCCAATGTGATATTTGATGGAATGTTTTATCTCCAACATTAAACTCCTAGTCCCGTTGACAGTTTATTGCCTAACTCTACTAAAAAACCGATTCTTCCTTTATATTTTTTTGGATGGTATGATAACCTTGTATCATCTCTTAGACAAGATCATTCCCAATATGCATTATTTTAGAAAATTCATCTTAAAAAATAAGGAGTTCAATACCATTTCTCATATATAGATTCTTAGGTTTCCATTTGATTAATATAATGGAATCAATTATATGAGAACTCAACTAAAAATAGATGTTGATCCCATCCAAATTTTAATTCTAGATTTCATGTTCTCAGTATTTTCTTGAGGGTTTGAAACTTCTTTTATGATTGGCCATCAGTTAGGGGGTATAGGTTTTTTTGAAATTCAATTCAGTATCCATATCATATTGAAGACTCTTGGAGAATTTTCACATTGTCATTTGATCATGATTATAAGTGGTAGAAATTATCACTCCATGTAGCCTTCATAGTTCCTTTACGTATATCTAGATCATTTGGCCAAGAGAGGAATCATCCAAAAAATATTTAAAATGGGTAGTAATGGTGAGATCATCCAATATAACTCTAAATGAATTGCTTTCCTTATGTTTTTTTATGAGGCAAGTGAAAAATTCCATTTTGATTTTGTCTCACTTCCATACTAATATAAGGTGTTTTTTAATAAACCTTTATGAGGTTATCACTCTACCTTATCTTGTTAAAACACCAAGAAATTTTTTTTGTAATTGGAAATCTCTATTTTCATGTTATCCCACCTATAATGAAGACAATGGTCCCTATACAGTTTGGAGCATCATATATGTATAGATAATGTAGAGTTATGAGCTTCATCAATCTGATCTGTATTCATTTCTATAACATATGGTACACATAAACTTGTAAAAAAATTCAGTGCACCATATTTTTTATTAATAAACTCTGTAATCTCCACATTCATTGGATTCACGATATTCCACTGTAAAAAAATGATCTTGTCTTTGAGATTTCTTGATCTTATTTAGTAATGATGGTTAAGAAATTATTCAGGATATGGCTGATGATATCCCTTCCCTTGTGATTCCCAAATCCAATATTATTGGGTCTTTGATCAATGGATCTCTTTAAATCCTCATCATTCCGATAACAGCATGGTATTACCTACTTGATGCATCAGTGGATTTGTTTTCTATTACGATGTGATAATTAGTTGAAAAATCATAGTCCTTAACAAGTTCCAATTATATCTTCTCTCATAGTTTCAATTAATTTTGTTTGAAAATACACTTAAAACATCAGTTGTCTACATATATATATAACATTTATCACCATAAATATAGTTACTCCAGATCTTCAGAAACAAACTATTTCTATCTCTGGATCATGCGTAGGATAACTCTTCTCATGAGGCTTTAACTATCTAGATGTATAAGATATCTCATTTTCATTTTTCAAGAGGATGCACCAAATTCATTTCAGAGATGCAATGCTGAAAAAAAAATTCTTCTCATATTGAACCATTTGTTAATATAGGTGCATGAACACCTCTCTTCTTCAACCTTTTGAAACATTATTCACACACCTTTATCCAGATGAAATTATCACCTTTTCAAGTTATCATTTCTAGTGGAAATGTAATTCATGAATTTTTTTCACAACCCTCCTATAATATCATACTAATCCATGTAAACTACGAATCTTAATAACTTTTATATTATGGGGAAACTACTCCACAACCATTATCTTATTAAAATAAACTAAGATTATTTCACTTGTTATAATCTTCCCAAACAAAAAAACTTTTTAAAATAGAAATTATAATTTTCTAAACATTCCAAATAACCAATAATTCCTCATAGTATAAAATATAACCCTCATATGAACCTCATGCTCGTTGATAATTTTGTAATATATCATAATATCATCAATAAAAACCTCTAAAAATTATCAATGTAATATTGAAATACATCATTCATCAAATCCATAAATATAAAAGGTTCATTAGTCAAGATGAAAGGAATAAAAAAAATCATAATTATCATATCTTGATCATAAGGTAGTATTTTTGATACAATATTTCATCACCCACAATTGATCATAACCAGATACAAGATAAGTCTTGGAGAATATTTGAGCCCCATGAAGAGGGTCCAATAAATCATAAATCCTTGTAAGAGGGTACTTTTTCTTCATTGTGTTCCCATTAGGTTGTCTATAATCAATTCATAACTGCATTGATACATCCTTATTCTTCAAAAAATAGAACAGGCTCTCTCTATGATACATGGTTGTTCAGATAAACCACTTCTCCAAATGATCTTGGAGTAGTTTCTGTAATTCATCCATCTCCAATTCTTCCATTCTATATGGGGTCTTTGTTATTAGTTTTGATCAAGGAATGAGTTAAATGGATAACTAAACGCCTTTTTCAATGTAATATCTAGTTAAATCCTTAGGAAATACATCAATGTATTCATGAATGGTTGGTATATTATGTATTCATATTGTTTCATTACTTATTGATATTAACTAATCATTTTTATAAAGAAAGCTACCAGAGGTTCTTCAATATAAAGATCATGTTGATATATCTCTCCATTTAAGATAAAAATAAGTTTTCCATTCTATAATAATAATATTTCCTTTCTTATATAGTTTATATTAGTATTACACTATGAGAGCTAGTCTACCCCTAGTATAGTGTTGATTTCTAGTATGGGAATGACAAAAATATTTGCGAAGAGATTGTGCTCTCTAAATTCAGAACTGTATTTTCTATACACTGTTGATTCATGGATAATACATCTAAGAGTATTTATTGATAAATCTACTTATATAAGTTTATGGATTGATTATATATTCTTTCTATACATAAAAGTGTTAGAGTAAATAATATAAATAGAATAAAAAAAGTACATGCTAGATTTTAGAGAACAATAAGAGTACATTCTACCACATTATTTAAAGAATAAAATATAATAGTCATGATAAAAAATTCAAGACCTTGATCCACTGACCATTGTTGAAGTTGAGGGAGACTTCCCTCTATTGACTTTGTAATTGGACATTTATTGGAAATGTGGCCAAAATATAAACACTTAAATCATTGGACATCATGATGGTCTTGCACCGTCTTCCCTTTTTCGTTAGTGTTGATAAGTTGAGGATTACCCTCACTACCACAGTTCTGAGAAATATGGTCATTCAACCTCAATTGTAACATTTCCCACTACTGAGCAATCATTTCCATAAATTCATATTCAAATTTTTTTGGATGTGAAAATTTTAAATTTCTTTTCTCCACATCCATGATTAATTTACTCTATAATCTTAGATTTATCTCTTATTTTTATTTGATATATAGTAACACTACATCTCTCTTCACTCTATTTTATCCTTCATATAACTGCTCATTATCTCCTCTAAGATTCCACAGACATTTTTGGAAGGATTATTTTATAGATGGTGTTTTTTCTACTGAATAATATATCAACCTTTCCATTAGGATCCATGAAGAATCTTGATGTGTACTGATAATGTCTATTATAGTTCATATCATAGATTCTCACATATTCATTTTCTTTTTTATTTAAGTCTATTAATTCCTTATCGATTTTTGTTCACATCGAATGTGGGAAATATTTTGTTGAAAAATTATCCCCTTAATTCTTCTCACTCTATAGTATCAATATTTTATCATGGATTCATGTTTTTAATCGGTTTCCACCATTGATCAGCTTCTAACTCTAAGTGTTATACAATCATAGTATCTTTATATTGTTCTAAACATCAGAGTACTAGAAAGATCATTTCTATACTGCTTATCAATTGTTCAGTAATCAATGGGTCACTAGATCCATTGAAAGAAGGTGTCCAATGATGTATAAAAGACACAATAAAATGTTGTTACCTTAGATGTAAATGTGGTCTCTCAACTAGATTTAATTTATTTATCATAACTCGAGTTAGTTGATTCAACTTTCTCATCAAGGTTTCCATTTCGGATTCCATCATAGGGTCATTAGTGCCTGGTCTATTGCACTTACTATTTATGTGCTTCATTCAATTTACCACCATTTTCTAAAATAATAAAGCCTTCATGAAGAAATTATTTAATTTAATAATAATATAATTCTATTGGAATTTGTACATCCTAAAACATCATGCTAAAATATGTTATTATTTCACAAAAATTACATTTCTATAAATCTTTTTTAATGGTTCAGAATAAGATTGTGAACAATCAAACATATCACCTAGGAGAGTTAAAAAAATGTTCATAATAAGGCTTACAATCATGTACCAGGATATTTTGAGTCATTCCTGATGCACCATGTCCAACTTATTACACCTAGGTACATTTGTTCTAAAACCACTTCCACTTATTCGTATCCAGACAGGTATTTCATTTCTCAGAAACCACTTTCTTAATAATAATCCAAAATAAAAAGATTTTACCTATATTTAAATATCTATATAAAGATATTACTAATATTTTCAAAACCAAAATTTCCATAAATAACTAAACAATCTGTTGATACCAACTATGACTTCTAGACTTTTTTATTACTTAACTTTTCATTATCATGGTACAAATGGAGAATCTTTTAAATGTTAGTGTCTTGGAAAAAAGGAACCTTATATATGAAATCAGAAAACATTATTATAATAAACATAAAATACAAACTCTATGGTTAATAAAATCTACATTTAGTGCATCTCATAACTTGGGGACACACATTAACAGAAAGGGTGATCATAAGGCCTAGTCATGGGAAACAAGGGAAATAGGTTACATGTGACCATGATATTAATCAATAAGAACTTGAGGAATTAATTCTTGATTAAAATATATAAGGGTAATTTTCTAATAAAAATAACATTAATTATAACATGGTGATGTGTCTACAACATTTAAATAATAAATTCATAAATATGTCACAAAGGTATGTCACTATGGTGTCTAAAGAATTACAAAGGTTATTCACCAATGAATCATAAATATTTTCATCTCTGGAGATTAAATTATTAACCCAATGCGTTTGAGAACAATTAGGGAGAACCCTTAATATGTCTTAATTAATTATATATATATAGATCATAATAAAAAATATCAAAAATAACCAATTTATAATAAAATAAATTGGTTTCATATCAAAATCATGGCATTTTACGAATTTCATAATGAACGTGATCATTATATCATTTTTAACTCATGAAAAGGGAATGTTGGTTTTATGTATTTCAATCACATAATAATAAAATCATTTTTACATCTATGTGAATACCATTATAAATGAAAGTGGTTTCAGTATTCACAAAAGAATATATAATAATTTCTTGAGAAAAATGAGAGAAATTTTCAGAAGAAAATCTGCAGCCTAACGGGTATGAAAAAATGTTTTCTAAAATAGTAAAAAGGGAGGGTAAAAAGTTGTCACATTAATAAATAACTATTAATACTATTATGTGATAAAATAAAATTTATATAACAACATTTTTTAGAAATTTTGGTATACATAGAACATAAATATAAATCTTTTATGGAAAAGTGATTCAGAGATTTCCCTTTCATTGAAGTGTAAATCCCAAAACAAGAAGATTAGGAACATGGTGGCTTGAGGACACATTGGGAAGGATTTCTAGAGATTTAAAACTATCAGATATTCATTAAATACGAATAGTATGTTAATTTAAATGGATAATTGGGTTGGTATTTAAATCAAATGTGTGGAGTTGTTTTTTAATTTCAAAATAATGGAATTAGACGCGTAGTTTTTAATAAATGAATAAACACAGGCATTACCATAGTAGTTTCCCATGCTATTAGAAACATGGATCATATTTTATGTCAATTAATGCAACAAATGTTGACCATATTTTTATATTAATAATTTTAGAAATTAAAATAATTGATTCTATAATATTCCATTTTAAAAGTTCATGTTACCAATCTTAAACTTGAAAAGTATATTATATATTTGAAAATAGATTAAAATATATTGAAATACTTGATAGTTGTAAAATTAAAAAAACTAAGACATTTATATTGGTTAATTTCTTTTTTTTGACCTAATTATGATGTCATTAATCATAGTGAAAAACTCAAACTATATTTTTAATGTTATGTTGAAATTAAATATTTTAGAAAACTAACAGAAATTCACCTTAGACTAATTTTAACGCGATGATTTCCAAAATTACATTTATTTTATCCTAAAAATTACCTATGTATGATAATTTCAAAATTTCAATATAAAATCGTTATTTATTAAAAATAATAGCGGATTGAAAATTAATAGTGAAATTTCGAATGCCTGAAAAAAAATTAACATTTTGAATTAAATAAAAGTATTTTTATTTTAACATTTCATTAAAATAAAAAATAATAATAAATAATCAATTTATTATAAAAATTTATATCTTTCTTAAAAGTTATTTTTTTCTGAAAAAATTACATTATCAATTTCAAAATATATCAATATTAAGAAAAACTAGTCATAGAACAGAATTAATGAAAAAAACTATTTACACAATGGTATTGCATATTTAGTAACTAGGGTATCAAAAATACCCCATTTAACCATATCATATTACCTAAGGGTAAGGTGTGTGATGGTGATAAATTTATAGGGAAACTCAGCTACAATTGTCTAAATATTAATTTTCTTTAACATGGAATTCTCTTATATGTTATTTCTTTCACACATAACATATTGAATCTCATCTTGGGTTGGTAATGGGAGAATCATAGTGATATTACTCCATCCCATGTTCTGGAACATGGGCTTTGAAATACACAACTCTATTGGTTCATTCCATCAACTCTTCTTTCTATATTAATTATCGTTTTTAATTTCTTCTTATAAATAATAATTAAACATAAAAATTGTTATTAAGAGTATGGTTTTTAAGGTCCATACTGACCAACAATTATAATTGACCAATATTCATATAACAACCAAAACATGATGGTCATATTTCAAATTATACTATGTTCATTATTAATGAGTTGTATTTTTGTTGAGTACTAAATAAAAAAACACATTTTCAAGAAAATATTACTATTCAAAAATTATTGTTCGTTATGAAAGTTTTCCACTAATCTACATTATAATCCTTAACTATATAATATATGATAATATCATCAATAAAAACTATAAAAAACTTCTCAATTTAATCACTAATGACATTATTCATCATATGTATTAAAAAAAATTCCCATTTTTTCATTTTAATAGAGATAAAAATGAATTAATAGAGTCCATATCATTTATGAATGGTTGTTTTGTCTATATAATCCATTTTATACTATTATTGATGATATAAAAATAAATATTTAAATATTAATAAGTGTTGAACTAATTTATTTTGATGAATGAAATAATAATTTTATGATAGTGGATAATGTTTCATGATTTCTCTTTTTCTTATATTCATGATAATTAATATTGTGGTAACATAATCCTTACTTCTTCATTAAAAACAGAACATGTGCACCCTCTAGTGAATAATAGGCTAAAATAAAAAACATTCAGATTGTCATGTTTTTTCATCATCTACTAATTATAATCAATTGGTTAAATTCTAAAAGGGCATTTATTTATGTACATAGTACCTCGTATGAGTTAATATGATATATCAAACACATAATTGAAGTGATAATTCAGAAATTATAATTATAATAGATAAAAATATTCCCACACAAAATTAATAACATAATCATTGAGTTCACTTTTGGTAAATTTAGCTTTGAATCTAACATTATTTGTTATAACGACCCATGAAAAAAAATTGTTTCCCAATGATTTTATAATCATTAATGAATTAATATTTGACCATGGGGTGATTTAGGATAAGAAATTAGATTTATCTATCCTGAAATTTAATATAATATCTATTAAGAGAGAGAAAATCCTTGCATAAAGTCACATAAAAACTACTATATAGATAATAATAAGATATTCAATAAGTGTACTCTAAAAAACATTTACTGGGTAGCTAATATTTATTTGTTATGAAATCATAAATACACTAATATATTTGACCAATAATTAAACACATTTATATTTGGGTTATTATATATCAATATATATATATTTTAAGATATAAATTAGTTTATATAAATAGAATTTAATAATAAGTTTTCAATATTTGGTGTAACAACCCCCAACTTAATTATTTTATAAACTTTTAAATTATTTTCCAAAAACCAAATAGATAGTATTATTATTGTGAAATAATAATCAGACGTATAAATCATATAAGGATCAAAATCATTCTAATAATATAGAAAATTATGAAATTTTATTTTACACCATTTAATGTATAGGTTAATGATATATCACATTGTGTTTTATATTGGTTGTTTTCTGGTCATTTATAAAACTCCTTATAAAATAATCATAAGAAATAAATAACCCCAACTCTAATACCAAATTAGGTCACCTGATCATAACTAACAAAAATATTACAACATTTTCCATGACTATTTATTAAATATGATAATAAAAAACACCCTCCAACATTAGGTTCAAGTGTATTAATACATTTTCTGTATAACCAAATTATTTTTAAATTTTTTTCTGTATTTAGTATAGATAATATAAAATCCTAATACCCTTTTATAAACATTATAAATAAACAAGAATTGATAATGTAGCCAATGTAAACATAAGAAATGGAAAACTCATATTCTTGGTAAGGTTGAATCTAAGAGTTATCAATATAAAATCATAAATAAAAAAGAGACGAGAGTGTGGGAATGAGAATATAATTCAGATATATGTTCACCAAATAAGAGAAAATTCCAAAAAAAATATCATATATATTATTTCATCATGTAATCCCTTTATCATTACATCACAAATCAATTGTAATATGGTAGAAATGGGGTAGTAATCAGGGTATATGAATGGATAATATAAATATTAGAATCTATCATATAAAAGGAATAAAACCCATTACTCATATCAAGGATCACCTCTAAGACCGTCATAACATAGTGTATAGTGTCACCATATTGAATTATGTTAATAAAAAATCCATGTAATTCTGATATATGAAATATAAATCTCTACCCAATTCAGTGGAGGTCTATAACAGACACTTTTGTTACTTAATATCCAGATTCCCACTAATTTTTGGGATCCATCTCTATTAACAATAATCACATGATATATAAAAATTACCAAATTCATTATTAGGATATTATTCAAAAAACGATCACATAGTGATAACCGACACATACGTGTTTCATATGGACTTCAAATAATATATAATTACCTAATTTCTTAATTAACCCATTAGGAAAAAATAGGTTCCCTGAAAAATACCACTATAATTTTAACAAAAATAAATATTTTTATTATTGATTCTATCATAAGATCATTTTTATATTGAATCATTAAAATCATTAAGGGATATTTAAATAAATTAACGTTAACATATTTTAATCATTAGAAAATTTCTTTGATAATTATTAGAAAATATACTCTACATTCGCTAAATATTGTTTTAATTGAAAACAAAATATAAAACAATTTATATGTTTTAATTTATAAATAAATAAAAACATAGGTAGAATTATTTTAAATAATAATATATAAATATAATTTTGGATATACATTCTTATATAAAGCATTAAATGTTATGATTCTTTTAACACTTTTGAAGAGAATATTAAATCAATAGAAAAGATATGATATGGAAAATCTTTAGAAATATTAATTTCAAAACACATGTAAAGATATTAAATAAAAAAAATATATTATATATATATATATTAGTTTTTAAAAATTATATCTATAAAATAATTTTATGAATTGAAAAAATCAAAAAAATAATTCATGGAAAAACAAAATATGGCAGGCTCCACATACAAGTATCCATTCATTTTAGGTCGGAACTAATGGGATGTGAAATGGAATGAAGATATGAAATCACTAAAAATAAAAATACTAAAATAATATTCACAATGTATTAAATATAAGGAACATGAAATTTCCCCATATTTTAATTCAATTATTAACATTATTAATTGAATATAATTCGGGAAAAAACCCTTATAGATTTTTTAACATTTAAAAGAAAATCCCTTGAGAAGATTACATGATAAGAATTTTTAAATATATGGAATTTCAGGAGATATATTCTAAAATATATTTTCTCCCAAATTTATATACACCATACAAAAGAAAAAATCTATATATTATGTGGCATATCATAAGTGTATAAAACATTCAACTAGAAATACTTTCCCTTACTCTTAACTTTAATGAATGTGATTTAACATTATGTTTAATAAACATAAAAATCATAATAAATTATTTAGGAAATTTTTTAATATCTATTATAATGTATTCTATTCATTTATATTTTTTTACTATGAATATATTGGCTAGTTATTGTTAATATTCCAAGGAGACAGATACAACTTTGACTATTTTGTGAACTTTTGATAATAGATATAGTGGTCTACATTAATTGATATAAAAATAATATTTTATGGATTAGTAAATGTTTGTTAATCATTTATAATAAATGTATTATGTATTCCTATGTTCAATTAATGTATGTAATGGGTCTTTTTCAGGAAAATCATGTCTATGAAGATTATGTTTCTTGTAATATATATGAAACTTTAAGATAATTAATATTGGTTGTTCCTTTCTTTTATATACTTCTATAACCTTATATATATCATATATAAATTTTTTATATCATAAATTATCAAATAATAATATTTTATTTCATATTCGTGATGTAATAATTGATTTCGGTATAACATCCTTGATGTTGGTATTCAAACAAACAAAGACAATATCATGAAAACTCAATGAAGTTTTACATTTATAGTGTAATATTACTACAATATCATTTAATTAGAAGAATAATGATGCTAATATATATAAATATATAAATATTATAATGATATTTATAAAATCTATATATGATAATATAATAAAATAATTATTTGTATAATATGGTACTATCATTGATGAAATATATCCATCTTAATATGTGTTCCTTTAGAATAATGGATTTTATTAAAATTATGTGAATTAGATAATAAAAACATCTAAAAAATATTCATGTGGCTCAAAATTTGAAATTATTAATGAATTAGTTATTGGAAAATATTATTCTAAATAGGGTAAATGTGAGGTCCTTTTATAAGTTTTTTTTGACAATAATTTCAATATATAAACATTACATAAAATATAATGTTATTATTTTATCATTAAAAGTTGATAAAAACTGTTAAATAATTTGTAAGGGTCATGTATCCCCTTATTAAAAGAAATAATTGAGATTATTGAAGTTATTTTAGTTATTTTTCAAATATTTAAACTCGTTTACCTCATTTTGCACATACTAAGGTAAATGAATGTTTTACCTTACTGACTTATTTTTATCATAATATATTTAATTGACCTTCCAACAAAATCTTAATGTTATGAATAATATTTTGTTCTATTTTATCCAATTACATTCCAAAATATTTTAGGTTTTTCTTTTATATGAAATCAAAAAAAATTACAAAAAATTACTTTTTTAAAAAAATAATAATTTTTAAGAATTTAATTTCTTAATCATATTTTGTGCCAATTACTATTGAAATGAGTGTTAATAAATATTTATTTAAAATAATATGTTTCATTTTATTCATTATTAAAATTAGAATAGTATAATTTATTAAGATTAATATAGAGAACACCCTCCTAATATTTCAATGAATAATATAAATTTTTAACATTAAATGTCTTTAATGACATCTATTAAATTTAATTATTTTTCTTATTAACATAAACTTATTTTTCATGAATATTATAATCACACTTCTTATTGTATAAATACATTCTATTATTTGGTAAAAATAATAATGTGTAACGAAAAAATATCAAAATATCATATTAAATTATTCTTTCTATCATTTAATATTTATTATTTATGAATTATAATATTTTAATTTTTATTAAAATTTATAAAAATAAGATTAAAAAATTTTATACATTCTTAAACAATAATCATATATCCAATTAGTATCATTCCACTAACCATATATCGAATGGCCATATTTCCTTCTTCTTTTAATATAGTTTTTATATTTCATTATTATATATAACCTTAAATACCTCAATAAAATCATTAATAATATTCACATAATTCTCTACCAACATGTCTATTATAATTATATAGTTAGGAATGGAACCAATAGTTTCATTTGGGTTTGATATCTTTACATAAATATATTCTGTCAATAATTATATGTCCGTGTATTTTTTATGTAATGTTTGTTTCATTTCTAATTTTTTTATTATGTATTTTTTACATTGAATTGATATAATGAATAAATGTTCTTCGTGTATTATAAAAAATAATTATATTAAAATAAATCACATTTAATTTTATAATTTTATTTCATGTGAAATAAATTATTTTTCAGAGTGCATATATAATGGGAAATACATTGTAAAATGACAACATGTTACAACCACTCAACCAATGACCGAGTCAAATGGATGGATAGACAACTCATGACCATGATATAAAAATTTATTTTATAATAAAAAATGATAAAAAAGAATACAATTTTAAAAATTAACTTAATTCAAAAAATGTTATAGTAACAAATATTGTTAAGGAAAATTATCAAATCACTGATCATTTCTAATGGAATGTGATTTTTTCTCAAAAGGATCTATCAATATTTTTTCTGGGATGGTCAGGAAGACAAAATCGTGATGTCAATATATATATTCATCATAATAACATAGTAATTTCAATGGATTTTACAATATAATATATTATATTTTTATATAATTTTTAATAATAAAATAGTTTATAATTTATCTGGGACCCTATCTGTCGAAAAAAAATCCCAAAAATAGGTAATTTTTTTACCGATACTCATACCTATTATGTGTTTTTCATTTATCTCCAATGTAGTTCAAAAATAAAAATTTCAGTAATAAATTCCTTTCATATATAATATATCCAATATTATGTCACCTATTGGATTTTAGGTAAGAATAAACTGAAAAAATACTCCACCTGTTTATGGGATAGAAACTATGGAAACCAGATCCCCAATGTATCGAAATTTATTACATATAATGAAAAAATAACTCCCACTAAAATGAATGAAACTAAATATATTCAGAATATAGACACATATGAGTAAAAATGGTAAAACATAATCCCCATTAATTCCATATAACAACTAAAACAACCCCCCCCCCCCCCTCACACACAGTAATTGTAATATACAAACCAAACAATATAAAGAAATGTAAAATGAAACCAGAAAACAACATAAGTAATGAATTCAAAAATGAGAAACCACTTCAAATAAATTTTCATGCTACCCCTCCTCCAAATCACTCATATATCTCTATAGTGGATATGAATGAATACAAGTGAGATTGTATAAGTAAAATATTAAGGGAGAGAAGTTATAAATAGTATACACATACCATAAAATAGATCAAATCATAATAAGAAACAATTTTCTATGAATGAAAATTTAATAAAGTGCAGAATAAAATATCCATAACAAAGTCATCCTATAAAATAACAATTATGGAAATTTTCTCATATGACTACCAATAAATCACCTTTTACACACTCCATTTAATAGAATATAAAACAATTACAAGACCTTATATCTAATTTGAATTCCACTGAACATAAATTCAACCATGATGATACAAAATAGTTCTGGGAGTAAAATAAAATTTGCAACAATCCTTGAAATTATTGATATAATACACATATCAATAGCAGTGAATATATATAAAACATAGGAGGAAATATGAATCTTTAGGGTCTGAACCATATATCCATGAACTAGAGGAAATAAACTTCTCTAGTGTACAATAATGTAAATAAATTATTGTATCCAAGTAATATGGATTTAAAGAGACCAGGTGAATCATTGTACACATCAATACCACTGTTTATATTATAGGGATGGAGAAAAACTAACCCTAATCCAAATGTTGACTCCAATGATAAATTAATATCATAATGTACATCTATAAATCAAAACAGAGTTCTGTGGGAGAAGAAGTATGTGCTCTGACATCATCATAGAAACATTTTCACTACAACTGTGAGAAAAGTGGGATCCCAATTGATGGATTTTGAGAAAATGCATTGGTCAAATATTTCTAATTAACTCTACATCAAACCCATTAGGAGTTCACAAAATAGGTCCATTATTAATGTTCACACAATGAAAAACATTTCATACTAAAACTATTATAATCCCTTAATTAAAATGTATACCACAATAATAACATCTATAAACTAGTTACCATGATCTGGTTCTCAGAACCGAACCATTACATTTTTGGATTTCATACTGATAAACGTGAACCAATTTTGGCCATCTAAAAAATAAAAACTAAAAGATAAATATTAGATCACATATATACCCAATCACCATTTTGTTTTATATTTTTAGTGAATTGAAAGAAACTCTTTCAAATAGAATGGGTACTTAGATTTTCCATTTTTCCCTAAAATATATGTTCATAATATTATTCATGAATTAAAAGAAGATAATTCACGACAAACAAGACCCTACTATAATATTATTCATGATTTCACTTTTCTAAAGGGAATTGGTGTGCATGAAAACTATATGAATTAGTAAGGTCTCTTTAATGTTTTTTGGAAGGATCCCATTCAAGGATGGGTAAAAAATCAATGTTGACGGAGCCCCAAAAGTGAACCAAAGTCCCATAGGATGTGCTCCTATCTTTTGAGATCATAATGGAAAATTACATGGGTTTTCTTTCAGTAATTGTTGAATTACTTCTTCCCATGAAGTTGAAATTCTTAGTGTTATTCAGATAGCTCACATTTCCTGACATAAAAGCATGTACAACATCTAACTTGAATGTGACTCCACTACTGTAGTTGAAGTTATTAGAAATGGTGTAATTCACATTATTGGAGAACTCACTACAATATGTATAGATTGTCTCATGTTCCACTCAAGCTGCAACATCATTGTCACACATGTTTATCGTGAATCCAATGTGATGGCAGAAAAGCTTTCTAACATAGGGATCAACACAGAGCATACTTGGTTAGATTATATCACTCCTGATAAAATCCCCCTTCTTGAAAGAGGTTATAATAAAACCCCATATATTTGACTTTTGTATCTTTACTTTGTTTATTTATAATAAATCATCCTGGACCTTTTTCAAAGATACCATTTCTCCCCCTACATTTCATTTAAATCATGAACCAATCACATCACTTACCGAGGAGGTAGTCTGTCATACATAGAAAAATCAAAGTTTTATTTGAAAAGAGAGAAAAAAGAGAGAACTAGAGAGAAAAAATGGGTATAAACAGGAACATAACTAATGGGTCCCGAAATAGTGCATATTGAGATCATCCCATCTAATTAGATTCACTCCCTATGGTTTCAGAAAATGCATAGAGAGGAGACGAGTACTAATGGAGCTATTATCCAGCACAGAAGCCAGATGATCCCTAAGCCTATTATCCTCCCTCCATGTATGAGTTACTCTGATGTTTCCACCAATATGGTCTCTAAACATACATTCTATATATGTTAGGGAATATAGAGGTGATCCTATACCATGTAGATAATCATAATGTATCTTGAAATTAGCCTTTATATGAGTAATGCTGAGGTTCTCCTTCGGGCATAGGGTGAGCCCAGTGAGCATCGCATTGGCCTCAGCCATAAGGGAGGCAACATTTACAAATAAGGAAGTGAAATAAAAAGACATATTCCCCCCTGATACATGGACTACACCCCTCCACTCATGGAACCCATATCACAGGACCCATCTGAATTCACTTTAAGACCGCTGGAAGGAGGGTTCCAACAGTCCCAATACCCTTATGTTTTATTATGGATAATATGTGAGGAAGGAATACAAACTTGAAGAAATATTAATGCTGGATCACCCCACCAGTTAGTGATGAAGGAGGACAAATCCACCAGTAGGTAGTGAGTCCTCGCGATAATTGACCACACCAAATGCACATGTCCATCGATCCTCACATGGCTCCTAGCATTCCACTGACACCAGCTCCTACTATTAAAAATCTCTATATGAGTCATTTGTTCTATACCTGAGTCTGTCGAACAATGAAATGATCATCCCAAGAAAGGAGTATCCCTAAGAACAATCGAGATGAAGGCTGTGAGGCCTAGAATGAATGTCCACACAGCCTGGGCCCATTCCACTTTCTAGAAAATATCATGCAAACTCTCCTCATCACCGATACTATAGCAAAGGAACCTTGATTCCAAACATACCCCCACCTTTTTGATATTCTCATCCGTGGAAATGGCCTGGTTCTTGATGTGCTAGGATAATAAGGTATACTTTCCTAGTACCTTATTGCACCACACCACATCATTCTATCTATCTGGAGGACTCTACAATGAAATAATCTAGTGAGAAGCCTTATTAGAGAAAACACGCAAAGAAAAAGGTGTGAACATGCATTTTTCTGGGTCAGCATTGAACACTATGGAATCAAGCAAGCCCTATTTATCCTTATCCAAAAAAAACCTTAGTAAAACTAGTGTGGAAGCTCGCCTCTATAACCATGAAGGTATGTGAGATATAATAATTTTAGAATCATAGTAGCATAATATATTTCCTATATATCATATATATCATATATTTCATATATATCATATATATTATATATATCATATATATCATATATATCATATATATCATATATATCATATATATCGTATATATCATATATATCATATATAAATAATATATTTATAATTGTTTCTGTCATCTGTAGGTTGTAATATAGATACTAATGACATTGGTTTGTGATTTATTAGTCCTTCATACACATAAACAATGATTTCATAGTACATATGATTGATGTGGATAATGATAATTATAATGAACGAAAAAAATACATATTAGTAAATGTAAAATAATTGTTCATTATATTTTAAGTGTTAATAGAAAAATGATCTTAGAAAAATATTAATGAAAATGAAATATCCTGGTTGGATAATTATATTATCTAATAGAAATCTTCTTTAGAAATCCTCTTATAGACCATAGGGATGGATTTTTTGGAGGAAAAGATGGTCTAGAATGTTTCTATAGATGTTGTGTGGTACTTTTTCAATATTTTGTTGATCCAAATTTCATAGGAGGTGGAAATATGTGAAAGGTGGTGGTTTCCATCTATAAGTGTGGGAAAGAAACCCATTGCGAAACTACATTGAAATTTCTCAACATAATAAAAAATTATAAATTCATTAAAAAGAAAAAAAATGAAAATAAGATTGAAATTGGGATGGCTAATAATGAAATATTTACATTAAATAATATTTTCACATGTTTTTAAGTCATTTTAATCCTGGTCTTCTTTGATTAACCCCATAGTATTTTTATATTTTACCTTAACTGTTATAATTAAATTTTATGTTATTCCCTATTAATTTTTGAATTGAAATAAGTTGAAATTATTATATATTATAAATTATTATGGTTCTAAATATATAATACATTTTCCCCAATTAAAATCCTAAAAACTAAAATTTTAATTTAAAATTAATTTTGTTGGCCTGAGGAGAAAGCGAGGTTTTAAAGAGAAAAAGTTCACAAGATTCTAATTTTTTTATATAAAAACATTATATAAATTTTATTAAAATGGCCTAAAATGTATTAATGGATTTAAAATTTAACTAATATAACTTTTAAATAAATTTGAATAATAATTTAACTTTATAAATTATATAAATAAATAACGAAGTTTTAATTAAGATTCAGTAACATTCATTGTTCATCAAAAAATGAAACTTTTTTTATATTTAATAAAAATACACCTTAAGATAATTATTATTATTTTTATTTGAAAAACTATTTATATTTTTTAAAAAATAAAATTTTAAACAAATATTAATAAAATAAATGTTCAATAAAAGGCAACAAAACTACTTTTTAAAAGTATATTGTTTTAAGGGTAAAATTGGATATGTTATTATCCATTATTTAAAAAACAACAAAGAGGAACATAAATCAATTTACTAAAAACATAATATATATAAATTTCATTAAAATGATTCAATGAAATATATTTTTTTAATTTATTGAGGTAAAACTAATTTATGTTCACATGAATAGTTTTTTAGAAAATGATTATCTTTATATTCCAAGCAATTTTTTCTATTTCTAATTAATTTATCATCAATTAATTCACTATTTATATATATTTAAAACATATATTCATAATTTAGTTAATCTTATTCATATCCTCCAGTACAATGGTTATGTGATAATTTTTCTATTAAATAAAAATATTTTAATTGTATGTCATGTTATGTTTAAACTCTGTGTTGTGTGTAATTCAATTTAATCTTGAAATTGTTTGTAACATATGAAAAAAATATTGTTTTTTTTAACTCAAGTAAAACTCAGAGTAATTAGTAATGTAATACAATCCAAGTGTTATGTGTAATTTAAAATATTAAAAATTTCCAATTCTTTTGAAAAATGTAATAAAATATTTATGTGTCACATTCTATCACCATTAAAATGAATTTATCTCTTAACATTAATAATAGTCATATAAATTTTAACATTCTAAAATTACTACATATAAACCTCACATTATACAATTTAAAAAAAATCCTCTCAAAAATGGAAAGTTTTAAACATAATGGTAACCTAAATTTACTCATACCAATGTCTCCACATAGAAGAACATATATGTTACGTGATGATTTGGACATAAAAGAAAGGAGTAAATAAGTATAGAGGGTGATATAGATCATTTATCATTTGAATATTGGTGATACTGAGAAGGTTAATGACCAAAAAATCTAAATATGTGATGATTTAAGGGATCATTTGATTCATTAGATATGAATGATCTGGGAGAATATTTTTGTTTCAATATGCTTTTCCAAATTTTGTGGAATTCCTATTCTTTATAGAATGAAATAATATGAAAATGTGCTTACTTGATATCTTTTTATTTCAAATACACAACTTCATCCTTTGGTTTCACGTTGATCAATTTCCAATTCAACTCTTTTTGAAAAATATTCATTTTCATGTTTAAAGTATTAAGTAATATCCATTAAAGTATCATAAGTAATTACTTATGTTTAAAAAAATGTTAACCAGTCGATATCCAATATGTCAATCATCATATATTGAATTATTATGTTACTCTTTATAACCCCATACGAAGATCATATTTAACAATTTCATAAAAAATTATCCTTATAAATCTTCCAAACGATTAAAATCAAAAACATTAGAAATAAGGTCACTATAGTTTCTCAAAATAAATTTACCATTAATCCACCATATATCATAATTTGGATCTTGAGCATCGCATATAAAAAATATGGATTCCTTCAACTTGTATTCTCTTGAAATTTGGTTGTAAAAAGATTTACCATAGAACCTCAATGAAAACAAAATTTCTTCCTTATTCCATTAATAAAAAAATTTCTTTTTAAATATAATGAATATATCCAATAATTTTCCATCAAGGATATCATAAACCACTTTTTCAACAAAACCGTTGTGTGTTTTAAGGTCATCCAGACTATCCAATTTAATTTATTTAAATAAATATTCTATTTATCAAAAATGAACACAATTTTATAAACCTGAATAAAATATTAAGGGTTATATAAATATAATCAAAATATCAACATTCTATTAAATATCATTTCTATTTTACCATTACTTTTTAACCTAATTTCATAAATACATATAGAAATACATATAACCATCATTATTTATTTCAGGATTCATATAACATAATATTTGAATTACAAAAAATACATAGATCAATAAATTCAATTCCTTAATTTTAATGGAATAGGTATTTCTTTTCTATAGAAGTTAATTCTTTTGTCAGGTCCTTGAGTTAGGTAATTACCATGTTCCCCATATATTAAAAATTAAAATCCATAAAATTTCATCACTATATGGACTTTTTTCCACATAAAAAACATCTTCCACACTATTTGAGAAAATCCTCTTGGATTTTATTCCATCCTTCAAGAAATGTTGGAAAACATATCTTGTATACTTTATGTTCATTACAATTTTAACTTTCATAAATGTCTATATGTCTCGTATTCAATTGGTTATGAATCTCATTGAAATTGATTTTATTAATCATATATCAACAAATATGATTAAGAATAATTACAATATATTTCTCACTAGTCAAAATAAAATTTGGTTTATCATACTCACTAAATTGTCTATCTAATTAAATGTTAACATAATTCATTCTGGATCCAACAATTGAATATGACCAAAAATCATAGTGTGAGAAACAATAATTATGGAAGAAAACAACATAATCATGAAAATAACTTATAGGGTGTCTATTTCAGGAAACCCTCTTATAAATCTATGACACTTTCAACTTATCCCATTTACTCCATGATCAATCTCGGAGTACAACAAAGACAGTTTTCATTTAGATTAGGTGTTGCGTAATATAGAGTTTTTAGGTTTTTCAAAAATACATTCATCATTACCAATGACACGTCCACATTTATTATCTAGATAGGGATGTACATCTATTAAAAAACATACATTATCCTTTACCAAAATTCCAGGAAATTTTCTTATACTTTGACTCATACATAGAATTATACTTACAGACATCCCTAGACATAACCATATAAATATAAAGGGATATAACATCAGTTTTCTCATTATAGTTTTTTGAGGTTAACTAAAACATTCCTTTGAAACCAACTATTGTGATGCAGGCTTATCATACATAGATATTATATAATTTAATTTAATTTATATTATATTAAACAAACACACGCCTAATGATTTTAATATTTTAGTGCATTTTAAAACATGAAATCAGACACATTGGTCCAAAAGTAAGGTAAATCATCTACTATAATAATATTTTGTTTTACTACACTTCACAAACATATCCTACTTAGAACCTTTCAAAATAACTAAGTGAAAATAAAAAAATAAAAACGAATCGCATATACCCCATAGTAATGAACAATGGAGATATGTAAGCATAACATGAGCAAAAAGGTATGAGATCCTCAAAGAAAAATTTTAAAACCATACGCCACAAAATAAGTATCATAATCGTGAGTCATGGAATTATCATTAATAGTTCATAATACGTGAATCATAAGGAATTAAACAATATTGGCCATGAGAGAATAACATTTGCATATGACATGTAATTTTTGATATAAATGTAAGAATGTAAAATAATTTCCATTATAGTTAAGTCTCATTTCCAAAACTTTTAAGGGCACTTTATGGGCATCTGCACCTCCAGGGTGGGACACACCACCATACCTAGTGGATTCCCATTCCTCCAAGTGGAATAGGATCACACTTGAAACTCGCATAGATTTTAAGAATCATTCTTAAGGAAATCATAATAGAAAAAATTTCCCTATTGAATAATGATTAATCCCCATTCTAGCCCCGCCTTACTGAACCATGTTTAATACCCCTTTCAGTCCTATCTTACTGAACTGGGATTTCTTACCATTCTATTCTTGTTTTACTAAATTAGGGTAAATTCCCATTCCAGTCCTATATATCTCATGATATATAAATCTTTATGCTATGAATTATCGAGGATATATCTACCACCCGTCTCAAAATTTAAAACAATATTTATGTATTCCACAAGATCATTAAATATTCATCATATCATAACCCAATACATGAAATGAGTTTCAAAAATATTTTATTTTGTCATAACATGTCGAAAAAATGTAGGTCTCATAATCATTTCATTATTTCAACATATAATATCCAATGAAAATAATTGGGTTTCATAATAATTTTATCATTGTATAACCAATGGAAGAGGAAAAGGTTTTGCATACATCATTCCATCAAAAACATAAAAAATTATGGAAAAGAATAATAATGGTATCTGCTGATAATATCCCTTGAATAACATATATATAATCAATGGATTTCATCATAGATTGGAAACGATTTTAAAAGATCACACGAAACATAACATCAGTATGTTAAATTTTTTTGAAAATAAATTTTTAAATTTAAAAATTCATAAAAGATTTTTGAAATTATTTTCATTATATAATAGAAAATTATAAAGGAAGACTTATAAATATTTTAGACAAATTCAAAAGGAAAATATAATTTCCACTTCAAAAAAACATTATAAATATTATTAAATATTCGAAACATTTTTCGTTGAAACTAACCTTGAAAACATATAAAATAATATTTGAAGAAATGATTGGTCATGATGTTAGAAAATTTTGTTCAAACTATACATGTTAAAATGACGATTCCTTTCACATTTTTGGTAAATGATAAATGGGAATTATTTGGAAAAGGACATGAATATTCCATTCAAAAAATTTATATATTTAAATCATGTGTAAATTATATTTTAATATATTAATATATTAATAAATAAATTTAATAAAATTATAAAACAAGATTTTTCAAAAAGAACATGTTTCTGACTTCAAGTGTTAAATAAATTTGGATTTTCTCCAAAAAAAAATTCAAAATAATTTTATTTAACCAAGATTGAAAATTTGGTACCATTACATGATTATATCATTAAAAACCAGTGCATAATAAAACTAATGAGAATTGTTTAAGATGACATCATGATATTTCGACATTAGAGAATACAAATAAATAATCCCGATAAATGATGAGATTGTAACATTAAATAATTTCCAATTTGGTAAAATTAAATTACAATCTCCATGATAGAGTAATATAAAATGAAACATAAAATATTATTAGGATAAATAAATTCAGTAAATAATATTTCAAATGGTTATGATATACCCCTCATGCAAAAATATAGGAGCATAACATAATGGTTTTCTAAATAAAGAAAAATTGTCACAAATATCCCTTACTGATTTGTTAAATTTACGATCATTGAACCCCATGAAAGACGAATCCTATAATTAATATGTAATAAAAAATTTCGATCAGTTGAATCATCATAAAATAAATTCTTTTTCAGTATATACACCACAGAAAAAAATAGTTGTTGAATATAACATGTGTCTCAGAGAAGAAAAAGGCGAGACGAAAACCCCTCACCCTAAGTCATGACTTATGTCATACTCATTAAAAATTATTATATTATAAATATAAATTTATTATACATATATTACATAACAATAATAAAATACATTATACCATAATTTTTCTACTTATTTCTTTTTACTTCCCATTTTTTAACAATTCAATGATAGTGTTGTGTTTCGGGTAATAACTTCTATTTTTCATGTATGTTTTGATTTTACATTTTTGTTCCCCTTAATTTGATAATGGTTTTTTCATATATATATTTTAAAGCATTATATAAATATCATATATATTTATTCAATATTTATTATGTGTAATCCAAATATTTACATATATATAATGAAAATCATCGTTCATTGAGGCGGTATGCGGTAAATACACATTGAAAATTTATCCATTTTATTATTGGATTGAAAGAAAGAAATACAAATTACATATTATAATTATAGAAAAATTATAATGAAATATATATCATATATTTTAATTAAAAACAACCATAATTAATTCCATATTATTTGTGAATGAATCCAAACACATCTCAAGGCAGTAGTTTTCCAAATGCACGAGGAGCATTATATTATTCCAACATAATAAAAAATACGAATGTAAGTGTGATATAATAATTAAAATTTAATAATAATTTAATTTATTTATACTATATAAAAAATATATCCAAATTTCTTTCCTTCCTTAATTGGTGGTAATAGGGAAACAAATGACATTTTTTACAATGCGGATGTCTGTTATACACATGAATGATGATTTAGTAACCCATTTGATGGAAGTGGAGATAAGTTAATATTATTACATAGTAATAATAACAAATAATTATATGTTTGATACTAGTTTTATTATATTTTAAATGTTAATAAAAAAATTATGGTGGAAAAGGAATACATAAAATAAAACTGCTTGCTAAAATTATTACCTTCTCTAATAGAAAATGTCAATGGATATCTTTTTAAGGACCCTGTAGAAGGTATTTTGGGGAGAACACTAAAATCTATGTAATGATTTTGGGGAGATAATTGAGAAGGGGTTTTTTAATCCATAATTCCTGTCAGTTGTGAATAATTTATGGGTTATGGTGGCCTTTTATAAATGGTGGAAAGGAACGCACTTCAATACTACTTGGAAATTTTTCAAAAACTCCAAAATAATGGATTTATTTTCAAAAAAACCTCAAAATAAACAGAGATTAGAAATTGGGAAGTATAATGTTAAAATATTTCCCTAAAATAATAATTTTACTAGTTTGTATTTTATTTTAACCCCTACATTATTATATTTACCCCACGGTAAATTCATTTTCCTTAACAGAAATAATTAATTTTTAATTTTTTAAGTAATAATTATGGAAAAAAATTATTTTTTGAATATTTTATATTATAAATTATTCTTATTATATATATTTTTTCAATTTTTTCTAATCCCATTTCCATGAGTGGAAAAATTTACTTTAATATTAATCATACAGGCACGATGAGAAAGCTAGTTTTTATAGAGAAAATGCTCAAATTTTCCATTGTTTATATATCAAAACTCAAAATTAAATTAATTAAAATAAAAAAACTAAATTAATAGATTAATAGATTAATAGATTAACTATTTTAACCATAAAATAAAATTAAAAAATTATTTAAATTTATAAATTGTTTAAAATTAAATGCATCTTCCAATTAAAATTCAGTATTTTTTCACAATTCATCAAAAATAAATCATTTGAAAAAATCCCAAATATTAAAAAATATATAAATTTGATATTATGATTTCAAAAATGTATTTTTTTTATCACAAATGTAATATAAATTTATCAAGAAATATTTATAACATAAGTGCATCATAGAAAGGAAACAAAAATTTTTTTTAGAAAAAAATATTGTTTTTAAGCATAAAATTGGATTTGTTATTTTCTCTTGTTTGGAAAACAAATAAGACGAGTTTAAAATAATTGAATAATAAATATATATATATATCATTAAAACCATTTAAATAATGTTATTTTTTATTTTATTGAGGTAAAACCCATTCATTTTCATAAGATTTGTTTTTCAAAATATGATTTTATTTACTTTTTGATGTTATTTATTTTCATTTATAATTAATTAATCACTAAATAATTAATTATATATATATATGTGTAAATCATATATTCAAAATTTAGTTAATAATATTAATATATTTCATTCAAATGGCTATGTAATATCTATTATATTTAAAAAAATGTTATATTATGTCATGTTTCATTTAAACACGGTGTTGCATGTAACATACGATAAACACATTATTATGTGTTACACAATACAACATAGTGTTTCATGTAATTAAAGTGAAACATTGTATTACATGTAACGTATGAAAATCCCTGAGTTTTTTTCAAGGAAAAATACTTAAATTATAAAATTAATTTTTAAAAAATCAATAATAGTCAAGGTGTTAAGATGACTAAGTGATGACCTATATGAATAATATTCCATGTTTGAAATCATATAATCAGATCTATTATATTTCCATAATTTTGGGGAGATAATGGGCATCCATTTAAAACATGGGAATTTGGGATGTTATACGACCAATTAGAAGAAATTATTGCAACACCCAAGGAAATCAATGTATATGTGCCTCATACTTGATAAGTTGAAAAAAATCATTCTATACAATATAAATATAATAATTTGGAGTATAATAATGAGATTATATATAGTTTAAACCCATGAAATATTATGATTCAGATATATAGACTTATCCAAGATTTCAACAACTAGATATTAAAGCACTATAATCTCTTGCATTGTTCTGCAATTATGACATATACACAACCACCAACCACTACCATTAGTGGAGTTTTAGATTATTAAATAATCAAAACAACACCAAAATTTCATATTTATATCTTATACACCTTTATATCACTAGAATTTAAATATTAAATTATAATTTCATCATTTATAATACAAAAACCTAATAATAACTTCAATAATGATCAAATAACAGTCAAATAAAAATCATTATCCATAACGATGATCAATATAAAAGAAGCCTAATTTGGTCTATATTTAATTTAGTCATCTAGTGACTTATGTTTTGATGATCTATCCTTCCTTGATTTTTGTTAATTTATATATTATTCAAAAATAACCTGATATATTATTTATAGGATATCACTAAATTAACAGTCCCAAAATTTGTAATCATAGGGTCATAAAAAATCTTGAGAGACCTAAAATGGAATACAGTAATATTATTTAGTTATTCTATGGATTTTTTGTATAAAATATCATATAATTAATCAAAAATATAAAAATATGTAAAAAAATTCAAAGAAACCATTAAAATATTAATTAAAAAGTCAAAAATCGATATCAAATTTAATATTTTAGTATACATCAATTTCATATGTCACTCATCAATTTAGTATTGATTTGATAATAAATAGGTTTTAGAGGATAATTTTTAATAACATTTATATGAATTAGATATGAAGAACCATATCAATGGTTTTGATAACTTATTATCCCTTTATAATCATTTAGATACCCTCCACATTACTATAGTGCATACTTATGTTTTGTAATTTCGTAAACAACATGCTATATGAAATTTAAGAGTATAAATTATAGTTTTTTTAATAAGTATGGATATGAATATATATAAACTTTTTAAATATTTGTTCATAGAATAAGAAGCTAATATGGGGAATAAATTGATTAAGACGCTGAATAGGTTGAAATAATATAATTGATACATCTTAAAGAACATTGTGTGATACATTCATGTTGAAACAACAAAATCTGATATTTTCAGAGCTACTAATCATGGAAATCATAGAATAGTGTTTATATATATTTATTGTCAATAATTGTATTAAATGTGTTTTGGAGAGAATCATGCTAGGGGAATGACTGAAGGAATCCAACTATATTAGGTGTATATATTATATTTATTGTATATATTTTACAGAAACTGTGAAAAGAAAAAATGGGTATCATATTTAATGATAAATAACTCAATGGTTCTTGAGGGACAAGAATACTATAATTATTGATAAATGTATGTTAATATTTATTTCAGTAGATTTTAAGACCTTATAATAATTGGGAATTGTTTTCTTGTATTTGAAAAAATATGTATTAATGGGAAAAAAATTAATATAAATAATTTAATTTTTATTGTAGTTTCATTTCATATAATACATGTACATTTCATTATATTTCCAATTTCATATCACGATGAGTGCATTAGTAACACGCAAAAATTATAAAATACGAACACAATATTCAATATCAGGTATGAAACATAACACAAAGCGTATAAGAAAATATAAAAACATGGAAAAATATTATATATTTATTATTTTAAATAAATTCAACACATTCTATAGATTTCAATGCAATATACAAAATATTTTTGCAACTACGTGTGTTACACACATGACCTATTTTAAATAAACTATTATATACTATTAATATTATTATTTAATGTGATAGTTATCAATAAACCATTGGAATTAAGAGTATTAATATGATTAAATAACAGATGATAATATATAGTTTACAAATTTTTAATAGTTATCCATTTATTTTAAATAATATAAGAATCATTTGGAGGAAAAAAGAATTTTTTCTGAAAAGATGTAATTTTTATAAAAAAGAATGTGTTATCATGCTACGACTACGTTTTTAAAAAATATTTTTTTCCACGTTTAGAATATTTGAATGAAAAAATGAACTACATTTTTGGAAGATTAATAATAAAATTATCTTGGGGTTAAAAATTGTATTTTATTGAGAAGCTTCATTTTTTTCGTAGTGAAAAATGTTGAATTATAATTAAAATTGTCTTACATTGTAAATACTTTATGAGGTATAATTAAATTTCTAATTAATTTTATGTATAATTAGTTAAATTTTATATCCATTAATAAAATTTATGTCATTATAATTATTTTCATATTTAATTTTGATATGAGAACTATCACTAAACAACTCAGGTACACAGTTAACCTGATTACTGAGCCAATCCTAATGTAGCCAAAAGTGCATTTATGATCCCCATGAGTTGAAAACAAGTACATGGGATCATAGAAATTGAATGTGGGAATAGTTTTCCCACTAACAATGTGGATGTCAATGAAATAAGGTAGTATTCATACAAAAATAAACTCCACTTTGAGTAATGTACCAGATGTCAATAAAGAATAAATACGCCCAAAGTATTAAAACCCATCTAGAAATACGAAGGAAAATATCCCAAGTTCTTAAGGAAACAACTCAAATAATCTAAGGCTAAAATGATGGATCCACCTATAAGAGATCATTTCCCCTTGCTTGAATGTGGAAGTAGATAATCTATAAACACCCAAAGGTACATTTGGGGTGTGAGCTGAAAATACCAGTAGGGTATCACCAACGATTTCTTGATAGATGAAAATAATAGACTAACTAAATCAATTCGTTCAATTTTGAAATGAAATGTTTTCTAATTATAACGCATATTCAAATAAATCATTATTTATATTTCAAATAATGGAAAACACATTAAGAAAAGGCTATATAAGTGATGTAATGTTTCTAAAATAATGCATTTAATAAAACATTTTTTATATAGAATTTTATATAAATTTAGAAGACATTGAAATAAAGTTAAGAACACATTCATTCATTTATATAACAAATATAAACAAATGACCAACATGTTCATCTTAAAAATAAGTACAACAGTTCCAGACAATATGGCTCCACACTCTCTAATTGTTCATGAAAATTTGGTACACACACGTCCCTTTGACACTGGTTATGGGATACCCATCACAATCTCATCAGGGGTGTGACATGATATATTTACATTTTAGAATGTTGTATGGTCTTAGATTGTTTCCCAATACCTCACAATAAATATACACCATGCATGTTATCTTACAGAATAAATTATGATAAGTATATTTAATGACTTATTATAATACAATTAAATTCCATTACCCCATTCCAAATACCAATTTCCCTATAAAAATACGTGTTTTAATAAAAAAAACATTCCTTTTTTAATTAGATAATTCCAGTTTCATTCTATCAAAACAATTTATCCCATTTTCAAAATTTATTAAATTCCACCAATTCTATTTAAAAAATTAAATTCAACAATTCAATTGAACCCATTTCCATTCTTTTTCAAACACATCCTAGTTTAATTAAATGGGTGGGTTTTTACCAATTTCTATCCAAAACCATTTGAAGCCTCCCAATTCACCGAATTTGGGTTATAATAAAAATATTAAAATCCATTTCAAAAATATGAATTTAAATCAAAAAATAAATTAAATAATAATGTTTAAGATTAATCAATTTTTCCAAGAAGAATGGAATAAATTACATTTTTCCTAAAAATCAAAACTCGTAATAAAAATCATAAATGTGAAATAAGGTGTAAAAGTCCCAAAAATCAACCTAGAAAAGAGATACAACATCATGGATCGTATATCCCTTAATTTTTGGATGATTTATAGAACCTAATATAGGATAAATGGATGAAGGGATGAAGAATAGGAAGAACGATTACATGGGAAACCACTCTATAAGCACGATGACAATCAAATTCTAAATTAAAAGATCAAAAAGGGTTAGAGGGATATAAGATCTCTTGGGTAACTCCTTTTTTTGAGGTCAATGATACTGGAGAAAATCCAAAATAGAGAGACTGTCATTGCTACTTGTTTTAATATATAATTTGGGGTATCACACGATGGGTAATCTTATTACAAATTGTGAAAAAGTATATTCTTGTAACTATTGAAAACCCTAATACTCTGAATTGAAATCCACTCATTAAATAACAAACTATGTGTAAAAATCACCCCATTCTCTATCCATTCACGGCATGAACCCATATCATGGTATGAACCTAGAAACCTTTACCTGGTGCGTAACCCTCTTGTAACCTACATAAGTGACTGGTTAAGGTTGATAGTCCAACAGATTTTTCACTTCACCACTATAGGTTTCATCCGAATTTCTTCCCAACACTACCTAGTTAATAAAACGAAAAAACCATGATAATTTTAAATATTCTCCTATTAGATTGTTAGTGGGATTTTAGAACCTCCCAACCATAAAAACTCTATGTCACCAAAAATCCTATGAAGAAGATTCCATGTAAAAAATATGGGTCCCTTACTCTCTCATCAGTGCCTCATCATCCCATGTCCCATGATTATCAGAATCATGCTTCGACAATACATGAACCAATGGTATCATATCCTTATGAAGTACCTTTTTCTCATAACCAACTATCCAAACTGGTCATTTATTCATATATTAATCAGGTTCAATCTCAACATCACTCCATCTCAAAATGTGATATGGATCAGATTGTTATTTTATCATCTATGATACATTCAAAATGCTAGGTATTGATTTTATCCATAGTGTAATTTCTAAATGGTATTTATATTTTTTGACTTGGACGACAAACTCAAACGGTCCCACAAAATGATGAGAAATCTTCCCATTCCTCCCAAGCCATTGATAAACCAATTGTGCTAAATCATTCAATAACACCTATCCACCACATGATAATTTCAAAGGTCTATGGTGATGATCATCATAGTAGTTATTTATACTCTCGACCGTTAACATTCTCTAATTAATTAACTAAATCATTTCTATAGTCTCTTACACCAATCTTGGTCCAACCATGAAACAAACACCAATATATGTCCAACATAGTAGATATTTAAAGGACAACCATACAATGCCTCAAAAAGATCCATTGTAATCATGTAGTTGTAACTATTCTCATAAGATAACTCAACCAATCCCAAGTGATCATCCCATGCTTCCCCAAAGTCGAGAACACAAGTGTGAATTACATCCTCATGAATTTATGTATCCCATTCTATCTATCCAACTAACTACATATTTTAGGACATTCTTAAATAGTGCTGAGATCCTAGTTTCTCATAAAAGACCATCCAAAATTAGGAAGTGAATCGAGGATCCTTATTTGAAACTATTGTATAAGGAACTCCATGAAAATGAACAATCTCTTTCATGTAGAGATTTCTCAACTCATCAACTATGGTTGTTTCACGAATAGGTATGAAGTGAGACAATATGGTCAACATGTTGATCAAAACCCATACCAAGTTATTCATTCTTAATGTACATGGAAACATAACCCAAAATTTCATAGAGATCTCATCCCACATCCATGTTGGGACTAGATGTGGCTAAAGAAAAACTGAATATTTCTGGTGCTCGACATAAACCTGTTTGAACATATAACAATGAGAGAAAAACTCAGCAAAGCCATGTGTTATACCTAGACACAGGTACTTCCACCGCATGTCATAAAACGTCTTATTGGTTCCATGGTGCACAATACATTGGTAATTATAACAATCATCCATCGCTACCTTCTATGCTTCTCATGGTAGAAGAAAATAATTTTGAATACAAATAATGTTTTCTAGGGAGAATGACCACTGGGAAAATGTATCCCCACTATAAAGAGAGTCTCTAAGGATACTAAATTCATTACTATGATATTTACTATGAATAATCATCTCAATAAGAGTGGATGATAACTAAATGGTAGCTTAAGATACCTTATCCCTCTATTCATGCACTCCAATATAAAACAATGAAAATATTGCAATAAAATTTATAACTTTTGAAGATAATTTTACTGCATGGGTTGGTTGTTTTCTAGACAATGCATGAGAAATTATATTCTCCATCCCTGAGGTGTACGCAATTTCAAAGTCAAAAGACCGCATGTATTCTACCCAATGCCACTGGTGGAGATTTAAATATTTTTGAGAGAAGATATAAATCATGCTCTTGTGTTCTGAGTAAATAGTAAACCATTTTCTATAATGGTAATTCTTTTAACTCATAAGTGTGTTCATTAAACCTACGTATTTTGGGTCTATAAGAAATTACATGATTATCGTGCATAAGAATGCAAACCAATCTCGATATGCATGCATCATAAAAGACCACACAACCCTATCGGGGCTATAGAAGAGTCAACACTAGCGCAATAGTCAAAATATGTTTCTTATAAACAAATTAACTTTAGAATTTATCATTCTAACAAAACCATAGTCCCTTAGGAGTTGGAGAAGTCACTATAAAATTCAAAATTGATAAGTCCTTCAAGAACTGGTGGTAATATCCGGCTATGCCTGAGAAGATCTGAATCTCAAATACATTTCATGGTTTTCCTATGTCATGATAACCACTACCTTCTCAGGATCAACTAAAATTCCTTTTTCTGACACCATGTGTCCCAATAATTTCACATCCCAAATCTATAAGTCAAACATTGAGATCATTTTATATAGTTGGTGATTTCTCAATAGACTCAGAACTTTTATTAGATGTTTCACATGATCATCCTTGGGCATAATGTAAATGAATATATAATCTACCAAGACCAAAAAAAGATAATCTACATACTCATAGAATGTATTATTCATTAGTTCCATGAAAATTTAATGAGATTTTGTTAGACCAAAGGGCATAAATAGGTACACAAAATGGTCATACCAACTCTAAAAGAAGGTTTTCCAAAAGATGGATTCTCTTTTCCTAAACTGATGGTGACAATATTGAATGGTCACCTTTGAAAACCACTTCACCACATTCAACTAATAAAATAAATAATCAATCCATGGCAATAGATATATGTTCTTCACCATAAATAAATTACGATTTTGGTAATCAACACATAACTTATGAGAACCCTCTTCGTTCTTAGTAAAGGAAACCAGCACCACCCAAGTTCAAACACTCAGGCATACAAATAAGTTTTTAATAAGATATTTTAATTGCTACATCATCTCTTTAATATATTTTAATTGCTACATCATCTCCTTCCATTCATATAGAGTAATGTCGAAATATGTAATAATAATTTGTTGAGTACTAGGCATTAATTCATGAAAAAACTCGACCTTCCTTACGGTTGGGAAACAAGAGAAATCAGAAGGAAACACATCAGTAAACTCAATGAAAACTATAAAGAGATCACTGATCATATATTCCAAATCCATATAAAAACACATATGTTGCTTTCCCAGACACTGTATAATATGTTTTCCCCCTTGCATGACCTTGGGTCCCATTCTCCTTGAAAGACATCAAACACATCAGTAGGTGTAGTAATGTAGACGCGTCAAAGATAATAATCAATCAAGGATATGTTTTAAATGATCCAATCCATTTTGAGAATGATGTTAAAAAAATTCATGTTGAAATCCAAAAAATTATAAGCCATATCAACATTTAACAGAGAGAAGACACAATCAAAACTATAGATACTCCACCCTCTCTTCACTACATGGGGTGTAGTAATATACATTTCACCAGATGAAAGAATAATTGGAATATTTAGTAGATTAAAAATAATTATTTAAATAAATGAATGAGATACACTAGTATCAAATAGATCAGTCACCAATGATGAAGTTATAGTAATGTTTACTATCACAGTCACTGGACTCATGTCTACTTCCTCTAGAGAATCTTCCACTGCATGATGTAGCTTCGTTATTGATGCATGTGGCTCGAACCCTTTTATACTCAAAGAGTCTTATTTATCCATAGATTTATGTTTACATGATGATAATGTTCCACTATGTGGAGTAGAAAATATATTGAAGAATCTCTACAGGTTCCCTAAATGTCCGTAGGAGCCATAGTTCTTGGGTGCCTCTATGAAAACTATCTTAGGATGTCCCAGCTTTCCACACTAATAGAAAATAAAATGACTTCCTCATAGCACTTTAGGATTTCTAGAATTAACCTACCATTGATAACTGCCATGAGAATCATTGCACTTCCACATTCCTCTGAAAGAACTCTTGCTGGTTCTAGGAGAAAAAAGATCTCCATCAACTCTGACATTCCTACCAGGTCCATCAAAACATTCATCACCCTATATAGAAGATCCATATAAGTGAGAATCATAAGAAATAAAATCAATGAATGGTTATTTGATCAATGTATCAACTCAAATAATCGACCCTCCATAATCTCATTACATACAACCTTATGCGCAAACTGAAAAAGTTTAGTAAAGTGATTTGAATACTCATCAAAGGTTTTTTCAGCCTTATAAAGCTTGAAAATTTCCACATCTTTGGCCAACACTGTTGAATATGGATAGAACTATTTGGTAAAAAAGAACCTTGAATTATTTCCCCTATAATCACTGATGTTTATTTTTTATCACCACCAAGTCCCACTATCTCAGGATCAGTCCCTCTAGATTTATGGTGAACCACTAACCCTTAATCTCATATGGGGTCTCCAAGAACTAGAATGATTTTTTTTTCCTTCTCAAACATTCCATAGAATGTTGTTCCTCAAATGATCCTTTGAGAACTGGTGGACTTTGGTTATGTAACTCTTGATAACTAACTTTGAGAAAACCCAAATGAGGTTTCACAATTGCTGCCTAAATAGGAACTGGTGTTGGTGTCTATCCCAAATCATGGACATTGCATACAATCACCTCAACTAGATTTGGTTCCACAATAGGCTTCAATCATTATATTTTAGCAGCATCTTCCATCTGGATCAGATTTCCATGACTTATCAAAGGCATGATACTACAAAGCATCAGGAAATGACAAAGAAGACATAATAATTTACACTAAAATAGAGTGATACGGTAAATTAATCCCAACATATAGAACTATCAAAATTTGGATTTCACTCTATCAAAATTAAAACATTGAAAAGACTAGAACTAATCCTCAAAAAATCATTCCATAACCACCCATTTTGACTTCAAATTCATATTGGTGAGATATGGTTAGGCGCAAAATCACTACAACCTCTTAAGTTATAAAAATATTTCACAAATTCATTGTAACGTCAAGATTAAATTTTATCCTACTCTGAAACTATTTTCTACTTCCCATCCCGGCTCATAATAATGATATTGTCCACTTTGTGAGTAGACAACATTGTTTTTTTTCATTGGTATCTCTCCCAAGGACATCCACGAGGAAAAGGCCTCATCATGGTCGAGTTTTTTGCAACACCTTATAGAGGGTTATTTTTTTGATCCTCCTCCTTCAATTTGATATTTCCATAATCCCCCCAGAAGGGCCCAACATCTACACTGGAACATCAAATGGACATTAGATCTGATACCACTTTATCAAAAACCAACATATGTACCCTGGTAACCCGATAACCGAGCTGACCCTAACATATCCTGAAGGTCATTTTTGATCCCCATTGGTTGGGGGATAACACCAAGTATTATAAAAACTAAAAGTGGTAAAAATTTTTCAACTAACAATATAGAAGTAAAAGAAACAAGGATGAATTCATAACAAATGAAATGCCACTGTAAATGAAGTAACGTAACTCAACAAGTCATAATAAATCCCAAAGTACTACAACATAACTACCCAAAAAGAGGAAATCATTCCAAGTACCTTAGGGAAAACCTCACCATGCCCATGGTTTGCTGGATGGATCCACCTCCAAGAGATCATTTCACCTTGCTCAAATCTGGAAGAAGATAAAATACAAACACCTAAATGCACTGGTAGGGTCTCTGATAAAAATCATTGTACGGTGTCACCAAGGATTACATAATAGATTCCAATAATATATTAAGGAATTGAGTGATTTAAATTTTAAAATAAACATGTTTTTGAATTTAAATAATATTTAAACAAATAACTCTATACAGTTCAAATGATAGAAAATACTATAAGAAAAGGCTTTACATGTGATGTAATATTTATAAAACAATTTATTAAATAAAATATGTTATATAAATATGTTTATATAAATTCATATGGAATGTAAATAAATTTAACCAAAATGGAATAAATTTATATCTCAAATATAAACAAGTAATAAACATATTCATATTTTAAATAGGCAATAATGTTCGTTATAATAGGGCTCCACACTCTCTAATTGGTAATGAAAATATGATTACACACACATCTCTATGACGCTAGCCAAAGGTGACTCATCACCATCTCATCGATGATGCGACCTACATCATTTATGTTTTAGAACATTTCATAATTGTATAGTGTGTCTAAATAACACCCAATATACCTAAGTGTTTCATGTAATATTACACAATAAATGATGGGAATTTTATTTCAAGGATACTTAAAATACAATAAATCTCATTCCCCCGTTTCAAATAATATTTTCAATTTAAACCCAAAATAATTTTTATTCAAAAACATACATTTTGAACTAGATAACACCACCGGGGTTCAATAAAAAAATTTTAATCCATTTTCACAATTTATCAAAATCAATAAATTTTGTTTCAAAAAATAAAATTCAACAATTAAATTGAAACCATTCCAATTAATTTTCAAACATACCAAATTTCGATGGAATTTGCGGTTTTCCTAAATTGATGCCAAAACCATTTCAAAACACTTAATTAACTAGGATTGGGTTATAATCAGAACCATGTGAAATACATTTCAAAATATTAATATAAATCAACAAGTGAAATAAATCAAGCAATTTAAGGTTGATCAATTTGGAAAAGAGGGAAATATAACTTCTCTTTTTATGAAACACTACAATCACAATGAAACCCGTCAATGAGAACAATGGAATAAAAGACCCTGAAATTCACTCTAGAAACAAGATCCAACATCATAGATCATATCTCCATCAATTTGAGATGATCTATTGAACCCAAAAAAGGATAAAGAGATAAAGTGATGAATAATTGGAATAACACTTACATAGGAACCAACTCCACAATCACAATAATTATTGAACACTGAATGAATGGACCCCAAAGGGTTAGTGGGCTCCAAGATCACCTTGGGAAGGCCTTAGGTCAAGCACAATGAAACTAGTGGGGGATCAAAAGAGAGAGATCAGTTTTTCTACCTATTTTAAAATATTATTTGGGGTATTACATGGCATGTAATATTATTACACATTGTGAAATAGTTAATTTCAGTAACTGCTGAATAACATGATGCCCCGAATTAAAACCCACTAATTAAATAAAACATTATGTGTAAAAACTCACCATGTTGTCAGACCATTCACAGCATGAAACCATATCACGGTATACACCCAGAAACCATTACAAGGTTTTTAACCTAGTTATTCAACGTGCAAAACTCATACGGCCTATAGAAATGACTGGTTAAAGCGAAGAGTCCAAAAAATTGTTGGATTCACCATTATAGGTGTCATACTGATTCCTTCTCAAACATACCCAGTTAATGAAAAGTAAAACCCAAATCAGTTTTATATATTTACCTATAATATTAGTAATAATATGTTACCAAATGACTGTAATTTTTTTAACATATTCACTTTATACCCCCACTCTATCATGTTTTCTGAGAGATTAATTTTATATTATGTTATACCACTTATGAGAGTTTACTTTCATCAAATATATTAAATACTTTTAATTAGAATAATATATATTATATAATACTGTAATATTTATTTTTTAATATAATTATTATTGAAAACATTTAATATTAATTACAATGATTAAAGATTAAATGAGTTTATCTAGTTATTAAACATATTAGTTAAGCGGTGAAATGGCTAACCAACGTGTCCACAACCCATTTTATGGCCATGTTTCAACAATTAATAACATCGGGTCTACTTTTATTATTTATAAATATATTGTTACATTAATTTTACATATATAATAACTTATGTATTGAAAAATACCAAAAAGGAACCTTCCATGAAGTTAATATTTATATTGTATTTCGATAGGAAAAACCATAATAGAATCAGTAATAATAATTATTTTAAAAAATAAATGATTTTTTATCATGATTATTTATTTAATATTTTATATCATAAATAATTACTATAAATTCTTACAAAAATCAAATTCAATAATTATTTATTAAATAAATATCTAAAATAAATAATACTGAAAATATTAAAATAGAATAGAATTGAATGAATAATATTCTTCCTTTAAATTTTTATATAAATATTTCATGTTACATAATTTTAAACATAATATATTTAAATTTAATCATTTAATTTATATTTTTTAAATTCAAATTAAGTAAATAAATTCAAAATTGACATTAATGTTATTTTATAGAAAATGATTTTATAGAAAATGATTTAAAATTATTATAAATATTACCTTTTACTAGTGTTTTTTAAATACTAATAAATTCTTAATACGTTTCATCCATTGAAAAATTGAATTTTTTTAATTAACTTTTTGACCTCTAAATGTTAAAAACATTTTTAACATGGTTCAGGTTAAATCTATGCTTTTGTTAATTACATGTGTTTTAATTAAATTTAATATAAAACACACATGGGATTTTAATTTTAAAAATTAGATATAATATTTAGAATAATTGGTTATAATTTTTCTAGTAATTATAACTTAAATGAATTTTTAATTTATAAATTACATAGGTAATAAATTTATGTCCCTCAGTGATAACCCATGACGGTAAAAAGATGGAAATATTGAACTTATGGAAACAAATGTTTAAATAATGTATTTCATTGTGTTATGGAGTTTGTTATCTATCATATAATCCCACTAAACTATTAATTATCAATATTTGATCCACACGAGTTAAGGGAAACCTCAGAATAGTGAGTATTTTTTGATATTTATATTATTGTGACTCCTCCTCAACTACAAAAGGGCACTAACTCTCTCCCATTATTTACACTTTCAAAAAAAAATGTTTCAGAAACTCCATGACCAACTCACTCACATAATTACCTCCCCTCATCCTATAATAATTATTCTTTTAATCAATCCAACCTAAAATGGGATTACTTCCAACAAAATGAAGACACCCTAAAAATAGGAAATGTTCTGTGATGAAGTTTTTTTGGACTCCTACTCATCCCCGTTTAATTGTTATTATACCATGATTATATAATTAAATAAATATATTATATATTATAAGATGTTTTTATTTGAAGTTAACTACCTATAACCACACACACTTCCATAAAATTGGTCTTGATATACTCATTTGGGTGTATGGAGGACTGCTGCCTCGTGAACAGATGTTATTTATTTTTCCATTATCACCTCACAAGGTTGGGTTTGATGATGAATATAAATTATATATATGATATTTTTAACATAATTATACCTGTGGAGTAAATATACTGCATATATAATTATATTTATATTACCTTATATTCTATAGAAGATATGATAATGTTATTCATGTGTACGAAGGACTACCTCCTTGTGTAGTGATGTGATTCATCATTCAACAATGCATCCCACAGATAGGGATAGAGGTAAATTTAATGGTTTAATTTGAAATATATTAAATAATAATTATATTAAATAAATATTAATTATTATGTAAATATAATATATATATTTTTATTTCATTCATTTTCACTCACATAAAGATGATAACATCATTCATGTCCGTGCAGACTATAATATTCACAAAGCAATGTGACTCCATTTCCATCACAAAAATTCATGTATGATACATATTAGTATATTATATTTAATATATAATATAATAACTAATATATATAGGTGAAATTTTACTTACCTCATTCCCATAATGATCATTGAAAAATGGAAATGTTATTCATGCATACTTATAGGTTATGGTATCCATGATCGTAAAAACATCATTTTTCGTAAATAGCATTAATGATTGTTTTGAGGGTAAAATTGATGTAAAAATATTATAATTATGTCATGAATATTATTCTATTAAATATATAACTATATAACATGCTTAAGAACTAAATCATTCATAATAAAACATGCATGAGAAGAATAGGCTATCAACACCTGAAAGAATGAAAATAATGAAAATAATGAAGATGCATGAAAATAATTAATAATAATATAATAACATTACAAAAAAATTGTACTGCTTTTAATTCATATTCAACAAAAAATAAAGCATGTGGTAAGGGAATTTATCTCAATTTTATTCTTTGAGAAATATTATAATGATATGAACCTAATTTATTTTATATAAATTAGATAATATCCTTTTGAAATTTATTACCTTAAATAATTCATTATTTGAGTTATTTTTAGTTTCAATTATAGATATTTTATCTAAGTGGGTTATAATTAAAATTTAACAAGTGTTAATGAAATTCTAAACACAATTTCCACTCATTGTCTTGAAATTATATTTTTTTCACTACCTCATGATAAGATTATTTGTGCAATGAATTTTGATTATATTATGTTGTTGTTCAACCTATTTTATTGGGATATACATTTTATACACATTTTCAATCCATTTATTAATTTTCACATTAATTTTATGATCATTTTAATGTTTTATTTCCCAATCTCATTCGAATCAAGATAGATAATTCTTGAATATAAGATGAAGGAAATTTACATTACTATTTCCTAATAAAACCATTTTATTTTTCTTCAGTTATATTTATTAGTTATATTTTTTTAATTGTACCATTTACCATGATTTTCTACATAAAATGTATTAGAAAATGTGTTCATGAAAATAGGACATTATTTCTCTTGCCAGTCATAAATCTGCTTCATCCAAGACTATGTTTTAAATTTTTTTTTTTAAAAATGTTTTAACATTTTCAAAATTCTTTATAAAAGTAGTTTATACACATTTTTACTATTTAATATTTTTTAATGGAATCAGATATCATTTTCAAAACAATTCTCCTTTGGATTTTAATTAAAATGTGAAAGGAATATTCTTATTAGTTTATTGAAAATGCACTTTCCTTGATTTTTATCGTGAAAGGTAATATTTTTTGTAAATTTTACATCTAGTTTGGAATTGCGCACTATTAGGACCATTATTTCATTAAATCATCTCTTCCAATTTTATGAGGATATTTTTAGAGATTTTTTAAAAGTTATTTTCAATGAAAAGGATTTTGAAAATGTTTTTGAAAATAAAAAGGATATTTCCATCAATAATTTTTTCCAAAGTATTTTTTTTGGTATTTTCATTCATCATTGAAAAAAAAAATATTAATCTGAAAATGGATATGTAATGTATTGATACAATCCTTAATCATCCTTTGGATGGTTTTTGATCATTTTGAATAATTAATTCATTTTCATTAACTTCCTTGAATATATTTTTTAGTGAATAACATTCCTGTAAAATTCTCACATACCTATGATCATTGGACTTCTAATTAAAAAATATACATATTATATGTCACTATATCCTCGTTTAAATTTTTCATTTTATTAATCTTCTGGGCATCAGGTAGTTTGGGATGAATACTGACATAAAAATTTTGGGATCTTATTTAAAAATACAAATTTTTTCCTTAACAATGTTCAGCACCCCACGGTCGAAGTCACGCAGCCTCGTGTCATTCAACGTGTGGCCTCTCCCGGTTCACCACACAACATTCTTGATGTTTTTGTCAGATAAATATGATGTAGTGAATAATAAAATTAAATAAAATAAAAATAATAAGTGTTTTAAAATTCCAGGAACTATTTTAATGATAATAATAATTATAATATTATCATTTGAGAGTATTATTTTTGATGTTATTATTAATAGTGTTAATAATATATAATTTTTCAATATGTTACTAATATTTTCATATTTAATGTTTTTTAAATATTATATTATGTTACTATAAATTTATTATTTTATTTAACTTCGAAATATTCAGTCATGGTGCGGGTTAGGTCATGTTTAAATTTTGGGTTATTGTCGAAAAATGAGTTTTTTGAGGCTTCAAAGCATCTGATGCACATGAAAAGCTCAATTTACCATGCGGATTCATCTGGACCACCATTTAACCTGGTCATTTTTCAATTAATTAAATAAAATAAATAAATAAATAAATAAAATATAAATATTTATTAAATAAAAATCAAAAAATAAGTCAAGTGTAATTAACATTAATGAGTTTTTTAATATTTGAGTATATTTTTATTATTATTGATTATTAATATTATTATTATTTTAATTAAGTTTTATTTTTATTTTATATTTTATTTTAATTTATTTCTTGGGTTTCCATTACACTCCCTTTATCACTCCCTTATCTGTAATGAAGCCCACCAACGAGCTGAAACTCATGGCTGGTGCTCTAACTTGTGTAGTCCCATTTCCAGCTGCATTCTCCCCATGTCCTGTGACCATAACTCTGGGAGAATCTTCATCCGAATCTTCCCTCTCCTATGCATGATGTCTGCCAGCCTCCCTGGTCTCGTCGCGACCACCAACATCGTGACCTCCCTCTTTCCTATTGTCGCGCTTACCTCCTTCCTCCCCCTTCTCCTCTGCTCACCAAAAGCTCCCACCTGGAAATTCTGCAACAATTTCCCATGGTTGGCACACCTCCAATGCTTTCAAAACCCCCCAGATCAGTTTTTGTGCTCATGTCTAACCAAATCCCTCCAGTTCGCCCTCTAGTTTTTCCACCACCCCCCTAGCCAGGCTCTTGTCTGGTGCGTGCAAACTGTCCTGCCCCTCTGAGGACCTCGACCTCCCCCACCAATTATACCTCTTCTCTTTTTAATGTGGATTCACTTCGGGTAGACTCCCATCTTTCCTTTTTAGGGTTTTTTCTTAGAGTATTTTTCTTTATTATGTCCCTGATATTGAATGTATTTGTTCAATCTTGTTTATTAGGGTTGCTTTCTGATTGTTTGAGGTGATGACAGATTTTGTTCTATCATTCTGGATGAATTTTTATTTTAGGTAGGTGGTTCAACATATAATTATTATTTGATGAATTAATTTTAATCTATAACTAATTTATCATATTATTTAATTAATTTGTGTGGTGCGAAGATTGTTTTCATTGAAGTTTGATATGTATTTGAATTGTTTAGTATCATATCGATATCATGTGTGTTCTCTTTCCTGAAAACTCATCTTTAGTTAACTGTATGTGATATTTAATTTCCGTGGTTAGATTATTAATCAGTACATGCGGTGAGAATTGTATATTTGACATTGAGTCATGTGTGTTTTCTCATAAAATGAAGTTTTTGTGTGGTTTTAATGGGTAACACCAAGTGATTTCTTTTAAAAAAAATTATAAAATTATATTTTTTTCTTATTAAATTATGTAATTTATGAAAAATGTGTCTCACAATGGTGTAATCATTTTTATCAAACCATTTGTGTTTCACAGGTCTCACTTTTATGTTTTATTTGAATGTGTGTGATGTTGGAATATGTTTTGGATGTATAAATGGTTACATTAGTGTGGTTAAATCCTTATGATACTCTTTTGATAATATTTTATAAACTTTTTAAATGTATTAACAAATTATGTCAATAGTTTAAAAAAAAATTGAATAATTTTTTCATGTGTGTCTTATTTTAAAAAGTTATTTGTGTTAGTAAATGTTTCTTTGTTTAATTTTAATGGTATTTTAAAGTGTGAAGATGGTGTAATTAAGTGTGTTACCTATTATAGTTATGTTTTAACAATATATTTATGGTGTAAATATGATTTTAAAAGTGGATTTTAGTGTGAAAATGGTGATTATGTGTGTGTAAGTACCTTGTTTGGTTTATATGAATAACTGTGATGTGTAACAGGAACTGTGATTTAAGAAGTGAAATTGATGGTGTAGATTGTATTGTGGAATGTGTGGTGATTCAGATTTTCTTCTCTATGTGATATGAACCCTTTATAAACATTAATCTTATTTGAGCACAAATCGAGAAGCTTCGGTAGCTAGGAGGGTGTACTAGACTAGTAGGATAGTGATTCAGGTGTTGTTTTGGCCCTGTTTCGCATACCAGTATTTTTGACTACAACACTATAGAAACATATGAATGACTAAGGTTCATGGTTCCAAATAATTTTTTTTGAGAGTTGTAGTTTCTAAGCCATGATTTATGTAGGTTGATGGTTTCTAAGACATGTTCGTTCATGGATTCCTAGACACATTTCACAGAGACATGAAGACATAGGGACCCAGGAAAGATAACACCCTCAAGACCTCTCCAATATTTAGTGCACCTTGGTTACATTAATATTATCGGTGTGAAACATGGGTTAATTTAAAAGTATGTATGTGTGTGTCTTAATATAAGATTTTTCCTTAAAATTGTTTTCATTAAAATTCCATTCACTAAAAATTGATTTCTTTGAAAACTGTTGAATATTTTTTTTTTATTTTTTTAGTTGGAAAACGTTTCAGTCATTTGAGGTTTATGTGTGGAATATTTTTTTTGTGGAATCTGACTGGGCCTTTGGCTCACACTCTACATACACATTTGGGTGTATGTAGACCTTGTTTTTTTGTATCCCAGGTTGAGGCATTGTGCATAGAGATGGAGGTTCGGATTGTTGATGGTCTTCGCATACATTTTGGTGTTGGTGGCATGGGGATGTGGCTTATAATGTTACATAGAGGTTGGTATTAGAGTTTTTGATTTCAATATTTGTTATAGTTTCTGTTGGGTTTTAAGTTTAATTGTAGACTTTAACTATGATTATAGTCTAAAGGCATGATTGGTTGTCTGTTTCCAGTGAGAATTTATTTATCTTATTGGGGTTATGTGGTTTTTTGTTTCGGGTAAATCATTAATATTTATTTTTTTGATTCATGTTCACTTGTTCTAGCCTGTGGGGATCAGGAACTCTATTTTGGCGTTGTTGCGGATCGGTTCGGGTGCTGCCTCGGATGGTGACCTCGATTGGTTCATGAAAAAATGGTATCAGATCATTTGTTCCCTCTTGGGTCATATTTCTATTGGATAGTGTCAGGGTATGCAAATGTTTTGGGTGTCAGAACTCAGCATTCTAGATACGAGCAAGGTGTTGGGCCATCACACATCATGGCGGGACTCGAGTGACAAGGGTATGTTTAGGTATGTATGATTATTTGGTCTTTGTAGTTAATTTTGATTAGGGGAAATGAAAAGGGAGTATGATCAATTGTCCTGGTGGGATTTTTCGGTTTTTAAGACCATGTGGAGATAGGGACATTGTCCTAGAATACACTTCTTGGAGGTGGCGTGATTGGTGTATACCCTCCGACCATATGTCCCAGTCACCCACATATGTTAGTTTCCTCTTACATCGATCCTCGTCTCTTTTGTTTGGAACTATCGAAATATGGTTTTTAAAAACAAATACTTTGGTCTTGAATTTTTTTTTGAAATGAGTGGGTTCAATGTTTTGTTATTGGAAAATGGAATGGTCAGGTTTTTATCCTTAGTGTCCTCATGGGAAACTACATGCATGAGTGTATTCGGAATGATAAAAGGTCAATGGTATGAGTGGATGAGTGCATGGTTGGACATGATGTGGGTGTTGGTGTGGCACAAAAACATAAATGTGTCATACCCATGGGACACCATTAGTGTTTGAGAAACCCACCAACATCATTCATTTTTTAAAAGTTTTGTTAAAGAAAATTTGGTGTTTTAATAACAAGTGATTTTGTGGTGTGTCCATGTGTTTTGTATGTTTTGTATGCGAGGTGTTTTGAGTTGAGAATCCTTTTTGAATGATTTTTTCCACGAGTTTGAATTCTTATTTGTATGTTGGTGTGCTAACATGTGGTTAGTGGTTTCTTTTGAAATGTTCTTTGAGAATACCTTATTCTGGTTACCCTTAAACATTTAGTGTTTGCTTTTGGTATGTATTTTCCATTGGACCAGTTTGATTTGGTCCATGGTTTTCTTTCTTGACTTGTCCACGCACCTATAAATAATTAACATTTGATTGATGTGTATCCATGGGTAATTCATCATTGGTCAACCCTCTAAATGATTAAAGTAAGTAGATTCCATTTTGAGTGATAGTGCAATGTCTATCCCATCTCATTTTCAATAAAGTAGATCCTCTCGTAGGGGGATGACAAATGTGAGGGCGGTTGATGGGAGTTTTGGCCTCTTGTATTTTTCTGAATCATCTGGTATGATGTTTGACACCGTTGTCTCTAAAGGTCCCCCTGGAAATGATGAAAGAAATTATTTTGGGGAAGAGTGTAGGTGGTTCAGTGTTATTGGTGTTGACTGGTGTCTTGAAATTATTTTTAGTGATTTCATCGGTCGTGAGGGTCATGTTTGGTGTTGTCTTGAAGTGTTAGTTTTCTTTGAAGTGCAATGGTGGATACAATAGAATCCTATGGGAATCCATTTATTCACAGAAGTGTGTCCCCCTCATGGGTAGTTTTAATTTTTCATTCCAAAGGGGATTGTTTTTAGTGCATCATTTCTGATGATGTTACTTATAAAAGATGAATAGGTGATGCATGAGCATCATCTAATCCCCTATTTTGGGGGATGTGTAGCAAGGGACTACTTGGATATCAGGGTATGTTGTCCTTGTTGTTGTTGTCTCGGTCGTAGTCTATTTATGCATGAAACCAAAAGGAAAATCTCTATTTGGGTTTCTTAAATGCCTGACTGTGAGGCAGGTGATGCTTTAGACATTAGGTCTCCATCTATATGCCTTATATTGAAGCTTGTGCGTGGTCTGGAACCCCATGAGTGTATAAGACCCTAACCATATTTCTTTCATCAGTTGTGAGGTGATGGTAGATTAAAACATTTCTATAATTGTTCTATTCTGAATGACCTATTTGTGTCCCACCAGATGTAATCTCTTTTAGGGGTCCTTATGTGGCATGTTGGGTAAATCGGTCTAAATTATGATTAGTGGACATCTAGGGATGTGGATATGTTGGTTTTTCATCGACCATGGTTTTGAAAACCCAGTAGTTGGGCTATTCCCAACCCACCCCTTGTGGTGGTGTTTTGGTCATTGTCAGGAGGATTTTGATGTTTCAGTTTCTTTTACATTTTTTAATGATGCGGAGAGACATGATTGGTCTCGCTTAGATGACATTGGAATAAATCTATGTTAGTCTTATTGATAAAGGTAGGGAGTCCACCCGGGAATCCCCATGTATCTTTTATAATCTTTTATTAGGTGTTGGTAGGTTTATATTGGTGGGGAGCCCTTTGATCTTCCCCATATTGTCCTTTGGGTTCGATTCCAAAAGATATCTTGGTGGTGATTGATAATAGTGTTCCTTCTATTGAGTTTGATCTTGTTGGTTCATTCTGGTCAAACGGTTTGATTTTCGGTTAATGGTTCTTGAGGTGTTTTGTTTTGTGAAGTACGTTTTTGTGGGTGTGAGAGTTACTTTACTTGATTAATAAACTAGTGGTGTTCTAGCTCTTTGGTGTGGGTGACACTTAGTGGGATGTCTTATAATAGGTTTCTAGAGTTAGTCATTTAAGTCACATTCACAAATCATGTTGTGTTTTCTTCTTTTTACTTACATTTCGAAGAGATCCTTTTGGTACCTCAAGGGGTATCCGTTGTTGCTTTGGGGTTCAGTCTTAGTTGGGTATTTCTGGGGATGGAATGCACTATCATTGGCATAGTTATCAAACCTGCTTCTTTAATATTATTTATTTGATTAATTTTAAGGGAATCAGTTAGTTTAGGTTGAATCTTGACATAAAATTTTAGAGTTTTTATTTAAAAAAATTCATTTTTTCATTGAAATGTTCATCACCCCGCGGTCAAAACCGAGCATCCTCACCTGGGTCCCACATGACCTTGCCCGGATGACCTCACATACAACACGGTGTTCAAGGAAGATGAATAAAATGTAATGCAGAAAAAAAAATTACAATAAAATAAAAATAAGTAGTGTGATATATTTCAACATACTATTTAAATAACAATAATATCAAATGAGAATATTATAATTATTATAATTATTAGTGTTAAGAGTATACATTTTATTAATTTGTTATTAATATTATAATCATTAATATTATTTTTAATGTTATATTAAGTCACAATCACTGTATTATTTTATTTGACTACAAAATATTCGGTCAAGGCGTGGGATGAATCTTTTCTAAATTTTGTTTTTTATTCCATAAATGAGTTTTTCAGGGCTTGAAAAATCTGGACCATGGGAGAACCTCTATTTATCGTGCAAAATTTCCTGGTCCACCGTGTGACCTTCTTGATGTTCAAAAAATTAAATAAAATGAATTAATAATAATTAAAATTTAAAAATCGATAAAAAATTAAAAAATGTGTAATTAACGTAAATTAATTATTTTGTTATTTGAGGATATTATTATTTTTGAGTATTAATGTCATTATTTCTTATTTTAGTTTTATTTTTAATTTATTTTATTATTTTATTTTTATTCAAGGGTTTCCTTTACCATCCCTCACTCATTCCCCTATCACCCATGATGCCCACCTACGTGCTGCAACTCATGGTCGGCTCTCCCACCTGTGCACTCCCACAGCAAGTCGCACACCCCCATTTCTGGCAACCAGACCTCCAAGAGACTCTTCAACTGGTGCCTCCCTCCCCTCCTCACAATATCCTCTAACCTCCCCACTTCTGTTGGGAACATCGCCATCCCAACCTCCCATCTCCCTAGCATCATTTTCTAGTCATTGAGTCGACCTCCATCCTCCCCCTTGGCCTTTATTCACCGGTGGATCCCACCCGCAACTTCTTTGAAAGTTTACCAAGGTTGGCACGCCTCCACTAATTTCATGTAAACTACCCTTCTCAGCAGCCTCGTTCCTATCCAGCCACCTCCCTCCCAGCGACACTCCAGTCCAGCAACCTCCATCCTTGTCGTGCTATTGTCTGATACATGCAAACAAGCCACCCCCCACCCAGCGTCCACAACCTCTTCTGGCCAGCGTTCCTCTTTCCTTTCGTGTGTGTCTCCACTTTGGGTAGACCATCATCCTTCATTTCCTAGGTTTTTTTATTGTTATTAGGGTTTTGTCATAATTAGGGTCTTAAAATTAAGAGCTTTTATTCCATCTTGTGTATTCGAGTTCCTTGTATATTCTTTGAGGTGTTAATGAATTTTGCACTATCATTCCAAAATAATTTTGGTTCAAGGTTGGTGGTTCCACATCTAATTTTAATTTGATGAAATAATTTTCATGTATAATTAGTTTATAATATTATTCTATTATTTTTTGTTGTGAAAGGATGGTTTTCATTGATGTTTGATATGAATTTTAATTGTTTTGTGGCATGTTGATATAATGTGTTTGAAACTCATCTATTGTTAATTATTAGTTATTTTTAAATTTTTAAATTAGCTAATTAATCTTTTAATGTGATGAAAATTGTACTTCTGACATATTTTCATGTGTGTTTTGTCATACAAGATGGTTTGGTGTGGGTTTAGCAGGTAACTCCATGTGATTTATTTCAAATTTTTTTATAAAGTATTATTTTGGTCTTATTAAATTATGTGATTTAAGAAAAAGGTTTTTTGGAATGGTGTTAGGTTTTTTTTCAAACCGTTAGTGTCATACAAGTCACACTTTAAAGTATCATTTGAGTGCATATGATGTTGGAATATGTTTTGGATGTATAAATGGTTACTTAAGTGTCTGTAAATCCTTATAAAACTCTTTTGATAATGTTTTATAAACTTTTTAAATGGTTTATTAAATTATGTTAATAGTTTGAAACATGTTTGAAGAATTGTTTTTTGTTCATATTATTTTGAAATTGTATTTGTTTGTGTAAGTGGTGTTTTGGTTAATTATAAGTCTCTTTTAAACTGTTAATATGATTTAATTGAGTGTGTAACCTTTGCGGGTTTAGTTTTATTAATATTTTCAGTGTGCATATGGTTTTAAAAGAGGGTTTGAGTGTGTAAATGATGATTCTATGTTTCTATGTACCATGTTTTTCTTTTATGCATAAGTGTTACATGTTACGTGAACTTGGATTTAAATAGTAAAAATGATGGTGTAAAGGGTATCTTGAAATGAGTGGTGTTTTAGATTGTCTTGTCTATGTGATATGCTCCCTTTATGAACTTGAATCATGTTGGAACACAAATTGGGAGGTCGGGTATCTATGAGTGTGGACTAGACTAGTGGGATAGTGATTGAGGGGTGGTTTTGGCCCGGTTTCACATACCAGGATTTACAACTACAACACTAACTAAACATTTGAATGAGTGTGTGCCATGGAATATAAACCAAAATTTTCTAAGGGTTATGTTTTCTATGTAACGGTTTACTAAGGATCATGTTTTCTAATCAATGATTACCTATGGTCATGGTTTTTATGCCACGTTTCACCAAGACACGAAGATCTAGGGACCTATTCTAGCTAACACCAATGATGCCTCTCCCATATTTAGCGCTCCTAGGTTTCATTACACTCATAATTGTAAATCATGGGTTATTTTAAATGTAATTGTGCATTGGAGTTTTAATTTATGTATTAGTATTGAGAATTGTTTTCACTAAAACACCATTCATGAACATTGTTTTCTTTGAGAACTGTTGAACAATTTATTTCCTTTTTTTTATTTAACTGGAAAACAAATTCATCAATTAACATTTAGGCATAGATTCATTTCTTTCATTGGAATCCTACTGGGCCTTTATCTCACACCCTACATACACCTTTGGGTGTATATATACCTTGTTCTTGCATATCCTAGGTTGAGGCATTATGCATAGCAATGTTGGTTTGGGTTGTTGATTGTCTTCACATGCATATTGTTGTTGGTAGCATGGAGATGTGGATTCTTGTGTTTCTTGGAGGATGGTATTGGAGTTTTAGTTTTCTATATTTATTGTAGTTCTCATTGGGTTTTTAGATGAATTGTAGTCTTTAACTCTGATTATGGTATTAATTTATGTTTGGTTGTCTATTTCCAATGTCTGTTTATTTATATTATTGTGGTTATATGGTTTCTATTTTGGGTAAATAGTTCCCAGGTATTGTTTTTGATACCAAGTCACATGCTCCAGCCCTTGGGAATCAGGAATTCACTTTGGGCCTTGCCAAAGACTGGGTTAGGCACCGGGTCACCTGGAGAACTAACCTTGTTTGTGACGTTATATGTCATGAAAATGATTGTTTCCTATACCATAATCCATTTTACAAACAGTGTTTACTTTGTTAGTTATCTGATTGACTTGTTAAATATTGATAAATTGGTATCATGTAATCAATATACATTTTTGATAAGGTACATTATTTATGAATTAAATCAGTTATTATATTTATGAAGAATGATTTTTACTGGTATGACCTGGGTTAGAGAACAGTAAATATAATACCATTGATGCATCACAATGCGTATGTTTCGAAATTAGTTTGGAACAAATCCTATTCATTTATAACTAGTATGATTTAAATTGTCTTGTGAAAGGATTTTATAATAGTGTTCTAAAAAAATTTATGAATGGTCATGATGGTAAATTTATCATGTGACTAAGAAACATTGCATCTGATAAATAATCATTTCCTTCGTTCATATTCAATTTAATTTCTCCATGACATATTCACAATGATATTATCCCTTGATGTATTAAATTTCCTATTCCTTTATTATATAATTTTTAATTTATCTATTTACATTATAATGTTGATTTTTCCTTTTGCAAATATATAAATAGAATGATTGATTAGTTATTTTCACTTCTATATTAATTATTCTTATTGATTCGTGATTGATTAAACTGTACATAACACTTTTTGATTATTTGATCTCACCCTTATTTGATTTATATTCACTAGGATTCCATAAATTTTACTATATATGGTATTTAAGGATATGTTAGAGGGAATAAATGTATTATTAAAAATATTTTTTTAAAATATTTTTATTCTAATGTAATGTAAGACTAATGTATTTACCTAGTTTACTAATAATTATTAAATATTCTATACTCAAGGATGTGATTCGATGTATCTTATTATAATTTAATGGTAGTTGACATCAGCTCCATGATCATGGGGTTGAGGTCCAAACTAATGGTTTTATAGAAAGTTTATTTTAACCCTTAGAAACAATATTATTGAAAACATATATTGGGGAGTATAAACCTATGAAATATTTTTAGGATTAGAATAGAACAACATCCTAAAATTTGGTATGGAAGATATTATGTGTTTTTTATTTACTATAAAACCCTTTCCTGATAATAAGAGATGGCCTACTTTTGTTATAGAGGCACATATGGGTAATATCTCTTAATAGGGTTCATTGCGATAGACTTTATCGTTACCTGTTGTATGACATCACGCATTTATGCACACCTAGTTTTACCCTCTTTTGGGATATTGTTAGGGAAATTCACATTTTCATTACAAATCATTATAAATGGTTTGAATAGATAATGAAAATTAGTGAACTAGGATAAATACTAGACAATGGAAGGGCATATTTTGAAAGAAAATAGATGATGTATTTGTGGATATGATTCATGATTTAAATTATTACATTATTTTTATAATATAATATTGGTTATGAGGATCCAAAAACATCTATGTATTGTGTTAAATATTATAAACACATATCTCTTACTTAACTTATGATATTTTAATGCTATAATGGGTTTATAATATTAAGTTTGATAATAATTTTGAATTATTAATCACCTCCTTTTATGTTTTATGTTACTGGATTCTTCCATTATTATGCACATTTTGTGTGAACTTTAGGGAATGAACAAGTGTTAATGGAACATTTATTTATAGATTAATTCCTTTAGATTTTATGGTAAGAAGTTTAATGTTTTTCATAACATTTTTGGTTAATATGGTACTTATAGTCAAAAAATAATGTTATACTTTGAGAAAAAAATAGCTTTTATTAAAAACACAGTAAAAAAAGTAATTTAAGGATTAATTATATTGAAGGATGTCAATCATATTTTCTGGAACATTATAAGAATTATATTAATATATATTATAAAAATTAAAACTCATATGTATGTTGAGAAACCATAAATCTCATCAATTCTATGGGGATTGAACCCATAACCGAAGGATGATAAGGATTTATCACTTACCACTGGCATACTTGATGTTCCAATTAATATGTCATTAATTTTAGCTAATCTATTTCAAAAAAATATTAAGTATTAAATAGTGGTAATGATTTTGAGTTTGAGAAATTAATGTTATAAGAATATTAGTTTTGGAAAATATTTAGAGATATATGGAGAGAATATTCACTCTTTTACCAATCATACTATCTGTTAAAAGTAAATTATTATTCTTTGGGCATAAAAATTTGTTTTTATATAATCATTTCACGGAGAAAGTGATGAAATGAAAATATATCATAGAAAAAACAAAGCATGAAATTGTACTTATGAAATAGAAATGTATCACTTCTGTATATTCCCCTATATTCATAAAACTATAATAATTCTTTATTGAATGGAAAATTTTCTTGAAAAAAATGTTATCCTTGTATATTCATATCTGATGAATAAGATAGAATTATAATACATAATGGATATATGGTTTTGAGACACTTGTACTTCAACTGATAACTCTCTTTATTGTTATCAATGACCCCAATTACTCTTATTAAATATTTATCATTTTCCTCCATGTCTATATCTTCACTTGGCTTTAATGTTCTCCTATTAAGAATCCATGATATGTGTTTTTCCATATCACATTTGTACAGGAAATTCTATCTTATTAATTGGATATTTTATTAATTTTTTTACGATGTCAGTTCTATAAAAATGGAATTTTCAAATGTCAAATCGTCGATTTCTGATATCATGTCTAAATTGTGAGGATGCAATTTATTTAATGTGAGGAGAATGTATCCGCCCAATATTTTATTATATAAACACTATATTCGAAAACATGCATGACACACAACACCAAGTGTATAATGGAATATAATATAATAATATATTATTATATATTGACTATTTTAAATAATTTTAATTCAATTTATATCATTCAATGTATGAAACAATGAGTTTCTTTGAAAACATACTTTATACGCAAGATGAAAATTTACAGATCAAAAATATACTATTAATATTATTAAAAATAATATATTTATTTCCAATAAATTAAAATTATGGTTATGAATAAGATTATATAAATTATGATAATATATAGTATACATTTTATTATTATTTATCTATTGTTAGTAATAAAATAATAATCATTTGAAAGGAAAATAATTTTTTCTAAAAAAACATTATTTCCACTCAATGGAAGTATAATCATTCTTTTCACACATAATATAAAAAAATTAACACTAATAAAATTTTATAAAAAATAATCAACATTTTTTAGGAGGAATTCCAAAACTATATATGGGTGAATTTCTTGTATTTTCCGAAAAAAATTCATTTTTTGAATAGTGAAATATACTAAATTGTATTGGAAAATTTTTTTTTTGTTTAAATATTTCATGATGTTAGATTATATTTTTAATAAGTTTTAAATTAAAATTAGAATAATTTATATATATTAATAAAATTTATTTCATTATAATTATTTTAAAATTTAATATTTATATAGAAACACTATAGTCTTTTGAACATGTTAACCTTAAAAATCTGCTCTCTTATCACTGTGTGGAAGTTAATTTCAATTAAATTATTCCAATTAATTTATTGAATTTGGAAAAACAAATTCAATATTTGAAATATTCATAATTTATATTTTCTAATATGGTCAACATAATTTTTGACATTAATTCTTAGTGATAAAATTTAAAATTAATTAAAACTAATAAGGTAAAAAAATATTTATTATTGGATTAAACTTATTATATAAGGTGTAAAATAACCAAAAAACTTGACTAGGATTCATGTTTTATACTTATTGGTACCCTTAATAGCTTAGTATCAGTTATTATGTGTTATTGGAATATTATTCCATGAATGTGATCTATATAATAAGTTAATTAATGAAAACGACAAACAAAAGAACCTTCTTTATCATTAATATTTATTAAGATATGGGATAGTGAAAACCCCTCATAGGGTACATTATAATTAATATTTTGAATGACAAATGTTTTTTTCATTCTAAATAGTGTTAATTTTTTTGAGATGAAATAAATACTTTAAACACATATGAAACAGCAACACCTAAATTATTTAGATAATAATTAACTAAAATAAATGATACAAAAAATATTAAAATAGAATTAAATTGAATTAATTAATTAATTATATTAATTTTCTATATCAATATAACATATTAAATAGGTATCAACTTAATAAAACCGAATTCCATTATATTATGATTTTTTAAAAATCAAATTAAATAAAAAATGTAAAAATTGACATTAGGATTATTTAATAATAAATGACATTTTTTAAATGATTTAATGTTACTAGAGATTCTATATTTTCTATTTTTTATTTTTAAATATTAAAAAATATAAAATACGGTGGAATCACAAACCAATGGATTTTTTATAATCAACATATATACCCTAAATATTGCAATATTTTTTATAACTATTTGGATTAATGTATGGTTTTTTCACATTACGTTCACTTCTATTAAAATAAATTTCCAAAAAAAGTAAGTTTTCTATTTAATAAATTAGATATAATATTTTAAATCAATGAGTATAAATTCATGAAAAATTGTTCATTAAGAGGTAGAAATATCTTACAGAATATCTCATAGCTCTAGTATATAATGGAGGAATCAGGAAATATTTTTTTAAAGATATTATCATTCAGATAACAGGAAGGATTTTCAATTGAAAAAAATAAAAATCATTTTATTTGTATTTTGTATTATTATCATTATTACTATTCTAAGCTCTTTTCCAATTAATATTATTTCCATCATTAATTTATTAAAGGGGACAATATAATGAATATAGTGTCTCATTACCAAATTTATTTGGGTTGAAAACATGTAAAAAATATTTCATTGGGACTCTTAGAAATAGTTAGAGTTGACAATTGATAAATGAGGGATTGATCTACATAATATAGAGGAAGACATGAATTCCCTATAATAAAAATCTATACAGGTTACTATCATAGGGAACTCATTGTGGGTGAAATTTATGAAGAAAAAATTTGGAGATAATTAGGATGATTGGTATGGATGATCCAACAAAATCACTGGTCATGGATGTTATTTATTATCCCACCTATAATTTTTGGATGAAAATATTTTATGGATTATTGGTTGTGGTGATAAAAAATTTTGGTCAACCAACTAGACAGGTGAGATGTTATATTATTTATGATGTCTTATTATAAACCTCTCCTTCTATGAAGAGACCAAGTTTCCAACCTTTATCGAAGATATTTTAAATCAAAATCAGAAGAATTGTTTCAATAATATTTTCCTATATAAATAGGAAATCTCTTTCATCTTTAAACGATTTACTTCTAGGATCATTAATGATATTTCTCCATAAAATATGGTCAATGGTACCAGTATAGCAGACAACTGGGCACCAAAATATTAGTGAAAATAAATCATATGTAAATTAAATTTTTTATATTGGATATTTTTAAATAAATCCATTTATATTGATGATAAATTGTTTATAACGAGTTTCTTATTGGTTCTTAAATGTTAATTTTTTGTCTCTTTACAAAAAGAATCTAGGGTACATTTATTTTCCCCCTATGAATGTGTGTAGGGTATATGATTTTTTTTGGGCCATTGATAGAATATTTTTGCTTATTGTTCCAAAACAAATGGGGCCACTAATAATTGGTTTATATTTATTATTATTTCGGAGTGGAGGTGATGGCCGAGACATTAATTATTTCAGTTGTGTGTTGGTCTCTCTAGGATGCTAGAAACAAAGCCATTGAAAGTAAAAAAAAATCAAATGTTTTCATTTATGAATGTTTCAAGGTATTGGTAGATGAATTGGGTTCCATAAATTGAATTGGGTAATATTCACCTACTTTTATAACGTTTCTTCCATGGTTTGGATATTTGTTGGAAAGAAAAAACAATTAACAATACAGATTAATTGATTGGAAATATACTTCCATTGTACTCAAGATTCACATTGATGGCTCATTTATTTTATAGAACATGAGAGGAGGAAATATTATAAGAGAATATATGGGCATAATTATGGTGGGTTTTAGTGCTTCTTATATAATATGTAATTCCAACAATTCAAATCTAAGGGCTTTGTTTACAGATTTGATTTTGTGGAGGCTGTTTTACATTAAAATCGAGGAATTTTAATCTGATTATGCTATGTTTGGTTAATTTCAATAGGATAAGGTTAGATACCCTTGAAATTATATTATAATATTTGCAATTTTAGTATGTTTTTCAAACAATAAATCCATGTCATCCATGTTCTGAGAGATGGTAATTTTGATACGGATGTGCTAGCTAGAAAAGGGAGACCAGTTAAGAATATTATGATAAATGTTGGTGTTGGGACACTATTATATGATTTTGAACTTATTATTAAAGGATATTACAAATTTATTCAACATTTACATCCCTCATGAGTTGTTAGGTATTTATTTTTATACTTTTTAAATAATAAAAAAATAATTTTCAGTCATTCAGTCACTCCACCACAACTATAAAAGAGAACTCACATTCCATATTATTCACACTTCTAAACAACTTTGGCTCAGAAAATACCTAAAAATATAAATCTCAAACATCCCTCCCCTAATTCTATAATATTTATAAAAACTATAACAATGTAATAGTTTAGTGAAATCAAAATAATGATACACAAAGACAAGATATAGTTCTACAATTAGTGTTTTTATTTTAATTCATTCTCCACCCCCATAAATATTAATTATATAATTATTATATAATAAAATCATTAAATCCCATATTATTAGATGTTGTTATGTAAATTTTATGGCCTACAACATCACAAAAATTTATAAAATGGGTTATAAATTCATTTTTTGTGTCCATGGAGGACTACCTTCTCATGAATCAATTTTTTTCAATATTCCAATACCACCTATCAAGGATGGGTATGATGATAGATATAAATTTTATATATGTGATATTTATAAAATAATTATTCCATTGGAGTTGCTGTATATTATAAATTTATTTAAATTTCATGATGTAAGAAATATGAAAATGTCGCTCGTGTGAATGACAGACCACCGTAAAAAATAGTTGATAAATATAAGTATATAATATTTTATATTATTAACAATTATTTTTATAAAATTTTAAAACAACACATATCCCTTTCTACACGATCATTGAAAAATAGAGAATGTACTCATGTGTACGTACGACCTTTCATCTCTAGGATTGCAACATACTTTATTTTTCATTACCATTATTATTGATTGGCATTTAAAATAAAATTGATGTGAAAATATGATAATTATTTCATTAGTATTGTTATATAAATAATCTACCTATATAACATTCAATAGAACTGGATCTTTCATAATAAAACACACAGAAGAGAAAATAATGAATTAAATACCCAAAAAATGAAAATATTGAATGTTTGTTAACAAACAAGTGAAAAAATGTTATAAAGGGTCAAATATCATTTTATAAATATTAATATTATTCTAGAATAATTTAATAACATTTTTAATACCATTATACATAATGTTAAATCTTCTTCAACAAAAAATTAAGTGTTAGGTATGGGATTTTTCCTCAATTTCATTCACTGTGATATATTGTAATGTTATACACCACATTTGTGTGATATGGTGTATATAATTACCATTTTAATTTTATTATCCTGAATAAATCATTATTTATGCTATTTTATGTTTCAATTAGAAATATTATATCTATGGTTATTTTAATTAAAATTTATCATGTGGTAAATAAATTTCATAACTAAACTTCCACTCCTTGGGTGAAACATCAATTTTGTTGAATACATCATGATAAGATAATGTTTGTATTTAATTTTGATTATTTTTATTTTTATTTATAGTTTTTTACTTTTACTTAATTTATTACACACATGATCATTCCATTTATTAATTCTCACATTAATATTATTATCATTATAAGGGTTCATTTTACAGTAACTTTTAAATTGAGTTTTTTTATTCGTAAATATCAATTGATAAATATTTACATTACTGTTTCCAAATAAACCCATTTCATTTTTACTATCATATGATTATTCATTATATTTTTTTTAATAAAATCATTTTTAAACACTTTCGTAATTTAATAATTTTATAAATTGTTTTTCATAAAATATGACTTCATTTCTCCCTTTAGTTTGAAATATGTTTTATTCATAAACCATGTTTTGTAAAAAAAATTAAAAATGTTTAAATTGTTTAGTAAGTATAGATCATTATAATTTTAATCCATTTTATCTCTTTAATAAAATTCCAATTTCTATTTCATTTTCAAAATAATGACCCTTTGGATTTTAATGAAAATGTGAAAGGAATCTTCTTGTATCTTTCTAAACAAGGAACATTCCTAAATATTTTATAGTGAAAAATTAAAATTATTTTCAACTTTTATGGAAATAATAGAAATAGCCTCTATAATTATTGTGCTTTCATTGAATTTTCAATTTTAATTTTATTATGATATTTTAATGAAAGTGTTTTTTAAAAGTTATTTTAATAGAAAAAGGATTTTGAAAATATTTTTAAAAATGAAAATAATATTTTAATCAAGAATACTGTAAAATATATGTTCATGGTATTTTAATTCATTGATTATAAAAAAAAATTATTCTTAATTAAATGGGTATATATCTTTATTGATACCATCTATAATCTTACTTTGGAAGGTTTATGATAATTTTTTCTATGTAAATTATTAAAATTCACTTCCATGAATCTATTATGGTAGTCAATAACATTGTCTTGAAATGAAAACGTTCCAATGATAATTGCACATGAAATTTCCCCAAGATATCCATATTTTTTATCATGGAAACGAATATTTCCTATTCCATGTACCATTTTTACATATTGTGTTTACCTTCATAGTAGTCTGAATAACTTTAGAAATGATGATAAATATGTATCAATTAATAAATAAATGTAATTGATACGAATCATTTTGAATTAAATCAATTATTTGATAATAGAGGAATTATTTGGATTAGTATGACATTGATTGGGGACCAGTTAATGTAAACCCCTAGATGCATTGGTAGTCTAATGAGATGAAACTAGTGGTACACAAACCATATGTTTTTGTAACCAGTCTATTTTAAATTTTTTTATGAAAGCTCTTGATTATAGTATGATTAACTTTCTTATAAATGGTCTTAATGGTAAATCTATCATGATCCTAGTAAAACAAAATTCTTGATAAATATTCATTACATTCATTTGGATTCAATTATTTTTATCTATGATATTTTCATATTGATATTATCTCGGGATGTATTTCCTTTTTACAACAATGATTAAATGATCTGTGATTTCAGTTATTTACCTTCTAATATTGAATTTTTCTTATCTAGTTATTAAATTACATGTTTTATTAGTTATTTACATTTAAATATTGATTATTCTTATTGATTTATGATTTCTTCCACTGTAATTAACCATCATTATTCATCAGATCTCACCGTTATTTCTATTCCTTTACCCATTATTATTCTATGTTTACTATGTATGATATGAAAAGATATGCTAGAGGTAATAATTTTAATAAAAAAAACAATATTATGGGGTAATGTTTTTATTCTAATACAATGTCAGACTTGTGTATGTACCAATTTTACCAAGACTGCTAAATAGTTCAGTCCATTGGGATTTGATTCTTTATATTGCATGCTATTGTAATGGTAGCGAGAACCAGCTCTTGGCTACGGGGTGAGGGTTGCTTCATTATTTGATATAATAAAAAAAATTTGTAATATTTATTCATGACATAATAGGAGGAAACCATATAATATGTAAAATATGTAAAACATGTTTTTCTAGTAAGATAAATTTTATAAAATACATCTATGATATATTTGAGATAATTTTTTAAAAAGTGAATTTTCATTAGATATATAATCCATTTTTCTATATTACTTGTTTTTTAAATATGTGATAATGTTATAAGATACAAAATTTTAAAAATTATTCCTTTAATCATATATATTTATATAGCTTTTCATAGAAAATTATGCCATATAAATGTAAATTAATATCAATTTATGTTGTTCTGATCATCGTGAATTTAAATCTGATACTAAATCTAAAATAAATTTGACCAAATATAAGAAGGATTTGAGAAGAATTTAAACCAGAAAGCTACAATACCAAATCAAAACTAAATAATTCCATGATAGTGTGTATTAAATAAAAATTAATATTCAATTATAAATATTTCATTTGTATTTAATGTAGTAAAATATATTGATTATTGTTGAAATTTTGATGATGATTTAATGAGAAAATTAATGAATATATCTAAATTTTTAAGGAGATTTTAAATAGGGAAATAGCTTCTATATTCGAAAGAAAATATCATCAAAGACTACTAGTCAATGATTTTCTATATTTTTTTTAGTTAAATAATAATCATTAATTTTGATTATAATAATTAAATGAAGAAGAAAGATGGTGATCTGATAGTGAGAAGTAACAATGAACTTCGTACACTTTTATATCATAAGGAGAAGCCATAGACTAATGTAATGATATTTTATGATGGTAAAATCCCATTTTTATAGGTTTTTTATTGAACTAACGAACAATAAAATCATCGATGATAAATATAATTTTATATTTACTCATATAATAGGTCATTCTCATCACATAATGATGTTCTTGTAGTGGTAGCACATGCTTCTTTTTTATCCAGATGTTTCTAGGATTGAGTTTTATTTCATGTCGTTCTATTATAAACTACATAAAAAATAGTATATATCCTATTCTAGTAAAAATATATTTCTATTTGTAAATGAAAATATATCTCATTCAATTATGTCTTTTTAATAGTATATATTGTAACTATATGATTATGGGATTCAGATGACCCATATTTTGATGATATTAGTTTACTATGGTAATATTATGGTGGTGAAACAGTCCACTCCTAGATTTGAGTCATTTTATAAGACTAAAACATGTGAATATTAATTTTCTAATGTTATTTATAACATAATTCACATATTAAAGGAACAATAATTCAAGAGTCTGTTGATACATATCTATAAGTGGTGTCATATATAATCAAGGATCATTTTGAATAATCAAACCTCACTATAATATTACAGGATTTAAATTCCCAAAATAATCAGTGTGTATATATTTTATTGGATAAACTACTATTTTTGGCGGATGGGAATATTGCACACTCTCTTATAGCATTTTCATGAAATAATTGATGTTTTAATATTCATATTTCCTAATACTAATAAGGGTGTTGTCATGAATTTTTCTAATATAAAAAACATAACATGATATATTTTTTCCAAATTAAATCCTTATATCTCTTTTAAGAAATAATTTCAAAAAATTAATGGTTCATAAAACATAGAAAAAAAGTTCAGATATATTGAAGTCTAGTTAAAAACAAAACGATAATTTCAAATAATATATATTGTAGAATTAGGTGATCATGTTTGAGAAAAAATATGATTATAGAAGAAAGTATTTATGACAATATTACAAGAGTAAATTGTATTCATAGTATTATGTAGAATTTGTTTATAATATGAATGATTCTATTTCCGAAAATAATGAAATGGGAAATTTTGGGATAAAATTGATCTTAAATAATATTGCTTTGAAAAATGAAAAGACATTTTACAGGAAAAACTATAAAATATTATAAGTAACTTACAAATATTTTAGATTATATTCCAATAAATAATTATTTTTCTTCATACATACCATCAAAATAAATGCCAAATAAAATTGATTCATTGAATGTTATATAACCTTTAAAATATAGTTGTATATTTTGAGGGTAGATTATAGAGGTAACTAAATTATTATATTTATATGTAAATAAAAATATATTTTTTTGTTTTTTGATACAAATATATTGGTAACAATAAATTTTTATAGGAAAATAAATATTGAAATCTTTTCATGAATATATATTTATTTTCATAAAAATATTACATTTACACCCAATTCAGTTTCATATATTGTGGTAAAATTATTGTTTATATAAAATTAAATGATTATAAATAAATTAGAATATGTTAACATCTATCCAATAGTTTTTAATAGTTGAACAATATTTTTTTACACATAAGAGATACATGCAACTTTAAAAAATAAGGTGTTATGCATATTTATATTAATATTGATTTTTAAAAAATAGAACATATAAACTGATTTGAATATTTGTAATCTCCATTTTAAAATTAGGAAATGGGTTTAATTAAATTTTTATCCAATGATTTATGTTACAAATATAAATAATTTTTGTCATGGTAAAATAGTTATTTTAGTGAATTGATAATTTTTTAATGTATTTATTATAAATTAAAATCATCCATTTTAAAATAACACCTCTAATATCATGATTAAATATATTTATAAATTATTTAACACTCATTTAATTTGTAATAATTGTTAAATAAAATTATGAACACATAGTTATTATAACAAAATATTTATACAAAAAATGTTTTTGACACATAATATGTTTTAATATAGAAGATAATTTTATAATTTTTAGAAATAAAATTATATTTAATAGTCTAAACTAAAATTTAAATAATAAAACATTAGTATAAATGGTTATCATATAATTTTATTAATAAAATAGTATTATTGGATAAATTTTAATCAAGAGTAATAGATTTCATAATTAGTAATCTATTGTTGCTTGAAGTTTACTAATGTAATTTGAAACATATACCATGTAGAATATAATTATTATGTTGGAAAATAATGCCTAAATTTTTCTCCATCATTTCTCTACATAAATTATATAACACTAATGAAATATCACTCCTAACCCTTACCAAACATTATTTTCAAAATATTTTTCACAATTTTTCCCTTTTTGAAGGAAATAATATCTATATATTTTATACCACAGATATAGATTAAAATTTATACAAAAAAGAACCCAAAATATTATTCTAGATCCCAACGACATCTTTTTCAACCTCCGTCCTCAACAAAGTTCCACATGTAATACATTCACAAAGGATAATACAAGAGAATATATGAATTCTCAATATATATAATACTCACACTTTAGCTATATTTATTTATCTTTATTATCAACCATCCTCCAAACCCATTCTAACAATATGAATATTATCAAATTAGTATAAATAATGTAATTAAATTTTTATAATATTGATTTCATAAACAATTTTTATTCCCCTCCCATTCCATCAAAATTTAGAAAACATTTCTCATATACATGTTTGGAATACCACATCCAAAAATGATGCATTTCATTTCTTAACACCACATTTTAATGAAGGTTCTAGAAATGGTTTTAGTGAATATATATGTTATTTAATAAATTATTTATATTCTGTCAGTATATATTAGAGATTTTATATGTAATATTATTAATAACTAGTGATTGTAAAACTAACCACCAAAATGAACATACTACGAGGAAAAGTAAATTATTTAGAATCGAAGACTTATTTTTCACTTAAGTTATTCATATAAATCATTCTAAGTATGATTTAGAGAATTAGTCACATATAAATCATTTCCTCATAATTTGAATATTATGATATTATAATAAAATAATCTCTTCTCAATCAATACCAAGTCATTGACTATTGCATTTTATTATTATGTATGTTTGACCACCTATATGTGAAATGCTATAAATTTTAATAACTGATGAAATTTTAAACTTAATAATTTATATTAATATTAATATTTTTTTTATTATATTGATATTATTAATATTTACCTAATTTATAATGAAAAGTATATTTATTCATTATAAATTACCAAAACAAGAAGATCATTTACTCCATTATCACAAATAATAACTAAAATAATAAAGAAATGAGATTGAAAAATTATAAATTAAAATATTCATCAATAACATTACCTTCTATGATATGGAAGTTATGAACATTTGGAGAATAATTAAAAACAACACCACTATTATAAAAATAGTACAAAACGATCAAGATTACTCACATCAAATATTTAACAAAGTTAACAAAAAAATAATGTAAATATAGAGAGTAATTGTAAATGATATTTATAATTAATAAATAGATGTCAATAAGTTAATAAAATAAATTATTAAGTTATATTTATAATTTTTATTGTAAATTGAATCACTTTAGTGAATTTTTGGAATTAATGTAAGGATTTCCTATTTTAAACAAGCATGATTATTATTGTATGGCGTGTTTTTTTGAATTGTGTATTTAAAAATTATTGATATTGTTATATGATATTAATATAACTTAAGGGTTTTTATAATTCATATTATTTTCTCTACTTTAATATAATTTGTATTCAGAAGTTACCAATGTTTAAGGGGGTCTTTGTTTAATCCACTCACTTCATTGAGTTATAATGCTTCCTCATGAACATCATTTTTTCAAGTCTATTTTAATAAATCGTGAGATTTTATTTCATGAAACATTATATTTCATTCATTTGGATTATATACTTCTAATTCTGAAATCATTATTTGATAAAATTTCAATTTCATATGTTTTTCATTTCTTATAATAATTCCCATCATTATAATGATTATTAACCATATTTTTTCATATTTTAATTTCCTCTAATTCTCTAAATTATAATGGGGTTGATAATTATAGATTATCTAATGTTACTACCATATTTTACTACTCTTATTTTGATAAATATGTTTTTTTATATTTTTATTATGTGTTTTTAATGATAGATATTTAAATATATTAAAAACATTTTACATCCATTCAAATTCAAATGTATTATATCTATCTGCACATTTATATTAATAACCTTTCTTTCTTTTTCAGGATGTAATATTGATGTTACTTTTTAGAAAGTAACTATTTTTTAATGTTTTCACATCACCATATTGATAATTTCTCTTGATTGTGACCTATAACACAAAATTTTTAAAAGTATTATTTTTTTTAAAAAACTTTTTTATGTTTTTTATTCAGATCAATATATATTTCTAAAACCCATTTAATTTTTTATATACTTTCTCTCTAATTCTTCATGGTTTTAGAAAGAAAAATATTTTATCCTAGTATTATATAATATTTCATTATGAAATTTTCAAATATAATGGATATTTATTATATTCAAATTTATTTTTCTAGATCTCCTAATATGGTGCATTTATATCTATTTTATTTATATTTAACATGTTATATAATTTATTGAGGATATTACCAAAATACAATAATCCTTTTTATTTCCCTAGAAGGATTTTTTATGGTTATTTTATATTACAGGAATTATCAATATCAACCATTTTTTACCTAATCAACATTGTGTTATGACTATAATTTTTTCAGGAATTCCATTATTTTATGAATAACTTGTTTTTATTCAATTTATTGAAGGTTATGTTAACCTATATTTCATATATTTATTGAGTAGGTAAATTATTAACATAACTGTATAATATTTATTTATTTGGTGAAAATACAACAAGATTTATTATTTTAATTAATTGTTATTTACCTAGACAATCACTAAATATATTTTGATATTAATTTATTTTTGGGTATGTTTATCATTTTATGATTATTGATTGAATAATGAATGGTTTTCATATAAGAATCAATTTCAAAATAATATGAAACCCATTTTTTATATGAATTCCCTTTGATGTGTTTGATGAAACCCTATTAAATTCAATGGGATCATTATTCTATGAAAATGGAACAAATTTTATTTAAATGTTTTATAAAACATATTATCATTTCCATGGGTTTTTTATAGTGCGATAAATGAATGATTTTTATGTGGATATTTTATTAATAGAAATATGATTGGTCAAGTCCTATATGAACCTCCAATACATTTTTTATGGATTTAATTGTCATGAGAAAATTATTTTTCAAGTTAATTATTATTTTCCTTAGGAATCAGAACTAATATTATGGTTGATAAATTTTATGATTCCATATGCTAATTTTTTGTGCCAAAGTTTATTGATGTGACAATTTATTTTCTTATTCTCATGTATATCCTTTTCCTTTATAGAGCATATTTATTAATTCATGTCTTTATAATATTTATATTCATGGTATATATTATTCCATTCCATAATCAATGATTTATGATCATTTAAATGTTAGTTATATAGTTATTATGTATTAAAATTATTCAAATATGATTATTTGTACACATTTATGGTATTTTTTTATTCAAATTGATAACTATTACTATGATTTTTATCAATCCTATTTATTATAATTTTATTCCCATATATTTCATTATAGTAATTAGATGTGATATTTTTATAATATGGTACGGACATGATGAGTTTTTAAAAAATTTATATAAGTATTATGAAATATGTTTTCTGTATAGGCATTATTTCAAAACTCTATTCCTTATATACACTAGTTGTTGTGATAAATGTACTCGATTATATGATTATTCTAAAAATTTAATGATATAAATGTGTTCATTTATCATGTATTGTCTCAAAATCATTTATTTTTTAATGTGTAAAATTATCATTTTCACGAATTTGACCATATGTGATATCACATTTTATTTTAACAAATTTTTTGAAACTCAAAGATGATAAAGAAATAAGATAAAATGATTTTGATAGTAAGGAAGATGAGGAATACTATAATAATTTTTTTCCTTTCTATCAATGTATTTCAAATAATTAAATAATTAATAAAAATAAAAAAACATTGAGGTGATGTTATTGTAATGAAATTAAAATGTTTACCAAACAATATATATAAAAATGATGCTTAATATAAATATTATTAGGTGGATAAGATTAATCAGAATAAAATTTTTGTTTGTATAAGGACAAAAAATCTAACATCAAAATAAGGAATTTAATGACTAATCAGGAAAATTATGACTCATCGTTATACATATAATAAAATGAAAATTTTAATATTATGGATCCTGGTGAAGAAGACATTGATACATCAAGTAGTGATGATGAATTTAAAAGGACAAGAAAGAAAAAATATTAAACAATTATTTAAAATCTTGAATTGAGTAGAACATATAGATCGTGATTTTGAAGTGGATGTTGAAGTAAGATAATATTAAGATAACTCAATAATAAATTGTGTGTAATAATTAAAAAGTTAAAAAATTTGATGATATCAAAAAAATAAACCTATAATAGTTGAGGTAGAATTAAAAATTATAGATATCAAAAGATGTAGTGATTAAAAATTCAAAAGATTATTATAGTAAAATATTATTCTTCTCAATTAGGTTATAGGAATCATTATATTAGATATTTGAAATGTTTTCATTGTTACTCATAAGGTAAATTTGTTTTTCTTCATAATATTTTATGTTAAAAAATAAACCATAATCTTATTTTATAGGAAAAAATTTGTGTGATACAATCTATGACATCTATATAATAATTTAATATGATAAAAATACCATATCCCCCAAGTAAATGTCACTCAAAAATATTAATAGGACAAAAAAAATTTCTAGGCAACCCTAAAATCATTTTTAGTATAAAATATTATATGTTTTCTTCATGTTTTGCAGGTTATTCATAAAAAATCCTACACTTTCAGATCTGACATGTCATTACTCCGTAATAGTGTTATGATAAATGGGATTACAAAGAAAATAATGATATACTCTCCAAAAAACCGTCGTAGGACTATAAAACTTTTGAAGCAAAAATAGAAAAATAGATTTGTATGCTTATAACATATAAATGGATGATGTTGGGAACATAATCATAGATATAATCGGTTTTAAATGTAATATAGTGATATGAATCCTATAGGGTTAAAATAAAATATTTTTGGAAGTAATAATGGTAAAAGTAACATTTTAATGATGCTATAATGAAATCACTTGAAAGATCTAATGTTGATCAAGCTAAGAAAGTATTCCAAATAGATTGTAAAACCCAATTATACATTGAAATGAACTTGGATGAAGAAAATTTGAGTACATGTTTTAATGGAAAGAATGGTTTTTCACATTATGACAACCAATATCATGGATGTGTGTCTATATTTGAAAACCTATTTATTTATAAAAAAAATTGATTATGTTATATGGGTGGAAACAATAAAACTTTTTGGTACCATCAAAGCATCCTTTGTAGAATTAATGATTAAAACAATGAAATTACCACATAGTCCCATTTTTTTATGGATAAGTAAATCATATGATTATAAAATAAGGTAGATCAAGGGTTTATATTAATAAGGTAACATGTAATGGTTGCTTATAAGAAAGAGAATATGAATAATTTTTAGATGTTTATATATGATGGTATAAGGGGTCATTGTTATGTGTAAACTGTTGACCATGATATTTCTATATAATAATCAAGAGGTTTCTCTTTATTCCCTAAGCTACTATTTATTTTTATAGATATATAGGGAAATAAATTAACAACACAAATTAAGAGGTAAATTTGGGATATATACAGTATATAACCATGATGGTCGAAATCCTTAAGATTACGAACTTCCATAATAATGATGGAATTAATGATGACCTTTAAGGTGAGTGGATGTTAAGATATTCTGCCATATTATATCTATGAATAAAATCATTAATTTATGGACAACATTATAAAACTATAGAATTATGTATTCCAATCACACTAATAACCCTTTTTTATTATATAAAATATGTTAATGAAGGTTGTGTGATTTTTATTAGATAAAGGGAATTTTTAACATCTTATACATGAGATTTATGTTTTTTAGATGAGTTTTGTGTATAATATAGTCATGATAAACTGGTAACAAAAATGAGAAAATTATAAATGGTTTCAAATACATCGAAGCTTAAGGATATCATTAATCCCATTATTTATATAATATGATTACTACATTAAATTTTTCCATGTAGTCTTATTTAAAATTATTTAAAGTCTACTAATTATTTTGTGTTTCTGGACATTATCCTCCATATATTTAGATTAATCTACAATTCTATGAAAAATTAACTGAAAAATCTATTTTATAAACTATTTAAGAGGTTTAAAATTATTTAAAATTACATCCCATGTATTTTTTTAATTTGTATTTATAATTAATAATGGAATGAAAAAAACACACACATATTGAAAGAAATTATCATATCGACAATAAATTAAAAGTACGACATTTATTTTCAAGGAATGAATTTGTTTTATTGATCAAAATATGGGCACATATTATAATATAGATTTTTTTTAAATAAGAGTTGGAGGAAGTATAAGCTAATTTATGGATAAATATGATGAATTTAAGGAATAATATCATGGAAGTTATATGATTCCACTTGAATTTATATTAATAAAAAATCAATGAGGGAGAATGATGTCCTGAAGAAGAAATTGTATTTTTTTATTAAAATGATTTCCAATTAGCAACTTGAAAAAATTTAAATATTTGTGGGTAGAAAAATCTAAACTCAGGGTGAAGAGAAATAATGTATTGTATATGTTGAAATAATGTACTTAATATATCTTGATAACATGATATGATATATTCAACAAGGGTATCCTAAATATAATGACCATGGGTATGATTTTTATATGATTAGGGATAAGTTTTAATGGATGTATGAACACAATCAATAATAGTACATAAGGTTATTTTGGAAGAATCCAGATAAAAGTTATTTTTAAATAATTTTAGCATATAAATAGGTTATATTTTTTTTTGTCATATGTAGTTTATATAGATACCACGAAAAATGAAAATTATGGAAATGTAATGAGAAATAATCCTAAGGATATTGGGGTTTAAAGCTACTGGAATCATTAATAGCAATTGTTGAATAATAATTTTAGAAATTGTGGAGGACGTAGAATACATTTAAGGGCTTATGTAATTTCTTGATAAAATCAATAATGGTGAGAACAACATTTCATGTGAGGACTAGTACTTCATATGATTGTTTCGTATCTCATAAGATAAGGACAACTTATATGATATATTAAATAAAAATATTACTATGTAATTTAATATGAAAATAGATTTTTGTAATATGTTTAATCATTAAAATATGTAGAAATTAGTTATGAAGGGAATTTCATAAAATAATTGTTTATCATAAGAAACATTTATTATAGTGTTTATTCCACATAAGATGAAATGCCTTCAAAATTTGTGATTATTTCTATGATATGGAAATTATTTGTACGATTATATTGTTTTAAATATATGGGAATTTTTTTAGATACTTAATTTCATAATATATAATATTTATAAGATATAAATATATGATAAATCAAGAAAAATATATTATTTTTGAAAATGAAATCACAATCATACTTTGTTAAATAGATATTTATGATTTTAAATTACATTATTAATCAATAATATTTATGATTCCAAATGAATATTATTTTAATATAATTTAATTATATAAAGTAAATTTCTATTTAAATATCATGATTCCATAAACACATAGATTTAATTATAAAATAATTATAATATTCCAAATTTTTTGTATAATTAATTTATATACATATCTAGAAATTTTCAAAATTATAATGAATATTTTTTGTTATTTTGAATGAGTATTTTTATTAGACTAAAATGATAATTCAATAAGGGAAATTTGTTATGTATTTCAACGAAAATTATCATAAAACCACTATTTTTGGAGTTACTTATTTTAAATATGGTTAATTATATTCATGATATTTGAATATAATAACGTTTGAATAGGAAGGAAGGCATTTTTTGTGAAAATTAACAGGAATACTAATACAATATTTTATTAAGAGAGAAGTGGGAGATTGAAGTAAAGATCGTTTTAAATGGAAACAATTTATGCAAGACCAATAGTTTGAGGAACTCACAAAGAATCAAATCATTGAAGACCCAAAGATAGTGATAGAGACTAAAATAATAAACAACGATCAGTATCTAATAATTCTCATGGTGACCAATCATGTGCTAAACTATTGATCTAGAATGACTGTATATGTTATTTTGAATAGTTATAAAGAAACCATGTGAAATAAAATGGTCATTATCGTTCAAGTATAACCAATTTATAATACTGAATTTGAAGCTATAAATTTCTTGTGGGACATTAGAATAGTATAATAGTGGAACACTATAACCATGGGGTTGGGAAGATCTCACATGTAATCTCTATGGTTTATAGAAGATAATAAATGATTGTGAAAAAAACAGACATGGTATAGTGTAGTGTTTTAATGAACAATAATATAAATATAGGTGGTCTTATATTCCCTATTTCCCAATACATTTGAATGAGGATAATTAAATAAAGAGAGTGGATTAAGATGTAAATTGATCATAAATATCTTATAAAAAATATTAAATTTATAAAAGCTCACCATTGATTCACCCTCAAACCCTCTATATAGTACATAATCACCTTGGGATATGTACTAAAATTGTGATTTTATAAACATATTATGATTAAAATTATTATTTATGTAATAATATGATTACTACATAATTTCATAAAATTTTACATAAATTTATTATAAAAACATAACAATTAATGATTAATAATTGATTTTAAACACTAATAAAATTAATGAAAAAAATCAAAAGTATCATGGAAATTCACCATGCTCACATTTGGAAATGATACTATTGGGGTGAAACCCTTTATATTACATCCTACCTACCAAAATCCTTTCATCCCTCTAAAATAAATTGATATAAATTATAAAAAATTCAAATGTATAACATAGAAAAAGAGTTGGTTTATTGATCTAAAAAAACTTTTTCTTAAAAAAAATATGTTTTATTATTCCATAATATGTTTTCACAATACCCTTTATAGATAAGTATTATTACCATATAGAACCTACTCCCATGTATTTTATATATCTTAAGGGTAATATATGATTGCAAATTCCTCTTCTAAATCTATGTCATCCAAGGATATGATATGGGATGGATTTTGAAAATACGACTTAAGGTGGGATACACAGACCATGATTCATACACATGCTCGAGCTAATGTAAATGTAAAACCTAATGGCCATTTTTATGTTAATTTTTTATGAGATTAAATTCATCAGTTTAATGAGAAGTTAATTTTCATCAATGATATCTAGGTCATGATTTTGATTGTTATTAATATTTCAATAATTATTATATATGTGGATTAATTCATGTTTTATGTTTTGTGATCTTGGTTAGGAATTGAACAAGTTGTGGGGATAATAATAAAAGAAAATTTAACTGTTATAGTAGTTCATTCATCAAATGATAAAGGTAATGCTATCATAGAGGTTTCCCAAGGAAGTTCCACATAGACATATGTTCTCTACATCATGAATGATTCTTGGTGTGATGATTTCAACAATAAATGTATAGATACCCCTGTAAAATCCATCTGTCCTAGTGTTTTTCATTCCATGACCAATGAGAATGGATCTTGATTTATTTTTGAAGGGGTGAATCATGTCACGACCCCTATGATAACCCAATGAAATAGGCCTTGTTATTTTTTGTTGAATTTTAGTTGGCATTTATTTTTACAATAAGTATCCATTTTTTATACCAAAAGGCATAGATGTGCAAGACCATATGGTTAACATCTCTCCCTCTCATTCCTCTCTTGGTAACCACTCATTTAAGGTCATTATAGAATGGTTTTGAAGGCCATATAACCAATAAGGCTATATTTTTTCTCTATTCAAACTTCTCTATTCTATCAATAGTTTTTTCATTTTCTTGGTAATATGTCTTGGTGTTGAATTCACCAGAGAATGGAGAAAAATATTAAATTGACGGGAATTTCATATATCCTAGATAGTGGACTTCCTTTAATGATATTCTCATGATGGTACATACTTGTTTTTTAGATATATCATTATATGAGTATTTATTCTATTTTAGACTAATTTCAATTAAATTGGTAAATTATTTGGTGTTTTTTATCAATATTGTATGATTATAAAGGTGATGGGGAGTAAGTCACAAGCCATCTAAATGTGGTTGCTTGGTGTTTCAGTGTGACATGAGTGTTGGGTGAGTCATTAGTCATGTAATATTAGTAAAATTACATCGATTAGATAATTAATTTGTTATAAATAAATATTATTAATTAATTTGGATAATTTTTCATGATTTATGGCCCTGTGATAATGGACGATGGTTGGTTGGACATGACTGGGCTGGAGTTGTTGCATTGTTACAAAAGGGTACTACATTATATTTGAGGTAGGTGGCACATCAATATAACCATATGATATTTTAATTTACATATCTATGGCTTCCATAAGATATCTGGTCCCACTAACAAGGGAAGTCGATAAATTTGAATTAAATAATTTTTTACTAAAATGAATTTCTAAAAATGGAAACATAATAATTCCATGGGGGACCATGAGCACAAACCTTATTTCCTCTATAGATAATGGTCGAGGAATGAATTATAATTAAATTCCAGGAGATTCAATGACCCATTGAAGGGTGTAATTGCATTACATCAACATTTTGGCCCATAGTATTGATTCATAATTGACCTGTAATAAATCATGTGTAATGTGATGTTAAATAAAATCCATAGTAAGACTATGTAGAACATAGATATTATATAGTGATGTTTTCTGATGAGAAGAACATTGGGATTGAGTTTTCCCCCATTTAAATGTGGTTACCTTGGTTCATAGACCGTGTGGAGTTTTATTAACCATTTTAGTGTGAGTAGAACATAGGGTTTAATTGGAATAGTATGGGATTGAGGTTATCTCCATTATGTGTCTATAACTATGAGGATAATGTGGCCTTCAGGGGAAAATAATGGTTCTATGTGTAATTATTCCCTCTGAGTGATGGGTTCTGACCAAAGATATCTATTTCAGATTAACGAATCCATGATGGTTTTTAATGTTTGATGAGACATAGGGGATCTTGGGTTGTTCCCGAGTGATAGTATAACCCATAAGAGGGTGTATACACATATGTTTAGTGATTATTATATGGTGTGTCCAAAGGACCTAAATTGAAGATGTGATCCTATGGAGGATGTATTGATTGTGACATTATATAACTTTAGTGGGTTTTAAAAACCATAATGATGTATTGATATATATGGGATTCCTTGAATGATATTTATTGATATGACCTTCATGCTTGATATCGCCTTGAAATTACATGGGCATACATCATGTATTTGGATATTTAATTACTAATATTTTATTATAATTTTTCTTTGCAATTGGGGTCAAGAATGGAACCCTCCCATGTTACCTAAGATCATTAGATTGTATTACCAATGAAATGATCCTAGTAATTGAACTTTGTGAATGATATTAATGTATTTCTTATTAATTTCTACATTGAATTGGTCCTAAGATTGATATTTGTTGGTAGGGTTGTGAAATATTATTTGAGACAATCAACCATTGATTGAATTAGATTTAATTAAATTTGGGTGTCCCAAGGGAACCTGAGGTGAAGTAAACCAATCTAAACATGAAAATAATTAATACATTAATCTCACTGTATAAATAATAAATCACATAAAAACTCACGTAATTGAATGAATAATTTTTTTGAGTCTTTTATACTTCATGAATAAAAATAATAATTTAATTCACTTGAAAAAATTTCTCTAAAAAATTTCTCATCTATCAACATTCCTACATATCTAACATAGTATAATCATTATCATATCCTCCAAAATTAAAACATAATAAATTTGTGCCTCACACGCTCATTAAAGGAAAACATATCAAATTGTTTTAGATCATAAATGTGAAGGGGTATATGATATATAATTAGAAATCATAAAAATAGATCTTGTGATTTTAGTTGATAATAACAATTCATTATATAGAAACACAAGATCATAATTATATCCTAAAGGATGTGTTAAAAATATGAATTTTATCAAAATATATATATCAAGAACCAAAAACATATAATAATGACATAATAGTGTGGGATAAATTAATCTTATGTAATAGTCATGAAATCATGGAATAAATAGATAAAAATAAGATTGTGCCACAATTATAAACACATGATTTCATAACCTTCTGAACCAAGATACCCACCAATAAATTTACATTAAAAATTGTGACTATAGAAAACTCCATCATAATCAGAATTTGTGAACATTTAATCTTTCTAACCCATTAACATATAATTTATATATTATTGGGTAAGAGTTGGTACCCAATTTATTGGATAATGATAAAGGGAACACCCATCAAATAATTAATATATTTCTAGGCCACATAAAAATAAAAAAAATCATCATCTCATAAAGAACCCATGTAAAATGAAAGGGTTTCTGAAACCATTAAAAATAATAACATTTCATTAACTCAATAAATCATAAAACATTGAGAAATCTATTTTTTGAAATGGAATCATATAAAAAAACATATATAGATTGAAAAAAACATCACTTCGTGAAGAATAAGTGTTAGAGGGTAAATAGATGTGAAAATACACTATTTTCACAAATTATTTTAAAAAATTGATATTAAAATTAATTGAGAAATAAATATTTTGATAGGAAATACAATTAATTTTAAATCCTTAAAAAATATTTACCAAATAAATCATCCTTAAAATATCATAAATGTTATGATAAAGGATAGCTGAAAATACTTTTAATAGTTTTACATTAATAAATCTATTTAATAATGGTCATTTGAAATTGAGAAAATTAATAAAAAAATGTGAAATTAAAATACCTTGAATGATTTTACATTTAAGAAAAATAATTAATAATGGATCCTTTGATAGTATATAATTTATATCGAAAGAAAATTTAGATTATATTATAATGATTTTTTATGGATGGTAATATATTTTGTATATTTTGAAGTAACCTTGTGGGAAAAAACATAATTAAATAGGATAAAAGAACAATTTATTTTACATAAAATAAGGGGAATAAATGGAACTTTTGAGTTTAAAATTATAATTTCCTCACTCAAATACCCCTAAAATATGCCATGGGTATGTGTGTCACATGGACTCAAGATCATATCCCCTAACTTCAGAGGCTTTTAACTAGAAACGAGGGCCTATGGTGTGTGTGTGGGCTGAATATGACCTCATGTGAGATTCTATCACAGTGATAGTAAACAAATCTGTTAATACATGGAATATTAAATCAAATAAACATAATATAACAGCCAATATAATAATAAATAAACAATGCTAAAAGTAATCTCATATACAATGATGTGTCATGTAATGTATCTATAAATATGGAAAAAAGGTGTACAAGTATATAATACAATGCATGTATCAAAATACCAAAATGACCGAAAGGAACTATCACAGGTAGTATCACCAACCTCCTCATAGTCTCATGCTCCCGTACTCAAATTTATATCACAACTAAGAATCGTACTATGATTGATTTCCTCAGTCCCAACATGAATCCTTGATGTCTCTCAGTGTACGAAACGATGACCTGAATTGGGTGTGTGAAAACACTTTTTAGGCCACCACCAACATTGTCTATATCAAATACAATTTATGTATTATAATCTAAATCAGTGTGAAATGTATTCTATAGGTAAACAAGTAGTAAAAGTGAAAACCATGGAAAAAATAATAACTACAAAGTGATACTTTCATGCTAGATAAGTCTCCCAGCAAAAAAATAGAGAGGACCCCACTTCTAAGGTAGCAATAAAACATAAATAAACAATTAATACATTTCAATCAATCTATTAAAATCTAATACCCATGCCATTACTATCTGTATAAAATTCCAACATATCTACAATGGAATTTCCATGAAATACAGTATAAACATCCATCATGTCCATGTCGTAGAAGAATGTACATAAAAATTACAATGGTCACAATGTATAAACCATTTTATAATAGTCATCATGGCCAAACGTTATAATTGAAAGTGTCAAACCCGAAACGGTCTGATTCAAGGTATAAAAGACCAAACCATCCATGTCAAGTCCTAGGATCATCCCCATAGTAACCTAATAATGACCTTGTTAGAGTCTAAGGAGCATGTAAATAGACCATGTCCAATGAGAGTAAAAGAAATATTAATCCTCGGGGTAGAAATTCCAATGTAATCCTACAAATCAAGACCCATGGTGGAAATAGGTCTTAAGAATCCACTATCACAATCAATATCATCATGAAAAACATCCAGGGAATCTAAATAATTCACGATCCAGTGTAAACCAACTATGGAATCCACTACTATCTCAATTCGTCAATCCATACAGTAATCATTCACAATTAACAATATTCCATTAGTTCTTCCAACTCATATAAAAATTCTCATTCATGTAATTAATATCATTTAATCATCATGTATCTCATAAGAAAGGATTAAAAACCTTGTCTTATCATTACATTCAATTTAATAAATTTATAAAGGTTCCCTCTTACTATGTGATCACTCATACACCTTGCGGGGTGGAATAAGGAAATGAAGATACAAAGAAACACCCCATGGGTGACCTAGGTTGGGGAAACAACCGCTATATATATCGTAAGAACTAAAGGGAAACCTAAAAAGGTTCCAATTAATTTAATAATGATTTTTAATTAATTTCAAGGGAACCACTAAAAATTATTTAATGTAGAACAATAAAAAATCTTGTTATAAATAACCAAAATATTAGAGAAATGTATATACCACTTTCCATAGATCCTTAGTAGATCACTCATCAAGTATTATCCTTTGATTCAACCAAGATCAGAAGAAAAATGAATAATGGATGAAAAACATAAAAATATAGAATATTATCTTTCACATAAATAACTCTATTGATATGAATTCAAATAAATAATGACATTATAAGATCAAATAACTTACAATTTGGGAAAAATCGCTATTTGTGACTGGTTATTTGCAACGGAATTTCTTCCCGTTGCAAATAACCTGTCTAGGAAACTATTTGCGACGGGGAAAAGTGTCGGTAGCAAATAACCAATTATTTGCGACGAGATTTCATCTCATGTCGCAAATAGTTTGGCGCATCTAGCACGCCAAACCGCGCGGCTTGCGCACCAAACCGCCCATGGGTATTTGCGATGGGACCCTTCGCAAATACCCGACGTCGGTCAATACATTTTTGTGACGGGATGTCATCCTGTCGCAAAAAGACAGTCGATAGGTACTATGTGCGATGGGACCCGTCGCAAATAACCTTTTAACCGTAGATTGTAATTAATGCGGGCGAGGGAAATTGCGGCGGGACCCGTCGCTAATAATCATGTCCCAACTAATCTAACCTATATATACCCACATAAATTTTTTTCCACATCATTCAGATCTTCCTCTCTCTCTCTCTCTTCATTCTTCAATTTGAAAGGTAAATTTTCATTTAGTTGAAATTTTTAATACAAGAGAAATCAGAGTACGTCATTATCTTCAGAATATCAAAATTTTAGATATTTATTTTTTATTTTTTTTATATTTATTTTATTTTTTATGTTAATTTTAATTGTTGTTTATTAGTTCTAATTTATTTATATTTTAATTGATTTTTAATTATAGTTAGTTTTACTATGAAAATGATATTGTTAGTTATAATTATAAATAATTAGTTATAATTAATATTAATTAGATATAATTAGGAATAAATATATATAATTTGCAATAAATAGATATAATCAGCAATAAATAGTTATAATTAGCAATAAATAGTTATAATTAGAAATAAATATTATAATTAGCATTAAATAGATATAATTAGAAATAAATAGATATAATTACCAAAAAGCACATATAATTAGAAACAAATATATAAAAATATGAATAACTATATATAAATACGATTAACTAGAAATAATTATGAATTAATATATATAATTAGGAATAACTAGATATAATTAGGAATAACTGGATATAATTAGGAATAACTATATATAATTAGGAATAAGTAGATTTAATTAAGAATAATTAGGAATAATTAGGAATAATTAGGAAAAATTAGGAAAAATTAGTAATAATTAGATATAATTAGTAATAATTAGATATAATTAGTAATAATTAGATATAATTAGTAATAATTTGTAATAATTAGATATAATTAGAAAGAATTAGTAATAATTAGATATAAATTAGATATAATTAGTAATAATTATTAATAATTAGATATAATTAGTAATAATTAGTAATAATTAGATATAAATAGATATAATTTGTAATAATTTGTAATAATTAGATATAAATAGATATAATTAGTAAAAATTAGATATAATTAGTAAAAATTAGACATAATTAGTACTAATTAGATGTACTTAGTAATAATTAGATATAATTAGTAATAATATGCTATAATTAGTAATAATTAGATATAAATATTAATAATTAGCTATAATTAGTAATAATTAGTTATAAGTAGTAATATTTAGCTATAATTAGTAACAATTAGCTATAATTAGTAATAATTAGCTATAATTAGTAATAATTAGTAATAATTAGATATAATTAGTAATAATTTGATATAATTAGTAATAATTAGATACAATTAATAATAATTATATATAATTACTAATAATTAGCAATAATTATTAATAATTAGCTATCCTTATTAATAATAAGAAATAACTAGTTATAATTTTATATAATTAGTAATAATTATTAATAATTAGATGTAATTATAAATAATTAGATATAATTTGTAATAATTAGATATAATTAGTATTAATTAGATATAATTAGTAATAATTAGAAATTATTTGTAATAATTAGAAATAATTAGTAACAATTAGATATAATTAGAAATATTTATGAACAATTAGTAGTAATTATGAATAATTAGTAATAATTAGGAAGTATTAGTACTAATTATATATAATTAATACTAATTATATCTAATTATTACTAATTATATCTAATTATTACTAATTAAATCTATTTTTTTACTAATTGTTACTAATTATAGCTAATTATTACTAATTATTGCTAATTATTAATAATTATATCTAATTATTCATAATTATTCATAATTATTACTAATTAGTCCTAATTATTACTAATTATAGCTAATTATTACTAATTATATCTAATTATTAATAATTATATCTAATTATTACTAATTATATCTAATTATTACTAATTATATCTAATTTTTACTAATTGTATCTAATTATTACTAATTATATATAATTATTACTAATTATATCTAATTATATCAAATTCTAACTAATTACATCAACTTATTAATAAATATAGCTAATTATTATTTATTATATAAAATTATTACAAATTATTACAAATTATATCTAATTATTACTAATTATTACTAATTGTAGCATATTATTAGTAATTATAGCTAATTATTACTAATTATATCAAATTATTACGAATTATTCCTAATTATTACTAATTATTCCTAACTATTTCTAATTTTTCATAATTATTACTAATTATATCCAATTATTACTAATTATACCTAATTATTACTTATTATATCTAATTATATCTAATTATTAATAATTATAGATAATAACCATTTAACCGCCGACTGTAATTAATGTAGGCGAGGGTAATTGTGACGGGACCCATCGCAAATACCACCATTTGCGACGGGAAGCCCGTCGCTAATAATCTCGTCGCAACTAATCAAACCTATATATATCCCCATCTGTTTTTCGCAAATAATTCAGATCTTACTCTCTCTCTCTCTTTATTGTTCAGTTTCAAAGAGAAATATTCTTTTAGTTGAAGTTTTTATACAAGAGCAATCAGAGGACGTAAATATCTTCAGAATATCAAAGTTTAAGGTATTTATATAATTTTTTTTAATTTTTTTAATTTTTTTTGTTAATGTTAATTGTTGTTTATTAGTTCTAATTTAATTAGATTTCAATTGATTTTTAATTATATTTATTTTTACTAAGAAATTGATATTGTTAGTTATAATTACAAATAATTTGTTATAATTAATTTTAATTACATATAATTAGAAATAAATAGATATAATTAGCAATAAATAGATATAATTATAAAATAAATAGTAATATTTAGTAATAAATAGTAATAATTAGCAATAAATAGTTATACTTCACATTAAATAGATATAATTAGCAATAAATAGATATAATTAGCAATAAGTAAATATAATTATCAATAAAGATATATAATTAGGAATAACTAAATATAATTCGAAATAACTAGATATAATTAGGAATAACTAGATATAATTAGGAATAACTAGATATAATTATGAATAACTAGATATAATTAGGAATAACTAGATATAAGTAGGAATAATTAGGAATAAATAGGGATAATAAGGAATAAATAGGAATAATTAGTAATAATTAGATATAATTAGTAATAATTAGATATTATAAGTAGTAATTAGATATAATTAGTAGAAATTATATATAATTAGTAATAATTAGATATAATTAGTAATAATTAGATATAATTAGATATAATTAGTAATAATTAGATATAATTAGAAATAATTAGTAATAATTAGATATAATTATTAATAATTAGTCATAATTATATATAAATTAGATATAATTAGTAATAATTAGATAAAATTAGTAATAATTAGTAATAATTAGACATAATTAGTAATAATTAGTAATAATTAGATACAAATAGATATAATTCGTAATAACTAGTAATAATTAGATACAATGATATATAATTAGTAATAATTAGATATAATTAATAATAATTAGTTATAATTAGTAATAATTAGATATAATAAGTAATACATAGCTATGATTAGTAATAATTAGCTATAATTAGTAATAATTAGCTATCATTATTAATAATTAGTAATAATTAGATATAATTAGTAATAATTAGATATAATTAGTAATAATTAGATATAATTAGAAATAATTAGAAATAATTAGTAATAATTTTCTATAATTATTATTAATTAGATATAATTAGTAATAATTAGATATATTTAGTAATAATTAGATATAATTAGAAATAATTAGATATAATTAGAAATAATTAGATATAATTAGTTATAATTACGAATAATTAGTAATAATTATGAATATTTAGTAATAATTAGTAATCATTAGGAATAATTAGCATTAATTAGGAATAATTAGTAATAATTAGTAATAATTAGGAATAATTATTAATAATTAGGAATAATTAGTAATAATTGGGAATAATTAGTAATAATTAGGAATAATTAGAAATAATTAGGAATAATTTGTAATAATTTGTAATAATTAAGAATAAATAGTAATAATTAGATATAATTAGTAATAATTAGATATAATTAGTAATAATTAGATATAATTAGTAATAATTAGATATAATTAGTAATTATTAACAATAATTAGTAATAATTATGAATAATTAGATATAATTCTTAATACTTAGTAAAAATTAGGAATAATTAGATTTAATTTGGAATAATTATATATAATTAGTAAGAATTAGATATATTTAGTAATAATTAGATATAATTAGTAACAATTAGATATAATTTGTAATAATTAGTAGTAATTAGTAATAATTAGTAACAATTAGTAACAATTAGTAAAAATTAGTAAAAATTAGTATTAATTAGTAATAATTAGTAATAATTAGTATTAATTAAGAATAATTAGTATTAACAAGAATAATTAGTAATAATTAGGACAAACTAGGAAAAATTAGGAATAATTAGTAATAATTAGGAATAATTAGGAATAATTAGTAATAATTAGTAATAAAAAGAAATAATTAGTAATAATTAGGAATAATTAGTAATAATTAGGAATAATTAAGAAAAATTAGACAAAATTAGGAATAATTAAGAATAATTAGTAATAATTACTAATAATTAGTAATAATTAGTAATAATTAATAATAATTAGAAATAATTAGTAATAATTAGGAATAATTAGGAATAATTAAGAATAATTAGGAAAAATTAGGAATAATTATGAATAATTAGGAATAATTAGGAATAATTTGGATTGATTAGGAATAAATAAGAATAATTAGAAAACAAAATTTTCTTGGATAATGAAGGAAATTTTTTTAATCATCTCCACAATGATGATTACCAAATTTCCTTTCATTATTCATGCATTTTTGCTTTTTCTATGTAGGGTTATGTATTTAAAAATTAGTAATAAATAGTAATAATTAGTAATAATTAGTTATAATTATTAATAAATTGTAATAATTAGTAACAATTAGTAATAATTAGTAATGATTTGTAATAATTATCAATAATAAGGAATAATTAGGAATAATTTGGAACTAATAGAAATAATTAATAATAATAAGGGTGAGAATGATGTAATTAAATGAGTTGTAAGACAAAAGAGTAGTCGTTAATCCACTGGTAATTATGTTGCACTTAATTAATGATAATTATTAAGTAGTGGTAATTATTTATCTTCTTTTTCAGGTAGTGTTTTTATATTTTCAAACTTTTCAAAAATAGTGATGATTTTATAATTTATGTAGAAAAATTTGGAACAAGGAAGTCGACATCAGTCATTATTAGATGATCGAGATAGGATAAATCAACGTAGAAATCCAAATGGTTCTACTTTAAATCATGTATATATTGAGGGTGTTGAAGGTATTTAGCATTTTCATCAACAAAACTAGAATATATTTCAAAAAGAAAAATTAAGTGACCTTGTAAAAAATGTGCTCTCAGAATGTTTGACACATTTGATAAAGTTGGGGGACATCTCTTAATGTTTGGATTTCAACCAGATTATGTTTTATGGTATCAACACAGTGAAAGTAGTTCTAGATAAGATTATAATAACTTGATTCCAGATCCATCACTGTTTCAAAATTTAGTACATGATGTTGCAGGTCCATCTGTTCAACAAACTGAAAAACTAGATGATATTGATTTAACTCCAGAGTTGGCACCATCTGAATTTTATGATTTGTTGAGGTTTGCTAAGGATGCATTATATCCTTGTATCAAGATAAGAAAATTAGATGCGGTTGAAAAATTTATGGCTATTAAATCAGATAATGCAATTTCAAATAACTATTTTAATCAGATATTTTCTTTGGTTACACACTGTTACTTAGTGGAAATGTGTTGCCTGCAAATTAATATGAGAGAAAGAGGATGATTCATAAATTAGGCCGTATTTATCATAAGTTTCATGCATTTACAAATGATTGCATCTTATATTCTGGAGAAAATGATTCATTGGATATTTATGCCAAATATGGACAGTCGAGATATAAAGAAGCTCAACCGGGGAATTATAGATCGATTCAAGTAAAACAGTTGAGATTTTTCCTCCTTACTCCCAGGTTGCAGCGTTTATTTATGTCTCAGTACACAGCATCAATGATTTCATGGCACAAAACCAAGATTTCAACTCATAAAAGGTAGAATTATCCATCTGACGATGATTCATTGAAAACTTTTGACTGTCTACATCTGTCTTTTTCTATAGATGCCTAAAACTCGCGATTGGGTATTTATACTACTGGTTTTTGTCTGTTTGTTTCTTATGGATGTCTGTATTCATGTTTGCATGTCTTTATAACTCCGTATAATTTGCCTCCATTGATTTTGATGAAAGAGACTTATATCATTTTGACTCTATTTATCTCAGTACATCCAAAAAATAATATTGATGTTAATTTGAAACCATTGATTGATGTGTTAAATGAATTGTGGAGTGATGGTGTTAATACATATGATGTTGCTGCGAAACAAAATTTCATATTAAAATCTACATTGATGTAGAAGATTAGTGACATTCCAACATATGGAATGTTATCTGGTTGGAGTACACATGGTCCGAAATGATTTCCTTACTATATGAAAGAAAACAAAGCCTTTATGCTGGTAAATGGAAAAAAACCATGCTATTTTGATTGTCATCGTAGATTTCTTCCAACCGATCAACCTTTTCAGAAGAACAAATCTCATTTCAGAAAAGGTAAAATTGAAGGAGATGAACCTCAAAGATGATCTCAGGTACATAGTTAAAATCTGTTGTATTTTCATTACCCCCACCACATTTGGACCAACAGTAAACCAACAAAAAATTCATGGCTTTGGGAAAGAACATAACTGGATAAAACAGATCATTTTTTGGAATCTTCCATATTGGTCTAATTTGTTGGTCCTCTACATGTTGGATGTTATAAATATTGAGAAGAATTGATTTGAAAATTTATTTCATACAATTTTGGATACACTAGGAATGACCTAAGATATTTTAAAGGCACAATTAGATCTTGCCCAAATTTGCTGGCGACCAGAACTTGAATTATTTGGAAATGTCAGATCACAGAGGATAATGAAGCCAAAAGTAGCGTATACACTGTCCAAAGAGAGTCTCTTATTATTTTTTCAATGTATTCTAGATTTGAGACTTCCAGATGGCTATGCTTCTAATTTGGGATGATTTGTTTGGAAGGATTGTATTAATAGATTAAAAATTCATGATTATCATGTTATAATGGAAAGACTTATGCCTATTGGATTCAGTGGTTTGTTGAATTCTATGATTTGGGATTTGATAACATACATATCATATTTTTTTCGATACCTTTGTGCATTGACAACAATCTAAGATGGCTATGAAAACTGGAAGAAGTTGTTGCTGTAATTATATATAAACTGGAAAAAAATCATTATGTTGGCTTTATTTGACTCAATGGAACATCTGATATTACATTTTCCACATGAGGCTAAATGTGGAGGTCCAGTACAGTTTTGATGGATGAACTCATTAGAGAGATGCATGCAGAAATTAAAAATAAAATACATAACAAAGAATCAATTGAATGCTCAATTGCTGATGCTTATCTGCAAGAAGAAATTGAATTTTTTCTGCTCTCAATATCCCTCAAAAAAGAATCGAATGGGATGAAATGACTGGAATGTTACTAATGAAATGGATAATCAATTAACAGTTTTTAGTCAGCCAAATCTAGGTTACGGTGGAGTTCATGAACGATGGCTTTAAGATGATTAATATCACACAGCTCATATATATGTTCTGCTCAAATATGAAGAAATGACATCATTTGTCCTGTGAGTGCTTCTATCAGTTATTATATAATTTATGATTCAATATTTAAACTAATTTTATTTGTAGGTTATATGATAATCATATCAAGAAACAACTTCCACAAATTAAAACAGCTGCTCTTGAAGAACACAGACAAAAAAAATTTCTCAATGGTTTCCAAAACTGGTATCATAAATTATTGATTGTTTAATATCAATTCTGTTTATTATTTATTATATTGATAATTTTTTTACAAATTTTCAAGTGTCTCAGTATACTGAAAAATTTTATAAGAGACGGTGTATATTGAGTAACCAACCAACCAAAATGTCTAAATCTTATAATCCATATGTGGTGAATGGTTTTCGATTTCATACACTTGCATACGGGAAATCAAAAAAATAATGAACAGTGGAGTTTTCTTGAGAGGATCACATCAAAGAAAATTTGATGTTGACTTCTATGACATTTTGGATGATATTATTGAGTTGTGTTATCTAGGACAGAATTACATAACAATGATTAAATGTCAGGGGTTTGATAGTGAGATAGGTTTTCATGTTCATCCGACTCATGGAATCGTCGATATTAAATATAAAAGTTTTCTTACAGTTAATGAACAATTTTTACTAGCTCAACAGGAACATAAAATTTATTATGCAAATTACTGTGCTACATCAAGAGACATGATCAATTGGTAAAGAATACTAAAAATGAAATCTCGGGAAAATCATTTTACTCAAAATGAATGCGGTTCCGCTGATGTGGAAGTAATTGAAATTTTTCAAGAGACGACTCAAAATCCATCTGATTCACAAGGTGATGTGAATATCGACGATGAACCCCCACAATTCAGGATCAATGGTGATGAAGATGTTAATGAGGTTACAAATGAATTTGAAATGACAAGAGATGCTGAAATTGAAACTCATATAGATATTTATGAAGTTGAGGAGGAAGATAAAGACATTGACATTGACAACTATGGATATGAGGATGAAGTTGAACTTTGACACAGATAAATTCTAGTTATAATCATAACTAATATATATCTATATATAATATTTATTATCAACTATCTACTAACAACAATAATTTTGTGTTTCAGATAGACTCTGATCAATTGGGTGAGTTAGAGAAGGCTGAGCTACATTTGGATAATGAGGATGTGGGATCAGCTGACCCTCAGCCTACTGGTGGTTTAGGAGGTACGTGGAGGGGGCGTGGGCTTGCATGACTGATGATTCCTGACCCTATCCCCGAGAGACATCCACATCTTGGTTTTGATCCACGCAGCATCACGAGCAGATGGAGTATCTGCGTCGTCTAACTCGTAGTTTAGGTATTGAGTGTCCTACACCAACTCCTTCAGCTCCTCCACCTCCTCCAAAAGATATCCCCCTAGTGATTTTTTTATGTTAGAAACATTTGAATTAAAATTTTAATATGAATTACTTTCATTTTCTGTCTTTTATATCGGTTGAAATATTACATAATTTAATTTTTAATATTTAATTTTTTATATTTTTTTGTGAATATTGATAATTTTAGTAATTTTTATTATTGTATTATTTTAATAATAATTTTATTATTTTTTTCATAAATCATAATATTATTCAATTTTATTTTTTAAAAAATTAATTTACTATTTGAGACAAGACCTTTTGCGATGGGACCCTGTCAAAAATCGTCAAACTAAATATTTTTAAAACCATATTTGCGGTGAGAAAGTAGTCTCGTCGCAAATAATTTGTTGCAATGTGCTCGTCGCAGAAAGTTATAAATATATTTTTTTTCGTCAGGACAATAGCTCGTCGCAAATAGTTTTTTCAATGGGCCCGTCGAGAAAACGTTTATTTATACATAATACTTATAATCAGAATATTATTTGCTATAGGAATGTTTCCCATCAAAAATAAAATTTTTTGCGATGGGACCGTTGTAAATAAATGTATTTGCGACTACGTTTTCTACAATGGGCTATTTTTGACGGGATCACATTGCAAATAAGTCGTCGCAATTAACAAGAATTCCAGTAGTGTTACCAACATTAATATAATGAGACAAATAGTGTTCTAATCAAGAATCAGATTAGAAATTTATCATATATCCTAGTATTGTTATTCCAAAGTAAATAAATTTGAGAAGAATAGATACCCAAAGCTAAAGAATAAAGAAAATAAATAAGGGGTTAAAATTTAATTTCATTATTGAAAATGGTTAATTTTCTTCAAAATAATAGGTCTCTAGGTTTGGCTGCACTGTCGGCCAAACTGTGCAGCAACCATGCACTCTTCACTTCTTTAAGGGGACTCTCACATGGTTTCATGTGCATGGTTTGACTAACCATTGAAAAAAAATAAAAAATTCATTTTCTAAAAAGATTGCAGTTTTTACATAGGAATTCACTCAATGTTGCATGGTGTCCTCAAAATATGTGACCTCCTTCACCCCACATTCATGACATGCATGGTTAGATAAAATCATACGACATGTGATGAATGATTTCTCTTAACTGTGTGGGAAAATGTTTTTTTCGAAAATGTGGTGCTTTGGGATATGAACAATCCCCAAACACCCCAAATACAACCATGATCTCATTGGGAACTCGAATTAGGCCATAAGAAAGCAATTACATTGAAAAAAAGTATTTTTACCTCAAAAGAAAACCCTGGATTGTACAATATAAACCTTAATGAAATTCATCCCCAAAATTCCCCTCTAAGGGTAATGAAGATTTTTCTGAGAATAAATCTTGCCACTGATCACATATGTTGGCCTCCCACTCTCAATTCTAGTCCATTAAATGGTTTTTCTACCCAAAACCCACACTAAATGAACTCAATATCATCATAGAGCCTCTGTGATCATGTAAAAAACACATATAAAATTACTTATTAAGGATAAATCAACATATAACTCCACATATTCTGACTAATTTGAGATATTCTTGTGTGACAACGACACGGATTAGAAAAATGGAAGATTTTCTTTATATTGTGGTACCTATTATGTAGATGAAAATGATAGTCTATAATCTTAAATCATTCCAAAATCATGAACGACATGACATTTTATGGTGAAATATTACCTAGTATAATTATCTATCTCCATACCAGCCTTAGTGAGATACACAAAAAGACCCAATCCCTAACCACAAACTCAATGTTTATCGATAGTGATTGGAATAATATTCTTATCTTGAATATGTGGTATATATTTAATTCTAAATCAACTGTGCCTACTCAAAAGTCTTTAACACAACATACATTCACAGGAAAGAAACCTTTCCAACATATGACCAAAACAGGGATGATCAAAATGTCTTACCATACAAGCCCTCATACGGTGATATCTGTATAGTCACCTAATATATATTGTTGTAGAGAAAATAATATAGGGAAATATTATTCTTATAAGAAACCCTTAAATATAGAATTTATGCCCATATAATATACTCAAGAACCTAAATTGTCCACTCCAACTGTCCATCAATTTTTGGGTTGTATGGTGTCCTCAGAATTACATATATACAAAATTCCCTCTGCAAAATAGCCAAAAATGAGATATAAACCAAGATTCATTTTATGATAAAATTTTATATGGAATATTATGAATTCGTATTATCTCATGGGTATAAAACCATATAATCTCATCCAAGAATATGGTCTCCTTGATTAGTAGGAAATGGGAAACCATCGTGAGACTATAAAAAACTACCCAAAAATTCACTACCTTAAGGAGACCTTGGAAACCTATCCATTATATTTATTGAGACATCATCCCATTTCTACTCAGTAATGGGTAATTGTTGTAAATATATGGCCATTCAATGATGTCAACACGAATCTGTTGATGGGCGGAACACCTCATGAAAAAACCAGCTACCTCACATTTCATACCTGGCCACCAATACTGCGATGTAAATCATGAAACATCTTAGTAATGACTAAATATACTGCCCAAACTAAGGAATGAAAATCAAACATTAACTCCTCACACATGTCCAGTGGAACCCAAACATGTCCATGTATACGTAGGATCTCTACCTCGCCCACAGTTTAATCAGAAGGCGCGTCCTCGCCCGCTAGACTATCCTATAGGACTAGGACCTCAGAATATAATTGTTACCCCATCCTCACTCTATCAAGTAGTGTAGAGTTCATATATAAGTATGAAATAAAATTCATTCCACAACTATACTTTCCTCCTGGTGAATCTCTGAAAAAAAAAATATAATTTACCACTCGCTACAGGGCTCTTACAATTATTGTATTTGATTCCTCCAACACAGTACATCAAAAAAAATCCTATTTAGTGGGGTATAGGTAAGATAAATGATAGAAGTGTATATTTATTCAACCCAACATCACTAACTCAAATTCATATCATGCTATATAAATATATAGATGATGATTTTGTGGTCCGTATGCACTAAAAAAATATGTCCAAGTAAATATTGTCTCCAACGACACAAAGAATGAACAACTACAACTAACTCCAGATCATTCATCCGGTATTTCCACTCATCTATCCTCAACTGATGAGACCTGTATGCCATGACAATATCCACCTGCATCAAAACATCTACTATCTCGATACATACTACATCATATTACAAAATATTTCTCCCACCCAGATAAAGAGGAATCAAGACTATCATTATAATCATTATCCCATTCATCTCTTTAAATGATATCTCATATGTATTTAACCAAAATAACATCACATACTTATTAGTCGATCCCGTCAAAAGAACATTTGTAAGTGATAAGTATTCCATGAAGTCTTGTAGTATCAAGAAATCCTTAAGAAACTCTGTATGTCAATGAATTTCTTGGGATGATACCGGGAAACTATAGCTCTCACCTTCCCTTAGTCAACAAATAATATGACCCATGAAGTGAATCTTATATTTCCAGAAGTGTCACATTATGATCATTGTACATAACTGATCTTCTCTCATTGTATCCAAAAAAATCTCAATATATTTTTCTTGGTCGTGTTGATTGTGAGAATATACCAAGATATCATCCATGAAAACCAACACAAATGAATTTAGAAAATGATTGAAAATGTAGTTCATAAGCACCATGAAAACCATTGTCATGTTTGTGAGACTAGACAACATGTCCAAATACACATATATACCATACCAACTATGAAATGTTTTTCGATATCTGTCTACAGTTTGAACATAAGCCCGAGGATATCTTGATCTCAAATAAATTTTTTAGAACACCTATGATCCTCAAATCTGAAAAAAATGTCATCTATATGTAGAAAATGATATAGTTTCTTAACCATAAACTAGGTCAATTTTTGTTAATCCCTGAATTGCCAAAGGATACCATCTGCCTTGTATATAAAATAGACCAGTGAACCCCATGAGGAAGTATTGGTCAACATAACATATTTTCATCCAATTAATTTAGAATCCTATTAATGTCATGAAACACTATTGTATCCATCCTATAAGTGGAAATGAATATAGATAGAGCTCCTCAAACTACGTTGATAGAAAACTTAACCTCTATTTTTGGAGGTAAACCCATAAATTCAACTGGGAAAACATACCTAAAATGATATATAAATGTATGTAAGTCTTCATGATGTTATCCCTGATCATCCATATAAAAACAAGAAATCTGTGTTGTTATCCCTCTTATCCCTCAATGATTTGGTCCATCATGCCTATCCTAGAAGTAATCCTCGCTCTTTCGAATTAAAAATTTGACCTATTGTTATCTGAAATCACCCTTTGATGATATAAATAAATCTATGATTGATAGGATACCATCCATTCTATCCCAAATATTATGCCAAATCCTTTTATATCATGGAAAAAAGGAAACCATATGAAGGGACATCTGCCTATCTCAGGGGGGAAATCCAAACACTGGTGTACACTGTACATTCATATAAAGAATGTAGTATCATGTGTCAGGGCTATATTAGATAACTAATCAATGAAAGCAAGGTTCTCTAACATATGTTCATATCTAAAACTGTGAGATGCGAATATATCAAAAATAAAAAATAAAAGAGTTGAGGATACTAAAATTATACCTTTAACTATTGATGTCCAAATTATTTGATCCTTAGGGTTTAGTTGTATAGAATATAATTGACCTAAACCATGGCCTTATGAATGAACCTAACTACCCAGAGTAATCCCACTTAGTTTTCTAAGTACAACTATTGTATAGATTCCTCAACAATGGCCACCACCAGGACCTAAATGAATGGTACATCTAAAACCCCTTCCTTACACGAAGCTGAAAACCCCACTCCTAAAAGTGAAGTCGGATATAACCCCTTAAAATCACTTAATTAGTGAATTTCCTACAAAATATATGTATGTGTTCTATCCCACTATAATTTCCTTAATCAACTATTTCTTGATCACACCGATACCTCACATCTCATTATCTACCACACTAATGATAGAAAACTATGCAACCTTTACTAATACTCTAAATGGAACTCCCATCATGAGAAGTGTCAAAAAGGAATTTCCTACTAATAGTAGTTGTTCCACAGGTTTGAGAGGATAATATTTCTTACATTATTCCCATGATTCCCTCTTTTTTCACATTATAATCATTTATTGATTCACTATTATGGAAATAATCATAAACCTGAGCACATTTAACGGATATTGAACAACATTTATAAGAACATCATTGAAGCATATCACCCTAATTAACTCAACATCAAGATATATATAATCAAAATACTAAATCATTTTCATGAAAATGGAATATTCATAAAACAAGAGTCACACCCTTCTCCAAACACATAAAAACACTTGAACACTATACTCTTAGAGTATTTTGTAAAATTTAATCATAAAACATGGCTTCGAAATCCCTTTAAACCATATCTTGGAGTATATAATTCAATTTAAAAACAACCCACCATTGTTTTTCATCACATCAAAGAATAAATGTCGTTATGATCACTCTCCTCTTTGGAGGTGTCTTTAGATTCTTGAATATCAACAATGTTTTCTCATGCCACATATCAACGACCTATGTACCTCCAACCCCAAATAAATGGGTTTATGATGCTTCTAGAACACATTTTTCAACCCTTTTATATATTAGGAAAGATATAGTGCTCCCTAAAAAGTCACCTTATTGTATTAAACCCCCTCCTAGAGATATAACTCTCCACCAATGTCTGATAAAACCATTGGTTGCTCATTTAGAACAATAGGAGGATCAACCAATGTCCTATACCCCACCACCTCTAAATCATAGTAATAACCATCCTCCTTGAATATTAATATAGGTCATCATGGTGGCATATCTCTACAGTTCCAAATTCATGCCTAAAAAATTGATCATGAAAATATCATAGCTAAATGTGTGGGATAGGTTGATTAATTCATATATATTGGTTTCACCTCTCCATCTTCTCATAAATCTGAGACTATGTAAAAATAAAAAAATGTAACCTCACTAGAGATGCTGCCTACTACCCACGATATATTTAGATCTAGATCAAGTGCTCTATCTCAATACTCAATTTCCCATTGAATTCATATTCATTTCACTTTTCTATTTAAATGGTTAAAGAAAATAGTTCACCACATTCGATCCATAATATCCCGTACACCGCATGAATGAAAATATGGAATTCACATATTCTATACATTAACAAGTTCCAAACCATGTGAATAATGGTCCATGACTCGATGTGCAATAATTGGCTTCTTATGGGGTTTGTTGTTTCCTAATTAGAAAAACACAATTTAGGGAACTATTAGCACTCAAATAACCAAAAATGTATCTCAATTCATGATAAGAACAAAAATAGAATAAAAATATATCACACTGTTAACATTTCACCAATCCATAGTGTAAAGAAATGCATCCAATTTGGAATGGCATAATACATGGAATGTGAATCTTATAAAGTTTGTAAAATGATGCCTGAGATGAATACCCTTATCTAATTATAAAATGATGAAATAATTCCTCAATAATTTCAATGATAACATCACAATTCAAGAACATCTACTAATAGTGTAATCAAACCTTCTATAATTGGAAATATAAAAAAACAACAATTTCCCTATCATTAAAATTTGGATATTCTCTTCACTTGGGCTTGAAACTCCTATGAACATCTCATAACAAGATTTCATTAACTTCCTAATTATCTATCCATTGAAGGAAAATAATAAGGTAGAAAATAAAATCTATTTAATGCCACTTTTTAATGTCCGAACATGGTATCCAATAAATAACGCCCTTAGCTGGTGGGCCACCTGGCATTAAAAGAATCTCCATTAATTCCAGAGGCTTTAAACTAGTAGCAAGGACCTAAGGGGTGTTTATGGGGAGACAATGCCGTTATGTTAGAATGTAGCACAGAATTACTAAACATATCTATCAATATAGGTAATAGTAAATCAATAGGATATTATATAACTCCTAAGACAATAATAAAAAAACAATAATAAAATAAATCTGATATACAATGTCTCTACCAAGATGTAAAAAGGTATATAATAATCCATCACAATACTTATATCAAGATACAAAAAATACCAAAAGGAATCATCCCAGTATGAATCATGGTCATCAACTCGATCTTGTGATCCACTACTCCTAAGCATTGAATAATCAAGCATCGTACTATGGGAACTTTCCCCTGTTCCTACCTGTATCCATGACGTCTGTTTGGGTACCTAATGGAAGCTTGAACAAGGTGTGAGATAACACTCAGTAGGGCACCCTCAATGGATTTTATAAAAAATACAAACTATTTAAAATAATCTAAATCATTATTCTATGTATACAATTGTTAGAGCTATAGTTTAAGTAAAAATACCATGGAAAAATTAATAACTAATAAGTGATACTTTCAAGACATACAATACTCCCTAAAAACAAAAGTTTGTCTACTATATCATGGGTAGAAGAAAAAAAACTAATAATACATTGCAATCAATACAATACCCATAACAAGGATATCTATAAAACATTCCAAAAAACCTCAACAACCTGGACAGGAAATCATGTATAAAAATCCACCACATTAGGAACATATAAAAAATGCATAAAAACATCCAAATCCATGTCTTATAAACTACTTTATAATAATCATCACAACCACACTGTATAATCGAATGTTTCAGAATAGAGGGGTCAAATCCACAGTATAAAAGACCAAGGGATCCATGTTGATTCTTAAGAGAATCTCGATTGAAACTCTGTAACAACTTGATTGGAGTCCAAGGAGCACGTCAATAGACCATGTCTTATGTGATTCCAAGTAAGCTGGATCGAATGTGTAACAAGGCCCATAGAAACCTATGGAATTAAGACCCATGGAGGAAACTGGACCAAGGTGTCTACTACCGGAATCAATATCTAGGAAATAAAATTCAATGATACCTAATGGAATGAGGAGTAAAGTTAAAATAACAAATAAATCCACTAAAATTTCTAGTAAACAATCAATACATTCATCATTTAAAATTAATCGCATTCCATGATATAATAAGACTCATATAATAATTTATTTTCCTGAAATTAAAATCATTTAATCATTTTGTGTCACATGTAAATGTAGTAATGACCTTCTCCTGACAATTACATTCAATTTATTCAATTTATATTAATAATCTACCAAAGAGATCACTCGGACACCTAGAGGGGTGTGATAAGGTAAGGAAGATACAAAGCCGCACTATATGGTTGAACACCATTTTTATGTATGTATTAGAACACTCATCCAGTAAAATATTTTGATTCAAACCACATTAGATGAAAAATAATAAATTGTGAACATCTTAAAAATAGAGAATATTAGATTTCACCTAAATAATTCTATTGATTTTAATTCAAAAAAAATAATGACATAATATTATAGTTTAAATTATTGAAACTGATCGAGTGACCTAACAATGTTTGATACATGTATCAGATAAAACAGTTATCTCGTATCCTCTCTTTATATTCCAATGGAAATCAATGGTTCAAGATAAGGTACCCATTGCTATAGAATAAAGAAAAAAGTGAGTATGGATAACCATTAAATTAATTAAGGAAAAAATATTCATTTTCCCACAAAATACTAGGCCTCATGGTTTGGATCCATAGTTAGACAAAACCATGCACCAAATGTTCAACCTTCACTACTTTAAAGGTCATCTTTCATGGTTTTATTCCATGGTTTAACTATCATGAAAAATATTTCTACTAAAAAATCTTACGTTATTGTATGTGAGTGTAATAGAGGTTTCATAGTTATATCAAACAATGGGACCTCCTACACCCTATAGTCAAGACCCATATATTTAGGGTTAACTCTACTACCTGTCCCACATAGTTTCCCATAACCATGTGGCATATCTATGTTTTTTAAAAAAAGTGGGGCTCCATGCTCTGAACAATCCCTAATCACCCCCAGTACACCCATGATCTCATTAGGTACTAAAATTATTCCATAGAAAATAATTAAAAAATATGTACCTCATAGGAAAACCAATGAATTTAAATAATCAATTTTATATTCCAATAAAAAATAGAGAATGTTTTTTAGATGTAAAAAACATGTGCATTAAAGAAAAATCCGTTAAAAGTAATGAGATTAATTTTAATCAAAAAAATATTTTTAGGAAATATTAAATTCACCAAAGAAGAATAATTTTGATTGAAACAATATTTCCCCAAAAAATAAGGTTGAATACATAATAAAATAATTAGATTTTTATATATATCAATCACGAATGAAAATATTTTATGAATAGTGATTCTAACCCAAATAAGAATTTTGATTCAACCAAAATTCCTTACAGTCTTTATTCCTTTCGAATGAAAATATCAAGAGAGGTATTATATTTAAATATACATTTAATATCATTATTTATAATTAGATCATGATGTAAAATTTAAATATGGGAGTATTTATACAACTAAAAAGAAAACCTATTTTGAGACAAAAACATATCATAAGGGATTCAAATTGGAGGTAAATAAACCCTTATAACTTTAGAAAATTTTCAATCAAAATATTTTGATTCTTGAAAATAATTAGTGTATATTAATTAAATTAATTATAATAGCTAGTATGTCAAAATAAATTCATGCAGGGTATATATACCATATAATTAAGAAATTGGTTCATAACATTAAAATAAGTCTAGAATGAAGAGGAATTGACATGGAAAATCCCTGGTGGATTTTAAAAAATTTGAACAAAAACATAATGATAATGATGACATGAAATTGAAAAATCAATATAATCAAATATTAGATAATAATTATATAAAATTTAAAATGGGGTTGTAAGTACACCATAAATTCATAAACATGGTGTATAACATAGAAATGTATTAATGATCACTACTGGAATAAATGATATTTTCAACGGTCTATTTGCGAGGAGGCCCCGTTGTAAATAGCCAATTGTAGAAAACAGTGTTGCAAATAATCCTTCGATTATATATATATATATATATATATATATATATATATATATATATTGGATAACATTTTGCGACGGGCCCATCGCAAATACTATTTGTGACATGCCCGTCCTCCCATCACAAATACTTTTAATAAAATTTATTTTCAGATTATTTTCGACAGGGGACCGTCTCAAATGGTCTTGTCGTAAATAATAAAATTAATAAAAAAATTAGTAAAATTGTGATTAATGAAAAATATTTATTATTATTATTAAAATAATAAAAAATATTAAATATATTATTATTATTAAAATAAACAAACATTTAAAAATATAATACTAAAAAACATATTTAATAAAATTATAAATAAGGAAAAATTATTATTATTATTATTAAAATAATAAAAAATTAAGAAATTATTAAAATTCTAAATATTTACAAAAAAATATTAAAAAATATTAAAATGTTATTATTAGTACTAAAATAAACAAATATTAAAAAATATAATACTAACAGTAAATAATAATGTATTAAAAATACAAAAAATTATATTATGTAATATTTTCACCAATATAAAAGACATAAACCGTTAATAGTTCATATTACTACAAATATTGATTCAAATGTTTTTAACATAAAAAACAAATCACTGTGGGGTCATCTTCTAGAAGAGGTGGAGGAGGTGGTGGAAAAAACTACATCGCTAAACTACGAGGCAGACGACACATGTACTCCATCTGCTCGTGATATTGCTTATGTCGATGCTGCTCCCATCGACGCATCTCCTCATTATGATGTTGTTGTTGTTGCTGCCGTCGACACATCTCTTCAAGCTTCTTTTGCAAGATCTTTATAAGATCAGGTTGTGTTTTTCACTGCTCCTAATATAGTGAGGTAGAAGATGATGCCTTCTCATGAGCTCCTCTCAAGATGGACACCAACATCACAGTAGTACCATAATAAGTACCAGGAGTCAAATGAGAGCTGATACTAACTACCCAACCATTCTCAAAGTCATAGTGAGTTGCCTACATCCATACTGCCTCATCGAAATGATGGGCACTATTCTGCTCAGTCATCTCGTCCAGATTCTCATCCTGTGTCTGAGAGGTCGCAGCCTCATATGAATCCTTCAATTCCAATATGAAATTAAAACGGTGAAAATATTATATGATGTTCATTTTCAAATTCAAAACCTAATACTAACCACACTCTGACTTTGCCGATCACCTCTAATCTCTCCAGTGAACGGATTAATGTACATTGATCGATAAACGTTGAACTCTGTAATATCAGGATGCTTGACTGCTTATGGAAATATAAAATAAACTGTTTATATTTAAAGTTATATAAAATATTTAAAAAATATATACTTACCAGATGCTCTCTATGCGTACTGAATGTATGAATACCAACTCTATGTGTCACCTCTTATCTCCCCCGATTATATCTTTCCACTGATGATCTCCTCAAAAATTGACCAGCCAACCATTATAAATATAATCCATCCTAAACGTGAGATGAACTATACTCTGGTCGGTGGGTTTTACACGACTCCTCAAATTCTGTCACTCATGCTTTCTTAATGGTTTTTCTTCTCAAATTGTGCTAAATCTAATGGAAACGATCATGCATAGACACCTTCCATGCTGTGTGGATAGTATCACACATGCTATAATCGATGGGATACCATAAACCCTACAAAAAATTTATAATATTATGTTATTAATAAAATAAATTTCAAAATTAATATTCTTTATTTATGTACCAGCCAATTATCGAACATGTCGCGCCGCACATCAATGAGAATCTATTCCCATGAGATCGATGGCTGAGAAAAATAATTGTGCAAGATAGCACTCCCCTGTCCAATAGCTACATGTACAAAACTATGAAAAAGGAATAAATAATAAAAATTTAGTGTATATATATAAATAAATTAATGAAATCTAACTAAAATATAACGGTTACCATACATCCGGGTGCGTTGATCGAAGCCAAAATAGGGATGTTGCTCTAGGATAAGGTCAGGAATCATCAGTCGAGAAGGACTGTGCCCCCTCCGTGTACCCTGTGAACTGCCAATAGGTTGAGGTTCAGATGATACAAAATCACCCTCATCCATAGGTAGATCAGCCTACTACAACTTGCGAAAAATATCAAGATCCATCTGAAACAAAAAATTATTGTTGTTATAAGATAGTTGAAAATAACTATTATATGTAGATATATATTAACTGAGATTATATCAAGAATTTAACAATTTCAATGACAATCTTCATCCTCATCTTCATAGCTATTCATGTCAATGTATGCATCTTCCTCATCATCATCAATATTCATACGAGTTTCAATTTCTTCAACTGTTTTCATTTAAAATTCATTGGTAACATCATTTACATCTTCGTCATCATCGATCCTTAATTGTGGGGTGTAATCATCAATATCCACATCTCTTTGTGAAAAAAGGGTTTTTGAGCAGTCTCTTGAAAAATTTCAATTCATTCCACTTCAGCGGAACCACATTATGTTTGAGTAGAATAATTTTCCGGTGATCTCAATTTTATTATGCTCCACCAATCACTCAATTCTCTTGATGTTTCACAATACATTGAGTAATAAATTTGATGTTCCCGTTAATCTAGGAAAAATTGTTCATCTTCTCCAAGGAGACTTTTATATTTAATATAGACAATTCTTTGAGTCGGATGAATGCGCAATCCTCTATCAGTATCTAACCAACAACATTTAAACATTGTTATGTAATTTTGTACTAGATTACACATCTCAATAATTTCATCTAGAATTCCTTAAAAGTCAACTTCAGTTTCTCTGTGATGCAATCCTCTCAAGAAAACACTATTATTCATTGTTTTTTTATTCCCCATATTCACATGTATGAAATCAAAAACAATTCACCACATATGCATTATAATATTTAACCTTTTTGGGTAGTGGGATACTCAATATACACAGTCGCTTATCAATTTTATCTGCATGTTATGAAACCAAAAAATTTGTTAAAAAATTATCAATATAATAAATAATAAACGGAATTGATATTAAACTGTGAATAATTTATGTTATCAATTTTTGAAACCATTGAGAAAATTGATATCCCTGCGTTCGTTAAGAGCATCTACTATAATTTTTTGAATTTGTTTCATTATATGATTATCATATAGCCTATAAATAAAATAATTTTACATATTGCAACATAAATTATAGAATAAGTGATAGAATCACTCACAACACAATTGATGTCATTTCATCACAGTTGAGCAGAAAATATGTATGAGCTCTATGATGTTAATCCTTTGAAAGCCACCATTTATGAACTACACTAAAACCAGGATTTGGATTAATAAAAATGGATAATTTATTTTCTATTTTGTAATTAACATTACCCTTGTTTCCTCCCATACAATTTTGTTTTGAGGGATATTGAAATTCAAAATAATGAGAGTACAAAAAAGGAACTTCCTCTTGAAAATATTATTCAGCAATGGAGCCTTAAATTAATGCTTTTTAATGCAATTTTTTTACAATTTTTGCATTCATATATCAAATGGGTACATCCATCGAAACTGTACAGGACCTCCACATTTAGTTTTATGTGCAAATGTAATATCAGAAATTCCATTGATTCAAAAAAACAGGTGAAAATATTTTTCCTGTTTTCATATAATTATAGGAACATATTTTTCATGTTTTATTATGGAATCATAGTAAGTTTTCATTTTAGAAATGTCATGAAAAAAATATGATATTCCTGTTATATAATCAGAATTTATAGAATTCAAAAAACCTCTAAATCCAATCATCATAAGTCTTTCCCTTATAATAATACTATCATGACTTTTTAATCCGATAATATAACTATTCTAAACACATCTTCCTAAATTGGAAGCACGACCATCTTGAAGTCTCAAATATTCTATCCACTCACAAAATAATAAGTATCTCTCTATGGATAGTGTATAATATGTTTTTGGATTTATTAACCACTATGATCTTACATTTTCAAATAGTTCAATTTTTGGTCACCTTCAAAATTGGGCAAGATGTAATCATGACTTTATAGTATCTTTGGTCTTACCTGGTGTATCCGAAACTGTATGGAATAAATTATCAAATCATTTCTTCCCAATATACATGACATATGACATGTGGTATACCAACAAATCAGACCAATATGGAAGATCCCAAAAAATGATTTGTTTTATCCTATTATGTTCTTTCCCAAAGCCATCATTTATATGTTGGATTAGTGATGGAAAATATGTGATGGAAGGTAATGAAAATAAAACTTATTTTTACTCTATACATGAGATCATATTTGGTGGTTCATCCCTTTCAATTGAACCTTTTCTAAAATGATATTTGTTCCTCTAAAAAGGATCATGGGTTAGAATAAATCTGCGGTGATAGTCATAATTGCAAGGTTTTTTCCAATGACGAGCATAACTACATTTTTGTCTTTCATAGATTAGGGACATGATTTTAGACTATGTGTATTCCAGCAGGATAACATTCCATATACTTGAAAGTCACTAATTGTCCACATCAATGCAGCATTTAATATGAAATTTTTTTTGTAGCAACATCATATGTATTAAAACTATCATTCTAAAATGAATTTAAATCATTATTAAATGGAATCAAATAAAAATCTATATTATTTTTTTTCATATCATCATATTAATATAGTCAAAAATATATAGGTATCCTTCATAAAAATCCATTGAGGTAAATTATAAAGAGTTATAAAGATAGGTCGACATCAATACCGACTACCATAAGAACCAAACGGACCGAAACCATTAGTAGAAAGACTCAATCACACGTTTCATGCTTCTAATGAAAAGACAGATGCAGAGGATCAAAATGTTTCCATGAATCACAATCAGATAGATTATTCAATCATTAATTAGTTGAAATCACGGGTTTATGCCATGATATTATTGATGTTGTGTTCTGAAAAATAAATAAACACGACAACCTGGGTGTAAGGGGGAAATATCTCAATGGTTTTACTGGAATCGGTCCAAACATCCCCAGTTGACCTTCTTTATACGTTCATTATCCACATCTGGGACAACTATCCAATGAATCATTTTCACCAGAATATAAAATTTAATCATTTGGACATGCATGAATATTCCAATAACTAAGGCCCAAATTTCAAACGACCCTCTTGCTCTAATAGTAATTTGCAGGAAACACATTTCCCAAAGAAAATATCTGATCAAAACAATTTTTTGAAATTGCATTATCTAATTTAATAGAAAATAATTTGGAAACTACTTTAATTTTTCTTATCTTCCAACAAGGATATAATGAATCCTCCTCAGACCTCAACAACTCATAAAATTTAGATCTTTCCGACTCATGAGTTAAATCACTATTATGTTGAGTTTCAGTTTGTTGAATAGATGGACCCGCAACATCATGTACTAAATTTTGGAGCTGTGATGTACCTGGAATCATGTTATTTGTATATTATCTATAACTGTAATCACCTTGTTGATACCAAAAAACATAAAATGTTTAAAAACCAAACTACAAGAGATGTCCCCCAACCTTTTCAAATGTGTCAAACGTTCTCAGAGTACATTTTTTACAAGGATACTGAATTGTGAATTCTGAAATATATTCTTGTTTTGATGATGCAAATGATAATAAATCCTATACACCCTCAATATATACCGAAATTAAACCAGAACCATTTGGATTTATGTTCTGATTTATCCAAGAACGATCATCTAATAATGACTGATGTCGATTTCATTGTTCCGTATATTTCTACAAAATATATATCATCACTAAATTTTAATAATTTGAATTTATAAAAACACTATCTCAAAAAAGATGAAAAAAATTATAACTTCTTAATAATTACCATTAAAATTATGGTGAAACAATTTCATGTAGATTGACGGTTACTATTTTGTCTGGCAACCCATTTAAATGCATTTTTTTCACTGTGATTTTAGTGTGACAAAGTTACAAGTAAATGGGTTGTCAGGCAAAAGAGCCCCCTTTTCATCGATGAATCATCTTCTTGTAACTGTCACTACCTGAACATATTATAAAAAATGTGGTCTTACGAATTCATATTCATACTCGTGCATACGAGATTGGATATGCATACATAGAAGCATATTTTTCATAATGTTTTTAGTTGGTGAATGTTGAAAGAAGAAGAGTCATCCAGGAAAAGGAGTGCCGCCAATCCACTTGAAATTGTGCCAAATTATTACAAGTTATTAGAGTATATTCCTATTTATTCCTATTTATACTTATTTCGTAATATTTATTTGAAATTATTCTTATTTATTACTAATAATTCCTATTTATCACTAATTTTTACTATTAATTACTATTTATTTCTGATTATTACTATTTATTTGTAATTATCACTATTTACTGCTAATTAATCCTAATTATTACTAATTAATCATAATTATTTCTAATTAATCCTAATTATTTCCATTTAATCCTAATTATTACTATTTAATCCTAATTATTTCTATATATTCATATTTATTACTATTTATTCCTATTTAATATTAATTATTTGTAATTATTACTATTATTTCTATTTATTACTCATTATTTCTTATTATTCATATTTATCTCTATCTATTCCTATTTATTCCTATTTATCTCTAATTATTTCTATATATTCCTAATTATTCCTAATTATTACTAATTATTCCTATTTATTACTATTAATTTCTAATTATTAATATTTATTTCTAATTATTCTTATTTATTGCTAACTATAAAAATTTATTCCAAATTATTCTTAATTATTCTTAATTATTCGTAATTATTCATAATTATTCCTAATTATTCCTAATTATTTTTAATTATTCCTTAATATTCATAATTATTCATAATTATTCCTATTTATTCCTATTTATTTTTATTTATTCCTATTTATTGCTATTTATTCTTATTTATTATTATTTATTCCTATTTATTCCTAATTATTTTTAATTATTCACATTTTTTCATATTTTTTCCTATTTTTTCTTGTTTTTTCCTATTTATTCATATTTATTCTTATTTTTTCCTATTTATTCCTAATTATTCCTAATTATTCCTAATTATTCATTATTATTCTTAATTATTCCTAATTAACTCTAAGTATTACTATTTATTGCAAATTATTCCTAATTATTGCTAATTATAAATATTTATTCCTATTTATTCTTAATTATTCTTATTTTTTACTAATTATTCTAAATTATTCATATTTATTACTAATTATTAATATTTGTTACTATTTATTCATATTTATTTATATTTATTAGTATTTATTATTAATTAATTTTATTTATTACTAATTATTTCTAAATAAACGTAATTATTGGTAATTATAAATATTTAATTTTATTTATTCCTAATTATTCAAAATTATTACTCTTTACTACTATTTATTTCTAATTAGTAATATTTATTACTAATTATTCTTATTTATTCCTTTTCATTGTTATTTATTATTATTTATTCATATTTATTAGGATTTATTTCTATTTATTACTATTTATTCCTAATTATTCCTAATTACTACTATTTAGTCCTAATTACTACTATTTTTTCTTAATTACTACTATTTAGTCCTAATTACTGCTATTGAGTCCTAATTACTACTATTTATTACTAATTAATACTATCAAGTCTTAATTACTACTTTTTAGCCCTAATTACTACTAATTAATAAATAATTACTAATAATTACTCCTAATTATTCATAATTATTCTTAATTATTTCTATTTATAACTAATTATTTCTATTTATTACTAATTATTCCTATTTATTACTAATTATTCTGATTTACTACAAATTATTATTATTTGTTACTAATTATTCCACTTTATTACTAATTATTCTTATTTATTAATAATTATTCCTTTTTATTACTAATTATTCTTATTTATTAGAATTTATTATTATTTATTCCAATTTATTAATAATTATTCTTATTTATTACTAATTATTCCTATTGCTTAATTATTATTTCTATTTATTACTAATTAATAATAAATAGGAATTAATAATAATAAATAGGTATAATTTGTAATAAAAAGTAATAAATAATAATAAATAAGAATCCATATTTATTACTAAGTATTCTTATTTATTACTATGTATTTCTATTTATTTGTAATTATTTCTATGTATTACTAATTATTCCAATTTATTACTATTTATTCCTATTTATTCTTAAATATTCGTATTTATTCTAAAATATTCCTATTTATTACTAATTATTCCTATTTATTACTAATTATTCCTAATTATTACTAATTATTATTATTTATTACTATTTATTCGTATTTATTACTATTTATTTCTAATTATTACTATTTATTTCTAATTATTACAAATTATTCCTATTTATTTTTAATTATACCTATTTATTTCTAATTATTCATATTTATTGCTAATTATAAATTTTTATTCCTAATTATTTCAAATTATTCCTAATAAAAAGTAATTATTCCTCTTTATTGCTAAATACAAATATTTATTCCTAATTATTTCTAATTATTCCTAATAATTACTAATTATTCCTATTTATTTATAACAATTACTATTTATTAAAAATTAGGACTAATACTTTCTATTTATTATTACAAATAACTACTATTTTCAAAACAATTTAAATCTAATTAAATTAAATCTAATAAAAAATATTTAAAATTAATAAAAAAATGAAATAAATATTAAATTAAATAAAACATAAATACCTTTAAACATGATGTTATATTAGTGTAGACGACTTCAAAACGTTTTCTCCAAAATTAATAACTCAAACAAATTATCACTCTGAATATAGGGTTGGGAGAGCGAGAGAGAATGTGAGAATTGAGAGGAGGATTTGAAAAAAATGGATGGGGGTATATGTGGGCTGGATTAGTTGCGACGGGACCTTTTGTGACGGTATTCCCGTCGCAACAGGTACCTTTTGCAACGGGCCCCGTCATAAATACCTTTGCCCACATTAATTGTTGTCGGTGGTTAAAAGGTTATTTGCGACGGGGCCCGTAGCAAAAGGTACCTGCTGACACATCTTTTGCGACGGGGCAACATCCCGTCGCAAAAATCCATTTAACGCTGCTGGGTATTAGCAGGGAGCCCCACCACCAATACCCTCTGAGCGACGAACCATATGTGGATGGGGAATTCCCCCGTCGCAAATAACCATCCCGTCTCAGGAAACCCATTTACATCCGCCGGGTATTTCGACGGGTCCCGTTGGAAATACCTCTGAGCGAACAACTATTTGTGATGGAAATATTCCTCCTGTCAAAAATAAAATTCCCGCGGTTTGTCGTGCATACCGTGCCAAACAGCACATTAATTTTTGCGACAGGCTACCAAAACCTGTCACAAATAACACGATATTTGTGATGGGACAACTACCTCGTCGTAATTAATCTATGGATGGGACTATTTGCGACAGGATAATTTCTTATCGCAAATAACCTATCACCAAAAGATTTTTTTTCCCGTTGTGGATGGGAAATTTAAATAAAAATCCTTACACCTATGTATCATTTTAATCAATAACCCATGGCAGAATAAACATAGAAAATGACATAATTGTACGTGAAACATATTTAAATCTTGATAAAAAATTAAAATGGGTTTGAATTACACCATTAAAAATGAAACGTGATGTATAATATAAACACATCTCAATAGATTTGAATTTTAGACTATATTACCCTATAAAATGTCATAGTCATTGATGTAATTATTATTTGGAAAAAAATTAATTGAAAAAAAAATTCATCTATAGAAACTAAAGTGGAAATTATATTTCTCAAAACCATTTGATAAATTAATTAAACTTAGAATAATGGTGTTCATGAATGACCATCCTAACTCATGGATAGAAAAATTAGTTATGAAAACCCATGTCCATGTTTTCACACTTAGATGAATAAACTATGTACTCAAATAAATAAAAATAAAAAACATAATATATGAATTTATAACTATATTCATACCAATTTAAATTTAAAATAATAATTTATAGTCAATATTTGTATGAATATTAGATGGATTTTTCCTAATTTTCTATATCATGTGTTTATAGTTATGGTGATTTATATATTTTTTGAAATAGAAGAGTTGATGTTCATTATTATTCAGAAGGTAATCATTAAAATATTATTAATGTTAAAATAATATATTAATTTTAATAATTTATGATGTTTAAATTTCCTTTGATGAATACTTTTTTATTTTTCCTAGTTGATGAAATCGAACACAAGAATATTTTCAATGATATTCAACCTAGAAAGGGTGTTTTCTAAATTAATGAATTAAATATTTATTTATAAATAAAAAAATTATTTTTTACATATAAATTTCATATTTAAGATAAATTATGTTTCCATAATTATTCATATTTTATTTTCAATTCAATATTGAAGTAAGTGGTCAAACTAACCCAATCAAAAACATGTCTTAACTCGATTGGTGAGCATGCTTTTAAAGGTGTTTATTTTGACATAGTACCACTATAAAATTATCATAATGATAATAATTTTATATTTAACATATTTTATTTATATTATAATAAATATGGAAAATGACTGATAAATAAAAAAATGTTTCTTCGTGGAGTTGTTATTCCACTTAACGCACCATTAGCATTGTGTTACTCATCGAAGGGGAGGGGTATATATGAAGGATTATGTTATCCTTTTATAATAATAAATACATTTTATAAATCATATATATTCACTTATTTCATGATCAATACCCAACATTATAGGTGTTTTTTAAAAACCAAATGCGTCAATTTGTGGAGGCAGAAATCTACGAACGGGCACTATTGTTGATATTTTCATAGTAGATGGAAGAGAATAAATAACAGCTTGAAATTAATATAATAACATATAAAAACACTGATTTATATTATTTTGTTATTATACTAAATTAATGGTTGGTTTATAATGGAGGGAATAAGTATGAAACTTTAATAATGTTGTGATAACTATATTGAGACAATGAACATACTCTTGATGAAGTCCTTAGATTTGATGGACTTCAGTTGATTTTTGTTGACTAGGGACATTAGGGAATATTACATAATTAAATTATAAGATATTTGGGTTTTTTAAAGACAATTTTTAAGTATTATTTTCATATTGATATGGTAGATGTGATACCCATTTATAAGTCAGAATGTGGGACTTTTCCATGGAAATAAATTGTAAATAAGGGTTGAGAATAGAAAGGCATGAAATTAAAGTAATTTAGATGAGGTATGTTTGAAAATTCATATAGGTAATTATTTTTAAAATAAATTTTTTTATACAATATTTAAAAGTCATTTTTATTTATTAAATTCGATCTTTTGTAGATTTTTCATTTAAACACTTGTTACTCTTTATTAAATATTAATTGTGTGAATAATTTTTTTACTAAAAATATAAGAAGATTTTTATTACAAAATCTATACATGATGAATCTTAATTTGGACTCATTTAATCTTAAATAAATTACTATATAGGATAAAATAATAATTCAAAAACATTACATATAATGTGTTGAAAAAAATTATTTTAGGAAAATATTATTTTAATGATTAAGTGTTCTTATTCATATTTAACACTGAATATCAATTAAATGAGTGTTAATTAATTATAAATATATTTAAATATAAATTTAAAGTAAAAATTTTAAAATTAATTAATTATTATTTTAAATTACACAATATTTAGAATGGTATTATTCTTTTAGAAAATAATCATTTTACCCAGGTCACTTATATTTACCCAAAATATCATAATATTTATGTCTAATAATATAGTGACCCTCATAAGAAAATTTAGACCCGCATATTTTAAATTTCATAAAAATTTAGTTTAATTAAACTTACAATAATTAATTTTAAATTATAATTTATATTGTATTTAAAATAGTTTTTTAGAAAATATTTCATAGAATTTAAAATATAAAATATTAGTTTTTATAAATATAAAATGTTTTAAAATATGAAATGTTACATAGTATAAACATATTTGGTCATGAATAATGAATCAAATTTTTTATTATATTCTTAAATCCAAGTGATGTTACAATTTCCATAGTATTCTAAAAAATATTATTTTTCACTACTCAACTAAAAAAATACTTCAAAAAAATTCCAAAATTTATTCTTAAGAAAAGACGACCCAGATAAATCCAAAAATAAGTTTATATTTTTTATGTTAATATCATAAGGTTTATTAATTTGACATTAATTTTAAATAATAAAATAAACTGGGAATAGATTTTAGAGGGTATCCTTTTTTTTATAATTTTAACTAATATTATAAAATTAGCTATATTCATAAATGTATCAATCTTTAAAAAAATTATAAAATCCATTTTATTTCAAAATTGAATTTTTTAATTTCTACTGATATAATTATTAAGGATATTTAAAGTACATTTAATTTTGTTTTCTCTCATTATATATCTATTTATTCATATATATATATATATTAAAATTATGTTCGTGCAATTTATAAATTATAATTATTTTACTACCTAATTTCAATATTTTTTTTTGGTTTTTAGTGTTTTATTTATAAAAAACAATAGAACATAATATTTATATATGTATAAAAAATATGTTCATTTCATAAGTATCAGAATTTTTTATTTGTTAATTTTTCTTTATTTTATTTATTTATTTTAAGTGTGAATATGACATGGCTACACTACATTTATGGTTAATATATGGGACTTTGGTGGGAGGTATCCTAGAGACTTTTTATGACACCCAATTATGATGTCCATTAAATTTTGGTGCCTAAGTATATTTCAATGATCATAGGTGACCACTTAGAAAAGGGATGGGTAACATTACTATGAAAGATAACATGGAATGAATTAGTGAATGAGATGAGGCGATTCTCCAGAATTTTAGTTGAGCCATTTATGATATTGATTTTCTTTTATTTTTCTCATCTATATATTTGATCATCCTAGTGGGTGATTAATGTTGTATGAGAGAATGTTTGCGAGTCTTTATGGATATATGGGAATATAATAATTTTATATAGCATTATATGTTTGTTTATTCAATGTAATCTAATGTATGATTATGGATAATTTTTTAATCATTTTATGAATTACAAGAGGTATTGATAATGGGTTATAGTATCCCAATAGTAACACCTTAAAACCTTACAAATAATTGAATACTTTTAGTTTAGTTGGTGGTGCGCTTGAGGTCACATGGTGTATCCTATAGTCCTAGACGATTTTATTTACCATATAAATGGGGTTGATATCCCAATTTGGTTTCATGGAATTTATTTTACTATATTCATATAATGTATCATAGTTTTTTATTTTTAGTTTTAGATATGGTTGATAAGTGAAAAAGGAATGTGTTCGATCATGTGAAGGATATCAGCCATATAATGAACGTAACTTTTAAAACACGTATATTACATCTTTTTAGGTGAATATTCTTTATATAAAACCAACACATGACTAAGAATCATAATATTTTAGTTCCTTCAGAATCTAAGATCACATTCTTTTAATTTTTGAAATATATTTATCTTATCCTATAAAGATCTTACCCATTAATACAATTAATTAAACCTTCATTTTTAATCTGAGGAAAGTAAACATAAGAAAGGGTGAGATTAGATGATTATTAAGGGTAAACATGGATTAAATGTTAGTATAACATGAGCACAAGGGTATGAAAATAGGAGTATAACATTTGACAAGCTTACCCTACTAATCAAAGATCATAATCTAGAAACATGGAATTAAATAATAGAATGTCCTATGAAATGAATCATAAGATAATCAATTAAAATGATTCACGAGAGTATAATAATGCAATATGACATGGAATTTTTAGCACATAAAAAATCATAGAAAATCTTATGTCAATTATACCTACCTAGAAATTCATAGTATGTTAGTTTTGGGATAATCGCATGTGTACCTACTTCAGGCCTATAATAACCTCTCATTCACCTTCTAGTTTTAGGAATACGTTGACCTCCAACGTAGCCTCTTGTTTCAGGATTATCATGACCTTCCTTGTAACATCTTATTTAGGGATTATGATGACCTCCCATGTACACTTTGAGTTCATATAACACTTATATTACTAAATGGATTAAAGGTAGACAGAGGTCCCAAAAATGAAATAATGAGAACTATACATATCAGTGGTATAAAAATATAAAAATTCATAAACATAAACAAACCATATATATAATAAGAATATTATCATTGAATCATAATCCATGTAAATCATAAGTAAAATCAAATAATGTTATCTCAAATGTAAAATTATTTTGAAAGATCATTTGAAATAATTCATGTGGTCAATCAACCTTAATAACACATTATAAATAAAAATAAATTTATTTAACATTTTTCATTATAAATTATCCTGAAAACATATGAAGTAATATTTGAGAAGAATTTTAATCTTTTTTTAAGTGAATTTACTGGAAAATTTGTAAAATATCATATTAAAACATTTTGGAATTTTTTTTGAAAACATTGTTTTGAAGGAACTAATATTTATGAATATAGAGAGAATAAAATTACATGAAACATTTAATATAAATAAAATAATTTTTTTCCTGATACATCATGTCAAATTTAAGTATATACACCCCATAAAATAATATATTTTCATAACATAATATGTATCTCAATGTTAGAAAATTTTGACAAAATTACCATAACAGTTTGGTATGATTTGAACTGTAACCCTCATGAAAGAGAGATCATCAAATTGATATGTAAATACCCATAAATTTAATAATAATATATAAATTAGAATTACAGATAACATATAAAATAAACAAGCAGTGTATAAGACATGTGTCCCACATAAATAATTGTAAGACAAAATCCCTCACCATATGTTATATCTTCCTTCATATAGGTTAAAACCTACATTATAATAAATATAATTTATTTATAAATATACCAAATATACATATTCATAAATATAATACAATATATGGTTTTATTATGACTTTATAATAAACATTTATCAATAAATCTCTGTTGAAGTTATGTTTTTGCGTAATAACTGCTTTGTATTTCGTACATGTTTGGACTTTTTATTTTTGGTAATATTAATTAGAAATTTTTTTAATATTGTCTAGAATTATATCCAATATATAAATATCATATATATTATTTATATATATTTATATATGATTTAAAAAAATTAAATAATAAAATATACCATTCGTGGAGTTGGTAGGCCCTACGTAAGCATGAATGTTGTTTTCTTTTTCTTCTAAGATTAAAAGAAATAAAATTATATGATATATTATAATTATATAATGATGTATCTGTCAAATAAATTACATATTTTTTCTAAATCCAAACTTAATACATTCCATGTAATGTATTAACGAATCACACATCTTAGCGAGGCAGTAGTCCTTCATACACATGAACGACAATACCGTATTCCCATAAAACTGAAAGCATGAAAGATTGTGTGATATAAAAATTAAAAAATCATAATAACATCATAAAAATAATATATAACATATATAAAATTTAAATAAATAATTATTCCCATCCATTAAAGTTGATAACGGAAGAACGAATGACATTGATTCGTGAGGATGTAGTCCACTATATGCACGAACAACGATAGTGTTTCCCATTTGATAGATGTTTTAGATGTTATAGGATATACCCTTAATATAAAAATATATCATTATAATGAATAGTTTTAGCTTATTATATAAAATAAAATACAAATAATTTTTGGGGTTTCCAGAATAAATAATATAAAATTGTTCGTTGATGAATGTTTTCTCTTCTTTAGGTATCTCCTTTGGATTTGCACAAAATTACTTCCTTGGTTAAATATTTCCCCAAGGAATGATTATAATATGACTAGAATAAAGTTTGGGGGATATTTGGATCAATTTTTTCTTAACAAAATAGGTTTTTAACTGAGAATAATGGATAATAAGAGGTTTCCTGTAATAATTGAGCTGATGGTCACTTTTTGAATTTCCCAATATATTACGTTAAAATAAATTTAATATCAACCCAAATACATACAAAATGAAATTTAATATACTATAATGTATTATAAGGTTTTAATTTAATAAAAAAATATATTTTATAAAAGTTTTTGTATTACATAGATCCATATCATTTTTTTAACATTTAGTTAATCTATTTTAATTTTAACTATGGAATCAAATTTCTCAATTTTAAATTTTTTTAATTTTTAATATAAATTTCCAATTGAACCACAAATGGATAAATAATGATATTTTAACTAATATTTTATCTCTTTTGTCCTTATTTAGTATTTTATTTACTTTTAAATAATTCAAAAAATATTATTTACATAAAATATCATATGTGTCCATTTTGACGGTATTCATTACTTTGACTTTAGGAAACTCAATAAAAAAGATATTTTATAAATTAAGAATTTCATAAACCCCAAGTATATCCTTATAATATACTAAATTTATGTATCACCAAAATTAGTTCAAATTATATTTCTTTTAATATTTCTAATACAATTTAATTTTTTTATTGTTATTTGAATAATTACTGCAGTGTCAATATGTAATTTTTTATGACAATTATTTATTTCGTAATTATTTTTAAAAAAAATAAATATTTTAGATTTAATAATAATATATATATATTCAAGAATATCATTCATTTAACTCCATATTAAAAAAATTTACTTTTTAGAAGTAATATTGTGAAATTTTATTAATCTCTTCAATTTTAATAATATCATTGTCATTTTCGTGGAAAACAATCCATTAAATAATTAAATTTAGAAGAATAAGTGTTAACTATTCAACTATAATCGTATAATAAAATATATATAAAAGTTCTTGTATCATTTTATAGTCCTTATCACTTTATTTTTAACCAAAATTTATCAATTTACCCTTTACTGTGATAACAAAAACTACCAATTTTAATATCCATATCGGCCAAAACTAAAAGGGGCCAATTTAAAAAAAAATTAACCTATTATTAAACATATGGAAACAATTTTTAAAAATTTAAAATACATAATTAGATAAAATTAATTTAATTGTTTGAATGAGAAAACAGGTTTTTAAAGTGATAAAATTCAAAATATTGAAACGGTGTTATGTCAAAATTCAATGTGAAAAATATTAAAATCTCTTATATTTGATTAATAATTTATTTGTTGATCTAATTTTACCTTGAAACCAGTTTAAAATATAATTTATAATTATAAATTATTTAGATGAAATGTCAATTTTCTTTTAAAAGGAAGTATTATTTTCAATATTCTTCAGAAAATTAAACTTATCAAAAAAATAACCAAATTTAATCAAAGTAAATTTTTATATTCCTATTTCCAAGAAGAATTATAATTTTTCATATATAATTTATAAAATTTTTCAAAATTATATTTATAAAAACTTCTCAAACAAAAGGCGGCAATCTTCGTTAAAAAAATACATTTTTTATGCGTAATGTTAGATTTATTTTTATATCATGTCTAGAAAACAATAAGCATAATTATAAAAAATTATATAAAATATATAAAATATTTATTTAATTTAATACAAAAAAGTGATTAATTTTCATATTGGTGTAAGAAAATTGTGCATGTTTAAATACTTGTTTAGAAAAAAATTTCATTTTATTTTCAAAATTGTTTTACATTTATAAACCGTACTTTTATAATTTAGTTAATATTATTCATACATTATATTATAATAGATATTTTAAAATTTTAGTTATTAAATTATTGCATAATAAAATTTTGTTTCATAGAAACTCAGTATTGAGAGTAATGAAATAAATGTCAATTTTTCAAGTAATAAAAGACATCTAAAAAAATATTTCATTAAAATATCAAGGTGTTACATTTTATCCCCTTAAAATGAATTTTGGATTTTGAAATTATTTACGTTTATCAATGTTTAACAACATGAAATTTACATTCATGACCAAAAAACCTATATCATAAAAATCCAAAATTAATACTAAAACATCATAACTAGGGGGATAAAATGTAACACCTTTAAAAATTGAATACTAAAACTTCCATTAAAAAAATAATGTTAGAAATTTACATTCATGAAAAAATATTTGGTCATGAAATTTACATTCGTTGAAACATGAATCATAAAAATGAATACTAAAACATATTTTAAAAAAATTAATGTTTTTAATTTAATGGATACGCAAAGTAATTCATAACTAGGTTTCTACAGAAAAGAAAATATGTAAAAGTGATAATATAGATATAAAATAGAAAATAAACTATTGGGTTCTGATGTATAATAATAGAGAACATGTTCAATAAAAATTTAATGACCACAAAACCATATACCAAATAGGTTTAGAAATGGTTATTGATATAATCAAAAATGAAGAATATATGATAACCTATTATTTTGAAATCCATTTTGAAGATATACTTACATGATTTCATTGCATATGTAAAATCTCACTCTATAGTTGTTCCATGTTAAATTTCCCCTTCATTATCTTACTCCAAGAAAATATGAAGTTAAAATAGAAATTCTTGAATAACTAATGGATCATAAGATTCATAATGGTATGACAAGGTATTCCTTCTGTATCTATTTATAATGACAATAAAATGGTTATCACTTGTTATTAGTTATAAATAAATCTTCAAATTACAAAACATTAATCTCTAAAACTTCATTGAAATGTCAAAAAACATTTTGATAAATAGTTAACCATTTGACCGTTTAAAAATATTAAAAACCAAAATTTCAAAAAGAAGGATTCTATGTTTCTCAAAATCAGTTTCACATTAATCCCCCATACATAAAAATGTACCTATTCATTTTTCCATACCAAAAATTTGAATACCATTATCACATATTCTCTTGAAACATAGTAATGACAATAATTACCATAAATACCCATTGAAAAAATCATCTTTCCTCATTATTTGAACTTATTATTAGATATATTTCTTAAATTTAAAAAATGTTGTAATAGATATCAATGATAGCATAATCACTTTTTTAAAAATTAAATTCTTAGTTTTGAGTTTCAGATATAATCTATTTTAATTAATATTTATACAACATCTTGTTATACAAAATAAACACCATTTAAACAAAATTAGGAACATATTAATGGTTAACTTCCCTTAATCGTTTACTTCATTAAATATATCCTTATACATATATAACCTTTTCAGTTCATCATTACCATTCAACATATTATTTCAAATATATATAAAAACTCATAATTAAAAGTACTTTTATATTTCAAAATTGATTATTCTTGAATCCAAATTAATAAATACCTCTTTTATCTCACTTTATTCTCAAACAATTAACTGTAATTAATTTCCTTATTCTTTAAAACTTTTTAACATTCATATTCTATCTCTAGGCTCGTCATCATCAGTGATATAACAATTACTTGCACAACCATGAATGTTTTCTTCATGATATTTTACTTTTGGAAATTTATTTTCATAATTATCATTAATTTCACATTTGAAGAATGAAATAGTCAATTATATCTTAGAGAGACCCATATTCCAATAATATTCACTAACTGAACATTTCATATTACCTTTCTAGTTACTTTTTATGTGTCCTTTATTCTCACAGCCAAAACATATTCATGTTCCTTTGGGACATTAACATGGTAGTTTCTTCCCACATTCTCAACACATAAGAATCTAAATTTTCATTCCACCATTGTCTATAATACCCAAAATATTAGTAGATACTTTTATTGACTTATTTAGAGAGTCTGGGAGTCTATTAATGTACACATCGTTAGTCATGTTCTGTGAAGACTCATCATGCATAACAATAATATGTATTACTCTATTTATCATCCCATTTTACTTCTTATCAACATATTTTACATATAATTTAATGTTAACCAATTTTTTCAGGTTCCATCTATTGAGAAACACCTAAAATAGTGGAGAACCACATAATCTAAAGTAATTAATTTTAATCTTAAACATCATATTTTTAATCTTATTATTTCTTGATCATTACCAAAATTCTAGGATTATGACATATACGTAGAATTTTCTATAGATAACATACTAAAGTTTTTCTCAACATAGTTTAAAATGGTTTTCTAAAACATTTCTTTAATACCAACTTTAATGACTCTATATTTTCAAACATGGATATTACACCCCCTTTAAATGAATATTCATTATATTACAAAAATATATTCTTGAGGACCATAATATTTTATTTTCTTTGGAAACCTGGAACTCATTCTCTATATTTGGTGAAATGTCCTCAACATATACCATAAATATATTCCTCTTTATTACTCCTACATAAAACCATTCATTATAGTCTATGGAAAGGATACCTAATAAAGTGTGAGATAATATTCTCTCTAATGGTAAACATGGAAGATAAATAAGCATTACATGAGCATGAGGGTATAAAAACATGAGTATAACATTTGTAAACCTACTCACCCTGTCAATGATCATAATCTCGAATCCTGGAATTAATGATTATTAGTTCATGAGACATGAATCTTGTGATAATCCTAGAAAATTTCGATGAGTGTGTAACTCTAGAATAAGACTTGGGATTAGTGGAATGCCAATAAACATTTAAAATTGTATGTCAATGATACATACCAGTACATCCATTGTATGTTAGGATTAGTCTAATCACTCATGTACATACTTATCTCTTTGGATAATCCCTAATGTAACTTCTATTTTTATGGTCAGGATAACCTCCCATGTACCCTCATGTTGGGGGATTATGATCCCCTCTCGTGTAACCTAATTTTTTATTATTAGGATGATATCATGTGTACCCTTTGGGCTCATAGAACATTTACCATTACCCAATTCATTTGAGTGAGATATATGTTCTACCCATTAAATAATACCAACCTTAATTATGTGCACCAAAAATAAATAAATTATTAATAAAAATAAAATAACCATAGAATAAATAAATATAGTATACTATAATCATTACCTCTAAAAAGAAAAGGAAATATCAAATAATGTTATCTTTAATGGAAAATTATTTTAAAGATCAGATGAAGTAATTATTCAGAAAAATCAAGTTTAAAAAATTCTTTTTAAATAATAAAAAATTTAGAGAACATTTTCCATTTAAAATTATCTTCCAAAGATGAAAATTAATCTTTAAAAATAATTTTAAACCTATATGAAATCATTTTTCTTGAAAATACATAAAAGATCATTTAAAATCATTTTTAGAAACATTGTTCAGAAAGAACGTAGATTTCAGACAAATATATAATATAATTACATGAAACTTATAATATAATGGATGTAAAGATATTCATTTTAAAATGGGATAATGTTAATTATATAAACATCATAAAATAATATATGTTCATAACATAACATTTTTCCTAAGGATTATAAATTCAGACAAAATCACCTTACTGATTTTGTAATTTTTATAACATAAACCCCAAAGAAGAGAGATCATGAAATGGATATGAAAATACCAATAAATATATTGATATGTATCATATAATAAACTCATGGGTATTAAATAAATTACAAAAAAAAAATAGTGAATATGGAATGTGTGGAATAGAAATAAAACTGAAACAAAATCTCATACCTTAAGTATTCCCATACATCGTACATGTTAAAACCCCTTGTATAATAAATATAATTTTATTATATATATATACAAAAGTACCATATGCATTTAAATTTATGACACCATATATTAATTATATATGGCTTTATAAAACACGTTTAACAAAAATTCTATGTTAATGTTATGTTTTGGGTAATAACTACTCTGTTTTTCGTAAATGTTTTGTTTTTTATTTTTGTTAATATAACATAAATAGTGATTTAATCATCAAAATAATAATAATCATGATACAAATATCATATATATTCATTATATATATATATATTTATATATATATTTAATATTTATGGTTATTAAAAAATCTATTAAATAAAATACATAATTTATAGATACGGTAGGTCATATGTATGCATGAACACAATTATCATTTTCATAACAGATTAAAAGATAGAAAATAATATGATATAATATCATAGGATATTAATTTTCATTTTAAATATATAAATTTTTTTTATTAAAATCATCCATAATTTTTTTAATTTTAAGCATAAACAAATACCATTGCTTTGTGAGGTTGTATTCTACCATACACATGAACAAAAATATCGTATTCCCAAGAAATGGAATGCCTGAATGTATGGGTAATAAAATAATAATAATATGATGACTGTAAAAATTTAAAAATTAAATATATCATACATATATTATAAATAAATCAATATTTATAACCTTTAATGGTGTTAATGGAATAATGAATGGCATTGATTCTTGAGATGGTAGTCTGTCGTGAACCCGAACGCTGATTGTGTATCCTAATTGATGGAAGTGTGTGATGTTTTATGTAGTAACCATAACATAAAAACATATTCACATATATTCTGATAATATGTATTTTATATAAATATTAGATAAAAATAATTTAAGTGGTTTATGTAATAAATAAAACAAAAACATTCAGTTATTAATGTTACAACTTGTTTGGGTATCTCTTTTTAATTTGAACAGAAGGTTTTTTTTGTTAGCCTTATGATGAATGTAAGGAATAATGGATGAATTTATGAAATTTTCAAGTAGATTTTTATAGATTTTGTTCAATCCGATGAGGATTCTATTTTTTAATAAACGATAAAACGATGTACCCTTCTATAATTGATGTGAGATGATCTTTTCTAATTTCTCAAATTATTAATTTATAATAAATTCAATCTCTACCAAAATACCCAAAAAAGTTATTTATTTGATTATATGATATTATAATGTTTTAATATCATCAACCTAGATATTTCAGAGTTTTTTTGTGTTCTTTTAAACATTATAATTTTGATTCACCCATAATTAGTCTATTTTATTTTTATTTTTAGTAACAAATTTTTCAACATTAAAATGCTATAATTTTTACAAATAAAATTTTAATTGAATAATAAATTGTTAATTTACGATATTATATACTATAATTTATACCATTTTTCATTATTTAGTTTTTTATGATTTATAGATAATTTAATAATTTTTATTTTCATAAAATGTTATAAGTGTCAATTTTGAAACTATTCATTATTTTGATTTTAAAAATCACATGCAAATAATATATCTTCAAAAAAAAAAAATTAATACACCACTAATATATCATTATAATCTATAATGTTTTATTATAGCTTTAATTAATTAAAATTATATTTCTTTCAATACTTCTTATATCATTTAATTAATTTTTTTCATTAATTGAATAATTGGAACATTATCATTATGTAATTATTTATGACAAATATTTATTTGGTAAAAAAATTATAAAAATACATGATGGGTATAAACCATTTATATATCAGAAAAATATATATAGTAAATCATATATTCTATTTAACCACATATTAAAAATATTAAGGCTATTAAATTAAGAGTGTGTCATTTTATCACTGACTTTGACATTAATAATATCCAAATCATTATTGGGGAAAAGAGTTCATTAAATAATTAAATTTTTCAAATTTTGTTATATCTGTATAAAAAAAATCATCCAATAAAATTTGGGCATGCGTTTGGGTCATTTTATATTCCCTATCACTTTTTTTTACCTAAATTACCGAATTTTCCATTTACCGTGGTAATAAAAATAACGATGTTACTATTTTTAATGTCTAAAAATAAAATAGAACTATCTAATAAATTTAATAACTATGATTAATAATATGGAATCCATTTTTTAAAATTCAAATCACAAAATTTTCTAAAACTTATTAATAATTAATCCCATCGACGGAACAGGAGATCTAGTTTTTAAAGAGAAAATGTCCAAAAGATTGTAATATTGTTATATAAAAATTCTATAGGAAAAAGATTAAAATGACATAAATTGTATTGATATATGTAATATTGATCTATGGTAACCAAAATCCAAATTACGAATATAATTTTTCATTATAAATTATTTAGATGAATATTTAGTTATCAATTAAAATGTAGCATTTTTTCACTATTCCTCATAAAATGATAGTTATCAAAAAATACAAATAATTCAACCAAAGAAAGTTTTTATATTAATATTTATAAAAATAAGTTTATTTTATAAAATATAATTTACAAAAGTGATAAAAATATAATTAACACAATTGATTAATCAATAGACTACAAAAATGACTTTGAAAAAATAAATCTTTTTATGCATAAAGTTTGTTTTATTTTTAAATAATTTCTACAAAAAACACAGGTTGAATTTTATAAATTAGATTTCATATATTGAAAATATCATTAATATAATCCAATAAGATTCATTTATTTAATTATTGGTATAGAGCATATTTTTTTCATTTAAATTGTTTTTTGAAAAATGATTTCATTTTATTTTCAAAAGGGTTTATTAAGTGTAAGACATAATTTTATAAGTCAGTAAATCCTTTTAATACTTTTAATTCTAACATCTAGATTATAATTTTATTATTTTAATAATTTTAATAATAAAATTTTGTTCTATAGGAACATAGATTTCGTGTAATGCGTACTAAGCTGGTGTTGCATGTATTGCAATACATTAACAACATAAATTTCATAAAAATATGAGGGTGTTAAAAATATTATTGTCTTGAAAACAACTTTTATTATAGGATATAAATGTTTTTAGGGCATAATATTTTAGTTTATTTATTTCTATCTTATATTTGGGTCTTATTCACCTAGTGTGAAACAATTAGATTTTGGGATTTAGGAATTATGTATTTTTAAAACATGGTTTATTTTAAAGGAGGCTATGTGAATGCATCAAGAATTGTATATATTTTTAACATGAAATTAATGTTCTCTTTGAGATTGATATCTCTGATTATAAATGGTTTAGTTTTTTAATTTGTCAAAAATTACATATATAGGGTTTTTCCATATAACATATCAGTTGTATTCTACTCAAACGGGACATGATATATTTTATTCTAGATACATTTCATCAAGACTAGAAAAATTTGTACTTATTAATGATGGTAATGTAGTCCCTTGGTTTAAGGGAGGTATATTGGTATTTTTAGGTTTTTACAAGAATTATATTCCTCAGAGATAGACTATGTGTGGTTTATTATGGTACTCGTTTGGATAGTGAAAATTGTTTTGGTTACTTAGAGGGTCAATGAAAACCTATATAGTGTTTTCCATATTGATTATTAGTGGAATTAGATATAGTAAAATAATATGACTATGTTTAACTAGATATGGATCGTGGAAGGTGATGTCATTGTTTGAAGATATATGGGACTTTATGTGAATGTGAGTGTTAAAGGGTTGGATACAATATGTGGAATCCCAGTGAAGATCAGTTGAAAATTACAGATTTTCATGGGGAGATATTATATGTTGATGGGTAGTGAGAGTCCACATCATGAGTAAGTGCCTATTTTTCCATGTGATTATAATTTTGTGTGAGCTATCGAGTAGGTAGTTTTAACTGAAGATCACATGTGACATTTGAGAAGGGATAATGAATTATATTTTGTAGTTTTTGGAGGCAGTGATATATACATCATGAAATATATGGTCGATCCTAGTATTTTTCATATATCAATCTGGATAAGTGAGTTGGGTGATTTGAATAAGATAATAAGTGTAATAATATATTGTATCCTGTGAGAGAGATGTTACCCAAAAATTTTGAATACCCTTTAGTTAATAATATTATATTTATTTTTTGGTATATAATATTATTTAAAATAATTTGATACCATGTATATGATATTGGAAGGTAGACTAAATGGAATTTTCTGATATATTATACATAGAGAGATATTAGTCTCAATGTTTAGTTTCTAATGCCAAAAACCATTGATATTAGGATCCTGTTGATTTTGGGTATGCATCTCAAGGATATTGTGTCAATGATCCTAGACAGTAAGATCATGGATGGATAGATCCAGGGTAGACCCTTAAGGTTTTATAATAATGCTCAGGCTAACTTATGGTCATGTAGTGGAGTTTGGAAATGGTAAAAATCTTGGAATTACTATGTATCAATATTTTCGGAATACATTATATAAATTTTTATATATGTTTTCAAAATATTCCATATCAATGCTTTCTTAATTTAGTGAAGATACTGGATTCCTCATTAGAATTGGATTTATTTACTATATATGATATTTGGGGATGAATTTTTATTCAATAATGTTTATAATATAATTATATCTAAGACATTTATGGTTTAATATGAATTTATTAATTATGTTTCAAGGAAGTGAAATTTTATACAGTATTAGATATTATATTATATAAATTTTAAGCTATAATATATTGATGTTATGACTAATGATTGTTAATAATGTTGAATGATAGATAAATATAATGGTTAAATGACGAAAAATTAAAAAATACATTTCATAAATAAATCCATATTTAAAAAATCTATGAATTAATACTAGATTATAAAATATAACATATTTATGTATGTAGAAAAAAAAATATGATGTTATACTAGGGTGAGAGAAACTTTATGTCACACTTGATAGAGAAATCAAATTATTTTACTACTCAAACATCATCAGAGAGAGGAAGTCGTGTTATTATACTGGATGGATAAAATATATTGGCTATCTTATGTACCATTAGTAATCCATAAGACATAGAAAACGATAGGGGGAAAATTATACAAATATTACTAGATGAACAATATTGATTTCATATTATAGAGGTTTATTGGATATGTGGGAATCTGACATATAATAATCATACATAGGTTCCATAGACTGATGTGTACCAAAGTGGAGCATAGATGATTGGTTCACATCATACTAGGTTGTAATTTATGGTAATTAATATATGGATAGGTTCTTATAAAGAATAATATGAATATATTTTTCCAATATATAGACAAAGAAATAAACATGTTTTTAAATGCTAAACATTGTGATGATGAAAAGATTGAAATTAAAAAAATCTTCATTAAAAATGAATGATTATGATTATAAAAATGAATTATTTATTGATAAGAATGTTTATTGATTTCGATATTTGGGTTTTTAGGATGATTTTTGACTTTGGACTTTCAAATGCATTGAGGGTAAACAAATGATAAACGTGTCGAGATGGTTATTTAGGATTATGGTGTAAATTTCCTCTTTAATTTTCAGAGGATTTTTTATTATATGATATTGTATAAGTTAATTTTATGTTTCTTATGAATATATATAAGTTTCAGATCATTTTTGAGTTAATTTTTGAAAGAAAAAGGTTATAGCTGACCAAAATAATTGATTATAAGGAATCCTTGTGAATGTTTGAATGAAGTTCATTAGATGTAGAAGAACTATAAGGAGAAGAAATATATGTAGAGGTAGTAAAAAAATAGGTAATAGATGAAGAAGAACTATAATTAGGATTACATAATACAGAGTAATAAGATATAGAAATTTTGGTTAGAGTTCACAGTGATCAATTTTCAATGTTTCTATTTTTTCATTTCCATTGAAGAATATGTAAACATTACAACTGGTATGAGTGTGTAATATTTCCTTATTAAGAGATATGATGGTCTTTATGGGAGTTGGAAAATTTTCATTCCCTGTAATTATATAGTGGGTATTCATGGTTAGATAGGATTCAACATGATAAGGATTAGGTAGCCATATTAGGACCAGAACCAGTAAATCATTTTCTGTATTTATAAATTTACTTATCTTTCTATATGATGGAGGATGAGTTATAATGGTGGGTTTATTGAAATATTAACAATTTTTAGTGGTACATTTCATCTTAATGGATTATATATATGATAAATATTAATTCTATGTCCCAAAGTGGTTTATACATTGCTGAGAAAGTAAAATTTAAACCTAAATTGGTTTTTTACATGATCCATATATTAATTATTATTTACAATATAAACTAAGTCAGTAGTTGAGAGACTCATTCCATTAATGGAAGAATATATTTTGTATGAAAAATATTATTCTAGCCAATATTCTGTCTTTATTCCTAGATGTGACTGATGAAGCCAATATATGGTTTCCACCCATGGAAAATGATACTCCTATGTCATTTACTTTCAAATGGAATGTTGTCATTCATGGAAAATCTTGGAATTCAATTCTTCCATCCTTGTTTACAAATTTTTATATGGAGGTTATGTATAACATGTTGAGTTTTTATGAACAATATTTTTGAATGAACTAATTTTACTTGATTTATGGCGCTACACACCTTACCATGAAAGTTTTTTATTATACACTATAACAATATATCTTTGTGCTACATGCAACAACGAATTGTCTGGAATTACATTCAACATTGAGCTTGTACAAAAAAATTGTCAATTTTTATATGAGATAATTAAAACCTAGAAAATATAATGGTGGGTATGTACAAGATTAGGTGAATTATGGGTATGGTTTATACATTTAAATTCCTTTTGAAATTAAAAAGAAATATCTTTTAGAGAAACTTTTTAAATGCACATAAGTGGGTTTCATACTTATAAATTAAAAAATACACTCACGGTGGATTATATTAGTGAAATATATATTAATAATGATTTTTAATATTTGTATAATGTGTTTTTAAGACATGATATAATAATAAATCCAATTTTACGCATAAGATAATTGTTTTTCTAAAAAAGAACTTTTTCACCTTTTATTGGTGCACTGGTTTTAAATATATATTTTGAAACTTTTATAAATTGTATTTCAAAAAATAAATTTATTATCTCAATTAGAGATATAAACATTTAATTAGGTTAGTTTTTTTTATTTTTTTGATAAGTTTCATGTATTAATGAAAAGTGAAAAATAATGAATTTAAATAAAAAGTTATTTTTTATCAAAATAATTTAGAGTTTTAAATTATAAATTTTCATGGTTATAAAGTAAAATTATATAAAAAATTATCATTTAATCTAATTTAGGACATTAGAATCTATTTCATGTTGAATTTTAATATGAAAACATTTCAATATTTTTGATGTTTTCACTGTAAAACCATGTTTTTTAACGTCAATGAAAATAATTTTAAATTAATTTTAACAAGTTTTATTTTAATAAATTGTGAAAAATCGATTAAAAATTATCAATGATAGTTTCAAAATTTATTAATTATGTATCTTTAAATTTTTAAAAATATAATGGGAAACATTGGTAATTTTTATTTAGTCTTTTTAAGGGAAATCAGGATACTATGGGTAAAAATAATATTTTAGATATAAACAAACTACCCTAAAACATTCACAAATGTTATTTGATGAATTAAATTCAACCCATATCACCTAATGATTCTAAATTTAACTATTTATTGGACAATTTTCCATGAAAAATATTTAGATATTACAAAAATCAAAGTGAGTGAAAAATGTCACACTATTACTTATAATAACTATAATATTATTAATATGGGGATAAATATGATATATGATAGAATATATAAGTTATTATTAAATATAAAGGGGTTATAAATATTATATAAATTTATTTTTAATTTGTATGGATGAAATAATTATAATAAATAACTACAAAATGATGTTAAATTAATTATTCAATTAATGAAACAATCTATTTAATGATAGTAGAAAAATTAAAAGAAAAATATTTTGACTTCATTTAGATGATAAATTAATTTTATAAGTGAATAAAAAAATTATGTGTTATTAAACTAATTTTTTAATGTTTCTTTTTATATTTATTTTCTTAATGTTAAAGTAAAGACTTTTGTCAAAATGGGCAGTTGTGATATTTTTTAGAAACAATATTTTATAAAATAAACAAAAAAACATTAGACATTTTTAAAAATATATATATAATATGGTCTAAAAAGTTATATATCATGAACTTTTGATTTAATTAACATCATATAATAAAAATTACTTCCTTTTAATATTGAAAAATGTGTTACCTTGGTTAAAATTGAAATGGGGTTGATAAGGGTTTTAAAAAATGATATGGTTTAAAATAAAACCAAAACATGTTTAAAATCATTTGGATGATGATATTACAACCCTATATAATATTATCTTACAATAAATATCCTTTATGAGTTATTTTTATTAATAATTAATTTATTATAAATTAATATTTTAATGAAATTCTGAATGTTCCCCTCGCCTCCATTATAAAAACGCACCTCTTCTTCTCTATTATTCGCACCTCAGAATTGATTCAGAATAATTCTATCAACATATACTCCTAGAATCCCTCCCATAATTTTATATTCCTTCCTTTGGTGATAAAGCTATCCAAGGGTGTCATTGGATAAAAACAATGACGAGTTGCCCAAGAAGATGTAAAATATTTTTGCAGGCTCTTTTGTTTTATTTTCATTATACACCTACTCACATATTTTTATTCAATGAATATACAATAAAATCATTATCATAAACATGTATATTTTTTTCTATGGGTTAGATATACACTCATATACAATTCCATCAAATGTTTGATGAACTTACCATTCCTGTGTGGTGAACGACCGCCTCACGAAATGATGTTGTTTGTCTTTCTTTTACCACCACTCACAATTGGTCATTATGATGGAAAATATATGTTTATATAATATTTATGATTTATTTATGGTTATTTAGTTATTATATAACACGTACTGACATGCTTCCCATTTTTTGTAAATATGATAACCTCGTTTATGGGTGTGTGGACTACCATCACCTTAAAGAAATGTGATTTTTTCACCCTCTACATGAAATGTATTTAGGATGGGATTAGAAATTTTTTTGATATATATGAATAATAATTAAACTATAATTAATATATATAAATATATAAATATATTTTACTTTTTTATTTACAAATGATAATTTAAATGAAATAGAGTTCATGCGTAGGTATGACCTACCATCTCAATCAATGGTGTATTCTATTTAATATTGTTTATGGATTACTATATAGATTTATATACTAAATATATTATATATTATTATAATATTTTTCATTATATGAATAATTAAATCACAATCTAATTATGATGATCATGAATATAAATAAAAAATAATTGGATATGACTAGGATGTAACACTTAAATAGAATGGCTAATAAACGGGTAATAGGATATCATAAGTAAATCAGAAATGGTATTATTTAATTTAATATGGTTTTATACTTGATTTATTATAATTTTTAATTTATTATTCATTATTTTTGAATAAATACAATGATATTCAAGACATAAGGATTTATATTAATGACCCACCTTTATTTCAATGGGACACATGCCTTATACAATATGAGTTTTATACGTGGAGTATGTACTACCCATTAATGTCTTTTAAGAGTATTATTGAGAATATTACGTTATTTTTATATCAATATATTTTTTCCATTCATAGTTCATAATATTATACTAAATATAAAGTGATGATTATTTATTTTACAATCTCATTAGTATTTGGGATTTTTTTTAGTCTTTATTTGTGGAATATATATCTTCCATATATATATTTTTTCAAAATTTTTTCAAAATTTTTTCTTAAAATTATCCTTAAGATTTTTAAATTAATTTTTACATATTATTTACTTTTTATAGCATGGTTTGAAAGGAATATTTTTCTCATTTTCTAAACGAGATTCGTTGTGACATTTATGGAAAAAAGTATGAAAGGAATGTTTTTAAATTATACGACATGGACAAAATTTTATACCATCATGAATAAATAATTATTTCAATTTTTCATTATAATATTATAGGGTTGTTTCCAAATAAAATTATTAATTTTAAATTTACTTATCACTTTAAGAGAAGAAATCAATTTCAATGAAGAAAGGATATTTCCCTCAATATTTCATTTCTAGTGATCTCTCAAAATTATTTTTCATATAAGATAGCATTACTTGATATTAAGAAATTTTTAAAGGGAATAAGGCTCAATTATAACATTATTATTATTTATATGGATTTTTTATCTTTATTATGGAATGATATTTATGAAACTCATTTCTTTTCAATGGGTTATGTAATGATTGACTGATGTTTATGAAACCCATTTCATTCAATGGGTTCTGATAGGATAGATTATTTATATTATTCTGGAATATATTTTTGATTTGAATTATTTGATAGGCGGGACATATATCTCACTCAATTTCATTGGATAAAGATTTATATCTCTTGAGCTGATGATGGGAATGAATTTTATTGGCCTAATCCATTATCAAAGATGGGAAACCTAATCCCATATGGGAAGATGGGGAAACAAGATCCCTTACAAGGAAAGGACATTAACTGGGATTATGGTGTGTCCCTCCCTATAGGTGAAGTCCCCATGAAGTCATCAATTATGTTCTTCCAATGAACCATCATTTATATGAAATTATATTACATGTTTATGTGTCTACCACAAATTCTATGTCTTTTTTTATTTTATGATTTCATGGATTATTCTTCTGATTTCCATAAAATTCATGTCTTATAAACAACCAATGTTAATTCCATATCTTTTTTATAATTTTTTATATGTATGGTATGATCTTTTATTTTTGCGATCATGTTCCCATACCCATATGCTCATAATATGATTACATATATACCTTATTTACCCACACTAATCATCAGATCTCACCCCTTTTTATGTTTACCTTCCAAAGGTTATGATGATATGTATTATATATGATGTTTCAAAGATTTGTGTTATTCATGAATAATATAGTGGGAGATAATGTGTCTCACTTATGTACCAGTGTTTTTATTTCTATATTTCCATTGGAACAAAACTAATACTATCTTTGGGAATCTGTTTCTCTAATCTATTAATTATATCGTAAAAGGATGAAATATTAGTGTATAAAAACAAAGGATTTCTATAGTTTGTATCTAAGAAAATGATTGGTTAACAATTTTTAATAAGGATTATAAAACATTGGTGAGATCCCTAGAAATATTTATAAGTATATGTCTAGGGTTTCTATAAGGATAATCATATGTATTCATAAATTCAAGAAGGTGTCATAATTTAGACATCATATATATGGTTTTTTATAATTAAATTGATCTTCACTATGGATATTATTTCTTACTCTATGGTTTTTTTATTCAATGGATGAAAGCTGAAGAAGCCACATTAATGGCGATTGTGATAGAAAATGTAACAACTTTCATCTAGAGAAACCAAATTCTATGGGAGAGAGAGTGCAGATTTTTTTATGTGCTCACACAAATTCATCAATCTATGAACCAAGATGGAATTTCAAATGAAAAAATGGAAGGAAAAACATTTTTCTGATTACATCATCAGATATTTTCCACCTTCTGTTAGTTGGTCCTTTGATACAGATTTTGGTAAACAATGGACCAGTACCATTGAAAAGATATTCTCTATTCTCAATTTTTTGAACATGAGAAATTCATTCTGGAAATTTATTAGTTATAAGGTGAATTAGGATAATGGTGAAATCAAATAAATTATCCAAGGAGGGTATTCAAAATTTAATACACTTATATAGACATCTTCAGGAATTTATTCTTCAATAAGTACTTTCCTTTTGTTATTCGTATGAATATAGAAAAGTAGTTCCTTTGGTAAAAGAAAAATTGTGATAAATCATTCAGAACCAATGTGGATAATTTTATACGATTTGTGAGGTACGGTTATGGAATTATCATCCAACGATAAAGTAAGGTAGAATGATTCTTTATTTAGTGAAATCCGTATCTCATAAGGGATTTATCAATAAGATAATGTAGTTGCTATTAAAAGATTGTGTATTTTGAAATAAAGGTTGAAATGGATTTTGGAGTTACATATCAGTATCATGTATTTAAATAGAAATAGATGATTGATTTCAATGGATAATATAAAACCATAGAGAAAATAAGGTGATCCTTTATTTATTCTATTCGTGTGGAATGAAAAATGGAGAAAATTGTCTTATGGGTTTTAATAAATTATTTAAGTGTAGAATGGAAGGCCATTGGGCATTTTATTTCCAAATTGCTTGGAATATGTTTGAAAATGATGCGAATAGAGGGAAATACACACATAATGAACCTACCCCTCATTAGTTATTCAAATCTAAGTAGAATGGGAATTGTGCTAACTGATGCCCAAACATGAGGATTATTGGTGAGGATTTGCATCAGAAACCTCTCATGCCAATGGATATGCGAGAATTTCATGTGATAACTATTTTTGATGTGGGGTGTGATAATAACATGATGAAAGGTACAATTATCATCCAATATCGAACAACTAATACCTTATTTCATTATAGATATACCCAATCAATCATATATAAATATATTCATAAGTGTGTTAAGATTACTCCCAAATGATTAGATGTGGAATTATCCATGAAACCAACTAATGGTATGATTATTGCATCTCCAGTCTATGATTCTTCTTTGCTGAATTGTGTGGGAATATGTTTTCTAAAAATATTGTTATTAGTCCTCTTGTTGAATTTCATGTCATCTGTGGAATGGAATGAATTTTTACATATATATCCCACATCTATTATCATTAAAGGGTTGTTACATTTTATATTTAAACCAACATTTAATCTTCTATCAATGTGATGATAGGAAAGAACATCCTATGGATATTGCACCCAGTGTATGGGTATTAATTACCATTCTAAAGGACATGTTATATCAAATAGTTTGGGAAAAATTTAACATCAATGATATTCTTATTTATCATGAATTTGCAGATGAATTTACGAAATATTTTCCTAGTCTTTCACCAAATTGTGATGTTTTGTTCTCCATAGAACTCATTCATGGTTTTAAACCAACTGTAAGCACTCTCTATTGAATAAAACCAATTGAGTTGAAGGAATTGGAGAAGAAATTCCAATAAATCCTTGATAAGGTATTCATTCGGCCAAGTGTGTCACATTGGGGAACCATGGTTCTTATTGTGAAAAAAGAAAGATTGATCAATGCGACTCTATATTGATTATCGGGAGTTGAACAATATCCCAATCAAGAAAAATTATTATATTCCTTATAATGATGATTTTTTGTCAACTGCACAATAGTCAATATTTTTTCAAGATTGAATTTCATTCTGGATATCATTAATTGGGTGTCAAGAAAAAGGATATACACTAGAAGGTATTCCATGCAAGTTATGATCATTATTAATATATATTTATACCTTTTTCATTTATTAACTCCACCTCTATCTTCATGGATTATATGAATAATGAATTTAGATATTATCCTAATTATTTTTTGTTAGTCTTTATATATAATATTATTATCTATTCAATGAATATAGAAAATCATGAAGACAACTTAAGAATCATGATATAGACCCTAAGTAAGGTAAAATTTGTGAATATTTAGAAAGTATGAATTTTGGATGCCAAAGGTTTGATTTTTGGGTCATGTAATCTCAAGAGATGGTATAAGAGAAGATCCATTAAAGAAAAAGTATGTTGAATGATGTCAAAGATCAACTACAGTGACTGAGATCAATAGTTTCATGGTTTATATTTATATTATCAACATTTTTTGTGTAATTTACCTCAAATATATAATCCTTCGACCAAGATAACTCTTAAGTGTTCTGTGATCATATGAACCAATGAATGTAAGGGAAAAAATCAAGGAACTAAAGATATGATTGGAATGTGAACCTATGCTAACATTTCCATATAATGGAGAAAGGGTTGTAATATATAGTGATTTATCCAAGAAGCTATTGGTATGTTTCCTTATGTAGAATAATATGGTTGTTTCATATTTCTTATGATAGTTTAATATTATTGAGTAAAATTAAACAACTCATGGTTTGGAGTTATCCACAGTGACTTTTTCATTAATGATATGGAAGCGTTGCCTCTACGGTAAAAGTATGAAACATATCTCACCCTTAAATTTTAGGTATATATATTCACACAGAAGGAGTTAAAAAGGATCCAGATGAGATGGTTATAGATGATAAAGGAATATAACTATAAAATACATATCTACCATGGGAAATTGAAAAATTTGGCCAATTCTTTGAGTTTGAAGGATCATGCTAGCTAATCCATCATGAGGATCACGAACAATCAAATATTTATGGATTTTAAAATGATGGATCTGGAATTGTTGAAGGAAGGGGAAAATATTATCTTTACCAATTGAATGTCCAACCCTCCATCCATGTTAAGATTAATGAGGCACCTAAAGAATACGAAGTGTTGAAATCGTAATTTAGAAAAGTTACTATTTTTAAACATGATCAAGATAGAATGAAAATGATCAATAACAGTGTATGTGTTTTATCCTTTCTGTATTTAAAGAAGGATATATTAGAGGAATCTCATGGTTCTTAATTCTATAATCATCATGTAAGTATGAATATGTATAGGGATTTGATGGAAAACTTATGGTGGTATTGGATGAATATAAATATCAAAGATTTTATATCATAGTTCCTGGTATTAAAACGAGTTAAGGATAACATACAAAAATCTAATGGGGTGTTTCATCCAATTCCCAAACTAGATTGTAAATGGTAGAACAACACTATAGATTCTTATCGTTGATTCCCCAAAACCTATAAATGGATGAATTCTGTATGTATGGTACTTCATTGATATAATAAATCAGAACACTTCATTTATATTAGATAATAATGATATCTAGATCAACTTTCTAGGATATGCATTAAGGAAGTTATAAGGTGATATAGAGAACATCATTCTACTGTATCTAATAGAGACTCTATGTTGACCTCAAAATTATGGAAAAGTATTCAGAAAAAACTTGATGACAAATTTATTTTTAACACTTATTATCATCATCAGATAGATGGTTAGTCTGAAAGAACAAATCAAACCCAAAAATTTCTATTGAGATCTTTTTCTCTATGTTTCAATTTTATTTGGGATCAACACCGTCCTCAAGTTGAGTTTTCTTACAACAAACTCTTTCACTAAAAAATTCAAATGGCTCCTTATGATTCCCTTTTATGGTAATAAATCAAAATATCTGATGTGATGGGATAATGTTGGATAAATAATTCTATTGAGACCTAAGGTCACTAAAGGGATGGACAAGAAGGTTAGAACCACTGACCAACATATCAAGGTAGAAAAAAGGATGAGAAAAATTATGTTGATAACCTATGGAATGATCTATATTTTGAAGTTGTTTATAAGTAGATTCTATTAAATTCTCCATGGAAGAAGGTTATGAGGTTTAGGAATAAAGGGAATCTATGCACTAGGTATATCATTCCCTTTTAGATTACTGATCATTTCAGGATGGTATATTATCGTTTGGAATGTCCCCTAATTCTCTCTCCTATACATGATGTATTTCATGTATCTTTATTTAGGAAGTAAATACATTTCCCTTCATATTTAGTACTAAATTAAAAATTCATACTATAGGATTAGTATATTTTATATGAGCAACAACTGATTCATATTCAGAATCTAATAGAGAAATTTCTATGAAACAAGACCACACACCTGGTCCATGTTTTGTAGAGAAACCACTATTTAGATAAATCAATGTTGAAACGTGTGGATATAATGAAGAAAAATTATCCTTATTTTTTATGAAATAATGAATAATTTTAAGGGTGAAATTCATTTTATGAGGTGTAGAATGTAACACATAGAGTATTTATGAATTAATTTTTTAAATAAATTATTTTTCTTTAATTTAATTCATTACATGAAACTACAATTTAATTTTTCATTAAATTCTACACCAATATAATATTTTCATTATAAAACATTTATTGGGTTTTCATTGAAAGCAACACTGCGTTTCTTGGAAACAATTTTTTTTAATTATTTAAACATGAAAATTAAAGCATAACTATTAGAATGGTTGGTATAGATATGATTATCTTAACTATGGATGTATGGTTTATAAGTGTAAAACCCTTTTGAATACATTTCATTTTGGGTATTTGGAATGAAATTTAATTTATTATAAATTAATATTTTGAAGGATATTCTAATAGTTCCCCCTCCCTCCCTTATAATACAGCACTCATTCTTCTCTTTTCTTTAAAATTACAAAAAAAATTCTTCAGCCAACCTATGTGAACCTATCCTCTGAAAATCACTCCCTTAATATGATAATCCTCCCATTGGTTATAAACACATCCAAGTAATTCTGTTGGTTAAAACTATGCGGTGTTACCCAAAGAAGAGGTAACATCCTTTCACAAGATCTTTAAATTTATCTCCATTCTCCACCTCCTAAATTAATCTTGTTACAAGATTATATAATAAAATTATTATCCTCAACATACTAATATTTTTTTATTATAATTTTTCTACTTACACATCCATACACTTCATTCAAATGGGTAACAAAATTATTGTTCTTATAATCTGTGAACCGCTGCCTCAAAAAATGGTGTTGCTCATATTTCCTTTACCACCTATAAAAATTTTGAATTATGATGGAATAACTATTTTATATTATATTTATGATTTATTTATTCATTTAGAATTTTTATATAACACAAACCTTAATTATTGTTTTCTGTAAAAATGATAAATTTTTTGGTGGATGTTTTGACAACTATCTCCTCAAAGGGATGTTATTTTTTCAGAATATACATGGAATGTATTAAGGATGGGATTAGTAAATTATCATGATATATATGAAATAATAGTTCTATTATAATTAATATATATATATAAATTTATATATACATATATTTCATTTAATTTCTTTCTTTAAAAATGATAATTAAATAGAAACACCATTCATACGTACGTACGACCTACCATCTCCATGATCGATGTATTAAATTTTATTTGTTTGTAGATTATTATAAATATTAATATAAATAATATACATTACATTTATAAAAATTTTTATATTCTAGAAATAAATAAATTACAATCTATGTAATAGGATCAATAATAACAAGTCAAAAATAAGTGGATATTACATGAAACGTAACTCTAACATGGAATTGTTAATAAATGGGGAGTAAAAGGTCGTAAGTAAATAATAAATGGTATAATGTAATTTAATATGGTTATGTTCTAAAATTATAGTAATATTATATTTATTATAATGTAGTATTGAAGGAATACGAATAAATTCAAGATATAAGGTAAGGGATTTATGTCTGACCTATATTTCTTTGGGATACATGCCTTATACACAAATTATTTCTTCTATGTGTTGTATATATTGCTCATGAATGTAACATACGAGTTGTATGTACAATATAATGTAATTTTAAAATTCATATAAATTAATTTATTTCATGAGGAATATGATTATACTGATTATAATATGATGAGTATTTAATTTATAATCTCATCAATATTTGGGATGGTTTTGTTTTAAGTCTTCTTTGGGGAATATTTAACTTCCATGTACATTTTTTTATTATAAGTTTTCAAAATATGTTTGTACTATTTTAATATGGGTTTTTAAATTCATTTTTACCAATTTATTCATTTTTTTCTACATGGTTTGAAAGGAATATTTTAATCTTCTTCTAAATGAGGTACTTTGTGAATTTTTTGGAAAAAGTACAAAAGTAATGATTTTATTAACTTATATGACACAAATAGAATTTTATTCATTCATAAATTCAAAATTATTTGACGTTTCCTTTATATTATTCTTGATTTATTTTCAAAGAAAATTATTAAATTTAAAATTTCAGTCCATTTTAAGAAAAGAAAATTATTTCAAAGGAAAAAATGATATTTTCCTCAAGAACCGTTTTCATGTGACCTCTAAATTTTATTTCCATATAAGATAACATTATTTATGTTACCTATATTTTATTATGGATATTATTCAGTTATAGAATTAGTATTATTTCTATTAAAGGTTTGTGTTTATGATGGAATGATATTTATGAAAGCCATTTATTATAGGTTCTATTATGATTGAATAATGTTTATGAAACCAATTTTATTCCATGAGTTTTTATATAATGAATTATTTAAGTTCTTGTCATACATATTTATGGTGTTCATTATGTGGTGGTAGGGACCTATATCTCCCACCTATTCAATTAGTAAATATTTATATCTCATGATATAATGATGATAATCAATTCAATAGGCTAGATCCACTATGGAAGAGTGGAAAGCTAGATCCACTCTAGGAATATGGAGAAACAAGATCCCTTATGAGGAAGGACATTGACTTGGGATGGTGGTGTATCCCTCAAATTATTTTTAGTTCTACTGAATTTCCTTATAAATTTTTGGCAAGGTGCCTTTACTTCTAGGGAATGATATTAAAAATTTATTTGTCATTAAAAAATTCCGTAACTTATTTTTATCTAATGATTTCAGAGATTATTCCCTTTAATGTATTATGATTCTTGTAATATTAACTCAAAATATATATTCTATGACTCTTGTTTATGGTCATTGAATATAAATGGTATGTGTAAAGACCCAGAATTTTCATGTAATTTTTTTTAATATATGGGAATTTTACGATTCCATAAAAATTAACGTTGTGTGATTCTAAGGCCCGGTGTTCCCGAAATTTAATTGTGATCTTTTTTTCGGGTACATTCAATAAATGTATGAGTGAGTTTTTTTTAACTTTTGAACCGGTGATCGAAATTGGTATCTGATGGCACCGTTGAACTCACAGCACTGATATTCTATTAATTGGACCTTCACCTTGACCGTAGCAGGTCATGGGTGAAAGATAGAATTTGGGTTTTCCATGGAAATTAAAAAAATAATAAAATAAACATCAATTTTATTTAATTTTTTGAAACCAGTTCTGTATGGGTTATGGTTGTGGAGACCACCAGAGTCCTCAAAACCACCCCATTTTGAATTAGGGGAGGGGACGACCAGACCCCTCTTAATGAGGGATAAACATTTCAACTCCCTGAATTAATTTTATTTTTCAACAAAAAATTAAATGTTATGCTATCAATTAATTTTATGTGTCAACATAAAATTAAATGTTATGTTATACATTAATTTTTGTGTTGGAAAAAGGGAACTGGGAGAGAGCTTGGATGATTATTCTCTCTGAAGAAGAACATGTTCTCCAATGAAGAACACACTCTCCATGGAAGAATTTTGACTTCAACTCTGACTTCTTCCTCTAGAAATTCATTGGAAAGCAATATCTTCAATATCAAGGAACTGACAATCGAGGAATCACTGATGTCACCAACATCCATCTATTCCCAACGTCATTTTATCCTTCCCTGCGGATAATCTGCAATGAATCAAAAAAATGAGGTAGGTGTTTTTATCAAATTCTTGTCATTTCCTTGATTATATTCCTCACTCTTAGAAATCATGGTAAAAATGGATAAACCAAAAAGATTTGATCCCCAATTCGTATGAAATTTTTGAATTTGATGTTCTTGATTCAAGGTTTTTGTTGAGCTGCTTGTTACCTCTATAACGTGGAGGGTGCAGGCCAAACTAACATGGCCCAACCCCTCCGTCATTCTTCTTTTTTTGTGTTCTTCGCGATGGTGATGACAACCGGTGCCAAATTTTTCCACCAGTGGAACTCGATAACAGCGGTCGGCACCACCGTTTACCATGAAGATGGGGGAACCACAACGGCACCGCCCCACGACCACTTCCGCCCTGCGGCCTGCCGCGCTGCCCAACGACCTCGTTGTGTGGCTCGTGGCCCCCTAAGCTACCCCACAACCCTCCCCACCACCTCACGGATGTCCAGAGACCCCTCACAACCTTCATTCCCCCCGCGGACTCGGTGGCCCCCCTTGACTCCTCGTGTCTATCGCGGTCACTGCGCCACTGCTAATCCGGGAAGCCCAGTGCGAGTCGGGCCGCCCAGTGCAGGTCGTGCCCCATAGCATGGGTCGGGCCACCCAATGCGGGCTGGGCCAGACCCTGTAGGCCAGGTGGGACCTAGCAGGATGGGCTGGACCCAGCGGGTCGGGACGGACCCAGCAGGTCGGTATAGTTTATCCCGAAATGGGTCATCCCATGACGGGTCGGGCCAGGTCAGTCCTACCCGGTCAAACCGGAACCGGACCCACGATGACCCACTTATGCTCTTTTGGCCATTACCTTGGCACCAGATGTATGTTTGATGAACCGTTTGTGGCCCCGAAAACCATAGAGTGAGAGGGTACCTTTGGTATACCCTAATGGAATTTGGGTAAAGTTTAGGAATGGATGGATTGGATCGAACATGAATCCAACCGGACCATCGAGACTAAAACGATTTAACTTACAGGCCAGGCGTCCGATTGATGAACAATCTATTGTGTTGAGACACCTATGACATGGGGATCCATTGGAGTAATTCCACGTGGGACATCGTTGCAGTTGGAGTCTCGAACAGTTTCTTGTAAAGCGGACCCTCCCAGAGACAAGCAAGCATAGTGCGAGAACCCAGAAGCTGGTTGTGATGTGAAGTAAGAAGAGTGTTCCTGTGGAGGTTAGCACCTAGAGATCCTATGTGTATCAGCACCTAGAGATCATGTGTGGGTCAACAACTAGCATTCTTATGTGGGTTATCACCTTCCGATCCTGTGTGGTTCAGCACATAAAGATCCTGTGTGGGTCAGCACCTAGCGATCATGTGTGGGTCAGCACCAAGCGATCATGTGTGGGTTAGCACCTAGTGATCCTATGTGGGTAATCACCTAGAGATCCTTTGTGGGTATGCACCACGTTATCCTCTGTAGGACAGCGTCGAGCGATTTTATGTGAGTCAGCACTGTGCGATCCTACGTGGGTCAACACCTAGCGATCCTGCGTGGGTCAGCACCTAGAAATCCGGTGTCGGTCATCACCTAGTGATCATGTGTGGGTTAGCACCTAGAGATCAAGTTTGGGTCAGCCCTGAGCGATCCTGTGTGGGTCAACACCTAGATATACTATATGGGTCTGATAATTATTAGAAATTCTTTTGTCGGTCTTCCGCTTAATAATGTGAGATTATTTAGTAGTTACATCTAATCATATCTACTACAATACGTAATTTATACCTTTTTTGAGATGAGTCTGTACTTGTGTGGTAATTTCCTTCATGGTAATACCATGGTGGTATTCTCCAATGTGGCATACCTATGTGGCACTTTCTTTCGTAGTATTTCTTCCTTTGTAGAACTATAGAGCTTGGGACTTTTGGGTTGGAATCTATGTTTTCCTCATGATTGAGATGGGTATAGTTGATAACATTGGTATATGTTTGGGCATATACCTAAGAATGAATATTATATTGTTCACATAAAAATAATGAATATTATATTTTTATTAATTTTATTTCATTTAATAAAATATTATTTATTTTATAATATCATTTATGTCAAATTTGACATTATTCATTACTTGACCTTATAAAAATAACGTAATAAGATATCATTCAGACTACACACCTAACATATCACTAATATGTCAAATTTATATGGAAAATTTGTGGGTGACATTAATTATCTTGAATTATATTTATTTTAATATTTTTAATATCATTTATTAAATTTTTCCATCAATTAAATAATTACTACAAAATTATTGTGTAAGCCATTAAAGTAATTATTTATTTCCAAATGATTAAAATTAAATTACCATGATAAATATACATATTTTTTAAAAAAATAAAAATATATTTTTGAATTTATCTTCTGTATAATCATATATTATTATTGATATAGTTTTTAAAAATATGAGTTTGAAATCTTTAAATTTTATTGAAAAAAAATATAATAAATGCCATACTCCCATACAAGTGGCTTAAAAAGGTTATAATCTTGGACTAAAGATTTTTTTCGTTCAAACCTACACATAAAATAAAATTTTGACAATGTTAGGGTAATATTCTAATATTTATAATATTTTTTACTCTTAATTACATGATTTACCTTTAAGAGTGTTAATAACAAATGACTAAAGTTACTATTCAAAAGTCTTAAAAAAATCAACCTATTTAGATAATTTGGACCCCATGATTCCAAAGATGTAATTTATTTTCAAAATTCACAACACATAAGTTTTAGTTATTAATTTAAAATTAATCTCATGGACGAAAGGAGAAAATGTTTTTTTAATGTGTAAACATTCAAAAGATTAAAATTTTTTATAACAGATTTAAATGTAAAATTGACTTCAATAACCCATAATTATTTATCTGATAAAAAATTGTCCAAACTATACATTAAACACAATTAATAATATAATTTTATAGTATAAATTATTTATAAAAAATCATTTTTCAATTAAAATATAATATTTTATCACACTTCATAAAAAAATAAATATATCATAATAGTTCCAAAAAATTTATTAAATTATATATTAATATTACAATTTAAATTAATAAGTTTAATTTTTCAAGTAGAATTTATAAAATATTTAAAACTAGATTTTATACAATGGAACCATAAAAATATAGTATAACTATGATTTTATAAAAATACATCTTTTATGCATAAAATTTTATTTGTTGTTCAATCATGTCAAGAAAAAGAATCTGGTGAATTTGAAACATTAATTTAAAATCATAAATATATATATATATATATAATCCAAAAGAGTATTAGTTGCATTTATTTTGTATAAATCACACTTGGGCACATTTAAATAGTATTTATAAAAAACTTTCATCTATATTATATTCACGATATTATTTATTTCTAATCTATTAGTGAACAATTAATTAAATAATATATTTTCATAAGTTTGTTAATCCTATTTATAACCAAAAATTTAATGGATAAGATATAATTTCATTTGAAATAATAATATTAATAGTATATGATGGTTTTTTGAAGCTTGGTTTTGCATGAAATGTAAGCTATTAAATTTATATAAAAATAAAATATATCATAAAATCATGGGGTGTTAAATTTTTTCCTCCATTTATAAATTTTTGTCTTCTAATTTGAAATTGCACTTCAAAAATAAAATGTTAATACTTGAAAATATCTTTTTGGGAAACACACATCAGAAATAAGGTAAATAAAACATTATATTTACAAAATGGAAAGGTAAATTTAAAGGTGACCACAAAATTAAACTTTTTAATAGTATAACATTATTGATTTGTAAAGAGTGGGACATGGAAGATAAATCAAAAAATCATTTTCTTATGGATAATGATAGAGAGTATTGTTATTAGAAAGATAACCATAACAAAACCACAAATCATTATTGGGATAGAGAGACCATTTATTTCTCTATTAGAAAATTAATGGAATGGTGTTTTTCATTCCAAATTATTTTATATGAGTTGAGGGATTATTCTACTATATAGATAATTAATTAAACAATTTATTTGTATTTTATATGAATAATCTCATCCTTCAGTTTTTCTTAGTTCTCTTTCCATGTCATTTCGTGAACCGGTAGATGGATATTCAAGATGTATATTTATTCATGAAGCAATTTTAAAGAATCATAAGGTCGAAAATAAATTACTTCATCGTATTGATGTTTAATAAATCCAATAATATGAACACATAGTATCCAAAAAATCATACTTTTACCACAAAAAATAATATCGAATGTTTAAATTAATCTATTCCATCATTATGAATCATCCAAAATATATATTTCCAAATTCATAGTATAAAGAAGGACAATAGATTCCAAAAATCATATTTACATAATTTAATTTCAAATAAAATAATGTAGATATCTTTATCACAACCAAAATATATGAAAACCATTTTCACTAGTGAATATATAATTAGAAAATGCATTCTTCCAAATCCTAAAAGAAGAACTCCAGTACAATCCTCATCTGTCTCATTATTTTTATAACAATAATATCATAACATAATTATTAAATCCAAAAAGAGCAATACATTAATTATTACACTTGGACTATTGAAATAAAATAATAATGAGCTTGATCCATTTGATTTTACTGATCTATATTTCCTTCAAGGTTTGGAAATTTATTTTCATTCTACCACATCTCCTTACAGTTGAAACATTTCACATTTATAACTTCTATATTTTCCTTAAAATCATGATATTTGTGTCCATTTCTTTTACATGATTAAAAAACACTCATTCCCTTCTGGTATGTACTATGGTGTATCTTTTTAAAATTATCACATGTGTGAAATCCTTCGTTCCTTGTTTCCCTTGATCCATATCACTCTCTACAGTTATCTTCTTCTATTTCTTACCCTTAATGTTATAAAACTTATAGAATTATTCCTCTATCATGATATCACATGAAGCTATATATTCGTATGATGATCAAGTTTTTGACACTAGTTCCCTTTAGAAAAATTGTTTTAACCCATAAAATTTTCAATCATTCATTCTATTTGGCTTTCTTACATAATCCATAAAATTCCCTTCTATCCATGTATTTGGAATCATAATTACCGACATTCTCTCCATCTTTTCTCCCCAAACTCAAAAAATTCATCTCCATATCCTCTATCTATTTTCGAGGAAAATATTTTTCTAATAAAAGGCCCTTAAAACCCTTCTATTCCAAATTTTTTATTTACTCATTCTCCTTAGAGTTTTGAATCAATGAACGCCATTGATCAACATATCTATTAAGATGATAAATTTCCAAGATAACTTTCTATGTTTCCTTACATCCAATCGTAAAAAATATATTATCTAAGGAATGTATCCATTACTCACTGTCAAATTGATTTTTAGTCCCATTGAATGTTGGAGGTTGTTGTTTCATGAAGTGGTCTAACATTGTTCCGATGTATTGTGGATCAGACTACTCTATACAGTTAATGTTATTGTTAATAACTTAATTCAGTTGACCCATTGTAGTTATAAGTTGTATAAATCCAGTTGGATCTTTAACTCCAACATCATTATCTTTAATTGGAGGTAAATACATTAAAGGAATATATGCATTGATATAGTTTATATTCTTTATACTATGTAAAATTTATAATAAATGTAATATATTAGATTGAATTATATCATTATGATTCATAATGTATAATATGATAACTAGTGAATCAAATAACATAAATTGAAAATTTGGGAATAAATAATCAATAATTCATAAAAAAATTATTTAGATATATTTCTAAATTATGTCATATATATTTTTTGTGGTTCATTAAATTTTGTTCTCAAGGTTACTACTATAGTTGTTATGATGCCAACTATAAAGACCCCAAACCCATTTGTTCAGAGTTAGTGCCTTATTTTATTAAATCGGCATGCATACAACACTTGAATCCAAAATTATTGATTATTTTTGGTACTTTAGAAACTTGATTACATAGTTGAACATACATTACAGTTGAGACAATAAAATACAATATATTCATTCTATTCAGAGACCCAAAATTATACATTCTTAACACTTCAAATCAATCTTAATATACATCTTGGAATCTATGGAAAAAATGAAACATAATAATGGGTTGATATAATATTCACAATAAAGTTAAGAATATAAAAGGTGATATTATTAATTATATATAATAAACATTAAGGTAATGTGCATAGCATAAATATAATCCATTTAGACCTAATCATGATTATAGTAAGAAAAAAATAAATGAAAATAAAATAATTCTATATATATAATCACATAGTTTTTCTACTAATCAAATAAGAACATGATATATAAATATCTAATATCATAAAGAGGGAATTAATAATTTTGGACATTATAAACATATCATCAAGACCTCCGAAAGGACACCATATATTAAAAGGTAAGGTCTCATCCAACACACAAACTAGTTTGTATCATGATACATATCAATGCATCAACAGGATATAGCGGACCCGAACCATAACATACTAAGTCCAATTCATTCCATATATGAAAATGTTGAAATATATATTATATAAACATTCATATTAAAAAAATAGCATATGCAATGTGAATACATTAAACATAAACCAATAATGGTATCAAAATAACACACACACACACACTAAAACATATAATAAAATATTCAATAAAATATGTTATATAGTATCATAATAGATTATACTCTACTAAGAATGAAATCTAACAAATGATGTTGACATTCAAGAACATATTCTAATATAAAAATAGAACAAGTTTGAGAGAAATGCCCCTTTTAACATTTAACTCATTTATTTGAATGTGTGATTAGTTATAAAAGAGAAAATGTTATTTTAAAATAATATTGTAAACTTTTAGAAGAATCTTAAATACATAAGATTTTTATGTCTTGGTAAAAACTACTCATACTGTATATGTTAAAAAAAAATTCTCCCATATTGTCTATTGAAAATTAATAAAATACCTCATTTGGAAAATGAAAAAAAATTCCATTAAAAACATTTTTAAAAAACTTCATATTGGGTAAAAAGACCTTAAAATTTTCTAAGATAATTGTAAAAATATTTTGGAAAACATTTTTATGAAACATGTATAATGATGATTTGTATTCCCAATCAAATACTTACATTTAAAAAATCCCTAATAATAATGTAATTTGAGAATTAACACTTACATTGTACCTTTCTTTAGTAGAATCTGATTTAAACATATATATAATTTTTGAGGAATCTTATTAATTTATACCAAAACCATATAAATATTTATGATATCATATATGATCATATTATATTATGTTATCACCTATTTTTTCATAATATTTTGTTATTACATTATTTTAGTTGTTAACTACTTCATTTTATGACGCATGTTTTGTCATGTATGTCATGTTTCTTCTTCATAGGATTTATTTATTTCATATATAGAATGATATTAATTTCATATTTGTTATATTTAATCTTTATGTACATTTTTTTAAAAAAGTCATGAATAGTTAACATAGATTATGAATCGCATCGCATCGCATCATGGAGACGTTAGACCTTACATACGCACGGGTGGCAGTTTCATTCCCTTAATGGTGAACGGGTAAGAAATAGAATGGTATATTAATTATACAGAATAAATATCATGTCATATTTATTATTTATATTCATTATATTCATTATTACACTCTTCTAGATAAATTAGTGATGAAATACAATTTACACCACAACATAAAGATGGAAAGTCGTACGTATGCACGTATAATACTTTATTTTTTAGTTGGATGGATAAACGGTGGGATATGGTTGAATCATAATCCTGATAAAATCTATAAATATATATGATAATGGAGTTATATCTTTTGTTTGGATCAACTCCAGAAGAATAAGTATAAGAAGAAATGAATTTGAATGAGTTTGTAAAATAATTACCTCTTCTACGATGGACTTTATTTAAATCTATTCTTAAAGAGATTTTGAGTTGGTAATTTTGGAAAATAGGACATAATTTAAATGTTTAAATATGTTTTTTGGGTAAATAGTTAGGTCATTTGTGATCTATAAGGATCAATGTGGTCTGAAGAAGTGAAAGAGGAGGTTCCCTTTTATAATTGATGAGAGAGTCTGTTTTGGATGTTCTCAAATTCTTAAATTAATATAAATTAATTTCAAATTTTAAATGTCCCAAAAGTAATTTATTTATAATATATTATGATTATGGGTCGAAATAATCTCAACAAATAATTTTTAAATAGGTTTATGTACCATTATTACTTTTATCTTTATGTTTTAACACTTATTTTAATATGTTAACTCTTACTATGACAACATGAATTTTTAATCTATGAATGTTAATATAGTTACTATAAAAATAAAAGTGAACCTTAAATGATTAATGGATAATATTTTAATCATTATACCAATCATTTTTCTGAATTTTATTTATTTATGAATTTTATTTCATTTAATAAAATATTATTTATTTTTAATTATCATTAATGTCAATTTTGACACATTTTATTTTATGTCTTTAAAAATAACAAAAAATATATATTCAAAAAATATTATAACATATTAGTAAATTTAATATTTTATCAATAAAAAAAATTTAGTGACGTTAATTATCTCATATTTTATTTATTTTAATATTTTTAATATCATTCATTTGATATTTCCATTAATTAAATAATTATTACATCATAATTTTTTCAACCTTTACGGTAAATATTTATTTCCTAAAAAATAAATCTAAATTAAAATGAGGAGAAAAAATATTTTATCATTCAAATTATAATTTATAATTAATTTATATTTGGTGTAACCCTATATTAAAAATCATATTGTTATATAAAATATGAGTAGGACATCTTTAAATTTTCATTAAATAAAATAGAATAAAATTTTTACTCTTCTACAAGTGGCTTAAAAAGGTTATAATCCCATCCCAAGGATGATTATGGTTAACAACTACTCATATAATGTATTTTTTATAAGTGTATGGGTAATTTTCTAATATTTATAATATAATTTTACCCTTAATTACTCGATTTACCTACATTCTTGTTAATAAACAATTACTAATGATATTATTCATAATGACAAAAAATATAATAAAAAACTATTTATATAATTTGGACCCACTTATTTAAAATTCTTAATCATTTTTCATAATTCATTACACATAAGTTTCAGAAACTAATTTAAAATTGATCACTTTAATGAAATGAGGAAACACGTTTTTAATGTGAAAATGTTCAAAAGATATAAATGTTTTATTTAAAACCGTAACCACATTGGTAACTTTTGAATTTTATGTCACATGAAAGAAATAGTCATAGATAAATTCATAAATACACATAAAATTTATCATAATCATACGAAATAAATTAATGGGTTATATATACACCACACAAATGAAACTAGTGGTGTACAATGCATGTGTCCCCAAGATATAAATTTGAGATGAAAATCCATTTCCTTAGGTCTGACTTCCATCGTACATGTTGGAACCACTTATATAATAAATATATATTTTTAATAAAACATTTATAGAAACATAAAAATATATATCTAACCATATATGATTTACATATAATCTTTTGTCTCTGATTTGTTAATACTTTACTATTAAAATCACTATTTTGGGTGACATCTACATCATTTTTAATGTATGCTTTGGTTCGGTTATTTTAGTACATATATCTTGATCATGGTTCAATTATCTATATAATTTTAAAAAATATATAAACATTATATAAATCCCTTATATACATGTATACATTAATTAAAAAATAATAGATTAACAGAAAATAATTACATTATTCAAGTACATGGTAGACCTTATTTAGGCATGAACTCTATTTTCATTTTTTAAAACAAATAGAAATAAAGAAAGGTGAATATAATTTAAATTTTTAAAGTAATTATTATACCATATATATACTTAATATGTTTTAAATTAATATTTTTTACAATATAAGTAAAAAATGTAATGAAAATAACATCACTTCATGGAGGTGGTGGACCAAATGTACACATGATTTATGTTATCGTTTTATAGTGATTTGAAAGTTAAGAATGAATATATAATAATATCATACCAAAATTGTAATTATATCATGATTTCCATATATAAACATTAAATAAATCAAAATAACCATCTATAAAATATGGTGTTGAGATGTTAATTTCAACACTATGTAGAGATGTTATGTTGTAAGTACACACAGGTGATATTTTCATTTATCATTTGATGAAAAGATGGTGAATAAAGGCAGTTTTATAATTATAAAAATATTTTTCTTCTATTTATTATAATTTAATCATTTTATAGTGTACATAAATTTTATATAGTAGGTAAATAATAATAATAAATAAATTTATCAGTTAAGGCGATTACCTCTCCTATAAGATAACTCCTTTGGATACCCTCTTAATGGATCTATGTTCTGTATTTTGGGATTACCAAAACATATATAATATTAATATAGGAGTGGATAATAGATCATAATATAATTTGGAAGATCTAAAAAGCTTAATTCTATTGTGAATAATAGAAATTCGGGGTTCCATTTTATAATTTAGCGGTGCGGCACTCTAGGATTTTTATAAAATATTAAATTAATATAAATAAATTTTAAAATTAAAATAGTTACAAATTAATAATATTCTATTATATGTTTAGGATTATTTTATAAATTCACATCCTATAATATTTTGGAAATTTTGGATCACATTTTTACCCATTTATTTGTTTAACCAATTTTGAACCCTTCTGAAAATTACCACAATATTAAATTTTACTACACATTAATTGAAATTATTATTAATATAATAAGTTAAATGACCAATAAATATACCCTTGATGATATTAAAAACCATACCCCATAAATTTTTCTAGATCTATAATTTTGAATGTATATATACAAATTAATAAATTTTTATTTTTTGTAAAATATCATTAATTTATTTTTAACACTATTCATTAAATTTGACATTATATATCTCATGAAGAAGTGGTATTTAGAGTATAATTCTTAAAAACATCCCTAATATGTCATATAGATCCAAAAAAAATTATTATTGCTAAATTATTGTAATTATACAACTTCTAATATTTTTACTCCCTTTTATTTTTTTCACTAATTTAATAAATTATATATTAGTGTTGAAAAAGAATTTAAGGTAACTATTTAATATATAAAATTTTTAAATCAATTTATATCATGAATTTTTTTATAAAGATAAATATATAAACATATATTATTTCATATCATTGTTGTTTCCTTATGTGGACACATAAGAGATACTTAAATCGTAGAGGGTGACATTCTGTAACATTCATTTACTTAAATATTGTATAGGTAATTTTCATGTAATAGTTTCAATTACATAGGAAAATATAGAGAATTATTTGATAAGGATATAATTACCTTGATAAAAAAATAATTAGTATGAAATCATATGGCCTTATAACATAGTTATAGCATAGATTTACCTGATTTACATGTTACTGAGGTGATAAATTTTACCATTTATACATTCTATATTGAAAAAAAATAAAAGTGTATTATTTAACAAATTTTACCCTCTATATTCCCAATTTTGAATCCATTTTATCAAATTCAATACCTACAATTTTCATCATCTGACATTAAAATAAGTGATCAAAGTGCAACGAATGTAAAAAAAATTAATTGAGAATATTATATATATACATATATCATTGATATCATTAACTAATAGTGATAATGTTAATTTATTAAGATAAACACACATTGCTCATATAAAAATAGTTTTTCGAGAAAATGAATTTTTTCCCATAAAAATGTTTTTATACTTAATTTATACATATGATTGACTTCAATTAGAATAATAGGATTATTTAAAATATAAGAAAAACAATTTTACATTAAAACTATTTTAAAACAAAATGTAACATTTAAAATATTAGTTCCAACAAAATCTATATTTTTTACTATTCTTTGAAAAATTAATATTTTTATAAATTCTCAGAAATATATTCTAATATAATTTAAATTTTCTTATTTAATAATAATGTTAATTATTACAAATAATATTTATAACGTTTCTAGATATTAATCATAATATTTTATCATAAAAATTGGAAATATGGTTTTTAATAAATTCATTTTTGAAGAATTAAATTAATTTTATAAATATTGAGTAATTTTTTATGAAGAATTAATAAATTCATTTATATTCAGTCGAATATTAATATATATTCCATTAGGCATATAATAGAATTATTATATTCCAAATTAATGTATATGTTATAAATTTATTGAATAATAATATTTAAATAGTATATCAGGGTTCATTTAAACACTTTGTTGGGTGAAAAACAAGTTATCAATGAAAGTATATTATTTAAAATAAATAATTTCAAAAATATCAGTGTTTTATAGTGTAAATAGCATGTGTTTAGAGACTGCTAATTTTTCATATAATGTTCTCTTTATAGGAAGTATTATACTAGGGAATCTATAATAGTTCATTTTTGGGGTTTACTCTCATCTTAAAATGAATTTTGTAATATGATGAGGAAAGCGTTCTTATGAATTAGAAATGGTTAAAGGTTTATGTTTTTTTAAAAATTTATTAATGAGTATGATGACCACGTACAATATTTATATGTGGTAATGGATGGAACATGGGACACATATGTATCAAACCATGTTAATAGGGTCATGTGTATGATTTGATTGGTCATTGTATAGGCTAGGTGGAAAACCTAACGTATCATATATTTAAAATATTTTTTTATAATTTAGACATCCAATAAAAAAATTCAGTTTTATTTTTTTTATCACTGTGATTATTGTTTCTAACACTATAATATTCAGTTTTAGTCAATATTTGGAACCCAAATGAATATATTTAATGCTATATGGCATGGAAAATGAAACAATTTTCCTCAAAAGAAACCAAATTTTATAGGAGTTGGTATAAGGACCCATCCATAAACATTACATAATACTGAATTAAATGAATAATTCCCAATGAGGATCTTTCCAGGTTTAGAGTTTGAATGAATTAGGACATAACTATTACATCTCAAAATATTTCAATGTAAGCACTTCTACCCAGAATCCACTTTTTTTCATAAAATAAAAACTCTTGAAAAAAAAGTCATGTCAAATTCCATGATAAAGAGAGCATGGATTTTCCTTGATCCCATCCTTAACCCTATTCATCTTTATGTCCTATGAAAACATTTCAAAACATTGGATGAGCATACAGGGCTCAGTAAGGGTTATAAAATAGTGAATTATAACATTTGTTCAGAAATTCATACAAAACATGATCTCTTTTACTTACCTCATGATATCATAAGATTTATGAAAGACACATAGAAATCATAAATCATAAAGGTAACTTGCGGCATCCATACCATACTTACATTGTAGCGATCACAGCTACATAGGGAGTTACTTTGGAATACCCATCATAGTATATTACCTAAATCTCTTAGGAGAAACATTCATGTTTACCTTTGTCACGTTACCCAATGCATTGGGGAGCTATCTCGGGCTCACCCGCCCTAGGTTTATCACAGAACCACTCGTATACATAAATAATGCCCAAGAACCATAACATGATCCTAACACATAACAAAAGCATAAAGGAAAGATAAAATTTCCACATTGCAATAATAAAATATCATTTCAAGATATTGAAATAATAATTATATTCTCAAAATCATTTTCAATACCAAAATACGTAAAAAGTGTATTTGGTATTTATTTTTCCTTTTAAAATGAATCCGGCTTGTTTAGGAAGACAAAGATCAAATAATTCTCGCGGCGGCAGAAAGGTCATTGTCACATCTTATGTTAAAGAAAAATTCCTTTTTGTCATTTAGTAAAACAATTCGTAGAGAAAATACTCCTTTTGTATAGAAGTAAAATTCAAATGGTTTTGTACATCACATAAAAGAAAGTCATGTATAAAACTAAAAATGCCTCAATGAAAGGAGATTGAGACGAAGTCCCTTACCTCGTGTCCGACCTGACCCGTTTGTTATTTAATCTCCTGAATAATAATTTAATGTTAATTTCTACTTTCTTAAGAACCTTTTTCAAGTTTTTTATTCCTTTTATATCACTTATTACAATGTTATAATCATTATGTAATCATTTAAGTTAATAAAGTTCATTTTGTCGATATTTGGTACTTGAGTCAAAAATGGACTTCATATAATTACATGTTGTTGATGTGGTAGACGTTTAATTATATCCAGAATGATATTCATGATTTGGGTATCATATATATCATATATATCCAGCATTTACATGTATTTATAATAGTACATAACATTTGGAGGTACGAAATGAAATGCACCGTTCATAGAGACAGTAAGCCGTATGTACACATGAACGCTACATTCTTTTATATTTCTTATTTTAATGGAATTAAAACATAATAATACATAGGTATATTTTAATTCAATTATAATATAATATATAATATCATTATCTCTATCCTTTATACATCCCACATAGGGCATTAACGAGTCACAACACTTTGAGTGTCGGTAGTCCGCACTTCCTCAGATTAAATTATCGTATTTACCCACCATGGAAACCAAATACGTTTTATATTATTGAGAAGTACAGAATTCTAAAAAATAATAAACATAATATATATCATATATAAATACAGTTACATCATAATGTCCACCATGAGAAGCAGTAAGATGTAATTAAACAATCATCGTTTCGTGAGGCGTTAGTTTTCCATCCACATAAACATTATGTTATTCATCCATTAGATGGAGGTGTCGGTATTTTTAGTTATGATCCTTATCATAACAACATCCTAGTATATTGAGGATACTGTTGTTATTACAAAAAAATGAAATAAAAAGAGTTTAGGGGTTGGAAAAGCAAAATAAAAGAAAACAATTTAAGAGAAACTATTACCTTTAATTTGGGTAACTCACTTTGGATTGAACCAAAGGACTTCTTAAAGTGCCTTCTTCCTATGGTAATGATTCTACGAGGAGGAGAGGGATGTAGGGATTTTAATTGGGAAGAGTTTGGATGAGCTAAATGGCTTGAGAGGTGTGAGGAGTTGCATAGAAGTGGTCTCTTTTTATAAGGGAGAGGAGGGGCTCATGAGGAATGAGTGAAAATATTATTTTATAATATAATGATATTTGGTTTCTAATGGTTCAAAAGTCATTATGGTAAAAGATAAAATAAATAATATTCTAAATAAAATCATCAATTCAGAATTGGACATGTTTTGGATAATATTTTAATCATTATAATCTTATTTAATTAAATCATTTATTAATGAGGTAAATATTGCATCATGATTGTGTCATAAATAATTTAATTTATCTGATGTCTAAAAATTATAAAAAAAATACCATGATGTACGAAATTGTTTTATATTTCTTGTGAATATTAATAGTCGAAAATATAACATGTATAACCCAAAGTAAAAATTAATTTACTAAAAGATATTAGTTTATTTCATTTTGGCCTTTACTTTAAGTTAATTAAAATAAAGTGTCATAGTCACTTTTATGTGGCTCCATTGGGTCCCCAAATAGACCCAATGCTTCCCATGGTCGGATATGACTCAACCAATAGGATTAGGACACATTTTAGGGTAAATAAATATTATTTGTTTTACCCTTATTTACCTGATTTACCCTTTAACAATGATAAATAAAATATTTACTAAGGTAAATATTTAAAATGCCTAAAAATAAGAGTTACCTATGTACACAATTTGAACCTCCAGATTCAAAATATGGAATCAATTTCTCAAAATTCAAAACACCGAAGTGGTAGAAATTAATTTAAAATTAATTCCCGCTGTCAATACAAATGGCGTGTTTTTAAGAAATATTATCTATCAAAAGAATGACAGTTGATTATATACAATCTAAATGTGAAATTTATTATAATGACCAAAATTAGATTAAATGGTAAAAATATAATCTATTTAAACTTTAAGACCAATTAAAAGGAAAATCTATCCATATAAATAAATAATATTAAAACAAAGTATTGAATTAAAATACAATATTTTCACTATTCCTTAAAAATTGACCTTTATTAGAAAAATACCAAAAAATTACCCAAACTAAATTTTGATGTCCTAATTATAAATAAGGATTTTATTTGGTAATATAGAATGTATTAAAGTTACCAAAACTTGATTTAAAAATGGTTTTCCATTAAAAGGCGGTAAATCATCCATTTAATGTAAATTATTCTTAGAATTAGAATCATTCATATATTATGGCTCAAACTTTTATAGGATAAATATAAATACATGTATAATCATATTATAGTTTGTTTTGTTCATTCCCACCAATACAAAGGCTAGGAGTTAACTACCATTTAAAATAAAAATATTATATTATTAGTCTGCAATGTAAGATTCCAAAGAAACCTGTTGTTGTGTATCAGGTACGCTATCGAAGATAACAACCCCTTTAAGACAAAATTAATATTTAATTAACAAATATTAATAAATATGAAAATATCTTATTCTTAATTTACGTGGGATGTTATAGTTGGAATTAAAAATATCATTACTAATCTCACACAAAATTCTCATGCTATAAAGCAAGATGATCTCCTATATATGAAATATAGAGAAAAACATTCTAGTGTGTCCCAGATGAGGCAACATCCACCTTCCATTAGTGGTCTAGATAATCAATTAGTTATTAATTAAAGGATCAGTACCATTGAAATAATATTTTCAACTATTTTTTTTTTTTGAAAATGGAAAATTCATTTTTTATGTCTTTTATTTGGTGGGATAAACAGATATATGGTGGTCTCTTATCCGGAATATGACTCAATATTAATACACTATATTAATGTCATTTGATGAGTTTAAGATCTTATTTTTCAATAATTATTTTCTTCGTATTAATTATATAAAATGGATAAGGAAATACTTTAGCTAATGTAGCTTGATAATGAAATAAATGGTACCTTTGATTAACAATTTAAAAGACTAGTGATGTACACATCTTCTATCATCCTCTAAACGAATTATAAGGTAATTATGTTTTTTAGGTTCATAAAATGAACTCATTGAAGGTAATTATGAAAAATGGAAGTCTATATATATTAAAAAATCATTTAATGTTAAAAAAGTAGATATTAGGATTTGAATTACCGTTCAATATCATGTACATGATAAAGAAAAGAAATATAGAATTAAAAGGAATCTCAAAAAATGGTGGAGGGAAAGGGAAAATATTTCCATCACGACTGATGTGTAGAATGAAACATGGATAAAATTATCTCAAGGGGACTAGTAAATGGTTTATATGTGGAAGGAAAGGAAATAGATAAATAAATTACCAAACTGATATAAATAAGGTAAATAATAATACAAATAGAGAGAAATGACCATAGAAAGTACCACCCAATCATTAGTGTTTCAATTACAAAGAGTATTGTAATTATGATAACATTTTCCAAAATTCATAGGTATATGATTTTGATCAACATCAGCAAACTCCTATACAGATATCCAAGGAATAACCCACGAGATCACTATTTTTGATGTACGGTATTAGAGTGATAGTGTAAATAGTAAAGAAACCATGTACTCTAGAACTTATAATAACTTATTTGAAATTAGATACACCAAAAAATTTTGATATGAATAATTTAGTAATGGTATAAAAATTCCACCTAAATTATTATATTTGAATTTATATGTGGAAACCCACAATCAAATGATGATCAAATCCCATTTCTTTGATTCTTCTCTAGTTGATGTTTATGTGAATGAGATTCCTATAAATTAATTTATTGTCCCGCTAGTTGAATTTGATTTTATCTTGGAAATTTATTTTCTTTCTCTCAATAAATCCTAATTCAATTTTTGAGGTTTGGAATTCATGGTTGAAATTCCAAACCAACCTATGATCATCTATTATTGTGATGATAAATATGAACAATTAATGGAAATCACAACCATTGTATAATTCATGATTCCTATCAGAAAGGGGTGTTTATCTGAGATGGTTCAGGTCAATATCAACATTGATTATATTCTTATCAGGATGAAACATTTTAGAACATTTTTTGAAGAGTTTAATAGTCTTCAAATGAATCCTAAAGTTGAGTTTTCTTTAATAATTATAACTGGTACACCAAAATTTTCAAAAAATCCATATATAATGACACTAATTGTGTTACAATAATTGAAGAAGAAACTCCATCATAATCTTGTCAACAGATTCAATCATCCATCTATGTAACATTGTACTAAACTTGTCATTTTTTGTTAAGAATAACGGTGGATCAATGAAACTCTCCATTAATTACTGCGAAATGAATAAGATAACAATAAATAAAAAGTTTCATATACCAATTAGTGATGGATGTTTTGATCAACTATAAGGATATCAATATGTTCCAAAATAGACTATCAACTTGGACAAAGAGAATATACCGATGACCGAATTTTGTACATGGAATGGACAATAATAATATATCGTGTAGTTATTTGTTCTTACTAATACCCCATATATCCTTATGGAATTTTAGAATAGTGTATTTAAGGATTACCTTGATCAATTTTATTATTATATATATATATATATATGATGTTATTATTTATTCAAAGAGTAAAAATGAGAAATAATATCACATTATAATTATACTAAATATCCTATGTAAGGTGAAATTTAATGAAAAATTTTCAATGTGTGATTTTTGGATAAAAATGAAACATTTTTGGGTCATATTATCTCAAGAGTATGTATATCAGTGGATCAATCAAATATCAAAGTTATTGAAAATATTTCTAAATAAACCGTTCTGTATAATATTTGATGTTTTCTAAGATTTCAAGGATATTATCGAATGTTTTTATACAATATCTCATGATAATATAATCCAATCACCAAGTTAACTCATAATGGATCCATGTTCCTATCAAAAGATGAATTTGTTGAAAATTTTAAGGAATAGATGATAAGGTTAGTGAGTGGACATATGATTACATTACCCAATAGTAGATAATTTTTATATAGTTACCATGTATTCTTATATAGGGATATTTCATATTTTTTAAATAATATCCATTACATTACACACACACACAACTAACGACCATATTAATTTAGTGACAATGGAGACTAGATACACAATATTCTAATTTGGGGAATTATCTTCAATATTTCTCATAAAGATATCTCCATTTAGTACACATCTCAAAATACCCCTACTTAAAACCATTATTGATAACCAGGGGAAAGGAGACATAATAATGGGTGATATGGGATGCTTGGTAAGGGTAAATAAAGAAGATTTGTAAGCAAAATATGAACATAAGTAAATGAGAACATAAAAATAACATTTGAAATCCATATTGTGGATATAAAATATCATAATCTTGTGTTATAGAATGAAGACATGGAATTCAAAAGACATCAATCATAATTAAATACAGGAACATGATCCACGACATCATAACATTGTAATATGACCTAGATATCTGTTGTATACATAATCATGGAAATTATTATGTCAAACAAGACATTGATTACATGTTAGGCTTTGGATAACCACATGTGTGCCTACATCGAGCATGGGATGACCTCTTGTGTACCCTTTTGGGGGTTGGGATAACCTCTCATGTACCATTTGAGCACATATAACATTAATAATTACCCATTTCATTGGAGAATGATATAGGTATCACCTATCTAATAAGAAAAAATATATTTATGTATACCATAAAATCATAAACAGTCACTATTTCATAACCCATGAAATGAAATAGGTTTCATAAATATGTCATAATATAATAAACTATCGAAATGTTACATGTTTCATAATCATTTCATCATTTCATCATATCATAACCTATGAAAATAAGAAGGTTTCATAAGAAATTTATCAAGGAATAACCAGTATAAGAGAAATAGGGATCATAAAAAACATATCATCATAAATATAAACCATTATGAGAAATAATTAAAATAGTATCTTTGTATATTTCCCTTAGTGAATCATAGGAAACATCAAAGGATTTCATCTTAGATGGAAAATGACTTTGAATGATTACTTGGTACGTTTCTTGAGGAAAATAACTTTTCATTGAAAATCACTTTTTAAAACATAAAAAAATTTGGAAATAATTTTACTTGAAAATATTCATTTATACATATAAAATAATATAAAAAAATAATTTAAAAAATTTCTTAGTAAAATATATTTTCAACTTAAAAACACATTTTAAAATATAAATCACTCTCCAAATATTTTTCACATTCAAAAAATTTATTTAAAATTTATAAATTTCAAAATTATTATTAATGCCATTTAATTTTGAATTTCCTTAAAAAAATAAATGTAAGCTTTAAATCAATGAGATTTTATTACATCCAGAAATACATTTCATGTTATGAAATTTAAAAATAGTGATTCTTTTCACATTTTCAAAAAAATACAAACCATAATTAGTTGGAAAATGAATTTAATATTACATTAAACAATTAGTAAACATTAAAAAAATGTGTAAAAATGAATTTAATAAATTATTTTAGTAATTTTAGAAACATTATTTGATATCTTTTTTATAAAACATAGTTTTGTAAAAAATGTTTATCGACTGAAGAGTGAAATAGATATGCTTTTTCTTATAATCCACTTCTCCATTATTTTATGTACCATAGAGTAGTAAAATGTTACTATTAATTGAAAATAAAATGAATAATAATATTAAAATTAAATTATTTGTAATTATAGATATATTGATCAACATACTTCATTGTAGGAGACAGTCATAAATAATCCCATTAAATGATGATATTATGACATAAATTATTTACCACACTAGTAACTTTTAAACAAAATCCCTATTAATGAATATCATTAAATGAAACATAAAATAATATTAGTATAAATAAATTCATGACATTACATGTCAAATGGAACATATATATATATTTTTTACAACATGATAGGTGCATAATAGAATATGAGTTTCAAAGAAGGAAAATTGAGATAAAAAATATCTTACAGATTAATTTATTTTTGAACCATAAACCACATAAAATGGAGATCATAAAATAGATATTTAAACCATAATATATTTCATTATAATAATCATAATATACATTCCTAGAAATTGTATACACCATATAAAATAAATTAATGATTAATATGGCATGTGTCTCACATAAGTGAAAGCTGAGACCAAAACCCCTTAATGATTTAGTATCATTTAAAAGGTTACCCCTATAAATAATAACACCAAAATAAAATTTTAATATCATGAAATTAAAGAGATTAATAATATTAAAACTCAATTTGTTGTTATATAAACTACAAAAAATAAATGAGTGGAGAATTTTCATATGTGTACCATAAATAAAAGAGAGAATAAGTATCCATTACTTTAATTCCTGACTTCCATTATATATATTAATGAATACTGTATACTAAATTTAAGTTTATTATAAATATATTAAAAAATATATTTATATATATAAAATCATATATTATCTTATAATGACATTTTATTACCGATTTATTAAATATCTGATGCTAAAGTCATGTTCATACAATAACTTCTTTATTTTTCGTTAATGTTTTGATTATTTATTATTTGTACTCTTACGTTGATAATAATTCCATAATATCCATAATTTTAAACATGATATAAATATGATATGTATTTAGAATTTATTTATTTATAGAAATCTATAAAATATAGAGATAGAAAATGAAATATGTCTTTTATGAAGAATGTTGGTCATACATACGCATGAACATTGTTTCCATTTTCTTGATGTATTGAAATATATTAAGTTAAATGATATATTATAATCACATAATCTTTTTTATATCATATATATCACATATTTTAATTAAAACCATCTTTATTACAATCCATATAAAGAGTGAATGTATTAAATCTCTTCAGGAGGCGGTAGTCCCCCATACAGACGAGCAACATTATCATATTACAAAAAAATCAAAATCAAGAAGTTATGTGTGATATAATATTAATAGAACCACACTATTATCATAAATACGGTATAAAAACAATAAATCCATCATTATGCTAATCCTTGAGAGGTGGTAATGGAAAAATGAATGACATAGGTTCATGTTGTCGTAGTCTGTCAAATACATGAATGATGAATTTTTAACTCATTTGACATAAGTGGAGATGATTTTAGATGATTTCATTGAAATAAAAATATCGTAGTATATTTAAGATAGTGATAATGTTATATTTTCATGGTATAATAATAATTTAATTAGGTGGAGTAATAAATAAAATAAAAATGCATGTTGATGAATGTTGCCTCTTATTTCGGTATCCTACAGAGATTTACAACAAATGCCTTCCTATGATGGATTCATGTCCAAAAATAGCCTCCTAGGATCAGATTATTGATATTTGGATGTGTTTTTGGAAGGTATTGTATAATAAAAAATGGTTTCATTGTGAGGATGAGAGATGATAGGGGCGGGATTTTATATGTGTGGTGAGTGGAACACTTGTAATTTTTTGATAAGAAAAAGGTTAAACTACGTTTTTCTCATTAATAAACGCTAAAAAATAGAGTAATCTAAATAATATAAGGACTAAGGTATAAATATTTCCATTAAATGAGTGTTTTAAAGTTTTTGGTTCATTTTTTTACAATTATGGTTTTAGTTAAACACACAGTAAACCCATTTTTACCTTAATCACAGTAAATACTTTTTACGGTTTTTACTATTATTTTTGATAAAAAATTAAGTTGAACCTATTAGAAAATTTAAATTATTCATATTAATATTATGGAATATATTTTTTCCAATTAGAATAAAATAATTGGACAAAATTATTGAAAATTATTTGTGAAGACAAAACGAGAAAATGGGTTTTCAAAGAGAATACTTTCATATGATTATAATATTTTCACAACTAATTTTAATATAAAATCTATTATAATATCCTAAAGTTTATTAATATATATATAATTAAAATAATTTATTTTAAAACCTATTAAATATCATATTTTAATTTATAATTAATTTAAATGAAATGGTAGTTTTCAATTAAAATGCATCATTTTTCATTAATTATCATAATATGAATATTTTCATTGAAATAAAAACAAATCCCTGAAATATAGTTTTAATATTCTAATTTAAAAATTAACATTATTTTTTTTCAAGTTAATGTCTTCGAGTGTTATCAATTTTTTAAAAATAACTATCACGGAATAGGTGACAAAACTGTTTTTAGGTAAGAAATGATTTTATGCGTAAACATTCATTTATTATTATCTCTAGTATAGAAAAAAAATAAAATAAATTTTTAAAATATTATATTGAATATATAATATATTAATTTCTAAAAAATATATATCGAAAAGTGATTTTCTAAATATATTTATGTAAAATGTATTTATGTACATAAAAATAGTTTTCCAACAAAAGATTTCTTTTATTTTCTAAAGGATTTTATTTTCATTTATAATTAATTGGTAACAAAATAATTAATTATATAAACATGGGAAAATCATATATTATTATAATTTATCTAATTATATTCATACCCACTATTCCAATAACTAGGTTATAATAATAATATTAAAAAATAACATTTTAATTGTATGTTATGTTTAGTTTAAACATGATGTTGCTTGTAATGCATGATAAACTCAAGATTATGTTTAATTAAATCCAAACTCATTGATGTGTATAATAAAAGATAAACTCAATATTTAGTGTAATAGAAAATATAAAAAATATTAAACTCATTTTAAAAAATATATTTCATAAAATTCCATGTTTTAATATTCTAACCCCCCCCCCCCCCCCCCCGTAAAATGAATTTCACCCTCTATATTAATTAATATCATAAAAGGTTTAAAAAATTGAAATTTTCATCATTTAAACTGACATCATACAAATTAATAATAAAAAATCCATTAAACTAGTTTATTTAGAAACATAATGGTTACCTAAAGTAGCTCTAACTAAGGTTTCCACAAAGGTTAACCTAAGTGGGAAGTAATGATTTGGTCATGGATATAAAGAGTAAATAACTATAGAGAGATATAGAGATAATTGATCATAATAAATTGGTGATATAAATAAGTTTAATGACCATAAAACCAAAAACCAAAGTGGTGTGAAAAAGTTAATTGGTATCCTAAATAATTATGATTATAGGACAACATTATATTTCATTATCCTAATGTTTTAGAATCTTCACAAGAAGGCATATGTACTTAGAATCTCGGGATTCTCATAAATTGGTATCACATATTTTAAGATTAATATTAAATATATTACAAAAACCAAATCTTGAAAATTTTAATAGTTTAGTTCCTTTGGAATCGTGGAAGAAAATATTCTTAATTTTGAGAAACATATTTAATATCTCCCAAAAAAATATTCCCCTTTAGTACACTTCGCAAACATACCATACATCGAAATTTTTACATAACAGGGGGAATGGAATCTTAATAAAGGGTTAGATCAGATTAACTTTAATGGTAAATAATGGATATACATAATAATAACATGAAAATAAGGTTTTGAGAACATGAACATAACATATAAAAACAATACCATGTATATCAAAGGACAAAGTCATATGTCATGACATAATGATTGGAAGTTCATAAGATATTATTTAAAAGGAAAAAATAACATAATCAGTGAGGGAATAAAATTGGAATGATACATATATTAGTGGAATACATATCATCCTATAAAATTGTAATCTCATATAACTAGAGGATGGTACACTCATTATGGTAAGGATATGAAATTAGATCCTTAAATAAACTTCTGAAAATGGATCTAGGTCCTTGAAAAATAATATACAAATGAAATAAAGTACCGTGAAAATCATTACGAACATGTAATCAGGTTAATTAATAATATATTTACTCATGAGTTATCAAACATTTCCAAATACATTGGAGGGTGATATAGGTCACACCCATCACCAAATGATAATAATACATACATGTTCCCCAAGTCTTCAAAACAATCATCATATCATAACCCTTTAAATGAAAGTGTTTTCATTAACATTTCATCATAACATAATAAGTGGAAAATATACACGTTTCATTATCATTTCATCTCAGTATAACCCATTGAATAGAAAAAGGTATCAAAAACATTGTTCCATTATAAAAAATTCAATGAAATAATATGAAATCTATACTTATGTCTTATCTCTATTAAGTCATAAGAAACATCAATCGATTTCACCTTCGATGGAAAATGTTTTTGACCGATAGTTTAAAATATTTCTGGTGGATAATATCCATTCCACTTAAAAAAACCTTTTAAAACAGAAAAATTTTGAATAAATTTTTAATTAAAAATAACCATTAAAACTTATAGATAAATATTCAGTAAAAATAATGGTCATGATGAGGTGAAGTGTTATTCATGATGTACACATCAAAACAAAGGCCCCTTTCATGATTTCAGGAAAGGACAAAAGGGCATTGTTTGGAAAATGGTATGATGGTTTATTTGAAAACATTTTAATAAAAAATATCAAAAATTGGTAAAAATTTATTTTCAAAAAACAGGAGAAAAAAAATTGATTTTTTTTTGGAAACATTGTTTTGGAAGAAAATTAGTTTCCAACCCAAGAGAGAAATAATAATATATTTTCTTAAAAATATATCAATTATTTTAAGTACCATAGAGTGAAAAAATGAAAATATTACTTGAAAATATCATGAATTTCAAAAGGATAATAAAATTAATGAGTTTCATGAGATTTGGCTCAGAATATATTATCAACAAAAACCAAATCATAAATAATGTTGACTAATATTGAAATAGTAACATAAAGTCATTACTATGTTGATAAAATTGTATCATAAGCCCCATGAAAAAATAAATTAAATGGAATAAAAAATATAAAGAGGATTAATAAATTCATGATATTAAATTTAAAATTTGTTTCATATACACATCATGAAAGAATAATATTCCATGACATATAGTACATCTCAATGAAATGAAATTGAGACAAAAATACTTTACATCATCAGTAATATTTTGACTCATAATCCATTATAAAAAATAACATCAAATGGAACATTAAAAATCATTAATTTAATGGGATTCAGGACATAATATATCAATTGGTAATTTTAAACACCACAAAAATGAAATAAGGGGTGAATTATAATATGATTCTCAGAAATAAAAGTGATACTAGAAATCAATTACCTTAAGTCTTGACTTCCATAAAACATGTTCAAACCTATATTATAATAAATATTATATTATCATAAATGTATTTAATAACCATTATTATATATATCATTACATATTTGATTAAATCATATCATTTTATTCATGATTCATTAATAATTAATTTTTAAATTCACATTTTTGGTAATAACCATTTTTTACTTCATGTATATTTTTATTTGTTTTATTATGTCATATATGACATCCCGACGCAGTTTCCACATACCATTCCCTAATAAATTTTGGTCACATAACTTCAAGTGTGCCTCCAAATATTCTATATTCTCTCGACAAACAATAGGGGTCTAATATGTTATTTGAGAATACATAAACCTCTATTGTAAAAGAAGCACTATAGTGGAATAATAATAATAATAGTTCGACTGATGTAAAATAATAACTAAAATGATACCATAACCAATAAAACCTAATATAAAATGATAACCCAAATAAGAAAATTACTCTAAATGAAAAAATAAACATGTCATTCCAAAGACAAGTCATGTGTCATAATATAAATCCTAAATAAGGACACACTAAAACTCCCACGTGGGTCCTAACTCTTAGTCAGGTTACCTTATCCATGATCCATCCTCAATTATCCATATAACATAGGGGTCTTTCTATTTTCATATCCTTCAAACATTATGTCAATTCATGTACGAATTATGAATCCAGGGTTGGGTGTGAGTAAAACTTAGTAATCCACCACCAACAATATCAAAAATAAGTATATAACAGTGTATACTGTTTTATAAACAATAAAGTAAAAGTGGTAATGTAAATAGTTTACATAAACAATTATTCTTTAAATGACTGCATAAACACCCTGGCGTCTCAATGACTCCCAAATCAACAAAATCCTACTTCTATCTTTGTGAGAGTCTAAACTATTCCCAAAGGATATCACATATCACAATCATATGTTTTATCATTTTTCATTATATTTATATATCATATTCAGACAATGGGGGCATAATGTGGTCGTATAGAACCCCGTGGATATTTGGAGAAGTGGTCCCTATCTCAAAAATCAGTGATCATATATATATACATAATGGGGTATAGAGAGGGAGTTTGGAATCCTGTGGGTATTTGCAGTAGAAGTCCCTATACCACAACTTATTTCAATCAAAACAATGAACCCAAAGGGTGGCTATGAGTTTATCCATTTCATTAACTTTCATTACATTGTGGATCTCTAGCAACTTAATTCATTTGATCATGTCTCTATGGTTAGAACCAATCCTATTTTTAAAAAATGTGTATCTAACTCAATGGATATGTGTTTATTATCATAAGCTTAATCAAGATATGAAAAAGAATCAGTTTTTAATTCCATGAATTAATGATCTTTTGGATCAACTAAGGAGAGCTCAGTGGTTCTCCAAGATTCACTTTCGATCAACATATCACCAGTTTTATGTTAGAAAGGAGGATATTCCAAATATAGATTTTAGGACAATATATGTCCATTATGAATATATGTTAATGAATTTTAAACTTAAAAATACACCAATGGTGTTTATAGAATTGATGAATCAGGTATTTCAATGATATTTGGATTTTTTTAGTGGTGTTTGAAGATGAAATATTGGTGTATTCAAGGATAATGTCTGAGCATGATTAGCACATGCCAACAGTATTGGGAATCTTATGGGATCATCATATATATTCCAAAGTATCAATGTTTGATTTTTGGATACAGGAGGTACTTTTCATTTTACTTTTAATCTCTGTAAATTTTTTTTGGACCTAGAAAAGATAGAGGCTTTTTTATCATGGAAAATACCAATTGATGACTTCAAGATACGTACTTTCCCCAGTTTAGTGGGTTGTTATCGAGGATTTGATAGTGATATTTCTTGACAGGAACCACCGGGGACAGCTATTATAAGGAATAGTGTTCTATTACAATGAGATGATAAATGTTACATGTCTTTTCAAGAGAATAATTTTCACCTTACATCATATCCAATCAATTTTTTTTTGGAATTAGGACAAGGTTCGTGGTGTATTATGATGGTTTGGGATCAGATTTGGGATGTGTTCTCATGTAGGGAGATCATGTTATTTATTCTGGCTCAAGATAGTTTTAGTTTCATGAGATAAACTACCCAAAACACAATTAAGAGTAATATTTAGTATTAAATTCATTGAATAAATGGAATCATTACATATTTGATGAGAAATTTATAGTTTTATGGATTATAAAACCTTGAATGAAATTTCATCACAAAGTGACTTGAATCTGAGATAATGAACATGGATGAAGAATCTTAAAAATTATGAATTTTAATTTATGTATACACTAGGTAAACGGAAATATGGTTGAAGATAAATTAATCAGAAATTTATATTCATTGTCGGAAAAATCTGCTTAAGATCAGTGGATGTTGATTTCAGTGATAATAGACATGAATTAAAAATGTAATGACTAAGGTGAGTTTTCATATTTCTTTCCCTTTTATTTTATCCCAGTTTTGGTTGAAAAATTTATGGAGGCACAGACATCTAATCTATAACGTGTTTTGAAAAGGTCAAAACTCAATGGTGGGGTGACCATTGAGGGATGGAAGCTGGATGAGAGTGTTTTTTGTGGTTTTAGAATCAGATGGTGGTGCTTATGGATTTTCAAGAATAAGTTATTAATTATTAACTCCATTTATGATTGTATATTCATCTAGAAGTAGAAAAGATGTATAAATAGTTGAAAGCATGGTTTTTATGGGTCAGTATGAAATAGATGGTGGCTGAGATTGTTTTTAGATGCTTGACTTTCCAATAGGTTAAGGTATTGAATCAAAAAATAGTAGGTATGTTTCATTAATTACCTATTATTATTTGGAAATGAGAGTAGATAGCCATGAATTTTTTAACAAGACTCCCTATAATGGTTTATAAATACAATTCCAGTTCAGTAATATGGGATCAGTTCAGAAACTGGGCCCATTTCATCCATCTTCATGAATCTCATAAAGTGGATGATTTGTCAAAAATCTATATCTGAGAAGTATTAAAGAGGCATTGTGTACCGGTTTTTATATTATCAGATAGACTCTCAAAATTTATGTCTCATTTTAGGAAATCCTTATAGAAATCCACTACAACTAAGTTGACTATGAGGAATTCATATCATCCTCAGATAGATGGGAAATCTGAAAGGATCGCCAAATATCTTAAGTCATATTGTGGGCTTGTGTGATAGATTTTGGTGGCTCATGGGAAGAGAACATAGTATTGGTGGAGTTTTAATTAAATATTAGTTATCAACCCTCGATATAAATGGATCCTTTTGAATAATTTTATGGGAATCCATATCATTCTCTACATTATTGGGTGCTTACATTTGATAATTCACTAGCGGTGTTGAGCATTTTCAAAGAGCAAATAGAGAAGTTTCTGTGGATCAAGACATGGTTAGATATGACTTATAGTTATCATCAATCATATGTTTATAATCGTCGAAAATCGATTTTGTTCTATGTGAGTGATCATGTATTCTTGAGGAACTATCCATTTCTTGGACATCATCTTTTTGGAAATCGGGAGAAGTTATCACCTTATTAAATAATCCATTTTAAGATAACTAAATTGGGTGGTGAGGTAGAATATCGGTTGTCTTTTCTACCATGGTTCTATGTTGTGAATAATATGGATAATATATATCAATTAAAAAAGTAATAGCCTAATCATGACCATGTAATTCAATGGGATCACATTGACCTTGATCCAATGCTTCATTGGTACAAGTGACATTACGGTATATGGATAGAAAAAAGAAAATCTTACATGGTAAAGTAATCAGTCTAGTGTATATTTTATTGGAAACATAGTCAGATTTGGGAAGATACTTGGGAATGTGAGAATTAAATGTTTGATAAATGACCCGAACTCTTTCAGGACACTGGTTTTATTCTACTTTCTAGGGAAGGAAAGGCCAATTGTAGGGAGAATGTAGCACCCCCCATCCCCCCTCCCCACACAGATTTAATTATGCAACCATTTATTTATTTATTTTATGTATCTAATGTATTTGGGTTAGTTTTTGGAGGGTTTTCCACACTTTTAGAATGCATTGGTTCTTCTAAAAAGGTTCACAGTCTTATAATGGTTTTTCAAAACCAGGATAAACCTATAGTGAATCCTGAATAGTGAGACCGAGGATAAAGGGATGGAACATGGTTATGGGCATGATTTGGAAAAACTAGTTAGAAACCTAGGATAATTTATGAAAAGTGTCATATAGGTGTTTTTTATGGATGGTGCATAGTTTTTCTATTTATATGGGTGAACTGTGTGAGGTTCTCACTAAGGAAAATGCAAGAGTGTGGTTAGTTAACCGTTTTCCTTTCTGTGCGAGTAACTATGCACAGTTAAAAATCAAGATCCTAAATAATGATCAAGGTCAAGATTAACCACTGTATTTTCCACCATTTTGTCCCTAACTCATACATTCTTCCTCTCAATGATTGTAGAAACTTTCCCCATCTAATCAGAAGTGATTTGAAGGAATTTCTTGGTGTCTTGAAGCCTAATTCCCTTGGTAAGTCTCTTTTTGTGTTAATTTTTCATGGTTATCCTTATATCTAATTTCTTACTTCACTTATATTTTGAGATCCACTCCTCTATAGAAAGATATAAGGTGTTTGATGCCAATCATGGTTATATTTTGGGTTTTTTATATTAGGGGAAGAGATCTAATATGGGTTATGGATATTTAACCCATTTTTGTTGGCCTTTTTTAGTTGTTCTTAATTTTCACTAAAATTCCAATTGTAGGTTGCTTCACTCTCGACTCCTATTCTTATAACAAGAAGGATTAGCATAAATAGTTTAAATTTCATGAATTTGGGGGTGAAATTAGTATTCACATAATGTTAGAAACCCTCTTTATTAATTGTTTGAATATTTTATGGATTAAAATATTTGTTGAAATTTTTTTACAATGTGATTTGTTTTATTAATTTGAAAATATGGATACATTGGATTTATGAAAATGGTTTTTTTAAAATTTATTCAAAAAAATAATGGTTTTATTGATATGGTTTGGAATGGTAGATTTGAAATGGTTAGAGAATACATGTGTTGTGTGAGTTCATTCTTTCAATATAACCCTGAATAAGGGGTGTGTACCATTGGGGTACAAAGGTACGTGACCCTAGATAAGGGGTGTGTATCATTGGAGAACAATAAAATTGACCACTTTTTGATGACTTAGTGGATTTATTAGAAATAAATCATGAGTATGGAACATTCAATAATGCATTCATGTGTGGGTGTGTGTTTGAATCATTGAATGTGTATGAAAAAAAGAAATTTGAAATGGTTTAAAGTTTTTTTTTCTTTTCCTTGGAAACTATTTTAGTACGGAAAACTATTTTGGTGTTAAATTTCTTGGAATTAAAATAATATATTTTTGATTTATTATATAAAATGTTTTATATAAATTCACTAACATGTTCTATACTAGTGGAATGAGTTGGGAATTCTTTTGGGGAAAGACTACTGAGTTTCATTACATAACTCTTCTTTGGAAACTTGGTTCATTTTAATATATTGTTCATAGAGACATAAAAAAAGATGAATAATCACACTTATTTTGGGGTACTTTATGATACTCAAGATTTATTGTGGAGTTGTAGCATGATGAGTTTTTGGATCTTAGGAGTTTTTTTGGTTCCATTGAGTTTTGTTGGTTTGTATTCCTCATCGTACTTTGATGATAGTTTTCTTCAGCTATGGAACTATTTTTTAGGATATTTTGATATCAATAGTATTTGGAGTTGTTTTACTTTGTAATTATTCATCATTTATTTTTTTGCAACATTTTTGGTTGGATTTTTTATTCCAAAAAGGGAAATTGCCTCCCAATTGTATAGAATACCTTGGAATTTATTTCCAACCATTAGAACCTTAGAGATGTTTCTTAAGGCCAGGTATAAATTATTCCTCAACTCATGAAAATGAAGATAGGAATGAAGTTACATAAATGTCTTACCAGAAATCTATCACCAATCTGTAATGATTAAATATGAAGATATCACTCTAAGCCTATTAAGAGTCTCCCAAGGGTTGGTTGGAGGAATAATTCATGAAAGAAATAAACCAATATTAACTACATGGAAATTTAAATATTATACTTAGTCAATTACATTGTGTGTAATTATTTTAAATGATTTATATTGAAAAACCCAATACCTCATGTTATTTAATCTCGAATAAAATATTACACATCATGTAATAGTATTACTAAGAATATTATTTTTCAACAGCTATTTTTTCCTCACAATAATTATACATAAATTATTTAGCGACCCCCAAATCCATTCAATCCTAATTCCTACACATTATAATCGTAGAACTAATAAGAAAACTCAAAAGGTATTGTATTTATAAAAATAACGGTATCATACAATCTCCCAACTTTATAACAGCTCATCCTCAAGCTACACTAACAAAAATCTCTAATTTTATATAGTCAAAAATTCTAGTCATTGATCCCTCATATATGTTTCCATTTCCCATGATTCTTTTTAAACACAAACATGTTTTAACACAACTTCAACAATCGGCAAGGTATTTTCTTTCTACACATTCTCACTACAATCCATAACAAGAATCATATGATCTTAAAAGGATACATCATTCTCAAGCTCAACATAATAAACATAAATTACATTAGAAGTGTTGGGGTGATATCGTTGATGTTGTGATAGATGAAAAACATCATACCTAGAAATATACCTCTATAGAAGATCCAATTGATATGCCACTAGACCTATTATCTTCACAATATCAAATTGTACCACAAACATAGCTGCTAACATTCCCTTCCTCTGAATCCTATAGTGACCCAATCTATGTGACCCCAGAACGAATACATTATCACCATATACAAAATCTAGGTTCCCCTATGTTAATCAATATACGAATTCTTACTACTATGGTCTATAGCGATACATTCTAGAATTATCCATACCTGATCCATTGTATCATGCATGTGACTCGGTCCCAATAGCACTAAATAACTTACTTTTATCTAGTATAGTGGTGATCAATATGGACTATAATAAGAGCCTCATATGGTTACATATGAATAGTTTCCTGACAACTATTGTAGTAGGTGAAATCAAAAAACATGAGGTTCTTCTCTAAACACAAAAAAAGTATAGAAGAAATGCTCGTAGAAAATCCTAAAAACCATGAATGGAATATTCCCAACTCCCATATATCTATGAGTGGAAACAAATACTTAGAAACACTTATGTACGAAGAACCTTCTGCAAGACATTCTAGAAACACAAATTGAGATGTCATTCAGGGTATAAAATTATGCTCCATAGTACCCCGAGCAAATAGACTATCTCTCGAACAATGAAATCACCCACCTAAACCAATGTGATGGTCTCCCTCATAGGTAGTAAATGTGATACTTTCATCACTCCATCCATAACTACCCCACCACAGTCATTATTTTGAGTCGTTCTCCAGATACCCACCATAAAATCCATGGTATCTTCCTCCCACTTCCATTCTATAATGGGAAATAGTTGTAGTATACTGTTGGGTTGTTGATTCTTGGAATTCACCTGTTGACAGGTGTGGCATCACTTTAGGAACCATAAAATTTACATTCTCAATATTGTCTAAAAATATTATTGACATAGGTCCCAATTCATTTTGGTCAATCTTAGATTCATTGACCACTATTAGAATTGAAATTAATCATCATCCATTATTGCATAAAAATAGGCACAACAATATGGCCTCAGACATAGGTGACCGCATCCTGGTCCATAGTCCTGTCAAAAGGTGTCTCCCCACAATAAAGGATTTCCCTCAAGGCCTAAAACTCTATATCCAAATATTGTATCCCACTAGAACAACTCAAAGTGCGGATTCAATTGATATAGATATAAGGTCCATCTTCTTGTTGGCCCTCCCAAACACCAACATGCATCTCATCCAACAAGGTTAATATCTTCCACTCAACACTAGACTCCTCAACTTCCTGAGTCTTAGTTTTCCAACATAAATCATCAGCCACACTATTTAACTTCGTAAGCATATATTTCAACTCAAAATAAAAATATTTAATAAACACAACCCATCTCCACTTGTAGAGATGCATGTATCACTGTGAAAATATATACTGCAATCTATTTTGGTTGGTATACATAGTAAAATTTTCACGTAACATATAATTGGTCCCAAACAAAGAAGCATAGAACAGTATAGGAAACTCAAGATCATGTATAGGGTAGTTTCATTCATGTGGCCTCAACTTCCATGATATGTACACTACAACATGATATCCATACAACAACACTGCTCTATACCCAATCTCAATTGTCATAACAACAATGTATACTCTAATCATAGCTCATGTAGAATCAAAATTGGTGCGGTATTTAATTTCTTCTTCAACACCTGGAAAGAATTATCACATTCCCCAGACCATTCAAATATTATTCCATTTTTATCATGCTCAAAATAGGTACTTCCAATCCAGAAATGTTTGCAATAAACCTCCAATAATAAAACTCCAAACCTATTAAACAAGAAATATCAATAGAATTATTGGATTTTCCACATGAAACAACACCATGACCCTTATATGGGTTCATTAAGACACCAAAATATGAAATTATGTGACATAATAAATGTACCTTGTCTATCTAGAATTGATAGTTAGATAGCATGGAATATAAATGATGCTCTCTCAGCATACTCAGGAAAATGTCAAGATGTTTTTCATGTTATTCATGACTCTTGGAGTAAAAAATTATGTCATCTAAAAAATCACAAAATGGTCTAGGTATGAGTGGAAGATTCAGTTATTAAAGGACATAAACACTACTGGAGCATTGGTCAACCTTCAAGGAATCATGAAAAAAATAATAAAAGATATACAAACATATCTAATATACTTACCGTATATCAATAGGTCGAACTCTCAACTGTTGATACCTTGATCAGAAGTCAATATTGGAGAATACACAAGATCCTCTTGACTGATCAAAGGGATATTTTATACACATAAGGTGATACTAGTTCTTTATTTTCATCTAGTTCAACATCTATAATTCAATAAAATAGTTCAAAATTACATCATTCTTCTTAGAAAAATACTAGATAAATTCATGGCAATGTACTCGGAATGATAAAACCTTTATCCATAAACACTTACATTTGATTCATGATCCCTTGAAGCACTTTTTACGCCATTAAATAAGGTTTAATGGAAAATATATCATCCATCAGCATGAGCTCAATCATAAATTCCACATCTCTATTATGTTGTATCCCTGAGAAATCCTTAAGAAACATGTCATGTAACTGGTTCACTATGGGTGAAAATACTTCATTTTTCAAACCCACATCATCTAGAAAAATAATTGAAACATGGGTAGTAAGAATACCTAGTTTTTTATCATCTTTACCTAAACGGCTTACCTGGATATCCTCCTCTCCATATTGAACCGAACTATCTCCCTCAACAGATGTAATTTTCACTATCCTAAAGTAATAATCAATGTGGGATCAATATGGAACTAACATTTCCAAACTTAAAATCAATACCAACATATTGGTGAATTAAATATTCCGCACAAAATGATATTATCCACCCTCTAGTGAACACCACTTTCATCCACAGATGTATGTTGACCACACACCTAATAGTGCATCGATCATCATCCCCCTGATAACTAACCCCATTTCTGGACATTGACAGCTCACAAGTTGTAAATATATAAAACTGTTATAGTCCCATGTATCCAATAATGCATTAGAAAGTTTAGAATCTAATAAAATAGTACCATTGACTATTGATGGTATGGAATCTTTGTACATATGTTTTGATTGAACGACATATAACTATCATTACCCTCTTCTATTTATTTTAGTATGAGTCCCTTGAGCTAAATAAAACTCTATTGATATTGGTTCTCTTTCTTAGAAGAACCACATCCACTACCTCAACCATAAAGTCTAGTGTAATAATAATTGTCATACTAATATGGGGTAGAATAAAATATTCCTATATATTTAATATTCTTATTTCCACCATCACTACCCATAGGACAATGGTTTCTACAATACTTCTAAAAATGACTCATCATACTTCAAGATTGGAACACCATTAGTGGTTGGGGACAATGATTATGAATATGTCTAGACCTAGCACACTAATGGAAGTTTATACAGTTACATCTCTGAGTAACAAAAACATCTCCTTGGACACTCTATTTTACATCTCATTCGATGAAATTTTAGAACTAATGCTTCCAACTCATAAAATATATACCTCTTAGTCATCCAGATCAAACCACCTACATTCCACTATATGACACCTTTAGGTTCCCTCAAAAATTAGATCATAATTCACCACTATAAAAAACCACTTCAACCTAAATATGTAAACCTGGGACATGATTTCTCACATAATCCCATATTGAATGTACTTTTCCATAGATGCCTCATCTCCTTAAAATTCTAGATATCCAACCAACCTTTCTATTGTCCATGTAACATATATGTTACCTTTTTGACTCATCACTCAGCATGAGTCTCTATGTGGTCAAGGATCATAAAGATAGACATGATCTATAACTCATGTTCCTTAGGTCCACCCTCTACAGTGAAATTCATAGGATATTGAAACAAGAATTACCATGTCATATCATAAAAACACATCAAAACTCACTCTGGGTATCTTTCTATAAACTACAAATTGTAAGAAAATTTCTCATTGATCTTCTATTAATCTTCCTTAACTAAAACAGTCAGGGTCTCATGTTCAACCATTGGAGGAAGATTTCCATCCATGTCCTCTTGTCATTCGATCAACAAATTTCACTGTGGTGAATATCTCTAAAAATGAAAACACACATCTAAGGACACATAAGCAAACATTAACATGTTTTTTTGGAGGGACTCACAAAAATTCATAACAATGCATCCCCCATACCCCACCACATGATCAAAAACATGGAACAAACGCTACCAAAAACCATCCCTAATTTAGGACATAGTTAACAGAAAAGGTGAAATATATTCATAGATCTAGTTTCTCATTAGCCTCCTTTATCATTTAAAAATTACACATTTAATGAAATGAATACCATTTTTGAAGACTTTTGTCAACAATATTTTTCATAAGTTCCTAAAATGAAGCATGTCACAAAAATTTCGGAGTACCCAGAATGATGCATGGATACTCAACTCTCATTCTAAACTGGACCACAAGTCAAATATCTAAAAATATCAAAATAAATAGAACCACAAAATAATTCCATTAATTTAGGTGAAATAATATTTAACTATTACAAAAAAATCAAAAACAACAATCCCACCCTAGTTAAATCGATTTTACACCCCCCCTGCCCACACACATTGGTTATATAGTCCCATGTATGATCACTTAACCGAGGATTAACTCATACTAACATCTTATATACCTTTCCATAATAGTGAGACCAAATAAAAGAAAAGAAAACCCCTTTAATACATCTTTTTGGCATCCGGAATTGGGTGCCACATACAGGATCCCCAAGAAGGATGGCCATATGACCTCAAGCATGACTCCCTATATGCTAGATGATACCAACTAAATATGATAGACTGATATGTCACATTTTGAGACTATACACTCTATTTTCAAATCAGATCAATAGAATAAATATAATAAAAATATATAAATTAATGTAAAATAATAACCAAAATGATATTATAACCAATAAAAACCAGTATCAATTGATAACCAAAGGAGGAACGATACTCAAACCAAAGTAATAAACATTTCATAACAAATATGTGTCATGTGTTACAATGAAAAAGAAACATAAAGTCACACTGACACTCCCAAGATTTTTCCAACACAATTTATGGTTCAATAATCCATGCTCCATCAGCACTTATTAAAATAACATAGGTCTCTTTCCCTTGTATTATGCTATAAATATTAAGTCTATTCAGGTGTTGATATGGCCACCTGAGTAGATAGTGATTACATCATAGTAAGAAACTAGAGATGACATGTAAATCACTATCCATCCTATAATAGTATATATAGTTGTATAAATAATAAAATACATATGATAAATTAAATTGTTTACATAATAAATTGTTGATTAAATAACTACATAAACCCCTGAGGCTCTTGATGACACCAAAATCAACAAATTCCCACTTTGTCCCGTTCAAAAGTCTGATTTGTCTCCAATGGATATCACATATCTTAATCCAATGGATTATCATTTATCAACTCGTATAAATTTCATGTTCAAAAAGTAGTTTCTAAGAGCAGTATTCTAGAACCTCATGGGTATTTGGAGGAATATTCCACATACCAAAACTTATTGATCACACAAACACACACACAATGATATATATATAAGGGGCCTAGAGTAGTAGTCTAGAATCCCATGGGTATATGGTGTGGTAATATTTATCCCACAACTAATTTTAATCAACATGCAACACCACAAGGGTGCATATAGTTTCACAATACCATTAACTATCATGACCAGAATTCAAAATTATTAAATAAAACATATTTCTTTATTTATCACTTTAAGTATATCAGCACACCCCATGGGTGGATATCATTTTTACAGTTAAAAATCCTAAACAATTTCATTAGACAATCTATCCATCAATTTCACAATCACAATATTCACCATGTTTTTGATCCATTATTCCATCTATTTCAAAATAAGTTTATTGACCAATTTCATTATTCTAATTCAATCATTTTAAGTTACTTTATGATCAACCAAATTGTTTTTTTCACATTGAAAATAATTTTATTCAATTTAATCTTGTGATTAAATAGTCCAATAATGAAAATTTCTATTTCACAACTACATACAAGCAATTAAATTAAATACTACGGTAATATGACATTTAGACCACCTACCTCAAGGTTTTTGATGGATTTTCACCAAACTACATCCCTTGATTGATGGAGAATGGACGAATGAGAAATGGATAAAATTCTTAGGAACAAAAACCTAGGATTAAGATCAACCACCATTACCCAGCATTGTACAATACTAAACTGCTTCATTGGAGGAATGATGAATAGTTGGAAACCAATGTTAAAGGTATTATCAAGCATCTAGAACCAATTTTCAATAATCATAGATGAATAAATCAATCTAAATCCACTAAGAGTCCTTATTGGGTTGGGAGAGGGAAAGATGAATGAAATAAAAAACCAAAAATTAATCGCACAAAACTTTTATTCTTATTCAGAAGGAATAACACTTTTAATTCCATTAAACATTGCATAATTATTTATAATGGTTTGTGATGAATAAATCGTCACCTCAGGTAATTTTATTTCAAATAAAATATTACATGTCCTATAATAGTATTACACAGCCTGCATATTTTCTACAGACATTTTTTCAACCCAAAAATTATACCTAAAATATCCCACTACCTCCAAATCCTTTCAAACCAAAATCAAACTCTTTAAAGCCTGGAATAAAATAGATAAATCAAAAGGGAATGTATTGGGGAATATAATGGGATCTTACATCATCTTACATTTCTCATTACATCGTTATCCCTATAATTTTAACCATGATATATATATGAAATATATTCATTGTAAATTTATTTATAGTAATCTATAAAATATAGGGATATAAAATGAAATTCAACCTTCATTGATATGATAGGCTTGTACGTATGGTGAATATTGTTTCAATATCCTCAATGCATTGAAATTAAAAAATGTAAATGATATATTATCCTAAATGACTCACTTTCATTTCATACATATCACATATTTTTATTACAACCATCCTTAATACATTTAATTTAAATTTTGATATATATCATTTCCTCAGGAGGTGGTAGTCTACCCTATAAAAGAGCAGTGTTATCATATTCTCAAAAAATGGGAGTCATGAATGTATGTAAGGACTGACCCCAGTTTCATAGAGATGATGTTATATTTTATTACATTGACATATAAACAATGAATATTCATCCATAATGACCCATTAGATTGGTATTTTGAAAAAATATATACAAACATAATTTCAACATTACAACATGAAATGAAAAATAATATATAAGCTCTGTTAGGAACATAAACCACATTAAGATTATACCTACAATACAATCAAAATATAACTATTCATGTACTCAAAAAAACAACACTTAGAAAGGGGTGATATCAGATTCTATGAAATGGTAAATATTTCAGTAGATGATAACATAAACAATTGGCATGGTGAATAATTGAAAACAGATGCCTTTACAATTAAACTTGAACATAATGTGGTCGAAATATGAGGCGAGTTAATACTTTCATAGTAATACATAATCAGGGGTATTATACACATCAAATAACCTCATGATATATGAATATATAACATCATAGTGAGGTAAATGAATAGTCCATAGATTCTTAATAAAACATTCAAGACCTCATCAAAGACATCTAAAAATGATTAAGGCCACGTCCAAAACCATATCTAAAAATGGGAAAGGCCTCAACCCAGTCCATATATACTGGTCAGATGATACCTACTGATGCATTGAAGGGATATAGTAGTCCCCACTCATCACATACTAATTCCAATACATTACTCATATGAATGGTGGTAAACATAAAAAATATATACACAAGATATTTAAATAACTTTCCCCATTCTATAACAAAATCATTAACCATTCGGATTAGTAAGATGAATGGTATCAAAATAGAATATCCATAGTCAAATTGATCATAAACCATTAACTATAATATTTAATATTATATAATTAAATATTAGACCTAAAATTCATTATAATCAACAATAGTGTGGAAATAAATGAAAATACTCTTATAAAATAATTGAGTAATTCTAGAGATAAATACCCTTTTACTTTGAAAAGAAGAGTTCTTTTGGAAAAATATTTTTATAAAAACAAAAGTAATTTAATATAGTATTTTAATAATACAATTAGTTATTTAAGAAAAATAATGGTTTCTAACAATAGATTATATATTTCACTTGTAAATATTTAAGAATTTGGTAAATTCCCTTGAATCGGGCTCATATTTTGGAAGTAATTTTGAATGTTACTTTTAAAACATATTTCTCCCTTGAAACGAAGAAAGATTATGGTTTTTACACATACATATAACATTATAATAGAATTTATTAATATTACATAAGAGTATTTAATATATTTATTGGGATAAAGAGATACAAATAGTAACTCGAAAGAAAATTGAGGTTTGGGTATGAAACCCTTAACTTAAGTCCGAAGGTGTTCATCACATGATATTAATTACCTGAAAATTAAAATTCGGGCTCATAAATTAATGATTACAGAACATCCAATAAGTTTAATTTACTTATTCTAGACTTATGAGGTTCATTCAGGGCCTTTTTTTGTGTTAAGAGATTCAATTTAACTGTTTGGGAGCATTTTCTTCCTTGGTTTTCATGATCAGTTTACTTATATTCATGTAGGGATAAACATGTAGAATTAGAATGGATGTCCAGAATAGAAGTGGTATGTTATTATTGAACAACCAGAAGAATAAAAGATTATAAAATTAATCTTTTTTAGGTTATAATGATTATTAATTATATAAAACTTTTATTATAATTATTTGGGTCAACTGGCAGTTTTTTATCACAACGAACTAATTTTTATTTATAAATTAATATCAAATGTAAAAAAGGATTAAATACACTTAAATAAGTTATAATCCATATATTATATTTATGTTCAACCATAAAAATGGTATCATGGCTATAATTGATGATGGTAATAGAAATTGTGAACTCTTCATACTTGAATGTGATAAATTTACACATTTGAGACGATGTTTTCATTTATAGTATAAAAAAAGGGGAAAAGAGGGATTAAGATTAATTCATAAATTATCATTAAAACAATCTAGTAAATTTAAGTTACTTGATTAATCACAAAATTTGGGTGTAAGGAGGTGAGGAAATAAAAATAAAAACAAAATAATGGAACATGAAATAAAAGAAATGAAAACAGGAATTTACCTCTTGAAGTAATCTTCCTTGAGGGCCTCTTTAGGGGATACGTTCTTGTATTTTTATGAGGAAAAGGGCTGATGGATTTGGGGGGGGGGATTTTTAAGAGATTTAAATAAAATTTAGAAAAGTAACAAGGCTTTAAAGGAGTGTTGAGAAGAGGGAGTGAGGGGGGTTAATAGTGGATGAGTGGAGGGTTTTTCCATTATTTTAATAATTATTTTATTATTTTTTCCAGTACAACTAATAGTATTGATTCTTCTGACCCAAAATAGTAATATGTTCATGTGAGTTAAAATTAGTGGTCATTTACATCATCCCTGACTCAAGAATGATGCAGAAATTCATTTATTTAGCATATTTTGTAAATTATCTAACTTCACTATTCACCAAAAAATCATGTATTTCAGAAAAATCACAAAAAATACCACAAACCATTTTTCAACATGTATAATTAAAAAATGGACTCCATTTTATAAAAATAATTTTATATATAAGATAAATTTAATATTTAAATAAAATCATTATTTACTTGAAAAATTCAAATTTAAATTTAAAACTAATTTTATAATACATTCAAAAATAAACTAGAGACTTCTTAAATTATCCAAAAATTACAGGAAAACTAAATATTTTTTAGGAATAAATTCTATAAAATGTAATTTTCATTTAAATCAATTTATTAATTTAAAATTGTAATTAAGTTTTAATTACTCATAAAAAACCAAAACATAATTATTAATTTCTAAAATACTATAGTTCATTTATAAGCTATCAAAATTTTTTATTCCTTCATGGGTGAGTTTACTATTCATAAGGGTCATATACTATTCATAAGGGTATATTACTATTCATAAGGATAAAGTGACTATTCACCAAAAATGCATGTTGATCTCATTAGACTCTAAATATCATATTGAACACAACCTTGCATGATAGTTTTTTGAAATTTAAATAACAATGGTGGTAAAATTTTGTTTATTACCTAGGCTATAAAAAAGTGTAGTTTTGTAGAGACTTAATGTTTCCTAATTCATTGTAAAATTTATTTGAAATAATTGGGAGGGTTACATTCTCCCCTTCCTATAAGAATTTCATCCTCAATATTCATAGTATGTTACATTATAAAAGGATTTGAGTAGGTCTTCATCATAAGCTCCTCAAACACCCATACTGCTTCTTCAATTCTATGGTTTTTCCAAACTACCTTTACCAATCATCTGATATGATTCCTCAACACTTGTTATTTAGTGTCTAGAATTAATCTAGTCTCTTCACATTAACATAAGTAGGATTCCAATATGATACCTTTAAAAGTGAGGACATGTGTTGGATCTGGAATGTTTTTTCTCAACAATGAGTCATGGAACACATAGTGTATTTGAGACAGGCTAGGAGTCATTTCCAAACAATAAGCCAAAAATAAAATTCTTTCTATAATTTAAAAAGTTCAAATATATATGGGGCTTAGTGCCCCTTTCTTCCCTAATCATATAATGCTCTTCCATGGAGATAATTTCAAGAAAACATGATCACCCACTTGAAATTCAAAACCCTTTCTTTGACTAATGGCTTAACTCTTTTTCCTATATAGAGATACTTTTGTTGGTTTGATAAGTATTTACCTTTACTATTGTTTCCCCTAATGTCTTTAGTCCCACAAGTTTCCTTCCTCCAAATTCATCCCAAAAAGTTGGTGTATGATATCTCTTTCTATACAATGCTTTATATGGTGCCATTTAAATACTTGAATGTAAATTATTATTGTTGGAAAACTCCACTAAAGTTAAATATAGATCCCACTTACATTGAAATTCAAGCCAAAATGATCTCAACATTTCCTCTAATGTTTGGATATTTTTATCTTATTTTCCATCAGTTTGAGGTTTATAGTAACACTAGTACAATAACTATTTTTAACGTCACCATTTTTCATTTCAGTTTTTTAGAACCGATGTGAAAATCCATTTTTTCTGATTTTCCCATCATTTATATAATAACCACCATGAAAAATACATTTTTTCAAATTTTTCAGGTTGTTTATATAATAACTAGTGTGAAAAATCTATTTTCTAGCAATTTTCACGTCGGTTCAAAATAACACACGTGAAAAATCTAATTTCATGACTTTTTCATGTCGGTTATTTAATAACCACAATTGAAAGATATTTTTCATGATAGTTATTTAATAAATGATGTGAAAAATCTATACAAACATGTATTTCATTTCCCAAGATTTGATTTTATAGGTTATATTGCTAAAAAAAAGTTGTAGATCAAAAGTTATGGACATCATAAGATGATCATCTCTGATCAAAGGCTTAGGGAAGTCCAATTTTAGAAGTCCATAACATTTAATCCATAACTCTGTTTAAGCCCCATGACCATTCAATATGAATCTTGAGAAATGAACTACTTTTTTGATACCATTTTTCACATTGGTTGTTAAATAACTTACATGAATAGAAACTTTTAAAATTGGTTATTAAATAACTTATGTGAAAAAAGTCTTGAAATTTTATTTTTCACTTTGGTTATTTAATAATGGATGTGAAAAAGTGATGAAAATTGATTTTTTCATACGATTATATAATAGCCGATGTGAAATATAAGTAAAAAAATTAATATATTTTCACAACGGTTATCAAAAAACCAATGTGAAAGAAAGTTTTAATTTCTCGCCCATGTGAAATTTCAATTTTCATATATTTCAGGATCAAAATGTCTAATTATCGCCTAAAATTTTTAATAATAAAAAATAATTTCACAAATAAATTATATGTTTTCAATATACACATATCATAATTTAATGATAATTTCTTTCAACTATCATCATTCCCCTTACTCGACTCATTTGATCTTCAACATGAATTATTTATTTATTCTTTCCACAATCTCGTCAATGTCTTTTTAATTATGTATCAATGGTTTATGGTTTTATATAATTTTTTTAATTGATATTCTATTTAATGATCATTTCTTTAAACCTTCATCATTCCACTAACTAAACATGTTTGATCTTCCATTTGAAACTATTTCTTCTTTCCATGTTCTCGTCAGGGTATTTAAATTTTTTTTTCAATGATTTATATTCTTATGAGTGTTTTTTTAATTGATATATCGTTTAATGATTTTTATTTTATTATAATGATGGATAAATATTTATATAATTGTAAAACAAATAATACCCTTTTTATTCTAAAATTTCTTAAAAATTGAAGCTATGGGTGGATCATTTGATCTTTCCTCAAAAAAAATATCAAACTTATGATGATTGTAACTTTTTATCTGTAACATAGTTTGAGCTCTATGACCTATCAAATCATAGATTAGAAAAAAATTTACAAGATAGTAAATATTTTATACCTGAATTATATAAAAATGGATGTTAAAAATGATTTTTAACAACATTTATTAATTAAGAGATGGGAAAATTACTTTTAATATTGGTTTTTTTAAAAACCGACATAAACAATGGATTTTATCATCATTTACAGAAGATCTTTCAAATTGGTGTTTCAAAAAATTAAATTAAAAACCATAAAACCCGATTTTTAACATCAGTTATTAAATACCGAACTCAAAAAATCATATTTTTAACATTGCTCATAATAACATCTATTTAAAAGTGACGTTTAAACTATAAAAAATAGATATATAAAAGGGTTTTTGTACTAGTTGAACTTCTCACTCGAAGCTTAGTTTCCAAATATTTCTGAAGACCTTTCCATTATTTCAAAATAAATCATGGATCATTATTAGACAAAATTTACATAAGTTCTCCAAGAAATCTCACAAATTCATTGATATTGAGTTGTGTTAGGATCTCTAGTGGAAAATCTCCCCTTATAGTGAGGGAATGTGATGATTTCATAATTTGGTCATTAATTACCCATATTTCATTATTCTTACTTGTAGTTTTGGGTAATCTAGTGACAAAATCCATGGTGACATCATCCCATTTCCAAGTAGAAATAGGTATATATGGAATGAATGATGGTGGATGTTGTCTCCTGGCCTTTACATTCTAAAAAACAAGATATCATGATATATAATCAACACTTTCCCACATCAGGTTGTCCCACCAAAAATGTTCATCAAATATCTATACATCTTAGTGAAACTAGGATGTATAATGAAATTTTTACAATGGGAATTATCCAATAACTCCCTTTTTCATGGTTATAGCTGGAACACAAAATCTCTTCCCAAATTTCATAGTTTCTTCTTCACACATGAAGTCAACCAAAATCCCCTCAGTCACGCCTTTAATATAATTTTGAATGTTCTCATCATCAGACTGAGAGGTTTTAATCCTTTCCAAGAGAGATGGTTGGGAAACCAAATGAAAAACTAGTTATGTTTCACCATCTATGATAATTCTGATATATATATTTCATAGATCCATAAACATATGATCACTATCAATCCTCATTTTTTTAGAACTCCATGATCATTCATGCTCAATGCATCAGCTACCTTATTTTACATTCATGTGTTATAGTGTATAAAACAATCATAATCTTTGAGTAATTCAATCCATATCCTTTGACTCATGTTGAGTTCTTTCTATGAGAAGATCTATTCCAAGAACTTATGATATGTACATATCTCATATCATTCACTATATAGATAATGTCTTAATATATCCAGAGAAAATATTGATGATACTAACTCAAGATCATGAGTAGGAATTTCTTTTTTCATTAATTTTATACTTCCGAGATGCATAGTCAATAAATCAATTATTCTACATAAGGACAAAACCATGTCCTTTATTTGATGCAGCATTATCAATATCAATTCCACCATTCCCATATGGTAGAGTCAGGATTGGAGAATTCACTAATCTCCTATCCAGTTCCTCAAAACATTCATCACAGTCTTTTGTAAAAACAAATATAACCACTTTACGTGTAATCATAGTCATAGAGATGGATAAATGGGAAATGTTTAGAATGAAATTCCAATAATAACCTACTAAATGAATAAAACTATGTACCTTAGTTACGTTCATTGAAGTAGGTCATTCTTTCATAGCCTTTGTATTCTCAGTATAATTAGATATTCCATCCTTAGAGACAATTTTTCTAAGAAAGGAAACAGATTGAAGCCAAGATTCATACTTTTGAAATTTCCCATATAATTAATTTTATCTACGAATCATTAAAATAATAAGAAATTGATTTTCATGATCTTCATTTATTTTTTAGTATACCAAGATATCATCAATAAATACCAACACTAAGTCACCAAGATATTCCTTGAAATCACTACTCATTAGATCCTAGAAAACAAAGGGTGCAATAGTCAGTCCAAATGGAATTTCTGTAAACATGTAATGTTCATACCTAGTTCAAAATTTTGTCTTTGGAATGTATTCTTTATTTGAAACTAATGATATCCAGATCAAAGTTCAATATTCCAAAAATATCGAGCTACATAAATTTGATCAAATAAATCATCAATGAGAGGTAGGGGATACTTTTTCTTTATTGTTATATCATTGATCTCCCTATACTCAACACACGACCTCGTAGATCCAAATTTATTCTTAATGAAAAGTATAGGGAAAACCCATGGATAAAAACTAGGGTGAATGACTCCATTATTGTAACACCTTGACCTTAGTTACCTATATGTGGTGCTTTATTACATAACATTCTCCTGATCACAACATATCAAGTCTCGAAACACCAATTAGTTTAGTATCAATGGAAGTAAAAGATACATACAAATGTTTTACATTACATAATGAATTAAGAAACATCATCATTGACTCCCCTTTGAACACACTCAAATCCCTTAGTTTATCCCTATAGGGAAATCATAATATACTTCATCACATCTAGGGAAAATATAAAACAAAATAAATTTGTGATCTCAAATGATCAGTAAGGTTAACAATATAGCAAAAACTATCATAAATAAGCATTAACACTTAAGGAAATGTATAAGACTAAAAAAAATTCTGTAAAACAAAAAATTCTGCATAATATGGAAATGATAAATCAAATAATTCCATTTAGTTATTCCCATGTATATTCTTCTAGTCGAATATTCACATGTAATATCAATAACAAATTTCATAATGATGGAAGGCATAATGCCGGATATCATAACCACATAGTCAATACCTCTATCCAAAACTACAAATAATATTTTTTCAGGTCCTTGTTCTAAGGAACTATTTTGTCTCATGAGACCTACCGATGCATCGAGGAGCTATTGGAGACTCCACCCGTCACTAAGTAAGTCCAATTCATTCCTCATATGAAAAGGTTGTAACATAACATAAACATTTGTATTAAATATAGTATAAGAAATTTTAATACTTTAACCATAAACCATTAATGTTATAAAAATAACACATCCATAGTAAATCATTTTAGAAAACCTTCACTATAATATGGAATATTTTATCATAATAAATCAACGTCAAATAAGTGTAAAATTCATCAATGGGTGTTAACATAGTTGAAATCAAAACATTTTGAGAGAAATATCTCTTTCTATTTTGAAATCATTTAAAATTCACGTAATTATAAAATAAAAAATTTATTTTGAAAATAATCTTATAAAATTTTACAGGAAGTCTCAAAGGTGTTATAAGAATGGAAAATAGTAACAACAATTGTATAAGTTAAAGAAACATTTTACTTTAATATTTTGAAAATGTCATAAAGTAACTTGTTTGGAAAATGACGGAACGATTCCATTCAAAACATTACATAAAAAGTAAAAAAAAGGTTATAAATTAATTTCACCCATATTCTAGGAAATAGTATAAATGTTTTTAAATACATTTTTATGAAACATGGATGTGGATGATAAATAATTTATAGTAGATGCTTACATATAAACAACCAATGATAATAAAGAGATTGTAAAATTAACATTTACCTTATACTCTTCCTTATTTGAGGGTATATTAAACTCCTTTATAGTGGTTAAATCATTGTTATTAAATTATATAATAACCACATTCATAAATATGATATCATATATAATCTTCGAACATTGATTTGTTAATAATATTTCAATAGTATCATTGTTTCGGGTGCTAACTGATTCATTTTCCTTTATATGTTTTGTTATGTAAGTCATGTTTGTTTTGGAAAGGATGTATTTGATTAATATCAACTATGATATTAATCTCTTCAACCTTATTATTAACAATCAAATGAAAATTATTCTTGAATGGTTACGATGGGGAATGAAATATCATAGTGTCATTGAGAAAGTAAGTTGTACGTATGCATGAGAAACAATATAATTATACTGAGGGTGAAATAGTATATAACTAGATGGTATATTATATATATAAATTCATTAAAATGTTATATTTATTATTTATATCAATTATACAACATTATTATAACAATCCAAATAATGATGTGTTGAATAACAAACTACACCATATCATGAAGACGGTAAGCTGTACATACGCACGTATGGTGACTTTGACATTCATAGAATGGATAGAATAATTAATATTTTTATACCATATTAATAATAACATAATTTTATTTATAAGGTACTTGAGTTATTATTTTTTTATGGAAACAATAAATAAAGAGGAAGTGGAAGAATAAAAAAACTTTGAAATAAGTGGTTAAATTATTACCTCTTCTTCGGGTGCATCCTTTTGATTTGAGAAAAAGGTATCCATAGGATGGATTTATGATCAAATTAAGGAATATAGGTTTAATTTACTGTAGTTTGGAATGATATTAGATCAGGTTTTGGCCGAGCCAATTAGATTTGGATGTGTGAATTTGAGAGAAGCGAAATTACACTTTTATAAGAGAGGTTAAGGTCACATTATGAAAAGCTTGACATATTATTTTATTATAAAATCATATTCAGTATATAATGGCTCCCAATGGAATTATTTCTAGGATATTGTGGGGATGGGTTTATATATTCTCAATTAATAGGTTTTAGATATTTTTAGGTCACCATATTAACCTCATCTTTCACATTTAATCATTTGTTAAATTGTTTAACTTTTATTATGTCTTCTTCTATGATTATATTACATGGTGAATAAACATACAATAAAATGAAAAGATACCCTAAAGTGGTTCATTAATAACTTATCTATCATTATATAAGTATTTTGAAAAATCATTATATTTTTATGAAAATTATATAATTAAAAAAATAGCATTTCTTTTAAAAACTCGTTTATTTCAATTTTGACACTATTTAGTATTTGATTTTTGTGAAATTCATAAAAAAATTCATCACATAGAAAAAAATAATTTTAATCCTCCTTAAAAAGTCATATTAACCTAGAAAATTTTTGGAATGCATCAAAAGTCTAAATTTATATTTATTTTAATATTTATAATATCAATTATTTTAATCATTCGTTAATAAGGTAATTACTACATCATAATTTTGGCACAAATAAATTTTATTATTTAATGTTTATAAATTATAAATAAAATATCATGATATATGAAATATTTTTATATTTATAATTAATATTTGTTGTTAAATTTATCTTATGTATAACCCAATATTAAAAATAGTTTAGTTGTTATACTTTTAATTATACACTTCTAAATATTCTTTAAATTGAATTATAATTAATGTCCTAATCTAATAAAAGTGTATATAATAAGATAATATTTTATTAATAAGGTTTATTTTGGTCGAAAAACACTTATCCAATAGAATTAAGACATGTGTTAGGGTAATTAGAATACCATTTTTACCATTAATTACCCTATTTACTTTTAACTATGGTAATTAAAATTCAGAATTTACGATTCACCCAAAATTATTTTCTTCCCATTGAATCACATTTTAATTACTAAATACATCCATGTATCTAAAAATTAAGAAATTAAATTCAAAGAAGTGATAAAATTATGTTTTATGCAAATTTTCAAATTTTCCTTGAAGGTGTGTGTAAAAGACGTTAAAAAGTTCAATTAAATTTTATACATCATATCTTATTATAAAATATATCTAATGAATTAAATTGAACTAATATACGTATAATGTATCAATTTTTAGATAAAATTAAATTTAAATAATAATAATTATTATTTTGAAAAAATTTAAATTTTAAAAAATATCGTACTGTTTTTTACTACTCTTCAAAAATTGGATGTTTTTAGAAAAATTCCAATAAATTTCCCGAAGGTAATTTTGATATTCCAAATCCATAAATAAATTCCATTTTGAAAAATAAAATTTATATAATTTCACAAGGAGGGTATCACTATTCATAACTATTTTTTAAACAGCTAGTTTTATTAGCCGTGGTGTGATAGACTCGAAGTTGCATACAGTGTAAGATATTGAATTACATTAAAGAAAATAACATACTATTAAATATTGTGGGGTTACATTATTCCCCCCATTTTAAAATTGCATCCTAGAAATTTTAAAATTGATCTTGGGAACATTATTGAATTTTCCAGATCAGAAAAAGAGTTAATAAAACTATCACTTTAAAAGAATCAAAGAGAAGTACAATGGTTACCCAAGATAATCCATACTAGTATTCCTTGTTGGAAAACATGGATATGGAAGATAAAATAAGTGTCACATTATGATGGTGAGTTACAGAAAACATGATCAGTAGAAAGTTAACAATAATAAAACCACAAACATGGGATGGTTTAAACGATATTTAGTTTCCCAGTAGGAAACCTAAAAAGACATCATTTTTTGTTTTAAGATCCATTTCATAATGATGAGAAATTTATTTATGGGATTGACTAAGAACATAAAGAGGTATACTTAAATTTCAGTTATAGTTTCATCCTTTAATAAATTTCTACCACTAACTCATATTTTCTCAAAGTAATGAGTATTCAAGATGACTTAGTCACACCTAAAGCACTGGGAATAAATTTTAAAGAGTCACATAATCCACAAAAGATGTATTATATATTTCCCTTGTCTTTATATATTGTCCAAAACCGAAATATTTAGTAAAATATTAGATGATCCCAAAAATGGATAATCCATTATTGAAAGAAACACAAATTTTAATTTCCAAAATTAAACAACCAATACCCCATGTTCAATAAAGAACATTCAATAAACAATTTCCCTTAAAATACTTAAATATAATTGAAACTAATATTTAAAACCAAAACATCGAATAATTTAATCACATGGTCTTTCATAATAAATCATTACATTTATCTCCAAATAACATCAACTACTCATAAATTCTCATACTGAAGTGTAATTAACCAAATAAAATGTTTTCTATGATAGGTTAATCATTTCCATTAATAACCTGAATATATATAAAAAACATAGATTATTCTACAATAAAAATCCACCATTACTCTTCGATAAAATCCCATATTTTTCTATTTTATTTAGGCATATAGTGTTCCCAACATAGTGAACATATTCCAAAATAAAATTTAACACTTAATCACCAAATAATTTTCCTATATTAATTATATGAATTTGATAAAACAGAAGATCACAATTAATCTTATCACTAATCAATAAAAATAATTTAAAAAAAATAATTTTTCACACTAACCAGGGACTTCATGTTGTCTAGTTGTATGGGATAAATACCAATCACACTTTGGATGTTTGTTAGATTCTCACAGCTTTGTACGAAATGAATGGTTTTCACACAGTCTACGTGTGATCCTTTTTCAAAAAATATATTTTATAATATTCCAAAAATGAGATAAATTTCTCAAAATAACCATTACATAATTTAACTAAAAAAGATGTCTCATACCTCTAATTTTTATTCAAATAATTAATAACATCTAATTTTCTCAAATTTAAGGATCATATAAAACCAATTGGTTCTTTGTAAATATATCCACAAAAGAAAATATAATTTTTCCTCAAATAGTATTTTCACATAACAAACTATAGTGTGAAACATATAAGAGAAAATTCTTCCAAAGTAATCCCATCAACAAAGAGAATTAATATTTTTAAATATTTCTCCATATATTTATTTCCACATAGGTTCTTCCTTGACCTAGTGGTTATCTTATAGATTACGGAATTGAAAAGGGTCCTTCCTGGGTCCCATAAATTTATAGAAAATTACTGTAAATAAATTCTTAGGATCTTTTTTATTTTCTTAAATGGAACCCTTCATTTTTTTATTCAAAATTATTTATGTTATGTTATTCTTTCCCACACATAAATAATTTAATTATTCAATTGATACACATTACAGAGTGTCTCCGTCCACATTTTCTACATGATGGAAATTGAGATTTCTTTTCTCCATGGTCTCCACATCATGATCTATTATCATTCTATGCAATTCTCTTCATTTTGGAGTTTGTGATTTGGTTAATGTATATATATATTTTAATATTTTTTGAAAAAATTCTTTGATATGAACATGATATCTTTTTTACCTGTCAATATTGCATTTAGTTTCTCATTTCCACTATTATTCCCATCTTTTACATCATGTTGAATATTACTATGAATTTCTTGTAATACATCCATTGACTAAAACCAAAAATCATAGTGTGAGTAACAATAGTCATATAATCATTTATGGAATATCAAGAAACCTTATTTTCAATCTAAAAAACCTTAGGATTAACCATGGTTATTTATTCCCATATAGTATTAAAATTATTCAAATTGGTTTGTATTGAAAATGTAAATTATCCTAAGCATAACCCCATGGAGTTTCATAACCAAGAGTGTGGCAAGACCCATTGTCATGAACCATTCCCGTTAAAGTCTAGCTCAAAGTAGTGTTATCAAGTTTTACCCCTAGATACATCTGTACCAGAGCTGTCTCTACCTACTCATATCTAGACAACGATGTATTTCATTGAAAATTCCCAAAAACTTTTCATTACAATTTTTTTAATGTTCTTCTATATTAATCATCAATGATTATCTTAGGGAAATGTTATCTAGTATGAGTTTTCCAAAATCTAGATTACAAGGTTTGTACTAAAATTCCTCTGATTCCAACTATAATTCCTCAACCCATGTTACCCCGAGTCGGTGCATTACTACATAACATTGGCATGATCGCTAGAGATCAAGTCTCTGAATTACAATTAGTTTAGTATCCTTAAAAGTACTAGACACATACATAAGTTTTACGTTACATCATTCAATAAAAAACAAAAGCATTTTCTCCCCATTGAACATACTAATATCCATTAGCCTATCCCTATATGTCAATCATAATATACTTTTTCAGATCTGAGGAAAATAATAAAATAATAAAGGGGGAGCTTTAATGGTCAGTAAGGATAACAATACAACAGAAACTATCAAAAATAAGCATAATCATATAAGCAAATGTATCAAAATAAAACACGAGTCTTTTAAAATTTAAATTTGGATTAATATGGAAAAGATAAATCAAATAATTTTATTTAATTATTCTAATGGATATTCTACTAGTCGAATAATCATATGTAATATGAATAGCTAATTTCATATTGACGGAATGCATAATATCATACATCAAAACCACATAGTCAATTCCTCATTCCAAGACTACAAATAATATTTTTTTACAGCCTTGTGCCAGGACATTAGTTTTTCTCATTAGACCTGCTGATGCATCGAGGAGCTATAGCAGTCTCTACCCATTACTTACTAAATCCATGGAATTAATCATACGAAAAGGTTGAAATATAACATAAACAATCATATTAAAACTTGCATAAGAAATTTTCATTCTTTAACTATTAACCAGGAATGTTATAAAAATAACACATCCACAGTAAATCATACAAAAAACCCTTCTGTAAAATATGTAATATTTTATTAATATAAATCAACTTCAAATAAGTGTAAAATCAATCAACAAATGTTGACATAGATGAAATCAAGAATTTTTTAAAGAAATATCTTATTCTATTTTGAAATAATTTAAAAGTCACATAATTTTAATAGATTTTTTTTTGAAAATATTATCATAATCGTGTAATGGAATCTTCGAAGGTGTTATAATTGTGGAAAATATCCACACCTGATGTATAAGTTAAAAACATTGTTATGTAAATTTGTTGAAATGGTTATAAAGTCCCTTATTTGGAAAATGACAGAAATATTACATTCAAAAAAAATTTAAAAAAATCAAACATGTTTATAAATGACTTTATCCCATATTATAGGAAATAGTAATAAATGTTTTGAAATACATTTTTAAGAAACATTGATGTCGATGATAAAGAATTCCTAGTACATACTTACGTATAAACAACCTCGGTTAATAAAGTTGTTGTAAAATTAACCCTTACCTTCTACTCTTCCTTAGTAGAGGGTACGTTATACTTTTTTATAATAGTTAAATAATTTTTATTAAATTACACAAGAAAAAATACATAAATATGATATCATATATGATCTTCTACTATAGCTTTGTTAATAATATTTCAGTGGTATCATTGTTTAAGATGATAAATAATTCATTTTTCTTTATATGTTTTTTTACACAAGTCATGTTTATTATGGATAGGATGTATTTAATTCATACCCAGAATGATATTAAGTTCTTAAATATTATCTTTATTAATTAAATAAAAATTATTCTTGAATGGTTATGATGGGAAATGAAATCTCATCGCGTTGTGGAGATAGTAAGTCGTATGTATGCATGAGAGACAATATCATTATATTGAAGATGAAATTGTTTGTAATTGGATGGTATATTATATATAAATAATCAATAACATGTTATATTTATTATTAAAATAAATTATAAATCATTATTATACCAATCCAAATAATAAAGTGTTGAATAACAAACTACACAATGACCTGGAGACGGTTAGCATTACGTACACACCTACGGTGACATTGTCATTTATTAGGATGAATAGAATAATGAATACGGTTTTACCATTTTTATAATAATATAACAGTATGTAGAAGGTACTGGATTTTTTATTTTGGTATGGAAACAAAAAAAAAGTAGAGGTGTAAGAAGAGAAGAACTTTGAAAGAGGTTGTGAAATTTTTACCTCTTCTTCGGGTGCTTCCTTTAGATTTGATCAAAGGAATCCTTAGGATGACTTTCTTATAAAATTAAGGCATGTATGATTATGTAAGGGTATTTTTTAGTTTTTTTAGAAGGTTTTTTCCTAGATAATTTTATTTGGTTGAGTGAATTTGAGAGAAGGAGAAATATCCTTTTAGAAGAGAGGTGAGGCTCACTTTAAGAAAAGCTTGAAATATTATTTTATTATAAAATCATTTTCAGTTTTTATGTTCTAAAAATACATTTATTTCAAAGATAATGTGGGGATGGGTCAAAATATTCTCAGATAATATGTTATATAGAAGTTTATGTCACTATATTAACCTTATCTTTTAGATTCAATCATTAGTTAAATAGTTTATCTTTTACCATATCTTCTTGTATTTTTATATTACATGGTTAATAAACATAAAATAATATGTCAAGAGATCATAAAGTTGTTAATTAATGACATATCTATCATTATATAGTCATTTTTCTAAGACATAAATTTTTATGAATATTATTTAATTTAATAAAATTGAACTTTTTTTTTAAAAACACATTTAAATCAATTTTGACACTATTTAGTATTTCGTCTTTGTAAAAGTCATAAAACCCTTTTCACATCGCAAAAAATTCATTTAGTCAACCTTATAATTTTATATTAACCTATAAAGTTATAGTAAAGAATCAAAAGTCTGAATTTAAATTTATTTTAATATTTATAATATCAATTATTTTAATCATTCATTAATAATGTAATTACTGCCTCATCATTGTGTCTTGAATAAATTTAATTATTTAATGTCTAAAAACTATAAAAAAATTATCATGGTGTAGGAAATATTCTTATCATTTTAATTAATATTTATAGTAAAATTTATCTTATGTGCAACACTATATTAAAAATGACTTAGTTTTTAAACATTGAATGTTACACTTTTAACTGTTCTTTAAATAAAATAATAATAAAATCCTAATATAATAAAATTAGATAAAAGAGGATTATATTTTATCAATATGGTTTATTTTGGTCAAGAAAAATTTATCCAGTAGAATTAGGATAAGTGTTAGTGTAATTATAATATCATTTTTACCTTTACAAACCCTATTTTTTTTAACCCTCCTAAATAAAATTCAAAATATACTATTCACCAAAAATTATTTTCATCCTATTGAACCACATTTTACATACTGGTGTCAACCGTGTTTCTCATATTTTTGATATTCAATTCACAGAAGTGATTAAATTAATTTTCACGCAAATTTGTAAATGTACCTAGAAGTTGGGAAAAATATTTTAAAAAGAAGAATAAAATTTTATACAAATAATATTATTGTAAAATAAATAAAATGAATTAAATTGAACTAATATTGGTATTATTTATCAATTTGGAATTTAAAATAAATTTAAATACAAATAATCATTATTTAAAAAAATTGATTTTTGAATAGTAATGTTGTGTTTTCACTATTCATCCAAAATTGAATGTTTCCAGAAAAATACCAAAAATTAACCATAAGATAATTTTGATATTACAAATCCAAAAATGATGTCCATTTTGAAAAATAAAATTTATAAAATTTCAAAAATTTGTGTCATTATTCATAATTATTTTTTAAACGACTAGTTTGATAGGTCGTGGTGTGCTAGAACTTGATGTTGCGTACAATGAAAGCTATTATATTACATTAAAGAAAATAACTTACTATGAAATATTGGTGTGTTACATTTATCCCTGAATTCCTCTAGTTTTTTCTTCAATTCAATTAATTCCATAGTGGCCATTCTATTTGTGGTCTTTGATTTGGGTCTCGAACAAATATTTATGTCAATGGAAAACTCAATTTCCTGCACTGGAAGAAGACCAGGTAAATCCTCTAGAAACACATCAACATATTCATGAAAAATAGGTACGTACTATATTTGAACATTCCTTTCCTCACCCATGGTTATTATATTCCCTTCCTTCCTATTAATTGAATTCATTAGAGCTACTAGGTCTGGATCTAGATAAGAATCAGCTGGAAAGATTTCTTCTCTAATGATAAAGGATTAAATATCGTTCTCAGATAATGTAACTTCCCTCTTCTTGTAATATATCATCACATAATAATATAAAATCCAACTAATATCATGGATTATATAAATGTCAAGAATAGGTTAAATGAAAATTATAACAGCTAAAGCATGTTTATATGTCATGAGGGGGACTGATCTTGAAAACATTGTTGCAATGGTATATCCCCAATGAGTATTGACTGACAACTCATTTGTTAAATGAAATTGTACATGACTAATTTTTATGGAAAAATGAAAACATATAAAAGAATTTGGTGATCCAAAATCAAATAAATCTGTGTCTATGTTATTGGATAAGATTAATTTACAAGCCCTTATGTCATTATGAACTTCAATATCAATAATTTTTACTGCATAATCATTCCCCTTGTCCTTTGTCCTTTTTTTGGGCACATTTCCTTGACAATTTGGAAAATAATTTGAATAGTTCCCCATTTCCATAAAATTATATAATTGAACATTAATATATTATTTATATCCCATACAATCACAAACATGATGAATTTTATGTCCACACTTTTAGGACACCCCTTTTCATTTTATACAGGCACCATGTTGTTTCCTTCCCTTTTTATCATAGGGTGGAAATTCAACTATTACCTTCCTCCCAATTTCATTATATCATTTTATAGAGTTTTCAGTATCCCTATTTTTTCTTTCCTTCCATTAAATTCATAATATTTAGAGAACTCTTTTTCTGTCTTGATAGCACATGAGATAATGTCTTCATATAATAAGAAAGTTTGGCAGACTAGATCTCGTCAACGGAATGTATTTATGCCATCATATAATCAATAAATATTTTTCATTGGATTACGTATATAGTCGACATGATGCCTTGCTATCTTTATGATGTTAGATTCATACTTTTCAAAATTCTCATCTTCTTTTTAACTCAAATTGAGAAAGTCCCTTTCCATATCCACTCATTGTTCATAATGAAAGTATTTTTCTGAGAAATGTTCTTTAAATTATATTCATTACATCATTTATATTTCTTCATCCTCTTTTATTTTTTGAATTAGTAACCACCATTGATCATCATCTCTTGAGAGATGATAAACTACAATGAAAAAATCCTTATTTGGTTACTTCCCAAAGTGAGAAATATCTTCTCTAAGGAACTTATCCACTACTCTACTACGAATAGTTATGTAGTCCCATTAAAAGATGCTGGTTGTTGTCACATAATGCTATCTAACATAGCTCCTCCATATTGTGGATTCAAATTCTCAATTTGAGTAATTTTATTATTCATAAACCGAGTAAGTTTTCCCAGTATAGTTATAATTTTCTCTGCACCAATCGTTGATCCTGATCTAACATCATTATCTTTCATAGGAGGACATTCACTATATAGGTTATGCGCATTTATTTGAATTCAATTGCTGCCACTAGAAGCTATTTCAAAATAATGGAATACACTATATTAGGTTATAAATCATAATGTATAATATCATCTTAGAAAAATACATAGAAAAAATTTAAATCCTATTCATGGCTAATCCCAATATCATAAACATAGTTTCATTGAAGAAATATTTTTATTTAAATCATTCATAATGCCTTTTAATGAAAATATGAACCCCTAGGAGTGTCAAATCAGGTGCGCAGTAAGGCCCATTGTGTGTACTGGGATACCCTGGGTAATGCCTGAAACTCCCTGTTATAGTTTACATTCCTTGTTATATCAGTCCCAGAACCATGTCTGCCAGTATTATCTAGAAAGTGATGTATTTTCTAAAAAATTCCACAAAATCTATTCTTTACCATAATTCCAGGAGGTTATGGTATTTTTATCTTCAATAAATATCTTAAGGTGTTTTTACCTAATCTATGATTTTTAAATCTTGTTTCCTTATTTTCTACTAAACATCCTTTGATACCAACTATATGGACCTGACCCCAGTTTCTCGAAGATGGTTCCTTATTTTATTAAATTGGAATATAAACAAGGAATACACATCCCTATTGACAGGGTATTTTATTATCTTTGGAAACAAGATACATACATAAGTTGAACATTACAACAAGAAATGAAAAAACATTATAAGTTCTATTGGGAAAATCCACCACTCTATGATTATCCCTGCAAGTCAATCATAATATACCTCTTCATGTACGGGGTTAAATGAAACATAAGAAGGGGTGATATCAGATTCTCAGAAGGGTAATAATTATAGTAGAAGATAACATAAATATTAGGAATGGTGAATAATTGAAAACACATGACATTAAATATAAATATTACCATAATATGGATGTAAAACTTACTGAGTAAATATTAACATAATAAAACCTAATCAGGGGTATTATACTAGTATAATAACCTCAGATCATTTGAATTTATAGCTTCATAATGATGGAAATTCATATTCAAGAAATTCTGAAACTTACCATCAATGCCTCATCTAATACATCTAAAAATGATTGAGGCCGCATCCAAAAAATAAAATAAAAATGGAATATTCCTCGTACGAGTCTATATTTTTTTGTATGAAGAGACCTACAGATATATAAAGAGGATATATTATTCCCAAACCATAACATAATTAGTTCAATTAAATCCTTATATAAATTAAGATAAACATAAACAATATATACACATGATGTGTAAATAACATTCCCCAATCTGTAATATAAACACTAACATTAAAAGTAGTAATATGAATGCTTTAAAAATAAAACATCCATTGTCAAATTTATAAAAAATCATTTTATATAAAATGGAATATGATATCATTAAATATTATACATTATAATACATAAGAATCAATAGTAGTGTTGAAATATATGAAAATACTCTTATAAAATCATAGATTAGTTATTAAGATAAATACTCTTTCACTATGAAAAGAATAGTTCTTGTGGAAAAATATTTATATAAAACTAGAAGTGAATTAATATATTATTTTCATTATAAAATTATTTATTTCATAAAAATATTTTTTTCAAAAAATATAATATATAGTTCCCTTTGAAGTAAGTATGAATTTGGGAAAATCTTTTGAATTGGGCTCATATTATGGAAATAATTTTGAAATTTCCTTTTTTAACATGTAACACCCATGAAAGAAAGAAGGATTATGGTTTTTACACATACATATAAAATTCACATAGAATTTATGAGTAGTACATTATAATAGTTATTAAATTAATTTGGAAAAATATATACAAAGAGTAACCAGAATGAAAATGGAGGTTCGGGTAGGAAACCCTTACCTTAAGTCTGAAAGAGTACCTTACTTGATCTTAACAACCTATATAATAAAATTTAGGTGCATAAAATAATTATTTACAAACCTGAACCATTTTTAATTGATTTATTAGACCCTTATTTTCATAATATATGGACTTTTATGGTTTAAGAGATTCATTTTCATTGTTTAGGAGCGTTTTATACCTTTCTTTTCATGCCCAATTTTCTTATATTCATGTATGGATAAACATGTAGAATGATAATGGTTGTACAGAAAATAATTTTTTTTATTAGTGGAAAAACAATATTATATGGTAATAAAATTCATTTTATTATTTGGAGTGAAGTTAAATTATTATATAAAACATTAATGACCGTTGCTTGCGTTAATTCGTGGGTTTTGATCACAACGAACTAATTTTGATATATAAATTAACATAATGGGTAGAAAATGATTAAAGTACATTAAATAAGATATAATACTTATATTATAGTCTGGATAAACCATAAACAATGGTTTCGGGACCAGAATTAAAGACAGTAATAGAAATTGAAAACTCTTCTTCCTTGAATGTGATAAATTAACATATCTCAGATGGTGTCTTCATTTATAGCATAAAAGAAGAGGAAAGGGGATATGATAAATAATTATTCCTTTATCATAAAAAAATTAAATTACATTTCATGTTGTAAATTCATCAATAAAATTTAATGAAAGGAGGTGAGGAAAGAAAATGAAAATTAGTGAACTTTAAATAAAACAAACGTAAAGAGAAATGTACTTCTAGAAGTAATATTCCATAAGGGCGTCTTTAAGGGTGAGCTTTGGGTATTTTTATGATACCATGGGTAGATGGAAATGGGTGGGGAGATTTTGATGAGATTTTTTAAACTTTAGATATGGAATAAGGCTTTAAAGGATTTACGAGAAGTGGGAGTTATAGGGGTTTTATAGTTGAGGAGAAGATGGTTTTCTCATTATTTTAATCAGTATTTTATTATTTTCCCAAAAAAAAACTAATAGTGTTGATTCTTGTTGAAAAAAAAACCGTAATAAATTCTTGTGAGTTAGAATAAATGGTCATTTACATCATCCATGACTCAAGTATGATGCAAAAATTCACTTATTTATCATATTTTGTAAATTATCAAATTTCTCTATTCATCAAAAATTCAAGTATTTCAAAAATAATCCCAAAAATTCACCCTAAACATTTTTTTACATGTATAATTCGAAAATGGTCTCCATTTTATAAAAATAATTTTCTAAATAAGACAAACATTATTTTTAAATAAAATCATTTTTACTTGAAAAATAGAGATATAAATTAAAAATAGATTTTGTAATACTTTCAAAAATTAATTATGGTCTTATTAAATTATCCAAAAATTATAGAAGAATAAAATATTTTTTTTAAAAATACATTTTATGAAATTAAATTTACAATTAAATCAATTTATTCATTTAAAATTGTCATTAAATGTTTATTACTCACTGAAAATACCAAACATGATTATTAATTTATATTATATTCTATTTAAATTATAAGGGGTTTAAATTGTATTTATTCCTTCATGGGTGTGGTTACTATTCATAAGGGTTATTTATTATTCATAAGGGTATGATACTATTCATAAGGGTCAAGTTACTATTCACAAAAAATTGTAAGTTGATCTAGTCAGACTCTAAATATCTAACTGAACACAACCGTGTATGTGAGTGTTTTTAAATTCAAATCAAAGAGGTTGTAATATTATGTTTACTCACTAGGAAAAAACAAAGGGGTGTTATTTAGATTCTCGGTGTTTCATGCATTCAATATTAAATTTATTTAAAAATTTTGGGGTGTTATATGGTATATGTTATATAAAATTTCCAAATAAATAAATATATCATAAATATAAAATATAAATAATAAATACATCATTATGTCCAATAATGGTAATTGTTAATAGAAAATTTAATGGCGTTGGTTCATGAAGTGGAATTCCTTCGTACATAGACACAATTAATCTGAAACCCTTTTGATGGAATTAGTGATGGTTTTATTCATTTTCATTAACATAATGACATATATGTTTATGAAAGATTTAGAGTTTACTATTTTATCATGTAATATTAAAATATTATGGAATATAAAAAAATAAACAAAAAATTATTTTTGATGAACGTTGCTTATATTTTTTGTTATCCTCCATAGGTTTTCTCTAAATGAAATTCTAGGATGGATTTATGTCAAAAGTAAGGAGTAAAGGATATTATTAGTGAATTTTGGATGTTATTTGGGATTTTCATTCCCTAACCCATACATTTTTAAGGCATTACATGTAGAGGAGAAGGGGTGTACTTTTATAAGTGAGGTTAGTGGCACGCTTGTAGTTTTTTAATAGAATAATTAAAACCACATTTTTCTCATATCACTAGACCCAATTAATGAACCATTAACAAGTTTCTAAGGTATATTTTTAAAAATATAGCTAAAAATGGTTTCTATGCATTTTTCTAGGTAATTTTGAACCCATATTGTTTTAGTTTAACTCCCCAAAAAAATTTTTTTTACCTTAACTGTGATAATATATTTTTACTATTTTCACTATTCATTTTTGTTAAAAATTATCTTGATATAGATATATAAAATAGACAATTATTATTTCGTTTATGGAATCCATTTTTCCAAATTATACTCATAGAAGTGAAAGATTTTAATGTAAAATTAATCCCACCGATATGAAGAGAAAGCTGGATTTGAAAGGGTAAATGATCAAAATATTACAGTGTTTTTACAACCAATTTCAAAATGAAATTGATTATATTTAAAAAATTGGATGAATAGATATATAATTGAACTATTATTACTTTAAAAACAATTTTAAATTTTATATATCAATAAAATTAATTTAAATAAAGGATGTATTCAAAAAAAAGCTATGTATTTTTACTATTCAGCAAATAAATGTCTTCAGAAAATTATCCAAAATTAAACTTAAGATAATTATAATTTGTTGATTTAAAATTAAAAAATTTTTTTTCAAATAAATTTTCAAAATATGGAAATTTTAAAATTAAAAATAAAACAGATCATAATGACGTGTTAAAAAAGCGGGTTTTCGAGAGTTGCATTTCCTGAACCCTAAGATGCTTCATATTAACACTAAGTATAATAATAGTAATCTTATAAATATAAATTAAAATTTAATGATATATAATATATAAATTTTATTTTATATATTCTTTATTACATATTTTTTTATTAATTAAATTAAATAAATATTATTTACATTAAAACAAATTATTGGCAAACCCCTTTTTAAACCCAAAAATAATCATATTCAAAAAACAATAAAAATTTGACTCAAAAATACTTAATTGGATTAAATATTAATAAATTATATATATGTTACTTTAAAACCTAATTTTTAATTAAAATTACTTATTTATTTGAAATAAAAATATAATTTTATTGAAATTTGTATTTTTCAGTATTCACTAAAAAATCAACATTTTATGAATAATCTCATACATTCACCGTAACTTAATTTTGATATGATGATTTAGAAAGTGAATTTAATTTTAGAAAATAACTTCTAAAAAATAACTATAAATTTTATATAATATTCTCCCATATAAAGTAATGAAAATCATTTTTCAAGAAATCATATTTTTAAAGAATATAACTACATTTATAAATTTTGATTGATTATTTACTAAGAAAGTATAAAGTTATTTATATTGAGTAGAAAGTTTATATTTATATTTCAAAAATTATTTTATAATATTCATACCCATTTATTTAATGGAAAGGTTATATTGATCATATTTAAAATAATTCTTTTTTAAGTTGTGTTGAAGCTCGATGACTTTTCGGATGTATGCTATCGTTATTGCATGTAACAGAAGATAAATTTTTTGTTTCATATAATTTATGATTTACTAATTATTTCTTTTAACATAATATAGAATTAGTATTTTTGTAATGAAAAATATTAAAAAATTTAAATTTAATTTAAAACCCACAAAATCTCGATGTGTTGCATTTTACACCTCTTAAAATGAATTTGAGCCTTGAAATTCATTATATTAATCAATGGTTTCCCATTTGAATATTACTTCATATAAACCCACTTCATAAAAATGGTTAATAAAAAATTACACTTGAAAAATAGAAATGGATGCGTAATGGTCATTGGGAATAACACATACTTGGTTTCCAAATAGGAGAACATATGTGGGAAGTAAAACCAAATACATAGAAGAGAATCTAACACCCAAATATTGATGGAGAGTGATGGAGAACACTAATAAAAATAAAGTGTGTGATATATATAATCTTAATGACCATAAATCCAAGAACAAAAGAGGCATGAAAATGTTCCTTAAAATCATCAAAAATGATGAAATAAAATCAAGATCCTTTTCCTAAAGTTGAAAAAAAATCTTGAGAAAATATACTAACTTGATTTTATTCCATTTAATAAGAATAATATCTTAAATTGGTTGTTCCTTGATAAATTTCCAATTTATCTCTTACTCCAAGAAGTAAAAGTGGATTTTTAAATCTGGAATCACCAATGGATCATAAGATCCAAAAAGAAGGATAATTCATTCATTATCTATGTAGTTGTAAAAAAATGGTTATCACATGTTATATAATTTGAATGAAACAATAAATGGGGAAATAAAACATTAATCACTAAAACATAATTCATAGTTCAACGTAAACCCTTTAATAAATGGTTATCCATAAGTTCCTTCTAAATGATTTAAATCACAAACATTAGAATAAAAATCACTAAATTTCCAAAAAAGAAAATCACATTAATCCCCTTAAATTCATGAAATAGCTCTTAATTTCCACACACAAAAAATGTGAATACCTTAAATTTTTATTCTATTCATGTTTTAATTACCATAATACCTTATTTAATAAATGATGATTCCTCATTTGTAACATAGATCAATGATTTTTGTATATATTACTTAAATCCAAATAATGTTGTAAACTCCATCAATGATATCATAAGACGCATTTCCCATAAATAATTATTCAATTCAATGGATATTTTACTACTCATTTTTATTTATCCAAATTAATCATCTCTTTACCCCCAACATCATTATCTCAACATCTAAAATATATTAAGGGTTATCACCAAAGTATCACATTTCCATTAATCATTTTTCTATTCCTTTAGTATAATTAAATATATGCTTAAAATCCTTAATAAAAAGCATAAATTGAACAATGAATAGAAATTTTATGTTTCATAAAACATAATATTAGAATTCCATTACATAAATACATCATCCCCCCACTTATTTCTCAAACAATTAACTATGCTTCATCATCGTATTCATAATATCGTTTTCCTTTTATATATCATTTTTAGGATATTAATCATTGTTAGTAAAACCATTACTTATACAACCTTCCATATTTTATTCATGAACACTCCCATTAGGACATCTATTTTCATAATGACCACACATTCCAAATTTAAATCATTCAATAGTCAATTATATCGTAGGTAGATAAATATTCACATCTCTTACATTAAACATTTGTTTCATGGTCCATTTGAATTTACATGATTTGATTCCTCCAATGTCAAAAATTCTTCTTGTTCATTTAATACATCTACTTGGCTATTTCATTTCACATTATCGACACATATAAAATTATTAAATTCTTCCCTCTAGGGTCTCCACTACCCAACATTTCAGAAAACTATTTCCTTTAATTCCATAGTGAGTCTATGAGTTTATTAATGTACACATTGTTAATAATGTTTCATCAAAATAAAATTAGGTATAATCACAATTTTCTTCACCCCACTGATCATCCCATATTGATTCTCATTAGAAAATTCTACATCACATTCAATGTCAATCCAATTATTTATGGTTCCTACGATTGAGTAAAATAAAAATAATAGTTTTAGAAACACTAATAATATATTAAAACAACATAATAATGAAAAAAAACCCTTACAAGATGTCAAAATAATGAAAAAATCATTTTAATCTAGGACAGATTTGGTTTATCCTCGGTAATTCATAGTCCTCGTCAATTTAAATCCAGTAGGATGGGTCATAAAGAGTTTGTGACCTTAAAATTTATATCCAATATGATTGTCAAACTAGTTTTTCTACTGTGATTGTTTTCTTGCACCGGGGTATGATCAAGTCCATATCAATGTTCACTTTAGAAGTTATTACACCTATGTACCTTTGTTCCAAATTCACAGCCACATTACGTATCCATACATTGATGTATTTTCATTGAAGCCACGTGATTTTTCCATTACCAAAATTCTAGGAAATTTTAATGTAATTTGAATCATACATAGATACCTCCTTGGATATACCATAATAAATATCCCTATGGGTATCAATAATTTTTTATCATCCTTGTTTACAAATGACATCTAAATATTTCCACTGATACAAACAACAATAAATGATGTATATCATACAATAATGTTACATATTTTAAGATGAATATTCATTACATTACCAAAACACACACCTAGGGATCGTAATAGTTTAATTTCATTGGAAACGAGGATCATAATCTTTCTAATTTTGTGAAATATATTTAATGCCTCCCACAATGATCTTCCCATTTCTTACTCTTCAAAAATATACCCTACTTAAACATTTCATCAAAACCTAGGGAAAGTAAACCAAACAAATGGGGATATAATATGGATAGTAAGTGTAAATACGGGTGATATATATTACTAACATGAACATTAGGGTATAAGAACATGGTATTAAAATATAAATACCATACCATTCAAATCAATGGTCATAATCTTGAGTCATGGAATATTTATTGGAAGTTCATAAGACCTGATTCATAAATAAATTAAATAACATGATCCATGAGAGCATAAAATTCTTATAATACATATATTTTCCTCATACTCATTAGATTATATCATTATGATGATGTATAAATAGATACAGGTTCACTCATTTAATTTATGTTCATGAAATGAGGTCCTCGCATAAACATATGGGAATGAAACCATGTCTAAAAATAATATTATGAACATTATAAAAAGGTTCACACATAAAATTATTAACGTGTAATCAGGATCAATCATAACATTGTGATAATTTAATCAGGTTCACACATAACATTGTGAACTTGTAATCATGTTCACACAAATCATATTTACTAATTAGTTATTCATATTAACTCAATTCATTGGAGGGAGATATTGGTCCCAACCATCATATAATGAAAACCAAACATATGTGTTCCACATTATCATAAAAATTCCATTATATCATAACCTATTAACAAAAATGGTTTGCATAAACATTTCATCATATCACAACCTACAGAAAAGTTATTTGTTTAATAATAATTTTAGTATGGTATAATATGTGGAAGAAAAACAGGTTTCATTAACGTCTTTTTGTCATAAAACATTCAGAAAATGATTTAGAATGGTATCCTTGTATCATATCCTCATTCAGTTATATGTAATATCAATGATTGTCATCATAGATGAAGAATTTTTTTGATCGATCAATAAAAATATTTATAGAGGAAAATATCTTCTACTCATTGAAAATACATTTTAAGGAATAAAATATTTTTGAAAATATTTACTTTATAAAATAACATTGAAAATTTATTATTATATCTTCAGAAAAATAATGTTTTTGATGACTTCATGTGTATTTTATATCGTACACATTAAAATAAAGGTACTTTTTCCAATTTTCAATAAAATATAAACATGCATTGTTTGGAAAACAACATAAAGATTACTTTAAAAAAATATTGTTAAAAATATTAAAACATGGGTAAAAATTTATTTCAGAATATCATTTGAGAATAATAAAACATTTTTTGAAAACATTTTTAGATAACATGGTTTTAGAAGAAAATGGATTTCCAAACAAAGAGTGAAATAAAATCATATTTTATTAATAAAATTTTCCCAATTATTTTAAGTATCATAGAGTGTAAAATTGTACTATTAATTGAAAATATCAGCAATATATAAATAATAAAAAACTTAAGACTATTTTTAGATATATAACATATGATTTTTTCATCAGAAACACAAAAAAGAAAACAATCTCGTTAATGATGAAATTCTACCATTGAATCATTATCATATTGGTAATGTTAATACATAATCACCCTGGAGTAAAAATATAAAATGAAACTTAAAATATTATGAGGGTAAATAAATTAATGATATTACATGTAAATGTGGGTTTATATACACCTTGTGAAATAATATAGGTGCATAACATAATATACTTATCCAAGAAGTAAAATTGAGACAAAAATACCATAACGATTTAGTAATATTTTGAATCATAATAACTAATAAATCATAACATAAAATAGAAAATTAAATATCATGAAACAAATATGACATAATATGTCAAAGTATAAGTATATATTCCCCACTAAAGAAAAAACTGATGTAATTTCATATATCTCCTAGAAATAAAATAGAGACTAAAAATCCATTACTATAAGTAATGAATTCCATAATGAACAACAAAAATTCCTATATAAAAAATGTAATTTTAGTAAAAACATATTAAAGAACAATAATTATTCATATATTGCAATATTTTATTTATATATCATATTTTATAACCTTTTTATAACAATTCCATGTTCAAGTCATGTTTTTGGTAAGAACCACTTCTTTCATCATTTATGTTTTGATAGGATAGTTTTGGAACTATTAAATTTATCATTATTTCATCATATCCATAATTTTATCCAAGATATAAATTGCATATATATTTATTAATTTTTTAGTAATCTATAAAATATAGGGATAGAAAATGAAACACACCATTCATAGAGACAGTAGGTCGTACATACACTTGATTGTTGTTTCCATTTCCTCAAATTTTTGAATGAAGTATATTTAAATTATCTATTATCATAAATATATAATCTTTATATCACATATATAAAATATTATCATTAAAATCATCATTATTAAATTACATGTAATGTGTTAACAAATCACATCGCTTTGTGAGGTAGTAGTCATCCATATACAAGAGCAACATTATCGTATTCACACAAAATTGAGAAAGTGAAGTTATTTGTGATATAATAAATCTATAAGTATAAAAATTTCATAAATATCTTATATATAAAATAAACCCATCACTATTTTCAACCATGATAGGTGGTAATGGAAAAATGAAAGACATAAATTCACAAGGGCGTAGTCCAAAGTACACAAAAATGATGATTTCACTGCCCATTTGATGTAAGGGGAGATTGATGGAGGTTATTACCGTAACATAATAACAAATAATAATATTTATGATACTGTTTATTTTATATAAAAAATTTATAATATTAATTAAATGATTTTTATGGAGAAATAAAACAAAAATGATTGTTAATAAACGTTAACTCTTCTTCCGGTATCCAACTTAGGTTTGAAAATAACATCCTTCCAAGAAAGAATTTAATTAAAAAAATTCTAGGCTTAGGTTATGGATGTTTTTAAATTGTTTAATTAAGGTATTTTATGATCCAAATTTTTTTTATGGTGTAAATATGGGTGTAGAATTGGTGGCCTTTTATTAGTGAGGTGAGTGGTACACTTGTAATTTTTATAAAGAATGAATTCCACCAAGACATTTTCCATGTCACCAAGCTCCTATAATATTCAATTATAGTTATTATAGGAGATAATGTGGAAATATTTACAAATAATTGGTTTTAATAATTTTTGGGTCTTTTTTTAACCAATATATTTTTAGTTTAACCCCTAGGAAAACAATTTTTACTTTAACCGTTGTAATTACTTTTTACTATTTTGACTATTAATTTCAGTCAAAAATTAAGTTGACCTGTTTAAATAATATAAATTATTAGTATTATAAATATAATATAATTTTTTTAAATTTCTACTCATAGAAGGAGAAAATTTTAATTTAAAATTTATCTCGTTAATATGACGAGAAAGCTGGTTTTAAACAAGAAAAAGTTCAAAAGGATAAAAAGATTCTATATATAATTTCAAAAATAAATTGATTAAAATGACCGAAATTGGATTAATTTATATATTATTGAAATAATATTACATTAAAAACAATTTAAAATGTAATTTTAAATTATAAATAATTTACTAGAAAAAGAAAATTCACTAAAAATTCATTATATTCACTATTCATAAAAAATTAATCTTTTTTTAAAATAACAAAAATTAACCCTAAATTTTTTTTGATATGATTATTTAAAAAATTAAAATTATTTTTTCAAATAAATCTTATAATATATTTAAAAAATAAAATTTATTTTAAAACAAAACATATAGCTGTGATAAAAAAGCAGGTTTCTGAGAAGTGTATTTTTTCAAGTATAAGATGATTTATATTAACTCTAGCTATAATAATAATAATTGTATGAATATAAATTAAAATTTTTTGATATATAATATATAAATCCAAATTTATACATTCTCCATTAGGTATTATTTTATTTAACTAAAATGGTGAAACATTATTCACATTAAAACAATTTTTAGGAAAAACCCAATTTTTAAACACAAACAAAACATATACTAAAATTCAATATACAGTTGATTTAAATATAATAAAGTTGATTAAATATTATTATATAATAGTAATGTTATTTTTAAAATATAATTTGGTATTTATATTACAATATTCGATGAAATGAAATTATATTTTAAAAAAAAAAATATTTTTCAATATTCATAGATAAGTTAACATTTTCTGAAACATTCAAAAGAAATAAATATATGACAAATTTTATGTAATGAATTAAAGAAATTTCATTTTATCAAATAATATTTCTAAAATAAAAATTAATTACTTCTAATATTTTCTCATAAAAAGAAAAAAAAATTTATTGAAATCTTATTTTTTAAGAATATAACCACTTTCATAAAAACTAATTAATTATTTACTAAGATTTTATAAATAAATTTATATTTAGTAGGATATTTTTAATTATAGTCCATAACATAGTTTCAATATTCATATAATCTTATCTAATGGATGGTTTATAATGTTTATATTTAAAATAATTCCATTTCATGGTTCACTGAAGCTTAATGTCACGTGTAATGCACACTATCATTGTTCAGTGATTATATGCCAAACATAGTGTATTATATAACAAAAGTAGTACTTAGTATTTCATGTTATTAAAGATAAAATTAAAGTATTTTTTTTGGAAATATTTAAAATATTAAATTTAATTGAAAATAAATTTATCAAAATATTGTGGTGTTACAATTACATTATTTTATTCCATTTCATAAGAACAATCTCATCCTTTGGTTGTGACACGATCAATATCCACTTTATATCTTACTCAAATAAATGAAGAAATTATTTTTTTAATTGAAGTAATAGGTTATAAAAATATCCATAATATAAAGAAAATTTATTCAATCTATCTCTAGTTATAATCAAAAAATGTTTATTATAAGTTATCCAATATGCAAAAATATTCATATACATTAATCATTAAAACCTCATCTAAAGATCAACTTAAACAATTTCATAAATGTTTATCCTTATTACACCTCAAAAATATTATAATCCAAAACATTATAAATAAAATCACTATATTTATTAACATTAATCATACATATATCATAAAGTAGCTCTTGATTATGACATATCAAAATTGTGAATTTCTTAATCATGTATTCTATTGAAATGAGGTAAAAATCTTTATTACCATAAAACCTTTTTGAAAAAATAAAGTATTCATCATTCTATTGAAAAAATTATATTGTTAGATATATTACATAAATCCAAAAAAATCAAACTTTATTAATGATAGTATAAATGATTTTTTCATTTAATCAATAATGAGTTTTAATGATATCTATATTATCCCATTTACCTTATCAATATCAATAATATCTTCACCAAAACAAGACACTATTCTATCAACATGTGGGACATATTAATGGTTACCCTCCCTTAATCAAAATATCACATTCTTATTAAGTCACATTTCTAGTTCATCGTCATTATTCAAAATATTTTTGAATATCTTTAAAAAAAATATTCCATAATCCTTATATATTTCATGATTTATATATCATACTTAAAGAATTGAAATACCTAAAAAATCTTTTTTCATCCCTCTTACTTATCATACCATTAACTATGAATAATCACCTTATACATCAAAAAATCATTCCATTCACATTTCATTCGCAGTATCTTCATCACCAATAGATTAAACCTTACTCATATAACCTTTCTTGTTCTCTCCACAAGTTTTTCCTTAGGACATCTGTTTTCATAATTACCATAATACCCATATTTAAATCATTCAAAGTTCATTGAAACCATAGAGATACCATTATTCTCTTCATTTAAATTACAATACCTTTTCATTTTCCCCCTAAAATAACTTATTTATGCCACTTTAAACACTCAAACCTTATTTCCATCCCCTAACACATTTCCTTTAGTGTTTCTTCCCACGTTCTCAAAATATAAAAAAATAATCTTCTTTATTTCATGGCCTACATTACCCAAAATATTATTAACCTCTATAAATCGCATATTTGGTGAGTTTGAAAGTTTGTTATGGATCATATTATTAATCATGATCCATGATAACAGATTAGGAATAATCACAAAATCCTTTACTCCAGTCATCATTCTATATAGAATCTTATTAATAAAGTTTCTATCTCATTCAACATTAAACTAGTTCCTTAATGTTGACCCCATTTACTAAAACCAAAAATCATAGTTTGAGAGACATTATTCATAGTATAAAATCAAATAGGTATTAAAAGTCAATTATATGATGTCTAAATCAGGAAACCTTATTTTAGATCTAGGACACCTTAGGAATAATTGAGGTCTTCCATGATCATCATAAATTAAAATCATTCATGAAGGTTCATAAATAGTTTTGGATTTCAAAATCATTTCCCATGGGAGTGTTAAACTAGGTGTGTAGAATGTTTGGTTTTTATGCACCAAGTGACGACTTAGTCCATCTCAATGCTCGCTTTTAAAATTTAATAAAATTGGGTACCTCTATGATAGAGCCACATCCACTTGTAGTATCCATATAGGGATTTGATTTTTTATAAATCACTAACTTTACCCTTTACCAATAATCCCATATATTTTCCTATAATTGACTCATACATATATTTATATTTAGATACATAACTAGTTATATCCTTAGAAATATTTCTAGGGAGATCACTAAATATTTATCATCACAGTTTCCAAATGTAAACTAAACCTATCCTCTGGTACTAACTATACATACTCTGTATTATCATACTTTTATATTAACTCTTTTTATATGAATATTCATTATAGTATACAAAAAGACACCCGAGGAATGTAATAGTTTAGTGTCATTGGATACAAGGTACAAAATATTTTAATTTTTTGAATTATTTTAAACATATCCCATAAATATATCCCCCTTTAGTACTCATACAAACCGTAGCCTACATAAAACTTTTTTTTATAAATTGTAGAAATAAAACATAATAAATGGTGAGTTCACATGATTAATAAGGTTAAACAAGGGATATATGCAAGAAAACCGTGCACATAAGGTTATGATAACATGATAACAACATTTGAATAACATAACCTTCAAATAAATGATCATAATCTTGAGTCATGGAATAACGATTATAAGTTTATAAGATATAAATGATAATGGAATCAAAGGAAATGTTTCATGGTAGTATAATATGGGAATAATACATGGATATTTGGAATAAATATAATCATAGAAAATATTATTTCATGGATACTGACCATGTAATTCATAACATGTTAGGATTGGAAAAAATAACCATGTACATTATTTAGGATTTATATAACATACTCTTTACCATTTTATAGGCTTGGGATAACCACTCTTGTACCCTTTCAGTTCATATAACATTGGTCATTACCAAAAACGTTTTTGGAAGATATAGGTCCCAACCATATCATAATGAAAACCGTATTTATGTGTTCCATAAGATCATAAAAATCCTTCGTATCATAACCCATTAAATAAAAAATGTTTGATTAAATTTTTTTCATATCAGAAAATTTGGAATTGATATATGTTTAATAACCATTTCATTATTTATGCATAGAATAACCCTTAAAAACGAGTGGGTTTCATAATAATTTTATCATGGTATTACTAGGTTAATAGAAGAGGGAAATATCTTGACATTATAAACATAAACCATTCGAATAATAAATTATAATAGTAAATTGGGTCATATCCTAAATAATTAATAAGTAACATAAAATTTTCGTCATAGATCGAGAATTACTTTGATTGATTTCTTGTAATGATTCATGGGAAGACAAATTTTATTTAAAATTAATGTTTTAAAATTTAAAAATAATTAGAAAGACTTTTCATTCAAAATAAACGTGAAAAATATAAATGAAACATTAAAATATGTTAATATATTTCGTTAGGAAAATATTATTGTTTTCTTTAAAAAAAATTTACAGAATAAAACATTACGAAATTATTTTTTGACTTGTAATAATTTATTTAAAATATAAAAATTACCCAAATATTATGGAAAAAAATTTCATTGAAATTAACTATTAAAACATGTTAAGTAATCCAGATATAATTAATTGGTCATGACAGTGGTTAATACTATTCATATTGTTCTTGCTTAAAACAAAGATTCTATTCGCATTTTCAGAAATATCTTAATGGGAATTATTTGAAAAATGTCATGATGATTACTTTTAAAAGAAATTTTAAAAATTATAAATGGGTTAAAAAATTATTTAGTTAATTATTTAAATAAGGTTTAAAAAATGAAAATGTTTTTAGAAAAAGTTTCATTGGATTAAAAATCCTTTTCTACCAAATAGATAAATAAAGATGATATTTCATAAAACTATTTTCTCAATTTTTTTAATTACCTAAGAGTGGAAAAGTGGTACAATTACATGAAACTGTCATTAATAACTATAGTATGTGAAACTTATTTATAATTATTGGGAGGTAGATCATAATATATAAATATTAGATAATTGTTCATAAATAATATCTATAAATCAGGATAATGTAATATAAAATCATTCCAAATTTAGTTACATTGAAACGTAAGTCCCATAAAATAATATCATTAAAAGAATAAAAAAATATCAGGAGTAAAAATAATTTCATGATATTACCTATCATATTATTTTATATAAATCTCTTCAAATAATATTGGTGTATAACATAACATATATCTAATAGAAGTCAAATTGAGACAAAAATCATTTACTGATTTATTAATTTTAGAACTATACCACCCATGAAATAGAGATCCTTAAATGGGTATTTAAAAAGAAATATTTTCAGGAAAATAATATTATTATACATTCGTGGTTTTTATATAAACTACCTAAAATAAATAGGTGATGAATATGGCATATATGTCTCAAGGATGTTAAAAGTAGGACTAAAATCCCTACCCTTTGAATTATAATCCATAATAAATTGTAACATAAATTAAATTTTAAATATAATTAAAATAATGATACTTTTGATATAACATGTCCAGTGGATAGTATATTTGTAAAATCCAAATTAATTAATGAAAAATATATATTCTTATATTTTCTTATTTTTTAATTACATAGTGATTTTGAGACTTAAAATGAGAATAAATCCAATATTAAGCATGAAATACACTAATATATTTAAAAGATTATTTTACTGCCTTTTGATGGAAACCCAATTTTAAATCAATATTTTGAAACTTTTATAAGCTCTATTTTCTAAAATAAACTTATAATTTATTATTGGGACATTGAAATTTACATTGGATAATTTATTTTTATTTTTCTGACAATGTTCATTTTTTTATGAAAAGTGAAAAATACTTCAGTTTACATCAAAACTGGTTTTTAATCTAATTTAATTATATGGTTATATTATCTTTTTACATGGTTTTAAACTATAGTTAGAAAAGATTTTTTCCATTTAATCCAATTGTTTTCATTAGAATTAATTTCACTTTGGAATTGGGCATAAACAAGTGCCACACTTTTCATAGATAATTTTTCAAAAAAACCCCGCTATTTATTTTGAAAACAAGAATTATTTTTAAATACATTATTGAAATTTCAATGTTTTTAATTTGGAAAAATTGATTCCATATTTGGAATCATAAGGTCCAAATTATGTAATTAAGACTCTTTTTTTTGAACATTATGAATAGTAACGACGGTAATTATCTTTAATTATCCTGATTAATTTGTAATCAAGTAGTTAAGGATAATAAAATAATATCATAATAATAGAAATTAGACCCAAAATGTGCCCTAATTATACTGGTTGTGTCATTTTTTGCCATGGTATGCCTTGTTCCAAACACAGGGTCCCTATAGAATCACTTTTGGGTGAAAGTGACACTTTATCATTTTATTTTTAAAGAAAGGAGAATATCACTAAAGAATGTATCACCCAAGTAAAACATTTTTAATATTGTCTACATAAATTATGACTTGGACTATAAATTTTAATTTGAAAGATAAAATTATTTCCTACATCATAGTATTTTTTTATAATGTTTGGACATTATATAAATTAAATTATTTATGACATCATGATGATGCAACGATTATCTCATTAATGAATCATTTAAATAAAATGAAAATATAATGTAAACTCTAAGACTTACACTTGTCAAAGACCAATTTGATGAGTATATTTCGATCCCTTATTACATTATACTCGATATATATCAATGTGGGACTTTTAATATCCAAAAATCATTTTAAAATAAAGTAACATTTCTTGACATTCCAAGAGTGCCTCTCCTCTCCTCTTATAAAAGTCACCCACCTATACCTCTTTACACACACCTCTCAAGCCATTTTCTTGGCCAATCTCTTCTCATTTTATATCTCCAAATCCATCTCTTCATCCTATAAGTCTTACCTTAGGCAGAAATCTCTTCTGGAAACCATATTGGTACAAACCAAAAGGAGTTACCCGATTTAAAGGTAAAGACTTCTCTAATGTTCTTCTGTTTTATTTTTCTTCTCCAACCCCCTATACATTTTTTATTCATTTCTTTTGTAAAAACACCAGAATCATCAATATAATAGAATTTTTTTATAATAAGAATTCGAGATACACTTACACACACATACATCTAATTGTTAATGAGCATATTGTTTCCGTGGATGGAGAAATTTTGCCTCATGAAACAATGATTATTCAATATTCTTAAAACACATTCAAAGGTGTCCATTAAGATGTTACTCTGTTTATATATGATATATAATATGTTTATTTTTTCCTTAAGATTTTGTATTTTTACATTTATGGCATACCTTTATGGTTTCCATTATGGGTAAATGCGATATCTTCAATTTAGGAAGTGTGGACTACCACCCCTTAGAAGTGATTTGAATATTTAATGCCACATGTGGGATGTATAATGGATGGATTTAATGATATTATTAATGATATTATAATGGAATTATAATATACCTTTATATCATTATTATTCCATTCCATAAAATAAAAAATAGAAATGAAATTAGCGTTCATGCGTACGTACGGCTTACAGTCTCCTTGAACGGTGCATTTCATTTCTTACCTCTTAATGTTATGTAATATTTTAAATTCATTTAAATAAAAGATATATATGATATATATGATATCTAAATCATGAATATAATTTGGGATATTATTTATATTTTACCACATGAACAAATTGGAATTATAAATATTTTATTTTTGACTCAACTACCAATGATCGAAAAAATGACCATTATTAACCTAAATAATTACATAGTGCTTATAACATGGTAATAAGTGATATAAAATGAACAATGAACTTGAAAAAGGTTCCTAAGCAATTAGAAATTAACTCAAATTTATTATTCAGGAGGTTAAAGAATGATCATGTCAAGTCAGACCTGAGGTGTGTGACTTCATCTCAATATCCTTTCATTGAGGAATATTTTGTTTTTTACACAACTTTCTTTTATACTGTGTATAAACCCCTCTGACGTTTATGTTTATTCACAAGGAATATTTTTTATACGATGTGTTTTACTAAAAGACAAAAGTGAATGTTTTTGTTGTACATTTGCGCCGACAACGACATCTCCGCCGCTATGACCATTATTTGAGTTTCGGCTTCCTCGAAAATAAATAAAATATTTTGAAATGAAAAATAAATAATATTTTTTAATTTTATTTATTTTGGTTATGAAAATGGTTTTGATAATGTTTTTATTATATCAATGAGTTATTGATACCTTGAGACTGAAATATGGAAATGTTATGTTTCCTTTATTCATGTTTTATGTGATACGATTATGTTATGGTTCTTGGGAATTGTTTATGAAGATAGGTGGCACCCTGATAAACTGAGGGTGGGTGAGCCCGATATAGCTCTCCAATGAAATGGGTAACGTGAAGGGGTTAAACTTTAAGATTTCTCCAATGTAATATAGGGAATATACTGTGATGGGTATTCCAAACGAAACCATGAGGGTTACTCCCTACGTAAGAATGTTATGAATGCCTCAAGTTACCTTTATGTCTTATGATTTCTATGATTTACTCATGATTTGATGAGTTATGTTAAAATTTTAATGTTTTATGAGTAAAGTATGATTTCATACATGGACTAATGTTTTCATTTCGTACTTTCATATCCCTTACTGAGATTTTTATGCTCATCCCATGTTTTTGAAATGTTTTTCACCGGTCAAGGGAAAGGTACATGATGTGATGTCAGTGTGAAGGAAGTTTCGTGATAGAATCCGTGTTTTGTTTTAAATATGTTTTCTTTTGAAGTGAAAAGTGAATATTTTCTTTAATGTAACCACCTTGTTTAAATGTGGAATGTAATGAATGATTTATGATCTAATTCTCTAAAACTCTAAACCTTAAATGATCCTCAATTTGTAATATTGTAATAACTCAAGATTAAGTTATTTTTAAGGCTAGGGCCTTATTGTTGGTATCATAGGTCGGTTTAGATAACTTTAGGAGTTATAATTCAATTAAATGAATATCCAAATATATTTTTTATGGTCAAATTTAAATGATATAGTATTTGAAGAATACCATGTTGCTTCATCTAAGACATGTTTGTTCCAAATGGTTTTTCGCTTAGGAAATAGGGAAGCAGTATAAGGCCCCATCCTTAAACCTTACTTAATCTTGAGTTATTACAAGATTACACATTGTGGATCTTTTCAGGTTTACAGTTTTAGAGAATTAGATCATAAAACTTGCATTACATTCCACATATAAAAAAAGTGGTTACATAAAGATAGTATTCTTCATTCCCATCAATGGAAACATATTTAAAATAAACATGGATTCTTTCTTGACACTTCTTTGACACTATCATCATATCATGTACCTTTCCCTTGACCTGTAAAAAACATTTCAAAAAATATGGGATGAGCATAAAAAGCTCAGTAAGGGATATAAAAATATGGAAAGGAAACATGGGTACATATATACATAAGGATGAGATCATACATTACCCATAAAACATAAGAACTTTAACATACCTCATAAAATCATGAATAAATCATAGAAGTCATAAGACATAAAGGTAACTTGACGTATTAATAACATTCATACGTAGGGAGTAACCCTCTAGGTTACGTTTGGAATACCCATCACAGTATATTCCATAAAATCTCTTCGGAGAAACCTTAACTTTTCACTCCTTTGTGTTACCCAATGCATTGGAGAGCTATATCGGGCTCACCCGCCCTTAGTTTATCACGGAACCACACGTCTTCATAATAATGCCCAAGAACCTCAACATAATCGTATCACATAAAACATGCAAAAAGGAATCATAACATTTCCACCTTTCAATCACAATATATCAATACAACACATTGATATAAAAAATTTATGAAAACCATTTTCAATACCAAAATAAAAGAAAATTAAAACATGGTATTTATTTTTCTTTTACAAAGAAGTGATGGCTTGTAGAGGAAGCCGAAACTCAAATAACGGTCATGGCGGCAGAGAAGTTGTTGTTGCCGCATACGTACGACAAAAACATTCCCTTTTGTCGTTTAGTAAAACGCTTTGTATAAAAAAGATTCCATTTGGATAAATGTAAAAGTAAAAGGGGTTTATAAACCGTATAAAAGAAGGTTGTGTATAAAACAAAATATGCCTCAATGAAAGGAGATTGAGACGAAGTCCCATACCTCGTATCCGACGTGACCCGACTGTTTTTTAATCTCCTGAATAATAAACTTGAGTTAATCTCTACTTGCTTAAGAACCTTTTTCATGTTCATTATTCCTTTTATACCATGTTATGAACATAATGTAATCATTTAAGTTAATAATGTTCATTTTTTCGGTATTTGGTTCATAAGTCAAAAATAGACTTCTTACACTTACATGTTGTTAATTTGGTCAATGGTTCGTTATATCTAGAATTATATTAATTATTTGGATAAAATATATATCATATATATTCAGAATATACATGTATTTATAATATTACATCACATTTAGAGGTAAGAAATGAAATGCACTGTTCATGGAGACGGTAAGCCTTACGTACGCATGAACGCTACTTCCATTTCTATTTCGTATTTTCTAGAATGGAGACATTATTATATAAGAGTATAGTATAATTCCAGTATAATAACATTTATAATATCATTAAATTTATCTTTTACACATCCCACATATGGTATTAACGAATCAAATCACTTCTAGGGGGGCGGTAGTCCGCACTTCCTAAATGAAGATATCGTGTTTACACATAATGGAAACAATAATGGTATGCCATAAATGAAAAATACACAAGCTTAAGGAATGAATAAACATATTATATATCATATATAAAAATATTTACATCATAATGGCCACCTTTGAAGGTGTTAAATGAGTATTGAACAATCATCGTTTCGGGAGGCAGAATTTCTCCATCCACGGAAACCATATGTTCTTTAACCATTTGATGTAGTTGTGTGAGAGTGTAGCCCGAATGAATCTTATAACAACATCCTAGTATATTGAAGATACTGGTGTTGTTACAAAAGAAGTAAATAAAAAGAGTTTATGGGGTTGGAGAAGCAAAATAAAACAAATGAACATGAGAGAATGAATTACCTTTAAAAGTGTAACTCCTTTTGATTTGAGCCTAAAGGCTTCCTTTGAAAGGACTATTCCAAAAGGGAATCCTATAGGATTAGGAGAGGGATGTGGAGAGAGTAAATGGGAAGGGATGGCCGAGAAAAAGGCTTGAGGAGTGTGTGAAATGAGGTAGAGGTGGGGGTCTTTTATAATAGGAGAGGAGGGGCACTTTTGGAAATCATGAAACTATTATTTTATTTTCAAAAGTGTTTCGAATTTCTAAGGTCCCACATTGATATATTTCGATGATAATATGATAAGTATTATAAATATTCCCATCCAATAGTTTTTGGACAAGTGTATGTCTTAGATTTTATATTATTGTTTAATTTTATTTAAACTGTTCATTAATGAGGTCATCGTTGCATCATCATGATGTCATAATTAAAATAAATTTTTTAAAGTCTAAAAATTATAAAGAACAATATCCTGATGTAGGAAATCTTTTTATCTTTCCAAATAGTATTTATGGACAAAAATATGATTAGTATAACCCCTTCTAAAAATTGTTTTAGTAAAACAATTTTTGTTAGTGTCATTTTCACCTTTATTTAAAAAAAGGCATTAAAGTCATTATCTCACCCAAGTGGCTCCATAGGGTCTCCTAAATAGACCCATGGGTTGTATTGGTCGGCCATGACTCATAAAATATGGGTAGGACATGTTTCATGGTGTTTTCATATTTTTATAATATCATTTTTACCATAAATTACACTAATTTACCTCTAATCGCGATTAATGAAAAAAAGTTATTATTCACCAAAAAATTATTTTCATCCCATTGAACCACATTTTACATACTAATTACAACCATATATGTCGGATTTTCAAAATTCAATACACATTAGTGGTAAACATTCATTTAACTGAAAAATCAGTTTTTTAGAAGTACCACTTAGTGGTTTCACTATTCATCAAAAATTGTAGTTTTTCAGAAAATTACCAAAAATTCACCCTAAGCTATATTTGATATTCCAAATTCAAAAATGAATTCTATTTTAAAAAATTCAAAACATATAAGTCACATTAATTAATTTACCAATTAATTCCCGTTGTCATGACAAATAGCGTGTTTTTATGAAACAATAAGTATCAAAAGATTGACACTAGTTTAAGTCCAATTTCAAAGTGAAATTGATTTGAATTACCACCATTTGATTAAATGGTAAAAATATATTCTAATTTAACTTCAAAACCAATTCAAATCATAATCTAATAATATAAATAAATTAGATTAAAAAAAGGGTTTGAATTAAAATACAACATTTTCACTATTCATTAAAAAATGAACCTTTTCGGAAAAATACCAAAAATCCACACAAAGTAAATTTTTATGTACCAATCATAAAGAATAAGTTTATTTTGACAAAAATAGCTTATTAAATTTTCAAAAGATAGATTTAAAAATGGTTTTCCATCAAAATGTAGTAAGACAATCTTTTAAGAATATTAGTGTATTCCATGCTTAAGATTGGATTTATTTTTATTTTAAGCCTCTAAAACACTATATAATTCATTAATAGACATAGATAAAAATATCTATTATTCATTACTTACTTGGGATGTTACAGCCTTCCCCCATTTAGAAAATTGCGTCCCCGTAATTTATTTACTTATCAAATAAATGGGGGTACTTATCCCTCATTGCATTTTCAAATTCCCATGTTGCCTCTTCCATCATGTGGTTTTTCCACAAAACCTTTACCTGCTTAACCACTTTATTCCTTAACACTTTCTCTCTGTGGTCAAGAATCTGGACCGGTTGTTCCTCATAAGATAGGTTCTCTTCCAGCTGAACTACCTCTTGACTCAAAACATGAGATGGATCTGGCATATACTTTCTCAACATCGAAGCGTGAAAAACATTGTGTTCCTGAGATAAACTCGGAGGTAAAGCCACCCGGTATGCAACTGATCCAACTATCTCCAGAATTTCATATGGTCCAATGAACCTTGGACTCAACTTTCCTTTCTTACCAAATCGCATAACACTTTTCCATGGAGAATCTTTGAGAAAAACATGATCATCTACCTCGAAAGATAGATCCTTCCTCTGGTTATCTGCATAACTCTTCTGCCTGCTCTGAGCTGTTCTCATTTTCTTTTGAATTAGCTGAAATTTTTCTGCCATCTCTTCTACCAATTCTGGTCCCATCAACTTCCTTTCACCCACTTCATCCCAGAAAGCTGGAGTTCGACACCGCTTCCCATATAATTCCTGAAATGTTGCCATCTGTATACTGGAATGAAAACTATTATTATATGAAAAATCAGCCAAAGAATGATGTTGGTCCCAACTGCCCTGATAATCCATAGAACAAGCTCGTAGAATATCCTCCAATGTCTGAATTGTTCATTCTGACTGCCCATCTGATTGAGGATGAAATGTTGTACTAAAATTTAATTCTATACCCAACGACTTCTAAAGGCCTTTCCAAAAGATAGAAGTGAACCTCGGATCATGATCAGATACAATGGAGAGGGGAACACCATGTAACCTAACTATCACTTTATGATACAAATGGGAAAGTTGATCTAGGGAAAAAGTATCTCGTATAGCAAGTAAATGAGCAGATTTAGTCAAGCGATCAACAATAACCCAGATTGCATTATTACCTCGAGATGTCTTCGGTAATCCCACAACAAAGTCCATGGATATATTCTCCCATTTCCACTCTGGCACTGGTAAAGGCTAAAGAATCCCATTCGGTAACTACCGCTCTGCTTTAACCTACTGACAAGTCAAACACTTCACAGTAAAATCAGCAATATCTCTTTTCATTCCATCCCCCCGGTAATACTCCTGCAGATCTCTGTACATCTTAGTACATCCAGGATGAACTGAAAATGGAGAACTATGAGCTTCACATAACAACTCTCTCTTCAACTGTGAATCACAAGGCACACACAATCTCTTCCCAAATCTCAAAATGCAATCATTATCAATGTTGAATTCAGGCAACTTACCATTCTGAACCAGCTCAACCTTTTTCTACAACTCACTGTCTTGCTTCTGTGCTTGCTTGATTCTATCTGATAGAGATGATCTCACTGATACCTGAAACATAACAGAAGAACTTCCTGCACCAACAACTTCTATTCCAAATTTCATCAAATCCATAACCAAAGGATCACGTTCCAAACACAACATTGCTAATGAAGCATTACTTTTTCGACTCAAAGCATCAGCCACTTTATTTTCTTTTCCCGGATGGTAATGAATTGTACAATCATAATCCTTGATTAATTCTAGCCATATCCTTTTTCTCATGTTCAATTCCTTCTGAGTGAATATATAATTTAAAATTTTGTGATCGGTATATATTTCACAATTTACTCCGTACAAGTGATGCCTCCAAATTTTTAAAGCAAAAACAACAGCAGCTAATTCCAAATCATGTGTTGGGTAATTTACCTCATGTGTTTTCAATTGTCGTGAAGCATAAGAAATTACCTGATCATTCTGCATTAGGACGCAACCAAGTCCTTTCAATGAAGCATCAATGTAGATGACAAACTCACCCTTTCTGGAAGGTAGTGCCAAAACTGGAGCATTCACCAATCTTCTTTTCAGTTCTTGAAAACAATCATCACATTATTTTGTCCAAATAAACTTAACACCCTTCCGAGTTAGCATAGTCATTGGACTAGATAACTATGAAAAATTTCTAACAAACCTTCGGTAATAGCCTTCCAAACCAAGAAAACTACGAATCTCGTTTACATTTGTGGGTCTTGGCCATTCATCAATAACCATTGTTTTTGCAGAATCAATGGTTATCCCATCTTTAGAAACAATGTGACCAAGAAAAGAATTTTGTTGCAACAAAAAATCACACTTGCTGAATTTTACATATAGTTTCTTTTCTTTTATGGTTTTCAAAACAACCCTTAAGTGACTTTCATGCTCCTCTTTACTTTTAGAAAACACCAAAATATCATCAATGAAAACCACCACAAACTTATCCATGAATTCAGGGAAAATTATATTCATTAAGTCCATGAATATAGCAGGTGCATTGGTTATCCCAAAAGGCATAACTACAAATTCATAATGGCCATATCTAGTACGAAAAGCAGTCTTCCGAATATCTCATTCTTTTACATTCAACTGATGGTACCCCGACCTCATGTCAATCATCGAAAAATACTGAGCTCCCTGGAGCTAATCAAACTAATCATCGATATGAGGCAGAGGATATTTGTTTTTAACAGTTATATTATTCAATACCCTATAATCAATGCAAAGTCTCATAGAACCATCTTTCTTTTTAACAAAAAAATAGGAGCACCCCATGGTGATGTGCTAGGTCAAATGAAACATTTCCCTAATAAATCTTGCAATTTATCCTTTAAATCTAAAAGTTCAATTTGAGCCATTCGATAAGGGGGTTTTGAAATTGGCTTAGCATCATGAACTAAGTCAACAGTAAACTCAACTTCCCGATTTGGTATTATTCCATGCAACTCCTCAGAAAAAACATCAGGATACTCCTTTACCACATGCACATCATTAATCTGAACAGTTCCTTTATTTTCAACGATGTGTGCAAGGTAACATTCATTTCCATCTTTTACAAGTTTCTCGGGCTCTTGATAAGTTATCAATAGTTAGGTTTCATTCTTGTACACAAACTGAAAGTCTTTCTGAATAAAAACTTCTTTATCTCTACAGTCAATCTTAGCATGGTAAATAGAGAGCCAATCCATACCGAGGATAACATCAAACTCTACTATAGTTAGAACAATAAGGTTTTCAAGTAGGTTCTTTCCACAGATAAGGATATGAAGATTCTTATAAAATCTTTTTGCCTCAACATTCCACCTAGATGTTTTTACCAAAAGTTCAGGAGTCATTTCTTAAGATGGTATTCCCATTTTACTACAAAAGTTTTCAGAGATGAAAGAATGTGTAGACCCCGAATCAAACAACACACTGGCATAATCTGAAAAAACAAACAATGTACCTGATACAACTTCATTTGATGGCCCGAAATCTGCTGAAGTAGTTGCAAAGGATTTCACCACCCCCTTCTGCTTGTAGTCTAACTGCTTCCCATCACTCAAGCTCTTTGTCGGACACACATTCTCATAGTGACCCATCTCATTACACTTATAACATTTCACTAACTGTAAATCAAATTTGGTCTTACCTTCATCTTGATCTTTTTCAATGCAATCACGAGCCTTATGTCCCATATTACCACATCGGCTGCACTTTCCAGAATTCAGTAGACAATCCCCAGCATGCCTTTTTCCACATTTATCACAAACTGGAAACTTAGTTTTCTTACCATAAGACTTTTTTGAAGAATTCTTACCTTTCTACTGGCACCTTGGTCTCTTCTTTTGTTGGTTGTTATAGAACACTTGATCATCGGCAAACTCCATTTACACATTCTCAGCACATCGAACAAGTTTTTCATAACTTTTAAACTCACGTGAAGCTAATGCCCTTCAATATTTGGGCTTTAATCCTGAGTAAAAACGATTTATTTTACTATCAAGGTCTCGGATAAAATTTGGAGCATACCTTGCCAATCGAGTGAACCTTTATTCATAGGTAGCCACTGAGTCTTTCTCTTGCCTCAATTCCAAGAATTGCTTTTCCATCCTAAGCCAAACAGCCTTAGGAAAATACTTCTCAAGAAACATACCTTTGAATTTGTCCTAGTCAAGAGCATCAATCTCATCAGCGTCCCTGATATTTTTAACCATTGACCACCACTGATCTTCTTCACCCTCCAAACGGTAAATAGAAAGGCTAACCTTTTGATTGTCTGAAAACCCCATGACATAAAAAATATTCTCCAGTGCTTTAATCCACCCTTCATCTAGCACAGGGTCAGATGATCCTCTAAATGATGGAGGATGTTGCCTCATGAAATGTTCCACCACTGACATGTTCCTCTACGGTTGATCTGGCTGATCTCGTGCATGGATACCACCACCATTTATCGCTTGAGTCAAATGTGACATTACTACAACAAACTGTTTAGTTCCAATTCCGACCATCTCAGGATGCTGATTCGGAAGGTTATTTCCTTCTGTATGCCTTCCTAGCACTGCATCCCTGTTTCCTATGTGGAAAAACATTCTGAACAAACATGTCATAGATGAAGAAACATGGTAATCATTAAATGCTATATCATTTAAAAAAAATTATTTTTGGATAATCTTTTAATATAATTATAACTCCTAAAGTTATCTAAACCGACTTTTGATACCAACTATAAGGCCCCAGCCTTAAACCTTACTTAATCTTGAATTATTACAAGATTACACATTGAGGATCTTTTAGGGTTTAGAGTTTTAGAGAATTAGATCATAAAACATGAATTACATTCCACATATAAACAAAGTGGTTACATAACGATAGTATTCTTAATTCCCATCAATGGAAACATATTTAAAATAAACATGGATTCTTTCATTACACTTCCTCGACACTATCATCATATCATGTACCTTTCACTTGACCTGTGAAAAACATTTCAAAAAACATGGGATGAGCATAAAAAGCTCAGTAAGGGATATAAAAATATGGAAAGGAAACATGGGTACATATATACATAAGGATGAGATTAAAATTTACCCATAAAACATAAGCACTTTAACATACCTCATCAAATCATGAATAAATCATAGATGTCATAAGACATAAAGGTATCTTGAGGCATTCATAACATTCTTACATAGGGAGAAACCCTCTTGGTTACGTTTGGAATACCCATCACAGTATATTCCCTCAAATCTCTTCATAGAAACCTTAATGTTTCACTCCTTCGCGTTACCCAATGCATTGGAGAGCTATATCGGGCTCACCCTCCCTTAGTTTATCACAGAACCACCCGTCTTCATAATAATGCCCAAGAACCTCAACATAATCGTATCACATAAAACATGCATAAAGGAATCATAACATTTCCACCTTTCAATCACAAGATATCAATACAACACATTGATATAAAAACATTATGAAACCCATTTTCAATACCAAAATAAAAGAAAATTAAAACATGGTATTTATTTTTCTTTTAAAAAGAAGGTATGGCTTGTAGAGGAAGCCGAAACTGAAATAACGGTCACGGTGGCAGAGAAGTCGTTGTCGCCGCATACATACGACAAAAACATTCCCTTTTGTCATTTAGTAAAACGATTCGTATAAAAAATATTCCTTTTGGATAAATGTAAAAGTCAAAGGGGTTTATACACCGTATAAAAGAAGGTTGTGTATAAAACAAAATATGCCTCAATGAAAGGGGATTGAGAGGAAGTCCCATACCTCGTATCCGACTTGACCCGACTGTTCTTTAATATCCTGAATAATAAACATGAGTTAATATCTACTTTCTTAATATCCTTTTTCAAGTTCATTATTCCTTTTATACCATGTTATGAACATAATGTAATAATTTAAGTTAATAATGTTCATTTTGTCGGTATTTGGTTCTTTAGTCAAAAATAGACTTCTTACACTTACATGTTGTTAATTTGGTCAAAAGATCGTTATATCCAGAATGATATTAAAGATTTGGATAACATATATATCATATATATTCAGCGTATACATTTATTTATAATATTACATCAAATTTAGAGGTAAGAAACGAAATGCACCGTTCATGGAGACGGTAAGCCGTACGTACGCATGAACACTACTTCCATTTCTATTTCGTATTTTCTGGAATGGAGTCATAATTATATAAGTGTATATTATAATTCCTATATAATAACATATATAATATCATTAACTTTATCCTTTACACGTCCCACATATGGTATTAACGAATCAAATCACTTCCAGGGGCGGTAGTCCGCACTTCCTAAAATGAAGATATCGTGTTTACCCATAATGGAAACAATAATGTTATTCCATAAATTAAATATACAGAATATTAAGGAAAGAATAAACATATTATATATCATATAATAAAATAGTGACATCATAATTCCCACTTTTGAAGGTGTTAAATGAGTATTGAACAATCATCGTTTCGGGAGGCAGAATTTCGCCATCAACGGAAACCGTATGTTCTTTAACCATTTGATGTAGTTGTGTGAGAGTGTAGCTCGAATAAATCTTATAAAAACATCCAATTATATTGAAGATACTGGTGTTGTTACAAAATAAGTAAATAATAAGATTTTAGGGGTTTGGAGAAGCAAAATAAAACAAATGAACATGAGAGAATGAATTACTTTAAAAAGTGTAATTGCTTTTGATTTGAGCCTAAAGGCTTCCTTTGAAAGGATTCTTCCCAAAGGAAATACTCTAGGTTTAGTATAGGGATGTGGAGAGAGTAAATGGGTAGGGGATGGCCGATCCAAAGGCTTGAGGAGTGTGTGAAATGAGGTAGAGTTGGGGGCCTTTTATAAGGGGAGAGGAGGGGCACTTTTAGAAATCATGAAACTATTATTTTATTTTCAAAAGTGTTTCGAATTTATAAGGTCCCACATTGATATATTTAGAAGGTAATATGATAAGGCTTCTAAATATCCCCATATAATAGTTTTTGGGAAAATGTAGGTCTTATATTTTATATTATTGTTTCGATTTATTTAAACTGTTCATTAATGTGGCCATCGTTGCATCATCATGATGTCATAATTAAATTAATTTATTTAATGTATAAAAATTATAACAAAAAAATCCTGATGTAGGAAATCTTTATATCTTTCCAGAGAGTATTTATATAAAAAAATATTATTAGTATAATCGCTTCTAAAAATTTTTTTAGTAAAATAATTTATGTTAGTGTCATTTTCACCGTTATTTATAAAAAAGGCATTAAAGTCATTATCTCACCCAAGTGGCTCCATAAGGTCCCCTAAATAGACCCATTGGTTGTCTTGGAAAACCATGACTCATCCAATAGGGGTAGGACAAGTGTCATGGTGTTTCCATATTTTTATAATTTCATTTTTACCTTAAATTACACTAATTACCTCTAATCGCGATTAATGAAAAAAAGTTTCTATTCACCAAAAAATTATTTTCATCTCATTGAACCAAATTTTACATACTAATGACAACCATGTATGTTGGATTTTTAAAATTAAATACACATTAGTGGTAAAAATTTATTTAACTGAAAAATCAGTTTTTTATAAGTACCACTTAGTGGTTTCACTATTCATCAAAAATTGAAGTTTTTCAGAAAATTACCAAAAATTCACCTTAAGCTATAATTGATATTCTGAATTCAAAAATGAATTCTATTTTACAAAAATCAAAACATATAAGTCATATTAATTAATTTATCAATTAATTCCCGCTATCATGAGAAATAGCATGTTTTTATGAAACAATAAGTATCAAAATATTGACACTAGTTTAAGTCCAATTTCAAAGTGAAATTGATTCCAATGACCACCATTGGATTAAATGGTAAAAATATATTCTAATTTCACTTCAAAACCTATTCAAAATATAATCTAATCATATAAATAAATTATATTAAAAAGAGGTTTTGAATTAAAATACAACATTTTTCACTATTCATTAAAAAATGAACTTTATCGGAAAAATACCAAAAATTCACAGAAAGTAAATTTTTATTTAACAATAATAAATAATAAGTTTATTTTGAGAAACATAGCTTATAAAATTGTCAAAAGATGGATTTAAAAATGGTTTGCCATCAAAAAGCAGTAAAACAATCTTTTAAGAATATTAGTGTAATCCATGCTTAAGATTGGATTTATTTTCATTTTAAGCCTCTAAAACACTATCTAATTCATTAATAGACATAGATATAAATATCTATTATTCATTACTTACTTGGGATGTTACAAGCAGTGCTAAGTAGGTGTAGAGAGGGAAATGACCTTCCGAATCAGTATCCTGAGATGGTCGGAATTAGAACTGAACAGTTTGTTGCACTAATGGTTTAGTTGACTAAAGATATATATGGTGGTGTTATCCATGCACAAGATCACCTAGATTAACCACAGGGTAACTTGTCAGTGGTGGAACATTTCATGAGGCAACATCCCCCATCATTCAGAGGATCATCTGACTATGTTCTAGTTGAAGGGTGGATTAAAGAACTGGAAAATATTTTCGATGACATGGTGTGTTCAGAAAATCAAGTTGTCAGTCTTTCAATTTACTGTTTGGAGGGTGAAGAAGATTAGTGGTGGTCGAAGGTTAAAAATATTAGGGATACTGATGATATTGATGCTCTCGACTGGGATGAATTCAAATGAATGTTTCTTGAGAAGTATTTTCCTATGTCTGTTGGACATAGGATGGAAAAAAATTCTTGGAATTAAAGAAAGAGGACGACTCAGTGGCTGCTTATGAAGAAACGTTCACTTGATTTGCAAGGTATGCTCCAAATTTTATCTGAGTCCTTGATAGTAAAATCAACCATTTTACTCAGGATTAAAGAAAAAATATTGAAGGGCAATGGCTTATTGTGAGTTCAAAAGTTATGAAAATCTTGTTCAATGTTCTTAGATGGTGTAAATGGAGTTTTCCAATGATCAAGTGTTCTATAAAACCCAAAAAAATAAGAGACCGAGGTGGCAGGAGAAAAAAGAAGAATCCTTCAAAAAGGTATTCTAGAAAGAAAACTATGTTTTCAGTTTGTGATACAAGTGTTAAAAATCATGCTGGGGATTGTCTTTTGTATTTTGGGAAGTGCTACAGATGTGGTAAGATAGGACATAAGGCTCGTGATTGCACTGGAAAAGATCAGGGTGATGGTAAGACCAAATTTGATTTACAGTTAGTTAAATGTTTGAAGTGCAATGAGATGGGTCATTATGAAAATGAGTGTCCGACAAAGAGCATGAATGATGGGAAGCAGTCAGACTAAAAGAAGAAAGGTGTTGTGAGATCCTTTGCAACTACATTAGCAGATGTTGGGCCATCAAATGAAGTGGTATCAGGTACTCTGTTTGTTTTTTCAGATTATGCCAGTGTGTTGTTTCATTCGGGGTCTACAAATTCCTTCATCTCTGAAAAATTATCTAGTAATATGGGAATACCATCTCAAGAAATTACTCTTGAAATTGAGGTAAAAACACCCGGGGGAAATGTTGAGGCAAAAATAATTTACAGGAATCTTCCTATGCTTATCCGTGGAAAGAAACTACTTGCAATCCTTATTGTTTTACCTCTAGTAGAGTTTGATGTTATCCTGGGTATGGATTGGATGTCTATTTACCATACTAAGATTGACTGTAGAGCTAAATAAGTTTCTTTTCAGAAATACTTTCAGTTTTTATACAAGAATGAACCATTAATGATGATAACATATCAAGATGATGATAAACTTGTAAAAGATGGAAATGAATGTTACCTTTCACATATTGTTGATAATAAAGGAACTATTCAGATTAATGATGTGCCAGTGGTAAATGAGTATCTTGATGTTTTTCCTGATGAGTTTCTTGGAATAATACCATATTGGGAAGATAATTTTTCTGTTTACTTAGTTCCTGATGCTATTCCAAATTCAAAACCCCCTTATCGAATGGCTCAAACTGAACATTTAGAGTTGAAGGAGTAATTGTAATATTTATTAGAGAAAGGTTTCATTCGACCTATCACATCACCATGGGGTTCTCCTATCTTATTTGTTAAAAATAAAGATGGTTCTATGAGACTTTTCATTGATTATAGAGCATTGAATAACATCACTATTAAGAACAATTATCCTTTGCCTCATATTGATGATTTGTTTGATCACCTCCAGGGAGCTTAGTTTTTCTCAAAGATTGACCTGAGATTGAAGATCCATCAGTGGAAGGTAAAGGATGTAGGTATTCCAAAGACTGCATTTCCTACAAAATATATCCATTATGAATTTTTAGTAATGACTTTTGGTCTAACCAATGCACCTGCGGTATTCACGGACCTTATGAATAGAATTTTCCATGAGTTCGTGGATAAGTTTGTAGTTGTTCTCATTGATGATATTTTTGTGTTTTCTAAAAGTAAAGAGGAGCCTTAAAGACATTTAAGTGTTATTTTTCAAACCTTAAATGAAAAGAAATTGTATGGGAAATTCAGTAAGTGTGATTTTTGGTTACAACAAATTTCATTCCTTGGTCACATTGTTTCTAAAGATAGAATAATTTTTGGTCCTGCAAATATAAAAGTTGTTGAAGAATGGCCAAGACCCACAAATGTAACTGAGATTCGTAGCTTCCATGGATTGGGAGCATATTACTGATGGTTTTTTATAAATTTTTCCTTCTTATCTAGTCCAATGAATAAGCTAACTCATAAGGTTGTTAATTTTTTTTGGACAAAAAATGCGATGATTGTTTTCAAGAGTTGAAAAAATGATTGGTGAATGCTTCAGTTTTGGAACTACCTTCCCGGAATGGTGAGTTTGTTATCTACAGTGATGCATCATTGAAAGGACTTGGTTATGTACTAATACAGAATGATCGGGTATTTTCTTATGCTTCACATCAGTTGAAAACTAATGAGTTAAATTACCCTACACATGATTTGGAATTAGCTGTTGTTGTTTTCAATTTAAAAAATTTGGAGGCATCATTTATATGGTGTAAAGTGTGAAATATATACTTACCACAAAAGTTTAAAGTATATATTCACTCAGATATAATTGAACATGATATATAGGAGATGGCTAGAATTAATTAAGGATTATGATTGTACAATTCATTACCATTTAGGAAAAGCAAATAAAGTGGATGATGCTTTGAGTCGAAAAGGTAATGTTTCATTAACAATGTTGCATTTGGAACATGATCATTTGGTTAAGGATTTAATGAAATTTGGCATATAATTGGTTGGTGTAGGATGTCCCTCTATTTTCTTTCAGGTATTATTGAAATCTTTTCTATGAGACAGAATTAACCAATCCCAGAAACAAGACAGTGAGTTACAAAAAATGGTAGTGCTGGTTCTGATGGGTAAGTTGCCTAAATTAAACATTGATAATGATTGTGTTTTGAGATTTGGGAGGAGATTGTGTGTGCCATGTGATTCCTAATTGAAGAGAGAGTTGTTATGTGAAGCTTATTGTTCACTATTTTCAGTTCATCCAGGCAGTACTAAGATGTATAGTGATCTTCAAGAGTATTTATAGTGGGATTGAATGAAAAGAGATAATGCTGATTTTACTATGAAGTGTTTGACATGTCAACAGGTTAAAGTAGAGCGGCAGTTACCGAAAGGGATTCTTCTGCCTTTACCAGTTACAGAGTGGAAATGGGAGAATATATCCATGGACATCGTTGTGGGATTTTCGAAGACACCTCGAGATAATAATGCAATCTGGGTTATTGTTGATCGCTTGACTAAATATGCTCATTTCCTTGCTATGCGATATACTTTTTCCCTAGATCAACATTACCATTTGTATCTTAAATATATAGTTAGGATACATGGAGTTCCTCTCTCCATTTTATTTGTTCGTGATCCATGGTATACTTCTATCTTTTAGAAAGGCCTTTAGAAGTCATTGGGTACGGAATTAAATTTTAGTACAACTTTTCATCCTCAATCATATGGGCAGTCAGAATGAATGATTCAGACATTGGAGGACATGCTATATGCTTGTTTTATTGATTATCAAGGACGTTGGGACCAACATCTTTCAATGGTTGAGTTTTCATATAATAATAGTTTTCATTCCCGGATACATATGTCACCATTTAAGGAATTATATGGGAAGCAGTGTGGAACTCCAGCTTTCTAGGATGAAGTGGGTGAAAGGAAGTTGATGGGACCAGAATTGGTAGAAGAGCTGGCAAGAAAAGTTTAGCTGGTATAGAGGAACATGAGAACAACTTAGAGCAGGCAGAAGAGTTATGCAGACAACATGAGGAAGGATCTCTCTTTTGATGTAGGTGATCATGTTTTTTTTTCAAAGTATCACCATGGAAAAGTGTGATACGATTTGGCAAGAATGGAAATTTGAGTCCAAGGTTCATTGGACCATATGAAATTCTAAAGAGAGTTGGATCAATTGCATACAAAGTTTCTTTATCTCCAATTATATCTTAGGTACACAATGTTTTTCATGTTCCAATGTTAAGGAAGTACATTCCAGATCCATCTCATGTTTTGAGTCCAGAGGTAGTTCAACTGGAAGAGAACATATCTTATGAGGAACAACTGTTTGAGATTCTTGACCACAGGGATCAAGTGTTATGGAATAAGGTGATTCATCATGTTACGGTTTTGTGGAAAAACTACATGAGTGAAGATGCGATATGGGAATCTGAAAATGCAATGAGGGATAAATGCCCTCACTTATTCGATAAGTAAATAAATTTTGTGGACACAATTTTCTAAAGGGGAAGGATGTAACATCCCATGTAAGTAATGAATAATATATATTCTTATCTATGTCAATTTATGAGTTATATTGTGTTTTAGAGGCTTAAAATGAGAATAAATCCAATCTTAAGAATGCAATAAACTAATATTTTTAAAAGATTGTTTTACTGCCTTTTGATTGAAAACCATATTTAAATCAAACTTTTGACAATATTATAATATCTATTTGTCAAAATAAACTTATTATTTATGATTGAGACATTTAAATTTACATTGGATAGTTTTTTGGTATTTTTCAGACAATGTTCATTTTTTTAATGAATAGTGAAAAATAGTGCATTTTACATCAAAACTGCTTTTTCATATAATATAATTATATGTATATATTAACTTTTTAATTTTTTTTAAGTTGTAATTAGAATATATTTTTACCATTTAATCCATTGGTGATCATTATTATTAATTTCACTTTGGAATTTGGCAGAAACAAGTGCAAAACTTTTCATTGATATTATTTCAAAAAAAACCCGCTATTTGTTTTGACAAAAAGAATTATTTTTAAATTCATTATTACAATTTCTGTGTTTGAAATTTTGTAAAATGGATTCAATATTTTTAATCAGGAGGTATAAATCATTTAATTAAGACTCTTTTGTTTTTTGACATTATGAATAGTAATGAAGGTAATTATCTTTAATTATCTTGATTAATTAGTAATCAGGTAGTTAAGGATAATAAAATAAAATCAGAATAATAAAAAATTACCCCAACATGTGTACTAATGCTACTTTTTGTGTCATGGGCGGCCATGGGATGTGTTTTTACAAACTTAGGGAACCCATGGAATCACTTTTGGGTGAAAGTGACACTTTTTCATTTTATTTTTAAAGAAAGGAGAATATCACTAAATAATGTATCACCTAAGTAAAACATTTTTAATTTTTCCTAAATAAATTATATCATGGACTATAAATATTCTTTAGAAAGATGAAGATATTTCCTACATCATAGTATTTTTTTAATTTTTAGACATTATATAAATTAAATTATTTATAGCATCATGATGACGCAACAATTATATCATTAATGAACGATTTAAATAAAATGAAAATATAATGTCAAATCTAAGACATAAACTTGTAAAAGACCTATTTTATTAGTATATTTCGAACACTTATCACCTTATACTCTAAATATATCAATGTGAGAACTTTAAAATCCGAAAAAAAATTTAAAATAAAGTAACATTTCTTGTCTTTCTAAGAGTGCCCCTCCTCTCCTCTTATAAAAGGCACCCACCTCTACCTCTTTACACACACCTCTCAAGACATTGGTACGGCCATTCTATGGTCATTTTATCTCTCCAGATCTCTATATTCATCCTATAAGCCTTACCTTAGTCAGAAATCTCTTCAAGAAACCATTTTGGTACAAACCAAGAGGAGTTACCCGACTTAAAGGTAAAGACTTCTCTAATGTTATTTTGTTTTATTTTGCTTCTCCAACCCCCTAAAATCATTTTATTCATCTATATTGTAAAACCACTAGTATCATAAATATACTATGATGTTTAAATAAGAATTATTCGATCTACACTTACAAACACATTCATCTAATGGTTAAAGAGCATACTTTTTCTGTGGATGGCGAATTTGTGCCTCACAAAATGATGATTGTTCAATATTCTTCTAACACCTTCAAAGGTGGTCATTAAGATGTCACTATATTTATATATGATATATTATATTTTTATGTTTTACTTAATCTTTTTATTTATACATTTATGGCATACCTTTATGGTTTCCATTATGGGTAAACGCGATATCTTCAGTTTAGGATGTGCGGAATACCACCCCCTCAAAGTGATTTGATTCGTTAATGCCATATTTGGGATGTAAAAAAGACGAAGTTAATGATATTATATATGATATTATACTGGAATTATAATATACATTTATATCATTAGGATTTTCATTCCATAAAATACGAAATAGAAATGAATGTAGCGTTCATGCGTACATACGGCTTACCGTCTCCATGAATGGGGCATTTCATTTCTTACCTCTGAATGTTATGTAATATTATAAATTCATGTATATACTATATATATATGATATATATTTTATCTACATATTGAATATAATTCTAGATACAATGGATATTTTACAACAAGAAGAACTTGTAATTATACAGAGTTTATTTTTGACTCAACTACCAATGGTCTGACAAAACGACCATTATTAACATAAATAATTACATAGTGTTCATAAAATGGTAATAAGTGATATAAAAGGAACAATGAACTTGAAAAAGGTTCATAAGCATGTATAAATTAACTCAAGATTATTATTCAGGAGGTTAAAGAATGATCCAGTCATGTCGGACTCGAGGTATGGGACTTCGTCTCAATCTCCTTTCATTGAGGCATATTTTGTTTTATACACAGCATTATTTTATATGGTGTATAAACCCCATTGAATTTTATGTTTATTCAAAAGGAATTTTTTTTATATTAAGTGTTTTACTAAACAACAAAAGGTCATGTTGTTGTCATACATATGCAGTGACAATGACTTCTCTGCCGCCGTGACCATTATTTGAGTTTCGGCTTCCTCTACAAGCAATAAATTTTTTTAAATGAAAAATAAAAATCCATGTTTTACATGTCCATTATTTTGGTATTGAAAATGGTTTTGATAATTCTTTTATTATATCAATGTGCTATTGATACCTTGTTATTGAAATGTAGAAATGTTATGTTTCCTTTATGCATGTTTTATGTTATAGGCTTATGTTACGGTTATTGGGAATTGTTTATGAAGATGGGTGGCTCTATGATAAACTAAGGGCAGGTGAGCCCGATATAGATCTCCAATGCAATGGGTAACGCGAAGGGGATAAATTTTAAAGTTTCTCCGAAGTGATTTAGGAAATATACTCTGATGGGTATTCCAAACGTAACCATGAGGGTTACTCCCTACGTAAGAATGTTATGAATTCCTCAAGTTACCTTTATGTATTAGGATTTCTATGAATTATTAATGATTTTATGAGTTATGTTAAATTTTCTATGTTTTAGGAGTAATGTATGATTTCATATATGGACTAATGTTTTCATTTCCTACTTTCATATCCCTTACTGAGCTTTTTATGCTCATCCCATGTTTTTTAATTGTTTTTCACCGGTCAAGGGAAAGGTACATTATGTGATGTTAGTGTGAAGTAAGTGTCATGAAAGAATCCATTTTTTGTATTAAATATGTTTCCTTTGATGGGAAAATTGAATATTGTCTTTAATGTAACCAGCTTGTTTAAATGTGGAATGTAATGAATGATTTATAATCTAATTTTCTAAAACAATAATCCTGAAATGATCCTCAATGTGTAATCATATAATAACTTAAGATAAAGTAATGTTTATGGATGGAGCCTTAAAATATTGACCACACAAAATAAATGACACGTGAATTTTAAAATGTCTTAAATAAATTAAAGAGATACTAGAAATCCATTACTTTATGTCTTAAAATATGTCATGCATGTTAAAACCTACTATAAAATAAATATAAGTGTATTATTATTATATTATAGAAAAATAATTATATATAAAAAAACCTATATTCTATTATTACCACTTCATAAACAATACCATATTAATGTCACATTTTTGGAAATAACTGCTTTATTCATTGTGAATATTTTGATTGGTTATTTTTTGTTATATTAATTTGATCATGATTAAATAATATTCAGAATTTTATACGTGATATAAATATCATATATATTCAGTATTTATTTATTAATATTAATATATAAAATAATTACATTAAAAATGAAATACCTTGTTCTTGGAGACGATATGACATACGAACGCTAAAACACTTTTTAACATTTTCTATACGTATTGAAGGAAATAAAGGTAAAAGGAATATTATAATTAAATAATTAAATTTATTCCATAAATATCAGTTATTTTAAATAAAAATATTCTTTTTACCTTTTATATAAAGTGTAGTTGAATCACATCACATTACAAAGCAACAGAACTCTATACACATGAGAAACGTTATCATTTTCCCATAAAATGGAAATGATGATGTTTTGTATGAAATAATATTTATATTATCATGATAATATAATTAATATAATATATAAATAATAATTCAATCATTATTATCGTCCTTGATAGGTGGTAATTGAAAAACAAATGACATTGGTTCACGGGGAGGTAGTCCTCCTTACACGTGAATGATTATTTTATAACCCATTTGATGGAAGTTGATATGGTAGTATGTAATTCCCATAACATAACAAAATAAAGTTATATATAATTTAATGAGGATATTATATTATTATGTTATAATAATAATTTATTTTGGTCAAGGACGAAATAAACTGGAATCGCTCGTTCATGAACGTTACCTCTCTTTCAGCTATCCTTTTTTTAAATTCACTTAAATAAATCCTATGCAGGATTTATGTTAAAAATAATGGTTATAGGATAATAGTTGGGATTTTGAAAATTTATTAGGGTATGTATTTCTCAAACCAAAATGTTTTTATTGTGGTAATAAAAGAGGATAGTGGTGGCCTTTTATAAGTGAGGTGAGCGGTACAGTTGTAATGTTTTGAAAAGAAAAGGGTGTACCGGTGTTTTTATATTTAAAATAGCATAAATAATGTATTATTTTATATCAAAAAATTTATGATGTCTAAATATGGCCCGAAATGGGTTTTGGAGAAGTTTTATGTCATTTTTTACCTTTATCTTTTTTGTCTAGACACTACTAAACATATTTTTAGCTTAAAGATGGTAAATAATTTTTACAGTTTTTACAAACACTTTTGGTCAAAAATAAAGAGAAACTTATTAAAAAATTTAAATTTTTCTTACTCAAAATAATAAATCTACTTTTTATAAATTAAAATGACATATGTTCCAAATTTTTATTAAAAACTAATCCCAGAGATGAGGCAAACAAAGAAGTTATCAAAGACAAAATTTTATATTGTTTATAAATTTTTATATATAATTTCAATAAAAAATTGATTAAAATGATATAAATTGGATTAATCAATATATAATTGATAGAATTTTACTTTAAACCTAGTTTAAATTTTAACTATACTCAATAACTATTTTATATTAAGAGGCATTTTAAAATTAAAATTTATTATATTTCACTATTCATCGAAAAATGAAACTTTTCCAAAAAACATCAAAAAATTAACCCTAATAAAATTTTGATATTTTAATTTTGAAATGAATTTTATTTTTCCAAAAATAATTCTGAAATGGCAAAAATTATCTTTAAAATAAATACAACAGGAAAAGTTAATAAACAACTTTATAGAAAAAAACAACTTTTGAGCATAAAATTGAATTTATACATATCTATGGTCTATAAAACACATAAAATGAGTATTAAATAATCTATTGAATATAATTAATATAAATTTCATTATGATCAATCAAAATAAGTGATTCATTTAATTTATTAATGTTCAATGCATTTTTTTTTTAAAAAATGTTTTTATTGGAAAATTATTACCTTTATTTTCAACATGTTTTTTACATTTATAATTAAATTTTCACCCTATAATACATTATATACACATGTGTAAACCATATATTTTCATAATTTAGTTAATCCTATTAGTACAATCAATTACAATGTATATGTGATAATTATCGTATTAAATAATTATATTTTAATAGTATGTCATGTTTCGTTTAAACTATATGTTGCATATAACAAAATCTAAACTCATTGTTACATGTAACATAAGAAAAAATACATGTTGTGTGTAATTAAATATAATTTTTGGGTTGTTTATAACATTAAATACCAAAAATATTAAATTATTCTTTGAAAAAATTTCAAAAAATATCAAGGTATTATAGGTTTTTATTCTATAGTGGTGCATCAAAGAAGGCATTGTGATGTGTTTTCATGAAAAATGATATTATCATAGCTTATGTCACATAGTAATCGATGGTTCATGATAAAAATTACCCGACATGTTATATAGTGTTATATATAGTAATTTTTATATCATATATATGGAGGCTTTGTCGTTATTTTGATAGGTTCAATATATATATTTATCCTAAAAGTTTAAAGAATATATTCACATATAAAGAGTTGAATATGTGCTAGAGAAGATGGTTAAAACATATTAATGATCATAACATCCTAATACATTACCACAATGATAAATCTAACTTGGTGGATGATTCATTTAGTCAAAGTAATCCTTCCGACTTATAGTTAACGAGGATCACAAATGATAGAATATTTATGCATTTGAAAGGGATGTATATGAAAATATTAATGGAATGGGAGAAAAATTATAATTCCAAAGTGAGTAATCCACCTTCAATAAAAATGACGATTAAAGAAACATTGAAAGAATATATAATCTATAGAATATTAAAAGACATTTTCTTGTGTTTAACCATGATTATAGAGGAATTATAATGTTCATAAACCATATATGTATCTTAACCAAACCATATTTTAGAAAGGATCGCTTAGAGGAAGATCATGGTTCTTCATTCTCTATTTATCTAGTAATTATGAAGATTTATAGAGATATAAAATAGTATTTCTTGTCAGAAAATGTGAAGTGAGAAATTATTGAGTATGTATCATAGTGTTTGGCATGTCAGCATGTTATATATTAGAGACAGAAGTCCATGGGGATGTTATTATAGTTAACCATACTAAAATTGAAATGGGAATACATCACTCTTTATTTTTTCATTGGACTACAAAAAAACCTATGAGATATAATTCTAATTGGGTTGTAATCGATCACCTTAAATAGTCAGAAAAAATCATTTCTATTATAGAATATTTCTATCTTGATCAGATTTCTTGGATATATATTATGGATGTGGAATGTTTTTATGGATTAAAATATTTTATAGTATCTGATCAAGATCTGAAGTTTACTTTTATTTAATGGGGATGTTTTCAACAAGAACATCATATGATGTTATGTTTCAACACATAATATCATCTTCAGATATATAGTCATTTTGAGTGAACAATTAAATCCCTATTGGCTGTGATTATATTTTTTTTCTATGTATTTCAATGACGGTTGGTATCAAAACCTTCCTCTAGTCATGTTTCTATACAAAAATATTTTTCACTTCAGCATTCATTTAGATCCTTACGAAGACCACTGTTAAAATAATTATTGAACTCCAACGATTTTGGATGATGTCAGATAATTAAATCTATAGGGACATGAGATAACTAATGAAATGCAAGAGAATGTTATATTTATTCAGTAGTAGATCAAGGAATCACAAAGTCAATAAAAAAGTTATACTGATAATTTTTTATGTGATAGAGAGTTTGTAGTTGGTAACAAATTTTTCATTTGAGTTTCATCATTGAAGATGGTTATGAGATTCAAGAATAAAGGAATATTGGTCCCTTTTTATATTATACCCTTTTAGATTATTCATCAATTAAGAAGGTTTTTTATTAGTTTATACTTTAACCAAACTTATCTTAATTCCATGATGTATTCCACATATCACTCCATTTGACGTACACACTTAATCCTTCACATGTACTAAACTCAAACATCATACAAATGTATCATGATATTTCTTATGAAAAAATATATATTTTTGGATCGTATTGTAGGACCCCGGGACACCCTGAGAGGGGAGGGGTGAATCAGGGTGGCAACTTTTTCTTCTTAAAGTTGTGGATCTTGTTCCCACGTTGGTAGGAACTACTTAAACCTATATGATGGATATGATCAGCAATTAAACATTCACATGCAGAGACAGATGACACAGCTATTTTTACTTGGTTCACCACTAAGGGCTACGTCCAAGGAGTATACGCTGACAGGTTGCCGGTCGTACCTAAATCCACTATGCTTCACTAGCTGCAGATACAAATGTTCGGGTACAGACACTCTGTCCCAGGCTCACTGCCTTTACAATTGTCTAGGGATAGCTCACTGCGTCCCTCGGGTCACTCCCGTTGACTCCCCCTGGCACACTGCCGTTGGTGAAGTCCCACTCAGTATATAGACGTGAAGGTCTCTTCAATAGGTGTGCATTGAAGTTCTTTGTCTCCTGTTCAGCATGAGACTTTTCTTGCATCAGGGTTCAGAGTTGATGCTATTTATAGTTCAATCTTTCTTCTTTAGTGAAACGACTGAATGCACTAGATCCCCTTGTCTTCGTTTGCCTGAATCACAATCACTTATGTGTTTGCTCAATAAATGATGTTCAGCTTACTCAGCATTCATCAGAATCAATTCACCATGTATGCATGAGATCATGCATGTATCATTTAGATTTCTTCTTCAATATCACTTTGCACCGAAAGTATCAGGCAATCTTCAGCTCTTGTGCAGCTCCAGAAAGGCGGGTGTGCTTCAATAGTGTCTGGGTCTCCTTTTCAAGCCCGGCGCGCAAGTCTCCATGCGGCGCGCAAGTCTCAGGCACGCAAGTCTAAACTGGCGCGCAAGTGTCACTAAAGCACCTGCGCGACACTGCCTTCTTGAACTTAGATACTTGCGCGACACACTTCCTTTCTCCCCCAAATATTCTAGGGCGCGCAACCCTCACTCGGCGAGCAACCCCTACATGTGCAGCTCAACCACCTCCACGACGAGAGCTCGAACAATCTCAAAGTCTTGAGCTCCGTGGGAAATGAGGAGGGGTGGTCCAATATTTATTGGCAAACTGCACCCCCTGCGCGGTGGCGCGCAAGTCATCCATCGGTGCACAAGTCTCGGACCCTGCTAGGCACTTGCGCGATCAACATCCACACTTGCGCGAAAATCTTGCCTTTTCCAAATTTGGATCTTCTGATCACAAAAAACTATAGGCGCGCAAGTTATAATGCATTCAAGGCGTAGGTGCGCAAGTCTCTTCCCGGCACATAATTCACCTGTGCGACTTCACCAAAACATGCGCGACTCTTATCCCTTTGCCATATTGTGATGCTCTGATCTTCAAAAACATATGGCGCGCAAGTTTCCTATCCTCCAAGAGTATGGCGCGCAAGTCCCTTTGCCAAAATCACTCTTCTTAATTTGTTGATTTTGAGGCCCTGAAATTTGGCAAACACTGGAAAACGACGTCACCTTGTATCTGCTCTTTTTGTACCGCCTCCAGATCATCCATTCCTCTGTCGATGTTCTTGAATCAAACATAGATCGTTGACCACAACTCTTGAACTCGACATGTCACCATGGAATCTCCTTTGTCAACAAATTTGTATGTCGTTTGTTTTCTTTGTCGACAAGCACGATCACCTCAACAAAATTTCTTCTTGGTGATTTGTATCCTTCAGCAACTCTTTTGCTTTTATCACAAACTCCACTATTGTGATATGTATTCTTTGAAGGAACAGCTTTAGTACCATCATCCTCTATGACAATGTGATGTGCATGACCATTTCATAAGTCAGCTCATTGGCACATTGCCTCCTTCATCAACCGTCATGATCAACTTCATGCAAACCATGTGATTCAATCCGTCAAGAAGTCTCTAACATGGTTCATACAAAATCATGACTAATTGCATGGTCTTCATCAAAACCCATTGTTCTCATGCAATAAAAAGGAATTGCATGGTCTTCATCAAAGCCCATGGTTCTTATGCAATAATAAGGAATTGCATGGTCTTCATCAAAGCCCATGGTTCTTATGCAATAATGAGGAATTGCATGGTCTTCATCCAAAAACACCATCATGCTTTAATCATCCTTGTATGGATTACTCCTCACATTCTTCATTTTTGTAAACAATGTATCACCTTTGACACATCTTCTTTGAGCTTACGATCAGCACAACAATCGTCTGAATCACTACTCCTCTACTTCATCAGAGTACTACATGATCTCCCTCATTGTGAGCTTCTATTCCTCCATTTTATTGGAGTAATTCTTGATCTCTTTCATTTTGATATTCCATTGACAATTATTGACAACAAATACAAACATATACACAAAGTGGTTCCAACAGAGTGAATGTTATATGAAACAATTTCGCTGACCTATTTAATGGTTTGTGGAAAAACCATCGACATGAAGATGGAACAATGGAATCTATGGAACTGATAAGGTAGAATTATCCTTAGATGTTTTTATCAATTTATCTGAATTACAAGAGAGAAATTCATTTTAAGGGGAGTATAATATAACACTACAATATTTCATTAAATATTTTTTCAATTAAATTTAATTTCATGAATAGATTGTGCTTGATACAACACTATGTTTAAACATACCGTGATATAATAATAAAATAACATTATTTAATGTGAATGTTATAACCTAGACATTAAATATTTTAGAATGTGTAGGAATAATAAATTTTTTAAAATTATGTATTAGGATATTAGTTATGGAAAAATATATTGATAAATAATTACTAAATTTTTAATAATTTTTTGAAATGTTTTGAAGATAAATTTTGTATTAAAAAATATTTTTTTTGCTTCTTATGAACAAATAATAAATTTATTTATTTTAAATTTAATAAATTTTATTCAAATAAAAAAAATGAAATATAATTATAAAAAATATGTTAGGGGTAAATTTAATTTTTTTTTAAATTTTTTTTATTTTTATTTCAATAGTAAAAAAACTAAATTTTTTAAAAAATGCCATTTTATTTAAAATATTTTAAAACATCCATTTTAGTATAAAAAATTTAGAAGAAAAATAATTTAATTATATTAAAATTAATAAATTTTTTTCATTAATATAAATTTTAAATCGAATTTTGATATAAAATAATTTTGTATTTAAGAAAAAAAGTTATTTGGAAAACATATTTTTTTTGACGCATGGTAGTTTAAATTTAAATTAAATTGCAAAGATTCTATATTTTGAATTTAAAAAAATGGTAACAAATTTATAATCCCCATAATTAATATTATTAAATAAGTTCAATTTAATATTGGGACATAATGAATTGTTAGTATGATAAAATACTAATTATTGTGATTAATGTTAAATAGGATTACTGAGGGGTTAAACAAAAAGATAAGCGTATTTTTTCCAATTAATATTATCTAAATACTATTAAATAGAAATATTATAACTATATACTATTCCAAAATATAATATATGGTAATTTAGAAGCATATTTATTGGGAATTACACTATCATTTTGTATTCTATTGGGAAATTTCCTTGTGGTTTCTATGTGGGTCTGTTCCCTCAACTTATAAAATGACATAGACTATCTCTCCAATTCACAGTTTCAAATAATTTTTTTAAGACAATACCTACCCAAATACCATGTTTACATTTATTTCCAAATCTTATATGCCTTATTATGAATATTAAACCCTCCTAAGAATGTTTTAGGGGTAAAGCTAAAGAGGATATCTGAAGAAGAGCTATAGTTCTTAACCATGCATTTTTTATTCATCAACCTACTGCAAAACATTTTAAACTGTGATGATATAATAATATATTTTTACCATATATACTAATATTTTATTATTTCAAATTAATTTCATATATATATCTCCCAATAAATCAAATGAAAAAAACCAGTCAGTATTGTGTATGGTGGACTACCACTTCCCCAACCAATGTAATTTGTTTTCCCTCATCACATGTCACTAATGTAGATAGTGATATATTTAAAATATAAATATATTATATTTATGAAATAATTTTAATTCTAAAATTATAATATCAAATAAACCTTCTTACCATCAAATCCATGGAAAATCATAACGTCGCTTATTCATACATGTGGACTACCACCTCCATAATGTAATATGATACAGTTTTCATTTTATTTTTATATGATTGTTAAGTAGGACAAGTTAAATGAATATATATGATATAAATTATTTAATAGTGATTATGTAAATTTGAACAAATTATTACCTTTTTTTCTTCTATTCTTTTGAAAAATAAAAAACAACATTTATGCATATGCACGACCTACCATATCTGTGAATGATGTAATTAATTTTCTATCTCCAACATTAATGCATTACTCTAAGATAATATATAATCAATATATATTATATTTATATGTTTATTAATATGTGGTGTATTATGGAACTATTATCAAAGTTTAGGGACAAAACTACCCATCCAAGACATACATGTAAAGGGAAGCATTTATTTCTTGGAATAATAATTTTAATAAAAAATCATTAACAAGTGAGTGTTAATTGGTAATAAGGGAATAATTTATTGAAAGTTATATATTATTATGGTACATTTATTTATTTATAATGATATTGTATTTATTATAAATGATTATTGAACAGGAATGTAGAAGGTCAAGAACTGGGGTAAGATATTTTCATCTCACTTTTATTTCAATGTCGAACATGAAATAATAACTTGTTTTTTTGTAGTGTATATATTGAACATTGATTTATTTTATGATTCCTATAATGGTATATGAGTATTCATTTATGGTTATTTTTATCATGGGGGATATGATTCAAATTTTAGCGTAATGGTAAGGGTTTTATGACACAATATCAATGTTTATGAGAAATTTTTATGCTTATTCTATAGATGGTAAAATCAAATGAGCTATCTCTCAAGAAACTCATTAAATATATTAAAATCTTGTTATTTTGGTAAAAAACTAGTTTTCCATTAATTTTCTTTTAAGTATAGAAGTTATTGAAAGAATTGTTTATGTAAAATTGACTTTACTTCTCACTTCAGTTGAAAATCATTTCTGTCCCATGTGCAGTTTTTAGAAAAATAATTTAAAAAATGTTTTTAATATTATCTAATTATTAATTAAATTAATTTTTTCCATTTTTTAATTTTTAAAAATGGTGTCAAAAATATATTTTTTTAAATGACATACTTTATCATTTTTAATGAATATGTGAAAGGAATATTATTTTTAATGTATATATCCAGAACAATATTTCCTATATTCATTACTAATTAATGATTTAAATCTTCCTTCTCAAGTTTTTAATTTTGTTTTCAATGAATATTTTATCTTCATTTTATTTATATTTTTATATTTTAAATTTGTGAATTTAAATTTAAAATGGTATTTTCTTCATGAAATGATCCAAACAATATTTCAAAATCATTATATATCTATGTTGATATCTTTTGTTGTCACATAAGATATACTGGGGATATTATCCAAGGATATCATCCTTATTCATCCACTAGATGGTTTATGATTATGATGAAAATAGGTTTATGAAACATGTTCCATTTCAATATTTTATTCTTTGGAGAATTGATGAATGGAACATAAAAATAATTTCATTTCCTTTAGTTATAATATGATGAAGAATTTATGAAATCAATCGCATTTATATGAGTTATTCCATGAAAAATTATCTATGAAACCCATTTATTTTCATTGAAAATCATATAAGTAATGTTTTATGAAGAGGGGGGTAAAAATTATATATCACTCCAATGTATTATAAAAATATTGATATCTAATGAGATAAATAGTACTGGAATGAGGAGTGATCCCAATTTAGTTAGGGAATTTATCCACTATTATAGTCATCGGAGTAATCCATGACTACTACGATGGTTATGGGAGTAATATCATTCAACTATGATAGTATTGGATTTGATTCTCATCAAATAATGAAATGATTATATATACATAGGTGTATTCCACAAATCAATGTCATACGAAAATAGAATTCTCTCATGGATTCTGATCTTGGATTATTTTATTATTCATGTTTTATGAAATTTAAAATGATTATTCCATGTCTCGAGATTTTAATATTTGATATGTATGGTATGTTTTTAAAATTTTTTTCCCGTGTTCTCAAACACTTCTTCATAATTTTTGTTAATATTTCATTTTTTACCCTTAAAGATAATCTGAGATCCCATATTCATAGTTTTCTTTCCTCAAGTTATAAATAATTGTATTTCATGTGATAAATCTATGAATGGTTTTGGTTTTAAAGAAAATAGATGGATTTCTGGTTATTCACATTTGATCTATTTGTTTACATGTTCATGTTTACAATAATACCACACCTATAAAATTCAGAAATGCATCATTATGTTATGTAAATAATATTAATCTAATAAGATGAATTATATATGTATGAAAGTGTGGTACACTATATTTATAGTGGAATTAATATTAATGTTGCAGCACTATAGTAATACACATCATAACCTAGTCAGGTCACACTACAAAGGTAGTTTCCATGGTTGGTTTTCTTACACAATTGGCTCTTCAATATATCAATTCCTTTAGGAGTAAGGAATCATTTTATTATTTTTTATAGGCCCTTATAATATCCATAAGCCTTTAAAAGGTAATTTGACCTTAAATGATTTTTCACTATGAACCCTTGTCAAGCAGTGGGATTGATAGTCAATGGCGTGAGTCACACCATAACCTAGGTGTTCATGATTAAAAAAAGTATTCAGGTTGTCATTTATTAAAATTAGTGTTAAAAAGTTATTTTATTTTAGGGAACCACAAAAGATTAGTCATATTTAAAAGTGTGGGAAGGTCCATTTGGTTATATATTGCCCCTCTCCTACCTCTCATGGTTCCCTTCCATTTATTTTTATTGTTTATGTTTTTCCTTTTTTTATCAAATTTATGATCATCAATTTTTATCTATTATTCTTCTCCATGCTAGAATATTATGTAATTTCAATATCTAGATACAAAATATTTATAATATCTATGGATCATGGTGATTTTTTTTATATTGATTTGGATTTCAATTAGAGTATTTAGAGAACATTCCTATATTATATCATCACACATTCACACACTATTATAGTTCATGTATTTTTTTCATATGAATTTTAATATGGATTTATTCTAACTTGAATTAAATTGGATAATTATTAGGTTTTTTGTGTTTTATATACTTCATAGGAATGTTATTGGGTAATCCATGGGCCATCCGAGTGTATTTCCCTGCAATTTCATCATGTTTAGAGAACCATATGAGTTTATAGACGTTTATACCTAAATTAATTAATATTATTATTTAATTTTAAATTGATTTATTTATTATAAATGAATAAAACTAATTTATTTGGACCTTTTATCATGTTTTTGGTACTTTTAATGATGGGATATGGTTAACTATATAAGGAAGATCTCAATTGAGAGTTGATAGGCCGAGACAAAAGGGGATAACACCATTCCTGAGGTAGAATGTCAAATATCATACACATATGGTATTTTCTATCTTCTTAATTATGATATTCATTTGAATGGTGACTCTCCACTAAGGGTGACATAAAATTTTAATTTAAAGTAATTACTTTACTTAAATTAATTTCATGGAAATGAGAAATTATCCATGGAAATTTGGGACCTTGGGTACTAGCTTCAGTTCCCCAATCTTTTGAGTTTAATTCCATGATTATAATTGAATTAATTAAAATATATAGACCACTTGAGTATTATAAATTGTATATTTAATCATAGGGTCCATTATAATAGGTTTCTTGTTGACCTCTTTTTTGTATAGATTTTATGGGATATGAGTGAATGACCTTAATATAACTTTTTGGAAACATGATATTCCTTAGATTCATTTGAATTGTGAGATGACCATAGATTGAGGTTCCCATACCCATTGATTTTTTATTACCTTTTTCATTATTGCATGTATATTTTGATTGATGGTTTGGATTTCAAGACTCGACTAGGTTAAATTTGAATTTGAATGGGTTTGAGGCCATCACATTTTTTTTCAAAATTCCTATCATGAATTTGATGCTGTCATTATATGTTTAATATATCGAAGGAAACAATTACTATTTTTAATTGGTATTAACATGGGCTATTTTTTTGAGATGATGGAACCCATGAATAATTTCTAATAAAGATGGGATATAATATACCTTGATTAGTTTAAAAGTGATATGTTAGAACTTGACATGTTGTGTGCAATGATGGGATGTGATGATCATTGTTTTCAACCAAAAAACTGAGAAAAATGAGAACTCAAAGAGGCCATGCGAATTATATATTGATATATTGTTGGTTGGATGAACTAATAACTAAGAATAATTGAGATACATGGGGTGCCTTGGTTAATATCCCTATATCTGACCATTGTTTTTTATATCATTTTAAAATTACTTGGTAATAATATATAGATCCAGGTGTATAATGATTGGAATTTCCTTTAACTTGTTTTGTGAAATAAAATAATTTTTTCTAACAATAACATGTTTTCTATGGGCATGGGATTTTATTTCCGATGACATTACCCTAGGAATACATTGTTTACCGTGATATTATTATATTTACAAGGGATTTCTCCTTTGAATTGGTTGTGAACTTAATTTTTATAGGCATAGTTTTCTGACATGATTAGAGGCACTTCAACACATGTCAAAATTAGTTTTTGTTGATCACTATTTCATTTTATATCTTTAGGATTGATAGTTATTAATTATTTGTTATTCTATGTTTAATTAATTCATTTTAGAAGATTGTATCACATGTGAAAACTACATTTACATTTAATATATCTAATCTCATTTTTGGTTCCCTACTGATTTATACTCACACCTTTTATAGGATTCCATGTCACTTAGGTACCTAAGAAAAAGCTACTGATCAAAATTCTAGGGTATTGTAATATAAATTCTTTCTATTATTCCACTGAATATCTATTCGTTTATCAGTTGTAAATACAAATTTTAAATGAACATGTTATTCCATAATCTACCTATATTTTTATAAGGAGTGTCAGTTTCATGTAAAATAATTTTGGTTGTCTTGGTTACTCATAAAATAAACATATATCCATCTAAAATAATTTTTTAAGGAGTTAACTACCTACATATAGATCTATAGGATGCATGTAAAAGGTCATGATTAGTGAAAATAATAAAACACAATAAGAGAGAATTTGTGGATTATATTAGGGGTTTTTCCTCCACAACCAACATTAAAAATTATTTTATTATAATCTTTTATATTATACTACATAATATTATTTAATAAAATATAAATTCACCTCATTAAAATTTTCAAAAGGGGATATATTTTAAATTATAAAAGTGTTCCTGATATGAAACAATTAACTCCCCCTATTATGTCTTCAAATTTATTCTGACCAAAAATTGGAATCTAATGAGTGCTATTCTAAAAATCTTGTTAATATCGATCAATTTTTTTCATGATATCAATAAAGAAAAGATGTATATGGATAAACTCAATATGTAATTCTAATTAATAGAGAACCATATTTCATTACAGAAAAATATGGTTGATGGAAATCCATTATGGCTATCTATATGAAAAACCAATGATTGAATGTGTATGTGATAGTTGTCAAGCCCAATAAAATACCTAACAAAGAAATATAAATATGGGATGATATACATGATTTTTAGTATGATGTAAAATCAATATATTTGAATCAATCATATTCAAACTATGTTCTATTTAGATTAATCATGTTTCTTGATGTGTTGATACCTTTGAAATGTTATAGAAAATTGTTGTTGCATATGATGAGACTATCAATTTTTGGAAACTAAGATACATCACTATTAAATTAAAATTTTAAACATTCAATATTTATGTTGGGAAAATTATTACTCAATTGAATATAATATTGAATTTAATATTTAATGAAATATTCAACATTGATTCAGACATTGGATGTCATAATACAAAACATGATTAAAAATTTAATGTTCATATTATATTACCCTAAGAGTTTATTGGAATATTTTATACTATAATAGAATCCATAATTTTAAATGTTTTAAGAGGATGTAATTTATTAGTACATTAATTATGTATTATAATGAAATTCAATCAGATGAAGAAGATTATAGAATGATCAAGAGATAGAGAACTTCAATGAATGTTACTTCTCAAAAAGGTGAAAATAAGATTAAGGAGTATGTTATACCTCAAATGATTCATATTGATAAAAATTAAAATAGTAACTCAATCATCTAAATAAAATATTTAGTATCCTCCGTAAGAAGAAAATATGCTTCATGAATTATAATATTGATTTTAGAAAGAATTATCACAAACTGTAGAAGGATTGATATTTTGAATGAAAATAAATGCGATAAATTATATCTAATTCCATGTAGTTCATAGAATAAAAATGAAAAATGAAAAACAAATATAATAATTACCAAATTGAATATGATTATAGGAAGAAATGAAAGAATTATATGAAGGATATGTTGAGTGTTTTGATATAAATTAGTAGCACTTCATTATTGTATTCATATCTAAAAGAAAATATGTTCTTTAGTAGAAAACATTATTTTATATAATAATATTTCTCTTCTAGTTATAATTATAGTAATTTCTGAAATTATAAATTATTTTAATACTATTCTTAGATTGAGTAAAATATGAATCTTTAAAAAAATTGTTGATTAATATTCATTTTTTTGTGCTAATTAAGAATGATTCATAAATTAAGTAGATCCTTGAAAAAAAAATTATGTAAATCCATATCAGACTCCACTATGAATGAAACTACATTTAATGGATTTTACGAAGATATACAATCCGTTAAAATTAATAATATTATTTTAACTAAAAACGATTAATAATTAAACAAATCCTTGGAATGAATTTTTATAGAAAAGAGAGTTTTTCATTTTAAATAATGGTGAAATCATATGTTTTATAGAAATTATTTTTTAATTATCCCGAATAAACCCCATATTTCATTGTTTATATGTTATTCATTTTGAATTAAAATCCATTATGATAAAAAAAATATTATTTTATGACTACTCATGTTATTAGTGTACTTAAATCTCATTTAAAAAAAATATTTATGAAGATAATTCTATTCACATTTGAAACATTAAAACAAAATGGTTTTTAAAATTTTATTGGTTGAAACTAAATGACCCAGAGTTTTTGTTTTCCAAAAGAATATTTATTAGATATTAATTAATGTGAAACTATAAAGGGAAAAAATTAAAATATGGTACATCGATAGTGGCTACTCAAGACACTTGAATAGAGACTTTTAAAATGTTTATGCACTGTTAAAAGTAGATGAAGGTTTGGATTACATATTAGAAAATGTTGAATTAAAGATTATTTTAGTTGGATTAGTAGGAGATCCAAAAATGATCCTAATCAATAATGTTAACTTCATTCAAGAGATAGAGAAAAGTGTAACCTGAATTTGTTAACTCTTTTATGATCATATTTAAGTTTATTTTTCTATCAATTAATTCTCTATTTTAGAATATTATGTTCTTGATTTTAGATCACAAGAAAGAAAAATGATTATACATTGAAAATTAGTTCATTATATAAAAATAAATTTATTTGTTTAACTATAAAAATAAATGAATCCTATATATGTAATTAGAGACGTGGATGTCGAAATATTTTTCATTATATATGTTATCTATAGATCATTTATTTTTTGACATGAAAAGTCATTAGTTTAATCAAAAAACACATTGGGATCCATGTTAAATATGTAAGAAGCATAGGTTGTATTTAAACTCAATTAAAAATGTTAATACCACTAAATCATTAGAACAAATCAATAAATATTTTTTTTGGACCCCATAGAGCATAAATATTATAAGGAAGATTCCTTGTATTTGTTTTGGTTGTGTATTTACCACGATATATATGGGTTTATATAATAAAAAAAAGTTAATATGTCTATTATTGTAAGTTTTTGAAATATAAATCAAGATTAAAAAGTTTTCAATGTAATTTTATATAGAGTGGATAATGTTTGAGACTATTGGAATTGGGAATATAGTTAATTTTAATCATGATTAGGAATTAAAATAATATTTCATACTATAAAAAAACTCTAATGAATGTAACATTATAATGAAGAAATGGGACTATTCAGAATATAGTATGAACAATATTGAATATATATATTATTCATGTTTTTTTGGAAAGAGGCTATCAAAATTGATTTTCCTTTCATGAATAGTGTTTAAATCATTCATTTTCTCATGAAACCCCCTTATGTGTTATAGAATAATATGAAACAAAGGGTTTGATAAATTAATATTTTAGCTTCATGGTTTATATCATAAAAACTAAATAAAAACGTGGTATGATTGATATAAAGTCTGGTAAAGGAATATTTCATGTATATTCTACAACTTATAAATATTTTATTGTGTTTAATAAATAGTTAGGGATAATTTTTTTATTTGTTCATGTGATGTTTTATACAAGAGAACAATTTTTTAAAAATAAAATTCAAATTCATTAAGTCACTAATTAATTGAATAGAATGATAATATAATATTATAAAAAAAATTTAAAAGTAAATTATATTATGTTTAGAATTAATCTATCTCAAAAGAACATGAAACTGTGGAGCATAATTTTTTCTTAATATGATAGCATGGAACCTCAAAGGACCATAATTTATATACTATTATAGAAGTCCTATATGATGTAGTTAAAACAAGCGGTACTTTAGGAAACCTAGTTTGTTTTTATTCCTTCATATACCAGTATGAACATAATATAATAGAATAATCCTTAGAAGATTAAATTTAGATGATACATATATAGGAAGAACTAAAAATATTTAATAGAAATGATTTTTTTGAATTTGTTGATTGGACTATAAACCATCATTTGATAGGAACCAAATTGGTATTTATGAATAAGTTTGATGATAATGGTATAATAAATTGGAATAAGTACATGCTATTGGAAAAGGGTTACAATAAAAATTAAGGAGTATATTATAAGGATACATTGCTTCAGTTTCAATTTTAGAAGACATAATAATCCTATTGGACAATTTGTCTCATATTAATTTTAAATTATACAAAATTTATGTCAAAATATTATTTTTAATATGGTGTTTTACTGTAGAAATTTTATGTAGAGAAACCATATTGTTTTTAAAATACTCATTTATAAAATTATACTTTTAAACATAATAAATATCATTATGGACTTAAATAAGCTCCTAGGGATTTGTATAAAATATTGAGTTTCATTATTTATGAAAAAATATTTTTCAGTGGGCTTGGTATATCCTACTATTATCAAGAAAAATACTTCTTTTGATATTTTACAAGTTAAAATCTATATATATGTTGTTATTTTTTGTTGAATAAATCAAATGATTTATAATTATTTTACAAATATATAAAAAATTAATTTTCAATGAAAATGATCCGGAAAATGAATTCTATCCTTCGAAATAAAATTTATTAAAAATATATTATAAATTGTTTGAATCAATGAAAATATATTATTAATATGTTGAAAAAATTATAATTGAAGAAATTATGACATATGAAACTCCAATGTTTTTAAATATTAAACATTACGTTGATTAAGTAAGAAAACTAGTTAACAACATGTTTTATAAATTTAGGATTGGTATTCTGCTATATCTTACTACTAGTAAAATATAAATCATATTTTCTATTTTAATTTTTGTATGATTTTATTCAAACCCAAAAAAATAACATATTACTATTATGAAAAGGATTTTTTGATTTTAAAAAGTAATTATATTACTATCTTTAATTTATCCATCATCAAATTATTTTTATTTTATTATATATTCATATGTTTATTTTGGATGTTGTAGAATGTATAGATAAAGAAACTCATGTAATTTGAACATTTAGGAAAATTACCAAATATCATGGTCTAGGAAAATTAAATATTCAGTTTTATTTTTCAATAAATGTATAAAAATATATATCTTCTAGTAGTTATAGTGCCCAAGTATTATATATGTTACAAACACATCGACATTTTGGATATAAACTAAATTATATTACTATTTGATATGATAATACTAGTGCTATTAATATTTTGAAATATACTAGGAGTCACTCTTGGAAAAACCATATTGATCCTTCAAAATATTTTCTAAGAGATCATGTTTACAATTGGGAAATATCTTAATAATTTTTTAATACTAGGCTTCAACTTACTAATTTTTCACTAAACCACTTTCTACTAAATGTTTTATTTTATTAATGGGGAGTTAGTATTATTTAATTTAACATAATTCTTTGAATTTTGTATTTTTATCTTTATTATATTTATTAAATTTATTGTTATGTTTTTTTAATAAAATATTTATTTATTTTTATTATTTGGATTATAAATAAGTTTAAATTTTTTTAACATTTTTTTATGAAACAATATTTTTAATTTTAAACATCTCAAATGATTATAGTTAAAATTGTTCTTAAAAAATGATAAATCACTTTAAACTACCATACGAAAACCCATTTAGCTCTTACATTCAATATGGATCCCCTTCAAACATCTAATATCTAAATATCTATTGAAAAATAATTTTATACCTACAAAAATTTCAATTCCCACAATGTAAAAGAAATATATAAAAATGAAATTTATTCTAGTAGTTTGAAGAGATGAGACCTTCTAGTTCTAAAAGAAAAGACCTGTAAAAAAGTTTTTAGACTTATAATGGTTCTTCCAAAAGAATGTAATATTAAAAAAATTACTATGATTTCAAGGATAAATGTATATTTTCTGTATAAGAATTAAATATTATGTTTTGGAAAAGGTGATTAATGAATATTACAAGCATACATAGTTCAGTTATAGAGATTAAAAATATATCATCTTATATATGATAAAAAATAATTAATTTTTTTATTCATCAATATAGATCAGATTTACATAATAAAAAATGAAGGTGCATGTCACATTGGTTTTAAATCAATTGGGTACTATATTCATAATTTAGAAATAATTATTTTTTTCTATTCAGAACCACACATATAAAAATATGTTTTATAATTATATAGAGGTGGACTAAAAAATTAAGTCAAATTAATTAAAAAATAGTTTTGAGGATATTTATGTCAGAGAAAATAATCGTCCCAGATATGTATATAATTTATTTTGATGTTAAGGAACATAAAATTGAATTTCATTAGGTTTATGTTATTTTATATGAATGATAATTTCGAAAAGGATGTGATAATATCATTTTACCCCATTTAAGGTTTATTTTTATTGACCAATATAAGATCGAGATGATTGTTGACATTCAAACTTGAAAGAGATGTCATCTAATAAATATTTTATCAACTGTAATGATTTAAAGATTTTTCTTTTTCTATAGTATAATAAAGGGTGATTTGACTCTTATAGTGTATTTGGAGAGATAATATCCTATAACTCATGATCATGGTTAGAACATGATATTAATGTAAGATTTTATTCTAGGTGTGGTGTAGAATATTTTGGGGAATCCCAAGTTGATGGAGATTGAGTACCTCATTTTGATGAAGGTATGGAAATCTCCTCAGTTGAAACTATAAAATACCAATTAGTACCCAAAAATTAAATATGGTTGAAGAGAATATCCCAAATTGGATAGGGGTTCTTCATTTCCATACAAATATTAATTATTATTATATATAAATATATATTGGATATGTAATAGTTTATAGGATGATAAAAAAGATTGGTTCATTTTATATAAGCTTAAGTCATTGCGGTAAAAGATGTTGATCAACATGATTCGACAATGAAAAGGGTTGAAGAGGGGGAATTTTTTCACTAATTAATGTGATGAAATGTCTATTTAAGATCAGGCACTTCTAAAGAAGGAATATCTCACTAATGATCATTTTAGTACTCTTAAAAGTTATAAAAAAACTGTGATGATTAAGAACCATTCAGTTACTAATTATAAAAATTACGTGGAAATGACATTTTAATAATCGTGTGAGGAAACAAATATTCATAAAGAGTTTTTTATAAAGTGTTTGATGTAAAATGATTATAATGATATGTTAAATTTTTAAGAATATAGAAATTCATTTACTCTAGGTATGTTTTCAATGGTCAATTAATTGAAGAAAAAAGTAGTTATGTTATAGAGGGAACATGAGAGTTCTTTAAAATATCTTTCTTAGTTAAGAAATTGTTCTATTTATAGTAATGACTTTGAATATATTCATAATCAGTATCAAATATTGAAAATGTTGTAATATCTATGTGATATTTTGATTGTTTTTAATGATATAGTCTTATTAAAATTGGTCTTATATGAAGTGAAAGTGATTTCAAATATGATTATATTGATTGGAAACGTCTTTTAAACATATTTTTAATTTGTATGAACTAGTTCCATACATTAAATAACTTCTATATAAAGAGGTCAAAGACTAATAATTGTTTTTAAAATGATGCGGCTTTATTCTATTGTTATATCTATTATAAATGAAATGATTCTAATCCTTTAGTGTCAACTTGTTTCCCTATACACCATGATTAAATATTTAAATGAATTTTTTGATAATATGACATATACAAAGCCAGGTACTTGGTTTTTTTTTAACTAACATAGTGGAATGATGGAAATATATCTTCAAATTTCATAGTCTATACATTGTTTTTAGAAGGTGAACATGTTAGAAATTCTAAAGATGTTTGAAGATTCGGAAAATTTGATGAAGCAATGGGATGTGAAAAATAATGGAAATTTGGTTCTCTTTTCTAATGGTGTTGATGGCCTTTCACCCAACTATTCATGATTCACTAACTATAGAATCTTATTTTTAACAGAATGACCACTCTTCTAATTTGTCCCCTAGCCTATTGAAAATAATGAAACTGAATTTTTTTAAAACCATGGATGATTAAAACATTAAAATTTATTAGGTTATTTTTTTCTATCTATTATCGTTATTATCTATTTATCTTTTATTATAGTGTTATTTTTTTAGGTGTATTTATTTCATGGATATATTTTTTTGGGATAAGAATAACTTTCTATGTCATTTTTTAGGAATTATAAATATTTTTAACCAATTTCTATCATTTAATTTTATATAATAAAATGGAGTATAATTTTTGATAAACAAAATAATTAATAAATTTCCGTATCTTTAGGAAACTATTTTATTAATAAATATCTATTTATATAATTATTATTTAAAACCTGTATTATTTTTTCTTATAATTCTATAGTTTTTCTGACCATAAAAAAGGGGGAGATTGTAGAGAAAAAAAATGTTTATAAAAAAATTTAATTTTATTTCTCATTGATTTCAATCCTAAAAAATACCATTAATTGTTTTACTAATAGATTTACATTACATGAAATTTAGGAAAATATTTATTGGAATATTCACTTTCTTTTTTCGGGATCCATGAAGTATTATAGCTTTAATTTTTAATATCATGGTATTTTGGATGTTTTAAAGAAGAATAGAATCCTTTTTAATGTCTCCATTTTTATAGAGAATGTTTGCTTTCATTACAAAAAATTTTAAAAGGATTTCAACATTTTCTACCTGCAATTTTAATTAAAAATATTACTACAAAACTAAATTTTATAAAGAAACCAATGTTTTAGTTTCTAATATAATATTAGTTAACACAACATTTGAAATAAATATTATGATGTGTACCATGAATTTGAATATTTTATATATATATATATAATACCCATATTTAATTATTCCATCGTGAATTTTGAATTATAGATATTTCCTATGATTTTGGAAATAGTTTCACTAGAGTAAATATATACATAAAATTTCTTTGAAGACTGATTCAAAATCTATTAAACAATGAATTTATGTGTTAATCATTATAAGGGATGATAGGAATATCATTGGGTATCTAAAATCAAATTTTGAACATTCTATATGGTATTGATATCAAAATTTATATTGTAATGTTTTTTAATCTTATTAACCAGAATAAAATATGATTTATTATTTTTTATCAATGGATTTTATCTTCAGCTATGGTGTACATTGAATATATATAAGAGAGTGCATGAATTTGTTTCTAAACTGTGAATCAAATCTATTTATTTAACACTGTAATGTCTTGGACCTACATGGTCTATTACATTGTCAATATCGAGTGTTTGGGGTATTCTAGAAAGGAATGGTAGATCTTTTCAAGAGTTTTCTAAATTTGTAGTTTTTTCATAAGTGATTTGGTGTGTCGATGTGTTAGGGCATCGGTGAGTTAGGGCATTGGTGAGTCAAGCATTGGTAAGTCATGTTGGGGGCTCAACGTCAATATCTCAGTTTTGGTGACTCTTTATTGATGACTCGCAGTGGGTGGTTGTTGTCTGTGACTCACCCATTGGTGAGTCACAGTTTTTGTCTTGTTTTTAGTGACTCACCCATCAGTGAATCACTAATGGTGGCTTGTTGTTAGTGACTCACCCATCGGTGACTCATTACTAGTTCTTCCCAGTTCTTCCAGTTTCACCCCTCTTACATTTTATTGGACATAAATCAAGTTTAAATCCTTTCTTAAGAATTTCTAAAGGTTTTTAAAGCATATTGACTATATCATTAATATCTTAATACTCTAGGGACTTTGAAATAGTCAAAATACATGATCTTGGCCATGATCTGACATTAATGGGCTTTGGAACTATTTTCTTCTGTTGATAATGGATATAGATTTTACTAAAGCTGAGGTCTTATCTTCTCTTTTCTCTTAGTTTGTGAAGAAACTTTCTTCACCTGAAAGGGCATGTGCATGTGTTGTATCCCCCCATGTTCGGATTTCAATGGTGTCTCCTGCTCACGTGACTCCACTATTTTGGATAAAAGAGGACTTTTGGTTGCATTTTTTTCCAGGTAGGGATTCTACTATTTCCCTTTAATTTTGTATCATGTGGTGTGGGCATAGTAAGGTTCTTTTGTGAAAAATTTCCCAGTCCAAATTCTAGCAAAGATAAATTCTAAAGATGAAATACAGACTAGATAATAGTTTGGGAGTGTATTGATGTTGATCATTTGATTTATTTTTTATCTTTGTTTAGGATGTGATCTATTTTGGCTGTGTGGCCTCTGAAAATCATGGTCATTGGTGGTCATTGCTTATGAATGGTTGATGATTAATAACTATTGGTTTTTACCTGTTAATAATTGTTCTAAATATCAATCTTATTAGTCAAGTACACATTGTTTAAATAAATGGATTCCTTATTATGAAAAACCATGTATAATCACACCTACTTTTCAATGTGTAATTAAATGAATAGTGTTGACCAAACCTGAATATATCCTATTTGATATTTGTGACTATATGCTGTGTTATATTGGGTTTTCTTTCATTGTGTGGGTTTCTGTGGTGGTAGTTGGGTGATTTTGTTTATGGTGTGGTATGATGGTATCTCAGTTTGAGAAAATGATTGATTGTGGAATGGGTGTACATGTAATTCAGTGGGACTCCAAATAAGAAGTGGTTGGGTAGTGTGGATGCAAGACTGGGTTGTGTCATGATTTAATGTTTATAGTTGTCTTGGGTCTGTTGTAACTGTGTAGTAAGGATGTCGAGTTTAGTGATGACAGGATGATTTAGCAGGATAACTTTAAGGAATGATAGTTGGCAGTGGTTGAATTGGTGTTCAGGAAAGGGGATTGTGCACTGGGTTGTTTTACCTTGGTCTTTCTTCCTGGTGTGTCATGGATGTTTGTGTGGCTATTTATTGTACTGAGTTAGGTAGTTTTTTGAGTATGGATGTTAATAAATGAATAAATGAAATTATAATGCAGAATGAAAATTGGTTAAATGAAAGGGGTGGGTTTATGTTTTAGTTCTGGCTGTTGTGTAGTTCTGCTTGTAGGGTTGGCAGTTAGGGTAGTTTTTATGTGTGGTATGGTTGATTGTTTGGAAACCCATATAATGGGATGAGTGATTGTTACCTATATGTATAAACTTGTAGTCCCTTATGTTTTTTATATGTACCCCACCTTTGTTGAGCAATATGTTCTGAACACACCCATTATTATGGGGGACGGTGTCTTTCTCAACATACTGATGGGAGGATGGATGGTTGGTTACAGACATTACCCTTCTCCCTCTTCTCGGAATTTTATCACCCAATACTCTTCAGGAAGGATGTTATGGGTTGTTTCTTATTACCATATTTATGGTATTGGTTGTGTGATATGTGGTTTGTTTCCAATGTGTCTTCGAGATGAGGACCAAGTTGTTTCAGGAAAGGCGTGATATGTGTATGGCCCATGTGTCTATGGGAAAAATTATGGTGTGGTTTGTGGCCTAGGTGTGTGCAGGTAGGTTGTGACAGTGGGGCTTGTGGAAGAACATGGTAGCATCAGGACATTAATAATTAGGAATGAGTAGTTAACCAATAGGAAGTCATGCAGGGTACGCAAATATTGATGTGTTTATACGTTACCGTACATGAGTTGAATTATTTGGTGAGCGCCTTGGTGTGTTGTGTAGTTAGTATTCCTCGATAGGTGATGTTGGTATCTGATGTTTTTTTATATGGGCATTAGTATGTTCGTACCACTTTTTCATGGGTGACATTGATTTTTCCCTAGTGAGTATACAAGTATGCTCATGCTAGGAATCTAAAACTATTTCCATGTTTAAAGGGGGATTACACAGACCATGATGGACCTTACTATCTTAGGCATTGGGGATGGTTGTTGTGTCCATACTTAGTTTTATTTTGGAAATTACATGGCATTTTCTTCATATTTCTTGTATTTTTACTTAAAATATGCATATGGTTTAGATTTTGGTTTCATAATATATATGTGACATGGAGTTGTTTTGGAATTATAGATCTTATCTCCCAATATTGGTTACTATAAAATGGGTAATTCCTCCCATTTTTTGATAATTCTATACTCCTTGCACTGGTCGCCAGTCCAGGGCCCATTCGAGGCAAGACATGGCGGTCATTATCTCTCCTTCATCTTGAGGAATGAAGGTCTTGACATCTCGTTATTTCTTCCCTCATTATGAAGAAGATGGGTCCTGACATAAGGGTATCATAGGCTATTGGTTAAAATATTGGATAGATTTTGGAGTTAGGCACAGTGAGGATTTCATGGGTTGGTAGGTAAATAGTGTTATACGATCTTGGTGTGTGACATAAGCCAGGGAAGACCAACTAGAAAATGGTATTTCAGGGCCCCCTATTGTCCAATGCAATGACTCTGAGCTTACCGAACAACCAAATGAGGATACATCATTTGTGGGGTAGAGGCCCTCGGAATGGTGAATGCATCATGATGACTTATTTTTTGTTTTTTCTTTGTCATTTTTGGGAAATTAAAATAAATAATGGGTTAAAAGGAATCCTAAAAAAATTCAACCCTACTCGAGTTTATGAGTTCCTTTATTCCTTTCAACTATGGATCTTGGTCATTGTCAATGTGTGGTATGAGAAGTGGAGGCTCTGGAAGTTGATCTGGCTGATCAGAAGAGGGTTAGCACAAAGGATGAGGACAATCAGTGGTAGAAGATGATGCATTCTTTCCAGTGACAGACTCTGGAAATGTGTGAGGGTAGTGTTTTAGATATATAAATGAATAGTTGTATTGAGTATTTGTGGATAACTTTCATCTTGATATGGGATCCAATATAGTATTGTGTTACTCTAGAAGTAATCTAGATGATGGGAGCAGTGTGTTAGTGATAGATGATTTACCTCTAGGAGAGGAAGGAGACTGATGTTTCATGGGTTGACATTATGAAAGAGTTATGAGAAAAATTAATTACATAAATGATGAATGACTATGAGAGGTAGGATCTACTCTCCCTCCTCTTAGGGAGTATCTCAGTGTGTTATTTGGTGATAAATTTCAATGATCCCCTACTCTTTTCTCCGAATATCTTTCTTGATGAGGAGTATCTGGAAAGGCACATAGAGGAGGCACTCTATCCATCTCTTCAGTATCTTGTTAATCCCTTAACCTAGCTAACATACATAGAGGTTCAGAAGAAGGATGAGTTAGTGTAATGGAGGAAATCATGATGAGTTTTTTCAAGATAGGTAATTTAGTCAAGTTCTTCAAATGGGAAGGTTGTCCAGAGAATGTCTCAAACGTTTGGGCCTTACAGGTTTTTTCCATCATGGAGATGACCCTATAAATTTCTATTCTGATGCTCTAGTCCATACCATTTTCCCATGATCCTAGGGATGAGATGTTTCTCTTGTGGGGGTCATAAGAAACCTCAGAATAAGTACCTAATTTGATCATAGTATAGTGGAGGCAGGAAGGTTCATTTCCCACCTCTGTAGAAGTTTATATCTGGACCTTTCTAGCAGCAGCGACAAAATGACCCTACTCCACCAAGTGTATATGGTGCAGGAGAAGGCCAACCTCAGAGTGCTCCTCAAGGACCTATATTGGGGCATTGTTGAGGAGGTGGCTGATAGTCGAGGGTAATAGGATATTCTTGTGGGATGTTTCACGCTCCAGAGGAAATAGTTCTAGAGAGACCCAAGATCATTTGAGGCATGATCAATTTTTTTATTTCTCTTACTTACACCTTGATTGATTCAAGATATTTACACTCTTTTGTTGTGCCCAGTCTAGCTCTTGCTCTGGGATTGGGCAAAGAGATATTTTCTTTTCCCTGAGTGTTTAGTAAACGACTTAGATTTCAGACCATCTTGTTTGATGTTCTTTGGGGATGTAGACTGATTATGGGGCCATATCAGCCTATCTAGGATCTATTTCTTCTACAGATGAAGTCATACGATCTCATCCATGACATCAATTGGTTGTTTTTAGTGAATTTTGTTACCGAATTCTTTCATAATAGAGTTTTGTTTTCAAACTTGAATGGCCTGCATGAAGCGTTCATTGGAGAGAAGAGCGGTCAGGTGGGCAGCCGATGTATAAAGCCACTTCATTCTTTATCAGCTGATATGTTAGTGGGATTGATGGATGTAGAGATGGTGGGGGTATTGGGAGTTTTTGAATATTTTCCACATGTTTTCTTCAAGAATGTTGTGACTCTACCCCCTCGAAATTATGTTGAATTTGGGATCGACTTACAAAAAAAATGCATATTAGATTCCAATGGCTCTTTATTGGATGGTTCCTTATGAGTTTTGAGAGTTGAATATTCAAATTGATTATATAATGAATAATAGTTTCATTCAACCTGGCTTGTCATCATGGGGTGCTCTGGTCTTGTTTGAAAAGAATGAAGATGGTGGTCTAAGGCTGCACAAGGAATACCAGAGACTGAATCTGGTAACGATCCAGAATCATTACCCTCTCGTAAGGATAGATAATCTTTTAATCCAAATGAGTGGATTGAGTTTGTTTCCCAATATTTATCTTCAATATAGTAATCACCAATTAATGGTGACAGATTTTGATATCCTAAACACTGCTTTCAGGGGCTGGTATGGGGACATTCAGTTCGTGGTAATGTCATTTGGTGTTATGAATGAACTGATCATGTTCATTAGGTCTTATAAACATCATTATTTATAAGTTCCTAGACCGGTTCATCATTGTATTCATCTATGACATCCTAATATACTCCATGTCAGATGAGAAGAAAACTATGAATCTGATGAATGTCCCATAGCTCCTTCAGCACCACCAGCACTATGGAAAGTCGTCCAAATGTAGGTTTTGGAGGTGATGCATGATCACATTAACCAAGGTGATGCTGTAGAGGGATTTTTGAAGGATGGTCGGAATCTAATTTGGTTCCATTGAAATCTATTTTTTCTATTGGCACTACATGATGATGTTATACTCAAGTTTCATATCTCACCCCAATAGGTACACCCATGAGTTTTTCCAGATATATCGGGGCTTGAGGGAATAGTTCTGGTGTCCCAGGATGAAGCAAGATGTGACTGAGTTTGTGGAAAAGTGATTATTGTACCATAAAGTTAAGGCTGAGAACCATGTTCCCGATGGTTTTTGTTAGCCCCTATATGACCCCGAGTGAATGTGGGATGATATCTAGATGGATTTTTTCATAGGATTACCCAAGTCCTAGGGATGATGCGATGATATTTGGGTAGTGGTGGATCAGTTGATGAAATCAACTCACTTCTTAGCAATCAAAGAGTCAAGCATAGTGGATTCCATATCAAGGATGTATGTGGATGAGGTAGTGTGGATTCATTGAGTTCTAAGATCCATCATCTCATATTAGGATACATGTTTTATGCCATGATTCTATAGGGGATTGTAGCATGCTTTTGGCAATCAGTTACACCTCATCACTGCATTCCACCCTTCGATGGATGGACAAAGAGGGAGGACCATCTAGTTATTGGTGGACATGTTGTGATTATGTGTTTTAGACATTTGTGGGTCTTGGGTGTGGCATTTTTAATTATATATTTGTCATACAATTATAGGTATCACTATTCCATAACCATGGATCCATTTGTGGCTTTATACGGAAGACTGTTTCATTCACCCTTGTGTTGAATGGAAGTTGGGGAGGTACCTGTTCATAGTCCGAACGTGGTGCAGAGTATGATGATGAAGGTGAATCTTGTATATGTGATGATTAATGAAGCGTATGACTATCAAAAAATTTATCTCGATCATAGTAGGAGGCCGTTAGAGTATGATATTGGAGACCAAGTGTTATTTAAGGTTTCCCCTCAACGTGGGAAGTAGAGGATTGGCAGAGGGAGTATGATTTCTCCCAGGTTCATCGAACAATTTGACGTGCTGGAATGAGTTGAAGAGGTGTAATATCAGATTTAATTTACACCATATATGGTGAGGGTCCTCAAATTCTTTCATGTCTCTAATATTCATCTATATTCTCATGATGATACCAATGTCATTGATTAGGGGAGATTAATATTGATGACGAAGTAATGTTCATGGAGCGACCAGGGGATATCCATGATCATAGAGAGAAGACGTTGTGTGGACATACCATTTTCTTTTATTGTGTGGTTTGGAGGCATGGTGTCCTTGAGGAGATAACATTAGAGAAATATACACAGAAGTGTGCCCAGTACCCATAGTTGTTTTGAATTTTTCTTAGGTATTTTTCCATATATTGTAATGCTTGAACATTATTTTTTATCATATGATTTTTTTATTTGATAGGTGGTGTATGATAAAATCCTAACATGTGGAATGGGGGATACCTGATTCCTCATCAAGACATGTTAATGTGGATGTGATTAAACTTGTGTGGGTGAGTATGTTCTAACCAGAGCTGATAGTATCTTGACATGCAGAATGGAATTCCCTAATTCATCCGTCTGAACATTTAGTGCTTTTGTGGGGTATCTTTTGAATAATTTGGTTATAAAATTTGAGAAGAGGTGTTCTTTGATATTGAGGATTCCCTCCAGTAACACAAGTTGGGTTTTTCCGCGATAAGTATCTTAACGGGTGGTTGTTTAGTTCCACTATTCTTCATCTTTTGTTTTGAATTATCAAGGGAGAGAAAATTATGAGAGGTATCTGATATAATGTCACAATCCTCCATGGTCCATTAAATTGACAGAATCTATTAAGGTTATTTTGTGAAAAAACAATCTATTCCAACATTTATCCATGATAAATCTAAATGATGAAATACGTTCATGATAATGGGTTGGGAATGGATTGAGGTTGATAATTTGTTTTATTTTTTATATTTTTTATGATGTGATCCGTTTTGGCCATGTGGCCTCTGAAAATCATGGATTTTGGTGGTATTTTCATGTATATGGGTGATGCTTTATAACTATTGTTGTTTCCTTATGAATAATTTCTATAAATATAAATCTTATTAATAATGTACACTTTGTTAAATAAATGGATTGACCAGGAGGAAAACCCTTGTGTGATCGTCCCTTCTTATCAAATTGAATTTTAAATAATAGTTTTGGCCAAATCTGATATATCATATTTGATATTTGTGGTTGTGTGATTTGTTCATTTGGGTTTTATGCCCTATGTGGGTTTTGGTGGCGGTATCTATGTGAGTGTGTGTATGGGGTTGTATGATGGTATATCAGGATGAGAGATTGGTTGATTGTGGAATGGATGGACTTGTTATGCATTGGGACTCTATCTAGGCAGTGGTTGGGCAGCAGAGCAAAAAAACATGGTTGTATCATGATTTCATGTTTATGGTTCTGTTGGGTGTGGTGTAATAGTTTTGCAGAGGTGACGAGTTTAGTTTTGAGAGGTTTATTGAGTGGGATAACATTGAATAATGATTTTTGGATGTGGTTGAATGGGTGTTAAGGAATTTAGAGTGTGAAACAGGTTGTTTTACCTTTGTCCTTCTTCCGGGTGTGTCATAGATGACTATGTGGTTGTTTCTTTTGTTAGGTTTGGTAGATTCCTAGGTAAGGATGAAAATAAATAAATTAATTAAATTATAATTCCTAATAAAAAATGGTTAAAAGAAAGGGGTTGGTTGATGTTTTGTTTTGTTTTTGTGTGGATGTGCATATATGGTTAGCACCAAGAGAATTTTTTATGTATGGGTTGTTTGTTTGTTTGGAAACCCTAGGATGTGTTGAGTGCTTGTAACCTTTATGTATAAACTTGTAGTTCCTTATGTTTTCTATATGCACCCCACCAGTTTATAGCACTTTGTGTCGAACGCCCCCATTGTTATGGGGGAGGGTGTCTATCCCAACATTCTATTAGGAGGATGGATGGCTAGTTAATGGCTTTACCCTGCTCCCTATTCTCGAAAATTTATCTCATGAGTCTCTTTGGGTATGATGTAATAGATTGAGTTTTAATTCTAGATTTATAGTATTAGTTGTGTTAGAGGATTCTTGTTTATCAAGTGTCTTTGGGATGAGGCCCAGGTGTTTTCAGGAAGGGCTTTGTATGTGAGAGGTCCATGTGTCTACAGACAAGATTTTTGTGTTTTTGGGGCCCAACATTGTGCGGGCATGTTGTCATAGTGGGGCCTATGGAATAAGGTGGTAGCATCAGGACGTTCGCCATTAGGGAGGAGTAGTAATCCAATGGGAAGTGTTTTAGGTACCCAAATATCGACGTACTTATACTTTACATTAATTTTGTTATTTTTTGAGCATGCCTTAGTGAGGTTGGGTGGTTATTATTACTAGATATGTTTTGTTGGTTTCTATTGTTTTCTCCCCAGGGAATTAGTATGTTCTTCTCACATGTTAAAGGGTGTCATTGATTTTTCCCTACTGAGTATACATGTATGCTCACCCTATGAATCTAAAAATATTTTAGGTTTCAAAGAAGATTACATGGACCATACTAGATATTACTAGAATGGGCATTGGAGAAAGTTGTTGTGTCACTTATTATTTTTATTTTGGCACTTACATGGAGTTATCTTTGTATTTCTTAGAGTTTTAATTTAAACATGGATTTGGTATGTATTTTGGTTTCTTAATATATATGTAACTTGGATTTGTTTTGAGTTGTTACATATTATATCTAAATATTGGTTACATTAAAAAGGAAAGCCCCCCCCCCATTTTTTTGAAATTTCTATACCCTTGGGGTGGGCTGTCACCTCGGGGCCTGTTGGAGGAAGGACACATGGGTCATCATCTCTCCATCATCTTCGAAATGGAAGGTCTTGGCAACTTGATATCCTTTCACTCATCTTGAAGAAATTGGGTCGTGAAAAAATATATCCTTCTATGATGTTACAAATTCTTAATTATAATTATTATTTAAATGTTATAATAAATAATCATATACTATTACTACTTTTTAATCTATCTATAAATTATCTTTGGTAGTTCATTAATTTTTTTTCAGGACAACACTATGGAGACATAAATGATTAAATATTATGGTTATCTATCCTACTATTATGAATATTTATTTTATGATATTATTCTATCCAATTTATTTTATATATAATATTGTAGTTTATTAAAAAGGAATTTTATATGAAGTATTTCTATTATTATTTAGAGGATCACTTCATTTATTAGTTGGGAAGAAAACTGTGAGTTGAACCTGTTAATCAGTAATAAACATATATTTTTTGTTATAGTTCATGTTTATCATACAATATATTTTTATCATGGTTCCAAGTAAAATAACACTAATTCTATTTAAAAGATTTTTTTTGGTGTTAACATACCTTCCTTAGTTGTAGAGTTCCCATGTAAAAGTGTCAGTTTAGTGAAAGTCACCAAACTTATGGTTATAGTGTTGGTGTAATGTACTAGGGTATCTTTGTTCCATAACATACTATGAAAATTAATCTATTATTTTCTCTATTATTACATTTATTAATATTCATGAAGAAAATGGAACTTCAAATAATTCCAAATCAAAAATATTGACCAATTTATAATTTCACAAGTGTTATTAATATTAAAAAATACCCCCACCTCTTATGTCATCATATTTATTATGAAAAACACATTTGGCTCACTGTAAGATCTAAACATACCTATAAACCTTGTTGATTACTTATGACTCGTTATAATAATTGATGAATACATTCATATTGAAACCATCGAGAATTCATGGTCCCCCCCATAATGTTAAGTCCATCCTCCTATGATATATATAAGAATTTTTCAAACTATAAGATGCCCTCATGGCTCCTAGACCCAATAGATACTTGTTTCATACTTCAAACAAGTTTAAATACCTAAGAAACTACCTCTATATCCTCATTATAGAATATCATTATTAAATAGGGATTCATGTAAAAAAAACCTCAATTGGTTTCATTTTAATATAAAATTGGTAGTTGTTGTCATAAGTAACTTTACCATGGTTAGATTCATTAATTCCAAATCATTGAAATATATGATGAATCCCTATATCAATTCTTTTTATATTAATTTTTTTTATTTTAATATCTTTATGGATAAAGAATGTGGTACTCATGGAAAAAAATCTCCAAAGGCACTCTACATCCCCAAACAAAATCTAATTATGAATGATATATATAATTAATAGAATATATTCTAAGATAAACCCAATATATTTTAAATCTCAAGAACATAATTTTTCTTGATGTGATCAACTATAATTTTATACCAAATATGGATAATGTGGAAGGACTTCAAATATCTATCCACTATTACCCATACTACATTAAATATTCCCAAAACCCATGGAAGTCCAATAAAAAAACCTTTGATGAATCATTTCAATTCCACTATAGATTAATAAGCTACTAAATCATATAGTTCTGAATTTTATTCCCTATTTTAAAACTTTTTCCAGTGTTATATTGAAAGACAAACTCTACTAAATCATGATTCATCATCTACAAAAAAATAAATGTCTTCATCTCCAGATACATCATCCCCACATCTAAATGGGAAAAAAGAAGACTTACTGAAAAATACTGTTTCCTATTCCAAGACATGTGAGGTATTGAAAATATCTTCTAAAAGGGGATCAAATGCTCCAAACTATTGGTCCAACCCATAGGTTCCTCTCCAAGGAATATGTGATCATTAAAAAACACCAAAACGTTTATCACTGAACATTGTGTCCTTAATAATATAGATTAGGTTGGAGGTCACTATTATCTAATATATGTGTCCTCAATCATAAAAATTACCATCATATGGGTCCATGGTAGCTAACTTCTCCATGTCCCCCTAATCATAAAGGTAAAACTAAATCATCTCTCAATGGGTCTTCTTATTAATTGATCCAACTACTATACTCTACATTCGAAGAATATATGACATTTTTAAATCATAATCTGGATGTAACTCTAACCATCATCGATACATTTGGATTAATTTGTTCTGAGTGAAAATGTTTCGCAGGACCCTATTGTCATTGAATAAAAAAACGATCTCCAAGAAAATAATTTATTTAATACTTCATAGAAAAAAAAGCTACCGATTGATACAAATGATTAAAATTGTTACTCTCATGAGTTTTAATCTTCATTAACGCATATAAAATTATACAATTCATATTTTTTAGTATAAATCTCAAAATAATTGAAATAAATCTCATATAATGTTCTAGAAACCGGAATTATAGGAACAATTTCACAGGAAAACTTCACTTTCATTTGATAAAAACAAAACCAGTCACTCCACTATCTAAATGAAAGTACTTACATTTTTTTAGTGTACAAAAAAGGATACACAGCTAAATAAATTTTGTATAAATGGATCGTAGAACATAAACATAACTAAGAGACTTTTACCTATGAACATATTCATAGAGGATTCCAATCTAACACTACCTCTACATTCATTGGGTCGAAAATAACTACTTTATCTATTAAAACACTTAATATGAAATATACATATAAAATAATTAATTTTCATTTTGATAGTGTCTAAAATACTCAACTCTATATAAGGGTATCAAGTACTATATTTTAGGGTTTTAAATGATCATGTACATATTAAGATTATAATAATATTTAATTAATGAATTAGAAGACATATCACTCTACAAAAGGATAGAATATATAGATCATGAATCCCAAGAATAATATGTATCAATTCTTTACCTCAATGGAAATAAATGTCACACATATTTTCTCTACCTATAAAAAATTGTCATCTTCTTGACTTCCTCCTCCTGATCATGGAATTGATGATGACCTGACCATGTATAAAAATAATATAAGATTCAATCCATGATGATATAATCAAAATAGTCCACAATATGGGGTAGTAGATAATTATATTTAATCTTCAACTTTTTTCCCATTAGTAGTAAAGATAGACCCAAGTGAACCGATCAACCATCTTCTTAAATGGGATGTGGGACCCCATGGTGAAACACTAAAAATAATAGATTCTTATTAATGAAACTTATCTATCTAGACAATAATCTAAAGGATATAAATGGGTGTCATCTGATTATATGTCATGTATATGGGAACTAATCCTAGTAACAAACATATTCTAAACATAACACCTCACTAATGTAAAATGATAACCACTACCTTTCGAAATTCAATGAAAATAGTATCACGGATATAAGTATTCGATAAATATATACATCTATAACACAATGGTTATGGATAACCAACATAATGGTCATAACCTTCCTCCCTTCATACCTCATCTCATTGAATAAGTACACATCTCAGGTAAAAAAATATTATACTCAATCAGGATTGGAATATGTAACCCACTAATGGAAATAATATATGTAATCCCTCATTTATTTACACTAATTAATTAAGGGGTTGAAATTTGAGGACATTATATTCAATGGTAATAGATCACATTCTACCCTAACATACCCAATAACTATAATAGAATGTCGGTAAAATTATATAAATATGGGAATTTAGGAGTCCATGTATTAAAAGTTAAAGGTAATATCAAGTCTTTTTAATGGAAGATATTTGTCTATAACAAGGGATTTAGGGGTAAATGAATGAAAAGACACGTTTCCTATCAAAACATAAGATAAAGTAAAGCATAATATAATGGCTCATCTAAACATGTCAACTAATGTTAGATACATAAATTCCTCAATTCTATAAACATACACCTATCTATAGTTATATTGTCCAACACATTTATGGATTCCCATAGAACCACCCCAACCATGAGGTCTACCCACTCTATGATTCAATCCAAATAGTGTAATCGATGAATGAGGTGAAATATTTTGTGTTTCCCCCACTACTATAGCCTAAAATTTAATTTTTTTCTTCTCTTATTACTCTTGTTCTAATCCTTATTTATATACTATTGATCTAGTCTCGAGGTTAAATCTATATTTTTATTCCACAGATTATTCAAGTGAACTATTAGTAATTATATCCTTCTACAACCTCATTCCTCATATGTGAATCATAGACATTGAATAAAATATTAATCTCGGTGGGAAATGTCATTGTTAACTATAGTTTACATGGATAATGGTGGAGAGGGTTGGGGTGTGTTTGGGAACCTTATCTCCATTTAAATTTTGAATGTCCCAAATAATATTACAAAATATCATCACACTATAGGTTCAGATTATGAACACAACCTCCATCACTCTAATGGTTACCCAAACTCCCTCATATCCAATACCATACCTACTTATCCATCAGTGTTCTCTTTAAGATCACTACATTTTAGGGTATTGGGTTTTAAAATAAAAAGGTAATATATGTTTCTATTAACCAAATCTCAGAGGCCATTCTAGAATCACCACCTATAAAGTTATAAAATTACTTCTTATATAAGGGGGATATAATTTAATCCTAGAAATTATCATCATCATATACCATACCCACTATTAGATGTTCCTACTCATGAACCAATTGATACATACTGTATATATTATGTTATTGGCCCTCATGTACTAAATTCACACAATTTTCACTATGAACTGCTATCAATGAATCTAATTGAATTGACTTAGAGTCATTAACCACAACTCTCAAACTCCACAATGACATGAATATAGATAAAATGACATTAAAGTATGTGATTTAAAATAAATTAGATACATTCTCATGGAATATGATGATGAATTCAAAAAATATATTAAAAACATAACAGGAAAACAAAATATGAATATTGTAATATCCATGCATACTTCCTTCATGTAACATGAGTTTTCTTAGCTAGATGTTATTGGTTTTAAGTCTCTATCAAGAGAAACACATGGAAATATGTCATTGGAAAAAACGTTTATTAATCTCCCTACAATCACTAAACATTTTAATTCGTCTTTATAGTTGATCATTAAGTTTAATGCGGATAAAAATATTCTTGTTCTTACATTCTAGTATACACTCTACTCTGGTTAAAATTATACATACAAACTTATTGGTGAAAAAACCAATCTATCCCACCAACACTATGTGATAGGGTCGTTACTAACAATAATGTATCAAAAATATAATGGGAGAAATTATTATAAATAAACACATAAATACCCACAAAAACAAATGAAATTAAACATATGAAAAATATGAACACAATTAACCAAATAATTTCTGATGTTCTCAATATTCAATCCATATAACATCAAAAAAATTCACTACAACATAAATATCACAACACAATAATATAAATAAATATAAAATTTAAGAATTCCAAGACTCTTGGAAGGGATCCACAACCATAGTTTACTCCCACTCAACTAGTCCTATTGTTCATACTCTCAAGGTCCAATAAAGAACTCACAAAATTTTGTATGCTCCTAATGTCTACAAAGGTACTCTTGAGGGACATAATTTAAATAATAGATATAGTTCATGTACTCATATAGTGGTGAGAAATAATATTAATTAACATTATCTCCTATAATAAATGGAATCATAATAATTTATAACTATGAATGGATAAAACATGTAAGAATGAATAGTCATAACAATGTCATAATATCAAAAAAGTGGTATGGAATTTTCCTTCTAGTAATACACTTGACTATCATTCGAACACTCACTATATAACAAGAAACCATAAAAACCCAATACATCCTATCATATAAATTTTATCATGAATATATATTCCCCCTTGACACACCATGTTGGATTCTAGAATAATTACAAATATTCACCTATCCAATTATTAGATAAGGAAATAAATTTCTTAATAGTTGTGGGTATATATCAAGGAAATAAAGGAAATAAAGGTCTGTTGGGTTTCAGTCATATATTTCACTTATGGGGATGTACACATCTTTAGAGAGATCCAATCTAATAGACTCTTTCATCCATATTGTTATGGGGGAATGTGAAAGGGGTCCTTTTCATTGATGACCACATCAATCATTGAGGGTATATATAGTGGGATACGATTAAATAAACTCAACTCATAGAAGGATTATAGAGGTTAGATACATTAAAAATGTTCTTACTTACCCATACGGAAGATATATTAGAGAATGATTAATGGATCAATAATAATTTTTGAAACTTGTGTCACTCAAGGTGTTAGAATATGCTGATAAAAAATGATGCATGTTGAGGATTTCCACTAGTTTACTATATCAAGTGAATGGTACAATTTTTCCCATGAATATTTCATTAAAGGGTTCATATATTCAAAAACATAACTAAACATTTTTTTTACTAATCCTGTTATACCACATTAATTAAATAACTACACATTACATAGTTAATTGTTAAAATTTATGATCAATAAACAATGAAAATATCAAGAAAACATGATTCATTACACTCATTATCGTTAAGGAATTATATTTAATTATTATTTTAATAATGATAAAGGTATCATAAAACATATCATATATCTCCTGAATTCATTATATAAATATTCAATGACAATATATATCCTCAAATAAAGGATCCATAAATTTTTAGAATCATAGTGAGAATATTGTGACATATAAATACCTATTTAGTGGATAATAATGAAAAATATACTTCTGGGGGACATTATAAATATTCAAAATTTATAAAAAATCAGTATGAAATAGATATGGGTTTAGGGAGAATTCTGGTGGGATGATAAATTGCCACATGTTGTTTTACGCATTGTACAGTTCATCAACTAGTAAAGGGATTCCTCGTGCAAACCATCACACTGCCTAGGGTTATGGAATACAACATTGGATAGATTGGTGAGATGTTTACCATAAAATCTAAATTGTATTGTATAGATACATTATCTATAGTGTGGACAATGTATTAACATACATGAAAAATATTGCTACATTGTGAACTATTCAATCAAATTTATTAGATGGACCCAATCCGGGAAAGGTTTTTCCCTTGTATAGATAATGTATTAATTTGGAATATTTTCTGATTTATTGTATCAAACAACTAGAACTCTCCCATGATTCAATGCATTTATTTTAAATGATACATTTTGAAAATATTCTTTATGTCCAATCAAATGATTGGATTATTTAGGATTTGTAGGATGATAAGTATAGTGCCTATGGCTCGTATATCAAAAGGTATATGTAGCCTCCTCTAGATCATCTACACCCAAATAAAAAGTCCCTTTCTGCTACGTAAAAATTCCTCTTCTATATTGAGTATAATATCACAAATCATCACTGATGGAATATTTTTAGATAGATAATGCTTCTAAATGTCAAAACAATATCACAAAAACAACTTCATCACCCTTATATAATGTAAATTTAAATATTAGCTCTTAATTTCATCATTAAGGCAACTAATAATGAGAATGAAGTTACTTTAGGGTTAGACATATCATAAACATAAATATTAAATAATATATCTTATTGATCACAACCATGTATAAGGAGGATGAAATTTGAAGGAGATATCAAGTCATTTAGGGACTGCTAAATGATTCTTCTAATATTTAAGCTATCAAAGAATTTATAGAAATTGTTTGATTTATTCTCATTTTTTTATCTCTAATATTAAAATCAAAAAATCAAAAAACTCAAACTCATTAGATATCTATAGATCTATAAATAATTATATGAATATCTGAGCTCTGGATTCTATGACGTTGGCCTCTAAAGACTAGAGAGAATATTTTGTAATTAAATCTTATATCTTGATTTACTATAAATACATAAGAAAAATTTCAACCCAACTAGGGCTAACATTTAAATCTCATTCTCTTTTTGACAAACTTAAATTTTCGAATATGATTGATTCATTTTGTCTTTATGTATGAATTAAGTTGTTCTCAAAGAAAAATTAAATGAAATGGTGAGAAACAAGATCCAAATAATCATAAATTTGCGTTAGAACACTTCTCATCCCTTAATTCTCCCTTAGGCAGCCGTCTTATTCCTCAAATAATACTGATGTTGGGATGTAGGGAAAGATAAATGAAATAATATAAAATATATATGATTATAAATGGATTTTATAATTTTTATTTATATTAACAATATTTTTAATAAATATCATTAAACTAATTTTAAATTTCATACGACACTGAAAATTATAAAACTACATTAAAAATAGAATCCATGCATCCAGAATTAAATTTTAGAGATCGACACTCTTTTCAACCACAAAACAATGAGAAAAATTACTTTTTACCCATCAAAAAATAAATTCAAAGAATTCAATTATATTTAATCATTTATATATTTGGAAACATAAAACCTAAGGTGGAACTAGATATATTACATGTCTATCGGTGGTAGACATATTCTATTAAATTTTTTAATCCGAAAAAATATAAATAATTTATGGGTGTTCCCAATTATCTTTATTACCCATGTAGTTTTACCTCAGTTTCTATAGTTTTTACTCATGAAATTTCTCTCATAATCATGATTTTAAATCCAACATCCAAATATAGTTATTATATTCATCAATAAATATATTCTTTTCTAAAAAAATTATATTTATTTTTAATTCTTTTTTATTAATAACATGTAATTTATATAATTATTATATACTGTATTGGATAATTTATTAAATTATTACAATTAAACAAGTAATACAAAAGTATAATAATTCAATTATTATGGGTTACTAATAAATTATTATAGTTAATAATTATTAATACTATTACATATTAGTAATAATTTATTTAAATTCACAAATATAATAAGATTATTTACAGAAAAAAATATTATGACTAAAAAGTATTATAATAATTATGATAACAAAAGTGAAACAGAAATAAATGAAAAAATTAATAATTAATAATTTTTTTTAACTAGTATTGGAGTAAAATATTAATTTTAAATTTTAAAAAAATCAATTAATCAAATATATGAAATGAATATATATCATGTAGAAAATTATAATATTTGAATAATAAATTATATTATAATGTTAAAAAATTTATTAAAATTAAAAAAAAATGTTATTATTACTTACGGTAGAGGTGATTAAAAATAATGAGATAACACATACATTTTGGAACCAAAGTGGGTCAATCCCCATCCCTCCCGACATGGAATAAAAAGAACCCTCTCGGGCTATTTTGTTTAAATATATGGACAAGAGGCCTAGAGGAACTAATGCCTTTAAAAATGGGTGGCATAAATGAAAAATTGCTTGAAGGATGAATACATGGATTCCCACTTAATGGGTATCCCATATCATGTTGTGTTGATAATATTACACATCATTACCTTCTATCCTTAGTCATCCCACCATGTATATAGTGATAATGTTACACCCCCACCACAAGAATCATTACATTGTATTAGACTCTGATGCACCATATATGGGAACCCCACCATCTTTAAGTGGAGATTCACAAATGAAGAGGGCCAGATTATTGGTGAAAGTATACTCATCTCTCTCTAAACCATCCCATTCAACAATGAATATGAGATTCACCATATCACCACCTACCTATTTTTCCCCACCATTTGATTAGTTCTTCTATGATGATATTCTTCTAGAAGAACACCCCTATATCCACCCTCCAAAATAAATTTTGATGGATATATAGTTTATAGGAACAAAAATTTGCATACCTATATCGAGGAAGGCCACCAGGTGGTTCAATTATGTCCCCATATATATTTCCATGCTATTTTTTCGATTCGTTCATCTACTTCAGTCATTTACTTTATACCCATTAAGGATATTACGAAAGACTCTTTTATGGATGTCCTATAGGCCAAATTTCTCCTGAAGTCTCATAGGGGATGATTGATACCATTACTGTTATAACCCTCTATAATAAATATAATTTTACACAGACATATACAGTGTTATAGTACATGAATAAAATCAACCCCATGTATATTTGATCCAAATTTTCAAGTGTGGTCTTAATTGTAGTTTTTTATTAATGTTCCACCCCAACTAAAAATAAAATGTACTATTAAAACTAAGTACTATTATAAATTATTTTAAAAAACTAGAAAAATATTATAGTAATACCTTCTTATAATAATTTATAATATAACTATATTTATAATGAAAAATATTTTACAAAATTAATTAAAATTAATCCAATATGAAATTTAAGGAGTCAATGTCTTCTACCCAATTTATTGAAGAATAATGATATAAGAAACATGGGTGGATATTTTTAGATGAAAAAAAAACCCTCATTAATGAAAATAAAATGAACAAAGAAAAATTTCACATATACCATAAATAAAAAAAATATTGTAGATTATTACAATAATCATACATTTAAATTGAATCATAATTATATCTCAAGGTTTTATGAGATCTAGTTACCATAGTATTCTAAAAGCCGCAATATCATTTCATTCACGATAATTTCCGTTGGGGGGATGTTTGAACCCCCACATTACCAACCATGGTCTTCTTCCCTTTTGATCAAGAATCAATATTTGGTTCATTTTTTAGTGATCAAAATAATTTATTTCAACCCAACTTCATATGATTATATTAAGACACATAGTTTAATTAAATTATCAGTGATATTCTGATATCCAAACACTATAATCATTGTAATTATTGATAAATTTACTTGTTTTAAATTAATATAATGATAAATCATCAGAGTATAGATACAATTTAGAACCAAAAACCACAAATAGAGAGAAATATTATTCATGAAAAGCCAGACCTATAACAACAAACCCATTTTGATATCCAAGAGAAAATCATTTTCTATATAAGCTACCATTACCTTATATATATACATCATTATAAAAGACATTTAAATTAATAAGATAAATTTTTTCACTTCCTAGTAAGAGGATATTGATTTTCAATACTATGGAATCCCTTATTTTCTTAGATAACTTTTCATTACATTTTACAAAAAGAGGATCTTTATAGTCTAGTGTCTTGGAAGTACAAAATATAAAACATGAAAACATTAAACATTATTCTAATAAAAAATTTTGCACTCAACATAAGTTATTTCTATGTACAATTATTGTTTCTCATAACCTGGATACATACATCAAAGGAATGGGTGAGTAGAAGGCCTAGTAAGGAATGTAAGGGAATCAGTTTTCTTGTGATATCAATAAAAACATGATGAAAACCACAAGTCATGAGAAATTGAAGTATAAGAATATCATAATGAAAATAACTTGAATCAAAACATGAATATGTGGCTACGACATTTTATTTATAAATTCAGGAACATATCACCAAGAACCATTCCCAAGGTTTCATAAAAACATTACCAAGGTTATTCACCAAGGTATCGTGTAACTTGTCATCTCATGAGATTAATTCTTTAAAAACTGCATTTAAGCGATATTTGCGAGCACCATGAACATGTATTTATTTTCATGTGATCCATATATATAATAATGAAATATTTCCTACATAACCCATATAGAATAAAATAAATGGGTTTCATGTCAAAATCGGGACGTTAAAAAAGTACTTAAAAATAAGATCATTATGCCATTTATAGCCCATGGAAAATGAGTGAAGGATATATGTATTTCAATTCAATAATAAAATAGATAAATTTTATGTATTTATTAATACCCCTAGAAATTAAAATATATTTCGGTATCTACATAAATAATACAAGAGAATTCATTGAGAAAAAGAGTGGAATATTGAGACGAAAATTTCGCAGCATAATAGCTACATAACATCATTTTAGAAAACATTAAAAAGAGAGGGTACAAGATTCACCCACTCATAAATAACTCATAATATATTATGGTTATCGAATAAAAATAAATACGATCTTGTAATTAATATTTTACGGAAATACCATATGAAAATGAAACTCAATGGAAAAAATAAGATGTGATTTCTTTTATGAAAATTTGGCAGCATAATAGCGTCACTTAAAAATTCATCAAATTATTTGATGAGAGTGGAAAGATTCAATCATTAATTGAACATGAAACTATCAGTATTAATGATATATAATAACATATCCCCACATAATAATATGAAAACTAGAAGCCATAAAATAAAAGAAGTCATAACATAAAAGAGGAGGGTGAAAGGTTCCCTTACCTTGAAGAGTATCTTCGAATGCTCGATGTTTGGGACCTTGGGGGGATTGAGGGAACCTTTGGAGTACTCCTTAGGAGTTAAAAGGACCTTATAATCTTATAGTAGGATTTTTGAAGGAAATGAATGAGGGAATGGCTTGGTATTTGTAGGAAAAGTAAGGGAACATTTAATTAATTTCCAAGGGACACCTCATTGGTGATATTTGAAAAACCATGGGCTTTCCCTGGGTATTTTCCCATGTTATTGGCCAATTGGGACACCTAATAGCATATATTACTATTCATAAGTTGACTAGATTTATTATATCAGTATTATATCACCAATCATGTCATTAGACACTGGAAACTCAAAACTGTATTTTGACTATTAACTGAAAATTCAACTATTTCAGAAAAATCCCAAAAATTTACACTAACCTAATATCCATGCTATGAATTTAGAAAATAACTTCAACTTATGAAAATAATATTTTAAATATTTTTAATTAAATTTTTAAAATTAAATCATTATTTATTCAAAATAACAACTCTAAAAATATAACTTATTTTCTAACCCCTTGAAAATTTAATAAAGGCCACATAGATTTATCGTATAACCATAAGACAATAAAGTGAAAATTTATGATTAAATTTAATGAAATGAAATTTTCATTTTAATTTATTAAATTAATTATAAATTTGTAAATTAAATATTTATGACCTAGAAAATTAACAAATCGTATATTATGATCGTCTTTCACTTTTATGTTGTTTAAATTTTATTTATACATTTAAGGGTGATGTTTTTATTTTTTTGGCCGATTTACTATACATTACTATTCATTAATATACATAAGTGTATGTTACTATTCATACATTACTATTCACTAACAAACAATTGATCTTATTAGACTCTAAATTTCAAATTGATCACTAAGGTAAAAGCCCATTTTTTTAAAATAATTTCACATTATTAATTATTTAAAGTTTACAAGAATTTTTAAAAATACCCTTTTTCCAAAATTCATCAATAATATCTTCCTATATTTACCTGGGCATTTGAAAATTATAAATTTTACCATAATAAGAAATAAAAATTTTATTTATATCAAGGGACTAAAAAAAGTATCTAATGCCTCGTTACATAGCCCCTTATAACACCTGCATAGGACCTAAGTGTAAGGTGTGATATGGTGATAGATTCTTGGCGTGTCTCGAACAACATTACCAGAGTGGTTATTTATATCAGCTTGAAATTTTTCCATAGACGATTCTGTTCAAGAAGTTGATGCTCAGATTGGGTTTGGACTAGAGGAATGACTAATAAAGCCACCTCCTTCCCAAGCTCTGACAGATGGACTTCGTATGGCCCGAGTCTACTAGATGATTCCATCGAATCTTATATCTATATTAATTAACAAAGATCACTTGTATTTATAAACATTAACATTAATCTTAAGAGTTTAGTTTCCAATGTTAATATTGACTAATGATCATATTAACCAATGATCATATTATATTCGAAACCAAATGGTTTTATTTTAATAATACACAGTTCATTAAATTAAGGATATAGTTTTGTTGAGTATAAAAAAATTAACACACAAAAGTAGGAAACAATATTTATTCAAAAGTTAGGGTTGTTACATTCTCCCCCTTTTCAAAAAAATTTTCCCCGAAATTTTAACTCGTACCCTCAGAAGAGAATATGTGTGGGTACTTCTATCTCATAGACTCATCTGGTTTCCATTTAGATTCTTCACAATTTAAGTTCCTCCACAACACTTTAACAAGGTGGGTAGTATTTTGAGTAGATCCTTGTCCTTACGATCCAGGATCTCCACTGGATGCTCCTCATAAGATGGGGCATGTTATAGTTGTACCATCTCTATATTTAGTACATTTTAAGGGTCTGGTATATACATTCTCAAGATGGATACAAGGAAATGTCATAAACTTGTGCTAGATATTAAATAATGGCATGTTGATCGGCCACATATCCTACGTGATCAAAAATTTTATAGGGTCCAATGTACATAGGGATGAGTTCCCTTTTTATCCAAACCTCATGACTTTCTTCCAAGTAGAAATTTGAAGAAAGTCCTTGTCACCATCATCAAACTGCATGTCCCTTCAATGGTTGTCGGCATAGATCTTTTTCTGAATCTGGGTAGCATTAATGTGTTGTTGGATGGTGTGGGCCTTTTTGGTCATCTCATGCACAAGATCATTCCCAAGAAGATATCTTTCACCACATTCATTCCAACAAGTATGAGTTATAAATTTTTCTTACCATATAGAGCTTTATATAGTTCCATTTGACTAATCGAGTGGATGTTATTATTGTAAGAGAACTCAACTAAATGGAGTTATTGATCCTATCCGCCTTTAAATTCCATTGAGCATTTATCAACATATCTTCTAGTGTTCTAATATTCCTTTAATATTGGCCATCAGTTTGGTAGGGATAGGCCATACTAAAATTCAATTAAGTTCTAATAGCATGTTGAAGACTTCACGAGAATTTTGATGTGAACCATGGAACACAATCAGATATGTTAGTAACTTGAACTCCATGTAGCATTTCCACATCCTTCACAAAAATCCTGGTAAGTTGATCAAGAGATAAATCTTCCCTAATAGAGAAAAAATGGGTAGTCTTGTTGAGACGGCCAATAATAACACATATCACATCATTTCCTTTAGATGTTCTTAAGAAAATAGTGACGAAGTCCATAGTGATATTGTTCCACTTTTATACTGGTATAGGTAGTGGTTTCAATACCCCTTTAAGAATCTGTCAATCTTCCTTTACTTGTTGACATACCAGGCACCTTGAAGTGTAGTCATCAATATCCATTTTCATATAATCTCACCAATAATGATAACAATGGTCCCTGTACATTTGGGTTCTTCTAGGATGTATAGAGAAAGTATATCTATGAGAATCATCCATCATACCTTTCCTTATTTCTATAATATATGGAACACATAGTCTTGTATGAAATTTCAGTACACCATCTTGATCAATATTTATTTGAGGAAATTTCCCATCGTTCATATCCTCAAACTTCTTCTATAAAAATGGATCATTTTTTGAGCTTTCATGATCTTTTCTTGTAATGATGTTTGAGAATTCATTTGGGTTAGGGTTGATGATTTTCAATCCCTTATAATTCCCAAGTCCAGCATTACTAGGTCATTGATCAAATGATCTATTTGAATCATCATCACGGAAAGATCAACTGGGTCTTTATTTCTTAATGCTTCAATGACATTGTTTTCTCTTTCGAGATGATAACGAATTTAACATTTATAGTCATTGAAAAGATCCAACAATCTTCTTTGTCTCATATTCAATTCCTTTTGTGTGAAAATATACTTTAAACTTTGATTGTATGTGTGTATATCACATTTATCCCCATAAAGATAGTGCATCTATATCATCAGAGTAAAAACATACTACAGCCAGGTCTAGATCATGTTTAGGATAGTTTTGTTCATCAGTCTTCAACTGACGAGATTCATAAGCAATGAATTTTTTATTTTTCATGAGGATTCTCCCAATCCCTTTCAGATATGCAACACTAAAAATAATTATTCCGTGTCCAATTGATGGAGGAGTTAATAGGGTTCAGTAACCACTCTCTTCTTCATTTCTTGGAAATTTTCTTCACACTTCTTGTCCAGATGAACATGACCCCTTTTTGAGTTAACATGGTTAATGTATTAGAAAGTCATGAATTTTTTTCTCAAACCTCCTATAATAACCCACTAATCTAAAGAAACTATGAAACATAGTTATTGTTGTAATCTGAGGCCACTCCTCTACGAATTTTTTCTTTGTAGGGTCAACTTTGATTCATTCATTGGTTACTATGTGCCCCAAGAAAGAAACATTCTGTAACCGGAATTCACATTTACTGAACATCCCAAAAATCCACTCCTTCCATACTGTTTTCAAAATACCCCTTATATGATCCTCATGTTCCTCAGGAATTTTATAATATATCAGAATATCATTAATAAAAAATACCAAAAATTTATTAAGGTTGTCCTTAAAGAGTCTATTCATCAAATACATAAAAATTGCAGGTGCTTAGGTCAGTCCAAAGGGAATAACAACAAACTCATAATGCTCCTATCTTGATTGGAAGGCATTTTATGGAATATCATCTTTCATTACCCTCAATTGTTGATAAGTAGATTGAAGATAAATCTTAGGTAAGAATTGAGACCCACATTGTTCGTCTTGTAAGTCATCAATTCGTAGAAGAGGGTATATTTTCATCACTATGATCTCGTTCAGTTATCTATAATAAATTCATAGTTGCATCAATCATTCCTTCTTCTTCACAAAGTGAACAAGTGATCCCCAAGGAAACACACTTTGTCTGATAAACCCCTTCTCTATGTGATCTTGGAGTTCGTTCATTAACTACTTCACCTGCACATTTTCCATCCTATACGGGGTCTTTGATATCAAAAGGGATCCAGGTACGAGTTCAATGGATAACTCTAACCCTCCTTCTGGGGGTGTTCTGGGAATCTCCTCAAAAAATATGTCCACTTATTCCTAGACAATGGGGTGATTTTCTAACCTCAAACTCTCATTTACTTCTTCTTCTCTACCAATCAAATCCATAAAAGAAGGATATAGATGATTTTTCTAGACAAATATCAAGTTGAGATATCTCTCATTGGAAGATAACTATAAGTTTTTCAATTCAAAACTATTGATATTTTCTTTTTTCTATATTTGATATTATCATTATACTTTGAGAGCCAGTCCATCCCTAGTATAATGTCGAATTCCAACATGGGAATGAAAACTAACTTTTTGATAAGATTATGTTCACAACATTAAATTATAGAGTTTCTAAATACTGACGATTCTTGGATAATCCCACCAAGAGTCTTGAATGATAACTCTAATTTTAGAAAATTGGCGGTTGATTCCAAATTCTTTGCAAATATATAGGAAATAAAGGAATCAATTAAACTATAATAAAACAATGTAATTTCTAGCATTGCTAGAACAATAAGAGTACCTTCCACCACATCATTTTGGACTTAAAATTCATCTTTAGTGAAAGAAAATGTATGAACATATTCCCTTGGGTGTTCCTAAGGTTGATGGTGATTCCCCCCCCCCCCCCACTACCCTCAGATTTGGACAATGATTGACAATGTCCCAAGTTCCCCATACGTATAGAATTGGACATTAGGTAGGGACTACGTCATCTTCCGTTTTTCGTTAGTGTTGATAAGATAAGGCTTCACCTCACTATGACAATTATATGCAACATTTCCATCTCTTCCATAATTTTATCACTTCTTTCTCCTGAGAAAGTAGTTTCCTGAGTGCTTCTTCCCACATTTATTAAACGTGGGATATTTCACATTCTTTCTTCCTCTTCACTGATTGAAGCTACTACATAATATTGGCTCCATAGATCTTTTCTTGTCATTGGATTTATGATACCATTTCGTATCACCAAACTCCAGTTCGACATTCATCGCACTTCGCACGATCATCTCATAGCTACCATAATCGCGGTTGGCTAGATTCTTCCACAGATAAGATCTCAATCCACCGAAGAATCTATCAACCATACCATTTGAATCCATTATAATGCTAGAGTATTAACATGAAATCTTTGTGATGTTCATCTCATATCTTCCCACATATTCATTTTCCTTCTACATCAGCTCAAGAAACTCCTTCTCCATTCATGTTCTCATCGATCGAGGGAAATACTTTTTGAAGAATATCTATTTTTACTCTTCCCAATCAATAGATTCTACATCCAATATTGGAATTGTGTTTTTAATTAGTAACCACCACTGATTAGCTTTTCCCTCTAAGCATTAAACTGTCCAGGTTACCTTCTCATGTTCAGAACATCGGAGCACAAAAAATATATTCTCGATAGAGCTGATCCACTGTTCAGCAATAAGTTAGTTGGTAGATACACTAATGTTTGATGTTCATTTTCATATAATGGATTAAATATAATGTTTTTTCCCTCATGGAGAGATCAGTCTCTCATCATAATTAATTTTATTACCCATAACATGACTCAGTTGTTTCATCATTCGCATGATAGTTTCCATTTTGGCATCCATCGGAGGGCCGTCAGCGCATGGTCTATTGTGGTCACCATTTGCATGGTTCCTTCTATTCCTCACCATTTTATAAAAGAATAAATACTTATTGAGAAACTTATTTGGTTTATGAATATTTTAACTATAAAAGATTTTGTGTCATAAAACGTCATGCTTTAAACAATTATATTTCTCTATAAATCTTTCATACTGATTCATAAACAGATTATTTTTATCCAAACATATCCCAAAGGAGTATCGTAACCAAGAGTGAAACAATTCCCTTTTTCATGTACTAGGATACCTCAAGTAATTTCAGAAACTCTTTGTCAGAGTTTTTAACTCCTAGGTACATCTATGATAGAGCTACCTCTACCTCATCATATCCAGACAGGGATATATTTTCTAGATAAACCACTCACTCAATACTCTACAAAATACCAGGAATTTTTCCAATATATTAATTTTTTTATAGGGTTCTTCCTACTATTTTCTTATCCTAATTTCCATAAATATATAAACTATCCTTTTATACCAACTATGGAATCCCTCCTTTTATTACATAACTTTTCATTACATTTTACAAAAAGAGGATCTTTAGAGTCTAGTGACTTGGAAATTAGATACATAAAATTGGAACACAAAAAAATTCTTCTAATACACTAGTAGGGATTCATAAAAAGCTATTATTATGTACAACTATTTCATATCATAACCAAGAGGCATATATCCAAGGAAAGGGTGAGCAGAATGCCCAGTAAGGAAAGCAAAGGAATCAGTGTATTTGTGATATTAATAAGAAATTGATGAAATCCATAAGACATGAGCAATGGAAGTAGAGGAATATCATAATGAAAAGAACTTTAATAACAACTAGAATATGTGGATACAACATTTCATTTATACGTTCATGAACATATCACCAATTTTCATTCCTAAGGTGTCATAAAAACATTACCAAGGTTATTCACCAAGGTATTGTGTGACTTGTTCTCTCTAGAGATTAATTCTTTACCCAATGCATTAGTGCACTATCCGGGAGCACCATTAATACATATTTATTTTCAAGTGATCCACATAATTCATAATCATACATTTCATAAATAACCAATATAGAATAAAAGTAATGGGTTTCGTGTCAAAATCATGATGTAAAAAAAGCACTTTAAAATAAGATCATTATGTTATTTATAACCCATGGTAAGGTAGTAAGGATTATATGTATTTCAATTATAGAAAAAAATTGAACAATTTTATGTATTTATGAATACCCATGTAAATGAAAATTTACTTTTGTATCCACATAAATAATACAAGAATCTTTTTGAGAAAAATAGAGAGATTTTGAGATGAAAGTTCTGCAGCATAATGGCCACATTACATCAGTTTAGAAAACATTAAAAATAGAGGGGAAAACATTCAACATCTCAAAAATAACTCATATATAATTATTTTTATACAATTAAAATAAATAATATCATGGTATGGATATTTAAAAGAAATACCATCTAAAAAATAAAACTCAAAGGAAAAAAGAAGATGTGATTTCATTTACGAAAATTCGGTAGCCTAACGGTGTCACATAAATATTCAAAAAATTAGTTGATGATAAAGAAAATGTTGTCTCGTTAATTTAACATGAAATTTAACGTATGAATGATATAGAAAAACATATTCGAAAAAAAATAAAATGAAAACTAGAAGAGATAACATAAAGGAAGTCATGAAATAAAACAAGAGGGTGAAATGTTCCCTTACCTTGATGAGTATATTCGAAAGCTCAAAGGTTGTGACTTTTGGGGGATTGAGGAAAGATTGGAAGGACTACATGCGAGGTAGAATGACTAGAACATAGTTGAGGAGGAAATTGTAAAGAAATTAATGAAGGAATGGATTGAAATTTATAGAAAAAGTGAGGGAATATTTCATTGATTTCCAAAGGACACCTCATAAGTGGTATTTGAATAACCATGGGCTTGAACATGGTATTTTTCCATGGTATTGGACAGTTGGGACACCTCATATCATATACTGCTAGTAATAAGTTTATGAGAATGATTACATTATGATTACATCATCAATGATGTCATTAAACACATGAAACTCAAAACTGTATTTTTACTATTCACCGAAAATTCAACTGTTTCATAAAATTACCAAAAATTTACCCTAACCTAATATCACTGCTCTGAATTCAAAAATGAACTCCATTTTATTAAAATAACTTTTTTAAACATTTTAATTTAATTTTAAAATAATATAATTATTTATTCAAAAAAACTCTAGAACAATAACTTATTTTGAAACACCTTGATAAAGAAATCAAGGTCCCATAAAATTAGTGTATAACCATAAAACAATAATGTAAAAATTTATGACTATATTTTATGAAAATAAATTTTCATCTTAAATTATTAAATTAGTTATAAAATTTTAAATAAAATATCTATGACCTACAAAAATAGAAAAAACATATACTATGATCAATTTTCAGTTTTATGATGTCTAAATTGTATTTATACATTCATGGGTGATGTTTCTATTTATTTGGCGAATTTACTATTCTTTACTATTCATTACTATTCCTAAGTGTATGTTACAATTCATACTTTACTATTCAAGAAAATCAAGTTGATCTTATTAGACTCTAAATTTCATATTGATCGCAACTGTAGAATGCCATTTTTGAAAATCATTTCACATTATTAATTATTACAAGTTTAAATGAATAATTTAAAATACCCTTTGGGATTACAAAAAGAATCTAAGACCTCATTACATACCCCTTATAACAACTGCATATGACCTATGTGTAAGGTGTGTTATAGTTATAGAAATCTTGGGGCGGCTTGGAAAATGTTTCCTGATTGGTGATTTTTATCATCTTGAACATCTCCCTTAGGCAATTTCTTTCAATCTTCTCATGTTAAAGCTTAGCTTGGGCTTGGTCTAGAGAAAATCCTAGTCAAGACAACTCAGTCACAAGCTCTGACAGATGGACTTCATATGGCATGAATCTACTGAATGAGTTCATTGAAACTTCTTTTTTTAATAATTAACCAAGTTAACTTGTATTTACAAATAATAATTATAACGTTAACTGTTTAGTTTACAGTGGTCATATTGACTGACTGTCATATAATAGTCAAAACCCAACAATATCATTTTAATTATACTCACTTCATTACTTTAAGGATGTAGTTTTGTTGTGTATAAAATAAAATAACACACAAATGTAGGACACAAAATTTAATCAAAAGTTCAGGTCTTTACAAGTATACTCCAAATAAAACAATTTTTGACCATGAACTCATATAGAAGCTATAGAAACCATAATTTCGTATTTTTATTAATATAATTAGAAAATATAGAATCATCATACCACTTCTCACCTATAATAGGATGTATGAAAAAATTTCATGAGCATTCCTCTATACCAGCGCCCAACTCGACTTTCTATAGACCCGAGGGGTATCCCTGATCCCCATGGATGATGGAATGTTTCACAAAAATCAAGGAAATTTTTGTGGATGATTTCACCATGAAAAGAATTATTTTTTTAAAGCTAATTCTTTGTTCAAAGTCCAAAACACAATTTATTGAAAAACAAGAAAGTTACAAGAGTCTAAAATAGGGGATTTTTTTACAATCTCTATCAAAAAGCTCAAATAATTCAGCAGGAATGGATTTCAACCAAGTCATGCGCTGGTGAACTCCTTTGTTGTCAAGAGAATCAGCAATGGAATTCACTTCACGGTAAGTATGAGTAGCTATAAAATCAATCCCATGAAGCGATTTAAGAGAGTTCATCCAATGAGTAGTATGCTTCCAGGCCAGATGAATGATGCCATTCCAGATGGCATGAATGATAGTGGTTGAATCACTCTCAATTCATAACTTCTTCCAACCACTTTGAAGAGAAAAGTCAGCAGCATGGGTGAAACCCCACAGTTCCGCCTCCAGCGATGACGAGTGGCCACATCCGACGTAGAAACAACCCTTACACTGACCAGCAGAATCTCTGAAAATAGCTCTGCAACTAGCAGGGCCTGGATTTCCTTTTGAAGCACCATCAACATTGACATTGATCCAACCTGGCATTGGTGCCTGCCCGAAAACCTCGAAGGTGCATTTGGGCTTTGGGTAAATGCCAGGAACTCAGAGGTGGAAAAGGATCTCAAAGTCCCCAACCGAGTTGTTTCCGCCATCTTTTTGAATGAAAAAAGCTTCTTGGATCATGACAAGAATCCGAGATTTTACTGCATTGAGGTTAAAACTATGATTATTATGAAAAAGTTCTTTTCTAACTTACCAAATCTCATGGATACGTTCTACCACTACCGCCAATAAGATATTTTTGATCTGCAAAGAATGTTCAGAACTAGTGCAGTTTTTAAGAAACACAGAAATAGAATCAGTAAAAGACCATATACAGTTGAATAAATCAAAAAAAAAATTCCATAAGGCAGAGGCTGTCGCACAGGATAGGAAAAGATGATTTGCATCCTCCCTGTGTTGGTTACACATGCAACATTTAGAACAACGTTGGATGCCAAAAACTTGAAGAACAGTATACGTAGGAAATCAATTATGGGAAATATTCCAAATGAGAGTTAGCGTAGAGGGTTTAATCCAGGGATTATTAAACTGGCTCACACAAATATTATTTGTTTCAATATGAGAAAAATTATACTTATAAAATCTTTTAGAGTCAAGAATTCCATTTGGGCAGGTTCCTAGACAAGGAAGTCACCATCAGGTGAACAAGAATGATTATCAATGATCTGCATAATATTAGTAGGGAGATCATGTCGGTGAAATTGAAGAACATATTTTATAGATTGATTAGTTTCCTCAAGGATGTGACTAGTAGGCAACAATGTTATAAAGTGGTTATCATACCATTTGCCACACCAAAAGTTAATTGAACAATCGGCACATACCATCCATCTAGATGTCCCCATGATCTTATGATATGAGTCCCTGATAGATGGCCAGATGGAAGAGTTAATGAAAGTAAAATTCTCTTTTAAAAGCTTAGAAATAAATCTATGATACAAAAATATTGTAGCTTTTGAAGAGGGATTAATAATATTCCGAGTGAGATGGGCCTGGAGAGTGTCATTGAATAGCTTTAAATTTTTTATGCCAATACCACCTTTATCAAGAGGTCTACAACAAGAATTCCAAGGTATAGTGACAAGCTTCCTGTCAAGAATTCTTCCAATACAAATAAAATTTTTAATATAAGTATTAATTTTCGAGAAAATACCAACATTCCATTTATAAATCATGAGGGAGTAGACCATTTTAGAGACAATGGATGATTTGACCAAGATAATTCTCCCAGCTATGGAGAGAGATTTCCCTTTATAATTTGAAAGTTGGTTTATAATCTAATCTATAACATTAGAAAAATAGATGGCTTTGTGTCTCCCCCAAAATATTGGAACTCCCAAATAAGTGAAATGAAAGAGACCCTCTTTAATTCCCGAATAAGTTGTACTGCTGGTTTTCTTTCCAACAGGAAAATTATTACCAAAGAAAATGAAAGATTTATTCCAAGAGATCGCTTGACCAGAAACCTCCCCATAATGAGAAATAGATTTCTTAAGAATATGAATATTATTTTGATCCCCGTTAAGAAACAGGATAATGTCATCACCATATAAAAAGTGAGTAGGGAAATTAAGCATTCTAGCAACTTGTATAGGTTTTTGATTACAATGATCAACCAGATTACTGAGGAGTCTACTATGATAATTGTCAGCAATAACAAAAAGAATAGTAGAAAGAGGGTCACCCTACCTGACACCTTTAGAACAATTAAAAAAACCTCTAGGAGAGCCACTAATAAGGATAGATATATATGCTGAATGAAATAAAGTCCTAATCATTCCAAATGAAAAGATCTTGAAATACAAAGATTTTTATAACTTTAAAGATGAAATTCCAATCAATGGTGTCAAAATCATTTTTGATATCCAGTTTGGTTGCCACACATCCCCCTCTATTTTTTTATTAAAATTGTTAAAGCATTTAGAGGCAAGAAAAATACAATCATGAATGGATCTTCCTTTAATAAATCCAAAATAATTTCAAGAAACAATTCTATTGCAAATAAGAGCAAGTATATTTGGAATGATTTTGGTTATGATTTGAAAAATCATGTTAATAAGGGAAATCTGTCTGAATTAATGGATCTCAGATGCCTTCTCAACCTTAGTTATTATGGTAAAGTATTGAGCATTGATTCCATGCGGGAGGAAGCCACAAGTGAAAAAGATATTAACAAGGTTACAAACATCATTATGGATTATGTCCAAATGATTTTGGAAAAAACCATTATTGAACTCGTCCGGACCAGGAGCACTGTCTGAGTTGAGACCAATGACAGTGTCATAAATTTCATGGTAAAGAGGAGTGCTCAGAAGCAATCCATTTTCACTTTATTCAACCATTAGAGGAATAATATCAGTTTTAAGATCATTTTTTATACCTGGTCCATTAAAAATGTTATAATAGTACGAGGAAACATGATCTGTGATGGCATCTTCAGAGTCAATGATCACTCCATTATTAGAAGGTTTGGAAAGAGGACGATTGGCCTTTCTAATTCGTTGAAGGAAATTGTAGAATTTGGTATTACGTTCTCAATCAGTAATCCAATTAGTCCTGAACATATGTTTGTGAATATTATCATTGAATGTAAGAATGGAATAAAGTTTGATGGAGATATTAACTTCCAATTGAGGATACAGGTTGAAATCATAGTTGGTGTTTTGAGTTTGGAAACGACTAAGTTCTTTCTCATGTAAGGAGATATCTAGATATATATGAGAATATGACGATTTTCACCAACCTTGGAGGGCATGATTGAGATTTTTCAATTTGTGAATATAGGCAAAAGACTCTTGTTGATGTTTCCTAGAATTCCAGGTGTTATAAACGAATTCAACACAATCTGGATTTAAAGACCAAGAATTATTTAGTTTAAAATGAAATGAAATGTTTTTTATCATTTATAAGAAAGCTAACAAGGATAGGATGATGGTCAGAGTTTAGCCTAGGGAGAGTAACACTAGAAATATTATCCCAGTTATCAAGAGCCTTCATATTGAAGAAGGCCCTATCATGCTTACTAGCAACATTTTTATTATGGTGTTTTCTGTACCAAGTAAATTTAGCACCAAAAAGACTGATTTCAAAAAGATTACAGTATTCAATAGTAGTTATGAATTAACTAGAAGATATAGAAAAGTGATAGGGTCCAATATTTTCACAGGGGATGAGGATGGCATTGAAGTCTCCCATGACCACCTAAGGAAATTGAATGCATTTATCCAAATCAAGAAGATCATTCCATAAGACTCTTCTATCTTGATATATATTCTTGGCATAAACCAACATACAATAATTATGGAGAACATTCCATAAAAAGTCACAAGTAAGATGCTGATCAGAGATTCTAAACATGTTGACATTTTTCAAAGAGGAGTGAAAAAAATCCACATATAATCTGAGTGAGAATCACTTTTGCAAGAGCCTAGTAAATTGTAATTGAGAGAACCAAATCTCAAGAAGTTCATTTTGAAAGTGACTTTAGGTTCAGAAATATAAAAATGTAGATGTTTTTGAGTGTTTAAGAACCTCCTAAGAGTGATGGAGGTGTATTTATTAGCCACACCTTGACAGTTCCAATATTGTAAATTCATTACAATATGGGTTTTGGATTAGAACCCTTCATATTTTTCGACATCCCAGATCCTTTCTTCCCTTGAGATCTCGTGACCATTGGGGAGGTTGAAGAGTTCTGTTTGATCTCTTGGTTTTTAGAGTTTTTCAAGTCATCTACTTTCATATTAGAATTAGGATTTAGGGTAGATACCGAAGGAATCATAATTTCAGGCCTGTCTATTGGGTGTTCTCTCGTAGCTCCATGAATAGGTAACTGATCATTTAGAGATTGTATCACATCTAGAGCAACGTGATCTGGGATAGCCATGGTAGGAGTGGAAGAAGAACTGGCCATGGAGACAGCTACAGGAACAGTAGATTGTTCAGAAAAGGAGTGAGTCGTAGACCATACCTTGACAGAATCTGAAATTGATGAAGGTTTAGTATTGTTTTCAAACAAAAAGTACTTATACCCTTATGATTCTGAGAATCAAAAGTGGGATTGAAATTAGGAGAAGATTTTTGTTTGTCAATAGGGAAGTTGGACACCACCCTACTAACCAAACAGGAAGTAGTATATTGAGTAGGTTCGTGGACATGAACCCATGAAAGGAATTAATTATTTATAGGTGTAATTAATCTGAAATCTTGGAATGGACTATCCATAAGTCCGACATCCATGTAAAAATAAGATAAGAATAATAAAAAAATTAAACAACATTAAAAATTAAAATTATAACTGATAGAAAATTAAATCCTTCCTCTCTCCTTATAATGAAATCAACAAAAATAACCCCATATATCCATCACATAGTCTTTATGAATATATTGTGCATCTAGTAACCAAAAATGAAATTTTTAGTGGTCGATTTTTTCAAATTACTAAGGTACTCAAAATTAACATTAGCATACCTAATCAAATAGTCCCATTTGACCTACTCACATACACAATAAAAAATTAGATCCCATTATGAGAATAAATGATAGTCCATATAAAAATGTCACTCAATATACAAAGATAGAGTGCTCTGAATAGGGTGGGAGCTTGATAAACTAGTACACACACAACATAGATTCCAAGAGTTTCTTTTCGACATAAACTAAAAAATATGTAGAATAAAATAAATTTGTAAATAAATTTTTATTATTTTAAGAAAAAAATTATATTTTTCCTAAAAAACTCTCTAAAACAGAAAAATATTTTAAAGAATCATTTTGATACGATTATCATAACTTTTTTAGTTCCTTTAAATGGAATAATTCACCTAAAATTAATATCCTCATCCTAAGACTCATTTTTGGGGAAAAATCTATTTTAAATAATGAGACTTGTATAAACCAATCCTTAATAAATTACATTTTTCATTAATTTTCAAATGGATCTAAAAATAAAAACATAGAATAATAAAATTAAACGATTATAGGAGAAACAAATTAAAATGAAAATTAAGGCACTGAAGTGTAGCCAATGTAAAAAAATTGGATTAAACCACAATCACAACATTATCTATAAAAGTGAGAGTAAAATACAAATATCATATAAAATCACAATAATGATCTGGGAATCATATGGAGGAGCTCTGACCTATATGTTACAAAGGTAACTAACTCAGATATGGAACTGTAGTAAACTATGTGAACTAAAAAAATAATACAACCATGGAATTTCAATGACACAAGAAATGACCCATGTAAAGTACCTCAACTTTGTAAGAGACAAACTAATCTACTACCCAACTACATATGATATCCAATATAATAGACCTAGAAAATATGACATATATATAATTAATTAAAAAACTCTAATAATAAAACCACACTATGAATAATTCCTCCTTTCAAAACCTATTTTTTCAGCTCAGTTAAAATATAATTTTTTGCAGCAAATTTGAAAAAACATAGTATGCTCAAACTATTTTTACAAGAAAACAATATCATTTATAAACACCTATTTAAAAAATTTGAAAAAAATTCAAAAATCAGGTTTTTTTCATAATAGCATTTTTTAAACATTATACAATAGTAAAATTATTTATATATATATACATATATATTCATACACATATCTCAATGCACATATTCACATATGATCATGTGTATGTTTTCATATTCCTTCATATATATATATACACTAAAAAATATTTCCATAAGAAAGATATATGAAAATAAATGTCTAAAAAATATACATAAATAAATAACACAAGAAGAAATAAATATAAATAATAAAACATCTCTAACCAAGAAACCTCGGATAATAAATCTCTGGAACTCATTCATTATCAAATTAAATTTCCTAAAAAACCACAATTGGATTCTTAAAACCAATTACATTATGAAAACCACCTTAAAAATTTTATCAGGAAAAAATATATGCTATTCATTGAAGGAATATAGAAAGTAAGGAAAAATCCATAAGAACTAATTTTGAAATAACTTGAAATAATGAAAACCTTGAGAAATACACATTTCAAAATTGAATTCAATGTAAATGGAATTAAATATTTTAAGGAAATCCAATTTGAAATGCCCGAAAAATTGAAGTATGCTAAGAAAAAAATATTGAACTGCTTACATTAGGCTAGGCCAAATGATACAAATTCCCCAAAAATAAGAAGAGGATGTAGTTCAATAACTATAGCACACCCTATAATAACAAACCAGTATGAACTGAAACACAACATGACACAAAATGTTCTCCATGTAGCATTCTCATCCAAGGAGGAAAATAAATTCCATGAGGAAATAATAAAAAGGGTAAGAAATAGAGAAAATAACTCTTACACAAAATTAAATAATCATAAAATCACAAGGGAATCACGCAAAAATCATAGGTGGATAAGATACTTGTGTAATGGGAGGGGTCGTTTGGGTCCTTATTTTTCACAAGGGGTGTAACAGATGGATCTGGTTAATGGTAAAATAGGGGAGACTGTAAAATTGTAAATTAAACTATTTAATAACCTTGGTTATATATTATGTCTTCCACATGGTTTACCAAAACTATAAATGAACCAAATTCACTTCACTAGGCACTCTAGGTAATAGGAACAACTTCCATATAATGGTTAGGAAATTGTGATCCAACCCTCTAAAATGCAACAACCAAAATGCAAACACTTGAACATGGTTACCCAATGGTTTCTACTACCCATGTATAACCTGTATGCTAATTCTAAAATATAATAAAGATTAAAATTTAAAATGTGATTGAATTAGAACTTAGTGAAAAAAAAATCCTAATAAATAACCTAATTAATTAATTAAATACATATTATTCTTAAAAATAATTTTTTGACCAACATTACCAATGAAAGAAAAGAATTAATATCCTTTGGTGTTAGCCTCTGATACACCCTACCACTTGTTTTAAAAAACCATATCCAAGTCTATCTTCAATAAAGAAACCAATGTAGAAACCCTTAAATCATTGTCAATTTAATTCCTACAATGGACGTTCTTATCAATATTACCTCATAGAGGTCACTTCATTTAATAGTTCGATAGTAATAATACTTTGAATAACCAAACACGTTAAACTTGATATAGAAAAGCGGAATATTCTCATACCTTACTCAAAGGATAACATCCACAGTATCTACGGATATTATTTCCATATTAATGAGATATTTATAGAGATCAACATCTAATAGTATCATTTCAAAATTTCCAAACCATATGATTTCAATCTCAATATCCAAGGTAATTGGAACCATTAACCAAAGAAATAATATCTATAAAAATTAATGAATAAGAAGGTATCTAGTAAATTAAAATCATAACAATGTCCAAATTAAAATTAATTTTTTACTCATGAACTCAAAAAATATATAGGCTTCAATTATTACAAGTCAATTCTCCATGCTCATTGTTTTTTATTTTTGTTAGAAAAAATGGAAGTGAATAAAACCAAAATTAATCAAAATGAATAACCAATTTATACATCCTCTAATAGATGAATCTAAAAAAATTAGACCATCAAGAGGCCATAAATTTTTGACAGTATGTTTAAAGTTTTTCACATTGATTGAGTTCTTATACAAAACCAATATCTCTAAAACAATATCAAAATTAACCTCCCCTAATCACATAAAACCCTTATTCATTATTGTTTAAATTAAAAAATCCCTAAACAAATAAAAAAGGGGAATGCATACTATAGACAACCATGTTTTGATGCTCACCTAATTTCTCATTAAGTGAACCTTCACCAACAATTAAACATGAATCATTCTTATAGGTAACATTCCAATTCCCAATAGCAATAATACTTTCAATATCAATCACATTTCCCCATGGTAATTAAATGAAAATCCCTACACATCATGATCGCTTCCATCACCTCCTACAAATGATGCTCTTAAGACCCATTCACCAACTCTAACTATCCATAATAAAAATTATGGAAATATATTAAATACATATATATGAGTATAATTGTTTATGAAAAAAGAAATATGAAATTAAATTTTATAAATTTTTTATATATTTATGATGAGTAGTAAAATAAATATATAATTATAAAAAATAGAATAATAAGGAATAAAAATTTAATAAACAGTTGATTATAAAATTACAAAAATAATATTAAAAAGTCACAAAAATGTATTGTAAATAATACAATAACAAGAACTAATTATGTAACAAAAAATATCATTAATTTATAAAACTTTTAAAAATTTTATAAAAATAAAATAATATGATAACAGTTCAATTAAATTATTAATCCAAAACTAAAATTTATTATAAATTTTTATCCTAGAAAAAAGATAAGTAAATTAATATATAATATTAATTTAGAATATTAATTAAAAATTTAAAAAAAATAGTAAAGAAAAGTAACATTATTATTATAATAGTAATAAACAGTACAAAAACATTAAAAAATTATAAATATTGAAAAAATTACATATTATTTAATTAATAATAAATAAAAATTTATATTAAAAATAATGTATAACAATTTATGATAAAATAATGAAAAATATTTAACTAATATAGTTAATAATATTTTTGATATTTTTGATTTTAAAATTTACTCAAAAAAATTAATATAAATATTTAAAAAATAATAATTTTAAATTTTATTAAGAACGTTTATATTATTTATTTATCAATAAATACTATTGAAGTTTATAAAAGGTTTTGATAAAATACAATTTAATATAATGTATTAAAATTTTCTAATATAATATAATGATTCTATCAATTAATATAAATTAATTGAGAATAATGAAAAATATAATGAATTTAATAATCTAATCATTAGTAAATAAAAATAAATTAGTATAATTTTTAAATGTTATTTATTTTTAAAATATTAATAATACTTTTGTTATAAACTAATTAATTAATATACTTTATAAAATTAACTATATGAAAATTAATGACAAATTATTACTATAAGATCGTCAATGGATTGGTAAGTGAAAAAATACACAAATTAATAGTAGAAATTGAGTTTTCATTATGGGTTTTGAATTGTATATTTCATTTCAATCATTAAATTTTGAATTAGTTTTCAATGTGAAAATTATGTGTCTTTTTAAGAAGAGTGGACTCTATAGATTGATAATGTTTGAAATTGTTGGAGTTCATCTATTTCAATTTGTTTTTAAGGTAGATTATTTTTTTTTGGATTTAACATGGTAAATATGATTAAAATATAAATATAATTTTTTCAATTACTAATCAATAAAAGTTTAAAAAGTAAATGAGGCTATTATCCTGTCATTTCAAGAAACGATAATTCAAAATGAAAATTCAAATTCTTAATCCAAATTATGTCAATATTAACAAATTTAGAAAATGTACAAGAGGACTAATATCTTGGATACAAAAAAAATAAAATAATAAATTTTTCAAAACATTGTCATTAATAAATTATATATTTCAATGTATAACAACTATTTTAATAAAATATTTTATTTGGTTAAATCATTATTTCAAGGGGGAATATTCTTCCTATAATTTTGTATGAATTATAAATGTGGTCTACAAAATTGGTCGTAATTATAAATATATTATTCATGTTTAGTTTATATCATCCTATATTATAGTGATTATGAATTTTTAGACTATTTTCTTATACATGGAAAGTCAATGTACAAAAATATTTAACATAGAAAAAATTAACTTGTTTTTTTGAATTATTTGATGTATATTATAAGTAATGATTTATTGTGAAATATTTTTCATCTCATAAAACAACATCAATCATGGAATAGAATCATCTTTCCAAAATTTAATCTATGTTTTTAAGTAGTCGGTTATAGCATAGTGATGTTGTCGATAGAAACTAAAGAAGTCAGTTAAGACATATGGATTTCTTGTTAAGGGTTTTATCTATGAATTTTTCAGTAGTTCGAGATGTTTTATTTAAATAATAAAACCCAAAATTGTTTTAAATAAAATAAATAATTAATATATGTGTCTCTTATGTAGTTTCTATAGTTATAATTAAAAAAATCAAAACAATAATCTATTTTATTCACGAAATATTCATTCAATGTGATAAAAAAACACATTATCATTCACTTATTTTAACCCTACTAAATTTCAAGGATAATAACCTAATAACTTATAAAATCACATTTAAGATCACTTCAATATATAGTATTATATTATTAGATAAAAAAAAGTATTTTTAAATTCACTAAATATAATAAATAATATCATCCACTGAATAGTGCTCTAAAATAATAAAACAAGTCAGTTTCTTGACAAAAGTGAAATAAAATTATATTTATCAAATTAAAATACCACAAATTTTCCCATAACAAGGTTATCCATCCATTTACGCAAAACTATAAATTCAAGATATAATTTGGAATAATGAATTAGCTAAAATGTCCTCAAATCCAAATAATGATAACATCTGTATTCATTGAATTGATTAAAATATAGAAATACCAATAATTATAAAATAAAAAATGATGAAAATTCTAATTATGAAGAGGTTATGTTTTTAGTTTGAAAAATATACTGGTTTTCACTAACAAATTATTGAATAAAAGGTGTAAAATGAAAATATTATACTACAAAATTTCACGAAGAAAAATAATACAATATAACCATGTTTTGTCATTAAAATACAACATATGTATGAGTATGTTTTGTATTGGGTTGTGAGAACAATTTGATATCATTATATTTATTATGGTTTACTATTTAATTGTTGAAAGCTTTTATAGATTTGATTTTCATTTCTTCCAATGGTTTTAAGGTTTCTTTCCCCTCTCATCGTTGATATGTCATTAATACCTTTAAAGTGATATAATTTTTTTGGTTCATAGAATAAGAAAATATTGTCCAATATTTCATAAAAAATCCTATAAAATTCAACACCAATTATAATAATAATTTTTAATTAATTTTTAAAATAGACAGAAAAGTTTTTTTATAAATTAAGTCCCATAATTATACCATCATATTGAATGGTCCAAATCACCATAAAAATTAGTGAATATAAATTTCCTGTTGTGTAATTAAATATTACCATGGAAATCCACTAGCCATAGTTTATCTTTTAGCTTATATGGACTCAAATTAGGGGCTTGAAATAAAATTTAATGGTTTGATATCATATTTTCTCTATCCAACAAATTTGGGATTGAAGGCCAAAAAATTTCCATATTCCATTATCAATATCCCAATACTCCATAAGGAAAAAAAGCTTCCCCCATAATAAATAAACCTATTACATAGCGTAAAATTTTATATAATTTAAATGTATTTGTTTACAATGTGTTTCAAAATTGAATAAAAAATAGTTTTCATCACAAAAAATAGAAGAATGATGTGAAATGAAGATTAAATTTTAAAATACATTTACATGGAAATATAAAAATAATTTAAAGATAAATATTCCATAGAATAAAATCGAAATTTTCCACTTTTAGTGTTTAATCACACCCCAAATAGTATGTTTTAATATTACCAACAAAAATACTAAATCAAAAATATAAAAAATTTATTCATCTCCCCAAATACATTTTAACATATAATATTTTCTATAATTTCATGACATCATTTGATCATGAATCCTATAAAAATCCATTATAATAAAAAACACATAATAATATCTAATCATGAAGCCTATCAGAAGGATTATATTCAGAAAACCATTTATTTTATTCCAAATAATCATAAACATGTGTTATGTATCCAAAATTCACAGTATTTAATTTTTTTCAACATGATATTAAAAACATTCATGGTGGAAATCATATTTCAACAATAATAGGGGAATAAAAAACTATTTTTTATAAACATTAATATAGATAAAAAGAAAAACCCTGATAAATAACAATACTTTATAACTTCCCACAAGTGTTAGATGTCAAACACTATGTAAATCCATATTTTCCAATAGATATATAAAACATAATTGTTAGGAAGAGAACTATATATATATACTGTCCCCCTGAGTTGGATTCCACTGATAAGATCAAAAAATTATGCAATGTGTTCATTATATAATTTTTATTAATTTTTTAAACATTTATTTGATACTGAAATAATAAATTAAATGATTAGAACAATCATTATAAGAATAATGGGTTATATGAAATCAAAATATCCACCCATAATATGATGTAAATAAATTGGGATATTTAGTTTTCATTTCTCAATATTATCATTACCCTTGGAAAGGAAAAATAAAATAATGTTTCAATAAAATTAATTTTTTTATCACATCACAAAAAATACCCACACACAACCCTAAAAAAATATTGTATTGAGTCTTAAAATAGAGGTGAATATAGATTTTATAACAAATAGGTATGTGGTAAAGAGAGGTCCATAAATCGAATTTTAAATTAAATCATTGAATTAAATCACTTGGTTTGATGATGAAGACATAATAGTAATTAGTTGATCATTATGGACCCCTGTGACCCATTGAATCATCATGGATAACTAATGATTAGGTTTTTAATCTATAATTAATTTGATTCAATTGAAAATACCAAAAATCATTAACACTTAATTATCACGAAAAAATAATAATAGTATACCGTGGATATCCTAATTGGTTCCTTTAAATAAAAAAATGAAAACCAAAAATAATTGTTGAAAAATTAACCTCTTTTATTTTATATTAGATGAATAAAAATTATTAAGTAAAAATAAAAGAAAAAACTAAAAATAATCTTTTTTTTCCCATATAAAATACATAGTTCCATGTATCTTGCATGACATATAACTCCAATCATACAAAATACTATATTTAAATTACTTAAGGAATTTCTTTTTAACCACATAATTAATATTTGGTTTAAATCAACATAGAATTTAGCATGAGGGATTATAATATGTTTTGAAAAAATTCCTCTTATCTATGATTAGTAGTATAATCATAGAAATATCATAAAAGTATAATATAATTTATTTCTTATACATTCTTGTGACATAAAAGCCATTTCAATACTAGATTTCTTTGTGGGAAAAATAAAACATAATATAAAGGTTATAATTATACCATTCGATTGAATAAATAGATCATGGAAGAATTAGATTGATTTCTTGATTTTTTTTTAAAAAATACCATGATATAGTTTGGGAGTTTAATTAGTCATGATTGATTCATATAGAGCTGATGTTTCATATTCTAATATTTTTGGTTCAATGTGGATAATGGTTAACTGATTAATTTTAATGATTTCTCTAAATTGTTCTATGATTAGTGGTGCCTAAAAATCAACAAAATAGATATATTTAACTTATGTAAAGAAAAAACCCCTTAACATAAATTATTTATTTTGATTTACTATTTATTTTTATATAAATATGAAACTACTTGATATCCTTTAGTTCAACTTTCAATAGACCTTATCTAATTACCCTAAAAACAACTGTGTCATCACTATTTTGGGAGGTTTTATTGTAGGTGATTAGATCATGGATCGTATTCCTAAATTATATAGCCAATGTTCCATTCATACCATGGATAAATTAATTGATTATTTATATGATGTTATGATCACTACTATTTTTTTTTTGTTATCTTCTTTTTAATTATATATGATTCACAATGACGTTGAATTTATAAGATTAAATAAAATCATCAACCATTACAGAAAAAATATTTTTGATAACCTCGGCACATAAAAACTATGATTACTATGTAGGGGTGTAATAAGTGGGGGTTAATGTTCCTATGAAAATTATTTCTAATATAGGTCACATGGAATGTGTAGAACACTATCCAAAAGATCACATTATACTCTAATAAAAAAATTTTCTCTCCATGTTCAATATTTATAGAATGAAATTAGGGTTCCTTTAATATAGGATGAATAGTTTATAGTATGGTTCTCCTAAAATTAGTAGAAACACAGAATTTTTTATGATATTCCTTCTATTTGAATGTAAAAAATTAAATTAGACACATTTAGTTTGAAATTATGGTTAGTATTGGAGTTTAACATGAGGGATTGTTTCAATTATTTTTTCACGGAAAATAGTTAAGGATTTTCCCCACATTCATTGAGCGATTGGTGTAACATCCTAGAATTTTTTAGAGGCATTATTTCCTCAATTTCCCATTAGGTTTATTATATTATAAGGGTAATTATTCATTATTATCATGAAATACAGAATCCTTGATTTTTTATGAATAGTTCATTGTGTATTATCAATGGTTTTCCAATTCTATAAAATATTCTTATATTTTAGTTGTTTTTTAATTGTTTTATGAAAAATATACTCTCCCATTTTTTATGAGTATGTGACAACATAAATGGACATTTGGGCCTTAACATGTCAAAATTTTTAATTATTAATTATAATTATGAATCATAGGAATTCACTTTTCAATACTCTTACACAATGTTTCATAACATTGGATAATAAATGATTGAATAATGTTTTAAACATATATTTTTAAATTAGGAGAATATTTATATTCTAGTATAGTCCATTTAAATTTAACTAGACTATGTTTAAATATTAGTTTTCTTAGTTAAGGTAGGTTATGGGTTGTAATATTCCATTGATGATAATGATTCAAACCTTGTATCTGACTTCATTGTGGATTGTCCCTCCAATAGAAGTATTAAGAATCAATATTTCTAATATTACTATTTTTTTTGGTTTTGATCTTTTGAAATATATCAAATTGAGAACTATATATGGTCATTATATAATAACATCCATGTATGAAGCCACCATTATGTAATAATCATATATATAGTCATGTTTATCAAATTTTAAGTAAACATTGTAAATGGATTCAATTTTAAATGGATTAAAAATTTTAATATTTTATGTTGTCATGTAGAGGAATAAAATTTTATCCCTAATTTGTTCATAATAAGTAAAAAAATTATTCCTAATAAATTTTTAATATTTTCAAAATAAGGGTATGTTCCTCATGTTTATTATTTTTAGTAAGACATTACAAATAGTCATATGAATCATTAGGGTAGTTGTTTTTTGATTTTCACATTCAAAATTGTTTTTATAAATTTTTGTTCCAAGCATAAACCATTTATAAAATATTATAATACACTCTATTATTTAAAAAATCATTGTGTTACCATGTGTATGGTATTTGTAAACAATATATCTCATAAAAATACTATATATCTTTTAAATAATTCTTTTAATTTCAATTATATTTAAAATTATATTCAATGTGTGAAATTATTTTTTTTAAAAAATTTTTTTATTATTAGTCTCATAAATGAATAGATTTTGTTATCAAATGTATTAAAATTATTGATTCATATTCTATGGAATAATGGAAAATAATCATCTTCCATGACATGATTTTATATGGGGGTCATAGTATTAATGATTTTGTTAATAAATAGAATATGAAAGAATAACATCTCAAAAATCATACAAAAAAATTTGGGAAGAGGTTTTTGTATGTGATGTTTGAAGATATAGTTTTCTACCGCATCAATAAAGAATTTGATTCTTGAGATTGAATTTTTTAAGCAAGATGTAGGGAGTTAATTTATTTTTTAATCTAGGACATTCTAGAAGATATATTATTATTCGTTTATTATTCCAATTTTATTCCCATTAAGTTTTATTTTTGTATATTTAGATGTATTTAAATTGTAGTGTACTCATATACATATTATGTATTGAACAGATAATAAGGATTTAACAGTAGATGGACCCTAAATTTACATAAATCATAACCCTTAATCTTATCCACCTTATCAAGTTAACCCTAAAGGTTAGAAGTTGAATAGTACATGCAATGATGGATTGAAAGAGGTTGAGATAAGATAAATGGGGTGTGAATATAGAAATGTGGATGATAAAATAATTACGTTTTCATAGTTACTTATATGGTTTAAAAAATGATTCCAAATTATGGTTCACACCAATTTACTCTATGGATAGAAGAGATCACTTATAACATAATTAGTATTTAAATTCCACATAAGAAAAAAATGTTAAGAAAGTGATATTGATTTATTATTGTTTATTTTTTCTATGAATTGGATAAATATTTATGTGAGTTTTTGTAATTAACAAAATACATAATTATTTTAATTGAAATGAAAAATTTAAAATATCTTTATCCTATATTGTTAAAATACATAGATTAGAAATATTGTTTTCCCAAAAAAATTAAGCACATTTTTTTAATAACTATCCATTAAAAAAGGACAATACACACCTCATTACTCACTAATTTGGACCCCATAAAATTTTAATTATACTCCTAAACACACTATGAAAATATATTTTTGGTCAATAAAATAAATATGATCATAAAATAATTCAAAACATATCATCTTTAAATTAACTATACAAATAATAATTCATTTAATTCATTGAATATGGTAATATAATAAAATAAAAATTAGTTCTATTATTCTCAAAATGGTTTGAAAAATGAAAAAACTGGTTTTTTAGAGAAAATGATTAGAATATGAAATATTAAGATAAAACAATGTTTTTATTTACACAACTAGAGTTCATTTAAATATATTATATACGAATAAAATTTAAACAAACAAATACAATAATAATATTAATTGAATAATAGTAAATTAGGAGTTAGATTTTTTCACCAAAATATTCAACATTTATATATGTTATTTATGATTATTTAGATAAAAAATTAAATTTAATTGAATTCTTATTATAACATAATGTTCAGTGGAAAGGAGGACTAAAATCGATTTTTTCATCACTCCCATGGTTTCATGATTTCTTTTCTCACGTAACATTGAGATAACAAAATAACCATTAATGATTGTTAATATGGATTGTTCATAGAAGAATTCATTAAGTTAAATTATTTATTCAAACAACTTATAAATTTCATTTCAATTTGGTTAACCAATTTTATTTTATGGATAAAATTATAGGATAAATTTTTTTACCAAAAAATCATATCCAATTCCTTATATTCACCTTGGGTTTCTTGAATCACTATCAAAACTAATATATTATCATGTGAAGTAGATTAATGATATATTTCCCATCATCAACATCATCCATTATAAAAAATTTAGCTTAGATGGATGTGAATTTTTGTTTCACATATATTTTAGTTCAATGAGGTCCCATAATATTTACCAAAAATAATAATTCTAAGGCCCATAATATCTATATGTCATTATGAATCTCTCATTTCATTGGAAGGAAAAAATATTACCAAAAAATTAGTAACCTATTGTTGAAACATAAAATTTTAATATTTACAATAGATGCACGAGAGCCTTAGCCAAGTTTGTGAGAACATAGAAAGTTCATCCAAGAAACCCATGTTCAAAACCGGGTAGATTAATATTCATGTCACTCTAGAAGGCACTGTATAAGGTATTGTAGCAGCACTCTAGAAGGTACTATTTGATACTATATCATCTAGAACAATTCTTCTGTATGGGCTTTTCAGCCTCAGGTTTGGACCTTAGTTCCTTCAAGGCCTTTGGCCCACCCAATGCCTACGATCTAGTTATGATTTTCGGCAACCTCAGGGAATTTGAGCCACCTCAAGGCCATCAGGCCAGCTCAAGAGTTTCGGGCCATCTAAAATTGGGCTAAATGGACTAGGCAGAATCTATAAGGAGAAGACTCCAAATGATGATTCTGATCATGTGTATTCACTAGAGTAGAAGCTAAATGATGTGGGAGAAAGAGTGGGTATGGAATTTCCATTAGGACCAGCCTGTGCATGCACGGGAAGCCAAGCTGAACAGCTATACAAAGGTGGAGAGATGATATCATGATGATATGATGGTGAGGAGTAGTTCCATTTATTTATAGTCTTCATATTTCCTCTAAGGCCTATGGTTCATGTAGTCACTAATCCTAAAGGCCTTGTAATGGTTCCCCCTCATCCATATAAAAGAGGGTTATCAAAAATCAATAAAAATAAGGCCTTCGGGACATTTTAGAAATAATTACAAGAGATATTTTTAAAAACTGTTTCAAAATATAACAAGAAATCATGATTTTACAACTAAAAATACAATAATGAAATTAAATTATGTTAAAATTAAGAAATAAATTAATATTAAACATACAAAAATTATTTACATGAATACTCAACAGTGTATAGTCAAAATTATCCAATTTTATTTTCAAATCATCATCATTATAAAAATTATCTAAATTGAATCATATACCTTCCATGTAATGGTGATTCATGAAAACACTTTAATATGTTCTTCACCACCTTGTAATGTATGGTTAACACTTTCTAAAATATTATTTTTTTATTTTCATATATTTGAAAAAAAAAAATTTATTACTGGACAAACTCAACACAACATACCTACATGAATATTGATGACATAACCATATATCAATCTAGAGTTTTGAAAATTATAATATCAATATTTATTTTTAGGCCATATATTTGGGAATCAACATTATTATTGAGTGATAATGAATAGAAAACTTATGTATTCATGTGATATAATTTTATAATAAAAGCATCATTAAAATGGATTTACAAAGAAATGTTTCACATATTCTATGTCATTTGGATAGATCATACCTTATTCTAAAATATATCTACATTTCATGGGGTACAACAATGATATTATACGTATCATTTCAGGAAAATAATATTTTATATTATATAAATGAGTATTTCTTTCAACCAAACATAATTTTTTATTGATAAAAATTAATTTTATGAATCTATAAGGGAACGAGATAAACCTCATGCAGTTATTTTAGTTATTTATATTTAAAAAATTATATATTCAATGCATCCTTTTACATGTATACTGAATATAATGAAATAAAAGTATAATACCTTCGGAAATGTCATAATTGGATAAAAAGAATATTTTTAATTATTTTCTATGTTTGCTTGGACTTTCTAGTTCAACACATTCTATATATAATGAATACTGATAAAATATATTTTGATTATTTATTTTATATTCTTTCAAACACTCCAACTAAAATTAGTGATACAATAATATCATAGTGTATATTTCCATAATTTATAATATTATATATATTAATTTAATTGAAAATGAATTATCAGAAAATTTAACTAAATAATGAAAAGTTTAAACAATTTCTAAGGAATTTTTCAAAAGTAGGTCAAGTGATTTTATATTTTAATCTACTAGAAGTCTATGCATCTACATTATCTCAATATATTATAAGTGGAAGAATTAATGGGGTGACATTTCCTGATCATAACACACTAATAGAAATACTACTATCTATTATACTTAATGGGTTATGGAATTTGTCAATTTTTTATTACTTGACTCATATATCACATTATTTTCAATGAATTAGTGAGGTAACATTATAAAATTGTACATTGAAAAATATGTTGCATGATATTGGTGAATGTTAATTTAAAATGTAATAATGAATTCCACAATTATATTTATGATTCGATGTAACATTTAATATTTCTTATATTTTCAATTATTTATTTATGAGGCATATTTTCGAAATTTGGTGACTATTAATGAAATAAAAACAATGATATATGAGGATATTGATGATTTTTTTTAAATTGAGGATGTTGGGTATGATAAAGAAGATTTTTATATTGATTAATATGAAGAAAAAGGTGGATATTATGGTTTTATATTGGACATAGAATCATAATTAATATATATTTACTATTTTAATTAATTATTTAACAGTTTTAACGTTATTTTTTAGTTTTAATATTTTTTTAATTATTAATTATTAAGATTCCTGAAATTATGGAGTGACATTTGATGAGTTAATGTTTAGATTGGTTTATGATAAGATACATTGTAATGAATCATCAAATTCAACACCAGAGATATTAAGTTGTGAAATTTCTAGGTAATAATCTACTAAGATGGGTTGATGACTTACTAGATTGATGATTATGGATCTGATTCCTAGACAATTCACATTAATTGATTTTGATCCTCTTTAGAGGAAGTGAGTACAATTATGATTTTTTTTATTTTATTCTAATTTATTTAATTAATTAATTATTTAACAATTTTTTCTTATATTAAATGGTTTTTACTTCTAGTATGCCACTAGGAATGTGATATTTTTTTACTCCATGGTTGTCATGGAATCAATGTTCTTAGTGATGTGAATCATCACATATTCTAATTTCTAGAGATATATGTATAAAATATATTTTTTATTGTAAATATATTTAATTTAAAATTTAGTATATTTTTAAATGTTTTTTACTTTTATAATCACTTTTTTATGATAGTGTGATATCAACTATTTAGGACATGTGGTAGGATTAAATTTTTTATTGTTTCAATCAAAATATAAAAAATATTTTAAAGAGAGATTTATATAAATCCTAAGAGGATATTTTTATGGTTCTTGTGTATTTCATCAACCATAATACATCCCCATCTAAGAATGGAAAGTATTTTGTGCCTATTTGATAGGGGGAAAATTTATCAGTATATTTGATTATATTAAAACGAATCTGGGGGCCAATTATCAGACATAGAGTTGGGATTTATAAAATTAGTATAAAACATGGACTATTTGTATGTATATCAATTTTTAATTTATATATAATATCAAAACTAAATGCATGAAATAAATTAATTCCATCAATTATTGATCCAATTTTCAAGGAAATTCATGTGTAAAATAGTTATTACGCCTACACACTACTTGGTTTTTTTATTTTTAGTGAAAATTTCATATCGTGGTTAATGTTTCTTTTTTAGTTTTCTAAATTTTCAAGATATAATTAATTACAATTAAATTTATAATTTATAATTTTTTAAGAGGTATGTGATAGAATCTACTCGCTTTTAGGATATTTTGGACAAAATTGAGGGTATATTTTGTAATGCCTCATGTAAAACATGTTTTGATAGAATTACATCATTAAAGGTGGATAATAATGTTTCTGAGAATGGTTTGGTGATCGATTTTGGTATGTAATCAAAACCATAATGTTGTTATTATACTATTAAGATTTCAAGAATTAACTAAAAGGGATCTTGTATAGGATCAATTCTCTTTGTTGGTATAGTGAATGGGGAATTATTATGAGTTTAGTAAAATACAATATAAGGATTGACCATGGATCAGGAGATATCCCAAACTTTACAAACCAAAATATTATATAATTTTAAAATATTATTTATTAGATATCATTTCTATCCATAATAGAGCCATAAAGGATAAGTTTATTTATAAACTTATATCAATAAATTACTAATTCGTAAAATATCTACATCATTTCCCATTAATATCCTCATACATTGCACCATAAATAAACATATCTTACCAAAAACCATTTGTTATATCTTGTAGAAAAGGAAACAAAATAATGTGTGAGATTAGAATCATACTAAGGGTAAACATGGGATATATTAGTAAATGATCTTAAGTAATTATCGAATGATCATAAGGTTATGAGATTATGGTATTAGAATTATAAAAAGATTCCTAAAAAATGCATAGATTATAAACATGATTCATGGTATAAAGCATGCGCAGTTCATTGAACATGAATCATAAGATAATCAAAAATACCGAGGCATTAGAATATAAAATTGGCATAAGAACATGTCATAATAGTGTGGAATAACATGTGAAATAATTTTAATAATGGAAATAATATATCAAGGATACCAGTAAATATATTTATAGCACATTACTCTTGGGATAATTATCTATGTAGAAGGATTAGGATTGGAACAACCTCTCATGTTCCCTATTCTTGGGCATGGAATAATGTCTTTTATACCGTTTTTTTGGGCATGGGAAAACTTCTTATATACCCCCTAATATCATAGAAAATTAATCATTATAAAATTAATCAGAAGGATATTGAGGACCCACCCATCAAGTAATCATAACCAATTCATATATATTCCACAAGATCATGAAATCATTTATCATTTCAACATAAATTAACTCAAGGAAAAGAAAATATGCTTCATCATTATTTCATCATCATAATCATAAGTCATTTGGGGAATGATTAAATATGATATTATTAGATCATATCCCCAGTAAATCATATGAATTATCTAAGTACGATGTTATAGAAGACAATTTTTTTAAATAATCACTAGAACATTTCTTAGGGAAAATACCTTTCTCATTTTTAATATAGTTATATAAAATCAATAAATTTTCAAAATATTTAGCAGAAACTATTCTTTGAAAAGAAATATGGTAACATGTTATTAAATCATAAATGAAAAGAGTTTCAACTACTATAAGGACCCCAACTCTACTAGCCCAGAGTAATAAGTTATATTATTACATTGGCATAAGATACAAGAGAACACATCCCAAATGACCGAATAGTTTTCTTGTCTTGGTAATACAGATACATAATTTAATATGAAATATAATGTAGTGAAAGTAAAATATTAATCATCATTGAACACAATCCTATATTCCATCTTTATATTCTAGGGATGGGAAATGAAATAAGTGTGAGCTCATATAGACAGCAAGAGTTATGTATATTGGAATATATCATGATTAAATAATGAACAATAAATATGTAAAGGTATATATATAAACATAAATTCCACCTAATAAAAAACTAGACTATCATATTTAGATAAGGGATAATCAATATATCAAGGTAAATAATGAAAAAAACATTCTATTTAGTCAATAACAAGAGAACAAAATTAATCCATGGATAATATCAATGAAAAAATATCACGTAGAATAATAATTAAATTCAAGGTGATTGAGATTCATAATATTACATTCCATGACCTAAAACATCATGGAATCTATACAGTTAATACCTTTTTTAATATGGTTTAATACTGTAGATAAAAGATAATTTAATGATAATTTACTGATTTCCCAGATGATACTTATTGATGCATCAAGGGGATATATAATTCTAGGATCCAACAAACAATTCATGTCCAATGTGTTACTTTTATATATAATAATAAAATTATTTAATGAATAATATACCTTATCAATAAATTTCTATATTGAAAAAATAACATTGAATATTATTATTTCCTCATTCATTCAGATGATATTAAAAATTATATATTGTATATATAAATTAAATTTTATTTAAGTAATAAGAATATTAATGATAAATAATTTGGATATTTGGGATAAATTTAATGTCCAATGATCATGATAAAGTTAATATTGCATGGGAATGTTAATGATTAAAATAATATTTCAATAAATAAAATATAAATACTTTCCATGGTCAAAATGAATATAAAACATCTAGATAAAAAAATTGATGGTATAAATTAAACATATTCCAAATATGATTATTTAAAAAATGGTGGTTGTAATTTTTGAATATAAATAGTAAAAAATTATTTTAAAACATTCTTGAGGAAAATATATTTTTAATATTAAAAGTAAAAGTTAAAAAATAACTATGAAAAAAATAGGAAAACAATTTTCTTTTAAAAAATAGCATTTCAATCTTGTGAAGAATACATCAAAACAATTAGTGTTCTTTATGGAAATAAATTTCCATGTGTTTTTTTCAGGAAATATGTAGTTCATGTTTATTTAATATATTTCCATAATATATATAAGTATATTTATAACAACCCTGCTTTTTTTACACACTTATACCTGATTTGTAACATAAAATCATCACTTGAGTCAACATAGAAGATAGAGTGGTCTAGTGTATTTGGTGATTATGAACACTACATAACATCTTTGAACCTAAAACAAACAACATTTTTATTGAATACTTCGTTTTCATGAACACTGCATTCCCTCGTACTTGCATTGCATGGGATAACTAAGGACATTCATAAGAAAAAGATGACCTATAATGCCTAGTAAGCGAATAAACATGGAATAACATGAGGAATACAATACATTTTTGAAAATAGGAATATCAATGTAGGGCAGTAGAAACATATACATAAAGGCATGGTAAAGCATGATAATCATAACATTGAAATGTGGAAGAAACACTTAACCTTGAATTAGCATGAGCTAAGGCTCATTGCAAATAGAGCATGAGTAAACCCCAATTTCACATGAATCATGATTAAAACCTTGTTTAACATAAATTTTCATGATTCAACACCCATTGTACAGGACGTACCAAGATACTAAACTTTACCCAATTCCTTGGAGATCTATCAAGGGGCACCCTTCTTAAACATTTCATTTCTTGCATAAGTGTGCCACATGGATAATATAACTTGGAATAAATCAACATCATAAGTTGTTTAATGATTAATAAATGTGGATTAAATACATTAAATTACAATTAAATATGTATATGTTCATAAATTTGAACACCCCTGATGGAGTCATGGGTATGGTATTCACTACACAATGATCTTGGCTCAGAAAAACGCAGTGCAATTTCGGGAGAATAATAGCGTGACATAAGGATTAATGAAAATGGTTGATGAGAGAGAAAATGGTGTGTCATCATATATATATGAAATGGACATTAATAGGTTATATAGATACATTTACCAACAAACACAATAGAATTTATATGTATAATACCAATGAATTACTTGGATGTAAAAGAAGAGAGAGAAATATGTTATGGAATTTTGGCATGGTAACAGGTGTACATGGGAGGAATTAATGAGAGATAAATGGGTATCCCATATTCCAAAAATAAATAGGTAAGTATGGTTAAAGATATAAATCATACCCCAACATTTTTAATTTAAAATAAAAGGGCATAACAATATTAAGAAACTTGGATAAAATGTGAATGGTAGGAATCCCTTACTTGAACGTGTGATCCCAAAGGCTTGGGAGAGGCTTGAGAGAGGATTATAGGGAGCTTGGGGAACCATGGGAGGATTCTGGAGAGAGGAGGGAAGGGGTTGTTAGAACTCAAAAGGCATTGAGTGAGAGTAAGTGGGATCTTGGGTGGGATTATATTATAATGGAGAGGGAATTCTTTATTATTTAGGTTTGGTACACCTCACATGAAACTAATCAAAAACACAAACCAACCCATGGTTTTTGCCCATGGTTTTTACCAATGGGAAGAGGAAGAAAATATTTTATAAGGCCAATATCCGATCTTCTTTAAATAATAGGGTTACTTATATGGAGGTGACTCACACTATCAAGGAAAACAATTTCAATAGACAAAATGTTTTATAAGTCTTAAAGGGTCAACAAAAGCTTTTTAAAATAAATCAATAAAATCTAAAATCAATTTATTTTAATTATAAATAAAATAATGGATGAAAATAATGTTTATAGTATATTATTAAATCACTATTGGGTCATTATGATGTCATAAAACACATTATACATTTAAACGATATTTAATTTTTACCCAAAAATTCGACTGTCTAAGAGAATTTTGAAAAATTCACCATTGGATATTTTTGATGTCCTGATTCCATAAATGATATTCATTTTGTCTAAATAATTTTATAAATATTTGAATATTTACTTTTAAAATAAAATCCTCCATTTATTGAAAATTCATGGGTTTTGGCAAATATTGCTTTCAAACCTTAATAAAAATTACAATTGCATTTATAAAATTTTATGATAATTTATATTTAATAATAATTAATTTAATTATAATAATAGATTAATAAATATTATTCAATTCAAAAATACATTAATTAATCAAAAAATATATCTTAGTTTAATATTAACTAAAATTAATATGTGTGCTTTAAAAACTATTTACAATGTAACAATAATAAAATGAAAGCACATTCATTATAAAAAATAATGTACATAGTCATAGTGCTAATGTCTTGTTACATAAACCCTTATAACAACCACATAAGACCAAAGGGTAAGGTGTATGATGGTGACAGACTCTTTGGGTATCTCGGATAACATCACTCAGGTGGTAATATCTGTAAATTTTTAATTCTCTCGTAGTTGGTTCCGCTCAAGCTTAACGTGTACAAGCTCAGCATGGGCTTGGTCAAGAGAAAATCCCAATGATTCCACCTCCATTATAAGCTCTGAAAAATGGGCTTCGTATAGGGAAATTCTACTGGATGAGGACATCTCTTCCTTTCTCTGAATAAATTGGATTTGTTAAATCTCTATATTTATATTAATCATGTGAGCATTGCTCAATGACTATATTAGCAATAGTTATAATTCATAACGGTATTTTAAAATCCCTAAATATAAAACCAATGCTGTTCACATTTCATAATAAGACATTTAATTAGATCAAGAGGAATTTTTATTAATGAAAGTTTGGTTTGTTAAAATATTTATGTTTTAAATATAATATCTAATTATTTTATTCATTTTTAAAACCATTCATACATGTTGGAAATTGAAAATGTGTCTCATTGTTTCGTAGTGATGGTAGGTCGTATGTACGCACAAGTGGCGATATCATTACCTTAATGGGTAAAATTTTTAGGATGTAGATGGTATATTAATTTCATAGAATTAATATTATTTCATATGTATTATATATATTAATTATTTCTATCATTATTACTATCAATGTGATTTTTTAATAAAATAAAAATTAAATTGTTTCATAAGTCATTTGTCCTTCGAACACACAAGCGATGAATTTATATCTAATTTAATGGAGGTGTAGACATATAAATATTATTTCATCAATATAATAACATAAAATTATAATTTAGACATTTTTATTATATTTTAATATGTAATAAATAATTTAATGTTATAAAATATTAAATAAAAAAGAAATAAATTTTTTAAGAAGACTGTATTCTCTAAGAAAACCCATATTTTGATCTCATTTTAAAAACCCTAGGGGTGTTATTTTTAGAAGACCAAAACCTATATAATGTCGTTAAAGTGGTTTTTTAGATATTTTTATGCATATTTTATATCCAAATGTATTGATAAGTTTGAATAAGTGATGGGATTGGGAGTACCCCATTATAATTTAGGAGGAGTGCCAATATTGTAAATACTCGAAACTATTTATTAATAGGAAGAAAATCCCACCTCAAGTTCCTATTAAATTGATTAATAATTTATTGTAGTGAATTTAAGGTTGATAAAAACCTCTTCCTTCTAAAAATTAACAATTTTTTAACATTGTCTCCCTTGTCCTCTATGTTTTTTTTACTCTTTCTATTTCATTTTTAATAATGATAATTAGTTTATTGAACCTAGGTCATTTCTACATTAAGTACAAAATAAATTGAGAATAATTAAATACTTTTTAATCACTCATAAAATATTTGAAATCAAATTAGTCAAAAATATTCTATTTTTTGTGGAAAATTAATTTTAACACTAGCGCATGTGAGGCGTAAAACCTCATTCTAACCTTAATCATGGTATATAAATTTTATTGTATTTACTAATCCTTATGAAGAAAATTAAATTGACTATAATACGTAATATTAATTATTATTATTATTATTCCAAATATGGGATCCATTTTAGTAAATTAAATTCATTTTATTTTTATAATTCAATTTTAATATAGAAAATCAAATCATGTTAAAAAAATAGATTATCAATAATAAAAAATCAAGAAAAAGTTGGCCTTGAATTAACTATATGACTGGTGATCATAATTATATATATTTAAATATATATAATTATATTTATAATATATAAATTTAATTTTTATCATTCCATATTAATGGTTATATTAATTAATTAAACTAGTCCACCATTTCGCATTTAAAAGCTATTTTCAGATAAATTAGTTTTGAACCCTAAAAATAAACTTATAGAAATATTGGGTATAATGATGGTAAAATTTTAATTAAAAAATTTAAATATTACTAAATATTAATTATTTTAATTTTAACGAAAATGAAAATAATAATGTGAATTTTAAATTAGTTAATTTATTTAAAAGAAATGTCAATTTTACAAAAAACTATATTTTTTATTATTCACTGAAAATCACACTCATCAGGAAATAATTATAAATTTCACTAGAATAAAATTTTGATATGATGTGATAATATATGTGTTAAATTTTTCCAAATAAATTTTATAATATTATATAAAATATGTATTATTTTCTCAAAATTAGATAAAATTATTATTGGGGAAAATATATTTTTTGAAAAATTAACTCATATTAATAAAAATTGCGTGTTTTTTTTGAATATGTGAGGCATTAAATCCCCTTTTATTGAATGAGAAAAAAAAGTAAAATGTGGAGAATAAAAACAATATATTTCCAACAAGAAAAAATTCTCACAGAAACAATTAAATCTCAAATAGCATGACACCAGGTGCTCATGTTATCGTGAGAGGATATCCCTCCTCTTCTATGAGGGTGTCTACCCTTTCTCCATGTTTTCACTTGCATCCATGGTCCACCTCCATCATCCAATAAACCAGCATCATTAACCTCCTTTGTATCTTCTTTTCCATGTGTTTAATTGTCTTTTTTATTGTCCTCTTTATTGCTTACAGATCCAAGAAAATCAAAAGAATTTTGTGTACTTACCTTTGAATACAATTTTTCTTACACCAAAGGCATGTCATCAGTTGTTTTCAAGGAAACAACTGGAAAATTTAAAGAAACATTTTCCTTGAAAAATTCAAAAACTCTGCTAAACATAGGTTGAAAAACATTTGGGTAACAACCTGGTCTATAACCATTTCCAACCTGCTATTGGCAAGGAGATACCATATATTTTTCTTCAGTGTTAAGTACCATATAAGGCTTGTTTTAAAGAGTGTAATCAATTTCATTACTATTTCCATGAGAATATTATACCCTTCCTTGAACTGAACTTGTTAAAGGTTCATTTTTCTGCTGAATATTCAGTTTTGAGGGATGCAGGGATTCTAAGTTAAGTCCCTGTGCAATTTCACGCAAACATTCTTGTATTAGAGATTCAATTTCTTAGGTGTTTTGATTAAAAAAAGTCCACACCAAAACTAGAGGGACCAGAAACACATCAACGAAACCATCTCCAGGTGTATTATTTTCTTTATTGAAGTTAGAAATATTGGAATAAGAACCCCTTTTGTATTTCTGTTTCAAATTGGAAGAAACATCTGCATTCTACTTATCTTTTCAACCATTGGAGGTAATCATTTTCTTCTCCTTCTAAATTTAGAAATCAACATCTTATTGAATGGAAATTTCTCTATCTCCCTGACTATAATCAGATTCATCCTCAACCTACTCATCCTTATATCCATCTTTTTTAATGGATTTAGACACATGAGAATCACTTACCATATGATATTTTCTTATCAAATCATCCCATTACATTATGTGATTATAGGGATTCAACTATTAATGAGAGGATTTCATTATCTCTTCATCACCGGTATGATTAGGATAGCCAACCAATTTTTTCCACCCCCATCAGTAATTGTGTGACATTAAAATTCTCTTTTCATTTGTTGATTAACACATTATTCAAGAGATTGATAAATGGTCTATCCTCCTTGAGAATTGTATTGGGCAGTAAGGAAAACCTTTTCTCCTTGAGCATTATCTTGGGAAGTAAAAACAGCCCCATCATACACATCTTGATTGACTCCTCCATTATGAGATTGTTCAGAAGCATTCTCTCCTTGAACACTAGATTGGGGAAATGGGAGTAACCCTTTCGAACATCCTTTTCCAACAATGAGAAGAGCCATTCCCCTTAAAATGAAAAATATTGCAGCTTATTTTACACATACTGATAGAATTTACATGACCAATGATACCACAAACCTAACAAAAAGGAGGTGTTATTTTATACTCAATTCTAAGGCTAACCTATTCCTGAGGGGTGGAAAGAACTACATGATCAATAAGTGTACTTCTTAGATCAACCTCTATTAGAATCCTAGAACAATATCAATGACACACCATTTCCATTGCATTATCCATTATAATTCGAATACCAATAACATATGATATATCAAAGATGATTTTAGGTTTCCACAGTACCCAATTTAGGCTATGAATTTTCACCCACACCTATGTACATGTTTCCCTAAACACATTTATATTGAAATTAAAATTCTAGTTGAGAACTCTAAGAATACCTCGCAAATGGTCAACCAATCCTACAACCAATGCTATCCATTTTAACTCAGTATAAGGAAAAAGAACGTGGTAAAATCCATGATCTATTGATCCATGTTTGAAATCTGTAAAACCCCAAATGTATGACAATCACAAAACAAGGTTAAAGACCTTCCCAGGATTCATCCCCTTCGATAATGAAATTTAACTAATAATGGAGAACATACAATTCTTTATTCACTCTAAAATTTGAAATATGAGAGGTTGAAATGTGGTTTTAGATCCCTTTCTAATAATCTAATGTGCAACACGGTCCTTTAGATATGTAAAGGTTCAACATGGGAAAGTGAAAGGAGAAGATTATTTTTATTTACCACTTTAAAATTCATTACCGATCGTCATATATTACAAACCGAGATGATTTGGGACATAGGTGTACAGATTGAGGCCTCGAGGATGATCTTGAATTTGATCGTCTATTAAAGGGTTTTGTTCCTGTTCCTCCATCATCTCTAATAATAAGGTAGATACTATAACCAGTAAAATTTGAGTGATTTATATCAATAAATTTTTATTTATCATAGAAATTATATTAATTTCAAGATTAGATTTTTCATATCAATTCCCTATAATTCAATATCTAATTTATAATGGCCATATTTGAATAATAATTTTCATGGTTAGTTTAAGATTTTTGTTTCACGTCATATGTGTTATTCAATGCAATGTTTGTTTATAATATTGACGTCTCATATACATCAATATATCGAAGAGATTAAATTTTTTTAGATAAATTTACAATAAAATCATGGAGTGTAAAATTCTCCACATCTATATTAAAATTCATTCCCATAATTTGAACTAGCAGATGAAAAACAAGGGTTTGATATTAAAAAAATACATTATAAAAATCATACATCGTAAATATAGATAATAAAACATCTTCTTAAATGAGTTAAATATAAATATGATGTTCAAATGTAACAAATTATAAAATGGATTTCATATAGGATGACATTGATAGGAAGTAAAAATATATACATTGAAGAAAAGGGAAAATAAAAATGAAAAATGATATATATAATTTATCAAAAGAAATTGAAAGATCAATAAAAATTTAACAGCAAAAACTATGATTATTTTAAAGACCACTGATTCCTAGGATAAGAAGGTAATATAATATCTATTTTTTAATATCTATTAAATAATGTTGTGGAATTCATTTACTATCTAAGGATATAATGAGACATAATTACATAATATATTATTATAAAACTACTATAGATAGTTCTTTTATCAACATTAGAAAATACTTTTAATAAAAATAGAAAAGTGATGTTAATCTTAGTGAAGATAAAGGGGGTTCACTTTATCAACTATAAAAAACATTGATAAATGGTGTATTTTTTCCACACTAAAAAATGCACTGATAAAGGCCTCCCTTTATCCATGCTATTTTAGCATGGTTAACCGAAATTTTTATCCGTGCAAAATTTAGCACTGATAAAAGACCACTTTATCAGCATTCATAGATGATTCCTTTATAAGTGCTTGAAATATCACTGATAAAGTTTCCCTTTATCTTAACTGGAAGTAGCACTCATAAAGGACTAGCTTCATGTGATGTGCTATTTATTTTACAACACACCCACCAGTAGCACCTACACATATAAACAGTATCAGAAACAATTGAACACCACACACACACCACCTAGACAAAACAACACCTATACAGTGCACACAAGAAAAAATAAGCAGACACATGAACAAAGCAGCACACACAAGGGTTTTAAAAACAATTTTATATATATTTGAAACAATGTTTTATATAATTACATATAAAATTATCCAAAAAATAGGAAAAAACTGTAATGTATCATTCTTTGACATCTATGATCTCCTCTCCAAAATATTTATCCATTGTATTAGTTTCCAAAAAAATCATACCAACTCAAGAAAAAAGTTCCACCTATATAAGAAAACAAATATTATGTTAGTAATACTATAAAGAAATAAATTAAACATTAAAATGAAAGAATTCATTAATATAATGTAATTTTTTTAAAAAAAAGAATATTTTGAGTTATACTGGTCACATCGTGCATCATATTGAGCTGGGGTTGATTACTAAATGTCACAAATGAGTTATGGATCATTTTCCTAAAATATCAAAACATTCCAGATGGGTTTTCTTGGTTTTGATTATGTCCTTTATTTTTTTACTAAAATTAATATCAAATTTAAATAACATGTTTGGATTTATACTGGTCACATCGTTCAATAGATTGAGGTGTGGTTGATTATTTCACATCACAAATGACTCATAGATCGTTGTTCTAAATTATCAAAACTATCTAAATGTGTTTTCTTAGATTCCAGTATGGCGGCTGTGTTATTTTAATAAAATATCATTTCAAACCATAAACACCCATTTTGTGTCATACTGGTCACATCGTGTGTCAGTTTGAGGTGAGACTGATTCATATACAGCACAAAGGACTTAAGAATCACACTTCTAAATTATGAAGATAGTCATAGGGGGTTTTCTTGGTTTTTAGTGAGTGAAATGTTTTGAGCTAAAATGTGAATTTTAAACTAATAATTGAAACTTTTAGTCATATTGGTCACACCGTGTGTCAGATTGAGGTTCGGTTGATTCCTACACATCAAAAATGACTCATGGATCATTTTATTAAAGTATTAAAAGAAAACAAATGTGTTTTCACAGATTTATGTATGTCACTTGTTCTTTTTACTTAAATTAATGTTAATTTTAAATAAAAAACATTTGGATTTATATCACTCACATCATTAATCTGATTGAGGATTAGTTGATTCCTACATGTCAAAAATGACTGGTGTATTGTAATTATAATGTATCAAAACAATACAAATGTGTTTGCTTAGTTTTTAATATGTTAGTTGAGTTTTTTTTAACTAAAATATCATTTCAAATCAGAAACATGATTTTTGGGTCATAACAGTCATATCGTTCTTCGATATGATGTGATACTACTTCACACATGTCATAAAAGACATCATAACCATTTATGTAAATTATAAAGACAATCAAAAAACCATTTATTTTTTTAATTGAGTGACACATTTTTGAGCTAAAATGTAAATTTTAAACTAATAATAGGAAATTTTTGCCATACCAGTCATATTGTTCATCAGATTGTGGTGTGGTTGACTCTTACACGTCAAAAATGACTCAAGTATCTTTTTATGAAAGTATCAAAATAAATTTATAGCATTTTATTGGTTTTCAGTTTGTCATTTCTTCTTTTTACGTAAATTAATATCAATATTAAATAAAAAGACACATTTGGATTTATACCGGTCATATTGAAAGTTGTTTTATGGTGGGGTTGATTTATATTGCTCAAAAATGATGTATGGGTCATTTTCCTAAATTATAAAAAACAATCTAAATTTGTTTTCTTGGTCTTCAATGTGTCATTTATACTTTTTTACTAAAATTAATGTCAATTTTAAATAAAATGATACACTTTGATTCATATCATTCGCACCGTGCATCAGATTGAGGTGTGGATAATTAATAAATGTTAAAATTACTTATTGAATTTTTTGTTAAAGTATAAAAACAATCGAAATGTGTTTTCATAGTTTTTAGTGTTCTAGTTTTTTTTTCAAAAATATCACTTCAAACTTGGAACATGCATTTTGAGTCATATTGAATGCATCATGTGTTGGTTTGAAATGACACTGCTTCATACCCATAACAAAGAACATATGAATCGTTTTCCTAAATTATATTGACAATAGTACTATGTTTTTCTTGGTTTTCATTGATTGATGTGGATTGACCTAACATGTCAATTTTTAGCTAATAACGGACAGTTTTATTAATATCTATCACAACGTTCATAGGATTGAGGTGTGTTTGATTCTTACACGTCACAAAATACTGATGGATCATTGTCCTGAAGTAGCAAAACAATCTAAATATTATTTCACAGTTTCCAATATGTCACTTGTTCTTTTTGAAAAATTAATTGTTAATATGTTATAAAAATACACACTTAAAGTGATAATGGTCACAACATGTGTCAGATTTAGGTGTGGTTGAATCTTATACATCACAAATGTCTTATGGACCATTTTCCGAAAATATCAAAATAATAATAATGCATTAGCTCAGTTATCAGTATGGCACATGTTCTTTTAAATAAAAATACTGACAATTTTAAATAAAAATAGGCACTTCAAGTCATATCAATCATATATTCATCTTATTTATCAACATTATTCCATCAGGTGTACTGCCGATTCATTTCTAAAAAAATATATCTCATACTGTGAATATGTTTCTTTTCGAAAATCATTGTAGTTCTGAAAAAATATAAATACACAAATGATTAATAAATATTTTAAATGATATAGTAATTATCTTCAAATAAACCAATTCAAGAATGTTAGTTTATTCCTTTAATATGACCTCTTTCAACAAATTTCCAACATAATAACCACAGTATTCATTGTTTGTTTGTTTTGTACACTGCAATAAACATTGAGAAAAATAATTAATTATTTTTGGATAGTGAAATATTATTATATATACACTTATTTTTATTCAGTCTTAGTACTTGTGAGTTTCCTTTTCCTTTCCCCCAATCCTCATGCCATGATGTAGACGATATTCATGCACTAACCTATCATAACAAAATAATCATTAAAATATAATTTCATTTGTATAACTACATGTTTTGTTTTAAAATGATGGATGTAGTGTATTAAAAATCTAAAAACTCTATCATGTGTGTCATTTTATTAGATATCCATGCATTTAATTCAGCAAATAAATCTTTGAAATATCCAAATTGACTACATGAGAATCCAATGCTACCGAAGAAAAAAAAGAATGTGTGATGATAGATATTAAAATATATTTGATATGATTAAATTGAAGAGTTTTAAACCTCTTTCATTGGTATTAAGAAGAGTCTTTTATCTGTAGTTTTTTTGTTAAACTATTTGAGTAAGCCTACAATGATGTCACCCTATTTCTTGGATTTTATATTTTTTTCGTTCTGTAGACGTGACATGAGGGATAACGAGTCAAAAAAAATTCATTAGGAAATCCCTTCAATTTTTTCCTCTATATGCCTATATACAATATGAAATGTATTTAGTCATAATTATCATAGTATATCATATTTTGGAAAATCAAATGATGAAATCATACATCATGCATACATTTAAAACATAGTAGAATATCCAATCGTACTATGGGATTTAACATACATTTTCAACACTAATGAAATATTGATCTTCCCCACTTTACATATTTTCATCAAAAATAATTTTTTGAACCCCACCTTATTTCAACTTCATATTCACATGAGCCTGGAATGATAATAAATGCACATATATAATGACAAGGATTAAGGTGATTTTGGTAGATTGTTTGATTAGTTTGTTGATCCATGAGATAGATTTGAGCTGTTCATTCTTTTCACCCGCTTCCCTATGTCTAAATGTAATAAAATTCATCTATTTGGACATTTTTACATTAAATATTAATGTTTTATCGTGAAAAATAAATTGGAAATAAATACCTCTTTGTTGACATGTTTTTTTTCAAGTTGTGGTGGCCATGCGATAAATGATCCAAGACATTGTTCGACCTTATGAATATCTTCATCATTAATTAGAATAGGTAGCTTGGAACGTGGCACAAGGGATACATTAATAAACACTTAGACATGACTGGTTACAAGTTTTTTGTTGTTTAGCATGACGTTCGGTATATTGAACATTGTATCCCTCACTACAAGGTTATGGGTTGGTGTTGATAGATATAAATCACAATTATTTTAACCATGTATAATATCATTAAAATAATGGTATCAATTTTTATTTGAGTCAAAATTAATAGAAAAAATTACAAAAATAATAATAACCTCAGCTAAGACAGGTTTTTGAGGGAATGGCTCACCTCAATGCTAGTATGGTCGGGTAAGATCCTCACACACTTGTTGTTCTTGAGTTTTTTCTTCCCTTTTCCCCCCATAATATTTTCAATAAAATATCTAAACAATTTCATATGTTCATCATGTATAGATATTCCTTATTACATCATTTTGAGTTTTTCATTTTTATCCTCTTTTTCTCTCAAAAATGTTTGGGGTGCCACCCCAAAACCCGCTTCTCTGATGCGGCCATATTTTTATGTATTCTTCAAGGCCACTGAAAGTATGTTCACATACAACATGGGTGACTTTTATTCCTTTGAATATGTCAGATATAAAATATAGAAAAATAAGTAATCATTATTATGTATTATCAATTTAAAGAAAAAGAATATAATTTTTATGTCATACATACACATGTTTCCCACACTTTTTGTGTGTTTTCATCTATTATAATACCATATTTATTTAAACATGAATTATTCCATAAAACATGGTGTGTGATCGATGTATCATTTTATTTGGATTCATCAATCATCCAATATATATAGGAACATAGTTATGTTTTTTTATATCACTGAAAAGTATTACTGTAGATTTAAAATATGAATCAATTTTTTTCAAGTGAAGAGTACACCATTCTGGATTTATTGTAGGGGTATGCTGGTTTTGATGCTCGTTCTTTAATTTCAGAAATATTTTTTTTCATAAATAAAAAAACTATCAATAAAATCCATGAATACACGTATCATCAAATAAAATATTACAAAATATAATGTACCTAAAAATACTACTCTTCATGATGAAAAGTAAATGCAACCCATGCTCCTAATGTTATCTGGTGTGCATGAATAGAAGGTGGGTGTGGGTTTATTTTCCCTTTATCATATTTAAGACAAAATTTCATTAAAATTATGTGAAATCCTTTGTAAATCCTTCTAAAAAACCTTAATATATAGACCTTGTACAATTCATCCACTATAAATTCACTTTACAGGAGATGATGAATAATAATTCGAGGTTTCATTTTTTTATTTTATTTACTAAATTAAAGAAATGATATAAAAATGTTACCGTAATATCTCCCCACATCAGTGTCTTAATCCTAGTGACAACATGGTTCCCTGATTTTATATTGATTAGCACGTGTTTCTGAGTGACGATTCCAATGTTACTATTGAACATGCCCTTGTTGGGGTTAACATGTTGGCCCCATTTTTTTCATCCAACTTTGTATTTTATTCCTTTCTCTTTTTCTTTAAGAAGTTTTTCTAGCACTATCGAACTACGGAACTCCAATTTTTTATGTGCCATTGGTGTTTCATTGCCTACTATTTCCTCAACTTCAACATCATCAATATGATCATCTGGGGTGCTAGCATCGGCAAGTGTAGGTGGTGGCTGTACCTATGAACTTAGAGAAGCAACAGAAACATTTTGAGAAACCTATTGGTCCTCAGCACTACAAGCAGTAGTAGTTTCATTAACATATTGTGCCTTAGGATTGGGAGAATTATCACTTGAAGAATTCATTATCTGTAGAAGTGTTTTAACATTAATTTAGATTACATTTATGAAATATCTAACAGATATTAACATAAAATAACATGATTAATATTACAGAAAATATATATACTGGATATTGGCATCTCTATTTTTAATGTATAAATGGATTATACCACTCTATCGATTATTGAGATCCCTTAATTGGGGTGTCTTATGACATACAAAATGTCATCTACATTGGGACTGCTATGAAATTATTACAACGTCCCAATGAATGGGACATCCTCCCTTGAATATTGACCTGACCCTTTAGTGGTTTTGTTGGATAACAGAATAATTTACTAGTTTCCGTTTGTGGGATCTGGAACATAATACACTTGTACTACCTATTATTCCATTATAAATGGTTCTTCATTGTACCCTTCCTTATTGAAATTAACTTTCATTAATCCCAACTAATCTATTTTAACAACACTCATTTTATAAACCCACATGCATTGAAAAATTGGCACATGAAAGATTGTATAATCCAACTCCCATATTTTTTAATGATGCCAAATTATGACATATTCTCATAAATTCATTTTCTATCCTTACCAATGGAAACATGCATCACTTCAACAATAAGTGAAACTCCACTATTTTTTATGGTATTGTCTTTATCATGTTTGTTAGTATAGAATGTATAACCATTAATTACATATTAATTATATCATAATACATACACACTTGGTCCTCCAGCTAGCAATATAAGATACTCTAAAAAGGAGTATTTATTTTAATATGACTCCTTAAATATATGGTCTTGAAAACATTTTATAAACATTCAATTATGTGTATTTGATATCCATTTTTCATCCCTGGATAGATTCAAATTCCTAAGAATTTCATTGTGGGTTTAGTCATATGGATCAACCTACAACATTTTATGAATAATGTAAATATGGGCATACTCTATATCTATAATACTGATTGTGACAACCTGTCTTCCAAAAATTACTTCACTCACAATCCACCTAGTATGATGATATTTTGGTAGACCAATTGATTACACACCGAACAGGTATTCGTTTAAAAATTCAATGACTTCCTCAATAATATATTGCTTCATAATACAACTATCTAGCCAACATCATATTTGGAGATACCCTTTAAAAATATTAATTTATCATTCAATGTAGTACATCCATCTATAGTGTACAAGACCACATATTCGAATCTCTATCACCATGTGAACCATCTAATGAACCATCATATCAATGAATTTTGGTTATTAGAAGATTTCTAATTCACATAAAATGACATCAATTTATCATTCCAGACTTAATAATTTTTTCAGCTTTAAAACGTTGCTTCATACAACATTGAAGAAGAACCATAGATTATTTAATATATCTCACACATTCTTGGTAAAAATGTAACTTAAAACAATGGGAATTAGATATTTCATCAAAAAATGGAAGTCATGTGATTTCAGACCCATTAACATTATATTTTTCATTGACACGATGTTCTTGATATTTGATGAATACTCCTCTAAAACCTCTACATCATTCAAGAAGTTGAAAAAATAATATATCTCTTGCCTGGAAAGAGTGTAATCATCTGGATGAAGAAAATTTTATTTTTCACCCTTCACTGGAGCCAAATTTTTTCATATTCCCATGTCAACATTGTCCCACCTAGCCATAATCCCATAATTGTTTTCAAGGTAAAATTAGAAACATGTTGATGACATTGTAACATAAATTTTTTACACGTTAATAACATCAAGAAAGTGATTGATGTACATAAAATTATAGTATGATAAATCAAAAAAAACTAATCACTTATTCTAACTGGTTTTTTAGGGTTTTTTTAAAATGTATTATAAAAATTAGAGTCTAAATCTTTTACTTAATCAAATTTTTGATCACCAGTTAGTGGATATAGTGTTGTGTGTTATTAATTACTTCCATTGAATGATTTCATCCAAGATCAGTACATATGTCATTAGGGTAGAAATTTTTTATGTCCTAGAAATACGGTTTTCGATGAATGATTCAACTTAATTGACTGTGTACCTTGTTCTCATATGGGAAACCCATAACTTTCCTTAATGGTATATCCTAAAATAATCAGGAAAGTCATTTATCATTCGGTATAGCAAGACTCTCATCGTGAAATGTTCATTTCAATAAGAATTATACAACGCAACACATGAATCCCAAAATAATATCATATCTTTGATCAATGGATCCAAATAAATGTCAATATCATTACCAGATTGTTTTGGTCCTAATATAATCATAGAAACCATGATGTTATTTATCATTCATAACCGTAGTGGAAAATTATAATTTACCAACATAACTATACATGTACTATCAGTTCTTATTTGAAAACCAAAAGGATTCCCTCCATCTGTATATAACGCTAGACAAAGGTTTCTCATCTGATTTCCAAAATCATGATACTCATGATCGATTCTCTTATACTAAGTAGAATCTATCAGGTGTCGTAGTTTCCCATTTTTATTTCTTCATTCAACATACCACATCAATTTCTCTATAGTCTCCACACATCCAAATTGGTGCCTAAACCATGGATGTTTGGAATGTACCATACACCTTTCATAGGATCAGATTAATCTATATTGTATCAAGAATAACAGCACATTGGGAATTCTCTATGTGATGTATGGTCCTTGAGAAATATTATACAGTCATTCGGGTAGGCATGTATTCATTCAATGATCATACCCATCAAACATATAATTAGTTTGGCATTGTATATTTGGATCCGGAGCTCATTATCTTCTAGGATCATGTCATTCAACAGAGCAAGTAATTCTATAAAACTGGAATCACTCCTTTTGTTGCCTACTTTCAAATTATATAGTTGTTGTATGGCTGAAAATGCTGTATATTTTGTGTAACCACCATATATAGACATCTTCGCATAACTCTTTAACCAATCAAACAATTTTGGGAAATCACAACGTTCATATTCAATTGTCCTTTTCATTTCCTCAATAAAATATCTATCATCATTCACATTTGTAATCACATCCTCAACACGATCTTCTGTATTTTTCACACTTGTAATAATATCAGATGATCCATAAGACACATTATCATCCCAACCGCTAGCTAAATTTTCTTTTTCCCTGGGGTTATTTAAATATATATGACATTTATAAATTCCATGACATATCATGTGTTCTTCCAACTCCTCTAGACCAACATTTTATTAATAAAAAACAGTGTAAACCCAGACAAAGGATTTTAGAAGGTTCATATGCATGATCTTTTGAAAACATGATGAACTATTTCACTTCATCTTCATACTCTCTTTTCAAATGAATGGTATCCATCCAGTATTCATTTATATCCATCCTATTTGATTTTGTGATATCAGTATTTAACAAAATAAATACAAAAAATATTGATATAATTTAATGGGTTTCCTTATAATATAAAAATCTAAACTTCAAATATTATAAAAAAACTACTGTTCAGATGTACTTTGAAATTTTTTTAAAACATCACACTTGAAATCCCATTAAAAAACAAACCATTAATACGAATTTCTATTTATAATAACACACCATTTTTAAAATAAATCAATTAATTCCAAACAGACTTTCATAAAACCACAATTCCTTTTTTTAAGCATTCAAGGAAAATTTGTGACCGAACAATATTAATAATTTAAAATGAGCAAAATCCCTCTAAGAAACATTTCAAAACACTTGAATCAATTTAAAATATCATCTTAGGTATTTAAAAAAAATGTATATCTCAATAGATAATCTTTTTAAAATATACATTGAAAACACCTCGGTTAATACCAAATAAATCAGTATTGTCTGATTCTATCACATTATTCCAAAGGTAGGAGTAATAATAATATTTTCCAAAAACAATTTGATATTTTTCTCCCTGCCATTGGATATCCATTATCCATGACTACATTGTCCAGTTATATCAATTATACTTCACCCCAACACCATAGATCCAACGGATATGTTCGATAGTCAGAGACAACACTCGCAACCATTAAAAACGTGTGTTCCAGTTTACTACAAATACTGCATTATCCCAATGATCATTGGCTCACACACAATCAATTGGTTATACACACCAAGAAAAATGTATATGTCTCTCACATTAATTACTATTGGTTCCTTCCTTTATAAACACACTTAAGAGAATATACAAGCATGAACCCAACTAATAGATCGAGTGTTCCCCAAACACTCCACTTCCCAAGTCCATAACATCCACAAGCCTACGCATAAAGGTGTATTTTTATATAATTATCTCTTGGTTATATAATACACATAGATTCCCAATGGATTTAAAAAAAATCCCCAAACTATCAAATTCATTTAAAATTTATGATTTTATAGTTATGAAATAATAATTCTAAATATAGAGAAGTTTTTTACAAATCATATATATGTTTAAATAATTGATTTTAATCAACATTAAAATCCACCTAAGTAAGCTTTTTAAAATGAACCATTTAAAGATAATGTGTTTTGAATAAAAAAAGTTACAGTTGACTCTTTAGGAAAAAAAATTCTCTAAATATAAATTATGTATTAAGTTATTTTGTAATAATTATGAATTTAATTTCTTCTTAATCATTCCCACTCAGTCAAACCATCCATTAAATCACCACCAAATCATCCACTTTATTGAAGGCTAAATTGGTTTTGCTGACATATAATTCATCTAGGTTTAAGTGTAATGCAATGATTTCCTTTATAGAACAATAATATGTCTCAAGAAGATTTATATTTTATATTATATAAAAAACATAGAATGTTTAATCTAATATAAATTTTCTTTCTGACAAGTATTCATCAATGTGGGTTGTCACAATTGAACAATATATTATTTCAATTTCATCCAATGATTAGTAACAAATTAAACTATGTGACATATATATAATATTAAAGTGTGTAAAACAACTCAAAAATGGTCTCCCCAACTTAGACATTTATATAAAAAAAATATGACATAGGCTTCTGAGGGATCAATCATATAAAAATTTATCTATAAAAAGAACTCAAAATGAATGATGGAATATAGAGGTCCATATTTTATACAATATAGAATGTACATTGTGAAATAGTTATAATAATGGAATTATTACTTATTATAGTAGAGTGTTAGGTCTTTCAACTAACACCTAAATTCATTATTTCCTATGTTATACACTTGTCAAAAGTTATCAAACACCCATCCTGTTGACCATCCAGCCATTTTCAAAATCAAAAACAATTCCCCATTACTAGAAGATCCCAAAAAAAAGTAGTTCATTCCAAAAAAAATCCCAGCGACCCAATGGACACTATTGACATCATACTAAGTGATCATAATGAAATCATAAAAATCTACTAAATTCCATTGATCATAGAACCACCACATATAGTCCAACTATTTTCCAATCTACTACCTAAACATTTAAAAGAATCTTATGAATATGACTATTTTCTAAAATTTGTAAGAATTAATAACCACACTATTATACCATCAAAAACACTAAAAAACAATGAAATAATAACATTGAATCCCATTCCATAGACACATTGAACATGAATAAACATTGATTATACCAAAACAATAATTTCTTAATTTCATGTAATCACACCCAATATTACTTAGTAAAAAATTTGAGATCCATAATGTTTCACAACCCATTTGAACCAAACATTATTAACTCTTATCAATCTCTCATGGAGATAAGGTCACAAAAAGTGACATCATAATCACAATCTAAATACCTTTGAATCAATTCCAATACTATATCTATCAAAAAATTCATATTTTAAAATCAATAATGCACTAGTGTGCCTATGGCCTCCACAAAAGCTTCCAAATTCTCTAAAACTCCCACATTCAAAATATAATATCATATCTACAACTATATTGAATTCCACATTTTTACAATCCATTACAAAAGATAAAGAACATCAACATTATATGTATTGGTAAAACAAATCTTGAACTTTATAATTTCAGTGAAACTAATTTAATTCAATTCCTGTAAAACCATTTCATATTTGGGCAACCCATTCCATGTATTTTATTAAAATACCAAGCTTCAAACCAAATTAATAAGTTTCATCAAGAAATTTTGAAAAAAAACCTATTTTGAAAAGTATTTATGAAGAAAAACTAAACTGTCACATTGGTTCTATCAGAATGACCAAATATAACACTCCTTATTTTAAAATATATATAATTCACAAAAAAAGGTAACTCCATCACAAACATCATTGGATAAAAGTGTAGTAATAGTGGAAACAAGTAAAACCAACATAAAATTAATTTAGTGCACAAAAAAGGACCACAAAAAACCAAGATTTTCAGTGGTTTGTTTAGCCTGTATAATTCACAACATCATCATTAATATCAAGCTGTAATGAAAAGAAAAATCGACGACAAATAGGAGAAAAAGCACCGCATAGGTGTGGTTCAGCGCGCTGTAGAGGTCTGTTCATGGTGTAGGAGAGGTAGCTGGTGGAGGAGTCCTCCGGCGGAGGAGTCCTCCAGTGGAGGATAGGTACACGTCAGAGAAGTCCTCTGATAGAGGAGAGGTGAACTGTAGTGGAGAGGCGTGCAGGGAAGCTGGGTTCCTGGTGGAGGATGGGCGGCGGACGAGGGTTCACAGTAGAGGTGGGTTTGTGGCAGAGGAGGAGTTTGCGGCGGTGAAATAGGCGGTGCTAGAGGAGGGTTCGGTGGTGGCGAAACTGGGGTCCAGGCATAGTAGAGGTCAGCGGTGCAGGGGTCTGCTTCTGCAACTTCTTGTGGGGTGTGATAATGAACGATATTGTTAGGGTTTTTTATAACCTGTGGTGAACTTTTTATCAATTCTAGCTAAAATGCACTCAAAAAGGTATGTTTTATCATCACTAAAATAGAAAGCATAGATAAAACATACCTCTATCGGTGCATTTTTAGCCCTGATAAACATAGGATTTTATAAGGGCTAAACAAGCGCTGATAAAGATGTTATGTTAAAATATTGTTTATATTAATATATATATATATATAATTATATATACGATAAATATATATTCAATTATTTATAATAATAACTTTATATATATATATATATATAATTATAAGAAATATACTTATTGTATTTATAATATTAGAATATATATAATAAAAATATATTAATTGTGTTTATTTATAAGATTATAGATATATACAACTATATTTCTTCTAATTTTATGATTATTTATATGAATATATTTTTATATTTAATTATATGAATATGAATATATTTATTTATTTATTTATTTAAATAATTATCAATGAATATATATATATATATTTAAATAATTATAAAATTAAAACAGAATAATATTTCTAAAATTTATAACTTTATTAATATTTTTTTTATATTTATTATATTTTTATGATTTTTTAAATATATCTATATTTATTTATAACTATAAATATAAATATTTTTATTTATTTATCAATATTTCTATTAATTTATTAGTATTTTTATTTAATTATATATAACATTATATATGAAAATAATAATTATATTTTTCATAAATTAATAATTTGTTAAATAAATATTTATTTTTTTATATTTATAACAAATTAATATATATTTATTTTATTTTTAATTAAGATTTATAATAAATAATATTTATTTATAGTTGAAATTATAAATATATATATATAGACATTTAAATAATTTAAAAATTATTAAAACATATATTTAAAATTTTATAAATATATATATAAATATATTTATTATAATTTTTTAATTATTAAAATATATCTTCATTTATATAGAATTAAATTTATAACTATTTGTATTTACTTATATATTTTTTAAATATATATATATATATATATAATTTATATGTTAATTATAATATTTTAATTATTTAAATACATCTATATTCATTTAGGAATTCTAATTATAAATATTTTTATTTCTTTATAAATATTTGTATATATTTATAAATATATTTATTTAATTATATTATAACTTTATAAGTATTATAATAAATAAATTTATTAAAATTTTATAAGTATTTACATATATATAGTTATTTTTAGCTATAATTATAACAATAAAAAATATATTTTAAGAAATATTTTTATACAATTATAAATATATTTTTATATTTTTATTTATATATATGTATATTTATTTATGAAATTATAATATTCTTATTTCTTGTAATTTTATATATATATATATATATATATTTATAATTACTTATAAATATATTTAAAAAGAATTGATATATAATTAAAATTTAAAAATTATAAATATAATAAGTATATTTACTATTTAAATATATTTAATATAATTTTATAAGTATTTTTGAGAACATAATTGTATATATGGGTAACCTGAATTAATCATATACCTTGTAAATATGCCTAACAAAAAACAAGTCATCAAGGGACAACATGAATAATAAGAAAGGGTGTAATGTATAAATGAACATTATAATACATTACATATGTATGCATGATCAATATATTTATTGGCCATATTCGTTGGAAACAAATATATTTTTAATAATTAATATAAATATATATTTAAAAAGATATTTATATATATTAATTATATATAAAATAAATATATTAAATATATTAAATATAACAAATATAATAAATTTAATAAATTTAATAATCTAATAAATCTAAAAAATCTAAAAAATCTAATTAATTAATCCAATAAATCTTATAAATATAGATCTAACAAATATATAATAAATCTAATAAATATAATAAATCTAATAAGTCTAATAACTCTAATTAATATATTTTTTTATTTAATGAAAATTATTATAATTTTATAATTATTAAATATATATATAATTATTAAAATTACATTTTATTAAACATTATATGTGTGTGTGTGAATTATTTAAAAATATATTTTAATTATAAACATGCATTTTTTAGTTAATATATACACATAAACATTATTTTTTAATATATATATAATAATTTTATATAAATTATTATGAAAAACTTTTATTAGTGCTAATTATAGAACTGATAAAGGATATATTAATCAACACTTTTAGCTAGCACTAATAATGCCCCTAGCCATATCAATGCTTTCCGTTTAGCATTGATAAAACGAGGTTCTTCCCTTACACTATTTTGTGGTAGTGTAATAAAATATTTATCCTTTGGCTATTCATTAACCAATTTCAACTCCACCTCTTACTCCAATGAACGATTATCAAATATTTATTTTTTTATTCATAAAGCACAAAAATTACCCTTAAACATATAAAAAATTTATAATACAGTGAATAATATTTTCTTCTATCTATATATTCAAGAAAAAAATTGTTAGAATGAGTTATCAAATATAATACATTAATATCTTATACCTCTATATTAACACCCAGTGTTCATTTTTATATTTATAAGTGAAATCATTTAAGTAAATGTAATGTCATTTTAAAGAGAACAACAAGTGGAACTGTGGTATGTGTCATACCATTATCACCCGTCGGTTATGGGTTCAGTTCCCACAAGCTTATCGGATAGGAAAATTATCCACATGATATGAAGGTTATCCTTTTTCCTAAAATATATTAATATAATTTCTATAATATTACCAAAAATATGATGAAACCCCTCAAAAATTAGATTAGTCATCAAATCACCATTTTAACCATAATATTTTTCTATACGACTTATTTTTTCAAAAGAATAAAATGATATTAATTTAATATTATTAATTTAACATAAATGATAATATTAATCTTATTGGTTATGAATACCTACAATATTATGTCCATAAAATATTAAAAAATATTTTTTAGATAAACTTTTCACAAAAAAATATAATAAACTAAATGGTTGTATTCCGATAAATGTTTTCCGAAAATATTTTTCATCATGTTATAATCCTATACCACAAATATTAAAAAGGGGTATCTATGAAATTAATCATATAATAGAACTTATACATACCATCACAAGATACATTGGTTTTAGGATAAATCATTCATTGAAATTATCTATTAAAATTATTCGTAATGGTTCTTAATGAAATGTGAATTATCCTATGTATATCCCCCACGCATGTCAAACTAGGTTCATAGTAAGGCATATTGTTGTGAACCTAGAAATGATCGATTCAAATCCCAATGAAAACTTTTGGGGTTATTACCCCAAGGTATATCTATTACAGAACAACATCCACATATAGTATACATAAAATGATGAATTGGAAATAAGAACATCATAATAACTTTCTTATAAAAACAATAGGATGAACTTATATACTTATCTTCAATGTCTATCATAGGGTTATGTTCCCTAATCAATGTTTTCATATATCTAGTTCCTAAGGTTTCTACATAACCTTCTCTAATACCATCTATAAATACCTCAACCCACATGTCTCAAGTCAATGGTTATTTTATTATATTGGAATAAGATACAATAATTCATATCATAAATGAATGAATAGTTTATTAGACTTGGTAAACTGTATACTAACATGAATTTCATATTACATTTTAAAATATGAAATACATCATACTAAAAGTAAAAATTCATCATCCTTGAACTCATTCAATGATTATTTATTCATATCCTATGGAAGGGAAATTAAATAAGGTCGAGCATAGACGCTTAGTAAGAGTTACGTAAAGATAATATTATCATTATTAAATAAATAATAATCAATAATGATTAATCATATAGAAAGATAAATATCTAAAAACATGTGAAATTTAAAAAATAACTTGAATATCATAATTACAGAATTGATAACAAATATGTAAAGTTAAATATATTAAAGAAAATTCCATTAAATCAATAACATAAGAAAAAAATGTGCATAGGGATGATATCAATGCCAAAAATCTCATGGATAATAATAAATAAATTATTTATGTTTAAAATGGTTAATATTGGATTCCTTATATCTTACATCATGGTTTATATTCCATTAATATAATTCACAATATAGTTTAAAAATATTGGTGAAACACAATTTAATGAGAGATTATGTATTTATCTCATTGGAACATTCGATTTATTAAGGATATATATATTTCAATTCTCTACCAGACACTGAAAGTATAAATCATTCCTTATATAGTGAATAATTGATTTAATTTGTGAAGAACATTCCTTAATATATATATATATATATATATTTAATAAATAATAAGTAATATCAATATTTCCACCTTCAATAATATAGATTTTAACATAAGATACATTATATAGAAATGATATAAACATTATATTATAAGAATATCAATGATAAATTATACATATATTTTAATGAAATTCCATTTCAAATTATTACAATAAAGTGAATATTACAGTATAATGTTAATCAATACCAAAATTAATAAAGAAATAGAATTTCAATAATTTACATGTTCAAACTTATCATTAACCAACGAGATAATTAATAAGTATGTTATCATTGAAACATATTTCCTGTGGATAATATTTAAAATAAATTGTTGTTTTAGTTTATGAATAAAAATACCATAATAATATCATTAAAACGTTTTTATGTAAAATGTTATTTTAAATTTTAAAATAACTATAAAAAACTATAAGTATAAAGAATATTAGGATAAATATTTTCATTAAAAAATAACATTTCAAACGTTCCATGGATGCTTCAATAAAATGAGAGGTCCGGAAAGCCGGAAATTAATATTCATGTCACAAACATTAAAATAGTGGTTCCTTTAATATTTTAATAAAAAACATAAAAATTAACTTTTTTGGAAAATGATAGAAATATTCCTTTTAAATTTTTTAAAAAAATTGTTTTTTTGTAAAAATGACAATAAAAAATCATAGTAAAAACATTTTGAAAGACATTTTTAGAAAACATGGAGGAATAAAAGGATTTTTGACTAAAGAGAGAAATGAAGCTTCATTTTATTAAAAATATTTTATCTTTCATTCTAATTACCAAAGAGAGAAAAGTGGTACTATTAATTGAATACCTCATGGGTAACCAAAATATAATAAAATTAATTTTTTTTTCTACAGAATTATCAAATATTTTTCTCCAATGTAAATTCATGAATACAAAATCCCAATTAAAATAATATTTAAAATTAAATATCTTACAACATTGGTATCTTTTGAATTGTAATTATCATGAACGGAATAACATAAAATGAAATATTAAGTACCATAATTATAAATATATTGATTATATAACATATCAATGGGGTATTATATACAAATCATAACATTTTATAGGTGTATAACACAACATATATTCCAATGAAGACATTTTGGGATGTGAAACCCTTACAATTATTATAACATTAAACTGAGAATTAATCATGTAATAGATTATGAGTATAAAATTTAATAAAAAATAAAACAATTGGATTTGAAAAATTATATAATATACATTTATTACATGATTAATGTTATAATATCAATGACAATGAATATGTAATTTTACCCAATTAAAAGTAATTTAGTAGTGAAATTCTTTACCAATTCATGATTTTTTATCCAAATCCCATTTGATTAAATAATTAAAATTAAAACTTATAATACCATGAAGTAGGATGGATTCGTAATATTACATGTAAAATAAATAGTATATACACCGTATAATGAAATTAGCTACCTAATTTAAAAATATTCCCTAATAAAAGAGAAATGTGACTTAATCCTTTACCTCACACTTACTTTTTTGTTTAGAACACATTAACATATTTTCATAGGGTTTTATAAATTTTATTAGTTTATAATAGAAAAATATATGTTTTTACAAAATCTTATATTATCTTATGATAAAATCTTTCCACCTTTTAATTAAAAATATTTTAATATTATAATTTTATTTAGTGATAATTTCTTTACATTCTCATGCGTGTTTTGTCAGGAATGTTCTGGTTCATGTGTATAAGATATTGTTACATCATATAGAGAATTATATTAATTTTATAAATATAAAATTATTTTTAGATTCATTTTGGAAACCATTCATGAAATGTTTTCTTGGAAACTGAGCCACATTGCTTTGTGGTTATATTAGATCATTCGTACACACGAGCGACAAAATAATTCCATTAATGGGTGAAAGGGTATATAATTGGATGGTAAATTAATATTAAATAATTAATATCATTTCATATTTATTATATATATTCATTATTTACATCATTATGACTATCTATGTGAGTTTCTGATGGAAAACAGTTACATCAGTTCATGGGGTGATTGTTCGTTGTACCCATTAGTGATGGATTTGTCTCCAATTCGATGGAGTAGAAAAATAAATATTATTAAATAAACATAATAAAAAATATATGTATATTGTTTATACTATTATTATTATATTTTATTTTTTTATGACATAATTTATGGTTTTAAAATAAAGAAGAAAAATAAATAACTTTGTTAAGTTGATTATCTTCTCATAGATAAACCTCTTTTGGATATCTTCTTAAGGACCCAAGGGTGGGATTTTTCGGAAAATGTGGAAATCTATAAAATGTAAAAGTATATTTTGGTTATATATTTTTATGGTTTGGTAGATTAAAATGGTTTGATCGGTGCGAATAATTGTGGGTAGGGAGTGCCCTTTCATAATTGTGGATAAGTGAAATTTTTTGTAAATACACAAATAAATTCAATAATGGGATGTCTCACTAACCACTAGGGATTAAAAAATTTATAAAAATGTATTCTAAGGAAATTAAGGTCTATATATTCCTCCACTACATAAAAATATATATTTTAAAAAAATTCATCATTATGCTCTTAAGATTCTTAATTTTACCGTTTTATTGTTCCCCTTGCTAATTAGTTTATTTATCATTAATAATTTATCATTTAAGAATAAATTAAATTAATCCCTATTAGAAAAGTTGGAACGAATAATCCAAAATATTAATTCAAATTTATCAAATAAAAATTTTATTTGTAATGAAAATTTATTTTAACATAAGAGCATGTAACACAAAATTCCTCGTTTTATCCCCAATTTTGATAAATAAATTATATTGTCTTAACTGATCGATATAAACAAAAATTAAGTTGAAATTAAAATATTATATTTTTTATATTGATTTTAAATATTTAATTCATTTTAAAAAATTCAATTCATATATTTGGTGTAATTTAATTTAAAAATAAAAAATCAAATCGTGTCGAAAAAAGGATTTTCAAGAAATACATTTTTCATGAATAAGATGTTCTTGCCTTAACTATACGACTAGTGATCATCACTATACAAATTTAAATTTTCATATAAATATTTACTATCTACAAATTTAATTTAAATCATTCTGTATTATTGGTTATTTTAATTATCTAAAATGGATTAATATTACGCATTAGAATAAGTATTTAGAAACAATCCATTTAACACCGAAAAAAACTTATACCAAAATTGGGTATGAAGATGATTAAAATGAAATTAATTATTTTAAATAAAACTAAAAAATTTATTTAAATTAAATTAATAAAATATTGAGACATTTAAATTACATGATTTATTGAAAATAAATGATCTTTTTACAAAAAAACATTATTTTTACTATTCACTAAAAAATCACTCTATTTAGAAGAATCGAAAAATATCTCTATAAGAAAATTTTGATATTCTGAATTAGAATATGGAGTTCATTTTATCTTATACAATTTATAAAATTGGTAAATGATAAAATATATTATTTTCTCACAAAATACAGTAAAATTAATTTTGAGAAAAACATATTTTTTTAAGAAGAAATAGACATAAAAAGAATTGAGTAATTTTTCTCAATAAATTTATGATAATTAGGAGGTTTGTATATATTTCATAATTTATTTATTTCTATTTATATCCGTAAATTTAATATCTAGTTTATATTGGAAATTTTCAAATAAAATATTTCACAGGTTAGTTAGGCTCAATGTTACATGTTGTATATGCTATCAAACACAATGTTCTTATTTTTAAATCTTCAGGTTCTATTTACTGCAATATATGAAGATTAGAAGTTTTACATAAAATATATATACTTTAAAATCTCACATTTTTATAATTATTTTGAGAAAATATTTTTATGCAGTGTAAATTAAAAGAATGATCCCTTTAAAATTTTCAGGAAAAAAATTAAAAAATAAAATTTTTAGAAAATTCAAATAACATTCCTTTTAAACATTGTAAAAGTAATTAAAATATAGATAAAATGATACTAAATTAAATTTTTGAATATTAAAATAATTATTTAATTAATTTTAATGAAAATATAATGTTGGAAGAAAATATTCTTGACCAAATAAACTAACAAATTTGGTTTTTCTTAAAATTATTCTTTTGGACTATATAGTACATAGAGAGAGGGAAATGAAAGTAAAAAATTAAATTTATAAAATATACATAGTATAATAAATCGAATATTATTTATTCTAGATAGATCGTGTGACTTTATCATTAAAAATTTAAGCATAAATAATCATAATAAAAAGTTATATTATATTTTAAAACCCTTACTGCATTGGTAACATAAAGTCGCAATTACCATAATAAGAATAATATAAAATGAAAGATTAAATACCATGAAAATAATGATATTCCTAATATTACATATAAATGTTGTGATAGATACACCTCATAAAAGATGAAAGGATTATAAAAAATTATGTCCCAAAGATGAAAATTTAATGTTTTAAACCCTCTTCAATTTGGTGAAATTTAAATCAAATACAAATTGTATGAACTAAATAGAATTTAAAAATTAATTTATATGAATAAATAAGGATATATTATATTAAATTTAAATGTATTAGTATATACAAATCATATTAAAAACTAGGTTCATGACATAAAACATGTCTCAATGAAACAAAATTGAGAAAATTAACCCTGATCGCTTTTGTAATAATTTATTTAAAACCTCATGAGAGAATGAATATGCAATCAAACATTGAACATATTAAAATTTAAGATAATAGTGAACAAAATTGATAATTATGTTTTATTTTCACCTTGAAAAAAACATGGTTCATAACATAAACAAGTATCAAGGAATTAAAATTTGGTATAAAGAATCCATTATCATAAGCCCACCATGATTCGTAATCTCTATAACATCCTATATAATAATTCTAAAGTTATTATAATTCTACTATAAAAAAATATATAATTAAAATATCATATATGATACCCCCATAACATTTAAACACCCATTTGGAATTTTTTTTAAATAAAATCATCATTTCAGTGTGTTAACTATATCATTTTTCATTCATAATTTTGTTCTGAATCTATATTTCTTGAAAAATAATCACGGTTCCCTCATTTAAAAAATAAAAATCATGTTACACATTTAACATTTAATCATTAAAAACAATTATATAATAATTCATATAATGTATTGATGAAAAATGTATTACATCACATTGTAGATACACTAGTTTGTACGTACACATGAGTGATGTTCCCACTTTTTAGTGTATACAGTAGAAAAGAGTTAAATAATAATTCAACTTTCTAGAATAATTAAAATATCATAAATATAAAATATATTATTTTAATATATCCTTATTACCATGCATGTAATGCTAAAATGTAAAATGAATCACATCGCTCTGTGGAGATGATTGTCCTCATGTACACACGAGTGATGTTATCATTTTCTTACGGATGTTATGGTAATTAGGTAAAAAATGTATTATAATTAAAAAATAATAAATATGTTATAAATATATTATTTAAATATTAAATCCATCATGATATACATCCAGAAATCTGGTTATATAAACTGAATCACATCTGTACATCGAGGCAGTAGTGTATACGAATGAAGGGGAGATACTTTAATTTCATGTTTGATGGAAGTTAGGTGGGATATAGATATAAAATAATTATAATAACATCTCATAATATTTATTTTATTATATTTATAATTTTATGATGGATACTTTGGGTTTAGATAAGGTGGTAAATGAAATAAAATTGAAAGGTATCGATTAAGATATATATATTCATTGTGATTCGTCCTCTATATTTAAACTTCATATTTTAAATATTGATCATAAGCGAAGAAAAGAAACTATAATTTTAATACAAGGAATGTATGAAGGTTTTCCTACCATTATTTGATGAGAGATAAGTATCAAATTTTCTAAATGAGGGAGTAAAAGAGGTTCCCTTTTATAAGTGATGGGAGTGACAGACATGATATTAAATAAAATAATTCCATGATATATGGTCACTTTCACTAGAAGGTGGTGAAACATGCTTAATAATTTCAGGATAAATTATTAAAAGGTTTAAATAGGTTCATAATATAATAATTAAAAACAGTTATGTTTCATTTTGACAATTATATCTTAGTTTAAACCCCTCATAATTCGTAATCTAACCATAATTATGGTAACAATTATTAATATTTTCAATATTCGTTGTGAAAGAAAATTAATTTTTCCATATTACATTTTAATAATTATTATTATTCAAAATATGGAATATATTTTTTTTTATTAAATTGTATGAAATCCTTCATTTCACTATATATATTATCCTAGGTTTTTTATGAGCATGGATATTGTTTTAGATTTCTATGGAGTTTTGAACTGAAATTTTGAAATTTTGAGATTACAATAACATTCACGATTTTCATGCATAGTTTAAAGGAAACCATGAAGAGACACCTCCATGTAAGTTTTTCCTATTCATTTTTTATACACAATGTTTTAAAAAATTGGTTGTTCATGGTTTATGACAAACAATGTGGATCATTGGATAAAATGTGATGAAATTTTAGTGATTTTGTCCAATAGTTGATTGATTTTTCATGGTTATTTAAACCATTAAACAAGTCTGTGAATTACATCCACAATTTTTTAAGGTCTTTTTTCATGGTTGTGCATGGTTTTTCTGACCATAATGTACCTAGGAAAATACAAGTGGGTGGAATTTGGCTAGGGAGTTCTCTATGCTTGTATGGCACATGGTTTGAAAACTGTATAGCCAATCTACGTGGCCGTATAATATTAATTAAACTGTAAACATCCACTTTTTATCATCTTTATTTCTAATAATTAAAATCTATATTTTCTACTCTTATCTCTTGAATAGAATGGGAACACCCCCTTTTGGGTGTCTCCTCCTCCTTACCTTTTTTTGGATTCTGTATTGGATTCAATTAGTTCACATCATGGTATATACTTATATAACAATACCTATTCTTTATTCTCTTTTAATCCCATGATTTCTCAACCTCCCAGACACCATATTATCATTTTCAGTTGATTTTTGGGTTGTAATTAGTCTAAGACGTGGTGATTTTCTCATTTAGGTATTTTAGATGGAAAATCATGTCTTGGGGGTGTGCTCTGCAATATATGTGACAACATCTAGCATGATCACCATTGAACGGAGGTAGGTGTTAGTTTATGGTATTTTTAAATTACAATCCATTAAATTATTATTATTTTTCATATTTTCCAATATTAAATTAATTCTTATATGAGTTCCATTAAGGGAAAAATTGGTCTTCCCATGTTTTTTATCACATGGCATATAAGGAACTGGCCTTAAACATTACATATTATTGAATTAAATAGATAATTCACATTGAAAATATTTTCATGTTTAGAGTATTAGAGAATTAGGTCATCACATTTACATAACAACATGAACATTACAAGTAGAAAATTATACTCAGTATCCATTTTTTCATAAAATAAAAACTCTTAAAAAATGATTCATGTCTAGTTCCATGATTTAGATAGCAAGGTTTTTCATTAATCCCATCCTTAACCCTATTCATCTTTAAGTCCTGTGAAAAACATTTCAAAACATGCGATGAGCATAAAAAGATCAGTAAGGGATACACAAAGAAGGAAAACTGTTAGTATTTTTTCAAAACAACATGTAAACCATGAATAGATTAACATAAGTAATACATTTCACCTTTACGAAGTTGTAAATACACTTCACCAAAATAAAATATCACTATTTACCCTTTTGTAACCAAAACATTACCATAAAACCCATATAAAGAACACATAATATATAAAGGTAACTTGGTACATAAACATTCTTCTGTGGAAAAACCATACGTTCAACTTCTACACATATCACTAAATATAATAGCCATACGTCTGACTTCCAATCCCAAGGAATTTTAGATTTTAACGTCACCAACCATCCTGGTCTCTCACGACACCACTTGTCATTTTGTTTATCACGTAACCACCCGTCAAATGTTCAAGTAACATTATAAAATCATAACACATAAAATATTTCAAGAATAAAAACTTCACTAATAACATATAGTTTTCAATAACAAGAAATAATTTCAAGATTTTGAAATAATAAATCAATTTCAAAAATTATTTTCAATATAAAAACACCCAAAAATAGAAAAAGGTATTTCTTTTTCATTTTAGAAAACATTAAGGCTTATAGATGAAGCTATATAATGATTACAGCGGCGGAGAGGTCCTTAACGTCGAAAAAAAACATTCTGTTTGTTGTGTAGTAAAATGTTTGGTAGAAAAAGATTCTATTTTAATGAAATTCAAAGTCAAAGGTTTATACTATACATTGTGTAAAAGAATAATGTATATAGTATTGAAATAAGCCTTAATGAAAGGAGATTGAGATGAAGACCCTTACCTTGTGTCTGACTTCACCCATTTGATCTTTAATCTCCTAAATAATAAACTAAAGATAATTTCTACTTGTATAAGAACATTTATAAAGTTTATTATTCCTTCTATAACACTTATTACCATGTTATAAACATTATGTAATAATTTAAGTTAATAACATTCATTTTTTTGAAATTTGGTACTTGAGTGAAAAATGAACACCTTATATTTACAAGTTTCCCATGTGGTGAATAGTCCATTGTATCCAGAATGATATAAATTATTTAGATATCATATATATCATATATATCCAGAATTTATATATATTTATAATAGTTCATATCATTTGGAGGTAAGAAATGAAATGCACAGTTCATGGAGATGATATGTCGTACGTACACATGAACCCAAATATCATTTCTATTTCATATTTTAATGGAATTAAAAAATAATGATACATAGGTATATTATAATTATAGTATAATATCACAAAATTATCATTAACTAAATCTTTTATATGTCCCACATATGGAATTAACAAGCCATATCACTTTGAGGGGGTGTTAGTCCACACATCCTCAAATAAAATAATCGCGCTTACCCGTAATGGAAACCATAACGGTATGATATAAATGAAAAATATAGAAACATAAAAAAAACATAATATATATCATATATAAATATAGTTTCATATTAATGGCCACCATGATAGGCGGTAGGAGATAATCTAACAATCATCATTTCGTGAGGCGTTAGTTTGTCATCAAAAGAAACAATATGTTCTTCACCCAATAAGTGGAGGTGTGTGTTGGTGTAGTTAGAATAAATCTCATAAAAACATCCTATTATATCGAGAATACTGGTATTCTTATAATGTAAATGAAAAAAAATAGTTTAGCAGTTGAAGAAGTAAGGTTAAAGAAAATAAGTGAAGAGAAATCGTTACCTTTAATTGGGGAAAACTTCCTTTTGTTTGAACCAAAAGGACTTCTTGAAGCGCCTTCTGCCTAAGGTAAGGCTTCTAGGAGGAAGAGAGGGATATAGGAAGATTAATCGGGTAGAGTCTGGATGAGCCAAAAGGCTTGAGAGTTGTGAGGAATTTTATATAAATGGTCTCCTTTTATAAGGGGGAGGAGGGGCTCTTTTGGAAAGGTTGAAAAAATTATTTTATTATAAACCTATCTCTAGTTTCTAAAGATACATAACTATTTAAAGAAGAATATAAGTTATCTCATGTTAGAAATAAACTCATAAAACAATAATTGGAAATGTTTTGGATGTTTTTTTAATATTTATAATCATATTTATTTAAATCATTTATTAATGAGGTAAATATTACATCATTATTTTGTCATATATAATTTATTTTATTTAATTTCTAAAACATATAAAAAAACACCATGATTTATAAAATCTTTGTAGATTTCCAATTAATTTTTTTAGTAAAAAATATTACTAATATAACACCACATAAAAAATAAATTACTTAAATATTTTTTATGTCATTTTTTCCTTTACTTTATATTAATTAATCTAAAGTGTTATTATCATTCATAAGTGGCTCTATGGGGTCCCAAAATCGACACAAAGATGCCCATGGTCGGCCATTACTCATCCAATAAAATTTTTACAAGTTATAATGTAATTTGAAATTATTATAATATTCTTTTTACCTTGAATTACCCTATTTACATTTAACCACGGTAAATAAAAGTCAAAAGTTATTATTCACAAGAAATAATTTTCATCATATTGAACCAAATTTTATATATTAATAAAATAAATGTATGTTAGATATTTGGAATTCAATTCATAGAAGTTTTAAAATTTCATTTATATGAAAAATTTAGTTTTTCAGCTAATACTATGTGGTTTCACTATTCATCAAAAATTTAATTTTTTCCAGAAAAATACCAAAAATTTAGCATAATATATATTTGATATTCTGAATTAAAAAATTATTTCTATTATACCATATTCTAAAGATAGATTTGGAATTAATTAATTTAAAATTAATTCCCATTGTTAAATCAAATCGAGTGTTTTTTAGAAACAATATCTATCAAAAGATTGACACTTGTTTATGTCCAATTTCCAAGTGAAATTAATTCCAATAACCAAATTGGATTAAATGATAAAAATACATTATAATTAAAAATTAAAACTAATTAAAAAAATAATATAACCATATAAATAAATTATATTAAAACACAGTTTTGAATTAAAATACAATATTTTTCACTATTCATTAAAAAATGACCTCTATCGAAAAAATTCTATAATTTTACATAAAGTAAATTTTGATGTCCCCATTCTAAATAAGTATTTTATTCGGTAAAATAGAATGTATTAATGTGACCAAAACTAGGTTTATATAGGGTTCTCCATTAATATGTGTTAAATCGGCCTTTTAATGTAAATTATGCTTAAATTTAGATTCATTAAAATTTTATACCTCTAAATTTTTATTCGATAAATGTAAATACATTTAACAAATATGTATAATCATATTGTAGTTATTTTTTTTAATTCCCTATAATACAACAACTATGATTTAACTACCATTTAAAATAATAATATTATAATATTAGTGTGCAATGCATGATTTCAAAGAAACTCGTTGATGCATATCAGGTACACTATCGAACATAGAAACCAATTTAAAGTCAAAATAATATTTAATTCTCAAAATATTAATTAAAAAGAGAATGTATTATTTCTTTTTATACCTTGGATGTTATATCCTTCCCCCATTTTGGAAATTTCATCCTCACAATTTTATTCACTTATCAAATAAGTGGGGGTATTTATCCCTCATAGCATTTTCAGATTCTCATGTTGCCTCATCAACCATATGGTTTTTTCATAAAACCTTTACTAGGTGAATTACATTATTCCTCAACACTTTCTCTCTATGATCAAGAATCGGGACTAGTTTTTCCTCATAAGAGAGACCCTCTTCTAACTGAACTACCTCTAGAATCAATACATTAGATGAATCTAGCATATACTTTTTTAACATCAAAACCTGAAAAACATTGTGTACCTGGGATAAGTGTAGAGGTAAATCCAATCTGTACGCAACAGATCCAGCTTTTTATAAGATTTCATAACGTCCAATGAACCTTGGACGAAGTTTTCCCTTTATACAATAACACATCACACATTTTCTTGGAGAAACTTTGAGAAAGACATGATCACCTACTTCAAAAGAAATATTCCTCGTCCAGTTATCAGTATTACTTTTCTGTCATCTCTGAGTTGTTCTCATGTGCTTCTGAATCAACTGAACTTTCTATGATATCTCTTCTACAAATTCTGGTCCCATCATCTTCCTTTCTCCTAATCCATCCCATAAATCAGGATTTCGACGATGCTTACCAAATAATGCATCAAATGGAACCATATGTGTATTGGAATGAAAACTGATATTATAAGAAAATTCAAAAAAATAAATATGTTTGTCCCAACATTCCTAGTAATGAAGTGAACAAGAACATATAATATCCTCCAAGGTCTGAATTGTTTGTTATGACTACCGATATGATTAAGAATGAAAATTTGTACTAAAATTTAATTCAGTACCCAATGACTTCTAAAGGAATTTCCAAAAGTGAGAAGTAAACCTGGGATCACAGTTAGATACAATGGAGAGGGGAAATCCATGAAACCTAAATATATCTTTGACATACAATTGAGAAATTTTATCTAGAGATAACATATCTCAAATAGAAAGGTAATGAGCAGATTCAGTCGACCAATCAATAATAACCCCGATTGAATTATTTCCTCGAGATGTCTTTGGTAATCCCACAACAAAGTCCATTGATATATTTTCTCATTTCCACACTAGCACTGGTAAAGAATGAAGCATCCCTTTCAGTAACTGCCACTCCTCTTTAACATGCTAAAAAGACAAACAGTTCACAATTAAATCATCAATATCTCATTTCATTCCATCCCACCAGTAATACTCCATAAGATCTTTGTACATCTTAGTACTACTAGGATTAATTGAAAATGGGGAACTATGAGCTTCACATGTCAACTCGATCTTCAACTGTGAATCACAAGGCACACATAGTCTCTTCCCAAACCTCAAAACACAATCATTACCAACATTAAAATCAGGAAACATACCCATCTGAACCAACTCTACCTTTTTCTCCAACTCACTGTCTTCTCTCTGCGCTTTGTTTATTCGGTCTAATAGAGATGATTTCATAGACACCTAAAATAGAATAGAATAATTTCCTGCACTAATAACTTCTACTCCAAAGTTCATCAAATCAAAAATGAAAGGATCTTGTTCCAAATGTAAGATTGTTAATGAAACATTACTTTTTCAACTCAAAGCATTAGTCACTTTATTTTCATTTTCCAAATGGTAATGGATTATGAAATCGTTATCTTTTATTAATTCCAACCATATCCTCTATCTCATGTTCAATTATTTTTGAGTGAATTTATACATTAATTTTTTTATTAGTATATATTTTACATTTTACTCCATACAAATGATGCACTCAAATTTTTAAAGCAAAAACAAAAGAAGCTAATTTTAAATAATGTGTAGCATAATTTAACTCATGTGGTTTTCACTAACGTGAAGCATAAGCAATTACCTGGTCATTCGGCATAAGGACACATCCATGTCCATTCAATAGAGCATCACTGTAAATAACAAACTCACCATTTCTAGAAGGCAGTTCCAAAACTAGAGAATTCCCCAATCTTCTTTTCAATTCTTGAAAATAATCATCACATTATTTTTTTCAAATGAACCTTACAACATTTCGAGTGAACATAGTCATTGGACAATATAACCATGAAAAATTCTCAAAAAAACCACCAATAATAACCTGCTAAACCAAGAAAACAATGAATCTCGATTATATTTGTGGGTCTTCGTCATATTTCATAAAATTTTGTTTTAGTAGTATCAACAGTTATGAAATTTTTTGAAATAATGAGACCAAGGAAAGAAATTTTTTCCAACCCAAACTCACACTTTCTGAATTTCACAAATAGTTTCCTTTCTTTTACGGTTTTTAAGAAAACCCTTAAATGACTTTAATTTTTATATTTACTTTTGGAATAAACCAAAATATCATCAATGAACACAACCATAAACATATCCAAGAACTCACGGAAAATTATACTCATATGATACATGAATACATAAGGCGCATTAGTTAAACCAAAAGGCATAACTACAAATTCTTAATGGTCATATCTAGTATGAAATGTGGTCTTCAGAATGTCTTCTTCCTTTACTTTCAACTTATGGTACACCGATCTCAAGTCAATCTTCAAAAAATACTGTGCTCCCTAGAGCTGATCAAATAAATCATCGATATGAGGAAAAGGATAATTTTTCTTAATAGAGATGTTATTCATTCCTCTAAAATCAATGCAAAGTCTCCTTGAACCATCTTTATTTTTTACAAACAAGACAGGATCACCCTATAGTGATGTTCTAGGTCGAATGAATACTTTTACTAATAATTCTTGTAATTTCTTCTTTGACTCTAAAAGTTTAATTTGATCCATTCAATAAGGGGGTTTTTAAATTCTCTTAGCATCAAGAACTAAGTCAATAGTAAATTCAACAATATATGCATGGTAACATTCATTTCTATCTTTTACTAGATTCTCAGCTTCCTGATATGTTATCAAAAGCAATGGTTCATTATTTTTCACAAATTGTAAATATTTCTGAAATGAAACCTCTTTCGCTCTGCATTCAATCATAGCATAATAAACAAATAGCCAATCCATGACCAAAATAACATCAAACTCTTATAGAGGAAAAACAATAATGTTTACAGGTAGATTCTTCCTGCACTCAAGGAAAAGAATGTTCTTCTGTTTTCTTTTTTTCTCAACATCTTCTCCAGGTGTTTTTACCTTAAGTTATATATTCATATATTGAGACGGAATTCCTAATTTAATAGAAGACATCATAGAAATGAAATAATGTAGAGAACCAAAATCAAACAACACATTGGCATAATCTGAACAAACAAATAGTGTACTTAATACTACTTCTTTTGGTGGCCCAATATCTATTAAAATATTTGCAATGGATTTTACCACCCCTTTCTGCTTGTAGTATAGCTGATTTTCCTCAGTTGTGTTCATATCTGGACAATAATTTACATAATGACCCATTTCATTACACTTAAAACATCTTATCAATGAATTTTCATCTCCTTCTTGATCATCTTCTTTACAGTTACGAGAAATATAACCAAACATACCACATCAGATGCACTTTCCAAAAATTGACAAAAATTCTGCAGGATGTTCTTTACCACACTTCTCACAAGTTGGATATTTAATTTTCTTACCTCTAGGCTTATTTGATGAATTCATTCACTTTTTTTTCAACAGGACCTCTTATTATGTTGTTTTTCAATGAACTACTGATCATCGGAAAACTCTATTTCCACCTTCTCCACACATCGAACAAGTTTTTCATAACTTTTGAACTCACGAGAGGCTAATTATCTTAGATATCATGGCTTTAGTCCTGAGTAAAATCTATTTATCTTAATATCAAAATATCAGATGAAATTTGAAGCATAACTTTCCAGTTGAGTGAATTTTCCTTCATAAAAATCCACTGAGTCATACTCTTCCATAATTCCAAGAAATTGTTTTCTATCCTAAGACAAACCACCTTAAGAAAATATTTCTCAAGGATCATACCTTTTAATTCATCCCAATCATGAGTATCAATCTCCTCACTATCCCTAATATTTTTCACCATCGACCACCACTGATCTTCTTCAACTTCAAAATGGTAAACAACAAGACCAATCTTTTGATGTTCTGAACAACCCATGACATCAAAAACTTTATCCAATGCTTTAATAATCCCTTATTTTATCACATGGTCATATAGTCCTCGAAATTATGGGGGATGTTTCCTCATGAAATGGTCCACTAATGACATGTTCCTCTGTAGTTGATCCAGCTGATCTCATGCATGGATACCACCACCATGTATAGCCTGAGTCAATTGTTCCATCACTGTAACAAACAGTTTAGTTCTGATTCTTACAATCTCAGGTTTCTGATTTGGATGGTTATCTTCCTCCTGATGTCAACCCAACATATATGCCTTGTTTCCTCTGTGAAAAACCATTCTGAATACAGAAATATCTTAGGAGAAGCAACATGGTAATCTGTAAATGCTATATCATTTCAATATTAACATAAATTACATTATGGATATTAATTTAACAATACCCTAACTCCTAAAGTTATATAATCTTAAATTTGATACCAACTATAAGGAAAAGGCCTTAAAAATTACATATTCATAAATTAAATGGATAATTCACATTGAGGATATTTTCAAGTATATCGTTTTTGAAAATTATGTCATTACATTTACATAACAAAATTAATATTACATGTAGATAATTCTACTTAGTATCCATTTTTTTATAAAATGAAAACTATTTTAAAAAGAGACATGTCTTGTTACATGTTTTAACAACAAGACTATTACATGATCCCATCCTTGACCATATTCATCATTACGCCCTGTGAAAAACATTTCAAAACATGGGATGAGCGTAAAAAGATTAGTAAGTGATACACAAATAAGGAAAACTGTTAGTTTTTTTTTCAAAAAAACATGTAAACCATGAATACATTATCATAAGTAATACTTTTCACCATTATGAAGTAGTAAATACTCTTTAATGAAATAAAAGATCAATAATTTCCCTTTTATAACCAAAATATTACTATAAACCCCATATAAAGAACTCATAACATATAAAGGTATCTTGGGACATAAACATTCTTATGTGGAATAACTATACGGTTTACTTCCACACATATCACTAAATGGAATAGTCATATGGCCGGATTCGGTACCCAATGCATTGGAGGTTAAAGCGTAACCACCCTTCCTTTTTTATCACAACACCACCCATCATTTGTTTTATCATGTAACTTTTTGTTAAATATCCATGTACCATTATAAAATCATAACATATAAAATATTGCAAGTATAAACATTTTACTAATAACATTTACTTTTCCATCAAAGAAATTATTTCAAGATATTGAAAAAATAAATCCACTTCAAAAATCATTTTCAATAAAAAAACACCCAAAAACAGAATAAGGGTTTTCCTTTTCATTTTAGAAAACATTAAATATTATAGTGGAATCCAAATAACTATTATGGTGGTGGAGAGGTCAATGTCACCGCAAAATAAATTCCATTTGTCATTTATTAAATTGATTCATAGAAAAAGATTCCCTATAAATGAAAGAAAAAATCAAAGGGCTTTACTATACATCGTGTAAGTGAAGAAGGTATATATTATCAAAATATGCCTCAATGAAATTAGATTGAGATGAAGTCCCTTACCTCATGTCCGAAGTGACCTGTTCGTTCTTTATTATATTGAATAATAAACTAAATTTAATTTCTACTTGATTAAGAACCTTTTTCATGTTTATAATTCCATTTATATTACTTATTCCCATGTTATAAACATTATGAATAATTTAAGTTAATAATGTTCATTTTTTCGATATTTGGTACTTGAGTTAAAAATGAACACCTTATATTTACATGTTTTCCATGTGGTCAATAGTCTATTATATCCAGAATGATATTGATTTTTTAGATATAATATATATCCAGTATATATATATATATTTATAACAGTTCATATTATTTGGAGTTAAGAAATGAAATGCACCATTAATGGAGACGGTAAGCCATACAAATGAATGAACGCTACTTTCATTTCTATTTCTTATTTTAATAGAATTAAAACATAATGATAAATAGTTATATTATAAATCCAGTATTATATCATATATAATTTGATTAACTCCATCATTTATACATCCCACATATGGCATTAACGGGTCATATCACTTTGAGGGGGCATTAGTCTGCACTTCCTCAAATGAAATTATCGCGTTTACCCATAATGGAAACCATAAAGGTATGATATAAAATAAAAATACAAAAACATAAAGAAAACATAAACATAATATATATCATATAAAAATATATTGTCATATTAATGGCCACCATGATAGGCGGTAGGAGATAATCGAACAATCATCGTTTCGTGAGACGTTAGTTTTCCATCCAAAGAAATAGTATGTTCTTAACCCATTAGATAGAGGTGAATGTGTTTGTAGTTAGAATACTTATCATAACATCATAATAGTATATTTATGATACTAATATTGTTATAAAAAAGAGTAATAAGAATATTTTAGTGGTTGGAGAAGTAAAATATAAGATAAGAAGTTAAGAGAAATGGTTACCTTTAATTTGGGTAACTTCTTTTGGTTTGAACCAAAACGACTTCTTGAAGTTCCATTGACCTAATGTAATACTCCTAGGAGGAGGAGTGGGATTATGGGAGATTAATTGGGTAGAGGTTTTATGAGCCAAAATTCTTGAGAGGTGTGAGGAGTTGGTTAGAAATGATCTCTTTTTATAATGGGGAGGAGGGGCTCTTTAGGAATGTTTGCAAATATTCTTTTATTATAAAATTATCATCAATTTATAAAGATCCAAAACTAATTAAATATGAATAAAAGATGACTAATGGTAGAAATAAAATAATCCAATAATAATTGGACCAGTTTTGGATTTATAATCTTATTTATTTTAATCATTTATTAATGAGGTAAATACTACATCATTATTATGTCATATATAATTTAATTTATTTAATTTCTAAAAGTAATAATAAAATACAATGATATAGGAAATATTTTTATATTTACATTTTATATTTTTAGTCAAAAATATTACATATATAATACTTTATAAAAATTAATTTACTAAAATAATTTTTTGTCACATTTTTTTTCTTAACATTATATTAATTAATCTAAAGTGTCATTATCATTCATAAGTGGCTCTTTGGGGTCCTAATGTCGACCCAAGGATGACCATGGTCGTTCATTACTCATCCAAAAAGTTTTGGACAAGTGTTAAGGTAATTTTGAATTATTATAATATTCTTTTTAACTTGAATTATCTTATTTACCTTAAACCACGGTAAATAAAAGTCAAAAGTTACTAGTAAAAAAATTATTTTCATCTTATTGAACAAAATTTTACATATTAATAACAACCATGTATGTAATTTTTTTAAATTCAATTCATAGAAGTTGTAAAATATCATTTAATTGAAAAAGTTAGTTTTTTAACTAGCACTAAGTGGTTTCACTATTCATCAAAAATTGATGTTTTTCAGAAAAATTCCAAAAATTTTACCTAAGATATATGTTATATTACTAATTAAAAAAGGATTTCTAATTTACCCTAATAAAAAAATAGATGTGGCATTAATTAATTTAAAAATAATTCTCATTGTTAAAACCAATAGCGTGTTTTTAGGAAACAATAACTATCAAAAGTTTGACACATGTTTATGTCCAATTTCAAAATGAAATTAATTAAATTAACCAAAATTGGATTAAATGGTAAAAAAATATTCTAATTACACATTAAAACCAATTAAAAATATAATCTAACCATATAAAAAAATTAAATTAAAACACATTTTTGAATGAAAATACAATATTTTTCACTATTCATTAAAAATGTACTTTATCAGAAAAATTCCAAAAAATTACACAAAGTAAATTTTGATATCCCCATTCAAAGAAAGGATTTTATTCTGTCATATAGAATATATAAAAGTGACCAAAATTATATTTAAAGATGGTTCACCATTAAAAGGTGTTAAATCGACCTTTTAATGTAAATTATGCGTAAAATTAGATTCATTCAAATTTTAAGACACTATATTTTTATTGGATAAATTTTAATACATTTAAAAAACATGTATAATCATGTTGTAGTTAGTTTTGTTCATTCCCACCAGTACAATGGCTAGGAGTTAACTACCATTTAAAATAATAATATTATATTAGTAGTCTGCAACATAAGATTTCAATGATACCTGTTGTTGTGTATCGGGTACGCCATTAAAAATAGCAACCCATTTAAAGTAAAATTAATATTTAATTCTCAAAAAATAAATAAAAAACAGAATTAATTATTTCTTTATTTACCCTGGATGTTACATGGCATGAAATGGGATTCCACTCTAATTGTTTGAGAAAAATCCCAAAAGGATCTTGAATAATGATTTTTGTTTTAAAATTAGTGGAGAGAACCATCTTATTGTATTAAAAAGTTTTTTTTAAATTAAAATGCTATTGAAACCAATAATTTTTGAGTTTTAATAATTTTTAGAACTTCAAACTTAGATTGTGTGATTTTTAATTGGGTGAGTTAACCCTTACATGTCATTTGAAACAATTGTTTAGAATCAGTTTATTTTTAAATTAAATATTGTATGTGTTCAATGATTTATAAATTATAAAATAGGATGGATTGTTTCAAAAGGGTGTGATATTTCATATTTTTTAGATTTTTAAAATCATTGTGGATTTGAATATTTTTCAAAAGTGGTTTAAAGGGTAGATTGAATTAGCATTAGAGTTTCACTGGTATTTGGATAAAAATTTTCCCAACAATATATAGAGATAGATTTTATAAATGATAATGTGGATTCGATTTCCAAGAACATTTTGAAATGAGTATTCACTTTTTTAATTTTATGAAAATATCATATATAAATGTTGTCACACATTCTGACGATACATTGACTCTATTATGCTCGTTGTGGATATTGATCCCATGAAGGGATGTCTGAATTTATATATTTATAAATTTTATTTGTGATTTATGTTTGAGGGGAAAGTTATTTATGAGTGTGTGAGGTGAATTATGAGTTATTTAATAAAAATTCCCTTGAGTCAATGAGTTTAACACTTTGATCACCACAAATTTGACTCAAAATGGGGGTACTAGGTAAAATATATGTGACTTATGTGTGGGAAAAACCTAGGGGGGATAGTCGGTTAACTAGGGAATTTTTTACAAGATGATATGATATGGTTAAACTAGAAGGAGTATACAGGCGCATATGTTAGGAAAAATATTATTATGTTTGATACCATGGGTGAAGGAATCCCAAGGATATTACCAATATTGATCTCATGTGATAAGGCATCCCAAGTAAAATACTATCCTTAACCTCATAGACAAGTATATTTCAAGTATGTTCTCTTTGGTTAGTTTGATGGGGCTTTTGGGGATGTTGACAAGTCTAGTAATTTTAGCCTAGTTTCTTTGTCACCAAATCAATATATTTTGTTACAAGAGCATAATGATGATTCCCATGAAACTGGTATCCTTTTTAAGATCATTTAGTGTAATTCATAATGTGATTCAATTGTATTCCCTTATATTTATAATATTATTTTGTAAATAGGTTTTTGATGTTAGTTTTTATATTCTTTTTAACTACATACAATGGTGAATGATTGTGTTATTTATTCCAACATTATGTGGTTTTATTTTTAAATTATTTGATTATGAAAGATTTTTTATAACAACCCAATTATTTTATTACACACTTAAACATGATTTATTACATTAAACCATCACATGATACAGAATATAAAATCAATAGGTATAGTGTCTTTGGGGATTAGGATCATTAAATAACAACTTAAAACATAGAATGCAACATCTTATTGAAAACTTCCATTACATGACCACTGCATTCCCTCATACATAGCATATCATGGGTTAACCTAATGACATGCATAAGAAAAGGGTGAGCTATAAATCCTAGTATTTGAGTAAAAAAGGAATAACATAAATATTACAATAAATATTAATAAATTGTCATATCAATGGATAACAAGAGAAACATGAACATAAATGCTTGATAAATCATGATAATTATAATATGGAAATGTCGCAACAACACTTAACATGTAATTAGCATGAGCTAAGACTCATTACACTTGGAGCATGAGTAAAACCTCATTGCACTTCAAGCATAAGTAAACCCTAATTTAATATGAATTATCATGATTCCAAACTCATTTAACAAGATGTATCATGATATTATACTATTCCCAATTCATTTGATCACTATTAGGGCACACCCTTCTTAATCATTTCATTTTATGCATAAGTTTTCCACATGGATCATAAAAAATAGATTCATTAAACATCATTATTGATTCCACGATAAAAGAGTTTTTAATTCATATATAAACCTATTTAAACAATAAGTAAATTTTTATAAAGGTGAAGACCATTGATAGAGAAATGGGAATGGTATTCACATCACAATGAATTTGTCTTGGAAAATTGTGCGGCAATTTCGATAGCATAATGGCATGACATAAGAAATCATAAAAAAGTTTAATGAGAGAGAAATGGGTGTCTCATCATATTTACATGAAATTTAATGTAAGGGGTTCATATAGATACATTTACCTAATATTGTAATGGAATTTAGATTCATGATACCAAAGAATTACTAGATTGTAGATGAGGAGATTGAAATTTCTTATGGAATTTCTACATGGTAATAGGTGTACATGGGAGGAATTTAATGAGTGATAATGGGGTATCTAATCATTCAAACCTAAAAAGGTCAGTATGGGGTAGGTGATATATATTACCCAAACACTTATAATTTAAGATAAATGGGAAAACATATTAAGAAACATTGATAAAAAGAGAAAGGTATGAATCTCTTACTTGGAAGTGTGATCCCAAAAGACTTGGAAGAGGATTAAGAGTGGATTCTTGGGATCTTGGGAACCTTGGGGGGATTCTAGTGAGATTATGTAAGAGGATGGAAAAACTCAAAAAGGCTTTTAGTGAAGAGGAAGTTGGAGATAGAGTGGGTTTATATAGGAAAGGAGGGGGAATTCTTTATTATTTTGGATTGGGACAACACACATTAAACTAATCAAAAACAAAACCCAGACCATGGTTTTTTACAACGGTTTTTTCAAAAGGGGAGTAGAATCAAATATTAAATAATTCCAATGTCATAAATTCTTAATATAATAGTGTTTCTTATATAGAGGTGGGTCACACTATCATGGAAAACAATTTAAAAAGACAAAATGTTTTATAAGTCTTGGAAGGTCCAATAATGCTTTGTAAAATAAATAAAAAAATATAAAATCAAATTCTTTTAATGTAAAAACATATATTATCCACACATAATGTTTATATTATTTTATTAAATCACTATTGGGTCATTATGATGTCATAAAACACATTATATATTTAATGGGTATTAAATTTTTACCCAAAAATTCGACTCTCTACGAAAATTATGAAAAATTAACCATTGAATAATTTTGATGACCTGATTCAAAAAATAATATTCATTTTATCTAAATAATTTCTTCAATAAATGAATTTCTTACTTTTAAAATAAAAACCATCATTAATAAAAAATTCACTAGTTTTGACAAAAATATCATTCAAACATTAATAAAAATTATAATTTTATTCATAAAAATTATACAATAATTTATATTTTAAAAAATAATTTATAAATTATATTTTATTAAAATTTTATATAATTTATAAAGCAGTTAATTAATAAAAATAGATTTATTAGTTGAATATTAACTAAATAATACTATTTTTAATTTAAACACTATTTACAAAGTATCAATAATAAAATGAATGCACATTACATATAAAAAAAATAATGTACATAGTCATAGTGATAGGGTCGTGTTACATAACCCCTTAAAACACCAACATAAGACTGAAGGGTAAGGTGTGCGATGATGACAGACTCTTTGGGTGGGTCGGATAACATCGCTCGGGTGGTAATATCTATTAACTTCCACTTGACCCGTAGTCAGTTCTTCTCAAGCTTAACGTGTTCAAGCATGGTTTATGATTTGTCAAGAATGAAGACCAATGACAAAAACTACTTTTTGAGCTCTAAAAAATTTTCTTCGTATGGCGAAAGTCTACTGGATAAGGCCATCAATTCCTTTTTCTGACTAAATTGGTTTTTTTAAAACCCTATATTTATACTAATCATATGATCAATGTTCAATGACTATATTAGAAACAGTCATAATTATTAATAGTATTTTAAAATCTATAAATATAAATTTAATGAAGTTTACATTTTATATAACCATAACAAGACATTTAATTAGATAAATATGAATATTCATTAATGAAAGTGTGGGTCGTTAAATTTTTATGGAATGGAAATGGAATATTTTATTTTATTTTGTTTTAAAAAAAATTTATAATGAGTCTGATAATATTTCTCAAATGAGAAATGTGAGAAAATTTTGTATTATAAACTCAATATGTGATTTGGTTTTAAAAAAAAATAGGTCCTTCGTGTCTAGTTTTTTGATGAATTTATTTTGTTTTCAAAAATAATTCATTCGTAGCTTAACTCTTTTATATTATTTCTAAATGGTGTGGAGATCGATATTTAGGCTTAATTTCCCTTCAAATTTTTGAAGATCAATTTTTCATGAGAATTCACTCAGTTGTATGAGTATTTATTTTTTTTTTCTTATGAATTTCCTAGAACATGTTTACTTTTAACCTCAACTCATTCCTAATACATTTTGGGGGAAGCAAATTCCATGGTAGGGATAACTATGACTCCTATCATATTGATGTTGATCTTATATTATGTTTTTTATGAGATAAGGGATCATTTTATATTTTTGGTAATTTTCATCATAATAATGGACATTTCTAGTTTTTTATGTTGTACAAGGTATGCATGCTTGGTTTAGAGGAAAACATAGAGCTACCTCTTTTGAGATAGTTTTCCATTTTGTTATATAATGTACATGGTTTCATAGTATGGTTGAAAAATCATATATTCCAAATCATCCAGATCCTAGGATAAATTGTTTGGGTATGTAGATTATTCCTTCCTATGGTACATATGTTTCACATAGTTATGTAAAATATGTGAAAAATCAATGAATTTCATTTTTAATTTTTCAATATCATCTATCATTGTTAAATCATTATATGATGAACTGTATAGATCCCTGGAAAATCTATGTAGTAAGGGTTTTTCCTAGGTAGTTCCTTGTCATGGTTTGTGTAAGGTTTCTCAAAGTAGGTAGAAAAACAATGCTTCCTACCCACATTCATTAAAAATTTAATTTTAACTTTTATCTTCTTTGTTTTTAAGAATACACCCCTCTATTTTATCCCCTATTAGTAAAAAGGACAAGGTTCAATCCCTTTGGATTTCTCCTCCTTCTTCCCTCTATTTTTTTAGAATTCTACATTGGAGTAAACTGGTTTTATTCATAGTAATTCCTTCTAAAAAACTTCCACTCCATTATTATCAGGCCCCATCCTTAAACATTTTATAATCTTTAGATAAGTCAATAATTTGACTTTATTTCACATTGAGAATATTTTATGTTATATAGATTTAGGAATTATGTCATAAATCAGAAATAACAAATTAAATATTACAAATTAGAAACCTCTACTCACTATCCATTTTTTCAATAATACAAAAACTTATAAAAAACATGGTTTTTCTTCATGATTAAACAACATAACTTTTCTTTGACACCTTCCTTGACATTATTATTTTTTATGTTCTGTAATAATCATTTCCAAACATGGTATGAGGATAAAAAATCTCATTAAGATATACACAAATAAGTAAAACTATTATTATTGAGAAAACATGTAAACCATGAATACTTTATCATAAAGCAACACTTTTCACCTTTAATAATTATTAAATACACCTCACTGAATATAAATTCATTTATTACCATTGTTTAATCAAAATATTACCTTAAATCCCATATAAATAAACATATAATATATAAAGGAAACTTGTGAAATAATCAAAATTAAATAGAATAATTATAAGTTCAACTTACACAGGTAACACTAAATGGAATAGCCATATGGACGGCATTAATAACCAATATATTACAGGTTATAACGTAACCACTTGTCATTGGTTTATAATAGAATAACATATCTTTGGTTTATCACATAACCTTGTATATTTGTTTTATCATGTAACCACTCATCAAATGTCCATGTACCATTATATCATCATAAAAGATTTCAATTATCATCATTTCACTCATAAAAATTCATTTGTAATCACAAGTAACAATTTTAAGATATTGATATAATAAAAATAATAATAAAACAATTTTCAATACCATAAAATGAAATGTCTTATTTAAATTTGTTTATGAAAAAAAAATTTGGCATATAGTGGAAACCAAATATCATATAATGGTCAGGGTGGCAGAAAAGTCGTTCTAGTCGTGTATGATAGAAAAATGTTCCTTTTTAGTTTATTAAAATGATTCATATAAAAATAATAATTTATAAAACCATTTAATGAAATTTAAATATTAACATATAATATCATGGATAATACATTTATTCCCAAAAAAATAAATATTAATATTAGGAAGAAATGATTTGATAATAAAATCTTTAAAAGTTCAAGGTTTCCCACACCACTCTGAACATTTAAATCTAAATATCAATGAATTAATACATTTTCCAAAATATTATATAATAGTATTATTGATAAAATATGGATATTTAATTTCATATAGTTTTATATATGCCAAATAAAAAAATAATGGTGCATATTATAAATAAATGTCTTAATAAAAGCAGATTGAGATGAAATCTGTTACAGTGAGTCAGAATCATCATGTAAAACCATTATATCCCTGAATTATAAACATAGTATAACTTATAATTTCTTAAGAAACTTTTAAATTTTATTATTTCATTTATTTTAATTATTACTATGTTATAAAAATTATAATATTATTTATGTTCATATCGGACGTTTTTCGATATTCATTACTTGAGTCAAAATGAACATGGTTTGATGTCACTACTCTATATAGTCATATGTAATTAATCTCTAGAATAATATTAAAAACATAATAATTACTTTTATATATCAATAATGACTTTTAAATGAAACCATTCATTTATTTTATGAAAAATGAACAATGTTATAATCATAGAGATGACAGGTCGTACATACGCATGAGTAATGTTTTCATTTTTCATTTATTAGTATGGAAATAAGGTAATTTTAAATATATCTTTCCAAAATAAGCATAATATTATTAAATGAACAATAATAACTAAAATATAATTACATATAGAATACAAGTGATGTCGTGAATAAAAATGATTCACATTGCTTCGTGGAAATGATAGTTCACACGTAGGAACGAAAGATGTCGTTGTTTTTATGTGCATGGAAGGAAAAAAATAATGGAAATATTATTATATTACAATTATAAATATTTAATTAATAAAATATACAGAAATTTATTTCATAATTATAAATATTCATGATATATGGTAATGAAAAATGAATTATATCAGTTCGTGAGGTGGTAGTCCGTCGTACACACGAATGAAATGTTCATTTGCCAATTGATGAAATTGAAGATTGATTTAGGTGATTATATAAAAATAATAAAAAATATATATATTTAGTATATATATTTATTATTTTATATTATTATAATAAGATGTAAATGAAGTGTAAGAAGAAATAAAATAGAAACACTTAAAAAATGATACCTCTTTTTCAGTTGATCAACATTGAAAAACAGCTTAACACCTCTAAGAAGGGTGTTTTACCTAAACTAAAAACTCAAGAGAGTGGGGAGTGATTCTAGTAATGGATATGGTAATATTTTTTCTGAACCAGAATGTTCTTAATGTGTGATTATTAGAGAGGAGTGGGTGAATTTTAATAGTAGAGTGGAGGGGTAACCTTGGAAACTCTTAAAAAATTAAATCAATATTAGTAGTTTTTTTATATAAAAGACTACAAATTGATATATGTATAAGATAGTATGATTATAGATCTAAAAACTCTAATACAATAATTTTATATATGTATTGATTTTATTTTAAACCATATCATTTCGGTTCACCATTAATTACACTCTTATAATTTTAATTTTGTTGAAAAAATTAATATTAAGTTACTACACATTTTAATTATATGGGTTAAATTTCCTATAAATGGATGATTAATGATCTTTTAGGTCTTATCATTGTCACTTTGTAATTTTTCAATATTTATATAGTTTTTACATAATTTAATAAATTTTTATTTTTATAAAATAGCAATTATGTCAATTTTTACACTATTCATTTTATTGAATTTAAATAAAATAAAAAAATAGATTACTTTGATAAAATATATTTAATGTACTTATAATATCTCACAATCATTTATAAAATTTTTGGATTTCATAAAATATGTAAAATAATATTTATTTGAATCTTATTAGTATCATTTATTTGATTCTATCTTTAATAAATCTATTATTGCATCATCATTATGTCATAATTAGATTAAATTATATATTTCATAAAAATTATAAATAAATAATCATTATGAATTAATATTAATGTCTATTTATAGTAAAATATGTCACCTATAAAACTCTATATTTAAAAAAAATAGTAATATGAGATATGCTTACGACATATTTTTGTTTACATTAAATTAAATGTTATAAATGTCATAATCACACAAAAGTGGCTTCCAAAGGCCACAATCTCATCCCAAGTATTTACATTGTCAAACATAACACATAAAACAATATTTGAACTTGTTTTAGGGTATTTATATATTATTATAATATTAATTTTACCCTTAATTACCCTATTTACCTTTTGCCTTGGTAAATAAATATAAATACAAAACTTACTATTCATAATTTCCAAAAATAAAAGGAACATATTTAGATATTTTTTAAATATTGATTAAAAATATTGAATCCATTTTTCTAAATTCAAAACACATAATTGGCCAAAATGTAATAAAAATTAATCCCGTAGACGGAATAAGAAATCGTGTTTTTTTTGTAAAACTTTCAAAAACTCACATAGTTTTTATATTTATTTTCATGGTTAAAATGATTCCCATAACAAAAATTAAATTAAATTATAAAAACATGATTTAATGTTCTCTAAAAGTAATTAAAATGATAATATAACTATATAAAAAATTATACAAAAATTTAGTTTTGAATTAAAATGCAATATTTTTTTACTATATTACAATATAAATTTTATTATAAAATTACCAAAATTTCAACCCAAGTAAATTCTGATATCATGATTTTGAATAAGATGTTTTTTTTCAAATATAACATATTTAATTTACAAAAACTAAATTTAGAAAGGGTTTACCATTAAATTGTGGAAAAACAACCTTTTAAAAAATATTAGAGTTTTTTAGGATTAAAATATTATTTTTTCTCTTTTTAAGCCACTAATTTTTTATAGAAATGTAATAATCATTAAAAACTAGTGTAAACATAATATTGTTAATTTTTATTATTTCTACCAATAAAACGACTAGGCATTAACTACCATTTAAAATAATAATATTAATAATATATTATTTTTTGATAAAACTTCGACTTGTTTGCAACCTAGGATTTTAAAGGAACTCATTGTTGCATGTCAGGTATACTATCAGAAAAAGAATCCACTTTAAATTAGAATTAATATCATATTCATAAATATTAATAGATATAAAAATGTCTTATTCTATAATTACATGGGAGGTTACAATAATTCTCTCTTTATCAATGATTTAATTTTCTCACATGAGCTCTATTTTATTTTTAGCCGATTTTACGGTGGAAATTTATTTAAACCCATTGTATTTCTAGTGTAGGGGTTCTAGAGGGAACACCTTGTCTTGGAGGTGTGTTCTCTATTGTATCTGGAAAATTATTTTATGATCACAATTGAACTAAGTTATGTTTTCCCTTTTTAAATCTATAAATTATATACCTTTATATTCTTGTTGTTTTCAAAAAAACCCTCTTACTAGGGTTATGCCTATATTAGTCCCGGTGATGGTAAAATGGTTATTTCAAAATGGTTTTATACCATTTAATTTAATGGGACTCCATTTAAATGGATCGTGAAAATGCCAACTTAAATTATAATGAATTATTTTTTGTTTTAATAGTGGTGGAGAGCCAGGTTTTATGGTATAAAAATATTTCATTAATTTAAATGGATTTCAAACCATGATTTTAGGTGTCTTGAAAATGATTATAATTTTTAACATGGTCTATTTGATGTTTTATGCATTTAATTAAATGTTTAGTTCTATTTGAAACCTTTTTATAACCATGGTTTATTTTTATATCTAAGGTTGGATGTGTTTTAAAATATTGAAATTTTAAAATGAGTCATAATTTTTCAAAAGTTTGTTTAATCCCATGTGGTTTGGATTTTGATACTAGTTGTGTCTTTGAAATTTTTTTCAGTTATGTTTTATAGGAAATATAGAATGTATTTATTAAATGAAAAAAACTGATTATATTTTAAAATTTGTTGTGAAAAGACAAGGATCATATAGAATATTATGAAAGATAATTTTTCAAACAAGGTTAAATACCCTCTTAAATTCCATAGATACTTGTATTATCATTTCAGATTTTGATCCCATGAGGGGATGATTACTTGGATGTATTTATATAAGTTATTTACGTTTGATGTATATGGGGATACCTTTGTTGATGGTGGGAGTTGATTCATGAGGGATTTTCAAGGGTGTTATCTCTGAGTTAAAGAATGTTTTACTATACTCACCATCATATTAAATCATCTGGGGAGTCCTTGGTATATAGTATATGTCCTTTTTTATGGGAAAAACTAGTAGAGAAAGTTGGTTGACTGAGGATGCATTGTCTAGCTACTCGTAGATGGTTATACTCGAAAGAGTAATAGGATCATATTCTATAAGTCTATTTTTATATATGATTTAGTGGTTTATGTCTTCCACGGTACATTACCATCATTGATCTTTCCAATGAATGGATCCTATAATCAACACCATCCTTAATCCCATGGAAAAAAGAATTGCATGAAATTTTTCATCAGTTAGTCTGATTAGTCTTTTGTATATTTTGATAGGTTTAGTAGTGTTGACACATGTTCCTTGTCTCAAATTTAGGTACCCTTATTACTAGATCCTAATGAAGATTCACATTAAACATGTTTTTATATAGTATATTTGATTTTTCATAGTTCATTGATTGTATCCTATGATGTATATATTATTGTTTAGAATGTATGTTATTTTAAATTATTTATCCTTAGTAAATAAAATTACAATGTAGTGCCTGAATATTTTCCATCTTCCTTCTTTATTTGGTTAGCTTTTCAAATATTTTAAAACAAAATTACAAAATGTTTTTTATGAAGGAAAAAAATAAATTCATGATTTTAAGGGGTATTTAATATATTTTAATAATGATTTTGAAAATTTATTTCAAATGAGAAAAATGAGAATTCATTATACTTGAAACTCCAAGTATGTATTTGTTTTAAAAAAAAGTTTTTATGGAAATTCTGCCAATTTTTATGGAAAATTTTTATTTTAAAAAATACTTTATAAAACCATATGATTGTTGGAAAACTCTGAGTTTCTAAATTTGTATTTAAAATATGTTTTTTGAAATGGTTTTAAAGTGGGACATTAAAATAAACTTTTGGGAAAAGAGGTATTGGCTATGGAAATGTAATTTCAAAGTGATTGTTTTCATTTAATGAAAATCATGGGATAATATTTTTATAAAATTGTTTATGTGTTGTTTTTTATTTATTTGAGATTTATAAAAAGGGTATTTTTGGTTTCAAACTAGAATATTTAGGATGTAATATGGATGTGATTACTTAACATTACTGAGAATATGTGGCATATTAAGATTTAATCCCACATGTATATTTTACTTGTTAAGGTATATTTTATATTTTCACACTTCTTTTGGATTCTATGGGAGGTATTTATGGTTGGATGGTGTCTTTGGGTCATGTCGTATATCATTAGAGCTGATTTGGGGCTTTATATTCTGTTGAATATGTTTAGGATATTTGGCATGTTGTATATTATTCTCTGACATATCTTTATCACTTTCTACAATAATTCTATTTATATAATTGTTTTATCTTGTTTGGATGTTTATTTATTATTATCTAAATTTTATTGTTTATTTATTTGATATCCACTGCCAAATTATTATTTGTGTACGAGAGTGAAACTATATACAAAATTTGTTTTATGATACCTAGGAACTAGTTTTTATCCCATGGGGATCAAGAATTCTCTTCATGCCCTGTGGCAGACCGGGTTGGTATTTTGGTTATATGGAACCACATGCTAGTTAGTTACAAATTTCAATATTTGAAAAGAATTTAATTTTAAATAATCATACAAAACATAAAAAAATCTAGTTTTTAGAAAAATGCATTATTAAAAAAGTTAATTTACTACAATTCATTGCCTTGAAAAAACCATCAAATGAATTAAAAAATATTTAATTAATAATATATTATTATTTTTAAACCATTAGTCATTATTGACTGATTAAATATATTAAAATAAAAACACATTGTATTCATAAAAACTATTTTTTAGATAAATGTTTTTTATTCTAAAAAATAATCTCATTCAATAGTATAGTGTAATATAAAAATTTATATAATTAATTAGACGTCATATAATTAAAATTTGATTATGTTACATTAAAAAATATTCTAAATTTTAAATTATGTGATTTAATGAAAATAAATCATAGTTTAACAAAAAACAATATATTACTATTCACTTAAATATTATTATTTTGAAAAATTCAACTTAATAAAATATTTAAATTATTTTTTCATGTAATGATATATATTTCACATAATAATATTTCTAAAAAATGCAGAAATTAATTTTAATTTCTATGGAATAAATTAAAAAATACATTCTTTCGAATTGAATATATTTTAGAATCATAAAAATGAATTTACTAAAATTTTATTAATTACTAATTATGTGTTTGTAAATGCATTTTCATTATATAAAACCATTATACATATTTTAAATAATTTGTTTATTAATATTCATACGTTACATTTTTATAGATTGTTCATAATGGACACATATAAGTAATGTTATTTTCATTGTATATCACACTTCGATTAACGATCATTATTTCATATTAAGAAATCTATTGAGAAATTTATTATTTAAAACTACATTTAATAGTTGTTTCATTCTAATACAATTAAATAAATGGTATCCTTACAGTTTCATCTTTAAAATTAAGGTTTAAACATTTAAAAATACCATTTTTGAAAACTCTCATTGTACAAATGGATAATAAAATATCCTTTGAAAAGGGGAAGTGGGAAACATAATTTTATCTTGGAAGAACATAAGACCGCATTCTCAGATAATGATAACATTATTGGTAATGAAAAATATGTCATTTTGGAGAAATATATTGTCTAATAAGTATTAAAGAGTGATATATAACAAGTTCATGAGAATGGTAAGTACCATAAAACCATAAATTAGTGAGGGATTAAAATTAACATTTATCCCTAAAAAATAATCATAAAAAGAAAAAATTTATCATCTTACAAAAAAAATTCTTATAATTGAAGATTTATTTTTCCATGGAATACAATAAAATATACTAACATTATTTTTTCAAATCCATAAATATGATATCATCCTTTAGTTTAATGTTTTAATTAGCTTCCACAACCTTTCAACTCATATTCCAATGAAGAATGAGAAATATACATTTTCCATTATAAAAGAACTAAAATAACAATACAGGGAATATTAATATCTATACAGGATGGCATGAAAATCTTTATGTCACTATTCAGTTTTTATAATAAGAAATTTCTATTAGATGATAAGATATGAACTTTTAATAAAACATACTTTTATTGATTAATCATAAATATTTAAATTATTATTCCCAAATATATACTTTACTCTTTATAAAAAAAGATAAATTAGAAATGTCACATAGAATTCATAAAAAAATTAACAAATTTAGAGAAAAAATTAAAAATATCCGAAAATCAACGTAACATTAATCCCTAATCCATATAATTTATTTCTTAATTTCATGTGAAAAATATGTGACTACCTTGATGATATATTCTCGTAATATTTTATAATAAAATGAATCATAATAAATCTCAGTAAAAAAACTTTCTTCCAAAATATAAATCTACCCTTATTCCTAAAATAAAATAAATAAATATACAATATATTCAATAAATCCAAAAAGGTAATAAACATCATCAAAGATAACATAAATCACATTTGCATAAAATCACTAATTAATGTCAAGGTCAAAAATACTATCCAATTTACTTTTCTAGTATCAATTTTCTATTTATCCAAAATAAAAAATATTATCTCAACATCAATCACATATCAAGGGTTATCAATCCCACATTCATTTGTTTTCCCAAAATATGACCTTACCACTAAATCATTTTTATAGGTTATCAATACCATTTAATATATGCATAAAAATTATTAGTTTAAAACTATTATAGAATAATCCTTAGATGATTCATAATTCCTATAACTTTCAGAACACAACACAATATCACTACGAAATATCTAAATTCAATAAACATTCTATATAAAAAATATTAACTATTCAACTTTCATCAGATACCTTTAATAAAACTCTATCATCCTTTTCATTAATTATTCCTTCCTGGAATATAATGTGTGAATAATTTTTTAATATTCATTCACATCAATTTACTCATGTTTCAAACATTTATCATATGAAATAATGATACAATATTTCATACCAGTCATATTTCATTCATAGTATCAATATGAAAAATAGTAAAACTGTTACTCCACCAAACGTTTTGATCCTATTCTTATGATATCTCCCCAGGACATAAATTTTTATATTTTCCATACTTTCCAAATTTAAAATATTTAATTATTGAATATTCCTTATGAAAACCATTATTCATATCCATTTCATTAACTAAAAGGTTCATTTTCCCTTGAAAATTAACATTTTATGACCTTCATTCCAACATATAAAAGTTATTTTAATTTCATTGAGACATTTACTAGGTTAAAACTTCCTTTATTCTAGAAATATAGGGACATAGATATTCTTTTAACCAAGGTTATCATGAAACTTCTATTTAATATTATTTGGTTCACTTGAAAATTCACTTATTTTAGTTTATTAATAATATATTTTGATATCTGGTTATGAATAATCACAATATATCATATTCTATATCTTACATTATTTGGTTTCTAATAGAGAAAATCATTACATTAGTAGTCATAATTACTATTAACATGATTCCTCGAAGTTTTATAAATTAACTAATACAAAAAAACATTTTGAGAAATAATTATAATAGTGAGTAATTATATAATTATTTTAAAAATTCATATAAATTCTGAATTATAAAATGATCTATTTTATATATCACTCATTGGGCTTAACCTAGGTCATCTTTGGTAATTTTTTGTGAAAATACTTCTTAATGGATTATAAGGAATATATGAATAAACCCAACAATATCCCCATAGAGTTTCCATCCTAGTGTATAGTTTATGTCCAACTCATCAGGAACTTTTGATTATCCAATTAATAGCCAATCCACCCCATTAAATTAATTACCACTTGGGGCATCTATATCACAGCTGCATCCACATTCTATTATCAACATGAGTTTGTATTTTCTTGTAAAACCACACTATTTTCATTACTATAATATATGATATTCCCATATACATATTAATATCTTAATTTTTCTCATAGATGTTATCTAATCATAGTTTCTGAAATTAACAAATATCTATCCTCATATTAATTGAGGTGACCAAACAGTTACATATATAAATATTATAACATTTAAGATAATTTTCCTATCATATTGTTACAGGTTAGAACCATAAATTTTTAGTACATAGGACGGCATGGGAATATAGATTACTAGTACATAAAATATATACATCATCCCCTAGTATATTCTTCACAACTAGTTCCATTATTATACATATTTTATTTAATACCATTCTTCTTATCCTAGGAAAAGGATACATAATAAAGGGTTATCCCAAATGATTAGTAAGGGTAAACCTAGGAGATATCGTTAAATGATCACAAGTTATACTGATATAATAATAAAGGAATGAGATAATGTGATTAAAATTTTAAAATTGTACTTAACAACTCATGGATCATAATCATGAGTCATGTAATAGTGCTTTGTAAATTCATAAGATATGAATTATAAGAGAATCAAAGATAAAGATCCATGATAATATACAATTTTCATAATAACATTTCCTAGGATAGTGAAATAATTTGTGTACTAATGATAATCAATGAAATAATATGTCAATATTACCAAACAATAAATTCATCACTTGTACGGATTAGGATAACCACCCATGTACCAACTTCTATCATTGGATAACATCAAGTATACCCTCGTTTATACTTTGGTGAACCTACAATATACCCTCTTTTGGGTTTTTATAATATCCCATGAACCATTTGATAATGAAAAACATTAATATTTACTCAATTCAGAGGAGGGATATTATATAAACACCCTTCGAAATATTATAATCCATTAACATGTTTTTAAAATGATTATTAAAAAAATTTATCATTTGATCATAACATAACCTATGGAAAATAAAATGAGTATAATAAATATTTCATCATCATATTTAAAACCATTTAGGGAATTAAGAAATATTTTATCATTGGATCATATCCTCGGTAGATCGGATGAAAGGTCAAAATATATTGTTATAGATGGAAATACCTATAAAATATCACTATATTTTTATTAGGAAAACCCCTTTTTTTGGAATAAATTATTTACAATATAAAATATTAATAAGTATTTTAGAAAAAAGCTTCTTTTAAAATAATCATATAAATTTGTATTGGACACTTTATGAAGAGAGTAGTGTGAATGGAGAGAAAATATTTTCATCAAATATATATTCAATCAATGATTCCTTTCAAATTTTTTGAAAAAATATAATACCACATATCTAAAATGAAGATAAAATTCCTTTTAAACCATGTTAAATAATTTATATAGTTAAAAATGACTTTAAATAATTTTATTTAATTTCAATAAAATATTGGAATAAAATATTCCCGACCAAATAAAAAAAATTGTCGGTTTATATTAAATATAAAATTTCATACATTGGATTACATAATGAGAGGAAAATTAATGGAATTCATTAATTTCAAAAACTAACTAGTGGTGAACAAATTATATATGAATTATGATAAAAATATATTTAAATTTATTAAATTAAGCATAAAAAATCCAGATAAAAATATTGTTTTAATGTAAAAAATCTATTAATTTGGTAACATTATAGCCATAATTTTGATAAATGGAATAAAATAAAATAAAACATTAATTACCATGAACATAACGATATTTATGATAAAATATATCAATGTTTTCGTAGAAACAACTCATAAAATACGATAGGTGTATAACATATCATATGTCCCAATGAATAAAATTTGAGATGTTAAACCCTTCCCACTTTGGTAACATTTGAATCTAATCCCCTTAGAAGAAAAAATTTTAAATGTACCTTTAAAATAAATAAATTATGAATAGTCCACTATATAAAATATCAAGGTTCCAATATAAACACCTCATTAGTAGAAATATTTTCATAACATCAATCAAGTCACATCAATACATAATTGATAGGAATAACCACTACCGATTTTTTAATATTTGATCCAAAACCCCATGATAGAATGAACATGGAATAAAACATATAAGATAATAAATTAAAAGGGAATAATGATTAAAAATATATAATAGTTTTTTATTTTATCCATGAATAATAAATCATGATATATAACATAAACATTTTTGGAGGAATTCAAATTTGAGACAAAGAACATCTTACCTTATGTCTGACATGATATTTAATCCATATAGTATCCATATATATAATATTCAATAAAATAATTATATACTATAACCATAAATATAATTATTATATCATATATTATCAAATTATAATATTTCATCACCCATTGATCAATAATTAATTATAAAAATCACCTTTTATGGGTGTTAACTGATTCATTTTTCATTTTTGTTTATATTTGGTAGTCATGGTACATTACCTTTGATAATTTTTACTTAATATACGTGGTAATAATCATTTTCTATGAATCAAATTTAATTATTTTATCCACTGTTTTGAACATTCATATAAATTGGTGATGAAAAATTAATTACATATCTTTGATGATATGGTAGTTTGTATGTACACTCTAGTGACATTTCTACTTTTTGGTGGATGGAATTAGTGAAATATAAATAATAATTAACCCTTAAAAATAACTATTATATCATAATGTAAGAACTGTACATTTTCTATGTGGTCCATACCCTTTTATATTTTGGTTGAAATCTCTATCTTGGACCTAACAGGGATGCCTAGTAAGGGTATGGAGGGAAGAGGGTGTTCATGGATTTTTGAAGCCTTGATCCCATGTTTTTAATGGAATAGTTGGTTCACATGGTTTTTATAAATCATTCCATCTAGACCAAACGGTTTCTCCAAACTATGTGGGGTGCTTCGGTGATAAGAAGAGGGTTGCATGGTTTTTCCTAACCATGAGTCCTAGGCTATACCCATGTGAAAATGATATTTAATTTTTAATAGATCCATATAGCATGATTTGAACACAATTTTCCAATTCATTGGCTTAAAATTTTTATGTCCTCTTTTAAGGTAGTACAAGGAACATAGATGGGGAATAGTTAATCTAACCATGCATCCAATCCTTGTAACCCATAAATGTATAGTAAAATAAAAACATTTTCCTCAAAAATTCTTATAAACTTACCCCTCATTTATTATTTCCACCTTCAGTGGATAGAACTACCTCCATCCTCCCTTGATAGTTATCCTCCCATATAATCAACATAGGATCTTGGATAATTCTTCTATCGCAACTCTAATTCGACTTCTGATCATCTTGTTGGATTCCTCTCGGAATATTCTCCACTCCTTATGATCTACTTTTCACTTGTCCTTCTATCATTGATGCTATTTTTTTGTGATATCGTATGCCCTATTTCAATGTCATTCTTCTATTTTTCCTTTTTCTTCTTATTTGGACAAAACCAAAGGCCAATACTGGATAAGTGTCCCTCTATAGGCAAATGGTTGGTGGTCTAGTATAATTTCCTTATGTTTTGATTCATTATAATATGTTTCTTGATTCCTTATTTGGTATTCTCTATGAATTTTCCTATTATGTAAACAATGTTTAATTTGGTTTCCTTGATAGAGATATCCTAGAACTCCCTTTAATCTCATTGAGATTGGTCATCCTTCTTTTATCTCCACACTATGAGGTGTGTATGAAATTTCAATTTTTATTGAAAATGTATAAATGCATTAAAAAACTTATTTTAGGTTTTATAATGGCTCCTAATTGTGATAAATATAATCAATTTAATAGAAGTGGCATGACAATGTCACTTGCATAGATAAGAAAATGGTTACACCCTTGTTAAAGAGGAATGACAATGAACTAAGAAATATCTATTTGTTCTTATTAAATCATTTACTACTGATCATTGTTATTTTAAAATGGTCATGAATACTGTTATTATTTATGATATATGAGCATTAAGAACCTGTGTTTATCAGATTTAGGTAGGGAATCCCTTACAACTATAAAATGTAGGCATGACGACCCTACAATGTTGAGATACAGACATGATAACCCAATTATTATGATTGGTTCATGGAGCCACTTGTATAATTATTATTTGGGCATGGTGTCCCTTGTACAATTATAATTCAAGAATTTATTCCCATATATTTTAATGATTTGGGCATGGAATCTCGTACACTATTATGATTTGGGCATGGAAACCCAAAATTAGTCTTGTATGAGCATATATTGTGACAAAAAATTCTTGGTATATGGGTATCAAATACCTAATTGTATAAGAAGTGGTCATGGAGTCCCTTATTCTCATTATATTTTGAATGATGTCCCATATAATCATGATATTGAGCATGGTGTACCTCGACCCTTCAAATATTCATGATACTATCCATGGATGATTGATTTATTCCTTAGTTCCAGATTAGTAGTTTTATCCATACATATGGTTGTAAATGTCACTACATATATAGACCATATTTATGTATACATATGGTTACTTATTTAAAGGTTTCTCAGCTCATTCTAAAGCAAGTACTTCAATCCTGGCATCCTTTCAGAACTAGAGCTGATCCCTAACCATTTTTATTATTGCTTGTTATTATATTTTCACACTACTCGTGTTATATGCATTGAATGGGTATTTTTAGACACTTTTGATGGTGGTCCACTGATTTTATCTCACACCCTATCCAGGTCACTGATTCTACCTGGGAAGATTATGTGAATATTAGTAGTGAGTGGGTAAAGTTCCCAATTGTTGATGATTGATTATAACATGAGAGCAAGGAAGTGCAGGAATGATCTATGGCTTCAGATATTATAAGATTGGTTTTTTTTGTTCATTTTGTTATTTTGATACATATAATTTATTTCATGAATGTTAAAATTCCTATTAGTTTTATTTCAATTGATAAATGACATTATATTATTCTATATGCAAAAATGGAAGATATATTTTATGGTTTGTTTATGAAGTATGTAATTTGGATATTTTACTTTCAATTTTTAGTGTTCATTTAGCATGATTCCTATAATTATCTATTTATTTCAGTGATGTTCTAATTTGGTCATGAGGGTAAAATCTCCCCACTCTACGACCATTGACATTTCCTATTATATTTGCCTCTTGTATATGGGGATGTTTTTTTGAGGCCATATGACCCTCCGACTTAGGGAAATGTTTACTGGATCTCGGTTCAAGACATCATAATGTGATATCAGAGGTCTCTTTTTTTCAATACTATTTTTGGATGGTAGAAAGGAGAGTACGAGGAGTCAAGATTTGTTCATGATCCTATTCGAAGGAGTAGCTAACCCACGTAGAGTGAAAATCAAAATTACCTGGAATGGTACATGTTTTACTATATTACGTTTGTTTTAATTGAGTTGATTCTACCATTATTTGACACACTTGATATGTTATTTTATTATTATTATGATGTTGGATTATTTTTTTTTCCTTTTCTTATTATGTCATGGAACCATTTTTCTTGCACCAATTTAGGAACCATATAGCACTAATATGTCATGCGTTATTCCATGCCATGTAAGTAGAATTTCCTAACTAGATGTTAATTATTGTATATGACTGGAGTGATATTTCTATTACAAAACTAACTTTTATATATAATAAAAATTATATTAGATAATAGGTTATTGAAGTGTCTACATCATCCTAAATGGTGTTTTCCTATATAGGTTGATGATGGCACCTTTACTAACTAGTTATCACAAGTTTGAGTTATGTAACTGTGGATACATATACATAAGTGTATTTTTTGTATAGATACATGAATGTATTTTTTAATCTAATGAGTTTACATACCTCTATATATTGGAATTGTTAAGTCATATACTTAAATGATTTCATATTACTCGGTACATTCTTCTATAAAATATAATGGTTCAGATATAGTTAAATGAACTAAAATGTATTTTATAAAGAAGGTGCTTATATAAATTTATAATGGTGTTTCATAAAATTGGTTTTTAATCCACATGATGGAATTTATAAATCTTTAATTTATAATACGGTCATCGTTAAATAGGGATGCCTAATGAAAATTAAATGGTGTTTACTATATAACTTTAAATTGAAAGTCCATATACCAAGACCCTTATAGTGAAACATATTTGTTGACCCAAGTTTGAAATTAGTAGTGGGTAGTAGAAAGTGTCTTTTATATCCTTTTATGATTGATTCTATCATTCAAACCCATCTTTAGTAGAATGTATATGGGTGTGACATTTAGAAAGGGAGTATTGTTATTATCATATTAGCGTATCTATGTCCATTATCATTATTGATCATATCAGAAGTGTGTTCTTGATATTTTTAGAGATATACCACTATGAATTCATATAGTCATGTAAAAGGAGTGTGGTGATTGTAACACCATGAGATTTTATGAAATGTTTTATTATTGAAATAATTTAATCTTTTTATATTTTTCATTTCACGCAATATTGAATATAGATTTTGTTATATAAAAAACATTATCTTTTGTATGAATTATACACAACACCGAGTAAATAATTCACTACATGAAACACCAGGAGTACCTTATGTAATACATAACAAAATTCTTGGATTGTGTTAAATGAAAGAATGATTTCTTTTGATATCTTGCATTACATGAACGACAGAGTATTATGAAACAAAATTAAATTATTAAAATTTTATTGCTTAAGATAATAAGATATAACATATTCAATATATTAGAATATATTGATAGAATGAACTAAATTATTAAAATATATGGATTATAAAAATATAATATTAATTCATTGTTTACCAATTAATTTGAAATGGAAATATAGACCAACTGAATTTAAAGGAAATATATTTATTTTTTTCTCCCAAAAGAATTTTTTATTAATAAATTAAATTATATTAATGAAATATATCTGTTATATATTAAATAAAATATTTTTTATATTCATCTGATATATTTTATTGTCATATGATAAAATCAAACCCAATTTTACACATAAAACCATATATTTTTCCAAAGGGTAATTTTACATTCTTTTATTAATGAAACTATTTTAAATCCCATTTTTGAAACATTTATATATTATATTTGAAAAAATAAAATTTATATTTAAAATTTGGATATAAATATTTATATTGGTTAAATTTTTTGTTTTTAATGATAATTTTCAAATTTTCATAAAATAGTTAAAATAATAAATTTTAATTGAAGACAACTTTTTTCATCAAAATAATTTATATTTTTAATTTATATTTTTAATTAGTTTAAATGAATAAATAGATTGTTTGTTGATAATTTAATCCAATTAATTTCATTGAAATCAACTTCACATTGAAATTTGACATAAAAATGTCTCAATCTTTTTCATGATTTAATCATTAATAACTCATTTTCTAACCCTGTCAAAGGGAATAATTATAAATTAAAATTTGAAATTTATGTGTTTTTATTTTAAAAAATTGATTCAATATTTGGAATCAGTGTGAAAAAATTATTTAAATTGGTTTATTTTATTTTGGGGAATAGGAATAATAAATTTCGTAATATTTTAATTATCACGGTTAAATGTAAATCACTAATTAGTGGTAAAAATAAAATTATAAAATTACCCTAACACATGTTCTAATTTTTTTGGATGATATATTATCGAAAAAAACCATCCTAGGGGTGATTTTATGGGCTCGTGGAGCCGCTTTTATTACTTTACGTCTTTTATTGTATTTTATTCTAAGGGAATCCCAATATGTCACACTCTTGTTTTAAAAAGTATTACATATTTTATATATGGATATATAGAGCATATATTTTAATATAAATAGAAATTCTAAATATGAAATTTTAATATTCATTATGATAATTTATTTGTAATATTTTGGTAATAAATATTTAAATTAAACGATTGCACAATGATGATGCAATAATTGTTTAATTAATGGAATAATCAAATAAATGTTATTAAAAATAATAAAATCAATATAATTTGATATAATTAATGTCCTACATGAATATTATAGATTACATTGATATGTTAGTGTTAATATAAATGATTTAGTTATAAAATATCATGTTTTTATGATTTTCTTAAGAAGTCACGTAATGAATAGTGTCAAAAATTACATTATTGATATTTTAAAATAAATAATATTTTATTAAACAATATAAATATTAAAAAAACTAAGATTATAAAACATAATTGGTATGAGTCCTAAAATTTCAAAAATGACTCATCTGTGGGTTGTTTTTCATTTTATAGTAATTATATTAACCCTCAAATTGTAAATTTCATGTTGTTATGTTAAGAGTTAAAGGGATTAATTAAGGGATAATGCCAAAAAATAAGGGTAGTAATATTTCTTAAACATGTCTAAATATTATTTTTTGAAAGTATTTTGATCTATCATAATATTATCTTCTACCTAACATACTTTTTATCCATTTTAATTAAAATTTAAATTTATATTACTTTAATATTTTAGAATATTCCAAGAGTGCCCCTTCCCCTCTCTTATAAAAGGGCGCCTCAGATTCTCTTTTATTCACACCTATAAATACCTTTGTCTAATAAAAAATGTTCTCATGATTCCTCACAAAATTATTACCTTAATCCTCTAATCATTTTTTGCATAAATCCAACCAAAGGTTTACTTTTATGCGAATTAAAATGAGATACCCAAAGAAGAGGAAACGTTTATCAGTGATGGTTTTTTATTTATTTCTTACTTAAACTACATTAATTATTTTTATTTCATGTTTATATAATAAAATAAATATCCTAAATATAAAATTATGTTTTATATAATGTTTTATATATTCACTCATACACACTTCCATCTAATTGGCAACAAAACATACCGATCTTCTGTACGACAAACTACCGCATCACGAAACGATGTTGTTTGTTTTTTCCTTTACCACCTATTATGGTTTTAATTATGATTGACCTAATATTTTTATAGGATATATATTATATTTAATATATTATTATAATTTTGTTAATTATAATATCATTTCTACTATTTTACGATCTAATATTTTGGTAAAATGATAGTGTGGCCCGTGCATAATTATAGCATACCATCTCCAAAACATGTTGTGATTTGTTATTAATATATATTTAATGGATGGTAATAAGGATGAATTTTTATAAATATATATGTTTTATATGAAATTAATATTTTTATAGAATGATAATATATTATATATTTCCCTTTTTTGACATGCCCAGAAAATGGAAACAGCATTAATGCGTATGTACGGCCCACCGTGTCCATAAATAGTGTACTCCATTTAATATATATATCTCTTATAGATTATTATATATTATTATATTATTATTATAAATTATATATAATTGATTTTTTATATTATATAAATAAGTAAATCCATATTTATGTAATAGGATCAAGATTGAAAAGTCAAAACACGTACGACAAACAAAGCGATTGTCACCTGAAACATTACTTTAACATTGGAATTACTGATAAATGGATAATATGAAGTCATAATTAAATATTATAAGGAATAAGGTATATTTATATGATTATTTTTTTGTTTTATAATAATCTTATATTTATTATATATGAGGTGTTAACATGTGTGAAGGAAATCAAGACTTAAGGTAAGGGATTTCATTCTCACTTTTATTTTCCATTTGATACAATCCATATTCACCACATATTTATTATATATGGTATATATAATACACATGAATTTATATTATAAGTATTATACTAAAAATTAAGGTATTTATGTATCCATTTGATGATCTATCTTTCATGTGGTTTACGGTTTAATAAATACAAAATTAGTAAGGTAATTTTTTCTCATTTCACCTTCATTGAGACACATGTTAAGTTATGAACCTATTTAATTTAGGAGTTCTATATACTATCATTTGTAATGTTTTATCATGAATATAATTCTTCTAATGATATTTTATAATTTATGTAATGTTATTCTCTCTTCGATCTTAAATCCTTATTCCTTCAAAATAACGATTTCTAAATATGTTTTAAAAGTGTTTGAAATGATATTTAATGACTTTTTAAGGAAAAATGATTTAAAATATGTTCAAAATAGTTTTAAAATATCAAATAAAAATTTTCAAGGTTATTTCAATGAAATTTTTTTTCTATATGTTTAATGAAATAAATATCTTTTTTAATATGCAAGAAATATTTTTTCCAATAATGTTTTCAGGTGATCTTTAAAAATAATTTTCCATCTAAGACAACATTATTTGATTTAAATAATATTTTACTAGATATATTATCCAATTATACTATTTTTATAATTTATAGTAATGTTTTATGTTTATGTTGGATTGATATTTATAAAACTAATTTATTTTACATGGGTTGTGTTATGATTGATTGTTGTTTATAAATCCTATTTCATTTCATAGGTTATGATATGATGAATGATTTATGTTTTGGTGGAACACAATTATATGTTGTTCATTATATGATGGATGGGTCCTATATTTCCATCTAAATCATTTGATAGTGATAAATATTTTATTATCTCAAAGGGTACATAGTAGAGAATCGCAATCCTACAACAAAATGGTATATGGGAGGAACTCCCAAGCCCGAAACATGAGGGTACAGAAGAGGGAATCCCAAGCTCGAAGCAGGTACACCGGTGGTTACCCAAGACAAACATTATACTAAGTTCTTTGAAGTTATCATTGACATATGGTTTTTATATCCTTATATGTATTTCAAAATTCAATGGTGTATTCCTATTTTGTGCTTTCATGGATTATTCTCTTGATTTCCTTAGGATTCATTCTTTATTAATTATAAAGCATTATTCTATGATTATTTTTTATAATCATTGGTATGCATATTATAATCTACTAATGATCATGATCACATTATCATACCATTATGTTAATGATATTCTTATGAATTTCCTTTATTTAACATTATTGGGAATTTGAGCTCACCATTTTCTTATGATTCCTTTCCCGAAGTTAATAATGAAGTTTTTTTAAGTAGAGTTAATAAAGGGGAGATATTTGTGGGAAAAATATATGATATCTCACCAAGTTAAAATATTATTATTCCATGTTCCCAATGGAACTAAACTAATATGGACTTTGGGAATATTTTTTTATGCTTTGAGTATTCTATAAAAGTGATGTAATATTTATATAAGTAAATCCTATGTTTTTATAGTTAGTATAAAAGGAAATGTTTTGTTAACCTTTGGAAACTAGGATGAGAAAACATTAGTGAGATCCCGATAGTTTTTTTGAAGTATATTTCTTGTTATGTCTCTAAGGATATGTCTATGAAAGAGGAAATGTATAGGAAAATATCCTGAAATTTTTTTAAAGGAAAGAATGAGTGGTTTCCTAGTATTATGTCTTTTTCTGAATACTACAGGTAGATTAGGCCCTAGCATAGAAGTACCTAGTTGTTACAACTCAAAAATGGTGTGTCGGTCCTAACTCATGCATAACCTGGTACACAACAACATTCCTTTCTACACACATGGTTTGACACTCCTGGGGAATATGCATTGGAAATTCACAAAATCTTCATGAACCATCATGAAGGATTTAAATAAAATTTGGCTTTTAAAAACTTAGGAAAAACATCATGTGTCATAGATTAAATAATTTTTCATAATTTATACATCATATATGTATTTTTTTCATTATTATGTGTTTCCTCATAGTTATTATTGTGTCTTACTCTATGCTTTTTATTTTATTAAATTATTTAACCCTAAGAAACAATGTTAATAGTGATTGAAAAGGATAATTCAGTGATTATCTTCTTATGAAATTGAATATTATGGGAGATGTAATGAAAAATAATGTTTTTATACTCACCCAAATTTCTCAAGATATGAACCATTCTAGTCTCCCATATTAGAAAAAGAGGAAATAAAATTATGTAGATACCTTCATGAGGCAGTGTATGCCTTCTTGCAGTGGGTCTTATGATCCATTTATTGATGAACAATAGATCAGTACCACTAAAAATATATTTTCCATTCTCTAATGTTAACATCATGATAAATTCATTCAGGTTGTTTATCAGTTACAATTTGAAGTGGATCAGTAGTGGACAATAATTATGAATACTATCCAATAAGACAAAATTGTCTCTAGGGATTGGGATGAGTTCACGAACTTATCATTCAATAAGTTCTTTCCTAAAATTATTTATACAAATATGTAAAATGAATTCCTAGAGCTTAAGTATTAGTATTATGATTCTGTTCATGCCTATAAATCTAATTTTAAAAGGCTTTTGAGGAACTCTTTAGGTATTATCATTCAACACGAAATCAAAATTGATTGATTCTTTGGTTTCCTGAAACCTAGTCTTATAAAGGACATAGATATAAGATACTTTAACATATATGAATAAGTTGTTATATGTTCTGTAAAGGTGGAAATAGATTTTGGATTTGGATATCAATAATATGATTTTGAAAATAAAAGAAAGATGGTGTTCAAAGGAAAATCTAACAACAATGGAGAAAGGAAATTCATCCTTCAATTATGAAAAAATTATGGGAAGTAACATGGAGTTAATTTTTTAAGGGGACTATGAAATCTTTTAAGCATGTACAGGGAGTTAATTAAGTGGATGAATATCATAGTTATGGGATGAAGTTTTTTAATTATGTGAATAATGAATAATCCCCATGTAATGGACCTCCAACACTTTAGTGTTTCAATTGCTTGGAGTTTGACCATTATGAGAACAAGTTACCCAATCCATGGACTATTTGAATGAGAATCTATAAAAATAATTTATGATAAAGGATAATGGGAAATAATATGCTATTATAATGGCTGAATTGAACCAATATAATTAATAAATACTTATCCCACCCTTCTTAGTTGGGAATTTTATGTTCGATTTTGTATGAAAAATCCCTATTAAAATATTATTGTTCATTCTTATGTGATATTTCATGTTATTATATTACCGTACAAGGATTAATGAATAATAATATCAAAATTGATTTTCTATTTGTACTAGGATGGACCCAGGTTTCTAATGAAAATTTTTTTGGTATAAGATAAGTGTTTACATAATTAATAAAGGGTGAATTATATTATAGAAAGGTTATATATGGTTAACCATTTACGAAAAGTTTAAATTAAACATCATATGAAGTTTGTGAGATTAAAGTATTATCTCACCATAAGTGGATTAATAAATATTGGATAAGTTGTGCTAAACCTTTTTATTTTGATAAAGATAGATAGAATGAACTATCCTAATATTTGTAGAATTTATGATCTATTAATGCTTTAGAAATGAAAAATTCACTATCATTTATTTGAAAAAGAGTTGAAGTTGAAGTTGATCAAGGCACAACAAAGGATGAGATTCTGATAAAATTTAGTAATTATATCTCCTTGTTAAAATTCTTAAATTTTCAAAAGTATCAAGAAAAAAATGTTGTATTGTCATCAACATATTTTATGATATCAATGAACCTTTTCAATCCTATTTGGGTTATGGATTTTATTATTAATTTTCTCATAACCAAGTTACTTATCACTCTCCATAAGAACATGATGGATATATTTCTCTTCCATGTCCATGTTTTAACATCCCAACAATGTTCTTCTATGTGGAAATCAAGTTATGAGTTTCATTGGGTAACCATTAAATTCTAACATTCATTATTAAAATTGAGTTTTAGTATTTATTTTCAAGATGTAAATTTCTCTTACAAAATCATTCAAGTGAAATAAATTTGATAGACCAAAAAAATTTGAGGGAGAAATTAATTTTAAGGGGGATAGATTGTAAAACCCAGAGATTTTGTGAATTTTTTTTAAAAATTAATTTAATCTTTATTATATTTTTCATTTCACACAATAGTAAATACAGATTTTTTATATGGAAAACACTATGTTTGGCTTATGTTATATGCAACACCAAGTTGATATTGTACTACATGAAACACTTGGATTAACATGTAGAATACATAACCCTATTCATGGATTTTGTTATACATAAGGTTGAGTTTTTTGGATAGCCTTCATTACATGAAAGACTGAGTTTCATCAAACTATAGTATATTATTAAAATATTATTATTTAATATAATAAGATATAACCTAGTCGTTAAATTAGAATTTATTACAAGTATGAACTAACTTATGAAAATATATTGTTTATATGAATATAATATTAATTCATTGGGTACTAATTAATTTTAAATGAAAATATAAATCAATTGAATATAATTGAAATATATTTATTTTTATGCTTTTAAAGGTGTTTTGTCTTAATAAATTAAATTAATTTCAGTCAGTAAATGATATTAATTAAATATATATTTTATATATTCAATATAATATTTTTTATTTTAAAATGATATTTTTTTAGCATAATATAAGAACACACCCAATTTTATACATACAAACCTATATTTATAAAAAGGGTAATTTTACAACCTTTTATTAAAAACCCTATTTTAAATCCAAATTTTTGACACTTTTTTATACTATATTTGAACAAATAAATTTTATTTTCTAAATATGAATATAAAAATTTACTTTGGTTGAATTATCCATATATTCTTATAATTTTCATTTTTAATGAATAGTAAAAAATATTAAATTTTAATTGATAAAAACATTTTTTCTTCAAAATAATTTATGATTTTATATTTTAATTTTAATTAGTTATAAATTATAATAAGAATATATTTTTATAATATAATCAAAATTTATTCATTTAAATATATTTCTCATTTAATTTTGATATAATTTTTTTTTTAATATTTTGCTTTTTTAAAGTTTAATAACTCGTTTTCTCAGCCAGTGAACCAGATTAATTTTAAATTAATTACAGAAACATATAACTTTATATTTATAAAAAATACACCATATTTGGAATCAGTGATTCCAACTTATTTAAATTTGTTTCTTTTATGTTTGGGAATATGAATTGTAAATTTTGTAATATTTTAATTACAATGGTTAAAGGTAAATATAGTAATTAAGCATAAAAATAAAATTACAAAATTACCTTAACACTTGTTCTAATTCTATTGGATGTTCTAATTTCGACCAAAATCGTCATTGGTTAGATTTTATGTCCTCTTTGATCCACACAGATGAATTTAAGGCTTTTATAGTATTTTATTATAAGAAATTTCCAATATGACACACTATTGTTTTAATAAGTATTACATTTCTTATATATGGGTATTTAAAGGATATCATAAACTAAAAATTTTAATTTTAAATTTTAAATGTTATTATTTATAATGACTATTTATTTTTAAGTTTTATGGAAGAAATAGTTAAATTAAAGACTTGATTAATGATGCGCAATAATTGTTTTATTAATGGAACAAAAATATAAATGTTATTAAAAATATTTAAATAAATATAATTTGATATAATTAATGTCATACTTGAATTTTAGGGATTCATTTGACATTTTAGTGATAATTTAAATGATTTTTTTCAAAAATATCATGTTAGAATATAATTAAAAATTCATGTAATGAATAGTTTCAAAATTGACATTATTGAAAATTTAATAAAAATAATATTTTATTAAATAATATAAAATTAATAAAAAATAATATTCAGCCAAATAATTTCTATAATTCAAAAAATGTCATAATGACTAATTTCATGGTCATTTGGTATGTTTTATTAATTATATTAACCCTAAAAATTTAAAGTAAATGTTCTCATGGTAAGGGTTAAAGAAATTAATTAAGGATTAAATCCAAAATATAAGAGTAATAATATGACCTAAACATGATTAAAAATTACTGGTTGATATATTTTGATCTGTACTCTTATTATGTTATACATATATTACTTTATATCAATTTATAATAAAAATTAATTAATGTTAATTTAATATTTGAGAATATTCCATGAGTTCCTCCCCCCCTCTTATAAAATTGAACCTCTCCTTCTCTTTTATTTACACCTCTAAACCATTTTTATTAGCCAAAATCTATCTTATTCTACTAAAAAATTCTTACCTTAATCCTAAAATCCTTAATTTTTTCATAAATCCAACCAAAATATTTCTTTTGTGAAAATAAAAAGGAGATAACAAAGGAAGTGGTAACGTTCAGAAACAAATATTTTTTGTTTATTTTATTACATAAAATCCTTAAATTATTTTTATTTAATGTTTATATAATAAATTCAATATCATAAATATATTTCTATCTTGTTATATTAAGGGTTAACCTCCATACACCCAAACATCCATCTAACTGGTAAAAAACATACAGTTCTTGTGTACGGTGAACTACTGTCTCATGAAACAATGTTTTTTCATTTTACCTTTACCATATATTATTATTGGTGATAATAATGGACACTCTATTTTTATATGATATATATGATTTTTAAGATATAAATATACTTTTTCAACGATAATATCATCTCTACATTTTTTCTATCTAGTATTTTAGTAAAATGATAGCATCGCTCATGTGTACATATGTCCTACCATTTATATGAAATATAAATGAATATAATCAAATAATGATTTATGTTTGAGGATAAATAATGACATGTCAAAACATGTCTGATATATAAAGTGGTTGTTACCAAAAATGCTATCATAGCATGTGAATTTTTAATTAACAGGTAATAGAGAGTCATAAGTAAATCATAAAAGGTATTAAATATATGAATATGGTTCTTTGGTTGATGTATAATAAACTTTTATTTATTATACATGATGTTTTAACATGTGTGAAGGACACCAAGACTTAAGGTAAGGGATTTACGTCTTACCTTTATTTTCCATGGGATATAAACCATTTTCACTGCCTATTTATTATATGTGGTGTATATACATTCCATGAATGCCTTTTATGGGTATTATACTTAATATTATGCTATATATATATATATCTATATTCAGATCTCTCTTTCATATGGTTTTTGGTTCAAAAATTAAAAAATCACTAAGGTAATTTTCTCTCAATTATCCTTCTTTTAGACACTTCTTATGTTATGCACCTATATTATTTGACAAGGTGTATATACTAAACTTTGGCATGTTTTATCATAAATATTCTTATTTTCGTGGTATTTTGAAATTCATGTAATGTTATTCGATCTTCATTCAAAAATTCATGTTCCTTCAAATCAATGTTTTCTGAAAATGTTTTAAAGATGTTTTAAATGATATTTTAATAATTTTTCTGGAAAAAAGATTTCAAAGACATTTAAAATATTTTTCAAATCATCCATTATAAGTTTGAAATGATAATTTCAATTCAAATGAATTTTCTATAAGAATTATTATTTAAAAAACATTTTTGAAGATGGAAAGGATATTTTTCTAAGAATTATTTCAAGTGGCCATTCAAAATCATTTTCCATCTAAGACAACACTATTTGATTTTACTTATGTTTTACTAGGGACTTGATCTGATGATATTATTCCTTTTCTTTATGGAAATGGTTTATGTTGATGATGGAATTATATTTATGAACCCCATTTATTTTCCATGGGGTATGTTTTGATTGAATTATGTTTATGAAAACCATTTCATTTAATGGGTTATGATAAGATGAATGATTTATGTTATAATGGAACATAATTGTATAGTGTTAATTATATAAGTGGTGGGACATATTTATACCTCCAATGAATTGGATAATGATAAATGATTTATGATATCAAAGGGTACATGGAAGGGTATCCCATGTTCACAACAAGAGGTTACATAAGAGGGAATCCCAAACCCTAAATAAGAGGGCACATGGGAGGGCATCCCAATCTCAAAGCAAATACACAGGTGGTTATCCCTATATTAACATGATACAAATGTCATAGAAGGTATCCTATATATAGGTTTTATATATTCTTATGTCTATGCCACAACTCTTTATCTTTTTACTATGTTATACTTTCATGGCTTATGCACTTTATTTCATTATGTTTCATGTCTTATTAACTATAAATCATTATGGAATGATTCATTTTTATGATTATAGATATGTAGGGTATGAAAATCTTGCGATCTTGATCAAGTGATCTTGCCCTTATACTTAGTATATGATTATTCATTTCCTTTATTTACTATTACTAAGTATTTTTTCTCACCCCTTTCTTATGTTTCCCTTCCCTGGGTTATGAAGGAAATTTTTTAAGTATAATTTTTAAGGGGGGTCATTGTGGGAAATTTTGAAGATATTTCACTAAGATGGAATATTTTGGTTCCATGTTTCCAATGTAAATAAATAAACATGATCTTTCAACATCTATTTTGTTAATGTATTATGAATTCCAAAAAAGTGATGTAAAGTCTATGTAAGTATAGCATGGGTTGTTATAATGACGACCATGTATGGAGGAGGTGGTCCTTGATCCACCAGCGATACATCCTATAGTGCCACTTGTGTAACTTCTTATCAACCTTGATGTGGGTGGTGATATCTGGCTTCAATCAGAGTTTCTTCATCTTATACAATCTATACAAGGAACGTTGTGACCTTCCCCTTTTATGGGATATAGTTGATGTGGGAGTTTCAATAGTGTCATCGACCTACTTTATCAGAGGATAGTGACCCCTGGGCTATATATTTATGTGTTGAGATAGTATTATCTATCTTATAAAACCTTGATACCCCTCTTGAGTTTATAGTGGATATCACAACAGATATTCTATGATCTTGTTCCAAACATTGGTGGGATATTCTGAACTAGGATGTTCATTATCGGGATGTGATTTGGATGGATTTTTAATACATCTTATGTGAAAATTACATCCCTAAGAATCTATGGGATGATGGTGATAGGGAATTCATGAACCTAAAGTAGAGTTCTATATCTGTTATAGAATCCTTGGTTTATTTTTCAAATATTTAGTTCTTTGCGCCAATCTATACTATTGATGAGACAATGAATGCAAGATGATTTTTGGGGGGGAATAGTCATCATATTTGATCTCAATCAAAAAAAATTGGTTGACTATGATGTCTAGTATAGTATACTATGATCACATCACCATGTAGAATGTGAGTGATGATGATTGTATGGTCTAGGGTATTTCATAATAGAGATAGGTAATTGGTTCAACTACCACCTGGAATTGATGTTTTGAGGCTACACATAAGAGGAACAGTAGCTAGATGACACCCAATAAATGTAATGTGGTTTCTCACTATTGTCGGAATATAGAGAATAAGAATACCCATCCTCGTAAAGAACCCATTCAATGAAGCGGTTATGGAGAGATGGAATATATTTAACATTTTCATAGAACCTTATCATAAGTTCCTAGTGGGAGAAGATATTTATCAGATCCACCTTTAGGGATGGGGATAGTGGAATCTTACCAGGTTGGTATCTTCAGTATTACTCGTCATATAGGTATAAGAGGATGTCATATTGAAGGTAGCTGGGATATATATGCACAGTTCTAGCAGAGTGTGCCAACTCAAGGTAGTAAAGTAATAGAACATTGTCATGGATTAGTGTAGACATATTCAGTGCCTCCTATACCATAGGAGCAGGTTTTCAGGTCATCTATTTTTTGAGGTACTATTATAGTAGCCTCTATTATTGTATCTACCATCTTTGATATAGGTGCTTCAAATTCTATTATCTCTATGACTATCATGTAAATACTTGGTCAAGATTTTGAGTACTTATATGGCATGATAACACATTATCATCTATTGTAGATTTGATTAAAAAGTAAAAAATACTGTATGTAATTCACCTTTGAGGTTGGTATCCATCGTTTCTTCTGAGACTTATACATCCACGAGAATATTGGATTTGATGTCATTATCAGAATGGATTTCTTGGTTCCATAACATTATAATGTGGACTTATATTATTTTATTGTATCACCTACATTACTAGTGGGTGATAGTTTACAAAAATATGGTTAATGGGATATCTACGAAATTAGAAATTAATTATAGTATCTTGGTCTAGGTAGAGTGACCGTCCAGATTTCTAGCATTTATATGGATGATTATGGGTTACATCAGGTTGATTTCCCTCTTATAATAGAACATTTCAGGGTTTTATTTCCTAAAAAATTCTCTAGACTACCTCTTGAGAGAGAGGTAGGATATATTATTGAGCTAGCTCCTAGAGCTACACTGTTATCAATTCCTATTTAGAGTATGTCTACTACTAAGATTCAGGATCTCAAGAGGCAGCTATAGGATTTCGAATCTAAGGGTTTTATATGGCCCAGTACTTCTCCCTAGGGTTAAATGTTCAATTTCACTAATATTGAATGAATAACCCTTAGTCTTTGTGAGGATTACTAAAATTTGAATCATCATACTATGAATAACTGATATTCATTACCTTGACCAGATTTCCTCCTTGATCAACATAGAGGATTGAGGGTTTTCATAAAGATCAAATTGAGATCATGATATCACTAAGTTCATGTTAATCCTTCAGAAATACTATTTACGTCTTTCTACAGTAAATATGGTTTATACAAGTATCTGGTTATTTTTCTTGGTCTCACAAACATGCCTACCATTTTCATGTATCTGATGAATTGGGTTTTCACCCATTTTTGGGTTCATTTATGTTGGTCCTCATAGATGACATTTTGGTGTATTATAATACATTAATTAACCATTCCAAATAGCTTGAGATAATTATGAATACATTGAGATAACACCAAATGTATGTTAATTCTAGTAATTTCCCCTTTTAAATCAACAAGGTTCACTTATTACGTTATATTATCCCAGAGGCAAGAGTATTGGTTGACCTAGAGCACGTGAATATTGTGGTTACCTAAGAGAATCTAACTAAATTATTGACATATGACATTTATTATTGATGGATTGATATTATAATCATTTCATACATGACTTATCATTCCTAGAGACACCTCTTAATTGTCATAAAAAGATGGTTGGGATTTTTGTGTTATCTGAAGCATGAAATAAGGACTTTTAAGAGCTAAAAAGGCTTACTTTTTCACCTATATTGATTATTAAATAGACTTGAAGTGGATATATAGTGTACAAAGATATATCAAACATCAAGGTGGCTGTAGTATTGATGTGGGAGGATCAATTCATTGGATACATGACTCACCAGTTGAGACATCACAAGAAAAATTACATGACGCATGATCTGTAGTTAGAAATTGTTTTCACACCTTTCGTTGTTAGAGGAATTACAAGATGAGTGAGAACTTTGTTGTGTATGAATTCCATAAGATACTCAAATATGTATTTACATAGTGTTATGTGAACCATAATCAAAGAATGCGGGTTAAATACATACAGTCCTTTGACTTCGAGGTAGAATATATATCTAGGAAGGGAAATGTCTTTTTCAATGCTCTGACTAAGACGACTCGGGGATAGGTGGTACAAGAAGCATGTGGAAAGTGAAAACTTATGGTACTATTGTCTGAGATTCACATAGAGATTCAAGATCATCCGGGATATTCTGCACTTTCATCTCTATTAGTGACCTCATCACTTTTAGAGAGTGTAAAGAGAAGGAAACACTCAGACTCAGAAGGTTTGGTTCTATGAGAATGTATCATAGGTTACATCCCTACTCCGGATTGATATTTCAATGGATATGGAATCCGATGTACACATGGTAATATCTAGGTACCAACATATATGATATTAAATCTTATATGAGAATCCCATGATTCTCAATGGAAAATGCACCCATGTATCTCCAAGATATATCATGATATGTGCCATCGGTATTAGTGTCTTGGGATGAAAAGTCATATATAGAGTTTTTTCACTAGTTTTTTCACCAATTAGAAGGTGAAGGTAGAACATCAATGTCATGTTTTCTTTTTTACATCAATTTCCAAAACTATAATGGAAATGGAAATGTTTTATATTGGATTTTTTTGTTATCTTAACAAGGTCACCTCAAGGTAGAAATATGAATTGGTTGTCATGGATAAACTGATGAATGTAGCATGAATCCTTCCTATTAGTGATTCCTTCTCAGTTGATGTTCTACGAATACTATTCATTTAAGATATAATAATCCTAGATGGGGTTCCTTATGATATCATTTTAGAGAGTAATGTTTGTTTAACATTGAGGTTCTATCAAGGGTTATAGAAATAATTGGGCATATAAGTGCTTCTAAGAACTAATTTTTACCCTTAAACTATTGTCTGATAAAAATCGACTATATAGGTGTTAGAGGACATGCTCCAAGAATGAGTTTTTAATTTTAGTGTTTCATGGGAATGAAATATCCCTATTATCAAATTTTCCAAGAATAATATCATTATATAAATGATTTAGAGGGATCCTTGTGAGGCCTTATATTGTAGGCATTTCATTCACATTTGTGTTTGTTAGAGGCAAGGTATGTAGTGCTACTAGGTCCTCATCTCAGGAATAAGACTTCGGAGAAAGAAAAGTTTATCAAAAACTGTATGGTTACTGTTTAGTCTAGAAAAAAATATTATAATGATCACCAATTAGGACCTCTACAGTTTGAATTTGAGGAAAATGTTTTCTTTATTGTATCACCCAGACAAGGAAATAGATGGATACAAAGGCAAGGTAATCTTTCTCCCCATTTTTTCAGGAATTTTTTCCTTGGATTTAGTTGGACTAGTAGATGATCGTTTTCTATTACCTCTATGGTGTCATTATATGAACGATGTCAACTATATTTCATAGAATTAATGATACCATGTCAAACTATCCAACACTTTTGATCTTATATCTATTGAATTGGATGTCTATTTTTATTTTGAGGAGTATCCCATACACATCATTTATTAGAGTGTGAAGACTCTCTAAGGAAGTCTTATCCCTTTAGTGTAGGTATTATGGTAGCATGACCATATATAGGATGAGACATTGGAGTGGTAGATCAATGTACATACTCAACGGAAGGATTTGTTCTCAGACATTATTTTACCACCCTTTGAAGGGAACTCAAGGATGAGTTCCTCTAGTAGGATGATTGTATGAACACAAATTTTATGAGGTAAAAATCCTTTTAAAATTTGTTAAAATTATTTTTCTTTGACCTAATAGGGATGAATAGTTAGGATATATAAGAAATTTGGGTTTCTATGGATTTTTCTTAGCTCGGAGAACTACTTTTTGGTAGGAATATCTAGGAAAAACTATTAGTAGAAACTATGTAGCCTAGTTTTGATAGTTTCTCCTAACTGTGTAGGGTGATTCTGTGAGTAGAACTGGATAGAATTGTTTTCATTAACCATGTGGCACAGGCTGCATGCCTATGAAATTATTTTTAGTATTTAATAGATATATATATAATGGGTTATGTATGGATTCCCACATTGTTTTCAGGAATTGTGTGTATTCCACCATTCATGGAATATGGTTGGGGCATGGTATGACTAACCGTTTATCCCAACCCATTCATCGGTATAATTTGATTAAAATAAATAAAATTCCTTAAAATTATTATAACCTCATATCTATTTTTTATTTCCTTCTCCAACAGACTGAATCACCTCCCTTATCCCATGAGAGTTCTCCTCCCATGTCATTAATCTATTTTCTTAGATAATTCTTTTTTCAAAAAAATAATTCAACTTCTGATTATCTCATTGGATTCCTCTTGGTAAGGGATATACTCTTTAGGCTCTATTAATCATTTTTCTTTCTATTAACGATAAAATTTTGGTTTGAGATCATATTCCTCATTTCTTGATCATTTGTCTATTTTTCTATTTTCTTCTAATCTAGACAATCTAAATGTCGAAACATGATACTTCCTCCTCTACATGAATAAGGTAGGTGACCTAGTATTTATCTCTTCTGTTTTAATGATTTATAATATGGGTTTTGGTGATGAATTCCTTATTCTCAAAGTGTTTCCCCAAATACGTGCTTAAACCATGTTTAATTCCATATTCTTTGTATAGATATCATATAACCCCATTTAATCACATTGGGATTGGTCACCCATAATGTTTCATCATTCCTTGAGGTGTTTTGATGAAATTTCCAATATTTTTGAAAATGTATAAATTGTAAACAAAATTATTATATGGTTTTGATGTTACTTATAATTGGGATTACAATAATTAATATAATAGAAGTAAGGGGAATGACCACATCATTTGAATTGATAGACAACGGTTATGTTATTATTAAAGGGAAATTATAATAAACTATGAACTATTTATTTTATCTTATTCAATCATTGACTACCTATCATTGTTATGTTAAATGGGCATGGAGATCTTTTTTCTCTATGATATATGGGCATGATTACCCTGAATTTATAATAAATAGGCCTGATATCTCTTACACTTGTGTAATGCGGTCATAAAGACCCTACTTTATTATTATATGGTAATGACAAGTCTACGGTTATGATTTAGGCATGCAGTCACATATAATATATTGACTTGTTAATGGATAACCTTATGACAAAATGATTTGGGCATGGATTCCCTTATACTATTATTATGTGGGAATGTTTTCCATTAAACAATTATGATTTAGGCAAGAAAACCCTACATTAACTATTTAAAGGAATATCAACTATTTTTTATTGATATAGAGGAATAAAATCCCTAATTTTATTAGAAATGGCCATGAAGTCCCTTATACTGAGGGTATCGGGCATGGTGTCCATATACTTCTTATATCAGGCTCGGTGTCCAATGACTATTGAAAGACTCATGCTACTATACATAGATGCCTAAGAAACACCTTAGGTATAGAATAGTAAAATTATTCGTACATATGGTTGTAGATGTCACTATGTATACAGACCATATATATGTATACATAAGGTTACTTATTCATAGGTTTCTAAACATAGGCCGAAGTAAAAGTGTCATCCTGGAGTAATTCAGGAACCACAGCAGACCACTCATAGTGTTTATTAATAATCTTTGTTATATATGCACATTTCTCATACTATATGAACATACTGGGTATTTATAAACACTTTTTGTTGGGGCTTACTTTTTTTACCTCGAACACTATCTAGGATATCGATGGTACCCACTAATATTATGTGTATGCAGTTAGGGATAGAGGAAAGCATATAATTATTGACAATTTATTGATTATATATTGAGAGAGGGGAAGAAAAAGAACAATATATAGATTTTTTTTGTTATTGGATAAAGTATTTTTTGTAATTTAATTATTTTGATACATGTATTGTTTTCTGTTTAATGGCATTCCTTCTTGTTTCATTTTGATAGATACATGGCATTACATCATTCTAAATATGATAATGGAAGTTATATTTGATTGCTTTTTTATTTATTATGACAAATGGATATTTACCTTACGATGTTTAGTTTTCATTTATAATGAATCTAATATTTATCTATTTATTTCACATTTGTTTTAGTCTGATCATGAGGATATAGTCTCCACATATTACAACCTTAGACCCTCATTTCAATTCAGAAATATCTGGTGTACAAAGAGGCACTCATGAGGCCATGTGACCCATTATACATTAAATAAAAAAATCACATGGGTTTGTGGATCAGGGGACCATTTTGTGTCTCCTGGGTTGGTATGACACACATTAGTATCATATATATTCATTAAGAATATCTTTATTACCATACATATAAAGTAGAAATAAAAAAAATCAGATTGGTTCATAGATGTGGTGTTCCACACATACGTAGGAGTGATATTATTATTTACAATAGATACGATGGTAGGATAGTAGAGAATATATTATAATTATAGGATAATAAAATTTGTTTTAAATATCATACATAATCATTAAATATATCATAATAATCATCCTTGAGTGATGGTGAGGGAAAAGTAACCATATCACTATATTGAGGTGGTAGTCTACGCATACGCACGAGTGATACATTCATTTCCCGTTTTATCAAAAATGGAAGGAAATTATTTTTATATTTTTATAAAAACTAATTACTATATAAATAATTTTTTTATTAATAATTTTTTATTGATTAAATAGGTTTATTTGAGGTAGAGGAAGAAATAAAATTGCATGATCTCAGTTGAAATTTATACCACTTCTTTGGGAGATCTCATTTGTCTTCCACCTTAAGCATTGAATGATTGGTCGTAGGATTAGAGAATTAGATATTGGATTAAAGTAAGTAATCAAGGAAAATTTTATATTCTAGATTGGATGAGATATAATGTTTAAATTTTTTGAATATGGGAGAGGAATAGGTTGTCTTTTATAAGTTATGGGAGGGACAAACATTAAATTATATAAAGAACTACCAAAATATCGGGTCCTTCACATGAGAATGTCAAAAAAAAATTATAAAAAAATAAAAGATATGATATTATATGGTAGAAATAGATTCATAAAATTATAATTAAACATGTTTATGTAGAAATATTATTCATATCACTTTTCATAAACCTTAAGAAATATATTTTAACATTAACCATGGTAGCAAAATTTTACTTTTTTACTAATCATTCTGACCAAAATTTATGTTGACCCTATTAAATTATATTAATTATGGGAATCCAAATATGGAAACCATTTTATTATAATAAAATTTTAATATTTTTAGAATTTAATATTAAATTTCAATGAAAAACATAATAAAATTAAATTTTTTGAAAAATGCATTTTTAAGCATAAATATTATTTTAATTCATTTCCATGCCTTGTAAAATTGATTAACTGAATTCTAAAATATTTAATTTAATATATAATATATAAAATTCATTTAAAACATAAATTTTGAATGATTAGTTTCATTAATTATGATAAAAACACATTTTTTGTATAAAAATAATTTTATGAAAAATTGAATTTTTAAGCCTAAAAATGATCATATAACTAAATCATGTGTAATTAATATTAATATCTAATTTATTATGTTAGTTTTAATTGAATAAGTATTATTTTACTTTAAAAATAATATAATTAAATTACATGATTTAATTAAATTAAAATATAAATAAAAATGGAATTTACACTATTCACATAAAAATTAATCCATTCAATAAAATACCCAAAAATCACCCTTAGATAATATCAAAATACATGTTAAAAAAATGATATTAATTTTATGAAATATAATTTTTATATATAATAGAAAGTAATTATATTTTATTCACACTAAATGCATTAATAACCATTTTTGATGAAAACATATTTTTGATGTATAAAATGACTTTAATAAAAATGTAGTACTTTTCTATTATGAATTATTAAATAAATTTCCATATATAAAATATTTATACGTATTTTTTATATTGTATTTATTATTATACATACATTCCCAACTAAATTTTTATGTTATAACAGTTACATTAAAATAATATATTTAATATTTTATATTGTGGTTTTCTAAAACCTCGGTGCTATGTATTATGTATGATATCGAGCATAATGTTATTTCAAACCAAATTTTCAATGCACTATAGATATTTGTATGTTTTTCTTATGTCATTTCAATAATATAAACAAAATTAAGGGCGACATCATGGAATTTTGAATTACAAATTACAACTTGCCCTCGGTTTAGTATTGGATTTCCCTCTACATGATGGCCCTTCTAAAGCTAATCTCCCTCCCCACATATTGATGTTGTTATTTTCTTATTTTTATATACCCTTTTTGTATTATATTTTTTGAAATATTATAGTTTATTTTTTATTATTTATTTCATTGTTTAACTATATTTTAATATTTAATTTCTTTTTACTATAGTAGGCATGTTTTCGATATAGAAGTCTATCATAAATAGTATTTTCAATTTAATTCCTTGTCAGTCACAATTAATTTTTTTTTGATTGATGGTTAATCATTTGAAAAAAAATATGCATTAATTCATCATTCTCATCCGAAAAATGGAACCTTAAAATAATTATTGAAAATTATTTATTAGTTGTAAATAATTATTTAAAATTTATTTACACTAAAATTGGAAAAAATACCATGCCACATCATAATAGAGAAATAATTTCTCAATTAATAATAATTTCTATGATTTTTTTATTGAAGGGATTCTTGGTATGGAGATATATAAAAAATATATTGTCTCATGTATTATAAGATGTTATTATATACAATTTTAGTTCATCAAATAATAAACAATATCATGTTATGGACTCTTCATTTCCTGGGAAGATTGGAAATTATTTTGTTGGTCACTGAATTTTAATATTATATTGGAATTAAAAATTATAAGAAGTATTCCTCTTGAATATTTTTTTATTTATTCATCCCCTGGTGGGTGAATAAATATTCCACATAACACACATTATCCATCCTCAATCCAGGGTACAAGAAATGGTGAATGATTTCTTGGTGAATCTCTATTAGCATAAGGTGTATTTGTTGTCATGTTATATGGTAAATCCTTATTAACTAATCCCTAATGTAAATAGGGTATTCCACCTTAACATGGATTCTCATCAATACATCCTTATCTGGTAACCGTCCTTTAATAGTTTGAAAACTCAAAATCCATTCTTTCATAATGAAAGATTCTGAGTCATACTCCTTGATCTCTATCTCAAGAGATACTATTAATGAATTAATAACTAAGGGTGAAATTATTTTAGACTCATTCTCCTCTATTATATCAGAATTCAATTTAACATTAAGGTAAACAATCATCCATTCCTTAATATATTTTGAAAATATGTACACTTAATTATTTCTATTTGTATCACCTTCTTCCAAAATAACCATTATTATGGAATAATCCATCTCAAAAAATAAAAAATTTAGAGATACTCAACCCAATACCTCTATTGTAGGTTTATATACCTTATATAGTAGAAGTGTCATAGGATATAATGGTTTTTTTTATGAAACCCCACATCAAAAAGTGATAATGGAACAAACACATAAGGGAATAAACCATAGTGGTTATCTTCATATACTGTGTACAATCATTCCCCTTCTATGGTCATATCTAATGAGACTCAAAACTGACCACCCCATTAAGATGTATAATGAAAACTCTAAAAAAATCAAAGAGGAATCAAAAATTAAAATATAAACCTTCCCTAAGTTAGGAATAATTAAAATTAAGATATATTAGAACCTTTCTATTAACTACTTAATTACTAATTTTCGTTTATCAATCCATTTTAATTCCTATAAATTTATATCCTTTCCCATCATAGGAAATTCTAAATGTGATTAATGATAATAATTTTCATGTAATTTCCAACAATCCCAAGGAAAATCATGATCTCAAATATATTTTTGTTTATAAACCAAGATGACCCTACCTCCACTTTATCTGGTTTAATATCTATTTTTACCTATAATATCACATGCCTGAGAAAACACACCTCCAGAATAAAAAATTGATACTTTGAGAATATGGAATATAAACCATATGCTCGAAGAATACATCATAAAATCTTTATGATATCATCAATATACTCTTAGGTGTGAGAATATATCATAATATTATGAAAAAATACCATAAATTAATTTTGTAGGTTCAGATGAAAAACTTAAATCATTACATTCCTAGACCTTGACAGTGTGTTCATTAAGAAATAATGCATCATAAGGATCTCAGATAACCGAAACACACTGAAAAATTTCATCTTTATTATATATTTTTATACATCTCTCCAATCATGATAGATCAATCATAGGATAGTCCTTGAGAATAATATAGATCTCCTTATTTGATTAAAATGAAAATCTAACAATGTAATATATATATATTTTCCTGACTATTACATGGGTCAACACATAGTAATCCAAAAAACCCCTCACGAAATTGTATCCCTTATTAGTTTATAAAACTATATCATAAAAATGAGTGGTAATATTACTAATAAATACCTTTACATCATTATTATAAATATAAAACTTGAGAATTTTCAACTCTATGGGTGCTATTTGATAACATGTTATCAGTATAGTATCAACATTGAACATGAGAATAAGGATGACATAAATTTTTATATCAAGAAGAATACGAAGAAGTTCTCAAGGAATGGATCCTAGTAATTGTATAATATTAGAGAAAAAATATATTAATCCATTATGTACTAAATAGAGAATACTATACCAACCATTTATGTTTTGATGTCTCTTGATCAATTAGGCTAGGACCATATATACCTACCTCAACATCCCACTAAACCAAAATGGTATACTCTAATCCTATAAGAGAAGTAAGTGAAATTTTTTTTTCAAGAAATAAAAGATATCATTGACAAAAAATATTCAGTCCACCCCAGATATAAAATTAAAACCTGTCATATATTAGCTAAAAAATTCCAACATGTGATCATATCCTCCGACCAATATAGAACTACTAAGACACATCCTTACATAATCCTTCATCTTTCCTAGAGATGTATATATGTAAAAATAACCATTAAAATCTCCACATCCATCCCCAAACCAGAAAAAAAGGATCAAAAATAATGAATCTGATTCCCCTATATTAGATAAAAAAATTAAATTGTATAATAAACTATAAAAATAAATATAATGGAAGAAGAACCATTTACATATTCCTCTTAATATAATTCATGGGTGAAAAGATTACCTACTTTGGATCCATGGACCTGAACCCATAATCCGTTACTAAACTAGGGATATAAACCTTGAGTAATCTACTATCACTTCAACTACCATGATACATAATTATCTCGTCATAATATCCCCCAGAAGACACACAGATAAAAATATAATGAGTTCCACCTAACCAAGATCAATAATTCATCATCCTCCCGGGGCCTATACTATAACGTCTCAGCAAGATTGACCACTAAACTGATAGTCAGTCTAGTGGGTCACAAGGCCTCAGGAGCGCCTCTCCATATGACAGAGGATATCTACTAGTAGTAAGGGTCTAATGAGTTTATAGTGGGAACACTATACCCTCAAGATCATATTAGCATTGTGTTATATCATATAATATATAACTGACAATATAAGAATCAGTAATAAATGAAAGATAGAGTAGTGGAAGAATATTTTAAACTGAAAAAAATATAAACAATTCCAATGTACAATAATGCATGCACGTTCAAATGACAATAAAAATATAATTCTACATATAGTAGGAACCAATATATATTATAGTACATGAATAGAGAAATGAATTAAAATCTGTAAGGACATGCTCAATGGGCATCCAAATCTCTTTCTCATGCATGTTCTTCTAACTCCAGAGTACAATAAAGAAAACTCATGAAATAATCCATGGTCCTGCAGACATCAGATCCACTATGGTACACCAATGTAATGGTGTCCTTAGTAGGTTGTGAGATATAAATCCTAGTAGGTTACCACCCATGGTGTCTACTAATAAAAGAAGTCATTGAGTATAATGTAAATAAGTGTACATGTAAAAGAATGATAAAATGAACTACATAAATAAACAACACCTCACTCTGGTTCTAGAAGGACACCCAATGGCTCCACCTACTTCGGCTCATGGTTGGAAATATAAGTCTACTTGGTAACTATATATATAGTTATAATATATATGTATATATATAGAAATAATATATATGTATATATATAGTATATTCATATATTTTATCCACATATATGGTATAAGTACTTGTGGATGTATGTTTCCATATACCTAAAATATTTCGTGTTGTGTGTACCATGACGTAACTTAGTCATCCATAACTAGTCTAAACGAGCCTATAAGCTCAAGAAAATGGTACATACCTTACATCTCATAATGAGTGGGAGACTTCATGCTTGTCACTGGAGATGGTGAGTGTGCTATAATTTCAACACTCGAATAATTTTTATTTTTCTATCATGTGAACACTCAATTGAGGATGTGGTTATTCATTCCCACCATCCAATAGTATCAATAGTGTGAGATGTCATGCTCAACACCTAATTTAAGGGAGTGTGATACTGTAATTCTCAACAGAACCCTAAAATTATTCTGTAACCTATATATTAGGTATAATTATATTTATAATAAAAACAATTCATTACCTTTTAAGTTAATCCATAAGCCTGTTATAAACATGGGAATCACATTTTATTTATATAATGTACTAAGCATGAAATGATTAGCATGGACTTTCCACTCTTTAAAATTAATTCCATTTTAAAACATTTAATTCTTTCTAGGCATGCAAACCATCATTAATAATGACATTTCATATAATAAATTCATATCATTTTTACTATTTAAAACATTAAATGAAGGTAATCCATCATGTTAATACAATCCATTTATTTCATGTCATTTACTCTTTTTGAAACATGAAAATTCATTAAACAAGGATCAAAGAGATAATTTAAATGTACCATGTCCTAAATAAGAATTTAATTACTTGGTAAATCCTATTTATTAATCATATAAATCCCTTAAAAGGATCTTGTCTCATTATTCATTTTGATTGGAGAAATCTGAGGCAATCAGTTTATAAGACAGGTCAAGCACCTAGAAGGTTCATTGGTAAATTATACATTTATAAAAAAGTATATATAATAAAATCAAGAACATCAAGATTCCATGTATTAACATTCCACATATCAAGAACTAAAAATAAGGAATTGGAAATCTATAATCAAATAATTTAAGCAGGAAGAATAAAACAAACCACCACTGTGTAATTTAGAAGATAGAACACCTATTCTGAGGGGATTTATTATAAAAACATGACATTGTTTATAAAAAAAAATTTAGCATAATTAAACACCATATTCAAGGTTTATAATTCAACTCACGATCTGGTTTGGTATGGTTTGGAATAAATCATTCAAATGTAAATATTCCTTGTAAATAGTGAAAATGAACTCGATCCATGATAAATTAATCAGGAAGATATTAAATGAAGAATAATTCAATATAAATCGAGATCATGTTGATGTGGATCCATAGATACTGACAGTAATTTATTCTGATGATGGATGGAGTTTTTATCATAATTACTATAATAGGAAGGAGGAGGAACCCAAGGCACCTGGGAGGAGGCTCACGTGGCGAGAGAAGGAGAAGAAAGAAAAAAAAAATTAAACACATTAAGGTAAATTTCATAATTTGTCCACAAGGTTTTTCTAAACTTTGTGCCAACTGTGTGGCTCCCACTACCTAGGATACCCAATTCATATGACTGTCCCACACTTTTTTTCTAACCATGTTCCAAAAGTTCTAGGAATAGTGATTTGTTACTGCCTAAGTGGCACTAATTTTGTAGCCTAGGTATTGGTTTTGTTGAACCATGTATATCCCATATTACACATGTTGATCCTCTAGTTCAGGTCGTACAATTTTATACTGGGGGACACATGGTTTTAGACTAACTGTTAGCCCTGTTCATATAACCCATGTTTATGATTTTTGGGACTCAGTGCTCTAAAAACTCAACTAGGTACCAGAGGGACCTCTTAGGCCATGACCAAAGTCGAAAAAACACATTGAATTTTTCCAACTCTCATAATTTCATTCTGAATATTGGTTCAAAGAAACTCCCATCCACTAAAAACTAAAATTAAAATTCCCTTTTAATTTTTTCCATTGCTAAAAAAATGAGCCTTTACAAACTCCCCACCCTAGAACATATCATCCACAAGATGCCTTCATGGAAAATGAAAAGATCAACCAACCTACAAGGGTTTTTATGTCTCAATCAATCATTCATGTTTCATTTCCAAATTCCTAACACACCTACAATCATTAAATAACCATATGAAACTTAATCCATCAATGGGGCATACCTGGGCCTATTTAACTCGAGAAAAAATTGTGATGTTTTCACTTTAAACATATGGCCAATGGTGCACCCCATCATAGTTATTATCAAAAAATGGGGCTTATTATTGGACATGGTACCTCCACTGTTGTTATTTTCTTACAAGAAACACCTCTATTCATTATAGTGTTGATTGATACATGATTTCTTTAACTAGGTGAACTAGATTACATTAAATTTTATAACATGAACCACATCAGAAATAAACATTCAAATCCAGATTGACCAAACTGAAATTTTTCATGAATACGTTCCTTGAAAGACACGTCTGGCCTTTAAACCACACTCACCATAACCTGGTGATCTACTTAAAAATGGTTTATTGCACCCATATACATTATACAATAAGGATATAAATTCAATCCACTTATACAAAACCATTCTCAAGATGCGTGTCTTAGACGGCCGACATAACTGAAACTAAACTACAACGCCTTCCCCCAAGGCATTTCACATTTATAAAGAGCATGTTAACCAAATACCATAATTTAATCCTGATGTTCTTCCTTGGTTAAACCATTACCTGACCATTTACTCCATTTTTCTTCAGCACGATAAAGGGTGTAACCTACATCCCGCCCACTGAAATCATCACCCCATTAAACAACACCTCTGAGCCTGAAAACAAGTTCGATATAACCTTATATTCATCAAACTGAAGTCCATGGAACTAACCAAAGGTATTCCATACTCCATATATAAAAGTGAGGTGTTAGTGCATGGTGAAGACATCCACTTCAAAACATTGACTGGGCCTAGAGTGGCATATTCCTGGAAATCAAGTTAGAGAATAATGGTTTTTGTCCAAGGGCCTATACAAGGCGTTTCTACATGGGAACCTAAGAATCACTCAAGACTAAGCATGACTCAGAATGACCACACATCTGACTTGCAACACTGACCACAAGATAATCCCAATGGCCTTTTAAAACATTAGTATGGAGTAAGACCATCGATTTCTTTATCAGATAAGGACGATTTGAAGATAGGGGACATGACCATCAATAAGAATGATTATACTAAGAGGGTATCTATGATTATGAATAATACCAATAAAAATACCATTAGTCGAAAAACTGGAAGAATCTTGTCTTCACCCTACCGACAGATCTCCATTAACCACACAAAAATTCAATCCCCAACCAAGACATCATATGATCATTCATGCTTCACCACTGAATTATGTCCATGACCAATGGTATTTTCAAAGGGTTGCATACACATAAAACCATTTCAACATTGTGATTAAAAGTAAGCATGGGAATGATTCCAAAAATACGGGCTTGACTAACTCAAATAGACCTCCTTGGTTGTTTTCCTTCTACTTGGAAGGCTGTGTATTCATAGGACTAAAGTGACTCCCCCCATCTTAAGAGTGTCCCAGTCATATAAAGAATAGATAGATCAGATTATTATAATTGTGATAGATTAGATTCAATATAAACAAATTTGTGACTCCACTGAGTCACACTCACAAAATCAATTCATATTCTGTTAAAACCAAAACCAACATGGCAAGGATTTCAAAAAACAAATTCCTATGAAATTCATCCCTATCATTGGTTGATTTCTTTTAAAACCAAGGTCACTCTACTAAGAAGATAACCTAAGAACATAGCACAAGGATCAATGATTACACCAAATTTAACTAGTTCCTTATAATATTTAGAAACTCGATGGGTACCACATATATGAGCTCCCTCTATACTGATGTTTTAGAAGAAAGATAACACATTTTCAATACTATCTATAGTATATCCACCCTATGCATCCAAGTATCATTTGGTCTATACAATGTATTTAAACCAAATTCTTATTTTGGTTTATGACGATTAATCTAGATGATGATTTAACATGTCGTCTATCAGTGAGCAATTAGAGAAGGTCACACAACCTAATAAATTTCCAACCATGCCCTAGGCATGACTAACCTACTTAAACTGAGAATTACTTGATTCTAAATCAAGTAAAAATGTCAATGATAATGCAAAAACCTAAAAAAAAGTTTTTAATTTAGAATTTAAGAGTCCTAATAGGGACAACAGTGCCCAAATGACACTAAAAATTAGAAAAATCACGGCATTTAGCAAAGAATTTAGGTCTAAGGGTTCTACCTACCACATGTTATCCCCGTAAGAAAGAAAAATCATCGACCCTGTCACTTGGTCATTCCAAACATATTTTAATAGGCCATAATACTATCCTTTAATCACTTTTTATAAAGGATAAAGGCCTATATAAAATTATCTCATTTTCATTCTAAGGAAACTCAAAGAAAATTTAAAACTAACGTCACGTGAGGGTTCAAGCTAAGGATACCTCGTAAATATCAATTTTAAGTTAATTAAATTGATTAAAATTAAATATTCAATAATAAAAAATACTTAAAACTAATCATAAAGTATTAATTATAAAACAATAATACATGGTAAAATAAATGGAGACCTATGTGGGTCATGTTAATCCAAATTAGGTTCATCACAAAGCAACCCAATAGAAGTTGGTTAATATTTAATGATTATAGACACCCATAAAGGTTTATTCCATAAGAAACATTCACCAAATAACATAATTGTTCCCAATTGTACATTTGGGTAATTAACCATATGGTTCTCCATGCCTCTGTTGTAGGGTCACAAGCCTTTATAAAGGAAAATATAACTTTTTAGATTAAAATAAAATAGATTTTTCATTTATAACCATTTAAAATTATATCATGGTCACATATATATAACGGTTCAATTATTTGGGTTTCCATATTGAAGTTATAAAGTTCCCATACAATTTATAGATTCCAGACTAGCTCGCATTTAATCAAAATCAATTCAATTTAACATTTTTATATTAACGACATTTAGAATTTAACCAGGGTATATAAATATGTATAGGGCTCAAAGATGGATTGAGCACATGATCTAACTTTTTTTAGTTATTGGGATCCCATACACCTTGCAAACAGAAAATAGTTCTCACTTAGTCACAAATAATAAATTCTACCCATGAAACCAATTACATATCAACAAAAAAACTAAGGATGTTATCATATCAAATAACCACATATAAAAATGATAATAAGAAAAAATCATAATAAATAGGAAATAAATTATAAATAAATAGGTACGATGGCATATAATAATAATTATAATAAATAAAATCACAGTATGACCCTAAATGAACACAATCCAAAATAGCAGACAACCTTCAAATTCCACTACATGGAATGGAAAATGTTTGGAATATGAATATCTGTGTGCCTATAATGATTCATGTAATGATACTTCCTTTCCATTCCAGGACAATTGTGGAATTCCATAAAATTCATAAATCAATAAGAATTGTAATGTACACTAATCACTCAAGGTGAAATCATAGTCAATTTTAATAGTAAACAACATGGAAAAAAATCCCAGCCCTATCCACTTAAACCTTTCCCCATGGGTGTGTATATCACCCCCAAAAGCGGTTATTTACTAAGAGAATACATGTTCCTAATTTCCTGTATACCAACCCAAAATATTATGAAAAATGAATATTTTGGTTATGGTACCACATTGTAACATCCCTTCTAGACTAAACTGTAAACTGGTAACCAGACTAGTGTGTCACATAGACTCTGGAACACCTCCCCATACTCTAGAGGCTATTGCCTAGCAGTGAGGGTCTAAGGAGGGGATAGTGTGGATATTATACCCTCATGATCAGAGTAACACAGTAGTATATCAGATTATAAATAGAAAAAATAAGAGAAGTATTAATAAATGAAAGATAGAGCAGTGGAAGAATAATTTAAAGAAAAAATAATAATGGAAAACACAATTTTACAAAAACACATGAATGTACAAATCATAATAAATAACTAAAATAGTATATATATAGTATGAAACAATACACATTATAATACACAAATAATGAAATGATGTAAAATCCCATAGGGTGATCTTCACAAGCATCCTGAACTCAAGATAAATCTTGTGATCCTAGCTCCCAGTTACATGAAATATATCTCAATAAATAATCTAGGGTCCTGCAAACATGATATCTACTCAAGTACCCCAGTGCAATGGCATCCCAATCTAGGTGTGAGATATAAATCCGTGTAGGTTACCCCCCATAGTGTATAATGCAAAAACTAGTGTATGAATAAAAGTTAAATTGGTTTCAGGAATAGAGAATAATAAATAGAATTTAATAAATAAACAACATCTCGCTCAGGTTCCCGAATGAAACCAAGCAGCTCTACCAACTTTGGGTCAAATGCAAAAAGAGAAGTCTATCTAGTAACTATATATATTTATATATAGTAATAATATATATATAGTATAGTTATAGATTAAATTAACATTTATGGTCCAAGTACGTGCATATGTATGCCAAATATATAGAATACTATGTTTTGGCTAGATCAAGGTGTAACTCATTCATCCACAACCAATTTGAATGATCCTATAAGCTCAAAAAATTGTTAAATTCCATAAATTTCATAATGAGTGTGATACTTTTTCTCTTCACTTGTTATGGTTAGATTAACATCAGGTAATCACTCGAAGAATCCTGAGTGTGTCATCATGTCAACACTCAGTATAGGAGGTATTGATCCATGCCCACCATCCAATATTATTAATGGTGTGTGATGTCATATTTAACACCTGATGTAAGGGAGCATAATTCTACCAATCACAATAGAACCCTTACTATTATTCCACAACCTATAAATATTCCATAATCATATTTATAAAAATAATAAGTAATTACATCATAAGGTACTCCACAAGCCCAATATAAAGAAGGGCATCATATTTTAATTATATAATATACTAATCATATAATGACCATCATGGCCTTTTTACCCGTTAAAATTCATTTCATTTAAATTCATTTAATTCATTTAGGGTATGAAACTATTATGAAGCGTGTCATTTAAAATAATCATTTAATATCATTTATAACATTTAAAACATTAAAGGACGGAAATCCATCATTTCAATCCATTTCATTTATTTCATCCCATTTAATCCATTGGAAGCATGGAAATTCATTTACCAAGTATCAAAGAGGTACTTAGTAGGTACCATGGACTAAATGGGAAATTACATACTTGTTAAATCCCATTTATTAATCATTCAAATCCCTTTGGATGAGCTTGAATTATTAGTCATTTAGGTCATAGATAGACAATCCATTCAATATATAAGACAGGAAAAGAACTAAGAATGTGCTTTGGTTAATTATACATTTATACAAAAGGATAGATAATCGCTTCAAGAACATCAAGAGGATATTTATTAACATTCCACATATAAATAACGAACATGGATTCATAGGAAAAATAAAATTCAAAAAACCACGTAAGATAAAAAATAACAAAAACACCACTTTCTATTTTAGAAGAAAATGTACCTCATTTGAGGGGTTTCTTTATAAAAACATGACATTGTTTATCAAAAATTCATTTATAATAATTGAAACCACTATCAAGGTTCATAATTCAACTCAAATTAAATAATAAATTTTTTTATAAACTACTAAACATGGAAATTCAATTCATAAATGTTCAAAATGGAACATTAGATGTTTCATCCTCTCTTGGGCAAGTGTCTCCAACGTAAAATCCCATTAATAATCCAAAATTAATTTTTATAATGAATTATGGTCATTTAAAAAATTATTTATAAAGGGTATATTCAAGCTAGAACGCCCAAGGGGTGTCCATTTTAATGGCTAGCATCCTATAATTATATTAAAACACTCAAAGAAAGTAACAGAGGGTATAAAATACAATTTAGATAGAAGAAATAATTTTTAAGGAAACATGAGGCCATGTTTACTGTGATATGTAATAGTTCTATTTATAAAAAAATTTAAACATGAGTATAAAGTTATAAAACACCTACCTTATACCATATACAATCTACTCATCCAATATCATGCTCTTATTTGGTCCGGTTTGGAAGAAATCTACAAAGTGGGAATTTTCCCTAAAAATTGGGTACATGAGATCGCACCATGATAACATAATATTGAGTAAATTAAATGAATAATGATTTAAAAGGAATCTAAAGCTTACCAATTCAGATTCATAGAGACTGATGGTTCTTGATTTTTATGATGGTAGGAGGAGTTATCATCATACCTAGAATATGAAGGAGGAGGATCCCATGGTGTCTAGAAGGAGGCTCACATGGATGGACGAGGGGAAAAAAGAAAGAAAAATAAACTTAAATTCATTATTGGAAGTATCAAAATTTCACCATAAAAACTTGGTTTCATGGTTTGGAAGCATGGTTTGGCCAAACCATGCACCAACAGTGCAGATCCCACTTTCTCAAAACCGCACCCTGCACAGTTGTCCCACAGGGTTTACCTAACCATGCACCAATAGTGTGGATCCCACTTTCTTAGAAATTCACCTTGCATAGTTATGCCTCATGATTTTTCTAACCAAGCACCAACCATGTGATAAGTGTAGGGTTCACACATACTCTTTAAAAGTTTCATTAGAAAATAGAAAAAAAATATAGATGGATTCTTCATATGTGTCACTAACCATGCGAGATAGGCACACAGTTTGCGTAATCCACATATAGATCGTGTGAGACCTTCTACACCTCTGGTTTAGACTGCATGGTTTTCTATTGGGGGTCACACAGTTTCAGTCAACCATGTACCCTCATATGACCACCCAAATTTAGGATATTCAGGACCCTATACTCCTAAAACTCAATGAGTCACTCGAGGTACCTGTCAATCATTTACCCATGCCTAAAAACAACACATTTATGTTTTCCAACACTGATGATTTCATTATTAATCTCAATTAAAATAATGACCTGTCCGCTGAATGCCAAAATTCAAATTCCCATGGAATTTCCCTTGGATTAAAACATAGGTCTTTACAGCCTCTCCACCTTATAACTTCTCACCCTCGATAATCCTTTGAGATGAATGAAAAAATTCCTAGCATACAAGGGCTCTGAAGTCTCCTTCAACTGGTCAAATTTCATTTCTATTCTCCCAACACACCTGCAATCATTACATTCTCATATGACACTTGATCCAACAAAACTCGATCCAACACTCACTTCTCGATTAAAACACTAGTACGGGGATTACCCAAGCCTATTTAACTAGATAAATGATCACGAAATCATCTCATTAAACATATGGATGATGGTTCTCCCCACCATAGGTCTTATGAAAAAAGGGGGAAATTCCAAGTCAGGGTACCTTCACTGTTGGAATTTCCTTACAAGGCATGCCTCTAAGAAATCTAGTGATGATCCATGCATGATTTCCTTAACTAGGTGAACCTAATTATATTTGAGGTCATAATAGAAACCTCATTGGAAAGAAATGGTCGAATCCTGATCGACCAAACTAGAACTAGTTTTAAAATCATTCCTTGAATTACATGGCCAACCCATAATTCACACCAACCTTTTTTAAAAGGTTGGGATCGAAGCCGCATTTTTATTAATAAAGCAATGCAAATACATCTTTTAACTGGGTAGAGGGAGACCCATTACATTTCCCAAAGGCCCAGGGTGCTTGTTGCCCACAACATAGACCGTACGCCCAAATTTATTGCCAAATTCATATTTTGTGAATAGTAACCTTGCTGCTACAGTACCCGTACAGTACCGCCACTACTACAGTGCCCTGCTGCCGCTACAGTACCCGCTGATCAACAGTACCACCGCTTCTGCAGTACCCGCTACAGTACTGCTAGAGTAACCTATGCCCAATTTGTTCTGAAACCCCATTTTTCATGTAGTATTACGGGGTGCTTACCACTAAGAAAAACCCCAACTATATAATCCACACAAACCTTAACCTAGAGATGTTTTTCAAAACAGTATCAATCGACTATACACATTAAACAATGAGGATGGAAAGTTGATCAAACTCTATCTGACCATTCTCAATATGTTTGGCTTAGATAGTTGGAGTAACTCAAATTGATCAACAATTCCTTCCTCCATGGCATTTCATATTTACAATGAGCACATTCACTGAATCTCATACCTCACTTGTCATGATATTTGCAATTCAAACCATCACCTAACCGTTTACATTGTCAAGAATCAACCTGAACAAGGTTGTAATCCAGATCCAGTCCTCTAGAATCATCACCACTTTATACAACACCTTTGATCTCAACAACAAGTATGGGATAACCCAGGATTAATTAAAATGCAGTTTAATGAAATTACCCATGGTAGACCATACTCCATATTTACAAGTGATGCATCTGTATAAGGACAAGATGTCTACTTCAACATATTAACTGAGACTGTAACTGCATATTCCTATATGTCTTGTGCGAGAGGAATTGATTATGTCCAAGATTCTATCCAAGTCATTCCTATATGGTAACCCAGGCCTCACTCAGGGCTAACCATTCCATGAAACAACCATATTCATAGAAGGTAACCCTGATATATACCACACGACAAACCCATTGGAATTTTAAAACATTAACGTGACGTATGACTGGGGATCTCTTATTGAATCAAGGATGATTTTGAGATAGGGGACATGGTCATCTCTAATAAACAGTACACTAAGGGTGTATTAAATATTAGTAATAAAATCAGTTGAACCACCATTGGTCGACCTCTTGTAAGAAGATCAACTTCACCATGTCGACGCATCTCCATTAACTGAAACATGATGCCTTCCCCACCATGGAATCTCATGATTATTCGAGCTTTATAGCTAAATTCAATCCATGACCAAGGTCGTTTCAAAATTGATTAAAACATAGCTAACCATTTCAATGTCTTGCTTCCATGTAATAACTGACATGATTTAATACATTTAAGCCTAGCCATATTCAATGGTCCTCCTTATTTTTATTCCTTATAGTATGAAGGTTATATATTCACTAGGACTAAAATGAGACTCCTCGTATTTGGAGTGTCTTATTCATTGAAATAAGAGATAGACTAGTCGCTCACAAGAATTCTAGATTAGATTCAGCATAGACACATGTGTGACACTCCTTTGAGTCACAGTCACAACATCAAGTCATTTGGCAAGTAAAACAAAACCAACATGATCAGTGTGTCAAAACACCCCATTCTCTAGAATCCATAATGTGAATTGTAATGAAATTTATTGATTTAACACCCAAGAAACACTACTCCAAAGATTACCTGATAATATACACAAAAGCACAAGGCTCAATGATTACACTGAACCCAAATAGTTAATTATACCATTTGGAAACTCAACAGTTACCACGTATATGAATTCCCACTATCCCTTAGTTTCAAAATAAAGATGACAAATCATTGATACTATATACATGTTATCTTCCCTATACATTTAAGTATCAGGTGGTCCTTATAAGGGGTTTAAAACAAAGTCGTATTGCACCATATGACCATTAATTTTTATGATGACATCACTTGTCATCTATCAGTGATTAAGAAGAAAAGTTCATGTCACCTACTAAATGGATGATCAAGACCTATGCACGTATAACCAGGTGAAACTGAGCATTACATGATTCTCAATCCCATAAAAAAGGTCATGTATACTGTGAAAACCTATCTAAACAATGGTTTCATTATGAAGTTAAGAGTTTATCTCGGGATAATGGCACCCAAATGGAACCAAACGTCTAAAAAATCATGTAATTTAGGTGGTTATTTATGTTCTAATGATGCTACCTACCATGGCCTAGCTCCTTACAAAAAAATAATTGAACCCATCACTAGGTCACACAATAAAAATCAAAAGGATCTACCCCTATCGTTTATGCACTAGCTAAAAATGATAAATTAATATATATAAAATTATCCAATTTTTATTCCAAGGAAATTCAAAGAAAATCCTAAAGTACCCTTACATGAGGGTTCAAAATTAAGATACCACTGAATGTTCAATTTTAAAGTCATTACATTGATTTTCATTAAATATTTAATCATTGAAAAAAATTAAAACTAATCATCAAGTACTAATTACAAAAAAAAAAGCACTTTCCAAAAGATAAGGCGACCTATGAGGGTCCTGTAAAGCCACCCTTGGTTCATCAGAAAGAAAACCAATAGAGGTTTCTTAATTTTTTTTGTTTTGAAAAACTCGATGTGGGTTCTTTCATAAGAAGCATTCCCCAACTGACCTACTTGGGCTGAGTTTTGAATTTAGGTAATTAACCATATGGATCACCATGCCAGTGTGGTAGGGTCACAAGTCTTTATAGAGGCAACCAAGTAAATTAGATTAAAATTATATATATTTTACATTTATAAAAAATTTATTATTATAACATGGTAATATATATAATTGTTAAATTATATGGGTTTCCATATCCATCTTTTAAATAACCCATACACTTTATAGATCGTAGACTAGTTCCCATTTAATTAAAATAAATTCAATTTAAGGTTTTCACATTAACACATATTACATTTTAACAAGGGTATCTAAATTTGTATAAATATAAAATATATATTGAGCACATGGGTAACCTTATCCTGATTATAATTATCCCATTAAATTTGAAAACCAGTTCCCATTTATTTACAACAAATAAATTCATCATGTGAAACCAATTACATATCAACAACAAAACTAGGCATGTTATCACAAGAAATAACCATAGAGAAACAAACTAATATGCACAGAATCATGATAGGTAGGAATGAAATTCAATATAAATAGGAAGCATGGCATATGATTGGGATAATAATAAACAATATCAGTTCATAACATTGTCACACAATCCAAAATAGTGGGCAGCCAAAAAATGCAACTACATGGCATGGAATATTCTTCTATGTGAATATATATTTACCTACAATGGTCAACATATTGTTATATCCCGATCATACCAGGATAAGGGTAAAATTTCATAAAAATAATTAATTAATAAGCATAAAAAATTTCACCAATCACTTAATGTGAAATCCTAATCAACTATAATAGAAAATAGCATGAACAAAAATCACACCCTTGGCCACTTGAACTCTTCCCCATGGTTGGGGTGATCACTACCAGACACAACTATTTAACAATAACCAAAACATTACTAGTCTCTTGTCTTCCATCCCAAAATAGTAAAACAATGTAAAATGATGGCTTTGATAACACATTTTAATGTCTCATCTTGAATAACCACTAAACTGGTAGCTGAACTAGTGGGTCACATGACCTCAGGAATATCTCCACACATTTTAATGTCTCATCTTGAATAACCACTAAATTATATAGCTGTGGAAGAATATTTTAAACTAAAAAAAATATGGCCAATGACAATTTAAAACAATTCATGCATGTCCAAATGATAATACATAACTAAAATAGTATACATACAGTAGGAAATAATATACAGTATAGTACACTAATAAAGAAAATAAATAAAATAATTGAGGGTGAACTCCATGAGCATCCAAAGCTCTTACTCAGTCATGTGATAATGCTCAGTCCAATGTTACTAACATCTAAGTACAAGTAAGATAGATCAAGCAATAATCTAGGTCCTACAAACATGAGATCTAATCCAGTACCCCAGTGCACTGGTAGCCTGAGTAGGGTGTGAGATATAAATTCCATTAGGTTTCCACAAATAGTTTCTATAGCTAAAACTAGTCTGTAAATATAAATTAATGTAGTGTGTAGGTATAAAGAATAATAAATCGAAATGAATAATTAAACAGAATCCCACTTAGGATCTATATGGACACCTGACAGCTCTACCTACTTCAGCACATGATCAGAAAGACAAGTCTACCTAGTAACTATATATATATAGTAATTATATATATATATATATTAGTTATATATTTAATCCCCCTATATGGTCTAAGTATATGTGAATGTAAGTGGCCATATACCCATAATACTATGTGTTGGATGGACCAAGGCATAATTCAATCATCCATAACCATTTTGAATGAGCCTATAATCTCAAGAAAAAGGTTAAATACCCTACATCTCAAAGTGAGGGGGATACTTAATTATTGTCACTTGAGATGGTGAGTGCGTCGTCAGGTCAACACTCAAATAACCATGAGTGTTCCATAATTTCCACACTCAACGTAGGATGTAGTGTGTCATTCCCACCATTCAATGGTATCAATGGTGCTAGACTTCATACTAACCACCTGATCTAAGGGAGTGTGATTCTGCCATGATCAATAGAACTATTACCATCATTCCAAAACCTATATATAAGGTGTAATCATATTGACAATAAAAGAAAGGAATTACCTCTTAAGATAATCCAAAATCAAGATATAAACAAGGATATCACATTTTGGTTATAGAATGTGCTAATCATGCAATGATCGATGAGGACTTGGAACCATTTATAATTTATTTCATTTAAAATAATTTATTTCATTCAAGGAATGAAAACCATCATGAAGCATGTCATTTAATATAATTAATTCATATAATTTATACTATTTAATACATTAAATGATGTAAATCCATCATCTCAATCCATTCCATATATTTCATGCCATTTAATCCACTTAAAATAAGGAAATTCATTTAATAAGGTTCCAAGAGGTTCATAGAATGTACTATGGTCTTAATGGTAAACTATCTACATGGTAAATCCCATTTATTAATCATTACAATCCCTTAAGAGGATTTTTGATCATTAGTAATTCAGATTGGAGAAATCCAAGACATTCAATTTACAAGACATGGAAAGAACTTAGAAGTTAATTTGTTTAATTATATATTTATAAAAATGGAGGGATAATTCCTTCCAGAAAATAAAGAGTCCATGTATTAACATTCCAAAATCAGTCACTAAAATGAAGGCATAGGAAAACACCAATTCAATAATCCAAGTATGCTGAAACATCACAAATTACTACTTTGTAATTTCATGAAACCACACCTCATCCAATGGGTTTTATTATAAAAACATGACATTTTTTATCTAGAATTAATTTATCATAATTAACTACAACATTCAAGGTTCATAATTCAAATAAAATTAATGAATAATATTTTAAATCTACCAAACATGGAATTTCAATTCATAAAGTTTTAATATGACACATATGAGGTTGCATTCGCTCTTGGGAAAGTGTCTCCAAGGGGAAATCACATTATTAATACAAGATGAATGCTTCAATGGAATTCTAAGAATTTAAAAAAATATATTTATAAAGGGGAAATTCAAGAAATCACACACAAGGGGTCTCTCTCTTAGATGTTTTCATCCTTTAATTATGTAATCATACTCAACAGGAATAATATAGGGTGTGAAAGAAAATTTATATTGAAGAAAACATCTTTATGGAATGTGAGGAAAAGGTCATCATGGAACACAATGGTGAAAGTTATAAGAAAATAAAATCATTAGGAATAAACTATAGACCACCTACCTTATACCATGGATGATCCACTCTTCCAATATCAAGCTCTAATTTTCTCCTATTTAGAAGAAATGGAAAAAATGAAATTTTCACTGAAAATAGGGGAAATTATCTTGTTCCATAATAACTTAATTGAGAGAATATTAGATAAATAATTATTCAATATGAATTGAGATCGTACTGATGTGGATCCATAAGGAAAAATGGTTCTTGATTCTGATGATAGGTTGAGGAGCTATCATAATTCCTATAATAGGGAGGAGGAACCCAAGGAACCTAGGAAGAGGATCATGCTGATAGAGGAGGAGAAGAAATATATAAAAAGAAAATAAAAATTATTACGAGAGGTTTCATAATTTCATCCTCAAAACTAGGTCACATGGGTTGGACACATAGTTTGGTCAAACCATGCACCAACCATGCATCTCCCCCTACCTAGGAAACCCACCTCACTTAGTTGTATCACACAATTTTCCTAACTGTGAACCAATTGTGTGATGAATAATGCGAGTTTACTGCCTAAGTGGAACTAATGGTGGAGGCAAGGCTTATATTTTGGGTAAACCATGAAAAGCATGTGTGAAACCTATTGCACCTCTAGTTCAGGCTACTTGGTTTGTTGTTGGGCGTTGCGTGGTTTTAAAAAAACTATGTACCTAGTTCAGACCACCATAACTAGTGATTTTTGGGCCCTAGTACTCCTAAAACTCAATGAGGAAGCTAAGGGAATTCCCTAGACACTAACCAAGTCTAAAAAAATTTAACTGTTCCAACTCTATGAATTCCCTTAAAAATTTCAGTTTAAAGAAAGTCTCATCCATTAAATACTAAAATTCATATCCCCTTATAATTTTTCCATGGCTCAAAACATGGGTCATTACAAACTCCCCACCTTAGGACTTCTCATCCCTAAAAAGCCCTCAGGAATAATAAAATCATCACATAAATCTACAAGGGTCATGAATTTTCATTCTACTGGTTGTGTTTCATTTATAAACACCCAACACACCTGCAAGATTCAAACGAATACAATACATAATCCATAAAGACTTGATCCAACACTCACTTCATAATTAAACTAACAATATGGGGCTTACCTTATCTTTTTTAACTGGATTCATGACCATGATTTCATCTCATTAAACATCTGGACAATATTGCTCCCCACCATATGCCTTATCATAAAAAGGGACCAATTCCAAGTCATGGTACCTCCACCATAAGAATTTATTAACAAGGCATGCCTCTAGGATTTTTAACAATGATCTATTTGTAATTTATTTAACTTGGATAACTTGATTACATTAATCGTCATAAAAGGAACCTCGTCGGAAGGACATTGTTCATTTTTGATTGACCAAACTGAAATTGGGCATGCATGATTTCCTTGAAAGATACAATCGACCTATAAACCACACTCTACATAACCCAGTTATGTTCTTCAAAATGGTTTATTTAGACTATATATATTTAACAAGAAGGATGATAAGTCAACCCACCTATGGCTGACCATTATGAAGATGCTCGGCTTATATGGCCAATGTTACTCAAACTGAACTATAATACCTTCCTCCAAGTCATTTATTATTTACAACGAGCACATTCAGGGAATCCCATACCTAAATTCTGGTGATGTTACATGTTCAAACCATCACCTAACCATTTACTTCATCATTCCACAACATGAACAAGGATGTAAACTAGATCCAACCCACAAGAATATCCACCCCTTTAAACAACATCTATGTTCCCAAAAAAAAATCTAGGATAACCTCAAATTGATTAATATGTATTCCATGTAACTAACCTAAGGTTTAAAATACACCATATTTACAAGTGATAAATAGGTACAAGGCCCAGACATCTAGTTCAAAACACTGATTAAGTCTAAAGTGGAATCCGCTTGGCTGTAAAGTTAGAGAAGAATGACTGGTGTCCAAGAGTACATCCAAGGAATTACAACACATGAACCCAGTCATCACTAAAGACTATGAATGAATCAAAACAACCACAAGTCTAGCGTACAACCCCGATAGAGACCACACAACAAGGCGAATAGACTTTTAAAGCGTTAACGCAGTGTAAGACCAATTCTCTCTTAGTGCATCTAGGACAATATCAAGATAGGGAACATAAAAGTATATATGATACAGTACACTAAAGGGTATCAAATATTACTAATAAGATCATTCAAACCACCACCGGTCAGCCTCTTGGAAGAATCTTGCCTTCACCCTGCCGACACATCTCGATTAACCAAACCATGATTCCTTCCCCAACCGAGGCATCTTGTGATTGGTAAATCTTTACCACAGAATTCCATCCATGAACAACAGTGTTTCCAAAGGGTTTAGTACATATCCAACCATTTCAATTTTGTTCTTCCAAGTATGAACTGAAATTATTCAAAACATGTAAGATCGTCCATCTCTAATGGTCCTCTTGGGTTGTGTTCCTTATTCTTTGATCAGAGAGTATTCACAAGGACTAATGTGATTATCCACACCTTAGGATTTTCCTAGTCATTGAAATAATAGATAGACCAGAAACTAATAATATCTCTAGATCATATTCAACATAAACACATTTGTGACACTCCTCGGGATCACACTCACAACATTAAGGCATTTGGCATGAATACTAAAACCAACCTCATTAACATGTCAAAACACCTGATCCTGTGGAATTCATCTCGATAATTGGGATGAAATTGATTCCTTTAACTCTCAGTTCACTGTACATAGGATTTGACATTATAACATACTCAATAGCACAAGGATGAATGATTACACTAAACTCAATTGGTTCATTGTATCATTTAGTAACTCTATGAGTACCACGTATATGAATGCCCACTGTCGTAATGTTTCATTAGTAAGATGAAACATCCTCAATAATATCCATATGATATATTCCCTATGAATCCAAGTATTAGGTAGACTATACAAGAGGTTTATCCCAAAGAATTATTTCCCTATAAAAACATTAAATTTGGATGGAAATATAACATATCATCCATCACTGAGGAAGAAGATAGGGCCACATGACCTACTAAATGTCTGACTATGCCCTAGGCATGTCTAACCTGCTCAATCCAAGCATTAATTGATGTTCAATACAACAAATATTTCAATGATACCATTAAATATTTATACAAAAGAGATTAATTTAGTAGTTAAGAGTCCTACTAGGGACAATGACACATAAAATGCACCAAACATCCAATAAATCATGGCATTTAGCTAGGAATTTAAGCTCTAGGGGTAATACCTACCACGAGATAACCCCATGTAAAATAAAAGGCATCAACCCCAACACTAGGTCATGCCAAACACATTTCACTAGGTCCTAATCTTATCATTTAGTCACTTGATAAAAATAAGAAAGGCCTATGGAAGACTCTCCTATTTCCATTCTAAAAAAACTCAAAGAAAATTTTCAACTACCCTTACATGAGGGTTCAAATTAATGATACCACTTCAGGTTCCATTTTAAAGTAATTAAATTTATTTAAATTCAATTATTAATCATTTAAATGATTTTAAACTAATCGTATAGTACTAATTATAAAACAAGAGAACTTGGTAAAAGATTGGGTGACCTATAAGGGTACCATTAAGCCAACCTGAGTTCATCAGAAAGAAACCCAATAGAAATTGCATTATTTTTAATGTTTCAAAACACCCATAATAAGTAATTCTATTAGAATCATTCCCTAAATGACCTAGTTAGGCTGAGTTGTTAATTTATGTAATTAACCATATAGATATCAATGCCTGTGTGGTAGGGTCACAAGCCTTTATAGAGGAAACCAAAACTTTTCAGATTAAAATTAAACATATTTTACATTTATAACCTTTTCAAATTATAATATGTTCATATATACAATTGTTATATTATAAGGGTTTTCATATTCAACTTATAATGTTCTCGTCAACTTTATATATCATAGACTATCTCTGATTTAATCGAAATCAATTCAATTTAACGTTTGAACTTTAACATCTTTTTCATTTTTACAATGGTCTCAAAATATGTATAAAGCTCAGATATGGTTCAGCATATGGGTTACCTTTTCCCAATTAAAAGGAACACATACACCTTATAACTGAAAAATGGTTTCTATTTAATCACAACCAATAAATTTATCACATGCAACCAATTACATATCAAAAAAAATTGGTATGTTATCACAAGCAATAACCATAGAGAAACATGCTAGTAATTATTGAATCATGATACAAAGGTAATATATGGTAAAAAAAAGTTCAACATGTCATATAAAAAGCATCATAATAAAAAAATATATGGCATAACACTCAAGGATCAAAATAAAAAATGGAATGAAGCGTTTAAATGAAACTACATGTAATAAAATATACTTGGTATGTGAATATCTATTGGCATGTGATGATTCATGAAATTCTACTTACTTCCCACACAAGTATATGGGTCTATTTTAGAAAACATTATAAATCAATAATCATCATATTTTACATCAATCACACAACGTGAAATCATAATCAATAGTAATAGCAAACATCATGAACAACAATCGCAACCCTGACCACATGGAATTGTCCTTGGGGGTGGATTGATCACTCCCATACAATACTATTTACCCAGTTTTGTCAAATTCCTAGTGTCCTTTCTACCATCTAAAAATAGTAAGACAAAGGAAAATAATTTCTTTAATACCACTTTATAATTTAATGGTCATCTATTAACATGCCACATGTCAATAACTAACATGAAGGAATATAAAAACGTCAATGAAATAATCCAAGCATGGTGAAAAATCACAAATCACAACATTATTATTTAGACGACAATTCACCACATCTGAGGGGTTTTATTATAAAAACATTTCCGTTAATTGAAAATTAATTTATCAAAATTAATAACAACGTTAATGGTTAATAATCCAACTCACATTAAATATTGGTTTTATTGAAACTACTAATCATGGAAAATAAATTCATAATGGTTTTTAACAGAACATAGGAGGTTCCATTCTCTCTTGGTAAAGTGTCTCCAAGGGTAAATCCCATTATTAATCCATGTCGAATTCTTAGAAGGAATTATAGGAATTTAAAAAAATATTTATAAAGGCTAAATTTAAGCCATTACACCTAAGGGGTTTCCATCTTAGAGGTTGGAATCCTCTAATTACATAACAACACTCAACAGGAGTAATATAATGTGTGAAATACGATTTAGATTATTGAAAATATTTTAAGGAAATGTGTGGAAAAGGTCGGTGTATGGAATAATGGATTTATTTATTAAATGATTGAAACTTGATGAAAGGTTTTAAACCACTTACCATATACTATAACTGATCTAATCATCCAATATCAAGCTCTAATTTGGTCTAGTTTGGATGAAATCAAAGAAACAGACATTTGCATTGAAAATAGGGAAAATGATATTGCACTATGATAACTTTATTTAGAGGATATTAAACAAATAATGATTCAAAATGAATCAAAATCTTGTCAATGTGGATCAATAAAAACTAACATTTTTTTATTCCAATGATGAATGGAGGAGTTATCACCATGCTTAGAATAGGGAGGAGGAGGAACCCAAAGCACCTCAGAGGAAGATCACACAACTAGGCGATCAAAATAAAGAAAGAAAAATATACTTGATCTCACTAAAGGAATTTTCATAATTTCACCCTCAAAACTAGGTCGTGTGGTTTGGCCGCATGGTTTGTCCAAACGGGGTGCCAACATTGAGGCTCTCACTACCTAGGAAACCCACCTCACACAATTTTCCCACATATTTTTCCTAACCATGCACCAACCATTTGATGAATAGTGAGAGGTTACTAACTAAGTTTCACTAACCATGTATTCCTGGTGTATGCTTTGGGTAAACCTTGCACATCTCATCTGACACTTGTTGTAGATCTAGTTCAGGCCACATTGTTTTTTGTTGGGGCTTTATGGTTCCAAAAATATCATGCACCCTATTCAAACCACCTAAAATTGTGATATTTAGGACCCAACACCCCTGAAACTCAATAAGGCATCCTAGGGGCCCCTCAAGACTTTAAAGAAGTATATAAAACAAATTTAAGTGTTACAACTCAAATAATTTGGATCCAAATCATGTTCCAAATATAGGCCCATCCAATGAATTCCCAAATTCAAATTCCCTTGGAAGTTTACCTTGTCTCAAAACACAGGTCATTATAACCTCCCCACAATTGAAATTATCATCCCCAATAAGCCTTTCAGAATGAAAAAAGGAATGACCCAACCTAAAAGGGTCGTGAAGTCTCCTTCAATGGGTTGTGTTGCATTTCCAAACGCCCAACACACCTACAAGCATTACATAGTCATATGAAACTTAAGCTTTAAAAACTCAACACAGCGGTCACTTCTCAATTAAAACACCAAGATAGTGATTACCAGAGTCCATATAAATAGAGAAACAATCATGATGTCATCTCATTAAAAATCAGGTTGATGGTGCTCCCCACTATTGGTCTTATCACAAAACGGGGATAATTCTATGTCATGATACCTCCCCCATTGGAATTTCTTTATAGGAGCTCCTTTAAGAGTTTTATAAATTCTATAGGCATTATTTATTCAAATTGGTGAACCTAATTAAATTCTAGGTCATAATAGGATCCTCATCAAAAAGTGTTAGGTCCACTAGGTCAATTACCCTGAGAGGGGGGTGAATCAGGGTATGAAAGATTAAAACTACATCCCCTTTAGTTCCTGTTCCATTGTTAAAAAAACACATGTCTCTCTTTCTCCCATAGAAATATATAAACAGGAATGAAAGTATGCATAAGAAAATGTAATTTTTTACTTGGTTCACCCTCACTAGGCTACGTCCAAGAAGCATAAAATGGTGACGTACCGATGTACCAAATCCACAAAATATTCCTACAAATTACAAGGTTTGAGTTATATCTTATATGCCTAGGCTGACTTCTATTACAAGATTTAGGGTCTACTCTTTGCATTCCCAAGGGAAACTCCCCATGTCTATTCCTCTCACTCACTACTAGTGGGAAGTATTATCGTCTTCATCTTCCTTTGAAAACTTCTCTTGGAATGGATCCACACATTGTTTATGGACTTGTATGTGCCTTAATTTTCATGAAATCAGCAATCATTAATTGTAGATAAAAGTTTTTTTAAATTTCCTTTTTCACCTATAGATGAAATCCAAATTTCCACATACTATTTGGTTAGAGGAAATTTCATTTGAGAATTATTATAATGATTTTTAATGATTCCTTACATCCTCCACGAAATACATATCTATTTTGAGAACTTCACATTGCATATGGTTTGTCGACCACCTATTCTATATACCGCATCAGCGTACCACCTCCGTGTACTGCCTTAACGAACTACTCCACGTACTTCATATGTGTACCGCTTCGACTTTGAGGAATTAATTATTCTGCAGATTTCTCCTTCTTCATACCACCTTCTTCCCCCTCCACATATTGGGTCTTCCTGCTCCTCGCTCTGGTATTCATACTCCATGTACTTCTTACATTGTGGGTTATAGTTCCCCACAAAAACCATTGATGGAATTTCGTCCACTCAAACCACCTCACCCATCATAGAGTTCTCCGTTTTGAACTTCTTTTGGACTTCGCAGAAATCTTAGAGTGAGGATTTTCTATAATGGAATTCACTCTACATAATGATGGGATTAAATCTCCTTATATAATTAAATAGATTCAAAAAATATTCTAATTCAAGATTACCCAAATCTTCAATGTGGTACATCCTTCACCAGGAAATGCATCAGCTGTGAATCGTTCTACCCTACATAGTCCTTGTACTGCCTTTCTTCCTTCTCAGTGGAAAAAATCACTATAAAATTATTTTGAACGATGCCCTCTGTAGCTTCTCAAATCACTAGCTCGTTTTCAAGAATGACAGTGCATTCGAAGTTTTTCATACCTTCACGAACCATTCCCCCTACATGGTCTGTGTCTTGTGCTTCACTTTTACCTTCCTTCACTGATTCCATTTGATGTTCCATGTATCACCATATGTATTCCACAAACTGTGCTTCATAGATCAAGTACTATGATTTCCTATTATATAATAATTCTTTTAAAAAAACTAAACTTCCAATTTTGAGGCCCAAAAATTTGGCAGACACTAGGAAACCACACCACCTTAAACACCTACTTCAAAAAACACCAACCATGGTCATTTGTATTCATCTGAACTTGTCAATAAACACAATAACACCCAGAACATATCAAGAGGAGACCTTGAGGTATTTTTTCCCATCATAAAGAAATAGTAGAATCCCGATCAACCAAACTAAAACTGACCCTGCAATATTTCATTTAATGATATAATTGACCTTTAAACCACACCCACCTTAACATAGTGATGTACTACAAAATAGTTTCTTTCGATTGTATAAAACAAAAACAATATGGAAATTAAATCCATTAATGGCTAAAATTTATCAAGATGCTCATCTAAGACAACCAGTGTAACTCAAAATGAAATGAAATGCCTTCCTCCAAGGCATTTTTCATTTAAAATGATCATATTCAACAAATCCCAAACCTGACTTCTGGTGATGTTCCCAAGTAAAACCTTCACCTAACCAGTTACTCCATCGTACCTCAGCATGAACAAGGGGTAACCCAAGTCCATCCATCTCGAATTTTCACCCCTTTAAATAAAACCTCAAAGCCCGAAAACATGTCTGGGATAATCTCAGATTCATTAAATTGGAGCCTAATTAATTAACCAAAGGTAAAACGTACTACATATTTACATGTGAGGAGTAAGTAAAAGTCTAAGAAGTCCACTTAAAAACACTAACTGAACCCAAAGAGGCATCCTCTTAGAGGTCATGTCAAAACAGAATGGATGGTGTTCAAGAGTCCATCAATGGAATTCCTACATGGAAACTAAGGTATCACTCAAAAATAATCATGCCATAAAATAACCACATGTATGGTGCACAAGCCTGATAAAGGCCACATGAAAATCCCAAAAAACATTTAAAACATCACTGTGGTGTAAGACCGATGATCTCTTAGTGAATAAAGGGATACATTAGGATAGGGAACTTGATCATCTCTAAACATGATTACACTAATAGGGTATTGAAGATTACTAAAAAAATCAATCGAAACACCATTGTTGAACCTCTTGGATGAATCTCAACTTCACCCTACTGATGAGTCTCCATTAACCAAACCATGATTCCTTCCCCAACCAAAGAATCATGTGATCATTCAAGATTTTCCACCAACTTCCATCCATGAACAATGGTGTTTCGAAAAGTTTTTATACACATCCATCCATTTCAAAATCATTCTGCCATTCAAGCACTGACATAATTCAAAACTTTAAATACCAACTATCTCCAACGATCTTCATTACTTGTGTTAATTTTACTTAGAAGGGAACATATTCACTAGGACCAACACAATAAACCCCACCTTTGGAGTTTCCTATTAATTTAAATAAGATATATACTATCCAAACACATGTGTTCTATATCAGATTCGATGTAATCACACATGTGAAATTCCTTTGAGTAACATGCACAACATCAACGAATTTGGCATGAAAACCCAAACCAACCTGACTGGCATGTCAAAACACTTGAACCTATAGAATTGATCCCAATCATTGGGATAAAATTGATTCCTTTAACACCCAGGTCACTCTACTCTAGAGATGACCTAAGAACATACTCAACATCACAAGGCTCAATGATTACACTGAACTCAACCGGTTTATTATACCATTTAGCAACACAATAGGTATTACATATATGAATTCCAACTATCCTAAAGTTTTAAAAGAAAGATGGTACATCCTAGATACATTCCATAGGATACCTGACCTATAAATCCAATTATTATTTGGTTCGTATAAGGGGTTTAACCTAAATTCATATTTCCTCATACGACCATTAATCTGGATAGAGACGTAACTTGTCATCCATCATTGAGGAAAAAGTAATGGTCACCTGACCTACTAATTGGCTGGTCATGCCCTAGGAATGTCTAACAGACTAAAACCAGTCATTAGATGATGGTAGAGGATTGAAATAATGATGTAATCATTGGGGAGGATAGTTTCTTATATTCTTTTTATGGGATGTCTTTATTTTTCATGGTTTAATTGTATGAAGATGTAAGGGTTTACATTTAGATTTTAAAAGTGTCATTTGAAAAACAAAAAAAATATTTTTGGGGGGAATAATACCATGAATACCTTTCAAAAATAAGGGTTTCATTTAAATGATAATAGTCCTACTAGGGATATTGACACCTCAACAACACCAAACATCAGAAAACTCATGGTATTCATCAAGGCATTTATGCTTTAAGGGTTCTACCTACCAAAGGATAGCTCCTTACGAAACAAAAATCACCAAACCCATCACTAGTTAATTCCAAATAGATTTCACTATGCCTTAATCATATTATTTATTCACTTTGTAAAAAGAATAAAGGCATATGGAAAACACTATTGTTTCTCTATCATGGTTAATCAAAGAAAAGATTAAACTACGCATACATGTTGGTACAGACTAAGGATACCACCTAAGGATCCATTTTAAATTCATTAAATTGATTTAGATTTAATTATTAATCATTTAATATATTTAAAAATAATCATCAAGTACTAATTATAAAACAAAATCACTTGGTAAAAGATAATGTGGCCTATGAGGGTATCATTAATAAAACATGGGTTCAACTGAGAGCAACCCTATAGTATTTTCTTAATTTTGAAAGTTTCAAAATTCCAATAACATGTTATTCCATAGGAAAAATACAAAAAATTACTTACTTAGACCCATTTGTGCATTTAGGTAATTAACCATATGGATCACCAAGCCCGTGTTGTAGGGTCATAAACCTTTATTGTGGTAAGAAATATTTTTCTGATTAAAATTAAAAAACTTTTAAATTTATAACCATTTAAAATTATAACATGCTCATATATATAAATATTTTATTGTATGGTTTTCCATATCCAACTTATAAATCACTCATACACTTTATAGTTAATATACCAGATCCCATTTAATCTAAATCAATTCAATTTAACATTTACACATTAACTACTTTTCCATTTTAACAAGGTTCTCTAAATATGTATAAATCTCAAAGATGGTTCAAGCAAATGGGTTAAATTTTCCAAGTTATAATGCACTCATAACATTTACAACTGAAAACAAGTCTTCATTTAATCACAACCAATAAATTCATCCCATGTAAACAATTACATATCAACAACAAAACTATGCTTGTTATCACAAGAATTATCCACATAGAAACATGATAATAAGAATAAAAGCATGATAAATAGGAAATATTATAAATAAATAGGTAGCATGGAATATAACATGAATTATAATAAACAAAATAATCAAATAACACTTATGGAACACAATCCAATATAGTAGGCAGTCTACAAATGCAACAACATGGAATGGAATATGCTTGGTATGTGAGTCTCTATGTTTCTACAATGATACATGTAATGCTACCTTTTTTCCATATATGGATAAGGGTAAAATTTCATAAAAATCATAAATCAATAAGAGTTATAAAGTACACCAATCACTCAAGGTGAAATCAAAATCAACTATAATATAAAACAACATGAACAAAAATCTCATCCCCAATCACTTGGACTTTTCCCCTCCCAGAAACAGAACATTAACAAGCACTGAAACATTCTTATTCTACTTTATACCAGCCCAAAATATTAAGATAAAGGAAAATAGTATTAGTTATACCACTTTGTAACATTTCATCATGACTATCCACCAAACTGGTAGCCTTCCTAGTGGGTCACATGGCCCCAGGCATGCCTCCCCGTATTCCAGAGGTTGTCGACTAGTAGTGAGTGTATAAGGACATGATATCTGAGGGAATATACCCTCATGATCAGAGTATAAAAATGGTATTCAAGATAATAAATAATAAAAAACATCGAAAGTAGTGATAAATGAAAGGTAGAGCAGTGGATGAACAGTTTTACCTAAAAACAAAAGATGGCCATTTCCAATGTACAATAATGAATGCATTTCTAAATGATAATACATAACTAAATCAATAGATATATAGTAGGAAACAATATAAAGTATAGTACAAAAATAATTAAAGTAGTAAAATCCCTGAGAGAAAACTCTAAAATCATCCTAATCTCCTACTCAATCTTGTGCCTTTAACTCCCAAGTACAAGCAAGAAAGCTTAAGAAATAATCAATGGTTCTACAAACATGTGATCTACTCAGGTACCCCATTATAATGGAAACCTGGTCAGGTTCTGAGAAGTAAATTCCATCAGGCTACCACTCAATGATTCTACAGCTAAAACCAATATATTAATAGGAATTAAACCAATGTGTAGGTATAAAAAATAATAAATATAACTGAATAAATAAAAAACTTCCCATTAAGGTTACAAAAGGAAACATGGAGTCTCTACTTGTTTCGTCTCATGGTCGAAAAGAGAAGCCTTCTTAGTAACAATATATATATATATAGTGACTGTATATAAATAGTATAATTTTATATTTCATCCACATATACGGTCAGAATATGTGTGGACATAAATAGCAATATACATGGAATACTAGGTGCATTCTAGACCGGGGCATAACTCTGTCATCCATAACCAGTCTAAACTAGCCTATACGCTCATGCAAATGGTACATACCCTAAATATAATAATAAATGTGGGAATTCATTATCATCACTCAAGATAGTGAGTGTTTCATAATTTCAATGCTCATAGAATCATGAGTGTTTCTTTATTTCAACACTCAATAGAGGATTTGTTGTGTCATGCCCAGCATCCAATAGTATCAATGGTGTAATAAATTAAATTCAACACCCAAAGTAAGGGATCATGGTACTACCATGCTCAAAATAACCCTTAACATCATTCTATATCTTATATATAATGCATAATAAAATTTATAATAACAATAATGAATTACCTATTAAGGTAATCCATAAGCCCGATATAAATAAGGGCATCACATGTTAATTATATCATGTAATAATCATGTAATGATTGTTGTGGCCTTTCCACTATTTAAAATTCATTTCATTTAAACCCATTTAATTCATTAAATGCATGAAAACCATCGTGAATAATTTCATTTAATATAATAAAGTCATATCATTTCTACCATTTAAAATATTAAAGGAATTCAATTAATCAATTCAATCCATTACATTTATTTCATTCCATATAATTCCTTTGAAATAAGGAAATTCATTTTACAATGATCAAATATGTACTTAGATGGTAAAATGGTCTAAATGATAAATTGACTACTTGTGAAATCCCATTTATTAAGAATGTTAAAACCTTAGGAGGATCTTGGTTAATTAGTCATTTAGGTAAGAGAAATCCAAGTCATTCAATTTATAAGACAAGATAATTAGAAGGTGCTTTGGTTAATTATACATTTATAAATATGGAGGGATAATCCCTTTAATAATATGAAGAGTCCATTTATTAACATTACACATCTCAAGCACTAAAAATAAGGCATAGAAAAAATCCAATTAAATAATCCAAGCATGTTGAAAAATCCTAAATCAACAGTTTTTAATTTAGATGATAGTGCACTTGATATAAGGGGTTTTATAATAAAGAACATTAAATAATTATCAAAAATTAATTTGCCATAATTAAACAACACATTAAATTTTTATAATTCAAATGTAATTAAAGAATAATTTCAATGAAACTACCAAACATAGAAATTCAACTAATAAAGGTTCAGCATTGAACATAGGAGGTTCCATTTTATCACGGGAAAGTGTATAAAAGGGGAATTCCTATTATTAATTCATTCCAACTCATTAGAAGTTATTTTAGGAATTTAAAAAAAATTATAAATGGAAAATATAAGTTTGTGCACCCATGGGTTGTTCTTCATAGATATTGGAATCCTCTAATTACATAACAACACTTAATTAGAATAATAAAAGGTGAAGTTACAATTTGGATTGAAGAAAAAAAATTTATGACAACTTGTAGAAAAGGTAGGAATGATATGAAATATATCTATTTATAAAAAAATTTAAACATCTGAAAAAATCCATATATCACCTACCTTATACTATGGATGTTCTACTTGTCCAATATCAAGCTCTAATTTGATCTGGTTTGGAAGAAATAGATGAAACTATCATTTTACATGAAAAAAGGGAAAATTATTTATCACCATGAAAACATAATCAAAATGAGATTAAATTAATAATGATTAAAAATAAATCTATAGCTTAATGATATGGATCCATAGAGACCGACATCACATGATTCTTATTATGGACAAGGAGTTACACCATGCTTATAATTGGGAGGATGAGGAACCCATGTCGCTTGGGTGGAGACTCATATGGCTGGAGGAGGAGGAGAAAAAATGAAAAATAAACTTATATTGATTAATGATAATTTTGTAATTTCACCCTCTAAACTAGGTTGTACATTTTTGCTACCTTTTTATTTAAAACAGTGCACCAACAATATGTCTCTCACTATTTAGGAACCCTACCTCGCATGGTTTCCCTAATCGTGCCCCAACCATACGATGAATAGTTATATGTTACTTCTTATGTTGAACAAACTGTGTGGGATAGGTTCAAGGTTTGGGTAACTCTGTGTAGGTCATGTGATACTTGATGTACCTCTAGTTCATGCCACACAATGTTTTACTGGGGGCCACACGGTTTCAGAAAAATCATGCACCCAGTTCAAACCACCTGAATTTGTGATTTGTAGGACCCAGTGCTCCTAAAACACAACGAGGCACCCAAGGGACGTCTTGTTCTTTTAAAAAAGTCTAAACACACACCTCTAATTGGTACAACTCTCATGATTTTTTTGAATCTTGGTTCAATGAATGGATCATCCACTAAATTCCAAAATTCAAATCATGTTCGTATTTTTATTTGGCATAAACATGGTTCATTAGATATACATTATCCCTGATATGTAATCCTAGTATATAATTGATATTGGTTCCCCTTTATCCACTAACACAGAACTCATTAGTTTGGTTAGTGACTAAATTATGAAAATGAGTAATCCCTCATCATTTATAACACACCACAAGAGCTCTATCAGAAGAAGAAAGTGAAACTCTATTGACCTTCCCATACTAATGTTCCAAATTATATCATACATAATTACTTATACTTATCCTACCATTTTAATAAGAACCAATATAAAGACAAAAACATAATGAATATATTCTACTTCCCTACCCTCCATAGCACTCTTTTTAATAATAATATCTTTTCGAATTTCCTTCTATTAAGATTTCTAATTAAACATCCTCAACTAGTTCTGTAAGTCAACTCAAAGTCCAATTCGAACCATTAAGGTTTCTTTTCATCATTCCCATCTAATAAAGAATAAAATTAGGGTTCCTTAATATAATATTATGTATAATTTATCCTTGATAACACCCATATATGAATCATTATAATATCATAATATTCATTCAGCATCGAGGAAATTGGGAATATTTATATGAAAAAGTTTTCATTATATTAATATTATAAAAATTCCCATTGCCTATTATCATTAACCATAACACACCACCTCTTCTTACATGTTCCCTAAATAGTATCAATTTCTAATATAACCTGTTTATCATATGTGAAATAAAATATATTAATTATACTATCATGAATTTTTATTTATTATTTATTATCATTTATAGCTTAAATTCCATTAAAAATTGGGGTATTGTATCTCAAATACTCAATAAATGTCTATCATAATAGAATCATCCAAATATGCACCTCTTCCTACCACCATCACTATATGAGACACATTTTCCTTCACTGACTTGTCATCCTCAACAATTGAAGAATCCTAGCTGAGAATCCTAAGATCCCCCCATAAAATCTTTTGGAAGTATAAAAGGAGAATTTTGAGCATTAGGGATGTCCTCAAACCAGACCCTATGTGTATCTAGGGGAAGCTGTTAATGTGAATTTTTTTAAAATTCCATAACATAGATATAATATTTCCTTTAATGGAATATGTCATAGTATAATTTTTTAATAATCAAGCTCATATGAACAATGTACAAATGATACATAACCTAAGGTTCTATTAAAGAATACATAGAATAAAAATAACCAAATACATAATGAAGTCCTAATCTAAAAACACTTTCAATTACACTCATATCAAAATAATACAAGTAAAAAATAATAGGAAACATTATTATTAATTAACTATAAGAAATAATAAATATATTTTTGATAAAAAATATTATTATCGACATAAATTGGTTTAAAACATTGACAATTAATACAACTAGGTTTATAAAATATGATCTAATGTGTCAAATCATTATGCACATACTTGAAAAAAATTTCTATCATTAGAAATAAGAATGATAATGAACTATTAACCACACATTTTAACTAGAATAAAATAATAAAATAATTTCCACAAACGTAATTATAGAAATATCCCTACCATGGAAAATTGTGCATTCACTATATATGTTTTAGCTAAATAAAATAATTTCTACATAATGAAAATCTTAAAATCATATCACTAATTTACCTATATATTCATAATTATAAAGGGTATTCTTTGAATAAAATTTGTAATGCCCTAACCTATTTATATATGTTTATTTTAGAGAAATGCAATGCCTCAAGCATGAATCCATATACATAGAAGGATTTCAATCATTGGTGTGGACCTTAACCATACATTACATTGAATATTCCCTTATTAGTTATTCAGTTAATATTTAATATAAATTATATAAGAATAAATAATAAATTAAGACATCGAATATATTCCCATGTATTATCTAGCTATATAAATATGGACCCAATAGATAACAATTGAACACATGTACATTTATAATCTATAAAAATTTGACCCCAAACATAGTATGTACGAACATGGATCTTATTTTGATGTATGTTTTCCTTTTCTAGTCATTTTTGATAAAAAGAGTAATTTATTGAAATTTTTTAAGTACACATAGTGTAATTTATGTGTACTCGCCGTGTACCCAGTTGTCACATGAAGCCCTATGCTGGCAGTGTAATGGATGCACAAATGGCCATGTGGGGGTGACCTGGTGGCCGCCTAATGCAGAGTATGTAAATGGAATGTACAAGTCGTGTACTTCCAAATCACACACCGTGTATACTCTTTTTTTCCATTAAACTTATCAGGGTCACGTCTAATCACCAGAAAGGCCTTCTTCTTCGCCTTCTTTGACCGAGAGGACCCGTACGACCATGATTCTTCCCTGATCCCCCGATCGAGAATTGGTTCTCCGAATTAACTATCATAGATTGCATTGGGATCACCTCGGTAAGATCTTCCTTATTATATAGCTTTGTTTCCTGATTCCTCTTCTTTCTCATCATATCCTTGGTTTAATGATTTAGAAATTTTTTTAGATCTGTGGTGTTCTTAGGTGATTCAAGGATTAAGGTTAACGTATAGTGATCTCCAAACACCGAGGTAGGTGGTTTGTGCCTTTCTATTGAGATAATTTGAGTTATATGTGAAAATATGTTTATTACACTTCAACGAGGTATTGCGTGTTTACTGTTTTAGGCATGTTAATTATCTCCCATTTTTGTGTGCTTGAGTAGAGGTTAAATGAATGTGAATAATGTAAATTCCTATGATTTGGAGGTGTTTTCCCATGCATGTTTTGGTTATGACCTTTTTGTACTATTTATCCTATTATGCTGCCTTGTTTCTCCCATGACTAGTATTATAGGATGGTGTGACTGTTTTTCTGACATGTTTTTATGCTGTAGACTGTTTAGCCAATATGACAACCCTACTTTTATTACAAACATAAACATGATTTATTACATAAAACATCACATGATACAAAAAAGAAGATCGAGAGGTTTAGTGTTTTTGGTGTTTAGGATCATTACATAATAACTAAAAACATGAAACACAACATCTTTATTTAAATCATCCATTACATGACCACTGCATTCCCTCGTACTTAGCATTGAATGGGACAACCTGAGGACATGCATAAGAAAAGGGTGAGCTATAAATCCCATTAAGGGAGTACACATGGAATAAAATGAGGAGTACAATACATGTTAGACAATAGGAATATCAATAGATCATAATAAAAACATGAACATAATGGCATGATAATGAATGATAGTCATAACATGGAAATGTGGCAACAACACTTAACATGGAATTAGCATGAGCCAAGGCTCATTGCACATGGAGCATGAGTAAATTTTCATTGCACATAGAGAACGAGTAAACCCTCGTTGCACTTGAATTAGCATTAGTCAACACTCATTTCACATGGCGTATCATGATACTATACTTTACCCAATGTAATGGAGCTCTATAAGGGCACACCCTTCTTAAACATTTCATTTCATGCATATGTGTGCCACATGTATCATAAAACATGGATTCATAAAACATAATAATTTATTCCATGATAAGGTAATATGGAATTAATACATGAAACATTATAATAAATAAGTATATGTGCCTAAAGGTGAATACCCTTGATGGAGAAATGGGCATGGTATTCACTACACAATGGAATTAGCTTAGAAAATCGGTGTGATTTCGGCAGCGTAATGATGTGACATAAGAATTCATAAAAATGGAGGATGAGAGATAAATGGGTTCTTCATAATATTTAAATGTAATGGAAATTATGGTGGTCATATAGAGGCATGTCCCAACAATTTTAATGGAATTTAGATTCATGATATAAAGGTATTTCTTGAATGTAAATTTGGAGAGAGAAGTTCCTTTCAGAATTTCGGCATAGTAACTGGTGTACATGGGAGGCATTTAATGATAGAGAAAAGGGTCTCCCATCATTAAAACATAAATAGGGAAGTATTATGGAGGTGTGAAACCATACCCCAACATTCAAAATTGAAATTAAAAGGAAAAACAACTTAATGAAAATTGGACAAAATGAGAATTGAAGAAAAAATCCTTACATGAAAGTGTGCATTAAAATACAAGAGAGAGGCTTGTGAGAGGCTTATTGGGAGCTTGGGGCACCTTGGGAGGATTCTAGAGAGAGTTGGGAAGAGGTTGGATGAACTCAAAAGGATTTTATTGAGGAGGATGTGAGAGCTTGGGTGGGTTTATATAGGAAAGGTTAGGGAATTCTTTATTATTTAGGTTTGGGACCCCTTATATTAAATTATTCCAAACCACAAACCATCCCATGTTTTTTGCCCATGGTTTTTGGAAAAAGTAAGAGGAAAACAATATTTTATAAGGCCAAAGTCCGAACTTCATAAAATAATAAGGTTGGTTATGTGGAGGTGAGTCACACTCCCATGAAAATAAATTTAAAAGGCAAAGGGTTGAATATGTCTTGAGGGGTCGGTTAATGCTTTGAAAAGTAAATCAAACTAAACCGAAATCACATTAATTAAATGGTAAAACATAAATTGGCCGAACATAAAGATTATTGTATTTTATTTCATCACTATTGGCTCATTATGATGTCATTAAACAAATTATATATTTAAACGGTATTTAATTTTTACCCAAAAATTTTACTGTCTCAGAAAATAATGAAAAATTTACCATTTGATAATTTCAACGTCCTAATTCCATAAATAACATTTATTTTATCAAAATATTTTTATAAATATGTTAATTTTCACTTTTAATATAAAAACCGACATTTATCGAAAATTCACGGGTTTTGACAGAAATGGATTTCAAATCTTAATAAAAATTATAATTTCATTCATAAAATAATAAGATCATTTATATTTAACAAAAATTAATTTAATATATATAATATTATTTTATTAAAATATTATTTAATTCAAAAATCCCTTAATTTAATAAAATATATTTCTTAATTAAATAATAACTAAAAACATCATTTTGTATTTTAAAAACGATTTACAATGTTTCAAAAATGACTAGAAATTATATTCTTTATTATATAAATACATAATGTAGATGAACATAGTACTACTTATTTGTTACATAACCCCTTAAAACAGCCACATAAGACATAAGGGTAAGGTGTGCGATGGTGACATACTCTTGGTGTGGCTCGGATAACATCGCTCGAGTGGTAATTTCAACCAACTTCTACTTTTCCCGTAGACGGTCACATTCGAGCTTTACATGATGAAGATCAGCTTGGGCTTGGTCAAGGGTGAATCCCAAAGGCACCACATCTTTTCCGAGCTCCGAAAAATGGGTTTCGTATGGGGAAATTCTACTGGATGAGTCCATCGCTTCCGTTTTCTGAGTAAATTGGATTTGTTAAAGTCCTATATTTATACTAATAATGTGATCACTGTTCAACGACTATATTAGAAATGGTAAAAATTCATAACATAAAACCAAAGAAGTTGAAATTTTATATAAACATAAAGAGACATTTAATTAGATCAATAGGGATTTCCATTAATGAAACTTTGGGTCGTTACAATATTCCCCCCTTAAGAAATTTCGCCCCCAAAATTTTTCTTTTCCCACACCAAAACAGATGTGGGTAACCCAGCTTCATCATTTCCTCCGACTCCCAAGTCGCTTCTTCAAACTTGTGGTTTCTGCACAACACCTTGACGAGAGGAATTGTCTTATTTCGTAGAACCTTTTCTCTACGATCTAAGATCTTCACTGGTTTCTCCTTATAAGAAAGATCGTCTTCCAATTGTACCACCTCAGAGGAGAGTACATGTGAAGGGTCCGATATGTACTTCTTTAAGAGGGATACATGAAAGACATCATGTACTTTGGCCATAGTAGGTAGAAGTTCTAGTCGATATGCCACATCCCCGACACGATCACGAATCTCGATGGGGTCGATGTACCTTGGACTTCACTTCCCTTTCTTTAAAAACCTCATGACCCTCTTCCACGGAGATATGCATAGAAAAAACATTTCCCCAACTATAAATTCAATGTATCATCAACGATTATCTGCATAACTCTTCTGTCGACTATGGGATTCCTTGATATGCTGATGAATGGTTTTCACCTTCTCCACCATTTCCTCGACCATTTCAGGTCCAACCAGCTTATGTTCACTGACCACATCCCAACATGCCAGTGTTCTGCACCATTTCCCATACAGGGCTTCATATGGTTCCATTTGGATGCTCGAGTGGAAACTGTTATTATAAGAGAACTCAACAAGAGGAAGATGTTGATCCCATCCTCCTTTAACGTCAATTGAGCATTCTCTCAACATATCTTCAAGTGTTTGGATATTCTGCTCAGATTGACCATCAGTTTGAGGATGATAGGCAGTACTGATGTTCAGTTCAGTATTCAGAGCATGTTGAAGACTCTTCCAAAACATAGAGGCGAATCTTGGATCTCGGTCAGACATAATAGATAGTCTTTCTCTATGAAACCTTACAACTTCCATGATATATATCTGTGCCAGTTGATCCAAAGAGAAATCCTCCCAAATAACAATGAAGTGTGTAGTCTTTGTTAGATGATCCACAACAACCAATATTGCATTATTTTCTTTGGATGTCCATGGAAGTCCGGTGACAAATTCCATGGTGATTTTTTCCCATTTCCATTCTGGTATGGGCAATGGTTGCATCATCCCCTTAGACTTCTACCTCTCTTCCTTCACTTGCTGACACACTAGGCACTTTGATGCATATTCAACAATCTCCTTCTTCATATTATCCCACCAAAAGTTTTCTCAGAGATCTCGATACATCATTGGGCTCCCTGGGTGAATAGAGAAATTTGAACTATGTGCATCATCCAAAAGTTCCCTCTTCAGCTCTGGACTTGGTCGAACACATAGTCTTTTCCCAAACCGCAAAATTCTTTCTTCATTAACATTAAACTCTGGGGATTTCCCTTTTTCAATAGCTCCCACTTTTTCTTGAATAACCACATCATCTTGTTCAGTTTCATTTAACATTTCCAAAAGAGATTTTTGAGAAATTATTTGTGAATAGATTGATGATTTTCCCTTCTTTATGATTCCCACATCCATTTTCATCAAGTCTAAGAAGATTAGATCCTTCTCAATTCGCATCATTGTTAAAATTGTTGGGTCCTTTCTACTTAGGGCATCTACCACCTTGTTCGCTTTCCCAGGGTGGTAATGTATTGAACAATCATAATACATGATGAGCTCTATGCATGTTCTCTATTGTATATTAAGCTCTTTCTCTGTGAATATATATTTATGACTCTTGTGGTTAGAATATATCTCACATTTCTCTCCATAGATATAATGCCTCCAGATTCTCAAGGAAAATATCACCACTGCCAAATCCAGATAATGCGTTGGATAGTTTCGCTCATTGATTTTTAATTGCCTTGAGGAATAGGATATAACATTATCATTCTAATGCAGCACACAGCCTAACCCTTCTTTGAAGCATCACTGAAAACAACAAAAAGTTCCCCACTTATGGGTAAAGTGGGCACGGATGCCGTGATAAGCCTCCTTTCCAACTCCTTGAAGCTTTATTCGCATCCATCACTCCAAGAAAACATTACTCCCTTTCGTGTTAGCTTGGTAAGAGGGTTGGACAACCATGAGAAATTTCTCACAAATCGTCGATAATATCCAGATAACCCTAAGAAGCTACGGATATCTATTACCGATGTTGGCCTCGGCCATCCCTCAATTGCATCTGTTTTGGAGGGGTCTACAAATATCCCATTTCTTGTGATGATATGGCCAAATAATGAGACCTCCTTCAACAAGAACTCACACTTGCATTACATTACATAGATCTTCTCCTTGCACAAAGTCTCTAGTACAATTTTTAAATGATCCTCATGATCCTCCTTGGTTTTGGAGTATATTAGAATATCATCAATAATGACTACCACAAATTTGTCAAGGTAATCTCTAAAGACACTATTCATCAAGTACATGAATATTTTTGGAGCATTGGAGAGTCCGAAAGGCATTACTCTGAATTCATAGTGCCCGTACCTTGTGAGAAAATCAATCATGGGGACATCTTGCATCTTCACCCTTACTTGATAATATCCCGACCACAAATCCACCTTGGAGAAGTATTGTGCTCCACGCAGCAGATCAAACAATTCATCGATTCTTGGGAGAGGATACTTGTTCTTTATCGTGATTTTGTTATGTTCATGATAATCGATGCAAAGCCGCATTGATCCATCCTTCTTCTTGACGAAGAGGACCCATGCACCCCATGGTGAAGCACTTGGGAATATAAACGCTTTATCCAGATTCTATTATAGTTGTTTCTTAAACTCTTCAAGCTCTACAACAGCCATTCTATATGGAGTCTTGGATATTGGTAGTGCCCCAGGTATATGTTAAATTGAGAACTCAACATCTCCTCTTGGAGGAAGACCATGCAATTCCTCGGGAAACACTTCAACTAATTCCCTCACAATAAGAAATTATTCAAGGATGGTTTCATCCTTGGACTCAATCATCTGAGCTAGATACGTGTGATCAGAAGGCAGTAATATCCATGATTGAGATGATGGGGATAAAGGAGATTCGTCTTCCTCCTAACACTTGTAATGAATCGGGGGGCGATTCTCCATATGGCGTGTAATTTCCCTCTCCCGAAAATTTATGTTGGATCTATATATGGAAAGCCAATCCATGCCAATAATTGCATCAAATTCCACGAGAGGGAGTATGAAGAAGTTTTCCGGGAAATTCAATCCACATATTATAACAAGGGAGGACTTATATTCATGGGATGGAATGATTTCCCCATTTTCCGTACTCACCAACATCTTTACTTTCATGATTTTTGGTGGTCCTAGAATTGTTCTACTAATCTTTAGAGATATAACAGAATGTGTAGAACCTGAATCAAAAAGTATGTTTGCTATTCTTGAATTAATAACTAGTGTACCTATCACATCTTCGTTGTCGTGGTTTACTTCGGCAGATGTGATGGCAAAAACTCTTCCTTTCTGACTTGGAGGTTGTTGGTTGTCTCCAAAAACCCTTGGAATAGGGCACTGATTTGAAAAATGACTCAGTTCTTTTCATTTGTAGCATTGAACAATGGGTTAAGGTTCGAACAGAGCGTTCCTCTCCTCTGGCGCAGCCGTGGGTCTTTCTTGCCGACAGTTAATACCTAGGTGCCCTTCACTTCCACACCTGAAGCATTTTCTCGTCCCCTTAAAGCAATTTCTAGGGTGCTTATTTCTGCACTTTTGTTAAGTGGGGTGTTGGATCTTCATAGCACCATTGGATTTATCCATCGGACCAACAACATTGAATTCCACCTTATGCTTCTTATCCCCATGATAGCCTTCTGATACCCCAATATCCATTTCGACCTTGAGGGCAAATCTGACAATTTCCTCATAGCTGTCGAAGTCATGGATCGCTAATGCTTTCCGCAAGCTATGCTTCATCCCACCAAAGAAGCGGCCAACATTTCATTCGTGGGTAATGAAAAAGCCGAAAGTGTATTTTTCAGTCCTTGTGATTTTTTCCTCATATGCTCCAACAGATTCTTCATATTTTTGCTTGAGTGAAAGGAAGTCCCTTTCCATCTTAAGCTGGATGGTGTGCGAAAAATATTTATCGAAAAACATCATCCATAAATCCTTCCATTCACACGCCTCGATCTCTTCCTCATGCTTCATATTTTTGATCAACGTCCTCCATTGATCAGAATCACCCTCCATACGATAAGCCTCCAGGAGGACCTCCTCTTGTCCATATAAATGGAGGATGGAGAATATCTTTTCAATGGAGTTGATCCATTGTTCAGCGATCGTGGGATCGAATGATCCACTAAAAGTAGGAGGCCTTTGTCTATTGAATCTCTCAATAGAGACTTGTTCTTTCATAGGGGGGTTAAACATTCCTCTGGACCCGTATTTATATTAAAAACATGGGTTAGGTGAGAGAGAAGCGTGAAAAAGTTTTCGATTCCCACTCCCATTGGAATAAGCATCACATTAGTACAGTCATCACACTGATCTTCACAATGGTTGTTAGCCCGAGTCCTCCTATTACCGACCATTGGCTGGAATAAAAGGAAAGTTACGGGTAACAAATAATGGGTAATACAAATAATAATGTTTATGACTTATAAATATACTTTTATTTCCTTACACTAGAGTCTATAGGCTTCAATCTAGGATTTTCATGATCTACTTTTTATCATATATTCGTAGAGGAATTTTTTTAATTCCCTTAATAAGGGTTCATACTAAGAATTTGAATTTATCAAAACATATCCATCAGGAGTGTCCTGACCAAGAGTGTAGTAATGCCCGTTGTCGTGCACCAGTTCCCGTTCGAGTCTAGCTCAAAGCGGTGTTTTCGGGTGTTACCCCTAGGATACATCTGTCCCCGAGCCGCCTCTACCTGCTCGTATCCAGATAGGGATGTATTTGTTTGATAAACCACATACTCAGTACTTAACAAAATTTCGGGATGTTTTTATTATACTTAGTCTTGTATCTAATTCTTTACTAGGGTTTCCTAATCCCAAAAATAACTTAACCAATCCTTTGATACCAACAATGACAACCCTCCTTTTATTACAAACTAAAACATGTTTTATTACATAAAACATCACTAGATACTAAAAATAAGATCGAGAGGTTTAGTGTCTTTGGGGTTTATTATCATTACATAAAAACATAAAACATGTAATACAATATCTTTATTGAAAACATCCTTTACATGACCACTATATTCCCTCATAATTAGCATTGCATGGGATAAGCTGAGGACATGCATAAGAAAGGGTGAGCTATAAAACCCAGTAAGGGAGTACACATGGAATAACATGAGGAGTAAAATATACGTTAGACAATAGGAATATCAATAGAGAATAAGATAAACATTAACATAAAGGCATGATAAATCATAATAATCATAACATGGAAATGTGGTAACAACACTTAACATGGAATTAGCATGAGCCAAGGATCATTGCACATGGAGCATGAGTAAATACTCATTGCTCATAAAGCATGAGTAAAACCTCATTTAACTTGAATTAGAATGATTCAACACTCATTTCACATGACGTATCATGATACTATACTATTCCCAATGCATTGTAGCGCTCTAAGGGCGACCCCTTCTTAAACATTTCATTTCATGCATAAGTGTGCCACGTGGATCATAAGACATGGATTCATAAAACATAATCATTTATTCCATGATAAGGGAATGTGGAATTCATACATGTAACATTATAATCAATAATTAAATGTGCATAAAATTGAATACCCTTGATGGAGAAATGGGCATGATATTCACTACACAATGGCATTGGCTTAGAAAATCGGTGCGATTTCGGCAGCGTGATGGCATGACATAAGAATTCATAAAAATGGTTGATGAGAGAGAAAGGGGTTACTCATCATATTTACATGTAATGAACAGTAAGGAGGTCATATAGATACATTTACCAACAATTTTAATGGAATTTAGATTCATGATACAAAGGTATTCACTGAATGTAAATTAGGAGGGAGAAGTTCCTTTCAGAATTTCGGCATAGTAACTGGTGTACATGGGAGGCATTTAATGATAGAGAAAGGCGTCTACCATTATTAAAACATTAATGTTGATGTATGAGGGAGATTAGAAACAATACCCCAACATTCAAAATTGAAATTAAAAGGAAAAACAAATTAATTAAAATTGGACAAAATGAGAAAGGATGAAAAAACCCTTTATTGGAAGTGTGCTTCCAAAGTCTAGAGAGAGGCTTGTGAGAGGATTATTGGGAGATTGGGGCACCATGGGAGGATTATAGAGAGAGTTGGGCAGAGGTTGGATGAACTCAAAAGGATTTTAGTGGGGAGGAATTGGGAGCTTGTGTGGGTTAATATACGAAAGGTGAGGGAATTCATTATTATTTAGATTTGGGACCCCTTATATTAAATTAATCCAAACCACAAACCATCCAATTGTTTTTGCCCATGTTTTTTGGAAAAGTGAAGAGGAAAACAATATTTTATATGTCCAAAGTCCTAAATTCTTAAAATAATAAGGTTTATTATATGGAGGTGAGTCACACTCCCATGGAAATTAATTTAAAAGGCCAAGTGTTGAATATGTCTTGAGGGGTCCATTAATGCTTTGAAAAGTAAATCAAACAAACCCAAAATCACATTATATTAATGGTAAAACATATATTGTCCGAACATTAAGATTATAGTATTATATTACATCACTATTGGGTCATTATGAAGTCATAAAACACATTATATATTTAAACAGTATTTAATTTTTACACAAAAATTTGACTGCCTTAGAAAATTTTGAAAAATTCACCATTGGAAAATTTTGACACCCTGATTCGAGAAATAACATTTATTTTATCTAAATAATTTAGTAAATATGTTATTTTTCTCTTTTAAAATAAAAACTGACATTTATCAAAAATTCAAGGGTTTTGACAGAAATGGCTTTCAAACCTTAATAAAATTTTAATTGCATTAAAAAAATTATCAGATCATTAATATTTAAAAAAAATTAATTTAATTATAATAATAATATTTTATTAAAATATTATTTAATTAAAAAATCCCTCAATTTAATTAAATATATTTCTTAATTAAATAATAACTAAAAACACCATTTGTACATTAAAAACTAATTAAATGTATCAAAAAGGACTATAAATTATATTCATTATTATATAAAAAAATAATGTTAAAGAACATAGTACTACTTATTTTTAACAAAACCCATTAAAACAGCCACATAAGACCTAAGGGTAAGGTGTGTGATTGTGACAGACTCTTAGGGTGGCTCGGATAACATCACTCGAGTGGTAATTTCAATAAACTTCCACTTTTCCCATAGATGGTCACGTTAGACCTTGACATGATGAAGCTCACCTCTGGCTTGGTCAAGGGTGAAGCCCAAAGATGCCACCTCTTTTCTGAGCTCTGAGAAATGAGCTTCATATGGGGCCATCCTTCTGGATGAGGCCATCACTTCCTTTGTCTGAGTAAATTGGATTTGTTTAAGTCCTATATTTATACTAATCATGTGATCACTGTTCAACTGTTATATTAGAAACGGTCAAAATTATTAACGTAAAACCAAAGAAGTTAAAATTGTATATAAACATAAAGATATATTTAATTAGATCAAGAGGTATTTCTATTAATGAAACTTTGGGTCATTACAGCCAAGTAGTTGTTGAGGATTACTTTGGCTGAAACATGCTACTATTCTTTTTTGACATTCACAGGTCCGTGAGAACCTGGTTTAGTAGACCATATGGAGAATGGATGGTAGGGATTCTCCAGAGTGTCTGTTTTTTCTTACGATCTGATACCACAGTGGGAATTGACATAAGTGCTTCCTTAGAGTATCTGTAGTTCCTCGACGCGGGCCATAGGGGGAATGTGATGTAACTGCTTCCTTAGACCATCTTTAGTTACCTACATGAGACTATAGGATGAATTTACGGTGACTAATTCCTTAGAGAGTCAATGCATAATCTGAACTAGAGGGGTTAGAATAAGTGTAATATCAATAGGGTTGCATCTGTTTCTACTTAGGACCATAGGGGGTAGGTTGTGAGTACTTCCCATAGGGTTACATTTTGTGTTTATCTGATCTCTTGTGTTTCTAGGTAGGACCAGAGGGGATGGGATATGAGTACATCCCAGAGGGTTACCTATTTTTGTTTAGCTGCTTTGGTTAGTTGTTGCTTGATATATGAAATTGAATGCATTGAAACTGTGGATATTTTACTGCTATGTACTTTCTTGTTCACTACTTCCATATTGATTACCATCCATATATTCACTGACTGTAAGGCACAGGTCTGGTGGTGGTTGCCTACTAGGATTTAGTCTCACACCCTGTTTGGGACATGAGTTTGGGCCCAATCAGATTTTATTACTACAGTGATTAATAAGTGAAAACACCCTTCTACTTCAGGTACATGATTTGTTGTGGAGCTGCAGAGCATGGGACCAAGAAAAGTCCCTCGATGATGAGGATCTGTTTAGATATTTTCTTTTTTAAATTTTCTTAGAACCATTTTGTATTCTAGAATTTTGGTTTTCATGGATGTTTTCCACGAATTTTTTATAAATCATCATTTATATTATCATGTACTCCAGTTTATTATTTATAGTATTTCCCTGTTTACTTTTGTACGGATTATTACTACTTCCACTTTTTCTATTTTTTTTACTTGTGTTGTGTTACTCTTCCAATGGGGGCATAGATTCCCCACTATCACTCCCAAGGACCTCACTGCTAATCGGTGGCCTCTGGTGTTTGGGGAAATGTTCTTGAGGCCCTGTGACCGACTGGGTAAGGGGAACCTCTGGGCGGCTTCCAGAACTAGGATGTTATAAAGATGTATTAGAGGAGTTTCTTTTCTTTTACATAATGTTTGGAGCCTATATTCCTGGATATAATGGAATAGGTACATGGTAATAAGTTGTTCTCAGTAGTAACTATCCCATGTAAAGGGAAATGCCAATCTACCGCGTTTATTGTAATTTTTCTTGTTTTCAAATATTATAGTTGATTTGATTTCACCTTGAGTGATTCACATGTTTTGTGATATTATGGTTGATGTTATTGAGGATCTACTTCTGTTGCAACCTGATGACATGAGGGTATTCCATCTCATGCATCATATAGGCACTTGCTAGAAATCACATTTCATGTATTCTTTCCATGCCATTTAGGGTGAATTAATGATTTCATGTTGTTTTGATAGATGTTATGGTAGATATGCATGACGTTGTGGTATATTTTTTGATATACTACCTATTTTTTGATATGGTATTTATTTTCACAGTTTTATCTTTATTGAACACCAAACTTTGGTTCTTAAGGTGTTATGGGACCTCATGAACTGGAATTTGGGGGATTATTGCCTTTTTGTTTCTTGTTATAACATGTATAAAATGCCAAACATTGATTCGTGGGAATTATGGGCCCTCACATATTAGAATTTTCCACTTTGGTGTTTGTTTTAGTGTTTTTCTGGGCTCAAGAGTAGTTTTTGAGGCTTACTATCTGGAAAAACCCGGAATACATGTCGTGTAGTTTTGACTAAATTCCATGTGCTCTTCTATTAGGGAAGAAACTATTTTTTAAGTACATGTTGTGTACCTTATGTACACTCCCTGTAGTTTCTAATAATTTCATTGGTCGTTTGGGTGGAGACATGGGATATGTAAATTATTGTGGGAACATGTCGTGTACTGGTTGTACACATCATGTCATGCTGACCCTTTGTTCGCTCATGTGACTAACAACACGAATGGAATAATCATAGGTTATACATGTCGTTTTAGATCTAAACACATCGTGTAATGTAATCTTGGAATATAGCTGTGTATCTAACAACATAGGTCAGTGTTTTTTAGTACACGGTGTGTCCATCTGGAACACGTCGTGTCATGTCAGATGAGTATCTGGTCGGGTCATGAACAACACGGTTCAGCAATGCTCATCTAGTATATGTTGTGCGAGAAAAGACTTTTCGTGTTATCTCATTTTAAGGTAAACCGTGTGGATTAGTTGTGTAGAGGTAATCGGTTAGGGGAAGATAATTCAAGTACATGCCATTTGTGAGGACAACACGTTGTTTGTTTGGGGTGTTATATGACTAATTCATGAAAAAGTACACGCCCAGGTGAAAGGCTTAATGGAACACAACATGTAGTAATTATACACATCGTGTAGTCATGCTTTTTAAAAATTGAATGTATTCTATCTCAAGTTCCCTTCTTACAAATCCAGTTTTTAGTCCTTGATAATTTTGTTCTAAGGTGATCAGTTGACCATGCAGATTCATGCCACTAAGACGTCCTCCAGTTGTACACCAATTGCCAGGAAGTGACCAGACACAAGATATATCTCATCAGGGACTACCTAAAATATCTTCTGTTGTGATTCTCTTGGCACCAGCCATTATACCTAACATAGGTGCTGATGCACGATTTATGGAAGGATTAATGAGGTTCATGCAAACCTTATGTGGGGTAATACATCCTGTCCCGTCTATGGAAGAGTTTACACGGGCCTATCAGCAGTATCATCCTCCCACTTTCAGAGGGGAAGGAGGACCCCATGATGTAGAGTCATGGATAGAATCCATTCTTTCTATCTTCGAGAATCTAGAGACGCCTCAAAAGAGGAGGGTGAATCTCACTACCTATATGCTATGGGATTCCTCTAAGAGATGGTGTGATGTGATCTCATAGGATGGATGCCAGTAGCTAGTGGTTTGGAATGTGTTTCAGTGTGCCTTATACAACTACTTCTACCCAGAGACCTTGAGGGAAAATCGAGCCCAAGAGTTTATGAGTTTGGAGTAGGGTACTATTTTTGTTATGGTGTATTCCTCTTACTTCACGGAGCTACAGCGCTTCACTCCTATTCTAGGAGGCGATGAGTTGTTTATAGAAATAAAGTTTAATGATGGTCAATGTCATGAAATCCTATCTCAGGTGAACATCTTTAGGTTGACCTCTATCACTTCCATCATCAACCAAACACTGATCATGGAGCACAATCGGAGGGATTATGGAGTTGTGATCCATGGCGGCTCGACGTCTAGAGTTAGTATCCCTTCTAATGACAGTAGGAAGAATCGTAGGGAGTCTACGTGTGGAGATCAGAGGAGGTGAGATATATCTTCTAGTAACTATGTAGTGTGCTAACAGTGTGGGACGAGTAGGCATACGAGGCCACATTGCCTGAGAGACCTGGGGGAGTGCCGATATTACGGAATGATGGGTCCTCTTGATCACTTCTATCAGATCTTCTCACCAGCAGCTGGTGACAAGGGTTCTTCTATGACTCCTCATTCTAAGGCAGCACCACTAGTTTATCACCAGTCCCTAGGAACTATAGTGATTCTAACCATTCATGCCGAGGTGGTGGTAATTACTCTGGTAGCCAGTCGCACGGTTTTCAGTGATATCAGGGAGGATTAGCTTAGTGTGGTTAGGCAGGGTCACAGGGTCGTGGTACAGGCCAAACATTTGCAGTGGAGCAGACCAAATAGGAGCAGGATCCCAGACATTATACAGTTCGAGGTACGATCTTAGTTGCCTCAGTTTTAGCTTTTGATATTTTCGCTACTGGGGCTTCCCATAGCTTTATATCTATTTCTATTGTGGAGAGACATAGGATCTTTATCTTTTCTTATTCTAATATCTTGACATTGGACACTCTTTTGGGGACTAAAATGGCTTGTGTGAATCAGTGTATGGAGTTACCTCTATAGTTTGGTGGGAATCACTTCTTTTCAGACGGCTATTTCCTAGAGATGACAGGCTATGATGTCATTCTCGGAAAGGACTAGTTGGTTCCCTTCCAGGCAGTCATTGATTTCTACCGCCATAGGGTGAGTTTCATATCACCAGAAGGTGAATTGTTTTATCTTAATGGTGAATGGGATGTCCAAGTGAGTAGAGCGGGACCCGAGCATCATGGGTTGGGAGGATTTACATCCTAGATTGATAGTCTATATCTAGATGAATGAGGGACTCCACATTCATACGTTCCTCAAATGGTGGATCGCTTCAGGGAAGTATTTCCAGAGGACTTTTCTGGTTTCCTCTAGAGATAGGTGAACTTTTATATTGATCTCATTCATGGAGCAGCATCGGTTTCCATTCCTCCTTATAAGATAGCTACACCAGAGTTACAAGAGTTCAAGATGTAGTTGGAGGAGTTGCAGGCAAAGGGCTTCATCCGACCTAGTACTTCACCTTGGGTTTATCCTGTCTTGTTTGTGAAGAAGGAAGATAGTACCCTCAGACTTTTTGTGGATTATCAGAATCTAAACCAGTTGATGGTCAAGAACTGATATCCTTTTTAAGGATTGATGATCTCTTTGATCATCTTTGAGGAGCCCAAGTGTTCTCTAATATTGACTTGAGATCTTGTTATCATTAGTTTCACGTTAGTCCATTTGATATACCTCTTATAGCATTCGAGAGTAGGTATGGTCTATATGAGTATGTGGTTATACCATTCGGTCTCACAAACGTGCCTGCAGTTTTTATGGAACAGATGAACCGAGTGTTCCATCCATACATAGATTCATTCATGGCAGTCTTTGTGGGTGATATCTTGGTGTAATCTCACACTCGACATGACCATGTTTCCCATCTTGAGATCGTTTTGAGTACACTGAGAGAGCATCAGCTATATGCTAAGCTCTCAGAATGCCACTATTGGATGGACTGGATTCACTTCTTGGGTCATGATATCTCAGAGATAGGAGTATCAGTAGACCCAGAGAAAGTGAGGCCTGTAGTATCTAGGAGAATCTGAAGAATTTCATTGAGTTGTGGAGTTTTCTAGGGAAGGATGGTTACTACAGGTTCTTCATACTGGACTTCTCATGATTAGCAGCACCACTGATGGGTTTGACTAAGAAGGGTGAAATGTTCTAGTGTTTAGACTCTTGTGAGTCATCCTTTCATGAGATTAATGAGAGGTTTACTTCAACACTGATACATGTTTTTCCATATCTAGGAAAGAGCTATACTAATTACTGTGATGCTTCATGTATCAGGTTGGGAGTTGTGCTTATGTAGGGAGAAGGAGTCTTCGCATACGTGTCTCGGTAGTTGGGAGAACATGAGAAGAATTATCCAACGCATGATCTCATGTTGGATATTGTTTTCATGCCTTGCGCTATTGGAGATATTATCTTCTAGGATAGCATTTTGTGTTTTTCATGGACCACAAAAGTCTCAAGTATATCTTCACTCAGTACAACTTGAATTTTTATACAGTGAAGGTGGTTTGGGTATCATCAGTCCTTTGACATTGAGCTTTCCTATACACATGGGAAAGGCAAAGTGGTGACAGATGCGCTGTGCAAGTGGACTTAGATACAGGAATTTCAGGAGGCTGGTAGTGAGTGTAAGCTTATGGATCTGTTCTCTAAGATGCATTTGGAGTTGCACAATAGGTAGGGGAATACTTTACTTTATGTTGTGGTTGTTACCTCTTGTCATCTTATTCGAGTGAGAATGATGCAGCTATCAGATTCTGAAGCCCTGGTCCCATGGGAAAGTGTGTTAGGAGATGACTCTATTATTGGATGGACCATACGCGAGGAAGAGATCTTGCGTTTTCAGGGGCGCGTATGGGTGACAGCAGACATATGTGAGGAGCTGATGTCAGACATCCATTCCTCAGTTGGGGTAGTTCATCCTGGTGTCATCGATTAGTATCATGATCTACACCGTTAGTATTGGTGGCTAGGTATGAAGAAAGATGTTTCTAGTATCTTTATGTGGTGTCCCACTTGTTAGTAGGTGAAGGTGGTGAATCAGCGACCAGCATGGCTTTTGCAACGGTTACCCATTCCATTGTGGAAGTGGAATGATGTCATGATGGATTTCGAGACAGGTATGCCAAGGACACCTCGAGGGAATGATGCAATTTGGACTGTCATTGATAGACTCACAAAGGTTGATCCATTCTTGTCGATCAAGGATACATTCATTATTGATGATATGGGATAGTTTTACATCCGAGAGATTGTACATCTACATGGGGTTCCACCCTCCATTATTTAAGACAGGGATGCTTGTTTTACTTCGTGGGTCTGGAAGGGGGTTCAGAAGGCTTTGGGGACACATTTACTTTTGAGAACGGCTTACCATCCCTAGATAGATGGCCAGTCTGAGTGTATGAATTAGGTACTTGGGGACATTCTTCATACATGCATCTTGGTTTTAAAGGTTCTTTGGAGAAACATATACCTCTTGGGAATTTTCCTATAACAATAGTTTTCAACTAACTATTAAGATGGCAACATATAAGGATTTGTATGGTAGGCCATGCCAACCACCTTTATGTTGGATAGAGGTAGGAGAGGCAGCTATGCAGGGACCTTGTCTTGTTCAAGAGACCATAGAGCTGTTAGAGATGATTCGAAAGAGGATGGCTACTACACAGTCTCGACAGAAGTCCTATGCTGATCAACGAAGATGACCTATATAGTTCGAGGTCGGGGATCAGGTTTTCCTACAAGTCACACCATGGTTGGAACACATCTTCATTAAGGTACATGGTATGTTTTCATCAAGGTACGTCAGGCTGTTTGAGGTTTTGGAGATAGTTGGGGTGGTTGCCTATCATTTGTAGTTAACTTCGAGGTATCAAGATATACACAACGTCTTCCATGTTTCTCAGCTTTGACGTTATTTCTCAAACTCATCTCAGGATTTTAAACCCGAGGAGGTTAAGTTAGAGGTGGAAACATCATTTTAGGAGTGTCCTGTTCAGATTTCTGATCGCAGTATGAAGGTTCTATGTGGCTAGTTTGTTCTTCTGGTATGAGTACTATGGCAGCATGAGCGGGTACAGGATGAGACCTAGGAGAGAGAAGCTGATGTATGATAACAGTGGCCAAATCTATTTGTTGATTCTTCTTCTACACCACCTTGCTAGTGAAATTCTGGGATGAATTCCATTAATGGGGATGTTTGTAAGAACCTGGATCTTTTTTTATGTATTTTTCTGGTTGTTTTTGATTAAAAGATGAATTTCTATAAATTTATGAAGTACACACCATGTAATTTATGAGTACTCATCATGTACCATGTTTCCGCATGAAGTTGTGTGTTGGTCGTGTAATGGCCGCACAAACTACCATGTGGGAGTGACCTAGAGGTCACCAAATGCAAGGTACGAAAATAGAAATTAGACACCATGTACTTCCAAATTACACACTGTGTATGTTCTTTTTTTCATTAAATATACTAGGGTCACGTCTAATCTCCATAAAGGCCTTATTCTTAGCCTTATTCGACCGAGAGCACACGTATGGCTGTGTTTCTTCCCTGATCCCCTAATCGATCATCTGTTCTCCAAATTAACCATCGTCGATTGCATTGGGAACACCTCAGTAAGCTCTTCCTTCTTCTAGTGGTTTGTTTCTTGATTCCTCATCTTTCTCACGATATCCTCGGTTGAATGATTTAGTCATTTTTTTAGATCTATGATGTTCTTGGGAATTTAAAGGCTTCAGGTTCATGTATAGAAATCCCCCAACACCGAGATTGGTGGTTTGTTCCATTCGGTATAAATTATTTAAGTTATATGTGAATATTTGTCCAGTAGCCTTGAACATGGTATTTTGTGTTTACTGTTTTATCCCTGTTAATTTCCATCCATGATTTTGTGCTTGAGTGGAGATTAATTGAATATGAATATGGTAAATTGCTATTATTTGGAGGGGTTTTCCCATGCATGATTTGGTTATGACCTTTTGGTACTGTTTAGCCGGTTAGGCTGCCTTGTTTTTTCCATGCCTAGTATTGTAGGATGGAATGACTGTTTTTCTGACATGATGTTACATGGTAGAGTGTTTCTCCAAGTAGTTTGTGTGGTGTAATTTTGCCAATATTTGCTGCTATGCTTTTATGACATACACATGGCCCGGAGAATAGGTTTAGTAGACCATAGAGAGAATGTATGGAAGGGATTCTCCAGAGTGTTTGTTTTTGCTCATGATGCGAGACCACATTAGGAATTGACGTAAGTGCTTCCTCAAAGTGTCTGTAGTTCCTAAATGTGGTCCACAGGAGGAATGTGATGTAAGTGCTTCCCCATAGTGCCTTTAGTTACCAATACGAAACTATAGGAGGAATTGATGGAGAGTGCTTCCTTAGAGAGTCTATGCTTAAGCTGAACCAGAGTGGTTAGACTGAGTGTACTGCCCATAGGGCTTCTTGGGTTTTTAGGTAAGACCAGAGGGGATAGGGTGTGAGTACTTCCCAGAGGGTTACCTTTTTTTTAGATTCTTGCTTGTGTTTCTAGCTAGGACCTGAGGAAATATGTTGTGAGTACTTCATAGAGGGTTACCTATTTTTGTTTACCAACTTTTGTTAGCTATTGCTTGATATATGAAATTGAATGCATTGAAATTGTGTATTTTTTACTACTATGTACTTTCATGTTAACTAATTCCTTACTCATTACTTACCATATATTCACTGATTATTAGGCACAGATCTTATGGTGGTTGCATACTGTGATTTAGTCTCACACCCTGTTTGGGACATGCTTTTGGGCCCAAACATATTATATTTATGTTGGTATAGATATGGGAAAGAACCCTTCTACTTCAGGTACATGATTTGGTATGGATCTAGAGAGCATGGGACCAAGATGAGGCTTGTTATGTTGAGGAGTTGTTTATCTGGTTTCTTTTTTACTTTGGATTAGTACTGTTTTGTATTCCAGCATTGTGATTTGTTTGGATGTTTTCTTAGACATTTGTGTCATGCATCATTTATATATATGTTTTCTCCAGTTTATTATTTCCAGTCTTTTGTTGTTTACTTTTTTATGGATTATTACTACATCCTCTTTTTCCATTTTTTTACTTCCATTGAGTTACTCTGCCAATGAGGTCATAGATTCCCCACTATCACAACCATGGACCTCAATGCTAGTTGGAAGCCTCTGGAATTCGGGGAAATGTGCCTGAGGCCCTGTGACCAACTATGTATGGGGTGCTTCTGGGTGGCTTCCAGAACTGGGATGTTACATAGTAGATCAATACATAAAATATGGAAAAAATATTGAAGACTATGGAGACATTAATTTAAAATAACCCTAGTTTATTTTATAGATTCACTTTTTTTATTCTCCAAATCCACCTACTCACACATATGACATCTGGGTTCTATCCCTTATTCGATGTTATTGAAAAAATGAATGTTCAGTAATATACCCATGTAGGGATCGAGTAATGAATATTAGTCAGAAACCACATTCATTCACTTAAAATAGAGAAATTTTTTTCAAGTTTTCACTAATAGGAATGAAATAATCAGACCATTATATATCTATTTCATGTCAATGTGTGCTAAATAATCCACCAAAAATTCATATTGTACCAACTTCATCCATCAATGGATGGATGTGATTTTCCCATAAACTTTTATTCATCATAAAATAACTTAATAAGAGGTACTGAGTAGGTTATACATTATTTATGCACCCATATTCATGTAAACATAATAGTTATTGATCCTTATTAAGGTATAATATAGAGAACCTACCATACTATTCAAACTATCCAATTGTTGTAGGTAATATCCCATGGATATATTATAAGGATATGAGGTATAGTCATGTAAGGAATAACATAACATATATCTAGAATATTTTGAACCATACTATGTCACATCATGAATTAATAGTAGATTATAGCTCACATAATAATCGAGAATCACATTACTTCAGACATCACTATGACTAGGCAAACATGATGAATAGAAATATCTATTCTATATATCCATCAATTTTCAAATAGTCATTTGGAAGACTTGAATAGTTTAAAATAAGTAGATGATACAAAATAAAATATTATAATCTATAAAAAAATACCTAAATACTAAATCAAGAATTAGATAATAATTTAAAGGATACGAATAGGAGTTGGTCTGCCCAAGAAGGGGTTATTAAACAAGTATAGATCATTCTAACCAAAGTTACTACACACATTTCCTCTAATAATAAGGTTTAATATATCATTTGTAACCGACATGGATACTTAAAAATCTTATGAAAATTTACATCCATCTAACACATGTACATTCTTTCATGATATTACACTTAATCCCATGAAATATTAAAATATTTAATGTACATTTTATCTTATACCATAGGGATAAATATGGATATGAAACACTACTTAGTTCTACCCCAATACACTAAATCCTAAAAATATTACATAATCCCATTGAATCGTATAATTGATACAATAAAAGTTAAAAGAACCATTTTCTTGGTATGAATTACAAATAGATGATGGTTATCTTACCCAAATGTGATGAGATGCACCAACTAACCTTGAAAATAGTGAAGAAAATATGGTTATAAGTGCATTAAAATCCTAAAGAACCTAAAAAATGGAGGCCCATTCATAATTGGATCAGGGAGGATAATATGAGGGATTAAAGGAGTTTTGGGGATGAGGTTTAATTAAAACCCTTTTAGATTCCATGATTATCATGCAAGTAAAATAGGGGTGAATCAATGGACATAATTTTTACCAATTTATTTTTATTCTATACTTTTTACTCCATTGTATATTTGGACCAATTTTCATATTATGATGTATAAATCATTGAAATTAAAACATAATCACATTACATTAAATTAATAATTAAATTAAGAAAAAAAGATAGTATTTTTATATTGTTCACCTCTTGTGATGGGTGTCTACATTAATTCTATGTTTGATCTAATTTTGAGACAATGTTTCTCCACTAATAATATTTATATCAATTCACGTTGGTTAGGAAAGGTTTACATGCCCATCCCATTTCGTCACTATAATACAAAATTGAAGATTTATATATAATTTACCCATATAATGAGATCTATATCCCAAAAATGAATGGTTTTTATATAGTCTCCTTCCACTTGACTAATGGTTCATTTCTCCAAACACCTTAAAATGAACTTTTTCAGCTGTGGATTTCTCTACAACAACTCAATGATACCATTATTTAATTAAATGTATTCAACTACCACTAAATGTAATAAAAATAGTGTATCTATGTTTTCCAAATACACTTCAAAACATTTTCAAGATAAAACATCCAAATCAACTCATTATATAATAAGAATATGATACATCTGATTCATCTCAATCATTCTTCTTCAACAACGTCAATGCATGAAATATAAAAAAAGTAATATATTATGATTATATTTCTCACTATATAAATTCCTATGTGGATTTTGATTCTTATCAAATTAAACCACCTAAAAAATTATCCTTATATATCATTGGATAATTTTGTTATCCTTAAATATTATTTTAGGTATATAGTAATTTTCATAAATTCTCTCTATAATCAGTTTAAATTTATTCAGGTGCCTTAGAATCATGAAATAAGTAAATCCACATTATCTTATCCACCTCTTAAAGTTGACTATACAACTTTTATTACACTTTTTAAACTATTTCTTAAGGTTCTCCTAAACATTTCATTGGATGTAACCTAGAGCATATACCATTATTCCATATGCATTGTGAAAATCGCTTTAAGAAAATATTGTTACATAATTCAGGGACTACAGGAAAATTTTAATGATCCAACCTAGGTCATACCTAAATATAACTCTCATGATAGACTATATAAAGGAAGAAATAGAATTCTTGATCGCCATGTGCTTTAAAAAATTTCTCGGGTATAAAGAATTAACATTGTGGAAAAAAAATAACAATAAAAAATGATCAATAGGTAGAAAATATATATTAAAGAAAACATTCTAATACAATTTTATATATTTGAAGAAAAATAGTTCAAGGACACACAATTTATAATCCAAAATAGGCCATTAAAATTATCAAATACCAATAATAATCCATATATATTGGATATGAGGGCCAAAATCCCACTATATCACTACCAAAATCCCAAACTCCACTAACATAGATACCCACTGTCTCAATGAGGAAACATTAATTATCCTAAATTATAGAAAAAGATCTATTGAATCGAAAATCAATGTGTAGGGTGTAATCAAAACAATCCTAATAGGATTATATCATGTATTTATTAAATAGTCAATAAAAATAAACTAATTATACCCTTTTAGTGTAAATAAAGGCATCAAATATAGATTTATATAATTTTAATAAAACATAAAAATTGACCCTTGCATTAATGTGTTTAAAACATAGATAAAAAAAGACCATTTTATTTTTGAAACATATTGTATCAAGACATTTATCAAAAAATACATCAATTACTATTTAAAAATATGGCAATGTGAAAACTGAGTCCTATGGAATTTTAGGTCCATTTTATCTTGGATTATCTCACCATTATTAATAGATGACTAAATAAACACATATACCAATAACATGGGCCTAGAGAATATTGAAACACTACGATAAGTGAACCCTCAATAATAATAATAAAATTATAGTTAATTGGAAAATATATTATAGGTAGAAGAAAAAAATCCTTACATTGTTTTTCAATTATATTTCCCTCTCCTATGTACCCATGTTCCCATACCCATTTCCCAAACATAGAGGATTTAAATTTAAAAAAAAATCCCACACATGGAGGAATCATATCTAAAATTTCACCCACATAGAGTCTTTAAATTTACCCTCTCCTATCAATTTATGGTCATATCACACATCAGAAAAAAAACTTCACAATAAATAGTAAAATGGGATTTGAAATCCTTTTTCATCATCAATACCAAAGGGGGACTCTATATCATTAAAAATTCCAAACCATCACAGTTTATCAATCATAAATCATTCCATTAAATAATTTAATAAAATTATTTAAATTGAGTAAGAAGTCATGGTTTATAAAAAAAATCCTTTCATCAAACCACATATAATAAAAACATTGTATTTCTAATAAAAAAATGGAATCCAGAAGAAAACAAATAATGGGATCATGGATGGAATGAGAAGACCCAAAATCGTTAAAATCAAAACAAAACTTGTATTCAAAAGTATTTAGATCATTGGGCACATGATAAACCACTTATAAAGACAATTCAAAAGAAGTTCACAAAAAAATAGTTAGAAAATGTCTCTACCTCCCGTTATCATAATGGATCTATAATAAAATATATTAGATCATAACAACCAATATATTATTTCAAAACATCACCCATCAATGGTTTTTTTCAAGATAATGAGAAAAAGTCTTGAATAATGATTATAAATATCGATAAAAAATATCATACATTGATTTTACATGATCTAATTCTTTTAGATCCATTGGGATAAATCTACGATATGGTAGGTATCTCAAAATTCCTTATGAGTAACCAATATGGTAATGAATTAATGTTATAAGTGGAATAATGGGGACAAAATGGGATTTTATGGTCTTAAAAATAATTTTTTTGATTAATTATTTCATATTGTAGGGTTTGGCTAAATGATTTCAAAAAACTAGGAACACCTTTTTATATAGTAGTGATGTTTTCTGCTTCTGTCACGTTTTTTGAATTATATTATAACAGCCATGTGAAACACTGCTATCCCAAACCACCAAATACTATAAGGTTTCTTGGTAATGTGTCACAGTTTTTCCTAAATATGTGAAATACTTGTACATGCCTAGAAAACACGAAAATATCCAAAAAATCACCTGTAATAACCCAAGAACATTATAAAAATAATAATGTTAAATATAAATATATATATATATATATGAGACATCAAGATGTAAATATGTTCTCAACCAAATTACATTATATCCCTAGAACATCAAAATGAAGAAGACTTGTCATTAAAAAAATTGAGGATACTAATGCCTAATCATCGGTCCTCATTCCCATCGTGAGAATCTGTTATGTACTATCACAACACTCTAAAAAACTGAATTTATTTACCATGTATAATATTTTCTAGATAATAAATAATTTTATTTGGTCATTAAAAATTGGATATATTTGTTTTTAGAAAAATATATTCTTAATTCAAAAAATGAGGGGATACTGTTGATACTTTTAATCCAAGACACATGGAAAGAATCATTGATAAATTTTAACTATGATATTAATCATAACTAACAAGATACCTTTCCAATATTCTTAGTGATCTAAACTGTTTCAATGTATCATACACCTATTTCTACCTATTTTCCTAATTTTTTGGTGACCAAATCAGGGTGACATTTATTGAATAGTAGATCACATACTAAAAATTAAAAAGGATGTTTCTAATGATCAATATAAATTTTATTTCAACTATAATCTTCCACAATTCATTGATTAATAATAAAAATATTCAGAGACATATTCTAAACTAGACTTGGTCCCAAAATATAAATTTCCCAAATGTCAGAGAAACAAAGTGGTGATTTATATGTTCGGCCATATAAAACCTTAAAGATATCCATTTTATTATACGATAGGTAACTATTTTCATACGAAATATAATATATACCATGATAGTTATCCCAAGATAAAATAATTTCCATGACATAATTACATTTCATATCATATAAAATATGAAATGCATGTTCTTTTCTTCCATCCATCTATGTATGCTAAGTAATACTCAATTGAAATTGAGAACCCATAACATCCTAGAGGCCATTCCAAAATTTATAGGTAATATGGGGTTCCCTATATAAAATAATAGAATATGTTAAACTATGAAAACTCATGATTTTATAAATGTATTGATTCCCCAAATCCTCTACCTTGATGGTGTCTTTAACTGGAATTAAATTAGCTGACATGGTTAGTCTTTCAACCACCACACATATGGAATTTTTCCATCAACAAATCCGTAGTAATAAGATTATCAAATCAATAGATACCTCATCACATTTCCAAAATTCCCCAAATATATGTTATAGTAAACCATAAATAATTTTTTTATCCTTAATATACTAATAGGTATTGCAATAAGACAGAAAAATTATATATGTTTCATTTCAAACCTAGACAATGAGGCTAACACTTCATGTCATTGTACATATTTATTTTTTAGAATGGAAAACACTATTAGAAAAATGATAACATTAATCCAAATTCATCCTCGTAAATGAATTAATTAAATACACTTTTCCGAAATAACGGATTCATTTTGAGGATAGAGATCACTTAGCAATGTTCATCCCACCATATAATGATTTAATGATACTCCCAAAAAACATTATCAGAATATTCATCCTAAAAACTAAATCAAAAGTGATGATGTGAACTAAGAACTATCTAGGACAAAAAATATATATTCCTTTATCACATCCTACTGTATTATTGAAAATATTCCCATTAAATTGTATTCGTCAATCGATTATTTCATGGATGGAGAAGGAAAATTCCTAATTAGATCACCTATAATTATATTCCCCTTTTGGGGGTCTATGAAATTTAAATACTAAAATGACTAAATATACCCACACATAACCTATTTTTTATGTTTTTTCTTATTTTAAGAAATTATGTATTTAGAACATGTATACCATGAATAAATAGTGATTTCATCCAAAAATATGTAATGTTTGTTAAGGGAATGTATAAATATAATGAGTTATAAATCACGGGTAGTGTAATTATTTACATATTTCAAATGTTTACAAGATTCTTACCCCACTACATGATATTCATTCATATTAAAGTATCTTAAACCAATAATTGAAGATAATAATACACCAGGACGCCCAGTCATATTTATGGAAAAATAATAATTGGTTTCAAGGTTAGGTGTAACTTGAATTAATCAAAGTATGAAATTTACAATACCTTATTAATATCACCCGTTTCGAAGTAATAAAAATAAATTATGATGTATTCCTCAAAAATAAATTCAGAATAGGCTGGTAGTATCATTAAAAAACCAATAAATTGGATGGTATGGAGATTTGGTGGCTACTAAAAAGTTGAGGAAAATTTAACCATCTCATGATCAATTGAGAATCCATTTTTTTAAAACACATATCCTAAGAACATAACATAAAAAATAATGAAATTAAATTTAAATAACATTACATAAAGGTAGTGATCCCTCATGATTCACAAACTGATCTCCATATGACCCTCATTCACATCTTCAATTCATGATTAAACAAGAATATCATCCAAAAATACAGAAAAAAAAATTGAATCACGGTACAAGAAGAAAATATTATTCATTAGGGCCATGAAAATTGATTTATGATTAGTCTGGCCAAAATGAGTCATAATATATTCGTTATGGTCATTCCTTCCTCTAAAGGAGGTCTTCAAAATATCCAACTCCATAAGTATAAGATAATGATATCTAGACTAAATGATATTTTTTGAAAAATCACTTGTCCCATTAATTTATTAAAAAAATAATCAATATTAATTGTTAATCTTTACCTGATTTAGATCATGGAAATCAACACATAAACATAGTGTTCCATATTCCTTCAAAAAAAGAACAGTGGATTCCTAAAGTGGCACACTTGAGTGAATGAATCTTTTTATAGTAAATTCATATAAAAACATGATATCCTTCTGTCCAGATGGTTCTATATGATATTACATCAATGATATTGGAAAATATATCAGTTCCAAAAAAATATCGATCTTCACTTCCATATCTAGATGAAGACTAGTAAAATAAACTGTAAACACTTAAGGAAACTCTTTAACCACTGGTGCAAATGCACCACCTAAGGTTTCATCTTCAATTTCAACATTGGAAATGAGATTAATACATCATTTTTTTATAATTAAAGTCTTTATTAACTAGATATTGAATACCATTCTCCCTAAAACACATGCGTTCTCCCTTCAGAGGTAGTGAATAATGACCGCCAATGATAGTAATATATTTTAGCTCTATTATCCACCAAAAAATCCATCCTTATAATTATGTAAATAAGATCCAGTTTAAGAACCAAAACATCCTAAATCATCTTATATTTAGATATAGATAAATGAAATGAGAAGAATCAGATACCCTACAACTTCTTTCTGAGAGGTGTAACTAACTCCATGAGAAATGATATGAGTTCTGATGGACATTTTAAAGTAATCATAAAACAAGTTAATATAAAATAATAATATGATCCAGTATTAAATAAATATGTCACTAAAGATGAATAAATAATTCAAACAACACTCACCATCGAAGGTCCCATGTCAATATCCATTATAGAATCTTCCACTACCATATAACCATTATGTTCTAACAAACATAAGTTTTAGAATAAAAATTATATATACCAAAAACATATTCAGATAAATTCGGTTTTCTCACAAGTTATATTTTTTTTGAAAATGCATGGAATGTATGACTTTTATTTCCCATCCTTCTACACTAAGAGAAAGTTAAAATACCACAACTAGTTATTGTGAATGTTTCATTATAAGTCTGTTTCTAGGAACCACTACTTCAAATAATTGGATCCTTGTTTAAATTCATATTATTTATATTGAATTCACTAAAACAACCATTATTTTCAAGAGGAATTCAAATAAATCCTTACATTCTTACAAGGTGAATTTTCTTCTTATAAGTTATATGTCAACCACTTCATCATATGAGGTAAGATTTATCCAAAAAACTAATAATGGATATTAGATCACATGATCATAGGAAACCTCTAATAAATTAAAAATATCATTATATTAAAACTCATTATAAAGGCATCACAACTCAAAAAAATAGTTGGCATTCACTTTCATAGTTTGATGAACCTATTAGAAGGAGAAAACTACACAGATGTATCCATCCTCAACAATTAATGAAAAAAATATAGAATTGATGTCTTTTCACTCGAAACCTTCATGTAATTTTTCTTAAACAACCATGTCCCATCATATCATACTAGGACCCTTGAGTATAATGCTATCAAGATTCATCATAATTTAATATATAGTTTCTATAATATAGAAATTTCATTTTGATATTGCCAAACAACTTCCCCACATCCTTGAGATCATTCATTCTATGGAAGGATTTTGGTTTATTGAATAGAAACTCTTGACCCCAAACATTTTTCCCTATAATCACTAGTTATAATTATTTACTATGACTCACGAATGGAAAAACACCCCGGTCTGTGGAACAAACCTCTCACACTTACAATTAAACAATATTCTAATATAATGAATGGTTTTTTCATTAAAACTAATCTATAAACCCCTCTATAGGAACACTAGGATTCCTTATAGAGGGCATGGTACTGAATTGAATAAAGAATTGAGAATATAAGACATGTAATAAATCTTGAATTGAATCAAGATAACATAATAAAGGATATATGTTGGATCACAACTCAAAATGAAATACACGTTTCCCAATATACAATGCTAAGTTATGGCTCCTTATAATTATATTTAGTCCGGAAATTTCTCATTACCCGTCCCTTATATCCTAAAAATCATATATCCCTTTCTACAAATACATTGCACGACAAAAATACCATGAAAATGAATCCACCTTTTATAGAAATTTGTTATGACCCAACCTAGTTCACTGCTGAAATGGAAAATCAAGCTATCAAGTGGCATGGTTCTATGTTCTTTCCCAATCACCATGGGCTGAAAATAAGCACATGGGAATCATGAAATACTTTTGGAAAAAAATCACACAATAAACCAAACGATCAAAAAATGGAATATATAAAATGATAACAACATGTAAACACAAATTCATACAAAAAATGAATAAGAGTATAATGAAATACAAGTTACAATACAAAATAGGTAAAAAAGTTTTTTAGGTTAACAAAAAACTATCTCTATCTTATATAGTGTCTAACATCACATAATGTTTCCACCATACTCTTAACACCCACTAACATGGATACATGCCACCTCTATTAAGGGAATTTCATTTACATTCATTATATAAAATAATTTATACACTAACCTAAATGTATGTGAAGCGTGTGAGAAAAAAATTCCATATATGATACAAACAAGTGTTTTATATAAAGAAATCAATAAATAATCCAAATATAGTCACTTAATGTAAATAATGGAATGAAAATAGATATATAGACTATTCAATTAAATATGTAAATATCTCATTCATAAACATTTTAAAATATTGATAAATTAATAAACCATTTTATTTTAGAAACTCATTTGAGAAAATAGTTTCTCAAAACATTCATAAATAACCATTTCAAAACTAAGGAACGTAGAATATAAGTTCTAATGTAGTTTAGTTCTTGGTTATCTTGGATTATAACAACTCACTGAATATATCATTATGTGTGAACATACCCCTAAAATGTGTTCATAGGGATGAGGGACATTCCTTGATAAGTTAACCCCTATTATAACAGTGTTTTTTCAGACTTTTCTAAATCCTTATTAATTAGTGTAATCCATCCAATATGTATTTAAAATATCCAAACTGGATCAACAATATATATAGAAAGAATGATCATTGATATCAAGATAAGAACCTCAAACATGAATCCCATATAAAAAAACCTATATTCTATAATATTTGGTTCAATGGAGAAAACTCAAACATCTTACCAACACAATTCTGAATGAATTACACAAAGATCAAGGTAAATATGGTCCCTACCTTCCTATATTATAATGAATCTTTAATAAATCCCATTAAATCATGAAAACCCCAATAAATATTTGAAAAATATCACTGATTGATATATCCTTTCAATAGAAAGAGATAAAATCTCGAAGAATGATGAAGAACTATGATGAATAGGTTCTTACCTTGAGCTTCTAAGATAGTATGACGTTAGATCATTGTGAATTATCTTCATAAGTGTTATGATATCTATTAAATATATCAAGAATCCATAAGTTCAAGTGTTTAATAAATAAGAGGAATAATAAGGTAAAAATGATTCATTTTGGTGTATAAAATAAATTTTTTGATTAAGTAATTCTCATTACATGGATTGGATGAATGTTTTGGCATATCATGAACCAAAAATGAACCCATTTCTATAGATCGGTGAACACACATGATTTGGTCACATGATATGACCGACCATTCCATAATTGTGTAAAACAACACTATATGAAATCCCCCAAATCCACATAATTCCCTAGGAATGTCACATAGTTTCCCCAAACTTTCATCACACAATGTTTATAACCTTTTCGCTCCAAAATTTCTAAAAAAATGAACCAAAATTTCCCATTAAATGTACTAAACAATTGATGATAAAAAATGAATATAAATACCTAAAAGTGACATCATAAGATGATATAAATTTATTAATATCTTAATATAATATTTATTAACTATACTATTTCATGTATATAATCAATGTGTGTATGTGAATCAAAGTATCTCTTCATGATTATTCACACAACTCAAGCGTACCCAATTTTCATTCACAATTAATTATTTTTATACATTGCAATGAGTCAATATAACCTTTAAATTTCTTAATTTCGTCTATATTCTCAAAAATTTATCTCTTATACTTCATGAATCCTTGAAAAAACATAACACTCAATATTCATACATAAATCACTACATGATCTTGATATTCATGCATGTAACTAGGAGTATACAATATGCCCTTCTTCTTCATGGGTATTTAAAATATGTGGATATAATATTGATACTTAATGAGATATAATCATAATTAATTTCATAATAGACAAATGTATTATTTTTTTCTATTTTATAAACTCATGTATGTATAGAGAGAAACTATATTTTATTCTCTTTCTCACTCTTTCTTACTCTATGATTCAAAGAATATAGAAAAATTTGAGTATGTGAGATTTTGTAGAAAATTATCACATGAATAACTTTATAGAAATACACTATGAACCGTTCAATATAATATCCCACATCATCAATCAACATTATTCATTTGATTAGTACAGACATACTCTAAAATGATATAACCCTTGTTTGTGATATCATATTCCGATTTGGTAGCTCACACCTTTGTGAATCTAATAGTAATATAGTTGCACATTCAATAAAAAATCCTTCATTGTAAGATCCTTTATATGATTTGACCTTTATCCTTTATCACCAATTTTTTTAACTATTTAGTGTAAACCAGTCAATCATTACTCTACTTCACATTTTCTTCTTTAGGATCATGAATGAATCATTACATCATTGTCATCGGCTCAACATAAACATAAAAATCTCCCCACCAGAAAATTATATATGTAAAACCCTTTCTCAAGGTTGAATAATATATCTCCCTATTCATAACACATTACACTATCTAACATGGGATTTATTATTTATATTATAGTACAACACATATTTAATTTGAACAGTACAATGCCAAAAAGTCATTCCAAATATGATGCAGCCTCATATTTTAACTACTTCATTAGATGCTATATAATTTGTATCACTTTAATTAAGACCATATGGTATCGATTCTATACAGTTTCCTTAAATTCTAATAATTTCATGAGAGGCTAAAAACACTACCAAACTTGATCATGAAAATCTATGTATTATGGTACACCGGTGCAGTGTTCTTATTTCCTCATCTATGAACTTCCTCTACTCATCTGGCCATGGATGTTCTATACTTCTTTTGGTAATTTTATAATCACTGGTTAGCTTGGGTGGCCTATACATAAGGCTTGGCCTGACATTATTAAAATCTCAAACTATAGAATTTTTTTATGTTTATTGATATATGGCTCCATAAAAATTATTCATCAAATATTATTCATGATTGTTAAGTCCTACCCCATTATCATAAAATCATCATTCTAAAAATTTTTAATTTATATTTAATCTTCTTAAACTACTTATAAACTTTATTTATTTCATGTTTAAAATAATGTTTTATCCCCAAAACACTATTGTAACATTTCATAGACTTTATGACCATTTAAATAATTATTACATGAAATTTATATATTACAAAGTAGATTATGTATAATTATAATAATTCATTTCCAATTCTTATTTGATTATCATAAATATTATAATAATATGGCCTTTATACCTTAATCTCCTCTTTCAACTATACATATTATCAATAATAGGTAACATCATTTTTCAACATGGATTAGGATCTTACACAGCACCCAATACATATTAACATCCTTAATTTTACTAGATATAATGAACAAAGATCATTAGTTCATTTATTACCCCCCATTATTTTGTTTATCAGAAATTTTAACTGAAATATAACAATTTTATCATTATATATCTATATATATTAAACATTTCATTTTTCTTTACCACTTATTTTCACTCCCCTTATTCACTATAAATGAAAATATGAATTATTGTAGAGAATTTTATTCATTTTCATTCACAACTGAAATTTTTCCACTATCTCCCCTTTAATTCTCTCTCCATACTTTTTTCATCATTTTATTAGAGATACCCTTTGAGAGAAACATGTTGGTCTTCTTAATGGAATGATTTATCAATTAATATCCACAATTTTGACATGGTAATTGATATGTATAGGGAAAAAAGAGTTTATCGTCAAGAAAAAAATGTTCTTAATTAAATTTCAACATGAGATACTAACATAGAACCCTTATTTTCAAGATTGTTCAAATGATTGTCAACAAATATTTTATATTCATCTAAAAAAAGAGATTAAAAAAATTAGGTGAACGAATGTCTCTTATAACACCCTGAAATTTAAGAATATATTTCACTTTAATAAATTTTATCCATTTGATTTATTTTGATGAACATTACACTGAACATAATAAAAAATCAATTGAACAACATATAAACATAATTATTAAAAATTTATGATATAATTATTATATTTTTTTAAAATAAATTTTTAAACATTTATAATTTTAATTTGATATAATTAAATTTATTTTTTATTAATATTAACAATATTACATTAGGAATAATTTTTATTAATTTTCAGAAAATATATCTATTAGAGAAAAATAATAAAACAAATTTTAAAAATAACGTGAATTTTATGATATAATTATTTTATAACCATGAAACAAAAATTTATCAAACCTTTTTCATGATTAATTATTTATATCCTTAGTAAATTTATAATTTTAAAAATTCAATAATTTATTTAAAAATGATTATTTGAAAATATAAAACATAATATTACTTTTTTATAAAAACGTTTCTTATTTGTTAGACCCATATTATATTATAAATAACTTTCAAATTTTTTAAAATTTAATGTTATTTAATGGTTTTAATATTTAGAATCATATTATTAAAATTATTCAATAATATTATTTTTATTTTTTGATAAAAATATTGATATGATGATTTAAAAGTATGTTATAGTAGTAAAAGTTAATTTTGTTAAAATATATATATATGGATAAAAGGAATATAATAACTCAAATATTATCTTCAAATTTTTTTTGAATATTTTTCTCAATACAAATTTTTTAACCTACTATTTCTACCCACCTTTAGAGCTGTATTCCCTAAATTGTGACTTATCCTTTTATATTATCTCTAAAATGACACTCTTCTCACTTATAAAATTTGAACTCCATCACCCATTTAAATACACTCTAAAATTATAATTCCTATATATCCCCAGCCCTTTTTAGTTCTCATATATCCCAAAACCATGTTTGGAGGCCCCTTGATCAATTAAAAATCATTAAATACTCCATTTAAAAGAGGTACTACAAGGCAATGTTAAAAGCCTAAACATGAATACTAATCACTTGACAATATTTTTTCCATACCTACATATCTCAAAAAATATTATATTTTCAATTATAATATAATTATATTAGTATTATTAATACAATTAATTATTATTATCTTAATAATATAATCATTTTCTACCCTTTCTCTAATGAAGAAAATAGAACTTCATTCATGCATATATGTAGACTGCCTCCTATACGAAGTGACCTTAACTCTATTTTTCCATAACAAGAAAATATGGAATTTTAAATAGGGGTATTTAATAAATAAATAATATATTTATAACATTATTAAAATTATTAAAGCAAAAATATACTTCTGCCTTATTTCAGTTCTTAGTAAAATGAAATCATCATTCATGCATATGAGCGAACTATCACCTCAATTATGTGATGTGTTCTACTTTTACTAACCTCCATGTATGGATGGCTCTAAAATACTATTGATTAAAATTTATAACAATAATGTGTAATATTTTTTATTAATATAATCATGAAAATATTTCATATAAATTAATTAACATTATAATATGGTGTGTTAATATTGTCAAAATACCATAAACAAGTTCATCATGTATCCCATTCATGTGACCCATTCTCATAGTGTCCATCAAATAAACATGGTAATTCATAATTCATTGAACCAAATGATTTAATTATGTCTTATAACCAATGGATGAAGGATATGGTATGAAATATTAGGGTTTAATGTTATTCATAACACCCCAATATTCTATATGTATTTTAATGAAATAAATCTGAGTTATTCAATAAATTTCATATCATGAAACCCTGAGTGTAAAAGTACCATGACATATTAGATCATTTAAAACATATAAATTATATTATATTTTATGTGTAGGATTAAAAAATTAAGAAATATATATATAAATTTTCCCATTAATTAAAATGTATTGAACATTTTCTAATAAATAATGATTAATTTATTCAATATAATCATTTCATGATAAAGAAATTTTTTAAAAAAATACTTTTATACATATCATGTTTTTTATATGTTAGTAAAAATTTAAATAATATTTAAATTAAATATTTTTGTAATATATTAATAATCCATGAAACATTATTTCTCTAATGGTTAGGAGTGATAATAAAATCATTTGAAGGTGAAAAGATTTATTTTTTATAAAATAATCTTAATGTGGGTAATGTGTTTTTATATTAAAAAATTAATAAATCGCAATTTTTTATTGATATTTAATTATATATATATATAATATATTCAATTAATTTTTTAACAATCAACAAATAGTATATACTAGTAACGGAGTAAAAGAAAATTATGTTTTATGTTTAAAATGAATTTGTCTAAAAACACTTTTCTAAAATTTGTTATTCCGATTAGGGTTAAAACTTTATATCCATTATGGTAAAACTAATAAAAAAGGGTAAATAAAACATAAAAATTTATAAATTTTATTTTTCAATGATATGTAAACATTATCATATAATATATAATATTTATTGTATATTAGATTCCACCTTCACATGAATGTGACATTATATTTTTAAAATATTTTAAGTAAATTCATGTTTGTCTCTCTCCTCACTTATAAAATGGGAACCTCTTATACTCCCTTATTAACCAGAATGGTGCACTATTTCTTATGAAATAAATAACATAACCCATTCCTAGATTACTTACCTTTGTTCATGTCTTTATTTTCTTACCCTAAGACTACCGTAAAAATGATTAAGGTGTAATCCAATTGAAACATCTCAAAGACGTCGTAATCGTCTTAGCCAACTATTTCACAAATTTATTTATTCATATAAATTCAATAAGTTTTTTGAATATACACTAAACTAATTACAGAAATTTCATCCGCATACATAAAAGATTTTATTATTATGGTATATCCATTTTCCGCCATTCCATCAAATGGGAAGGGAAAGTATTGATCGAGCGTATGTGTGGGAAACCACATCCATGTAGAAATATGAATCATTTTCCATTACCACATAACATTAATGGATATAATGACATATTTTATAATTATTAATGATATTAATGATATAATTATTATTTTTTAATGATAAAATATTATTTATCATTCATTCCTTATTTTATTTATTAAAATAAAATGGAGTTCATGCATACATACAAACTAACACCTCTATTAACTAAGTAATTTGTTTTTATATCACAGAATTTTATATATAAGTTCTAAATATTTATATAATGAATATATATTTTATTCATATGATTAAAATAATTATTTTTAAATTCAACCATGATCAATATATGTGAACTATAATTGGTGAACCGAAACATATATAAAAAATTAAGCAGTTAACACCCAAAATAATTATGATATTGGGGTATTTTTAATTAATATGTCATAAGATGTTATAATTAAACAAGTTAAATTGTTATAATTAATAATATGGTTCTGGAATATAATTATAATAAATATAAATTTTTTATAAAGGATTTTTTAGCCCTAATGTAGAAAGTTATACATGAGGTAAGGGTTTCTCATCACTCATTTATTTTTGTGATACATAAACAATATTCATAATGTGTTTCTTTTCTTATATATAATATCCACTTGACATTTATATCATCATTATATTTATATTCATTATATTTATATCTTCAATTTATGTTATATCTTTCAAGAGGATTATGATTGAATAGTTAAGAAAGTTTTAAGGGTTTTATGTTACAATCTCACTTTTTTACTGGGATTTTTTATGCTTAAATTTCAAATAATGATATTATATGATCTATCTATCATAAATTTCATGTTGTATTTTATTCTTAATTTTTTTAAGGATATTACATGTTTTACATCATTTTCTTCCTTTTCTGTACTCATAATATTGATTTTTTTTTGAAAAATCAACATTATTTTTCTCTTCGGCTGGGAATCATTTTCTTCAATATATAAAATATTTAAAAAAAATAAAAATGATTTTTCAATTATCCAGTGATTTATATAATTTTTATAAATTTTTTAATTTCAATAAAAAAGTATAAATGAATATTGTTGTCATGTTCTGAATGAGGTTTTTTTTACTAAGAGTGTGAATGGTATCATTATTTTAACATTTACCACATAAAAAACTTTTCCCAACTTCATAAAATCTCTTTGAATTGATCATTTATCTATTGTTTTCCATTTTTCTTTTAAAATAAAATTTGTTTTTAATATTCTGAAATATGTATTTTAATAATTTTATATGAAATTTTAACGGATATTTTCCTCAATAAATGTGTCACTAGTATTTTAATAGTGTTTTCAAAAATAACAAAATCTTTTGATGTTTATTATTATTTATTATAGATATGATCCAATGTTGTGATATTTATTCCGTCAATTTATGATTATTGAATATTATTATGAAATCTTGATGAACATAATTTACTTTTTTATGGGTCACGTAATGATTAAATGGTAAATGATTTCCTAATTTTTTAGCAAACATATGAATGTATATAGATAACGTGATAGGTGGTGTAAGATACCAGTAATTATTAGAGATAAGGATTATTTAAAATTAATTTAAATGTCTAATTTTACATTAATAGAATATTTTAAATATATTATAGAGGGTTTGGGCCTATTTGGGCTTTGTTTTGGGCCCATAGTTCCAATTTTTAGAAAGATAGACTGAGAAATATGATTAGTGCATGGTTTTTACTAATAATTCCCCATAACCATGCACCCCAAAAGGGTAGATCATAGATTTTATAATAATTAAATACGGTCTGGTAAACCATGAAAATCTTTACAATTTATTTCATGTCACTATTATGGTTTCGACATGGTTTTTTTCACTATGTTCATAAAGCATATAGGGTGATGGATTATGAGTAGGTTCATTTTATGATTGTCTCATTGTATGGACAACCATGTCTCTAAGCCATTTTCTATATTGAAAATCCTTTAAAATGATGTTTTCCCACCTTTCCCTTAAAACCTATTTCCATTCTCCCCCTCTATGTTTTTCATAGTATCTACTAGTAGGGGATCTATCCATCTCCATATCCTCTATGATATATTGTATATCTATAATTATGAAAAGTATTAAATCATCATTCATCACATTGTATCCTCATCGTTATTTTTTAAATTCATCAATTTTATTTACTTATTTTTCTTCACTGTCTAGTTTGTGGTATCCATGTAAGAAAATATTCATTATTATTTGGGATTATTTTTGGTTTCAATATTTCTCTTGTTCTATGAAAAATTTATGGCTGATACTGGATGTGGATTATTATAAAATTATATGGTAAGTGTTATAATAATTTAACCTATATTTTTAATATTTTTTGACATTTTTAATTGTTTCTACATGCTAGAAATTCCATGTGTTTATCCGAAAATGTGTAACTCTTTTAATTAATTACATAGATCTTTACCTTGATACTCTATGAGACCACATGACATCATTAGTGGTTTATGACTTCATCTTGAACCACCATATTACGGTGTGTTAAAATGAATAGCCTTGGTAATCCTTTAATATTTTAGCTAAAACACCCCTATGGTGTGTTTAGTTTATCCACTGTAAATGGAATGAAGATAAAGATTAAATTGAATTAGTAAATTGTATAGATACATTCCATTTACCTCTTGATCACCTATATATGAGATTACCCAATAGAATGAATTGAATTATAAAATGGTTTTTATCATCACGGGACTATCATTAATTAATAAATATATTGTTGGCTACTATTATAGACCCACATCACATTAACGATGTAGTTAGCCTTCAGTAAGACTTGGATTCTTAAACAAGTATCCCTTGGTTAAACTCATAGTATACCATCTGATTAATTGATTTAACCAACCTATGAGAAACCACACTTGAGATCAGTAAATGTATTAGATTTCGAAATGCCTTAGATTGACATTGATGACTAACCATCATTTTTAGAAATTAAATACATTTTACTATCCAATTTTATTTGGACGGATTTCCTCAGACATGGAATTCCTTGGATTATGTAACATTATCTTAATTTTTTTATATTTTTTTACCCATTTATTTTATTACCTAATGTTTGGATCGATTTTCATGTTTTATTTAATATTTTATTGAAGGATTCTTTAAGGTTTTTAGGCCTTTACATGGTTTTCAAATGGTTTTTTCATGGTTAAAAATAGTTCGAAACTAGGGTTTCATGATTTCTGTAGGTTTTGTGAATGGGTAAACAAAGTGCACAACCTGTTTCATGGTTTCTGCATGGTTTCCACATGGTTAAACTCATCCTGGTTGCATGGTTTGTGCATTTCTAAATGAAGTGTGCAGCATAAGTGTGCAACATTCTATAGTTAAGGGTCATTGTTAGTAGTAACCATGCTATTTGCACCAGAAAACCATAAAAACAATAATTAAGGTTACAAAAAATGTTATTAATTTCCTAAACCCCTTAATTAACCCCAAAATCCTCCTAATATATCATAATCTAATCTTTAGGGTTTTGGAATCCCTCTAAAGGCATTTTGGATCACCCAAACTCGTTTTTTGGTAGATTTAAGCACCAATAAAAGTGGAATATTATCATTCAGTGAGTTATTCTCTTATTGATATTCAATATATCTTATTATTATGATTTAAAATTCCTAGAAAAATAAAATCCTTGAATTTTTTTGTATCTTTATTTATTTATGTGTAATTTTAGATCTAAGATTTCTTCTCTCTTCTTTTAAGATCTATTTTATTAGATCCAGTGATATCCATCAAAGGTTACATATCAAGAATTCATTGTGGTTGGATTTCTTATGTTATATATATTTTATCTAATATTTTACTCCATTAGGTGATTAAATGCTTTTTAGGAATTCATCGATACATGTTACTTGATTTCTATCACTTGTTCTATGAATTTTTTCATTTAATTCTTTATGAAATCTTCTCTGAACCTTTTCTCTCTGAATTGAATATGGAATGAATTCAATGGTTTTTAATTTTATTTCTCTCACCTTTTTGTGAATGAATAAATTCCATGTTTGTATTGATTTATTTTTAAAAAGATATTATAAGGTGTTTTGGAGAAATTGAGGGTTTTTCCTGGGGTTTTGATTTATTAAATGAAATTCCTTAATTTGAATTAAATTAATTGAACTATTTAATTTTTCTAAATATTTTTAAATTCTTGAATTTATTAAATAAACCAGAACCCCATTTAAATGATTTTACCATTGTTTTGGAATTTGTGTTCATGGTATATTTGAAAAAAAAATGATTTATCTGCATGGAAAGAGGGTGTAAAACCATGTTTTAAAATGTATTCAATCCTTTTTAAAATTGTAGTACTTATTTTTAATTATTTATTGTTAATTTCAAATAAATTATTATTTTAAATGCCTATTTTAAATTTTATAAATCAATTGTGAAATGAAGTGGGTATATTTCCCTTTTGAATATTGAATTCTATAAAAGGTATTGAATTGATATTGATGATGCCTGACATCCCAGTTGGCACATTATGATAATTCTCCCATGTGATAATCCCTTAATTGTAACTTGTTTGATTCTTATACTTTCCATTATTTAGGGGTTAAAACTGGATTATTTACATTGAGAGAGTTTGGGGGTGAGAGTGAGATATCAATGATAAGGACCATGTGATCCTTCTACCTTGTTTATCTCGTCCCTTATTTTGACTATAGTGGTCTCACAACTTTATATTTGATCTATAGAAATTGTGAAAGGTTCATGATTTGGACTTGCGACCAGGAAACCGGGTGTGCATGGAACTATTTTTCATTAGACCCATGAGACTTGATGTCAGCCCAAAAATTAGTCATGTATTTTGATTAGTTATTCTGAGGTGGAATCACTATCATACCTAGTTTGTACCCATGACAACCATATACTTGATCTAGATACAATACAACATTCATTGTCACTATTTGGAATCAGAGTTTCCTTTCTTGATTTATTTATTAATATTATGAATTGTGGCTCTATTATATTGAACCTTGTTTATATTTCTATATCAGGTGCATATTCTCATATTTTCTTTATTATTTGACATTATCGTGTGTCATAGTATTCAAATATATTCATGGAATTGTTTAGTTTCTAAATTATGAAATGGCTTGTTTTACAGGTTTAGTTTAATAAATTATTTTGAAATGTTTAAAACTCAATATATAAACTAACCCTAATAATCACTTATTTTAACTAAAATTTAAGAATATTTGTGTTACGTCATTAAGTAATTTCATAGAATCATTGGTGGAATCCTACTAGGAACATTAGCTCACACCCTGCTTTTACCTTTAAGTTTTTGTAACCCTTTATATCTTATAATAGGTTCTTGTTTTCTCACTTTCCTTTGTGACTTTGAGTTAGGGTAACCAAGGGAAGGTGACTTAGGATAGGGTGGGTGTTTATAGTCCACTAAGAGGTGGGTTCTGGTTGTTATGTTCCATTTTAAATTTCTTTAGTGTCTCTTTTTACATTGATATGTATATATTGATTTATATATATAATTATATTTATTCATTATTCTCAGTTATTATATATCCTTTGAGTAAAAATTCATACCCAAAAGTTATTTATTGATGCCCACATTCTTTTTTCCAACCGGTGTCGATTGATAACCCACTTCGGGTTAGTAGAGAATCATCTCGGATATTAGTTTATATGGAATTCTGAGTTAGTTCATTACAAATGGTATCAGGTACATTCTTTACTTCAAGTAAAATACAAGAGTTTATAATACTTATATTATTTGGATTTATTCACATTGTAAAGGAGATTAATAATGTGATGAGACTCAAGAGGTGTTATTTTAGTTGGTGCTTGATCACCACCCTTACATGTTGAGACTTGAGTTACCAAGGATGTTGGGACTTCTGTATTTATTTGGAGTTATTGAAGTTTTTATGATAAATTTTATTTAGATTCAAAATGAGGATATATTTTATTTGAGGAATATCTTATAAGTTTTGAACCAGAATGGGATGATAACCATAGTGCCACCATGTTTTCATGGTCTAGTAAATATTGAGGAATTAGTGTGACTGGTTTGGAAATACAACCATTAATTGTTGTGAGGATGGTGTATGGTTTACTATCCCATACGAACAATCGATTTTCAGATAAAACATGGTTATAAACATGAGGACTTATACATTTTATCACAAGTGACATTACTTTTGTGGGGTTGGTCATGTGGGTTATGTATGCCGGTTGTTTCATGTTCTTGTTTGGTTGTTTTAGATTTAATACCATGTTGATAATTTTAAATCCTTGGAAAAAATAATGTATGTCATAAAAAATTGTTTTGTTTATTTCATTGAAAATTGTTTTCAATGAAAAAAAGTGTGCTTTTTAAAATGTTTAGTTTGAAAAACTAATCATTAAAGACTCTTTTTTTATATTTGAAAAAACAAATTTTTATGAAGTAATTTTATTTTATAATGGATTTGAAATAAGAATGGATTTGAAAATTAGAAAATGGGATTAATTGTTTTGAAACCTTGGAATAATTTACATGTACTAGTGAAGGGTACTTGGAATTGGGATTTATTTATAAAAATATTTATCATTATGAAGGAAAATAGCAATGTTATATAAATGGATAAATCATTTTTGTTATGAAATCAATGATGTTTTTATTAAAGTGGGTTTTGACTATATTTAAAAACATTTCTGATATTTTTGATTATTCATTAATTCTTGGGTTGATATTCCTATGCTTTTTTATGTTTATAAATGTATCCCATAAATTCCGTTTAGAAAAATATAATTTTGGTCCAATTGTATATTCCTCGGGGTTATTCTTCACATTTTCTAGAAGCTGAATCCCTTGTCAATGACTCTACGCAAACACCATATGAAGCGATGGAACCTATTACCTTCCATACATTGATCCCCATCCTTGACTTCTTGGATCGTTATCCACCTTCTAATAATAGAAAACATGGTTCTATTGAGGAAGTACAATCCTCTCAAGAAAAAAAGAGTTTTTTTGTGTATTTCTAGTGTGGATCACCTATTCATTATAAGAAATTTTGTTTAAAAGATATAAGAGTTTTTAAATATTGTGTCCACTTATGTAACTTTATGATGATCTGTAAGTTGGGTAACTAAAAAGGGAAATATTGGTTTGGAATATCGACTCTTTACTGTATGGTAGCAGATGATTCATGATAATGGGGCTCCACACATAGTCCTTAGAGTGAATATTTTCATGCAGGGGAAGAGATTCAAGTTGTCAATGGTAAATATTGATTCAAACGTTTTTTACTAATGAGGAAGTGGAATCCATATGAGTTTTTCCTTCTTATGGATTGATATTTTCTAGAAACCTTTTACTTTGGTATCTTTGTGAATGATATCTTATAAAACATGGTTGTGGACATTTTCTCATTGTATAGGTAATAATTGTTTCCTTTCCATGATATTTTTTTGGTTGTTTTGTAGTTACTTGGTGTGCCTCTTATTTTGACTTGATGGTTAGAGCTCAATTTTGATGTTTTCGATGATCTCCCATGTGAGAGTGTAGTGACCTATTATGCAATGGCCTTGATGTTTAAGTTATTTCTACTTGGACTTTTATAGTAATTGGGAATGTTGTTAGGTAACTATGATTATGAGTAATTTTTATATAATGGAAACCCAATAGTGATGGCGTTTGATTTGGTGAGCTCGTCTTGGTATGAGTCTCAATTTGAAAAATCCTAGCTTATTATTAAGTACATACCATGGGAATAAATCATTGTTATTCTTTACCATTCATGTGGATGTTTTATCATAGATTTTTCTCCTTAGTGAGTGGGTAACGAATCTTCTTTTGGGTTTAAGGGACGTTCTATTCTTTTGTTACACTATTTTGGTGAATCTTTAAATTGTGGAGAGACCTATGATCAGCCTACAGTAGTTCTCTAGTTTGGAATTTTGTGATGATCTTGGTGTTTTGATCTTGGAGTTGTGTGTATTGTTAACATTGGGTGATTCTGACTTCTACACCATAGACCGTTCACCTCACCAGATAAGTGAGTATGTTCTTATAGTGTTGTTGCATTCTATCTTTTGGATTGTAAGATTTTTGGGGATAGAATGTATTTTGGTGGGTAGGTTGTAACATTTCATTATTATTTTTATTTATTTTGACCCATTGATTTGAGTACCCAATATTTGGATCTCTTTGTGGGTTGTTTTTAGTATTTTACCTAATCCTTTTTTATGGTTTATAGGCCATTTCATGGTTTACATGAGGTTTTTTCAGGGCTAAACACAGTGTCAAACATGTGTTGCATGGTTTGTGCATGGTTTATGCATGGTTTATGCATGGTTAAACAAAGTGTGAAACCTTTTACATTGTTTTTTCATGGTTTTCTCAAGGTTAAACTAATTGTGAATCTTATTCAAATGATTTTCATATTATTAAGCTAATTATACACCCTAAGAATGAAATGTTGTATGGTTAAGGTGCATGGTTAGTACTAACCGAGCATCTTGTACTGGGAAACCATAGAAATGATAATTAAAGTTACAAAAGTTGTCATTAATGTCCCAAAACCCCTATAATTAACCCCAAACTCCACCCACTTAGTCATAATCTAATCCTTGGGGTTTTGAGATCCCTCTAGATGCATTTTCAACCTACCAAATTGATTTCATTGCAGATTTAAGCATCAATCAAAGCAGATATATTCTCTAATTTTGGGTTATTATCTTCTTAATATTTTATCACCCTTATTATCTGGATTTATTCTTTATAATGGATATAAAATCCTTGATTTTTTTTGGATATTTATTGATTGATGTGGAATTGTAGATCTAGGATCTCCTCTCATCTTTCAAGATATATCTTCTTAGATTTGGTGATCACCATCAAAGGAGACACATCATTGATTTATTATGGATGAATTCCATATTTTCTATGTAGGTGTTTATATGCATTTACTTAATTTTTTTATTCAATTTTTTATAAATAATTCCTAGTTACATGTTTCTTGATTTCAAACACATGTTCTATGAAATTTGTTCATTTAATTCCTTGTGAAATATTATTTGGCCCTTTTCTCTTTTGATTGAGAGTGCTATGAATTAAATCAATTTGACATTGATTTATCTCACTTTTTTGTGAATTAATTAATTCCATGTTTGTTTTGATTTACTTTTAAAGATATATTAAAAGGAGTTTTCGTGAAATTGAGGTATTTGGCCGGGAGTATTTATTTATTAAATGAATTACATTGATTCCACTACTATAAAAATAGCCTTTAATAGTGCTAGAAAAGGACTTTAAACGTGATAGAAAAGCATTGTTAAATCCGACATAGATAAAGGGTGGGTCCCCTTTATCAGCAGTTTATTTTTAGCAATGATAAAAGTTAAAAAAATTTACAAAAGTTAAAACAAATCTAGGCAATCTCGGGGGGTGGGGCTTCTTCAGCACTTGAGCCCCCCCATTATGAATGCCTTCCCACACCTCCAGCACCCCCACGCACCCCCCCCCCTCCACCCTTAATTTGTGCTATTCTCCACCCATTATCGGCGCTAGCTCCCATATTCCCCATTACGCATGCACTCGTGCCTCTACCAGGTTTTGAACTCAAGACCCCCCCCCCCCCCCCCCCCGCGTGCCGAAATCCTTACCACTCCTCTATTTTGATTTATTTTCCATTTCATGATATCTCTATTTATATATATATATATATATATTTACTTATATTTATTCATATAGTAATATATATTGATATTAATATATATATATATAGTAATATTAATATATATATTTATAGTGATATTAATCTATATATTTATAGTTATTTTAATATATATATATGTACTTATATTAATATATATATGTATATAGTTTTATTAATATATAGGTATATAAATATTCATATATTTTTTATATTAAATAAAATGGATAGTAGTTATTATTTAGATAAAGCTAATATATTTTATATGTAAATATATTTTATTATTTATATTTATAATTAAATTGTTATGTGTGAATATATAAAACATATGTATATATTGTTATATATTTGATTGTAAACAGTAGTTCATTATAAAAAATGATAAAATTTCAAAGCTATAATATAAATATGAATGTAATACCTTGGAATGAATGCAGTCCCCAAAAAAAAATCCAATAATACCCCCTTAAACGAGGTTGAAAATCCACAAAATATTAACAAATCGGGGTATCTTGACTAAAAACTCAGTTTTGGAGGCATTCATGTTTTTTTGGCCTCAAAAATACCTTAACTAGGGTGCCCCCAGTTATAAGCATGTGGATTGCGTCGCAGGCTTTAATTTGATATATGGTAGAGCCCAAACGGACACCCGAATCAAAAGTTATGGCCATTTGAAGTTCGATTTGTGTTTTCAACATATTTTGGACCATTTTTATTTTATTTTATTTATTTAGTCTACAAATTGTAATTAATTTACTATTACTCCATAATAATTATAAAATTATTAATTAAAATTATTTTATAAATTTTTCTATCAGCCATTTTCACTAAATATCTTATATATATAGTGTAACTGTATATTTATACTTATCAAAAATATATTTTAAATTATATTTAAAAATTATATATATTATTTATATCAATATAACTATATCTATATATTTAAATATTAATATATATTTATTAATGAATAATTTTTTAGAAGTATATTTTTTATCATCGCTTTTAAAAAAAGTGCTGATAATGACCCCCTTTATCAGCTCTACTAAAAAAGCACTAATAAAGGGGTACCCTTTAACAGTGCTAAAAAAACGCTGTTAAATGGGGTACCTTTATCAGTGCTAAAAAAGCGCTGATAAAGGGGAGCATTTATCAGTCCTTTTTTAGCGCTGATAAAGGTACCCCCCTTTTATCAGTGCTTTTTCGTTTGCGCTGATAAAGGGTGGCACTGGCCTTGTCCCGTTTTGTGGTAGTGTTTGAATTAAATTAATTAAACAATTTAATGTTTTATAAATAGGTTTAAATTCTTTAATTTATTAAAAGAAAAAGAACCCATTGTAAATGATTTTACCATTGTTTTTGAATTTTTGTAGATGGTTTATTTGAATAAAATGATTTATCTACACATAAAGAGGGTGTCAACATATGTTTTTAAATGTATTCAATCCTTTTTAAAATTTTAATACATCCTTTGAATTATTTAATGTTTCTTTGAAATAAATTATTATTTTAAGGGCTTATTTGAAATTTTAACAATGAATTGTAAAAGTAAGTGGGTATTATAACCTATTGAATATTTAATTGTATAAAACGTTTTAAATTTAAATGATGATGCTGGAGGGCCTAGTTTGAAGTTTATGATAATTATCCTATATGATAATCCCTTAATACTAACTTGTTGGATTCTTATACTTCCAATTGTTTGGTGGTGAAAAGGGATTATTTACATTGAGGGATTTTGGGGGTGAGAGTGAGATGTTGATGGTAAGGATCCCATGATCCACATAATTTTTTTTATCTCATCCCTTATTTTGACTAGTCATGAGAACCGAGAAAGCTAGATGGAATGACCTAGAAATATTCTCCACTAGTGGAATCACACACTTATAGTGGATCCATAGGGAATTTGGAAGGTTCAATCTATAGACTTGTGTCCAGAAAAGCGGGTGTGTGTAACTGGTTTGATTTAGACCTGTATGACTAGATGTAATCCCAATAACTAGTCATTTATTTTTATTAGCTATTCTATGGTGGACTCACTATCATACCTAGGTTGTACCCATGACATCTATAAACTTGATCTCGATACATGAAAGTATTTGTTGTCACTATTTGGAACTAGAGTTGTCTTTATTTCTTCATTTATTATTATTATACATTGTGACTGCATTACATTGACACTTTCTCGTATTTCCATATTAGGTGCATATTCTCATATTTTCTTAATTTTTCAAATTTTTCATTTGAAATGGTTTTCAGATATTTTCAAGAAATTATTTAGTTTCTAAATGATGAAATGGAATGTTTTATAGGTTTAGTATAATAAATGATTTTGATATTTTTAAAACTCTATTTTTAAACTAATCCTATCACTCTCTTATTTGTACTTCTCTTTAATAATATTTGAGTTTCCTTATGATGTAATTGCATAGAATCATTGGTGGAATCCTAATAGAATCTTAATCTCACACCCTGTTTGTACCATTTGTGCTTCCATCCCTTCTAATATTATAACAGGTGTTCATTCTCTCGCATTCCTTTTTGGTTTCAAGATATGGTGACCAGAAGAGGGTGACTTGGGACATGGTGGGTGGTTGTGGATGACTAGGAGGTACATTTTGGTAGTAATGTTCTACATTTACATTCAATTGTGTTTCATTGTACATTGATATCTATGTATTGATTTATATATATAATGATTTTTCTTCATTGTAATCTATTATTGTAAATATTTGGAGGTAAAAATCATTACCAATGATATTTATTGATTCCTTGTTTCTTGTCTCTAACTCATGCAGATCGGGAATGCAATTCAGGTTAGTGGTGAATCAACTCAAATATTAGTTTAGATGTATTCTAGGATGGTTCATTGCAGATTATCTTCTTGGTACCCATACATTATAATCATTAAGTAACCTTATAATTTTCTTCCTACTCAGTTAAAAACATTTAGGGTGGAATGAAAAGGGTTCACCCCTTTTATTACACCCATACCCCCTAGCATGACATCATTGCTGATCACTGTGAGTGGCCTTGACAATTTAAGGTCAGGGATATCATGTCTCTCCTATGAATCCATTGTAATTATTATACTTGGATTCATTATCTATGTTCCATTAATCCATTAACTATTAATATTAATATAATAATATACATTTTACTTTGGTTGAATAAGGTAGGGTCATCTATGTATACCATAAAGAGCCTAAGCTTGAAATCGTTTATTTTTACATTTCTACATTACATATTTTATACAAAAAAATGAAAAATTTTATACTTAAAGACTTATTTTCATTAGACACCATTGGTGGTAGGCTGCTAAGTTGTAATCACACATTGATTGGGACACTATTTGGTACAGGGAAGATTTTTTGGATTTAGGTAAGGATAAAAGAAATCACCCATATATTGATGACTTATTTCCATTTTTATGTGAGATTTATGGATGATGCCTAAGACAGTGCTTGGGATTCTCATAGAGATAAATATTTTGGACTTTTTTACATTGATTTATTCTTTTATTAAGGTATTTCTACTACCATTTCTACGTATTTAATATCTATATTAGCTCATGACATCATCACATGTGTATGATCAGGTTGTTTTTTATGCCTATTACTATCTCAATGGTTTATCTTTCAATATATTATTATTCAATAAAATTTTGTTATATTATGATAAATATGGTACAGTCTCCACATCATAACACCATACACACACACACACACACACTACTAGTTAGAATCCTCTAGCATATGGGGAGGCACAATTAAGTTCACGTGGCCAACTGGGTTCGGTTAGTTATGAATGAACCATTACTAGAACATTATAAAGTGGTATTAAAGGTATCATTTACATCATCCTAATTTATTGGGTTGGAATATAGGTGTCTAGGACATGTCATAATTTTGTAATAAGTCATTCCTAGTAGTATCTAACCCATGTGTTAGTGAAAATCCATCTTACAAGGATAACACTAGTTTATTTGAATTTCACCTATTACAGTTATAATATTTTCACCATTGGGTGATTCATAAGTTTAACATTGTAATGTTTATTAATTTATAACATTATTCCAGAATGTTAAGGTATAATTGCCTAATGTAGCCTTATAGGAATGTGAATATGTATATGTCATGCATATTTCATTCCAAACATAATTCATTGATTTTATTTCCTAGTACTAATTGTATGTGAATTGATTTCTAGGCATGAAATCTCTAACATTTATGTTAAGAAAAACGAGAAAAAAACTAATTAAAGTTTCTCCATCATCCTAGATAGTGTTTTCCACATAGATTGATGATCCCACCTTAACTAACCGATTACAACATCTTTATGCAGGGGAAATTTTGTTACATTGACATAAATGTTAGTTGGTTTTATTTAAATGGATTACAACTGTAATTTATAATTTTTGTACCTCTAAATTTTTAAGAATGGTAATCTATATAATTGAACCATAATATATTGAAATTTTATATCCTAATACCAGATGTAAATGTATAGTTATAGTTACATGAAATTCCAATTGTATCTTAACAATTTTACATTGTTGTAACATTAGAATTGAAATGCATCTAACTAAACATTTTTTGTCTACTAGAAAAAAAAATTAATTTATAATGTTTAAAAAAATCTCAATAAAATGGGTATTCCAATTAAAAATTAATGATTTTTTCTCCTAAATCATTTAATTAAAACCTTATATAACTGAACATTTAAGATTTAAAAACATGAAATAGAACCTCAAAACTTGACCCTAAATATGGGTAGTTTTGTGAGAAAGACTCCCTTACATAGTCCATGATCCTATAATTGTTTTACTATTTTTAAACTTTTCTTCCTTATATTTTTTTTATGTGTGTTATAGGAATAAAATACACATGCCTCCATGAATGACTCGGGTAGAGCAGAAGGTAGGTCGCACTAACTATGCTCTAGAGGTGGTGGGACCTGATAAGTTTTTACTACCAATAGTTGAACCTACCATTTTACTACTATTTTTACCAAGACTGGGATGTAATCCTCATCTCAGGGTGTGTTTCTTATAAATAGTTAATTCCATGGATGAAGCCCCACAACCTGTACTGACTATGTTAGAGTTAATGAATGACATCCAAGTGCGGTACCCACCTACTATTTCTGGGGAAGGTGATCCTCAGGCTTCAAAGCAATATCCTGAGGTTATTCTTTAAATCATTTAGAATATATAGATGCCTCTAGAAAATAGGTTAATTATACACCAAATATGATTTAGGGATCTTTTGAGAAATGGTGGGATGTTCTTACTCAAGTAGATCAACATCTGGAAATGGTCTTCAAAGATTTCTAGAAAAAATTGTACAATTAACGTTCCTAGATAAACTGAGAGATAATTTAGAAAGGGGATTCATTAACCTAGATAAGGTAACTATGTCATTCATGGACTATTCTTCTCACTTAACTATACTCATGTTATTTTAACCGTCTCTTACTAGTGATGAACTTTCTATTGTGAAATGATTTAAGCATCATATTGGGTATGATTTCCTCTCATAGGTGAACATCTTCCTATTGACTACCATATCTAATATGGTGAACTATTCCATTACTTATGTCCATAATCTGAGCGATGATAAAGGTAAAGGGCATGTAGGTTTAACACCTTGTCTTAGAAGTTAAAAATCCAATGGTAGGAAGCATAAATTTGAGACTACTCCCAAGGGAAATGGAAGGAAGAGTGTGTACACAGACAGATATATTGAATTCCATCTATAGGGACCCATACTTTTCATACATTGATATCATATCTAAATAGAGGAATATTCATTACATGCAATTTTGATCCACACCAGAATCATATAGGTCTCTTGTATTTGGAAATTGAGACACATAAACAACTTGATCACAAGTGAACTACATTCTCTCCTACTTAGTTATTAATAACTATCACTCTTCATATAAACATTATACATTATACCTTTCTCCATTACCTAATGAAATTGAAACATAAGAAAGGGTGAGCTTTATGCTCAGTAAGGGGTAAATAATGGATATTTCAATGAAAATATAAGAATAACATGAGAAAAAGGGTACATGAATACGATCTTAACATTTTTAAACCATACCTTGCATACTATAGATCATAATTTTGAGTCATGTAAAAAATAATTATAGTTCACAAGAAATTAATCAAATTGGAAATAAATAACATGATCCATTAGGGCATAAAATTTACCACAAAACATAGAATTGTGGAAAAAAAATAATCAAAGAAAATAATTTCAATATTATTCGAGTCTATTTGGTAAAGTTATCATAGTGGAATGGGTTATCTCTTCAATCCAACGTATTATTAGAGGTTCACTCGTAAGACTATCATCGTGGAAAAAGTATTTACCGAACTTATTTTACTCCCCATTCCATCCATTTGTTCATAAGATATCAATATTAACCCAATTCATAGGGGGGATATATAGATCACACCCCTCATATAATGAAAATCATATAGATGTATATGATACATTTATAAAACATTCATTTTATTATAACCCATGAAAAGAAATCGGTTGTATAAAATTTTAATCATATCAAAATCCATGAAATGAAATGGGTTTCATAAACAATTAATCACAATATAACCCATCGAATGAAAAAATGTTTCATAAATTTTTTTTCAACATATTAATTTGATCGTAACCCTAGTAAATCATAGGTAACATCAAAGGATGTTATTGTAGATGGAAAATTATATTGAAAATTACTTGGAAATTTTCTTGATGAAAATAATATTTTGTTAGATCACTTGGTCGAATGCCCTGAGAGGGGGTGAATCAAGGTATGAAAAATAAAAACTTCCTCCCTTTTGTATCTTGTTTCATTATTAGAAAAAAACTTAATTTTCTCTTCCTCCCATAGAAATATATGACCAGATATAAAATCATGCACATGACACATCAATTTTTACTTGGTTCACCCTCACTTGTCTACATCCAAGAAGCATACAATGGTGATGTGCAGATATACCAAATTCCTTAAGGATCACAACCAATAATGAATACAATGTTCCGGCTAGATCTTCAATGCCCTAACTCACTAACGTTACATGTTTTAGGGTCTTGTCAGTGAATTCCCATGGGTCACTCCCTATGCCTCTTTCTCTAGATCACTACCATTTGAAAGGGTCATTGTCCTCTGCTTCCTGCGCTCACTACTCTTGGAATGAAATCCACACACATTTTATTGACTTTTTGTTCAAACGCATTTTATAAACATGTAAGTCCCTTTATTTGAAATAATTAATGCATCCTCAAATATAGGTATATGCACTATTTATGTTTTTTCTTTCACCCATAGATAAAGTCCACCTTCCAAATTACTACTAGGTATAGGATAATATTTTTGCTAATAAATTTGAAGCTTTCGCAAGATTCCCTATGAAAATTGTGAACCACCTTCCTCTCCCATATACTGAGTATTGGGTTTAGTATGTGGAACACCTCCTTCACATACTGTTTCCTCTTTCACAAACCTCTATTTTCCCACAGACCTCCCCCACCTTTACTATCGCGTACCACCTCTCATGTACATTAATTGTTCCCTGTTCATAGACTGCCTACACAAATCACCCTATGTCTGTGAACTATTCAATGTTCACATAATTCTATCACTAACCACCTATGTACTACGCCTTCCTCCTCCATGTACTACGTCCTTTGCAAGACACATTCTCCCACAATAATCGTCTGCATAATTTCTTTCACGTGAACAACTTCAGCCATAACAGAATTATCCCTCGTGAACTTCCTTTATACGTTTCTGAATTCCTAAATCAAAAATATGCTGTCTATTGATATTTGATCTCACTTATAATTAGTAGGATTAGTGATTCTTATATAGGTAAAAATACTTTCAATATCTGTTAATTCAAGATTTACCAAATCATCAATTCGGTACAACCTCCATTGCATATCGATCCTCCTACAACCATGAACAACACCCATTCCACGAACCATTTTTCCATGCTGGTCCACATACTTCCTTTTCCAATACTTAGTCGATATACATTGGAAATGAAAATTCATTTTTGTACCACTTCTCCATCCACTGCGAATCATTTTTGGTTTCGTAGAATGCTCTCGCATACTATTCTAGCTGCTTGGTACGTAGTTGTGTACCCTTCCTGGACATGGTATGTGATCCATGTCTCGGGCTCCACATTTCTCTTATTTAACTGATTTTTCTCACCATTATTCACACCATCCATTCCTATGAATAAAACCATACATTTCCAATAAAAAATTCCTGATTTTGAGGTTCAAAAAATTGGAAAACGCTGGGAAACTAAAATACCATAAAAACCTACCTTCGGAAATCCCCAACCATACTCATTTTTAGTCATTTGGATTTATCAACAAACAGAATCACACACTAAATGCACCGTGAGAACACATCGAGGTATTTTTCCCAACAATCACCCCCTTTGGGTTTGTTGACAACTCTTCTCATAAAAATTCTTCATGTTTTGATACCATATTAAAATTCCTTCCATTGTCAACCACCATTAACTTTATATGATTAAGATAGAAATAATGGATTTACTCAACAGATTCTATAATTCCACATGATCCCGGATCGGCATGAGAAACAACAATATAATTCAAATTTCATCAATGAATCACGTCATTGCTAATCCCCAATTGTGGAAACCATATTGATACCAATAAACTACTTTCATCATGAAGCTCACCTATCATGATATCTGATCATTGATTTATAAATTCAATAATCTATAGATTTAATACTTCCTAATCTTATATCTCCTTCAAATAGCTTCATCTCAACTTCAACTCCCCCTATCTCAATGCTCCACTTAACAGTTTCTCCCCATGTCTCGTCTCCCCCTAGACTACACACTTTCTCCCCCTTTGTCAAGGTTCCTAAAGGGCACTTTAGAGTTTAATTCAAGAGGGAAAAACACATATCATCATACTAGGGAAAAACATCATACCTTAGGGAGAGGGGGACCCACATACACACTTTTTCAAGTGTAGGAAGTCAACTGGACTCTCTGAGCCAGTCAATGTCTTTCAAATGCTTATTTGGGTAAGGCTTTTGTCAGAATGTCTATAACGTGTTGTTCTGTAGAAGCATACTCCAACATCACTATCCCTTTCTCCACCTTCTCCATGATAAAATGGTATTTGATTTCAATGTGCTTTGTCCTTGAGTGATGGACTGGAAATTTTCTAAGATTTATAGCACTTAAATTATCACAATTAATTCTGATTAGTGATTTCACTTCAGTTCCAATATCTTCATGTTTATACTTCATCCACAATAGTTGTGTTCAATCATGAGTAGCCTCAATGTATTTAGCTTCTATGCTGCTCAATGAAATTCAATCTTCTTTATTTTTTAACAATGAAATAAACAACCCTCTAAGATAAAAGGCACCTCTAGATGTTGAATTCATATCATCTACTGAACTAGCCTAATCCTCTTTTGTATATCCCAAAAATGCTAGCTGAGATTTTTCATTATACATTAGGCCAAAATCTATTGTGCCCTTTATATAATGAAGAATTATTTTTACTGCAATCATGTGGCTCTCCCTGGTATTGATTTAATACCATACTTCTTCCCTTGTGTTAAATAATATATTAGGCCTTGTCATTGTCAAGTAAAATATACTTACAATGATTTTACAATATTATATGGTATTAACTACTTTTACTTCATCATCCCATGACAGTTGAAGCCATGTTTCAACTGTAGTCATCATCTATTAGTAATTATCCAATCCAAACCTTCTAAAAACCTCCTAGGGGCATTTTTATTGAGAAATAAATGTTCCATTTCTTTCTTTCATCACCTTTAAGCCAAGAAAAAACGTCATCTCACCAATCATTGACATTTAAAATTCACTTTTCATGTATTCAAAAAACATTCTACATTGTGCTTCATTTAATCCACCAAAGATTATGTCATTGACATAAACCAGCACCATCATCCTTTAACTATTTTCAATTTTGAAATACAAATTTTAATCAACTCTACCACACTAAAAATTGAGCTTATATAGAAACGGATTGAGGATTGAATACCATGATCTCAGTGCTTACTTCAAACCATATAAATCCTTCTTCTGTTAACAAACCCTATTCTCATCTTCATAGATGAGAAAACCATCTCATTTCCCAATTTAAGATTTTTCCTCTAGAACTCTATTAAAAAATGAAAACATGACATACATTTAAAAAACCTTAAAAAATTGCACTCCTATGGCCATGAATAATCTTATTGTCTCTAGCCTTGTAACAGGTGATAATATTTCATCTACATATATACCATTTATCTGATAGTAACCTTTTCACACAATTCATAATTTTTTTTGAATCACAAAACCATATTCATTTATTTTGTTGTGAAAAAACCCATTTGTTCCTTATTACATTCTTGTCTTCTAGTCTTGACCAAATCTCCGTTGTTTGATTCTTTTCAATTTGGTCAAGCTCTTTATTCATTGATTAAACCTAGTTCTCATATCCAACTGCTTCATTAACATATTTAGGTTCCACATATGATAATTATGATGCTTTTTATAGAGTTTTTTTGCTTCCTTGCTTGTACTAGTGTTTTCTGATCACCAATTATGTTTTTTCTATCAACTTCAACTCTTATAATGGGTCACTAGATAGACATTGATTTATACTCTTCATCTGATTCTTCTTCTGAATCTTCCACTAGAGCTGGACTATCTCCCGATCTTCTCATCTCTTCATCACTATCCTCCTATTTATAATCAAGTATTTGATAAAGATTATATTCATTTTCTACTATAGTCACATTGTAACTGTCAACTATCTTTCCCAGTCTCTTATTGAAGCATTTATATGCTTTTCTCTTCTTAGAGTAGCAAAGAAATATCCCTTCATCACCACAGGATGTAAATTTATTATGTTTCTCTTTATTGATAATTATTCATTTACATCCAAATATTTGAAAGTAATTTGATGATGGAATCTTTCCATACCATAAATCATATGGAGTCTTCTTCTCTTTTGGAAAAAATAAATCTCTATTTTACGGGTTTTCTACTTTCCTCGCTACTTCTTTCCAAAATTTATCCAGAAGGTCTTTCTCAATGATTATTGATCTAGCCATGTTTTTTACAATCCGATTTCTTCTCTCAAATACTCCATTTTGTTGTAGATTTCTTACTACTGAAATTTGATTCCTTATCCCATGCATTTCAAGACAATCCTCTACATGGATATTTGTGAACTCTATTCCATTATTTGTTCAATTTGTCCGTATTTTTAACCTAGAATCTTTTCAAATTCTTGTGAATATATGGTAATGCAACTAAACAATTCATATTTGTGGGTTATTATTGAAACCCATGCCATTATACTAGAGTCATCATTTAATATAACAGAATATCTCCTCCCATTAATAGCTATTGGGGAAATTATCCCACATAAATCAATATTCCCCAACTCAATCAATCTTGTTGACGTTTTATCCTTGGAATAATATGTCTTTCAAATGATCTTCCGCTATTGGATGTCATCACATGTATGAGTACGATCATTTGATAATTTAGGGAGATTTCATGTTGCGTCATATCTCACCATATCTACCATGGAACCTTGGATTATGTGTCCATGAAACATATTCCATAACTTCTTTTCTTTATCCTTAGACAAAAAATCACATATCCTCTTCTTCACACACAAGGTAGAGATTTCCTTTCGTATGCTTTACGTAAAAGACAATAGCACCATCATTTTCATTGATGATACAAATTTTTTTAGGAAAACATATGGCATGTCCTAAGTCACACAATTGACTAACAGAAAGAAAGTTATAACTAATACCCTCAATAACCAATACATTTTCTCGTCTCATGTCTTTTCCTCTAAACACGGCTTTTCCTAAACCAGTAATTTTCAATACCCATTCATTAGCAAATCTTACAATACCTTCTTTACCATACCTGATTCTTTTCACTAGATCCTTATTCACCATTATATGGGAAGTTCATCCACTATCAATGATCCATATCCCAGTGTGATCTTATGCCTTGAATGCAATTTCATCAACCACTTCCTGCTTTTCCCTTTTCATTCTAACCAAATTATTTGACTTCATATATGAATCGAATGATAATCTTGATCTTTCTCAAAATATTATGATCCAGCTTAAACTTTCAGAGTAGAAAATTGATTTTGAATTTTTCATCTCTCTTTAAGATACATTTGGATGCTTGTTATGGAAAAATATTGTCTTCCTTGGCACATTCCAATGCATTATTGATGTGAAATATCTTTCCATATGTCCAAGTCCATTACACCAAAAATAATGACCATCAAATGTTGAACTAGATTTTTAAGCTCTATAAGACCACCTCTATCGGTCTTGTTCCCTTTGGAACCTATTTGCTATGGAACATACATTTTGAGAGTGTCTCATCTTACCGCAAAAATATAATCTTATGTGAGGTACATTCTTATGAGTCAATAATGGGCCACTAGTTGTTCATTGGGTTCATTGAATATTTTAATTCTTCTCCATAACCAAATCAATCATCCATTTTGGAGTGGGTTCTTGTGGTCTGACTTGAACCATAACTATTTTTTGTTTTAGATCAAGTATCATACCATCCTTATAATTCAGAATTGATTGTTTCTTATGTTCTGATGGACCACTCTACTCAAATCACATTTATCTATTTCCTGTATGATCATCCTTCCTGATTTCAAACCAAGAGTTAGTAGTTTTTCCTGGTCTTCAATTGTTCATTATAGACTGAAGACTTCCTCTTCTAGTTGTTCGATACGTTTGATTTGATATTTTACAGTTTCAGTTAATATATAAATTTGTATTTTCTTTTCTTCAATTTTGAGTATGTACTCAACAACATTTTTTGAGATTTCTGGCATTGAAGTCCCCATCTTTTCAATTTCTTCATTCTTATCAAAATATTATTCTACTTGCTACTGCATAAAGACTTTGTCATCACAATCAACTTTTTTAGATTTCTTTTTTTTTATCTCCAAATATCTACCTATTTAGGTGAAATTCTAATTCATCTTAACGATCAACTCTTCCTTCAATTTCTCATTCTTAATTGTAACTTTCCTCTCTTGTTAATGAATTTCTAACAAATGAAACCAAATCAACAATTTTATGATCCTTGAATTCCTCAAACTCTTCTGCCTCATATTCTTCTTAACTTTTATCTCCTTTTGAAATTAGATTCTACTTTTTGATCAACTTTCCCCTAGTACTTTTCCTCCGATTCCCATTTTATGAATACTTATTTTTGGGAATTACATAATTTTCTTTATTTTCATCATCAAAATTCTTAGGAAACTTTACTATAAATGACCACTATTTCCCCATTGAATGCATTCAAATGGATGTTAACCTTTGAACATCTCTTTTCCCCTTTGCAGATTGGAGGTTAGAAATGACACGACATCGTCCATATTGTCCTTCTCAGGACTATCATCAATAGAGAGATTCTTCATAGCCTTGAATGCTACTTTCATTGACTTCTCTTTTCCCACTCCATCTTTATCATCATTTATCGTTTCATATGGTACAAGGGTGCAGTGTATGTTATCTAGTGTTAGCTCTTTCAGGTCATTGCCTTCCAACACTAATACTTTAGGATTAAATCGAGGTGGAATTTTTCTCAAAATACATTTTAAATTATTTATATCTTCAATGAAATCTCCAAGACCCTGCAAGAATTCTATAAAAACATTTATCCTGTCGAATAATGAATCAACAGTCTCATTGTAATTAATTTTGAGATCCTCATACAAGTTCCATAAAACCTGCAGCTTTGCTTCTCGTACTTTTGTGTCTCCTTCATATGTGTTCAACAATTTTTCCCACATTTCATTATATGTTTAAAGGAAATATCTTTTGTATAAATTTCACATGATAGGCCTCCCCCTAAAGAATTTATCCCTTTAGCTTCAGTATCCAAATCCCTTATTTCAGCTTCTAGTAGAGTACCACTTTTAATGTTAGTTGATATTACATGCATAGTAGTTGTGAAGAAATCCATCACTAATGATTGAAGTAGTGCTGAATCAGATTCTTCTATAGATGAAAATTATATCCTTCAAAGATCATAATTTTTTATGATTGACCACCTACATTTTTTTCTTGAGAGAGAACCAATTACATTCAACCATTAAATGTTTTTTTATGATACAAATTATTAGTTCCACTAGATCGAATACACTAAGAGAGGGGATAAATCATGGTATGATAGATTAAAACATTCTCTCTTTTGGATATTCATTTTTTTCTAGAGAAAACTAAATTCTATATTCCTCTTATTGAAATATATGACCAGATATAAAATCATGCACATGAAAGATAATTTTTTACTTCGTTCCCCCTCACTGATCTATGTCCAAGGAGCATACAATGGAGATGTGCCAATGTAACAAATTCAATAAGGCTCACAGCCAATAATGAGTACAATGTTAGGGGTAGATCTTCTATGAACATGATCACTGCTATTACATGTTTTAGGTTATGATCACTACATTCCCATGGTTCACTTCCTATGCCTCATTCTCATTCTCATTATCGGTGGAAAGGGTCACTATATTCCGCTTTTTTCTCTCACTGCTATTGGAATGTAATCCACATATAATTTTTTTACTTATAGGTCAAACATAGTTTATAGACATGTAGGTCCTTTTATTTGAATGAATTCCTACATGATCAACTATAGGTAGATGCACTGTTGAAGTACCTTTTTCACCAGTATATTATGTCCACCTTCCCGAGTACTTCTAGGTACCAAAAAATACATTCAGAAATTGATTTAAAGCATTCACAAGCATCCTTGTGAAAACTGTTAACCACATTTTTCTCCCAGGTACTAATTACTAGGTTCGGTATGCGGAACAACTCCTTTGTATACTTCTTCTTCTTCTGTGATCCTCTCTTCGTCCATGGATTGCCTCCACCTTCACTATCATGTACCACCTCTATAAAACCTCTCCTAGCTACAAACTGTTCTATGTTCATGAACTGCCTTAGTGAATCACCATATGTCCGTGAACTATTATTTGTTTGTGAACTACCTTCACTAACCACCTGAATATCATAACTTCCTCCGCTTAATACCACATCCTTTGTAGGATACAATATCCCACAAAAACCTTCGGCATAATTTCATCCGCATGAACCACTTTATCATTTATAGAATCATCCCTCACAAACAACCTTCAAACATTGTTGAATTCATGGATCAAAAAGATGTTCACTAATGATATTAGATATCACTTCTAATCGGTCGGATTAGAAATTCTTATATAGGAGAATGTATCTGAAATATCCGCTAATCTTAGATTTACCAAATCATTGATTTGGTATAACCTCCACTATATATCGATCGTCCTACCACTGTGAACCGCAACCATTCCATGAAACATTTTTTCACACCGGTCTGTGTACTTCCTTTTCTCCTACATGGTCGATCTCCTATGGCAATGAAAATCCATATGCATACCTCACTACCTTCCGCTACAAACTATTTTTGGTTTTGAAAACTACTCCCATGTATCGTTCTCAAGGCTGGGTATGCGACTTCTTACACTTCCTATACATGGTACGTGATCCAAGTTTTCTTGATTTTGGGGCCCAAAATTTGGCACAATTGGGAAACTACACCACCTTAAAACAATGTCTTCAAAAAACACCAACCATACTAATTTTTGGTCATCCGTATTTGTCATCAAACACAATCACACTCAATACACACCAATAGGACACATATATGGATTTTTTCCCTACATCCTTCCACTTTGAAAATCATTTTTTAAACAAATATAAAAAAAATACACATATTAAAGAAAAAAATTTAATTTCAAAATAACCTTGTAAACATGTATTGAAATATTTAAATAAAAAATTAGTCATTGTGACATGAATATCCATTCATTATATATAAGTTAAAAAATTGTTCCTTCTATATTTTTATTGGAAAAGTCAAAAAGTAATTCACTTGGAAAAGGGAAACATGATTCCATTCAAAAAATTTCTTAAAATTAAAATATTGGAAAGAATGACATTAAAAAATAATTATATAACGGTACAAATATTTTTTAAAAGATTATTAGAAAACATGGATATGGAATAGAAATATTATCTAGTAGAGTCTTAAATATACAAAATCCCAAATAATGTTGAGATTGTAAAATACACCTTTACCTACTTAGTAACATTTGAATTATATAATCTAATAAGAAAATGAAATTATATGTATAAGAAAGTTCACATAGAATTCATAATATGTACTGTAAAATAAAATCATGGGTAGTGTTTAATATAAAAATGGAAACAATTAGTGAATATGTCATGTGACCTACAAAAATAAAAGTTAGAAAAAAATAGATTACCTAGAGTTTACCTTAGTTTGAATGTACTCTAACCTCCTATATAGTTAATTTAAATTTATTGTAATTCTATATAATATTCATTTTTATACATATAATATCATATATTATACCTTTATAACATTTTAGCACACCTTTTATTAATAAATAATTGTTTTTGGATGATAACTATTCATTTATCATGAGTATTTCAATTCAGTAGTTTAATTACATTTAAATTTATCTTAGTTTAATATTCTATATAATATTAATGATTGTATAAATATAATATATATTCATTATATACATATTTATATTCATCCAATATGTTATGTAACGACCCAAACATTCATTAATGGAAATACCTCTTGATCTAAATAAATTTCTCTTGATGTAAATTGTTTATATAAAATGTCAACTTATCTAGTTTTATATCAATAATTGTGATCATTTATAATATAGTCATTGAACATTGATCACATGATTAGTATAAATATAGGGTTTTAGAAAATCCAATTAACTCAGACAAAAGAAGCAATGGCCTCATCCAGTAGACATGCCCCATACGAAGCCCATTTATTAGCACTCAGAAAGGAGGTGGAATAATTGGGTCTCTCTCTTGACCAAGAAGAATCCAAGCATGAATATGTTAAGCTCGAGTGGGACCACCAATGATATAAGTGGAAGTTGATATAGATTACCACCTGAGCAATGTTATCCGAGCCACCCAAAGAGTCTATCACCATCACACACCATACTCTCTGGTCTTATGTAGGTGTTATAAGGGGTTATGTAACAAGACCTTAGCTCTATGGTTATGTACATTATTATTTTATATAAGAATTAATATAATTTCATTTTATTATTTTTACATTAAAAATTGTTTTTAAATCTCAAATTTTATTTTTTTAGTTAAAATTCAACTAAGAATTCTATTTTGATGGATTAATGGATTTTTTAATTAAATATTATTTTAATAAAATATTATTATTATTAAATTAATTTTCATTAAATATAAATTATCATATATGTTTATGAATGCAATTGTAATTTTTTTTAAGTTTTGGAAGACATTTTTATCAAAACCACTGATTTTTCTAGAAATGTCGGTTTTTATTTTAAAAGTTAAAATTAACATATCTAAAAAATAATTTAGATAATATAAATATTATTTCTATAATCAGGATGTCTAAATTATCCAATGGTAAATTTTTCATAAATTTCTTGAGACAGTCAACGTTTTGGGTAAAATTCAATACCATTTAAATATATAATATGTTTTATGACATCATAATGACCCAATAGTGATGTAATAAAACAATATAATCCTTATGTTAGGCCAATATATATTTTTGCATTTAAATAATGTTATTTTGGTTTTGTTTGACTAATTTTACAAATCATTAATGGACCCTTCAAGACTTATTAAACATCTTACTTTTTAAATTGTTTTCCTTTAGAGTGTGACTCACCTCCACATAAGAAATCCCATTATTTTAAAAAGTTCATACTTTGGCCTTATAAAATATTTTTTTCCACTTCCCTTTTCCTAAAACCATGGGCAAAAACCATGGACTAGTCTGTGGATGGGATTAGTTTAATGTGATGTGTCCCAAACCTAAATAATAATGAATTCCCTCACCTTTTCTATATAAACCCACCCAAGATCCCACTTCCTTATCACTTAAATCCTTTTGAGTTCTTCCAATTTCTTCCTTCAATTATCTATAATCCTCCATATGTGCCCCCTTATCCCAGTAAGCCTCTCTAAATCCTCTCTCAATCCTTTTGAAGTACACTTCCAAGTAAGGGTTTTTTTCCTTTCTTATTTTTTTCCAATATTTTCTAAATTCTTATTCCATTTTTAAATAAATTATAAATGTTGGGGTATGGTTTCATACATCCCCCATTCTTCCCTATTTATGTTTGAATGATTTTATACCCCTTTTTTGCTCATTAATTGCTTTCCATTTACACCCGTTACTATATCAAAATTCTAAAGGGAATTTCTCTCTCCTCATTTACATTAAAGTAATTCTATTGTATCATTTCTAAATTACATTCCATTTGTTGGGACATGTATCTATATGAACCCCTTACTTTCAATGTCATGTAAATATTATGAGACACCCCTTTCTCTCTCACCAAACATTTTTATGAGTTCGTTTTCCACAACGTTATGATGCTGAAATTGCACCCTGCTTTTCCAAGCCAAAGTCATTGTGTAGTGAATACCATGCCCACTTCTCTATAAAGGGTATTAAACTTAATTCACATTTAAATATTTTTTAAATACTTTCATGTATGTATTCCATATTCTTTTATCATGGAATAAATTATTATGTTGAATGATTCAATGTTTTATGATCCATGTGGCACACTTATGCATGAAATGAAATGTTTAAAAATGGTGTGCCCTTATAGCTCTCCAATGAATTTGGGTAAAGTATATTATCAGGATACATCATGTGCAATGGGGGTTTACTCAAGATAATTCATGTGAAAATATGGTTTACTCATGCTTTATGTGCAATGAGGGTTTACTCATGCTCCATGTGCAATGAGTCTTGGCTCATGCTAATTCCATGTAATGTGTGGTTTATACATTTCCATGTTATGATTGTCATTCTTTATCATGACTTTAAATTTATGCTTCTCTTATTCTTTATTGATATACCTATTGTCTGATATGTATTTTATTCCTCATGTAATTCCATTATTATTTCCTTACTGAGCTTTATAGCTCTCCCTTTTCTTATTCATGTCCTCAGGTTATCCCATGCAGTGCTAAGTACGAGGGAATGTAGTGGTCATGCAAAGGATGTTTTCTATAGTGATGTTATGTTTCATGTTTTAAGATTTTATGAAATGATCCTAATCCCCAAATACACTAGACCTATCGATCTTCTATGTTTCATCAATTGAATATTATGTAATAAATTATCATTAATTGTGTAATAAAAAGAAGGGTTGTCATAAGTTAGATACATAAAAATGAATTACACTGTTCAGGGTGATGATAGGTCATACATACACATGAATGTTGTTTTAATTTATTGACAGATAGAAAAAAAGAAAGGAAAATAACAATTAACCATTAAATAATGATTATATTTTTATATATATTATATATTTTCATTACATATATCTTTATTACCATGCATATGAAATGGGAATGAAAAATAAACCACATCATTTCATGGAGGTGGTAGTCCACATGTACATATGAATGACATTATAATTTTTCAATGGATTCGATGATAAAAAGTTAAGTGTTATATTATAATTATAGATGATTAATTATGTAATATTTTCCATTTATAAAAAAATAAATGCATCATAATACCCATCCATTTAAGATAGAGATGATAAATGAATTGTATCATTGTGTGGAGATAGTAATTCATATATATGCATGAGTGATACTTTCACTTCTCATTTTGTGAAATAAATTTTGTATAATGATATTTTCATAATCATAATAACATTATATCAAATTCAGTGTGATTAATTTATCATTTCATGAAAAATACCAGATATTTAATGGATTTAAACAATAGTCGGAAAAAAATGATCAGTTAACGGGATTTCCTATTCTTTTAAATAGCTACTTTTGATACCCTTTAAAGGTACATAGGATTGGAAATTTGGGGATAACATAACCTATATAATATGGATAGGGAATTTGAAAAGATAAATTTGTAGATTTTTGGGGTTCTATAAGGCTCAAAGTAGTGTAATGTAGTGAGGGAGGAGGTGTCACGACCACCACCCCGCAAGGTGTACCCCACATCAGCCAACAATGTGAGAAGAGAGATAATGACCCTTGAGTCCCACCTACAGTTGGCCCCGGGCTGGTGAATAGCACTGAGGGTATAGTGAACACACAAATGGGAGGAATTACACTCTAAGAGAACACATGCGAAAGAGAGAGATAAGACAGACACCAACCAACTCCAACTCAGAAAAAATTATAAAAGAAAATACCAAGTACACATTTGTAATGTCATAAAAAACTAAAACAACTGAATGAAAAAATTTCAAGTACCAAAACAAAGTAAAAAAAAGAAAACAACAAAAAATCCCAAATAGCTCCTACTACCCCAAGATAGTAATAACCAGCCTAATCACTAGCTTTCTACAAGAGACTTGTAAAATAGTTTATATATATAGGGTAAGTATAACAGTATACTCAATAGGATCCTCCCTTGAGCCACTCGTGAAAATGTAATTAAATAATGTTAAATCATAGTGAAAAAAAAGTAAAACTAACTTGACACTTAGACAGATATAACAAGTTCCTAACCTCAAAATGGATACTCAAACCATGTATCGTATTCAAGAGTATATAATATAATAAATAATATCAAGGGTACCCCACTACTACTTCCCCATTAGTTTTCCTCGTTGCCCCAACGTCTCACATCCTAAGCATCTCTCTCCAAAAAGGCTTTCCCATAGACACCCAGGCGAAGCACCACAACCTAAACCTCATGCAACAAAACTACGACGTCCATTTACACAATGTAACCAAGATGTTTTTGGGAGCCACCACATCTCGCATAACGTGTATCAGACATCGGGCATTATACCTAAATATATTATAGCCCACAAACCAAGTAAGGATCCTCAAGCCATCATATCCTATACATGTTACACCTATAGTAGTCCACAGAAAGCTATATCTAGAATATGTGTGTGTGAATATCCAAAAGCCATTACAGCCCTCTACACAAACATATGGGGAAAACTTATTGTTGTGCCTACAGACACAAATAATAACCAAGATAAGAGAGTTGGGCCAAAGGGGGTAGTCATCCATCCATCCTCCCACTAGAATGATGGGGAAAACAACCCCAGGGCTCAAGATACTCGGGGTGTTAGTTACACTATCTAGGTGTAGTAGCATATAAAAACACAAAAAGTACATAATATACTATAGATCACAACCACACTATGGGCATATCCTAGTCTTAGACTCAACATTGGATAAGGTCTCTTTGACTCCCAGCTACCACTTCTATAAATAGGTATCTTGTAAGAACAACACCATTTAAAGAGATGGATTACATTCCTTCATTCTCTTTTTTATCAGTTGCACATTATTTTCATTAATTATTTTAACATTAATTAACTATTAACAAATTCAACATTATATTTCAATAGCATCACACCCACATTCCACTATTCCTCTAAATTGCAACCTTAGCATTGTGTTCCTACAAGCTCCAACCCCATGGGTTAACAACATTTATTCATTAATTTATTAAGAACATTATTACTTTCCCATATTCCCAGAGATTCTTGAAAAATATTTTCTAATAACACAAGGAGGCACAACAAGGTGAGTAAATGAACTACCCGTCAAGTCTTTTTCACCTATAGTAAGAGTGTAGACCCATCCTCCCTCGGGAAACTAAACACGGAATGCACGTGGTATACCCCACGTGTCATCAACCCTGATAGAAGGATGGTATGAAAACCAGCTACCTTGAGATGTGGGGAATGTAAGGAAGATAAACAACCAACAAGAAACAACCAGAATACAAACATTCACATCCAACCCATTCCATCATCTCTAGTTTCCTCCCCTACACACACATGCATAAATTGATGCATCTAACTACTCTAGGCATCGACTACTTAAAAAACCAATTGGCCTCTTTGCCCCCACATATCATAAAAGCCATCCTGACTGACATCACAACACACGTTGTAGGAAAACAAACATCACATGAATTTCGATCTTGGACCTAAAACAAGACATTCAACATTCAAACACAATGAGCTCTCATAGCTCCAAGCATAACACTCTTCTCCTTTTCAAGAAAAAGGGTAACTCATAACCCTACAATGAATTATCTTTTTATCAAACAACCAGTTTTTTAATCCATCTAGAATTAACCAATTAATTATATTTAGGTTCCAACTATGGGCAACCGAAATAGAAAGCTATCATAGCTATCAAAAATTGATTGAAGATGCTTACTGCATCAATTTGATTAACAAGAAATTACAGAAACAACAATACAACCAGATTCATTTACATGCCTATTTTTCTTCAGCCAAACAATTATAAATTAATTTTTGGCTAAAAATCATTACAAATTTCTATCAAGCACAAAAATATAAACAATGAAAGCATAGATATCACACTATCTAGAAAAAAAAGATGCAATAACATACTATCGATATCAATTTAGTTATCTGATTCAAATGATTATTATGTCTATTCAATTGTGATTAAGTGGTCTAATAAATCCATACTCTAAATTTTCACATAAAATAATAGATAAGAAACAAATCCCCTACATTAAACAGTTCTTGAAATTCTTTATACGAGGATGATCCACACAACAGATTATGATCCCCTACCCCTTGACAACTATATCCACCCGAGGATGTCGTGGCATGACCACACCATCTGAAAACCAATAAAACTCCATTAGAGGCATGGGGATCACAATCCATATCATGGAAATGAGAAATAAGAGGAGAAGGATCAAATAAAACACAAGAACATTGGTAGATCATACAATATATCAATAAAGGATTGACACTTGCTGCTTACACAAGAATAGGGGGTACGCATCCAGTAGGAAGAAAAATCAAGGGGAAATGATCCTTGAATTAAGGATTAATCACATATCCCATAATAGAATAAGTAAAGGTTTGAGTATCTCACACCATTGAAGAATGTAGAATGAGGAAGAAATATATCTCTTACCTTTTGAAGATTTAAAGGAGTAGGTTTAAGATATGATGGATTTTCCATTAAAAGAGTATCGCAGTAAACCACAAGGTTTGATCAAGTAAAATGATCCTGAGAATTAGATAATTAATATGGGGGTTATGTCCATTTATTTTACCCTAAATCAAAAAAATGTATTCCATAAATGCATTTTATGTCAAAGGAAACATCAAAGGGGAGAAACTATAGGAAGTTGGAAACATTGTACACCAAACATGAATTTTGACATCATGTTGCATGACTCATCATTCTGGAAACCATTCTTGTCTAGAAACACTATAAAACCTCACATGTCTGGAATCCTCACTAGTCTAGAAACATTGTATATCCTCACTAGTGAGGAAGCCCCACCGATCTAGAAACACTTTAGAACCGCATTGTTCTTGAACTCTCACTGGTCTAGAAACCCTGTAGAGCCTCACTGGTCTAGAAACTTTACCGATCCGGAAACACTATAGAACCTCACTGGTTGGGAAACCTCACCAGTCTGGAAATAGTGTATAACCTCACTAGTATGGAAACTTTACAGTTCGAGAAACACTATAGAACCTCACTAGTTTGGAGACCTCATTGGTTTGGAAACATCACCACATTAGAAACACTACAGAACCTCACTGATTTGGAATCCTCACCAGTCTATAAAAACTATAGAACCTCATTGGTCTAGAAACCTCACCTGTTTGGAGACACTATAGAACCTCACTAGTATGGAAACCTTACCAGCCTTGAAACACATAAGAACCTCACTTGTCTGGAAACTTCATCAGTCTGGAAACATTTTAGAACCTCACTGGTATAGAAACCTCACCAGTCTGGAAATAGTTTAGAACCACACTGGTTTGGAAACCTCACTGTTCTGGAAACACTTTAGAACCTCACTAGTTTGGAAACCTCAATTTTCTGGAAACACTGTTCATAAACTAGAAATTTGGAAAAGGGAAAAGCTGTTGTTGGAAGGTTTTTATTGGAAGGTTGTTGTTGAAAGGCTACTGTTAGATGAATGTTATGGAAACATTGTTGTTATGGAAACACTATTCGTGAACAAGAAATTTGGAAAAAGAAAAAGGTTGTTGTTGGAATGCTGTTGGTGGAAAAGATGCTATTTTGGAAACACTATTCATGAACTAGAAATTTGGAAAAGGAAAAAGGCTATTATTAGAATTCTAATATTGGAAAGGATCCTATTCTGGAAACACTATTCATCAAATTGAAATTTGGAAAAGTGTTGGGAATAAGTCACATTGACCTCCCAGAACACCTCTAAAACCGAATTTAAGAAACGTAATGGATCAAAGAGGTCAGTTCCATTACATTAGATACCTCTTAAAACATTCTCATCCACATTAATTGAAAACCAACCTAGAATAAAATAGGGGTCTGAACAGCCACCCTGTAAGATACCTCTCTAGGGAAAACCCCCCAGAGTTGTTTGAAAGCTAGAACAAAACCTCTACATCTGAAAACAATACCCCAAAAGTTATTCAATTTAAATAGATACACCAACTCCAAGGATCACATTGTCTCGACACAAGGGACATGAATTTATTTTCTACATGTTAGGATATTATCTGCCTTGGGTGGCACTGACTCACATTCCTGGGTTTAATCGCATACATATTAATGCTTCTTGATAAGAAGTATGTTCCTACCATCCTGACACATTAGGACACATCATACACATCCAAATAACAAGGTACCAAACATTCCATATCCCAAAAGTCAATCATAACATCACAACAAAGGTACATAAATGAATGTATCATAGAAAACATAGAACAACAACTTAAAATAGCTTTCGAGAATGGACATGCATCTTGGAATCTCGCTCCCAAGTACTCTCCTCAACACCACCATGTTCCCACAAGACACAACCCAAGTGAATAGAACTCCCACACAACACATTCTCCTTGCAGTCCTAGATCTCTATCAGCCGCTCCTCAAAGGTCGCATCATCATCAACATCGATCTCACTCGAATCGATGATGTGTGAGTCATCATAAAGATAAAGATGGATCTGTGATAAATGGAAAACATAATTTATCTTGCTAATCCATGGGGGAAGTGATACTTGATACTCCATGGCTCTAATATGAGCCAACACCTCGAAAGGCCCAACAATACAGGGAGAAATATAACTCCCATGGCCAAATCATCGCTTCCCACAATGGGGAGTCACCTTCAGAAACATGTGATCCCTACATCAAACTCTAATGGTATCCTCCTTTGGTCGTCATATTATTTCTGACGATCCTGCTCTCTCTTAATCCTCTCACGAATCACCTAAACAATCTCTGTTGTATTATTCACTAGTTCTGGTCTAAGAATTACTGAATCTCCAACCCCAGTCCAACAAAATAGATAATGGAATTGTCAGCCATACAAGGATTCAAATAGAAACATACCGATGGGGGAGTGAAAACTATTTTTGTATGTGAACTCCACCAAGGTTTATTGCCTCATACCTGAACCTCCAAAATCATGTACACAAGAGTGTAACATGTCTTCAAGAGTCTAGATAGACTTCTATGTCTGACCGTCTGTCTATGGATGAAATGTAGTGTTAAGGCATAGATGAGAACCAAAATAATGATGGAGACCTCTCAAACCCTAAAGTTAAAACGAGGATCTCAATCGAAAATTATTTCTCTTAGGACTCTGTAGATTCTCACCACCTCCTCCAGATACTTCCTTGAAAAAACATCCACTAATCTTTACTCCTTGATTGCTACAATGTGGGCTGATTTCGTTAAATGGTCTGCTACCACCCCAAAGGCATCATGTCTTCCAGAGATTGAGGTAAACTAGTAACAATGTCCATTGATATTTACTCCCACTTCCATTGAGTAATATCTAATGGCTATAGAAAACCATCAGGGACACGATGCTCTACCATCACCTTCTGGAAGACCAAACATCATGACATAAACTCTGCAACTGCATGCTTCAACCCAAGCCACAAAAACTAACTCCTCAAGGATCAGTACATCTTTTTCATTCCAGGACTCACCTATAAAGGTTAAAAATGGAATTGTCTAAGAACTATCTAGTGAATATTTAAATGGATAAATATACTTCCTTGATACAACACTCAGTGTTGGTCATCCTCAGACCAACTATCAGGGGCATCGCCACAAACAACATGATCACTCCAAACTTCCACATTTCAATACCCCAATAGGGACACTTCCACCTACTACACTGGAGATGACTTATCTATCATCTAAAACAGACAACACATTCCCACCAACTTCTTCCATATCAAGATGTAATTCTAATAGTTCTTTTATTATTCTCAAGGAATCACCAGATTCATGCACTACATCACTATGTGTCTTCTGGATCAACGTATTAGCTACAACATTCCCCTTTATAGGTGTATTCAATATTTTGAATTTGTTTTCCTATAAGAACTCCATAGACCAATATTGTTGCAAGTTTAATTCACGCTAGGAGAAAACATACCTTAGGCTCTTATGATCGATGAAAACCACAAAGCGCTCTCCAATGTGGTAATTTCTCCACAAATTTATATCAAACACCATGGCATCCAACATAAGATCATAAATGGAATAGGTAAATTCATGGGGACGCAATTGTAGCGACCCATAAGAAACAACTGATATCTTTTGCATTAGAACACAACCTTACCCAAGATGTGAATCATTGCAGAAAACATCAAAATGAACACCATCTATTGAAAAAAAAAGAAATGGAGCACTTACTAACGTCTCCTTTAGATAATAGAAATATGCCTGACCCTGATTAGTCCACATGAACACCTGATACTTCCATTTCAATTCCATTAGAAGAGTCTCAACTCGAGATAAATGAGCTATGAACCTCCAATAGTAGCCTGCATGACCAAGGAAAATGTGCAGCTCTACCACTATCTTATGGTTTTCCCAAGATACAACTTATTCTATCTTAGATGGATCCACTACAACTCCATGTTGGGAGACAACATTCCCTCTGAAACAGACTTATTGAGTCCAAAACTCACACTTCGACAACATCCCAAATAATAGATGTTAACGGAGAACCCCCAAAATGATGTGTAGATTCTCTGCATGATCCTCCATAGACATGGAGTACACAAGGATGTACTCGATGAAAACCACAATGAAATTATATTGGAACTCATGTAACAAAGCATTCATCAATCACATGAACACCTCTAGAACATCCTTCACACCTAACAACATTACAACGCACATGTAATACCCATCATGACAACAGAAAGTAGTCATCGAGATATCCTCATCCTTCACATGCATCAGATGATATCTTAACCACATGTCAATATTTGAGAAATAACTTTCACCCTTAAATTGATCAAATAAATCATCAATCCGTGTAAGAGGATAGTGATTATTCATTGTCACTTAGTTTAAGATACAATAATCGATACAAAATTGAAAACTTCTATCATCTTTCATCATAAAAAAAACTGGTCTACCACACAGTGATACACTCGTCCGAACAAAACTGCACTATAACAGACGATCAATTGTATACATAGCTCTTGTAACTCATAAGGTTCCATACTAAATGGAGACATAGAGATAGGGGAATATCTTGGTTGTTTATCAATCCCAAACTCAATCTCTTGTCAAGGGGGTAATGCAAAATCCTCTTCTGGAAATACATCCGGGTAATCATCTACGACCATAAAAAATTCAAGATGCTGAACCTCTGATGAACTCATCATCAGCTCAGCCATCATGGATGATATGGACAGAACACACCTCTGACCCATCTGAGGGTCTCGCTCTCCAACAAACACCACTGGCACTCCATCTGCATCAAATAACACAACCTACCTCCTCAAGAAATCCACGATAGCCTACACAAAATACAAGAAATACATGATGAGTATGAAATCATATGGTTGTATCCGTAAACATATGAAATCTCCCCAGGAGCGGTGATGGCCCAACACTAGCTCATAGTCTCTACGTGCTTCAAAAATGTCAGCTCGACCTCCAACTGGCATAGTTAATGCCAAGGTTACTGGAAGCCTCTCTACCTCAAGTCCCAAAACATGGACATGTGTAGCTGATATGAAGGAGTGTGTCTCTCCTAAATCAAACAAGGCATAACCCAAAGTAGAAAACAAGAAATGGATACCTCGTACGACATCCAGATCGCCTGGTGCTAGAAATGCTAATGTATGAGGCTGACCACAACCTTCTCCATGGCCTCTATGACCTTGATGATGACCACCACCATGGACACTCTCCACTCTCTAAGGAAAGGGAGAATCATGGGGTTGTACTAAGCCTGCCACATCAACTTTATAATGATCCAAATCGGGTGCAACCTGCTACTGTTGCATTGGAAAGAACTGCCTCAAGGGAGGATGCTGGAGAGAAACACCTGGAGTACAATTACTTCTCTGAAAGGTCGAGTACTCTCGCTACTGTTGACCTCTCCCTCTAAAAGAAAAACCAGTTCCTGATCTCTTGGCATAGGCCTGAGAGCCATCACCCCCATAGAAATGGTATGTTGAGTGCTGAGACCTACCCCTGGTTGAATGGAAACTCTTCTTCCCTAAAAACCTGGAACCCTGTACCATATCTCTTCCACATGAGGAAACATGAAGAATCCCCTCTCGTAGAGATCCGGTTCTGGAAAATGTCCTCTCGACCACCTCTTCCCTCTCTAGCACCTCAAGATATGTATTCAGTAGAAATGGGGTGACCTAGCGATGGATCTCTAGATGCAAAGCCACCGGAAAATCTCTTTCCCTGGCCTCCTCATCTGGAAATAGGTTAGAAGCATATCATAAAAGGTTCTTGAAATGGATTTTAAAGTCTCACACACTAGAGCTCCCCTGTCGAAGGGTAAGAAGCTCCAAGCGACTGGACGCTATCGTAGTTGAAGAAAGAAACTCGACTCTAAACATGTCTCAGAACTCCTCCCATGAGATCACTGACTCCTCACAATCCCCAAGGAATAAGAACCACCACTACCTCGCTGCTCCACACAGCATCGTCACAACCAAAGGCAACCATTGTCTTTCGGAGCACGGATCAAATAGAATCCTATCTCGACCCCCCAACCAGTATTTTATTAATGCATGTAAAATGGAGCCCTCGTACTTATACATAATCAAAAGATAAACCCCTCATAGTTTCCTCATCCATTTTTCATCTTCATCAACCTCTACCCTGCGGTTATTTTCTGGTAGAACCTGTTAGATATCTTCTACGAAAACCAAATGAGGATGTCGACCTAGAACCATACCTTCAAAATAACCAATTGTTAAAGCTCCAAAAAACATGAATTTTCAAGACTCAGCATTAATAAATGAATTGGTCTCTTTTATTCATTTTAGGTTAACTTATCTCAATATCTACCCATTCAAACATAGGCACAACGAAGATTGATGCATGATCCTTTCCTAGGTCTCTACCATGAAACTAGTATAACCATATTTAGTAGCCCTTGTAAACTTAAAATTTCCATGCATCAGATCATAAGGGAACCTAAACGCCTATTTTTCAGCCAGTCTCTGGTGTTTACATCACTTTTTAAGCATGACTAACACTCTTTCCCTCCCAACCCATGCAAACCCACATGTCCCTAACACCAAAATCCATCATATCCCTCAACTAGGGCTTCTAATAACAATCTCTCACGACCCATCCCGACAAGGTGTACCTATCCTAGGAAGTAAATGTGATAAGATAGATAATGACCCCTAAGTCTCACCTCTAGTAAGCCCCATGTTAGCAATAAGAACTGAGGGTATAGTGAACACACAAATTGGAGGCACTTCCCTCAAATAGATCACATGCGAATGAGAGAGATAAGATAGACACCAACTAACTCCAACTCAAAAAACAATATAAAATAAAATCAAAAGTACACATATTTAATGTCATACAAAACTACTACAACTAAACGTAAAAACTAGAAGTACCAAAATATAATAAAAACCGTAGTAACCAAAATGCTCAAACAGATCCTGCAACCCCAAGATTGTGGTAACCATATTAATCAACATCCTGCTACAAGTGACCTATAAAACAATTTATATAGATAGGGTGAGTATAAAAACATAATAATTAGGATCCTTCCTAGAGCCTCTTGTGGAAAAGAAAAGAAAGAATGCTAAATCACAGTGAACAAAAAGTGAAACTAACTCGTCACTTAAATAGATATACTACGTTCCCAACCTCACTGTGGCTACTCTCACCATGTATCTCATACAAGAGTATATAATATAATAAATAATATCAAGGGTACCCCACTACTACTTCCCCACTAGTTTTCTGCTTTGCCACAACATCGCATGTTATAATCATCTCTCTCCAAAAAGGCTTTCCCACAATCACATGGGCGAAGCACCAGAACATGCACCTCATGAAACAAAACCACCATGTTCACTTAAACAATGATACTGGGTAGTTTTTGGGAGCCACCACATCTCGCATAACACATATCATACATTAAGAATTTTATATCAATCCATTACAGTCCACACACCGAGTAAGGATCCTCAACCCATCACAACCTATACACGTTACACCTATAGTAGTCTATAGAAAACTATATACATAATATATATGAGTGAATAACCACAGGCCATTACATCACTCTACACACACATATGGAGAAAATTAACAGTTGGGCCTACCACCACAAGTAACTACAGTGAGAAGAGAGCGGGGCCAAAGGGGGTAGTCATCCATCCATCCTTCAACTAGAATGTTGAGGAAAACACTCCCTAGGGCTCAGAATCCCCAGGGTGATAGTTTCCCTAACTAATGAGTTGGATTAGGGTATAGAAACACAAAAAGTACAAAATATAATATAGCTCACAACCACAGTTCTGGCATAACCTAGTCTTACAATCAACTATTTATAACATCTCTTAGACTCTCAGCTGGAACTTCTAAGACTAGGTATCCTATAATCACACAACCATTTAAGGATATCGATTACATTCCTTCAATCCTTTTGTTATCAGTTGCAATTTAAGATCATTAATTATTTAAAAATTAATTAAATATTAACAAATTAAACATTATATTTGATTAGAATCACATCCAGAGTCCACTGTTCCTTTAAATTTAAACCTCATAATTTCTTCCTCGCAAGCTCCAACCCCATGGGTTAGCATAATTTATTCCATCATTTATTAACAACATTATTACATTCTCAAATTCCAAGGCATTCTAGAAAAATAATCTGATTTACTAAACACATGGTGGATCAACACGGTGAGTAGATGAACTACCTGTCGAGTCTTTTCTGCCTATAGAAAGAGAGTAGACCCTTCCTCCCTCGAGAAGCTAAAGGAGGAATGCACGTGGCATACCCCGAACGTCTTCCCCCTTTTGAATGGTGGGAAAAAACCAGCTGCCATGAATAGTGGGGAAATTAAGGAAGATAAAAAACAAAAAATAAACAACAAGCATCCAAACATTCACATTTAACATGTTCTATCATCTCTGGTGTCCTCCGTAACACCCACATGCATAAACCGATTCATCTTTCCACTCTAGGCATCAACTGTTGCAAAAAAAAAATAGGCCTCTCTGCCCCCACATATCACAAAAGACATCCAGGATCATATCACAAGACAAATAATAGGAAAATAAACATCATATAAATTAGGCTCTTGGCCCTAAAACAATGCATCCAACCTTCAAACACAATGATCTCTCACAGCTCTAATCATAAGGATCATTGTCTTTACAGGTAAGAGGGTAACTTAGAACCCCATGGATAATTAAATTTTTATCTAACAACAAATTCTTTAATCTATTTAGAATTAACCGATTTATTATTTGTAGGTTCCAAATATGGGTATCCTAAACATTAATATATCATATCGATCAAAAATTGATTAAATATTCTTACAGCATCAATTTTATTAACATCAAATTAAAACAAAAACAACAACGTCAATAAATAGATTCATTAATATGCCTCTTTATCTTTATCCAAACAATTAACAATTAATTTTCAGCTTTAAATTCTATACAAATTTATATCAAGAAAAAAAATCTAAAAAATTCAAGAATAGATATCACACTATCAATCACAACAAGAGGCAATAACATACGATTGATATCAATTTATTTATCTGATTCAAATGTTTACTATGTAATCTTCATTATGATTCAGTGGTAAAAAAAATTATAACATTACATTTACCTGTAAAATAATAGAGAATTAATGAATCCCCTATATCAAATGGTTCTTGAGGTTTTTTATACGAGGAAGATCCACACAACAGATTACGATCTCCTCCCCCATGACAACTACATCCACCATAGGACACTGTGGCACGACCGCACCATCTGATAGCCAAGGAAAATCCATTAGAATAATAGAGATCACATTCCATATCATAGAAAGGAGAAAAAATAGGAGATGTATCAGTGAAAACACAAGAATAGAGTTAGATCATACCTTATATCGATAAAGAATTGACAATTTCAACTTACACCAAAACAGGGGGTGTGCATATAGCATGAAGAAACTTCAAGGGGAAATGATCCTAGGATTAAGGTTCGATAACACAACCCCTAAGTGGAGAAGTAATGGTTTGAGAGTCTCACGCTATGGAAAATTAAGGTAGAATATGGAAGGAATATATCTTGTCCCTTTAGAATATTTTAATGTAGTAGGTTTAAGATACACTGGATTTTCCATTAAAAGTGGATCTTATTAAACCAAATGGTTTGAACAAGTAAAATCATCATGAGCCGTAGGAAAATTAATGTAGGGGTTATGTAATTTGATTCGACCTCAAATAAATTTTACATCAATGGAAACATTAATGGGGAGAAACTGTATGAAGCTGGAAACACTATACACCAAACATGAAAATTTACAAAGTGTTGGATGACTCGTCATTCTAGAAACCTCACTAGTCTAGAAAAACTATAAAACCTCACTGGTCTGGAAACCTCAAAAGTCTGGAAACACTGTAGAACCTCCCTGGTCTGGAAACCATACCGGTCTGGAATCACTGTAGAACCTCACTGGTCTGGAAACCTCACTATTCTAGAAACACTATAGAACCTCATTGGTGTAGAAACCTCATCTGTCTAGAAACATTGTAGAACCTCACTAGTCTAGAAAACTCACTGGTCTAGAAACTTCACCAGTCTGGAAACACTATAAAACCTCATTGGTCTCGAGACCTCACTTATCTGGAAACACTGTAGAACCTCACTGGTCTTGAATCCTCACCGGTCTGGAAACACTATAGAACCTCACTGGTGTGGAAACCTCACTGGTCTGGAAACACAGTAGAACCTCACTGGTTCGGTAACCTCACCTATCTGGAAACACTATAGAACCTCCATGGTCTGGAAACATCAACGGTCTGGAAACACTATAGAACCTCCCAGGTCTGGAAACCTCACCGGTCTAGAGACACAATAAGTCTTCACTGGTCTGGAAACACTATAGAACCTCACTGGGTTGGAAACCTCCCTGGTCTAGAAACACTATATAACCTCATTGGTCTAATAACCTCATCGGTCTGAAAACGTTGTTCATGAACTAGAAACTTGGAAAAGGAAAAATAGGATGTTGTTAGAAGGTTGTTGTTGGATGGATGGTGTTGGAAGGTTGTTTTTTGAAGGCTTTAGATGGGAGGATGCTTTTGGAAAGTTTGTGGTTCGGGAAAAACTGTTTATGAACTAGAAATTTTGGAAAATTTGCGAATAAGTCACCTTGACCTCCCAAAACACCTCTAGCACTAGATTTTAGCAAAGTAATGGACCGGGGAGGTCGAGACCATTACAAGAGGTGCCTTTTTATAACTGAGATGAGGGGTAATTTTGAAATTTCTCAAAATAGTATATTATAATAGATTAATTCTCAATAAATTTGGTTCTAAAGGGCCTATAAATGAAAAAAATGTAAAATTGTATATCGTATATTATCTCAATTTTCATTTTTTTATTTTTTTTTATTTTTTGTACATAATTTAATAAAATATTATTCTCATAAAATATAATTATTTTAAATTCAGACATTATTCCCTTAATTTGACATTAAAGACATAGAGAAAACATTTAAATTTGAGTATAATCCTTTAATATAGCAATAATATGTTATATTAACTTATGAAATTCATGTTACACATTATCTCACTCAAATTAAATTTATTTTATTATTTTTAAAATCTATTATTATATATTATTATTAAATAAAGAAATATAGAATATTGTATAAGAATTTCTGTTAATTAAATAAATAAAATAAATATAAATATATTTAAATCAATAAAATAATTTCATTATTCACAAAATTAAAAATATTATTTTTTTTTATAATTAAATTTTCTCTTTGAACACATAAGTTATATACAAAATAAAGAGAGGGACATTTTATATATTTCTTTTATTTAAATAATATATAATTCATTTTAATATACAGTATTCCATTAAATAACTAATTTTAAAGGATAAGGTAGTGAGTGTTTAATTACCTTCACCAAAAAATTAAACATGTTTTTACTATATTTTTACACTTCTATTTTTTTACCGATTGTTAAACCTTTTCAAGCTTACCATGACAATATGGTTTTTACTCATTGAGGGATAATATATTTACTATAAATGAAACATTGGTCCATAAATGTACCATATATGATAATATAAACTATATCCTAGTCAGGTTTTTGAATTTAATAATTTTATGACATTAATATCATTTCATAAAAGATCAATATTTTTAAAATGTAATAAATGTCAATTACTAACTCTATTAATTACTTTGAATTTACTATCCTTAAGACAATAATTAAATTGTGATCCAAATAATTTAATACATCCCTATAATTTCAGATTAATCTATAAAATTCTAGGATCACAATAATTTTCTAAAATTATAATATTACTAATATTTTTTATGAAATTTATTTCATTTCCATTAATTTTATAATTAACGTGTCACTAATATATGAGCATTTAATATATGAATTTAATACCTAATAATTATAAATAGATTAACATCATTAAAATAATTTTATATTTTTTAAAATAACGCATTATATTTATTAAAAGTTTATTACTAATCATATGTATGTTTTATAAATTTATTTGATATGTTATTTTTGACTTTTCTGGGATTATGCTAGTATTCCATAAGTATTTGGATAATCCACTTGTTATTGTAGAACCATTGTGATGAATTTTTTTAACAATTTTTTTTTGTATTTGATGACAACTAACATTTTGTAAAAGAATTTTTTTGTTTTTATGGAATGGGATCCAGTCCATCATAATAAATTTTTTGTAAGAAAGATGAAACTTGCTGATGGAATCAGATCTATATGTATCTTATTCATAACATCGGATCCAAAAGAATCTGAATCAGAAATTGTTGTTTGCTGGAAGTTTTCTTTTTTCGTAATCCGAGAAAGAAAGAAGTTGTTCAGTTACGAATTCATATTTCTTCTAATGTGGATTTTTGAATAACATGAATTCAAGAGTTATAAATTTTTCAATCGTTGTAAACAATGTTTGATAATGCTTAGCTGGTTATAAATTTCACACAAATCATGAAAATTCTTAATGATAAAATCATTTGATGAAATAACGGAGAGGTTTAAAGAATTTAAAACTTGTAGTATATATATTCCATCTTAATGGTATGTCCATCGTAGTGGGAATTTCATCATAATGGGGATTCCATATTAATGAGAATTCAATCAGATTAAATGAGAAGGATATAGAATTTGGATTAAGTGAGAAGGATACAAAATTCAGATTCATTAAGAAGGATACAGAATCCAAATTTATTGAGAAAGATGCAAAATTAACATTCAGTAAGAAGGATACATAATTTAAATTCCCTGAGAATGATACATAATTACGATTCACTAAGAAGCATACAAAATTTGGATTCATTGAGAAAGAAATAGAAATCAGATTCAATGAGTAAGCAATAGAAATTGTATTGATCTAATTATGAAAAAGACTCAAAAATAAAATTCCATAATTTTTATAAAGATTTGGGGATGTTAAATTTGAAATTCAGTTTTTAATAAATCATAGAGAAATATAAAGATATTTGAAGAAGTAAAACTTGATGTATTAAATGCAAGAGTTTTTCTATGTTTTTGATATTTGAGGAAACGGGGAAATATTTTATGTTTCCTTCTTTTGCTTTCTAATTCACCTATAAATACTTGCTCAGATCAATCATTTATTCTTGACTTTTCATGCATGAAAAAAGGAGAGGTTCTAATGAAATCAAGTGAGAATAATTTCCACCATAGATAATGATGAGAGGATCAGACAGTTAATTTTTTTTACTATATTGAGTAATATTGGATTGAGAATATCTTATTGAGTCGATCAGATTCATAATATCTTATTGAAATGATTAGACTGAGAAAGATCATATTGAGAATTTGATCAGAGTTTATGTTTTGCAGATTGAGAATGGGGTCAACATAGTGAGTCCATCTTATTGAGAGAATCAGATCTAGACCCATCATATTGATAGAATCAGATCTAGACTATTTGCATTGAGATAATCAAATCTAGACTCATCCGATCAGCAAAATCAGATCCATCCAAATCAGATTAAAGATTCAGACCTAGCTATTGTGAAGTAGTTTTAAAAAATTTATTATTATTTTGTTTTTCTCAATTATTTTATAAGAAAACATTGTAAACTAATTAGAGTCAGTATAATCTTTACTATTAAGAGATATAAGGTTTTTAACCGGGTTTTTCAGAAGTTTTATTCACTTCTTCATAAAAGTGGATTTCTATAGACCCACGGGAGTGGCTATGGAAAGGATGTAGGTTCTCACAGTAAAGATGAACCTTTTAAATCTTGTGTGAATTAAATTATTTCCTAACTTTTACATGAATGAGTATTTAATAAAATTTTATAATAAAAAATAATCTTAATAGGTTTGAGGGTTTAGGTTTCTAAAAGTATCAAAACATAGAAAAAGTGAACAACTGATTCAACCCCCTTCTTAGTTGCCAGTAGATCCTCATAAATTCAGTTATATAACTCCAAAATTCATGTATAAAAATAAAAATGGTTACAAAAAATATATTTAATAACAAATTTCATCAAGTACCTATTTAATCTTGAATAATATATCCAGGTTACCAACTTTGGTTTTTCTAGTGTACCGCAAACTCTGTGTTGACACTGGAAATGATTTTTATATTTTTCATGAATTAAATAAAAATTTATATTTTTTAAAATTTCTTAAACATTATGTTTTTAGTTTTTTATCATACTTTATTAATTACATAAATTTCAAAATAAATATTTTTATGTCTTAGCTATACTATAAAATATGCTATATTTTAGGAAAAAATGTACTTTTTACTATTCACTAAAAAGTTAACTTCTTTAAAAAATATAAAAAAATAATCCTAGTATAAATGTGACATTTTAAATCCAAAAATAAATCCAATTTAGTCATATTCAAGTCCAATAAGTTATATAAATTAATTTTAATATAAATTCATAAAATGAAACAAAAAAGATTTGAGAAAAATGCCTATTTAAGTATAAAAATAGTATTTAGACCTAATTTAACCATGAAATTTATTATAATGAAATGTATTTAATTATTAATAATATAATAGAACTAAATTTTATTTTATTCCATTTTAAAAATAATTTGTTTCTTTTTAAAAGTTTGAAGAAAAAAATACAATTTCAATAAAATTCTATATTTTTCAAAACTCACTAAAAAAATTATTTTCATATAAACATACAAAAAATAAACCCTAATATAATTTTTATATGTTGATTTGCTAATTTATATTATTTTAAAAAATAATATTTACAAATTTCAAATAAATTAATAATAATTTTTTCTCACAAATAAAATTAATTCATTTTTGAAGAAGATGTATTTCATAAGCATAAAATAACATTATTTAAAATTGAGTGAATATTTACTAATAATTTATCAATATATTTATATTTCATAGGGAGTTTTTATATATTTCATATAATAGTTAACCATATTAACACCCCCTAATTTAATGGCTAGGTTATAACTTTCACATTAAATAATAACATTTTAATAGTGTATCATGGTTCATTTAAATTCAATTATGCATGTAATGTAATCTATAAAATAAATAAAACTATATAAAGAGAAAATATTTTTAAAATATTAGGGTCTTACATTCTACCCCCATTAATAATTTAAATCCTCAAAACTTTTACTTGATTTTGGTAATCAAAGGATTGATATTTGAAGAATCCTTTATCGATACCCCAAATTGTAAAAAGGATTAATAAAACAACCAACTAAAATGAGGGAAAGGAAAGTATGAATGTCACAAGAAATATAGGTTTCTAAAATGGAGGACATTAGTGATATGTGAAAATATATACATGTGAGAGAAAACTAATTTCCAATGACTAGTAGAGAGTGAATGAAAACATTTTGATGATGAAGTTAACAACCAAAAAAACATTAATTAATGAGGGGTTAAAAGACCATCAATTCATTGGAATTCAATTTCATAAGATTTATTTTCTATCTTAAGATCATTTTCTTATAAATTAGGCATTCATTTTCTGAATACACTAAGAATGTAATAAAATATACTAACATGACTTTTATAATTTCATCCTTTAATCAATTTGCACCGTAATGTAATATGTAACTCCAAAGAATGAGTATTTGAGATGATTTTTTTATTCAAAATGCACTAAAACCAATATCTAAGAGATCGAAAAAATATCTGAAAAAATTACTCATATATTTAAAAATTTTCCAAAACAAATAATTGTTATCATAAGGTAAGATGATTCCCAAAATGAATAAACCTTTCAATAAAATATTTAAATCTAAAATTTTATAGAATAACAAAAAAGGCTCAACTTATATCATTTTAATAAATAACACTACATCCCAAATAAACGTAATAACCTCACAATTAATTAATATTTTAAACTCAAAGGTGATGTCATACCTTTCATCTTACAGATTTAAATTTTTAATTGCATTCATCCCAAGTAATTTTCCATGTTAAATCACATGTTAAACTTAAAGGAAATAAATATATCATCCTAATAATATTTTTTTAAAAAATATCATTAATCACCATGATAAATCACTATATAATTTTATAACATCATGAACATTACCAAAATATCAAGAATCAATTTTATATATTAACCTTAAAGATAGTCCTTAACATGAACATTAATATATTTTAAAATATCACTTTTAAATGAAACATTGTTCAATCATTTAGATTATCTATATACCACTATTTAATATATCATAATTAACATAACAACAAATCATATACTTTCCTAATGTGGTAATTTAACCACAATAGAGAATTCTTCCTAAAACCCAATAAACGTTTAAATTGACTCAAAGTCCCATAACGTTAATTCTTAAAAGTTGGTTTGACCCTTTGAAAATATTTTAAACCTTAATCCTATAAATCCATAATGGTATTCATAAATCATAAGTTATCCTAACATGAAAACATAATCCTTTTCTCCAAATAAAACCAATGACTATTTTTATAAATATTAAAAATGAAATAAACTTCATCAATGATGACCTAAATAGATTTTCTATCATATAACTAACCAATTTTAAGGTCATAAATATTTTCCCATTAATTTGAATTGTATTTTTATTGAAACTAATTGTTGAGCCCTCTGGAAGATTGTTGAATTCTTCCTATGATTGCTGTTTTAATAATCACAAATCATCGTTACTTAATCCGGTTGGATTTCTCATATACATAATCACAATCTTTTTGTGAATCTGTTTATATCGGTTGGATCATGTTTATTATCTATGCTTGTTATTGTTTACAAGTATTCTAGAAATCTTCTAGATCAAACTGAAACATTGTGTTCTGTTATGTGAACGGTCGCACTGATCCATATCAAAAGTGAACGGTCGCACCGATCCATATCAAAAGACAACGGTCACACCGATCCATGTCAAAAGACAACGGTCACACCGATCCATATCAAAATTGAACGGTCGCACCGATCCATATCAAAAGTGAACGGTCGCACCGATCCATATCAAAAGAGAACGGTCACACCGATCCATATCAAAAGACAACGGTTGCACCGATCCATATCAAAAGACAACGGTCACACCGATGCTGATCATCTGAGTCACCGAAGATGTCTCACCGATGTTGATCATCTGAGTCACCGAAGATGTCTCACCGATGCTGATCATCTAAGTCACCGATCATGACACACTTATGCTGATCAAATGAGTCACCGATCATGACACACTGATGCTGATCAAATGAGTCACCGATCATGAAACACAGATGCTGATCATATGAGTCACTGACCAAGACAGACCGATGTCTAGCCACTGATGCTGTTGCTGATGACCTACCGATCACATGACTCACTGATAATCATAAAAATATGTTTGAATTTCTTTATCTTTCTTTAATCTATCCAATGTTCATATTAGGTATATTTTCATGAACTGACATTTATTTAATGAAGGTTGTTGGATGTCATAAATACTGTACCTCGTACCTGCAAAAAAGAAATCATTTCCTTTGCCGGAGCTCGTTCTATTAATACAAGAAGTCAATGTTGCTGCAAAAATTATACAATTCACATAGAACACAAAACAAATAGAAAAGAGACGATGAGACACATATAAGTGCAAAGAGTGGTGGATGAGATAGTTGCAGGAGACACATAAGCTCATACACACTCAAGTTTACTCAAGAAGAGTTTTGTACATTTATGAGGACATTGAAAAACTTCATAGACTACATATACCAAAGTAGACGACACTCTGTAATTCATACAAAAACCAGAAGAGGACTCAGATCCATTGAAGATCAAACTCAAGGAGTCCAAATCTTCACTGAAATCACTAGAGCCATTTCTAACCTCTACATATCTGCTCTGTGATTCATTATTTTACATTTCGAGCAGTGTGTGTTATCAACTGTATCTTACACACACACACTGTCTCATGTACATTAACTGGATGATCTGTAAATCCTCACTCAAACTCTTACATTTTTATTTCCCACTGGGATATTGGTAGAGGTCGTGTGTGACCTGGACAGATGGTGCTGTTGTTTTTGTTCCCACGGATAATAGTGGTAGAGGTCTTGGACCTGAACAGGTGTATACTGTTGTAATCCCCGATCCAGGGTGTGTATCATTTTTATATAAAGTTTTTAGAGGACTATGTCTCGACTTGAGATTTAACCTCTTGGTTAATTCTATTTTGCTTATTTATTTTCAAAGTTATTTTTATTCTGCTGCTATTTACTTTAAAACCAAAAATGTTTTAAAGTAACTTTGATAATTAAACTCGTTTGTTTTTATAAATCAATAAGTTAGTTTCAAAAGTTAATCAACTCTTCTATTTTGATTAACTGGGAAATAATCAATCCCTTGAGAACCCAACAGAACCTTTACTTTGATATAAATTCACTAAAGTTTAATTCAGTATGTTATTTGGGGGTTTTTAATACAATGTTTTTTTAAAAAAAAAATTTAATTAGAACTCAATTCACCCCCCTCTTGAGTATCAACTCTGACCAACATTTGGTATTAGAGGATTTAAAATATTTTCTAAAGTACTCTGTTTTTCAACTGTGATTTTAGTTGTATTTTATAGTTCTTAAAATTTCTATTATTTCTAAATTTTTATCTCTTTAAAATATTTTCTTTAAGTAAGCTATCATGTATAATAGACTTGAAGGTGTTTCTACCAATATACCACCATTTTTCAATGGCACTAACTATGCTCAGTGGAAAATCAAGATGAAAATTCATTTAGAGATCATCGGTTTTGATATTTGGACTGCTATAGAATCAGAATATAAAATTCCTACTACTGTTAGATCTACATGGAATGAAGCTACTAAGACAGCCTACAATAATAATTGAAATTCTATGAATGCCTTGTACTGTGCTTTAAGAGATGAGGAATTTAATAGAACATCTTCTTTTAAAACTGCTTATAAAATTTGGGATACCTTAGCTGTTTCTAATGAAGGAACAACTAATGTTAAGGAAACGAGATTGAACACTTATACTATTAAGAATGATAATTTTAAGATGAAGCCTGATGAACCCATCTCTGACATGTATCTCAGGTTTAATGAAATTTTTAACACTGTGACTTCTCTGGGAAAGGATGTTCCATCAAAGGAACAAATTATGAGAATTCTGAGATGTCTACCTGAAAGATGGAGAGGAACTTCTGTCTCAATAAAGGAATCAAGTGATATCGGTGAACTACCAGTCAAGGAACTAATTGGAATGTTGATGATGTATGAAGAGGAACTCAAGGTTAACAAAGAAGAAGATGATGAACCTAGAAGGAAGTTTTTCGATTTTAAGACTTCAACTTCAATGAACAATGATAAGGAAAAGCTCCATGCTATAAATGAAAGTTCAAGCTGTGAAGACAGTGAAAGTGTTTCTCATAGTGATCCTGAGATGACTCATATTTCTATAAGGTTTAAAAAGTTTTATAGGAAGTTGATGTTTTTCATAAAATCAAATTATAAAGGTAAGTATGATAGAAAGGGACATTGGGAAAAGGATTGGAAAAAATTTGCCAAATCAGATAAAGTTGTCTGCTATGAGTGCAAAATAAAGGGACACATAAAAGCAGACTGTCCAAAGTTGAAGTACAAGAAGAAGTATGAATACAAGGACAATAAGTATAAGAATGCCATGAAGGATACTTGGAGTGATTCTGAGGATAGCTCCACTGAATCTGAAGTTTCTGAAACTGAACAAAAAAATAAGGCAAACATGTGTTTTATGACAAACAATTCTGAAGTAACAGCTTAAACTCCTGCATTAAATTCTTATTATTATGAAGATGATACTGACTCTGATAACATGTCAAAATCTGAACTATTTGAATATTGTGATATGTTAGAAGAAACTTATAATGATCTGAAAGAAAAATACAATACTTTAAAGAAACACTATGCTTTAAGTGTTAAACATAAATCTGATCTTGATATTGAAATGGAAAAGAATGCTCAGTTGCTTAAAGAGAATACTGAACTGAAATTATCTAATGAGAAACTCAATAAAGACTTAGTGAAATTTACCAATGGTAGTGATACTCTTACTCCGATTCTAGGTAAGAAAATAGCACCTAGATACACTACTGGTATAGGATTCCAACCTAGACAAAGGAAAATTACCAAAACTAGAATCAATCCTAAATCTGGACAGAATGTAGCTACTTCTGGAATCTCAAATGCTTCGACCAGTTATATTCATAGTTATGGATCTAATAAGGTTTATCATTAAAAATATTTTGACTCTATAAATCTTATGAGACCCAATAGACAAATATGGGTACCTAAAGTTTTATTGGCTAAACTGTCTGGACCCAAGAAGATTGGGAACCAAAATCATTTCCTATTTAAATTTCTTTTGTAGGGAACCTGCTTAAAGAGATCCTATAGAAAGACATGGTACTTGGACAATGGATGTTCAAGACATATGTCAGGAGACTTCTCATGCTTCAAGAGTTTAGTAAAAGTCGATGGAGGCTTTGTCACTTTTGGTGATAACTCAAAAGGAAAAATCATCGTCTTAGGCCAGATTGGTAACACTAACTCAGTATTAATTTCTAATGTTTTATTTGTCGATGGTCTTAAATGGAAATTTTTAAGTATTTCTCAGTTATGTGATGATGATTTTTATGTTAAATTTGAAAACAATTATTGCTATGTTTTTAATTCTAAAAATGTTTTAGTGTTTTCTGCTTTAAGAAATGAAAATGTGTATGCAGTTGATTTAAATTCTATAGCTAAGAAGAATATTACTTGTTTAAATTCTTTTCATACAGAGTCTTGTCTTTGGCACATGAAGATTAGGACACTAGAATGTGCATTCACTTAGAAAACTTTCTAGGAAGAACATAGTTACAGACCTACCCAAACATGAATTTCCAGTAGACAAAATTTGTAATCCCTGTCAAAAGGGAAAGCAACATAAAGATTCTTTTAAATCAAAGAAAGAAGTTTCAACTTCTCAACATCAAGAGTTGGTTCACATGGATTTATTTGTACCATCTAGAGTTTCTATTTTAAATGGGAATAAAAATGTATATGTACTTTTAGTTGACTTTTCTAGATATACATGGATGTATTTTCTAGCTCTCAAAAGTGAACCTTGTTCTTGCTTTGTAAAATATTCCAAGTCTGTAGGAAACCATAGTGGATATAAAATTAAAACTCTGAGAAGTGATCATGGTCGTGAGTTTGAAAATCATGAGTTTGAATCTTATTGCTCACACAGTGGCTATAGTCACAATTTCTCTGCTCCTAGGACACCCCAACATAATGGTGTAGTAGAAAGAAGGAATAGAACCATGCAAGAAATTGCTAGGACTATGCTTAATGAGTATGACCTACCTATTTATTTTTGGGCTGAAGCTGTAAATACAACTTGTTATGTTATTAATAGAGTCATGATCAGACCTGTTCTTAAGAGGACCATTTATGAGCTGTGGAACCATAGGAAACCTATGGTTAACTACTTCAGAGTTTTTGGCTGCAATGTTTTTATTCTTAATAATAAATACAATCTTGTCAAATTTAAATCCAAGAGCGATGCAGGAATATTCCTAGGTTACTCTATTTCTAGTAAAGCCTATAGAGTTTTCAATAAGAGAACCAAATGTGTGGAGAAATCCGTTCACATCAAATTTGATGAAACTGATCCACTGGAACCTAAGACCTCTATTGAAAATCGTGAAGATGACCTCTCTGTTTTGAACCTTAATGATAAAGATAGTAGGCATGTAGTTAAAACATCCAGTTCTGGAAATTTTACAGAACCTACTTCTGTTGAACCTCAACCTGTAGATGAATCTGAAATCTCTTTCCATACCTTTTCTAGACCAACTAGAATTCTATAGAACCATCCTTTAGATGTTGTTGTAGGTAATTTAGATAGAGGAACACAGACTAGAGATTCTCTATGAAATCAGGTTGACCATCAAGATTTTCTTTCATAGTTAGAACCTAAAAATATCAATGATTCTATTAATGATGAATTTTGGGTAATGTCTATGCAAGAAGAACTAAATCAATTTGAATGAAACAAATTCTAGAAATTAGTAGAAAGGCCTAAGGAAACTATAACCATAGGCACACAATGGGTGTTTAGAAACAATGTTGATGAATCTGGAAACATCATTAGAAACAAAGCTAGGCTGGTTGGACAAGGTTACAATCAAAAAGAAGGAATTGACTAAGAGGAAACCTTTTCACCTGTAGCCATATTAGATACTATTAGGATCTTACATGCCTATTCATCACATCTAAATTTCATGTTATATCAAATGGATGTAAAAAGTCCTTTCTTAAATTGTTTTATTGTTGAAGATGTTTTTGTAGAACAACCTCCGGGTTTCTCAAAATCTTATTTTCAAAATCATGTTTTTATACGTTCTAAAGCATTATATGGTTTAAAACAAGCTCCAAGAGCTTGGTATGAAAGACTTTAAAACATTCTTATTTCAAAAGGATTTACAAAAGGAATAGCTGATCCCACTCTTTTTATTAAAAGGATTTCAAAAGAAGTTTTAATAGTACAAATCTATATTGATGATATTATTTTTGGATCTTCTAAAAATTATTTATATACTGATTTTTCAAAGGTTATTCAAAATGAGTTTGAAATGATCTTAATGGGAGAGTTTATGTATTTTCTTGGATATCAAATCATTCAAAAGAAAGGTAGTATTATTCTAAATCAAAGTAAATATACTAAGGATTTATTTAAACGTTTTGGTTTGGATAGTATTAAGGAATGTTATATACCTATGAGTACTACCTGTAAATTGGATGTTGATGAAACTGGGAAACTAGTTGATCAGACCAATTACATAGGTATGATTGGGAGTTTACTTTATCTTACTTCTAGTCGACCAGATATTATGTTTAGTGTGTGTATGTGTGCTATATTTCATGCTAAACCTAAAGAATAACTCTTACTGGCTGTTAAAAGGTTTTTTAAATATCTTAAGTATACTGTGAATTTAGGTTGGTTTTATCCTAAAGGACAATCATTTGACCTAATTAGTTATTCAGATGCTGTCTTTTCTAGATGTAAGATAAATTGGAAGATCATATCTAGAACATGTCATTTACTTGGAAAATCCCTAGTATCATGGTGTAGTATGAAATAGAACTCAATTGCATTGACTACTACTGAAGAAGAATATATAGCTGCTGGTAGTTGCTGTGCACAGATTCTATGGATGAAACACACTTTATTGGACTATGGATTTGATTTTAATCACGTTTCAATTAACTGTGACAACACTAGTGCTATCAGCATATCTAAGAACCCTTTGTCTCACTCTAGGATTAAGCACATTGATGTCAGACATCACTTTCTAAGATATAATTATCTTAAAGGTGATATTTCTCAAGAATTTTTTAGTTCTGAACATCAATTAGCTGATATATTTACAATGCCTTTATGCTCTGAAAGAATGGATTTTATTAAACAAGAGTTGTGTATGATCGATCTGTGAAACTGATCTGTGAAACCGATCTGTGAAACCGATATGTGAAACGGATCTTTGAAATCGATCTGTGAAACTGATATGTGAAACCGATCTGTGAAACAGATCCGTGAAACCGATCTGTGAAACCGATCTATGAAACCGATCTGTGAAACCCATCTGTGAAACCGATCTGTAAAGCCCATCTGTGAAACCGATCAGTCAAACCGATCTCTCCTTCAATTACTTTTTATTATGTTGTATTTAATTAATTATTTTTATCTTTATTGTGGGAACCCTAAATGATGAAATAAATGATACAAAACTATTTCTATTTCCCCAAACCATCGACCTTTCATTTCCCACCAAGCCTTATATCCTCTCTTCTCCTCTACTTCAATCCTTGGAACACCTACATTCCCCAGAATCATTAAATGGCTAAGCAAAAGAGACCAAGCAGAGGATCAAACATCCATGTACCTTCAAAGCATGCTCGAGGCGAGTCGAGTAGTACCACTCAAAGATCAGTAAATCCGAACCTGGGAACTCGGATTGTTGCTGTAGAAAAGGAAGTCAGTTCTGCCTGGCTTTTGACAAGTAAGTCGCTGTTGTTACATGTTTTAGAATTGCAAGGATGGAAATCATGTTTCTCAGTTAACACTTGTGTATACTACCCAAAGCTAGTGCATGAGTTTTATATAAATCATAAAGTTACTTCAGATGGTGAATAGGCTGTCAGAATGTCTTCTATAGTGAAAGGAACGAAAATATCTTTTTCATCTAAACATGAGGGTCGGTATGAGGATTATTCTTAAAACATTCTTCCAACCACTGAATACTTCTCTTATGAGTCAGTTTTATAGATATTGATTGGAAACAGAGAGTCACGGAGAATCACATCCTCCGAGTTGGATGGTGAATGTAGACATCTCTTTAAGATTATTCAGCACCAAATTTTCCCTAGGAAAGGAGATTTTGATGCTATAAAATACCAGGATGTTTGACTATTGTTTTTACTAAAGACCCATGAGAATATCCATTTGTGTATATATCTAATGGTGAACATAGCTGGAATGGTGAAACCTTCTAAGAAAGCCACTACCCTATTCTATTCCAAAATGAACTCTGCAATGTTAAAAATCTTGAATTAGTTGATGAAGCTGATGAAATAGGTGAATCTGATAGTGATTTTGTGTTAACAATGAAATTTGTAAAAGGATGAAAATAAATTGGAACTGATGGAAAATATTATGTGTTGCTGATGAGGACATGTTCTATGAAACCTACAATCCCACTAATCATGGAAAGATGTCGAAGGGTTTGAGAGACCCTGGTTTGAAATCAGATGAGGAAGAAGTAGATGTTGACAGGAATAAGGACACTGAAGAGTCTGGTAAACAAGGGATAGAAGAAGCTGAAACAGAAGAATGAAGTATGTCGCCTCCTAATGATAGGAGTGATCCTAATACTATGAGCCCTAAGAGATGAATAGACATTAGACCCGCCAATCCACCTTTAGCCTTACTTGAATAAGAACCAGTTCTTGGTGATAAAGAAGCCATTAACACTGAAGTATCTAACAGTGAAGATTCGGTGCAGAAAGGAAATGGGAATGAAGATGATGGTGATGATGATGATGATGATGGTGACAAACGACCAGTGAATGGTCTTGTTGTACCTCCAATAGAACCACATCAAACTGTGCAAGAAACACATACTAGTGGAAAGAGTGATTCTTTAGAAATCACTGGAAAAGAATGTTATGATAAATCGAAATATACTCTGTGTGTTTTTGTCTGGGATGATTACCTTGGATTTGCTGTTTTGGGTTTACTGTATTCTGAAGAAGAAGAGGAAGAATCAGAATCTACTGCGGTTGTGAAGGATGGAAAACTAGTTTAGGCAATGTCTACTCATGTTGTTTATGCTTCATATGTTCATCTACAACGTTCTATTGTCTCTCATTCTGATTTTGATATGTTCAAAATTGAGTTTCTTGCTGCTGTGAGAGATACAGTCAGAGAAGAAATTTCAAATGCTCTTACTCAAGATTCTCTGCATGTTTCTGAAGTTTCTTTGGAAGCCTTTAAGACAAGAGTATCAAATATTATTAAACCAGACATGGCCAATACTGGTGAGTTTATTAGTAGGCACATAGCCTATCTAAATAAAACTCTGAAGGATCTACAATCTGACTTAGTTTCATTATCAAACGAATTTAAGTCAACCATCTCTGGTTTGATAGAAGTGTTGAGGAATCTGATTGAACATCTTAAGAAGTCTGACCTGAGGATGTTGAAAGCTGAGATAACTCAGATAGTTGCTCAAGCTAGTACATCCAAAGTATCCAAGACCACTACTCATGAGCTTGAGGCTCTAAGGTAGATAGTGCATGATGAATTGGCCGCCATTAGACAAGTTCTTGATTTGGACTTGTTGAGGAAGATGAAGGAGCACAGTGATCACATTCATAAGATGGTGAAAGTAAATTCAGCAGATGACAATAAAGCTTAGAAAGAGATCAAGGAAAAGGTTGATCATTACTTTTCAAATATTTATGCAAAGCATGAGATGACTTCGAATTTCAAGGTGTTGGATGATAATCTGAAACTACCTCTAGTCACTCAAGATTTCAAGACTCAAGTTCGTCAGTTGAAATATTTTACTCCTACCTTGGAACGGTTCATGGAGAATAAAGATGATTTTGAGAAGGCTATGCAGTATGGTGAAGAAGTTATTCAGGATTTCATAAATCTTTTGAAGCCTTATCTGAATGATCAAGCCATCGCCATTGTTCTTCCTACTGCTAAACCTCTCAATGCCTCCGATGTTGCTCCATATCAGATCTTTGTTACTGAAGCTCTATATCAACTACGACCAGTTCTTCAGAAATCTTTTCAACCAGCTACTACTGCTCAACAGTAAATCTATATGGTATCCTCTCCTCCACCTTCCAGAGTCATCGTAACACCTTTTCAAATTCGCACAGTTCATCCTGCCTCCATTTCCTCCAACATACCAACCATTGATCCTTCTGAAAAAGGAAAAGCCCCGTTACATCCCACGAAATAGTTGTGTCTTGTTGTTGATAGGATGACCAGTGTTCTGTTTGTACTCTGATATACTTTACAATATTTTTTTCTCTCTATTCTCTATGATTCCTTCTTTTAATCTCTTCTATATATGTTTTCCCTCCATTTTGATTATCCCAAAAGGGGGAGATTTATATCTGTAGGGGAGAAACATACAATGGAAGGGGAGAAGCATACTATGGCAGGGGGAGAAATGTTTACCTAAATATACAAAGGCATAAATTCAGGGGGAGATTTATATCTCATTGTGTTTTTATTCTTATTATGCCTTGTCACAATTATTGATGATATATTATTTTTATTTATGACTATGATTTGTGATTATCAAAAAGGAGGAGATTGTTGAGCCCACATGAAGATTGTTGAATTCTTCCTATGATTGGATTTTTAATAATCACAAATCATCGTTACTTAATCTGGTTGGATTTCTCATATACATAATCACAATCTTTTAGTGAATCTGTTTATATCAGTTGGATCATGTTTTTTATATGTGCTTGTTATTGTTTTCAAGTATTCTGGAAATCATCCAGATCAAACAGACACTTTGTCTTATGTTAAGTGAACGGTCGCACCGATCCATATCAAAAGTGAATAGTCGCAACGACCCATATCAAAAGACAACGGTCACACTGATCAATATCAAAATACAACGGTCACACCGATCCATATCAAAAGTGAACGGTCGCTCTGATCCATATCAAAAGTGAACGGTCACACCGATCTATATCAAAAGAGAATGGTCGCACCGATCTATATCAGAGAGACAATGGTCGCACCGAACCATATCAAAAGAAAACAGTCACACCGATGCTGATCATCTGATTCATCGAAGATGTCTCACCGATGCTGATCATCTGAGTCACAAAAGATGTATCACCAATGCTGATCATCTAAGTCGCCAATCATGACACACCAATGCTGATCAAATGAGTCACTGATCATGACACACCGATGCTGATCAAATGAGTCACCGATCATGACACACCGATGCAGATCATATGAGTCACCGACCAGGACACACCGATGTCTAGCCACCGATGCTGATGCTGATAACCTACCGATCACTTGACTCACCGATAGTCATAAACAGCTGTTTGAATTTCTTTATCTTTATTTAATCTAACCAATGGTCATATTAGGTCTATTTTAATGCACTGAAATTTATTTAATGATGGTTGTTGGATGTCAGGGAACCGTACCTCGTACCTGCAAAAAGGAAATCATTTCCTTTGATGGAGCTCTTGCTATAAATACAAGAAGTCCATGTTGCTGTAAAAAATATACAATACACAAAGAACACAAAAAAAAAGAGATGATGAGACACATATAATTACAAAGATTGGTGGATGAGATAGTTGCAGAAGACACAGAATCTCACACACACTCAAGATTACTCAAGAAGAGTTTTGTACATTCATGAGGACATTGAAGAAATTCATCGACTGCATATGCCAAAGAAGATGACACTATGTTTTTCAGACAAAAACCAGAATAGGACTCAGAACCATTGAAGATCAAACTCAAGGAGTCCAAAGCTTCACTGCAATCACTAGATCCATTTCTAAACACTACATCTCTGCACTGTGATTCATTATTTTACATTTCGAGCAGTGTTTGTTATCTACTGTATTTTACACACACACTATCTCCTGTACTTTAACTGGAGGATCTGTAAATCCTCACTCAAACACATACATTTTTATTTCCCATTGGGATAGTGGTAGAGGTCATGTGTGACCTGGACAGCTGGTGCTGTTGTTTTTGTTCCCACTGATAACAGTGGTAGAGGTCCTGGACCTGAACAGGTGTACACTGTTGTAATCCCCGATCCAGGGTGTGTATCACTTTTATATAATGTTTTGAGAGGTCTATGTCTCGTCTTGAGACTGAAAATCTTGGTTATGTCTGCTGTGCTTATTTATTTTCAAAGTTATTTTTATTTCGCTTCTAATTACTTTAAAACCAAAACTGTTTTAAAGTCACTTTGATAATTAAACTCGCAAGAGTTTATATTAGTTGTAAATCAGTAAGTTAGTTTCAAAAGTTAATCAACTCTTTTGTTTTGATTAACTGGGAAATAATCAATCCCTTGGGAACCCAATAGAACCTTGATTTGATATAAATTCACTACAGTTTAATTCAGTATTTTTTTCGGGTTTTTAAGACAATGTTTTTAAACAGAAATTTTAATTAGAACTCAATTCACCCCCCTCTTGAGTATCCACTCTGACCAACGGTAATCATTATCAAATTTCTTGGATATTGGTGCCATTTAATATATTTTTTCAAATTATTAAATAAAACTAATTTGGAACAATTATTTTATGGTTATTGATTCTTATAAAAAAATATAATTTATATAATAATTGAATCCCAATACATATATTCTTAAATCCTTTTACTTAAAATATTGTAATTGAATAGGTTCTTCCGTGTTCAAGGAGTTAGCATTTAGAAGAATTAATTGAATCTGATAATTCAAATTTTTCCCACATATAATGCATTTAATTTACTAGAAATTTATTTCTCTATTCCCTTTTTTACACATAGATAACATCATCCCATCAATTATAGATTTTATTAAGGTTCTTGTTCACTCATTCTTGATAAAAAAGAAATTAAACTTTCTTACATCCATGATCATTGCCACCTGAACATCTATAAAAGTAAAATTTCCTCCTATATGACCTGATATGGAAGGAAACTATTATTATATTATTAATAATATATTTTGATATATAATTATGAATAATAAAAATATTTTTACCTCCATTTCTTATGTAATTTTATTTCTCGAGAGGACAATCATTGCATTTTACAACACATTCATTGTTAGCATGATGCCTTTAGGTTTCATCCATTAACTAAAACAAAAAATAAATTTCTAATTTTAAAACTATAATAATCATAGTAATATATAAAATAATAATGAAATGTAAATAAAATTATTTCTATATCATTACATCTTCTTCTATGACACTTTAGGATTAACCATGGCTAATAATGATCATCACCAAAATATAAGGTTTTATCATATACATATACATAACCATATGGCTATTACTAAATTATTATTATCCTATTTTCCAATGGTGAACTATTACATTATTTGATACTATATATAGTTACCCATACATTTCATACATAGATATAACATGTAAATTGATGAATATTCATTAAATAACATTTTGACCCATGACGGAATTGTATAGGTCTGGTATCATTAGAAACTTGAACACATAAACAATATATTCATAAACGAACAACATTATCTCCCACTTAGTTCCTGATAACCATAAACCTTCCTAAGCATATCATACATTATACCTTTCTTCATAACTTCTGGAAATAGAAATATAAGAATATGTGGGATCTGATGATCATTAAGGGGTAAACAAAGGAGATATCAATGATAATATATTAATAAATGAGAAAAAGGGTATGGAAACATGATTTTGACATTTGAAAACCATACATTTCATATCATAGAACATAATCTTCAGTCATGTCATAAAGCATGGTAGTTTGTAAGACAAGAATCGTAATAGAATTAAAGAACATGATCCAAGATTGTATAAGAGGCACATAACATGGAATTGTGGAATTCACATAATGATGGAAAATAATTTATTTAGTATTAAAAGGAATCTTTAAGGACTATCGTAGTGTAATGGGTTCACTACCAAAACCATCGTAGTAGTAAAGGTTCACCACAAAGACTATAATAGTTGTAAAAATAACTTACTAAACTAGGTTCAATATACATTCTAGACATGTTTATCTCATGATATTTCAATATTTTACTAATTCATTTAAGGTGTATATACGTATCACCAATCACATACTAAAAATCATACATATGTGTACCATAATATCATAAAAAATCATCAAATCAGAAAACATGAAAAGAAATGGGTTTTTACACATTTCATCATCTTAAAACTGATAAAAAGAAATGGGTTTCATAAAAATTTATTTATACTATAACTTATTAAAATAAAATAGGTTTCATAAAAATATTATCAGAAAATAATTTTATCATAACCCCAATAAATATTAGGTTGCAAAAAAGGATTTTATCATAGATTTTATATAATTTTTAATGATAACTTGGAAAATTTAATTAGGAGAATAGACGTTCCACATTGGAAATCACTTTTATAAAAAATTAAAAATAATTATCATATTAAAGGAAACAATTTCTTTGAAAATAACCTTGTAAAATTATAGAGTATGTTTCAATGAAAAGTATATTCATGTCGGTGGGAAAATAAATTCTTTTCATATAAGTTAAAAAATCATCCTTCAATATTCTATCCATAAAAGTCACAAAGCAACTCATTTAAAAAAATAAATAAATATTCCATTAAAATCATTTTGTAAAATGTCAAACATGTGTAAAAAGGAATTTAAAAACTGACAATGGATTAATAACAAGGTACTTGAAATAAATTATTTAACCTAATTATAAAATAATGGACACCTTGTTCATTAAAAGGAAATCACTGTTTTTCTATATTAATATATTGGATACTATGGTTCTTCCTTGAAATATTAAATAAATTTAAAAACTATAATAAATTATTAATTTAAGATTATTTTTTTCCTTGAATTTTTTTCCTAATGATTAAAAATATCATTATGTTATTTATATGTGATATACCATTGCTCTTAAAAAATTAGTAAATCATCAGCATAAAAGAGGTATTTCAATTAATTTGAATTTAATCACACTTTATAAGTTTGATATAGATATATTATATTTATTAAAAAATTGAACATACAATGATAGTCTATAATTGTTATAATGCGGGGTAAAAATAGGGGAACACCTTGATTGAATCCTCTTGAATTGCTAAATAATTCCATTGGAGTTCCATAAAAAATAACTCAAAATTTCATGCTTTTCGGGATAACATCAACTACATTGATAAACTCAGGAGAAAATATATAAGACTTTAGTAAAATTATAATCAAATCCCACTTAATGGTGTTAAATTATTTAGATATTCCAATTTTTAAAGTGAATTTGCCTAACTTGTCTTTCTTTTGAATAGTATTGATGCATTTTGAAACTTTTTACAAAAAATATTTAATAACCCTACCAAAAATCAAACCATATTGGTTTGGAGATGTTATTTTTTAAGAAATTATATCAAACATGATATAAAGTGTGTTGAAAATGATTTTAGGGATTGGATTCCCAATAAAAATTGGTCTAATTTTTTTAATATTAATGTAGTTCTCAACCTTTGTAATCATACTGTATTGGAAAATTATTTAACGTGGTTAAATAATCCCTACATGAAATATATATGAAAAAAATATGAATAAATTTTTGGAAAATTGATATAAAAATTGTAAACATTCAATATTAAGGGAGAAAATAGGATCTTTAACTTACTCAAGTGAATTTATATCCAACAATTTGTTATTTACATAAATATAAATATTTACATTAATCACATTAAAAAATTGATTAACATTCAATGTATGGCTCATCTCATTAAAACAATATTGAAATAATTACATTTTCAATATTTGATACATTGTATAGAATTGATTTATTGAAACATAGGTATGAGATGAATTTTTTTACTCTTCTTCAATTTATAAAAAAATAAATAACCTTGAATTCCCATCAATTTTTTTGAGTTGTTTCAATCTACATTATTCTTTAATATGTTTCTCCTCCAAATCAAATATTTCATCAAATTTTAAATATATATTAAATTTATCTTGAAAATAATTATTATAATTTATTGATTGCGTTCTGTTTTAGTCTTTTTTATATCCATATACATGATTGAAAATTTTAATTTGCTCAATGATTTTAGAACCATAGCTTTCATATTATGTTTAATATAATTTTTCATGCATAAACTACCAATATCATACTTATTCCATTCCTGGGGGAAAATTTCTCTATAAAAAAGTTTTTTTAGCCATGGATTATTAAATTATAATGGAATAGTGGAATCCCTTAAATAATAGAATTATAAAGTAACCATTAAGTGATAAATATAAAAGTATAACTAAGGAAGGGACAGAGATTATAAACTCATATCTTTATAATTTTCTTCCGTAAAGATGAAAAAATTATAAATCTTATCGGTATCTCTTTAATGGAATTACTACTAGACTATAAAAATTATATACCTATTAGATAATATTTAAATAAAAAATAATATTTTAATAATTTTAGAAAATTCCTCTATATAAAATCTAACAAAGGAACACGCAATATTATCATTGAGAATGAGAATAGTTTTAAAATCACTGAGTATTATCCTTTTTTGGAATTGATAGAGTGGTAAGATCATCCAACTGATATATCCTATTTTTGAAAAAACATTTTTCATAAATAATTTAAACAAGTAAAATGATTTAGTTAAGGTGGATATGAATAATAACATTTTGTATACCAATACAATTTGGAAAAACACACTTTTATATTCAACCACCCATAATGTTTCAATGATATAATTATTAATGTTACAGTCAAAAAAAATATCCAAAAATATCTTAATCAATTATGAAAAGATTATTATATTTTATAATTATAATTATAATTCCAACCATAAGTGGGTTCTTACTTTAAATTTAATGTTTAATGGATGTTGTGGTACTATAATTTTACAGTATTTAACAGTTTCAAAATATCAAGATCATTTTTAAATATTCAAGGGCCCTCAATATAGTCCTATTAATGTTTCACTATTTTTTTTATTTGACTAAATAATTTTAACTAGTTCAACATATTTATTATTGTCTATATCATTCAATCTACAAAAAATTAAAAGTGTTTTCTTTAGTTAGGTCATCTAACCCAATATATTTTTTATTTTTATAAGAGTTACCACCATTAATTTCACCAACATCACCTGGCGTATGTGTCGTGATTTAGGTTATTTCTCCCTTCTTTATATCATCATTATTATTTTTATTTCATTTAAAAAATAACATTGGAATTTTTTCTTTATAGTTGCCACATATGTAGGAATAATATAATATTTATCCATATTTTTACTAGAATTGTGCCTTTAAATCCTAGTATTAGTGATGTGTTATTAATTTTTTCATTTAGAAATGTCTCTATAAAGAATAAAGTAATATTTTAACATTGTATTTCTCAATATGAGCCATTGTGGTCATAAATCCATTGATTTCATTTTTTGTTTTTCATCTCTTCATGGACCCACCTTATATTCTTCTTTATAAATGTGTATTTACTCCATGAAGACTACCTTAACATACCATTGATGTTGGTCGATCAATGATTAACTAAGATAAAAATTAATAATTATTTTCATGAATATCCTAAAATGGGCCATCTATATTTATTTTCTTATCTTAATGGGCACTCCAATTGATGATAAAAATATACTGGGATCTTCAAGTGCTAATAAACCCAATTTATTTCAAATATTCTTGTCCAAAAATTCACAATAAAATTTTTAACTACAAAAGGATTGAATTTATCATTATTATTCCATGTACATTTATATTCTTAGGGAAAAAACATCATAAAAATATATCTTCTATGTATTTTAATCAAATATACTAATAATAATAATGTAATTGATAATAATTAGTAATAATAAATAATCAGAAATTACATAATCCATGATTTTCTGAAACCAAAATCAAATATCCAAAACGTTTCTTAAAAATAGATAAATTATATATAGAGTAATTAAATGAAGATTTTCTTAGGATCCCCAAGGAAAGAAAAAATAGAAGAAATACTAAAACAAAATATTTGCAAAAAAATAAAAATATATAGTTATGTATTCAAGAATAATCATAATATCACCATGTCTTCTAGTAATAGATTTTAAAGACAACATGATACATACATACTCTAGTTGAAATCCTATAAAATCTTATAGAAACCATTTCTACATAGAATCCACACTAAATGCATAACATGATATCCATTTTGCAATGAAACATCGCATAAGCCACCATTTTTTTAAACATTGAATCATGTGGAAAAGTAGTGTGCTAATATCATACTATAAAAAATTTAATATAAAATGACATATCACTACAAAAAAACTCCACAATAAAGGAAAAAATCATATGTCTCAAAAAAATAGCATTATGATCATAACAAGAATAGAATCCATCATTTAGATTTCAAGAAAACAAACTTGATTAGTCTATAAATAAGAAAATATCATTCCAAGGTTTTAAAATTTAAATTTGTATTATCTTTAACATCTTATTAAATTATATTAATCATTAAATTCATAATTTTATTACAGTTTTAAAAATATATATTATCCATTTCATACATCATAATAATAATATAATCTTTTTCTATAATCTATTCATACAAATTATCACTTAAATTAGCATGGAAATGTATAACATATTTTTTCCTCTGTATATATACATTATCAATATGTTTTGGGTGTAACATTTATTAAATACTATATAATATAGTAACGATTGTTTTTTTAAAAATAATCATCATTGGGAGTTATTAATATTCTAGGTTTCATTATAGAAAAGGTGTTTATATCTAGTTGAAGTTTATTTATTTTTCCTAACATTAGATAAATTTCAACATTCATTATCATTATGTTAATATTGTTTCCATAAACTCACCAAATAAAACGTTTCATTTGTCTCATGCTCAATGTTTTATTATTCTTAAACATCCTTGAAGGAGAGAGTGTGCATTGGATTCCCTAAATCCTTTTAATGTATTTGATATAATTTAAATAATATTTAATGATTTGTCTATGTTTTAAGTGGCATAAAAATATGTTTTTATGACATTTTCCTATATATTATAAGGTATGATGGTTAAATAATTAAGAAAATAATGAAATGAGATTTTTTCCCTTGCCTTTGTACCTTAATTTCAATCAGAACCTAATATTATAGGCAAACATAATTTATGAAATATTATCTCATGTAACTAAATTTCTCTATCATAATGCATGATTGAAGTTGTTTCATAAGTCCTAGCATTGAAATATTATATAATACGATATCAATATCATATTTTAGTCTTCTTTAGTAAAAATTATAATTTTTATCATTCGACTAGATTCATTCCACATAAGTTATAATTTTACCATTGAAAGAGTTATAACACATAGGATATTCACTAATGGAATAGATATGCATGAATTATTCAATTTATCATTTACTCTGGTGTTATAATGCATGAGTAAATGTGATAATCATAAGAGTATATTTAGAATCCATATAACAACCCACTACCCTCAGATTTTAGTTGTGTGCATGTTTGGCCCAATCTCCCTAAATATTTTTTTATTTTCTTATTCCTTTTTTAATTTTGTGGTGTTAGAACACCATGTATAATCTAGGATCCCACATGAATGTCAAAATATCTAGTTGTTCCATGGATATACTTATAGGGAGTGGGTAATGTTTAGCTACCCAATATGGTCTGCATCAAAAAAATATGGTTTTATGATATTTTAAAAGCACTCTGGTGTACTATATGTGATATTACAATGTGTTTATTTTCCATATTCCACGGTTTTTATATTTTGTTAATGGGTGATATTTGTATTGAATTATTATTTCTTCCACACATCCTAATAATTCTTATTAAACACTTAATAATCCCGTAAAAGGTATCAGATCTTCCAATGGTTTTAGATTTATGAAAACATATTGGAAATTGTGTTTATGTAAATTGTAATGCATATCGTATAAGTAATCGTAAAACATTTATCCTAATTTTTTCAATGATTTTCATATCAAAACAAATGATATGAGATATTTTATATTATGTCATGGTTGAAACTTGTGAATTTTGAATCAACCATATCCTACAACTTATATATGTCACAGAATATGATTTTTATGATATTTTCGTAAAATAGATCATCGTATCATATAAATGATACGGTGAATATCATAAAATATGACTTATATGTACTGAGGTATGTTTCAATAATTAATACAAATATGCATCATAAAATATGACTAATAGCTCTTAATTCTCATATCTTATGATATAACTTATTTCATAAATTATGATTGGTAATAAAAAATTTATTTTTCATTTATTTTAAATAATGAATTAAATTAATTTGTTTTAAATTATTTATAAATAATTTAAAAGGTTATTTTTATGATATTTATTAATTTTTTAAGATTTTATAAATTAATTAATAATATGGTGCTTATAGATAATTAATAAATAATTCTAAACCATTTATTAATAAATATTCATTAATATTACAAATTAATATTGATAATTCATTACAAAATTATATATAATTCTTTATATATTAAGTAGAGTGTTTATTTAATTATTAAGATAATTTATATATTTTATTAATTAATAATATGGAATAATATAATCATTATATTAAATTAAATTATAAAATGTTCATAGTGATTAATTTGAAGTGTTAAAATTAATAGTTCCTTATTTTGATATAATTTAAACATATATAAAAAGTGTTTTAATTATTAATTTGATCAAAGGATTGAATAATATTAACTGTATGTTATACAGATTTTTTAGAATGTTTATATGAAAATAAATGAATTATAAAATGTTTATAATTTATCAAATGTCCATATATATACAAAAATTAAAATTTCATATAAAAAATAATGTGAAAATTTCATATTATGTAATGAATAGAAATATTTTATATTAATAATTTATGTTAATTTCATTATTAATATAGATAAAATATGAATAAAAAATTATGATTAAGATTCTATTTATGAATTGATCCTAGATATTATCTCATGTTTAAATATTTGATGTGTACGTTTATATAATATTTATTACTTTATTTATTATTCATGAATATAAGTTGATTATATATTATTAGTTTTTGAATGATTTAGATTATGAGATAAAATCATTCTTATAGATTTTCATACCATATGAGGCTCAACAACATAATATTTAGTTTTTATTTACCTTAGCCTTGATTTTTAGTTTATGATATTATCTTGAATTTAGTTATTGAATAGTGTTTTTATATACTAGGTTATAAAGTTATGATGGATTCTATTACCTCTTGAGTAAATTATTATCATATAGAGAGACTTTGGGATAGACTTCCAATTGGTCTAGAGTCTTATGTCTTGTTCTAGAATGGTGGGGGTTGGATATTTGTGTCTCTAAGATTACTTGTATGGATATTTTCAGTCTAATATAATTCTAGAAATTAAAAAGAATGTCTCTTGTACCTTATGAATGAGATTCATTTGAAATCTTATAAATATATTTGACTTCTATATCTAGTTTAATAACAAAAGATGTGGTTTGTATAATGGGTTATGTTGGTCGGAGTGGAAACACAAGAGGGGGGTGAATTGAGTTCCTATTTAAAATTGGTTTTAAAATATTATGCTAAAGATCCCCCAATTTGGAAATCGCCCAGTTAATTAACAAAGTATATATATATAGATGATTAGTTGGTCAATAAGTTTTTCAAATGGTGATTAGTCCTCAGTTGAATCAATTTACACCACTTATAAACTTTTGAAATAGTTTTGCTAAATTTAACACATACACTCACTATCCATAACTAACTATCAATGTCATTGTAAAATAGTTTTATGTTTTTGAAATTATAATAAGTGGAAAATAGAGAAATATTGTTTTTAAAAAATATAGAACATAGTAGATATAATCAAGAGGTTTAGTCTCAATATGAGACTTAATCCTCTCCACTTAATGAACACCTGCCACCAAGCAGTTTATATTAACGATAAACATGATACACATCCTGAATCAGTCTTTACAATAGCTTTCACAAACTATCTAGGGTTCACGCCCTCTACCACATTTCATTATGGGAAAAATAAATAAAAAACACACAAGATCACTTTTACAGTCACTTGTGGGAAACAACGTGTAAATCAAGTTTGATGTGAGGATTTTCAGTATCATCTAGTTCAAGAACATGAGACAATGTTTCTAATAGAAAAACACACAATTCTCATAAATGTAATATATAGAACACAATAGATCTAAAGTTATAAGTATTAAGTTTAGAAGGCCATATGTGTTTATATTTCATCTATTGACTCCTTGGAGTAAAGAATTTGTATTTTGAGTCTTTTTCTACAACTTGTCTCCAAAAACAGAGTGTTGCAACTCCAGGTTCTAGATTTCAAGTACTGAGGGTTCTGCTTCTTGGGTTGAAATTGATTTGTTGAAGCACAGAAGACAGTATTGAATTTTCCCTCTCAAGAAGATCTTCTTGAGGCTCTTGGATTCACGGTGAGAGCGCTGGTGTTCTTCTTTTGTTCTTCAGATCTAGTGTGTAGTTCATTATCTCTCTAGGATCCTCTATTTCTTATATTTGAGTTCTGCTAATAGGAATAAGAAAACCATGTGTGTTCATCCTCGTACCACATACTGTCTCCAGATACGGCCTCTTGATATGTCTACAATAAGCATTAATTAATTTCAAAAGCATTATATTTACCAAATATGACTGTTAGAATAAACATAAGAAATTTAGTATGGAGTAGAAGAGTGGGTAGCAGTAGGCTGGTAAAAATAGCTTTCTCAATTGTAGCCTCCATTAGTAGCTTTCATCAGTACCTTCATCAGTATAATATACAACAATATCCTTTAATCAATATACTTGTGGCGATGACCGTGTATGGATAACTCAGTGATGTGGTCCACCATCGGTAACCTCCTAGCAGTAACCTCTATCAATAACCTTCCAGAGGTAACCTCTATTGGAAACCTTACAGTGGTAACATCTATTAGGAACCTTCGAGCGGTAACCTCTATCGGAAACCTTTCAATGGTAACATATATTTTTAACCTTCCAGTGGTAACTTTTATTGGTAACCATCCAGTGGTAACCTCTATTGGTAACCTTCCAGCAGTAACTTCTATCGGTAACCTACCAGCAGTAAATTCTATCTGTAACCTTCCAGCTGTAACCTCTCTCAGTAACCTTCCAGTGGTAACTTCTATTGGTAACCTTCTAGCAGTAACCTCTATCGATAACCTTATAACTATAACCTTTTACATAGAGAAATTTTTCACTGTAAACATAATCGATAGAACAGTGAGATTAAATATACATAGTTATCACTTGATAGAAAGTATAAATATTAATGAAACACGAATATCATTAAAAGGAATAAAGATTTTGGATTATCAAAATAGGTGAGTCCAACAATCTCCTTATTTTTGATAATCACAAATTATATCAGTGAAAATTTAGATTTAAGTATTATTGAATTGGGGTTAATCACATTTTCGAATTTCATCAGAGGTGTGAGTTTATATATATTATGGATCATTAAAATTGAACCATGGATATTGTGGAAAATATAGCAGAGCATATATGCAAGGACATAAAATTTCTCCCCATTTGTGATTAAAAATAATAATATAATACAAAAAGAGACAATAGAAAAAAAATTTATTAATAAATCAATAATATAATATATAAAAAGATTACAGAGATATCTATAAACTAAGACATCCCACATTAAATCCAAATTAGAAATATCCAATGGATCTTTGTCTTTGGATGCTGAGGAGACAGGTTCGGATGATGGAGGGATAGGCTGAGGTATGGCAGTAAAAAATATAGGAGGAGATGCTACAGAAGCATGAGTAGACCGATAGTGTGTAGATCTCTGGGGGGTCATAGGGGTCATGCTTCTGATGGCCTGTGCATGACTCATCAAAGGGGTAGTACTGGTAGAGCCTGAGGGAGCTGAGGAAGACGGTAAGGATGGAGGAACAATAATGGGGGTGCAGTACACCTAGAGGAAGGAAAAAAATAATATTCATGAAGTCTATAAGGATTCTTCCTCCCCTTTCCATAGCTAAGATAGAATCATCCTTATTCTCCATGAATTTCTCCAAGGAAGAAGTCAATTATCCAATCCTACTAACTTGATCCTAAAAAGCCTGAGTGATAGTTGGGATCCTCTCATTTCCAATAGTAGATTTAAGTGACCATACATTTGATGCTTAGTGTACAATATTTTGTAATAGAAATAAAATTTCTCTTTTTTGGCCTTCTGATCTTGAGAAGCCTCCCTTAAGAAATCTCCCACAATATTATGAATTTATCTGGTAGTGGAAATGACCTGAGTCATAGACTGAGGGTCTGAGGTACTTGAACCAGAGAGATTTTCTACTTCTTATCTAATAATCAATCTAAAAACATCTAGATCAATAGGAGGATAAGCTAAAGAGGGGAAAAATGAACACGAAGGTTCCATTGTAAAATCCACTGTCTCATTAAAAGACTTGGTCATACCACTGATCAATCTGTTCACATAATCATCCTAACCACTCACATGTGACTCCATAGACTTCTTAAATTCCTCAAACATAGGGATCGTCTACTGAACAAAACTTGTAACATACTTATGGTATTTTTTCACTTGAACCCTTGAATCCATATAGGATTCTAAACTCGCAATTGATTGTTTCACAGATTCCATAGACTCTACCAAGGTTCTGACTTGATTCTAACGTTCCTTCACTTTATGTATAAAATTTTAGTGAGAGGTAGAAATTATCCTTTCCAATATAGAAGTTACAAGTTCTTGATTGGGATCCAATGCTCACTCTTTCCCAACAGATCTCTCATCAATATGTCTCTTTAAATCTAATTTTAATGAATCTAAATCACCCTTTTTCACATAGTATCGAGGTAGAAGCAATACATGATGTACAATAGTGATATTTGAAATAGATGGAATTGGAGTGATTGTATTAGGCTTGTCATCTTCAGAGTATCCATATTCTAATACCAAGACCATGAATCCATGATCTTCTGGCCAATCTTCTATTCCATGAGAAATAACAACTGACACTATAGAAACATGTTCCTCCCCCTCAATTTGATCATTCTTCTGATAAATTACATTTACCTCTTCCATTCCTCCTTGATCAACTTCATCACCAGGAGTGTCCATAGATACTTATTCTATAGAATCTTCGACCAAAACCATAGCAATTTCAACTCCAACAGATTCAATATTCTCTTCCTATTCACTCTCTACCACTTCTGTATATCCTATCAAGGGACTGAGACTCAATTATTCCTCTTCAATTTCATCAACAATAGTCTCAAATTACTCATGATTAGTGTCATCTTCATCCTCCTCCTCTGATGTCTCTCCAATAGTAATGTCTTTTAGGACATTCTCTACTTCTTCTTCACTGGTTTCCTCATCATCACTGTCCCTTAGGACATTATCTCATCTAGGCAGTCTCTTTGGTGGGATAAGCATACCAAAGGATACAGAATAGGCATGAGGACATGAGGGGAGGTCAGCATCACTCCTATCATCTATAGGAGAATCCTTTCTTACTTTCATAACAACAGCCTCTTCTTCTTCATCTGAGTATACTAGCTCAACATTACTGGGCTTTAAACCTAGATCTCTCTTATTATTTGGCATAGTAGGATGGGTAACATGATTTAATTCCTCATATATCATTGCCTCATCATTCACCCATTTTCTTTTCCAAGGGTTCTAGATTATCTTCATAAACATGCAAATCATTTTGGTAATTTAGAAGTTGTCACATAAAACTACAGTTTCTTCTTTATTTCGAGAAACTCATTTCACCTTCAAAATCAAGGATATCAACATGTCTGGAAACAATAAATTTTACATGGAACTAGGCTTTTTCATATCCTATATCTGAATCATCAACAGCCTACAAAAATTTATCTTTTTTCCATGCTTCAACGGATACAAAAGAAATATTTCTTGATACTTTATATGTGGCCAAATCTCCTCTCGTAGGACTAAAAACATGCTAAAAAACTTAAAAATAATCCTTTATTATCCTTCCATTCCCGCATAAATCACTTTTTTAGGGATTCAATTCCCTATCAGCTCAGCCAAATCCTCTTCATTGTTGACATATTCATTGTTGGGAGGTACCATTCCAGAGTAGATATCAAAAATACTATCATGTGGGACTCTTAATAATTCATCCCATTCACCAGAGGAGAAGATCACACTTACTCTATTTACTTTTGAAGACATTTTTTTCTCATCCTTAGACTGTTAAAACTTCAGAAACTCATGAAATTACATTAATAGATTTGGGTAGTATGGTCCATTGTTATTTGCAAAACATTCTACCCAATCCTGAGTATCAAGTGCCTTTAACACTGGATACATACTTGATAGCAGCCATTGCGAACTTAATTCCTTTTCAACCATGATTTATCTCTTTGACAAATGTGGATTGATCAGCTTTTCCACTACCTTTCTTCCACTACTAGACACAAATCAAGGTCTTTTAGGGTTCGGTGCATCTCCTTTATCATCAACCAACGGTATATTCAATCTTTCCATTGCGATCTAGAGCAGTTTGAGGGTTTCAACATAAGTTCATGTTCCAATGCTAGGGAGAAAAAGGTTCGGTAGAAGATTGAAGTGGAGTGAAATTTGGTTTGTACATTGTTTTTATCATTCAGGGATGGAAAAAATCAATTAAAATAAATAAATAACAGTAAAATCATTTCAAATTCTAGCATAAAAACCCAAAATCCCTAACTGAACGTCGACTATCGGTAAGGTGTCAACGGTGAGATCCTATCAGTGAGGTATAACAATGTGGTCTTATTGGTGAGGTTAACAGTGAGGTATTATCGGTGAGGTATAACAGTGAGGTCTTATCAGTGAGGTCTAATGGTGAGGTCTTATCAGTGAGGTTTAATGGTGAGGTGTAACAGTTAGGTATTATCAGTGAGGTAAAATGGTGAGGTCTTATTGGTGAGGTTTAATGGTGAGGTCTTATCAGTGAGGTCTAATAGTGAGGTCATATCGGTGAGTTCTAACAGTGAGGTATTATCAGTGATATCTAATGGTGAGATCTTATCGGTATGGTCTAACTATGAGTAATTATCGGTGAGGTCTAATTGTGAGGTCTTATCAGTGAAGTCTAATAGTGAGGTCTAACGGTGAGGTCTAACGGTGAGGTCTTATCAGTGAGGTCTAACGGTGAGGTATTATCTCAATAGTTTATCATACCTAACTCATGTTCGATGTAATTTGACCTCTCAGAACTCAAAGGCTTTGTGAATGTATCAGCCAATTAGTGTTCAGTTCCAATGAATTCAAGAGTGATATCACCTCTTTGATAATGATCTCTCACGAAGTGATGTCTCACATCAATTTGCTTTGTCCTAGCAAGAGATAATGTATTTTTAGAGATGTTAATATAACTTGTATTGTCACAAATAATAGAGACATGTTTGTATTGATATCCATATTCTAGTAACATGTGTTTCATAAAGAGAATTTGAGAACAACAACTACTAGAAGCTATATATTCAGCCTCAAAAGTGGATAATGGAAAAGAATTCTGTTTCTCATTACACCATGATAGTAGTGAATATCACAAAATGTGACATGTTCCTGAAGCTCTTTTTCTATCTAACTTACTACCAGAAAATTCATCGTCTAAATAACGTATTAAATCAAATGATTATCCACTTGGATAAAATATTCCTAGGTTTTTAGTATGGTTTATATATTTAAAAATCATTTTAACAACTGTTAAATGATACTCTTTGATATTGGATTCAAAATGATCACATGTGCATAAACTGAACATAATATCAGGCTTGGTAGCATTAAGGTAGAGCAGACTCCCAATGATACCTCTATAATTAGTTGGATCCACTGGTTTACCGATTTCATTAGCATCCAACATACAAGTGGTACTCAAAGGTGTATCACTACCTTTATTAACATCCAAAACAAAATGTTTCTAAATATCCATAGAACATTTACTTTTATTTAAAACAATACCATTATTTCTTAAAAAATATTGAAATCCAAGGAAAATTTTTTGTTCCTCCAATAAACTCATTTCAAACTCATCATACATTATCATTGAAAAATTAGTACATAGAGAATTTTTAGAGGATCCCAAAATAATATCATCCTCATAAATATGTACTGTTAAATCATCTTTAGAAAATATTTTAATAAAAATTGTAGGATCAACTATTCCTTTAGTAAAACCTTTTTAAAAAAGTTATGAACTTAGTATTTCATACGAAGCTCTAGGAGATTATTTTAGACCATATAAAGAATTATAAATTTTTAAGACATGATTTGAAAAATGGGGATCTGTAAAACTAGGTGGTTACTTAACAAATACATCATCAACTATGTACCCATTTAGAAATGATCTTTTGACATCCATTTGATAAATTTTGAAATTCAGATAAGATGCATAAGCATGTAGTATCCTAATGGCCTTTAGTATAGCTACAGGTATAATGGTTTCCTCATAGTCTATTCCTTCTACATGACTATATCCTTGTGCAACTAGTCTAGCCATATTTCTTACTATATTTCCATATTTATCAACATTATATCTAAATATGCATTTAGTGCATATGGTCAAAGTGTCTTTAGGTCTTTCTACTAATTCCAAAAATTTGTTTCTTTCAAACTAATTTAATTCTTCTAGTATTGATATCACCAAAGATCAATTATTGATAGCGTCATTAATATTTTTGTGTTCAATATATGAAATAAAGACTTGATGTTCAACCTGGTTTCTCAGAGAAGCTCATGTTTGTGTTCCACTATTTAGATCACCCACTACATCATATAAGGGATTATTCATGAGGTATATAATACCTTTAGAAAGGGTCGGACTGTCCTTCTCATGGTTGTCAAAAGGTTGAGATTCAACATGCTCAGATTCTGGAAAATTTCCAGAACTAGTTGTTTTCAATAAGGGTTCACTATCTTTATCCATAAGGTCCATAATTGACATATCTTCCTCAAGATTTTAAAGTGAGGATTTAGGTTCACTGGGATCTGTCACATCAAATTTGACATGAACAAATTCTTCCACACATTTTGTTCTCTTATTTAATACTCTAAAAGATTTACTAGAGATTGAGTAGCCCAGGAAAATTCATTCATCAATTTTAGAAGAAAATTTTGCAAGATTAAATTAGTGTTAAGGATAATGACTTTAATAACAACATCTCTAAAGTAATTAAACTTAGGATTACTATTATTCCACAACTCAAAAGTGATTTTCTTAAGAATAGTTCTAATTAGGACTCTATTGATGATGTAACAAGCTATATTAACAGCTTCATCCCAAAAATATATAGGCAGATTATACTCATTTAGCATTGTCTAGGAAGGATCTTGAAGTGTCCTATTTATTATTTCTACAACTCCATTTTGATAAGGTGTTCTAAGAGTAGAGAAATTGTGATTATAGCCATTTTGTGATGAAAAGTATTCAAAATTCTGATTTTCAAACTCACATCCATGATCACTTCTCTGTGTCTTAATTCTATGTCCAGTAATATTTTCTACCGACTTGGAATATTTAATGAAGTAAGAACATGATTCACATTTGTGAGCTAGAACGTAAAACCAAGTATATCATGAAAAATAATCTATTAGAACATAAACACAGTGCTTCCAATATAAACATGAATCTCTAGATGGTCGAAAAAATCCATGTGAACCAACTCAAGCGGTTGAGAAGTGGAAAATTATTTCTTTTGTTTGAAATAAAATTTGTGTTGTTTTCCCTTTTGAAAAGAATTACAAACATTGCTGTGTGGGAATTCAAATTTAGTTAAGTCTCTAACTAAACTTTTCCTAGTTATTTACCTAAGTGAGTTCACATTGTAGTGTCCTAATATTCTGTTTCATAACTATGATTCCTTATGAAAATAATTTAGATAAGAAACATTTTTCTTAGCTAAAGAGTTTAAATCAACAACATATATATTTTCATTTCTAAGAGCAGTGAATATTAAATCATTTTTAGAGTTAAAAACATTACATGCATCATTTTCAAACCTAATATTAAAACCATCATCACCCAAAAGGGATATACTAAGTAGATTGTATTTTAACCCCTCAACAAAAAGTACTTTTGAAAATAATATAGTATTAGGGATACCAATTTGGATTAAGCCGATGATCGTTCCTTTAGCATTACCACCAAATGTAACATGTCCACCATAAACATTAATTAGGATCTTGAATCATGAATAGTATCCTATCATATGTCTTGAACAACCATTGTCCAAACACCATATAGTTTTTCAGGAGCTATTTAAAAATTTTCCGACAAAACAGATTAAGTATAGGGTAACTTTGGTACCCATATTTTCATGGGTCCAAAGAGGTTAGAAAGTAAAGCATTGGGAACCCATACTTGTCTCACAGGTTTCCTATAATCAACAAATATTTTTTAAGACATGACCATTTTTTTAGGTCCTTTAGAAGAGTGTTTTTCAAAAGATGGTTCAGAACATTAACCAGTAGTGAACTTTCCAGATTTTGGAACAAAATTATTTTTAATAATCCCTCTTTGCCCGGGTTGATATCCAAGACCAGTTGTGTATTTTGGAGTAATTTGTTTCCTTAGAAATTTTTTTAAGGTATCTCTACTCATAGTAAAATTATCAAGAACTCTATTTAATTTCTAATTTGATAATTTATGTTCAATCATTTCATTTAAAAGTTGAGCACATTTTTCATTCTCAATATCCAAATCAGACTTATATTTGGCATTTAAAACATGTTGTATTTTCCATAATTTATATTTATCCTTGAGTTTGTTAAAGTTATCCTCAAGCATTCCATAGTATTCAAATAGTTCATCCTTAGTCATATTTTCATCATTAATTGATTCACATTCATTCCCAGAATAGTAAGCAGAATGTATAAGAGAATTTAGTGTTACCTCATATGTTTCTATCATGTAACACAGTTTTTCAGGTTTGTTATTTTCAATATAAAAAGTGTCAGATCCATTGGAGATATCTTATGAAGCACTCTAGGTAGCTTTCATAACCTTCTTATATCCCTTTCACTTGTCTTCATATTTCTTCTTAAATTTCATCTTGGGGAAATCAGCCATCAAATGGCCTTTTCGTTTACACTCATACAAGACTATCTCATTTATATTGTCATTCTATTTTCTATCCAATTTCCACTGTCATTTACTATCATAAATTCCTTAATAGTTTTATTTTATAAAGAACTTATTCTTTCGGTATAACTTTTTGAATTTTCTAGCAAGATGAGCCATCTCATCATCCATGTTAGAATCTGAATCTTCTCTGATGGAAGTTCCTATAGGATCATGAACTTTTTATTTATCTTTTCTCTTTGAGATAGTAGTCTAGAATGCTATAGATTTCATTCTTGGTTCTTCATCTGCTTCTTGATTCACCTTAATATCGTCTTCGCACATCAAATGTTTTCCAATTAGTTACTTCACAAGTATCTTGCTTATGTGACATGATTCTCAGATAGAAACAGAATTTTCTCTCCATCTATTAGGTAGGCATCGATGAAACCTCATAATCTTCTGCTTGTTATCTAGTAGATTACTAATAAGACTCATAGTATTTACTATTTCATTGAACCTGAGATAAATTTAAGATATAAGTTCAGTTGGATTCATATGAAAAATATTTCACTAACAGTATAAGTATTTAATATCATTTCTTTAACATTGGTTATTGCCTCTTGATAAACAGCCAAAGTATCCCAGATTTCATAAGATGTTTTACAGGTAGATTTTCTATTTAATTCTTCATCACCTAGAGAATAGTACAATTCATTCATTTCTTTACAGTTATTTTTATATGAAGCATTAGTCAACTGAGACAATGTGTCCCTAGCAGTAACAAGAAACGCATGTTGTTCTTCAATTTTGTCCCATATTTTAGGACCCATTCTCTCTAGATACAATTTTTTTTTAATTTCCACTGAGGTTTCCTACTGGTAGCTGCACCCTCAACTCGATTGTCCATAGTTAGTTATAATTTAAGGAACTAAAAATTTAGATATGATAGAAATTTTATGATCTTTAAGATACAACTAAAATCACAGTTGAAAAGAATTTGAAAATATGCACAACAGTTTAGTTGGTAGCAATAAAGAAATTTATCCCTCTGATCCCAAATGTTGGTCGGATTGGAAACTCAAGAGGGGGGGTGTGAATTGATTTTCTACTTAAAATTTCAGTTCAAACCTTATGCTATAGATCCCCCAATTTGGAAACAGCCCAGTTAATTAAGGAAGTATAGATATTGATGTTTAGTTGGTAAAAAAGATTCTGAAAAGGTGATTAGTCCTCTGTTGAATCAGTGTAAACCACTAATTCAACATTTGAAATAGGTTTACTAGATTAAACACATACACACACTAACTAGAACTAATTATCAAAGTCAATGTAAAACAGTTTTCTGTTTCCGAAATTATAAGCAATGGAAAATAGAAAAACAGAGTATTAAAAAAACATAGAACATAGCAGAATTAAACAAGAAGTTAATTCTAAAGACGAGAGATAATCCTCTCCACATGGAGATCACCTTCCACCAAGTAGTTTATATTAATATTAAACATTATATACAACCTTTAGCAGGCTTTACAATAGTTTTTTAAAAAATTACAAGGCTCACACCCTCTACTACAGTTTTTCATGGGCAAAAAACAATCCAGACCACACACTGTCTCATACATAGTCACACTTGGGAAATAAAGTGTAAATAATTTTTTATGTGTGGATGTTCTATATCATCCATTTCAAGCATAGTATACAGTGTGTGTAATATAAAAACACAAAATTCTCAGAAATGTAATAGAAAGAGCACAATAGAGCTAATGTTATAAGGATTGCGGTTATAAGGCTCTATGTGTTTATAGTTCATCTATTGACTCCTTGGAGTGATTGATTTTTATTGAGTGTATTTTTGTGGAACTCATCTCCAAAAATAGAGTGTCGCGACTCTAGGTTCTAGATTTAAGGTACTGAGTATTTTTCTTCTTGGGATGACAGTGATTTGATGAAGCATAGACGACAATCTTGAATTTGTTCTCCCAAAATGATCTTCTTAAGAATCTTGGGTTCATAGTGAGAGCAATGTCCTTTTTATTTTGTCATTCAGATCTAGAATGGAGTTCATTCTCTCTCTAGAGTCCTCTGTTTTTTACATTCGAGGTCTCGAAATAGGAATAGGAAAACCATGTGCGGTCTTCCTCATACATCGTATTGTATCTAGATACAGTCTTGATATGTATATAATCAGCATTAATTGATGTTAGAAGTATCAAATTTACCAAATAGGATTGTTAGAATAAACTTATAAAATTTACCATGTATGGAGTAAAAGAGTGGGTATCGGTAGGATGGAAATAGTAGCCTTCTCAATGGTAGCCTCCATCGGTATCTTTCATTGGTAGCTTTATCAGTAGGGTTTACAACAATATCCTTTGAGAAATAGACTCGTGGCAATGACCTTTTCCTGATAACTCAGTGGTGAGGTTCAATATAGGTAACCTCCTAGTGCTAACCTTTATCTGTAACCATCCAGGGGTAACCTCTATCGGTAACCTTTCAGTGGTAACTTCTATCGGTAACCTTCCAGGGGTAACCTCTATCTATAACCATCTAGCGATAACCTCTATCGGTAACCTTCTATTGGTAACTTTTATCAGTTACCTTCCAGTTGTAACCTTTATCGATAACCTTCCAGCGTTAACTTCTATCAGTAACCTTTTAGTGGTAACCTATATAGGTAACCTTCCAGTGTTAATGTCTATCGGTAACCTTCTAGTGGTAACCTCTATCAGTAACCTTCCTGCAGTAACCTTTTACTTAGAAAAATTTTCAACTATAAAATTAATTGATAGAAAATTGATATTTAATTTACATATCTATCACTTGATAGAAACTATAAATATTAATGAAACACAATTATCATAAAAAGGAATCAAGATTTGGGATTATCAAAACATGTGAGTCCAAATAGTTACATATAAATAAATATTGAATGTATTGATTTGGTGTAGGGAATAGGATTATAAAACAGAATCAGTAGAATCATGCATACATAAATGTAATGGCATGAGATAAGATGGTGAGATTAATGTCTACTCAAATACAAAGTGTTAAATTACTCCCAAATAAACATTTTTCAAAACCATGATCATCCAACCATATAGGTCGTACTAATGATAGTTGCCCCTCAATTATCTTGTATATGGAAAGAATGTAATAAGGTTACCCAAATGGTTGGGTGCATTTTTCATAGAATTTTCCTTGGGTTAAAATTTGATAAGATACCCTAATAGTTATGATAACAAAAGATTATAGTTGGATCAATCTACTTGATTGATTAAAAAAGATTTATTGTATCAACTATCCATGATTTATATTTATATGATTGACAGCTATTGTATACCATATATAGTCATGGATTATTTATGTGAACAAACTGGTGTACGTAATGATGAAATATATACCTCAGATTATTGATAGATACAATGAATTTAAAAAGGGTCATCATTTTTGTTGGAGATCATTCAATAAAATTTCATATCAACGGTAATAACATATGATAACAATATGATAAAAGCATTATTTATAAAAAAAATTATCATGATTGAATATATCATTAAAAATAATCCTTGGGTAGGAGAATCTTATTCTAATAAATTTCTAATACTGGTAACTTAAGAAAATTATTTTACTGTAAGAAGAAGTATTATGTGTTATATAAAATCCTTCATGAGTATCCAAGTGTTGAAGTTATCAAATGGTTGAATATAGATTCATATTAGATGAATGTATTGATTCACATGAAATTTAAACAAAAATAATTGTAAAATGATATATGTAATTTCAATCTCTAATCATATGATCAATATAATTAAGTGTCACAAACTAGCCCATTACATAGTCCTAATGGAATTCTTAATCACAGTTTGTTGGAAACTAGTTTCTGGGCATCAATTAACTACATTGGGAACTATCTTCACATTATATTAATCAAAATAATCATAAATAATTCATGACAAATGTCCATAAAAAACCAAAAAAAATGATTATACACTAGTATATGTAGATATATCCATAACTAAGTACCAAAATAGAAAAAATAAAATGGGTGAAAATAAATTTTCACCCATCATTTTGTGACACAAGGTCTGACCACCTATTACGTCACCATCATCACTAAACCTAAAATACACTAGAAATAATACCTTCCACCTTTGTGAAAATCCTTTCACTTACCTATTTCATACAAAACAAAATATTCATATACCGATTGGGTGTATATAGAATGTGAGATAAACTTTCCTAGTAGGATTCCAATTAGTGTTTCATACATAAACCATATTATAAAAATATAAACATGCTTGTTTTAAATAAAAATTTCTTTTTAAACATGCCTTAACATTTAATAAGAATAATTGAAACTAGAAAAAATAGATAAATAATTGAGAAAATAGACATAAGCACCATGGGAAGACCTAGGTACCTATGGTAGGCCCTCACACTAGGATCCTCATACTATCGGATATTGAACCATACATATTGATTCTCATGAATGAGTCATTGGGGAGGTTGAATCCAAATTCCACCTGGTAATCTATCATGTCACATCACAATACAATTTAGCTTGTGTTGTAGCATGATTCCTTGGCTTGGTAGGGTGTGCCAATGCCTATAATATTTTTCTTAATCTACCCACCTATGTACCCGGTGTTCCCAAGTTCCTTTACTCTTTAATATTCATCTCATTGAAACAATTTTCATCATAGTTCACACTAAATCATAACAAATATATTCATTTCCAACCATTTCCAAAAATTAGAACAATTTTCAAAACCATCACACATACTAAATCATTCCTCAAAACACCTTTTACACACACACATTAAATTTAAGATATTATTCAAATTAAATTTTCCAAATAATGGTACAACCTAAAACCACCCACCTTCAACCTTGAAATCCCAATGAACCAGTTAGAAAACAAAATCCAAGAGGATAGGGGACCCTATGGGAGTATGAAAAAACCATAAACATAAATAATCACACAATATTGTTTGTATTAGACAAACCCTAAGTCATTAAAAACATATAGTAGAATGAAACATAATAAGGAAGTGATTGAACATCAAGGGAAATGTAGACGATGCACTTGTTTAAGAGTTTCATGAATAATATAGGCAACATCCACCCAAATTTGATGTATAGATGGTATATAAGAAGAGAAATGGATAAAATGAGGTTGAATGGAAATATATCGGAAATAATATGGTGAGAATGGGGATAAATCAAGATTAGGGTAGATTAGGAATTTAATAAATTTTATGTTTTGGGAAGGTCTCATTATTTGGTCAAATTATTTTCCAAACGTTGCGCCAAACATACGGGTGCCACTATCTTGGAATTCATAGTTTTAGGATGTATCATACAGTTTAAAAAACCATAAAGGGATTTTGAAAAACCACACTATTTGGGTTCTGAAAATCATTGATAGTTTCAACACAATATATTGTAATCATGTGCCAACCATGCATCATGCCCAATAATATTAAAAATGTAAAATTTTGATGAAATTTCCTAGAAATATATTAAATAAAATAGAGAAAAATAAATAAATAATAAATTCCTAAATGTAGCAATGCGGATGTGACAATTCTCCCCACCACATCATTTCCACCCTAGGAATGGAAATCTACAATATGATCAAAAATAAAGTGAGTTTATTACACTTTCACCCAGGATTCTCATTCGCATATCCCATGCTCTTCATTAACATGTTTCCATAAAATCTGAACCAACTAGATATATTTCCCTCATAGAACCATTATTTGGTAAATGATTGTAACAACCCATGTACATATAGAGTATTTTATTCATATTCATTAGTATTCTTGAATTAAATAGTTAAATTCACTATGTTATGTAATTTTTAAAATAAATAATATTATTAAACTAATTTATTATATATTTATATTTAAAGGATTAATTTAACAATTATAGAATTTTAATTTTAAAAAGATAATTTCATTTTTGAATTCAAAATTTCAAAATTATTTTAGTATGAGTATTTTAGAATTTTCTGAAAAAGTTAATTTTTGTTGTGAATAGTAAAAAATACATTTTTTAATACAATATTTTATAATATAAATATTGAACATAAATAATTCATAACATGTAAATTTTATTTTTTTATGATAAGTATAAAAATCATTTCCAATGCTGACATAGTGCCTACACCGCACTTGAAACGTCAAAATTGTTGACTTATAGATAACAATTGACTGTAAAAATTTATTTTTATCTATTTAATATTAAATATTAGGTATTATTGATTTTTTTCTGATATTTTATAATTTTAGAGTTATATAACGTGAATCTTATCCATATTTTTGTGCAATGCTTGTGTAAGGTAAGAAAAGCCAAATTAACAAATTAACGAAGTTATCTTAACATTAATATAAGTACATAAAAAATTAATGAATCTAAAAGTTTAGATTTAACCTAATTATGTTTTTTATGATATCGATTTATTTTTCCTTTTTATATATGTAATAATTATTTTTAGTTTTTATGCAATGATGATGTAGTGCATGTGCAAGCAGAAGAAAAATCAATAAACTTTTTTAATTAAAATTATAAGAAAGCTTAAATGAATCAAAAATTTCAATAATTATTTTAGATGATTAATTTTTTTCAATAAAATTATTTTTATTTGAATTTGGGACCTTTTTGGACCCACATGGATCACTTTAAGCCACTTATAATATTTTATTTAAAAGAAAGAAAAGTTGTTCACACTATAGTTTTAACTTAGTATAATGTTTTAATATATGGTTTTCTAGAAGTGATATTAAAACATAAATATTCATTTTATTTCTAATAAAATTATATTATTCATGATTTTTTTTAATTTTTTAGCGAATAAATAATTATCTTAATAGCTTCCTAATTGATGATGTATTAATTATTTAAATAATTAATCGATTAAATAAATGATATTAAAATATGAAAATAAATATAATTTGAGATTTTTATAGTAATACATGAATTCTCTAGATCAATATGATATTTATAGGGTATAATAAATTATTTTTTTTGAATATTAAATTTTTTTGATGTTTGTAAATTCATATTTAGGAATAATCTTTAATTTGACAAAAACTATTTTTCATGAATATAATATTTTATTAAATTATGTAAAAAAATCTTGAATAAGGCCAAATGGGTTAATATTGTGTCAAAAATATAATCCCCTTTATCTTTTAGGCATTTTGGATGTCATAAAACCTATATTAGACTTATTATATTTAAATATTTCAATTCATTCATAAATTGGCCATCACCTTAATTATAAAAAGGGACTCATTACTTCACTTAATTTCCTCACCTAAAGCCATATTTCTCAAATATCCTCTACCAAATTTCCTTATCCTCATCCATTTACACATTTTAGTGTTTCTGGTCTCACAAAAAGACCAATTCCATGTGCCTAAGGAGGTTCACAAGGAGAAATATTCAAGTGGTAAATTCCTCCTTCTCTTTTACATTCTTTCTCACATAAACCTTATCTTCACCACCTATCCACAGATACTTGAGAACTCTAGTATCACATATATATTATTTTTTTATGTTAATGATATATATCATCAAATCTATTATTTTCTTCTTTTATTTTTAAAAACTAAATCATCATCCATGGTGTGTCAATTTACCACCTTTGTTGATGATGATTTTTCGTTTCCATTTACCGCAATCAAGGAATGTTTAAATAAAATTATAAATTAATTAAAATGACATATATATATATATATATATTCTCCCTTCTTTATTATTATTTAAATTTTATAATAAAATTTATAATGAACCGACCATGAATCCATGAAACGAACGCACCCAAAACATTGGAAATAACAAAAAATTATAAATAAATGGGTGGAAAGATGTTATAAAAATATTATATAAGATATTATAAATATTAATATGGTTTCAAAAGAAGTTAATAACACTATTTAAACCATTATAAATGAGATTCGAATAAATTTTATGTAATTATAACTTGGGGTAATGGGCATTCCTTTTAAAATCCTCATAAATGTCTATTTTACAAAATTTCAAATGATAATTTTTTTAAATTATTTAGCATCAAGGAATATTATTTATTTCATGATGCCTTGATTTTTTGAAGTATTATTTAAAATATTACATGAATATTTTCATTTAAAATGTTTTTGTTTGGATGTGTGTAGTATTTCCATGAATTGATTTATTTTCCTCAGGGAATGTTTTTTATGTTAAAAGTATTCATGTTTTATGATTATTTTATGGGTCATGGGAATTTTTTATGATAATAGGTAGTTACATTACAAACCTAATATGGGTGGGTCCATTATATCCCTCTAATTCATTTGGTATGTTGGAATTTGACCTTATTGGTTATTCCAATTGTAATTGTGAGTGTCAAATTGTAAGGTAGTTGTAAGGGTTACATTATAATATAGTAATGAGTGTTACAAATCATATGGTATCCAGGAGGGTTAAAATAATAATTAAGTATGATAAATAATTCCCCCATGTTACATATATGTTTTATTTATGTTTTCTATTTTATATGGAAATCTCATGTTTACACAAAGTAAGTATATGTTACTTTTAAGGATGAAAAATATATCTTTGTGAAAATGGTTTTATATGATTATAAGTATTCATAGACTAACAATTTTTTTCCATATTTTTATGTCCCTTAATTAAACTTCTGTGACCATATTATATTTCAAAATGCTTTTCATATGGTTTTAAGGATAGGTAAGTTAAATAATAAGCCAAGCTGAATGTTGTGAATATTTTTCATGGAATAATTAATGTTTAATTAAAAAAATGTATTATTGAAAAATAGATATTTCTTTAGTTGTACCACATTGTATGATTAGGGTTTTACATGTATTAATTATAAAGTAATTCTCTAAAACTCTAAACCAAAAATATATTTGGGAATGTAAAAAAGTGAATTCTAGTTGAGTTAACTAGTGTATGAAATTTTTAACGGAAGGTCCTTATAGTTGGTATCAGAGAACATTTTAGATAACATTAATGGTTAGTTTAATATTAATAGAATACTATAAATTATTTTTACGATATTTATAATTTAAAATGATAAAGCATTTGAATATTACCATGTTTATTTGTCAAATATATGTCTATTCAAAATGGTTTTCTATAGAAGAAATAGAGAATTTGAAGTAAGAAGGCACCAAGATGATGATATCTTTCTGAATCTACAACATAGAATGGTGTCCATAAGAACCAGGGAGTTTTTTATAGTAATATATCGGTTGAAACAAGTCATAAATAGTCGATGAATACAAGTTAGAGAATAGATAGAGCTACCAAAAATTAATGACTATAGAGGAACATTTTATGAGGCAATACCCACCTACTTTCGGTGGATCATGTGACCTAGTGGTGGTTGAAGGGTGGATTAAATCCATTGAAAAGATACTTGATGTCAATGTGTGTTTAGATAATAAAAAGTTTATTTAGTTATTTGTCTTTTTAAAGGTGAATTCGACCAGTAGCGGTCAATGGTCAAGAATATCAGGGAAATATGAGAGATTAATTCATATGTATGGGATGTATTTAAGAATCTTTTACATGAAAAAGATTTTCCTAAGGCTATTAGACTTAGGATGGAAATTAAATTCATTTAATTAAACCAAAATGAGAAAGATTCAGTGGCCATTTATGATGAAAACTTCACTGATCTAGTAAGGTACACTCCAAATCTCATTCAGTTTCATGATAGTAAAATCAATCATTTTTACTCAGTATTGAATCCATGATATTAAAGGGAATTGGGATCTCATTAATTCAAAAGTTATGAGAAAATATTTTGGTGTTATTATAGGGTAGAAATGGATTTTTATGATTATCTTGTATACTTTGACAATAAGCTGAAACAAATTTCCATAATGAAAGAAATTTGTAATAATCAATCAAAGAAATATGAAGGTAATAAAATAAAATTTATAGTTTGGGGGAATTGTTGTAAAAAGAGCCTTGGAGAATGCCTCAAAATCTTGGACGTGTTTCTGATGTGTTAGTTTTTTACATCTGGCCCAAGATTGAAATTAAAATGATCTTAAGTATAGTTTTGATAAGAAAATTGTAATGTGTTTCAAATGTGGTGAGATGGGTAATTTTGCACATACCTACCCAAAGAAGGATCTGAATTATGGTAATAATCTATATTATAATAAAAAAGGTGTATTGAAATACTTTGTAACTACTTCCCCATATTTTGGGTTTTCCAATGAAGTGGTATCAGGTACATTTTCTGTTTACTCAGATTATTATAATGTCTTCTTTGATATGAGGTCTACACATTCTTTCATTTCTGAGAAATTTTCTAGTAAATTGGTAATTACACCTCATGAAATGAGACCATAACTTATTATTAATACACCGTGGGTAATATTAAAATAAAAAAAGAATTATAATAATCGTCATGTTAATGTCCGTGGAAATAAATTACCGACACACATTATTGTTTTTCTCTTCTTAGAGTTTGATGTTATCCTCATTATGGATTGGATTTATATTTACCATAAAAAGATTGATTATAGAGATACAGAAGTTTTTTTGAGAAATATTTTTAGTTTTTATGCAATAATGAACTCATATAATTGATAAAATATCAGGAATATGGGATAATATTAAAATATGAAAATTAGAGTTATCTTTCACATATTATTGAAAATAATGGATCTGTTCAAATAAATTATGTGCCTGTGGTAAATAAATACCTAGATGTTATTTTTAATATTTTCCTAGTGTTATACCTAATAATGAGGTTGAATTTTGTATTGAATTACTTTCTTATGTTAATCGAATTTCAAAACCCCTCATCGAATAGTTCATGTGGAAGAAGTTGTAGGAGTTTCCTGATAATGGTTTCATTCATCCTAGAACATTACTATGGGGTTCACTAATTTTTTTCATTAAAAAGAAATATGATTCCATGAGTAATTTCATTGATTATAGATCTTTTAATAAGATTATTTTTATGAATAAGTAGTCATACCCTCATATCGATGAATTTTTTGATCTGCTCTAGGTACCTTAGTATTTTTCTAAAATTGACTTGAGATTTGAGTACCATAATCTAAATGTAATGGATAATGACATTACAAAAATAAAATTATGTGCTATATATAAGAATTGTGATTTCTTAATGTCCTTTGGTTTTAAAAATTCCCCTACTATATTTATGGACCTTATGAATATAATCTTACTTTAATATTTGGATAAGTATATTATTGTTTTTATTGATGATATTTTTATTTATTCAAAAAGTTATGAGGATCATGAAAAAAAATCTAAGTATTATCGTGAAAAAACATGACTAAAAGTATTTATTCAGTAAATTTAGGAAATTTGATTTTTGGTTTCAACTAATTTTTTCCCTTGAGCACATTATCAATAAGGATGGAATAAAAATTGATCCTTCAAAAAAAGTGGTCGATGAATTTCCATGACCCACAAATGTTACTGAGATTCATAGTTTTCGTGGATTAGCATATTATTACCGATTTAAAAAAACATTTCACGGTTATATAGAACTCTATCTATGTTAGCACAAAAGGGGTTAAATTTTTTTGGATAGACGTATGTGATGTTTTTTTTCAGGAAATAAAAAGGAGATCAATTAATTCTTCAGTTTTTCTCTTGCCTTCAATAAATGGTGATTTTTCATCTACATTGATGCTTCATTGAAGGGACGTGGTTGTGTTTTGTTTTAGAATGATTGGGAACTTTCTTATGCTACACGACAACTAAAACCACATGGGTTAAATTATCCCATGTATGGTTTGGAATTTGGATCTATGGTTTTCTCTTTAAAAATTTGGAGGCATCATTTATATGGATCCAAATTTGAAATATATACTAACCATAAATGTTTGAAGAGTATATTTACTCATAATGAATTGAACATGAGGTATAGAATATGGATATACATAATAAAGGATTATTAATGAATGATTACTTACCATCCTGTAAATTAGGGGAATATTCCTTGTGTTAGAAAGATGATGCTATTTTAAAAATGATACATTTAGAAAATTAACCATTGGTTAATGATTTGAAGAATTTTGTCTTGGAATTTATTGGTACAGGATCTCCCTCTGTTTATTTCATGTTTTAGTAAAGTCGTATCTCTTAGATAGAATTAAGAATGATCATAAGGAATACTGCGAGTTATAGAAAAAGGAAGAATTTGTTAAGAAAGTTTTGATGTGTGAATTTAATGTTGATAATGATTGTGTCTTCATATTTGGTAAGAGATTTTGTGTGTATTGTGATTCCTAGCTAAAGAAATAATTGTTATGTGAAGATCATAGTTCACTATTTTCAATTCATCTTGGTTGCACTAGTATATACAATGATATTTTGGAGTATTACTAGTGGGATTGAATGAAAAGAGATATTTCTGATTTTACCATGAAATGTTTGATAGGTCAACAGGTTAAAGAAGAGAAGAAACTACTAAAGCGGAATCATCAACCTTTTCTAATACAATAGTGGAAATGGGAAAATATATCCACAGATTTCATGGTGGGATTAAAAAATACTTCTCAAGTTAACAATACGATTTAGTTTATTATTGATCAACTAAATAAATCTTCAAATTTCCTTCCTATTCATTATATTTTTTCTTTAGATAAACTTTCTCAATTGTACCTCAATGAGATTTCAATGTTACATGGGGTTACTCTCTCTATTTTATATGACCATGATCTCAGGTTCACTTATAACTTTTAGAAAGGCTTTCAGAAGTCATTGGGAATTGAATTAAATATCATCACAGTCTTTCATCCTCACTCTGATAGACACAATGATAAAAAAAATCAGACATTGGAGGATATGAATTGATCCTTTTCAATGGAATTATAGGGAATTTTGGATCATAATATTTCCTTATTTGAGTTTTCTAATAATAATAGTTTTCATTATATTATACTGATGGCACATTATGAAGAATTATACAGAAATCAGTGTTGAACTCTAGAATTTTGGGATTATTTTGGGAAAGGGAGTCAATGGGACCATAATTAGTAGAGGAAGTGGCTGAGAAAGTACATATGATATAGCATCACATGAGGATAGCTCAAAGTAGGTAGAAAAACTATGCAAATAAATGGATGAAAAGCCTTTACTTTTGAGGTAGGTGATCATGTTTTCCTAAAAACATATCCATTAAAATGTGTTATGCAATTTGGTAAGAAAGGAAGGCTAAGTCCACAATTTATTAGACCTTATAAAATCCTGGATAATGTTGGACCATTTTCCTATCAAGTAGATTTTCCACCAATTTTATCTCAAGTATGCAATGTTTTTCATGTTTTCATGTTAGGAAAGTATGTTTCAGATTCTCCTTATGTTTTGAGATCATAAGTAGTTCAGTTGGAAGATAAGCTTTCTTATGTGAAGAAACCTATTGAAATTTCTGATTGTAGAGATCAAGTATTGCATAATAAGTTAATTCATCAGGTTTACATTTTATGGAGAAACCACATGGATGAATAAGTTATATGCTAATATGAAAATACTATGAGGGAAAGGTATCCCCATTTATTTAATAATTGGATACAATTGTGAGGATGAAATTTCAAAAACATGGGGGAATTTAAAAACCCAGTTACTGATAGAATATATTTTTTCATATTTATTCATATTCTTGAATTATATAGTTAAATCCACTATGTTGTGTATTTTTTAAAATAAATAAGCTTATTAAAGTAATTTCTTTTAAGGTTATATTTAAATGAATAATTTTAATATTATATAATTTTAATTTGAAAAAATTAATTTCATTTTTGAATATGTTGAAATAATCTTAGCATGAATTATTTGTAATTTTTTAACTAAGTTAATTTTTTGGTTAATATTAAAAAATATAGTTTTTTAAAAAAAAATCTAGAATTTTGTGGCATCGTTAGGAAATAATTATGGTATAAATTTTATTAAACATATTGATGATTAAATTATGATATTATAAGAAAAGTATTTTTCATAAATAAGTTATAACATGTAAATTATATTTGCTTCATGATAAGTATAGAAATCAATATTTGTGTTGACGTAGTGCCTGCGTAGTGTAGGAAAAGTCAACTGTGGTGCCTTATAGAAAATAATTCTTTGATAATAAATATTTTCACAACATTATTGTTAATTATTATGTATAATTTATTTTTTATGATAGATTCTAATTTTTTAGTTATATAACATGAATCTTATTCCAATGCATGTGCAATGCATGCGTAAGGTTAGAACAGAAAAATTAACAAATTAATGTTGTCTTGATATGGATATGAGTAAATATACATAATTAATGAATTTTTTTTTTTGAACCTAATTAATTTTATTTTTATGATATTAGTTTATATTTAATTTTTAAATATGAAATCATTAATTTTAATGCCTATTCAATGGTGATGCAGGTCTTGTGCATGTAGAACAAAAATCAATAAAATGATTTTAATTAATATCATAATAAATATAAAATGACTTAGAAATTTGAATAATTATTTTACAAGATTAATTTTCGGCCCAAAAATATTTTGATTCAGAATTGGGTCCTTTTTGGACCCTTGTGGATCACTTTAAGCTACTTATAATATTTTATTTAAAATAAAGTCATTTTATTTACACTAAAGTTGTTAATTAGTATAATATTATAATATTTGGTTTTCTAAAATATATATTCGATAATAAATAGTAATTTCAGAGATAATAAATTTATATTATTCATGAAAATTTATATAAAATTTTTAGGGACTAAATAATTACGTTAATAGATTCCACAACAACGATCATGTAATTATTTAATTAATGAAAAAAATAAAATAAATGATATTATAAATATTAAAATAAATATAATTTGAGATTTTTAAGGTAACCAAAAAAATTTATAGATTAATATCATATTTATAGGATATATCAAAATATATTTCTCAAATCTGAAACATTTTTTGTTGTTTTTAAATGTTAGAGATATGAATAGTGTTTAATTTGAAAAAAAATATTTTTCATGAATATAATATTTTTTTAAAATTATTTAAAAATAAAAAAAATTGAATAAGGAAAAATTGTATAATATTGTGTCGATAATTTACCCCCTTTTAGATTTTAGGCATTTGGGATGTATTAAACCCTATATAGTATTTATTATATTTTAATAATTCAAGTCATTCCTAAATTTCCCCTCACCTCAATTTTAAAAATTATCTCTATAATTCACTCAATATCATCACATTAAGACATATTTTTTGACTATCCTCTACCAAATTTTCTTCTCCCTATCCCGTTAAACATTATAGTGTTTCTGGTTTCACAGAAAGATCAATTCTAAGTGCCTAATGAGGTTCTCAAGAAGAAATATTTAAGAAGTAAATTTGTCTTTCTATTTTAAATACTTTCACATTTCTACCTTATCCTCACTGCCTATCCAAAGATTTATGATAACTCCAGTATCATATATATACTATAATTTTATTAATTTTATCGTATATCCATCATCAAATCTATTATTTTCTACTTTTATTCTTAAAAATGAAATCATCATCCATGGTGTGTCAATTTTCAGCCTTCCTGGACAATGAGTTTTTATTTCCATTTACCATTATCATTGATGGTTTAGATTCACTTATAAATTATTTAAAATGACCAAAATGTGTGTGTGTGTGTGTGTTTGTGTGTTTGCATGTGTGTTCTATCATGTGGATTATTATCTCCATTTGACAAGAAAATCCATAATGAACCAACCCGGAAACCATGAAATGAATAAACCTAAAATATCGGAAATAACAAAATATTATTAATAAATGGGTGGATAGATGATATAATAATATCATATAAGGTATTATAAATAGTATCATGTCTTTGAAATAAATTAATAACACCCATTATATGATTATACATGATGTTTTAACACATTTTAAGGAAGTCAGAACACCCAAATACCCAGATAATAGAGGTGAAAACAATAAAACAGATGGAAAACCATACCCTAAACATTAGCAGGGAACCAAAACACCCTGAACCACCTCACCGTTTGTGGAGGTTTCCGGAATATTCAAGAACAAGACCTAAGGAAGACTTAGGATAACCTAGAACCAAAAGAACACCAAAATTTGATTCAATAACTATCCTAGGGTGTTCATCTGAACTACAATGAGTGATTGATAAATCGAAAAACGGTCATAAATGGAGAGGAGGAGTATTGTAGGGTTTTACCTTGTAGGTTTGAAGGAGAAATCAAGGGAAACAGTGGAATAAAATCAAGACAAGGGAGATCAAGAGAGGAGGGGGTCGCGCATGAGATAGGAACCCCCTTGGAGTTCATCGTGTGGGTTAGGAATGATAGGGTAGGTGAGAGTTTATTTTCGGTTTTATCTTATTTTAATTTAATTAAAATAATAAAAATTTCAAAACTGGTCTTGGTGCACAGTTTGGGATGCACAGTTGGGAAAATTGTGTTCCAATCATGCACCCCTTCTGGAACACCTGGGGAACCTCACATGGGATAATTGTAGCACGTGGATACAATTTTTCCACCTTCAAACATATGCATGGAGTCTTCTTTCAATGGGATTCATGGATTCAAAAAGAACTATGAGCCCAGGGCAGCTCCTTAAAAACCGTGAGTTTCTGGGTATGGAACACCTGAAACTCCTTGATCCGCATAGGAAACTTCTCAGGCCTTCACCCAATTCCAAAAACATTACTTTGAATGGTTCCAACTCATGTGATTTAGTTCCAAATATCTATTTTAAAAACAATCCATTGAGTAATATAAAAAGTTCAAATTCATTTACATTCTGGTCTGGTTAAAAATGTGTATTGTTATATTTGGAGAGGTGGAAGACCAAGTCTCAATGGTAATCCATCATATCGCATCACAGTATAGCTTAGATAGTGTTATAACATGATTTCTTAGCTAGGTAGGGCATGCCAATTCCTAGAACCATTGTCCTAGTATACCTTCCTAGGTATCTATGGTTCCTAATTACATTTATCCTTTTATGTTCATGTTATAAAACCCATTATCCTCACACTTCACACTAAAATATTCCAAATTAATTCATTACCAACCACTAAAAGAAGGTGAATAATTTATATACCATCAGACACAATAAATAGTTATTGAAAACACCTTTTACACACAATAATGAAATTTAATATATTATTAAAATTATATTCAATCATACTAAAATTTTAAAAAAACAGTACAACAAGAAACCACCTACCTTCACCCTTGAAATATCCAAGAATTTGTTGTAAATTACTATCTAAGAGGATAAAGGAACCAGTGGGATAAATAATAAACCATAAACATCAATAATCGCACTATATTATTTGGATTAGACAAACCATATGTCATCACAACCATTAGGTATGAGGAAAATTAAGAAAGAAGATATGGAGCATATTGAGAAACGGAGAGGATACACTTAAATGGATGTTTATTGAAGAAACTATGAAAAATAAACTCAAATTTGATAAAATAGGGAATGGGAAAAGTGGTATGGTTCACCAGGGGTTGGATGGTTCGTGAGTGGGTATAATTGAGGAGAAAAGTGATAAATAAATCTAGGGTTTGTTTTTTAATTTCAAAAAAAAATTGGCAAGGACACACAATTTGGAAGCATGATTTTCCATACCATGTACCCAAAATTCATGTTACTTTGTCTTAGAAAGAACAGTTTTATGAACTCTAAAATGGTTTTAAAACCCATATAGAGTCCATGAAAAATTACATTGTCTGGGTTCTATAACTCTTACAGAGATTCCAAAAAGTTTTGTGTAACTGTGGATGAACCCTGAATCTTGGCCAATACTCCTAAAAACATCTAATTTTGATGAAAAAGGCCTAAAAAGAATTTAAATAAAAGATATAACAATAAATAAATAATAAATATTTTTAAATGTAACTATTTGTGTGGCATTATGTATTCTAATAACTTGGTGAGTCTAGAGGTTTCCTCTAAAGCTTATTCTAGTTATGGAATTAATTATGTTGTCATATACTGTAACACCCCAGAATTTCATAGTGTGTTATTTCTTCAAAATAATTCAATAACTTGCACTACACACAACACCGAGTTCAATCACACCATGACTTACAAAAAAAAATCCATTAAAAGATGTCATGAATAGTATTAACTACATTTTAAACTTTATATAATCCTTATAATTTTAGAATCCATATTATGAGTTTCTTAGATATAATGCAAGAACAAATTCATTTTCAGTATTGCAAAATTAGCAACTAATAATAGTGAACCCTTTTTAAATACAATATTTTAAACTTTTTGACTAAATTGGGACATAAAAAATTTAAAATGAAACATCCCAAGCTTCCACAATACACTTTCATTGAATAATACAGTAGCGTGTGTTGTACGCAACCTTCAGTTTTAACACACACACCACAACCAATCAAACTAGCCGTTATGAATAGTAATACCTACTTTTTGAAATTATATATATTTTATATTTTAAAATGGACTTCATTTTTGGATTCGTAATATCGAATTTATCCTAAGGTGAAATTTTGGTACATTTCGGATAACTTTCATATTTTGATGAATAGTGAAAATTACTAAATTTTAATTAAAAACAACTTTTTTAATCAAAATAATTAATAGTGATAAATTATGAATTTTAGTGGTTTTAAAGTATATTTAGAATATATTTTTACCATTTAATATAATTTTGTTCATTGGACATAATTTTACAATTAAACCGAACATAAACAAGTGTCAATCTTTTGATAGTTATTATCTCTTAAAAACACGCTTTTTGTTTTGACAGCGGGAATTAATTTTAAATTAATTTCTGCCACTTCTGTGTTTTGAATTTAGAAAAATGGATTCCATATTTTGAATCAGGATTTTCAAATTGTGTAAATAGGTAACTTTTATTTTTAGACATTTTGAATAATTACTGCGGTAAATATTTTATTTACCATGGTTAAGGGTAAATCTGGTAAATAAGGGTTATAAAATAATATTATAATAATACTAAATTACCCTAAAACGTGTCCTAGCCTTATTGGCTGATACATGATCGACCATAGGCATCTTTGGGTCGATTTTGGGACCCCATGGATCCACTTGTAAGTGATAATGACACTTTATTTTAATTAAGTTAAAATGAATACAAAAATGACACAAGCATATATCTTTTAGAAAAACAATTATTACATAGGGTTATATATGTTGGATTTTAGATTATAAATATTCATTAGAAATATAAAAAGATTTCCTACATAATTATATTTTATTTATAATTTTTAAACATTAAATAATATATTTTATTTATGACACAATGATGATGCAGTAATTACTATAATAGTGAAAAATTAAAATAATTGATATTATAAATACCCAAATAAATATATTATGAAAGTTTTAATGAATTAAACTAATTTTCTAGGATAATATGATATATTATTATTGATTTAATTGACATTTTTCTAAGTAATCAATCTGTTATGAGTTTCACAAAAATCAACTATTGAATAGTGTCAAAATTGACATAAAAGAGTTCTTAAAACGAATATTATATTATTAATTGATATTAAATTCCTAAAAATCTAAGGTTCGGCCAAGAGACTTATATCATGATAGGTTCCTCATTAATGGACCACTTGGGGGTCTCTTGGATGTATATAGTAAGTTTATTACCCATATTATATAAAAATACAATGAGACATTGTAAAAGTGAAACTAATTAACTTATAGTTAATACTTAATGATAAGGTTAATATATGTACCCAAACCTGTCTAAATTCTATTGGTTGAGTGTTTTTCGACCTCTCCCCACCTTAACCTTTGAATAATCAACTTTGGAGCAATTAGAAACCGAATATGATTTTATTATAAATTAATATTTCTAGCTTTTCAAAAGGTGCCCCTCACCCCTCTTATAAAAGGGAACTCCTCCTTCTCATTTCTTCACACCATCAAAGCCTTTTGGTTCGGCCAAACTCTGCCCAAATACTCTCCCAACTTCCCTCACTACAACCTAGAGGCCTTAGTTTGATCAGAAATCCAACCTAAGGATCCCTTTTGATCAAATCAAAAGGAAGAACCCGAAGAAGAGGTAATGATTTCACCACCCTTTTCTAAGTTCATTTCTTCTTCCACTTCTTCTTCCTTTGTTGTTACCATTCTAAAATAATAAATCCAGTATCATATACATACTGTGATGTTATTATAAATATGGTACAACCATATTCAGTATTCTATCCACCCTTTGAATAACATGTCACCATACCTGCGTACGTACGGCTTACCGTCTCCACGTCGTGGTGTAAATGTTATTCAATATAATATTATTTGGATGGGTATAATAATGAGGTGTAACTCATGTAAATAATAAATATAACATGTTAATTATTCTTTATATATGATATAACATCCATTTATATATTATTTTAATATCAAAAGAATGATATTGTTGCTCGTGCGTACATACGGAATACCGTCTCCACGAACGCGATGAGATTCATTCTCCATCGTATCCATTCAAGTATAATTATCATTTGATGATTTAAAATTGATGTTTAAGAACTTGATATCATTCTGGATATGAATAATATACAAACTATCCATTACAAACATGGCTTACGTAATAAAACATATAAAAGAAAACGAGTTAGTTAATACCCGAAACAACGATAATACTAAGACATTATTAACAAAGCAAAGTTAAAAGATCATATATGATATGATATTAATATATATGATTCTTGTATAATTTAATAACAATTATTTCAATATTATACAGGAGTTTAACCTACCCCAACCAAGTAAAAGTACAAGGTAAGGGATTTTCATATCTCAGATTCAATTCCGTGAGATTTCCATTTTTCGCCACTAAATTATTGAAAGTGGTGTATTGTGTACTGGAATTTGATATATATTATCATTATTATCTTTATATTCATGTTATTCTGTAAATAATTTGGTGGTTATTAACTTTTGGCCATAAGACTCAGTTGATTAACGTAGTAAGGGGTTTTCATCTCACTCTTTTTTCGTGAGATTCATGCCATATTTACACTATTATCTTTTGTGTGGTGTATGTACTGCCCATAATTGTATTCTTTGTGTAATACACTTTAACTTATGTGTATTTACATTTTCATTGTATGATACCTCTTTCATGGGTTGTATGTTTCATAAGTTACCAAATTGATAAGTGTTTACTTCACAATCTCTTTAATATCTGAGGTTGTCTTTACGTAAGTATCTACAGGGACATATTTACTATCCATGTCCATATTTCATAAAAGAGTTTTCAAAGGGATTATTTCTAAGGGAACTTTTACTAAAACATCATTTTAAATGTTTTAAATATTTATTCTTCTAAATCATCCTCATTTAGGTCCATGATTTCAAAATGGTTTGTAAGGATTTATTTATATGAAAATGAATTTTTTAAAAGTGTTAATTCCATTCAAAAGTTTCAAAGTGGTATGGGAAACGTTGATTCAAAAATGTATTTAAATGACTTACTTTCTAAATTGTTTAACATTAAAATGTTTTCATGAAAAATGGATATTTCTCTCAATAATTTAAAAAAACATTTTTATCTATGTCAACATCCTTTGATAGATTTTAAGATTATTTGAAGTTGATTTATTATGATATAAAACTTCCATATTGTAATAAATTTTTGTGATATGTTTGACTGTAGATGTGTCATTTATATAGCATTCATGGTTTATGAGTAAAGTATTGACATTTCATATGCTAGTTCCAATAAGAATGTTTATGTTATATTTCAACCTTTACTTCATATGAATGTGTTGGACAAGTATGTTCCAGGTTGGGGACTGGTTAAAGTAAGCCCTCTAGGTTGGGGACTGGTATATGTAAGCCCTCCAGGTTAGGGACTGGTAAAAGTAAGCCTTTCGGTTTGGTCTCCGGTTATTAGAGGCACTCCGGGTTGGTGTCCGGTTATTAGAGGCACTCCGGGTTGGTGTCGGGTTATTAGAGGCACTCCGGGTTGGGTTCCGGTTACAGTTAGCCCCATGGTCTTGGGACGAGGCCTTGAAAAGAAATTAAAGTTTAGCATTATGCATTCCATCATTATGAAAGTGGTTATTGATTTTCCATGTGATTATTCGATTAGTAGAATATCCATGTGAATAAGTAAATGACATTATTTCATTTTACTTTTTCCATACTATGTTGAAGTTCAAGATTAAAAGGCTTTTGTTTTAGTAATGAATTGCCTTAAATGTTTATGCTTATTTTGAATGTTCCGCTATATTGTTATCCTTACTGGGCATTTGAGCTCACCCCTTTTCTATGTTTTATTTTCCCCAGGATGTGAAGAAATAAGTTATGAATGACCTGCAGGGATATTATGAGGGGATAATAGTGTGGACTGTGGAGACATTATGTTGTTGTAGTAGTTTTTTATTTTATGATGTAATGTAAAACTTATGAATATATATCTAGTGTTTCCAAGGCTACTAAACCAATCATTCATTCAAGATTTGATCTTTCTTGTGATCATGCCAATGTTATGTAATAATGCACCGACTCTAGGTAACTGGGGTCGGGGCGTTACAGTTGGTATCAGAGGAAGTTTAGTACAAAACATGGAAGCTAGATTTAGATAAACTCTGATTAGAGCACGTAGACCTAAGATGAACTTTGAGGATTAGTATAGAAGAACTTCCTAGAATTTTGGTATTGTAGAGATTTTGTGAGTTTTCCGAGCAATACATCCCTGTCTGGATATAAGCAGGTAGAGGCGGCTCTGGCACAGATGTACCTAGGGGTAAAACCCGAAAACACCGCTTTGAGCTAGACTCGAATGGGAACTGGTGCACGACAACGGGCCTTGCTGCACTCTTGGTTACGACACTCCTGGGGGATATGCTTAGGATAAATCTCATTTTCTTTACAAACCATTATGAAGGGTTTATGAGTATATACATCCTCAAAGGATACATTTTTATGATTATGGATTATATCCATAAATAGTTCAATTTATGTTAAGTGTTTTATAAGTATGGGATTATGTATTTTGATTCATAAACTGATCTTGTGTATGCCATTGTTTAGAAATGGCGCCCAATAGAAGGAATGAGAACTCCAGAAATGCACATAATCCAAAGAGAAGGAAGGATCATATCATTCATGGTCTTAAGCTATAATTTATAAGAGAAATAGTCTCCCATGTATTATCATCATATGAAGAAATAATATCATGTGTTGATAAGATAAGTAAAGAGTTTACTGAGTCCTATGGATTTGAAGGGAAGCAAGAGAAGAAAAGGATGGAAGAGAGAAAGATGGATAAAGGGAAGAGGGAAAAGAAGAATTTTCCCGTATGTGGTAACTGTGGAAAGAAACACCCTGGAACTTTCCTGAAAGGAATGGGAGTTTGTTATAAGTGTTGAGAAAAAGGGCACAAAGTATGTGACTGCAAGGGTAAGAAAATGGTTTCAAATGTACAATGCTTCATTTGCAAGGAGTTTGGACACTATGCGAACCTATGTCCCAGTCATCAGACTATGCCGCAAATGATGTTATTGGATAATAATCAAGTTATGATACTACCACAAATGAAGAGGAATAATTTGAGTTCTTATGTTGATTATGTCAATTGAGTGTTGTATCAACAATGTACTTGTTATAATAATTATGGAGTATATAAGGATTGTACTGCAGTACTATTTCATTAAGGACTTGAGATTATGTGGAACAAAGAAATGTGACTCAATAGTAGGATAATTTTTTGGAAAATATATGGTTGAGAGAAGGATAAATCATAATATAGTTCTGATACTGAGGTAGTGATTTTTGAATAATATGTGATTGTTTCGGAAAATTATATTGGATATTCTTGACTACCTTGGAACTGGTTAATGATTTGTATATTCTATCATTGTTGGGGTTTAAAACATTTTTGGATTAATGAAGTATATCCAGCATTCTATATGGAATAAGGGAGCATGATTGTAATCAATAAGGAATATGGTAATACATGATGAAGGTATTCATATGCTATTACAGGGTAAAAAGGTTCTATATTATGTTTACCTTATAAATGTTGGACTGTGATTTTGGACATAAGTATTTTGGATAGTTCTAGTTTGGATTATTTTGGATTTCCATAAAAGGACATCCCAGAGGTCGGGCGACAACCCATCGCGTACGGCAAGGCTGTGAGACTTGAACCCGCAACCGAAGGGCGACAACGGTGTATCACCTACCACTGGCCCACGAGATGTCCTCGATTAAATAATGTAGTTTTTATTAAAAGATATTGTAGATGAATTATAAATTCGTTTATTTTGGAACCCTATACGAATAGTGTAAATAGAATTTTTTTACATTCTATTATCTTTTAGAGTGAAAGATGTGTTTGTGGTAGAAATTTATTAATTGATAAAACTCTAATTATAAAGTAAGTATATCTCCTTATGATATTAGCCAACCTCATAAATAAATTCCTCAACATTATGAAAATCAACTTAGAACAAAAATGTTTTCCTAGATGGTACCTTAAATCATCACTAATTTATGGCTTTGGGATTGTTGGCCTTTTCATAGCCATTTTCTCTACCACTCTCCATCAGATAATTGATGGTTAGAATTTTCTTCCATATCCATATTCTCCTACATGGAACCCTAGTATGTGTTATTTTCGGTAATATTCATACTTTCGACTCTTTATTTTAAATAGAGGCATCATTAATTCATTTTTCGATGTGGGATTTCAACTAAGATATTTTGAAACGTCAAAAATGTGTTATCCTAATACCCTATGTTTTGTTGAACCGATGGTATTTCTAATCATCATAGATTGATAAATTTAAGGACCTCAATTTTACACTTGTTTGTGATTGGTGACCTCAATCACTACCTATAAATATTTACATTTTTCCTCCAATTATATGTCTCTAATTGCCACCAATGTTCTCCTAATCGAGATCATAATTTGGTGGTGACCCTTTGATTTCTCTTTTCCTCATATTAAGACTAAATTTTAGTAACCCAATTTCCGATGTGGGTTTTCCCACAAATATATTTTCTACATTCAACCTTTTATTTTTGAAGAACAATTTCAAATTACGAGGACGCAATTTATTGAAGGATTGAGAATGTAACACCCCAGAATTTCATAGTGTGTTATTTCTTCAAAATAATTCAATAACTTGCACTACACGCAACACCGAGTTCAATCACACCATGACTTACAAAAAAAAGCCATTAAAAGAGGCCATGATTAGTATTAACTACATTTTAAACTTTATATAATCCTTATAATTTTAGAATCCATATTATGAGTTTCTTAGATATAATGCAAGAACAAATTCATTTTCAGTATTGCACTTTTATCAACTTTTAATAGTGAAACCTTTTTAAATACAATATTTTAAACTTTTTGACTAAATGGGGACATCAAAAATTTAAAATGAAACATCCCAAGCTTCCACGGTACACTTTCTTTGAATAATACAGTAGCGTGTGTTGTACGCAACCTTGAGTTTTAACACACACCACAACCAATCAAACTAGCCGTTATGAATAGTAATACCTACTTTTTGAAATTATATATATTTTATATTTTAAAATGGACTTCATTTTTGGATTCGTAATATCGAATTTAGCCTAAGGTGAAATTTTGGTACATTTCGGATAACTTTCATATTTTGATGAATAGTGAAAATTACTAAATTTTAATTAAAAACAACTTTTTTAATCAAAATAATTAATAGTGATAAATTATGAATTTGAGTGGTTTTAAAGTATATTTAGAATATATTTTTACCATTTAATATAATTTTGGTCATTGGACATAATTTTACAATTAAACCGAACATAAACTAGTGTCAATCCTTTGATAGTTATTATCTCTTAAAAACACGCTTTTCGTTTTGACAGCGGGAATTAATTATAAATTAATTTCTGCCACTTCTATGTTTTGAATTTATAAAAATGGATTCCATATTTGGAATCAGGATTTTCAAATTGTGTAAATAGGTAACTTTTATTTTTAGACATTTTGAATAATTACTGCGGTAAATATTTTATTTACCATGGTTAAGGGTAAATCCGGTAAATAAGGGTTAAAAAATAATATTATAATAATAATAAATTACCCTAAAACGTGTCCTAGCCTTATTGGTTGATACATGTTCGACCATAGGCATCTTTGGGTCGATTTTGGGACCCCATGGATCCACTTGTAAGTGATAATGACACTTTATTTTAATTAAGTTAAAATGAATACAAAAATGACACAAGCATATATCTTTTAGAAAAACAATTGTTACATAGGGTAATATATGTTGGATTTTAGATTATAAATATTCATTAGAAAGATAAAAATATTTCCTACATAATGATATTTTATTTATAATTTTTAGACATTATATAATTTATTTTATTTATGAGACAATGATGATGCAGTAATTCCTATAATAGTGAAAAATTAAAATAATTGATTTTATAAATACGCAAATAAATATAATATGAAACTTTTAATGAATTAAACTAAATTTCTAGGATAATATGATATATTAGGATTGATTTAAGTGACTTTTTTAGAAGTAATCAATCTGTTATGAGTTTCACAAAAATCAATTATTGAATAGTGTCAAAATTGACATAAAAGAGTTCTTCAAACAAATATTATATTATTAATTGATATTAAATTCTAAAAAATCTAAGGTTCGTCCAAGAGACTTATATCATGATAAGTTCCTCATTAATGGACCACTTGGGGGTCGCTTGGATGTATATAGTAAGTTTATTAACCATATTATATAAAAATACATTGAGACATTGTAAAAGTGAAACTAATTAACTTAGAGTTAATACTTAAAGATAAGGTTAATATAAGTACCAAAACCTGTCTAAATTCTATTGGTTGAGTGGTGTTAGACCTATTCCCACCTTAAACTTTGAATAATCAACTTTGGAGCCATTACAAACCGAATATAAATTTATTATAAATTAATATTTATAGCTTTTCCTAAGGGGCCCCTCACCCCTCTTATAAAAGGGCACTCCTCCTTCTCATTTCTTCACACCTTCAAAGCCTTTTGGTTCGGCCAAACTCTGCCCAAATACTCTCACAACGTCCCTCAATACAACCTAGATGCCTTAGTTTGATCAGAAAGCCAACCTAAGGAGCCCTTTTGATCAAATCAAAAGGAAGAACCCGAAGAAGAGATAATGATTTCACCACCCTTTTCTAAGTTCATTTCTTCTTCCACTTCTTCTTCCTTTGTTGTTACCATTCTAAAATAATAAATACAGTATCATATACATACTGTGATGTTATTATAAATATGGTACAACCATATTCAGTATTCTATCCACCCTTTGAATAACATGTCACCATACGTGCGTACGTACGGCTTACCGTCTCCACGTCGTGGTGTAAATGTTATTCAATATAATATTATTTGGATGGGTATAATAATGAGGTGTAACTCATGTAAATAATAAATATAACATGTTAATGATTCTTTATATATGATATACCATCCATTTATATATTATTTTAATATCAAAAGAATGATATTGTCGCTCGTGCGTACGTACGGACTACCGTCTCCACAAACGCGATGAGATTCATTCTCCATCGTATCCATTCAAGTATAATTATCATTTGATGATTTAAAAATGATGTTTAAGGACTTGATAGAATTCTGGATATGAATAATATACAACCTATCCATTACAAAAATGGCTTACGTAATAAAACACATAAAAGAAAACGAGTAAGTTAATACCCGAAACAACGATAATACTAAGACATTATTAACAACGCAAAGTTAAAAGATCATATATGATATGATATTAATATATATGATTCTTGTATAATTTAATAACAATTATTTCAATATTATACAGGAGGTTAACCTACCCCAACCAAGTAAAAGTACAGGTTAAGGTATTTTCTTATCTCACATTCAATTCCGTTAGATTTCCATTATTCTCCACTAAATTATTGAAAGTGGTGTATTGTGTACTGGAATTTGATATATATATTATCATGATTATATTTATATTAATGTTATTAAGTAAATAATTTTGTGGTTATTAACTTTTTGCCATACGACTCAGTTGATTAACTTAGTAAGGGGTTTTCATCTCACTCTTTTTCCGTGAGATTCATGCCATATTTCCACTATTATCTTTTGTGTGGTGTATGTACTGCCCATAATTGTATTCTTTGTGTAATACACTTTACCTTATGTGTATTTAAATTTTCATTGTATGATACCTCTTTCATGGGTTGTATGTTTCATAAGTTACCAAATTGATAACGGTTTACTTCACAATCTCTTTAATATCCAAGGTTGTCTTTACGTAAGTATCTATAGGGACATATTTACTATCCATGTCCATATTTCATAAAAGAGTTTTCAAAGGGATTATTTCTAAGGGAACTTTTACTAAAACATCATTTTAAATGTTTTAAATATTTATTCATCTAAATCATCCTCATTTATGTCCATGTTTTCAAAATGGTTTGTAAGGATTTATTTATATGAAAATGAATGTTTTAAAAGTGTTAATTCCATTCAAAAGTTTCAAAGTGGTATGGGACACTTTGATTCAAAAATGTATTTAAATGACTTACTTTCTATATTGTGTAGCATTAAAATGTTTTCATGAAAAATGGATATTTCTCTCAATAATTTTTTAAAAAAACATTTTTATCTATGTCAACATCCTTTGATGGATTTTAAGATTATTTGAAGTTGATTTATTATGATATAAAACATCCATATTGTAATGAATTTTTGTGATATGTTTGACTGTAGATGTGTAATTTATATAGCATTCATGGTTTATGAGTAAAGTATTGACATTTCGTATGCTAGTTCCAATAAGAATTTTTATGTTATATTTCAACCTTTACTTCATATGAATGTGTTGGACAAGTATGTTCCAGGTTGGGGGCTGGTTAAAGTAAGCCCTCCAGGTTGGGGACTGGTAAAAGTAAGCCCTCCAGGTTAGGGACTGGTAAAAGTAAGCCCTCTGGTTTGGTCTCCGGTTATTAGAGGCACTCCAGGTTGGTGTCCGGTTATTAGAGGCACTCCGGGTTGGTGTCCGGTTATTAGAGGCACTCTGGGTTGGGTTCCGGTTACAGTTAGCCCCAAGTTCTTGGGACGAGGCCTTGAAAAGAAATTAAAGTTTAGCATTATGAATTCCATCATTATGAAAGTGGTTATTGATTTTTCATGTGATTATTCGATTAGTATAATATCCATGTGAATAAGTAAATGGCATTATTTCATTTTACTTTTGCCATTCTATGTTGAAGTTCAAGTTTAAAAGGCTTTTGTTTTAGTAATACATTGCCTTAAATGTTTATGCTTATTTTGAATGTTCCGCTATATTGTTATCCTTACTGGGCATTTGAGCTCTCACATTTCTATGTTTTATTTTCCCCAGGATGTGAAGAAGTAAGTTATGAATGACCTGCAGGGATATTATGATGGGATAATAGTGTGGACTGTGGAGACATTATGTTGTTGTTGTAGTTTTTCAATTTATGATGTAATGTAAAACTTATGAATATATATCTAGTGCTTACAAGGCTACTAAACCAATCTGTCTTTCGAGATTTGATCTTTCTTGTGATCATGCAAATGTTATGTAATAATGCACCGACTCTAGGTAACTGGGGTCGGGGCGTTACATATACAGAAATGTTCTGACAATATATATGAGTTAAATAAAATTTTACCCTATATTCTCAACTATTTATAATAAATTAATGGGGAATTTAGTTTCTAGATTCAAATTTCATGTAGATATTTCAAATGGGTAAATCATCAAACTAGAAAAAGAAAAGTTAGTTAAGAGTCCATCAAAGTTTCTTCTAGTATCCAATTAAGGTCTTTGAAACCCAAAGTTCGAATCAAGAGGAGTAATGGTTCCATAATATGGAAGTGTTTGAAATACCTGAAGGTATTTTTAATAAATTCCTTTGAAAATTATTTATATATTTCGAAGCTATATAAATTTATTCATCATTTTTTAAGGGTACATTCGAAAAATTGTATACTCTAAAAGTGTTTTGAATATACAAAAATTTAAAGAAAAAAGGAATAATTGATAGAGATTATTATTTTCATTCAATAGATAGGGTAAAGAGTTTCTAAATTATGTATTTGAATGTAATTAAATTTATCAATCTCAAATAAATCTTAGTCAAGTATGAGTGTCTTCATCTCATTTATATTATATATAATAAATGAAATTGTTTTTAATAAATTATTGTTGTAAAAAATGAGATGCATAACTTTATACACATGGTTTATGATTCATCATTTTCTATTACATATTTTAAAAATGAGACAAGTATAAAAACAATTATCTACGATAATGTATTTATCCAATTATTTATTAAAATATTAGGGAATATGTTATCTCTTCTTATCAAAGAAATATTTACATAAATAAATTTTTTTTAGAGTGAAATAATTTTACCACATGAAACTAATATGGGATATTGATTAAATAGTTTATTTTTAAAATAATACTACTAAAAGAAGATAATTTTTAATTCATAACAATTTTTTTATCTTATCATGTTATTATAAAGGAAATATAGTGTCTAAAAGGCTGGTGGGATTATGTTTGATCTTGGAGAACTTAAAAGTTAACAAATAAAATATTTTACCGGTTTAAATTTAATGTGTTTTTCACTTATATTCTAAATTTGTTTGTATATTTTGAGGTGAGGTAAAATGTAAATAGTTTAATTTATTTATTATAAATGTGAATATCATTATATCTTATATGATTATGCCAGTAAAAAATGAATGTCACTTTATCCTATAGTAGTTTAAGATTTCATAGTAAACAATAATGTAATTATTCACATTATTTAAAGGAATTTTTTTTGGGGAATTGGTTCCAAAGATAATAATTTTAGTATTATAAATACTTATAAGTAAAAAAATTTAAAGATAAAATCATAACATTGGATGTAGTGGAGTTAAGGAGATCGAATATGTTCAAGGAGTTTAACATTAGGAATACTATTCATAAATCTCAATATTATTCAAACATTATTTCTTCATATGTGTTAATCAATAAAGTGATTATTCATATTGTTTTTTCATGTTGTCACATATGGATATGGAAGTAATTGTATATAGATGTAATAAGTTAACATTACCCTATAAATTGAACCCGTCATAAAAATGATATGGAAATCCATAATATATAAAACAATAGAAATATGATTTTGTTGTGTTTTATGAAATATTCTTAAATTATTTATAAGAATACAAAATGTATCATATAAAATGAAATCTCAATTTTATCATTTTTTAACATATATTGCATATATGTATATATATATAAATTTCAAAAAATGTGATGATAATTGACCACTCAATGTATTCCTTTAAGTTTATCCCTAACTAAGGCTTTTCATGGACATTTATAGGTGGTAAATAAATGTTAAGGTTATCATGAGTAGGATTCCTATACGAAATCTATAATATGATCATGATGCACAAAAAGTGTTTTTTGCACTAGATTGCCCACTAAAAATAGCACATGGAGTGTCATAAACTTTATATTGGGTATATGAGGGGTGGAGAGGTCATATTAGATCCTCACAACCTAAATTTGGTAAGATAATTAGCATTATAACCTATATAGGTACATAAATTTATTATGAAATCCATTATGCCTTAGCTAATCTATGGTTGGTTTTGTATATTGATAAATATGTTATCTCTTAGAGCTCATCCAAGATGGGGTTTTTCCTCTCATTAGATGATTATGACATTTGGGCCATTGATTAGGATAGACTAGAGAGTTTGTGGATACACCTTGATATTAAATCTATTATTCTTATATATTCAATTGACGGGAATATAATATGTGCATCCATAAAGATGAATGACATGTTATATATTCATCGACCATGTTATTTTATACTCAGAGAGTTTCAAATGTATGAGTTAGATATATGGGATTGACATAAATTATTCCCCCTATCCACTAGATATCTTAGGCATAAGGAATGTATAATAATGAATTCTAGCATGAGATGTGGTTGGTGCTAGTGGACACATGTATAGAGATACATGGGATTGATGGAGATAATGTCCAATCCATTTTCATTTTGAGTACAATTTACGCTTTACTGAAGGATTTTATTTTATTACATATATATATATATATAGTGAATCATATTTATTTTCCCTTCAATAAAGTCATGTGGGGTCACACATTATGGTTGGCTAGATATGGATTGATATAGACTCATAGAGATTCTCTAAAAAAGTTAGAGATAAAACAAAAGAATTTTGGATGGATATTCACAATTTATTACATGTCATGGGATAAAATGTAAAATTAATGATAACTTTCCAAAAGTGTTTTGGATGATATTACAATTAGTTATAGATATGGTTTCACAAGTTATCATATATGATATGTTGTATGGTGTAATGGCATAGAGACATAAGATTTAGTGAAAGTGGGATATTAAAGGATATAGTATGCCTTGGTATTCCCTAAATCCTTTAAATGTATTTTATATAAAGGTAATCATATATAATGACTCATCCATATTTTAAGGGTTATGAGAGTTTTTTTCATTCCATTACATTCTCCATCATATGGTATGATAAAATCCAATTTTTAGGCATACAAGAAATGAGATTTCATGTCTTTTCCTTCATAAATTCATTTCAATTATATTCTATGATTGGATGCTATTTTAATACATGAAATATAATCTCATGTAATTTTCTTCCTCAAACTTATTGCAGGATTAATGTTATTTCATATGAATTAGCATGGGAAATTCATATTGTATAATGGCCATGTCATTTGTTAGTATTCATGTAATATGAATTAATATAGTTATCATTTTAAAATATTCATTCCACACAGGCTATAATTCAACCATTTCAAGAGTTTCACAAAGCAGAAGATTCAATCGTGCATGAGATATGCATGATTTTTCTAAAGTAGAATTTACTCATGCATTGTAATAAATAAGTAAATGAAATATTCCAAAGGAGAGTCTTCAGTAGACCTATCATAACCTACTTTCATGTGATCTTAGTGGGTGTGGATTTTTAACTGAATCCCCCTATATATTGTGATGTCTACTTCTTTCTTATTTATTCTAAAAAAATGTGCACATCATAACAGAAGTAGTATCCCACACGATTGTCATGTGATCCAGCAAGTCCATTGATATACCTATGGAGAGGATTGTTGTTTGGACACCCTTAGTGATTTATATTAAACCAAATAATTATTTTAACATATTTCATAATCTCTTCAGTGTATGGGATTCAATATTATAATGTTAATGTAACGGCCCGGGTTTTTTGGGGATCCTTTACTTTGAGAAAATGTCGTGTTGGGTTTCTGGTCTGGGAATCACGGCGGTGTAGGCCTATCTATAGACTTGGCCTACCAGTAGCCTTGGCCTACCGGTATCCTTGGCCAAATGGTAGCCTTGGCGTACAGGTATCCTTGGCCTACCGGTAACCTTGGCCTACTGGTAGCCTTGGCGTAGCGGTAGCTTTGGCGTACCGGTAGCCTTGGCCTACTGGTACCCTTGGCCTACCGGTAGCCTTTTTGTACCGGTATCCTTGGTGTACAGGTAGCCTTGGCGTACCGGTAGCATTGGGGTACAGGTAGCCTTAGCGTACCGGTAGCATTGGCCTACCAGTAGCCTTGGCGTACATGTAGCCTTGGCCTCCCGACGGCCTTGGCGTATCAGTAGCCTTGGACTACCGATAGCCTTGGTCTACGGGTGGCCTTGGCCTACCGGTGGCCTTGGTCTACTAGTGGCCTTGGCCTACCGGTAGCCTTCACCTTCTGGTAGCTGTCACCCTCCAACATCCCTCAACCACCGGTGGCTCTGGCCTACCCAGCGGGTTCTTTCCAGTGGCGTTCCTTCTTGCGCAATTAGGGTTTTAAACCCTATTTTGAACCGTTTGAGCATGTTTTAAAGACCTATAACGCCCATACGAGTTTTAATTAAATACATAATGAATTAATGAGTCGGTTTAAATCACCCGACCCCCTTTAATTATGAGTGGGACACCATGGCCAACCCACGACCTCGCGCCTTACGTGGTTTGGCGTTCTCACCTCAACTGTCTGTGGCTCTAATAAACTAAGGGTTATCCATTGTTTCTTCTTTCCTCGATCACGTATTTCCACAAACAGCTTTTGGTTCATCGGGTGAGCTGCAACGTTGTCCATAATGTACCGCTCACGACCTAAACGTCGATCATCTATCAACAAGTAGGGAATTTCTCCTTTATTTCTCTCTTTTGTGTATCATGCGGGGTGGGAGTGTTTTTGATTCTGTAGAATTCGATCGACCAGTCCTAATTAAAAAATAACAATGAACGGATCTTGTAAGGAATGAAGGGGGGGATGTGATCCTTGATGTCGTTTATATTATGATCATTTCTGAGTTGTGCTGGCTTTTGCATTTTTGGAAATCGAGGCCATTGGTGGTTGTTGTCTGTGCACTAATGAACCCTTCGTGATATTTTAAATGACTTGTTTTGTAATTATAAACTCCAACTGTGAAAAGAAAATTGTTTAATCACGTATACCCGGCTGAATAAATTGAATGCACCAGGATCAACCCTTCTTTGATAACTCCCGGTTAAAACACACGGAATTATAATCATGGAGTGTGTTAAATATTTTAAATCTATAATACTATGCGGTCCATTTGCTGGAGATGTGCGAGGGGATGGGATCCCCTGTTTTTATACTCTCAGTGGTTGTGAAATTGGGGATGGTATTCCATGTTGTTATGGATTCAGTGTTTGTGAGTTTTGAGACCGAGTGGTTACCATGTTTATATCACAAACTCTGGTGGGATCCTCTGTTGATCAAAAACCATTTTGGGGGAGGGGACACGGTGTAGTGTCTCAGGGTTGTCTGGTTCCTGGACTTCGAGAGTTCTCACTTATCCTTGTTGTTGTGACTTTACTGGAGAACCGGGTGTGGATGCTTAGTTGATGTTTTGTTGGCATCTATTCATTGGTTATGCTTATGGTGTTAGCTGCCCGATAGTGCATAAATTTATATGAACATTATTACTGAACATGAGAACAAGAATGGGACAAATGGGTTTTGTTGGCGAGAGTTGTGACTCAGACTTGAGTGATGTTGTGATTTGAAGGCTGTCTAAAGAAGATCCTAGTTTGGGGTGAGTGATTATTACCTATATATATACATGTAGCTTTTTGTTTCTTATTCGCGTCCCACCCATGTTGAGCACATAGTGCCGAACACCCCCATTTCACAAGGGAGGGTGTTTTTCCCAATAACATTATTAGTGGTTGGTTATTAGCTCCTTTTCTGGTCCCTTTCCCAGATAGCCCAAGTATCTTCGGGCACGCTATGATGGCCTGAGGTCCATTATTAGCCCAAGAACATTCGTGCGGGGTAGTGTGGTTGTTATGGCCCATGTGTGTGCGGGCAGTTAGTTTCCCAATAATCTTCGGGATAAGGCCCATGTGTCTTCAGGCGTAGTAGTGGATCTTTTAGCCTAGGTTTCTTCGGGCGTGGTGGTGGTTGTTCTAGCCTAGGTATTTGAAGGAGTGGTTACGTGTGACAGTTGTGGCCCAGGTGTTTGCGGGAAGAATTCGGCAGTGAGACAGCGTGTGGTTGTGGCCCAGTTATGTGCGGGGGGGGGGGGGGGGGGGGGGTGGCAGTGAGACTGCGGTGAGAATTGCGGGATTGGTCTGATGCATGGGATGTCTCAATAACTCGTGGGAAAGTGGCGTGGGGTACCCAAACATCGATGTTCTCTTATTATATATATTACATGATATGCTTTATTTGGGGAGTGTGCCTTGGTGAGGCTTAGGTGGATAGTTTACCTTGATAAATGTTTGGTTTACTCCTTTTCTCATGGGAATTTAGTACGTTCCCCCACTTGTGCATGAGATTCTTTGGTTTTCCCTACTAAGTGTACTTGTTTGCTCACCCTACGTATATAAACTAATTTCAGGTTTCCAGGAGGACTTTGGGTATCGCGCGGGACCATACTAGCTCTGACCTTTGTGGCAGTTATAGTTGCTGTTTTTCTTTCTCTGGTACTTACCTTTGTTGTCACCTTTTGTTCTTTTTTTCTTTTACTTTTGGAACATGGATGTGGGAATGGTCTACTTTTGGCTTTACTTTTCTTTTATCTTGGTGTTGTTGAGTTTCATCATCTTATCTCCCGATCCTATAAAACAAAAAGGGGTAATGCATTCCATTTGTGAGAAATTTTTATACCCTTGGTGCTAGTCACCACTCCGGGACCTATTGAAGGCGGGTCTCGGGGGTCATTATCTCTCCTTCAACTTAAAGAAGGAAGGGCCTGGCAATCTGCTGACCCTTCTCACCTTTTGGTGTAGGCGGGTCGTGACAGAATGGTATCAGAGGGAGGTACGAGAGATAGGATGGAGTCTGGAGTTTGGCACAGTGAAGATTTCATGGGATGGTAAGAAAACAGTGTTGGTTGACCTCGGTGCGAAAATTAGGACATGGAAGACCGGCTAGGACACGGGATTTTAGGGCCCCTCGTGATTTGATGCAAGGACTCTGGACCTACCGAACGACCAAGTGATTCCACGCTGATTGCAGGGTAGAGACCCTTGGAAAGGTACATGAATCATAATGGATTGTGTTCTCGTGTTTTTGGGGTGCTTTGGGAATTATGATTAAACGAAAATATTAGGATGTTTTAAAGACAATAATCTGCACTACTTGGTCTAAGGCATTCCTTGTTTACATTGCAGCTATGGCACCTAGAAGGCGACCGCGTGTGGTACAGACGATCGAGGCCCCAAAAACTAATTTGGCCAAATGGCAGAGAGCTGATCGAGAAGAAGAGGATGACCAGTGGTAGAAGACTCTTTGGGCCTTCCAGCGACAGACCCTCGAGAAGTATTAGGGCAGCACCTCCAATATGAAGATGGAAGGCTCGCTGGAGGAGCTAGTTATCGCTTTTGGCCTGATTCGGGCCACGACCGAGTACTGGGTTCCTCTGGCCGTTATCCAGATGTGGGGAGTGGTGCGTCAGTGGTGGACTCTTTACCTGGGGGAGAGGAGAGAGGCTGAGGTGGCTTGGGCTGATTTCGAGAGGAAGTTCCGGGCAGAATTCCTCTATTCTATAATGAAGGCGGAAAATAGACAGGAGATACTATCCCTCCAACAGGGGAGTATGTCGGTGAGGGAGCTAGGGATCAAGTTAAAGGACCTCCTACGTTTTTTTGGGACCTTTTTCCCGATGAGGAGTCTCGGGCAAGACGTTTGGAGGAGGCGCTCTGACCCTCCCTCCAGTATGCATTTACCCCCTTTACCCTTCCGACGTACCTAGAAGTCCAGAAGAAGGCCGGAGTGGTGGAGAGGATGCACACTCTAGGAGGTGTGTCATGAGAGTGGATCCAGTTGGGACCATCGAAGGGGAAGGCTGTCAGCACCAGGCCTCCAGCCTCTAGACCCTCCAGGTTCTGACCAGCAGGGAGCATGCCGCAACAGTTTCAGTTTAGATTCCCTGGTCCATGCCCTTTTCCATCAGGACCGGGACCGCGGTGCTTCATCTGTGGGAGCCCTGGACATCTCTTGTGCCAGTGCCCGGACCGGGTATAGTATGACGGTGGTGGACAGCCCAACCACCAGCCTCAGTAGCAGCTTCCAGCCAGACAATTCCACCAGCAGTAGCAGGGACAGCGAGCTCCTGCTCCTCCAAGGGCAGACGTAGGAGGAGGAGGCCAACCTCAGGGCGCACCTCAGGGACCTCGATCGGGGCGTGGTCGGGGAGGTGCCCAGAAGCTGAGGGGAAGAGGAGCTGGGTGTGGATAGTTGCACGCCTCAGAGGAATTAGTTCCACCAGGGCCAGAGGTTGTTCGAGATACGATCTGTTTTTTTATCACTCTTTCTTTTTCTTTGTTCGATACAGGAGCTTCGCACTCCTTTGTTGCACCCAGTCTAGCCTGTACCTTGGGTCTAGATGCCGAGAGACTTCCAGTTCCCCTGGTGTTGTGTACACCAGTCGGATGTCAGACCGGCATGTTGTTTGTTTGTCGAGGAAGTAGACTGATGATGGGGCCACATCAGTCGGTTAGGGATCTTCTTCTGCTACAGATACAGTCGTACGATGTCATCTTAGGCATCAACTGGCTATTATTTTTGTGCGCTGTCATCGACTGTTTCCGAAGAAGGGTCGTGTTCTTGAACTTGGGCGGCCGGCGTGTTACCTTCACCGGCAAGCGGAGCGGTCAGAAGGGCAGCAAGCGAGGGGAACCCCTCCTCTCCTTGTTATCCGAGCTGTCAGTGGAGTCAGTAGATGTTGAGATGGTGGGGGTTCCAGAGGTTGTCCGTGTGTTTATGGACATTTATCCTGAGGAGGTGACGACTCTACCCCCTCAACTTGATATTGAGTTCGGGATAGACCTGCAGCCCGACGCTCATCCGATCTCGATGGCTCCTTACCAGATGGCACCTTCAGAGTTACAACAGTTGCATATTCAGATTGTTGATCTAATTAAGAGGTGTTATGTTTGGCCGAGTGCGTCATCGTGGGGTGCTGCGGTCTTGTTTGCAAAGACGGCAGATGGTGGTCTCAGGTTGGGCATAGACTACAGGAGGCTGAATCAGGTGACGATCAAGAATCGCTACCCTCTACCGAGGATAGACGATCTTTTCGACCAGATGAAAGGGGACGGATGGTTCTTGAAGATCGATCAGTAGTCTGGGTACCACTAGTTTAGAGTGAAGGAGAGCGACATCCTGAAGATGGCCTTTAGTTGCAGATATGGACACTTCGAGTTTGTAGTCATACCCTTCAGTGTTACGAATTCCCCGGCTGTGCTCATGGGGCTTATGAACTCCATCTTCCTAGAGTACCTGGATCGGTTTGTAGTTGTGTTCATTGACGACATCCTGATCTATTCGAGATCAGAGGAGGACAATGCAGAGCACCTGAGGATAGTTTTGGAGGTCCTCCGACATCATCATCTTTATGGGAAGTTGTCGAAATGTATGTTCGGGACAGGAGAAGTGCACTTCCTCAGGCATGTGGTGTCCGAGTAGGGGGTAGCAGTGGACCCATAAAAAGGTGAGGCGGTTGTTTCTTCGGCAGCACCCAAGAATGTGGCAGAGGCCCGTAGTTTCCTTGGGCTGTCAGGTTACTATCGGAGGTTTGTACCCGACATCTCCCGAGTAGCATCCCCTTTGACAGCCCTCACCATGAAAGACCAGGTTTTCGGGTGGAGTGAGTAGTGCGAGTCAGCCTTCAGTTATCTGAAGGAGAAGTTGGTTAGTGCCCTAGTGCTGAGATTACCAGATGAAAGGGAGGCATATGAGGTGTTCTGTGATGCTTCAGGACAGGGCCTGGGATGTGTATTGATGCAGCGACAAGGGGTGATCTCTTATGGGTCCAAGCAGCTATGCCCCCATGAGCATAATTACACCACCCATGACCTGGAGATTGTAGCGGTCATTTTTGTGCTAAAGTTATGGTGACACTACCTCATCGGAGAACACTTTGTGGTCTTCACGAATCAAAAATGCATGAGGTATATTTTCTACTAGCGGGACGTAAAACATGCGATAGTGGAGATGGGTGGAGTTCCTCCAGGATTACGACTTCGAGATCTCGTATGCTGAGGGCAAGGGAAATATAGTGGCTGATGCCTTGAGCAGGAGGATGCAGAATGATGCAGTACGAGAGTTGGCGGATGCCTGGATAGCGATGGAAGAGTTGGCTGCCTTGCACATGGATGTGAGGATGGATGGTGGTAGAGGTTGCCTAAACCAGATGATAGTGCAGACATCTCTGTTTCAACAAGTGGAGGAGTCTCAGTGGGGAGATCCCGAGTGTGAAGTGATGCATGATAGAGTCGACCAGGGTAATGCTCCTGAAGGATCGACAGAGGACGGTTAGAACCAGATGCTTTTCAAGAAAATATTGTTTGTTCGAGGAGTAATGCATGGAAAGGTTCTTAATGAGTTCCACAACTCACCCCTGGCAGTACACCCAGGAGTTTCCAAGATGTACCAGGGACTGAAGGGGCAGTTTTGGTGGCCCGGAGTGAAGCGAGTAGTGGCAGAGTTTGTGGTGAAGTGCTTAGTGTGTCAGCAAGTGAAGGCTGAACACCGAGTTCCAGGCAGCCTACTGCAGTCTCTAGATGTCCTCGAGTGGAAGTGGGATGACATCTCGATGGATTTCGTCACGGGACTACCCAAGGTCCAAGGGGGATACAACAACATGAGGGTGGTAGTGGAAAGGTTGACGAAATCAGCTCACTTTCTGGCGATCAGGGAGTAGAGTGCAGTGGACGCTTTAGCACGAAGGTATGTGGATGAGGTGGTGCAGTTTCACGGAGTTCTGAGGTCAATAGTCTCCGATAGAGATGCACGGTTTACCTCGCGAGTCTGGAGAGGATTGCAGCATGATTTTGGCACCCAGTTATGACTTAGCACTCCTTTCCATCCCCATACTGATGGACAAACTAAACGCACCATCCATACATTGGAGGATATGATGCGGGCATGTGTTCTTGACTCAGGAGGATCTTGGGTGTGACACTTGCCCCTGGTGGAGTTTGCCTACAATAATAGCTATCACTCTACCATTGTTATGGCCCGGTTTGAGGCCTTGTATAGGAGTCCCCGCCGTTCACCTATGTGTTGGGCCGAAGTAGGAGAGGCAGACATCCTTGGCCTTGAGGTGGTGAAGAGCACGACAGAGAAGGTTCAACTCGTATGGGAAAGGATGAAGGCGGCCCTGGACCGACAGAAGTCGTATGCCGATACCAGGAAGAGGCTATTGGAGTTTGAGGTTGGAGACCATGTGTTCTTGAAGGTCTCCCCTCGACGTGGGCAGCGGTGGTTCGGCAAGGGGAGTAAGCATTCTCCCAGGTTCATCAGACCCTTCGAAGTGTTGTGGTGGGTTGGCGATGTGGCTTATCAGCTAGCTTTACCTTCGCCGCTACTGAGGATACATGATGTCTTTCATGTGTCCCAGCTTTGTCGGTATCTGCACGATGATTCACACATCCTTGATTAGGGTGAGCTGGACATCGAGGACGACGTGACCTTTGTGGAGAGACCAGTGTTGATCGAGGAACGCAAGGAGACGCTGCTTCGTGGGTGAACCATTCCCTTGGTTCGTGTGTTGTGGAGACAGGGTGGGCTTGAAGAGTACATGGGTGACGGAATAACAGATGCGTACCCAGTACCCCGAGTTGTTTTGATTATTGTTCATTGTAGTACCTGTTGTTGTAGAACATTTTGTCTTTCTGGATATGAAACGTACTGGTTTTCTTTCCTCTATGTGTAAAAAGCCCTGGCTATGGGGGAGGAGAGAACCCAACCCATAATCAAGACGCATTAAGGTGGATGCGATTAAACCTGTGCAGGCGAGTCAGTGCCACCCAAAGCAGATAATATCTTGACATGGGGGAGGAGAATCCCCAACCCACACGCCTGGGCAGTTTGTCTTGGTATGTTGCTTGGTGCTTTTCTAGGAAGTGTTTTTAGTCAGCATGGGTTCACTTCTAAGAGGTATCATTCGAGGTGGTTGTTAGACCTTCTCTTTCCTTCTGGTTTGTTTTGATTCTCGGGGATGAGAATCATTTAAGAGGTATCTGATGTAACGGCTCGGGTTTTGTGGGGATCCTTTACTTTGTGAAAATATCGTGTTGGGTTTCGGGTCTAGGAATCACATCGGTGTAGGCCAATCGGTAGCCTTGGCCAACCGATATCCCTAGCCTACCGGTAGCCTTGTCCTACCGGTAGCCTTGGCCTACCGGTAGCCTTGGCAAACCGGTAGCCTTGGCGTACCGGTAGCCTTGGCCTACATGTAGCCTTGGCCTACCGGTATCCTTCGCATACAGGTAGCCTTGGTGTACCGGTAGAATTGGCGTACCAGTATCCTTGGAGTACCGGTAGACTTGGGGTAACAGTGGCCTTGGAGTACCGGTGGCCTTGGCGTACCGGTGGCCTTGGCGTACCGGTGGCCTTGGCGTGCCGGTAGCCTTGGCCCACCGGTGGCCATGGCCAACCGGTGGCCTTGGCCTACTGGCGGCCTTGGCCTACCTATGGACTTGTCCTACCAGTATCCTTCGCGTACCAGTAGTCCTGGGGTATCGGTGGCCTTGTCATATCGGTGGCCTTGGCATACCGGTGGCCTTGGCGTACCGGTGGCCTTGGCGTGCCGGTAGCCTTGGCCCACTAGTGGCCCTGGCCAACCGGTGGCCTTGGCCTACCAATGGCCTTGGCCTATCGGTGGAGTTGGCCTACCAGTGGGCTTGGCCTAACGGTGTCCTTGGCCTACTGGCGGCCTTAGCCTACTGGTAGCCGTCACCCACCAGTCTCCCTCAGCCACCTGTGGCTCTGGCCTACCCAGCGGGTTCTTTCCAGTGGTGTTCCTTCTTGCGCAATTAGGGATTTAAACCCTATTTTGACCCGTTTGAGCGTGTTTTAAATACCCGTAACACCCATAAGAGTTTTAATTAAATACTTAATGAATTAATGAGTCGGTATAAACCACCCAACCCGCTTTAATGACAAGTGGGACAACCTTTCCAACCCACGACCCCACGCCTTACACGGTTTCACGTTCTCACCACAACCGTACGTGGCTCTTATAAACTAAGGGTTAGGTGTGGTTTCTTCTTTCCTCGATCATGGATTTTCACGATAAGCTTCTAGTGCCTCAGGTGAGCCGCATCGTTATCCGTAAAGTTCCACTCCAGGCCTAAACGTCGATCATATATCAACAAGTAGGTAATTTATCCTTTGTCTCTCTCTTTTGTGTATCATGTGGGGTGGGCGTGTTTTTGATTCTGTATAATTGGATAAACCATACCAAATTAAAAAAAATAATGAATGAATCCAGTAAGGAAAGAAGGGGGGATGTGATCGTTGATGTTGTTTATATTATGATCATCTTTCTGAGTTGTGCTAGCTTATGCATTTCTGAAAATTGAGGCTGTTGGTGGTCGTTGTCTATGCACTAATGAACCCTTCGTGATGTTTGAAATGACGTGTTTTGTAATTATAAACTACTACTGTGAAAATTAAATTGGTTCATCATGTATACCCGTCTAAATAAATTGAAAGCACCAGGATCAACCCTTCTGTGATAACTTCCTATTAAAACACACAGAGTTGAAATCATGGAGTGTGTTAAATCTTTTAAATCTGAAGATACCCGGCGGGCAGGTTGCTGGTGATGTTGGAGGGGATGGGATACCATATTTTTATACTCTCAGTGGTTGTGAAATTGGGTACGGGATCCCCTGTTGTTATGGGTTCAGTGTTTGTGAGTTTTTAGACTGGGTGGTTACCTTGTTTATATCACGAAATGGGGTGGGATCCTCGGTTGATGAAAACCCTTTTTGGGGGAGGGGACACGGGGCAGTGTCTCAGGGTTGTCTGGTTCAAGGACTTCGAGAGTTCTCACTTTTCCTTGTTGTTGTGACTTTACAAGAGAACCGGGTGTGGATGCTTAGTTGATGTTTTATTGGCTTCTATTCCTTGGTTATGCATATGGTGTTAGATGCCCAATAGTGAATAAATTTATATGAACATTATTAATGAACAAGAGAACAAGAATGGGACAATTAGGTTTTGTTGGCGAGAGTTGTGACTCAGACTTGAGTGCTGTTGTGATTTGTAGGTTGTCTGAAGAAAAACCTAGTTTGGGGTGAGTGCTTGTTACCTGTATATATACCTGTATATTTTTGTTTCTTATTCGCGCCCCACCCAAGTTGAGAACTTAGTGCCGAACACCCCCATTTCACGAGGGAGGGTGTTTTTCCCAACACCATTATTAGTGGCTGGTTATTAGCACCTTTTCTGCTCCCTTTCCCGGATAGCCCAAGTATCTTCGGGCTGGATGTGACGGCCTTAGGTCCATTATTATCCCAATAACCTTCGGGCAAGGTAGTGTGGTGGTTATGGCTCAGGTGTGTGCAGGTAGGTAGTTTCCCATGTATCTTTGGGAAGAGGCACGGGTGTCTTCGGGCGTGTTAGTGGATCTTCTAGCCCAGGTGTCTTCGGGCGTGGTGGTGGTTGTTCTGGCCTAGGTATTTGTAAGAGTGGTTACATGTGACAGTTATGGCCCAGATGTTTTCGGGCGGAATTCGGCAATGGGACTATGTGTGGTTGTGGCCCAGGTGTGTGTGGGCGGGTGTGGCAGTGGGACTACGGTGAGAATCGCGAGATTGGTCCGATGCTTAGGATGACTTAATAACCAGTGGGAAAGTGGCGCGGGGTACCCAAACATTGATGTGCTCTTATTATATATATTACTTGATTTGCGTTATTTGGTGAGTGTGCCTTGGTGAGGCTTGGGTGGATAGTTTACCTTGATAGGTGTTTGGTTTACTCTTTTTCTCACAGGACTTTAGTACGTTCCCCCACTTGTGCACGAGAGTATTTGGTTTTCCCTACTGAGTGTACTTGTATGCTCACCCTACGTATATAAAACTGCATTCAGGTTTCCAGGAGGACTTCGGGGATCGCACGTGACCATACTAGCTCGGACCTTTGAGGCAGTTGCAGTTGATGTTTTTCTTTCTTTGGTACATACCTTTGTAGTCACCTTTTGTACTTTGTGGCTTTTCCTTTTGGAACATGCGTGTGGGAATGGTCTACTTTTGGATTTACTTTTCTTTTATCTTGGTGTTGTTTAGTCTCATCATCTTATCTCCTGATCCTATAAAAAAAGGGGTAATGCCTTCCATTTGTGAGAAATGTCTATACCCATGGTGCTAGTCACCACTTCGGGACCTATTGAAGGCGGGGCTCAGGGGTCATTATCTCTCCTTCAACATAAAGAAGGAAGGTCCTGGGGTTATGATCAATTTTTTATATCTTAATAATTGTTATTAGACACATTAGAATCCCATCATTCCTCATATTATTCAAATACATGAACTTAAACATATTCATTCAAATTATATATAGTATAATCAATCTCTATCACTAAATCACTCATATAAATCAAATTAAATTTTTTTAGTAAAAAGACTCATATCTATTCATGTTGTTCTCTATTAAGATCATATATAGATGTGTCCCGCACCAAGAGGGTGTGATTCAATGTTAGTATCTTTTCATATGATTTAAATCTTTATCCCTTTTTATCCTTAATTGTTCCATGAATAGATCTCACTCTCTATCTCATTTTATATCATCTTTAGTTGGAATATATGTATAGTAAAAAGGAAACCACACAAAAATACACTAGAATTTATTGACAAGGTTCACCTCCAAAATGGATGACTATGACCCCAGTGCATCCAAGTTTTTATCCCACATGCACAACATCCATATTATTATAAAAATAAGCTCATGAAAGGGTATGCCGTTCAACCCAAACAAAAATAGAACAATTCAGTTATATGGAAAACAATAACTCATTTTCCATTCAGTACAAGAATATAGACAATGGCTTCCATGAAGAAAGATCTCTATATATAAAACGAGTTCCTCATAAACTATATAGATAATATCATAATAATAATTTAAAATAAATTATAATGGAAACCTCAATTTTATTTTGACATTATGATATTAGAATATTATTGGCTGGATCAGTAGGAAAGACTGGGATATCCTCTCCCATAATTCTTCTTATTTAGTGCATAGTAAGGAACAACTAAATACAAACTGGTTTACACTATCATTCATACTTGGAGTCTATAAATATACTACAGTATCAGATCACTCCCCTCCCTTTCCTTTTCCATTGAATTAAAAAATTTATAGAAATCAAAATAGATTCATGTTATCCCTCCATTTCACAACCCATTATTTTTTTATTCCTTTGCATTTATTCTTCATTAAGGTTTAAACAAATATATTTTCTATATTTTAATATATAAATTATATAAAAAACATCAGTGTTGAGGTCTTCCCTTTTTTCCCTCAATGTCTTCATGTGGGTATACCCCAACAATCTTGAAATTTCCCCCTTTTTATTTACCCATTATCACTGGTATGTTTTTGTATATACTCTTTCTCTTTTTCTTCATAATAATCCAAAAATAAAACATGTAAACAAAATTATCCATGTATGAATGTGTTTCATGCTTATTGAAATCCCAGTTTTGAATCATTCATGGTGAGACTCACTCCTTCCAACCATATAAATTCATCCTTATAAAATTGCTACATAAGGATTAATGGTCCTTATGAACTCAACACTGATCCTTACTCAAATTTTCCTTATGAACATTATAATGTAAGGATGAATGATGATTACTAAATTTTATTTGTCCTTATGAATATGTGTATTCATCCTTATAAACTAATCCTTTACCATTATTTTTACTCACTATCATCTCTATTATTTAACATATAACAAATTTATTATTGTTTATTTTCTTTATCCTTCATCACTTCTTAAATAACCGTTCTATAATGATATTTCCATATTTAAATATCAATTTAATTAGCATATCATTTTTGTAAAGATAATATTCTAGTAAATATCCTCATTAAATACACTAAATGCATGGTATATTTCATGAGATAGACATATTGCAGTGTTGATGGTCAGGATGAACAAAATTGTCATGGAAAAACATCTTCAGGTGTAACATAGGATCATCTCACATGGTAGATCACATAATTATTGAAGTTATCAATCTCACTGCACTCACATAGGAGCTACATTATTATTTTTGATGTATAATGTTGAAGATAATAAGAGACATCATTATTTTACTTAAATATCATGTTCTCCTTACTTAAATGATGAACAATAAGAATGTTTCATGAATAGGGCTTCAAAAAAACATTTTCAATGGTTCAGTACATCCTTAACCAAGGTGATCTATGGATTACCATTGAAATACCTTTTTACTTACCCGTGTTAGGGGTCCACGGTGTCACCCAAATCCATGGTTCTCTACCTGAGTTCCACCTTGTCCTCTATACCTATGTTGACAATCAAGGTGATTTATAATCCTCCATACCCATTGTGGCTTTTTTTAAAACCGAAATTTCTCTTATGGTTAGTAATGGTTATGGTTGAGCTTTCTCATATGGCTAGTAGTGGAAATAAAAAAATATCCAACCAATAACTCATAAAAAATTATTCCATCCACTCAAATACAATTACCTCACACTCGTATGAAGTTTCAAACCATTTTCAAAAACTCAAGCTAGCCACTGATACATAGTGAAAATGGAACTCATACATAGACCAAATTTCTTTTCTAAAAGTCACACCACTCCAAAATAGTTTCATATATGATTTCCACACATATATCAAATGCAAGTAACACAACTTAGATATATTCAAACATTTAAACTCTCCTTATAATTCTTTCAAATAAATTCCAAAATGTTTCAAGAGTAACTCCCATGTTTATGCATCATGTGAAAATTTCTTAGAGTATTTCAATGTAATACTACATCCTCCACATATTCCATCATCAATTTTATTACTTTGTAAACACATGGATGTACCTCAATAATGTAATTTCTCATTTGTGTGAGAACCAAGGTTGTGAATATCTTTATAGCCATGATACTCTCTTCTCATTTTCATCAATTCTAGGAGAAATACTCTTATTAGAACTTTTATGTTGCATGGATATCTTAGGTAGCATTAACATCTTATTATTATAAAGAACATAATTTTGTGAGAACATCTATTTCTCATTATCTATCTACGAAAATATCTCACCTGGTGAAATATCTACATTTTTTAGGATTTTATCTTGGGATAATATAATTATAAGAAAATCCTTTGCATTGTGTCCAACATATTTTTAGCTCACACACAACATATCATGAGGTCTTGGGATGTAATCTTTTTTCATCCAATTTTGAAATTCATGTTTATCTTCATCTTGAGATATTTATTTTCTTTTATCACATGTATTCAATTTTTATTCCACCGTTTTATTTGATCTTTCCAAATAAACTAGAAAAATGATCAAGAATTCATTGGTAATGTGATCGTCTTTTTTATAATGTTTACATGGAATATCTAAAATACTCATCACCGTATCAATCTTCTTATTTTTGTCTTGGACTACTTTTCCTTTCTGTTCAATATTTTTTCATCAATATATACATCCCTAGAATTTTTTATTTAGTTCATGGTGTGTCCCTTTTTACCAAACTAAAAGAATCTATTACATTTATATATTGAAATCCTCTTAGACTTCCTTGGTCAGTTACCCAAGGATAACTCTTTTACCTTTTCCACTGTCTTCCTAAGAGTACATTGGATATCAATATTCTTCATTTTATTCCCAATAATTTCTCAAATTTTTTCATTAGTTTTTTTCATTCTTTTCAATTGATTTTGAAAAATTCTTAGTTGAGTTAGAAAATTATGTATCAGTCATGTGTCCAAATTAATGGAATTAACCTAATAGATTATCAAAAATTTGAAATCTATTTGTATCATAAAGTTTTTTCTTCTTAATCATTGGATGTTTCACTATATCATGATTTCTTTCACTAACTTTTGGATTCTTTGAACATATGAAATTGAATTATTTCTCCAAAAAATCTAATTTCATGATCCCAAACTTGTTACAAAAACAGTAGTGACTAAGAAATATTGGTATTCTTCATTGAATGGCAAGCTATCTAGAATTGAGTACTTGAAATTTTTGTACATTAACTTTAACTAGTTTGTCTTATTTTGCTAGTTTTCTTATTTTTTTATTACATCTATCAACCATTGGTTTTGTAGTAGGTTTCCCATTAATTTTATTCATCCATGTTTGTATAGTTTTGTAGTTTTCACCATCAGAACTTATAATGAAATATTGAGTAAACTTGTAATATTTTATGGTGGATGGTACATTTACATTTCAATATTCTAGAGAATTATTGTTACATGTACTAAATATGTTTTTACCTTCATATAGAGTACCTTTTTCAATATACACCTCTTTATATTTTAGTGTGGCAGTAGCTTTCCTTCCATCTTGTTGGGAAGACATAACTGGAATTATATCCAAATTTTAATGCTTAATATCAAGCTCAAGGTATTTCATATTGAATATATTTTTCTTATCCTCCACTAATTTTAATTTTTTTCATTGAAATATCTCATATATTTAACTTCATCATCTGGAATTTTAATTTTCCTGTGTATTTGATAGTAAATCTCTTTAATTTTTTCTTCTTTGATCATTAATTAGACATTCTTGACAGAAAATATTTCGTCCAATGAATGTTTTTTCACATTATGACTTTTATTGGACACTTATATTTCGTATATTATGGTGATCCAATCATTCTTATTACTATACCAATTTTCTTTTTTGCTCCATATTTATTTCATGAATGACTCCAACTTGTTTGGATAGTATCATACACATTTTCACTTTTTGTTCTAAATATTTCTCCATTTTTTACATTCATCGTCATGATGGGTGGTCTCATCCTATCAGTTTTAAATATAAACACATATAAAAGTGATTAAATAATTATTAAATTTATCTAGGATTTCATTCAAAACATAAATTGATTCATCTTTTCAATTCTTAGAATAGTGATCTTTCCCACTTCTTCTTGATTCTTCTTGAGGGCATTAATAACAAGAATTATAACATACCATTTGGTCGTTTTATTTCTTTGAGACTTATGAGGTATATAATTTTCCCATATCCTTAGTAATAGATTTAACTATTAGACCTCCTTCTCCCATGACAAATTTTTCTTCTTTAGAATCACTACATGTATAATAAATATTTTATCCATCTTTGTATAATAGTGTTATCTTCTTATCATTTTCATTATCAAGTGTAAACTTTTTAAAATATGTAACAAAAATACATCCACTTTGAATAAATTTAAATAATGGAGATACATATTTCTTTGATGGGGCATTTCACAACTGTTATTCATCCCTTTTATAATTTTTCGTTATTTCCTGGAAAAATGCTTCTTCTATGGTTTCTATGATAGGAAATTCACAAGATTCCTTGAATATAAACTTCATAATCCCATTAAAAAGAGAAACTCATATCCTAAAATCAAAGAAAATATGAAAATCCAATAAATGTTAAATGTTATTTGATACTAATTGTTAGCATCACGTAGTGATGGGTTGAACACTGAGTGGGGGTGAATTAGTGTTTGTACATTATAATATTATTTAAACCTTTATCCCTTTTTCACCTCATCACTTGTTTCGTGAATCTATCATGATCCTTAGCTCACTCTATATCATCTTTAGTTTTTATATATGTATAGCATGAAGGAATTCACACAACAAGACAACAAAAATTGTTAATGAGATTCACCTCTAAGATAGATAACTACTTTCCAAAGGCATTGTAGTTGATATACGAAATGCATTTATTCCTTCTTATTATCAAATGTATCTTGGGAAAGGGTATGTACTTAGACCCGTAAAAAATATGAACCAATCAGTTACAAGGAAAACAACAACTTATTATTCAGTTGGTACAAGAATATGGGCATGAACATCTTTGAATAAATATCACAAGATATAGAACGAGTCCCTCTTAGACAATGTGGATAATATCTTATTCCTCACTTAACAACAATCACTGTGGATGCTTTAATCTTATTCAAATTCTATGATATAATAATATTATATGATGGCTTCTCAATTCCTTTGACTTAAATATGATCTGTAGTGGGAAATATTGGGATCTCCTCTCATCCTCCTCCTCTTCTTTAGCACACAGTAAGTAATATCTGAATTCAAAATTTTTTCACACAATCTTCGATACTTGGATTAAAAAAATAGATTATCGTATCAACTCACAATCCTATTTTTTTCTTTTCCTTCACCAAGAAAAATATACATCATTTAAAATAGATTCGAGTTCTCCCACCCTTTACTCAACCCATTCCATTTTTCTCCCTTCATTGTTTATTATTCTTAAAGGATCAGACAAAAATAATTTTTATATTTGAATATATAAATACAGGAAAAAAAACCTCAGTTTCAAGATCTCTTCATTTTTTCCTCAATGTTTTTACGTGGGTTTATCCCCATGAACATGAAGTATCCCCCTTTTCATTTACTCACTATCTACAATACATTTTTGAGAATACTCTTTCTATAATTCATCAAAATACTCCGCAAATACTATATGAAGTTGAAATTATCTACATATGCATGAGTTTAAACCATATTGAAGTCGCATCCATGGATCATTTGGTGTGTGAATATTTCTAGTAAACCTTATGAATTTATCCTTACGAACATGCAACTTACGGATGAATAATCCTTACGAACTCGATAGTGATTTGTACACAAATGATCCTTTCAAAATTTACAATGTAAGGATGATTGATCCTTATTCACTTTGACTCATCCTTATGAAGATTAGTATTCATATTTTCAAAGTCATCTTTTATCATTCTTACTACTCACTATCATATTTATTCTTCAATACTAAATTCAAATCTACTTGTTCATTTTCATCATCCCTCATCATAGCTTGAATTATGGCGGCATCGAGACATTTCCATATTTAAAGCTCCACGTAATCATCATCATATATTTGTCCGAATAATATTATGGGAAATCTCTACATTCAATCCATGACATGCATGGAATTTATAATGTCACAGTCATGGTGAAATATTTGTGGTATCGATGCAAACAATTTTTTGTCGCGTAAACTCCTTAGATGTGGCATGAGATCATCTCACATGATGGATCACACAATTATTGAAGTCATTGAGCTCGTGGAACTCACAGCAGCACTACACAAATATCCCTAGTGTGAAAGGTAGAAGATGACACATGACATCATCATTTTACTTAAATCATGTGTCCACCTTACATAAATGATGAATAGTGATCACGCTTTTTGAATCCCACATAGTAAAAACATTCAGGGCACACAACCTCATTAATCAAGGTGCTCCAGTGATTGTCAATGAAATCCTTTGGTACCAACCCCTGAAAGGGGTCTGCAGTGTCGTCGCCCCACATTGTGGTTCTCTACCCGAGTGTTGTCCCATGCTCTCCACGTCTGTGTCGACCAGAACGGGTGCTCTGTACTTCACCATAGTCATTGTGGGATTATTGCGCTAGATCTTTCTCATGTGTCTAATATTGGTTATGGTTGAGCATGTTTCCAACCCTTGTCAAAAACTCAAACTAGCCTCTCATGCATAGTGAAATGGGCACTCTTGCCCAGACCAAATTCCTTTTCCACATTTCATATCACTCCAAATGAGCATCAGTATAGGATTTCCACACATATTTCAAATGTAACAAACTCAGCTCCGTTAACTTCAAACACTTCAAATCTCTATACAATACTTTCAAATCAATTACAAAATATTTCAAAACAACTCGAAAGATTTCTTTATTAACTTTTCCACTGAGACAAGGAATTCAATAACATCAATTCTTGTACTAGTTTTTCTAACATCCTAAGGGTATTTCAATGTAACAACATAGAATCCATGATTTCCATCATCAATTCTCTTTCTTTGTAAACACTGTGATGGGTCTCCACAACTGTCCTTACTATCTTCTTCACAAAGACAAAGAATCCAACAACATCAGCACTTCGTGGAATTATTCCTCTAATCTTCTTGAACTAGTTCTTCAAAAATCATTGTCATCATGTTAATCGATCTTTGATAATCCAATGACACCACCCATTGTCATATGTACGTGACAACAACCCTTCCATGAAATTCATTGTCAACACATATTGACTGATATAACTTTCCTTAAAACTCATTAATTCTAACAAATAAAACACAACACACAGTGGATTCAACATTATAAGAAGCATAGATTTGATTCTTATCGAGTAAATATTATTTATATTGACATGTTTACATCTCATTTTAAACATCTTTTTAGGTTTTCATTTAACACTAGAAGATTGTTTCTCATAATGTTTAGTCTGAATTTGTAGATCATTAACACACATACAATTTCTACACAATCATACTTGTTGAATTTAGGAGCCACAACATTAACAACAGTTTCAAAGTTTACTCCATGTATTTCTTTTATACGTTCAACATTATAAGGAGCCTTCATTTTCTCCTTCACGTCTCTTTTATCAAAATAAAATCTCTTCCCTTATGATTCAATTAAGTGGTCATGTATCGTACAAAAAACACATGTAATACTCAAAAAATTCATTCATATAAAATCAATATCAATTATTATTAAAAATAATCATAACTAACTAACAATCAATAATTTCTAATAATTAGTCATAAAAGGATATGGATGTTACAGGAAAAGGAAACAACACACACCCCTCTAAGCCTGCAAGGACATGACCACCCCCCCCCCCCTCGAAGGGTTGACCCACTTTATAGCAAGTTCATTACATTTATTATTACAAATTCATAGCAGTCTAATGCACATTACATGATTTTGCACCCCCTTTATGCGTCATTTTGCACCTGTGTTCATGCATGTGTCACCGCTTGAGTCAAAACCCCATAAGGGGTCTTCCATGATTCGAATTATGATCTCTTGCTTGAGGAATCCAATAGTGAATTTCACTTAATCACGAGTCATGTCGCACATTCTAATAATTAGTGATCAATCATTATTACTAATATAAAAATTAATAATAAATAAAAAAGATGTAATTAATAACAATTAAAATTTTATTTAATAATAATTAATACTAATTATGTAAATAATACTAATGATAATGCAATTACAAATAATAATTATTTTTAATTAGAAATATATAATATATAATATATAATGCAATTAATAATTATTAATAATGTTATAATTTACTATAATTATTGATAATTAATAATGTAATTAACATTTAACAATGCATGTAATGATGCAATGGTCAATAATTTTTAATAAACATTTTGATAACTATTTAATTACATTATTACTATTAATTAATTAGAATTATTAATAATTGGATGATTTATTATTTATTAATAATAACCACATTAGTAAATTATTTATTATAATTATTATCTATCACATTATTAATTATTACAGTATTCATCGTTGATTACGGTAATGATTATAATTATTACTTTATTTTAATAATAATAATTGTTGTTATTAATTTTATTTTTTTCCTTTTTTATTTAAATAAATATGTTAATTAAATTATAAATTTAATTATTGAATTATTTTTTATTTTTTAAAATAATATTTTATTGCATATTTTTAAATTAAAAAAATGCATTAATGCACTTCTGAATTTTTATAAAACAATGTGCTGATTAACTTAATGCGTTCTTTTTCAAATATAAAGGAATTTGTTTATTTTTTATCACATTCTTTATAAATTTTAAATACAGTTCGTGCTGAAAGTAAAATAATTTTACTTTATATAAACTAATTTAATACTTTTTTATAAAAAACAAATCGACGCGACTACGCGACATAATAGAACGTGTCTGCGCCCATAAGGGGAGTTTACGTCCAGTGATGGGCTGGATCATAATTGCTTCTCCAAATTTTTAATCCATTTTTTGTTTTAGTTTTAAAACCCAAAGAACTGATTCCACATAATTTATTATTTTTTTAATCATTTTACATATTAAACATTTAATACTAGGTTATCAGTCATAAAAATTACCAAATTGATTATGCGATTATTTTAAGTTGATTTTTTGACAGATATTTAATATTTCAAATTTTATATAAAATCAATGTCAAAATAAAGAACATGTCTTCTGTTTAATTTTTTAATAATTTCCTTTTGTTGTCCATTTGAGGTTAGAGTGTTTATTTTTTGTAATTTTTTCTTTGTAACATTATTTTACTATATTTTAATTTAATTTATTCTATATATGTGTTTTTTTAACACAAATCATAGACCATCTATTTTGTATTGTTATTATATTGGTATTTCATAATAAACTATGATTTTTAATATATTATATTTTGTACCACTGTTAATGGTATTTCACGCACACTACAATGAAACCGATCTTGGGACTTGATCCGGCAACCGCCACCACAAACCCAATCCCTCGTATCACTCCATATGATTTTTAATATATTTTACACTACATGATATTTAAAAAAAATTGAAAATGAAAATTACATTAAGAATTAATATCATTCGGTACAAATTATTCAAACGTCAAAGGAACACACCCCAACCAAAAACATTGATCTCCCTCTTTCTCACCAAATGAGCTAACTGATGTGCATCTTGATTATCCATTCATTGAAAACAAGAAAAATTACTCTTCAAAACTAGTGAAAAACCTCAAAATCTGATAATAAGTCTTGAGTGATGTGAAATTCTCATCCCTTAAAAGGTTACATTAATGGAAACTTCACAATCTAATTCCAAAAACAATTTTACCCATCTCCACCTCTACCAAAAACCCAAACATGTAAAAAAAATTTAACCACTAATACATATAATGCATTTAAAAGAATTAGAAAAGGGTTTTGTCAACGTAAAAAAGAACTGACAATCTAAGCATCGTTAAAAAAGTGCGACTTTTATCATCGATTTCTATTTATTGGTGATAAAGAAGGGTTTTTTGAGTGATTTTATAATGCTGTTGAAGATCATATCAACTCTTGCACAACAATAGCCATTCATTACCATATATAACAACAAACCCAATTAGAATACATAAGAAAAATATAAATATACATAATACTGGATTAGAATATAAATATTATATTGCACAATCATTTAAATTCAAAATTAATATACAAAATATTTAAATTGGTTTCATATTTACAATTAATCAAAAAAAACAACTCATATGCATAATCAACTTTTATACAATATTTTTTCAAACAATCAACCTCCATACAAAATAGTCTCTGCAATAAAACAAATGTTTATTTTAGTTGCAATGAAAAAATAAAAAAATTACAATTTTAATGTTATATAATTCACATGTGATAAATTAGATTGTTAATTAATTTATATATTAATGGTATTATCAGTTATACAATTAATTATTTTATTAAAATGACACTTTTATATTGAAAACATGCATTTCAAGTCATACCGACCACATCATGTGTTAGGTTGACATGCAGTAATTTCCTACACACCACAATTGAATTATGGATAGTTTTCATAAATATTGAAAAAAATTGTAGCTTGTTTGTTCAGCTTTGGCTATGTGACATGTGTTTTAAACATAAATTTCACTTATATATTGAAAACATGTACTTCAAGTCATACTGGCTATATTGTGTGTTGTATTGATGTGTGATTGATTTCCACATGCAAAAAATGAATTAAGGGTCATTGTATTACAGTTTCAGAATAACCCAAGCTATTTTACCCCGTTTTGGGTATGCGATGCACGTTTTAAATAAAAAATGACACTTATTTTCAAAACATGTACTTTGAGTCATACTAACTACATTACATGTCAGATTGACATACGGACCATTCCTACACATCACAAATATATTATGGATCATTGTCATAAAGATTGAAAAGAACTCGAGCTCATTTTCACGGCTTTTGCTAGTGATTCACATTTAAAACTAAAATGACAAATTTATATTGAAAACATGAACTATGAGTAATACTAGTCACATCGTGTGTCAGATTGATGTGCGGTCAATTCATACAAGCCAAAAATGAAATATGGATCATTTTCCTAATGTTTAAAAAAAATTGAGCACGTTTTCCCAGTTTTGAATAGTGACACACGCATTAAACTAAAATAACAGTTCTATATTGGAATCATGTACTTTGAATCATATTGGGCACATCATGTATCATATTAACATAAGGTCAATTTATACACATCAAAAATTAATTATGGATCATTATCCCAAAGTTTGAAAATAATCCAAGATTGATTGCAACGTTTTGGCAATGTGCCACATGTTTTAAATTTAAATGAAACTTCTATATTGAAAACATGTATTTCGAGTCATATTGGCATCATCATGTGTTTTATTGATGTGTTGTCGATTTCTATATGTCCAAAATGAAATATGGATCTTTTTCCTTATGTTTGAAAACAATCCAAACTCTCTTGCTCTGTTTTGGGTATTTTATGCACGTATTAAACTAAAATGACAGTTTTATATTGAAAACACATATTTCGAGTTATACCGACCAAATTGTGCGTCAGATTTATGTGCAGTAGATTCATACACATTACAAATATAGTATAGACCATGGTTAAATATTTGGAAAATAATTTTAGTTTGTTTGCTCAGTTTTTTATAGTGACACATGTTTTAAACTAAAATGACACTATAATATTGAAAACACTGACTTCGAGTCATATTAGGAACATCATTTGTCATATTGATGTGTGTTTGATTCCTACAAATCACAAATGAATTATAGATTTTTTTCTAATGATTGAAAACTAACCGAGTTTGTTTTCATAGTTTTGACTGACATGCATTTTAATCAAAAATAATACTTATATATTAAAAACACACACTTCGAGTCATACCGACCACATCATGTATCTGGTTGATATGAGTTTGATTCCTATATTTCGTAAAGTAACTATGGATTGTTTTCTTAATGTTTGAAAACAATTCAGACTCATTTTCTCTGTTTTGGCTATGTGATGCACATTTAAAACTTAAATGACACTTCTATATTGAAAACACACACATCGAGTCATACTACACACATAATGTATCATATTTATGTGAATTCAATTCCTGCACGTGAAAAATAAATTATGGATCATTTTCAAAAAGTTTTAGAACAATCCGAGATCATTTTTTCTATTTTGGATATGTGATGAAATTTTAAACTAAAATGACACTTTTATGCTGAAAACACGTACATCAACTCATATTGACAACATCATGTGTCAGATTGAACTGCAGTCAATTCTTAGTTGTCAAAAATAAATTATGGATCACAGTACTAAAGTTTGAAACAATATGAGCTCATTTTCTCAGTTTTTGCAGGTGATGCACACTTTATACTATAAAGAAACTTTTATATTTAAAACACATACTTTGAGTCATAATGGCCACAAATTCTGTCAGATTGATGTGTGGTTGATTTCTACATAACAGAAAATAATTATAGATTGTTTTCCTAATGTTTTAAAATAATCTGATCTTGATTTCTTGGTTTTGTCTAGTAAAAATTGTATCAAACTAAAATGACACTTCTATATTGAAAACACGTACTTCAAGTCATACCAGCCACATTATGTATTGTATTGATGTGCGGTCTATTCCTATAATTCACAAATGAAATATGGAATTTTTTCCTATTGTTTGAAAATAATATGATCTCTTTTTCACAATTTTTGCTATGTGAAATGTTTTTTAAATTAAATTGACACTTTTATTTTGAAAACACATACATCATGTCATACCGAACACATTGTCTGTCAGATTGACATGTTCTCAATTACTATACATAAAAAATGAAATATGGTACATTTTCCTACGGTTTGAAAATAATCTATGTTTTTTTTATCATTTTTGGCTATGCAACGTGCGTTTTAAACTAAAATGACAATTTTATATTGAAAACAGACTCTTCGTGTAACGACCCAAAATTTCATTAATGGAAAATCCCTCTTGATCCAGTTAAATGTTTCTTTATGAAAAAAAAATGTTTTTATAAGATGTCAACTTCTTTAGTTTTATGTTAAGATTTGTGACCGTTACTTTTATAGCCGTTGAACAGTGATCATCTGAGTAGTATAAATATAAGGCTTTAACGAAACCATTTCTACTCAGACAAAGGAAGCGATGGCCTCATCCAGTAGAATTGCCCCTTACGAAGCCCATTTTTCGAAGCTCGGAAAGGAGGTGGCGTCTTTGGTCTTTGCCCTTGACCAAGCCCAAGCTGAGCTTCATCAAGTCATGCTCGAACGTGATCGTCTACGGGAAAAATGGAAGTTGATAGAGATTACCACTCGAGCAATGTTATCCGAGCAACCCCATGAGTCTGTCACCATCGCACACCTTACCCTTAGGTCTTATGCGGCTTTTTAAGGGGTTATGTAACAAATAAGTAGCACCATATTCATGTACATTATTTTTGTATATAATAATGAATATAATTTCTAGTCATTTTTGATGCATTGTAATTAGTTTTTAAAGTACAAATGATGTTTTTAGTTACTTTTTAATTAAGAATTATATTTTATTAAATTAAAGGATTTTTGAATTAAATAATATTTTAATAAAATATTAATATTAATATTAAATTAATTTTTATTAAATATAAATGATCTTATAATTTTATGAATGCAATTAAAATTTTTATTAAGGTTTGAAAGCCATTTCTCTCAAAACCCGTGAATTTTTTTTATAAATGTCGGTTTTTATTTTAAAAGTGAAAATTCACATATTTAGAAAAATATTTAGATAAAATAAATATTATTTTTGGAATCAGGACGTCGAAATTATCCAACGGTGAATTTTTCATAATTTTATGAGACAGTCAAATTTTTGGGTAAAAATTAAATACCATTTAAATATATAATGTGTTTTATGACATCATAATGACCCAATGGTGATGTAATAAAATACCATAATCCTTATGTTCGGCCAATATGTGTTTTATCATTAAAATAATGAGGTTTTGGGTTTGTTTGACTTACTATTCAAAGCATTAATGGAGCCTTCAAGACTTATTCAACACTTTTCCTTTTTAAATTAATTTCCATGGGAGTGTGACTCACCTCCACATAAGAAACCCTAATTTTTTAATAAGTTAGGACCTTGGACTTGTAAAATATTGTTTTCCTCTTTCCTTTTCCAGAAACCATGGGCAAATACCATGGGATGGTTTGTGGTTTGGATTATTTTAATATAAGGGGTCCCAAACCTAAATAATAAAGAATTCTCTCACCTTTCCTATATAAACCCACCCAAGCTCCCACTTCCTCCTCACTCAAAGCCCTTTAATTTCGTCCAACCTCTGACCTACTCTCTCTAGAATCCTCTCAAGGTGCCCCAAGCTCCCAAGAATCCTCTCACAAGCCTCTCTCTAGCCTTTGGAAGAACACTTCCAAGTAAGGGTTTTTCTTCCTTTCTCATTTTTTTCAATTTTCTTTAAGTTGTATTGCCCTTTTAAATTCATTTATGAATGTTGGGGTATGGTTTCGCACCTCTCCCATACTTCCCTCTTATTGTTTGAATGATGGTAGACCCCTTTCTCTCTCATTAAATGCCTCCCATGTACACCCGTTACTATGCCGAAATTCCGAAAGGAACCTTTTCCTCCTCTTTTATATTCAATCAATACTTTTGTATCATGAATCTAATTTCCTTTTCTATTGTTGGGACATGTATATATATGATCGCCTTACTGTCCATTACATGTAAATATGATGAGGAACCCCTTTCTCTCTCATCAACCTTTTTTATGAATTCTTATGTCACGCCGTTATGCTGCCGAAATCGCACCGATTTTCTAAGCCAATGTCTTTGTGTAGTGAATACCATGCCCATTTCTCCATCAAGGGTATTCACCTTTATGCACATTTACATATTGATTATAAAGTTTCATGTATGAATTCCACTTTCCTTTATCATGGAAGAAATGATTATGTTTTATGAATCCATGTTTTATGATCCATGTGGCACACTTATGCATGAAAAGAAATGTTTAAGAAGGGTGCGCCCTTTATAGCGCTCCAATGCATTGGGTAAAGTATAGTATCATGATACGTCATGTGCAATGAGTGTTGACTCATGCTAATTCAAGTGCAACGAGGGTTTACTCATGCTTCAAGTGCAATGAGGGTTTACTCATGCTCCATGTGCAATGAGCCTTGGCTCATGCTAATTCAATGTTAAGTGTTGTTGCCACATTTCCATGTTATGATTATCATGCTTTATCATGCCTTTATGTTCATGTCTCTCTTATTCTCTATTGATATGCCTATTTCCTAACATGTATTGTACTCCTCATGTTATTCATTCTGTACTCCCTTACTGGGCTTTATAGCTCACCCTTTTCTTATGCATGTCCTCAGGTTATCCCATGCAATGCTAAGTACGAAGGAATGTAGTGGACATGTAAAGGAAGTTTTCAATAAGGATGTTGTATTTGAAGTTTAAAGTTTTTACGTAATGATCCTAAGCCCCAAAGACACTAAACCTCTCGATCTTCTTTGTTGTATCAAGTGAAGTTTTATGTAATAAAGCATGTTTAAGTTGTAATAAAAAGCAGGGTTGTCATAGTTGGTATCAGAGGATAGGTTTAGTTATTTTTGGGATTAGGAAACCCTAGTAAAGCCTTAATACAAGACTAAGCATAATAAAAACATCCCTAAATTTTGGTAAATACTAAGTAAGTGGTTTATCAAACAAATACATCCCTGTCTGGATACGAGCAGGTAGAGGCGGCTCTGGCACAGATGTATCCTAGGGGTAAAACCCGAAAACACCGCTTTGAGCTAGACTCGAACGGGAAATGGTGCACGACAACGGGCCTTGCTGCACTCTTGGTTACGACACTCCCGGGGGATATGTTTTGATAAATTCACAATCTTAGTATGAACCCTTATTAAGGGAAAAATGCCCCTAAGAATATATGTTAGAAGGAAGATCATGAAAAGCCTGGATTGAATCCTATAGACTCATGAGTTAAAGAGATTAAAGTTTATTTATAAGTCATCAACTTTTGTATTTGGATTACCCTCTATGTGTTACCCCTAACTTTCCTTTTATTCTAGCCAATGGCCGGTAATAGGAGAACTCGGGCTAACAACCGTTGTGAAGATCAGTGTGATGATTGTACTAATGAGATGCCCAATCCAATGGGAGCGGGAATCGCGAACTTTGTCACGCTTCTCTCTCAGCTAACTCAAGTTTTGAATAGAAACACTGGTCAAGAGGAACGTTCAACCCCCCCTAAGAAAGAACAAGTCGCTATTGAAAGCTTCATGAGACAAAGGCCTCCTACTTTTAGTGGATCATCTGATCCCACGATTGCTGAACAATGGATCAACTCCATTGAAAAGATATTCTCCATCCTCCAATGCTCTGAAAAAGAGAAGGTTCTCCTGGCGGCTTATCGTATGGAGGGTGAAGCTGATCAATGGTGGACGTTGATCAAAAATACGAAGCCTGAGGAGGAGATCGAGGCTTTGGAATGGAAGGTATTCCGGAAGATGTTTTTCGATAAATATTTTCCACGCACCCTCCGTCTTAAGATGGAAAGGAACTTCCTTTCCCTCAAGAAGAATGATGAGGAATCTGTGGGAGAATACGAGGCAAACTTCACAAGGCTTGCACGATACGCTTCCGGCTTTGTCGTTACCCCAGAATGCAAGGTTGACCGCTTCTTTGGTGGGCTGAAGCCTAACTTGCGGAAAGCATTAGCGATCCGTGACTTCGACAGCTATGAGGAAATTGTCCGATGTGCCCTCAAGGATGAAATGGAGATCGGAGAATCACAAGGGTATCATGGGGACAAGAAGCGGAAGGTGGACTTCAATGCTGGTGGTCCGATGGATAAATCCAACGGCGCTAAGAAATTCCAGCACCCCACTTGCCAAAAGTGTGAAAAAAGGCACCCTGGAAATTGCCTTAGGGGGACAAGAAAATGCTTCAAGTGTGGAATAGAAGGGCACCTAGATGTTAACTATCAGCAAGAAGGACCCGCGGCTGCGACGGAGGGGAGGAACGCTCCGTTCGAACCTCAACGCGTTGTTCAATGCTTCAAATGCAAAGAACCGGGTCATTTTGCGAATCAGTGCCCTAATCCAAGGGTTATCGGAGGCAATCAACAACCTCCAAGACAACAAGGAAGAGCTTTTGCTATCACTTCTGCCGAAGTGAACCCCGACAACGAAGTGGTGACAGGTACGCTAGTTATTCATTCAAGAATAGCGAACGTACTTTTTGATTCAGGTTCTACGCATTCTTTTTTATCTCAAAAGTTTAGTAGAACAATCCCTGCACCACCACAAATCATGGAAGTAAAGATGTCGGTGAGTACGGAAAATGGGGCAATCATTGCATCCCATGAGTATAAGTCCTCCCCTGTTATAATCTGTGGATTGAATTTCCCGGCGAACCTCGTCATACTCCCTTTGGTGGAATTTGATGCAATTCTTGGCATGGATTGGCTTTCCTTATATAGAGCCAACATAAATTGTCGGGAGAGGGAAATCACACTCCATATGGAGAATCGACCCCCGATTCTTTACAAGTGTCAGGAGAAAGATGAATCTCCTTTAGCTCCATCATCTCAAGCATGGATATTACTGCCTTATGAGCACGCATATCTGGCTCAGATGATTGAGTCCAAGGAAGAAACCACCCTTGAAGAAATGCCTATTGTGAGGGAATTCACTGAAGTATTTCCCGAGGAACTTCCTGGTCTTCCTCCAAGAAGATATGTTGAGTTCTCAATTGAACTTATACCTGGGGCGCTACCAATATCCAAAACTCCATATAGAATGGCTGTGGTTGAGCTTGAAGAACTGAAGAAACAACTACAGGAGAATCTGGATAAAGGGTTTATACGCCCAAGTGCATCACCATGGGGTGCACCAGTCCTCTTCGTCAAGAAGAAGGATGGGTCAATGCGGCTTTGCATCGATTATCGTGAACTTAACAAAATCACGATAAAGAACAAGTATCCTCTCCCAAGAATCGATGATTTGTTTGATCAGCTGCGTGGAGCACAATACTTCTCCAAGGTCGACTTGCGGTCGGGATATTATCAAGTAAGGGTGAAGAAGGGAGATGTCCCCAAGACTGCTTTTCGTACAAGGTACGGGCACTATGAATTCATAGTAATGCCTTTTGGACTCACCAATGCTCCAGCAATATTCATGAACTTGATGAATAGAGTCTTTAGAGATTACCTAGATAAATTTGTGGTAGTCTATATAGATGTTATTCTAATATACTCCAAAACCAAGGAGGACCATGAGGAGCGTTTAAGAACTGTACTGGAGACTTTGCGCAAGGAGAAGCTCTATGCAAAGTACAGCAAGTGTGAGTTTTGGTTCAAGGAGGTCTCATTATTGGGCCATATCATCACAAGCAATGGGATATCTGTGGACCCCTCCAAAACAGATGCAATTGAGGGATGGCCGAGGCCAACGTCGGTAACTGATATCCGTAGATTCTTGGGGTTAGCTAGATATTATCGACGATTTGTGAGAAATTTCTCACGATTGTCCAACCCTCTTACCAAGCTAACTCGAAAGGGAGTAAAGTTTGCTGGGAGTGATGAATGCGAAGAAAGCTTCAAGGAGTTGAAAAGGAGGCTTATCACTGCACCTGTGCTCACTTTACCCACAAGTGGGGAGCTTTTTGTGGTATTCAGTGATGCTTCGAAGAAGGGCTTAGGATTTGTGCTAATGCAGAATGATAAAGTGATATCCTATGCCTCAAGACAGTTGAAAATCCATGAGCGAAACTATCCAACGCATGATCTGGAGTTGGCGGCAGTGATCTTTGCCTTGAAAATCTGGCGGCATTATCTCTATGGAGAGAAATGTGAGATATATACTGACCACAAGAGTCTTAAATATATATTCACACAGAAAGAGCTTAATATACGCCAGAGAAGATGGATAGAGCTCATAAAGGATTATGACTGTTCAATACATTACCACCCTGGGAAGGCGAACAAGGTGGAAGATGCCCTAAGTAGAAAGGATCCAGCAATTCTATCAATGATGAGAATTGAGAAGGATCCAATCTTCTTAGACTTGATAAAGATGGACGTGGGAATCATAAAGAAGGGAACATCATCAATCCTTTCACAAATGATTTCTCAACCATCTCTTTTGGAAAGGTTAAAGGATGCTCAAAAGGATGATGCGAGAATCCAAGAAAAAGTGGAAGCTATCAAAAAGGGAAAATCCTCAGAGTTTAATGTTAATGAAGAAGGAATTGCGTGGTTTGGGAAAAGACTATGTGTCCCATCAAGTTCGGAGCTTAAGAAGGAACTTTTGGATGATGCACATAGTTCAAATTTCTCTATTCACCCAGGGAGCACAAAGATGTATCGAGATCTCCGAGAAAACGTTTGGTGGGATAATATGAAGAAGGAGATCACCGAATATACATCAAAGTGCCTGGTGTGTCAGCAAGTGAAGGCAGAGAGGCAAAAGTCTAAGGGGATGATGCAACCATTGCCCATACCAGAATGGAAATGGGAGAACATCACCATGGACTTTGTCACCGGACTTCCAAGGACATCCAAAGGCAACAATGCAATCTGGGTTGTTGTTGATCATCTTACAAAGACTGCACACTTCATTGCTATTCGAGAGGATTTCTCTTTGGATCAACTGGCACGGATATATATCAGGGAAGTGGTACGGTTGCATGGAGTACCACTATCTATTGTCTCTGACCGAGATCCAAGATTTACCTCTAAGTTTTGGAAGAGTCTTCAACATGCTCTGAATACTGAACTGAACTTCAGTACGGCCTATCATCCTCAAACTGATGGCCAATCCGAGCAGACTATCCAAACACTTGAGGATATGTTGAGAGCGTGCTCAATGGACTTTAAAGGAGGATGGGATCAACATCTTCCTCTAGTTGAGTTCTCTTATAATAATAGTTTCCACTCGAGCATCCAAATGGCACCATATGAAGCCCTGTATGGGAAAAGGTGTAGAACACCGGCATGTTGGGATGAGGTCGGTGAACGTAAGCTGCTTGGACCAGAAATGGTCGAAGAAATGGTGGATAAGGTGAAAACCATTCAGCAGCATATCAAGGAAGCCCAAAGTCGACAGAAGAGTTATGTAGATAATCTTCGACGAGACCTTGAGTTTAAAGTCGGAGACATTGTGTTTTTACGCATATCTCCATGGAAGAAGGTCATGAGGTTTGGAAAGAAAGGGAAGTTAAGTCCAAGGTACATCGGCCCCTTCGAGATTCTTGATCGTGTTGGGGCTGTGGCCTATCGACTAGCACTTCCACCTACTATGGCCAAGGTGCATGATGTCTTCCATGTATCCCTCTTAAGGAAGTACATACCAGACCCTTCACATGTACTCTCTTCTGAGGTGGTACAATTAGAAGACGATCTTTCTTATGAGGAGAAACCAGTGAAGATCTTAGATTGTAGAGAAAATGTTCTACGAAATAAGACAATGCCCCTCGTCAAGGTGTTGTGGAGAAACCACAAGTTTGAAGAAGCAACTTGGGAGTCAGAGGATATGATGAAGCTAAGTTACCCACATTTGTTTTAGTGTGGGAAAAGGAAAATTTCGAGGGCGAAATTTCTTAAGGGGGGAATGTTGTAACGACCCAAAATTTCATTAATGGAAAATCCCTCTTGATCCAGTTAAATGTTTCTTTATGAAAAAAAAATGTTTTTATAAGATGTCAACTTCTTTAGATTTATGTTAAGATTTGTGACCATTACTTTTATAGCCGTTGAACAGTAATCATCTGAGTAGTATAAATATAAGGCTTTAACGAAACCATTTCTACTCAGACAAAGGAAGCGATGGCCTCATCCAGTAGAATTTCCCCTTACGAAGCCCATTTGTCGGAGCTCGGAATGGAGGTGGCATCTTTGGGATTTTCCCTTGACCAAGCCCAAGCTGAGCTTCATCAAGTCAAGCTCGAGCGTGATCGTCTACGGGAAAAATGGACGTTGATAGAGATTACCACTCGAGCAATGTTATCCGAGCAACCCCAAGAGTCTGTCACCATCGCACACCATACCCTTAGGTCTTATGCGGATATTTTAAGGGGTTATGTAACAAATAAGTAGCACCATGTTCATGTACATTATTTTTGTATATAATAATGAATATAATTTCTAGTCATTTTTGATGCATTGTAATTAGTTTTTAAAGTACAAATGATGTTTTTAGTTATTATTTAATTAAGAATTATATTTTATTAAATTAAAAGATTTTTGAATTAAATAATATTTTAATAAAATATTATTATTAATATTAAATTAATTTTTATTAAATATAAATGATCTTATAATTTTATGAATGCAATTAAAATTTTTATTAAGGTTTGAAAGCCATTTCTGTCAAAACCAGTGAATTATTTTTATAAATGTCGGTTTTTATTTTAAAAGTGAAAATTCACATATTTAGAAAATTATTTAGATAAAATAAATATTATTTTTGGAATCAGGACATCGAAATTATCCAACGGTGAATTTTTCATAATTTTCTGAGACAGTCAAATGTTTGGGTAAAAATTAAATACCATTTAAATATATAATGTGTTTTATGACAACATAATGACCCAATGGTGATGTAATAAAATACCATAATCCTTATGTTCGGCCAATATGTGTTTTATCATTAAAATAATGAGGTTTTGGGTTTGTTTGACTTACTTTTCAAAGCATTAATGGAGCCCTCAAGACTTATTCAACACTTTGCCTTTTTAAATTAATTTCCATGGGAGTGTGACTCACCTCCACATAAGCAACCCTAATTTTTTAATAAGTTCGGACCTTGGACTTGTAAAATATTGTTTTCCTCTTTCCTTTTCCAGAAACCATGGGCAAATACCATGGGATGGTTTGTGGTTTGGATTATTTTAATATAAGGGGTCCCAAACCTAAATAATAAAGAATTTTCTCACCTTTCCTATATAAACCCACCCAAGCTCCCACTTCCTCCTCACTCAAGGCCCTTTAAGTTCGTCCAACCTCTGCCATACTCTCTCTAGAATCCTCTCAAGGTGCCCCAAGCTCCCAAGAAGCCTCTCACAAGCCTCTCTCTAGCCTTTGGAAGAACACTTCCAAGTAAGGGTTTTTCTTCCTTTCTCATTTTTGTCAATTTTCTTTAAGTTGTATTGCCCTTTTAATTTCATTTATGAATGTTGGGGTATGGTTTTTCACCTCTCCCATACTGCCCTCTTATTGTTTGAATGATGGGAGACCCCTTTCTCTCTCATTAAATGCCTCCCATGTACACCCGTTACTATGCCGAAATTCCGAAAGGAACCTTTTTCTCCTCTTTTATATTCAAGCAATACTTTTGTATCATGAATCTAATTTCCTTTTCTATTGTTGGGACATTTATATATTTGATCTCCTTACTGTCCATTACATGTAAATATGATGAGGAACCCCTTTCTCTCTCATCAACCTTTTTTATGAATTCTTATGTCACGCCGTTACGCTACCGAAATCGCACCGATTTTCTAAGCCAATGTCTTTGTGTAGTGAATACCATGCCCATTTCTCCATCAAGGGTATTCACCTTTATGCACATTTACATATTGATTATAAAGTTTCATGTATGAATTCCACTTTCCTTTATCGTGGAAGAAATGATTATGTTTTATGAATCCATGTTTTATGATCCATGTGGCACACTTATGCATAAAAAGAAATGTTTAAGAAGGGTGCGCCCTTTATAGCGCTCCAATGCATTGGGTAAAGTATAGTATCATGATACGTCATGTGCAATGAGTGTTGACTCATGCTAATTCAAGTGCAACGAGGGTTTACTCGTGCTTCAAGTGCAATGAGGGTTTACTCATGCTCCATGTGCAATGAGCCTTGGCTCATGCTAATTCAATGTTAAGTGTTGTTGCCACATTTCCATGTTATGATTATCATGCTTTATCATGCCTTTATGTTCATGTCTCTCTTATGATCTATTGATATGCCTATTGCCTAACATGTATTGTACTCCTCATGTTATTCATTCTATACTCCCTTACTGGGCTTTATAGCTCACCCTTTTCTTATGCATGTCCTCAGGTTATCCCATGCAATGCTAAGTACGAAGGAATGTAGTGGACATGTAAAGGAAGTTTTCAATAAGGATGTTGTATTTGAAGTTTAAAGTTTTTATGTAATGATCCTAATCCCCAAAGACACTAAACCTCTCGATCTTCTTTGTTGTATCAAGTGAAGTTTTATGTAATAAAGCATGTTTAAGTTGTAATAAAAAGCAGGGTTGTCATACTTCGAGTCATACATGCCACAGCCTTTATTGGATTGATGTATGGTCGATTCCTACACACCATAAATGAATTATAGTCTATTTTTCTAATGTTTTAAAAAAAACTCATTTCTCAGTTTTGGATACGTGACCCATTTTAAAGTAAAATTCAACTTTTATATTGAAAACACACACTTCGAGTCATACTGACCACAACATATCATAGATTTAACTTCAATCGATTCTATACACCACATATGAATTATGGATTATATTCCTAAAATTTAAAAACAATCCCATCTAGATTTCTCAATTTTATCTATGTGGTGTGCCTTTTAAACTTGAATGACATTTTTTTATTGAAAACACGCACTTCAAGTCATATTGACCACATCGTGTGTCAGATTGATGTGGAATCGATCTGTACACATCAAAAATGACTTATGGATCATTGTACCAAAGTATCAAAACAATATGAATATGTTTTCCCATATTTGATTACGTTAAGTTTGATTTGAATTAAAATGACAATTTTAAACTAAAAACACACTTTTTAAGTCATATTGGTCACACCATGTATCGAATTGAGGTACAAATAATTCATACACATCAAAATGAATTATGGATCATTTTATTAAAGTATAAAATAAATTTGAATGTGTTTTCTAGGTTTTGAGTTTGTCATGTCTATTCTGAACTCAAATGCCAATTTTAAACTAAAAACATACACTTTGAGTCATATCAAGAACACTATTTATCAGACTGAGGTATGTTTGTTTTCTACATGTTAAAAATGAAGTATGGACCATTTTCCTAAAGTATCAAAATGTTAAGATTGAGTTTTTTCTATTTTTAGTATGACATATTTTCTATTAACTAAAATGTTTATTTTAAACTAAAAACATACAATTCGAGTCATACCGGGTACATTGTGTATCATATTGTGGTGTAGTTGATTCACACACATCACACCACTTATTATTCTACTCAAAAGAAGGTGATATTGAATTGGCTCACACCTATAGTGATATGAAATTTTCATAATGGATTTGAGACAATTTAAGAGAGCCTTCTTTTGAGAAAAAAAGCCTTTAACCGTAACACTATTTCTTATTTATCTTTATGGATTGCCTCGGTGAAAATTAACTAATGACAATTCAAATAAAAATGATAATGAAATTAAATAAAAAATAGTAGATAAAATGATGAGAAAATTAACTAAATAATTAGTATAAAGCCACATTTTTATGATATATATATACATTCCTGACCCATTTCTCTATCACCATTATCTTAGTTGCAACCTCGATGTCCAATCTATCACAAACATGAGCAGCTTCATACATGTCGCTAGTTGTTCTAGAATCAATAGAGCATAAACCTCAATTATACTTCTCATTGATAAAAAGTAATAATATAACATATAAGCAATACGATAATAATGTTTCACATCTCAAATGTATCTCTAAGGTTATGGCATGTGCATGATCACAAAAATAATAGGGAATCCCCTCAACTCTATATTTGAAAACATTTTGACACCATGTACTCTTCCCACTCATCACTAAAAAAATTACTAATTATTTTGAGTACGTAGATTTTTTTCAATCTTGGTAGTACTGCTAAAATATATAAATCAAAGGATTCATAAATATTTTAAATGAAATTGTAATTACCTTTAGAAATTACTTGTTTAGGGATTCTAGACTTTTGATAGTAGATGATATCTTTCATAAATTTTAAAATGTAATATCCAAAATATTTGAGGTTATTTTTCTTCACCATTGAAAAACATTGACTAAAATAAGAAAAATGTTTTGAAATATTTTTTGATAGCTAAATATTACTATATATACCTTAATCAGTTTCCATTTAAAGAAATCCATAGGCTTCTTTTGTTCAGCCATCGACCTCATACCATGATTTAGCTTATATTTATATATTTCACTATCAAAATAAAATTCTCATTAAAACAAAAACTAAAACATATAATTTCAAGTTTATCTGAAAAATGTTGTTTTTAGTTAATTACCAATTAATAATGGACATCATGTGTGGTCTGTTTGATAGAAACTCATGCACTAGAACCAAAAATAAACATAAGGGGTATCTAAATCGATTATGATGAGAATCTGATGCTTCATAAAAAAACAAAAAACAAATAAGTAATGAAAACATTAAAAAATATATTTTATATGATTGAATTATAGAGTTTCTCCCCTACATTTAAGGAATTATGTAGAGTCTTTCCTCTATTATTTTCTTCTCAAACTTCTTGCTTAGTAAATATTTGTTTCACTTCAATTTCATCCAATTCTAATGAAATTGTCTACATAGATAAGATAGAGGTATTGATGAGTCCAAATCATGCTTCATAGTGGTTTCCCTTTATATAGTATTAATATATACAACTTTAGACAGTATAAATAGTTATTAAATTTAATAAACATAACAGATCATTTTTTAGAAAAATGGATTATGAAAATTCACCTCATTTATGTATTTATAACTAAGACTCCCAAACATTATAACTTGATAATCTAATTTATACTCTCCAGACCAACCCTGTCTATAATAAAATCTTCAATTATTTCTTCTTCATATTCAATATAGGACATACTTCCATCATTGAATGTTGTATCTACATGAAATTGCAATGTTAATATATGCAACTGTGGAATTGGCAGGGTGAAAGTACTCCTGGATGGTCCTTTTGATTTCATGGTTGATTCATTGGATTATCTTGACCCATCCTTCTATTTTCCCATCATTTTGTCTAGATTTATCACTATACCTCATTTCATATTTTTTAATCAATTGTAAGAGTTTTTTCATTATATTTTTTATGGATATACCTCATATATCTTTATAATATTAGATGACAATCCTACAATAGATCCAATAGAATTCTTGAACATTAAAACATCAAGATCATCAAGAAGAATATGTAACCCAGTGATCATATCATGAGCTACTTAAATCCGCACTCTCATGTGATCTTTTGGGAGTTTTTTTCCTATAACATGTCTCTTAGGATATTGTACATTGTACCCCTCAAAATATGGTGATTCATGGTTTTTATTTGATACAAATCACATACAACTCCACCCTATAAAATTTTAGTAATATAATGTTATTAGAAGTTTTTTGGTTCACATTTAGGATATAGATTAACGGAAAAACTAATTACCTTGAAAAAAGGTAGGTGATTGAGTTAAATGAGTAACCTTAAATCTAGTGGGGTTATATGGTTCTTTGCATATTGATCATTGTTCCAGTACCAATTCACTTTGTTCTTTTTGCATATATTGATCCTCTAAACCATACTGAAAAATAGAATCTTTCAAAGAATCTATCTATGCATGTATAATTTTCATCATCTCATATGTATATCCTCATGGATTTTTATTCTCGAAATAAGTTCCGGGTTACACTCCAAAACCACTACCTCTAAAACGACCATATTATTTTAGCCACTTCAAAGATACTAAAATTAGTTTTTCTCCAGGTACAGTCGATATTAATTTTTTGTGTCTAAACCATATAAAAAACATAAGAACATAAATATATATTTTAATGTAATACTATTATATAGAATAATTAATTACTATTATTTCGTACTTATATATGATTCCTATACTCCTTGTATGTTTTTATTAACTAGTTTACCCTCTGAATTTATGAGTACCTCCTTCAATAGAATATGATATGGGGTGAAAGTGGATTCGGGTAGTGATTCATCAAGTTTCATATAAATGAAGGAACACATGTTGTTTCATATCACATATAAAATTTATTGTATAATTAATTTATACAACATTTTCATTTCATGTGAAGTGTACCCCCATCCTTTTTTATGGTAGGGGTATATTGGTTTTTTTGTACATTTATTTTTTCATAACTCTTTTATTGTTTCATATATTAACAATTTTGATTCCAAGTGGATAAAATAAATAATTTCAAATAAAATATTATAGACTAAAATGAACCTAAAATGAGTTCTTATCGGGATGACTAATGAAAGTTTTCCATGTTCTCTGGTCAATAATGTGTGTATACATAATTGGTGGGTGGGTGTTTAATTTCCCCTCATATTCCCTAACATAATGCTATGTATGAAGTGTCTATAATCCTATAATCTTTTATAATGACCATTAAAAAATATTTATTCCAGTATTTTAGTTTCCAACAGGTCAATTGACCACTTATTGTTTGCTGGATCTAAGACAAAAAATACTCGTACTTCTTGTGATACCATTATGAACAAATTTTCATTATACCCATTCCGTATTGAAATTAACCTTCATAAACCACAATTAATCAACTTTAACTACACTCTTGTTGTCAACCCATTTACAATGGTAAATCAACACTTGATATATTGTATAATCCAACTCATATATTTTTTCATGGATGCCAAAATGTGGAATATTCAGATTAATTATATTTATATCCTAAGAACAAAATATGTTCATCACATACTCCACAATTGTAAATCTACTATTTTGAATCTTACAAATTTCATATTTTTTCCCCTTGTTAAGAATATATAACAATTAATTATAAAACAGTATATGATATAACATTTACATTTGTTCCCCTGGCTATCCATCAAAGTCATTCGATGATTGAATTTTAATTTTTACATAACACATTATTAATATGATCTCGGAACCATCTTATAAAATATTGATTATGTTTATTTGATATCCATAATTTATCCCTTGATGGATTAAAATGTATAAATATTACTTTATGGTATTAAATGTATGTAGTAACCTCTACACTATTATGTAAAATGTAAAGGTGGTCTTGATCCTTCTCTGTGATTTTAATTGTGACTATCTCTTCTAAAAATCCATTTTCTATAAGGAAACCACTTTGATGAGATTTTGGGAAACTGATTATATCAATATCTAATAGTTAATCGGTACAGAATTCATCAAATTATTTAACAATATATCATTCTTCAATACAACCATATCATAACATTGATTCTTGACATACCATTTCAAAATATTCATATACCCTTCCATGTTGTACATCCATCTGTAATGGACATGGACACATATTTGAAAATTTCTAACCAAGTGAACCATCTGGTGGAACACTATATCAAATAATGAAGGTGGGAAGAATATCTCTAATACACAAAATATAACTGCAATCTCCTACTCGTGATTGGAAACATTAGAAGGTGCATAACATTACTGAATTTGGATTTGAAAAAGAAGCTAATTCTGGTTAATATATGATGTACATTTTTAGGTAGAATTTAATGTAAAGATTCATACTTCAAATCTTGTATCAATACATGATTGTTTCTTGATTTTCAACCCCATAACATAAAATTAGTCATTCAAACAATATTATTTATATTTTATGAATACCCCTATCAAAATTTTACACCATTAATAAAATTGAAATATTGAAAATTTTCTTGTTTGGATAGAGTGTAAACTGCTGGAGTAAGAAAAGTCATCATTTCATCCTTCACAAGTGCAAACTCTTCCCTTATACCCAATTCAATCATGTCTAACCTGGACTTGATGCCATATTTTTTTGTTAGGAACATTTAATAAAGTTCCAATAACACTATACAACATATTTTTTTCTACATACATTAAATCATGAAAATTTCTGACGTGCAAACAATTCCTATATGATAAATAAAAAAAATTGATCTCTTTTCTAACCTAGATTCATTAGGTTTTTTTGAAAAAGTTTTACTAAAATAAATGTCAATATATTTTACTTTATTCAATAATCAATCACCCATTAGTGGAGACAATGATATACCTTATTTTTTATTCCCATTGAATGATGTTTCCCATGATCAATATTTATATTTTTGAGGTAAATTTTTTTGATTTTCTAAAAACACAGTCATCTACGAATGTTTCAACCAAACTGAGTGTGTGCATTATTTACAAATGAAACACCCCAACATTACTTTAATGTAATATCGTAAAAAATTTCCATAATTTAAAAGTCAATTATCATCATGTGAAACATGAATATCAAGGTGAATTATTAACTTCTATTAGAATCATACAATGTAACACCTATATCCTATATTAATTTTAGGTATTAGATCAATTGATCCAAATAGATATCAATTTCATTACTAGGGTTTTTAATCAAGTTATAAGTAGGGACAACATAATATATTTTTTCTTTAGGAATAACCATGGTGGAAAATTAGAATTACTAATATAATTGGAAATGTACTGTGAGAAATACTTTATAAACCAAAAAGGATTTATCCCATCTATAGATAATATAAGAATAAGGTTTCTTGGATAATTTATAAATCTAGGAAACATATAATCAAATTTCATTACATATTCAATTGTTATATCTTCATTCATTGTTAATTGTCTAGAGGATTCTTAGAATTCAAATTTTCATCTAAACCTTAGAATAATATGAAAGTACCATGCAACAATTGAAGGACATGAGTCATATTTCTTGTATCAATTAATGCCATACATAGTGAATTTTATGAGTTATTCAAAGTACTTCCAAAACAATATGAAATAATTTGGACAAACAGATATTTTTTAGAGATCATTCCCATTGAACAAAGAATTCATTTTGAAACATATGTTTGAAAAGGAATCACATTTTATTTTGGTATCTGATCATTTAAGTTCCCAAGTAGTTATATAAATCTAGTTCTGCTCCATCCACTACTAGATTTCAAATTATATAACTTCAATACAGTTTAAAATGTTGTATATTTAGTAAAATAGATATGCAATGGTATCTTATCAAAACTATTTAAATTCTCAAAAATCATTGAAAAATCATGAATTCTATCTTCAATTTCTATTATCATTTCTGCCATATGATCACCATCATCATTTACACTGTTATTCATATCAAATGATTCATAAATCAAAATAGCATCCCAATCAGTATATATATTAATCTTTTCCCCATGTTTAGTCCAAAATTTATTTCTAAGATCTATTCCATGACAAATCAAATATTCTTCTGAATCTTTTAGATAATTTTTTATAGAACAAAATCAATGTAAATAAGGATAAAGGATTTGAGAAGGGTCGTTTTGATGCTCTGTTGCAAACTTGATGAAATATTTATCTTCAACCACATACTCGTTTGTCACACAATTAGCATAAATACATTTTGGATTAATATCCATCCTATTAGGTTCATAAAATATTCATTTTGTACAAAAAATTATATAAATAAACATATGGTATTCATAATCAAAGGATAAAGTTATAGATAATTCAAAAGGGGTTCCCAACATTTAAATGTTATCGATGATGATTCTTAATAAGTTATCATTTTACACTATGGTTATATGAATAGTGAAAAATTGGGGTAAAGTTGTGTCTGTTGGTCCAGGTTCACTATTTTATGTTTTTTGGGACAAAAAGGAGGTGATTCTAAGATATTTTCTGTAACTTTTGTAGGTGGGAGTTCAATAAGAGGGAGGATTTAATATTTATTAATTTATTTACATGATATTATGTGGGACATGTGGTGGTTTAGTGATAGGTTTCTTTAGAATCAAATATGATTATCTTTTATTAAATTATGAAATAACAAACATTAACACATGTTGAAGAAGTATCCATGATGGATTAGAAAAAATCATCATCTAAATCTAATTATTAGAGAATAATCCAAACTAACTAAGATCGCATAAATAAAAACCCAACATTAGTGGGACCAACAAAGAGAATCATCTTTGGAAAAATGTTAGAGTGGAAACTAAGAGTGATTTTTTTAAAATATGAATGAAAATATATATTTTTTTAATGTTGGTCATGATTCCAATTCAAATAGTGCATGGAAATCTATGTTAAAATTTCAATAGAGTTTTCGGAGACATCATCTAAAACTAATGTTGATCATGATTCCATTTTTTTTATGGGAGTAAATATTCCCACACATCAATAATATCAAATTTATCTCAATAGTCATACCATTGTTTATTAATCATATCATAAATGTTTTTTGTAACATTTACTTGTGGAAGTAAAAAAAAGAGACATGAGTTGATGTTTATTCATTTATTCACTTGGTATGTGGATGTCCAGGTGGTGTTTTAGTGACAGGATTCCTAAGAGATGAATTTGTTCTTTAGTAAGACGGTGGAGACATTAATATTCCCTAACAAAATAGTCGTGAGAAGAAAATGTTTTAATAAGATCATGAATTTAAATCCAACGAATTAGAAGTCTCCAGTTTGAGTTCTAATGAAACCAGAAAAACAAAAGAGCAATCTAATTGAGGCTTCAAAAAAGATTAAAATTTAAAAAATCCTCATGTCTAGGATTAAGCCTCAATGAACATAAATGAAAATTATTTTTTGGGATAGAAGGAACACGAAAATTCAACACAATTTGAATAAGTGTCCCAGTGGCATCAACAAAAACTCTCATCTCAAACAAATAATTGGAGTATAATACCAACTAACTAGAATAACATGAAAATAAATCCCTACCTCAATGAAACCAATATAGAGAATAAAATATTGAAAAATTTCAGAGTGAAAACTTGGAGAATTCTGTAAGTAAGACAGAATAAGATATGGATGTTTTGAATGAATGTGAATGTTATACTCTATGGGGTATGAAGGGGAAAGCAACTACCGTAAGTGAATATTTACAAAACTGGGGCACTATGAATAAAAAAGAAGGTTAATTAAACTATATAAATAATGATATGAAAATTTCATTAATGTACGCTTACTTTTTGTATCATTATTACAAGAAGTAATTTTTAATTGAACATTATGTTAGTGGTTTGGGTTGAAAAATGTACATAATGGATGTTCACAATAAAAAAATATTTAACGGATTAGGGTTCTTCAATCTATTAATGGAAGAAAATGGGTAGAATTGTTTGATTTTCATCCATAGGAGTAGGATGGATATTTAGATCATGGATTCATCTCCCTTGTGTATGATGTTTGATTTGAAACTTTGCTCTAAAATTACCATAAGACGTGGAAGGAGTGGGAATGTTCGAGTGACCAATAATTTTAAGTGAAAAAATGTCACATATGATTAATTTAAATATATATCATATGTTTAAATAGACATTTAATATCAAAAAAAGTAGCGATAAATTGAAATTATAAAAGACATTTGGCTACTGAAATGTATTAGTCACCCGAAATTGTAATCAATTGAAAACAGTGAGGTTGAGAAGAACCGAGCAGAACAACAAAAGCACAAGTTTGGTGTTGAACTAGGCGATAACCAACTTTATGAGGACATTTTCAAGACTGTGGTAAGTAGTGTGTGATTGTGGTGTCATATCAGGTATACATGAGGGAGGTGATGCACATTGAGGACAATATTGTAATGATAAAGATAGTGATAAAGTATAATAAATGATAAATTTATTAAAAATAAGATCTCCAAATATTATTTAGGCCTAAGGGATTTTTAAAAAATGATTTAAATTATAATATAATACCGTATAAACCTCTTATGGAATTAATCAACCAGATTTTAAAAAGTAATCTTCATCCTATTTAAAGGTTTACACAATATAAATTGGAAAAATTATAAATTAATAATATTTTTTTATAATTCTTTATGGGGGAATTAATAATTATTTTAACTAGTATAAATTAAATTCATATGATAAATTTTATAGTAAGAATTTTTTATAAACATGATTAATATTATATATATTCTTATAGTATTTTGTAAAAACAATTCTATATATATCAATAAAGTTCATAGTAACATATTAAAGAAACTAAAATGAATAAACTCTTTGGATTAATCTCTCTCTAATCCAATTTTGTTTGGATTTTAAAATAAATGTCTAATTTTAATGGTTAATTATAGTCACAAAGAGTAGTGGATTGGGGAAGGAGGGTAATGGGGATTTTAGAGATAGGGGGAATTATATATCTGTCCATGAGAGTGGGAGGTATAAGCAGATTAGGGGAAAATAAATGTGTGGGAGAGGGTGAATCAACAATGGCTCGAGGTAAGAGTGATTGGGTGGAGATCCATGGAGGTAAATTTAGGAAAATTAATATTTTTCTCACTACTCTAACCCTTTGGGAAAATTAAATACAAACAAAGAATAAGTAAAAGTGATAAAACAATCTAATAGATTGAATGACATATCAGAAGTCACATACCATTGGTTTAGAATGTGTACATTTGTTCATGAATTTTGACGGGATGGGATGAAAAAGAAACAGTTCCATGAGAGCTTGAGTGGTGTTAGTGATGTGTTCCTATATTAGGATTCTATTTAAAACATTGAAATGGTTTAATTAGTAGTTTCTAAAATGCATAGAAAAATATAGGTTTTATCAGCACTAAAATAAAAAACACTGATGAAATATATCTTTATTAGTGTTAAAATCATATCATTGATAAAGATGGGTTTTGTCAGTGATAAGATTTTAGTACTGATAAAGATAGGTTTGTTCATCATTTTTTATTTTAGCATTGATAAAACCTATATTTATCAACACTTTTTGGAAAGCTCTAACAAAAACTATATAAAATAAACTAAAAAATATTAAACGAATATATTTTAAAAATAAATAAATACTAAAAAAGGTAAAAAAAAAATTAACACTATTCATGAATTGATAATATTAAAGGAATGAAGGTAATAAATGAGAGAAATTTAATAACTAAAAATGAATAGACTTTAAAAATATTAAAAAAATAGAAGAGTTTTATTAACTATAGACAATATTAATAATGTAGAGACCAGAAACTTGACGTACATTGACATTACATTACATTTGCGGAATACTTAGTACATACACACAAGGATTGTAATAGTTTAGTGTCTTTGGAAACTCGGAACATAATCTTCTAATCGTGGTGAAAGATCTTCAACATCTCCTATAAAGATCATCCCTTTTTTTTACCTAAAACCTTTCTTTATATCCTGGGGAAAAGAAAACATAAAAGGGTGAGCTCAAATGCTCAGTAAGGGTAAAAAAAGAAATATCAATCACATCGTATTCATAAGAACATAACATTTTGGAAATCTTAACCTTCAAAAGAGAGCATAATTTCATATCATGGGATAAATCATGGCAGTGAAATGTAATCACAATAATCATAACTTAAAACATGAAACTTTGTGGCATTCACACATAATCATAGAGAATCATTTCTTATTAGTCAAGACTCATTGCCAAGACTATCTTAGTGGACAAAGTTCCTTTCTGAATCGAGTAACCCTCGTTTCAGTCCTATTTCACTGAACCGGTATAACCTACCGTTCCAGCCCTGTCTATCTCATGATATATAAAATCTTTATCCAATGCATTGGAGGGAGATATAGGTCCCACCCATCTTATAATGAATCCTTTCTTATGTGTGCCACATAATCATAAACCATACATCATAGCGTAACCCATGTAATAAAAATGGGATTCTTAAACAACATGACATCATAAAACAATTCATATAAGATAATGGAATTCATAAAAATATTTCCATCACAACATAATCAAACCAACGTAATAGTAGGGATAAAAACAGAACCCTTTTATTATCTTAGATGGAAAATAATTTTGAGAAAATACTTGAACTCCATTCTTGAGGAAAATATCCTTTCTACTTCAAAAACACTTTTCCTTTCTTAACATGTCATACGATTTTAAAATAAAATAAGTTGATTAAAAATAAACTTGAAAACTTGTAAAGGAATTTTCTTGGAAATAATGTTTTAAAAATCCATTCATGCTGTATATGTTAAAAAAACATTCTTCATACTTTTGTCGGAAAAGTCAAAAAGTACCTCGTATGAAAAACGAAAAAAGATTCCTTTCATATCTTTTACAAAAAAAACGTACCGAAGGGTAAAATTGGATATAAAATGTTCTAGAAGGATGTAAAAAATATTAAATATTGAGGGAACATGGATGTGGATGATAAAATACACCCCAGTAAATACTTACGAATAAACAATCTCGGATAACAATGAGATTGTGATATTTCCCTTACCTTAGGTCCGATTTTCTTCGTATGTGTCCGAACCTCCTGTATAATGATTTAAATAATGTCATTGACTTATTACAGAATCATATTCATTGTTATGATATCATATATGGTTCACTTATGACATTATATGACCCGTTCTTTTGTAAATTCATGTTAAAGTAGCGTTTTGGGTAAAATCATCTCATTTGTCGTTCGTGTTTTTAACTTGTAATTATTCATATGATTACTTAGATCATGATTACTTAATTCCAAAATATAAAACATGATTTTTATATATATATATTCATAATATACATATATAATAAATCAGTAAATGGAAAGAAATACACCGTTCATGGAGACGGTAGTCCGTACGTACGCATGAACGCTGTTTTCGTCTCCTTATTGAATTGAATGGAATTAAGTAGATGACATACATATAAATAATTCCAGTATCATTATTAGGTCATATATTTCATTAGTACTTATTATATATACTTTATAATCATTCATGAATGGTTAATCATTGAGAATGAATCTCATCGCGTCGTGGAGATGGTAGTCCGTACGTACGCACGAGCGATGATATCGTTCCCATGGTCGTGGAATTGTGTTGAAGTGTATGTAGACTATTTTAGTATCAATATAACTTTATAATAATCATATATAGTTACTCATTACACCATTATAGCCATCCTATTAAGGTGGTGGTGGAAAATAGATTACACCACGGCGTGGAGACGGTATTCCGTACGTACGCATGCGCGATGATTTCTTTTTCCGTAGGATGGATATATGGTGAAATAGGGTTGTTTCATACTTAAAATAACATATCATTATATGAGTGATACTGATGGTATTACTTCATAATGAAACAACCTAAGAAGAAGAAGTGGAAGAAGAAATAAAGATGAAAGAATCGGTAACGGTAATTACCTCTTCTTTGAAGCGCCTCTTTGAGACCTCCTCTTAGGGCACTAAAATTGGTCTTTGAGGCAAACCAGAACCTCTAGAATGTTTCTAGGGAAGTGGAGAAGAGATTTTGGCAGGGGTTGGACGAGATTGAGTGCTCAAATTGGTGTGAGGAGGAGGGGGAGGAGGTGTTTTTTTATAAGGGAGGAGAGGGGCACCTTAGGAATACCTCAAAATATTATTTTATATTAACGTCAAAATCGGTTTATAATGGTTTCAAAGGGTATTATTTCGAAGCTAAAGTGGGGATGGGTCGAAATCCTATCAACCAATAAGATTTATACAAGTTTAGGCTATTATTTTAACCTTATCAATTAGATTTAACTGTAAGTTAAATAATTTAACTTTTACCGTGTCTTTTTGTTTTCTTTCACTATATGTTTAATACACTTACTATAACATGCCAAACGAACCCCAAATTGTTTATTATTAATACACATATTTTTATCTAAGTCATTTGGCCGAACCTTAGATTTTTAGGAATAAAATAACAATTAATAATATAATATTTGATTTAAAAACTATTTTGTGTCAATTTTGACACTATTTGATATATGATTTTTGTGAAAGTCATAACAGAATTATATGTTCGAACCAAGTTAATTAAACCAACAATAATATATCATAGTAAATTAGAAAATTAGTGTAATTCATAAAAATTCTCAAATTACATTCATTTGAGCATTTATAACATCAATTATGTTAATATTTCCTTAAAAGGGTAATTACTGCATCATCGTTGTGTCATAAATAAATTAATTTATATAAAGTCTAAAAATTATAAATAAAATATCATTATGTTGGAAATCTTTTTATATTTCTAATGAATATTTATAGTCGAAATTATCTCATGAATAACCCCATATTAAAAATGTTTTAGTTATTAAACATTGATTTTAACTATTTTAACTATTCATTAAATAAAATAATATTAAATGTCATAATCTAATCCATGTGGACCTAAATGGTCATATTATATTCATAAGGTTGTTTTTGGTCAAATTACACTTATCCAATTGAAATAGGACATCTGTTAGGGTAATAGTAATATCATATTTACCCTTAGTTACCCTATTTACTATTAACCGCGGTAAAAAAAGTAAAAAGTTACTATTCACCAAAAAATTATTTTTATCTCATTGAACCACATTTTACTTACTGATATCAACCGTGTCTGTCGGATTTTCGAAATTCCATTCACAGAAGCGGTAAAATTATATTTTATGAAAAATTCAGTTTTTATCCTACAACTTAGTGGTTTCACTATTCATCAAAAATTGAAGTTTTTCAGAAAAATGCCAAAATTTCACCCTAAGCTATAATTGATATTCCGAATTCAAAAATGAAGTCTATTTTACCAAATTCATAACATAGAAGTTTCATTAATTAATTTTATAATTAAATCCTGCTGTTAAAACAAATAGCGTGTTTTTAAGAAACAATATCTACCAAAAGATTGACACTTGATTATGTCTGGTTTAAATGTGAAATTACATCCAATGACCAACATCGTATTAAATTGTAAAAATATATTCTAAATATACTTTAAAACCACTCAATTTAATGATTTATCACTATTAATTATTTCGATTAAAAAAGTTGTTTTTAATTATAATCTAGTAATTTCCACTATTCATCAGAATATGAAAGTTATCCGAAAAGTACCAAAATTTCACCCTAAGCTAATTTCGATATTACGAATCCAGAAATTAATTCCATTTTGAAAAATAAAATATACAAAATTTCAAAAAGTGGTTATTACTATTCATAACGGCTAGTTTTAATAATATTTTAATAGCATATTGTTGTTTAATGAAACTCGTTATTGCGTACTACACACGCTGTCGAGGAAGGTCACGATTGCGCGTAATGCAAGGCAAGTCAAGGATGTGTGTTGTGCAAGATCCTTTTGATGTAGCGTAAAACAAAAGACATTATTAAAATTAAAAAGAATATTTTTCATAAAATGTCGGGCTGTTACATTCTACCCCCCCTTAAAATGAATTTCTCCCTCGAAATTCGTCGGGGTTATAAATGGTTTATTATTCGAAAGTTTCTTTAATAGAAACCCACATCGTAAAAAGGAATATGAAAAACAATCTTTAAAAACAAAAGTATGAAACGTAACGGTTACCCAAATAAACTAGTCACTGGGTTTCCACATAGGTGAAAATATAGATATGGAAGAGAAATCTAACCATCATGTTCTGATGGAGAGTGGTAGAGAAAATGTCTATGGAAAAGCCAGCAATCACAAAGCCATAAATTTGTGACGATCTAAGGTACCATCTGATTCATCATATATAAGATCACTAGGACAACATTTTTGGTTTTCAAGATCGTTTCCTTAATGTTAAAGAATTTGAATTAGAATAAATACTTTCTTTATTTTGGTACAATCTCACTGTTGTTCGTGCCTTTAACAATTTCCACTTCATCTCTTAAATAAATGAAGTTGAATTTGTTATTCGTGAAGTGTTAGCAGATCATGTGATAGAATGATGGGTCATTCCATCTGTCTCAAACAAAAGGTTAGCAAAAAAAATTATATACATAAGTCGATCTATAGTGAGATTAATCATATATGGTTCCTAAAATGGACTTATACATCATATGTCATACAACTTAATATAATAAAACTAGTTTCTACTAAACAGGGACTTCCTGTAGGCCAATGGTAGGCGATAAAGGCCAGTCGCACTTCGTTTGTGGGTTCGATTCCCACAGCCTTGTCCGATGCGATGGGCTGTCGCCCGTCCTGCAGGTTGTCCTTTTTCTAAAACTATATTACTATAACATCCCATCAATAATATCGAAAAAAAATTCTATCCTTAAACAATACTAACTTATTCCAACATAATTCATTACAATCTTTAGGCTTACCCATAATACTGCAGTCCACTCTCATAATATAGTGAAAACAATTACCAGAGATTTAATACCATCGTTGATCCCCATAAGATATGTCTTGTTGGTCACATTCTAATCATTCAAAGTCCTTAATCATCTATTCTCTTGAATACCTTAGTGAAAACATGAATGCAGTTTAAAGTTAACACTTTCCACATACCAAAATCCTCAATATTCTATATACTCAATCCATGATATCACTTAGTCCTTATATCAATCATGAGATCATGAATACTATTAAACATTTCATTTTCTCGTTTTCCCTTCATTATACGCATATCATCTTATTTCCAAAAAATATATCAATCATTTTGAATACCACATCAATAAATATTACAATACACAATGATACAACATTATTTTGGAATCCCATTACATAAACACTTAATCATTCCACCACATCGTTGTCATATTCAACATTGCCAATAGTGATCGCATGTGACTTCCCTTTGTCCTTTTCCTTTAGTGGTTGCTCATGTTGATCATCACTAACCCTTGGATTAGGGCATTTATTATCATAATGCCTCATTTCCTTGCACTTGAAGCATTGGAGTGTTGGTGGTGCGTTCTCTGCAGTGTTTGCTTTATTCACATCATTAGAAACCCTTTTTCCATTACTTCGACACTCAGCTGCTCGATGACCTTCTTTTCCACACTTAAAACATTTTCTAGTCCCTTTAAGAAAATCTCCACCATGCTTCTTTCCACACTTTGTGCATAAGGAAACATTCATCTTCTTTTCACCATTATTCTGAGATTTCTCCTTGAACTCCATCTTTCGTTTCTTGTCAAAACCATGAGATGGATATGTAACACCAACTTCCATTTCTACCTTGATAGCACAACGCACAATTTCATCATAGCTACTGATTTCTCTTATAGCTAACGCCCTTCTAAGACTTGGTTTTAGGCCACTGAAAAATAGAACAACTTTACTTTCAGGTTGGATGATAATGCCAGATGCATACCTTGCAAGTCTTGTAAAATTCGCTTCGTATATACCAACAGATTCATCATCTTTTTTGCTTTAGTTCAAGAAACTCCTTCTCCATCTTTGTTCGAATAATACGAGGGAAGTACTTATTGAAAAATAAGTTATTGAACTCGTCCCATTCCATGGACTCAATTTCATCTCTTTGCCTTGTATTCTTGATAAGATTCCACCATTGATCAGCTTCACCTTCCAAACGATATACTGCTAAGATGACTTTATCATGTTCAGAACATTGAAGAACTGAAAATATCTTTTCAGTGGTACTAATCCATTGTTCAGCAACAAGTGGATCAGAAGACCCACTGAAAGAAGGTGGACGTTGCCTCATGAAGGACTCAATAGAATATTGTTCCCTTCTCTGCTCATTTGGAAGTCCAGAATGATTCATAGCTTGTGTAAGTATATCAATAAGATTTTTCACTCCATCTCCCATAACATTTGTTTGTTCAGGAGGACAATCATTGCATTGTCCATTGCATTGATCAGCACGGTTCCTTCGGGTTCCATCCATCGTCTAAAACCCAAAAAGAATAGTGTGAGAGGCAAAAATCATGCTAGGGAAAAGAACATAATAAAGGGGAAGTACCTTCAATATCTAACATCTTAGGTTTAATTCTATGATCGTTAGCGTAGTTCTAGTACTATAACCTATACGTATACTTAACCTTAGGGACATCCCTAGACATACCGTAGAAATATCTCTAGGGATCTCACTAACGTTTTCGCATCCTAGTTTCCAAAGGTTGACTAAACCTTTCCTCTGATACGAACTGTAGAGACCCGAAACTTGACGTACATTGACATTACATTACATTTGTGGAATACTTAGTACATACACACAAGGATCGTAAGAGTTTAGTGTCTTTGGAAACTCAGAACGTAATCATATAATCGTGGTGAAAGATATTCAACATCTCCTATAAAGATCTTCCCTTTTTTTTACCTAAAACCTTTCTTTATATCCTGGGGAAAAAACATAAAAGGGTGAGCTCAATTGCTCAGTAAGGGTAAAAAAAAGAAATATCAATCACATCGTATTAATAAGAACATAACATTTTGGAAATCTTAACCTGCAAAAGAGAGCATAATTTCATAACATGGGATAAATCATGGAAGTGAAATGTAATCACAATAATCATAACTTAAAACATGAAACTTTGTGGCATTCACACATAATCATAGAGAATAATTTCTTGTTAGTCCAGACTCATTGCCAAGACTATCTTAGTGGAAAAAGTCTCTTTCTGAATCAAGTAACCCTCGTTTCAGTCCTGTTTCACTGAACCGGTATAACCTACCGTTCTAGCCCTGTCTATCTCCTGATATATAAAATCTTTATCCAATGCATTGGAGGGAGATATAGGTCCCACCCATCTTATAATGAATCCTTTCTTATGTGTGCCACATAGTCATAAACCATACATCATAGCGTAACCCATGTAATAAAAATGGGATTCTTAAACAACATGACATCATAAAACAATTCATATAAGATAATGGAATTCATAAAAATATTTCCGTCACAACATAATCAAACCAACGTAATAGTAGGGATAAAAACAGAACCCTTTTATTATCTTAGATGGAATATAATTTTGAGAAAATACTTGAACTCCATTCTTGAGGAAAATATCCTTTCTACTTCAAAAACACTTTTCCTTTCTTAATATGTCATACGACTTTAAAATAAAATAAGTTGATTAAAAATAAACTTGAAAACTTGTAAAGGAATTTTCTTGGAAATAATGTTTTAAAAATCCATTCATGTTGTATATGTTAAAAAAAACATTCTTCGTACTTTTGTCGGAAAAGTCAAAAAGTACCTCGTACGAAAAACAAAAAAAGATTCCTTTCATATCTTTTACAAAAAAAACTTACCGAAGGGTAAAATTGGATATAAAATGTTCTAAAAGGATGTAAAAAATATTAAATATTGAGGGAACATGGATGTGGATGATAAAATACACCCCAGTAAAAACTTACGAATAAACAATCTCGGATAACAATGAGATTGTGATATTTCCCTTACCTTAGGTCCGATTTGCTTCGTATGTGTCCGAACCTCCTGTATAATTATTTAAATAATGTCATTGACTTATTACAGAATCATATTCATTGTTATGATATCATATATGGTTCACTTATGACATTATATGACCCGTTCTTTTTTAAATTCATGTTAAAGTAGCGTTTTGGGTAAATTCATCTCATTTGTCGTTCGTGTTTTTAACTTGTAATTATTCATATGATTACTTAGATCATGATTACTTAATTCCAGAATATAAAAAATGATTTATATATATATATATTCATAATATACATATATAATAAATCAGTAAATGGAAAGAAATACACCGTTCATGGAGACGGTAGTCCGTACGTACGCATGAACGATGTTTTCGTCTCCTTATTGAATTGAATGGAATTAAGTAGATGACATACATATAAATAATTCCAGTATCATTATTAGGTCATATATTTCATTAGTACTTATTATATATACTTTATAATCATTCATGAATGGTTAATCATTGAGAATGAATCTCATCGCGTCGTGGAGACGGTAGTCCGTACGTACGCACGAGCGATGATATCGTTCCCATGGTCATGGAATTGTGTTGAAGTGTATGTAGACTATTTTAGTATCAATATAACTTTATAATAATCATATATAGTTACTCATTACACCATTATAGCCATCCTATTAAGGTGGTGGTGGAAAATAGATTACACCACGGCGTGGAGACGGTATTCCGTACGTACGCACGCGCGATGATTTCTTTTTCCGTAGGATGGATATATGGTGAAATAGGGTTGTTTCATACTTAAAATAACATATCAGTATATGAGTGATACTGATGGTATTACTTCATAATGAAACAACCTAAGAAGAAGAAGTGGAAGAAGAAATAAAGATGAAAGAATCGGTAACGGTAATTACCTCTTCTTTGAAGCGCCTCTTTGAGACCTCCTCTTAGGGCACTAAAATTGGTCTTTGAGGCAGACCAGAACCTCTAGGATGTTTCTAGGGAAGGGGAGAAGAGATTTTGGCAGGGGTTGGCCGAGCTTGAGTGCTCAAATTGGTGTGAGGAGGAGGGGGAGGAGGTGTTTTTTTATAAGGGAGGAGAGGGGCACCTTAGGAATACTTCAAAATATTATTTTATATTAATGTCAAAATCGGTTTATAATGGTTCCAAAGGGTATTATTTCGAAGCTAAAGTGGGGATGGGTCGAAATCCTATCATCAAATAAGATTTAGACACGTTTAGGCTATTATTTTAACCTTATCAATTAGATTTAACTGTAAGTTAAATAATTTAACTTTTACCGTGTCTTTTTGTTTTCTTTCACTATATGGTTAATACACTTACTATAACATGCCAAAATAACCCCAAATTTTTTATTATTAATACATATATTTTTATCTAAGTCATTTGGCCGAACCTTAGATTTTTAGGAATAAAATAACAATCAATAATATAATATTTTATTTAAAAACTATTTTTTGTCAATTTTGACACTATTTGATATATGATTTTTGTGAAAGTCATAACAGAATTATATGTTCGAACCAAGTTAATTAAATCAACACAAATATATCATAGTAACCTAAAAAATTTGTGGAATTCATAAAAATTCTCAAATTACATTCATTTGAGCATTTATAACATCAATTATGTTAATATTTCCTTAAAAGGGTAATTACTGCATCATCGTTGTGTCATAAATAAATTAATTTATATAAAGTCTAAAAATTATAAATAAAATATCATTATGTTGTAAATCTTTTTAGCTTTCTAATGAATATTTATAGTTGAAATTATCTCATGAATAACCCCATATTAAAAATGTTTTAGTTATTAAACTTTGATTTTAACTATTTTAACTATTCATTAAATAAAATAATATTAAATGTCATAATCTAATCCATGTGGACCTAAATGGTCATATTATATTCATAAGGTTGTTTTTGGTCGAATTACACTTATCCAATTGAATTAGGACATCTGTTAGGGTAATAGTAATATCATATTTACCCTTAGTAACCCTATTTACTATTAATCGCGGTAAATAAAGTAAAAAGTTACTATTCACCAAAAAATTATTTTTATCTCATTGAACCACATTTTACTTACTGATATCAACCGTGTCTGTCGGATTTTCGAAATTCCATTCACAGAAGCGGTAAAATTAAGTTTTATGAAAAATTCAGTTTTTAACCTACCACTTAGTGGTTTCACTATTCATCAAAAATTGAAGTTTTTCAGAAAAATGCCAAAATTTCACCCTAAGCTATAATTGATATTCCGAATTAAAAAATGAAGTCTATTTTACCAAATTCATAACATAGAAGTTTCATTAATTAATTTTATAATTAAATCCTACTGTTAAAACAAATAGCATGTTTTTAAGAAACAATATCTACCAAAAGATTGACACTTGATTATGTCTGGTTTAAATGTGAAATTACATCCAATGACCAACATCGTATTAAATTGTAAAAATATATTATAAATATACTTTAAAACCACTCAATTTAATGATTTATCACTATTAATTATTTCGATTAGAAAAGTTGTTTTTAATTATAATCTAGTAATTTTCACTATTCATCAGAATATGAAAGTTATCCGAAAAGTACCAAAATTTCACCCTAAGCTAATTTCGATATTACGAATCCAGAAATTAATTCCATTTTAAAAAATAAAATATACAAAATTTCAAAAAGTGGTTATTACTATTCATAAAGGCTAGTTTTAATAATATTTTAATAGCATATTGTTGTTTAATGAAACTCGTTAATCCGTACTACACACGCTATCGAGGAAGGTCGCGATTGCGTGTAATGCAAGGTAAGTCAAGGATGTGTGTTGTGAAAGCTCCTTTTGATGTATCATAAAACACAAGTCATTAATAAAATTAAAAAGAATATTTTTCATAAAATCTCGGGCTGTTACAAATAAAATGGAAAAATATTAAAAATAAATGAAAGCATATTAAATATATACATTACAACGATATTCAAAACCTTAAATGGAAATGAATAAATATGTATAAATAAATATTAATCATGAATAAATTAAATTTATATTAAAAGAATTAATATTAAAACATACTAAATTATAATGAAAATTAAAAAAATAAGTAACATTATTTGTGAATAAATAATACTAAATTATATTAAATGGATTAATGTTAAAAAATGGTGAAATTTAATAATTATAAAATTAGTAGATTTCAAAAATATTTAAAAAATGAACAAATGTTATTAATTATAAAGATTATATAAAAAAGTAAAAATGAATATATGTTAAAATGAAAATGAATACATATTAATTATATAAATTAAAATAATATTAAAAATGTATCATGTTAATGAATTTATATATATAAATAAATATTAAAAATGGATAAAATTTGAAAAATATTAAAAAAATTGAAAATTAATAAATTACAAAACTAATAAAAACAATTAAGATTATTAATGAATAAATAATATTAAAAATGAATAAATTTTTAAAATTATTAAAAATTATTAAAAATTATATATTGAATAAACATACAAAAAATGGAGAAAATTTACTACTGAAAAACATAATAAAAATTAAATATATTATGTTAATAAATACGATTATAAAATAAATATTAAAATTTGAATACACAACTAAGATATTATTTATATGTGTATTATATATAAAATTGATTGAATTACGTACATGTATGTGTTAAATTAATGTAAAATAAGTTTGATATTAGTTAAATTGAAAAAATTTACATTTTACTAAATGTCTATTACACGATATAATTATTGAATATTTTTAATTAATTAAAAAAATTTAATTATAAATCATTTTCTCTAAATATATGACTTATTTATTTTTGATATACATATTTTGTATTATATAAATAATATTTAAGAAGGTATTATATATATTGATATATATATATATGATAATATTTCTATATATAAAATATTTAATATATTAGTGAATAAATATATATAAAAATTAAAAATGAATAAATAATACAAATATTAAATGAATAAATATTTAAGATCTATAAAGTATAAAAAATTAAAAGAACGCTTAACATTATTAATGAATAAATAATATTAAATGAATGCTTTTTAGAAAGTAGTGAAATTTAATTAAAAGATAAATAGATAGAAAAATATCAAAAAATGAAAAAGTGATTAATTATATATATATTTTAAAATATAAAAATGAATATATGTTTAAATAAAAATGAATATATATTAATTATGTAAATTGAAACATGTTTAAAAACAGTAAAAGTTAATAAAAAATATTAAAAAATATTAAAAATGAATAAAATTAAAAAAATATTAAACAAATAAAAATAAAAATGAATAAATTATGAAAAATTTAAAAAAATTTATTGAAATAATTATTAATAAAAATGGTTAAATATAATATAAATATATATATATATATTTATATATATATTAAATAAATATTAATGAAAAGTATATATTAAATATTAATATAAGAAATGAATAAAATGTAATAATTAAAAACATACCATATTAAACATTAAATATTTATAAAAAAATATAAAATGATAATGTTAACAATTTATATTATTTGTGTATGTTTGTCTCTATAAAATTTAATTAATTTCATATACGTATACATATCAAATTATTGTATGACATATTAAGTGTAACATATTAAGTCAATTTTTTAATTAATAATTAAATATTTAATGTTTGATAAATATGTAAAATTGAAAAAAAATGGAATTGAGAAAACCAAATGTCTTAATTAATAAATATTTTTTAATTAATATTTGAAATTTTAATTAAATTAATAAACAGTTTTCATTAAATATATTACATATACATTAATATGATTTATAATACACATTTATTATTATATAAATAATATTTAATAAAATTATGTATATATATAATTTTATTTTATTTTCTATTTTTAACTAAATATCTTATATATCAAGTGAAAATGTATCTTTAGTCATATATAAATAATATTTAACAAAATATTTTATAATTTTATCAATATAATTATATTTATATAGTAATATATTATTTTTAATGATAGGATTTTTAATGAAATATATCCTTTATCAGTGTTAGATAAAAGTGATGATAAAGGGAACCCTTTATCAGCACATCTTAATAGCATAGAAAAAGCCTATCCTTTTTCAACTCTTTTATCTAGCACTGATAAGTAACACCTTTTATCAGTGCTTTTATCTAGCATTGATAAAACCTCCCTTTATCAGTGCTGTTTTCTAGCACTCATAAAAGCTGACTGTATTAATCATGAGTTTTGTAGTAGTGAACTCTTTGACCAGTGGAATCCAATTATATGAAAGTATTCAATGGATCAAGGCCAATCAAAACCAACCTCATTTCTAAAAACAAGGAACATGTCGATCCTACAACCACCTTAAATGGCAATATCAACATTGATCTTCACAATCCCCATAGATGACGAACTCTTATAGGGCCATTCAAAACATGATGATATCCAATGTTGGTATTAACATATTGAGGCAAAACATTCCTCCATCTATTCTATACCACAACTAGATCAAATATGCTATTATAATTCACTAGCTTGAGATAACTCGTCAGTGTCCATACTAGAGTGTTATATGGTCGCAAGTATTCCTCTTATATTAGAGGCTTCCAACTAGTGGTGATGAACAAAACCATACACAAAGGATACTGTGGTCATGATATCAGGACCATCAATAATAGATAAAATAACAAAAAACAATCCATAATAAATAATAAATCTACACTTAATCATTGAAACACATCCATGCTATAACCAATGAACCTTGCAGAAGTCATACAATATACATCCAACTGATTCCCCACCTAATCAATCACTTAAAAAATAACAAATCAAAAAATGCACAAAAGATTTACTAGAATTTCTGAGCCTCATCTCATCTCATCACCCCCAATCCCCACCAAGCTTCTCCAACCCAATCCACTACACAACCCATGCTCATACCTGAAATTCAAATATAAGGTATGCACACAGACCATTGTGCTTGTGTGGAGTGTGAGAAATGAATCCTAGTAGGTTCTTTCCAAATTACCCTAACATCTGCCATTATATATTTGCGTATACATGAGGTATGTAAATGGAAAACAAAACATGCTTATTGAGCCATCGTGTGCTAACCATACCAATATGAAGCTAGACTATACTTACATTGACTTATACTAGAAAAGGGTCACTTGTTTCAATATATCCCAACCAATACCTGAACATACAAGGCATGTATTTATTTCAAAGAAAATCTCATACCCAGTGATGAAGATTAGGGTGCCTTACTAAGTTATGACCACAAAATTCATTCTCAGGATAGGGTCCCATACTAGCTTTAGCTGCATCACACCAATTCATTACCACTACCCTCTTCTCAGGGTTGGGTTCTACATCAATTACCCCAAACTATCCCCATTAAGTATAGATCACACATTAAAAAACAAACCCATATCCTCTCAGGGGAGGGTAGAGAAATTACCCTATCCAATCCCTCTTAGGGTAGGTCATACATTAAATCCCAAACCAACCATCACATCATGGAGGTTTTTGCAATGTACTTAACCCATCCCCTCTCAAAGGAGGGATCACACTATGTAAAAAACCCACACACTCTTAGGGGAGGGAACACATCAAGTACCCAACCCATCCCCTCTCAAGGGAAGGCACACATCAAGCATGAAAGCCGACCCCTCTAAATAGAGGATGTACATTAAGCCAGCCACTACATTCTCCCTCAAGGTAGGATTCTTCCATCATCTTCTCTATAATGTGAGGCCATCAAATCTCATCAACTGGTATACACATATATGGTAAACCACATGCAATAATTAACAATTCACACAACCCATAAAAATAGCTCACTACCTCATCGATGGGGGTGCTAGTCACACTAGTCTTTCCCCCACACATTGATGAAAATATCATCTTACATCTAGAATCATGAATAATCTCCTAAATAACATCTCAGTCACATAATAAAAAAACTCTCTACATCCTCATATTCTTTATAAGGGAATCTGTTGGGATACTTGGACCCACCTCAGTCGCTACTCATTGGTACCAACACACACTCATCACCCTATAATTATCTCACAACAAGTAGAATGTTCTTAATCCATTCCTTTAAGGTCCAATACAAGTCATATTTTGGATCAAACATCACAACCTGCTCCCAATTACTAGGATACATATCAGGATAATGTACACCAAACACCTTGGAATCCCAGCTATATACCATCCCAAAACCCCCTAAACCTATGCATAAGTCATATCACACATCCCCCTATGGAGATATCTCAAGCCATCACCCATAGGGAACCTTCTACTTCTAAACTCATCTAGTTTCAGATTTTTATCCTAATAATGGAATATGAAAGTCTTCAATACATTTTATAAATGGTATTCCTCACAGTGTAAGAGACGTATGTCCATGTCACCTGGCACTACTAGACCTAATCCACTCATGGATACCCAACTAGCTTTAAGAAACTAATCTAGGTTATTTTATTCACATTCCGAGACCTAGAGACCTATATCATTCCTCTCAAAAATTCAATAAACATATTAATACCCTTGGAAACATAGACATGATATATTCTTGATTTTCAAAAAGATCAATGGTGCATTTTATCCAACCAAATAAGGAACAATTCCACCCTATCTCATTACCTAGGGCACTCTAAATCCCTATAAATTTACTCAAACCCATCAAACATGAAAGTATAAACAATCATGTATAATGATATATATTGATTTGTATTAAAGGGGATAAAAACATACATCCCAATCATACCATACTCATGATGCTATACTTATCTTTGTCCATGCCCATGCATTCCTTGTTCAATTTCATTCCAACACCCGAGATTAAAGCTCAACAATTAACACCCAGATAATTAATTACATCAATTTTAATTAATTATTAAAATTAATCCTATGAGTATTAATATATTAAAAATTCACTAGGAATAATCACATCATCAAAAATACACAAAATATTAAGCCTTTTTCCTCCTGATACATCCTATAGAAAATCTATTAAAAACCCCATCGATCTAGATGAATTTCACCATGCTCTAGTGAAAGAATCAATGAAATCCAAGCCATAAAAACATTCAAATTTTTAGTTATATAATGGAAATAATAATAGAAGAATAAAATGGAATAAATCACCTTAAATATATCATGTAATCACTATAAAAATATTCCTAAAAAGGGGAATAAAAGTGTGGAATAAATAGGAGGATATCTATTTTAAGGGGATCTCCCTAAACCCCCGTTTGTCCTAAATTCAAAGGGGACTTACACTGAAATGGTGGGTTTTCCCCTATTTTAAAAACTAGGACAGGGCCCATCTAGATATGACCTATATGGGTGAAAATGTGATTCCCTCATTAAGTTACTTGTTATGGAGAAACCCGTTGTCTCATGGAATGATATATCACCCTCATCCATAACTAGAAACCATATAGAATAATCCACATGAAATGACCTCCCCGGTCACTATGTGGCATGACCTATTTTATAATAACAAAAAATACCCCAGTTAGGCCTCTAAAGTCATGTATTGTCACACCCATGAAGTCATTTCAATATATAAATTATATTATTTATTGATTTATAATATCCTACTTCATTTTTGGGACTTTTCCAACTGAAATTTAGAATCTTTTAATTCCATGGGTTTTGAATAGATTGGGAATATATAGTACTAACATTATAGACCAACTATGTGTAAACATATAATTTATTTCATATGTAAGATGGTTATCACAGGGTTAGTTATAACCATGCAACCGAAGAAATGCAAGACCTCCAGGTGGATCTAGTGTGATTCGTAATTTTGGCCTATGGTTTGGAAAACCTTGTTACCAAACCATGAAAAGTATGTGGGTATTATATAATAAAATTCATATTCCACTCCAACCTAATTTTAACTCTCTTGACCCCCATTTTCCTGCCATTTCACTCTAGCAAATGGAAGGATCCCTATGTGACTATCTTATCTACCCTCCTTGGATTTCACGGCTCTTTCTTCGATTATTGATTGATTCTTAAAAGTTTTAAATCATTTCACTTCCCTTTATTCTCCTTCATTATATATTGTTATTATTTATCTCACCTAAGGGCCATGGTTTCCAATCCTTTGGTCCGGTGGTTTGGTTAATCTTGTTTTCCTGTGTATAGGGCTTGTGAATCTCATTTTGAGACATCTTTTAGCATTTTTCATTGAAGATGACATGTTATTTTTGGTTTAAGGTTGGTTTATTTATGTATATTTATTTAAACTTAAAATCCATGATTACGTGAGTTTTCTAATAATTTCATTATTTTAAATACCATTAAATGATGTTATTTTCAAAGAAGGACTAATAGTTTTCTTTCCAATGTGATATTTCCATCCATGATAGGGGTATTTTATTTGGTATTTAAGATATGTAAAGTTAATCCTGATTTATAAAACCTTTTAGGAGTTTAACAAAATAACACAAAATTTTTATTATAAAAATCATGTTTTAAAAAGGATAATATATTTAATGGTCTTGAAATATTTTCTAAAATAAATAACTTAACAATCATACTTGGTTTTTAAATTAACTAGATCGTTTTTTCAAAGAAATATTATTAATGTTGAGTTTTGGTGATTTCATAGTCGTTATATTATAATTATTACATTTCCTTTGATACTTATGATATGTAGTGTTATTTTAATTAATTATTTGGTTCTTTATCATGTTTTTTTAATTCATTTGGCATGAAATTAATTTCCATTTTTATTTTTAAGTGATTATTTCCTAATATTGAATTACATTCAGTTTAAAAAATGGATTTTCATTTATTAAAACATTATTTCAAGGATTTAAGGCTCATTTAGAATATATTAAAAGGAATTTTATATTATTATTTCTCAAAGATGTATCAAGTCCCAATTGGAACTTTAATAACCGGTTTTAAATCAACCCTTATTTAATAATGTTTCCAGATTGATAGTCATAATGGTCATATTTTAATTTTATGAAATGAGAAAAATTTGTTGAGGGATTTCCTAGAGAGGAGGTGAGTGAGGATTTTTCATTTTTTGAAATTTATTGTGATTAATTTATGAATTAAATTATCACCTCCCTCTTAGTTGATATTGATAATCCTGGAACCTAGGTAAGGGTGACTAAAACAACACTTCCAGGCATGGTGTGTAATACCTAGATTTAGACTATTCTACAACACTAACAAAAAATTTCTATGAGATGGATAAAATGTCAATTTTAGGGGTGTTCTTTTTAAATAGGAATTGAAATTACCCTCATTTGAAATTGTTCACTGTTGGATATGGATTGTTACTTTCATTAATACCATACATAGTTCTTGTTTCCCTTGAGTATAGATCTTTAGAGACACTACCATTATGATTATTATTATTTACTTTTAGTGTCATTTATTTTATTTTTTATGATTATATTTATTTCTTTTCATTTGAATGATTTCTTCTAATACTTTTTATATTCCATTACTATTTTTTTTGTTTTTATTACAGCTATTGTTGGTTACCTTCTTATTATTTTATTGTTATTTATATGTGGAATAGTTTTCGATTCACATTTTCTTGGTATAAAAACTTATGAAATAGGGGTTTTTTAAAAGTGGTATATTAATCCTTTATTGTTTCAATATAAATATTAATTTTTTTAAAATAGTTACCTTTCTCTAATATCATTGTTTCTTAATATTTTTTTGCGAGTAGTATGTTTTTTTATGAACTGTTACATGTTTAGTTAGTTTTTTATTTTTAACTTATTTTTTTAATGTATACCCACATATGGATGAGTCATAATGGATTTTGGGTGGATTATAATACACATTTTTTCATTTTTATTACAATAAATAATTCACATATTGTTTAAATTTGATGCACAAGAACTTGTACTTTGCCTATAGGGACAAGGAACGTCCTTTGAGCCTTACCAGAGGCTGACTTGAGTGCCCGAAACACAAGTATCTTGGGTTGATTCATGGATAAATAGTTTTAGAGCACTCTTTATTATTTTGGAAGTAATATTAAATTATAGATAATAATTTCAGAACTCAATTATGTTCGGAATGATCCTAGAAGTCACTTTCTCATTCAAAACCTTAAGTTTCCATGGGTTTTCAAGATGGGATATATGATTTTAAGAATATTTATAATTTGGTTTTGATTTATTTTAATTTTAATTGATGGATTTTTATATTATATTAAGATTATATGAGTTTTTATAGGTTTTACATGTTTTACTATGAAAATGTGAGAAGAACTAAAGGTGCTTGGTTAGCCCACATGGTCTAGAAAACTATGATGAGATCATGAACATAGTTATTCTTATATTTTAGTGGAAACTAAAAAGTTGATTCATGTTATAACACCACTAACCTCTTTGAAACTTATTTTTTGGACTCTATTTGGTTTTAAAATGATTCTTGTTTTTTAAGTGTTATTTAGTATAAGTTATGGAGAGTTTTTATGATATCATATGGTTATTCAATTGATATTTATTGATTTTTCTTGTGATGGAAACTCATTTTAAAAAATAATTTCTAAGTATTGAAATCAATAAATTGGTTTTACAAAATTAATTTAAATTAATTTTTCATTTGGATGTTTGTAAACTGATTTCATGGATAAACATTTGAAATGTAAAATCAACATTTAAATAGAATTATATTGTCTTTAATATGAAAAAATATGATATTGGATTATATCATAAAAATATTTTATAAGAGTAATGATTTATTGTAATTTCTAAAATTCATTGAGTGGTGGTTATTATTTTCACATTGGTTATTTAATTTAATCTAATGGTTCATTTTGGTTTAGGATGAGATGAAAAATTTAAGTGCTTCTAAATAAGTTTTTTGTTTCCCTATTATTTAATTTATGCCTCATAGAAAAGTCTTGGTGGGTTATAGGATGTTTGTGTCCTTGTATTATTCTCCGATTGAGGTATCATATGGTTTGAAATTGGTCATTTCTAGTTACTGACCCTACCCAAAATCCAGTTGGAATGGTAAAGATGAACCTTTCCTAGTGTTGATCCTTACCTGAGACATAGTCATACCTTATATTTTACAGTATTTATTCAAGAATTCATTTTGAAGTGTATTTATATAGTCTGAATATGGATGGGGATGTACTTAGTGGGACCTTTATGGTAGTTTTGACCCTATAAAAGAAGTATGTAATGGGTTAGAGAGTTTTCAGATAGTATCTTCAACATAGTACTATTCCATCCATGAATGGGTGATTCATTGTATGTTTTCAATGAGGTATGTTTGGGAATTTTAATCCTTTGGATGGAGAATATGGTGTCTTCTCATTATTATAGGTTTTGGTTAATATTAAAAAATTACATGAATTAGAGTATCGTAGTCTGAATCTAGTTTTTAATTTGAAGGATATTGTTTAGGATGGTCATTTTTTAGTCACATTGTTTTGTTTCTATCCCTCTACGTTCATAATTTGGGTTATTTTTAGGTGAGATCGTGATGATTACTTTTACAATGTTTGGTGTCTATGCCTATTTTTAGATAATGTGATGATTGAACATATTTGGCTTTGAATATTCCACCTAAAAGGCTATTTGGTTTTGAACTCTTAGATGAGGGTTTATAAATGTGTTGTAGAATCCCCATATATTCTTCCATGATAGAAAAATACTTAAATAATAGGGAGTCATACTTCAGGTCTCATATTATTTAATATCTCTTTTAAAACCTTAGGTATTGTTTATAGATCTGGGTTTGAGTGTTTTCTATTTAGTATCTATCTCTAATATATTAGGTTTCATATAGAGATGATCTTGTTTCTTTATCTTTTATTTGATGAAATTATAGGGGAAAAAAGATTCATGGGTCAGTGAATTTTTACACCCATATTATCATTTTCAAATATAAATTCAACCATTTATTGATTTATATAATTCTCTTGTGTTTCCAGGTATTTTTCATCTTAAATTGGGAATTTTGGGAAGCCATTGGGTGTCACACAGTTGGTTCCGGGTTAGTATTAACAGTATAGTACAACTATGTATAATCCTACAAATTATTATAGAGGGAGAATGGTTAGTTCACAATAAGTGATAACCATGTGGCTCAATCTATTTGGGACCTCTAGGTTGATCTTGTATGAAACAAACGGTTAATACATTGTTTGGAAAACCAAGCATCAAAATTGTGAGACCAGTATAGGTTTTAAAAATTGTAAAATTTCTCTTCCACCACTCCCTAATTTCAATCATCTTGACCTCCATCTTCCTCTCATTCCACTATATCACGTATAAGTGATCCTTAGGTGAAACCCCATTTTCTCCACCTTGTATTTCATAACTCTTCCTTTATTTATTAATGGATTATTCAAGGTTTGGGTTCATTTCACATTCCCTTCTTATATTTACTTACAATTTCATCATCCTTTATTCATATAGGGGCCATGATGGACTAAATCCAGGGTATTGGGATTGTTTAATCTTGATTTTTTGGTGTCTAAGTCCTGTGATGGTCATCTTGAGACCCTTTTTAGCTTTTTTCATAAAAGGAAATTCATTCCCTTTGGTTTAAGGTAGGTTTCTCCAAAAATTATTCCTCAAACTAAAAATATTTTATTGATTGATTTTTATAAGACATTACTTAATTTAATGACCATTAAATGGTGTTAAATACAAAGAAATATTAATTATTTTCTTTACTGAGTGATTTGTGAAGCATTAAAAAGGAGATTTTATATGATGTTTAACCTGTGTAATGTTAAAGATTATTTAAAGTACCTCTTAGGCATTTTATAAAGTCCCTCAATTATATATTTAAAATAAATTCTTGTTTTAAAAAGGATGTTAAATATATCTAGTTTTATTGAAATATTTTCCAAACGAAATAACATAATAAATCTACTTGGTTTTTAAAATTAAGTGATGTCTATTTTAAATAACATTCATTATTATGGAGTTTTTTAGATTTCACGGTTTTAATTTTATAATTTTTTCTAAGATACTATTATTTCTCATGAGGTAAAACCCCTTTAAATCTCATCAAAAACCTTATTAATTATCCTATTTTCAAAAATAATGTGATTTGTTACCACGGGTAGTGCCACTTCGGCAGCAGTGGCACATGGTTTGAAAAACCATACAGGAAAACTTTACACCCCTTAAAAATGAATGAAAATTTTATTTCACATGCCTTATGTTATGTTTATTCTTTCATTTTCTCCTCTCACATCATGCATAGTATCCCTCCCTAATGTTGAAACTCTCCCTTGGAAACCAATATAGGATTTGAGCCTCAACCCTCATGCGATGTCTGAATCATCCCCCATTGATTACATTGGATTATAATTAGTAATATCTTCAGTAATCATGATTATTTTCTTCATCTATATCACCCTCTTGAATGATATTTCTAGGAAAGATAATATGCCATATTTTTAGATAATTTTTCTATTTCTTCAATTTATTTCATTATAGCTCAAATACAAAGCTGATACTAGAAAAATAGCTATCAACCTCTGTAATATAGGTGGAATATACCATTTCACTTAAATTATTAATTTTTATAGATTCCACCATAATGTTGTACACTAGATTCTCTACACGATTATACTAAATTTGAGTAACACATTAAATTAAACACTGTAAAACAAGTATCGATGATCTATTTCCACTTTTTTACATGGTTATAGGTCATTAACCTCAACCCAAGACACCCATTCAGAAAGGATCATTGAATTCATATGATTATGCCACCCCTTGGTTGTATTAGATCTCCACCCATGAGTGGAAGCCATATATGAATTGAATTAGAATTTCAGAGGTTGAATACCTCTTATGGAACCTTATCATTTATAAATGGCTGACATAATGACATAGTTTCGTTTTGATTTAGGAAATGATATGGATAATATATTGGACTATAAATGTTAATCTAATTGATTGGAAAAGGTAATCGACACTAACATGGACCCTCCTTCACTTGTGAGTGAATTGATTAATGATCATAATGGGATGAATTTAATATTTAAAAGGACATGAACATTAACATGGAACCTCCACTTATAATATATAATTGAATTGAATAATGAGATAAATGTGATGAATTAAATTAATAAATTAACATGGACACTAACATTGACCTTAGACCCCATATTTTAATTTTTCATTGATGAATATTATGTCATGGAACCAACATTGCAGTATGGAACCACTGATTAATTTATATTGGATGCCTTGGATTATTACCTTGTATTTGGATAACTTAGACTACCTTAGACATGCTAATTGGGATCCACCCAAGTATATCTCATGTTTTATATGGATATGCTACATGGAATCGAAGAGAAAACCTTGGTTTATGGTCTTGGTTTCCTATCTCATATATGTCTACATTATAATAAGTTTGATATAGATGAACGTTATAGTCTCAAAAAGGACACCATGGTCAATGTTCCTGGGTCATGAACCTTATAGGTATGATACTTTATACACTCAAAGCATCTCATAGCTGATGCTTTATTATATTATATAGTTCCCTCCTTTATAGACTGTTTTTCATAGCTTGTAGGGTGGCTTGTACCACTTTATCGTTCACAACTTATTCTTGTTATACCTACACACTGTTATAACTTACATGAATAGACTATATTTTTACATACACCATTTATAACGACCCATAATTTACATACATTGTTAGTACTTCAAAATTGAAGCATACATATTACAACATATAACAAAACCATGAAAGGACCGTATAGGTATAGTGTCTTTAGAAACTGGGAAACATAAACAACTGGTTCATAAAGCGTCTACACTATCTCCCATTTATTTCATCATATCTATAGTCCCTTTTGGAATATCTTACATAATAATCTTCTTCCTAACCTGGGGAATGAAAACATACAAAATGGTGAGCTCAAATTCTAAGTAAGGGTAAACAAAATAAATATCAATCACAACATATTCATAAGAACATAACATTTTGGAAATCTTAACCTGCAAAAGAGAGCATAATTTCATAACATGGGATAAATCATAGTAGTGAAATGAAATCCCAATAATCATATCATAAAACATGAAACTTTGTGGCATACACACATAATCAAAGATAATCATTTATTTTTATTCAAGACTCATTTCCAAGACTAACTTAGTGGACAAAGTCCATTTCTGAACTGAGTTCACTCCTCGTTTCAGTCCAGTTTCACTGAACCGGTTTAACCTGCAGTTCTAGCCATGTCTATCTCATGAGATATAAAATTTTTACCCAATGCATTGGATGGAGATATAGGTCCCACCCATCTCTTAATGATACTATTCTTATGTGTGCCACAAAATCATAAACCATACATCATAGCATAACCCATGTAATAAAAATGAAAATCATAAACGTCGTGACATCATAAAACAATTCATATAAGATAAAGGAATTCATGAAAATATTTCCATCACAACATATTAAAATCCATGTAATAATAGGGATAGAAATAGAACCCTATATTATCTTAGATGGTAAATAATTTTGATAAAACTCTTGAACTCCTTTCTTGAGGAAAATATACATTCTACTTCAAAAACGTTTTTCCTTTCATAACATGTCATACAATTTTAAAGTAAAAGAAGTTGATTAAAAATAAAATTGAAAACTTTTAAAGGAAGCTTCTTGGAAATAAGGTTTTAAAAATCCATTAATTCCGTATAAGTTAAAAAAACATTCTTCTCATACTTTTTTCGGAAAAGTCAAAAAGTACCTCGTACAAAAAATGACAAAGATTCATTTCATATCTTTTACTAAATGCTCACCGAAGGGTAAAATTGGATGTAAAATATTGTAGAAGGATATTAATATTACATATTAAGGAATCATTTAAGTGGATGATAAAACACACCCCAATAAATACCAAAGTATAAACAATCTAGGATAAAAAAATGAGATTGTGGTATTTTCCCTTACATTAGTTCTGATTTGCTTCGTAAGTGTTTGAACCTCCTGTATAATGATTTAAATAATGTTATTGACTTATTCCAGAATCATAATTATTGTTATGATATCATATATGGTCGTATTCATAGCTTCTTTTTGGTAATATTTCATTACTACTTGTTATTCCTGTGTTTATTACTTTTTGTTCTTATGCGTGTTTGTCGAAAAAATTCTTATTCTTCTCTATAGGTTATAGATACCTCATTTCCAGAATGGTATTAGTGTAATATATATCATATTCATTCATTAAATTCATTTATATATTAATTATTCAATGAAAATCATATAGAACAAATCGCATCACATCGTGGAGACGGTATTCCGTATGTACGCACGAGCGATGATATCGTTCCAATGATCGTGGAATTGTATTGCAGTGTATGTATACTATTTCAGAATCAATAACACTTTACAATAATCATATATAAATTCATTACATTCACCCTTATACCCATCCATGAAAGGTGGTGGAAAAAAGATTACACCACGGCGTGGAGACGGTATTCCGTACGTATGCACGGGCGGTGATTTCGTTTTCCGTAGGAGGGATAAGAGGTGAAATAGGTTTGTTTCATATTTATAATAACATATTAGTATATGAGTGATACTGATGTTATTACCTCATAATGAAACAACTAAAGAAGAGGGAGTAGAAGAAGAATGGAACTTGAAGAAAATGGTAGAAGGTATTACCTCTTTCTCAAAGTGCCTCCTTTAAAATTTCTCTTAAGGCACTACAGTTGGTCTTTTGATAAGACCAGTACCTCTAGTAGATTTCTAAGGAAGTGTTACAGTTAAATGGGCAGGGGTTGGCCGAGCTTGAAGTCTCAAATTGGTGTGAGGAAGAGAGGGAGGAGGTGCCCTTTTATAAGGGAGGAGGGGGGCACCTTTGGAAATATAAGAAATATTAGTTTATATTAAATGCCAACCCCACATAAAAACATCCAAAATGACTCATATCCAAATCATAGATGAGATAGGTTTGTAATATCATCAACCCATAAAATATAGACATGTTAGGAATTTATTCTAAACATTATCAACTTGAATTATCCTTATTTATCAATTTAATTTTATTTGTTGTAATAATATTCTAAATTTTAAATTATTATAAATAATTACATATGTGTTGTGAATTTTCCATAATTTGACACTTTATGACATTTTAAACCATTTTAATTTATAATTTTTAAATATTTTTGTGATTTTAAAACAATTTTATAATATGTTATTTTTATAAAATAACAATAGTGTCAATTTTGACACTATTCAATTATTTGAATTTAAATAAAATATATACAGAAGATATGTCCGATCTAAAAGCTTTAATACATTCATAAAATGTCATATTTATCTGGAAAATTAGTATAAAACATTAAATATTTCATATAATATTTATTTTAATATTTTTAAAACAATTTATTTGATATTTTAATTAATAAAATATTTTCAACATCACTATTGTGTCATAATTAATGATAATTATTTAATCCCTAAAAATTCTAAATAAATTCTTATGATGTAGATAATTGTATTATATTTCTGGATACTATTCATGTTCGAAGTTTCATTAAGTTTATCACCAAATTAAAATTATTATACTTATAATATTTAAGAAAGTGAATGTTGTCACATTCTTTGGTTTTAATAATTATTAAATTACATTCATGGAAAAAAGTCCATTAAATAAATCTAATCCGACCCTTAGATGATATGGATCTACTTCAAGTCATCCAATAGGATTTTGGAAGGTGTTGGGGTAATTTTATAATCCTATATTTACCCTTAATTACCCGATTTACCTTTAACTATGGTAAATAAAATTTACCATAGTAACTATTCATAATGCCCAAAAATAAAAAGTTTCCTCTTAACATAATTTGGACCCACTGATTCTGAATATGAAATTAATTTTTCAAAATTCAAAACATATAAGTTTCAATAATTAATTTAATATAAATCCCGTTGTTTAGAAAATGGGTTTTAGAAGTTAAAACATTGCCAAAGATTGAAATGTTTTTACCTATGAATTCAATGTGAAATTAATTCTAATGACATAAATTATATTAAATGGTAAAAATATATTCTATTTATACTTTAAAACCATTCAATAATATAATTTATACATATAAATTATGTCAATGAAAAAAGTTGTTTTTAAATAAAAATTAGTGTATTTTTACTATTCATCAAAATATGAAAGTTATCAGAAAAATATCAAAAAATTTTCAAAAGTAAATTTTTATACCCTGATTAAAAAGATGAATTTTATTTTGTCAAATTGAAATTATAAAAATGTCAAAAACTAGATTTAATGTGGGTGCTCCATCAAAAGGCAGCAAAATTGTATTTTTTTGAAAAATATTTCTTTTATCCATAAAAACTGATTTTTCTTTTATACCTCATTCTAGAAAATGTAAAAGTTGAATTAAATTGTTATAAAATTCAAAATTCAGTTAGTAATATTCATAAAGGCTAGTTTTAATAATATTTTAATAGCATATAATTGTTTAGGGAATCTCGGTATTGTGTATGACGCAAGCTATCGAGGAAGGTCGTGCTTGCATGTAAAGTCATCCAAGATAGTGTTGTGTGTAGTGAAAGATTACTTTGATGATTTATATAACATAAAAACAGAATATTTCTCATAAAAGTCTCGGGTGTTACATTCTACCCCCCTTAAAATGAATTTCGCCCTCAAAATTCGTCACTTTGTAACAAACAAATGAGGATACCTCTCCCTCATAATATCCTCAAGCTCTCATTTGCTTCTTCTAATTAGTGCTTCCTCCATAAAACTTTCACCAAGCGGGTGGTCTTGTTTTGTAGTACTTTTTCGCTACGATCCAGAATCTCTATCGGTTGTTCTTCATAAGAAAGATCTTTCTCCAGCGGTATAACTTCTGAGCTGAGTACATGTGGAAGATTAGGTATGTACTTTCTCAGGAGAGATACATTGAAATCATCGTGTACTTGAGAAAGAATCGGTGGAAGCGCCAATCGGTAGGCTACCTTCCCAACACGATCTAGTATTTCGAAAGAACCGATATATCTAGGGCTCAACTTCCCCTTCTTTCTAAATCTCATGACCCTCTTCCAGAGAAATATTCGTAAGAACACTTTATCACCCACTTCAAACTCTAGTTCTTTTCTTCAGTTGTCGGTATAAATTTTCGGTCGACTCTGAGCTGTTCATATGTGTTGTTGAATAGATCTGACAATTTCTGCCATTTCATCAACGAGATCAGGTCATAATAGCTTTTGTTCCCCAACTTCATCCCAGAAAGTTGGAGTCCCGCATTTATTTCCATAGAGAGTTTCATAAGGAGCCATCTGAATACTGGAGTGAAATCTATTATTATAAGAAAATTACACCAAAGGTAGGTGTTGATACCAACCACCTTTGAAATCGATAGAGAAAGCTCTCAACATATCTTCTAGAGTTTGAATTTTTCTCTCGGACTGACCGTCTGTCTGAGGATGATAAGCAGTGAAGAAACTCAACTCTGTATGAAGAGTATGATGAAGACTTCGCCAGAACTTCGAGGTAAATCTCAGATCCAGATCTGATATAATAGAAAGTTTTACTCCATGGAATATTACCACTTCCTTTACATATATCCTGGCAAGTTGATCCAGAGAGAAATCCTCTCTAATTGAAATTAAGAGTGAAGACATTGTAAGACGATCAACTATGACCCAGATCGAATTATTTCCTTTGGATGTTTTAGGAAGTCCTGTGACAAAGTCCATAGTGATGTTTTCCCATTTCCATTCGGGTATGGGTAATGTTTGTAACATCCCCATAGACTTCTGTCTCTTAGCTTTAAATTTCTAACAAACCAAGCATCGAGAGACATATTCAGCAACATCCCTTTTCATGCCATCCTACCAGAAGTTCTTTTTCAGGTCCCTATACATCTTCGTGCTTCCAGGATGAATAGAGAATGATGAACTATGAGCCTCATCCAGCAGCTCATTCTCTAATTCGGGGATGGGAGGAACACAAACCCGATTCTTGATCTTTATTATCCCATCACAATCAAGGTTGAATTCAGGAACATTTCCCACCTTCTTTTGTAACTATACATCTTCTTTCTCTGCCTCTTTAATCTTCCCATGTATAGATGATTGAACATTCATTTGAGAAAGATACAATTTTCCCCCGTCCATTATAATTCCAAGATCCATCCTTTGTAAATCCATAAATATTGGATCTTTTGTGATCCTCATCATGGATAAACTGGCATGGTCTTTTCAACTTAATGCATCTGCCACCTTGTTTGCTTTCCCAGGGTGGTAATTAATTGAGCAGTTGTAATCCTTAATTAGCTCCAACCATCTTCTTGGACGCATATTCATCTCCTTTTGTGTGAAAATATACATTAAACTTTTACGATCAGTATAAATATCACACCTTTCACCATAAAGGTAATGCCACTAAATCTTTAATACAAAGATTACCGCAACTAACTCCAAATCACTAGTTGAGTAATTTTTCTCATGGATTTTCAACTGTCGTGAGGCATAAGTTATTGCCATATCATTTAGCATGATAACACATCCCAATACCTTCTTGGATGCATCACTGTAGATCACAAACATTTCTCTACTACAAGGAAGTGTGAGTACAGGTGCACTGGATAACCTTCATTTCAACTCCTTGAAATTCTCTTCACATTCATCCGTCCATACGATCTTAACTTCTTTTCGAGTCAACCTGGTGAGTGGATTAGATAGTCGTGAAAAATCTTTCACAAAACGTCGATAATATCCAGCCAAACCCAGAAAACTTCAGATCTCAGTTACTGTTGTTGGTCTCGACCATCTTTTGATAACCTCTGTTTTTGCTGGATCCACAGATATCCCCTCTTTTGAGATTATGTGACCCAAAAATGCAACTATTTGAATCCAAAATTCACACTTGGTAAATTTGGCATAAAATTCTCCTTTCTAAGGGTCTTCAATATAATTATCAAGTGATATTCATGTTCTTACTTTCTCTTTGAATAGACAAGAATATTGTCTATAAAGACTACCACAAATTGATCAAGGTAGTCTCTGAAAACTCTATTCATCAGATCCATGAAGATAGCAGGGGAATTAGTAAGACCAAATGGAATCACTATAAATTCATAGTGTCCATACCTTGTACGGAAAGTCGTCTTCGGTATATCCTCCCTTTTGACCCTTAATTGATGATACCCTGAATGAAGATCAATCTTGGAAAAGTATTGAGCTCCGTGTAGTTGGGAAAATAGGTCATAAATGCGTGGGAGAGGATATTTATTCTTGATAGTGATCTTGTTAAGTTCTCGATAATCAATGTAGAGTCTCATTGATCCATCCTTCCTCTTAAAAAATAGAACAGGTTCTCCCCAAGGTGACGTACTAGGGCGTATGAATCCCTTATCAAGATTCTCTTTGAGTTTCTTCTTCAATTCCTAAAACTCAATTAGGGTCATTCTATAAGGTGTCATTGAAATAGGCAAAGCACCCGGTACGAGTTCTATTGAAAACTCAACTTCACGATTTGGTGGAAGACCCGACAATTCCTCTGGAAAGACATCATCAAAATCCCGTACAATGGGCATATTCTTAATTGTGAGTTTCTCACCAACCATTTGAGATAAATAACCTTCATTAAGTGGAATCAAGACCCATAAAATGGAAGAAATTCCCACTGGAAGGTTATGTTCATCCTTGCATCGATAGACGATCATAGATTGATCTGGAATATGAAATGTGACTTCCCTTCTTTGGAAATTGATATGAGATCCATATAAAGAAAGCCAATCCATGCCATGAATCATATCAAATTCTAATATAGGAAGGATCACAAGATTTTCATGAAGCACTTTCCCACAAACTTCAATCCGGGAAGAATTATAAACCTTTGATGCGACTGTTCTGCCATTAGGTGTTGTCACAGCTAACTGAACATCTAATTAATAAGGTAATATGGTGATACCCTTATAAAAATGTTCAGAAATAAAAGAGTGGGTGGATCCAGAATCAAATAAAACATTTTCTACTTTAGAGTGGATGGTAAGTGTACCTTTCACTACATCGTTATCGTACTCCACATCGCTGATAGAAATTGCATGTGACATTCATTTGTATTTAGCCATAAGATTTTGTTGATGTCGATCATCATCATCAACGCTTGGATTAGGGCATTTATTGGCATAATTCACCATCTCCTTGCACTTGAAACATTGAAGTCTAGTAGGTTCATTCTGTGTGTCCCTTCCTTTGTTTGCATCATTAGACATCTTATTCCCATCATTGCGGCATTCAAATGCTCGATGACCTTCTTTTCCACATTTGAAACATTTACTTGTCCCTTTAAAACAAATCCCTCCATGTTTCTTTCCATAAACTGAGCATAAGAGAAATATCATCTTCTTTTCAGTTTGCTCTTTAGATTTTCCTTTGAATTCCATTTTCCTCTTCTTATCAAACCCATATGACTAATGGGTTACTCCATTCTCCATCTCGACTTTGAGATCACATCGAACAATTTCCTCATAGCTATTGATGTCCCTTATGGATAACGCCCTTCAAAGACTTGGTTTTAAGCCACTAAAGAATTGATCAATCTTACTCTCAGGTTGGATAATAATACCAGAAGCGTACCTTGCATGTCTTGTAAAATTTTCTTCATAGGTACCAACAGATTCATCATCCTTTTTCTTTAGTTCAAGAAAATCTTTCTCTATCTTTGTTCGGAGAATACGAGGGACGTACTTACCGAAAAATAAGTTCTTCAACTCGTCCCATTCCATGGACTCAATCTCATCCCTTTGCCTCGTATTCTTAATAAGATTCCAACATTGATCAGCATCTCCTTCCAAACGATACACTACTATGATGACTTTATCATGTTCAGAACATTGATGAACTGAAAATATCTTTTCAGTAGTACTAATCCATTGTTCAGCAACTAATGGATCAGTAAACCCGCTGAAAGAAGGTGGACGCTGCCTCATAAAGGATTCAATAGAATGTTGCTCTTTTCTTTACTTGTTTGGATGTACTACATGATTCATAGCTTCAGAAAGCTGTGTGAGCATGGATACAAGATTTTTCATTAAAGTTCCCATAACGTTTGGTTGCTCAGAGGGACAATCATTGCATTGCCCATCGCATTCCGCATTAACACGGTTCCTTCGGGTTCCAGCCATTGACTAAAACCAAGAAGAATAGTGTGAGCATCACTAATTATAATAGAAAAACCACATAATCAAGAATAAAATTTCACAATTAAGGACTTATCCTAGGTTATTCATGGTCATTTCTAAAACACTATGATTGTGTTCTATGCTTAGACTTTTCCTTAGGGTTCTTACTAAGGCTTTCACATCCTAGTTTCCAAAGGATGATTATACCTCTCCTCTGATACCAACTATAATGACCCATTCTTTACATACATTATTATTGCTTCAAAATTGAAGCATACTTATTACAACATATAACAAAACCATGAAAGGACCGTATAGTTATAGTGTCTTTAGAAATTGGGAAACATAAACAACTGGTTCATAAAGCGTCTACACTGTCTCCAATTTATTTCATCATATCTATAGTCCATTTTGGAATATATTACTTAATAAGATTCTTCCTGGCCTGGGGAAAGAAAACATACAAAAGGGTGACATTAAATGCCCAGTAAAGGTAAACAAAAGAAATATCAATCACATCATATTCATAAGAACAAAACATATTGGAAATCTTAACCTGCAAAAGAGAGCATAATTTCATAACATGGGATAAATCACAGTAGTGAAATGAAATCCCAATAATCATAACTTAAAACATGAAACATTGTGGCATACTAACATAATCATAGATAATCATGTCATATTAGTCAAGACTCATTGCCATGTCTATCTTAGTGGACAAATTCCATTTCTGAACCGAGTTCACTCCTCATTTCAGTCCTGTTTCACTGAACCGGTTTAACCTGCCATTCCAGCCATGTCTATCTCATGGGATATAAAATCATTACCCAATTCATTGGAGGGAGATATAGTTCCCACCCATCTCTTAATGATACCATTCTTATGTGTGCCACATAATCATAAACCATACATCATAGCATAACCCATGTAATAAAAATGGGAATCTTAAACATCGTGACATCATAAAAAAATTCATATAAGATAAAGGAATTCATAAAAATATTTCCATCACAATATAATAAAATACATGTAATAATAGGGATATAAATAGAACCCTATATTATCTTATATGTAAAATTATTTTGATAAAACTCTTAAACTCCATTCTTGAGAAAAATATCCTTTCTACTTCAAAAACATTTCGCCTTTCTTAACATGTCATACAATTTTAAACTAAGATAAGTTGATTAAAAATAAAATTGAAAATTTTTAAAGGAATATTATTAGAAATAATGTTTTAAAACTCCATTCATGCCGTATAAGTTAAAAAAACATTCTTCTCATACATTTGTCAGGAAAAGTCAAAAAGTACCTCGTACAAAAAACGACAAACTAATTCTTTCATATCTTTTACTAAAAACTCACCGAAGGGTAAAATTGAATATAAACTATTGTAGAAGGATATTAATATTACAAATTAAGGAAACATGGTTGTGGATGATAAAATACACCCTAGTAAATACCAAAGTATAAACAATCTCAGATAAAAAAATGAGACTGTGATATTTTCCCTTACCTTAGGTCCGATTTTCTTCGTAAGTGTCCGAACATCCTGTATAATGATTTAAATAATGTTATTTACTTTTTCCAGAATCATACTTATTGTTATGATATCATATATGATCATATTCTTATCTTCTTATTAGTAATATTTCATTAGTAATTATTATTCGGGTGTTTATTACTTTTTGTCCTTATGCATGTTTGTCGAATAAATTCTTATTCTTCTCTTTAGGTTATAGATACCTCATTTTCAGAATTTTATTAGTGTAATATATATCATATTCATTCATTCAATTCATTTATATAATCATTATGCAATGAAAATCATGTAGAAAAAATCGCATCACATTGTGGAGACGGTATTCCGTACGTACGCACGAGCGATGATATCATTCCCATGATCGTGGAATTGTATTGGAGTGTATGTATAAAATTTCATAATCAATAACACTTTACAATAATCCTATATATTTTTCATTACTTTCACCCTTATACCCATCCATGTACGGTGGTGTAAAATAGATTACACCACGGCGTGGAGACGGTATTCCCTACGTACGCGCGCGCGGTGATTTCGATTTCCGTAGGATGGATAATAGGTGAAATAGGGTTGTTTCATATTTATAATAACATATCAGTATATGAGTGATTCTAATGTTATTACCTCATAATGAAACAAATAAATAAGAGGCAGTAGAAGAAGAATGGAACTTGAAGAAAATGGTAGAAGGTATTACCTCTTTCTCGAAGTGCCTCCTTTAAACATTCTCTTAAGGCACTAGAGTTGGTCTTTTGATAAGACCAGTACCACTAGTAGGTTTATAAGGAAGTGGGGAAGTGAAATGGGCAGGGGTTGGCCGAGATTGAAGGCTCAAATTGGTGTGAGGAAGAGAGTGAGGAGGTTCCCTTTTACAAGGGAGGAGACGCGCACCTTAGGATATATAAGCAATATTAGTTTATATTAAATCCCAACCCCACATAAAAACTTCCAAAATGACTCATATCCGAATATTAGATGAGATAGGGTTGTAATATCATCAACCAATAAAATTTATACATGTTAGGAATTTATTTTAAACATTATCAACTTGATTTATCCTTATTTATCAATTTAATTTTATTTGTGTTAATAATATTCTAAATTTTAATTTATTATAAATAATTACATATAGGTTGTGAATTTTCCTTAATTTGAAACTTTATGACATTTTTGACCATTTTAATCTATAATTTTTAAATATTTTTGTGATTTTTAAACAATTTTATAATATGTTATTTTTATAAAATAACAATAGTGTCAATTTTGACATTATTCATTTATTTGAATTTAAATAAAATATATATAGAAGATATGTTCGAACTAAAAGCTTTAATAGATTCATAAAATGTCATATGTATCCAGAAAATTAGTGTAGCAGATTATATAGTTCATATAATATTTATTTTAATATTTTTCAAACAATTTATTTGTTATTTAATTAATAAAATAATTTCAACATCACTATTGTTTTATAATTAATGATATTTATTTAATCCCAAAAAATTCTAAATAAATTCCTATGATGTAGATAATTGTATTAGATTTCTGGAGACTATTCCTGTTCGATGTTTCATTAAGTTTATCAGCAAATTAAAATTATTATACTTATAATATTTTAGAAAGTTACATGTTGTCACATTTCTTTGGTTTTAATAATAATTAAATTATTTTAATAGAAATAAGTCCATTAAATAAATATAATCAGACCCTTAGGTGATATGGATCTACTTTTTGTCATCCAATAAGATTTTGGCAGGTTTTGGGGTAATTTTATAATCCTATATTTACCCTTAATTACCCGATTTACCATTAACTATGGTAAATAAAATTTACCTTAGTAACTATTCATAATTCCCAAAAATAAAAAATATCCTATTAACATAATTTTTACCCAATTATTTTGAATATGGAATTCATTTTTCAATATTCAAAACTTATAAGTTGCAGTAATTAATTTAAAATAAATCTCGTTGTTAAGAAAACAGGTTTTAGAAGTTAAAACATTGCCAAAGATTGAAATGTTTTTACCTATGAATTCAATGTGAAATTAATTCTAATGACATACATTATATTAAATGGTAAAAATATATTATATTTATACATTTAAAACCATTAAATATTATAATTTATCCACATAAATTATCTCAATAAGAAAAGTTGTTTTTAAATAAAAATTAGCATATTTTTACTATTCATCAAAATATGAAAGTTATCAGAAAAATATCAAAAATTTATCCAAAGTAAATTTTTATACCCTGATTAAGAAGTAGAATTTTATTTCGTCAAATTGAACATATAAAAATGTCAAAAACTAGATTTAATGTGGGTGCGCCATCAAAAGGTTGCAAAACAGTATTTTTTTGAAAAATATTTCTTTTATCCATAAAAACCGATTTTGCTTTTATACCTCATTCTAGAAAATGTAAAAGTTGAATTAAGATGTTATGAAATTCGAAATTCAGTTAATACTATTCATAACGGCTAGTCTTAATAATATTTTAATAGCATATCATTGTTTAGTGACACTCGGTATTGCGTATGACGCAAGCTATCAAGGAAGGCCGCGGTTGCATGTAAAGCAAGCCAAGATAGTGTTGTGTGTAGTGAAAGATTTCTTTGATGATTTATATAACATAAAAACAGAATATTTATCATAAAATTCTCGGGTGTTACACCATTGATGGTGGCCTATAGAGTATATATCAGAGATTTATTTTCCTTTTTGTCTTTCTGTTTTGGTTTGGTCGAAATGAGACTAGGAATATATCAGTATTTGGTAATGACCCTATACCTAAGAGTTGATAACCCATGTACAAGGAAAATAAAACTTACAGTGGATGGAATTTTTTTTTCTATATTATTCCTATTATAGTTATATTTATTTCTCTATTTGGAGATTCACATGAGTTGTGACGTTTATTATCATTATGAGTTACCTTTTTTCCTTGGATTGAAATTGTAGGGAAGGGTTTTTTCATGTATTGTAGCAGATACATGAGGATTCAAATGCCAAGCATATTCCATGACATTTTTATTTTACCATCTTAATCTAATACAACATGTTTCATTGAATTTATTTCTATTTTAAAATTGTCTTGATGATTCTTGTAGTAAAGGATAAATAATTGGTTAATTAAATTGTCAACATTAACCAGAATGGTGTTTTCTTGTATAGATTGATGGTTTCATCATAATGAACCAATTATGTATTGTTTTATCAATGGACATATAAGTCACATGGTCAAAAGAAATAGGGATTTTAATTATATGGGTTCTAAATGTAATTTAAAGAGTATCCAATCCTCTAAAAATTAAGAATAATGATCTATATAATTAACCTATTACAATGGATTGGCTGTAGTTACAGAACATTCCAATTAAAACATATAATTCATAAGAATTTATAACTTGGGAGTGGTTAATAATCTACATATCCTATGATATATATATATATATATATATATATTCAAACTACTGAGTTGGAATTCATAAATGATACGATTTTTGTTAAATGGGGGTTCCAATTGATACTTAAAGGGTGTTTTCCTCTATAAATTTTAATTGGAACTCTATATACTGGAACCCCTCATATGAAATAAAGAAATCACATTTGACCCAACCATAGTATTATGTAGTTAAGAGTTTCTCTTTTGTTTCTTTATGATTTTATATACCACCTAGACTTAGATATAGGAGAAAACACAGAGGTGTTGACCTATTTATGGGAATGGTTGTACCTATTCTATTCTTGTGTTAGAAAAATATTTTGTTATAAAATGTTCTCTGAGGTGTGTATTTGATATTTTTAGAGATATTCCACCATGATTTCCTTGGTTCATGCACTAGGAGGGTTGTGATGACCATACTTCAGATGTGTTGGGCCTCGAGCCACCAGTATTAACTCCCATAGTGCCACCTGTTGCACCTTCTGTAATACCTGACATGGGAATTGATGCCAAATTTAGAGAGGGTTTTATAAAAATCATTAATACCATACAAGGATCCTCAATACCAGCCCCTATTATGGTAGAGTGGACATGATAATTTTAGCAGTAGCATCCACCAATGTTTTCAGGGATGGTGGTCCCTAGGTTGCTGGGACATGGATTAAGGCCATGTTATCTATCTTGGATCATCTAGATATTTCTACCAAGATGAAGTTCAATATTGAGATGTATATACATATATGTTCATATATGATATGGTGGGATGTTTTTACCTAGGATTACTAATATTGGGTTATGGTCTGGAGGGATTTTTATATAGCCTTTTTTTATTACTTCTTTCCTGACATGTTGAGGGTTATCTAAGCTAGAGAATTTATTAACCTTGAGTATGGAACTGTATATGTAATGGATTATTTATCTATTTACATTGGTCATATGTATTTTTTCCAACTATCCTTGGAGACGATCTTTCTAGAGTTAAAAATTTTAAGGATGGAATCATATAAACCATTCAATCATAGGTGAATGTCTTTCGTTTGACTACCATCACTAATACAATATGCTTGAAAGTCATAATTGAGTGAACCTTAGAGAGGTTGGGGTGTGGTTTAGGGTAATTTAGTACCCCGAAAGAGCATTGGTTTATCTAGTGGTAGGAAGCATTGTTTTGAGCTTTTCTAAGGAGGTGGTAGTGAATAGAGTATGCACACAGATACCCATGTGGTCTGTCATCAGTGTGGTAAATTGGTTCATATAAATCTATAGTAAAAAATTTCCCTTTTTGAGTTTAGCGCCTATGGTAGAATAGTTTATCTTAATAGGTTTTGTCATACCTTTCCACCTATTCCTATTGAAATAAGATTCACACAAGCTCCCCCCTGAGGAGCATGATTAACATCTCCTCATCAGTTTGGAAAATGAAGTACTATGGACTATATAGGTTGAGGAGGTTCTCATGGACAAGGGAGTTAGACTTTAGATTTTCAAGACTACTAGAGTAGGCTTACCTAGGGTATTCAGTATATATCTCATGGTTATAGATAAGACAATATTTATGTAGTAGAAGCGATAATCAGGGAGTAGAGTTATAGTGCTTATACATTTAAAGGTATAGTTTTAGTATCCTCTACATTAGTGTTTTTTTATTTTTCACAAGATATTCCCACTAATTTACATATATAGAAATTATAGAGTGTCTTGGGCTAAAGATTTAGTACTTTTGTGGGGAGATGACACTAAATACCTCACTGGCAATCTGATCTAAAAGTGTACGCAAGTGGAAGGAGTTCAACCTTATGGTGGGAACTAAAACTTTATATGGGAATTTTTTATCTTCAAGATGATAGGTTTTAAAATCATTCTCATGATAGACTTGTTTATTCCATGTCATTCTTATGTGTATTACTATCATTGGAGGGTATAATTTACATCACCACAGGGAGATAGATATATTTACTAGGGTGAATGTGATGTCAAGGTGAGTTGATATGGACTAGAGCATCATGGCTTGGATGGAGTGACAAACAAAATTTCTAGTGTCTTTTTATATGATCATGGAATGTAACATACATATTTCCCTCTAGTAGTGGATTTTTTTAGGGAAATCTTCTCTAACTAATTTACAGACAGAGAGGTAGATTATACTATTGAGCTAGTTCTCGGAGAAACACCAATATACATTCCTCCTTAAATGATATATACTACTGATTTGTAAGACTTTAAGAGACATATAGTGGACCTAAAAGATAAGGTTTTTGTGAAACCTGGTAATTTGTTATAGGATTCACCCGGTATTTTCACCTATAAGGTAGAAGGGACCCTCACGCCTTTCATGGATTATCATTGGTTGTACCAGTTTATGATTAATAACCTTTATACATTACCATATATATATTATCTCTCTTACCATCTCTAGGGACATACAGTTTTCTCTAAGATTGATTTGAGCCCAGACATCCATTAGGAGCATGTTAGATAGTTATATATACCACATACAACATTATATATTTGATATGGATTGTACTAGTATTTGGTTATGTCGTTCAGTCTCATGAATGTTCCTGAGGTTATCTTGGTTATGATGAATAGTGTTTTCACCCTCATTTGGATTTTTTGTGGCAGTCATCAAGGATTACATCATGGTGTATTATTTTACTTGAAATAACTATGAAGAACATCTCAAGATGAAACTGAATACACTATGTGAGAACCATCTATTTGAAAATCTCAAATAATCCCACTTTTTATCAATAAAATTCACTTAATGGGAAACATTAAATTAGATACATAAGTATCCATTGACCTAGAGAAGCTTAGAACTATGGTATCTTGGGAGAATCCCAAGAATTTATTTGAAATAAAATGTTACACAGGGTGGTACAGATATTAATGGAACTTTATATAGGATTTCTCACACCTTTTAGTTCCACTCATAGGCTTAAACAAGAATGTTGAAAATTTTACATGGTTAAAGAATATGATAGAGCATTTAGATAGTATAAAGGAAGAAATACTTTATTATTGATCATGATTTTACCTAAAACTGGAAGAGGCTATAAGCTTGAATATGACACATTAGTAATCATGATCGGATACATTCAGATATAGGGGGAGAATGTATGGGCATACATGTCCCATTAGTTGAGACCTTATGAGTGGAATTACGTAATGCACAAACTTTATTTGGAAATTGTGGTTCACACCGTGAATTTTTGGATGAATTACTTAATTGAATAATAGTTTTAGTGTATATGGAACACCAAATCCTCAAATACATATTTACATAGCATGATTTGAAGATCAAGAAGTGAATTTGGGTTTAATTCCAACATTAATTTAACATTGAGCTTGTGTATAATCCTAATAAGGGAAATGAAATGGATGATTCTATGAGCTAGAAGGATTAGATACAAGCTGTTCAGGAGGTCAGCAGTGAGTGAAAGTTGATGGATTTTTTTAAATAAATTTAGTGGTATATGAGCTTCATGAGAATCTTGTTAAAATATCATTAACAATGAACTATTCTCTTTTATATAGAGTGAATATGAGAAAAGATTCTGATCCTGTAGGATTGGTCCCAAGGTAGTGTGTTTTAAATGAGGATAAACCTCCTAGATTGATCATTGATGGGGATCAGGTCTTACACATTCATGGGAATTTCTAGGTGCCTGTAGACATCTGAGAGGAATTTGTGTGAGATTATAATTCCTCTATCATGGTATTAAATCATTGTATTACCAATATGTATTGTGACTTATGCTATTAGTATTGGTGGTTGTGGATAAAAAGAAAGATAACTGGATTTATCACATGGTTTCTCACCTATAATCAGGTTTAGGTAGAACAACAGCAGCCAATGAGTATTTTACAGTTGATTCCCACTATTAAGTGGAAATGGGATGATGTTACTATGGATTTTCTAATGGGATTACCTAGGTCCTTGTGAGGTAGTGATGTAGAATGAATGAAAATAGTGAGTTTGACATAGGTATCTCACTTATTACAAATCAAAGATACTTTTTAGTGGATGAAATAGAGTGTCTATATGTGAGGAAGATCATACACATACATGGAGTTCTGTGTACTATAATATCAGATAAGGATGATCAGTTTACATTGTAGTTTTGGAAGGGGTTGCATAGGTCACTAGGTTTAACGGTACTTTTGAGTATATCCTACCACCCATAGAACAAAGAGAAAATTGAGCGTACGATACATATATTAGAGAACATTTTTTTGGGAATTCATCCTCAATTTTGTAGGTTCTTGGGAGAAACATCAACCAATCACTGAATTTTATTATAATAATAATTTTTAGGAAACTATATATATGGTTTCTTATGCGGCCTAATATGGTAGATTGTACCATTTATCGTTGCACTGGTTAAAGGTAGGAGAGGCAATGCTACTAGGACCTTATATCTTTTAGGTGAATTCATAGTTGGAATACCTTATGAAAAAGAATATGGATACAATTTTGTGTAGATTGATGTCTTATTCCAATCATTATCACCAAAATTTAGAGTTATCTATGGGAGATCAAGTCTTTTTTATGATTCACCTAGAGTGGGAGAAATGATGAATTCATACATAAGGGAAGATGGAGCCTAGGTTTGTTGGAAACTTTGAAATTTTGGATAGTGTCAAGCTAGTATCTTATGAATTAAAATTTCATCAGACGATCAAAACATCTTCCATGTATCTCATCTTCACTTTTATCATTTAGATCTATCTCATACTTTTAATCATGGAGATTTCACATTAGGAATGTGACACTTCTTATAAAAACCCTACTCTTTATCACACAGATAAACATAATTAATTACATAAAACTCTTCACATTATACACCATATAAGATCAATAGGTCTGGTTTATTTGAGTATTAGGATCAATACATAATAATTTAGAACATGAAATACACATCTTTATTGAAAACTACTTTTACATTACCACACACATTCCTTCATACTTAGCATTGTATGGATAACCTGGGAAAATTCTAAAGAAAAGGGTGAGTTATAAAGCCCAATACAAGATTAAACAAGGAATAACATGAAAAATTCATTACGTGTTAGGTAATAGGCATATCAATAGAGAATAAGAGAAACATGATCATAAAAGCATGATATATCATGATTATCATAACATGGAAATGTGGCAACAACATTTAACATAATATTAGCATGATCTGAGGGTCATTCCATATAGAGACAGAGTAAATCCACATTGAAACTGAATTATAATGAGTAAAATTTTATTTCACTTGACACGTGACATATCATGATACTAATATTTACCAAATGCATTTGAGTGCTATCAGGGTGCACCCTTCATAATCATTTCTTCTCACATATAAGTGTGCCACGTGAATCAAATAACATGGATTCATTAAAGATAGTCATTTATTCCACAATAATGTAATATGGAATTCATAAATTAAACTATATAATAAATAAGTAAATGTTCATAAATTTTAACACCCTTGATAGAGAAAGGGGAATGACATTCACCACAGAATGACTTTGACTTGAAAAATCGTTGTGCAATTTCGACAACATAACGACATGACATAAGAATTGATAAAAGTGGTTGATGAGAGTGGAAAAGGTGTAAAATCATATTTAAATGAAATGGAAATTAAGGGGTCATATAGATACATTACCCAACATATGTAATGGGATTTAGATTCATAGAATGAAATAATTGTTTGAACATAAACTAGGAGAGAGAAATCCTTACAAAATTTTAGTATGGTAACAGGTGTACATGGTAGGATAAAATGAGAGAGAAAGGGGTATATCATCATTAAAAATAAGGAGGTAAGTTTGGGAGAGGTGATAAATCATACCCCAGTATTTTATATTAAAAAAAATGGTATAACAACATAATGAAATATTGGCAAAACAAAGAAAGGAAGAAATCCCTTACTTGGATGTGTGATCCCAAAGGCTTGAGAGAGGCTTGAGAGAGGCTTATAGGGAGCTTGGGACACCATTGGAGGATTCTAGAGAGCTTATATCAGTGTTTTTTCAATCTAAAAAGGATTTAAGTGAAGAGGAAGTGTGATCTTCGGTGGGTTTATATAGGAAATGAGAGGCAATTCTTTATTATTTAGGTTTTGGACAACACACAATAAACTAATCAAAACCATAAACAAAACCGTGGTTTTTGACAATGATTTTTGGTAAAGAGGAGTGTAAAAAATTATTTTATTAGTAAAATGGCCTAAATTCTTGAAATACTAGGCTTTTTTCATATGGAGGTTGGTCACACTCTCAAGGAAATCATTTTAAAACTATAAAATTTTTTACAAGTATTGAAGGGTCGACTAAGTCATCATAAAATTAATCAAAAAAATCTAAAATCACATTATATTAAATATAAAACATATATTGGCCAAAAATATCATTTATAATATCTTATTATATCACTATTGGGTCATTATGATGTCATAAAACAAATTATATATTTAAATGGTATTTAATTTTTACCCAAAAATTTGACTATCTCAGAAAATTGTGAAAAATTCACCATTGGATAATTTTGACGTCCTAATTCCAAAAATAATATTCATTATAACAAAATAATTATTGAAATATTTTAATTTTTACTTTTAATATAAAACTACATTTGTAAAAAATTCATGGGTTTTGTCAAAAACTGGTTTCAAACCTTAATAAAAATTACAATTGTATTCAAAAAAATTATATGATCATTTATATTTAATAATAAGTAATTTAGTAACTATATTTTATTAAAATATTATTTAATTAAAAAATCCATTAATTAATCAAAAATATTTTTCTTAATTGAATATTTACTAAAAATATTATTTGTGATTTAAGAACTATTTAAAAGTAATAATATTAAAATGAATGTATTTTAGTTATTCTATTCAAAAATAATTCACACAATCATAGTGTTTGGTTCTTGTTACATAACCCCTTATAACAACTATATAAGAATAAAGGGTAAGCTTTGCGATGGTGACAAACTCTTGGGGTGGCTCGAATAACATCGCTTGTCTAGTAATCTCTATCAACTTCCACTTCTCTCACATGCAATTCCATTCGACCTTAACATGTTCATGCTCAGCTTGGGATTGGTCAAGAGCGAATCCCAATGATGCCACCACCTTTACAAGCTCTGAAAAATTGGCTTCATACAGAGCAATTCTACTAGATGAGGCCATCACTTCCTTTTTCTTAGTAAATTGGATTTATTAAGGCCCTATATTTATATTAATCATGTGATCACTATTCAATGACTATATTTGCAATGATAAAAATTATGAACAATATTTTAATATTCGAAAACATAAAAACATAAAACCAAATAATTGAATATGTTTTAAATAACCATTTTACATATTAATATTTTTAATCATATCAAGATGAATTTTTATTAATAAAAGATTGGGTCATTACTCAATTTTTTAGGAGTATCCCATTTGAATAATTGATTATAGCATGAAGTCTCTATGAGATTGGATATTTCCTTTAGTATGGGTTCTATATTAGCATAATATTTTACAAGACATGACCCAAGAACAAGTGTCCAATGTACATGCTCAGTGGTTGGATTTTTTCTCATATTATTTTCAACCATCCTTAGAAGTGAAACTCATTGATGAGTTGTTTTAAATATGGGAGATTATAAGATCTCAATTTTTCTTATAAGGTAAAAACCCTTTAAATTCTAGTTTAAACCATTATATTTATCTAATTAGAATATTCTATGAGTTTAGGTAAGACTATATGGGTGTACATGGCTTGTTTAGATCCCAAAACTCTGGTTTCTAGGAAATAGGTAGTTGCACACATTTTACACATAAATAGTAGAAATCATGTAGCTCAGCCATGTGGAATTGTAATGAGGAGTAAGGTTTTAAATAACCATGCAAAGGAGGCCAAATGGCTATGTAGGGTGTTATAGAGAATTGTAGAGGGGTTTTATGGGCTTCACAAAGTTTTTCAAAACCGTGCACCTATCCCACATGAGTAGTGCCACTTAAGTTTTGGTAGCACTTGATTAGGCATACAAATTAGAAAACTATGCGGAAAAACCATGCAACCTTTAAAAATGGGTAAAACGATAATTTTTCCTTACCTTATTTTATATTTCTTATTCCTTTTTATCCTCCAAATATTTTCAAAACTACCCTCCCTCATGTGGGAGATCTCCCTTAGCATCCAACCTAGGCTCTAAGCCTCTTCCCTCACACAACATCCAAATCACTCACCCTTGGTTGCATTGGATCGACATCGATAAGCTCTTCATTCCTCATGATTATTTTATTTGTTTATCTAGACCCCATTAATTTTATTTCATGTTGAGAAAATATACCTTATTTTTAGGGAATTTGTTTATTTTTCAGATTTATTCCATTTTAGCTTTAATATGAAGCAGATACAAGATGAGGAGTCGTCTTCCACAATAAGGTAGGCAGTCTATACATTTTACCATAAATCATAGATGTTTATATCTCACGCTGTAGTTCCACATGCCTTATTATCTATGAATTTCTCTTAAAAATGAGTAATAAATTAAATTAAATTTTATAAAATAAGAATCGATGTTCTATTTTCTCTATTTATATGGTTGGAGGTGGTCAACCTCAACCTGATCCACCCCTTATGGTAGGTTCATAGAATTTCCATGATTATGCCACCCCTAGGGTGTATTGAGAATTCCACCCATCAGTGGAAGCTGTATCCAAATTGAATTGGAATGTTTGAGGTTTAATACCACTTATAGAACATTTTCATTTATAAATGAATGGGATAATGAAATAATTTAATTGGGACTTAATAAATGAGATGGATGATCTATTGGATTAGAAATGTTAATGTAAATTATTGACAATGGTCATGGATACTAACATTCCCCCTCTTTCACGGGTGAGTGAATTGATCAATGATCACCATGTGATGATTTTAATGGTTAAAAGGACATGAAAATTAATATAGAACGTCCTACTATGACTTATATGTGAATTGAATAATTGGATAAACATGATGAATTGAATTAATAAAATGTAATTGACCCTAACATGGCCCCTAAATCTATTATTTTAATTGTTCATCAATAGATATTATGGTATGGTCATGAAATTTTGGTATTCCACTGTCTATTCATTTAAATTGGATTCCATGGAATATTAACTTAGATTTGGATTACTCTGACCACCACGGACATTCTCCTTGGGTTATACCAAGGTCAATATAGAGTTTACTATGGATGAACTCTATGGACACAAAGAAGACACCTTACTCTATATCCTTGGGTTCCTCTACTATTTTGGTATACATTACATTGAGTTTTATATGTATGTTCTCCATAGACTCTAAGAAGATGCCTTGGTCAATGGCCTTGGGTCTTGGCCCACGTAGGTATGATACTTGTCACACACATTGTATTTCACAGCTGATGCTTTATTCTTTTAAAGAGTTCCATTATTTATAGATTATTTTCATATCATATACTTATAGGTTGGATTGTACCACTTTATCATTCATAGATTATTATTATTATTATATCTGCACAATATTACTTCTTATATGCACAGGTTTGATTGTTATAGATTCCATTGGTAGTAGCCTACTGAGTGTATCTTGAATCCTATTTAGGTAACCGATTGGTATCCAGATAGAATTCATGGTTGCACGTAGGGGAAACGGGAAGGTTCCAACCACAGATACCAAATATCCAATACTAGGATGGATTATGGGAGTATAGGACCAAGCTTATGCTCATAATGCTAGAGGAGAGAGATTTTGGGTATTTTGTTCATTTTTTTATAGCATGTTTTATACGTATGCTTCTCTATTTCCCAAGTACTATCAATTTGGTATATCACCAAGAAATTATCATCATATTTTATATGATATTGGATATATCTTTTCCCTTATTTATTCCAATCAATCTTTTATAATTGGATGGTTTACTTATTCAACTGCCCTATTTTTATATACGATTCCACTGCCTATTCCATTATTATAAAAATGTTGTACACTTTGACCATGAGATTATATTCTCTCCACCATATTATAATAGACCATGACTTCTAGTCAGTAGTCTCTAGCATATGGTTAGGAGTACTTGTGGCTAAGTGGCCCACTAGGATCGGTTACTTATGAGTGTATTGGGTCCATGTCCTCAAAATTCTTACCTATGGTTTGATGCTTATAATGTGTAGTGTATTGTGATTCTCACCATTCCTTGATATTAATGATAAAATACATTATTTGTTTTTTTAAATTTAATTATTATATTTTTTAATAAGTATATTATAATTTATTTTATAATTTCATTTTCAAATAATTATTAATATTCATTTTTATTTATAATAATTTTATTTTACTTTAATTTTAATTTTAATTTTATTTTGATAATTTTTATTTTTTATTATTTTTACGGAAAATAATTATTTAATTATAGGCATTATTTTTTCAAGGAATGATGCATCAATTTTCAAATTAAATTTTCATCAGTATTTTAATCATAATTAGAGATAAAAAACTATGAATTTAGTGATTATTATTGAGATGGATAAATAATAAAATTCTATACATTTCATTTAAACAAATATAATACTAATTCATTTTTTTCTTGTTCTAAATTTAATACAATGTTTCACCATGTTTTTAATGTTGTTTTCAAATTAATTTTTCCACCATGTTTTTAATGTTGTTTTCAGAATAATTTTTTCTACCAGTTTTTGTTCTAAATTCAATCCCTCACAATTGGAATCTCTTCAAGGAAGGATTATTCATTAGACTTAATCATCTGAGAAAGATACACATTCCCATAGGGCAATAATATCCACACTAGAGATGATAGTGATAAAAAGATTCATCCTTCTCCTTGCACTTGTACATATTTGGGTGTTGATTCTCTATATGGAGAGTGATTTCCCTCTCACAGAAATATATGTTGGCTCTATATAAGGAAAGACAATCCATACCAATAATTGAATCAAATTCCACCAGAGGGAGTATGATGATGTTATCTAGGAATTTCAATCCACAAATTATAATACTGGAAGAGTTATATTCATGGGATGTAATGATTTCCCCATTTTCCATTCTCACTGACATCATTACTTACATGATTTGAAGTGGTTTTGGGATTGGCCTACTGAACTTCTGGTATATAAAATAATGCATAAAACTAGAATAAAAAAGTACATTCACTATTCGGGAATGAATAATTAGCATACCTATCACCACTTCATTTTCAGGGTTCACTTCGGCAGTAGTGATGGAAAAATCCTTCCATTGCTGCCATGGAGGTTGTTGGTTGCCTCTGAAAACCCTTGTATTAGGGAACTAGTTTGAAAAGTTCCATGGTTCATTGTAGTTGAAAAAATGAACAACGCGTTAAGGGTTGAACGGTGATGATTACCAGTGTATGTAGAGGGTTATCTATGAGAATTGGACCAAGTTATGTGGGTCGTCCAGCAGATTGGGTCACTCAGTTGCGATGTGCAGAAGTGGACAGCCAGCACGGTTGAGGGAGGATTGCAGAAAGGGGAAAGGAATTAATGTTACCACTAGTGAGGAGGTTAGAAGAAAGGCCTTGGGGGTATGCATGGATATGGGAAAGGAACTGATTGTGGCAGGGCCTGTCGACGGTGGGAGGGGTAAGGTTTCCTTGCAGCAGGTCGGAGCTTCTTCTAGTTCATTATTTGGGATGAGTGATGAACAGGCTGGGACTGGAAGGGTTGTGAATTTATAAGAGGTGGCGACCATGAATGGAATTAGGAAGTCTAATGACCTGGATCCGTTGGATATACCTTTTACTGCTTTGACTAACAGGTTTAATGTATTGTCGTAGGACATGTTTGCTGAAGAAATGGAGGTGGAGGATGCAGGGAGGGAGGGTGAGGTGGTGCCCCTAGAAAATCAGTAGGTTGAAGATAGAGGGATTGAACAACCAAGTAATGGAAGGGAGATGGTGGTAGTTCAACCAGCTGAAGGCATGGGGAAGGATCCAGATGTTCTTAATATGGTAGGCAACTGCAATATGGTCAGGAGCTCCGCTTTGGTGGAAGGTTCAGATACAATTGATTTGAATATTGAATGCAATAATTTTGAAGGCTTGGGGCAGGTTCCAGTTACCCAGACAAGAGTATTAGGGATGGAGGGACATTCCAAGGTTGTGGAGACTATGTCTATGGAGGCCGAGCGTCTTTTTCTGAGGGAGAATTTCTTTCCAGACCAAAGGAGGGGAAGGAATGGTGGTCATCCTAGGGAGGGAAAGGAGAATTCCAGGGGAGGAAAGGTGTTATTGTGTACCATGGTTGGTCGTTCTATCAGTGAAATTGGTAAAAATGGGACTTGGAAAGAGGATGTGGGCGGAGGAGCATCAGCTGTATCATCAACAAGAAGTCAACGAAAGGATTATTCATATCTACCTTGTCCAATGCGGACCAGGTCTGCTTTAAATAATAATAAAAAAGTGTTTCTTTCTATCAAGAAGGGTAGTTGTATTTAGTAGTCTCAACCATATATGGTTGTTTTGGACAAGCTTAGGAATCATGTTAAAAGTGCAGGCTTTTAGAGAAACCCGAAGTGGGAATCAGCTACTGGAGAAGAGGGGTCCAGTTTGGGGTATGGTGATGACTATGGTTTTTATGATGTTTAAATCTGTGTTTATCAATGTTTCTTCTTATTTGGTTTTTTTTTCATTGTCATTGTATATTGGGAACCAGGAACCCATAAGCCAGCTATTATAAAATGAAAAAAAGTATTTGCATCCCTTCTCTACCACACTTAAAGAATTTCTTTATCCCCTTTAGGCAATTTCTGGGGTGCCTCATTCTACACCTTTGACAATTGAGGTGATGTATTTTATTAGCATAATTGGATTTATCCATTGGACTTCCATAGTTTAATTACACCTTATTCTTCTTTTCCCCATGATACCCCTGAGATTATCTGATCCCCATTTCAACTTTGACAGAACATCAGACAATTTCCTCATAGTTCTCGAAGTAACAGATCACTATGAATTTCTATAGGCTGTGTTTTATCCCACCAAAGAAGTGGTCAACCTTGAATTCAGGGGTAATGATAAAGCTAGAGGCATATGTTGAAATCCTTGTGAAGTTATCCCCGTACGCTTTGATGGATTCACCATCATTTCTCTTAAGGGAAAATAAGTCAATATCAATCTTAACTCGAAGGGTGTGGGGAAAAAATTTATCAAATAACATTTTTTGGAAATCCTTCCATTCCAATGCCTCAATATCCTCCCCAAGCATTTTATTTTTTATCGATGTCCACCATTGATCAGCTTCACCATCCAAACTATATGAATCCCGAAGAACCTTCTCTTGTTTGGAACATTGAAGGATGTAGAATATATTTTCAATGGAGTTGATCCATTGTTTAAAAATTAAGGGATCATATGATCCATTAAAAGTAGGAGTCCATTTCTCATAAATATCTCGATTGATACATTTTCTTTATTTGGGGGGGTTTAAATGTTACTCTTGACCCGTGATTCTATTCAAAATGTGAGTTAATTGAGAGAGTATCATGACAAAGTTCATGATTCTCGCTCCCATTAGATTATGCATATCATTTGAAAAATCATCACATTGATCTTCACATAGATTATTATCTCGAGTCCTCCTATTACTGGCCATTTGTTGGAATAAAGGAAAAGTTAGGGGTAACACCTAAAGGGTAATCCAAAGAAAAAAATGGATGACCTATAAATTATTTTAATTTCTATAACATATGAATAGATAGGCATCAATATATGTTATCCATTATCTTCTTACTGACATATATTCTTTGGGGATTTTTTTATTCCCTTAATAATGGTTCATACTAAGATTATGAATTTACCAAAGCATATCTCCCAGAAGTGTCGTAACCAAGATAGAAGCAAGGGTCGTTGTCGTGCACCAGTTCCTATTCTAGTCTTTCTCAAAGTAGTGTTTTCATGTTTTACCCCTAGATACATATGTGGTAGAGCCACCTCTACCTGCTTGTATCCAGATAGGGATGTATTTTATTCATTAACCACTTACTCAAAACTCACCATAATTTAGGGATTCATTTATTAATCTTAGTCTTATCTCAAAGGCTTCCACTAGGGTTTTCTAATCCTAATCCCAAAAATTACTTAACATATCCTCTGATACCAACTATGAAAACCCTTATCTTTATTTCACACATAAAAATAAATTATTACATAAAATATTCACTTGATACAATACAGAACATATATAGGTCATGTGTCTATGGGTCTTAGGAACATTACCTAACAATTTAAAATATGAAATAAACATCTTTATTGAAAACCTCATTTACATGACCACACACATTCCTTCGTACTTGGAATTTCATGGGATAACTTGAGGACATGCATAAAAAAGGGTGTGATAAAAAGCTCATTAAGGGAGTAAACAAGGAATAACATGAAAAAATACAGTACATGTTAGGAAATTGGAATATCAATGGAGTATAAGAGAGACATTGACATAAAGGCATGATATAGGATGATTATCATAACGTGGAAATGTATCAATAACTTTTAACATGATATTAGCATGAGCTAAGGCTCATTGAAAATAGAGAATGATTAAACCCTCATTGTACTCTAATTATCATGATTAAACCCTCATTGCACTTAATTTATCATTATGCTAGTCTTTACCCAATTCATTGAAGCGCTATCAGGGTGCACCCTTCTTAATCATTTCATTTCAGGCATAAGTGTGGCACATGGATCATATAAAATGGATTCATTAAACATCATCATTTATTCCAGAGTAACAGAATTTGGAATTCATACATCAAACTATATAATAAATAAGTAAATTTACATAAAGTTGAATACACTTGATAGAGAAATGTGCAAGATATTTACTACCTAATGACTTTGTCTTGGAAAATTGTGGTTCAATTTCAGCATCATAACATCATGACATAAGAATTTATAAAAGGTGGTTAATGAGAGAGAAATGGGTGTCTCATCATATTTTAATGAAATGGAAATTAATGGGGTCATATAGATACATTTCCCAATATAGATAAGGATATTTATATACATAATACAAAATAATTTCATTGATGTAAATGAAGAGAGAGAAATCCCATATGAAATTTCATCATGGTAACAGGTGTACATGGGAGGAATTAATGAGAGAGGAAAGGGGTATCTAATCATTTAAAAAAACGAGGGAAGTATAGCAGAGGATAGAAATAATACCCCAACATTTTTAATTGAGAAGATAAGGGTATAGCAACATAGAAAAACTTGGACCAAAAATGAGAGAGGAAGAAATCTCATACATGGAAATGTGATCCCAAAAAATTGAGAGGGACTTGAGGGAGGATTATTGGGAATTTGGGATGACTTGGCAGGATTCTATGGAGAGGAGGGAAGGGTAGAGATGTGCTCCAAGGGTTTTTAGTGTAGATAAGTGGGAGATTGGGTGATATTATATGGGAAAAGAGTGGGATTTCTAAATTATTTTGGTTTTTGAAACTACACATTAAACTAATCAAAACCACATACCAAACCCTGGTTTTTGCCCATTTTTTTCAAATTGGGAGGGAAAACAATTATTTTATTAGTTCAATGGCTGAAATTATTAAAATATTACGCTTTCGTATGTGTATGTGAGTCACACTCTCAAGGATATCATTTTAAAAAGTGTAATTGTTTTATAAGTCTTGGAGGGTACATTAAGGTACCATTAAATTAATAAAACAAATATAAAATCACATTTTTTAAATTTAAAACATATATTTTTCAAAAATATCTTTTACTGTATTTTATGATATCACTATTGGAACATTATGTTGTCATAAAACACTTTATATATTTAAACAGTATTTAATTTTTACCTAATAATTAGACTATGTCGTAAAATTATGAAAAATTAACCATTGGATAACTTCGACATCCTGATTCCAAAAATAATATCCATTTTATATAAATAATTTTCTAAATATGTCTTTTTTTACTTTTATAATGAAAACTGATATTTATAAAAAATTCACGGGTTTTGAAAAAAATATATTTCAAACCTTAAAATAAATTACAATTGTATTCATAAAAATTATACGATATTGTATATTTAATAAAAAGTGATTTTTAAATAATATTTTATTAATATATTATTTAATTAAAAAAACTATTAATTAATCAATATATATTTCTTATATGAATATTAACATAAAAATACTATTTTGTCATTAACAAATTTTTAAAAAGTTACAATAATAAAATGAATGTATATTATTTATTCTATAAAAAATAATTCATATAATAATATTGATAGATTCTTATTACATAACCCATTATAACAACCATATACAACTTAAGGGTAAGGTGTGTGATGATAATAGACTCTAGGGGAGGCTCAGATAACATCACTCAGGTGGTAATATCTATTAACTTCCACTTCTCCCGTAGGAAGTTCTATTCAAGCTAAACATGTTTAAGCTAAGCTTCGTATTGGTCAAGTGTGAAGAATAGTGATTCCACATCCTTTCTATGCTCTGAAAAATGGACTTCGTATGGAGAAATTATATTGGATGAGGCCATTGATCCCTTATTCAATGTTAATTGGATTTTTTAAAGCATTAAATGTATACTAATTGTGTTATCACTGTTCAAAAACTATATTATAAGTGGTAAAAATTTGTCATGGTATTTTAAAATCCAAAAACATAAAACCAAGGAAGTGCATATGTTATATAAACATTTTACATAATAAGACATTTAATTATATCAAGAGTAATTTTCATTAATAAAAGTTTGGGTCATTACATATATCCTCTAGTAGCATTGATATATCTATAAGTGATGTGGGAGTGGGAGTCCGATGTTCAAGCTCAGTGAACTGAGTTTTTTTTTGAGAAATACCACTATTTAGACCTTTTAGAGATGATATGTTGTTATATGGGTGGAATTTTAATATTATCAATTTTAAATTGTTCATTGAACCCTCTTTTGTTAATAATTTATTTATTTTTTAGGTGAAAATATAATTTTCAATAAAAATCATGCTTAATGGTGTTTTTATGGTGTTTTGTAAGTGTAATAATAGGTTTTGAGACCCTGTGTAAGGGTATATGGGGGTTTACTATGATTCGTGTAAGGGTAAAACATATTTTTTATAGTTCGTGTAAGGCTAAAATATATTTCATGTGTTGTATAAAGGTAGATAGATTTGTGTGAGGGAACCATTAGGTTTCTTTTACTTGTGTAAGGGTATGTTTTACTTATGTAAGGATAATACATAGTTTATAATGGTTACATAAGGGTAGATTCTATATTACATAATGGTAACTCCCATTTCTATACATTGTGTTAGGGTAAATCTCAAAGTATATTCACTATATAATGGTACAGAAGGAATCACATAAGGGTAATATTTCACCATGTAAGGGTAACTAGAGTGATTTGTGAGATTAATCCAATATTTCAAAATGTTTTATAATGGTATCCTTTCTCTATGTAAGTCTAACCAAAATTTCCTAAAGGATGCATAATGGTAAAGAGAATTTTCTTAAGGGTAGTTCATATACCATATAAGGGTAACACATAGATTCTAATGGTCACAAAAGGGGAAACTAGAGTCTACACAAGGTAAATAAGGGTAGTTCCATACCAATACATGACACTTATGAGTTTATAAGTGTAAAACCATGTTACCGTTATTTATTTATCTTTTTGAGAGGATTATTTTAAAAATCGTATTTGAAGATCCTTCATCAGATCCGACATGCAACATGTTTCAATGATTTTAAAAGAAAAAAATCAATGAATTAAATTTATTTGATATATTTTCCATTTATTCAAATGTTTATGAAGACTTATATTCACTTCAATTAATAAATAGTTTAATGAATAATTATATTGTTAATTTAATTTGTGGATTTAATATTACTTCTATATGCATAGTATTGTTTTTTATAAAATATCCAAACTCTTATGGAATTCATCTTGTTTGAAACATTATGTTTTAAAAGATTCAAAATTACTGTGTAATTATTTTGTGAAAGCTTATATAAATAATACAATCCCTTCTTCCAGTCTCTAGGTGTGTTAAAAACACCTCTCTCCTCAACTTGGGTGATTCATTTAAAAGAGATAAATTCTAGGCAGCAATTTATATTTTTTATTATTTTTTATGTGCTTTAAAAATTGAGTTCTTCCAATGTTTTTGAATTATATTAATAAATATTGATATGATAATTACATAAAACTATAAAAGAATAATAAAAAAGTATAATCGCATGCATATTATTCTGGATATATAAAGTATTATCATGTGTGGTTTTCTAATTAATCATTGATAGAGAATTTCTAGAACTTGCATCGCCATAAATTGATAATTTAAAATTTACCCATGATTGAGAATCTATTATATCATGTGATATTTTATTTCTTTTGTAAATAAAATAGATTTATTTCTTTATAGGAATATTTGTGAGTGTTTTGAGCTGACAAACATGTAGACGTGGTTCAAGTGATGATTCCTTGATGAACTATGGGGATAAAATTAAAAATATATAGGTATGATGTTCCTTACATTTTAGGGATCATTCCAACACATTTTTCCTTAGAATAATACTTGTTTTGGACAAACTTATTTACAATTATTTATTGTGATTGCATGTGTTTGTGTATATATCCCGTGATACCCATTATGTTTTTTTGAATCTTGGAGTATTGATAAAGTACCTTGTTTCCATGTTTGATTTTGATCACATGTTTTTATGTTTTTCTATTATATTATTATGATGATATTATATAATTTCCTTGTATTCCCTACCCTATTATGTGTGTTACCATGACTTGGAGGTTTTCATTTTTACTTGAGATTTTTGGACCATCATGTGATGTTTATCCCTTTGTGTAGTGTGTATGGCTTGTGATGATGATGCTGAATAACCTTATTTGATCAAAGTGTACTTGGATTCATTTGTAGTCAATATATCAATATGTTTTTATATATAAATTTTAGAGAATATGTTGGTAATGTTATTTAATAAACATTCTTTTTAGAAGATATGAATGTTTTCTTATAAGGTGTAGAGACTCTTCTCTTTGAGTAATAAATTTTAATTAACTGTGTTAAGAAATTTTACTTAATAATCCAGATGATGCTAATATTTTCCTAAAGATACCAATGTCATGAAGAAATTATTGATCCATGTCTAAGTTTTTACTTGTTATTTGAAAGGTGGATAAGTAAAAATAGATTACTGGACATAAGTCACTGGATGATAATCACTGGATTCAGACCATCATAAAAATACAAATTGATGGAGAAGCAGTGGTATGAAGTTAGAGGTCACAATTGATTAGTGTTAATGCATATACTAGTGCCTAATTTTATAGAAAGATATTTGTAACATGTCAATGTTTTAGTGGTATCACAAATCATGTTTAAAGGTCTATCAAAATTTTCATAAGGGTACATGGAAAATTATGAAGGTTACATAATGTTATGTTAATAGTTGTGTAATGTTAAATTGCATCCTACCATATGTAAGGGTAGTAAAAACAATGCATAAAGGTAAACTAATTCTAATTATAATTTCATTATATAGAGAATTGTTTGGTTAAAAAATTCCTTAAATGATGCAACAATGTTTCCACACAATCAATGGATGATGTTTCCACACAGAAGTAGTTGAGTTGAACAGACATACACTTTGTACAAAGTTCAATGCACCTATGTGTATTACAATATCTACAAAGACTGAATATAAAAAGTAATGAGGGAAAATAAATTATAATGGTATTGGATTGATTCCATTATAATATGAACAATGACTAAGAAGGTACACAGTATTTATTTTCAAAGTTATCAAATAGAGGAAATATGAACAGTTATAAGGAAATGAAATGTATAAAGATGAATTCATCTGCTTAATAAGCATTAGATAGAAATTAATGATTTTATCAGATGAATGTTCCTTGAAGTTTTATCAGGATGAATTTAATTAATGAATTAAGTTTGAGTTGAGACAAGATAATCAGAAAAAGTCAGTTGGATAAATAAAATAGTTGAAGATTAATATATGTGCCCAAATAGTTGAGTTCTGAAATAAGTCACCGAAAACACATCTATCAAAAAATGTTTATGTGAAGATTTATATAAATTTTTATTCCACATTAAAATGATGAAGTTGAGCTGAAATTGAAACATTTTTTATATAGTGAGGTTAAGGAAGTATACAAAAGTTCCTTAACCCTATGTTTAAGGCCACTCAAAGAAAGGCGTATCTTTCAAGAAACTTCAAGAAGACTCAAGATTGTTCTAAAAGTGTATAGAAGCACCTATTGAAATACTAAGGAATGAGAAATTTGAAAATTTAATTTCAGATGAGAGGGAAAATATATTTTAGTTTATGTAATTGTATTTGATTATACACCTATAAAAAAGAAAAGTACATATAATATGTACAAAAACATTTTATGTGTAGATAAATTAAATTGGTAGTAGATTTATTTTTTATGATATTTGATCTAGTTCCTACTTAATTAAATAAAGTGAAATGGACTGAGTTCTATCAGTCAATGAAAAATAAAATTTAGAGATTACAACGGAGTTCCTACTATATTGAAGAAAAGTGTATCAGATGGAGTAACTTCAATAAGAGATCCAATGGATGAATGATATGTCGAAGTAGGAATTGTATTAGACCAATCTCACTTCATCCTTGCAAGAGGAATTACCGACATGTCATGGCGATGATCTTTATACCAAAACATGTAAATATTATATGTAAATATCTCTTTAAATTTTTTTATAGGAAAGGTGAGGTTGATAATTATATTTTATTGGATTAGAACTCTATAATGTTTCATATTTTAGGAAAATTATCCTTATGAAGCTAAGAAACTATCATATAAAATAAAAATAAAAAGATATCCCAGATTTACCTCCTACCCTTCTTGGTGATCCTATATTGATCAATTTGAACTTTATACTTAAGTATAGGGTAGGTAAATGATGGTGTGGGGGCTTGACCTAAGGTAGTATGTAAGGGTCATGCTTGTTTAAGGGCCTGACTTGAGGCATAGATGGGGTATGATGGTCTGGAGGCCTAACCCATGATGAAGTTGATAAATAAAGTTTTGGGGTCCAGATCTGACTCGATGGCTTGAGAAATTTGAGAGACATGTTACGAGGATAGAAAATTTTTATTTCTCACTTTTCCTATGATTATCCTACCAGTATAGAGTTGAAGAAGGTAATAATGAGGGTTTGTATAAATTTGGATAGTACATGAGCACTTGTTATGTTTGATTTAATTTTAATTATTTTTATGAATATATTATTATAATGACATAAAACTATTATAATTGAGAACACATGTTAAGGATGTATTGTTGGTGTACTTCTGAGTATACTCACACCCTACAGTGTAGTCTTCATGCATAAGTTTTTGAGTAAGAGCAAGGGGACCATTTCTAATGGATGAGATTAAGAGTGTAGAATTAGTGGTGGACCCAAATGTATTTTGGAGGACTTTTTAGTTTTTAATTTATTTTATTTATCTACTTCACATTATCCAGATTTTATTTCCATCTTGAGATCCCATTTGTTATATTTTTTATATTAAATTTACTCCATATTTTAATTCTTCATGTTAATCAGATTATTTTTTATATTTCCTTTTTTATTTATTATTAATATTATGACATGATACTGAGGGTACAATATCCCCACTGTTAAACATAAAACCATACTTCTATTCATAAGTTTCTGGAATATGGAGTGGCACACATGAGGTCATGTGAATCCCGAGCTCATACCTAATGGTTTGGGTTAGGGTTTTATAAAAGGCAACATGGGAAACTGAAGAATTTATGTTGAATAAATATCCATAACTTTTCATGAGGTTATATTCTAGAAATTTTGAAGACGTAATTTGTGAAGGGAGAGAATGTAACACCCATTATTCAATTGTAGTTAGTAAAATTTTCTCGATAAAGAAATTGTAACAAAATTCATATAGTAACCCAATCCATTTAGACATTACTAAATAATTTCTAAAATATATATACAATAAATAAATCCAAAATATCAAGAGGTCTATTGACATTGGAAGACTAGTTTCATAATACATCAAAGATAAACTAAAGCAAAAAAAATCTATATTTTAATCTCTATAATGATATCCTAAATCCCATCAAGATCATAAAACTACATATGATAACCTGGGGAATACATAAAAAAAAGGGTGTTCTATAAATCCGAAGAAGGGAATAAAAATGATGAAGAACCATAACATATGGGTAAAAATGAACAACTTGCTATCATAAAAGGAAATTATCATGAATAATCATATTGTAACTTGACCTAGGGAACATGTAATCATATGTTCATGGAAATAAAGGAATTTTAAAAAAAATGACAGAAGAACATGAGCCTCCGCCCGGTTGGTAAGGACTCCTTAAGTGCATCAAGGTGACCCGAGATCCAATCCAGGAAGAGGCATAATTTCTGGGAACAGTAGCATTACTATAGTAGGTAAAGTAGCAGGAACTGTAGTAGTACAATAGCAGTTATTGTTTGGCACTGTAGTAGTTGAGACTATTCCCCTGTTTGGGCATTTGGGCCATCGATTTGGTCCCGGAGTCCTTTAAGGCGTTCGTGCCACCCAGGCCTTCGGGCCAGTAAGGACTTCAGAAAACATTAAAGAAATCAAGCCACTATAAGGCTTTCAGGACACCTTTAGTGTAGATGAAAACCAATAAACCTATAAGGATCAAGCTCTAGAAGGAGGATGAGCAAGGATCCTTCACCATAGTAGAAGCTATACATATTTCATGAATGAGAGGGTATAAAACCTACCATTGGGACAAGCCTGTGCCTGTATGTAAAAGCCTATCCAAATAGTAATGAGAAGGTGGAGAGATGATTTCATGTCGAAGATGTTGGGGAGGAGTAGTTCCAAGTAGTTAGTGTGGTTTGTATGTAATGTCTGAAGCCTACGGGCAATGAATTCCTCTAAGGCCTACAGGCCATATAATACATACACCTACATGCCTTATAAGGGTTCCACCTCACCCCTTGAAATGTGTATTGTAAAAAATCAATAAATTATGAATGCCATTGGGCCATTGGAGAATGATACATAGAACAAGACATAAGTATAAGTCAAATGTAACATCCAAGTCAACATCACATGGTGTATAGAGTCACATAACAGATTTTGTTTACTCCCTAATCTAATAAATGTCATATCATGAAATATAAGCATTACCCAATTAATTGGAGTTCTATCTAGGATCATCTATACTAACATGTACATTCATATGTGGTCCATAAAAGGAAATCAAATATGGGACATAAACATAAGAAATTCCCATGGAAAGAAATGGGTTATAAAATACAACCTCCTATAACAATCAGATAATATTTCATAATGATTCTAAATAAAAGATGGAATTAAATATTTTGGACATTCATATATGAATAAATTAGTACATTTCTAAAATATGGTGATCATTTAGAAAAAAAATCAGGATAAATGGTAGAGAATTGGGCATATAAATAAACTTTTAAAATGGTGTTTTAAGGAATTAGTTAATGAATTTTCAAGAAAGAATGTATATGGAATTTTATTATAACACAATAGGTAAAGTAAAAAGGTTTTCCCTAAAATATTACTTTATTTAATTAAATAATTATTGGTAATGAATAATTTAAAATATAATAACATAAAAGGATTGAGGGATAGATAACATTCCATTAATTGAGTTTGATTTTAAAGAGGTCATTGAGAAATGAACTTAAGGCATGCATAACCCCATCAATGAAAGAGATAATAAGATAGATATATATTTAAGATACCTATATAAATAATTTATAATCATTAAATAATGTCAAATATAATGATAAAATGAGTTTTAGAGTGACATTTCATAACCAAAAGAAAATAGGGTGGTTCAAAGAGATCCCTTATCTTATATCAAGAATCGTTCAGTGCCAAAAATTATCATCCCAATTAATCATATTAGATGCATAAATTAATTAATTTAGGACCTTATATATATATATATTATTTACTATAATTATATTGTGATCATTTAAAACCATTTTAATGAGATATAAAGTTTAATGATTCTCTGTTGTGGGTATTTTTTTCATGGTTCCAACACTACATAAAAATTAGAGTTTAATGGATGTTATTTAGAGGTACTTTGAAAAACTATCGGTAAATAAAATCTAAATATTTTTTGTGGTGGGTTATTTTATAAACCATGGCTATATATTTACTTAAATTAAAAAAAATCTTCTCCCTTCCCTTGAGTTCCTTTCCCTTGATATGTCCCCTCTCTCCCCTTCCCCTCACCCTAAGCTATCTCCCAAGCCCTCTCCACCCTAAGCTCTCACCTCTAATCCATTACCACCACTTCACTAATCCTAGTACTAAAACTCATGGTTTACCTTGTTCCCTTATCCCCCTCTAAAAACTTCACACCCTACAATCACACCAATCACTCAGTTACATTTCCACCTACTGTTTCACCAAACACCTATATTTCCCCATACCGTTATTCCACACACCCCATTTCTCCATGTGAAGCACTAACCATTTACTGTCATGCCAATAATTCAACCTCTTTTCACCTTCCATCATCCCACACCATCTATGTTATAATTTACTTATCTCTCCCATCAAAAATCACCTGTCAATTTAAATTATTCATAGTATTTCTAGAACAAATAATCTTGATTTGTTTGTTTTACTAAATTGTGGAATGTTATGAATGAATATTCAATAAATTGATTATATATGATATGTTTTATAAGTATTTTAAAGTGTGTGTCAGTATTATTTTTATTCTAAGAAACACTTATTAGCTCAGTTTAAATACATTATATTATTTGTTACATTTATAAACTCTAGTAATTTAATTTTATATCTTGAGGCGTGTTGTAAAAAAAATATAGAATTAACTCATTATATGTGATAAGTGCAATAAAATTACTTAATTTGTGATTAACTATTGTTATTACATAATGATACAATTATTAAATCAATTAAAAATCAATTATATTATTATATATTAATACAAAAATGAAACTATTATGAATTCATTTTATTTTTAATTTCTTTTCAATAAAATCCTAGATGAAATTTAGCACATTTTTTAATATGGGCATATTCATTAATGTTTATAATTTGTCATAAGATGATATGGAATGATCATTATTGAAATGTGATTGAATAAAATGATACTGAATTATAAATTAAGATAATTTATTTTTTAGGAAAGGTTTCTTTAGAGAACATGTTGGGTGAAACTTACCATAAAATTTTCATAATTATGGCATTATAAGATAGGTCTGACGAGTCATCAAAATTTATTTCACAGTTTAAAATTATTTCTTGAAGAGTCGTACAAGAGTAAGAGTTGAATCAATAATAGTTTTATTTCAATATTTAGGTAGTTATTTGAGAACCATGGGTGTTATAGTAATTTATTACTTAAATTAAAAAACATAAAGGTGATTCTCACATGGCATGTGCATCCAATTCATTGAGGTTTGTAGCATCCATTGAAATTAAATATGGCATGTCTATTAACACATGTTATTGTTGAAGATCATATGAAAATATCTCCAAACACATTTCAAATTCCTTAAATTTAGAGAATCATATTTATTTGTAATAAAATACTAGAAAACCATGGATTAATTATTCTATAGCTATGAAAATGTATAGAGACCATAAGGATATAAAATTGTGTATTAAATACTCACTCTAATGAATAAAATTATTAATTATTATGATATTATTCCTGAAGATATCGGTATGATAGAAATATATTTCATGACCTATAGAGTTCCTTATAAAGTGTGGTTATAATAATGTTTGAGCACTAATGTCAGTTAAAAGAATGAGCTCCCAACTTAGATTTGACCTGGAGATTCAAAAATTACATAAATTTTGAGCACTAATTTCAGTCAAAAGAATGAGCTCCCTACTTAATCTAGAATAGAAAATGAAATTAATAACCTTATAAATGATTCTTTCATCATTATAGGAAAACATATGATTTAACACAACATATTAGTACAACCGGTTGTGGGTGATAAAAATATTAACTTGAAAAATGATTTCTATGGGACCAGAAAACAACCATATTTTGATTGTAACATATTAGTGGATCCTCCTTGTAGCACCACCAATTTTAGTTAATCAACCCTTTATTTATATATTTTAAGTATATAATGTAATTAGATTAAATTTAGTTAGGTTTTGAGTATATTTAAAAAAAATTGTAGCTTTTATGGAGGTGAAATGTTTGATCAGGATTAGAAGAAACCCTACAACACCTCTAGGAAACTATTAAAGGAAAAACAATGATCACTGGGCTGGTGCATAGTTAGCACATGCTTTGGAAAAACCATATGGATACCCAAAGGTAGTTTTAAAAACTGTAAAAATCGATTTTTTTGGTGGGAACATTTTTTTTATAATAATGCAAGCCAACCATGTGGGGGTGTTTGGAGGTAATGGATGGTGTAATGTTTGTTCATGGTTTTCCTAACCGTGCACCCTAACTTGTCATCATTAAAAACTAGATCCAAAAATTGTGGATATAATACATATTTTACCCTTAATGGACATTTCTTCTCTAAATTGAACCTAATGATATTTTATGTCCTCACTAGGACTATAAAAACCCTCCCCCTTTATTTGTGAGAAACTTGATGGTGATTATATGTGTGTTGGAGGCTCGAATTCATTGTTAAATGTCCATTATTAGTTTTTTTCATTATATTTCATATTTTTCACTCTCTCAGATTCATAGATATAGTCCTTTTGGGATAGATCTATATTGGTTGATTCCAATCCTGGTGATAAATGATTTTTTGGTTGAGAGAGAACAAGATCTAAGGTGGGTTTTTGGGGTTTCTTCATAGTTTCTTAAAAAAAATTGTCATAATTCAGTTTCATCAATGTTTTAAAGGTAGGTGGCTTCACTATTGACTCCTCTTGATTATAAATATAAATATTTATTTAAAATTTATTAAATTTATTGAATTGATTTTTAAAATTTTGGTGTAAATCGTGATAGAAACACTCTTTGGTGATGTTTTGTGGAATTGTGGAAATAGGTTGTTTTTTGGAATGTAAAATCGGTGGCATGATTTTAAATATTATGATTTTAAAATGTTTATTTAGTTTTGATGCATGGAAATATTAGTTGGAAAGTGTTTTAAATAAAATGATTGTTTTATTGAAATATTTAGGGATATTTTTTTTGAAATGGTTTTGTTATAAATGGTTGGGAAAGAGTTGAATGGTATGGACAATTGTAGTGATGTACAAACATCAAATGGATTGAGTATGAACGTGAAGTTCCACCATTAATGGTGAAAAAAAGATTTTGTGTGTGTGTATATTTTTTTTATTATAATGGGTTATTGAAAATGGATGTGAGAAATGGTTTGAATGATTAATTTGGTTTCTTTCCATTGAGAACTATATCTTTAGAAATGGTTTTGGTTTCCATATAAAATATTATTAAAATGTTTTATATAAATGTGATAAAATAGTCTATCATAGTTGTGTGAGTAGGGAATTCATTTGGGGAAAGCCTAACGAGTTTTATACTCACTCCCTGTTTGGATACTTTTGTGCATTTGAATAAGTTGAACATTGACACATAGATAAAGGCACGATATTTCATTTATTTAGTGATTCATCTTGATACCTTGGGAAAAGAATTTGGATTTCGATCTTGGATAATTTTGGGAGTTGTGGAGTTCATGTCTTGGTATTAATTGTATTTTTGGTTTTCGTTTCTACTTAATACTCTGATATGGTTCTTGATTGTAGTTTAGTATTGTTGTCTGTTTTTATTACTTCAAGTTGTAATAAATTTTCATCATGCATCATATAGTGGATGTTTGGTTATAATAATTTTTTTGGGTTGTATTATTTTCAAAGGTTAAATAATCCATAACTACTATTAAACTCTAGGAATTTATTTCTATTCTTTAGTATCTTAAGGATTTCACCTAAGGCTTAGTAAAACCCTCCTCCTCTCCCAAGCCAAAGGGTGAGGGTGTGGGATGTTACAAATGGTATGAGTCTTGGCCTTGATGTCGTTATTTTTTGGGGAAAATGGTATGGGATTTTCAATAATGGAGTTGGAAATTGATTTTGGTTTAATGCTTGACTCATGATAGTAGAATGGAGTAAGATCATCAGAATTTTAAATGTAAATCATAAAGAGGCATAGAAAACCTATTTATAATGAACCTCAAGTTACTAGGGAGTCAGGTATATAATTGTTTTGAGATACTTATAGGAGTTGTGACCTCATCGTCATAGTTTTAGCTGATGAAAAGAGCATGACATGAATTTAAATAAATGACTTCCCACTAGGTTTGAATATTTCATATTGAGTAATCATTTATGATATGTTAAAAATGGTTGATTTTTTAAAAGTCTTAATTTCTTTTAAAAAGTGATATTTTGAAAAGGCACGATAGTGATAATTTGAAAATGGTTTTATTTTCAAAAAGCGTGGTGTAATTTTCAAAATCGGTTCATAAGTGGAAAATGATGATTTTAGAAAGCATTTATATGATATGTGTGATATGGTAAATTTAAAATTGTTAGCCTTTAGTTTCTAGAGAGTGATACTAAATGGCCTTTTCTTATGGTTATAAAAAATAGAATGGGTTAGGTGTAGAATAAAAAACTGAAAGAGGCTAATGAGAATGTGGTTTCACCTAAATCATGGGTAAAATAACAAGTAGTTCATATTATTGTATAGGATATCCATGTAGTGGATAGTGGGAAAATAAAGGATAATCCAAGATAGGTAGATTATTCTGTTCAGCTACAAAAGGATAATCTATCCATCATTCACAGTGATTAAAAAATCAAGAAAGAATAGGTGTGGCTGAATAGGATGAATAAAATCATTGATTCCTAGGCACACCAAATATTCTGAATTTCAAGTTGGTAATATAAATACTGAAGGATCTATAATGATAGTAGTGGGATTTAAATATCTAGGAAAATTATAATAAGGAATTACATGGGAAGATTTTGAAGAATTATTCAACAAATAATTTTATCGTCCCACGTTTAGGATTTATATAAAAATATATCTTTTCAGCTTAATGTAGTACAATATCTCAGTGATATATTATGCAGCTAAATTTATGAATTTAGTCAACTTTTCACCTAAATTTGTTGCAATTGTATCCTTGAAGGAATGTAATTTTGAATTGGGGTTAAGGCAAGAAATTTTCTCAATGATTTATTTTCTTTGTATAAAAGATTAAATAGAACTGGATAATAGAGAAAATATAAAAAAATATAAATATTAGGATCTATTGGTGTATGAATCATGTTAATACCAATGAGAAATAGTGGGAACTCTAATGCTGGGAATAAGAGAAAGAGGGAAACGTACTTTCAAGGTAGAGGTATGAATCAGAATCAAATATCTAGATTAGTGCATCTTCCTCCTAATACAAATAGAATTCTTTGATGTTTTTAGTGTGGTTTTTTGGACCATATCAAGAAATATTGTACAACAGCACCTAGATCATTCCACAATTGCAACCAAATGTGGAATCTTTAACACTATTGTCATAGTGCTCCAAGTTTGGGTGTTCGAGAAACATATCATGTTTAAAAAATTTCTTATTCTTTGATGACATAAGGGGAGAAGAATAATTAATTTTTCAATAAATGAGTAAGACATGATGATTCTATGAATATCATGACTCCTCAATAAGGACAATCACAATAATGTAATAATGAATAAAGTGCAGTGAGTAAGAAACTGAATGGAGTTGAGAATGTGATTATGGATGGTCAATCGAGACCATCGATAGTGAGAGGTAATATTATTTTTATCTATACCCTTATTAAAGATTTGTTTGATATGAGAATATCCCATTAATTTATTTCTTCTTGTGTTTTTGATCTTTTGGGTTTTAATTTTGAGATAACGTCATCTATTTTGAAACTTCAAACTCATATTGGTCAAAGAGAATGTTAACCATTTCTATAAAAATCATTTTATATAACTATCTATTGGGATAAAATGATTTAGTATTTCTCTATTGTTGATATGGATGTCTATGAAAAAACCCTGGGTATTGATTGGTTGATAATGTTCAAATATCGCATCAATTTTTATACCTAAAGGGTTAGTTTTATGATTGATGATGGCATCAAGAATCTATTTAGAGGTTACAAAAATGTAAAGGAATGTACAATAGTCATTATGGAACTAGAATTTGTAACTATATTATAACATTTGTAGATTTTACCTTGGCATCAATAGATAAGATCAATAATAGTTGTTTTCCAAAAATGGTTGATTAGTATCCATATGTTTTTTCTGATAAATTCTCAGTGTTACCACCCACTACAGAATTAGAGATTAAGATTGATATCATCTAGAGGACCACTCTTATTTCCATTATATATTACTAGATGGAACTAGAAAAAATAATGTAACATAAATTCTAGTTGTAAGAGTTGGAAAGAAAAGGGTTTTTTGACCTAGTACATCTCCATGGGATGTGCTAGTTTTGATTATGAAAAATGAGGATGAAAATCATAGGATTTATGTGGATTATCATAATTTTAACCAATTTATGATAAAGATTTGGTATCCAATTCCATGAAAAAATGATTTATTAGATCAATTGAGGGCTTCCTAGTGGTTCTATAAAATTAACTTATGCTCAGGATATCACCAATTGTGGGGTTAAATGGTAGATATTCCAAAGAAACTATTAAAAGTAGATATGGCCATTACGAGTATGTTGTTATGATTTTTGGTCTCAAAAATGTACCAAATGTCTATATGGTATTGATTAATATAATATTTGGAAGGTATTTGTTTTATCTTGTGGTGGTGTTTGTGGATAAAATATTAATGTATTCAAGGACAAGGGATGTGCATGAGCAACACTTGGCGATAATGTTGGGTATCTTGCGAGATCATCAGTTGTATAAAAAATATTAAAAGTTTGATTTTTTATAAATATGAGTTATTTATACATGGAAATGTTATCTATTAAAGAGGTGTTTCTATGGATCTGAAAAATATAAAGGGTATGATATTATTGAAACTGCCAAAGAATTTCTTGGAAATACGTAGCTTCCTTTGCCTAACTATTTATTATTAATGTTTTTTTTCATGAGTTTTCATGACTAGATTCACCAATGATATATTTTACAAGTAAATGTATTCCATTTCAATGGAATGATGAATTTCAAAAGTGTTTTCAAGAGCTTAAATTTCACCTCACATCGTCACCGATGTTAATATTTCTAGAACATGGACACAGGTATGTAGTGTATTATGATTCTCCAGGATTGGGGTTGGTATGTTTTCTCATGTAGGTAGATCATGTTATGGCTTACAGTTCATGGTAGTCACAGTTTCATGATAATATCTAACAAAACATTTATAGTCGACATGCACTTGGATTGGGAAGACTAAGGTGGTGTTGCTTTTTTATTTCGGGTTTCTTTTGTTCCTTATTTGGTTGGTAATGCTAAAGAGGCATACACATCCAATTAAGAATTTTTTGCAATGAGGTCAAAGATAAATGGTGGGGAGACCATTGGAGGATGGAAGCTATATGGGGGTTCATTTTTGTGGTTTTGATATCAGATGGCAGTACCGATGGCTTGTCCACAATATCTTATTCATGCATTCCCCCATTTAATATGGTCAATCCATCCCGTAATACAAGTTATGTAGAATCTATTGAATGAATAGTTTTGGTGTTTTGGCATGAAAAGAAAGGTGCCTATGTTATTTATGAGATTCCCCACCTTCCAGCTGGTTAAGATAGAGAATTATCATCCAGTGGGTATGTTGCAGTATTTACCAATTTCTATTTGGAAATAGGACTAGATAGCCACGGATTTTGTGATGATTCTCCAAAGGAAATTTCAAACAAAATGAATCCATATGGGTTATAGTGGACCAAATAAAAAAAATTTCCCATTTAATACCTATGGATGAATCTCATATAGTATAGGACTAGTCCAATATCTTTATTTTAGAAGTGTTAAAGAGGCATGAAATAACATTTTCAATAGTATCAAACTAAGATATGAGTATTATGTCTCATTTTTGGACATCCTTACAGAAATCCCTGGGGACTCAGTTGACTATAAGTACATCATATCACCTTATGCAGATAGAAAATATAAAAGTATGATAAAAAATTTAAATGAAATGATTTAGTAATATGTAATTAATTTTTGTGTCTCATGGGAGGGGCACATACCCAAAGTGGAGTTTTAATATAACAACATTTTGTAGGCCTTAATATATATGGATCCTTTTGAAAAATTTATTGGATTCCATTTCTTTCTATATTTGTTTCGGTGGAAACAGGCGAGAATTCACTATTTGGAACAACACTTGGGAAAGTGACAACAGAGAAGAAAAAGTTAATCAGGAAAAGGATGCCAACAACGTAGAGTCGTTAGAATTCATATGCAGATCATTTTTGAAGGCAATTTTTGTTCATGTTTAGTGATAATGTGTTCTTGAGAATCTCTCCAAGTCGTGGGAATCATCATTTTAGAAATTAGGTAAAGATATCTCTTCAATACATAGGCCCTTTTGAGATACATGAATGGGTTGGTGTGGTGGAATACCAGTTAACCTTGAAACTAATGTTTAGTTCAATGCATAATGTGTTTTATATATCTCAATTAAATAAGTATCAACCAAATCCTGTCCATGTGATTTTATGGGATCAAATTGACCTAGATCTGGATTCTATGTTTGTTCATGTGCCAATGTATATTATGGATAGGCAAGAGAATGTCTTTCATGAGAAAATAATCAGTCTAGTGTGAGATTTATAGAAACATGGTTAGATTTAATTAGATACATAGGAATGAGAGAATGAAATTTACAACAAATGGCTCAATATATTTCAAAAAAATAGTGATTTTCTATTTTTTGGGTGTGGAAAGACCAATGGTGGGGATAATGTAGAACCCCTTATTTTAAGTAATTAACCTTTTATTTATTTATTTTAATTATATAATGTAATTGGGTTAATGTTGTGAAGGTTTGGAAGAGTTTTGAAATGTTTTTATAGATTCTATTGAGGTGAATGGATTGATAATGGTTCACAGAAACTATGAAACACCTCTAGGAAACTGTGAAATGGGAAACAAAAGTCATTGGGTTGGCACATGGTTGGTGGACTATTTGTCCAAACAGTTTGGTCACCCAGTTGTATTGTGGAAAGTGGAACGTAGGGGGTTTTCATGTTTGGATCATGATTTCTCCGACTATGAAAGAAACCATGTGAGGGGTGTTTGGTGGTAGTGGCTATTGTATTTTTTTTTCACATGGTGTTTTTAATCATGCACCCCAACCATGAACCATACAGAACGAGATCCAAAAATTGTGTATATAATTAATATTTCCCCCTTAATAAATCTTTTTTCCCTAAACAAACAATAATAAAATTTCATCTCCTCCCAAAGGAAATGGATACACATCCCCTTGATCTTGTAGAAATCCATTGTTTATTCAATGTGTATTGGAGGCTTGAATTCCATGGTAAATGTCCATTATTAGTTTCATTCATTAGATTTATTCTTCATCCCTCTATTGGACTCATAGACATAGTCCATTGTCGATATATATATGTTGGTTTTTGCCAATCATGATGAGATATAATTGTTTTGTCGATAAGGAAATTATTAAAGGTTAATTTTTTGGGTTTCAACCACATTTGTGGACGAATTGTTTCCATTTTACATTTTAACCTATGTTTGTGAGGTAGGTGGATTCACTCTTGACTGCTCTTGATTCAATATAAAAGTCTTGATTAAAAATTGATTGAATTTATTTATTTGAATTCTGAAATTGTTTTGAAAATTTTGATGGAAGCCCTCATTAGTGATGGCTTCTGGAATTATGTAATTGGTTGTTTTGTGGAAAGTGAAATTGGTCTCATGATTTTAAAAAGGTTGTTTGGTGTTGATCTGTAGAAAAATTAGTTGGAAATTGTTTTCAATAAAATTATTGTTTTATTGAAGTGGATGGGAACAATTAGTTTGGAATGGATTTGGTATAAATGGTTAGGCAAGAGTTGAATGGTATGGATAATGGTCATGAAGTAGACCACCATCAAAGGGAAGGAGCATGGACATGAAGTTACACCATAAATGGTAACAACAATCTTTAGAGTGTGTGTGTGTGTGGTTGTGTGGAACAGAATTGGTTATGCTAAATGGAGTTGAGATATGGTTTGAATTAATTTTTTGATTTCATTAAATTCAAAACTGTTTGTTTAGAAACGGTTTTGGTTTTGATATAAAATGTTTTAATTTTTTTATATAAATAATTTTATATAAATGATCTAACACGTTCAATACTAGTGGTGTCAGTAGGGAAGTGATTTTTGGGAAAACCTACTAGGTTTTAGACTCAGCCCTACCTAGATAATTTTTTTCATTTATAGATGTTGTATATCAAGATATAGGTAAAGGGTATCTTATTTCTTTAGTGATGCATTTTGATACCATGGGATTGGATTGTGTATTTGGATATTCGAGCATTTTGGTAGTTGTGGAGTATATGTATTGTTTTTTATTGTTTTTTTTTTGTTTTAGTTTCTTATTTTTTACTCTGATATGATTCTTGATGATAGTATATTATTTTTGTCAGTTGGAATTACTTCGAGTAATATTACATTTTTCTCATGAATCAAATTATTGTTTTCTAGTTATAGTATTCATGGTTTGGTTGTTTTATTTTAAAGGGGAAAATAATCCCCCAACTACTATGAATCCCATAACATTTACTTCTTGACATTTGTGTCTTACGGATGTCAACTAAGGCCCAATAACACCCTCTACCTCTCCCAAGCCAATGGGTTAGGGGAAGATGTTACAGTCCTCCTAATACTGTGGAGAATAGTGTTATATATAACTTTATTGAGAATAAATACGATTTTACTGATTTATTTGATGATGGGAATCAATATATTTATAGAGTATGTCTTAAATATTCAAAACATTCTTTTCTACTAAAGTTATAGCATATCAAATGCCTTTGAGGAATTATAAATATGGCGACGTACATGATATTGGAATTGTTGCATGATATATTTCTTAAAGCTATGATACTTGAGAATTTTTATGATATTAAAATTATTTTCAACAAGCTTGGTTTAAATTATAAAAAAATACATTCTTGTCCCAATCATTGTATAATTTATTTGGGAGACGATTCAAGTAAATATAAGTAAAAACAATTATTTTCTTATAGATGGAAATCAATGGTTACTTTTTGAAGTCAGAGTCAATATACTACTATGAATAATTTGAAAAATAACACACCTACAAATGTTTTTCATTACGTACCTTTAAAACCATGATTGGAATGATTATTGAAGTTATCAAAAACCACCTAGTACATGAGGTTGAATGCTATATATAATAAAAATTATGGGTTAATAAAACATCCTAGAGATTCAAAATTAGGAAATATATTTGAATCATTAAATCTATATTTCTCATCCAATCCTAGGAATGTGTGACAAGTATTTTTTCCTAATAGATTCAACTGATTTAAGGAATTGGGAAACAATGATTACATTTTTTCATTTGTTTTTATCCCATATATTCTACCTCTATATACATGTTTTAAAAAAATAATTATATATGTTGTGTATAAAACATGATATGATATATGATGCTTTTTCTGAAATAATGTTCAAAATTCATGGTGCACTAATATAGAAAATTATTGACTTCACATGACTTGGGAACTTATCTAGTTAGAATGCTCACATGGGTTTGGTTTTATATATTTTTAAATTTTATTTTTGACCCATAATTAAAAAATTATTGTACAAAATGGTGATTCTTGTGTCATCATAGATTTCTTGATGTATCTCATATATTTTGGTTTAGAAAGTCAAAATTCATTGTTTCCCTTGATTGTCGACCATATCCAAAGTTATCGATAGGTTTTAAAATATTGTTACAATTAGTAAATATTGAAGAAGAATTTGGTTAGTTGAATCATTTGAATGATAGTGGGAAATGTTTTCAAAATTAATCATAAGTTGAAATTAGAAAACAATAATGAAAGAAAAAAGGTATATTATTGAAAATTCCATATTAAAAAGTTAATTTTCTATATCATAATATGGATTTTATGCATATTTAGAATATTTTTCCGAATATTTTATATTCACATTTCTTAATTAGCGTGGAAAATTTAATTACCATGTCAATTCATGGAAGGAATTATAAATAATTAATATAATTTTTGATATGTGTCTAAATGAGAATGGAATTTATACTCCAACATTTTTTTAAATGAAAATTTTGATGAAATATATATTCCTTTGATTTTTAAAACAGGTGGAAGTATCAGATTGGTATTCAAGTAATATATCTAGGTGTTTCTACAGAAGTCATCATAGTTTACATGGATTGAAAATTCATGATACACATATTCTATTACAATAGTTACTACCATTGGTAGTGTCTAATTGTTTTCCTGAAATTGTAAAATTAGTTATACCTCAATTATGCACATTCGTAATAAAACTATGTGATAAAACTCTACAAAAAACTGATCTTGAAAAGCTTCATGATAGATTTGTAATGAAACTTTGTGCAATGTAGATGATATTTCCTATATCATTTTTTACATTCATGATGCATTTAAATATACATTTGGTCAAAGAATGTTAATTTGGATGCCACATACATTATTGATCGATGTATCCAATTGATAGGTTCTTTATTTAAATGTTTTTCATCTAATGAAAACCATTCTTGACACTTCATTAAATATGTAACTATGTTTTATTCATTTTATTTTATAGATAAATTATAAATTTGAAGTCATATGTTAAAAATAAATATCAACTCAAAGGATATATTTATGAATTTTACATAGCATAAGAGTGTCTTAAATTTTGTTCAAGATACATGGATGATATTTTGACAAGTTTTAATCAAGTTGAACATGTTGGAGACATGGAAACTCAATATCAACTACATGGGAAATCAAAATTCTTTCATTATATTGGCTTACTAGTAGGTAAGAACTATAATATTACACTAATATAAATGAAATTATTATAAGAACATAGATATGTGATTTTGAATAGTGACATTAAATATTAATTTATTGAATATCATAGGATATATTCAAATAGATTCAAGATAATTCGAACATGAAATGAAAAAGATATAACAAACGATGTTACTTAAGAACTTATAGAATGGTTTTCATGTTTTATATGTTCATAAATACCTCCATCAACATATATGTTAGGTTGAAATATTTATTTTGTAAATATAATAATTTAAATTATTTTATTATACCATCAATACCAATACTTTGGATGACTTGTTAGAATATTTTATGTTTATGGCTTAGAGTCTTCTAAAGATGTCTATAAATTTTTATTATTGCAATTTGAATGGATTAAAATTTTATATAGTTTATTGGGAAGAGTGTTTAAAATCAAATAATAGTAGTATATTTATATTTTTTTCAATTGGGTTACTATAGAATGTTGATTGATAATATTGAAGTAATTTATCATGGTCATTTTCATTTGTTTTATTCAAATGCAGGTGGGTCAATATTACTAGGGGTATTAAAAGTGATTCCTTAAAATTTACTTCCTTGAACTTATATTTATTTATGGATGTTTGTGACTTTTAATTTCATGACCCATATATCTTCACATCATAAGAATGAAAGGTACATTTTTAGGGAGATGATTTGAATGAAGTGTGGAGTGTTTATTCTCACATAATATAAAGAGACATGTATAACAATGGTAATGAAGTAGAATATTTGACCTATGAAATTTAATCCCATGAAAAATAATAAATTGATTTATTTTTACATCATGAAATTTAAAATAGTTTTCTGGAAGTGGTGGATAAAGAAGAGAAAGTAATGATGGAGAAAGATAACAACATGGTGGAAGGAAAAATGGTTGTATGTTTATTAATCAATTAACATATCAACTATCAATGGTACATGTTATTAATTTCTATTACTGTGTATTTAGTATCATATTTAGAATAATTTTTAGGCATGATTCATTTAATTTTGAAAAAGTAAATTTTTTATTTGTTTGTAAGTGAATTCATTCATTATAATACCTATGTATATTATATTTTTCAGTAATGTGTTTCTTTTATCATTTAAGAATTTACCTTACAATATGAGTCTTCAAAAATATATGTTCTGGGGTTTTTTTAATTGTTTAAATGATAGAAATTTCATTGAATTAGTGAATCACTAATTGTGGTTGACTACCAGTTGTTGTTCCCCTGACAATGCAAACATTATCAGTGTTTCCCAATGATCCCATATGATTTCTCCCTATACCATCAAGGATTCCATATGTTTCCATCCCATCAATATAATCCATGCACTCCATCTCCCTCCCTTCCAAATTTTTCACACTACCTCTTAATTCAACAGGTTCAAACTGTGTTGGACCTACAATAAGGGAATAGGTAGTCACCCCAATTTCTTCTTGAGGATATTAAAGCGTAATAGTTATAGGATAAAATTTAAATGCAAATAAATTTATTTCAATTTTTATAAAAATAATTTTACTTTTTATAAAATATAGAAGTAATGTTTTAACTAAGACAAACATTTATAGTTTATATGTATAAAATATTAAAGGATTCAAGATGGTTTTCCACTTTTATTATTATGGGCTCCCCAATTATGATTTCATTTGAATATTTGAATAGATTATATTATTGTTATTGGATAAAATGGTGACCCTTCTGATTACATATTTTGATTGGAGGAAGATGCCTAAATATTATAATAATGATTTATTTGATTAACTAATTAAGGTAAATATAATACATCATTATTTAATTGAATTTAATTATTTAACTAAATTTTATTATTTTAAAAATAAATTCCTTTGAACGAATGTCATTCCACTTTACCATCACTGAGAAGTTGGACGTTAACAAATATGGATAAGAAATAGAAATATTTTAAATATATATTATTCAATGAATTCAAAAATACATCATTGACCACTCATTATATGTTTGATAAGGTACCATTAGGGGTACCTTGAGATTAGTGGAAAGTGTTTATTTATATCCATCTCCATGGGACGTACATGTTATTGAACAATATATTATTATTTTAATATCATTTATAATATATACATGAATATGTAAAAGGGATGAAATTTAGTAATTTATTATTAAAATACCTATTATTTATTTTAGGAAGTTTATAGAAAAAACTGAATCAAGATGACTGAAACAAATCACCCCCCACACTAACTATTTCAGGGGTGTTTTAAAAAAACCATGGCAGGGGATCTCAGTTTTAGCTGAGAGATCTCCCTAGCAGCAAGGGTTTTTTCATTATGAATTTTGGATTCTCCAATTTCAATGTCATCACTAGTTTCTCCGGTGATGGGGCAGTGGTGGTGAGTGGACCCTCCGGATTCAAGCTTATGCACTGGCCTCACAGTCGACTTCTTTAGTGGCGATCTCGTGGCGTCTCTCCCCTGATGGATTGAAAGGACAACACTCCACTGAGGAAACCATTGGTAATTCTACATGTATAGACAGTGGTGTGTGTGGATATCAGTCTCTGTTGGTCTAGATCTACCATGACCATCTGGGTTCCAGTGACGAGGTTACTCATTGGGGGTCATAGTGATGCAAAGGTTCTCTAGTGTGGACATAGAATCTCGCTAAGGTGGATTTGATCAGATGGACGATGGTGGTCATAGTAGCTAGGTAATCATATTTTCGGTGATGTGACAGAAGAGGTGGGAATATCACATTATTGTAGATCAGGCCTCAGCATCGGGTTTCAGTGAGGAATCAGCGGTATCTTGACGACAAGCTCGATTTTTTTGTGACAAATATGGATTATTCGGCAGGATTCATGCAAGATCTTGTTTCGTATGTCAATAGGATTGGAAGATGGTATCATGTCCGGTGATTAGTGGTGGTGGTTTGGATATGTTGGTCGAGCCATTGATTCTGGTGAAATCGAATCAATGCATTGGACTTGTTTAGGATTTAGTTGTGTAATGTGTTTTTTCCTTCCATGCTCTCAAGCAATTAAATATATGATTTTAGGACACTATAATTGGTTATGTATGAGGTTTTTTATTGGGTTAAATCCCTCTAGGCCTATGGGCTTATAATGGTGTTTCCTTTACCTATATCAAAAGATGATTTTTTTGACTTTTTCGTTTTTTAATAAAGGGATTTCCTGCAATCATTATTGAAAAAAAATCCACTATGGTAATATTTTCATTAGTTCAAGTATATATATGATAATATTATCTATTTCTTATATTAAAACATTGATTAATCTTTTTTTAATGTAGACAATGAATTTAGAACACCTAGTCTCCCATATTAAACTTTGCTTGGATGATCATATAAAATCTGATGTTAGTTATTTGAATGAATCTTCCAAATAAGTTGGGGGTTTGAATTCCCTTTTCATTCTAATGTTTCACACAATCATCTTCAATATTTTAATAACATATGAAACCAAATATATCATTGAAAATTTTCATTTATGATCATGAAAATTTAGTAAATCAAAAATATGTGTTATATATTATATAAAAATTATGTTGTTAAAAACTTAGACATCAATGATAAATGTAAAATTACTATGATAACTACTGTTTCTATTTATATATTCCATATCACATAATATCACACTTTATTATTATTATTCAATTTGTTAATAAATATTTCTTTATATTTGACTAATATTATATTTATATGTAAAAATAAAACAACTATGGGATGAAAATACCATATATCCCTTCACAGTCTCCTAGGGTGATCCAGCTGGTCAGGTTCTTAGAAAAGAGAATTTGATTCATTTGTATAAGATGAGTTCTAGACTATTACCATCTGAAGACTTTGGTAGGTCACTAGTGATTTTAGTAACATCCAATGTAGGTTGTAGTTACTCCATACCACTAGATGCTGAACGGAAATTTCTTGTGATGAAAAACACAACTTGATAATAAAGGAACATAATCCATAAAATGAAAACTATAATAAATATATAGGATGTGAAGTTCATTTCTTTAAGGAAATAATTGGTCAAATTATATCAAAATACGGATGAGTTATCCCCAGTGACATTGAATCGATGGATGGTTCAAGTCAATAGTTAAAAAATACTATTTCATAATTTATTAATAAACCAAAATTTTATTGGTTTTATGTTGATTTTTAATTATACATAAATATTTAATTTACAAGAAAATTTTCATATTGGTTTTGGGAGAAGAAAGTGGATATAGAGACAAAAACGAAGATAGTCTCAATTCAATGGGTAGCGATGAGTCTTGGCTTTTGATTTTGTGATGTTGTATAACTAAAATTATTATTTTTAACTTATTTAAAATAAATATATATATATATATATTCATTAATGAAAATGTTTGTTGTTTCAATCTTTATGTTGTCATGGGTATTTATTTCTATTTCACACTTTTTTTGGATTTTTTGGGGGTAACAACTTCTGTATTATTTATTTTTCTTAAAAATATATAAACATCAGTGGTTTAAAACCTCACTATATATGGTAAAATAAATATAAATATATTAAAACACCTCTATATAATACAATATATATAGATAAAATATAAATCACCATTATTTATTATTAATTATAATAGCTGTTTAAACCACCACTAAAATTTCAAAATATTTGGTAGTGTAAAACAGCCTCTAAAAAATATAAAAACCAATGCTAAAAAAATTTCAGAATATTTATTATAAATCTTTGAAAAATCGTATAAAAAATTAAAGATTATTCTTGATTCCATATTTGGTGGTAGTTTTTGAAAAACATCATGATACAATTTGGAAGTGGTTTAAACCATTCCCAAATAAACAACAGCCACTAGCCTCCTGATTAATCTTAATTCAAGGTCATATCACATGTGGATATTTATTAGAGTTATTTTCAAATAGGATATAAGAACCCATTTCTTCCTATGTGGTATGGGTCTTCCTTTTCCTTTTCCTTTTATGTTGTTTTTGATAAAAGCGGGAAAACTGGGCAGTTCTGGAAAAATCTAGATTACACATTGTGTACTTCATAGTACATGTTGTGTATGTTAGGCATGTACTTGCTGTGTGATGACATATTAAATGCAGTGTGGTGACTGTGTAAAAATAAGCTATTTCATGACATGTAGTGTTCATTAACACTCAATGTACATAACTTTCCATGTATCGGCTGAATCATATCCATGTGTTGACCCGTGTGACCTGTCTAAGCCATGAGATGACCTAGAAAACCATGTAATGTTGAGTATAGAAAAGATACTACATGGAATTTAGTTCTCAATAAATGTTGTGTACTTTTATTTTTATTCATTTATAGGGATGATCATCACATCTCATTTCTGAAAACATCTTCCTCTTTCCCATTTTCAGACTGTGATTGTCCAGGAGGCCAAGAATGTTTATTCTACTAGATTCATCATCCGACATCCATTCTTCAAAATGGCAGTGGCAGTGGGACTGAATCAGGAAGGGTAAAACCATGCATCCTATTCTGTTCTTTTTCCTCTTCCTCTGACACCATTGTTTCCATCCGAGTAGAATTTCCTATATTTCATAGAAACGTAGATCTATGAAGATCTTTTCCAAATTGGAGCTCGATATCGGACATGCCTACGTCAACGAGTCTATGTTAGGTGGTGCATACCCTGTTTTTTGTTTTGGTGGGTCATTTGGGGGTTTTAGACTTTTAAAAAAACATCGGGTATTCAGGGATACCCATGATTCATTATATTTAATTAGTTGTATGCCTTATGGGATGTTGTTGGGTATTCTCATACATTGTTATTCTTGAGAGAGGCTAGGTTAGAGGCCATTTCTCACTTATGGAATTTAGGATGGGGGGTACCAAAATGGTTATAATTATATTGTTTTGATTAAACTACTATGTTTAAACTGTTTAAGAATTGTGAATTTATTAAAGGCTTTCAAGACCTCAGTGCTGGTTTGGAACAACACATGGCTAGGGAAATTAATCTATTTAGATTTTTTGGCCTGTTTAGAGTGATTCTTTTTATTATATATATATATGTGTGATGCTTTAAATTTCATATTCTAGAACAATTGGGGGGTGTTGGGTGTAGCTGATATATTCTTGAGTTATTATTAATCATATGATGTGCTTAGAACTATATTATTTTGGTGGGTTGACAATGGGATTGGGTGTCATGGATGTTGGATTGAGGCAGTGTGACTATTAGGTTGGGCATGACATGGGTTACATGGATTGAAAGGCCATAAGATTATGAGTAACATGGTCATAGGGGAACAAGGTGATAGATAGGTTGTGTCTTTGGTTCTAAATTTGGTGATTATCACTCACCTATGATTTGGGTCATGTGCACATAGATGACTCTGTGATGAGGTGGTTTTTATGGATCGTATAAGTAGAGGCCCCCATAGTTTCGGTATAGTGATTATGGTTTGGGGGTGATTTCCATAGAATCCTTTTGGAAGTTTAGGAGCCTTCAGATTGTTTGGGCATGCCTATGGGATATCGGTACTTAAGACACGAGGCTTCAGGAGGCACATCGTGAGAGGTTACTACTTTTTTGGGAATGCCTATGGGAGGTTGGTACTTGAGACATGAGGTGTTAGGAGGCATTCAATTCTAGGTTACCACTACTTGGGAATGCGTATAAGACTTTTTTACTTGAGATACAAGATGTCGGGAGAGACTTGGTGCTAGATTACTATTTCTTGGGTTTGCATTCGAAAAGTAGGTACTTGATACCAGTGGTGTTAAGAGGCATGTGGGGCCGGTTATGTGATTGAAATTTCAGTGTTGGTCGAAGCAGGTGACACTCCTTGGCGGATACTGAGAACCAGTGGAGGTTGTGTTCAAATTATGCATCATACAATTTATGTTCCTTATATATGCATGCCTTCTTAAACATCTATACTAGGTACACACCATCGATTGGTATCCTATTCAAATTCATCTCATACCCTACACAGGCCTTTCAGGATGCGTGTAGACATTATGGATTTACCTGAAGAAAAGAGATAATCTTTGGGAGCTAGATCCTATTTCCTATTGCATGGAGATGGTGTGGACCTTGAGGTTTCACCTAGCCAGAGTTTACACTATTTTTCCTTATTTCATGCATCATCATTCTTACATTATTTTTTAGATATTTTTGGTTAGACATGGGTTCCATTGTTATTGACATGTATGACAAGTTGTGGATCCATACTTTGTTGTTTAGTAGTTACAAGGGTTGTTCAACATGTAGTTTGGTTTACATTCCATTGCGCTTGTTTTTATATTACTTCCACTAGTTTATCATCTATTGATTGTGCTTCTATTATGTGGGTCTGGTTCGAGTATGTAGAGTCTCTTTTTTTATATTATACTGCGACTAGTGCATTATTTTCTTCTTTACCAGAGGGTATATCCTCCCCACTATACCTATTTACACCCTCGCTACTAGCCAGAAGCCTTTGGCATTCATGAAGGTGTGCATATGGTCAGTAACACCCAACCCATTCAACACTATTTGGGTAGCTATTCTGGTCAAGATTCTACAAAGTGGTATCATAGGAGTTTGTTCTAGATAGGTATTTCGTAAAAACTTTTTATTGAAAACTAATGAAGTCGAGACTACCTTTTTTTTTGATGGATTTACATTTTGGGATATGGTATATTGAAAATAGGTTGTGACTAGAACTGGGTTTTAGCTTGTTCTTGGGTTCCTGCAACTCCAAATATGAGGGATGGACCAAGTTACCTTGGGTGGGAATTTCTATTTTTTTCATCTTATAGTTTATATGATTTCCACCTTGGTGTATAACTTGGTTTTTGATATTATTGGTTGTGATATGTGACCCTTGACATGGTGCGGTAAGGGAGAATTGAAACTTGGTCCAGTATGGAAAAGTGAGTTTTCATGGCTATTGATAGGAACATTGTTAGGGTATTTCAATTTTATATCCACACCTATGATTTTTGATGTAATGATACCACGTGATTAATATGAATTACTATTCTATAGATGCGTTTGAAAGTGAAAGGCGAAATTCATGATATAATTTATTTTTTATTGCAATGTAATTTTACATGCTTTAAATTATGTAAAATTTCACGTGGCATGAGATTTGGGCCTGGATCATATATGAACATGTAGGTAATATGACTGAGGTGATGTTGATCATCAGGATTGGGCATCTTTGACGTCAGTTTGGGGTAGTGTGGATGTTAGTATTGGGTGACTCAGTCGTCAGTGTGAGGAAACAATTGTTGTTAGGATGGGTGTGGCTTGAGGATACTATGTTACATGGCTCTATTGAGGGTAGGAAAGGAGGCCAAGAGGCTGAGATGCTGTGGGAATGGGTTGCGGTGGGGGAGAGTAAGGGTAGTTATTTTGCGCTGACTTTTACTGATTTTCCAATCTGTGGGAATATATTGATATATATATAGATATATATGTATATATATATATATATTTGGGTTGTCTGACCATTTATGGTATTCAGCGGGTTCCTCCTAGAAGGCTCGATGGAATGTTAAGCGGGTGATGATATAGTGCCACAGGAGCATGATCAGGTTCAAACACAAGAGAGACAAGTAGAGCTTGAGTTGTAGGTATAGGATTAGGGATAGGAGTATGTTAAAGATCTAGTGCATGCCAACCAGAAGTCAGGTTTGACAGTGTTTGGACCGTGGCACAATATGAAAACTCAATCTAGTCTAGTACGTGTCATGATGTGGATTGACAGAAGCGTGCAGAGTATAGATCCCTCTATAGAATATCTGATGTGGGAGTTCCAGTCACAACATCTACCACCTTTTTGGGGTGAGGGTGGTCCACAGGTGGCTGAAAATAGTATAGAAGTCCTGCAGATGAACTTTAAGAAGCTCGAGACACATCCAGGGTAGAGGGTCAAGCTGGAGACAAACTTTCTAAGAGGACCGAAAAAGTGTTGGTGGAATGTGTAGGATCAGGATTGTAGAAATGAAGGAATATCATGGAAGGACTTCGAGGACTGGTTTTTTTGCATTTTTTCTTGATATGCTGAGGGCCGAGAGATCTCGGGAGTTCTTGACCCCCATTAGGGTGGCATGTCGATCATGAAATATGCAACAACATTCACCCAGTTGTCTCACTTTTCACCAGGTATGTTAAGCGATGACACCTCGATGGTGAGGAACTTTGAAGATGGATTTTGGCACCCAATAAGGTTCAAGTAAACATCATCTGGTTGAAATCATTCTATGAGGTGGTGAATTAGGTTCTCATAGACAAGGGAAACATGAAAGACCGGTCCCATTTGAGATGATCGATGGTTTTTGGTGATGGTTTAGATAGTAGTAAGTGAGTTCGGGATGAGTTCCAGTAGGGAAGTCAGGCCAAGGAATCAGTAAGGACACCTCGTGGTAGTTCATACATGGTCTCCATTCAATGTAGGTAGCCTAGGAATATTCGGACTTCATGTGATAGGACTTCGAAGGAGTGTCAGGCATATGGACAGGTCAAGCATCTGGAGAGGTTTTGCAGGCAGCCTTATTAGGTGGCTGGCAGATAGGGACCAGGATAAACGGTGGCGTCCGGGGTAAATTCAGGATCAGTACAAGGTGAGGGTAGGTGAGGCTCAGATTCTTGTGAAGAACGTAGTAGAGACAATGGGACCCGACTGAGGGTTCATTGGATGGTGACTGGAGAAGTACCATAGGGAGTTCAAGAACTTGGCAGTCGTACATCAATCCAGATTCACGCTGTGGAGCTACCATAGGTTGAGTAGGATGGTGATCCGATGATGGTCAGAGGTATTCCGTGATCTTGGCTTCTTTTTAATTTTTTTCTTTTTTTATATCCTATTCAGGCATGTCTGTTTTGATTGCACGAGATGAACAAGATAAATGTGGACTGACTTTATGCTAGTCTGTTGTATTGGAACCATTTTGAGTTCATGATATATATATATATATATATATATATATATGAGATATCTAGTATCATGTGCATCATAGATGTGGAATACTTGAGGTTCCAAGGGAATTGGGGCACTGAGGATGCAGGTTACTTGAGGTGCAAGGCGCATGGTTTTGTTTTGAGAATCCATGGGATGGAGAACATCAAGGAGGTAGACACCGATGTAGTGTAGGATACGTTTGGGTGTCAGGAATGACATAGAGGTGCTTGATAGGGTGAAGGGGTGATGGTGCATCATAAGAGGACAATGAGTCCAGATAACAAGTCGATGGACCTTTGATTGATTTATGTTTACGGATATAGTTATTCTATAAACATTCTTCACCACCCTTGAAAGGGGAATTGTGTGAAGAATTGTTTTAAGGGGGAATGTTGCAAGAACCTGGTTATTTCTATGAGATATGGGAATTCCTTTTCATTTTATTTTTAGGTTGTTTTTGAGAAAAAGCAGGGAAAACTATGGAGTTTTAAAAATGTCTAGATTAAACATTGTGTACTTCGAAGTACATGCTGTGTATGTCAGGTGTGTACTGGCCATGTGCTAACTTAGTTCATGTCATGCAGAGATCGTGTAAAAATAACCAACTACACGGCGTGCAGTGTTCATTAACACACCATGTACATTAATTTCGATGTACCGGATGAATCCTAGCCATGTGTGGACCCATGTGATGTCTCTAAGTAGTGTGATGACATGGAATCCCACATATTTCGGAGTACAAACAAGCTATTTCATGATGTGTAGTCCTTAATACACACCATGTACTTTTATATTTATTCATTTATACAGATGACCATTGTGTATCATTTCTGAAAACATCTTCTTCTTCTCCATTTTCGGATTGTGAGGATCCATGAGGCCAAGAATTTTTCTTCTCCTATATTATTCATCTGATATCCATTATTCAATCTTTCAATGGGTGCAGTACTGAATTAGGAAGGCTAAAACCATGCATCATATTCTGTTCTTGTTCCTTTTCTTAACACACCGTAGTTTCCATCTAACAAGAATTTCTGGGATTTGACAAAAACATAGATCTATGAATACCGGCTTCAGATATGAGCTCGATGTCAGGATTACATAAGTCTACGAGTCTAAGGTAGGTGGTTCATACCCCATTTTTTGTTTTCATGGTCATTTGGGGGTTGTTTCGTTTTAAGGAAATGTCAGGTATTGAGCTAGACACATGTTTCGTAATATTGAATGGATTGTATGCCTTATGAGATGTTGTTGGGAATTCCCTTACCATGTTATGCTTGAGCGAGGTCAGGTTAGAGGTTTTTACTCACCATGGGCATTTTTATAAAGGGTGCCAAAATGGTTATAATTGTTTTGTTTTGATTAAACTTCTATGTTTTAACTATTTAACTAATATTATGTTATTAGAGGCTTTTAAGACGTTAGGGATGGTATGGGACAACACATAGCTAGTGAAATTCAACTATTTAAATTGTTTTTCCTATTTAGGGTGATTAATTTGATTATATGTATGTGATGAATGATATTTTATATGGTGGAACATTTGGGTTTTGTTGGGCATGCCCTGAATATTATTGAGTGTGGATTGATCATAGGTTGGGCATGGCCCAGATTATTTTGGTGGTTTGACAACTGGATTGTTCATTATGGAAGCCGTACTAAGGTCGTGTGACTGTGAGGCTGGGCCTAGAATGGGATACATGGATGGAAAGTCCAGCAGATTTTTAGCGACATGGTCATAGGGGCATGAGGTTCCAGAGAGGTTGTGGCTTGGGTTCTAAATTTGGTGATTACCGCTCACCCATAATTTCTGTCATGTGAACAGAGATGACTCTGTGATGAGGTGGTTTTGATAGATCCTATGGGTAGAGGCCCATGTAATTTTGGTTATGTGATTATGGATTGGGTTGATTTCTGTAGACGTCACGTGGAAGGTGAGGAGCCTTCATATTGTTTGGGTGTGCCTATGGGACGTCGGTACTTGAGACACAAGGTGTCAGGAGGCACACGGTGCGAGGTTACTACTATTTGGGTGTGCCTATGTGATATTGGTACATGATACATGAGGTTTCAAGAGGAACATGATTCTAGGTTACTATTTCTTAGGCATGCCTATGGGATATCGATACTTGAGAGGCAAGGTTTCAGGAGGCACACAGAGCCCGATTGCTATTGCTGGGGCATTCTTTCGGGATGTCGGTACTTGAGACACACAGTGTTAGGAGGCACATTGTGTCAGTTACGTAACAGAGATTCCAGATTTGGCCAAAGCAGGTGATGATCTAAAGAGGCTGCTGAGAACTATTGGAGGTTGTGTTCAAATTGTGCATCATACTCATTACTTTACTTATAGGTGGATTTTTTGCTTAAACACCTATACTAGGCATGAACCATCGGGTGGTATCTTACTGAGATTTGTCTCACACCCTATACTAGCCCTTCAGGATGTGTGTAAGCTTTATGGATTTATGTGAAAGAAAGCGATCAGATCTAGTAGTTGGATTATATTAGTTGTTTCAAGGAGATGGTATAGAACATGAGGATGATCCTTACTAGAGTTTACCCTATTTTTCTTTCTTTCCTATATTAACATGCTTAATTTATTTTGTTTCTACTATTGGTTAGCCATGAGAACCATTGTTAATGACATGCGTGACCTGATGTGGATGCATGATTTGTTGTTTAGTAGTTATAAGGGATGTTTAACATGTTGTTCTTTTTACATTCTGTTGTGCTTGTTTCTATATTTCATTCACTTGTTTATCTGCTATTGATTGTGCTTCTGCTATGCAAATCCAGTTCAAGTATGTAGAGTCTCTTATTTTATAGTATAGTTGTACTATTAATTTATTTTCCTCCTTACCAGAGGGTATATTATCCCCACTATACCTTTTTACATCCCCTCTTCTAGTCAGCATCCTTTGGCATTTGAGGTGGTGTGCCTAAGGTCAGTAACACCCAACATGTTTAGCACTGTTCGTGTGGCTATTAGAGTCATGATGTAACATAGGAATACAAATATTTAATTGAAATGAAATGATATTGATGTACTTAAAAAATTTAAATATTCCCAAATATCACTTAGTTCTCAGACATTGGTATGATTCATTTAATATAAACCTCGTCGTTATAATGTTAGTTTATTTTAGCGGTTTTACCAACCATCATGAACCAATTCTATTTTAATTCAATTAGATAATTTTTAACACATTATGGAACATGAAAAAAGTTATAATATACTTATTATCATTTTATTTGACCATAATATCATTTTTATATCCATCTTTGACAACGGTGGATAAAAATGATGTATGTTTTTCATGGAGGTGTTGTACCATCTATATTGTGAACAATATTTGTTGTTTTAGAATCAATTGAAGGGAGAGTATAAGATGGATATTACCACATAATAATAATATATAAATATATTAAATATATAACTGTTACTATTTATAGGTTCTTGTAAAACATATGGCAAGGTAGAAGAAGAATAAAATTAAAAGCGATTTTGTTTATAATTTACCTATTCCTTTGGTTATGTCTTCTTAGGAAACCCCTAAAGGCTCCTTAAAATTATATTTAGAGAGAAAATATCTTTTAAGGAAATGGGGAAATATATTAGGAGATATTTTAGAAGAATTTTGGTAATCCCTAAGGATTAGACGGTGTGACGATAATGGGTGGTATTTATATGTTGATGAGAGGGTTGTTTTTTGAATATTATATTCATTAGTTTATTTTTTTGGATCAAGACTACCAATAGTTTTGATTCATCTGAATATAAATTAAATGGTTCATGTGAGGTTTAACTAATGGTTTATTAAATAATCCATGACTCATAAATTCATTTATTTAGTTTATAATGATAAATGTCGTATTTTGTCGCATTCACTATTCACAAAAATTCAACTATTTTAGAAAAATTCAAAAAATGTTCCATAACTATATTTCAAAGAATGACTTCCAAAACTAAAATCAATTTAATGATACTAATTTTCTAAATATGGTAAATTTAATTTTTAATTTAAATCATTATTTATTTTAAATGTACCAATTTAAATATTATTATCAATTTTCTAACCATTTGAATAATTAATTAGGGTATCATAAAGTCATTTAATCATTATAATATGAATTAATATTAATTTGAAAACCATATTTAATAAAATTATATTTTTTTAAATCATTATTTCTTTTAGAAATTTGAAAATAAAATATTTATGTGTTACAAAAATACCGATGGTTATTTTATTATTTTTGAAAAATTTAATTACTAGTATCATGAAATAAATTTTTCATATTTTTATTTTCTATGATATCATGATTATTATTTTACACGTATATATGTTAGGATACTATTCTAATTGTCATTTTACTATTCCTAATGACCATATTACTATTATAACGGCTAGATCTGTAAGGTTCATTTGGGTTCCCTACATTCTATATATAACTCATATTTAATTAATTATTCATTAAATTATATTTTTTCTCTAGGTTATGTATATTTTCATTTTAAAAAATTAATATTACATTACTAATATTCTAATTCATTTCTACAATATTTTTTGTGAGTGTGATTATTCTGGGGAATCGAGAAGATTCAAATTTTCAAATTTTTGATATATTATTTTCTATTTTTTATCACGTTGTTTTGTTTTTCAATTATTATGGTCACAATTATTATATAAATGTAATATTAAAATTAATGAGAAAAAAATTTTATTGGTTCTATCAAGTAGTTCATGTGGTTTATATAATACTAAATTACTAATTATGGAAAAATTATATAATCAGAATGGGAAATTCCATTTATAAAATTCTAGGTCATTACTTCCCCCCTTATAAAATTTCACCATAAAAATTTCACTTCATCCACTAAGATGAAAATATATTAGTGTAATTCTATTTCATTACTTCCTCCAATTCCTATGTTTCCTACTCAGACCTATGGTTCTTCCATACTTCTTTGACTTGGTGAGTTTTCTTGTTTCATAAAACTTTGTCTCTATGGCCCAAGATCTTCACTCACTACTCCTCATAAGTGAGATAATTTTATAGCTATACCACCTATAAATTAAGTACATGTGAGGGATATGGTATGTAATTCCTCAAGAGGTATACATTAAAAATATCATGTAATTGAGATAGGGTTTTTGGGACTGTTATTTGATAGATAAAAACTCTGATGCAATCAATAATATCAAAGGGGTTGATATACTTGAGACTTAGTTTTCCCTTATTCACAAAACTCATGACACTCTTCCATATAGATATGTAGATGAACACTTTATCTCAAGCCTTGAACTCTATGTCTCATTAGTAATTTCTAGTATAACTATTTAGTCAAATTTGAGTATCTTGAATGAGTTTCTGAATGGTCTTGAACTTTTATACCATTTATTTGACCATTTTAAGTTTTATTAGATTATGTTCAGAAACTTCTTCCCAAAACGTAGGTATTATAAATCTATTCCCATAATGTGATTCATATGGAACCATTTGGATTCTTGAGTGGAAACCATTATTGTATAAGAATGCAAATTATGGAAGATACTGATCTCGTCCTCTTTTTATGTTCATCAAGAAAGCTGTCAATATATATTCCAGTGTCTGGATAGTCCAATCATATTATCCATTAGTTTGGGGAATGATATGATGTACTAAAAGTCAACTTTTTGTTTAGATCATGTTGGATAAATTTCCAAAATTTGAAGGTAAACCTTTGACCATGATCAGATACAATATTCGTGGTGTTCTATGAAACCTCACTACTTTTATTATGTATATCCTTACGAGTTTATCAAGTGATAAGTCCTCTCTAATATAAATAAAACGAGAAATCTTTGTATGATTATATCAAACATAACACATACAACATTACTTTCTCTAGATTTCCTTAGAAGACTAGTGACAAAGTCCATGGTGACATTTTTCCATTTTCATGTAGGTATCGGTAATGGTTTCCTCATACCCTTGGACTTATTCATCTTATCCTTCACATCTTACCATACCAAGAACTTTGATGTATATTACATGTTCTCCTTCCTCATATTATACCACTAATATTTCGTTTGGATATCTTGATATATCTTCATGATCTCCGAGTGAATGGAGAAGGTATAGTTGTGTGAATTATTCAAAATATCCTTCTTTATGTCAAGATTCGATGGTATACATAGTTGTGACCCAAATATTAATACTCCCTCTTCATTAATTTTTTTATCTACGATGATTTAACTTTTATTATAGCTTCCATCTTCTGATGAATTTCCATTATACATTTGATAATCATTTAATATCTTCCAAAAATACGTTTGAGTAATAATTTAGAATGGGAACAATGATATTCCATCCTTTATGAATCCCATATCCACCCTTTGAAAGTAAAATAATATTACATCCTTCTCAATTACAATCATTGGTATTGTTTCCAGATCTTTTATTAATAGATCATCTTCACCTTTATTTGATTTCCTAGAATGATAGTGGATTGAGAAGTCCTGGTCCTTGATCTTATGTAACCCTATTTAATATAATATATTAATCTATTTCCCTATGAATTTATATTTTAGGATATTATGATATTTATATATTTTACTCTTCTACAAATAAATATATTTATGCCAGAATTTTAATATGAAATTTTCTACATATAGATATAGATACCATATTGGAAATTTTTATCTTATAAACATTAAAATATCTTGAGGTGTAGGATATTATTTTATTTTTTCACATCAGTACATATCCTAATCAAATTTTATCCATAGTTATAATCAATTAATAGTTCCCCATTTGATGGAAGTGTAATTACTAGTGTACTGAAATTCCTATTTTCCCATTCCTTGAATCTATCATAACATTCATCAGTCCATACAAACATTACTTCCTTATGGATTTGAAAATAACTACAAGATTATCAAAAATCATCAATAATACCTAGATAGTCTAAGAAAACTACAGATCTCTATTAGAGATTTTGGTTTGGGCCACACCTCAATTACCTTTTCATTAAAAGGGTCTTAAAATATTCATTTGTTGGAAATTTCATGCACTAAGAATCATACATCCTCCATCCAGAACTCACATTTACAATACATTGAATATAAATTCATCTTTCACAATGTCTTTATCATTGTATTTAAATTCACTTCAAGATCTTCCTTAATATATGATTATATATGAATATCATATATATAAGGACTATCAAAAAAAATTCAAGTTAATATCTAAATACTCTATTCATTAAGTGTGTGAATATTTCTAGAGAATTAGTTAGTTTTTTTTGGAATCACTATCAAATCATAGTTTTTTTTCTTTTTCTAAATGTATTCATAGAAATATCCCCTTTCCCCACCTTTAATTAGTGATATCCCAACCGAAGGTCCACCTTATAGAAATACTAGTCACCATTTAGTTTATTGAACAAGTCATCAATTTGTGCCTAGAGATACTTTTTATTTATCATGATTTTGATGGGTTTCTGATAATGAATGTATAGGTACATTGACCAATACTTATTTTTAAAGAAGTGGGCCAACACTCCATATGGTGAAGAACTTGTGTAAAGAAAACCTGTTTACAAATTAACTTATAAATTCTTCTTTATTTATTCCAAATCAATCATTTTCATTACATAGAGAGTCATGGATATGGGAAGAGATCCATATATAAGTTCAATTGAAAATATAAACTCTAAGATAATAGGAAGACAAGACAACTCTTTAGGGAATACATTAGTATGGTCCTTCATAATGGGTATGTATTTAATCTTGATTATTTCCTTCATCTAAATAATATTGTCTAGATATGATTCATCATAAGGAAATAATATCTACTCTAGAGAAGAGTATTCCAAAAGAGATTCATTCTCATCATTACACTTGTATAGAATTTTAGGATATTCTAGGATGTGTAGAGTGATATCCCCCTCATGATAGTTGATGCTTTATTTATCTAAGGACAACCAATATATGCCCAATATAGTATAGAATTCCACTAAATAAACTATAAAAATATTTTATGGGATATTTTTCACACAAACATTGTTTCGGAAAGAGTTATATACTTGATATTCAATAATTTATCCATTTTATGTTCTCATAGATAGCTCAACCACCATGCTTTTACGTGGTGTTTAAATAGTTATACAATACGTTAATGATATTAATGAATGTGTATAACTATAATAAAATAGTATGTTCACATTTATTGAATAAATAACTAGAATACTTATTAACATTTCATTATTGGGATCCACCTTAGCAGTATTTATAATATATTACCTTCTTAGATCACTAGTCATTGTGGATTTTTTTTTCATTTATTATCTCCAATAATCCTTAGATTAGGGTATTTGATTACATAATTTCTATGTTCCTTGTAGTTTAAATACCAGACTATGTGATAAGTGATGATAAATACCTTATTTTATTTTGTCACATTAGTGAGATTCATTATCTTACTTCGACATTAATTATCCTCTTACCCATATTTTCCATATTTAAATAACCTCCACATTCCACTGAGATGGTTTTTAGGATGCTTCTTCCCACATTTTTGACATGTAAGTAGTGGGGTTTTCTTTCATCCATGGTATTTTTCCATTGATACTCCCGAATTAAACTCTATTTTATTATTTTTTTCTCTAGATCTATGAGACCACTGTGAGTCACCAATATCTATCTCAGCCTTAATGGAACAACAAAAAATCTCTTCATAATTTTCAAATTCTTGAATAACTAAAAATTTTAATAGACTCAAATTTAATCCACTAAATAAGTGATACACATTATATTTAGTGTTGATGAAATATCCAAAGGCGTATCATGAAATCCTTGTGATGTTTTCATCATATGCCTCGATAAACTCATTTTCCATCTTCTTTGGTCCAAGGATATCCCTCTCCATTTTAAGATGAAGTGTTTCAGGAAATTATTTATTGGAGAATATTTTTTTGAATCCTTCTAATTTCATGGAATTGATTTCCCCTTTGGAATTCATGTTCTTAATCAATGTACACTACTAAGTGGCTTCCCCCTCTATGTTTTAAATGCGTAGTATTAATTTAAGTTGATTCGATCATTGGAGGGAAATAAATATATTCTCATTGGAGTTAATCCATTGTTCCCCAACGATGGTATTATAAGATTAAATAAATGTAGGAGGCCTTTTTCATATAAAGGACTCAACCATAGATTTTTCTTTCTTAGGATAATGAGTTAATTATACATAATTAATTTTATACTTCAAAACATGAGTTAATAGATCAAGTAATTATATAAAGATCTCAACTTCAACCCATTTTAGGTTAGGTATATCATTAAGAAAATTACCACAATTACTATCAAATTTGTTATTGGCATGGTTCCTCCTATTTCCCAATATTATCTAAAAAAGAAAAATTAGTTATGAGTACACATAAACTAATAATGTAACATCCCAAACCAGGTACCACATATCAGTACCTTGATCCAATTGATTAAATGACCTCAGTCGTGCCTCCCCATATGTTAGAGGCTACTAAATAGTAGTGAGGGTCCGATATGTAATGTAGGAAGAATATTACCTCTTTATTAGAGTTTTAAAATAGTATAAATCAATATAAAATAACGAAATAATATTAATAAATAACCATGATAATACCATAATCAATAAAAACCAACATCATATGATAATCTAAAGACATTTAAAATAACCATAAATGAATATAATAAACATGCCATGCCATAAAAGTTTTAAGTGTCTAATGAAAACCCAAAATAAATACAATATCCAAAGTGGACCCCACAATCATGTACATTTCTTTCATCCATTATCCATCCTGAATTATAACTCATCCATCAAATACCTGGATCATTCATTTATCTTATTCTCTAAACATGAAGTCTTTTCGGGTTCTGATTTGGTAGCCTGAGTAGGGTGCGAGTAAAACATAGAGGGCCACCACCAATGATGTCTAAATCAATATATAGTCTATAAAATTGTATGTAGTTGTATAAATAATAAATAAAAAATTATAAAGTATCCAATTTTTTGATTTAACATTCTTTAATCAACTACATAGGCCCTTAGGTTCACAGTGATACCAGAACTAATCATACCAGCTTCGACCCATGCCAGAGTCTGAATCAAATTTACACGGAATATCAATATTCATTATTTCATGGTCTTTCGTTAATAATTTAATTAAAATTTCATTTTCATTAACATAGATCATCAATCCAAGTGCCATTATATTGGGAATTTAGAATATCAATCAAATTTCAATATCTTAGGGGCCTAGAGAATCAGTTTGAAGCCTCATTGGTATTGGAGCATGAGTCCCTATCCCACACCTCATGGGTATTTTGAGCATTAGTCCATGTCCCATACTTTATTATTTATATGACTACATAGGTGGCCTGGATCATGAGTACATCACCCCATGGGTATTTGTAGAATCAATCCCTGACCCACACCCCATTTATCAGTCAATAACAAATATTTCATATATCACATTAATATCAAGTTTAAACATCATTAACCTTTTATTAAATCATTATCATCTTGGTGAACCATTTAAATTATAAAATAACATATTGATTTACTTCAATCACATGGAAAAATATGAACAATCCCTCATTAATCCAACTACCAGTATTTAATTACACAATTCATTAACCCTCAAAGGTTTGGAAAATCAACCCTTTAACACCCATTACCAACATAAAAAAAGTATTTAATTAAAATTCACAAACCCATTATTCCCCTTATTTACATTATATAAATAATCATTTTAGAGATAATTTCACACCCCATGGGGTAATATCAAGTCCGGTATCACAATCTCCAATAAATCCAACAGTATTCATGAAGGTTTTCACAATTACATGTGAATCAATTCATTAATTTAATTTATTTCTCAATTTCCCAACATGGAAAAACAATAGCACAACCAACACATATGAATCATAACCAAGACAATGGGAATTAGAAATTAACCCTCCTAACTCAAGATCATTGATGAATGATATATAAACTAAATTTTTCAATTTTTTGTGGATTGGTTGAATTCAAATTCGAGGAGGATATTTGTATCAAAATGACCATGATTAAATGAAACAATATTCATAAAAAAACTAGTTCTAAAACAATTTCCAACAGAGGAAAAACTAACCTTTACAAAGAGGATGACATATGGGAGAGATAAGAGTCCAAACAATGAATAAATAATTTACCAAATAATATTCAATCCACACAATAGAACATAAATTCAAAAAGGAATAAATTAAAGGAGCCTTAAAAACCTCTCTAAGACCACCAAAATTGAAGGAAATTGTATTAGTTTGTAATAAAGTGATTAGGGACATAATATTTGGTTTCAATAATTTTAAAATAAAAATTAAAGGGTTTAGAATCATGTGCACATGGTTTCATGGGTGGGGCACACTGTTTTCCAAACTGTGCAATTTAACTATGTGCCCCTACCTATGGGGTCCATGTCTACTCTAGGTGGGATCACAATTTTACAAATTCTATGCCAACTGTGTAAAACTCCTATGTCTGATGGTGCACATTTTGCGGAAGGAGGGCGCAAAGTTGGTTCAAACCATGTGTCACCTCCTATGGATTCAAAGATGAGAACGTGGTTTCCTGTGGAAAATTTCCCTATTTTACCTAACCATGACCCAACTGTGCATAGTCCCATAGCCTTCCAAATTTCTCCAAATTCACCTAAAAACCTCAAAGAAATACCCAATACACATAAGATCAGAACATGGGTAAAAGAATAATTGAAGAAGATAAAGATACATCTCCAGAATGGTCATGATCATACAATCCTCCCACCATATAACAACTCATCCTCAAGCTGTAATCCCAAGAATCACTAAGAATTTTTGGTAAAAATGTAGGGCCATTTATCACTCATATCTACTTCCATATCCTATGTTTCCTCCAGAACATGACCATGCTTCTATAAAACTCGTACAATCGGTATGATACTTTCCCACACCACTTTCTCATTGTGATCCACAACAAGAATTAGATGCTCATCACATGTTACATTAGCCTAAATCTAAACATCACTAATAAAATCCCATAACACAAGTCAGTAGGATACATATAAATATGTGACACATGAAAAAGATCATTTATAGCACTAATACATTATGAAATATCTAATTGGTACACCACTGGTCTTGTCCTCTCCCCAATCTCAAAAGGTCAAACAAACTTGGGTGAAAATTTTATTTTCCTTAGAAACCAGATGTGACCCAATATTAGAGAAACCTAAAGGAACACACGATCACATACTGTAAACTCACAAGGTTGATGAAGTCGATCACCATACAACTTCTGCCTAATCTATGACATAACTATGCATTTTCGAACTAGTTGAATTTATCTCGATGTCTCATGCATAAGAATCAGTTCCAACAACTCAGACTCACCTTCCTCTATCCAACATGGAGGTGATCTACATGGAATAAAATAAAGATATTAAAATGTTTCCATATAAATAGTCTCATGATAACAATTATTATTGGTAAACTCAACCAATGCTATGTGATTCTCCCGAGGTCAACCAAAATCTAGGAAGCATTCTTTCTGCATGTCCACTAGAACCTGATTAGTATGCTCTAATGAACTATCTGTCAATGGGTGAAAATCCATACTAAAAAAAATATAGGTTCCCAACAACTTTGGTAAGACTTTCAAGAATCTTAAAGTAATGCATGAGTAATGATTAGAACTATGCTCTATGAAACCCCATGAAAACATACTATATTATGAACTTATATATCTCCCAACTGAACAACTATGAATTTATATTGAATAGGAAATAAATGAGATATTTTTTTCTACCTATCCGTAATCACCCATATCACATCTTTCAATCAAGGCATTCTTGGAAGACCCACCATAATGTCTTTGGTAGCATCATCCCTTTTCCATTTCAGAATGAGAAATGGACATATCAAATCACCAGACCATAGATCTTCGGCCTTTAACTAATTAAAAGTGTATCATAAAGTCATAAAACCTACAATATCATTTTTAAATCTCAAACACTAATACTATAAATGTAGGTCATAATAAATTTCTGTCAAATTAGGATGAAGCTCACACTTTGAGGCATGAAGCTCACACATTAGATCGTCAAACATAGACATTGTAACACCCGGACCCCATTTACCTAGATTTTGTGCATTATTACATAACATTGGCATGATCATAAGAAAGATCAAATCTCGAAAGGACGATTGGTTTAGTATCCTTGGAAGCACTAGATATATTCATAATGTTTTACATTACATCATATAGTGAAAAACTACTACAACAACATAATGTCTCCATAGTCCACACTATTATCCCCTCATAATATCCCTGCAAGTCATTCATAACTTATTTCTTCACATCCTGGGAAAAAATAAAACATAGAGACGGGGTGAGCTCAAATTCCCAGTATGGATAACAATATAGCGGAAACATTCAAAATTAAGCATAAACATTTAAGGAAATGCATTACTAAAACAAAATCCTTTTAAACTTGAACATCAACATAGTATGGAAAAGGTAAAATGAAATAATACCATTTACTTATTGACATGGATATTATACTAATCGAATAATCACATGCAATATCAATAACCACTTTCATAACGATGGAATGCATAATGCCATACTATCATAACCACATAGCCAAGGCCTCGTGCCAAGACTACAAATAAGATTTTTCCAAGGCCTTGTGCGAAGACACTAGTATGTCTCATGAGACCTACCGATGCATCGAGGAGCTATAGCGGGCTCCACCTGTCACTTACTAAGTCAAATGCATTCCCATATGAAATGTTTTAAACATAACATAAACATTCGTATTAAAACTAGCATTCGAAATGTCAATACTTTCTTCATCAACCATGAATGGTATAAAAATAACACATCCACAGTAAAACATATCACGAAACCATCAATACAATACAAAAGATTTGTATCATAATAAATCAAATTTAGATAAGCTTAAAATCTAACAAGGATGTCGACATAGATGAAATCAAAACCATTTGAGAGGAATATCACTTTTCTCGAAATCATTGAAAAGTCACCCATTTATATAGGAAGTAATTTAAAATATATTTTTGAATCAAAGTGTCCCATACCACTTTGAAACTTTTGAAAATAAATTTCATTTCAATACATTCATGTCCATATAAATAAATCCTTAATGTCAATTTGAAAACAAGGATATTAATTAAAAATATTTAGAAAGATAAATCTTTAAAACATTTAAAATTATGATCTTGTTAAAGAGTACCTTTCAAAAATTCTTAAAATATTCATTTAAAAAAGTCACATAATTATAAAATAAAACATTTACTTTGAAAATATTATTATATTCTTTTAAGGGAATCTTTGACGATTTTATTATAGCGGAAAATAGTCGCACCCACTGTATAAGTTAAAAAAACATTCTTACCTTAAATTTGTCAAAAAGGATAAAAGTGCCTTGTTTTGAAAACGATGGAAAGATTCCTTTCAAAAAACATAAGGGTATAAATGAAATTAACCCATTGCATAGTAAATAGTAAAAATGTTTTTAAATATATTTTTAAGGAGCATGGATGTTGATGATAAAGACATCCCAGTAGATAATTACGTATAAACAACCTCGGATAATGAAGAGATTTTGAAATAAACCCTTACCTTGTACGTTTCCTTGGTTGGGGTAGCTTAACCTCCTGTATAATAGAGAAATAATTGTTATTAAATTATACAAGAATCTTATTCATTCATATGATATCATATATGATCTTTTAACATTGCTTTTTTAATAATATCTTAGTATTATCGTTGTTTCGGGTGTTAACTTACTCGTTTTATTTTATATGTTTTGTTACGTAAGACATTTTTGTAATAGGTAGGATGTATATTATTCATATCCAGAATGCTATCATGTCCTTAAACATTATTTTTAAATCATGAAATGATAATTATACTTGAATGGATACGATGGAGAATGAATCTCATCGCGTTCGTGGAGACGGTGGTCCGTACGTACGCACGAGCGACAATATCATTCTATTGATTTTAAAATAATATATAAATGGATGGTATATCATATATACAGAATCATTAACATGTTATATTTAATATTTACATGAGTTACACATCATTATTATACCCATCCAAATAATAATATAATGAATAACAATTACACCACGGCGTGGAGACGGTAAGCCGTACGTACGCACGTATGGTGACATGTTATTCAAAGGGTGGATAGAATACTGAATATGGTTGTACCATATTTATAATAACATCACAGTATATATATGATACTGGATTTATTATTTTATAATGGTAATACCAAAGGATGAATAAGTGGAAGAAGAAAGGAACATGGAAAAGGGTGGTGAAATCATTACCTCTTCTTCGATTTCTTCCTTTGATTTGATCAAAAGAGATCGTTAGGATGGCTTTCTGATCATACTAAGGCCTCTAGTTTGTAGTGAGGCAAGTTGGGAGAGTATTTGGGCAGAGTTTGTCCGATCCAAAAGGCTTTTAAGGTGTGTAGAAATGAGAAGGAGGAGTGCCCTTTTATAAGAGGGGTGAGGGGCACCTTTCGAAAAGCTAGAAATATTAGTTTATAATAAATTCATATTCGGATTCTAATGGATCCAAAGTTGATTATTTAAATTATAAAGTGGGTATGGGTAGAAAACACCTCAACCAATAGAATATATACAGGTTTGGGTACTTATATTAACCTTGTTTTTAAGTATTAACTCTAAGTTAATTAGTTTCACTTTTACAATGTCTCTTTGTATTATTATATTATATTGTTAATAAACTTACCATATACATCCAAGAGACCCCCAATTGGTCCATTAATGATACAAATATCATGATATAAGTCTCTTGGCCTAACCTTAGATTTTTAGTAATTTAATATCAATTAATAATATAATATTTGTTTTAAAAACTCTTTTATGTCGATTTTGAGACTATTCAATAGTTGATTTATGTGAAACTCATAACAGAATGATTACTTCTAAAAAATTTAATTAAATCATTCCTAACATGTCATATTAACTTAGAAAATTAGTTTAATTCATAAAAAGTCTCAAATTCTATTTATTTTTGTATTTATAATATCAATTATTTTAATTTTTCACTATTATGGTAATTACTGCATCATCGTTGTGTCATAAATACATTAAATTATTTAATGTATAAAAATTATAAACAAAATATAATTATGTATTAAATATTTTCAGCTTTCAAATTAATAATTATAGTCGAAAATACAACATATATAACCCTATGTAAAAATTGTTTTGCTAAAAGATATATGCTTGTGTCATTTTTGTACTCATTTTAACTTAATTAAAATAACGTGTCCCTATCACCTACAAGTGGCTCCATGGGGTCCCAAAATCGACCCAAAGATGACTATGGTCGAACATGTATCAAACAATAAGGGTAGGACACGTTTTAGGTTAAATTATTATTATTATAATAATATTTTTTAACCCTTATTTACCATATTTATCCTTAACCATGGTAAATAAAATATTTACCGCAATAATTATTCAAAATGACTAAAAATAAATGTTAACTATTTACACAATTTGAACATCCTGATTCCAAATATAGAATCCATTTTTCCAAATTCAAAACAAATAAGTGGCAGAAATTATTTTAAAATTAATTCTCATTGTTAAAACAAAAAGCGTGTTTTTAAGAGATAATAACTATCCAAAGATTGACAGTTGTTTATGTCTGGTTTAATTTTAAAATTATGTCCAATGACCAAAATTTTATTAAATGGTAAAAATATATTCTAAATATATTTCAAAACCACTCAAATTCATAATTTGTCAATATTAATTGTTTTGATTAAAAAAGTTTTTTTAAATTAAAATTTATTAATTTTCACTATTCATCAAAATATTAATGTTTTCCGAAAAGTTCCAAAATTTCACCCTAGGATAAATTCGATATTACAAATCCAAAAATGAAGTCCATTTTGAAATATAAAATATATATAATTTCAAAAACTAGGTATTAATATTCATAACGGCTAGTTTGATTGGTTGTGGTGTGTGTTAGAACTCGAAGTTGCGTACAACACACACTACTGTATTATTCAAAGGAAAGTGTACCGTGGAAGCTTGGGATGTTTCATTTTAAAATTTTGACATCCCCATTTAGTCAAAAAGTTTAAAATATTTTATTTAAAAAGGGTTCACTATTAAAAGTTGATAAAAGTGCAATACTAAAAATTAATTTGTTCTTACATTATGTTTAAGAAACTCATAATATGGATTCTAAAATTATAAGGATTATATAAAGTTTAAAATTTAGATAATAATATTCATAACCTCTTTTTAATGGCTTGTTTGGTATGTCATGGTGCGATTGAACTCAGTGTTGTGTGTAGTGCAAGTTATTGAATTATTTTGAAGAAATAACACACTATGAAATCTTGGGGTGTTACATTCTCCCCTCCTTCAATAAATTGCGTCATCGCAATTTGAAATTTTTCTCAGAAAATAAAAGGTTGAAAATAGAAAATATCTTTATGGGAAAATCCACATCGGAAATTAGGTTACTAAAATTTAGTCTTAATATGAGGAAAAGATAAATGAAAGGGTCACCACCAAATTATTATCTATATTAGGAGAACATTGGTGGAAATTAGAGACATATAATTTGAGGAAAAACGTAAATATATATAGTTAGTGATTGAGGTCATCAATCAAAAACAACTGTAAAATTGAGGTCCTTAAATTCATCAATCTATGATGATTTGAAATACCACCAGTTCAACAAAACATAGGGTATTAGGATAACACATTTTTGGTTTTAGGATTCCTGAAATAAAGTATACGAATTAATTTCTTCATAGAATAATAGAAGTAGAAAAATATATTCTTGACAAGTAGAGTTCCATCCTTTAACTAATTTCTACCACAAACTCATCTTTCACTCTAAAAGATAATAGAACGAAAAAAATATATTCTATTTATCCTATTCGTATAGGGTTCCAAAAACGAATTTATAATTCATCTACCAGATCTTAAAAAAATAGATTATTTAATCCCACACATCACGTGGGTCAGTGGTAGGTGACACACCCCTGTCACCCTTCAGTTGTGGGTTAAAGTCTTGCGGCCTTTCTGGATGCGATGGGTTGCCGCCCAACCTCCGGGTTGTCCTTTTATGGAAATCCAAAATAATCCAAACTAGAACTATCCAAAATACTTTAGTCCAAAATTTATAAGGAAGGTAAACACAATGAAGATCCTTTTTTTCCGTGTAATAACATGTGATCACCTTCATCATGTATTCTTTTAAAACACTACAATATCCTGAATTATCATAAAACCTTATTGATTACATTCATGATCCCTTATTCCTTATAGAATAATAGATATACTCCTTCAATCCAAAAATGTTGCAAACCCCAACAATGATGGAATATACAAATCATTAATCATTTTTAAGGTAGTCATGAATATCCAATATAATTTATCCAAAAAAATCATGTATTATTCTAAAATCACTACCTCTGTATCAAAAACATATTATGGTTTTTCTATCTCTAAACCATATATTTTACAAAAATTTGACCCTCTATTGAGTCACTTTTCTTTGATCCACACAATCTCAAGTCTATAATGAAATAGTACTGCAGTACAATCATTATATAATCCATAATTATTATAACAAATACATTGTTGATACAAAAATCAAATGACATAATCAACACAAGAACTCTAATCATTTCTCTTCATCTGTGGTAGTATCATAACATGATTATTATCCAATAGCATCATTTGCGGCGTAGTCTGATGACTGAGACATAGGCTCGCATAGTGTCAAAACTCCTTGCAAATGAAGCATTGTACATTTGAAACCATTTTCGTACCCTTGCAGTCACATACTTTGTTCCCTTTTCCTCCACACTTATAACAAACTCTCATTCCTTTCAGGCAAGTTCCAGGGTGTTTCTTTCCACATTTATCACATATGGGAAAATTCATCTTTTCCCTCTTCCTTTTATCCAACTTTCTCTCTTCCATACTTTTCTTCTCTCACTTCCCTTCAAAGCCATAGGACTCAGTAAACTCTTTACATATCTTATCAACACATGATATTATTTCTTCATATGATGATAATACATGCGAGACTATTTCTATTATAAATTCTGGCTTAAGACCATGAAATATATGATCCTTCTTTCTCTTTTATCATGTGCATTGCTGGAGTTATCATTCCTTCTACTAGGTGCCATTTCTAAACAATGGCATACACTAGATTAGTTTGTGAATAACAATACCTAATCCCAAACTTGTAAAACACATAACATAAATTAAATAGTTTACGGATATAATCCATAATAATAAAAATGTCTCCTTAGAGGAAGTATATAATCATAAACCCTGAATAATTGTTTGTAAAGAAGATGATTATTATCCTAATCATATCCCCCAGGAGTGTCGTAACCAAGAGTGCAGCAAAGCCCGTTGTTGTGAACCAGTTCCCGTTCAAGTCTAGCTCAGAGCGGTGTTTTTGGGTTTTACCCCTAGGTACATCTGTGCCAGAGCCACCTCTACCTGCTCGTATCCAGACAGAGATGTATTGCTCGGAAAACTCACAAAATCTCTACAATACCAAAATTATAGGAAGTTCTTCTATACTAATCCTCAAAGTCCACCTTAAATCTATGTGGTCTTATAAGAGTTTATCTAAATCTAGATTCCAAGGTTTGTACTAAACATCCTTAGATACCAACTGTAATGCCCCGACCCCAGTTACCTAGAGTCGGTGCATTATTACATAACATTGGCATGATCACAAGAAAGATCAAATCTCAAAAGACCGATTGGTTTAGTATCCTTGGAAGCACTAGATATATTAATAATGTTTTACATTACATCATAATGTGAAAAACTACTACAAAAACATAATGTCTCCATAGTCCACACTATTATCTCCTCATAATATCCCTGCAGGTCATTCATAACTTACTTCTTCATATCCAGGGAAAAAATAAAACATAGAAAAGGGGTGAGCTCAAATGCCCAGTAAGGATAACAATATAGCGGGAACTTTCAAAAATAAGCATAAACATTTAAGGCAATGCATTACTAAAACAAAATCCTTTTAAACTTGAACTTCCACATATTATGGAAAAAGTAAATTTAAATAATGCCATTTACTTATTCACATGGATATTATACTAATCTAATAATCACATGAAATATCAATAACCACATTCATAATGATGGAATGCATAATGCCAGACTATTATAACCACATAGCCAAGGCCTCGTGCCAAGACTACAAATATGATTTTCCCAAGGCCTTGTTCCAAGACACTAGTTTGTCTCAAGAGACCTACCGATGCATCTAGGAGCTATATAGGGCTCCACCCGTCACTTACTAAGTCCAATGAATTCCCATATGAAATGGTTTAAACAAAACATAAACATTTTTATTAAAACTAGCATACGAAATGTTAATACTTTCTTCATAAACCATGAATGGTATAAAAATAACACATCCACAGTAAAACATATCAAAATACCATCAATACAATACAAAAGATTTGTATCATAATAAATCAGCTTCAGATAAGCTTAAAATCCAACAAGGATGTTGACATAGATGAAATCGAAACCATTTGAGAGGAATATCAATTTTCTCGAAATCATTGAAAAGTCACCAATTTATAAAGGAAGTAATATAAAAGATATTTTTGAATCAAAGTGTCCCATACCACATTGAAACTTTTGAAAATAAATGTCATTTCAAAACATTCATGTCCATATAAATAAATCCTTAAAATCATTTTGAAAACAAGGATATTAATTAAAAAGATTTAGAAAGATAAATCTTTAAAACATTTAAAATTATGACCTTGATAAAGAGTACCTATAAAAAATTATTAAAATATTCATTTAAAAAAGTCACATAATTATAAAATAAAACATTTACTTTGAAAATTTTCTTATTATATTTTAAGGGAAACTTTGACGATTTTATTACAGCGGTAAATAGTCTCACCCGCCGTATAAGTTAAAAAACATTCTTACCTTAAATTTGTCGAAAAGGTTAAAAGTGCCTTGTTTTGAAAACGATGGAAATATTTCTTTAAAAACACTTAAGGGTATAAATGACATTAACCCATTGCCTAGTAAATAGTAAAAATGTATATAAATATATTTTTAAGGAGCATGGAAGTCGATGATAAAGAGATCCCAGTAGATAATTACGTATAAACAACCTCGGATAATGAAGAGATTGTGAAATAAACCCTTACCATGAACTTTTTCTTGGTTGGGGTAGGTTAGCCTCCTGTATAATAATGAAATAATTGTTATTAAATTATACAAGAATAATATTCATTCATATGATATCATATATGATCTTTTAACATTGCTTTGTCAATAATATCTTAGTATTATCGTTGTTTCGGGTGTTAACTTACTCGTTTTATTTTATATGTATTGTTACATAATAAATTTTTGTAACGGTTAGGTTGTATATTATTTATATCCATAATGATATCATGTCCTTAAAAATTATTTTTAAATCATGAAATGATAATTATACTTGAATGTACACGATGGAGAATGAATCTCATCGCATTCGTGGAGACGGTAGTCCGTACGTACGTACGAGCGACAATATCATTCTTTTGATATTAAAATAATATATAAATGGATGGTATATCATATATACAGAATCATTAACATGTTATATTTATTATTTACATGAGTTACACATCATTATTATACCCATCCAAATAATAATATATTGAATAACAATTACACCACGACGTGGAGACAGTAAGCCGTTCGTACGCACATATGGTCACATGTTATTCAAAGGGTGGATAGAATACTGAATATGGTTGTACCATATTTATAATAACATCACAGTATATATATGAAACTCGAGTTATTATTTTATAATGGTAATAACAAAGGATGAAGAAGTGGAAGAAGAAAGGAACTTCGAAAAGGGTGGTGAAATCATTACCTCTTCTTCGGTTTCTTCCTTTTGATTTGATCAAAAGGGCTCATTAGGTTGGCTTTATGATCAAACTAAGTCCTCTAGGTTGTAGTGAGGGAAGTTGGGAGAGTATTGTTTCAGAGTTTGGCTGAACCAAAATGCTTTCTAGGAGTGAAGAAATGAGAAGGAGGAGTGACCTTTTATAAGAGGGGTGAGGGGCACCTTTGGAAAGTTAGAAATATTAGTTTATAATAAATTTATATTTGGTTTCTAATGGCTCAAAAGTTGATTATTTAAATTTTAAGGTGGGTATGGGTCGAAAAAAACTCAATCAATATAATTTAGACTGGATTGGGTACTTATATTTACCTTATTTTTATGTATTAACTCTAAGTTAATTAGTTTCACTTTTACAATGTCTCTTTGTATTTATATATTATATGGTTAATAAACTTACCATATACATCCAAGAGACCCCCAAGTGGTCCATTAATGATACAAATATCATGATATAAGTCTCTTGGACGAACCTTAGATTTTTAGGAATTTAATATCAATTAATAATATAATATTTGTTTTAAAAACGCTTTTATGTCAATTTTGACACTATTCAATAGTTGTATTTTGTGAAACTCATAACAGAATTATTACTTCGAAAAAATTTAATTAAATCATTCCTAACATTACATATTAACTAATAAAATTAGTTTAATTCATAAAAAGTCTCAAATTCTATTTATTTGTGTATTTATAATATCAATTATTTTAATTTTTCACTATTATGGTAATTATTGGATCATCATTGTGTCATAAATAAATTAAATAATTTAATTTCTAAAAATTATAAACAAAATATAATTATGTATTAAATCTTTTTTTATTTCTAATTAATATTTATAGTCAAAATTCCAACATATATAACCGTATGTAAAAATTTGTTTTCTAAAAGATATATGCTTGTGTCATTTTTGTACTCATTTTAACTTAATTAAAATAAAGTGTCCCTATCACCTACAAGTGGCTCCATGGGGTCCCAAAATAGACCTAAAGATGCCTATGGTCGAACATGTATTAACCAATAAGGTTAGGACACGTTTTAGGGTAATTTAGTGTTATTATAATATTATTTTTTAACCCTTATTTACCGGATTTACCATTAACCATGGTAAATAAAATATTTACCGCAGTAATTATTTAAAATGCCTAAAAATAAATATTACCTATTTACAAAATTTGAACATCCTGATTCCAAATATGGAATCCATTTTTCCAAATTCAAAACACAGAAGTAGCAGAAATTAATTTAAAATTAATTCCTGTTGGTAAAACAAAAAACGTGTTTTTAAGAGATAATAACTATCAAAAGATTGACACCTGTTTATGTCAGGTGTAATTGTAAAATTATGTCCAACGACAAAAATTATATTAAATGGTAAAAATATATTCTAAATATACTTTAAAACCACTAAAATTCATAATTTATCAATATTAATTATTTTGATTAAAAAAGTTGTTTTTAATTAAAATTTATTAATTTTCCCTATTCATCAAAATATTAAAGTTATCCGAAAAGTTCCAAAATTTCACCCTAGGCTAAATTCGATATTCCGAATCCAAAAATGAAGTCCATTTTGAAATATAAAATATGTATAATTTCAAAAAGTAGGTATTACTATTCATAAATGCTAGTTTGATTGGTTGTGGTGTGTGTTAGATCTCGAAGTTGCGTACAACACACGCTACTGTATTATTCAATGGAAAGTGTACCATGGAAGCTTGGGATGTTTCATTTTAAATTTTTGACGTCCCCATTTAGTCAAAAAGATTAAAATATTGTATTTAAAAAGGTTTCACTATTAAAAGTTGATAAAAGTGGAATACTGAAAATGAATTTGTTCTTTCATTATATCTAAGAAACTCATAATATGGATTCTAAAATTATAAGGATTATATAAAGTTAAAAATTTAGTTAATACTATTCATAACCACTTTTGAACGGATTGTTTGGTAAGTCATGGTGTGATTGAACTCGATGTTGTGTGTAGTGCAAGTTATTGAATTATTTTGAAGAAAAAATACACTATGAAATCTTGGGTTGTTACAGACATAGGGATAAAAACAGGAGCGCAAATATAGATGATCTAATCTGCATCTATAATCCAATAAGAAGATGACTCCCAACCTTCAAGGATTTCCCTCAAGGCCAAACACATTGTATCCTCATACCAACTCTCCGTGATCAATATTAAATTTTTTTATTCAAATTATAAGGATAAAAGGGTCATCTAAGCCTATTCATCTCTAACCTCAATATGAATCTCAACCTGAAAGTTTATCATATTCCTCATTGAACTAGACTCCTGAACTGCCCGAGTCTATGTATTCATGCTAAAATCATTAGATACGCTATTTAGCTTCCCAAGCATAAAGGCTATATCAAATTTAAACAATTATATACTAACCCCATATCCACTAGAAGATGTTCAAATCTTTTTATGAAATGATATAATTTAATCTTTTATGATTATTATACATAATAATTTTTTTCCCAATAGGTAATGACACCAACACTTTAGATCATAAACCACTACAGCTAACTCAATGTCATCTGTATGGTAATTCAATTCATGTGGAAACAATTTTCATGAACCATATAACAAAAATCTATATCCCTAGATCATAACCACTCTAATTATGATCCCATATGCATCACCAAAAACAGTAAACTCCTCACCCAGTTCAGGTATGTTCAAAATTAGTGCAGTAGTCAAATGCTTCTTCAACTCCTAGAAAGAATTATTACATGATCTAAAGCACTCTAAATTGACACCCTTCTTGGTCAATCTAGAATGTGGTGTTTCCAAATGGGAAATGTTTTAGTTAAACCTCTGAAAATATATCACCAACCCATAAATCATTGAATATCAACAAAATTATTGGGATTCTCCCAAGAAACATCTACCTAAAATTTCAATAGGTATACAGATACACCCTCCTCAGAGATGATGTGGCCCAAGAAATGTATCCTTTGAATGTAGAAATGACACTTAGATATCTTGGTATATATATTATGCTCTCTCAGTTTACTCAAGATGATTTCAATATATTGGGAATGATCATTATAATTTTTAGAGTAAACCAATATTTTATCCATTAAAACCCACAAATTGATCCAGGTATGGGTGGAATATTTTGATTATCAAGTCCATAAACCCAACAGGAGCATTATTTATCCCAAAAACTGTTGAGATGAACTCATATAGGACATAGCTACTCCTAAAAGAATTCTGTTGTATTTTAGAATGTCTCACTCTCAATTATTGATACCTTGATCTCAAGTCAATCTTGAAGAATAAAAAAGCTCCCCTGAACTGGTAAAAATGATCCTTGATGTGTGGATGTGGAAACTATTTCTTAACTATCTTCTATTTCAACTTCTATTAATCAACATATAAGTGAAATATCTCATCTGACATCTTTGAAAAAAACTAGAGAAACCCAAGGTGATGTACTCAGACAGATAAATCCCTTATCCACCAATTCTTTCAGATGAGTCTTAAACCCTTGAATCTCTTTTGGTTACATTATGTAAGGTGGAATGAAAACTAGATAAACTCCAGGAATGTGGTCAATTGTAAACTTAACATCTCTCTCAATAGGAAACTCTAATATTGATTTAGGAAATATTCCCAAAAAATGGTCCAATATGGTTGGAAATACACTAAGGTTCACACACCCATCATCGAAAAAAGAGTCACAACTTGGGTGTTGAGCTCTCCTAGTTGTTGATGAACTGGACCTACATGGCCTTCCTGGATATCCGATTCTTAATGAAGAACAAAAATATTATCCGTATAATACATAAACGTCACTCTCTTATGTTAACAATAAATGTTGTATTAGTACAATGCCAACCATTCCATACCCAAAATCAAGTGAAAACCTAAAATGTAAAGTGTGTAAATTTCCCAAAAAATGATAGTCCCCAAACATAGGAACGAATACCTTACAAAAGAGATGTCCCTCGACTATACACCTAGTGGTGTGTCGATCATCATAACCCAACTCAAAACGATACTTTCATACTCAAACCATTCACACCTTGAGTAGATATAAAATAATTTGAGGCTCATATATGAAAAAAATCACTAGAAAGCATATAAGTGATAAGAATTGTACCTCTGACTATCCATGGACCAGTCACACTATCTACAAGTTCATGATAAACTTTACAAAAATTTCTTATCCCTATACACGGTGCTATATTCTAATTCCCCTATGATGCACTACAATACTGAAAATTGTTTTCTTTCCCTGAAGTTCCATATACACCACCTAGACTGTTATTTCCTATAGCAATCTAACTGCCAGATTGGAATCATGTAGAAGACACCCTTCCCATACTGTAGTTAGGTCTAGACCCTCCATCACAACCCATTTAGTCATGGGTTCCTATAGAACCACTGTATATTCCCCATTATGCTACAATATTGACACTATACAAGTGGCTGGGGAGAATGGTTATGATAGTGACCCAACCTACTATACTAATGGAAAATAACACGAGTATTTCCATAAGTAACTAATCCTTCTCTCTATACAATAATCTTTCCAATACCATGTTTAACATTCTCATAGAGATTTTTACTACCCTCGGATGGTGTACCTATTTTTCATCTAGTATAAACCACATATCCTCTACTAGAATACCCATATACATTGCAATCATAAATGAGAGCATGATTTACTACATAATAAAACACTTTCAATTAGAATATGTTAACCTGATACTTAATCTCAAATTTATGCCCTATCATAAAAATATCAAGCCATAGTTTCCGCATTCCCTGCTAGCACTAGAACAATGTTCTACAAGTTGTTGAAGAGAACAACATACTCCATCACATAAATATTTCCCTAGGTCAACTACTTAAACTCTACTACTCTCTCCTATCTTAGTGTGTCAAGGTATAAGTGCACCAGGAACTACTCCATGAAGGTCTTCTATACCATGCTTTCCAATTTCTCGTCCTGATCTTGAATATTCCTCTATTGCATATTTAATCCTCACAAAATTTAAATATCCAAATTGGCTCTCTTCTCTGTAGGAGTCTCTAAATATTTTACGTTGGTCTAGATAGACTCAATCCAAAACTAAACTGCCTTAGGCCATTCCTCTCTAAGGAGTTTTGAAGGGTTCTATATCTAGATCTCCCATGTCAGATCAAACATATTTCACACAACCCAACCTATATACCTTTCCGCGAACTATATTAAGTGAGAAAATCTTTCATGTAATTACTCTCCCTATTCTTCACCCATAAATATATGGGCCTATGGTTCTGCTACTAGAGGATAATTTCCAATCATCTCTTAATATCACCCTATAAATAAACTTTATTATAGATACATGTCTTAAAAATACCAAACACATGACTTTGGACACATAATAGATCATTATCACTTTTATATAGGATATATTTACATAAATACCTAACAATTCATCCCCTATACACCTTCACCTGGTAAAAAATGTTGCATTATCACCACCCTCATCTATTCATCACCTAGGTCAAGGAAAACATAGGGGAAAATACTATCATAAGCATAGTTTATCACTTTAAAACCATTTTATCCATTTCAAATATCCATTTTTTTATTATTTTGAATTTTTAAGTTTTTATTATGAACTATTTCATTTTAAAAAATTCAAATAAATAAAATCATATTCATTTCAAAAACTCACCCAAACCCTATTTTTTCAAGCATTCCTAAAATTATGCATGTCATATAAAATCCTATGTTCCTAGAATGATGCATGTATACTCAACTTCTATTCCATTACAGGATATAAGGAAAATATAAGAAAAATTATAACATCCCACAATAACTGAATCACCAAAGGTGAAATAAAATCCAACTATAAAAAAAGATTAAGAACAAAAACCCCACCCTTGGTACTTGGGTTCCCCCTCCCCGCACATGGTTTAGCTACTCCAATGAATGAGCCTATGAATAATGTCGAAATCATACTAATATTATGTCTACCTTTCCTAAATAATAAGAAGACTAAAAATAAAATAATACGCATTTTATTTCACATTATAGTATCCCAAACTATCTGTAGATGTCTCATTATCAATTTTAGTTATTTTGTTACCCTTTATTTGAACTTATGTGGGTTGAGTATTGCATTGGGGTTGGGTTGGGTGAATTTATAGAAATTTGGAATCCCATGGGGATGTTCATGGATGGAACATGATTATGTAAAACCATACGTTTTTCCCCAGGAAACAATGTACCCCCTTTTGGAGGCACATGAGATTGTTCATGTTTTAACCAAATCATGCGACCTCCCACCCCAAACTATACACCATAATACAGAGATGGGGTTCATGATTGGTTCATGATTTTGAAAATTGTGCGCCCACCTAGGAGTAACCATACACCCCATGAGTATGGGAAAATGTTTAAGGCGTACAATTTGAAAAACCATAGGTTGGAGTATTGTAACCTCCCTTTGATACCACTTTGTATCATATTGAACCGAGTACCACATAACAGTTCACCAAGATTGTTTATTGCATGGCCTCAATTATGCCTCCCCGTATGCCAAAGGATACCAACATGTTGTGAGGGTCTGATATGTAATTTTGAGATACTATACCATATTTATCAAATTTGATAGTAGTGGAAATCAATATACAAAAACAAAATGATAATATAAAATAACCAAGATAATATCATAATCAATAAATAGAAACATCACAAGACAATACCAAAATATGGAAAATAACCACAAGACAATGTAGTAAATATGTCATTCCATACAATTGTAAAGTGTCTAATGGAAAACAAAAATAAAGACACAATGAAATATACACAGTGGTTCCCAAAATCATGTTGGATTACCACATCCATGCTCTATTGAGAATCCCAAATCTTCCATCTAACATAGAGCTATTTCCCTTATCCTGTCCTACAAACATGATGTCTATTTTGGTGCCAATTAGGTAGCCTGAGTAGGGTGTGAGTTTAAATCATTAGTCTACCACTAATGCTGTCAAATGAGATATACATTACATAACAGCGTTATATAAAGAATAAAGTACAAATGATAATGTAACTAATTTTCAAATTTCATATTTATTAATCAACTACATAGGCCACTGGTTTCATAGTGACACCCAAACCAATCATACATGCTTCGACATGTGATAACGTCTAAAAAAATAAAAGGAATATCACAATTCATTTTTTTGGAATTTAATTAATCATTTAATTCAACATTTATTTCTAGTACCTTGGAGCATTAATACAAGTGATATCATCATAGGAATTTTGAATATTCATCCAGTACTAATATATTGGGGGCCTAGAGAATTATCCTGGAACCCCATAGGAATTTGGAGAATCATTATCTATTCCACTCCTCATGGATATTTAGATCATCATTCTTTATCCAATACGTCATTATTTTTGTGCATGCATCAGGGTCTGGGATCATCATTCCAACACCCCAGAGATATTTGGAGTATCAGTCCAAGACCCACACTCCATTTATCAATCAATAACAATATCACATATATCACATTCATATTAATGTTTGACATAACTAACCTTATATTAAATCCTTCTCATCAATGTTTAACATTTTAATTATCAAACAAAACCATATTTATTTACATTAATCACATGGAATAATATGAACAATCCACCATTAATCCAATTATCAACATTTAATCACACAACTCATTAAACCATCATAGTTAAGACAAACAACCCTTTAAATACCATTACCAACATGAATAAGGATTTAATTCAATTCCAAAAAAACCATTATTCCACCTTTTCACATTAAAAATCATCATTTGAAGATAATGGAATACCCCGTGGGGTTCCATCAAGTATAGTCTCATGATCTCCAAAAAGTCCAATGAGATCCATGTAGGGTTTCAAAAATATATTGGAATCAATTCATTAATTTAATTTAAATTTCAATTTAAGAATGTGGAAAATAAATGATATAACTAAAACACATGAATCATAACCAAGAATTTGGTAATTAGCAATTACACCACATACCTCTGGATCATTGATGAATTCACATCAAACCTCAACCTTCAATTTGATATACAACGGTCAAATTCAAAATGACTGATGAAATCTAAGATCAAATCCAATGAACAAGATCAAAAAAAGATCCATCAAATCCTAGATCTAAAATAATTTCAAAATGATTAAAAAAATCCCTATATAAGTGTGGAGAAATACACAAGAGAGTGGAATCCCAAAATGAAGATATCACTTATACAAGAGGATTCAATCCTTCCATCAGATCTTTGATTTATAAAGGAAGATTTTCATGGATCGTTAGATCCCTCTATAGGACCTCCAATATTGAAGAAAACCATATTAGGCCTAATATTGAGATTAGGGATATAAAATAGGGGTTTGTGAATTTAAAATTAAAATTCAGGGATTTAAAAACCCGTGTGCACGATTTCCTGGTTGCAGAGCACGATTTTCCAAACTGTACTCCACAACCATGAACCCCAACTCATGGGGTGAAAAATTACTCTTTGGTGGGAACATAATTTTAAAAAATTGTGTGACAACCATGAAAAACATCTCTATATGAGGTTTCATGGATTGGGGAGGTAGGCTGCATGATTTTTTAAAACCATGGACCACCTCCTATTGCTCAAAAAGGGGCACATTGTTTCATAGGGAAAACCACATAGTTTTTTCTTAACCATGAACCATCCATGACCAACCCATGGGCTTCCAAATTACTCCAAATTCACTTGAAAACCCCACAATTTAATACCCAACACATGTAATATCAAAACGTGGGTAAAATAATACCTGAAAACAAGGATGATACATCTAAAGAATGGTCAGGATCTTACAAATAAGCATATAAATTGGGAAAATGTAAAATTTGAAGTAATAACTTATAAATGAAATATATATCCTAAATTATGGGTCTCCAGGTTTAAATATAGGTTATCCATGGTCAGTTACCTATTATTATTTCTTACATAACCATCTATTCATTTCCTTTATAATGGTTTACAATGAATTTGTGAATTTTCCAAAGCATATCCCCCAGGAGTGTAAAAATAGTTGTGTAACAAGGTATTTTTTATCTTGAATGAATTATAGGTTGAGTTAAGAACCAATGATACATTTCAGGGTTATTAACCATAAGTAATTTTGCGTTACATCCACACCCCCTTATAGTATCTAGATAGAGATATAATTTCTTGTAATCAACTTTCTCTATACTTCGCAAAAATTTCAGGATATATTCCTATACGAAGACATATCCCCAGTGTTTTTTAAATCTATTATTGTACTTATATATTAAGATAACTAGACCTTTATATGACACCATATAAATGAACCCAATCTCATTCACATTATTAAAATATTTTTTACATAAATTTTTAATAAATATTCCTCAATGATTGAGAGGCCTAGTGTTTTTGGAAGACTAGGACCATAATATATCAAAGTGAAACAAAAACAAATTTCATTATTTTAATCTCCATAATGAGATTCTAAATACCTTTGATCTTTTAAAACATCATAGGATAACCTAGGTAATATATAAATAAATGGGGTTATCTACAAAACAATGTTAAAGAGTAAACATGAGGAAGAAGTATTCCATATGAGCTAGAAGGCATAACATGGTATTATAAAAGACATGGACGAAGAATAATCATTTGAGATAATGACATAATGAACATGGAATTATAATATCATGGAAACATAAGAATTTGGAAACAACATAGAACATGGGATAAACATAACTTAAGGCTAAAACCTAATACAACTTTACGTAGTAAACATAGTCCCATCATGGATTAGGTTTACTCCCTAATCCCATCAATATAACATCATGAGACATAAACACTACCCAATTTATTAGATAAATTTATTGGTGCACCAACAATAACATTTTCACAAATATGTGTGCAACATAACAAAATAAAACATAAGTAATTAACATAAGAAATACCCATGGAAATAATTGGGTTACATAATCATTCATCATATCAGAATCAGAGAATATTTCATAAAGATTCCAAACAAAAGAAGAAATTAAATATTTTGGACATTCAGATCTTAATGAATAGTCATATTTCTAAAATATAGCATGTATTAGAAAATAAATTAATGATAAAGGGTAGATAATTGGGTACATAAATGAATATTTAAAATAGTGTTTTAAGTAATTAGTTAAAGGATTTTGATGAAATAATGGATATGGAATTTTATTTGAAAATCAAAGGTAAACAAGACTCATTTTCCATAAAATATTCCTTTATTTAATGAAATCATGTCTGAGAATAAATAATTTAAGAGATTTCATTATAAAAATATTAAGGGATAGAAAATCTCCCCTTAATTGGGATTGATTTTAAAGAGTACATTGAGAAATGAACTTAAGGAATGTATAAACCCATTAAAGGAAGGGATAATAATCCTGGTATATATTTAAGATTCATATAAAAATAATTTAGAAGAATTATATAATGTAAAATAGATAGATAAAGAATGTTATAGGTAGAAAGGTTATAACCTAAATAAAATAGAGTGGTTCAGATAGTTCACATACCTTATGTCTAGAATCATTCTTCATATTCACATAGAATCCTAAATAATAAAGGTATATTAATTATTTACTTAATTAGAACCTTTTACATATATATTTTATTAACATTAATTATATTGTGTTCATTTAAAACCACGTCAATGAGATACAATGTTTAATTTATCTTTTACAAGGGTGTTCATTTCATGGTTCTATGAACAATTCACTTGTGGATAATTATTGAATTTCTTGTAAATTTAGTCTAAAAATTCATATGTAAAAGTATATAAAATTAATGTATTTTAAAAAAATTAAAATGGTTTGAAATATCAATTTTTTCTGCCATATGGGTGATTCATATTATATAAATGGCATCCTTATAAAGTAAGTTTATTTAAGTGGTTTTACAGATATCATGAACTAGATATGTTATTTGTATAATTAAATGAATAATAATACATTATAAAACTTGAAATAACATATTATATAATTATTATAAAAATATTTAACCAGAATATTATTTCTATAACCATACTTGAAAGTAGTGGATAAAAAACAAGTAATTCATTCATGGAGGTGGTTGACCATCCATATTATGAATAACATTTTAATTTTATAATAAATTGAATGGTGGGTAAAAAATGGACATTAAAAAATAATGACAACATCTAATTATATTTATTATATTAAAGTAACTACTTTTATGTTTACGGAAAACATAGGGGGTGTTCGAAGAAGAATAAAATTGAAAGAGGTTTAGTTTATAATTTATCTTTCTGTTGGGTGTCTTCTCTTAATCTACCAATTAAGGGGCCTTGGAATTATCTTTAGTGGGAAAATGGATTATAGGGACTTGGGGAGAGATATTATGATATGTTTTTTTAGATTTTTTGTAATCTTAAAGGATTATAAGTTGTGAGGAGAAGGGGCGGTAAGGGGTGGTATTTATAAGTGAAGGAGAGATGTGTTTTTCAATATTATATTCATTAGTTTATTATTTCGGATTATGAATATCAATAATATTTATTATTATGAATATATAAATAATATTGTGAATTAATGCTCAAACTAATGATTTCTTACAACACACATGACTCATAAATTAATGTATTTGTCTTATAATTTTAAATATCACATTTCTATATATTTTATAATTCCCTAAAATTTCAACTATTTTAGAAAATTATTAAAAATTTACCCTTACAATTTTTGAACATGTAGTTTCATAAAATTTAATGTATTTTATGAAAATATTTTTTTAATTATGAGAAATAAAATTTCTATTTAAAATAATTATTAATTTAAAAAATTCAAATTTTAATATTATGATCAAATTTTTAACCATTTTAAATATTACTTATTGTATCATAAAATTATATTTCTATTATAATAAAACATTATATTGATAAATAAAACCATTTTATTAAAAAACATTGTTTAAAAAATTATATTTGTTATAAAAATAAAAATAAGTCATTATTGTTTTACAAAAATAGAAACACTTATTTTAGCATTTCGGAAAAATTTATTTACTTGTATCATGATATAAATACGTCATGATTTCAATTTATATGTTAAAAAAATTTATTTTACATTTCCATAGGTGATGATACAATTATAATATCTAGGTTACTATTCCTAATGATCATATTATAATTACAATAGTTATATTACTATTCCAACTATTAGATTTTTAATGACCATATAGGTTCCCTTCTTTCTATACATACCTCATATTTCATTCAATATTTTTTAAATTATATTTTATATCAAGGTTATATATATTTTAGTTTTTAAAAATTTATATTTCATTACTAATATTCTACTTCATTTCAATAGTTTTGCTCGTGAGTGTGATTTTTTTGTGGGTTTGATTAGATCAAAACATTCTTATTTTAGTTGTCTTATTTTCTATTTTTTATTCAATTATAATATTTTTATTTATTATGGAAATATATATTCTCTAATTTTAATTTTCCAATTACTAAAATAAAATGTTTTATGTTTTATCATGTGCATAATGTTCTTTATATAACACTATATTATTTAATATGTCGCATTTATATAATCTAAATTAGATATTCCATTGTTAAAATTCTTCATATTTTTTATATAAATAACTTTATTCAAGAATGTTATTATAAAAAAATATAAATTATATAAATTGAATTTTATGAAATTAATTTCATCCCTGAATTTAAATTTTTAAAATTAGATTAGGGTGTTTTTGTTATTTTTTTTGAAATAATTGATTTTGGGTGAAAAATAAAAAATTTCATCCATCCATCCAACGATGATAATTTTTATTAAAGGATAAATGTGGGCCATGGCCCGAAATTAGTCAAGGAGGTCTAAAATAATCCAGACCTAAGGCATCAACGTAAACCAGGATTACACACTCAGAGAAGGAGAGATCCAATAATACTGAAAATAATATGGGGGTTGGCAGTTGAAGCCCATGACGCTGAGAAGTCTGTTACTTTATTTCCATCTCTCCATTCTTGATTAATACTAGTGTCACAATGAAGAATCCTCTTGCATTTGTGGGGTAAATAAGTTACAAACCATGGAATTCTATAGATACCTTGAATTGACCTGAGGAGAGTCATGGGGTCTGTTTCCACATGGTGAATGAGGAATCCATGGTAGAAACACAATTCCAACTTTGTGAGTAGTAATGTAGCCTCAGCCATGAGGGAGTCACCCAGACCAAACCACCAACTAATGTCCAAGACTACAAATCACTACTGATTGTGAATCACACCCCCACCCCTCTTGCAACTGTTAATATTTGAACAATAAATGTTCAATTTCAAGCTTGATCTAGGAGGGTTCCATCGAACCCAATTACCTTGATGAGACACCCTTAGAGATGAAAAAGTTATCTTACTACTAGCCCTGAAGCACTGAAGGGAAGGGTCCAGTCTAACCCACTTGAGAAAAATCAAAAGATCCATTAATAGGGAATTATCCCTAGCCATCAAAGACATGTTGGAGCTGGAATAACCCTTTTTCCTAGACCTATTACGAGCTGACCATAAAATTTATCAGCCAGAAGCGAACACCATAGAGCGTTCCCTTTATTCATGCAATCAGCCCGCCATGTTGAAGAACCAGGCCTGGAGAAAGTAATCCCCTAAGAGACCCTATACAACACAGCATTTTAAGTCACTAAAAATATTCTAGATATAGGTCTCCTTGTAAACCTCAATGAATAAATGCCCATCCATTTCCTAGAAACCATAGCTTCTCCCCATAAAAGTAAATGAGAAACACAGATACCCAATGCATTTTGAGAAGAGATCGACCACCCTCTCAGAGAAACCCATACACCTCATGACTCTAAATATGAAATTATACTAAACCCAGTTATAGGATTTTTTTCATGTGAAGATTAATGTAAATGATTGACCCCATGAATTTCTTGTTGATACCACCCAACCTTTCCAGTGCTAAGGAAATTTCTAATTGAGTGGACATACCTTTAATTAAGCCTTCCAGTTCATCTGAAATCAACTTATGGTGGTACAATGCAAGTTTTCAATTAATAACGGTGTCAAGAAATTTGTAGGGGAAATTGAAGATACTGATTGGATGGAATTTATTTAAAAATGAGGGGTCCTTGTCTATGGGAATGAGAATTGGGGTGGTGGATCATTCCCCCCGTGGTAAAATTACACCATAGAAATAGTCCAAAATGCATTCTAATAGTCCATCTTTGATGAAGTCCCAAGGGGTTATATAAAAGGATCCTATAAATACATAGGGGTCAGGGGAAATCTCAGAGTTATGTGCCGAGATAGTTGTACACACCTCGTGCTCATATGAAACCCTTCCAAAGACCTCATTGATGAATTGGGAGACCACAAGCAAGATGGAGTAAAAGAGGTATGAGTGCCCTGCTGGGTATCTAGCCTACATTCAAGTGTTAAAATCCACATGTTATGAATGAAAATGAGTCTCAAATATACCTCCCACCACCTATGTTTGATTGGTTAAAGAGTTGTCATCAAGAAGGATGTTTTTAGATTTTTACCTCTTAATCTCCCTTATTCATGGATAAAATAATGCAGTATTTTTATCACCCTTTTCAAGATAAACCACCTGTGATCTCTCTCTGAAAATTTTTCCTTCTCAAGGAGGAGGTCCACTAGATTATTCTTTAAACACAAGAGGTTTCTAAAAACAACATCATCCCATTGATATTCCACCCCCTGGTAAAACTGATCAATATTGGATTTAATGGTACCTAGTACTTGGACGTGAGAGGGTTTGGAGTTTTCCCATAGATAGAGATCCACTTTCAGTCTTCACAGGAAGTTGTAAAATCCCACCCACGAGTTATCGTGCATATGAATTTCCCACAACGTGCATGCCTTATTGAGAAAATCAGGGTTACCCTCCCAACATCTACAATATAAAAAATGGTCATGTCTAATATTTTTTCCTGTAAGGCTAAGGAGGAGAGAGGAGTGATCTATGATTTCTCAAACTAAATGCTCCACCTTAGCAATAGGAATGGATGAAATGAGATTTTGATTATCCAAGAAATAGTCAAACTGACTCCAAATTCGATGGCTACAATTATGGTTATTGCACCATGTATATTTATCTCATGAGAATCCAAGTTCAAGAAGATCAGTTTGAGTCATGAATCCTGAAAAATATTGTATGTCCCTTAATGGGTACGTACCTCAATCTTTTATTTTATGAGGCTCAAGGTTGAAATTTAAAACCCTCACAAATGATTCATACCTCATGAGTTGTGTGGAGGTCACACAGATCATTCTAAAGAAGTTCTCTATCCTTCAGATCACATTTATCCTAATCAAAGGACATTAAACAAGAGGAAACACCAAAACCGACCTTCATGGGAATGTGTTGTCTTGAAACACCAACCCTCCGGACTGACAGAGAATGATTATAGAAAATATAAATGTACTGGTTATCTGACTCCTTATACATGCAGTCATGAAAGCCAAACATACTAGAAAAATAATTGATTCTTGATTGTTTTTGTTTTTGTTAAAGATTTAAAACCATGGAAACATATCTACATCTATTTTATGATATCCGGATGTTAATCTTTACATTTGGAACTAGTCCTTTGGGATTCTATAATGGCATGAAATCATGGGGAACGAAGTTGGCATGCTTTTTCCCCCGTCGTTAAGGAGCACTTTAGATGGTTAGAAGAGGATTAATGTTCCCTTTTAGTCAATGATCTAGTTATAATACCACTAGAATAAGGGGAGAAAATATCAGAATCCATACCGAAATTCAAATAAGATATTAAACTGAAACTATTTGATAGAGGTACCACACTGTGTGTCGAGGGATAAGGATCAAGGATCATTTCTATTCCCATTCTGCAATATGGCTGCGGTTCATCCAAAGAAAGAAACTTATGACCTAATGATACAAGAGGATCAATAAAAATATGAACCTCTTCAAGGATAGGGAAAAGGATTGGAGTCGGATGATAGAGAACCAGGTTAGTGCAGTAGTAGATCTGACCAGAACCAACTATCCCCAAACTGTTTGTTGGAACCAACAGGGGAGGTTAAAGATGCATAGGGTTTACCAAAGGGGATACAGGTTGTGGTTCATAAACTAGAACCATGTGGGAGGTAATAGTTGGTTCTAGAAATATTTTCCTCCACACCTCAGGCTCATTAGAGGACGAGGGCTGCTGTAGAAGAGGATCTATCGACTTGAACTGAACCTTCCAACAAACATGGAGAGAGTTTATTTGTAAAAAGTTATTTTATGATTTTGTTTGTTTTGAAAAAAATACCCATTTTATTTAAAAAAATATAATTATTTATATTATAATCAATTTTATACTTTAATTTTCTAAAAAATCAGTTTTATACTTAGAACAATCATTTTTCTAAAAACTGGTATCATTGTGATCTGTGTATTTATATTAAAATTAATTCATGAAACAAATATAAATTTAATATTATAAAATTGAATAAATAAATTTAATCAGAATAATTTTTATCATTTACATAATTTTTTTTCATAATGAATAGAAATAATATTAAAAAATTGTTACCACGATTAAGGTTAAAACCGGTTTACTAGGGGTTAAACTAAGTGATAAGGGAGAAAATACCACTTAATATTATCTAAATACTATTATATGAAGATATATAAACCTTATATTATATAAAATTTTATGTAATTTCTATTTGGTGTTACTTTCATAACAGAATAAAATTATATTAATTTAATATTTTTTGTAATTCCTTGAGTGTTCCTCCACTCACTTATATAGGGAAACCCATTCACCTACATTATTCACAATCATTGAGAATTGCATCATAAAAAATACCTACCCAAAAAACTTCCTACATTCTTTCAATTTAGTATCAATATTATGGTCTTCTTCTAATACTACCTTATGAAGGTTTAAGGTGTACGATAAAGTAGGCCTCTTGAAGAAGAGTCAACTGTCTTTGTCGGCTCTTTCAATGTTTATATCTTATTATAATTACAATAAATATATTATAACCATAATAAAATTATTAATATAGTATAATATATATATATTGATATGTTATTTTGATTATGAGAAAAACATTCTCAAGCTTCTTTTCATCCTATGAAAAATGAAAGCATCACTTGTGCGTCTGTACGACCAACTGTCTCCATGCAGCGGTGTAATTTGTTCTTCATCACCAATTTACATGGATTTTTATATGTATAATAATATTGAATATATATTATATTTTTTAATTAATTATTCTTCTATATTTATAATATATTATCAAACTTTTCACCTTCCCATCCACTAGGAATTGATAACGTTGCATGTGTATATGTAAGGACCGCTACCTCCACGAAGCGATGTGATTTGTTTTTTATTATTTAAAAGGATGGTTATAAGGATGTCTTAAGTGAATATATATTATATTTATGATATAATAATTATAGTATAAAAATAAATTATTATTTATCTTTCCTTTATTCCATCCATCAAAAAGTGGAAACATCACTCGTGCGTCTGTATGAACTACTATCTCCATGAAGCGATGTTATTAATTTTTCATCACCAATTTATATGAATGGTTATAAATGATATATATAATTATCAAATATTATACTTATGATAATTTTATGTATCTATAGATTATAGAACCATGACAAGGATATTAGGACTAAAACTACAAAAATAAAGCTTATATGAAAAAGGAAATTTTTAACACAAAAAAATGATGATTTTAATAAATAAAAATTTTTAAATGGGGGTTAAAATATTATAATTGGATTGAATATGATATTATATGTATTTATATTGTTACTGTATATTAATATAATAAATTTAAATTTATTAAATAGGAGGTTAAAATCACTTACAAGGAAAGTAATACTTGAGGCAATGTCTTATATCAAAATCTCATCATTATTTGGGATTGTTTATATTTAAGTTTAAATTGGAGTAAATATATGATATTTTTATCTTAGAACACATATATTTTATCCTATGATTTTTTCTAATAGAAATTTAATTTTTTTCCTTTTGTTTTCCTCTCTATGTACTATAATGTTTGAAAGAATATTTTTAAGGAAAATGAACTTTTTTTATTTTCATTCATGAATATTTTATTCCATATTAATATTTTCTTAAAACAAATTACAATAATGTTATTACTAGTCTCAAATGATTTATTGAATTAATTTTTACCAATATTTAAATTTCTATAAAAATGATTAAAATGAATATTTTAATCATTTTCTGAAAGAGGTAATTTTTACCAAAGGGTGGAAGTATGTTTTTGTTTTAACATTTACTACAAGAATGAATTTTATTAATATCTTGAATATTCAATTAAAATAAGAATAATTTAAAATTTTACAAGATTCTTTTAAAATAATTTTTTTTCTTAATATTCTGGAAATGTTTAGATTTTAAATAATTAATTTTTATATGAAAAGGGTATTTTCCTTAAGAAAGGTTCTAGTGTTCTCGTAAAAGTATTTTCATCCATGTCAACATACTTGGAGGAATCATATGATATATTGGGGATATTATCTATTGGAACCATCCTATATATTTCACTATATGTCTTATGAACATTATATTCTATTAATCTACTAAGGAAAGTATTAATATTTCATATTCTAGTTTCTTAATAATAATTATTATGTTGATTATGTACTAAATTTTTATTCATTTCTTATATATGATGAATTCATTATACTATGTATTTTATGGGAGGGGCCTATTATAGCCTCTATATGAATCAGTAGATATCATGACACTACCTAGTTCGGGTATTACACATTGATAATTTATGAATGATATCTTGTCATGGGGACTTAACAGTAACATAATATTTGACATTATTTATTCCATCATTATGAAATTAGTTATTGTTATCTTTGTGATTATTTATGTTATTATTTCATCCATGGATATATTACCCTTTTATGATATTATTTATATGGTATATTATATAATTTTTCATCTATTCCATATTATTCATGGTTTATTTAATCTATAATATATTATGTTGTATTATTTCCCTCACTAAGCATATGATGTCACCTATTATTATGTTTTTATTTCCCCAATATACCAAGAATGGATCTATGAATGATTTCAAGGATATAATAGAAGAAATAATAAAGTTATCACTATAATTTTAAGTTGTATTTATTATTTTCAAATGTAACACGACAATCATGTATTTATCTATTCTTGTAATAATACTAAACTATTTAATATTTTTTTATGTGATCTATTATATCTTGTTACAATATAGTAACTTTATCTAGGATAGTGGATTCAGGATGATACAACTGTGGAGTCACATGAATATTGTGTTCTATATTTTAGTGATCTTGTTTATATCATGTATTTCTTATGTATTGGAATTTTTAGAATCTTGGATTTGATATCTCATATTTGGTATCATCTTTATCTTTTATATATTTTTTTAAATTTGGATGTTTGTTTTGAGTTGTTCCTTGTTTGGTTAGTTTCTTATTTTGAAATGATTATTTATTTTTCATGGACATCCAACATATGGATGAGTAATTATAGATTTTATGTAATATTGTAATACTTATTTATTCATGTTTATTTTGTGAAATAATTCCTATATTACTTAGCTTTGATTCCCATGAACTAGTATTCAGCCCATGGAGATCAAGATTGCCCTTTCAGAATTACCACATGATGGATCAGGTTCCGGGATTGGTGGTAGCCCAATTTGGTTCATGATAGGATTTCTATCCATGATATTAACATTCCAATTAAATCTATTATCTATTCCCTCACAAAAATACACACCACAATAACTCCATTTGATGTGGATTCCTTGCTTTGTGCTACGATGTCCCTTGTGTAAAGTTTTCACTATATGATCCTTCATGTTACAGTGTGACACGCCCTTCCTCTAGGAAAATAAAAAAATAAATACATAATATTTTATAGCATATTATATAAGGGTTTCCATCATGGAATGTAACTATATTCCATGGAATGACACCCATATATAATATATTTTCCACCTTTAAACCCCCCATAAAATCCCCCATGCTATGCTCCCCACTGGGCATGGCGTGACATACTTCCCATAGATCTAATACCAGACTTAAAAACCACATGATATAATGATACTCATTGATCACAATGTGAGATATATCCTTCCACATAGTGGACCTCCCAAGATATGTCATCCAACCTCATCCATCCATCATGATGGCATTCCCTCCACCCATTATGGCCCAACAATCCATTTACAACTAAAAATATTAGTAAGGGTTAGCCAGAACCTACTCCAAAACTCACTCAAGCACTTGAAATGTATATTAGATCATTTTATACTTCATAAAACTTATCATTGATATGTTACAATAATTAAATCTTTTTCCAAATACTTTTTTTTCAAAATTTCTCATACTCCATGATAAAAAATTAAAATTTCCACTAAAATATGATTTGAAAATTTTTAGTCCATTAAAAACTCCTAACCCTAACAATTATTATACCTAAGAAAAACATGGGAATACATCTAAAATAAAAATCTATAAATAAGATTTCAATACTATGATTCTTAATTAATAAGGGCATGATTCCATATTCTATGAAATATGTCCATGTATAGTTTCTTTCCCCCATAAATCCATGGTTCTATAATAAAAAAATACCTATAATATTCACTACGATAAAACCAATTCTATAAACAACCCAACCATAATAGGCAAGAATCAGTGGTTAATTTATTATAGTGGTGCTTGATATAAGTTATTTCAACCCAATGTAAAGAATAGTTTAGTATTCTTGGAAAACTAGATACATAATTGAATTTCATATTACATTTTAAAATAGAAAATATAAAATATAATTTTAATTGATAAAACATTCATTACCTTTAGAATATCCCTGCATATCAATCATAATAAAATACCTGGAATCCTAGGGAATGGAAACATATGAAAGGGGTGAGCACTAAAGTTCAATAAGGGTATGTGTACAATAAAATTTATCATAAAAAAAATAAGGAATAATCAATATGGAATGGTAAATAACTAAAACACATTATAATTAATCAATGATGTCAATATAAAGAATAATGTGTTAGTAATATACCAGGAAGGCTCGATCATGGGAATAAGACCCATGACCCCAAAATTCATTCAAAGAAAAATAACAGTTGCAGCAAACAAACAGGGGGAAAAGCTACAGTCCAACAGACCACGCCAACAAGAACAAACAGAGCAAACAGAAGATCACCTTTTTCGAGGACGACCTTGACCCCTAGAGCCCCCCCGACTGGCCATGAGGCGACCACACCCACTCTGCTGTCCAGCTTCCATTTCCATAGTCAGTTCCTCAGTATTTTCCATAGGGGAAGCTTCCCCATGCAGGCCAACATCAGTGCAAGTGTCTTCCTTGTGATCCGTAGCAGCATGATACTCTTCATGCACCGGCCGAACCTCCTGTGTATCCTGTACCACCTGCATCTCAGAAGAAGAGCAAGCAGTATTATAAGCAGTGGATTCCACTACCACTGGGATCTCCATCCCCTTATCAGCAGCAGGTATCAAAGTGCTATCTCGATTATTGCTACATCCTGCCTTCTTAAGCCCCTCCAGATTAATCATATCAAACTCCGAATTATTAATCGACTCCAACATAGAAAAGAAATTATGTACTGGCTTTGGAGATTTCGGCTCAGCACTCAAAGTATCCTTTGGAGCAGCCTCCATATCAGCAACAGGTAGAGTTGAACTCTCCAGAATATTCTCTGTCCCAATATCAGCATCACCCTTCAATAATAAATCATAATGGTTAACCTGATGGACAACATCCTCTCCTACAGTACCACTATCCACCATCACAGCACCATCCAGCCACACTCCCATAATAGTTACCTGGGCTGGATCAGCCATAAACTTCTTCGACGTCACCAATTGAAACCCATCTTCATCAAAGATCTTAATCTTACCCTTCATACAAGCTGAAGCCACTGCAGCACGATCAAACTCAGCATTGACATCATCCTGAACAACAACCTCATGCTCCGATTGGACCCTGTCCTATTCCTCAACAAGCATATGTTCACCCTGCTGGGCATCAACCGCAGCCTCCTGCTGAACTTCAGTAACCATTGTAGCAGCATCCGTATGCACTAGGTGACACCCTTCCTCCTCTTCAGCAATATCATCCCATGACCTGCAAGCATCACCCTGGTAATTCCAACAACAGATTGTTCCAATGCCTTATCCACTGATCGGTCATCAGCAGCAGCCGGCTGGCCAACAGACTGCTTACCCAAACCAAACTAGACAGCCTCAACAAATGAGGCAGGGCCTACCTTTGGAGGCTCCTTTACTCTAGAAACCAACTTAGATCCATCCTGCACCGCCGAAATCGTTTTGCACTGCTCAGAGGTATGACCCACCGACTTACAAAGTGTACACTTCAAATTCCTACGACATTGCATAGAAGTATGACCAATACAAAGACATGATTTACAGAAGATAGTCAACCACTCATATTGAACAGAAAGTTCCATCTTAAACTCCCCAGCAACAAGGAAAAATTTGTCAATCAGGACCTGTGCTAGATCAATTTCTACCAAGACCCTAGCAAAATGGCCAAATCTAGGGCGTTCAGTCTCATTATCCACCTTAATTGGACTCCCAATGGCTGAGGCAACTTCCCATAAGACTGAAGGATGCCAAAAAAACCAGTTTAAACCCCTAATGCGGAGCCATTTTTGAGTGGAAGAGTTCTTAGTGGCAAGGGGATGCGATAAAGGATCCCACTGCTGTACCATTATATACCCAGGCTTCAAAGAAACAGGTCCAAAGCTCTAGGCTGTATTCAGAAATTCCTTCGAAGGAAAAACGACATGAAACATACCTCTTCCGATGGAAATCAGACGCCAATCTGTGAACCCCCAACTTCTGGCTAAGCAAATGTGCACTTCATCAACCCTCACAGGAGCTTCGCTATGAGTTCTCGACAATCTAGCGAGCAGCAAGAACCTACATTCCTCAAGGTGATCCTCTAGAACTTTCGGATTAGCTTCAACAAAAGAAATCGAACCATTCTTGGTGATCCTCTTATTTAGAGAGGCTGAATCAGATAGGGATTCAGAGAAAAACCTGTTTCGGGAAGCCAAGCCATCATCCTTCTGCTTAGGGTTTAGCAGACAATCCTTCGCCACCAAATCAATAGCATCACCCGGAGCGACCACCTTCGAGGGAGGAACGAAGACATCCTTAGGATCAAAATAGAAATCCAAAAATTCCGCCATCAATCACCGAGTAGAAATTGCCAAGGGATCACCTCTCGAGAGCTCTCCCGCATTTCCCCCTCATGTGTTAGTAATATATAATTATCAAATAATTCAATATAAATAACCATATGATCATGAAACGAATCCATGAGTATTCTAACTAATAGAATAATCAAAAGGACATCAATAACTAATATTATAATGGGACTAATTACAAAAATCACCACCATATTATCAAGGCCTTATTCCTATGCATCTTACATAAATGGGTAAGGAATCATCTAATTACCCTGGTTAGTTTGCCTCTTGAGACCCACCGATGAATCGATGGTCTATAGCGGGCCCCTCCTATGAATTACTAAGTCAAATGCATTCCACATATAAAAGGGGAGAAACATATTAAATATAAACATTCATATTAAATAAATGTAATATAAAATATTAATAATTTACCAAATCAATAAACATAATCTACACAAATATTCATTTTTAAAAACAATCATACAATTGTGAATACCTTCCCCAATCAATAAAAATAATTATAAACCATCCAAATTAATATAGAGAATGATATCAAATAATATATCTTAGTTAAACTGTTTAAAATTAATATAGAGAAATAATAATGATGGTATCATTACCCTATATTTCTTATATATCATAAGGTAAAATGAGTGTTATTATAATTGATAAAGATAAATACCATAAAAATTACGTTAAAAAAATTATTGTGAAAAATATCCTTTTAAATTCAAAAATAACTTTTAAAAATTAAAATTTTATAGAATGTTATGAAAAAAAATTCATTGAAAAGAACCTTGAACGTTATTAAAATATGATTCATGTTTGTGGTTGTTCATGATGCTAAGAAATTATATAGTTGTCAATTACATTAAAAAAAAGATTCCCTTCATAATTTTCAGTAATTGTCAAAAAGCACATCATTTGGTAAATGAAAATAAGACTCGTTTAAAATTTTTTCAAGTTAAACATGGGTAAAATTTCTATAATAAATAATTTTGAGAGTTATAAAAACATTTTTGATAAAATTTTTAGAAAACATGGGTCTGGAAGAAAAAGTTTTTTCAACCGAAGAGAAAAATAAAGATAGATTTTATTAAAAATAGTTTATCAATTATTATATGTTTAATGCGGAGGAAAATGGTAATATTACATTAAAATTTCATGAATTAATATATTAAAATAAAATATATTTGTTTTAAGATATAAATATCAAACAATTCTTCTAAGGGATACTTAAATGTAAACAATCATGAATAATGATGAGATTATGAAATATACCCTTACTGATTTGGTAACTATTGAATCATAAAACCTATAAAAGAAATAAATTCAAGTGAAAATTTAAATAAAATGAATATAAAGATATTTATGATACAACATATCAAAATTTTTTATATTCCCCACACTAAATTAATAAGTGGTGGCTATGGAATATGTCACATAGAAGTAAATGTGAGACGAGAAACCCTTACCTTAGGTCAGATTTCCCTCATACTTGCATTTACATCCTATATAATAAATATAGATTTATTATAATTATATTATATAACCATAATCATATATTTTTTATCCTCTATTATTTTTTTATAGTCCTTTATGAATTTTTTTTACAATTATTTGTTAAAATCACTATTTCATGTGATTGTTGTTTCATTTTTTATGTATTTATAATAGACTATAAAAGTTAGATATGGATAAATGTGTTACATCGTTCATGGAGACGATATGTCGTACATACGCATGAACACTGTTTCTATTTTTTCAAATGACAACATGTATGAAAGGTAAATAATATTTCACCATTATATAACCATTATTCTCTAAATATTTCATTTATATTACTTAAATATATCATTGTTACCATACATTACAAAATAACATAAAAAATATTTCACATCGCTATATGGTGGTGGTAGCCCGCACATATACACGACCGACATTATTATTATCCAAAATGATTTTAAGATAGGGTGTTTACACTACCACAAAATAGGGCAAGGGAAACACTACCCTTTATCAGCACTAAATAGAAAGCCCTGACAAAGGGGTATGCCTTTATCAACGCTAGAATAATGAACTGATAAATTTAACCTTTATCAGCGCTAAAATAAGTTCTTATAAAGGTATACCATTTATCAGCGCATTTTTTTCACTGATAAAAGGAAACATTTATCAACTCTTATTTTAGCACTGATAAAAGTTTTTTCCTAATTTATATAAAATTATATTATTTTTCAGTGCGTTTATTTTAGCGCTGATAAAACATACCTTTATCAGCTCTTTTAACAAGCGCTGATAATGTTTCCAACGGTTTCTATTTAATAACCCTAACAAGCCCTCATCTCTTGCACATGGTAAAGCTTTCGCGGAAGATGAACCATGACCCTCTTCTGTCGCGACTTCTCCTCCTCGTCTGCACTGCGTCCTCATCTTCTTCATCCTCCTCTTCCTCCTCCTCCTCTTCCTCTTCCCCCTATGCCACCGCCGTTGGGTTTTTCTCGTTCGATGCTGCCTCCGCGCTATTTGTTTTTCTCCTCTATAATGACCACTGCTGTCTCTACCGCCGCGACCGCCGCGGCCTCCGCCGTCGCTGCCTCCACCGCCGTCGTCGCCGCCTCTGCCACCTCTAGTTACTATAGGAGTATTTTTCCTTCTCTAGGGTTAATATAAATGAGAAATGATGATCCTTTAATGATTATGAAGACTTATAATTTTTTTTATAAGTGTGTTGAACCTATTTATGGGTAGTTAGGGCAAGAGTGAGAGCCCAGGTGGTGAAACCCTTGTATTATAGGATGTTTTAGATAGAGGGTGTGTGAGAACCTATAGTAAGTGGTTGGTTTGGTTCACTACATGATGTGTGTTTTGAGGTGGGGATAAGAGTGGCACCCATGTGCTATAGATTGTGTAAGAATTGATGTAAGGTTTTTGTGTGAGATCCTTGTGGTCGTTAGCATGTAACTTAGGATGGTACCGAGTTAGTGAGTTTTGGTGGTTGGGGGAGACTAATAAGTGGGGTTATATTGGTGTTATGAATACATTAGATACATAAATCAAGTGTAGATTATTTGACATGAGGGATTGATGCATATTAGGTGTTATAATTTTGATAGAGAAGGAATGGTCATGCCTTGGATTTGTATAAGGGAAGCACTCTCTAATCTTGATTGTTGGTGTTATGACTAGGTTAAGGGACATGATTATTAGGATTCCTAACCTTATTTATTTATTGCATGGTTTCAATGTGACTATCGCTATTTAACCTAGATGGATGGGTTAAGGGTAATGAAGCATGGTTATATTTGTTTGGTTTTGGAATAATGATGGGTAACTGGTGATCGTGTGGTGAGTTTTGGCATGGTGTGATGTTTTGATTGGTAAAGAGTAAATTGGGTGTCCCATTGGAAATATGGGCGTTCCCCCTTATTTTTTCAAGATGTACAGGTATGTTCATTGAGATTGAATAGGGATATGATCCTACACAGTAGATACAACGTGTTGGGTTGATAAGATTGTACCATGAAGTTTAAAGTCATGTGTTTAAGATGTATGTGTCGTGTAAGGTGTGATAATAAAGGATTGATCAAGACTAACTCATTTGGGATATTCAATCTTGAATAAAAAATGGGATTATACCTAGTAAGGGGGACCTATTGGTCAGGGATTAACCATTTTATGTTAAACTTCTATATTTTAAAAATTATGTTGAACTCATTCTATCGAAGGTGGGTTCTGTAATTTCTTGTTATCTTATGGTGTGTATAATAATGGTATTTCTTTATTTAGGTTTTAGTGGGTTCTTGGGGTTTTTGGGATTTGGTAAATGATGTACTCGGTTTTAGATTATTTTATTCTCATGAGTTTCCCCTACTTTATGTTTACTTTTCAGTTGGAAATCTCCTCGGTTGTTTGCCTCTCCTCTACCATGAACACACCTCTGCTGCGTGCTTAACGACACCTTCATAGTGAGTTTTCTCCTATTACTAATTCATTTCCTCTTGATCGCATGTTATTACTATTTTATATTGATTGTTATAATGTGAAATGTACGGGCTAAACGCACCGCTGAAAATCCTGGTTGTTTGTGGACCTTGTTTGTGCACTAAATGAATTGCATGTTGGTTGGTTCATGTTGATAATTTGAATATTAAAATTTGTAATTTACCTATACATTACTTATTAATGAATACCCTAGGATAATAAAACTTCTATGATAACTCCTGAATTAAAAAACAAAATTGAATAATGGATGCTTTGTAAAATCTAAAATTGTGATTGTATGGTTTTTATGGTGTTGCGATTGTGAGCACGGTTGTGTTATTGAATGTTGTTATGGTTGTATTCATGATTGATATTCAATTTTATTTCCATGTTGTAGTTCTCCAACATTCAATATCAATCCAAACTTTACCCATTTCAATGGCAGCACCACTTTGTTACTAGTGCAATTCCACTAAATCCTAAAAAACCACTTCTAGAGGACTCTATGAGACACTTTATGGTGTGAAGATGATGTTTTTAAGATTCTATTTATTTTTAAAATACATGGTATGTAGTCTTGTTAAATGGAAAATGATTCACCATACATGGATTTCATATAGATATCAATACTAGACAAGAGTTATCTCTAAAATTTACACCACATGACTCATCTTCTGACTCAATCATGGAATAATTTTTATTTTAAATGATACATGTCATGTGAATGTATGTCACGCACAATGTATCTACAAGACATATACTTCAGTATTACACCATTTACATGCCATGAAATAATGGTATAACCATATGATATGTTTTTTACTTCACTCGCACCATGTATAGATACCATAGAATCTTGATGTGTATAGACTATACACCCCTAATTGTCATTTAAGGACTACACACAGTGTATTACACAAAAATGTGATGCAAAGCTGGGGAAGTGACTATTTCGTATCTAATGTACATGCCTTTAGCTCATGTTATTCTATATTTCATGTATTTTCAAAGGCATCATGCAGTCTTTGTAAGACTAACTTGGAATTAATTTGATATATGTCATGGTAAATCAGATATCTTATACATAGACGATGTTAACATTATGGGACACACCATGTATATGGATTTCACATGAGAGTAGAAGTGCTAGTATACAACCAACCTTGACTGAGAACCCTACACATTCTATATCCATTGAACAAATTGTGTGCTATGTGAATTTTATTATTATTATTTATTTTTCACTTAGATGATAATATTTCATGTATGAGTAGCCCATTATAAATATCTTCTCATGAATATCACAATAATAGGATTATCTCATTCATTGGATGAATTCATTTCAGTTAATTAAAACATAATATTAGGCAAGTTCATGTATGAGTAGGCCATTATAAATATCCAAACAATGCTACTTGATTAATTAAAACATTATATTATCCATGTTCGTGATCAAACACATAAAGATGATGAATATGAATAAATAATGGATGAATGAAAATCGGTTGACGAAAGAGTATGAAGATGGAATGAAAGAGTTTATCAAGTTTTCAAGAGATCATGCAGGTGACCCCTCTCAAATCCCATATCCATGATTATGTTGTTGTTATTCAAGACAAATTAGTCCAGAGGAGTTGCAAGAACACCTGATTTTTCATGGAATAGATCGAAGTTAAACATGTTGGAATAAACATGGGTAAAAAACGAATGCAGGTAGTGGCTCGGATAACACGACATTTTATAGATGATCTAATATGATTACAAGCATGAACAGTGAAGACGATCATATGGAGGGTGTGATTACAAATGTGAATGATGATGAAGATCATATTGATGAAATGACATGGTCAATTGAAGATGAACTTTGTGACTTCCCAAAATTATTTGAGAAGTTAATGAGTTTTCAAAAAACTCTATTGTATGCTGGTTTCACTAAATATACAGCATTGTCATCCGTACTGAAGCTGTATAATTTGAAAATAGGCAATGGGTGGAGTGACGCCAGTTTTACGGAACTACTTGCTCTCCTGAATGACATGATCCCAAAAGATAATGAACTCCCATGCTGAACATATGATGCCAAATGAATGCTATGATCGATGGGTATGATCTCTGAAATAATACACTCCTAGCCGAATGACTGTATATTGTTTCTCAAGGACCAAAAATCACTTAACGAATTCCCAAAGTGTGGTGCTTCTCAATACAAGAAAGATGTTTCTAGTCCTACGAAATTTGTATGGTACATTCCAATATTTCCAATGTTTAGGTGCCTATATAGAAGTGAGGAGACTACATGACAATTGACATGGCATGAAGATACAATAATTATAGATGGGAAACAATGTCACCTGACAAAATCTCCTCAGTGGAATAGATTTGATCACGAGTATCCTGAATTTGGAAACGAGCTGAGAATCCTTGGTCTTGCGTTTTCTACATATGGGGAGAATCCTTTGTGTTTTCAAAGCAGCAGTCACATTACAAGGCCAATTATGTTGGTAAATTATAACATACCACTGTGGTTATGCATGAAAAGAAAATACATCATGTTATCTATTCTTATATCCAGACTAAAACAACCAGGTAATGATATTGATGATTATTTGGATCCATTGATCAAGGATTTGGAAATATTGTGGGATTCAGGTGTTACGTTGTATGATGCATTCAAAAAGGAAAATTTCACTTGGAATGCAATATTGTACGGGATGATAAATGAAATTACTACTTATGAAAATATGTCAGCATATAGCATTAAAGGAACTCAAGGGTGTCCCATTCGAGATCAAGGTACACAGTAAATTAGGTTGAAACATTCATTGAAAACCTTGTTTTTACGACATTGATGATTTCTACCCCAACAGAAAAAGTACCGATCTTGGACGACATCATTCAATAGAAGTTCAGAAGAACCTGCAACACCATCTCTAATAAAAGGTGATCAATTTTTTGATAAGGAAAAATATTTGAACACTACTTTTGGTAATTTTCGAAAAGACATATGAAAACTGGTTGGAAAAAGAGATCAGTTTTTTTATTGAATTACCATACTAGAATTGTCTTTATGTCATACATTTTCCTGATGTTATTCATTTTGAAAAAAATGTATGTGATAGTGTCATCGGCATGTTGTTAAATGCACCCGACAAAAAGATGAACGGAATTAATGCTATATTGGACATGGTTGAGATGGGAATACGAGAAGAGTTGGCACCAGTGAAGGGTGGAAGAAAAAATTTCTTCCTCCTTCTGCTTATACTCTTTCTAGGAATGAGAGATATCCGTTTTTCAACTTCTTGAATGACGTAAAGGTTCCAGATGGGTATTCATCAAATATCACGAACATCGTGTCAATGAACGATTTAAAATTAAAGGGTCTAAAATCAGATGATGTCTATGTTTGGATGCAAGATACAATTCCTATAGATTTACATTGAATTTTTCCCAAGAATGTACACCATACATTAACGAAGCTATGTTTTTTCCTCAAAGCTATATGCAGCAAAGTTATAGACCCGAAGAAATTCCGAATTATATAAAGAGAAATTCCCATCATATTATGTTAATTGGAAATGTTCTTCCCACCGATATTTTTTTCATATGATGGTTCAATTGATGGTTCATTTGGTGAGAGAGATTTGACTATTTGGTCCTGTACATTATAAATGGATGTACCCCATTGAACGATATATGAATATTTTGAAAAGGTATGTCAAAAATAAAAGTCAGCCAGAGGGTTGTATTGCAGAGAAATATATTGTTTAGGAAGCTATTGAATTTTGTAATAAATACCTATCTAGTTTTTAAAACATTGGCCTACCTAAATCTCATCAAAATAAGAAACTAGAGGGTGAAGGAATTTCTAGAAGATAGGTTGTCACAATCAATATTACAGATCGATAGCAGGCTCACCTTTACGTTTTGCATAACAGTTTCAACGTTGACCCATATGTTCAAACCCACAATGAAATTCTTATGCGTTTGAATCCATGTAGGGCAGAAAAATGGATATGAGATACTCATAATTGACATTTTATTGGATGGTTTCAAGACCATATTTTAAAGCAGTTAGATGAAAATCTAGACTCAATTTTAGAATGACTTTGATGGCTAGCCGGAGGAGCAAGTTTGTATGTATTATCTTACAATGCTTATGCAGTTAATGGTTATATGTTCTATACTATTGAACATGATGGGGAAAGTACCATGAAGAATAGTGGGGTTACACTTGTGGATGAGGCGATGCATGTTATTGGTGCTTAGGAAAAAAATCCAATTTATGGGAATATGTCATATTATGGAATCATCAAACGAATATGGGTGTTGGATTATACGAAATTCAATGTGCCGATTTTTCAATGCATGTAGGTTGATAACAGGAGTGATATTAAAATAGATGAATTAGGATTCGTGAAAGTTGATTTCAATAAGGAAGGGGAGAAAGATGCACCATTTATAATGGCATCACAGGCAGAACAAGTATTTTATGTTCTAGAACCCCCAAACCGAAATTGGTCAGTTGTTCTATTATCGACCAAAACAGCTTAAGGGTCAGATGAAAGTTCAACGAAGGATGAACCCTTTACAGGGACATCACAATCATTTTGTAGTGATCCTAATGTAGACAACGTTTTGTTTATCAGAGGAGACCACAATGATGGGATTTACATAGTCAATAGAGGAGTCAAATCTCTTCAGCCTTTAAAGAAAAAAGTAGAGTACAATAATCAGGATATTTGTTTATTGTAATATACAATGTGTTACGTTATATTATTATCTGTCCAATGCTACTTTTATGTATTCTAAATTAAATATTAAACAACTTCTCTAGATAATTACTTCTACACCTGCTGCTACGCCTAATTCTGAGGCACAAAAGGTCTCTCAACCACCTGCTAGTGGTCCTATTTCATAGAAACATCATGTTTCTCAACCAACTGGTGGTGGTCACAGTGTAGAGAAACAACAGGTTTCTAAACCAGTTATTGCTGGTCCTAGTGCAGAGCAATAAAAAGATACTCAACCTATTGTGGTTGGTCCCAGTGTTGATGCTAGTGCTCCGAAGAAAGATATAGATGATACTTTTGATGAAATTATAGGAAATGAAACCCAGAAATCTCAAAAAAAACTAGAGCACCGTAGTTTGACAATGTTTTCCAAAATCCTTAAGTCAACAGAAAAAGGCATCAAATTTGAGCTGGGATGAAATAAGCGAGGCCAACATGTTAACCCCAACAAAGCCATCATTAGTAGCTACATTGGTATCGTCACTCAGAAATTCATGTTGATTGGTGTACATTTGTGGAACCATGTTGTAACCGGTCTTAAGACACTAATGTGGGAAGAGATTATGGTAAGATTATGATATTGATTTTCTATTTATTAAAATAAATTACCAAAACATTGACTTACTCTTCATAATCCATTGTAGAGTGCATTTATAGTTGATGCCTCACACAAGGAATATGTATTAAGAGTTGCAGGAATGATTCATAGTGTTTTCTGCAAAATTTTAACGAAATATCATCTTAATGATGATGGTGGGAAAATCAAGCCACACCCACCTCCTCTTTATGCACACTTGATATCCCAAGGAGTGTGGGATGCGTTTGTCAACCATCGTGGGGAGAAGACTTTTCAGGTACATTGTGTGGGGTAATACGTTGTTTGATGTTGCTTGTATTCATCACTTTGATTGACAGTTTTTTATTTATTAAATAGCAAATGAGTTCTAAAAATAAAAAAGGCATTGCAGAACCAGTGTTCCCTTTCCATAAATCAAGGTTGGGGTATGCTTCATTTGATAAAAAATTGGTACGTCATTTAAATCTATTGTACTACTTATATGTGACATAAAACAACATATAACCATGTTTCTCTATTTATATACAGATTGATGAATTGAAATCGAAAGCTAAATCCATCCCATGCCATGTGCTATAGAAGGAGGCTCGTGTAAATAAAGAGGGGATATTGATAGATAAAAACACACAAAATGTGTGGGAAACATGTGTAAGTATGACATAATATAAATTTCATTTGTTTTAAATTGCTATTACATTACAATGAATACTTATTATTCAATATTTTCTATTTGACATAGTCATAGGAATCAACAACACCTACACCAGATGCATACATACTTTCAGCAGCCTTGAAGCTGCCAGACCAGTATGGCCTCGTCAGTGGTGCGGGTTTTGGGGTGACACCCTGGACATATATTCCAAAACAATAACAATCAGATGATGAAAATGAAAAAAATGGAAGAGAGGCAAGAAAAATTAGCTATTTTTCAAGAATAATTAAAATACCAAAGATAGATGATAGAAACATTTATGGGGGAGAGGAAAATAGAAGAAACAACACAACAACAACTCGTGTGTGACAATACCGCCCCACCCCACACCAACTTTGAGTCATGCCATTCCCCTAAAAAACCTGACATTGCTGAGGTAATAAATGTTTTAATAATTGTTTGTGTGAAATGTGATTCACATAGACATGGATACATTTCCTATATGAATATTATACAGGGTGAAAATGATTGTGATTGATATATAGAAACTCCCAACTATCTTCTTGTAGCTAGGGCTATGGTGTTAAATACACAGAACGAAATTCTACACAACAGATAGCTTCCAACATATCATTTCAGAGTGTCAATTAATGTAGATAATGAGCCGAGTGCCGAGCTACCTGTTCCAAATGATGATTAAAACATTCATACAGTTGAACAAGCTGTTGGAACATTCATTGCATTGATTTCAGTTCTTCTAAAAAAACATGTCGACAAGGAGGTATCTATTTCCATATTATTTTTCATGATGGAGATTTTACATTTAATGATAAAAGGTCTGAAACAATGAATGTTACTATAAAACGACAAAGAGAAGGGGGTTAAATGAAATATCAGCTCAAAACTAACTCAAAGTTCAAATAACCGATTGAAACGGACTACTGAGAGCACCTTAACCCCGCCCATTCTATATCCATAGTTAATATCATTATAGGATCATGTGGATACAAAGTTGATAGACAGCAATGCTCACACAGTTGTTTTTGAAATAAAAATGTACGGAGAGGAAACATCAGATTTAATTAGTGCTGAAAATGTAAATTAAATCCTAAAGTATGAATGGCTAGGCGCCTCAGTTGTAAATGTATACAAGAGGTATGTTTTCATGATTTGATTTTACAAAAGCTGATATACTCTGATAATAATGACTAAATAAATTTTATATTTTTCTCAGGTGTATATATGAAAAACAATTGAATGGATTTCCCCATGAACAAAAATTTGGACTCATTAGTCCTCACACCACCTCTTCAAAAAAATAAATAGATTCTGATAAAGAGGCTGTAATAATGTCATCCCTGCTCAAATTGTTTGAAAACAAAATTATGGATGACAGACTATTTTTAATACCAATGATGCATGGGTAAAACTCTATAATTTAATCATATCAACTATATTTTCATTTCATTATTTACATATTCATTTTTTTATTTTTAAGGAGAATTGGTTGCTGATTGCAGTCAATTGGGATACTCCAAAGATTTATTTTTGGGATTAAATGCATGGATATCCAACAAACAGACCACGCATGATTGCATTTGTTAATTTATAATACACTAGATGTTACCTTTTAAAACTAATCATCTTGTTAGATAATTTATGTTAACTTTAAATGAGGATTCTGTTATGATAGGGTGGTGCATCAATATCGTCTAACGCATGGAATGAATCTAGGGCATAAGGATGAGAAAACCTTCAAGATCTACAATAAGAAAAGAATATGGGTATATATAATAACATTTCAGTATCCAAACACATATCAAAACAAATTAATTATTTTTGTCAATGTTTCTGCAGTGTCCAAAATAAACAAATGGAAATGACTGTGGTTATTATGTTTGTAAATTTATGAAATATCTCTTATTTCATCATCAAACTAGCATCCCTAATGAGGTATTTTTGAACATAATTATGAGTTCATTTAAATTATTTATTAATCCTTTGTGTATTTATATTTTTTCCATACTACCATGACTATCAAAAAAATAGATATTCAGAAGATGATATAGATGTGTTTAGAAACAAATGGGCAACATACCTTGTGGAAATTGTACACAAATAGGATGAAGGTGAATTCTTACTAATGTTATCCATATATGATGATTGATATCTCCCTTTTTTACAATTAATGAGCATATATGACCTCCCTTTATTATGTTTTATATCCATAAGTTATAAAGAATGGTTTTAGATATGATTTTTATTTCTATTAAAGCATAACTCATTGGACTAAGGTGGTCGATAGTGTGGAATTCGACCAATGTATAGTTATTCAGTCCACTCACGAGCATCTTAAAATCCTTATGGGAACCAATATCTTGTATTTTCAATTTTATAATTTTAGTTTCCCTTATATGTGGGTGGGGGTGTCCAGGAGGGAAGGGATGTCAAGGAGTGGGGGGGGGGGTGTCCAGTAGTGGGGGTGTCCAAGAAGGGTGTGGGTCCATGAGGAGGGTTTGTTTAGATGTGACATGTACGGATCAAACACACCTCAATCTGACGCACGGTGTGACCGGTATGGGTAAAAGTGTCTGGTAATAGTATTGAATTGACATTAACTCAAGAAAACAACATAATTGACATACAGAAAACCGAGAAAACATGTTTGGATTGTTTTGATACTTTAGGACAACGATCTATGAGTCATTTGTGACATGTACGAATTGACCACACCTCAATCAGATGCATGGTTTGACCGGTATGGCTAAAAGTGTCTGATACCAGTTTTAAATTAACATTAACTTTAAAAAACTTCAAAATTAACATACAGAAAACTGAGCAAATGCATTCGGATTGTTTTAATACTTTTGAGAAACGATCCATGAGTCGTTTTTGAGGAGTACGAATTGACCACACATAAATCTGATGCACGGTGTGACCGGTATGGCTAAAAGTGTCTTATATGAGTTTGAAATTGAGATTAACATTAGAATACAACACAAATGACATACGGGAAACCATGAAAATTCATTAAAATTGTTTTGATTCTTTAGGAAAATGATCCATTTGTCATTTTTTAGGTGTACAGATTTATTTCAACTCAATATCATGAATGGTGTGACCGGTATGGCTAAAAGTGTCTGATACCAGTTTGAAATTGACATTAACTTTATAAAACAACACTACAAACATAAGGAATACTAAGAAAATGCATTCATATTGTTTTGATACTTTAGGAAAACGATCCATGAGTCATTTTTGAGGTGTAAGAAATGACTGCAACTCAATCTGATGCACGGTGTGACAGATATGGCTAAAAGTGTCTGATAACAGTTTCAAATTGACATTAATTTTAGAAAACAACAAAAGTGACATATGGAATACCGAGAAAACACATTCATATTGTTTTGATACTTTAGGAAAACGATCTATGAGTCATTTTATAGGTGTACAAATCGACAACACCATAATCCGATGCACGGTGTGAACGGTATGGATAAAAGTGTCTGATAACAGTTTCAAATTGACATTATCTTTAGAAAACAAAAAAAATTACATTCATAATATAAAGAAAACACATTCAGATTCTTTTGATACTTTAGTAAAATGATCCATGAGTCATTTGTGAGGTGTACGAATAGAACGCACCTCAATCTGATGCATGGTGTAACCAGAATGGATAAAAGTGTCTAATACCAATTTGTAATTGACATTAACATTAGAAAACAACACTACTGACATACGGATTACTGATAAAATGCTTTCGGATTGTTTTGATACTTTAGGAAAATGATCCATGAGAAATTTTTTATGTGTACGAAACGACCGCACCTCAATCTGACGCACGGTGTGACTGGTATGGATAAAAGTGTCTAATAACAGTTTCAAATTGACATTAATTATAGAAAACAACACAAGTGACATATGTAATACCGAGAAAACACATTTGGATTGATTTTATAATTTAGTAAAATGATCCATGAGTAATTTTTGAGGTGTATGAATTGACCGTACCTCAATCCGACACACAGTGTGACCGGTATGGATAAAAGTGTCTGATAACTGTTTCAAATTGACATTAATTTTATTAAACAACACAAATGACATACGGAATAATGAGAAAACGCATTCGGATTGTTTTGATACATTTGTAAAAATATCAATGAGTCATTTTTGAGGGGTAAAAATGAACTTCACCTCAATCTGACGCACGATATGGCCGGTATGGCTAGAAGTGTCTGATATAAGTTTCAAATTGACATTAACATTAGAAAACACCAAAACTGACATACGGAAAACTGAGAAAACATGTTCGGATTGTTTTGATACTTTACGTGAATTATCCATGAGTCATTTCTGATGCGTAGAAATGGACCGCACCTCAATCTGATTCACAGTGTGACCGGTATGGGTAGAAGTGTCTAATACTAGTTTAAAATTGACATTATTTTTAGAAAACAACACTACTGACATACGGTAAACTGAGCTAACACATTCGTACTATTTTGATACTTTAGGAATACAATCCATGAGTTATTTTTGAGGTGTATGTATTGACTGCACCTCAATACGACACACGTTGTGACCGGTATGGCTAAAAGTTTCTGATAACAGTTTCAAATGGACATTAGTTTTAGAAAACAACACAACTGACATACAGAATACCAAGAGAACTTGTTCAGATTGTTTTGATACTTTAGTAAATCAATCCATGAGTCATTTCTGAGGTGTACAAATCAAACACACCTCAATTTGATGTACGGTGTGACCGGTATGGCTAAAAGTGTCTGATACCAGTTTCTAATTGACATTAACTTTTGAAAACAACACAAGTGACATACGGAAAACCAAGAAAACATGTTCAGATTGTTTTGATACATTAGGAAAACTGTCCATGAGTCATTTTCACATGTACGAATCGACCGCACCTCAATCTGACGCACAGTGTGACCGGTATGTCTAAAAGTGTCTGATACCAGTTTCAATTTGACATTAACTTTAAAATACAACACTACCGACATACGTAAAACTATTAAAATGCATTCAGATTGTTAGGATACTTTAGGAAAATGATTCATTAGTCATTTTGGGGGTGCACAAAATGACTGCACCTCAATCTGATGCATTGTGTTACCGGTATGGCTAAAAGTGTCTGATACCAGTTTGAAATTGACATAAACATTAGAAAACAACAAAAATGACATACCAAAAACTGAGCAAACGCATTCAGATTGTTTTGATACATTAGGAAACTGATCCATGTGTCATTTTTAATGTGTGCGAATTGACCGCACCTCAATCCGACGTATGGTGTGACCGATATGGCTAAAACTATATGATATCTGTTTTAAATTGACATTAATTTTAGTAAACATCACAGGTGACATATGGAAAACCAAGAAAACACATTCGGATTGTTTTGATACATTAAGAAAACGATCCATGTGTCATTTTTGAGGTGTACGAATTGACCATACCTCAATCTGACGCACGATGTGACCGATATGGCTAAAACTGTCTGATAACAGTTTGAAATTGACATTAATTTTAGAAAACAAAAGAAATGACATATGGAATACCGAGAAAACACATTCGGATTGTTTTGATACTTTAGGAAAACTATCCATGAGTCATTATTGAGGTGTATGGATTTAACGCACATCAATATGACCCATGGTGTGTCCAGTATAGCTAAATTTTTTTTATAACAGTTTCATATTGACATTAATTTTAGAAAACAACACAAATGACATACCGAATACCGATCAAATGAATTTGGATTATTTTTATAAATTAGGACAATGATCCATGAGTCATTTGTAAGGTGTATGAGTCGACCGCATCTCAATCCGACACACAGTGTGACCGGTAAAGCTTTTCATTAGATAACGAATTAGTATTAATTAATAAGATAAATGATCCAAAAACATATTGATTTTACATTATTCCCTTTCATTGTTATCAGAATGAAAACATTTGAGTTTATCATTCCCATATTTTAGTTTCAAATTTCCATATTAATGTATTCTTTCATAATAAAGTTTTAATTTATTTCATTATTGTATTACTAACATAATATTTGCATTCTTATATAGGTTATTTTTTTTCTTGAGTTCGGATGCTTTGTTCGGAAACAAATAACGTGGATGAAAATTTTTTAGTGAGGATCAAAAATATAAATTGATGAAACATTAATGTTTATAACTTTTGTTGGATAATTTTAATTGTAACCTGGTAAAACATTGTTTTAAATGTATATAGCAATGTGATTTTTTTGTATTCATGATGTTATGTAAATGTATATAGGATTGTTTGTCAATATATTGTGTGCGAGTGCTGTTTTGTATAGGTGTGTAGGTGCTATTTTGTACAGGTGTAGGTGCTGGTTTGTGCAGGTGCTAGTTCTACAGGTGCATCTAATGGATCCTTTATCATCGCTATATTGAGGGCTGATAAAGGACACCATTATCAGTGCTATCTTGTGTGTGGATAATATGGCCCTTTATTAGCGCTAACTTGAGCATTGATAATATGGGCCTTTATCAAGGCTCAAGATAGCACTGATAAAGTAACCATTATATCAGCCTTAGAAAAGTGTTGAAAATGCCTAAGAAGATAAGGGGGTCCCCTTTATCTTCGTTGGCATTTACAGAACTTTTCTAGCGCTGTTAATGTTAGTTTTTAGTGGTGGTAAAGGGACAATTAGTATTAGTGTTTAATGATATATTAAAGTTACATAATTATAATTATTTCACAAATATCATATAAATATGTAAAATCCATCATTATATCCATCCTTTATAGGTGGTGATAGAAAACTAATTACATTGGTTCGCGAGGCGGTAGTCCTCTACACACTTGATCGGTGGTTTTGTTTCCCGTTTGAATAAATATGAGATATATATACATTATTAAATTAAAATAATAACATATCAGTTTATATTATATTTTTTTTTATTTTATTATATTTTTGATAATATTTTATGGAGTTAGAATAAGAAGTAAAATGAAAATGATTGGCTAAGAGCATTACAAATTATTCAGAAAACCAAATTATATTTATATATAAAGTACTCCAAGATTGTATTTATGAAAAAAATGTCCTATAATATGTGTGAGGTTTTTAATTAAGATATTTCAGAATGTATTGTATGAACCAAAATGATTTGGGAGTGTGAAGTAGAGAGGACAGGGGGTGGCCCTCTATAAGTGGGGGAGAGGACACACTTGGAATTTTTCAAAATAAAAAGTGATACCCACATTTTTCACATAAATAAAGGACCCAAAATGGTTAATTATAGAACCATGTATTATATAAGGTATAAATATGTCCATTAAATAGATATTAGACAGGTTTATAGGTATTTTAACCCTTATCTTCTTAGTTTAACCCTTAGTAAATTTGTTTTAACCTTGTCCTTAATAACAAATTTTTATTTTATTTTCTATTAATTTTGAAAAATGATTAAGTTAAAATTATATTATAATATTAATTATTATTATTAAAAATATGGAACCAATTTTTTCATAATAAATTCATAGAATTGGTGGAATTTAATTATAAATAAATCTTGAAGACATGATAAAAAATGGTTTTCCAAAGAAAAAATTGTCACAAGTATACAAAGTATTTTTATTAAAACTAAACAAATAATTTACTAAAATTATATATTTTTTATAATTTTTATATAATTTAATTAATATAATTTTTAAAACAATTTTAAAACAAATTGATCTTTGTAAATGCATTAAATTAAATGTCAGTGTTTAAAAAAATTTATTTTTTCACAATTCACCAAAAAATTAATCTTTTTTGAAAATTATATAAAAAACCTCTAAAAATATTCTTACATAATGATTTTTAAAATTAATTTTATTTTTAAAAATAATATTTTAAAAATTTATAAAATTTATTTTCAAACAAGTGGAAAACATGACAAAACTACTTTTAGAAAAACAATGTTTTTCAGGAAAACATTTATTTTTCTTCAAATGATTTGTTATTTATAATTATTTTAAAGCAAATAAATTTATTTATAAATTTATAATAATAATAATTTTAATAATTTATTTAATCCTATTCATACCCACCAATTTAATTTCTAGGTTATAACATTATACAATTTTACTATTCTTTTACACTCAAGTTTCCATGATTCACAAGGTATCAAAAATATAGAATTTATTATTTATATATATATATATATACAATAAATTCTTGGGATGTAAAAAATGTAATCTAAACTCACCACATACAATTATATGAAATGAAACCATTATATTATCCCATGGATGAAATTCTTAAAAAATTATTAGCCGTAATTATTGATGAAACATCACATCTTCTGATCACAATGAAAAAATGTTTTGAAGGAATAATAGAGTTACCTAATGCCCACGATAAATTAAAAAACTCACATTCATTGTAATTACATGGTTGGGTTATCAACCACCAATAATAGCCATCTTACTCTTAATACTAGCTTTGATGCATGTGTATCTGGTTCACTCTATGATCACACACAAATTCCACCTTAAGCCTAATATCGATACTCGAACTACACCACAAACAAATTTCACAACTACAACAAGAAAAAAAACTATACACTATATCCAAATTCAAAATCATATATTTACCATGGAACTATATAAAATTAGATCAACCTATACACCAACAACCTAATTCCATCATCATAGTTCACTAACTAGTCCCACAAAATCCAACCATTCACATATGATGATCATACATTGATGACAAATTTGATCATCCACACACTAGGAGTGTACTTATTGTCACTCAATTAAACCAAAAAACTAATCTCCATTTTCCATTTTTGGCCCTTTATTGAACATATTGACCTCACATGACGAACCTGATCATATTTGACGACTATTATGAAACACTAATCACTACTAATTCTATTATCACTACAAATTTTGTCCTCAAAATTCATCAAAATTCACCTCAAATAAGGGTTACACCCTCCAATAAATAATATTGTTCGCCATATGAATTCCATTATACTGATCCCTGAGAACTGACCTAGATGGGTCCAAATATCACACATATGAAAATCTTTAGGATCTACTCTCATCCAATACATGATAAATACTATCAATGGTCATGATCTAATTAACTAAACCATGGTACTAAAATTCATATCTAGTGTTACCTTTTTACACATCATTAAAACATCCCATCCTCTTCAAAACCATAGGCTACCATATCAATGAGCATCTCATTGATCACCATGGTCACATCACTCAAAGGGTGACCCCTTAAACTAAGTCCCACTTAAGTTCCATGAAGTTCCTCCCAGTAGTCAGGAAGTAAGGAAATCTTTCCATCATTCTATTATAATCAAACCCATTTGATTCACTCAAATATGAAAAATTATTAATAGATTTCACATGACCCACTCACCGATCCATAATGTAAAAAGTCACTAGGTTTAACAAGAACAAAATTTCTCTTCAATATTGTGGATTTTCCTAAAATTCCATGCAAAAAAATTACTCTCCCACTCCCAAGGTGGAGTGAACCCCAAAAAAATCCTCTCAAAGGATTTTACCAATCATCCTTCTTAATCTCATTTGAACCCAATGGGTATATCACCTATACTACGTAGTTACACAATAAGAATCAAGCTACCATGAGCCATATACCCTTAAACCTAGGATCACATGACTAAACCAATAATATTGATCCTCATGAATTTCAGTCTCATATAGCTAACATTATCCAAAAGCATATTGTTCATTAATCGTGATTCATCTCACTCAGGCCAAGGCCTACCACGTGATCACCTACCACTCAAGTATCATTTAGAAACTAAAATACCCTACCATACTCTACCAATCCAAAATCTAACATAATTTTATCTATATAAACAATACCATTAGAAACTAAACACAAAATAAATATGGTCTGATATCCCACTAATATTTCCCTCCTAACCCATCCTTGATTCCAAAAGAACTCTATGTTTTTTGTATCTCAAAGGCACATGAAATTCCATATGCATTTCCTGTAACACCCCATGGTTTTACAAATAATGCATGAAAAAAAAAGATTCTATGAAGAAACACTTTCTTTCAATAAGATAGTTATAAACTAGCTATTAAACATAATTTTTCCATTTCAATGATTTTCATTTAGAAAAGCCGGCATACACGTTTATGATCAGTAGGTTATTTGGATTATGATTGGACAAAATGATTTTTTTGGTGAAAAGTAACCTACCTTTATGAATATAAAACTACCATTATGAGTAGTAGTATGACCCTTATGAATATTAAATTGGATAAATGAATAGTGACCTCACCAATTATTGTATAATAAGAAGGAATATTATAAGAAACAATATGACAATAGTATAAGGGTTGGTATTTTTTTAATTTATAATTATTTAACTAAAATTTTGTGATTAATTTAATAATAGTAATAAAAAAATTCTTAAAATTTGTCAGTAAAGTATTATTTTATTTTATTTTGGATATATGATAATATAATGAGACCTTGATTAATTTTTCAAGGTGATATAAAATCATTTATAGTTTTAAACATCTTATTTATCGGATACATTAATATTTTATTTAAAAATTAAATTTCTCATATTTAGAAATTTATTTTGATAAATTGGAGATCATTTTTTAAATCTACACATGTAAAAAAATTTGGGGTGAATTTTTGGGATTTTTTAGAAATACTTGAATTTTTTGTGATTAGTGAAATTTGACAATTTAAGATATGTGCTCAATAAATGAATTTCTACATCACTATTGAGTAATGGATGATGTAAATAAAAATTAGTTCGAACTCACATGAACTTATTAATTTTTTTGGTCGCATGAATAAAGACAATTAATAGTCTTGAGGAAAAATATTAAACTAATGTTTAAAATATTGTATACCCACTCCTCTCCCCCACTATAAATACAAGCTTAACTTCCTCTTCCTCTCACACCACTCAAGTCTTGGACCATTTATAATTTCTATAAAATAATTTTAATAATCCCCTAACCCATGTAAAATACCTTTTTTGTCAACAAAAGTCCAAAAACAAAATTCTTAAGGAGGATCTCAAGGAGAAGTGATCAATAGGTAAAAATCCTTTTTCATTTCCTTTAAATTTCATTTCAATTCATTATATTTTCTTAAAATCTCCTAAACTACCCTTATCCAAGAGGTATGAAAGCTCATGTATCATATATATAATGTATTATTATCTTATTTATGTAAACTTTTATCATCATACTTCTTCTACTCACCCTCTTATTCTTAGAATTAAAACAACGTATGTGATGTGTCGATTTACCAACATCATGGATGATGTGTCTTAAATTTCATTGAATTCCTTCCAATATGGTTTTAAAACCATTTTAATAGTTTGAAATTTCTTTAATGTTTATTATATGACCTCTTTTATGTTTTTTAATTAACTTATATACGTAATATTAAATGTGTATGATGAAACATGTTCGTGACTATCGAAGAACCAACAAAATGATCTAAAAAAACATCCTTACTATTTTATCTAATAAATAATACTCATATAAGAAAATAAAATTTATAAATGGTATAATTAAAGGTTCTGGAAACATTTAAGTACCATATCATTTCACTTCTATAGTTTCACTTCCTTTCTACAGGGAAATCCTTTACGAACCCACCAAGGAAACCATGTAATGAAGGCACCCAAAACAATGTAAATAACAAAATATTACTAATTAATGGGTTGAATGATGTTACAAAATTATAATATATGTTGTTATAAAATTTAATATTTTTCTCTAAACTATTAATAACACTATTTTAACCATTATACAAGTGTTTTAAACACGTTTCATGAATGAAGAATCTGAGGTATTGGAATTATTAAAAAAATTTCCATTCTTTGGGTTAACCATCTACTTTATTCATTATGTGGTATTAAGATTATTTTGAGATTTATTTTATTTTATATTATTTTTTATTATGTGTATCTACAATTTATACACATATCTATTCCATTCTATTAATTTTCACTACAATTATATTTTCAAGGGGCTTTCCTTTTGAAATCTTTTTAAAAGTATCTTTATAGAAATTCCAAAAGTTTGTTTTTTATACATGGAATGTGTGTTTCATCATGATTTCATGATTATTTTTTACTATGATATGTTCGTTGGACATATTTTGTTGTTTTTATCCCATTATAGCTCAATATAAGCTGGGTTGATTCCATTATAGCTCAAGATATGATGGGTGAGGCCCATTAAAGATCTCAAATGCATTGGGTACTCAGGAGATAAAATATGACTGAAGGGTTTTTCCATGCATAAGGTCAACTGTAATAGTGATATGGAAAATATTTCCCAATTATAATACATGATGTTTCTATTCATGTTAATAAGTTTTTATGTGATGGGTTTTGTTTGTTTTTATGTTATCATTTGACTAACGATTTCTTTATATCCCTTACTAAGCTCTTTATGCTCATCATATGTTTTTAAATGTTTTTCAATGGTTATAGGGATTCATAACTGAAGTATAGAAGAAAATATATGTAACTCCTCAAGCTTCCATGGTACATTTCCCTTTTAATAATGCAATAACTTGTATAGTATGCGACTTCGAGATTCTAACACACCGCGACCAATCAAAGTAGCCGTTATGAATTGTAATACCCACTTTTTGAAATTTTATAAATTTTCTCGTTCAAAATAGATTTTATTTTTGGATTATGAATATTTAAATTAGCTTAGGGTGAATTCTGGGCACTTTTCTGATAACTGTCATATTTTTATGAATAGTGAAAAATACTAAATTTTAATTAAAAACAACTTTTTAAATCAAAATAATTTATAGTGATAAATTATATTTTTGACTGATTTTAAATTATAATTAGATTATATTTTTATCATTTAATCTAATTTTGGTCATTGTATGTAATTTCATATTTAAACTATACATAAGCAAGTGTCAATCTTTTGATAGTTATTATTTCTTAAAAACACTCTTTTTTGTTTTGATAGTGGGAATTAATTTTAAGTTAATTTCTGCCAATTCTGTGTTATGAATTTGGAAAACTAGATTCCATATTTGGAATCATTAGGTCCAAATTGTGTAAATAAGAAACTTTTATTTTTATACATTTTAAATATTTACTTCAGTAAATATTTTATTTACCACAAGTAAAGTGTAAATATAATAAATAAGGGTAAAATATAGTAATATAATAATATTAAATTACCCTAACATGTGTCCTAATCCTACTGGATGATAAATATCCGACCATGGTAATCCATGGGTCAAATTAGGGACCCCATAGAGCCACATGGTTGTGATAATGACATTTTATGTTAATTAATTTAAAGTAAAGACAAAAAATGGAATAAAAAATTATTTTTTAGTAAATAAATTTATACATTGGGTTATATAATTTATATTTTCGACTAAAATTATTATTTGGTAATATAAAAAGATTTCCTACATCATGGTATTTTTTTTATATTTTTTGGAAATCAAATAAATTAAATTAATTATGACAAAATAATGATGGAATATATTCTTCATTAATAAATGATTTAAATAAATAAGATTATAAATATTAAAATTATATAAAAAACCTATCAAATTGTTATTGGATTATTTTATTCATATGATGAGTAATCTTAAAATTTATATTACGGAATAGTTGAAATTTTTAAACTGAAGAATTGGTTATAATAAAATAATTTTTTCAAAATTTCTTAAAGAGCCCCTCCTCTCCCTTATAAAAATCCTTCACTTCCTACCCATTTCTCACACTTCTCAAGCATTTGGATCAAACAACCCATGCCCAAATATCCTCCCAAAATCACTTAATTCATTATATAGGTCATAATTTAGTAATAAATCCAACCTAAGGAGCCCATTTGATCAAATCAAAAGGAAGTACTCAAAGAAGAGGTAATAATTTCACCACCCTCTTTTAAGATCATTTATTCTTTCACTTCCTCTTTCTTTGTTGTTTAAATTATAAAATATTAAATCCATTATCATATATATACAGTGATATTATTATAAATATTGTACAACCATATTCACTAATATATCCATCCTATGAATGACATGTCACCATACGTGCGTACGTATGACTTACCGTCTCCACATCGTGGTGTAGTTGTTATTCGAATACACCATTACTTGGATGGGAATAATAATGATGTATAATTGATGTAGATAATAAATATAACATTTTAATTATTCTTCATATATGATATATCTACTATTTACATATGTTTTTAAATCAAAATAATGATATTGTGGCTCGTGCGTACTTACAGATTACCATCTCCACGAACGCGATGGGATTCATTTCCCCATCGTAACAATTCACGAATAATTTTAATTTGGTTATTAAAAATAATTTTTAAAGAAAATAATACCACTCTGGATATGAATGATATACATACTATACATTAAAAAATATGGCTTATGTATCAAAACATAGAAAGGAAAACGAATCAGTTAACACCCGGAACAATGATACTACTAAAATATCATTATCAAAGCAGAAATAGAAGATAATATATGATATTATATTAATTTATATGGTTCTTGAATATTTTAATAAGAATAATTTCACCATTATATAGGAGGTTAACCTACCCTCTACCTAAGGAAAAGAATAATGTAAGGGTTAATTTCACAATCTTTTTATTATCTGAGGTTATTTTTACGTAGGTATCTACCGGGAACTATTTATCATCCAAATCCATGTTTTATTAAAAATTTATTTCAAAAAATTTATAATGTTTACTAGACTATGAGTTAAAGTCAATTATACCCAAATTTGACCTTATATTTTTTGAATGGAATCTTTCCATCTTTTTCCAAACAAGGTACATTATGACATTTTCGACAAAATTAAGGTAAGAATGCCTTTTTTTAAATTATATGGTGGGTACATTTATTCTCCACCATTATAATATCTTAGAATCATCTATTTCATGATTATAAGAATAGTTTCTAAATAAATTTTTTCTTTTATAATTATGTTACTTCAAATGATTTAAAAAATGATATATTTTTGTCAAATAGATTTGATTTCATCTATGTCAACATCTATTGATGGATTTAATAATTTTTCGAAGTCGATACACTATGATATAAATATTCCATATTTTATTGAAGGTTTTGTGATATGTTTGACTATGGATGTGTTATTATTATACCATTCATTGTTTTTGTTTAAAGTATTGACATTTCGCAAGCTAGTTTTAATACGAATTTTTATGTTATGTTTCAACCTTTTCATACGAGGAATATATTGGACATAGAATGTGATGGGTGGAGCCCGCTATAGCTCCTCGTGGAACTACTAGGTCTCATGAGACAACGAGATGTGGAATTGGCCGTGGCCTTTTCCAATTTTATATATGGTTTTTTCCGTGGCCTTAATAATTTTTGGACTTCTTGGTCAAGGCCATGACAAGATGTTTCATAATTTCTAGCATTATATATTCCCTCATTATGGAAATAATATTGATGGTTCATGTTATTATACGACTAGTAGAATACCCATGACTAAGTTTTATTATGGCATTATTTACCCAACTCATATTCCTATCAAAAAAGTGTTCATGTTTATTATTTTTAAAGGCATATATTTTCAATTATTCACCATGCCTAGTATTTATGTCATCTTCCACTGTATTGCTTACCCTTACTGAGTGTTTGAGCTCACCCCTTTATTATGTTTAATTTTCCCAGGATATGAAGAATTTAGTTATGTGTGACTTGCAGGCATAATCTTGGAGGATTGGATGTTTCTAAAGGAATAAATTAGTGTTTTATTTCTTTTATTGTTGTGAAGTTGAACTTGTGTATGATTATTGTTTCCAATAATAATAAAATGATCAGTCATTCGGGACATGATTTCCATGTGATCATGCCAATGTTATGTACTAATGCACTGACTCTACGTAACTAGGGTCGGGGCATTACAGTTGGTATCAGAGGAAGTTTATTAAAAACCTTGGAAACTAGATTTAGATAACCTCTGATTAGAGCACATTACCCTACGATAGACTTTGAGGAATGGTATAGAAGAACTTCCTAGAATTTTGGTAATGTTGAGATTTTGTGTATTTTTCATGCAATAAATCCATGTCTGGATACGAGTAGTAAGAGGTGGCTCTAGCATAGATGTACCTCGGGGTAAAATATGAAAATACCACTTTGAGCAACACTCGAACGGGAACTGGTGCATGACAACGGGACTTGCTACACTCTTGGTTACGACACTCCAGGGGGATATGCTTAGGATAATTCTCATTTTCGTTACTATACAATATGAAAGATTTATAAATATATACATTCTCATAGAAAACATTTTTATGATTATGTATTATTTCCATAAACTATTCAATTTATGTTAAGTGTTTTACAAGTATGGAATTATGTATTTTGATTCATAAACTAATATAGTTTATGCCATTGTTTTGAAATGACACCTAGTAGAAGGAATGAAATTTGTATCAATGCACATAATTTAATTATATATTTCCCTCCAACTAAAGATATTTATAGAGGTGCTAGTTATGAAACTGGTTCTGATCAACTTATCACCATATTGGGACAACTCACTCAGGTTATGAATAATAACCTTACCCGTATAGAGCACCCTGATCCACCACATAGAGGATTAATGTTATATCCCTTCATGAGGAAAAAAACACAAACATTAAATGATATTACACAACCATTAGTAGCTGAGCAATGGATAAATTCCTTAGAGAAAAGATTTCAGGCTTTGGGATGTAGCAGAAGGGAAAAAGATGTAATGGAAGTTTATCGCCTCACAGGAGATGCAGATCAATGGTGGTCAATGGTCAAAAACACAAAGGAGGATGAAGATGTTTCAGGTATGGAATATATGGAGTTTAAAGAGATTTTATAAGAAAAATACTTTCCTAGTGACCATCGAGCATACATGGAAAGGCAGTTTCAGAGTCTGAGGAAAAAAGATGATGAGAATGCTGCAAAGTTGAAGGAAACATTACAAGGTTAGCAAGGCATGCTGTATATTATATACATAAACCAAGAAGTAAGATTGATCATTTCATTAGTAGGTTAAAACAATTTCTCTGTCAAGCATTAGTATCACAATCCTTTTCAATGTATGAAGATAGTGTCTCATCTGTAATCATGACAGAAAAGGAATTCACTAATTCTTACGACTTTAAAGAAAAGAAAGAGAAGAAGAGATCTGCTGAACACTCTTGGAAAGGAAATAAAGAAACAGGGAATAAGGGTAGGGTTGAATTTCCACCCTGTGATAATTGTTGAAGGAAGCACCTTGGAGCCTGTCTAAAAAGAAAAGGAGCATGCTACAAATGTGGATAGAAAGTCCATCTTGTAGGTGATTGTAAGGGGATGAAAGAATAAACCAATGTTCAATGCTACAATTTCAGGGAGATGGTACATTATGTAAATGAATATCCAAAGCGTCAAGAAAACATACCCAAGAAAAAGTCATGGGATCATTTCCAAGCTTATGCAATCACTAATACTGAAGTTGTAGCTCTGAAAGACGTAGTGGCAGGTAATTTAATGGTTTCGTCATGTGTTGAAAATGCTTTATTTGATTCTGTATCATTGCATTTTTTCATATCATCCAAGTTTTCTATGAAAATGAGATATTTCCAATTTTATTTATAAAGTTATTTGTCAGTCAAAACACCTACGGGAAGTATCATTGCAATAATGTTTTGTGAATTAGTTCACATTAGAGCATATAAATGTTCTTTATCTACTGATCTCATCATCATACCCATTATTGAATTTGATATAATACTTGGTATGGATTGAATTTCAGACCATGATGTGATAATTTATTGTAAGAATAAGGAGGTTACAATTTTCTATGATGATAAGGAATACCTTATCTTTAGAGAAGAAACTTCACCATCTGATTATTATCTAGATCCACCCACAGTATCTCAACTATATTCCATTATCATGGATGACGAGAATGAAATAACTATGGTTGAGGAAACTAATGTTCAAATAGAATATGTACTTATTGTGTAATAATATGTTGATGTGTTTCTAGAGGATTTACATGTACATATTCTATAGTGATAAGTTGAGTTTTCCATTGATTTAATTCCTGGTTCAAGGCCCATATTGAAGACACCATATAGAATGTCCACAGTGGAATTAGTGGAACTAACGAAACAACTACAATAATTGAGTAATAATGGATTTATACTCCCTAGTGTTTCTCCATGGGTATCCCCTGTCCTTTTTGTTAGAAAAAAGAAAGATTTTGTGGTTGTGCATTGACTACTGGGAGATCCATGTTATAACAATAAAAAAAAGAATCACTAACCTTGAATTGATGATTTATTTGACCAACTTCATGGAGCTCAATATTTTTCAATGATTGAACTTACATATAGATATCATTATCTGTGTTTGAAAATGGAAGAGATTCCAAATACATCATTTCGAACCAGGTAAGGGAATTACAAGTTTACAGCAATGCCTTTTGGGCTGACTAATGCACCATCGGTTTTCATGGATCTAATGATTAGTTTTTTCAAGGAATATTTTGATGAATTTGTAGTGGTATTTATAGATGATATCTTGGTATACTCCAAAAGCAACGAAGATCATAAAAATCACTTTCGCACCATTCTAAAAACCCTCAAACGAAATGAATTATTTTGGAAGATTAGCAAGTGGGAATTATGGATTTAGTAGATTTATTTTCTTGGCCATATTGTCTATAAGGATGGAATCTCCATTGATCCTTTTAAGACAAGAGAAATCCAAGAATGGCTAGCACCGATGAGTATAACTGAGGTACGCATTTTTATTGGTTTAGAAGGTTATTATCAATGTTTCATGAAAAAAATTTCTCAATTGGCTAACCCATTAACCAAACTCACACGTAATGGGGTTAAATTTGTTTGTAAAAAAGAGTGTGAAGAATGTTTTGAAGAACTGAAGAGAATATTAGTCAATTCTCTTATCTTGACTCTACAATCGAGGAATGATGGGTTTTTTATTTATAGTGATGCATCAAATAAAGGATTTGGTTGTGTCCTTATGCAGAATGATAGAGTTATCGTCTATGCATCATGATAGGTAAAACATCATGAGCAAAACTACCCCACTCTTGATCAAGAGTTAATAGCTATAACATTTACTCTGAAAATATAGAGACATTATCTCTATGGTGGAAAATGTGATATATATACTGATCAAAAGAGTTTGAAGTATATTTTCTCACCAAAATAACACAACATGAGGCAAAGGAGATGGCTTGAACTACTCAAGGATTATGATTTCACGATACACTACCACCTGGGGAAGGCAAATAAGGTTGATGATGCTTTGAGAAGAAAAGATCAAGGAGTTTTGAACAGGATTAATGTTGAAAAGGATCCTATATACATGTATCTAGTAATGATGGATATGGGAATAACCATTGAAGGTGAAACATCTATACTTTTTCAAATGGTTTCAAAACCATATTTACTCGAAAGGATCAAAATTTCTCAGACTGATGATGAGTAATTTCTAAAGAAGATTAAATCTTTGAATGATGGATGATTGATCAACTTCATATATGAGGTTGAAATTTTGAAATTTGGGAAGAGAATTTGTGTTCCTAATATACCTGATCTAAAAAGGGGATTGTTGGATGATTCTCATAGATCCAATTTCTCTATAAACCTTAGGAGCACCAAGATGTATAAAGATTTGAAGGAACATTTTTGGTGTGATAAAATGAAGAGAGATATTGCTGATTATGTGACAAGATGTATGGTTTTTCAACATGTGAAAGCTGGAAGGAAACATCCTAGATGAGTCATGAAACCTCTTCTCATACCTGAGAGGAAATGGGATAATATAACAATGGACTTTGTCATGGGACACCAAAGAATCCGAGAAGGAATTGAGCAATATGGGTCATTGTTGATCGTCTTACCATGTCAGCACATTTTCTTTCTATAAGAAAAGATTTACCACTTGAATGTTTAGAAGGAATGTATAATAATGATGTTGTAAGACTTCATGGAGTACCCCTATAGATTGTTTCAGATTGTGATCCCCATTTTACATCAAGATTCTGGAAAAGTCTTCAAAATTTCCTGGATACTTAACATCGTTTGAGCACTGCCTACCTCCCATACACTGATGGAAAATAAAAAAAGACTATTCAATCCTTAAAAGACATGTTGAGATCTTTTTCACCTGACTTTCAAGGCATCTAGGATCAATATTTACCTCTGGTAGAATTTTCCTATAACAATAGTATCTATTCAAGTATTCAGAAGGAACCATACAAAGCGTTATACAGAAAGAGATGTCTTACAACAACTTTTTGGGAAGATTTTGGTGAAAGAAAACTCGTAGGCCTAGAACTTTTTGAGGATACAATGGAAAAGGTGAAGGTTGTCCAAACCCACATCAAATCAGCTCAAAGTAGTCAGAAGAGAGATGCCGATAACCGAAGAATGGATTCGGAATTTCAGGTTGGGGATCAAATTTTGTTGAATATATCTCCAAGGAAGGAAGTTATACGATTCAGTAAGAAGGGTAAATTGAGTCCCAGTTACATTTGAGCTTTCAAAATTATAGAACGAATTGGGGTTGTTGCATACCATTTGGCAATGCTTCCAAGACGCTCCAAAGTTCAAAATGTGTTCCATGTATCACTGTTGACAAAATACTTTCTTGACCCAATGCATGTAATCTTCTATGAGGAATTCGAAATGGAACCTGATCTGTCTTATTGTGATGATCCTATCATGATTCTTGATACCAGAGAACAAGTGTTGAGAAACCGGACAACTTGTCAAGTTAAAGTTCAATGGAGAAACCATTAGATGGAAGCGACAACGTGAGAACCTGAGGAACTTATGATGAAGAACCACACGAATCTTTTTATGTGGTAGTATCCTAGAAATTTTGAGGATGAAATTATTTTATGGAGGAGAGAATGTAACACCACAATCTTCCACGGTACATTTCCCATTGAATAATTCAATAGCATATATTGTATGCAACTTCGAGATTCTAACACACCACGACCGATCAATGTAAACATTATGAATAGTAATACCAACTTTGTGAAATTTTATAAATTTTATCATTCAAAATGGACTTCATTTTCTGATTCTGAATATTGAAATTATCTTATGGTGATGTTTTGGCACTTTATTGATAACATTCATATTTTTATGAATAATGAAAAATAAAAAATTTTGATTAAAAAAAATTTATTAATCAAAATAATTTATAGTGTAAAATTATAATTTTGTGTGTTTTTAAAGTATAATTAGATTATTTTTTTCATTTAATCTAATTTCGGTCATTGTATGTAATTTCATATTTAAACTATACCTAAACAAGTGTCAATCTGTGGATAGTTATTATTTCTAAAAAAACACGCTTCTTGTTTTGACAATGGAAATTAAATATAAATTAATTTCTGCCACTACTATGAATTGAATTTATAAAAATGGATTCTATATTTAGAATCAGTATGAACAAATTGTGTAAATAGGTAACTTTTATTTTTATACATTTTAAATATTATTTCAGAAAATATTTTATTTACCATGAGTAAAGGGTAAATATAATAAATATATGTAAAACATAGTATTATAATAATATTAAATTACCCTAACAAGTGTCCTAATACTATTGGATAATAAATATATGTCCATGGGAATCCTTAGGTCGAATTTGGTACCCCATGGAGCCACATGGGTGTGGTAATGGCATTTTATATCAATTATGATAATGTAAAGAAAAAAATGGCCCAAACAAATATTTTAAAGTAAATAAATTTTTACATGAGGTTATATAAGTTATATTTTAAACTAAAAATATTATTTGGAATTATAATAGGATTTCATACATCATGGTATTTGTTTTATATTTTTTTACATCAAATAAATTAAATTATTTATGACACAATAATGATGAAATATTTTCTGAATTAATAAATGATTTAAATAAATAAGATTATAAATATTAAAAAAATATTCAAAACCTATCCAATTTTTATTGGATTCTATTATTTCAACCATTAGTCATCTTAAATTTGATATTAACGAATATTTATCCTTTTTAAACTTTTGATGAGGTTATAATAAAATAATTGATTCAATCTTTCCTAAAGAGCCCCTCCTCTCTCTTATAAAATCTCTCACTTCATACCCATTTCTCACACCATTAAAGCCATTGGATTCTACAAATCCTACCCAAATATCCTCCAAAAATCCCTCACATCATTCTATATGTATTAATTTAGTCATAGGGTAAACCTAAGGAGCCCTTTTGATCAAATAAAAAGGAAGAACCTAAAGAAGAGGTAATAATTTCACCATACTCTTTTAAGTTTTTTTCTTCATTCACTTACTCTATGATTATTGTTTTCATTATAAAATAATAAATCTAGTATCACTATATAATTTTATCTTATTATAAATATGGTAAAACCATATTCATTATTGTGTCCATCCTATGAATGACATTTCACTAGACGTGCGTACGTACGGCTTACCGTCTCCACATCGTGGTGTAGTTGTTATTCAAATACATTATTATTTGGATGGGTATAAAAATGATGTATAATTGATGTATATAAAAAATATAACATGTTAATGATTCTGTATATATGATATACCAGCTATTTACATACATTCTTAAATCCAAATAATGATAATGTCGCTCGTGTGTACGTACAGATTACCGTCTCCACGAATGCGATGAGATTCATTTCTCCATCATAACCATTCAAGAGTAATTTTCATTTCGTTATTAAAAATAATGATTAATAAAATAATATCATTTTGGATATGAATCAAATAAATCCTATCCATTAAAAAGAATATGTCTTATGTATCAATACATATAATGGAAAATGAATCTGTAAACACCTGAAACAACGATACTATTGATATATCATTATCAAAGAAATATTAGAAGATCACTTGTGATACCATATTAATGTATATGGTTATTTTATAATTTAATAACAATGATTTCACCATTATACATCAGGCCAACCTACCCTCTACCAATGGAATAGAACAAGGTAAGGGTTAATTTCATAATCTCTTTATTATCCAATGGTGTTTTTACGTAAGTATCTACTGGGAACTCTTTATCCTCCACATCCATGTTTTCATAAAAATGTATTTCAAAACATTTTTACTATTTACATGACTATTTGTTAAATTCATTTATACACTTATTTTACCTTATATGTTTTGGAATGAATCTTTCCGTCATTTTCCAAACAAGGCACTATACAACCTTTTCAACAAAATCAAGGTAAGAATGCCCTTTTTATCATATACGGTGTGTACGGTTATTATTCACCGTTATAACATCTTTGAAGATTCCCTTACAAGATTATAAGAATATTTTCAAAATAAATGTTTTCTTTTATAATTTTGTGACTTTAAATGATTTCAAAATGAAAGAGATATTTCTGTCAAATAGTATTTTATTTCATCTCTGTCAACATCTTTTGATGGATTTTATACTTGTTTGAATTCGATTCATTATGATACAAATATTCCATATTTTATTGAAGGTTTTTTGATATGTTTGACTGTGGATGTGCTATTTTTATACCATTCATGATTTATGGTTAAAGTATTGACATTTAGAATGGTAGTTTTAATACGAATGATTATGTTATGTTTCAACCTTTTCATATGAGGAATGTATGGTTTTTGAAAAAAAGGGATCTTGACCAACGGCATTCCCCAATGGCTTGAAAGCCTGCATTGAAAACCCTAGACTTCCAATCATCCTTCTGATTCTCTCCATTTTCTTTCCTTCTTCCTTCTATGGAGATCTCTGATATCATTTGGGCGATTCATTCCAATGAAGTGGCATATCTGGAAAGGGATGAATCTCCTCAACCAGTGAATACAAGGGGAAAGGGAATATCATTCCTCTACGCCCTTACAAGAACCGAGTCTTCCAAATACCTTTCTATGAAGTAGACAAGAATTATGAAAATGGATTATGGCGGTGTTTGTGTAGAAGCGGATCGAGTTGCTGTTCAACAACGTTCACAGCTTTGTATGTAATCAGTTATGGGATGCATTGCATACCTCAAAGGTGGAACTCCATGGTCCTTTGCTGAGGTTAAAATTTGGTTATCTGCTTACTAGGGTTTTTCTAAATGGAAACACATTCCAAAAAGAAAGGGTTATTTTCATATGCTATTTTCTGTACAAAATGAGCTTGATTGTGTTTAGAATATGAGAAACATTATTTTGAAACTGATCCTCCTAAGAATCTCTGAATGGGACTTTGATTTTAACGCCAAATCTCATATGAAGAACACAACACAGGTTGGGGTTATGTTTTTTGACCTCAAATGGTGTTTCTGGAACCCTCAGATCCTCAATGATATCTCTGTTCGTATAGGCACTCCCCTTAAGATAGACCAGAGAACATTGAATGGAAATTTAAGACTCTATGATAGGGTGCTAAATGAAGTTAATCTTGAATGACATCCCCCAAAATCTATCATTTTTACTCCCCAATACTATAAAACAGTGGCGAGACTTGAATATGAAATACTTCTTTATTTTTTTGAACTCTGTAAACTGGTTGGACATTCCATTCACCAGTGTAAGAGAGTGCACAATCAAACTCCATAAACCAACAATTCTAGATGGACTGGGGCTAGGAAAACTAGAATAGTGAAGGATGGTCCTGTTGAAAAAACTGAAACCTCCAAGAAGAGGGAATAAAAATGGGTTGTTAAAGTCAATTCATTTGGAATATTTGATTTTGATAAAGGAAAGTCTTGGGCTGATTTAGCGGAAGACCAAGATCATGAATTTTTGACCCAAAACATTAAGAGAGATATTGAGAATGATGTTATTAACATCCTATCCCATCTGTTGGTTGACTAGGACCCTATTTTCTCACCCCTTGATGGTCCTACATTGGACTCATCTTCACTCAATCATTCTTTCTCAGACAATGCTGTCAAAGATGTCCTGAGCAGTTACACTCATATTGACAATTTTAATACCTCTAATTTAGAGAACAATAACAACTCTATCACACATATCTCCTCATTTTAATTCAATCCCATGAACCCTACAAACTCCACTATTATCTATGAGACTCATTACTCACTGGACAGTGCTGAGAAAAACAATCCAACCGTACCCAACTACATGGCTTCTCTCGTTTCCTCACCAATCTGTATGGACAGGAAATATGATTCTATTGTGTCACACACTGCACATCCTGATCCCAAGAGTTCTTGAATCCCAGGACCTATTGTTTCCATTTTGATTTCGGTACAGGTCTAAGGTTCTCAGTCTACTACCCAGATGGAATCTGCTTGCAATTATACCACTTCTACTAAACCTCTTCATTCTGTTTCTACTGTAGTTCACTCCACACAACTGAAACCCATGGTTTCTGGAACTATAGAACCATTAGTTCCCATTTCTTCTTTTGTATAGGACCCGGAACATCAGTCTGGTACTCTCAAGATGCAGGTTAATCATTAGAACACTGTAAAATATTTCTCTTCTGGAATTTCCACCATGTCTAAGACCTCAAATTCTAAAAAAGGGGGATATCCCCAATAATAAATGGTCTAAATTAATATTCAATTTTTGAATTTTCAAGAATTTCTAACATTGACACCATCAACGTCCTTAAAATATTGACCTATACTCACACTCCCAATCTTTTTTCTATTGCTGAACCTAAAATTAACTTCACCTCGTGCTCACATCAAGCCCCTATTGGATACTATTTCCTAGGGGCTTATAACAATGGTGGACCTACTGAATATTTATGTCTCATTGCTCATTCTTCATTGAAAAATGTTAACATATATAGCTATTCGAGTCAGGCCATTACTTGTGACTACATCTTTGAGAACATACACATTTTCTATACTTTTTTTTATGCCTATAACAGTTATCCAGATAGTAGGGATATTTGGAATAATCTCTCCCATCTTAATGCTTCTATTTTCTATCCTTGGTTTATTATTGGTGACATCAATGCTATCCTATATTCTGGTGATAATATTGGTCCTCCTCTTGTTCCTATTTCCACTATGAAATTTAATTCATGTATTGAAATGAGCAATCTCACAGAGGTTAACCTGTTGGGTGCTAAATTTACTTGGTATAGGAATAACTATAATAGAAATGAAGATAGTAAATTAGATAGGGCCTTTACTAATTCTTATGCCCTTGATAATCTCGACAATATTTCTAGTATTACCCTTGCGAGGATTTCCTCTGACCATCATCCCATAATTCATTCCTTTCCTACAAAAAAAGAAAATTAAGTGCTCCTTTTAGATATAACATGACTTGGTCTCTTGACCCTGAATGTATAAAAATTATCAAGAACACTTGGAATAAGATGCATGGTCAGTTTGACCGGTTTCCTTGCCCAATGAAGTTAGAAATGTTAAATAATTTTCTTATAAGTTTGTGAAAAAACAAGGTTTAGGAAAAGGAAAATAATATCAACCTTCTTGAAACTAAACTTAACCAACTCCAGAATGTCTACTCTTCTTCAAAATTTTCTCAGGTCTCTCAACAGGAAATCATCATTTCTTCTATACTAATCTCCTTACTCAACCTCCAGGATAATTTTAAAGAACAGATCTTCAAAGACAAATGGCTCAATTATGGGGACAGGAATACTAAATTATATAACTCTCTCCATAGGGTTATAAAAGCCTATAAAACGCTATACTTTCTTAGAAATGGGGACCAAATTCTTGACACTGATGAAGGAATTGCCAATCACTTAGTCTCTTATTTTGAAAATACATTCAATGGTGATAATATTGATAAAGACCTTAAACCTGACAACATTCATGCTCTTGTTCTTGAGGAAGACAACTCTCTTCTGAATAACCTCCCTTTTGATCATGAAATAAGAGACATTGTCTTCAGCCTTAATCCTAAAAGTGCCCCTAGCACGGATGGGTTTAATAATGTATTATATCAAAAACATTGGGATATTCTTTAGGAAGATGTTTGTCGGCTGGTTAAATCGTTATTCTCCAAAGGTATTTTTCCGCATGGTCATAACTCCCAATTCCTTGTTCTCATCCTCATAATAGAGAATACTGATGTGATTGATAACTTCAGACTCATTGCCTTTATCAATTCAGCTTTCAAAATCATCACGAAATTAATTTCCAATAGAATGACTTCAATTTGTTGAAAAATAGTTTCTTGGAACCAATTTGGTTTAATAATAGGAATATATATCCATGACTGCATCTGTCTCACCTCTTAAGCCACTAATCTTCTAAACAAAAATAGTAGAGGTGGGAGTGTTTCTATCAAACTTGCTATTGCAAAGGCCTTTGATACCATTGATTGGAGATTTATTAATAAAGTTCTTTCACAATTCGGCTTCAATGAAATTTTCATTGATAGAATAAAATATTTATTAAGACTTTCTTTCATTTCCATAATCATTAATGTCACGCAAAGAGGTTATTTCAACTACACAAATGCAGTGAGACAGGGTGACCCCCAATATGCAATTCTCCTCTCCATTTCAGAAGATTACCTGAGTAGGTTGATATCCTAGAAGATTGCTTAAAAGACAATGAAACCTATCTCTACCTCTAGAAATTTACAAGTTCCATCGCATGTTCTTTATGCTGAATCCATTATTCTATTTACCCAGGGAGACAAAAAGAACATTCTAAAGCCTAACGATATCCTTCTCCACTATCTGTAAGTCTCTGGTCAACACATTAACTGAAATAAATCTTCTATCAAATTCAGTTAAGACTTTCCTACGGGGTGAAAACATTCCATATCTAATATCTTAGTCATCAGAGAAAGATCTCTCCCCTTAACATACCTTGGTGTGCCTATATTTTAGGGTAGATCTAAAGAGGATTATTTCTCTCACATTTCTGACCATATTCATAAACATCTTTCTGTATAAGAGGGTAAGACCCATTCGATGGATATGATTTTTTTTGTGGAATACACGACTATTTGTAAACTTGTTTATTCCATGATGATATATAAATGAAAAACATGTTTTTTAAAATGAATTAATTTTTCCATTAAAAATTTTGTTTCGACTGAAACCACATTAGAGAGAAAGCTGGTGACTATCCCCAGGACTGCTTGCTGCAAACCTAATGATAAAGGGGGGATTGGTATCAAAAAACACTCTATGTTTAATTAGTCTCTTCAAGATAGACATACATTGAACATTATACACAATACTTCCTCCTCCATGAATTTCCTCAGGGATCGTTTCCTTGACATTCTTAGAAACAATTGTTCTTACACCCTTAAGTCCTCAAATTGGTCCTCCATCAAATGCACTTCCATTTCTATTATTTCTAACTCTAGATGGATGGCCACTATGGAATCCAACTAAAAATTATGGTTTGATTACAGGAATGGCGTTCCCCTAATCTTTTTGATAGAGAACAACCAATCACCTCCCTACCATCATGATTCAATCAACTTGATCATCCATATTCCTAACCTCGATCTCCCATAGAATATTACTCAAATTGTTGATAATTATCCTTTTGTTAATATTAATGATTTACTTATTTGGGAACCTGTGCACAATGGGATTCTTAATTCCAAAGGCTATTATAAGTAAATTTTTAACAATGTTGACCATAATCACCCCTGGATAGATAAATTCAATAATTCCTGGATAAAACACTTATGATTTAATTTAGTCTAGCAGATTTCCCTTCAAAGAATCCACATAGATAATTACATACAATCCTTTGAGATTAATCATTGTTCTAAATGTCATATGTGCTTCCATCATATAGAGGATATTAATCATATCTTTTTCTCTTATGACACCGCAACCACTCTTTGGCATTATATTCTTGACATTTTTGAGTGTAGATGGATGCTTTTGGATATCATCAACATGAAGATTCAGAGTTTCATGGAGTTTTCTACATCTCAGAAACTAAAAAACCTTTTTGTTGTGGATCTCACGGAACATATTCATTTTATATGGTACGTTTGAAATGAAAATATTTTCCACAATAATTCTTTTAAATATAATGCTGGAAAAATGAGAATCCTCATGGTCATTCACAATGCAGCTTCTATCTAAAAATATCACAACAATAACTCTGTTCGTGACTTTGGGATCCTTAGACGTGTTAGGGTGGAGGGGATCTACCCTCACCCTCACTCTACTCTTGAAGTGTTTTGGCTCCCTCTCCCTCCAGGATGGATTAAAATCAATGTGGATGGTGCCTCTAAAGGAAACTCGGGACCAGCGGGTTGTGGTGGCATCTTCAGAAATCACCTGGACCCGATTCTTGGATTCTTTTATGGATCTTGTGATTCTTCTTCCTCTTTGGAAGATGAGATGATGGGAATCATACATGCATTAACCTTTGTCAAATTAAATAGTTTGAACAATATTTGGATAGGGAGAGACTCCACTATAATCATTCACGCTATTTGGAATGGTACCATCCACCTCGCTTGGCCTCTCACTGCCCGCTGGATGGACTGTTTGAATTCTCTTGTTGGGCTTAACTACATCTCCATTCACACATTATGCGAGGCCAACAGGAGCAATGATGGGATTTATAATTTTAGAGTTACTCACGACTTACATTAGATGGATGTTGTCCCTTCTGAATTAATCCCTTTTTATGCTCGGGATGTTAGCAAAAGACCTTACATTAGACTTGTGTAACCTCATTTTTTTCAATAAAAATTTTCTACCTTTTTTAAAAAAAATATGAGTAATGTATTGGACTTAGTATGTGATGGGTATAGCCCGCAATAGCTCCTCGGTGCACCAGTAGGTCTCATGATACAACTAGACATGGAATTGCCCAAGGCCTTTCCCAATTTTATGTTTGATTTTGGCCGAGGCCTTAATCATTTTTAGACGCATTGGTCGAGGAATTGACAAGATGGTTAAGAATTTCTGACATTATACATTCCCTAATTATGAAAATAATATTGTTGGTTCATGTGGTTATTCGACTAGTATAATACCCCTAATTATTTTTTTATAATCGCATTATTTACTCAGTTCATATTCCTACCATAAAGTGTTCGTATTTATTATTTGTAAATGCATGCATTTTGAATTATTCACTATTATTAATATTTATTTTATCTTCTACTTTATTACTTACCCTTACTCACCATTTGAGATTACCCATTTCATATGTTTCATTTTCCCAGGATCTGAAGACGTTAGTTATGAGTGACTTAAAGGTATAATCAAGGAAGCGTGGATGTTTCTAATGAAATAAATTAGTGTTGTATTTCTTTTCATGTTGTAAAGTTGAACTTATGTATGAATCTTTCTTCCAATAATACTAAACTGATCGGTCATTTGGGACATGATTTCCTTTTGATCATGCAAATGTTATGTAATAATGCACCGACTCTGGGTAACTAGGGTCGGGGCATTACAATTTCAATGTTATGATGAGTATTAAAAGAAAGTATGTTTTATTTGAAAAGGTTTATATTTTGGAAAAAGTGGATATTGTTTTAGTTGTATACTCATTTATGATTATGGTATGTTATGTATGTATTAGGTCCTAATTTTCAAAAACTATAATCCCAAAACGACCTCAATGAGTAAGAATAAATGTTCTTGTATAAAACTCATGACGACCTAATGTTTTAAGGATGTTTAATTATATTTACTCTACCCTAAAATGGAATGTAACATCCTAGGGAAACTCATACCTACACCAAACCATCTCCTAAGAATAATTTAAATACATTGTATCATCTTTAAGGAACCTAATGATCCAATGAACCCATTAATGGTCATTATAAATCTCATACAATGAGGGAATATATATCAATTTCCATAGAATATATCACCCTAAGAACTAAATGGATTTCCATCTGAGGTGAATAGTGTGTTTTAGATGAGCATAATTATACTGCAATGTTATATAGGGAAAATTATATATAATTTATTGTCAACATTTTAAAGAATTAATCCCTCAATCATTTGTGATCTCAATTAATAATAAGTATTTAGAAGTCTTGTGAATCCTACATGTCAAATATAATGCATGTGTGCATGCCTCTTTCCACTAAGGGACAGTGGAAAAACCACAAATATAATCTCAAATACTCACATCAGATTTGAATAAATATGTCACCGATAATAATGAAAGTCAAGATTATGAATATTACAACCCTAGAAAATTGAAATTCCCACTAGAAGGGTGTTCTCAAAAGACTAGTTTTAGGTCCATAACAAGCTATGAAACATACTTATTTATTTTCTACCATATCATAATTTTTTATAAAAAACGGATTATTTGATATCATTTGGTTATAACCCACACTGAGTCCAATCACTAATTTTTTAGACAGTGTAATAAATATTCTCATGAATTCCTCCTTATATTTTAGTGGCTCCCAGCTAGCGGGAAGGGATCAAACCTCATAATGGGGGATAATATTCCATTGATATAATAACCATAAATTAAAAATAAAATATCCAAATAAAATCCATTACAAATCATAATAATATTCATTATTAATGAAAATATATGTGATACATCTAATAAACCATGTAGATTCTATACAATATACATCATATTTACTACCAACTAGGTTAATTAAATTCATAAAATAGATATAGTAATAAAATACATAGATGAACTACTACCATACCCAATCCTCACCTCATTCATCACCCCCAATATCTATTGATATTAACCATATCAATCCTCTACACAACCTTCATACAAACTCAAAATTCAAAAATAAGGTTTATATGAACACTAGGGAGTCCATACAGGGTGTGATAAATGAATATATGTAGGATATCACTATGTTCTCCAAATACACGCTATCATATACATGTGTATTTAAATGGAATGTAAATAAGAGAAATAAATATTGATGTTTTGTCATCATGTGCCCGTTAGAACACTACGATACAGGAACATACCGACTTTGGCCTACACCGTAAAAGAATCACCACATGACACATATCCCAAACAATTCTGGAAGACTCAATGTAGTGGTTTACACCAATCCATGAACTATACATAAATATATAGAGTATACCGTCTTACCATGTTTTGACCACTACATTTTCTCTCAAGGTAGGTTATTTTTCTAGCATTAACTACGTCACACCATTTATTAACCACTACCCTCTTCACAATGTAGAGTTCCATATCATGAACCCCAAACCCACCATATTTAGAGGAGGTAAAGCATCAATTATCCAATGCAACCCCACTCAAGGGAGGGCACAGAAGAGGATCCTAGCAAACCCCTCTCAAGAGACCTCGCACATAAAATCCTAAAAGAACCATATCATAATGGAGGTTTCATTTTAAGTAAAAAACTTATCCCATATTATTAGAGAATCTATTTAACACCCGAGCTTCAATTATAATAAGATTCTCTTTTTAAAGAAACAATAACACAATAGTCGTAGTTTTATTCAAAAATGAGATTATTTTTTTTAAAAAAACATATAAAATAATTTTTCAAAAAGAAATTTATTTTTTAAAATCATCATATAAAAATAAAAGTATGGTAATTTTTTTTTATTTTTTGAAATGATTGTTTTTTCAATGAATATTGAAAAATAGTAATATTTCAAATACAATCATTTATTTTAATAAAAAAATGTAATTCAAAGATACCATTATAATTTTTATTTAGTATTAATGTTATATATGATATATTTTTTAGAATAATATAATCAATTAATTTCATGATTTTGATATATGTAAATTTTATGCTTAAATTTGCTTTTTTTCTTCTAAAAACAATATTTAGTTCTGTTTTATGAATTTATATTAAAATTAATTTCATCTACTTTAAGAAATTGATTCTTAAAAAAGGTTTAAAATATTTTTAATTTTGTGGTTCAAATTTGGTAAATGGTTCCCATTTGTTTTGAGACATTATGAATAGTAAATTTAGTAAAATTTATCACATCAGTAAAGGGTAAATCAGGAAATTAAGGATAAAAATAATGTGAGAAGACATAAAAAATATAAAACGTTCCTTAATATTATTTTATGAATGGATTTATTCCATTTACATCCATGTTTTAAACATAGGCTAACTTTTTTCCTTATTTCGTTGATTATGACCATTATAATATTTAAGTGAGAGATAATGAAAACAAATTCCGCTTTTCTTCATTTAATATCTATAATATTTTATGTTAGAGAGAAATAAAACATAGGTTAGGTTATAATTATTTATTTGAAATATGAATTATTTATAATTATGGTAAATTATTTCAAATTTTTAGTGATTGAATAATAAGAATAAATTCTTACGCAATGCGGATAAAATATTTATTCAATTAATAGAAAAATAAAATGAATGTTATTAAAAATATAAAAGTAATAAAAATTGGATGAATTATTATTTTAAATGAATTTCATAGATATATATGAAATTTTAGGGATGTTTTAAAGGATTATATTTGAATTTACAACTTTTCATGATGTATTTAAATCCGAATTAAATAAATAGTGTCAAAAATCATATTAATGATATTTATAATAAATAATATTTTATTAATTATTTAAAATTAATAAAAAAATTATATTCATCAAAATTAATGTTATATGATTAAAAAAATCAACCATGATACATTTATGAATCTTTTTTTCCTTTTATTGTAATATTCTCAACCCCTAATGGGTAGTAAACTTTAATATTGCAGTAATTGTCAAATGGGTAAATGAGTGGTTAAAACTTAAATATAAGGTTTAAAACATAATCAAAACGTGAATAAAATTTATTTTATGATATTATATAGAAAAATATTCATTTTATATTCAAATTATATCAATTTGGGGTCATTGATTCCTAAAAGTAATTTATAATAATTTAATGCTTTATGTTATTCCAAGAACGCCCCTCCCCTCACTTATAAAAGGGCACCTTTTCTTTTTTCTTGACACAAATATGAGATAAATATCTCCACAAAAACCTACCCAATTTAATTATCAACATAATTATTCATGTTATAGAGGTTATAACCCATCAAAAAGACCAACCCAAGATCCCTTAATTGAATACCTAAATGATGTATACCGAAGAAGCGGTGACCATTTTTACCAACTCTTTCGATATTATTTCTTATTATACTTCCTATTAATTTGTTGTTACCATAATAAAATGATTAATATAGTATAATAAATACCCTTATATTTTATTGATATTACTTGAAAACCATATTCCATAAATTTTCATCCAATGAAAAGAAAAAACATCACTCATGTGTACATATGACTTACCATCTCAACATAGTAGTGTAATTCATTTCTCATCACCACGTTAATTGGATGGATATAAATATGGATCTTATGAATTAAATTATATTTAATACATACAAATTAATTTGAAATTATAATATTATATATACTTTTTACCTTCCAATCTTTTGTAAAATGATAACGTTGCTCGTGGGTACATATAGACTACCACTTCCACGAAGCGATGTGATCCATTTTTCATTTCCCCTTCACATAGATGGTAATGAGGATATAATTAATTAATATATATTATATATATGATATTAAAAGGATCTTTTAAAAGTTATTTTTTTTCCTTTTTTACCATATGTTGAATAGTGAAAAATACATTCATGCGTATCTACGACCTACCATATCAATGAATGGTGAAATTCATTTTTCTATCTCTACATTTTATGGATGAATATATATATATATATATATATAATATAAAATATATTTATATATTTAATAAAATTATGAAGATTATGGAACCATAAGAAAATATTCAAGGACTAGAAATATCGAATCAAAACAAACTTGAAAAACAAAGATGTCAACACCCTAAATAATAATAATAGTAAAATATTGTTAATAAAAGGGTGATATAATGTTATTAATGAATAATATTTGAAATTATATATATTTTTACAATAATTTTATGTCTTTATTATATATTTAAGTTTATTATATAGTAGGTTAAAATAACTTATGTGGCAAGTTTAATGTATGGTATGGGTTTCGTCTCAATTTTCAATTCATTGAGACATATTTGTCATTCTTCACGTAATTAAATTTATACAATGTATATAATTAACATTTTTCATTATTTAATATTACTACATATTTATTAATTATGGTTAATTATTCAATTTATATTACCCTTTCATAAGGAATGTTTAAAAGAAAATCTGATCTTATTTTTCTTTTTAATCAGGTATATGTTTTTTCTAAGTCTATATTTTTAAAAATTGTTTTTCAAAAGACCTTTAATTTAAAAAAATGATTTATTATGGAAATTATAAGGTATCATTTAATTATATTTTTTTAAAATTAATCATTTGAATGTTTTTTGAAAAGATTATTTTTGAATTTATTTATAAAAAATCAAGAGGAATTTTTTTTATTTTATAAGGCATAAATAGATTTTCCCACCATTATAACCATTTTATGATCATATATCTCCATTTTTTCCATGGTTTTACCCATAAAAATCGTTAATTAAATGTTATTTTAATATTTTACTTCCATATTCATTATTTATTCAAATTATATGATTTTATTACAGAAACTATATTTTTGATGAATCGATGGTATTATCTCACATTTTAATAATTTTATTATCATCAACTTTATCTTGAAACATTAAAATAATTTTGATCATTGGAAATTACATTTCATGAAAATATCTATATTATTTTTATCAGGGATAATATTATTTCCTAAACAGTATCCCATTTCTAAATATTCTATTTTATTTTTAAAGTTATTTGATTGACTGAGAATATATTAATATCCTGTATACTTTACGCAACAGAGATATTTGTTGATAAAGAATATTATTATATCTTATATTAAATATATGTATAGTTAATTATAGATTTACTGATGGGTGGGGACCAAAATTATATATCCCACCAATGAATCAATAGACCTCATAAGAGAAATTGATTGGAAAAATTAATTTGGTTTTTTCTGTATCTCTACCAATAGTTTAAACTATATTGGTATAAGAATTTGATAGTAGATATACAATGATGTCTGACATAATTATTTCCAACATTTATAATTTCCGTAATTGATAATTTACTTACTATTTTCCATGAGATTAATTCATTTATATTATTAATGGATGCATTTCGGTAATAATTTATTGATTAAATGGAATATCTTTTTAGTTATTGACCATGAAATTTTGATTATTCCTTATATACTCATGATATATTCTACTTTATATAACCCATATTTATAGTATAAACTAACCCATTATTTTTTTCCTTTCCCTAGGATATTAAGAAGAATAAAATAAATTATATCAAGGATTCTAGAATATTTCTTATTTTATTTATTATATATTTCCAATGTAATATGAGAATCATCTTTGTGTCAAGTTCATAAAGAATACTAAACTTATTGACCCTGAATAGTGATATCCCTTATATATTATACTAATGTAAATAATTATACCCTGACATTATGTTACTGGAGTTGGAGTGTAATAGTTGGTTTTAGAGGAAGTTTTGTAAAAACCTTGGGAACTAGATTTAACAAAAACATAACTAACATGAGAATTTTGATAACCCCTTATAGTATTTGAGTAATTTTACCCTTATGGGTGTTTTATTTTAGGGATCAATATTCACAATGATTATAAGATAATTTAGTGTGTGAAATTATTTAGTAATTATTCCCAATGGAAGAATGGTAGTCAACACTCATTGATATTGTATTGATTACACTACTATAAAAACCAATAAAGGTGGTGTTTGGATTGAGTATATCACGATGATATTAGGGAATATTACTCAGGTTATGATAAATGACTATTGGACTCACCAGTTTTGATAATCCCAAATCATGTTTCATTAAGGTGATAATCATGTTTATACTATAGAATAAATTTGATAATCATGTTCCAGTGATACCTATGTATCATGAAACTCACTTTTCAGTTGTTTTAGCTTATGGTAAAAAATTCATCTAATTAAAGGTCACTGATGAAAAGGTTACCAGTGAAAAGGCCACTGATATGAAGGCCATCGATGCAAAGTTCATTGATACAATGGTTACCGATGCAAAGGTCAATGATGCAGATGTTACGGATGCAAATGTTACCAATGAAAAGGTCATCGATGCAAAGGTAACCGATGAAAAGGTCACCGATGCAAAGGTCACCGATGAAAAGGTCACCAATGAAAAGGTTACAAATACAAATGTCACTGATGAAAAGGTTACCGATAAAAAGTTCACTGATGTAATGTTTCTGCTAAAAGCTACTATGAGAACCCGACCTTAAAACATTACATAATCTTCAATTAAATGAATAATTCACTTTGATAAACTTTTCATGTTTATAGTTTTAGAGAATAAAGACATAACTATTACATGTCATCTTGAAAATTACATGTAGAAACTACTACTACGTATCAATTTTTTCATAAAATAATAACTCTTAAAAAGAGACATGTCTAGTTCCATGTTTTAGACAGCATGACTTTTCCTTGATCTCAACCTTAACCCTATTCATATTTATGTCCTACGGAAAAAATTTCAATTACATGGGTTGAGTATAAAAATCATAGTAAGGGTTATAAAATAAGGAATAAAAAAATTAACCCATTAATAAATACAATACAATGAAACCATACTTTTCCATCATAACATACCATATGGAATCATAAGATTTTTGAATAACACATAGAAATCATAAATCATAAGGGTAACTTATGTCATTTATAACATAATTACATTGTAGGTATCATAACTATGTTTAGAGTTACAGTGGAATACTCATCACACTATAGTCCCTGAATCTCATAGGAAAAAAATTAATTTTTACCTCCGTCACATTACCCAATGCATTGGAGAGCAATATTGGGCTCACCCTCCCTAGGTTAATCACAGAACCACACATATACGTAAATAATGCCTAATAACCATAAAATATTCATAAAACATAAAACAGGCATAATGGAAAGATAAAATTTCAAAATTGTAATCACAATATATCATTTCAATATATTGACATAATAAATGACTTATCAAACCATTTTCAAAAAACATTTAAAAAATTTAATAAAGATATTATTGAATAAAAGTGTCCCATTACACTTATAAATATTAAAGGTATTAAAATTTTAAAACATTAATGTCGATATAAATAAATCCGTAAAAGTATTTTTAAAATATAGACATCAATGAGAATGATTTATAAGAATAAATATTTAAAACATTTAAATTGATATTTTAGTTAAAGAGATCCTAACCAAATGAGAGACGCTTGAATATAATCAATTGAGGAATAACATCAATAAAAGCTTATAATATCATGAGAATAGAGAGATTAATTATATAATATGTCAAAAGGGTAGTCTATAAACCCTATAAAAGTGAATTGGAGTATAACAATAAATAAAATTCAATGGAATGTATATTGAGACAAAAGTCCCTTGAAAAGATCATGTCCTTAGATCAAGGACAAATCAATGACACAATAATGCATGAAAAATAAGAATACATCCAATATAAGAAGATATTAAGTGCAAAAAATTAGAGAACATCCACACATATTAATAACACAACTTAATCAAGAAGTATAAGTTTAACCCAATGAATTAAAATTGGGTTATGATGTTCTCTTATATAAATTCGACAGCCTAATGGCGTCACATTAAAATTAATATTATGAGTTGATGAGAGAAAAAAGGTTTTATAATCACTTATAAAAATCATTTACAGCAACAAGGATATATAATAACATATCCCTCCATAATAAAGGGGAAATTAGAGGGCATAACATTAATGAAGTATTTTAAAAAGAATAGGGTGAAAGATTCCCTCACCGATTTGGTAACATACGAAACATACACCGTATGAATGAAGGATCACACAATGATGATATAAATACCAGTAAATAAAAGTATATTACTGAATGAATACAATCATGGGTAGTAAATATGCCACACAAAAGGAAATAGTGGCAAATATAGAATGAATCTCACGGGAGTAAAAAGTGAGATGAAAACCTCTTTCCACATTGTAAACAATTGATTTGTATGAAAAAAATTTAATAACCACCAAATTTATCACATAATACCCTGAATATAAATCAATTCATGATAACATATATCAAATGTTACTACTCAATACACCACATGTAGTAAATAAGTGTTGAACAATAGAAATCTCACGGAATTAAAGTGATATAAGAAATCCCTTACCTCGTGTTGGACTTGACCCGTTCATTCTTTAATCTCCTGAATAATAATATAATGTTAATTTCTAATTTCATAATAACATTTTCCATGTTTATTATTCATTTTATATCACTCATTACAATGTTATAGAAATTATCCAATCATTTTAGTTAATAATGGTCGCTTTGTTGATATTTGGTAATTTAGCCAAAAATGAACTTCTTATAATTACACGTTGTTCATGTGGTAAAAAGTACATTACATACATAATGATATTAATGATTTAGATAACATATATATAGTATATATCATGAATATTTATGTATTTATAATATTACATAACTTTTGGAGATAAGAAATGAAATGCACTGTTCATGGAGACAGTAAGCCGTACATACGCATGAACGCTAATTTCATTTCTATTTCATATTTTTTAGAATAAAAACATAAGGATATATAAGTATATTATTATTAAATTATAATATAATATGATATATATTTTACATAATTTCATTAACTCCATCCTTTATACATTCCATGTATGTCATGAACGAATCATATCCCCTTGAGGGGGTGGTAGTCCACACTTCCTCAAATGAAATTATCATATTTACATATATTAGAATGCATAAAAGTATTTTTGTAAATAAAAATTACATAAGAATATGGAAAACATAAAATTAATATATATCATATATAAATACAGTTCCATCATAATGGCCACCATGAGAGATGGTAGGAGAAGATTGAAAAATCATTGTTTCATGAAGCAGTAGTTCATCGACCACAGAAATAGTATGTTATATTCCCATTACATAGAGGTGTGTGTAAGTGTAGTACTAATAATTATTGTAAAAACAATCTAGTATATTTAGGATACTGATTTTGTTTTCAAATATATGAAAAAAATTGTTTATTGTGTTGGATAAGTAAAATAAAACAAAAGAACTTAAGAGAAGAAGTTACCATTAAATCTAGTATCTCCCTTTGGATTGAACAAAAAGGTTTACTTGAATTGCCTTATGACGGAGGTAAGGGTTATAGGATAAGGATAGAGATGAAGGTAACTTAATTGGGTAGAGTTTGGGAGAGTGGATGGGTTTCATAAGTGTGAGGAATAGGTTAGAAGTGATGGATTTTTATAATGGGGGGAGGGGCACTTTAAGAAGGCTTGAAAATATTATTTCATATAAACGTATCTTCAAATTGAAAAGGTCAAAAACACATTAAAGTCGAAGATAAGATTGATCATATTCAGAATAAAATCATCCAATATTAATTTTATAGGTTTGTTATATTTTTTTAATATTTATATCTTATTTATTTAAATCATTCATTAAGGTGGTAAACACGGAATCATTATTGTGTCATAAATAATTTTATTTATTTAATGTCAAAAAATTATAAAACAAATACCATGATGTAGTAAAAATTTTTAGCATTCAAATTAATACTTATAATTTAAGAGATAACTTATATAAACTTATGTAAAAATTGATTTACTAAAAGATAAATGTTTAAGTCATTTTTGTCTTTTCATTAAATTAATTAATATTAAGTGTCATTCTCACTCCCAAGTGCATCCATGGGGACTCAATATCGACCCAGGTATGACCATGTTAGTAAATTTATCAACCAATAGAATTAGTAAACATGTTATGGTGATTTTATATTATTATTAAAATATTTTGTTACCCTTATTTAACAGATTTACCCTTTAACCAGGGTAAATAAATTTTTTACTGAAGTAAAAATTCATATTGTCTAAAAATAAGAGGTACCTATTTACATAATGTGTACATCCTGATTCCAAATAAGTAATCCATTTTTACATATTAAAAACATATAATTTTCAGAAATTAATTTAAAATTAAATCCCACTGCCAAAACAAAAAATTTGTTTTTATGAAATAATAACCATCGAAAAATTGACACTTATTTATGTCCAATTTCAAAGTGAAATTACTTCCAATGACAAAAATTTGATTAAATAGTAAAAAAATAATATAAATAAACTCTAAAAGCAATTAAATAGATAATCTATCCTTACAAATAAATTAGAATATATGGTAGTTTTGAATTAAAATACAGAATATTTCACTATTCATTAAGAAAAGGAATTTTATTAGAAAAATACCAAAAATTTATCCAAAGTAAATTTTGATGTCCCAATTCGAAATAAGAATTTTATTTTGTCAAATATAACATGTAAAAGTGACCAAAATTATGTTTAATGATGTTTCTCCATCAAAAGGCGGTAAATCGACATTTTAATGAATATTAGAGTATTTATGCTATCAGATTATTTCTTATTTTATGACTCTAAAATTTATTTGATAAATGTAAAAACATTAAAAAACATGTATATTAATATTGCAGTTAGTTATGTCCATTATCGTGAATACAACGACTAGGCGTTAACTACAATTTAAAATAATATTATAATATTTTTTTAGTATGACTCAACATTGTGTGCAACATAAGATTTCAAAGAAACCCATTATTGTGTATTTGTTACTCCATCAAACATAGCATCACAATTAAATTAAAATTTATATTTAATTAAATTTTTTAAATAAATTTTAAAATTTTGTATTCTTTATTTACTTTGGATGTTACAGCTACCGTTGAGAATGTCACAGTTGAAGGCTTCTGATGAAGGCTACCAATGCACACTACTATTGAAGCCTCCTATTGTGAAGGATAACAATACCAGTCTACCAGTTCTTACACTTACATACTTTGTCAAATTACTAATATTATTCTGATGGTCATATTTGGTAAATTTAATGCATCTAGCATTAATTAATACTTATTTTAGACATATCAAGAAACCGTATATGGGGACAATATGAGGTACGAGGAGGATCACATGTGTTTTACTTATTCCTATTATATAATATTAAATATAAGATTGAAAATTGAGGAAGAAAACGTAGTGAATAACATAAGAAGCAAGAAACAACAGATGAATTCATGAGAAATAACTTACTCCCTAGATCAACGAGAACAAGGAAGAACCATCCAGTGCTGACAGTGTGAACCCAAGAGTCTCAAGAAGATCATTTCGAGAGAACAATTTAAAGTCTGACATATGTTCTTCATTAACTCTCAATCAACAAAAGAAGTATAATACTACGTTCTTGGAAGCTATAGCTTGGAGTTGTGACACTCTGTTTTGAGGAAAACTTATAGAGACACACTCAAAGTGAAAATTATTCATCCCAAGGAGTAAAGAGGTGAACTAAAAACACATAGAGATTAATAAACACAATCTCACAATATTATCTCTGCAATGTTCTTTTATTTTACATTTCTAAGAAGTGTGTGTTTGTATGTTACACACACTGTCTCTTGTGCTCGAACTGGAGGATACTGAAAATCCTCCCCTCAAACTTCACAAAACAAAATTTCCGATATATAATTGTGGTAGAGACCATGTGTGGTATGTAATGTTTTTTTTTCCCAAAAAGAACTGTGGTAGAGGTTGTAAAACCTTGATAGTTTGTAAAAACTATTATAAATCCTGATATAGTCCATGTGCCAAGTTTATCATTTATATAAACTACTTGGTGTAAGGTGATCACTAAGTATAGAGGATTAAGTCCTACCTTGAGACTGAAACTCTTGTTTAACTCCACTATGCACTATATTATTTATTATTCTCAATTTTTTCTATTTTCCTATGCTTATAATTTATAAAATAGAAAATGGTTTTTCATTGACTTTTATAGTTAGTTTTGGTTAGAGTGTGTATGTGTTTAATTCATTAAACTTGTTTCTAATGTTGAATATGTTTTTTACACTAATTAAACTGAGGACTAATCACTCTTTGAAAAATCTGTTGACCAACTAAGAATTTATATCTCTACTTCCTTAATTATCTGAGCCATTTCAAAATTGGGGGATCTTTATCATAAATGTTTTTATATAAATTTTAATTAGGAACTCAGTTCACCCCCCCCCCCACAATTTAGATTCCACCCGACCAACATTTGGTATCAGAGGGTATATTTTTATTGCGACTATATGAACTGTTTTGCAAATTGTCAAATTCTTTTAACTGTGATTTTAGTTGTATCTTAAGGATCTTAATATTTCTGTGATATCTAAATTTTTAGTTCTTTAAAATTCTAAATAAGTATTGATAAAAGGGTTGATAGTGGTGCTACTTAGAGGCTACCTTTATTTAATGGAAATAACTATACTCAGTGGAAATTAAAAAAGAAAATGTTTCTAGAGAGGATGGGTCCTGAAATTTGGGACACAATTGAAGAACAACATGCGTTTCCTAATACGTCTAGGGACACATGGTCTCAGTCAACTAATTATACATATAACAATAACTGTAAATCAATAAATTCATTGTACTATTATCTAGATGATAAACAATTCAATAGATTATCTTCCTGTAATACTGCTTATGAAATTTGGGATACTTCGAATGTTTCTCAAGAGGGAACAGCCAATGTTAATGAAATGATTTTAAATACTTATATTATTAAATATAATAATTTTAAGACTAATCATGTTTAAATTTTATCTAAAATGAATCTCTATTTCAATGAAATAGTGAATACAATGATTCTTCTTCAGAAACTAGTGGATATCAAGGATCATATTATGATATTACTTTGATGCCTACCTGATATATGGAGAGGAACTTCTATTTCTATATGATAATCTTGTGACATAAACAAGCTACTAGTGAAGGAACTAATTTAAAAAAATATTATATATAAATAAGAGATTAAAGTAAATCTAGAAGGTGATGAAAACCAATAAAGAAATATGTAGAATTCAAGACTACTACCTCAATGATGAAAAAAAAAGAAAAAGATCAATCTCTTGTAGACACTTCCACCAGTGAATACTCAGACTCTGACAGTGATGATGAGATATCCCATCTTGCTAAGAGATTCAAAAAGTTTTAATGTAAGAAGAAGTTATTTATAAAGTCAAACTATAAAGGATGGTATGATAATAAAGGACAGTAGAATGAGAATAAAAAATTGAAAGATAACACAAATGTGATAGTCTTCAATGAGTGTAAACAAAAATTTCATATGAAGGATGATTTCCCTAAGATGAAATTTAAGAATAAATATGAAGAAAATGGAAAGTGATATAAAAGGGCTATGAGAGCTACTTGGAGTGCTTTAGAAGATAGATCTAGTGGATCTGACTCTTCTGATATTGAAATGTAAAAACATGAAAACCTATGTTTCATGATATAAATGTCTTAAGTATCACCCAATTACCCTATATTTAATTATTATTATTCTAAGAATGAATGTGAGTCAAATAAAGAAAAGAATATGACTAAGGATAAACTATTTAAATATTATGGAATGCTTGAGGACACATTTAATGAACTCAAGGATAATTATAAATTATTGAAAATATAACATAATTTAAATTCTAATTTTAAGTCTTATATAGATATTAAAAAAAATGTGATCAACTATTAAAAGAAAATAATAAACTCAAATTATCAAATGACCAATTAAAAAGAGATCATGATAAATTTATTAAAGGTATAGATACCTTTAGTCATTTTATAGGGAAATAGATTGCTCCAAAATACAAAACTGGTATATGATAACAAATGGGATAGAGAGGGATTATTAAAAATAAATTTGTTCCAAAATCATGAATGTTCACTGCTAGTTCGAGTTATGGACCATATTTTGAAAAACATTTCTATAAAGGAACTAACAGAGTATTCATGTCTCAAAACATACCTATTGATTATAGGAAACCCGTGAGACAAGTATGGGTTCCCAAAGTTTTACTTTCTAACCTCTCTGGACCCAAAAAAAATATGGGTACCAAAGTTACCCTATACTTAATCTTTTTTGCAGGAATGTTTTTTTAAAGAGATCATGTAATGCTCTATGGAACTTGGTCATTGAATGTTCAAGAAATATGAAAAGATATTGTTCATGCTTCAAGAGCCTAATTAATGTTGATGGTGGACATGTCACATTTGGTGAAAATGCTAAAGGGGAGATCGTTAACTAAGGCCAAATTGGAAACCCTAATATTGTATTAATTGCTAAAGTACTTTTTCTGATGGGTTAAAATACAATTTACTAAGTATCTCACAATTGTTTGATGAATGATTTAATGTTATTTTTGAAAAGGATTCATGCAATATTTTTAGTTCTAAAAAAGATTTAATATTCACTACTCTTAGAAAAGAAAATGTATATGATGGTGATTTAAATTTTTTAGCTATGAAAAATGTTTCTTGCTTAAATTATTTTTATATGGAATCATGGTTATGACACAGAATACTAGGACACTGCAATGTGTACTCACTTAGGAAAATAACTTGGAAATGTTTAGTTAGAGACTTACCTAAACTGAATTTCCCATATAACAAAGTCTGTAATCCTTGTCAAAAGGGAAAACAACAAAAATTCTCTCTCAAAACAATGAAAGAAGTTTCTACTTCTCATCCTCTTGAGTTGGATCACATGAATTATTTTTGACCATCCAGAGATTCATGTTTCAATGAGAACCACTATTTTTATGTTCATGTTGATTATTTTTCTAGATATAATTGGTTATAAATTATAGCTCACAAAAGTGAAGCTTGTTCTTACATCATTAAATATTCTTATTCTACTGAATATATTAGTGGATTTAGAATTTAGACCTTGAGAAGTGATCATGGTTGTGAGTTTTAAAATTATAAATTTGAATTTTTTTGTTCACAAAATGGATATAATCACAATTTATCTACTCCTAGAACACCTCAACAAAATAGAGTTGTAGAAATAATAAATAGGACAGTTTAAGAGATTTCCTGACTATACTAAATGAACATAATCTACCTATCTATTTTTGGGTTGAAGCTGTTAATATGACCTGTTACATTATAAATAGATTCTTATTTAGACCTATTCTTAAGAAGACCTCTTATGAGATTCAGAATAATAGGAAGCCTAAGCTTAATTACTATAGAGTTTTTTGGTGAATTCCTTATCCTTAACAGTAAGTATAATCATGATAAATTTCTTTCTAAGAGTGATGAAAGAATTTTCTTAGGTTACTCAATATCTAGTAATGCTTATAGAGTATTCAATAAGAGAACCAAATACATGGAAGAGTCAATTCATGTCAAATTTGATGAGACTGATCCACATGAACCCAAAATATTTGTTGAACATCTTGAATAAGATATGTCAATTCTGTACCTTATTAATAAAGACAATGAACCCTTATTATAAACAACTAGTTTTTGAAATTTTCCAGAATATGTAAATAGTGAATCTGAACCTATAGAAAACCATGATGAGTCTTGTTCAACTCTTTAGTGGTATTATAACTCTCAATAATCATCCTTTAGATGAGGTAGTAGGTGATCTAAATAGAGGAACACAAACTACAATTTCTCTAAGAAACCAAGATGATCATCAAGCTTTTATTTCATATCTTGAACCTAAAAATATTGATGATGCATTCAATGGTGAATTTTGGGTGATATCTATGAAAGAAAAATTAAATCGTTCTGAAAGAAACAATGTTTGGGAATTAGTAAAAATACCTAAAGACACTTTGACCATAGGCACTAAATAGGCATTTAGAAATAATGTTGATGAATATGGAAACATAGTTAGAAACAAGGCTAGACTAGTTGCACAAGGATATAGTTAAGAAGAAAGAATATATTATGGGAAAACCTTCACACCTGTAGCTATACTAGAAGACATTAGGATACTACGTCACTATTTAGCTCATTTAAATTTCAAACATTATCAAATGATGACAAAATTGTATTTGTAAATGGGTATATAGTTTGGGATTCCTTTGTTTTATAACCCCCTAGTTTTACAAATCCCCATTTTTCAAATCATGTTTTTAAACATTCTAAAGATCTATATGGTCTAAAACAAGATCAAAGATTTTGGCATGAGGGACTTAGTTATTTTCATATTTTAAAGGGTTTTACTAAAGGAATAGAGGATACTACTATTTTTATTATAATTATTTCTAAAGATTTTTAAACAGTACAAATTTATGTAGATGACATTATTTTTGGATCCTCTAAAAGTTATTTATGTACTGATTTTATAAAAATTATGGAAGTTTAATTTGAAATTAGTCAAATGGTGGATCATAAATTTTTACTTAGATTTCAAATTTTTCAAAATAAAAATGGAATTATTCTAAATAAAAGTAAATATACTAAATATCTTTTGAAATGTTTTGGTTGGACATCAGTGATACACCTATGAGTACCACCTATAAATTGGATGCTGATGAAACCTGTAAACTAGTGGATCAAACCAATTACAGAGGTATGATTGGGAGTCTGATCTATATTACTTCTAGCAGACCTAATATTATGTTCAGTGTAAGCATGTGTGCTTATTTTCAAGCCAATCCCATAGAGTCTCATTTAACTACTGTAAAAAGTATTTTTAAATATTTCAAGGATACAAAAATATAAGGTCTATTTTATCCTAGAGGGAAATAATTTGACATAATAAGTTATTTGGATGATAAATTTTCTGGTTTCAATTTAGATAGAATGAGAAACTATAGAACATGTCACATTTTGGTAAATTCACTAGTACCATGGTGTAGTAAGAAACAAAATTATGTTGCATTATCTACTTCTGATGCTAAATAAATAGCTACTGTTTGTTGTTGTTCTCAAATTCTGTAGATGAAACACACTTTACTAGACTATGGATTTCAATTCAAACATGTCTCTATAAACTATTATATTATAAGTTCTATTAAAATCTCTAAAAATATATTATCTCATGCTAGGATAAAACACATTGATTTGAGACATCACTTCTTGATAGATAACTATCAAAGAGGTAATATCACTCTTGAATTAATTTGCACTAAACATAAATTGGCGGATATATTCACAAATCCTTTGTGTTAAGAGAGGTTAAGTAACATCAAACATGAGTTAGGTATGAAAAACTGTTAATTTAAGAACATCACTGTTGGACCTCAATGTTAGGAACCTCACTGTTGGACGTCACTGATAGGAACCTCGCCATTGAACGTCACCGTTGGACCTCACCGACAAGAACCTCACCATTGGACCTCTCCATTGGAACCTCACTGTTGGATCTAACCATTAGGAATCTCACTGTTAGGAACCTCACAATTGGACCTCATTGTTGGAACCTCACCATTGGAACCTCACCGTTGGACCTCACTGTTGGAACCTCACCATTATACCTCACCATTGGAATGTCACTGTTAGACCTCACTATTCGAAACTCGCTGATAAACCTCACCATTGGAACCTCGCTATTATACCTCATTGATTAGACCTCAACGTAGGAACATTACTGTTGTTACCACACCGATAGTCTATTTTTTCAGGACATAGCATTTTCTCTGCCAAAATCTGTAACGTTTTCTATATTACTTATTGCTTTTTTATTCTTTATTTATATTTCGATCCCTAAATGATAAAAATAAAGAACACATCACATTTTGATCCACTTAAAACCTCTCCCGAACCACTTTCTCTCTATCCTTAGAATCTCTTATTCTATTGAAACCCTCAAACCTCTCTAGATTGATATGGAAATGATGAAGTGACCATTGCTCAATGATAAATGGGATGCGCCAAATCCTAAGTGATCTTGAGCTGAGTCGATTAGTGGAATAAATGCAGTGTAAAATCTAATAAACCCTCATATTTGGAAGATGGAAATAAAGGTTGAGATGGAACTGAGCTCGGAATGGCTGTTGTCGAGAAGGTCTTTGGTGCTAAAGGCACTTGAAGCTCAGGGCTGGGTCGAAGGCTTTGCAAACATTAATGGAACATACTACCTGAAGTTAGTGAAGGAATTTAATGATTTTATAATATTCGAACAGCCTGAGGATGAGAATAGAATGTCTTAAATTAAAAATAGCATATGTGAGATTTTTTCCTCTTTTGAATGGGTTGAGTGTATGATAATTCCACATGAAGAGATTTTTTTATTACTAATCAAGATTGGTGCCTCCCTCTAGAGTGTTCTTCTGCTATGAAGAAGCCTTAGCTGAACTGACAGGGAATAGGATCCCTATGAATGTAATTTATGCTAAAATAGAAGGAGAAGACAAATAGTAGTTTAGGTTTGTTCAACATGTCTTGAGTCCTAGGAGTGGAGACTTTTCTACCATAAAGTATCAGGATGTATTCCTTTTATATCTATTAAATCACGGACAGAAGGTAAATTTGTGTAGATTCCTAATGATTCAATTAGAGAATATGAAAAATCATAGATCCCAATCCAATGGCTCATTTGATGCCAGATAGATATCCTTAATATTGAATTTAAAAGGAGTTTCTTGAAATAAAGAAGAAAAAGTTGTTGTGAGAGACAATTTCTGCATGACGAAAATAATTTCCAAGTTTATGATGATCAGCTGGAACCCATGGAAAATAAGATGGGTAAATGAAGAGGCTAATCTATATGATGAATTCAATCATTTACTAATATTACTAGGCCTAAGGATAAGAGAGACCCTAGTTTGAAGCCTAATGAAGTGGTGCCTGAAGACTCAGATGATGAAGAAGAGGCTATTGTTATTAATGTTGGAGAGGAATCTTCTATAGATGACATGAGTGATCTTGACCTTCCTCAAACCAATATTGTAGCATTTAGTGATCTTAGCTCTCCAAAATGGCCTCATAGAAGATAGATTGTCCTAAGGGACACTGATGATGTGGAAAATAGTGAATAATAAAGAGATAAAAATGTCTTAAGAGACATTAGAGAGACCTCATAGGAGGAAGATGACACTGAATCTAGTCATGATGACTTTGAGACAACTACTGGTAAAAGTGAAGAGGAATGTCTAAGTCTTAGTCCCCTGATGGGAAATACATAAATGGTAGAATGTGTGAATAAATAGGTTTCTAATTCAATCAAATCTGGAATTATAATGGTAGTAGTTGAAGATTCTATAGTTGAAGTTGCAGTGAACTCTCATGTTGGTGATGTTGATCAAAGAGGTATTGTTGAGATAGATGTAGTTAATCAGGAGAATGCTCCAACTGAGGGGGAGGATGTTGTTACTACTGGTTCAGTTATTACTGCTCATGAAATATAATATTGGCCAGAAGACCCTGTATCTATGGTTTTGGGCTTAGATTATGGAGACTTTGATGATGACTAGCCTATCAGAAGTCCATCATTTCCTTCAGTTATAGAGACTACTATTGTCCAGCCAGTAGTACTTTTATCTCAATAATATGTAAAGAAGGATGATTTGGAATATTTTAAGTGGGTTTTGAAAATACATTTTGCTGAGAAATTTGCTGAGATGGAGATAATTGTGGCCCTAAATCAAGAAGTTATAGCATCTGCCTTAGAGAGCGTTATTTCTACCTCTCACTAAAATTTTCTACAAGAAGTGAAGGATTTTCATAATCAGATCAGAACCATAGTAGAATCTATAGAATCTATGAAGCAGTCAATTTCTAGAGTATATTTCTATATTTCTTTAAGGGTGAAAGTGGACATAGATCTTAGATATATTAAGGGTGTGGTTCAGCAGATGGTCATTGTGTTTGAGGACTTTAATTTGTCTTTGGAGACCATGTGAGTTACTAGGATGATTATGTAAAATGGCTGATCTGTGGGATGAAAAAATATTTTAAGGAGATAGTGGATTTCACACTGGAACCTCTATGTGCATCTGCTTCCTCTTCATCCGCTCCTCGTGTTGATCTAGAATCCTCCATGTCGGTTGCTAGAGAAGAAGTGGAGAAATTCTCTGGTTCTAGTACCTCAGACCCTTAGTCAATGACTCTAGTCATTTCCACTACCAGGTAAATTCATAATAATGTGGGATATTATCTAAGGGAAGCTACTCAAGATAATAAGGCCATCAATGAGAAAGTTGATTTCTATTACAAAAGGGTGTACAATAAGCATCAAATGGATGGTCACATTAAGATATTATTGGATAACATGAGAATCCCACCTCTCACTCGGGTGACTAAGGATCAAGTTAGTAGGCTTAGAGAGAAGACTCCTTCCTTAGATAGATTCATGGAGAATAAGGATGACGTTATCTTTTCCATGGAAACAGGAGGAAGTATTATAATGGATTTCAAAAATATTCTTTTACCCTTCCTCCATGTGGACTGCACTCCCGTCATTATTCCTCTGGCCTTACCCTCTTCCTCGTCTATTTTAGGATCTACTAGTACAACACCAATGATGACTCCTACACAGGCCATCTCATGCTTGACCCCGATGATTACTCAAAGATATACTCACTATTGGTATGTTGATGCCTCTTTAGTAGCTCCTCTAACCCTCCTGACTTCCTTACCTATTCATATCCCTATATCTCTAAGTCCCAACTCCTTGGCTTCAAAATCCAAATATATCTGGGATATTTTTATGTGGATTTATTGTGGGATGTCATAGTTTATAGGGATATTTTTTACACTTTTTGTATCTTTTATTATTGATTCATTAATAAAAAAATCCACTTTTTTCAATTTTTATTTTACTTTCTTATTGTTTATCAAAAAAGGGGAGAAGTTTTATGTTTCCTAAATCATTTAATGTGTATTCTATCTATTATGGGGAGAAGTTTTATGTTCCCCAAAGATACCCAATGGGGGTGCATTTTTTAAGTTACCTAGATGTTTTTCATTTATACACTAATTCAATTTTCCAGAATAACCATGGTTCAATGTTAATTATACACATATCTAAAGATATTAGAAAATGTGTTTTACCCTAATTTAGAAAATAATGACATTATTTTTAATTATCAAAAAAGGGGAGATTGTTAGACTCACCGGTTTTGATAATCCCAAATCATGATTCATTTATGTGATAATCATGTTTCTACTATAGAATAAATTTGATAATCATGTTTCGGTGATACCTATCCATATTTAATCACAATTTTCTATTGTTTATATTACAGTAAAAAATTTATCATAGTAAAGGTCCTGGATTCAAAGGTCACCAATGCAAAGGTCACCGATGCAAAGGTCACCGATGAAAAGGTCACCAATTCCAAGGTCACTGATGTAAAGGTCACCGATGTAGAGGTCATGGATGAATAGGTCACCGAGGAAGAGGTCACCGATTCAATGGTTACTGCTGAAATAGTTATTGATGCAAGGTTCACAGATGCAAAGGTCACCAATGCAAAGGTTACCAATGAAAAGGTCTCTGAAGCAAGATTTCCATTAAAGTATACGGTTGAGAAGGTCTTTTATTAAGGATTCCGATGAAGGCTACCGATGTACACTACTGTTTAATCCTACTGTTGTAAAGGCTCCCATTACCAGTATACCAATTCTTACCCTTCCATAATTTGTCAAATTCTTAAGATTATTCTAACAGTCATATTTGGTAAATTTAATGCGTCTAACATTAATTAATGCTGATGGTAGACAAATCAAGAAACCATATATGGGGACAATATGAGGTATAAGGAGTATCACACGTGGTTTTCTTATTCCTATTTTTGAATCTCAAATATAAAAGGGAAAACTGTGGATGAAACTAGAGAGGAGAATATAAGAAGCGAGAAACAATAGAAGAATGCAAGAGAAATAACATACTTGATAGATCAAATAGAAAAAGGATGAATCATCCATCATTGAAATTGTGATCCCAAGAGTCCCAAGAAGATCATTCTTTAAGAACATTTTCAAGGCTACCTTCTGTGCTTCATCAACTCTTAATCATAAAAAGAAGCAGAATACTCAGTTCCTAGAATCTAGAACATTGAGTTGGGACACACTATTTTGAAGAAAACTTCCAGAGACACACTCAAATTAAAATTCAACATCCCAAGGAGTCAAGATCTGAACTGTAAAAACATAGATCTTTCGAAACACAATATCATAATATTATCTTTACTGTGCTCTTTTATTTTTCATTTCTGAGAAGTGTGTGTTTTTTTGTTACAAAAATTGTATCAAATTCTTAAATTGGAGGATACTGAAAATCCATACATCAAACTTCACATACATTTTTTCCCACAGATTACTATGGAAGTGACCGTGTGTGGACTGTATTGTTATCATTTCTCATTAAGAACTATGGTAGAGGGTGTGAACCCTGGACAGTTTGTGAAAACTGTTTTAAAGACCATTACAGGTTTTCTATAATGATTATCATTTATATAAACTACTTGGTGTAAGGTGATCAGAAAGTAGAGAGTATTAAGTATCATCTTGGTATAGATCTTTTTATTAAATCCACTATGCACTTTTTTTTGCCTATCTTCCTCTTCTTATAATTTCTAATATAGGAAATTATTTTCCATTGACTTTGATCTTTAGTTTTGGTTAGTGTTTTTATTTGTTTAATTCAGTAAACTTGTTTCAAAAGTTGAATAAGTGTTTTACACTAATTCAACTAAGGACTAATCACCCTTTGAGAAACATGTTGACCAACTTAGCGTATATATCTCTACTACCTTAATTAACTAGGCCATTTCAAAATTTGGGGATCATTATCCTAAAAGTTTTAATATAAGTTTTATGTAGGAACTCAATTCATCGCCCTCTTGAGATTCCACTTCGACCAACAATAACCATACCAAAATGTATTAAACTATTGTTCCATATCCTAATTTTATCATGCTTGATCATTTCATGTGATAAAAGCCTCTATCTTTTAGTATAACTACTAATCCATTTGTAGCTGAGAAATGGAATGAATCTCTAAAAAATATATTCCTATATTTGGGATATAATTAAAGTTAAAATTTTATTTTATTAGTATATATTTTGAGATTTTTTTCTGATCAATGGTGGTCATTTGTCCAAAACACTAAATAGTTTGAATAAATAAAAATCCTAGAATGAAGAACAAATAATGTGATATTCTATGATAAATAATTCCCTAGAGAATAATGAGATAAAATGGATAAAAATTTACTCACATTATAGAATGAGGAAGAAGAATGTGTGGTGGAATATGATTCTAATATAAAAAAGTTATACATGCATGCTTCGAACTACACACATAACCGAAAAAAGTAAGATTGAATGTTTATTTGATGTGATTAAGCTATAAATCTCAAGGGTACTAGGTCCTCAAACTTTTTTTTGTATGATGATAAAGTTTAAAGTGACATTAAGATAGAGAATGAATTTTATTGATCCTATATCTTCAATAGAAATATAGAGAATAAGTGGTCAATTTAGCAGTGATAAAAATATAAAGTATAAATAAAGAAGAGGGGAATAAATAAATTTATATCATGTGAAAATTATAAAGAGAAATGAACTAGATAATTATTTATGGGTATAGGAGTCTGTTACAAGTATGGGGATAAGGGTCATCTAGCTAATGAATGATAAGGGGACAAGGAAATCATTGTTTTCCATTTTTTCAACGATATAAAAATAACAAATTATTCAAACCAATTTCCTAAGTGTCAAGAGAACCTACTATAGAAGAGGTATTGGGGATAAGGCCAATATTATGTGAGTACTATAGCTAAGGATTATGTTCCTAAAGATGTGATAGTATCTTCTTTAATAATAGGCTCAAATTTAGAGAAGGATTTATTTGATTTGGGAACAACTCACTCTTTTATATCTTCCATATTATCAAAAAAATTAGATATTTCCCCAGATCCATAAAAAATTGAGTTGTTAGTCAAAAAACCGAGTGGAAATATCCACATAACAAGGATGGGTCAGTTATTTCCCATAATATGCATAAACATTCCCTACTTAAAGACATTATTATTTTACCTATAGTTGATTTGGATATAATCCTTGGTATGGATTGGATATTAAAATATAATCCAAAAATTTATTTTCAAGCTATGGAAATTATGATTCATTATGAGTATATAGTATTCATTATCTTTATAGGGGTGACTTCATCATCTGAGTCATATCTAGATATTCTTCTAGCAGCTAATCTGAAAGAGATTCTGAGTAAAGAAGAGTAAACACAATCTATAGATGAAAAATTCCATCTTTAAATAGAGGATATTCATATTGTCCATGAGTACATCGATTTATTTCTTAATGAATTTCTATGAAATCCACTAGAATGCGAAGTTTATTTTTTCATTACTTTAATATCTAATGTGAAACCCATATCAAATAATCTCTATAGAATGACCACTATGAAATTAGTAGAGATAAAAAAAACTACAATATTTCTATGATAAGGGTTTCATATTCCCTAATGTTTAACCATGGGGATCCCCTATTCTTTTCATTAAAGAGGATTCAAATTGATTATAGTGAAATCAATGATATTACTATAAAGAAAAAGTATACTCAACCTCACATTTATGAATTATTCGATCAACTTTATAGAGATAAATATTTTTCAAAGAATGACCTTCATTATACATATTATCAATTTCATGTAAAGAAGGAAGATATCCTGAATAAATCATTTCATACATGGTATGAACATTACACATTAATGGTAATTCCATTTGGATCGAATAACACACAATATATTTTAATGGATTTAATGAAAATATTATTCAGGGAATATCATGATAATTGTTTTTTGGTATTAAATAATGATGTCTTGGTGTACTATAAAATCTCTTTGGATCACAAGAATAACTTTAGGGTCATTATTAAGACACTTAAAAAAAGAGTTATAAGGGAAATTTTGAAACTATGAATTTTGGAATAAGAATGTTTTTTTTCATGGATATATTATTTCCAAGGATGGAATCTCATTTGATCCACAAAAGATAAAGGTAGCCAAAGAATGACCTATACCAAAGAACATAACAAAGTTATATAGTTTTGTTGGATAGGCATGTTACGATCGGTAATTTTCATAAATTTTTTCTTGATTGAATAACCCATTAACTAAGATTACACATAAAGTGGTTATGTTCACATGGATAATGGAATGATAAGAATGTATTGAAGAATTTAAGTGGATATTGGTGAATGATTTAATTTTGACTCTACCATAAAGAAATGATTGATTTTTTATATATATTAATGCATTAAATAAGGGAATTGGTTATATCCTTATTCATAAAAATAATATTATTTCCTATACATCAAGGAATTTATAGAATCATGAGAAGAACTCTCTAACTCATGATCTAGAGTTGGTTGCTATAAAATTTACTTTGAATATCTGGATGCATTATCTCTATGGTAAAATATATGAGATATAAACTGACCATAAGGGCCTAAAAATATATTTCCAAAGGATGATATCAATATATAGAAATGGTAATGGCTCAAGCTACTTAGGGATAATGATTTATATATAAACTACCTCCCAAGGAAGAAAAATAAGGTATCATATGCATTGACCAAGAAAGATAACGGAGTCGTAACCAAAATGAGGATTGAAAGGGATCCAATGTTCATAGATTTAGTAAATATGGACATGGGATTTATTGAGAAATGGGAAATTAACCATTTAATCAAATTATTTGAAAACAATATTTATTGAAAAAGATAAAAAAATATTATCTTGATGATGAAATTTTTTTAAAAAAAATTAATGTTGTGAATGATGTGAAATTTGTGGAATTTATATATGAACATGGAATTATGAAATTTGAAAAAATTATATGTGTTTTATATATACCTAATATAAAAATATAATTATTAGAATACTCTAATTGATCAAATATCACTATAAACCCTGGTAGCACCATGATTTATAGATCTTTGAAGAAACATTTTTGGTGGGATAATATAATGAGAGAAATTGATGATTATGTATTAAGATGTTTGGTTAGTAAAAAGGATAAGGATGAGTTACAATATCGAATATGAGTCATAAAATCTCTACCAATTTCTATATAGGAATGGGATAACATTACTATAGACATTGTTACTAGATTACCAAAGATTCCGAGAAAGAATGGTCCAATATGGGATATTATTGATCACCTTACCACATTTGAAAATTTCTTCACTATAAAAAAATATTTACTCATTGGGATCCTTGAAAGACTATATATTCTTGAAGTCATAGGACTTTATGGATCACTTACTGTAGTTTTATATTTTATTGATACACAATTTACATCAAAATTATGGAAAAATATTCAGAAGGCTCTGCATATTAATCTTCATTTGAGCAGTAAACATCACACTAAAACCAATGGACTATAAAAAGGGAATATTGAATCATTATATGACATGTTGAGGTGATGATCACATGACTTTCAAGGTAGTTGGGATCAATATTTACCTTTTTCGGATTTTTACTATAACAATAAATTCCATTCATCTATTAAAATGAAACTATAAGATGAAATATATGTCAAGAGATGTCACACTCAAAATTTTTGGGATGAAGTTTGTTAAAGAAGTATTATGAGTCCAAAACTTATTAAGGAGACAACAACTAAGACGATTACTATTAAAAGATACATTAGTGAATCTAAATGTTGAAAAAAGAGTTATATTGATAACCGAAGGAGTGAATTAAAATTTAAAGTTAAAAATCATTATTTCTTGAAATTATCTCCATAGAATGGTGTTATAAGGTTTGGTACTAAATAAAAATGTATCCCTAAGTAAATCATACCTTTTAAAATTCTAGAAATAATTAGAGGAATTGATTACTATTTAGCAATGAAACATAACATTTTTGAAGTACATAGCGTGTTCCATATCTCATTATTGGGTAATTATATTCGAGATACAATGCATGTACTCACCTATGATGAAAGAAAATTGGAACTCTATTTATCATACTGTAAGGATCCTATCCTTCTTCTAAACACTAGAAAAAAAGTGTTGAGGAATCAAATGACTCAGATGGTAATGGTATGTTAGTGAAACCATAATATAGAAAATGATACATGATAATATAAAGAAATTAAGGTGAACAACTACAAAAAAAAATTCATGAGGTAAAATACTGAAAATTTTGAGGATTAATATTTTTATGGATGAAAGAATGTAACACTCGAGCTTTACTTATAGAAATCCTTTTTTAAAGAAAAATAGAACGATACATATAGTTTTATTAAATACTTTTATTAAAAACTATAATTTAAAATTTTATAAATTTAATTATCTTAAATTTATTTCAATTTTGAAATCATTATATCAAAATTAATATATTGTGAAATTTTGTGTTTTTTTGAAATGATTGTTTTTTAGGGAATAGTGAAAATACAGATATTTCAAATACTATAATTTATTTTAATTTAATCATGTAATATTAAAATCCAATTATATTTTGGATTTTTATTAAAGTTATATATTTTTTATTTTATTTACTATAATCTAATAAAAAATTAATAATTTAGATATAAGTTAATTTTTATGCTTAAATATCCATTTATCTAAAAAAAATTTCAAGTCGTTTTATATATTTAAATTTAAATTAATTTTTACCACTTATATAAATTGAATAATTATAAATAGATATCTTATTTTTAATTATTTTTTTTCAAATTTTGTGAGTAGGTCTCATTAATGTTTAGGCATTATGAATAGTAATCATGGTAATAATTATCAAATTCATAAAGAGTAAATTAGGAAATAAGGTTAATAATAATATGTTAACGCATTAAAAAATAATCCCAATACATACCTCTATCATATTTGATTAATGGGTTTTGTTCATCGATATCCAATTTTCTAAAATGTTTAAATTTTATGTCATATATTTTTTTATTTTAACCTTTATAATATTTAAGTGAGGGTAATGAAAAAAGTGACACTTTTTTTCTGTTAATATGTATAGTACTTTATGGTAGGGATAAATAAAAATCATATTTAGTTGTAAGAGCTTTTTTTTAATTTGATTTATTTTTTATCATAGTAATTTCTTTTAAATTTTTAGTAATTGAATAATAATTTTTAATTCGGTTACAACAACGACACCTTATTTATTCATTTTATAGAAAAATAATGTAATTGATTAAAAAAATTAAAATTAATAAATGGTGGATGAATTATTGTATTATAATTATTTTATCAAATAACCAGACATGTTAAGGGAGTTTTAATGGATTATATTTTAATTTCCTATTTTTATATATGTATTTAAATTAAAATTAAATAAATAATGTAAAAAAATGACATTAATAATTTTCCATAATGAATAATATTAATTAAATGATTTAAAATTCTTGAAAATATTATATTTAGGAAACTTAATGGGATATGGTTGAAACCATAAACCAAGGTCCATTTATGGATCATTATTCCTTTTTTTGGTAACATTCATGATCCTTAAAGAGGGAAAAAGTTTATTATTATTGTAATTGTCAAAACGCGTAATGTCGATTTAAAATAGGAAGATAAGGGTGAAAACATAACAACAATTTATCCTAATTTTATTATATAACGGTATTTCAACCAATACTAATATTATATTATAATTATTTTCATTTTTATTCATTTGGACATAAAAAATAATTTATATTAATTAAATACTTTAACAAAATTCCAAGAATTCCCCTCCCTCAATTATAAAAGAACACCCCTTATCTCTTTTATTTAGACCACTTTTAGAAAAGTATATCAACCAAAAACTAAAACATTACATTCCCAAATATCCATTTTCATGTTCTAGATGATCATTACCTTCCAAAGGACCATCCTTTAACCCCTTAAGATGATATCGAAATGATGTTTACCGAAGAAGAGATTATCATATTTATTGACTCTTTTGAGTTTACTTATGATTTTAATTAATATTATTGTGGTATAACCATAATAAAATAACAAATAGGTTATAATAAATATACTGAGAAAATATTATGATCATTGGATAACCATATTCCATATCTTTTCTATCCTATGAAAAATAAGAACATCACTCATTCCTATGTATGGCTTACCGCGTCCACATAGAGGTGTAATTCATATTCCATAAACACTTTTCTATGATGGTTATAACGATAGAACTAAAAAATATGAAATATTTTTATGAAATGGATACTCTTATATAGTTATAATATAATATATATATTCATACCTTCTAATTTTTTCTAAGATAATAATGTTACTTGTGCATACGTGTGGACTACCTCCTCCATGAAGTGATACTATTCGTTTTTCATTTCCACTATACATGGATGGTAGTAAGGATGTATTTATAGAATATAAAAAATATATATTATATAAAAATTATCAAATAAATTTTAATTTTTTTTAAATTTATTTCATTAATTCTGTTGGTAAGTGAAAATTGTGTTTATGGGTATATACGACCTACTGTCTCCCTGAATGGTGTCATTAATTTATCTGTATCTAAAAATTATGGATGAATATATATATATATATAGTATATATGATATTAATATTATGAATACAATTTTATAGTTTATGGAACCATGAGAAAAATGTATGGACCAAGACTACCAAAAGAAAACATACATGAAAAATGAAGCAATTAACATCCAACATTTTGATATTAATAAAATAATGTTCAAAAATAGGTGATAAAATGTTATAAATTGGTAATAAATGATATTATATATATATATTTTTGGTTCCAGTTTCTAATTTTAATAAATATTAATTTATTATACATGAGGTTAAAAGAATATAAGAGAGGAAATTCGAATTTGAGGTCAGGGATTTGGTCTCTATTTCCACTCCATTGAGACATATTTTTAATTATGAACCTATTTAAATTTCTATGGTGTATATAATACCCCTTTTTAGTAATTTAATATGAATATATATTTATTCATTATTGTCAGTTATTCAATTTAAATTACTCTTTTATGTGGAATGATTAATATAAATGCTAATCTTGTTTTTATTTTTAATTGGGTATATTTTTATTCTATGTCCATATTTTTAATAATTGTTTTTATAAAGTAATTTTATTTTCTAAAATTATTTTTTAAGGTAATTTTAATTTATACATGATTTTTTGAAACGTTTTAAATAAATATTTATAATGTTTTATAAAAATTTTGTTTTCAACTTTCTTAAAAAAATAAAAAAGGATTGTTTTTAAACTATGTGATATTAATTGATTTTCCCACCACCATAAGAATTTTATACTCTCAGAGTATTCTTAATATTTCAATGGTTTTAAAAAGAAATCTGTATAATGAAATATAATTTCAATAATTCACTCCCATTTTCTTTATTTATCCATGGTATATGATTTTATTGGAAAACCTAGGTTTATGATGAATTGATGGTCATCTATTATCTCTTGTTATTTTTCTAGTCATTAAATTTCCCTTGACACATTAAATTTATTGTGAAAATTAGACATTAAATTTATCGTAAATTTCAATATTTTTTGTATCATGGATAAGATTACTTTTTAAACAGTATTCTATTTCTATATATGGTGTTTTAATTTGAATGTTATTTGATTGACTAAGGAAATATTAATTTTTTGTATTCCTTACTCAATAAAAACATTTTTTCATATGGCATATAATTATGAATTGAATTCTTAATATTAGGACTTAATTTTAATTCTAGTGATAGGTGGGTATCAAAATTATGTATCCCCTATATTCATTAATAGGTTTCATGAGACAAATCATTTGTAAAAATTAAATGTTTTTTAGCATATGGCTACCCACAGTTTAAACAACCTTGGCACAGGGATTTGACGGTAGAGATATCATGATATCTGAGATCATGCAGTCCAACAATAAGTATTTCTTCCATTAAGAATTTATTTTTAATTATCCTTGATATTATTGCCTTGATATTTTTCATGGATTCATTTTTCATACAAGTTATTGATTATAGGGTACATGTTTTCATTTATTTACCTTTACATATTGATTATGAATCATTTACTAAAGATAAATTTTTCTATACATAACCCTTACTAATAATATGAGGTTACCCTTTTTCACTTCCCCAAGATTTTAAGAATTATATTATAAATAATATCATGGATTTATAAATATTTATTATTCTATTTATTTTATATTTACTATTTAATATGGTATTCATGAATGTATATGGTTTTTCAAGATTTCTAAATTTATTGATCCTCTATTGTGAGATCCATTGTATCTTATACCAATGTAATAATGTAAACACCAGATTTTATTTAATAGATTTAGGGAGTTAAAACCCATATCAAGTACCCCTTCTGCCACCAATCAAGAGAGGGTGTATATTAAGTACTCATTCCATCCCCTCTCAAGGGAGGGATTACAACATTTAACCAATCCATCCCTTGTTAAGAGAGGCTTCTCAATATGTACCCAATCATACCTCTACTAGTGGTTCCTGCACCACATGTTAACCACTACCTTCTTCAAGAAGGCAGGGTATTTTAACTACCTTCTCCAACAAGGGGAGTCCATTCCATCTCTCGATCTTGTATACACAACATATTGGCATGTAACAAAACTAGTTTTTCTATATAACCCTTATAAAATTTCAAATATTATTTTAGGTTGTGATATGTATACAATGTGATTATTTAATAGATATATATATAAGTATAATAATTCTACCATGGATAAACTAATAATTTAACATATCAAATGTGTATCAAACCAAGTGACATTGTAGACACCCTTAAGAGGGGTGAGGGGTGGTGAATTAGGTGTATACTGATTGTAAAAAATTTCAATTTTATTATTTTACCCATTTTAAAAAAATTTGGGTTTTAACCCCAATTAACAGTTAAATTAACTGTGTATCATTTTAATTTTTACTCAATATGGTATAAACACAAGTATTTCAGATAATATAAATAAGACGTGCACATGTTATTTTAAAAAGATGTGGACCTGATGTGGGAAACCTACTCCTTATTGCCTCAACTCCCATTAATTAGAAAACTGTACACTATAATCAAACCGATAACTAAAATGGGTGGCCAAGTATCATCTTGAAACTATTACACCATTATATATACGTTTAGTAACCATATTACACATGTGAAAGTTCACAATATTACTCTTGTGAACTCTTGTTTCCCTTGTAGGTTCATTATACTCACTCACTTAAATTCTTGAAAATTCCTCCATCTAAAGTGAATTACAGGTCTATCTAGAGATATCTACGGACCCACAATGATGATATTCCTCTTCAACTGCACAATGCATTTGACTACCTTCATATCTTCAAAATCTCATCACATTAAACTCAGTCTCTATGCATTAATAGCTTTTAGTTATTCTTTATAATCTATTACTAGTTATCTAAAAATCAATTTTAATGATCTCAACTGACACTGAGTATTTAAATCATCTTCATACTTTTTAGTCTTACTCACATATTTTTTTATTATTCTCTTGCTTCTAGTACAAATAAGTTTCAGAAACAAAATACTATGGTTAGTTTTTCTATTGGTTGTAGTGAATTCTTCTTATTATTATTCATTTTCATCATGTTTTCTCTTACTTATTAGATAATTTGTTCTTCACACTCTCTACACTCATAAACCTGCAATAGTGGAACCTTATATATTTTTTATTGGGATGCATGGATGCTAAATCTTAAGATTCCTCATGATTGGTTCTTCTCACAAGAAAGGAACACTATAATAGAATAGGGGTCAAGTAGTGGCTATTTTTTTATTTGGTGACGGTTTAAACCACTAACAAATTTTTCTATGATAGCTTATTAAAAAAAATCCTAAATTTAGTGCCAGAATTCAACATGCATTGGTTTAGGATATTTAGTATCAGTTTTTGGGAATTGTTGTGAAATATTTTTTAGCAATGGTTATTATTTTTTTTAATTTTTTCTTCTTCACATAATTGTAGTGTATTTCATGACAGTTGAAACCACCAATGTATATAGTAATATATTTTGAAAGTCTAAACTACTCTTAATTTTTTAACCATATATAGATGTGGTTTAAGCCACCACTAACATTTTATTCCTATATATAGAAGTGGTTTAAACCACAACTATATATTTCTATTAATAAAAATTACAAAATCTGTAGCCCCATAAAAAATTAAATAATATAAATTAAAAACATTAAACCAACTATGACTGAAACATAATAAATCAACTTTAAATGGAGTTTAAATTTAAAAATAATCAAAAGAAAAATAAAACTATTAACCAAACCAATATTATACACACATGAAAATTTCTCACAAGGATAAATACACAACATGCATCATGTTAGGACCAAAAGGGGCCTAAATAATATAATCGGAGGGATAAATCAGGGTATGGATATTCTATTTCAAAATACATCCTGCCCCACTATACATTGACCTCAATATTATACGGTTCACTATTTTTTCACTTATGTGTTACTATTGATCGTATTCACACATTATTAATATGACGATGATGATTATTTTAATGTGATGAAGGAATGAAAAAAGTTAGACACATAGATTTTTACTTGGTTCACCGGCATTGGGATTCGTCCAAGGAGTATACAATGACAATGTTCTGATGTACCAAATATAATAAATCTCATTGCCAATAATGTTCATGCTAGATCATTTCTATAACCAGGATCAATATCTATAACATGATTAGGGTTAGACACTTCTTTCCCAAGGGTCACTCACAATTTTTCACTCTTTGGATCACTACCGGTAGAAAGGATAAACTTCTTCCTCTTCCTCTGCTCACTGCTCTTGGAAGGTATCTACTGATAGTTTATAGATCTGTAGGTCTCTTCCTTATCACTAATGATTGCATCCTTCTCTATATGAAGATGATTTGTTGAAGTCCAAATTTCATCCATTGATGAATAACCATTTTCCATTGATCACTAGGAAAAAAACATTGTATATGCCTTCTTCAAGCGCCCTACTTCACAAAGCTCCAATTTTGAAAAGATCAAATAGGACTTCGTAATGTCCCTGCCTCTTCATGAAGAAAACACCTTTGAAGAGATCACTTCCTCACAGATCACACTACATCGAAGAGCTCATTTCTTTGCAAAGATCAACCCTTCTAAATTATTAGGTCACCTTAAATCTCAATTTTTCACAAATAGACTTCCTTTCCGAAACTCACTGAGGCAACAAGGAATACACCTCTTTCACTGAGCTAGATTAGCCATCGAGAAGCTCCTATCATTCGCGAAGCACCCTGCCTCTATAATCCTCCTTCATGATTTGAGAGAAAAAAATGTTTCTTAGAAAACTATGTACTTCTGTTGAGGGGGTTAAGGTATATTTATAGGTCATTCCATGGACCCTCAAACCCTCCACACATAGTCAGCATCATGTTAGCTCAAATCATGATGATGCTAATTTTTTTCAGAAATTATCTCTATAACGTGAAGCACCAGAAAAATTTTCAAATCACAGAGCACGTTGTAATTGTGGAGTGTTCTGTCAATTTCTTTTCACCTTCACCATGAATCTCCTATGATCTTCTCTTCTCCCATTCGTGAATCTCGTCGTAATAACGAAGATCATCGTCAACTTTCTACACGTCTTTGCGAAATCCACATTAAGAATCCCATGTTCAAGAAACACATGCCTTTTCCATATTTTGATGACATCTTCAAGGAAATCCACATTATTCAGTGCTTAACAAATCTAAAATATTGGACCCCAAAAGTTTGGAAAACACTATTAAATGTAGTCACCTTGAATCAATTCATCTTTACCGAATCCAGATCTTCTATTCCTATTTCATGCTACTTTGTCAACAAGGACTGCCAACAATATCTCTAGAACTCGACAATTCACCATGGAAAACTATGTTTTCTAAAAACAGAAACAACCCAAAAATGATGCAATGTTTTTTTGAGGTATTTTTTCCCAACACTTCTCGAATCACCAATATACACACCAGTTAACCAATTTAAAGAAGCACAAAAAAAATTAAAATCTAAGGAATTACCCATAAATGGTCAAACATACCAAAACTAACTCAATCAAGAATCCTTGGCATTCCTTTGGAAACCAAGTCAAATCAATTATACTAGTTATTATAGAAAGGAACAATGTATCTTCTTACTCATGTTAAACCATTTTCAAAATAATATCAAACATTCTTTAAAAAACCAATTTTATATTTTTCAGCTACCATTTTGAAACACCTTTTATATATGACCATTTTTTTTATATTCTACTTAGAACCAATTAACCGTTCAAATATCACATTTTAAAAAGAAGAACCATTTTAATTTTAATATACAATACATTCCTCCAATCAATCCATAAAAAGGGACACTGAAACTCACTTGACCATGTAACCACCATTAAACTATTTAAAAATCATGACAGATCATGTTTACAACTAACCCAACATGAGAACATCCTGATCCTATGGAGAAAATCACATAAATAATGAAATATATATAAAAAATAATAATTAATTCACATGAATATTCAATCACTATAATAGAAAGATAAAATTATATAATCAAAACCTACCTATAAATGGACCATAATAGGACAAATATAAATGATGTTTTAATTAATACATGATTGAAATAAAAATTAAACAACTACAAACAAAACCAATATTATAAAATTTATAAATACTTAATCCAATGTTCTTATTAAAAAAAATAAAGACCAAAATATGAAAATTTCAACCAAAATATATTTTAAAATTTCTATTTTAGGTTTTTAAACCAATGATTATGATTTTAGAAATCACCTTTTCAAATAAAAAACTTTGACATTGACAAAAAAATCAAAAACATTGAAAATTTGGAAACATTACACAATCATGATTAAATCAAACTAGAAAATAAAATGAATTAATAACTATTATAAAAAAGTGTATCAAGAAGAAATATAGATGTCACCTAACTCAAACAGAAACCAGGTTTATCAATCACCATATAATTTTTTATTTAGTTGTTAGTTTAGTTATATATCACCATCACAAAATACAATGTCAACCCTCATCACTACCTAGTGAACTATGATTGAAACAGTATCTTTCTCTATCTCCACTCCCTATTACCAATACTTGTATAAATTTTTTATTGAAAACTTAACACTATTTTATATTTAAATTAATAGTTAAAACCCATAAAATTTTGTGTAATAAATGACTATAAAGTTGTGTGATTTACCTTCTCACTCAAACTATCCATCGACACAATATCCCTAAGGACCCATATAGTTATCTTTTGATATAAATTAACTAATTCTATATGTAAAGAATCAACCTTCACATCCTACAACTGTAAAAAGAGATTTATTTTTAAAATATTATAATCTAATTAAACAATGGAATTCGATTGAATCATATGGTTTCAAAATGACATTTTTTAGGAATTAAATACTTCATTATTCTTTGATTGAGTCATATGCCTCAAATAAAAATATGTAATTAGTAGGTTAATTAGATTAGCGATTAAAAGGTCTTGAATATATCCAAATAACCTCACTAGATCATTTATAGAGAGTCCATAACAATCAAATGGGACAACTATCAATAACACATTCACATTCCAGACATCCAAGCTGTTAATATTTTTCTCGTTAGTAAATTTGTTTCCATATTTTATGAAAGAAATAAATTAGTATAAAAATGAAAAATAACACTACTCACATTAATTATTATTTCAAATAATCTTTTCCCTCTAATATTATCATGATAAAATGGGTAAAAATAGTTTTGCCCTTATTGTGGATTCCTCACGTGATAAACCAACTAAATCTAGAGGAAATGTTCTAGATGCTGATGGGATGGAGAAGGAGGGTTTTCCAGTCACTGATTGGAGGGATATAGAGGGTGTTGAAAATTATGATAGGGGGAAGATAAAAGGTGAACCATATGATATAGGGTGAAAGACCGATGGATTATAAGGTCTTAGTGTGGCCAAGGGAATGTCAAAAGGGAGTCGACAAAGATTGGAGAAATGATTCGTCCTTGGCATACATATGATTTATCAAAATAATAAAAATAACTTCGAATCATATTATTTGAAAAATTGATGTATAAAATGAAATTTAGAAATGATAACGGATGCAAAACATTGAAAAACATAATATACATTGGTATGATTATTAATGACTGCACATAAAAACAAATATAACATTTAATTTTTCAAAATTAAACAAATCAGACATAAAAATAAATTTAAATATGATAAAAAAATAACAATACTCAAAGTGAAAAAATATAACACAGATTGTTGATTAGTTAATTGATTACCACAGATAAAACAATTTTTTTATACAATTATGACATTATACTTCTCCATTATTAAATTATCTACTTTATCCACCCTTTTATAAATAAATTTTTCTATATAATGATAGAAAAATAATTTCATTTCTTACCATTGGGGGGATTAAATATTAGAGGTCAAATCATCCACTTTATCACTGATGTTATACAAGTCAATTTGTTTTATGGGAACAACTACACTCTACCCTTAATTCACAATATCTTATACATAATATACCAATTTTTCATGTGATGAGAATTTATATAGATCATGTAATTCACATTAACCAATATCCATCAAGATAGATAATTTCATTAAAGTAAATTGTTAGGAATCTCTTTTAATTACCCTAGTAATATCAACTAACTTTTATGGGAATAAAATTATAAAAAATGGACGTGGTTGTTTAATTCAATTATATTAGTAACCTTTCCATAGTATCACAAATTAGTAACAATAAATATACCACTATTTTATGTTTTTAAAACTGATTCCCAATTTACTATATGAAATATTAATCCATTCACATTGTAAGCATCAAACTTTCTATCCTATTTTAGAAGACCTCAAGCCATAAACATCAAATATTCTAAAAACTCATCATGAGTATCAGAATTCATGATCTAAAAAATTTAATAAACATTATTATATTTACAAAATATATGTTTCAACCTAATTTCCATATTGATTTCAATATTTATGAACTTACACGATGTGAAAACCATTCTACACGATATTTATTAATAGATTTTGTTATATATATCTCATTTCAGGATTGAAATATTCTTCATCTATTTATTTGATTCTTGGGATCTTAAATAAATGGATCTATCATTTCACTATTTATTAGAACATATCTCTATTCCTATAATAATTCTATTTCTGTTATTATAAAATTTTAGATCCTCGAATCCTATATAACAATCGTAAGAATGATTTTTTATTTCCTATGTAGTTGATATTGAGTCATTATTTCATTAACACATCCAAATAAATTAAATCTTATTTTAATTTCATCATATTGAAAAAATGGTAAAACAATCCTCTTCTAAATATCCTTCATAAATAGAGCCGTTAGGTTCAAGATTATTTTTCATGTACGATTTTAAATGAACAAGGTATCAGTGAAATAAAATAAATAAACATAATTACAAATTTTATAATGTTCCAATAGTTGTTTACTAATGATTGAAAACAAATAAATAATGTAACTCTTGAATTGATATATCCATTGATAATGTAAGATACCTCCTAATTTATTTTCCATGACCAAATTCATAGTTAAATACACCATGAAAGTAAAAAATAATGGAGGAAAGGTCACATCCATTGCACAAAGTGTTAGAAAAAATCTATCCTAAACGTTTTAAAGATTAGATAGATGTAGAGTTTTTTCATTTTTTATCGGAATAATTTTAAAAACTGGGGTAAAACTATTGGAACCTTTTCAGATAACAATATATGAAATTCCAATGGTAGTAACTTCTATAACAAAATATTTGAATCCTGAATATTCAATCCATGTAACATATGATGCATTAAGATGGTACACATTGAGATTGTCTTGAATACCCATGAGATACATTCACATGTTTTAAAATTAAAAGGAATGCATCTTTATCCCTATTTTTCATTGCAATAATTTCTAGATCATACTTTCAATTATCATCTGGCCATAGATCACACATTATATTCATTGATTGTAACCCCTTCTGAGAATTGAGATGGTCCTTCAATTTTCTATTATTACAATGTAACGTAAAGATCAAATTGACAATAACATTCTTCTCAATATGCATAACATCAATATTATTATGAAAAAAATTAAATAACTTATATGAAATTATAAAGATTATAATTTTATTTCTTCCATTATTTCATTCCAATTTCAATTGATGATTTACCTCAAACTCATTTCCCACTATCGTTAAAATTATTTACCTTCCCAAATTTTATTTCAACATTTACTAATTATTCCATTATTTTAGAGCATTACAACAACTTTGTATGTGGTCTATGATTAATAGACCCATATAATTTTGAATTTTTTAACAAAAAATATATGAGATACATAGAGAAATTTGTAATTATATAAGAAGGACATTTTTTATGGTAAGGTAGTCATTCAGGATCAAAATCCATGTTACAAACAGAATAATACAGACCCATGTAATTGTTCCAACCAGATAATTTCCCAATTCTAGGGAAGTCGTTAATGGTTCACATTAGAGTAGTGTCTATTTTAAACATTGTTCTAAAATTTTCATCCTATGTCTCAACACCCTTTCTCAAAAAGTCTTGTATTTATTCTATTAGAGGATGCAATTATACATTAATATCAATTCTATGCATTTGTTTTCCATGAATAATCATTGAAATTATAAAAGATATTTTTGGTATACAAATCCAAATATTTATATTGTAAGGGATCAAAATAATTGGACAAATGATATAATAGGTACTCAAAGAGCCAATGTGTTGAATCAATCATCATCCAATGACATCACATATTTATAGGACCAGATGAGAAATTTGGATGTTCTGAATCTAATGTATTCCATGATTTTGGATCTATTATATTTCACATTATCATATCCCTTTTATTATCTATAGAATGAAACATAATGTGCTCTTTAGTTTTTGATGACATGAATAATATTTTCAATCAAGGTTTAAAAGAGAAGTAATGAAAAACCTTTGTGGGTTTGTTACTTTTCTTCATATTCATAGTAGTATATTGATTCGTAATTTCAAAATCATACATTGAATACCATCTATAAGTCAAAAAAAATTCAATCATATTAACTTGAATCATCTCCCCAATAAAGTATACAATCTTTGGGAATATCATGAATTTTTGTATAATTTGGACCAAGCTTGTTGACAAATTTTTTCAAATCATAAAAGACTTAGGAATCTTATATTTAGAAAATGCATTACACAAAAATTCCAATATCATGTACATAACCATATTTGTAATTCCTCATTGAAATTTGATATGTTAAAACTCTAACATAAAAGATTGTTTTTAGTATTTTAGAAATCCATAAAACATCACTTGATTTCCATTGTCACGTAAATCATGAAATTAATTTATCTACTTAAAGAAGTTATATATTATATTACTTTAAAAAAATCCATATGGGTATCCAATGATATGTTATAATCATGATATGGTTACACTATATTCCAAAAACATCACTTTTCTTGTTACTATTTATAGCACCTTCAATTGGTTGTTTTGATATGAGTTTATATTGACGATGTTGAATTGAAATGACATTATTTATAATGTTTTCATTTCAATATTAATTTTCAATGAAGTTGGGAGAACATTTTATTGACTTACATCAATGTTCAAACATTCTATAACATTTTATTCTCCATGAAAAATCCATAACAAATATTGAATAGATAATTTCTTCAATTCCAAGTGTTAATAAACATCATGTCTCTTCAAAATTTCTTAAATTTACATATAGGTCACAGAGATATTATTTTCCTATCTATTTATTGACAATAAATTTCTAAATCTAGAAAATCATCCAAACCCTTAGCATACTAAGGTGTGTTCTTATTTAATGTGATCCAAGTTTTATTTACATATATTACAATGTTACTACACTTCATAAAGTAAAATTAAAACACAAAAGTATTACTAAGAATGAAAAGAGATAAAAAAAGTAAACAAACAAACTACTTCAAAAAAATAATTTAACAACACTAGAAATTGAATTTATGAGTACTAGAAAAGTACTAACATCTTGAGAAACAATAAAATCCTAGGAATTTTATCATCACTTTTAAAAGAAGTTATAAAAAACACATTTATCAGTGCTTCTTAAAGCACCACTAAAAGACTTCTGTATTAGAACTGTAGAAGCACTGATAAAAGGACATACTACATTATGCTATAACAGTACACTGCAGTAGCACAACAGTGTGTTGTTATAACACTCCGTAGCACTAGAAGCACAATAAAAACACTATATATATCATCAAAAATAATTCCCAATACAATATTTAAATGAAATTATATTTACAACAAAAATACCAGAAGTAAACTTTATATTATTCAGACATAAAACATTGTTTTATATAATTAGATAAATAAAAATTATTATATACCTTAAAAAACAAACCTAACTATCAATGTTACCATGATTTCGAATTATTTTTTTATCGAACTGCCAACACTGCATGAGCAGCATTGATCAAAACACATCAACTCGAACAAAATAATCCACATGTACAAGAAAACAATTATTATGTATGTAATACTAAGAATAAATAAATTAAACATAAATATGAAACAATAAAGTAATTATATATAAAATAATTGTACTATTCAAACATCAAGATTACCTCTGTAATTGAGTGGAGGTAGGACCATTTCTATTCCTACAAAGGAAGTGGTGGAAACTTGAATGTAATTGATAAATGAACCATTGTATGGATTAACAAATTTTAATGGAGAAGAATCATGAAAGTTTGATAGAACACCCCAAATCGATCAAAATAATTCACCTATATTATAAAAGATTTATTATGAGAGTAACACTAAAAATAAATGAATTAAACATAAATATGAAATAATACATTAATTCTATGGGCAATGATTTTACAGTTTAAACAACAATATTACCTCTATGATTGAGCACAAGAAACCTAATTTCTTTTCTTGCAAAGGCATTGGAGGTAACCTGAAAGAATGTGATAAATGAACCATTGTATGGGTTAAAATATTTTAAGAGAGAATGAGTATAAAAGTTTGAAAGAGCACCCCAAATCGAACAAAATATTCCACCTAAATAAGAAAAAAATTATTATTTGATTAATAATAAAAAGAAATAAATTATATATATATATGAAATGATACATTAATTCTAGTGACATTGATTTTTTTGTGCAAACATCAATATTACCTCTTTGATTGAGTAGAGGTAGCTTCAGTTCTCTTCCTGCAAAGGAAGTAGAGGTAACTTGAAAGGAAGTGGTAAATGCACCATTGCATGGGTGAAAATATTTTAAGGGATAATAATCATCAATGTTGGTTAGAGAATCTTGAATAGAAATAAAGAATACTCTTGTATAATAAAAGAATTATTATGTGAGTAATTATAAAAAGAAATGAATTAAACAAAAATATGAAACAATAAATTAATTCTATGGAAAATTATTTTACTATACAAATATACTGATTCCCTAACATAGAACAGTCAAGTCACCCAGTTACCCAAGATTTCCTTTTATTTGTGCTGAATAATGTTTCATATTCACATTCACTAACACAACACATATACAAAAACAATTCATGCCAAAAAAAGTACACATAGTGTTCCACTACTGGAACACCCAAACTTCATTTGAAAACAAATGCACACCAAATTATTTCACATATATGACTCACACCTATTATGTATGTCTGTAATTCAATTAATTTTTTTTCTAAAATAACCCTCATAGGGACCGAAAGGCATAACATAAAAAACACGCCCATGTTCACAAGAAAATTTTAATTTTAAAATCAAACTCACTACACAACTACATCAAACATAATTTTAAACAATTATATCATTTAATAAGTATATTTAATAATTTATAGAATCCTTCAAATTAAAAAAACTAGAGTTTACACTAATTAACAACCAATTCCATAGAAAGTCCATTTTTTCAAATTTTTACTCAACCTGAAATAATTTTCAAAACAGGTCATTCATCCTTTAAAACAATTTACAATTCACAATAAAAAAGTTCTATCATGTTCAACATGGAAATTTTTTTCAATTTCCTTCAAGATTTACTTCCAAACCTATCCGAATTTAAGTACCTTTGAAAAAGTGATTTTCACCTTTCAAACAACCCTTAAAAACCTTCCATGCAACACCACACAAAAACACACACACACCATATCTATTTTCTATTACGAAACCCAGACCCAGTACAAATCACGCCAAAACCATTGAAAAAACATTTTTCATCACTCACACCATTTAATAAACAATTTCTATATCCCAAATTTCATTTATAAAACAAATTATTCATTATTTAATCACATCCCAACTCATACTCAAAAGTACACAACAAGACTAACAAGCCCAAAATGATCATTTTCCCGTCAAAAATACTTTTTCAACACACATGCACCTTAAGCATGAAAAAAACACATTTCTCACTACTCAAACTACTAATTGAAAACTTGCAATAATTTTTCAGAATAAAGCCTATATAGAAACATAACAATTACCCTTTAGAAAATTTATTTTCTGCACAATATCATGTCAAATAATTTTCAAAACATGTTCACAGCTCCAAAATAAACTATAAAGCATGCAAAAATTTACCAAGAGAGGATATTAAATTATCTAAAATTATTAGGGCACGGAACCACCTACCATGGGCTGATAAATTACCAAAAATGATGCGAAACCCCACCAACATCGCAACCACAATCGAAAACCCGATGTTAGATGAGATGTTCATGAAACTAGTGTGCCGAAAATAGTTTAGTGGTGTGATTCAAACTTCGATTCACAAGGGAATAGTGGGTAGATTCCATGGAAATCTCTTGATATCACAATGAGTTTGCAAATGGTTATTTTTTTCAAAATAGATCGGGGCATATTTATCATCACTTATAAATAACCACTGATAAAACCAATATTTATTAGCACTAAAATTATAATCCTGATAAATCCTCATCTTTATCCTCCATTTCTACACGCTGATAAAGATTCTTTTATTAACGCTAATTAACGAAGCTCTGTTAAAGAATTTATAATTATAAATATAAATAAAAAATTATAAAAATTTATAAATACTTAATAAATATATATAAATACCAATATAGTAAATATATTTCTTTTTAAATATATTTATTATAATTTAATATTTATTTATTTTTAATTTTAGAATTATTTTAAAAAATATTATTTATATCATTATATGTATTTTTATAATTATACATATATATTTAATAAATATATATACATATAAATATTGTAAATATATTCTTCATTTATGTAAATTAATTGTAAATTTAATAATTATTTAAATATAGATAATTATTTATTTATAATTTTATAAATACTATTAAAAAATAGTTATTTATTTATAATTATAAATATATAATTGTATAAATATAGTGACTGTACATTTATAAATATATTTATTTATAAATATTCTTTTAAAAATATTTTTTTTAACATTATTACGGAATATCTATTTTTATGTGCATGCATCTATGTTAAAATTAAGTAAAATTGAAAAAATTAAGAATAAGTACACATTAACAACATTGAAAAAATGGATAAGTTTTGTGTCAGTGAATTGTATATAAAAAATCATTAATTATGTATATATAAAATGAATATCACACATAAATGATCTATTTTAAATTTACAAATGAAATGACATTCAATAATATGTCTAGTACTATGAAATTATAGTCAATATTTTTAATTCATAATATTTTTTAATTGTAAACCATTATTCAATAATCATATGAATATTTAATATAAAGTGTATAAATATTTTGTAACATATAAATATTATTTATGAACATTAATATATATCTATATATTTAATATATATAATTAAATAACATTAATTATTATAATTATCTAATTAATAAAATGTTTAATAATTAATAATGTGTAATCAATCTTTTCATTTTTATCAACTATTATTTAATTCATAAAATTTGTAATATTTTTTAATAAAAACATTTTTTAATTGTTTTAATTATTTTATTTTATTTATATAAATATTAATCAGCACTAAAAATAAAGCGCTGATAATGAATTCCCTGTATCAACACTAAAATGACATCACTGATAAATGATACCCTATATCAATGCTAAAAATAAAGCACTGATAAATGATACCCTTTATCAGCGCTAAAAATAATGCAATGGTAAAGAATACCTTTATCGTCACTAAAATAATGTGCTAATAAAGTTTTTCTTTTATATGTGCTAAAAAAGATGCATCGATAAAAGGTTAAATTTATCATCACTTTATTTAGCGCTGATAAATATTCTATTTTTCCGTGTTTTATTATAACGCTCATAATTACCAGTTCTATTAAAGTTGTGTTTTGTAGTACTGACACAACATAAGTAGTTATAAGAAGAGTCATATAAAAACTAAAAATCTTGAAGTTAAAAATTTAAATCAATAATGTATAGAATAATATAAAATAGAGGCAAGTGAAAAAATATAAATTCATTATTTTGAAATAGGAATAACAATAGAAACACTCTAGGGTCACTAATTATTTGTGAAACTAGTAATTCTATGACAGCATAGAAATGGATTTAGATTTATAAGACATATCTATCTAGAGGGTATCGCATAATACTTCACTAGAATTACAAGTATTAGAGGACCTCTTATTTTATAGGTTAGGCTACCCAAGAATACAAAGTTTCTCATAAGGTTTAACAAACACGAATAACCAATAACAAAAAGTATTTCATTAGGAATTAAATGAACAATTCCCTATCCAAAACACATTTCAATCCATTTACACTATCCGGCTAAAATAATTAAATGAGAATAAATTTCATTTTTTAAAATCATCGATGACTAGAAATTTACAATTTCTCGAAATATATATTGATTTTTTTTAAAATAAAATCATCTGCAAGTCCCTTTCTTAAGTACCAACTACTACATTATAATTAATTTTAAAAGTCCCTTTTAAAATTAATTTATAAAAGAAATTTTAGAGGAAAAATTGAAAATATAATCTTACCTTTATCATTATAAACATATACACATATATATATATATAGACACACAAACACACATCCCAATGATCATATTCACATATTCTCAACTGAATATGTAAAAGATATATATAAATGTATACACACTTGTACATATGTGTATAAAACCAAACAGAACATTAAATACTCATATATCTATCACAAGAGAATAACCTAAGGATTAAATATGTAAACACAATAAATTTTCTGAAATAAGGAAAACCCAACCAAATAACCCCTTAAATAATACACCAATACATATAATCACATAAATAATTTCAAACAATAAAAAATGATCTACTTCCATATAGATTCCACCATATATATATTTTATAGGAAAAAAAATAATTATTCTTTAGGTTCAAACCCACGATAGGGGAACGTCTATAAAAAGCCAACTAGGAATCAATTATATTTGTTAGTAACCTTATTCAATAAATATATTTAAATTCATTACACTCATTATCATGCTTAATTTGAATGAATACCAATTTATAAAACCCAAACATGTGAGGTATTCAAAATAAAAATTAAATCGTGGAATCTCTTACCCGGAAACAAGTAGATGATGTGAAACCCTTAAATATGTAGAGAGGAGGGTCCTGAGAGGAGATCACAAACCCTAAAAATCAAAACCATAAAATCTTATGGGGTTCTCTGGAATGGGTGTTGAGTGTGAGAGGGTGATACGAGAGGGTGTGATCTATTTATGGGTTTTAGTGCGGAGGTGAGGGAGAGTAGTGAAGAATCAGTGAGGGGGAAGGGGTGTAAAAGAGGGTTTAGTGGAACGGGTAGTGAGGTATCATGTTTAGAAAGCATGGGGGAGATGGTAAGAAAGAATAAAAGGATATGAATTTTTGGAGAAGGGTGGGATGGTGGTGAGGGTTCTGGATCAGGGATATAGGGATCTGTGGAGAAGGGTGGGGGATAGGAGATGGGGGCTTAATGGGATAAGTGACTTCTTTTTAAGATGTGAAATATATTTAGCGTTAGTTTTTTAGAAACCACTACAAATTTTTTTGAATTTATTTTAGAGGTATTTTAAAAAACAACCACTGAAGGAGTACTGCTAAATTCTGAATTTGGTGTAGTGAGTTACTACATTAAATGAATTATTATCTTTTTAAATTTCATAAATGGTATATAAAATGGGAAAATTAGATTCCATCCCAAAAAACTATTAATGAATTCAGAGTTTTTTTTTCTTATGTATTCACATGAATTTTATTTTTCAAATCAATTTGCATTCCAAGAATAAAATCATTTAATATGTATCATTTTTGAAAATAATCCAAATAAAATATTCATTTATTCATTAATAGGATTATATTATTATACTCCAATAACCAATACTTAAATTTTAGTCTTGGGAAAACATTCATCCTTCTATATCAATATCTCTTTAATTTTCACCCAGTATGGCTTAGATCATAATGATTTAATGTACCAGTAGAATACCTCTAGATTCAATGTAAATACATCTGAATTATTACTAAAAATTCAATTTTTTTATCATTTTAGTATAATAGATTTATCCATCTGTAACCTCCCCATTCTCAACTAATTCTCTTTTCTCAATTTAAACAAGTATCATGGACATCAAAAGATCCATGATATTCTTTACATTTGAGTATGGATTCAACAACATCATATATTATCATTCTTATGAATCATAGGATTCTATAAAAAATAATTTTTTGTCCTTGATATTTTAGTCTTCTCTAAGTTAATTTTATAATAGACATATAGTTTCTCTTTTATGTAAATAAATTTTCTTACATGGGTCACATTTCTTATTCACATAAATGAATTATCGTACATGGGTCTCCTTTCACATTAATGAAATTTAATGATCTTATGTGAGTCTCAATTCTCTTAAAAGGTATAAAATCCATTTTACATTATTCTAAACACATAAATTAATTTACTTACGCAATTATTTTCATAACTAAATCACCATGTGATAAGATAAAATTCATTTTTTATTTTTTTTTAAACTCCCATGTGTCATTTTAATTACATTTTGGACAAACATCCTTCACATAACTCTATTAACTTATATAGTGTTTTATATGATAAATCCATTATAAAATTTTATCATTTGTAAATAAATTATCTTATGGGAATCTCACAACGAATAAATGCATTTAATTATTTTTCATAATTCCATATTGAGTATAGTAATTCCAGATCTACTTCAAATAATATCCAAGATTCTATAGATCAATTTTTTACCTTTTTAGTTAACATAAAATCATCTTGAAACATCATTATTTAAGATACATAATTATTATTATGACCCCAAATTACAATAGGAATATCTAAGAGGTGTTGTAGTATATAAGATACTTAGATTAGAGTTTTCCTCGGAAATCCACTACCAGATCAAGAGTATCTCTTATTAAATCACATTAAACCTATCTATATTAAGATTAAAATTTATCTAATATTGTTCCACACTATTTTCACAATCCATAAATCAAGATACTACAAGGATGGATTATTCAACATCAGTTAAATCTTCCATCAAACATCAACCCTATTTTTCTAAATTATTATAGAAAGATAAGATATCTAGTACAATATTAGATAACAAGATCATTTATATTCATCCCCTTTATTCAAACTATTTAAGATAAGGATTATTAACATTAATAACATGTCAAGGACATGAAGACTATCTTAAATAATCATTATATATTTTTGAATGCCAACACAAATCCCGCTATCTATTTATTTAATGTTTTTTGAATCCTCATTCTTTAATCCCCAAATACACAAGAAGTTGTTTGAATCTATTTAGTTGGAGGGATTATCACTTAATAATATGAAATTACTATTTTTATTTATTATATTTAAAAGTATAATTGACAAAAAAATTCAACCAAAAACATTTGGCCAAAACAATCTCTACCTTTGTGCTTTTTTTAAATTACAAATTATTACAAATTATCGTAAATAGTCAATGTAATCTATGCCACATAATTGATAATAAATGAAAAGACGGGATGTTATTTTCCCACTTATTAACCTGATAATGTAGAATCAATATTTTTCTCCACATTTTTTATATTTGATACCACTTAAATAATAAAAGAATCTTCTTGTTTAAACTCATCTCCCTATGGTGATTCTAGGAGGATATAAATAGATTTTTTTAAAATTTATGATTGAAATCTTCACTCCATGTGATTTATTTACATAAATTGTTGTTTCACATTTGATGACTCTATGAGAGAAGGAATTAATCAAGAATTATTTCTTACCAATGAAAGTAATCATTAGAACTTAGAAACAGAAAATCATTGACAGATTTTTAACTTGACCTCACATTAGTATTTTTAATTTTCCATCAATAAATGAAATATAACAATACATTTTGTATCCATATATAGAAAAAAAGAGTAATATGTTAACATAAATATTCTATCCATATTTTCAGGGAATTTTATACAAATATCTATATTTTATATTTTTGGGTAATATCACATAGATTTTTAATAAATTTTAGGTACATACACTCACTTGAAGAAATATATCAAAACATTTCAAGTTAAATGTCTTCCCCAATTTTTAGTTAATCAACTCTTAACAATTTATACACATTTAAAATAAAAAAATTTAGGAGGTTGAGAACCCTATAACTTTATTTTGTGTTTGAAGGGGTTTTCTAGATTCACAAATTCAATATAATTTTATAAATTTTGGAATCATCACAAATTTTTAGAGATCCCTCTCAAGGGATAATATCCATCCTTCATCACCTTTAATTAAAATCACTAAAACAAAATCAATAAGATATCTAAATAAAGTATCTCTTACAAAAAATTCATAGTTTGCTTAATAGTGAGGATACATTTTTACTAACCTAAAAAATACTTTACTTATAGGTTTAAAAATTCTAAATATCTTCATGATTGATTTATATATAACATTAAAACTATAAAACTCCCTTAAAATCAATGGATTATTGTGTTCTCCAACTTCCTTTTTAAATGGAGTGAAATTTTCTACATGAGAAAATAGATCATAATCTTTTCTTTTAGCTTGTTTTAATTTCATACTCAACTCCAATAGATATATCCATATGGTAAGACAACCTTTAGGAAAATGTCTAGAATTTTTCTTTGGTGTGTAATCTTTATTTTTAATGAAAATTTTAGAACTTTAGATCAATGGTGCTTTACCATTTTGTTTCATCTATATAGGAAATACATTCATACATCTAATGTCCTGATGTCCTCAATGGTTTCAACATCTGAACACCTCTTATTTACCCTTTTTATTTCAATTGTTGTGTAAATGATTTATTTCTTCACTAGGATTTTCAACCAGTAATCTAATCCCAAAATTTATCCCATGGATGGATTCACTTCTTGCCTTCTACTAACTTCTATTTAATTTAACATTCCTGGACTTCTTGAAATGATACATAGTGTGGTCTCTATTTATATAATAAAATAACTACTTACTAGTGTATTGAACATCCTAACATTCCTTATTCATTTACCACTTGGTAGAATATGGTTCATTAACCTTTTTCCCTAATTTCACTCCCAAGGAAAACTTATCTTTTTTTCATTACTTGCTTCTCTTCCTATGATGGTTCTCTATTTTCATCAGTAATTGGGTGATAAATAGAAGGATTATACCATTATTTATTATAAAAATGGACTCCAATGATACACAATTTTACCAAAATTTCTTGAAATTTTCAAATATATTTCTATGTGAAATAATAATTATTTTTTCTATTCACTATGTTTTGTTTCATCTAGCTGTCTCCTTTCTTCATCTTTGATTGTAACGAACCAATGTTTTATCAATAAAATTTTTCTTATTATAATCATGTAACATAAAAAAATTTAGGAATCACAATGCCACATCATGATATTAAATACCATATGACATTCATAAACTAGTTTTTAAACATAATTTTGACACTTCTGTGATTTGAATTTTGAAATTCAAGCATACATGGTTGTGATCAGTAAGATGTTTGGATTCCGATAGGAAAAACTTATTTTTTGGTGAACAGTAACGTACCCTTATTAATAGTAATGTTACCCTTATGAATAGTAATATGAACCATTGTAATAGTAAATTGGAAATGTTAATAGTAACCATACCCATGATAGTATAATTAAAATATATCCATCATATAAAGGACAATATGATTTAATTATATTATAGTGATGGTATTTTTGTAAGTCATGATATTTAATGGTGAATATAATAATTTAAAATAAAATTTATTTTCATAAAATTTATTCATAAAAAATTATTTTTGAGGTGTTATGATTATAAGATAATTTTATGTGAACATATTTAATTTTTAAAAGTGTTCGAAAAATAGTTTTAGTTTTAAAATTTGTCTTTTTAATGTAAATTAAGATTTTATTTAAAAATTAAATTACTAATATTTAGAAAATTATTTTCATAAAATTTAGATCATTTTTTAATTATACACATCGAAAAAATTTAGGGTTAATTTTTTATATTTTTCTGAAATACTTTAATTTTTAGTGAATAGTGAAATTCGATAATTTACAAAATATGCTAAATAAATGAATTTATTCAACATGATTGAGTCATGGATTGTGTAAATGACCATTGTTTCGAACTAAAATGCACTATTTACTGTATTTAGTCATAGAATCATCAATATTTCTTGTCATTAGGGAAATTAATATACTAATGAATTAAATATTGAGAAAACACCCCTCCCCTCCACTATAAATACCACCCCTCACAACCTCATTTCCTCACACCTCTAAGGATTTAATACATATCAAAATTCTTCCGAAAAATATTCCTTAGCCGCTTCCCCATCTCAAGGATCTCTTGGTATAATTAGAAGACCACGCCTAGGTGCCATGAGGGGGATCATTATAAGAGAATTCAAGAGGTAATTCCTCTCTATTGTTTCTTTCAATTTCCTTTCAAATTTCATTTCTTTGATTCTCTTATACTCCAATTTTTCTTATCCAAGTTTAATTATAACTCTAGTATTATTGATATACTAGTATTATATCATGTTATTTTAATATTATTTATTATACTCCTCCCCTGTTATCTTTTATTTCTAAAATGAAGTCATCTCCCATGATGTGTCAATTTACCATCATCGTGGACGATGCACCTTCATTTTCCTAAAACTCCTTCAAGTATTTCAACAAAACCATTAAATGGTTAAAAAAGGTTTTAATATGTCTGTTTTAACACCTTTTATGTTCTATAAACAACTTTTATAACAAATTCTAAATGATAAAACAAAACATGTTCATTGTGATCAAAAAAACAGCCCAAATTATCCTAAAACATTCATTATTTAATTTTTACTACTGATTTATCCTAATGGTATATAAAAAACTTAATATTAATATCATTTAAACTAATATCATATCATTAATATCATATAATATCAAATTATTATGTTAATAAATGTTCTACATGAAATTCCATTCATGTGTACAACTGAATCATTCATGAATACTTAGAAAAAGAACACTCATAAATAATGAATTTAAACTCTATAACTCATTAAAAGGCCCATAAAAGAACTTAATAAAACCATAAAGAATAAATTAAATGTATAAAAGATTATTCAAGTGTTAATGAATGAATATAATGTGATTATACATGGCATTAAGGTGATTAAAGATTTCAGACACAAGGAAAAGGGAATTCTTGAACCCAACTCTCTTTCTTTGGGTTTTCCCTCTTTCAATCCATTTTCAGTATGGTTATTCCATAAAATAATTAATTTATAATTATATTAACTTTTATTGGATATACATGTTTTTTACATTATTTTAGGAAAAACGTATTGTTTTCTAATATAACTCGTTAAAAAATACACCTTTCACTTCTCGAGATTGTTTCCTTCACTCAAGGATGATGATTATTATAATAGGTATGTTATTCCCTATTTCATTTGGGAACCCAATTTTTATTAATGTATTATTATGAAATGAAACAAATTCATTTACATGGGTTATTATATGTTCAATATTGATATATGTTTGTTGTGGTGTTCCTAATAATGTAAATGTTATGATGTGATAGGTGGACCCAGAATTATATTTCACAATGTAAATGTTATGATGTGATGGGTGGACCCAGAATTATATAGTTCTCTAATGAATTGTTAATGTGAAGAACCTCATGAGTAAATTTAAATATGTTTGAACATGATGTTATCTTTATTTATAACTATGTGTTGTATTTGACCACTAAGACATGATGATTCATTTTTATGCATTTCCTCAGTATTACCTTAATGATTTCCCTCATGATTATGATATCATGACTATGTTAATATGATAATGATTATATGAAACCCATGTTATATTATTTCAAATTCTTATATATATCCTCTTATTGGGCTTTTATATCTCCCATTTTTTATACATATCCTGTCTGACTACTTTTAAAAAAAATAATTCAAGGGCCAATAAGAAGCTAAAGAATAAGGTATTAAATAATATTTTATGTTTATGTTGTAAATGTTTTGTATGGTCCTGGTTTTCCAATGAAACTAATCCTTTGTATCCACTTTGTGTAATTATTTTATATTTTAATCTTTAAAATGGTGTTATAGTAATGTATGAATAAGTAGGGTCACTATATTGATCTCTCTTGATTTCAAAAATCTCTAATTTCCACATATTGATATATTGTTCCAGAAATCAGTATCCTAGTTCTCAAATGTATAGTGGTAAAAAAATATGAAAATGAGACTTGATTTTTTTCCCTATGCATAAAATCTGTCAATATTTCTATTCTTACCATATTTTTGGTGAAAAACATATTTTGTTGTCCTTTTAGTGGGGATTTTTTTGAGACATGATCACATTCTTACTTGATATATTTGTGGATGTATCATTATTTTTAATCTTCTAATATTATACTGTTTTTTCCTTTTTTACCAATAGTTTTAGAAAAAATAAATTCTAGTTGGGATCTCTTGATATTTATAGATAATTTAGGATGTTTTTCCAATGCATGGAATACCTCCTTGAAAACATTCTAAAAACAGCCTTATCAATTTGAAAAATTTTGAATAAAATAATTAAATTAATTAATTATTTCATTAATAATGGTGATAGATTATTACACACATTTTTATACTTTTCTAGATTCTTGTAGAAAATAATTATTTTAGCCATCACGTATTCCAATTTATCACCCTCTTCTTCCAGTTATTAATATTCATAAATCAGACCCTTGATAAAAGATAATATAAATGAATAAATATATTTAAGGATTTTTTTTTCAAATATTCCCTAACCTAAAGATACATTCCATCAGTATATTTTATAGGGACTGACTTATCACAACATGTATTTTATTAATTTGATTGAAAATAATGAATACATGTGACCAAGAAATCCTCATCATTCTAACTAACTTTTTCTAATTATTTTTTCCTCTTCATTTAATTTATTATTACTTAGTTTTATTGCCACTTTTTTCATCATATATTTTACTATGTTGTACGAAACCCAAAATTCAATACTTATTGGGATGAAGATCTATTCTTTAGTCAAAGGCTCATACATTTCAATCATTTTAAATATTTACTTTATATATAAAATATTATTCAATTAGGAATTTTTTTAGAACTCATCCATGGGAACATTGTACATATTTCTAATTAAGAACATTTAATAATTATTGAATCATATTGAACCTAATATTTAATACCACTTTTGGATTCCCAATAGGTTGTGTATACCCAAATGGGAGGGTGGGGTGGGGTGGGGGTGGTGAATCAGGCGTGTGATAATTTGGAAAAAATACAATTTTCATATTTTACCATTTATAATCCCATTAGTATTTGAAACCCTATTTCTTTTAAAAGATTTTTTAGATGTTATTATCGTTTTATCAACTAGCCACAACAACTTGTGATGAATAAATATAAATAATTTTGACACAGAATATTTTTATAAATTTTTTCCCAAATGTGTTAAACATAATATGTATTGTATCAAATCCTATAGAGTCAAAAACCTTCCACTATAATGAAATAACTAATTATAATGGGTTTTTAGGGATCATCCCATAACATCTTCCACCATATTTATTTTTTGGGTCCACCATATTACATAGGTGAATGTTCATATTATAATGAATATGAAATTCTACTCTAATGGGTTCCATATAAATTCTCCCACAAGTTATTGTAGAATAACCCTTATGAATTAGATCATAGGTTTTTCTACGGATGTCTCTACACCCACAGTGTTGATCTACTTCCTCAAATGCATAAAGGCTTCATCTTCCTTGATCTCTTCAACAACATAGAACATGAAACTTCTTCTCTATAATTTCCCAACATCCACTTATTCTTCATATTCAGTTTCTTGATTTTTAAAACTTAATATCAAAATAAAATTACTACTATTATTTATTCAAAAATCCTTAAAACTAGTCAGCTAAGATAACTTATTCTTTTATTATTCTATTACTTTGATTCCTAACAGATTTCAAAAGATTATAAATAAAATTATTATTTTAAATAGGTTATATGGAATTTTTCTTATTCCTTCACTTATACTTATTTTATATCTCTATTTATTTAAAGATAATCAGTTCTTCAGACTCATTACACTAACATTTTACTATAGTGGTACCTTTTACATTTTGATTTACGGACTCATGGAATATAAAACCGACCATTCTTTGAGGTCCACTCTTCTCACATGTATGAATGGATACATTAATGGAAATATTTATTTTTAAATAACTTAAATGTTTGGTTAATGGAAAAAGTAAATATTCAGAAAAAAAATTCCAATTGATGAATAGCCATTTTGGGTTCCCATGTTTTCCAATGCACTGATTTTTTCAATTAGAAATGTATTCTAAGAATATCCTCATTTAATGCACATATACTTTTAAAATTTGAAAAATAAAATGATCTTTTATTATTTAACTTGACCAAATTATTATTATCCCCTCATTTAATGCACTTCATTTTTTAAACTTGGATGAATAACATATTCATTTATCATTTAACATGCTAGACTTCTTATTATCCTTCAAATTAGACTTCTATTTTAGGTTTGGGAAAATACCATCCTTCTATATCATTTTCTATTTCAATTTAAAATTGTTTTGTTTGATCATAATGATTGAATACACTATTGGGAAAACTTGAGTTTTGATGTGAATACACATAAATTAATCTATAAAACTCATGAATTTATTTTTCTCATTTGAGAATAACATATATAAAAATGTGATATCATCAATCTCTAATAACAAAATTTTATTATTTAATATTTCATAAGGAATCTTCAAATAATCACGATGTTCTTAAGATTTAATCACACTAGAGTTTTAAATTATTCAAAATATCATGATTCTAGAAAACTTGATATTCAGTCTAAAACTCTTCTTAGTTTTCTCTACGTTATTTCTCTTATGATCATATAGTTTATATTCCATGTAAATTAATTATCTTATCTTGGTCACATTTCTCATTCACATTGTTTAATTATGATACATGGGTCTCCTTATAAATTCACATAGTATATTTATATTATGTGTGTATCTATCCTCTTATGCTGTCTTGAATTATTTTGAAATTATTCTGAATAAATGGATGAATTTACATACGCACTAGATTTCATAAATTAATTATATTAGGGGAAACTAAAATTCTTTTTATATTATTTTAACCTCACATATATCATTTTATTTACATTATTTCCAACTATTCTACACATAATTATCTTTTCTTACATAGAGTCTCCATAATATAAAACCATTAGACAAATTTCTGCTATGTTGAAAAATCATCTTACTGGTATCTCACGTAACATATTTATATCAAGTATTGTGATTCTAGATCATTTCAAAATAAACTTTGAGGTTATTCAAATCAACACTATGTTTTCTATATTCAACTCAAATCATCACATAACATCTAAAAATAAGTTTTGGAATTATACAAATATTCTCAAAATCCATATATCAAATCTCTGAGGTGTTGTAACATTTATGATATATAGATTTGAGTATTCCCATGAACTCCGTTACTAGATTAGTTGAAATTTTTCTTAAATAAATATAAATCCATCTATATTCATCTCAACCTTCATATAGTATTGTTCACACCTATTACTACTACCATAATGAAATAAAATCTAGTGATCGGTTCTCCACCTTTATTTAGTTTTTCATTAAACATTTAATCTTTTTACTTGTTATTATCATAGATAGACAAGATAACCTATATAGGTAAATCCAAATAGCTCCTTAAACTTCATCCCATTCATTAAAAGTATTAAAGAAAATGATTATTCTGTTTATCATTTTCCACAAACATAAATACCAACTCAATCAGTTATCATATATTATGATATTACCACCTATACTTGTCCAACTAGGTATTAAAGTGAATCTGACTCCTCATTCTTCACTACCCAAAGACATCAGAGACTGATTCAATCCCCATAGTTGGGTGGAGTATCACATAATCTCCTAAAATATCTCCTTTTAAATAAATACATTGATAAAACTAATTGAAAAAAATACAAATAAAAACTATTGGGAATAATAAAATACTATTGAAAATTGTATGATCGTTACTTTGAATCTAGGTAGTGGTATTTACCTCTGGGTAATCTGAAACAATATTTTAAGTGTGATATGTCATCAATTAAAATATATAATATATAAAATTAATAAATTTAGTTGGTTTTCCACATTCTTGGGGAATTTTTTATTCCTAGTAAGTGATTCATCATATGGAAAATATGATATAATAGTTTCATCTATAATGTTGGTTTTACCTTAGGGGTGGTATAATTTATATCACGTTTGAGAACTAGTATCTAATCATTGATGGTTTATAGAGACATATTTCAAAAAAAAGAAATTATTTGGTTAATAAATGTTGTATTTATCAAAAATAAATTTCTAAACCATAGAATATATTATATAATTTTTTCGTAACATAATTACTGGAGTTACCCACTTCAAACCCTAGGAATTTTTACATATGATGGACAGAACATGTGGATAAGAATTTCAGAATGGATTCTTAGGTTCGAAATCAACAAACACAAAATCTTTAATAGGGAACCATCCTATACTAATGTTGGGATTTTTTATTTCAATTAATATTTTTTATTTCTTAATATTCATTGGAATCATTTATAATAACAAATTTGATATACCTATGTGGAACTCAATCAAATTTTTTTGGGGATTACTTATTCATTGTGAATTTTTGCATCATTTGATTATTAAACATATTTTTTTCATATTATAAATAACCCCTAATATTGATTCTTTTACTTATATTATTCAATTTGGTGCTATTTAAAAAAGAGGAATGAGTGTTATTCTCCTTCCACTCTCCCTCCATTCATTGAATTATCCTCTCTTTTCACCATCTCTCTCCACCCACGGATGTGAGTGATTAAAATTTACATTAGAATTTGTAACATCTCAAGGAAATAAAGAATAATACATTTGAATGTTAATTAATATTTGTAAATTAAATATTTATTTTACTTTAATGGGGATTCTATGTTCTATAGTGTAACCAGTACGCAACAGCAGGTTTCTTTTAATTCTTACGTTGCACACTAAAAATATATTATGATAATTTTAAATGATAATTAATACATGTCCATTTTATCGGAAAGAATTAATAGAACTAACTAAAATATAATTACACTTGTTTGATATTTTTTTTAACATTTATCCAATAAATGTTAGAGTCCTAAAATGTAAATGAATCTAATTTTAAGTATAATTTTTTTTAAATGGTCGATTTAGCAACTTTTAGTGGTGAAACCTCTTTAAATATAGTTTTTTTTACTCTTATATGTTCTATTTGAAAAAATAATTTTTTTTATAATAAAGACATCAAAATTTACTTTTAATGAAATTTTTGTATTTTTCTGATAATGATCAATTTTTAATTAATAGTGAAAAATATTGTATTTTAATTCAAAAGTGACATTTAATCGAATTTATTTATATGGTTATATTGTCTTTATAATTTCTTATAAAGTGTATTATAATATATCATTGCCATTTAATCTAACATAGTTCATATGAAATAATTTTATTTTTATATTGGACATAAACAAGTGTCAATCTTTTGATAGATATTATTTCTTAAAAACACGCTATTTATTTTAATAGTGGATATTAAATTTAAATTAATTTTTGAAAATTATATGTTTTGAATTTGGAAAAATGGATTCCATATTTGAAATCAGTAGGTCAAAATTGTGTAAATAGTTAACTTTTATTTACTTATACATTTTAAATATTTACTTCTGTAAATATTTTATTTATCATGATTAAAAGATTAAAATAATAAATAAGGGTAAAATATAATATTATAATAATATTAAATTACAATAAATGTGTCCTAATCCTATTGGCTGATACATATCCGACCATGGGCATCCTTGGGTCGATTTTGGGACCCCTTTGGGCCACAGGGGAGTAATAATGACATTTTATATTAATTAATTTAATGTAAAGACAAAAATGACATAATGAAATATCTTTTAGTTAATAAATTTTTACATGGTGTTATATAAGTTATCTATTCAACTATAAATATTATTTGGAAAAATAAAATTTCTAACTACATCATGGTATTTTTTTAAAAAAATTCGACATCAAATAAATTAAATTAATTTTGACACAATAATGAGGCAATATTTACCTCATTAATAAATGATTTAAATAAATAAGATTATAAATATTAAAAAAAAATATACAAAACCTATACAATTCTTATTGGATTATTTTAATTAAACGATCAGTCATATTAACTTTTATATTAACGAATATTTGTCCTTTTTAAACCGATGATGAGGTTATAATAATATAATTGTTTCAAACATTCCTAAAGAGCCTCTCCTCTCCCTTATAAAAATACCTCACTTATAACCCATTTATCAAAATTCTTAAGCCTTTTTCTCTTGAAAAATATTCTCTTATAAGCTCTCAATATCATTCTGATCAACATAGAAGCCTTACTTTAGATAGAAGGCACTTCAAAAAACCCTTTTGGTTCAAACCAAAGGGAGTTACCCAATTTAAAGGTAACATCTTCTCTTAAGTTCTTTTGTTTTATTTTACTTATCCAACCCCCTAAAAACTTTTTATTCATTTATTTTATAAAAAAACCAGTATCATAAATATACTAGGATGTTTCTATATGATAGATTTGAACTACACTCTCACACACCTCCAACTAATTGTTAAAGAATCATAATGTTTTTGTGGATATAAAACTAACGCCTCACAAAACGATGATCGTTCAATTATCTCCTACCCCCTCTCATGGTGGCCACAATGATGGAACTGTAATTATATATGATTTATATATTTTTATGATTTCTTTATGATTATGAATTTTTCATTTATATCATACCTTTTTGGTTTCCATAATGGGTAAACACGATAAATTCATATTAGGAACTGCGGACTACCGCCCCCTCAAAGTGATATGACTCGTTAATGCCTTTTATGGGACATATAATGGAATGAGTTAATTATATTATTTAATATATTATAATTGAATTATAATATACATATGTATCATTATGTTTTCATTCCATTAAAATTCGAATTGAAAATGAAAGTAGCGTTGATGTGTACGTACGGCTTACCGTCTCCATGAACTGTGCATTTTGTTTCTTACCTCCAAATGTTAGGTACTAATATAAATACATATATATACTAGATATATATGATATATATTATATCTACATCATTAATATCATACTGTAGATAATTAATATTTGACCACATGGACAACTTTTAATTATATTTTCTTCACTTTTACTCAAGTACCAAATATCAACGAAACAACCGTTAATAACATAAATGATTACATAATGTTTATAACATGGTAATAAGTGATATAAAAGGAATTATAATCTTGAAAAAAGGTTCCTAAGAAAGTATAAATTTACTTTATTTTATTATTTAAGAGATTAAAGAACGATCAGGTCATGTCGAACATGAGGTAAGGGACTTTATCTCAATCTCTTATAATTGAGGAATATTTTGTTTTATTATCAACATTATTTTATATGGTGAATAAATACCATTATCTTTTCATTTCATTCGAAGGGAATCCCTTCCTATGAGGCATTTTACTGAATGTCAAAAAAGAATGTTTTTTAAACGTAAGCAGTGAAAACGACATTTCCTACCACCATGAGTATTATTTGATCATTGGATTCATTAAAAAGCCGAAATGTTTTTAAAAAGAAAATATACACCATATAATTTTTTGCGTATTTTGGTGTTGAATATTTTTTTGATAATGTATTTTTTTTTCAATATATTTAAATGTTAGATTGTGATTATAATGTCGAAATGTTATCTTTCTTTTATGTATATTTTATGTGTTATGAATATGTTATGGTTCTTGGGAATTGTTTATGTATATGGGTAGTTCTGTGGTAAACCAAGGGAGAGTGAGCCCGAGATAGCTCTCTTATACGTTTGGTAATGTGATGGAGGTAAACTTGAATGTATCTCCTAAGAGATATAGGGAATATAGTGTGATGGTTATTGAAAATGCAACTCCCTACATTGCTGAGATAACTACAATGTAAGTATGATATGGATTCCACAAGTTAGCTTTATGATTTATGTTTTCTATCTATTATTCATAAATCTTACTATTTTATGAGGTATTTTAAAGATATTACGTTTTGTATTTAATGATGAACTAATATTTTCATTTTTTTATAACCCTTACTGAGCTATTTATGCTTATCTCATGTTTTGAAATGTTTTTAACTGGACTTAAAGATGTATAAGGTCAAGGATGGGATCATTAAAAAGTAATGATGTTAAAAACAAGGAACTAGAAATGAATCTCTTTTTTTCAAGAGTTTTATTTCATGAAAAAATGGATACTGAGTAGAAGTGTTTACTTTGTAAGCTTTTTAGATTTAATAGTTATGTCCTAATTCCGTAAAACTCTAAACCTAAAAAGATACCCAATGTGAATTATTCATTTAATTGAATATTATGTAATTTTTTAAGGAAGATTCTTTATAGTTGGCATCAGAGGTCGGTTTAGATAACCTTAGGAGTTAGGGTATTTTTAAATTAATATCCACAAATTAATTTATTTTAACATTTAAAATATATAGCATTTATATATTACCATGTTTCATTGCCTAAGATATTTATTTGTTCAGAATGTTTTTCCACAGAGGAAACAGGGCCTCTATATTGGGATGACATCAGGAGGATGACAACCTTCCAAATCAACAACCTGAGATGGTCGAAATCGAAACTGAACAGTTTGTTGCAGTGATGGCATAGTTGAATCATGCTATAAATGGTGGTGGTATCCATGCACGAGATTAGCCAGATCAACCACAGAGGAACATGTCAGCAGTAAAGCATTTCATGAGGCAATATCCCATATCATTCTGAGGATCATCTGACCCTGTGCTAGCAGAAGGGGGGGTTAAAGAATTGGAGAAATTTTTTGATGTCATGGGGTGTTTATAACCCCAAAATATTAGTCTTGGTTGTTTACTGTTTTGAAGGTGAAGCAGATCGGTGGTGGTCGATGGTGAAAAATATCAAGGATGGTGATGAGATTGATGCTCTTGATTAGGATGAATTTAAATTAATGTTCCTTGAGAAATATTTTCTTACAGTGGTTCAACATTGGATGGAAAAAAAATTCCTTAAATTGATGAAGGAGAATGACTCAGTGGCTACTTATGATGAAAAATTCACTCAGCTCACAAGGTATGCTCCAAATTTCATTAGAGATCTTGATAGTAAAATCAACCATTTTAACTCCGGATTAAAAACAAATTATCGATGAGATTTATATTCTCATGAGTTCAAAAGTTATGAAAAACTTGTTTGTTGTGCTGAGATGGTGGAAATGGAGTTTTCCTATGATCAGGTGTTCTTTAAAAAACGACAGAATAAGTGGTCGATGTGGCAGGCGAAAGGGAAGAACTCTTCAAAAACGTATGATGGCAAGACACTTAAGTTTACAGTTTGTGAAAATTGTGGTATTAAGCATGTTGGGAAATGTCTTTTGAATTCTGGTAAGTGCTACTGATGTGGTAAAATGGGAATAAGGCTCGTAATTTCACTAAAAAACAACATGTTAATGGTAATACAAAATATGATTTACAGTCAGTAAAATTTTTTAAGAGTAATGAAATGGGTCATTATGAAAATGAGTGTTCTACGAAGAACTCAATTGAGGGAAAGCATCCAGAATATATGTAGAAAGGGGTGTTGAATTCCCTTGTAACTACATTAGGTGATGTTGGTCCATCAAATGAAGTTTCATCAGGTACACTATTTGTTTTTTCAGATTATGCCAATGTGTTTTTTGATTCAGGGTCTACACACTCTTTCATTTCTAAGAAGTTTTCTAGTAAATTGGGAATTCCATCTCAACATATGAATATGGAACTTATGGTAAAAATACCTGGAGGAAATATTGAGACAAAAAAACATAAGAACATTCATGTCCTTGTGTCTGGAACGAAACTACCTACAAACCTTATTGTTTTTCCTCTAGTAGAGTTGAATGTTATTTTGGGTATGGATTGGATTTCTGTTTATCATGCTAAGATTGACTGTAGAGCTAAAGAATTTTCTTTGCGGAAATATTTTCAGTTTATGTACAACAATGAACCCTTAGTTTTGATAACATATCCAGAAGAAGAGAAACTTGTAATAGAAGGAAATGAATGTTACATTTCCTATATTGGTGAAAATAAAGGAAGTGTTGAGATTAATGATGTGCAAGTGGTAAATGAGTACCTTTATTTGTTTCTTGATTATTTTCTTGGTGTTATACCTGATTGTGAAATTGAATTTACAAATGACTTGGTTCCTAATTCTATACAAATTAAAAAACCCCCTTATCAAATTTCTCAAATTGAACTTTTAGAAATAAAGATGAAATTGTAGGAGTTATTATATAATGGTTTCATTCGACCTAGTACATCACCATGGGGTTCTCCTATCTTAATTGTTAAAAAAAAGATGGTTTAACGATACTTTGTATTGATTATAGAGAATTCAATAACATCACTGTTAAGAATAAGTATCCTTTACCTAAAACTATTGATTTGTTTGATCAACTCCTGTGAGCTCAGTATTTTTCAAAGATTGATCTAAGGTTAGGGTACCATCAGTTGAATGTAAAGAAAGCAATCATTCCAAATACAGTGATTCATAATAGATATGGCCATTATGAATTTTTAGTTATGCCTTTTATGTTAACCAATGTACCTGTTGTATTCATGGATCTAATCAATAGAAATTTACTGAGTTCTTGGATATGTTTTTGGATGTGTTAATTTATGATATTTTGCTCTTTTCTAAATGTAAAGTGGAGAATGAAAGTTATTTATGGGTTTTCTTGAAAACTTTAAATGAAAATAAACAGTATGGGAAATTTAGCATGTGTGAATTTTGGTTACAAAAAATTTTATTCCTAGGTCAAATAGTTTCAAAAAATAGCATAAATTTTTATCCTTCTAAAACAAAAGTTGTCGAAGAATGGGAAAGACCAAAAAAAATAACAGAGATCCGTATTTTACTTGGTTTGTCCGGTTATTACAAGAGGTTTGCTAATAATTTTGTAGGGTTATATAGTCCAATGACTAAATTAACTCCCAAAGAGGTTACGTTCATCTTGACAAAAGAATGTGATGATGGTTTTCATGAATTGGAAAGAATATTGGTGAATGATCCAGTTTTGGCACTGCCTTCCAGAAATGGTGAGATTGTTATTTATAATTAAGCTTCATCGAAAGTACTTGGTTGTGTCCTTATGAATAATGATCAGTTAATTGCTTATGCTTCACATCAATTGAAACCCCACGAGTTAGAGTACCCTATACATGATTTGTAATTAACTTCTGTTGTTTTTTTCTTTAAAAATTTAGAGGCATCATTTGTATGGAGTGAAATGTGAAATATACACTGAAAAAAAATGTTTAAAGTATATATTCATTGAAAAAAATTTAAACATTAGACAGAGGAGATGATTGGAATTAATCAAGGATTATGATTACATGATCTAATACCATCCTGGAAAATAAAATAATGTGGATCATGCTTTGAATAGAAAAAGTAATGATTCATTAAACATGATACGTTTGGAATAAGATCCTTTGGTTTTTTATTTGATGAATTTAGCAATAGAAGTTGTTGGTGCAGAAAATTCATCTATTTATTTTAGGTGTCAGTGGAATCATCTCTGTTAGAAGGAATTAAGTGTGCATAGAAAGAAGAAAATGAGTTACAGATTAATGTAGAGTTGTTTCAGAAGGGTAAGTTGCCTGAATTTAATATTGATAATGATTGTTTTTTGAGGTTTGGGAAAAGATTATGTGTGCCTTGTGTTTCACATTTGAAGAATGAGTTGATGTGTGAAGCTTATAATTCTCCGTTTTCTGTTCATCCTGTCAGTACTAAGATGTACAGATACCTTCGACTATACTATTGGTGGGATGGAAGTAAAAGAGATATTGTAGATGTTCCTATGAAGTGTTCAACTTGTTATCATGTTAAACCAGAGAGGTAGTTACCGAAAGGGATTCTTCAGTCTTTACCGGTGCAAGAGTGGAAATGGGAAAACATATCCATGGATTTCGTTGTGGGATTACCCACGACATCTAGAGGAAACATTTCAATTTGGGTTATTGTTGATTGATTAACTAAATCTTTTCATGTCCTTCATATTTGAGATACTTTGTCTCAAGATCAACTTTCTCAATTGTATGTTAAAGAGATAGTTAGTTTTCATGGTGTTCCCCTCTACATTATATTTGATCGTGATCCCAGGTTTACTTATAACATTAGGAAAGGCCTTTAGTAGTCGTTGGGTACTGAATTAAATTTAGTACATATCTTCATCCACAATCAGATATACAGTCAAAATGAAAAATTCAGACCTTGGAGGATATGCTACGAGTTTCTTCATTGGATTAAAAATAAATTTTGGACCAACATATTTATTTGGTTGAATTTTCATATAATAACAGTTTTCATTCCAGAATACAGATGGTTCCATTTGAGGGATTATATGGAAAGCATTGTCAAACTCCATCTTTTTGGGATGAAGTAGGTGAAACAAAGCTGATGGGAACAGAATTGGTAGAAGAGATGGTAGAAAAAGTTCAATTGATTTAGAAGAACATGATAACATCTCAGAGAAGGCCGAAAATCTATATAGATAACTGAAGGATGGATTTGTATTTTGAGGTATGTGATCATGTCTTTCTCAAAGTTTCTCCATGGAAAATTGTGATGTGTTTTGGTCAGAAGAAAAAGTTGAGTCTGAGGTTCATTGGAACTTATGAAATCCTGGATAAAGTTGGATTAGTTGCGTACAGAGTGTCTTTACCCCCAAGTTTATCTCATGTACACAATGTTTTTCATGTTTCAATGTTGAGAATGTATATGCCAGATCCATCTCATGTTTTGAGCCCATAGGTAGTTCAGTTGGAAGAGAATCACTCTTATGAGGAACAAGCAGTCCAGATTCTTAACCATAGAGAGAATGTGTAGCGGTATAAGGTAAATTTTCATGTAAAGGTTATGTGGAAAAACAATATGGTTGAATAGGCAACGTGGGAATCTAAAAATTTATTGAGGGATAAATACCCCTCACTTATTTGATAAGTGAATAATAATTGTAAGGAAAAAATTTCCAAAAGGGGGGAGGATGTAACATCCCAAGTAAAAAAAGAATAATACATTAGAATGTTAATTAATATTTTTAAATTAAATATTTATTTTAATTTAAAGGGGATTATATGTTCAATAGTGTACCTAATACGCAATAATGACATTCTTTTAAATCTTATGTTGCACACTAATAATATTTTATTATTATTTTATATGGTAATTAACGCTTATCCATTGTATCAGATGGAATGAATAGAACTAACTACAATATGATTATACATGTTTTTTAATGTTTTTTACATTTAACAAATAAATTTTAGATTCATAAAATGTGAATGAATCTAATTTTAAGAATAATTTTCTTTAAAAGGTCGACTTACCGCTTTTTAATGGTGAACCATATTTAAATGTAGTTTTTTTCACTATTATATGTTCTATTTGAAAAAATAAAATTCTTCTTTAGAATTGGGAAATCAAAATATACTTTGGATGAAATGTTTGTATTTTTCTGACAGTGTTCATTTTTTAATTAATAGTGAAAAATATTGTATGTTAATTCAAAAGTGCCTTTTAATCTAATCTATTTATAAGGTTTTATTGTATTTTTAATTGGTTTTAAAGTTTAATTAGAATATATTTTAACCATTTAATCTAATTTAGGTCATTGGAAGTAATTTCATTTTGAAATTGGAAATAAACAAGTGTTAATCTTTTAATAGTTATTATTTCTTAAAAACATTCTATTTGTTTTAATAGCGGTAACTAATTTTAAATTAATTTATTCAACTTCTGTGTTTTGAATTTGGAAAAATGGATTCCATATTTGGAATCAATAGGTCCAAATTTTATAAATATATAACTTTTATTTTTTTATACATTTTAAATATTTACTTTACTAAATATTTTATTTACCATTATTAAAAGGTAAAAATAATAAATAAGGGTAAAATATAATATTATAATAATAATAAATTACCCTAAATATGTCCTAATCCTATTTTCTAAAACATATATTACCATGGGAATACTTGGGTCGAATTTGGGACCCCATGGGGCCACATGGGAGTAATAATGACATTTTATATTAATTAATTTAATGTAAAGAAAAAAATGACATAAACAAATATATTTTAGTAAATAAATTTCTACATGGAGTTATAAAAGCTATCCTTTAAACTATATATATTATATGAAAATATAAATGGATTTCCTACATCATGGTATTTATTTTAAAATTTATGGATATCAAATAAATTAAATTAATTATTACACAATAATGATGCAATATTTACCACATTAATAAATCATTTAAATAAATATGATTATAAACATTAATAAAAATACCAAAACCTATCCAATTATTATTTTATTATTTTATATAGACCATGATTCATCTTAACATTGATATTAATGAATATTTTAACTTTTTAAACTGAATATGGGGTGATTATAAAATAATTGTTTCAAACTTTCCTAAAGAGACCCTCCTCTCCCTTATAAAAATACCTCACTTCTAACCAATTTCTCACACTTCTCAAGCATTTGGCTCATGAAAAATCTACTCCAATAAGATCCCAATATCCCTCTCTTCAACCTAGAAGCCTTACCTTCGGAAGAAAACACTTCAAGAAACCCTTTTGGTTCAAACCAAAGGGAGTTTCTAGAGTTAAAGGTAACGTCTTCTCTTAAGATCTTTTGTTTTATTTTACTTCAACAACCCCATAAAGTCTTTTTATTAATTTATTTTATAACAACACCAGTATCCTCAATATAAAAGGATTTTCTTAGGAGATGTATTCTAACTACACTTACACACATCTCCATCTAATGGTTTAAGAACATAATGTTTATGTGGATGGAAAACTAAGTCCTCACGAAATGATGATTGTTCAATTATCTACTACTGCCTCTCATGGTGGCGATTATGATGGAACTGTATTTATATATGATATATATTATGTATATTATTTCTTTATAATTCTGAATTTTTCATTTATATCATACCTTTATGGTTTCTATAATGGTTAAATGTGATAATTTCATTTTAGGAAGAGCGGACTACCTCCCCCTCAAAGTGATATGACTCGTTAATGCCTTATGTGGGACATATAAAGGATGGAGTTAATGATATTATTTAAGATATTATTTATGATATTATACTGGAATTATAATGTAAATATTTATCATTATGTTGTCATTCCATTTAAATACGAAATGAAAATGAAAGTAGAGTTCATGCTTACGTATGACTTACCATTTCCATGAATGGTGCATTTCATTTCTTACCTCCAAATGTCATGTACTAATATAAATACACTTATATACAGGATATATATGATATATATGATATCTACATTATTAATATCAATCTTAAGATTATTAATATTTGACCACATGGACATCTTGTAATTATAAGGTGTTCATTTTTACTCAAGTACCATATATCTACGAGACTACCATTAATAACTTAAGTGATTACATTATGTATATAACATTCTAATAAGTGATATTAAAAAAATAATAAACTTGAAAAAATGTTCTTAATCAATTAAAAATTAACTTTAGTTTATTATTCAGAAGATTAAAGAATGATTGGGTCATGTCGAACACAAGGTAAAGGACTTCGTCTCGATATCCTTTCATTGAGGTATGTTTTGTTTTATTATAAACATTATTTTATACAGTGTGTAAATACCGTTGAATTTTCATTTCATTCAATGGTAATCTCTTCCTATGACGTGTTTTAACAAAAATCAAATAATGAATCTTTCTTTTTGAATGTAAGTGGTGACAACAACCTTTTCCACCACCTCGAGTATTATTTGATCATTGGATTACATAACAAGCAGAAATGTTTTTAAAAGAAAGATAAATACGATATAATCATTTTTGTATTTTGGTATTGAATGTGGTTTTGATAATGGATTTGTTATGTCAATATATTGAAATGATATATTGTGATTATAATGTGGAAATGTTATCTTTCCTTTATATTTATTTTATGTGTTATGAATATGTTATGGGTCTTGGGAACTGTTTGCGTATACGTGTGGTTTCATGATAAACCTAGGGTGGGTGAGCCCGATATAGCTCTCCAATTCGTTGGGTAACGTGATGGAGGTAAAAGTCAGTAGTGGAAAAAAAGATTAACACATCAACATTTTTCACGTCGGTTCTACATAACCAATGTGCAATGCTCTAATGATCGATATATCACATCGTTTATTTTATAACTGACTTGATATATCGGTCAAGATCCATTTTCTACATTGGTTATTTTATAACTGATGTAAAATAGAAAGAGATTATCTTTTTTACATCGGTTATTGTATAAACGATGTGAAAATCGAATCTTGCGTTCTTTACCACGTCGGTTATAAAAAAACCGACGTGATATATCTAATCTCATCAATTTATATTATCGGTATATAGTGATATATATCATGTCAGTTATTTTATAAATTATGTTACAAATTCTTTTCTGTTTTGGTTATTAAATAGCCGACATTATAAATATTAAAAAAATGTTTTACCACATCGGTTATTAAATAACCGACCTGTTAATCTGTTAAAGGATTTATAGCACCCCATATTCAGTCATTCTGCTTTCTTCAATCTGGAGACCTGCAGCTTGTCTCTCTCACATAGAAAACATGAAAAATATTCATCGATGTCATGCCCTCCAGACTCATTTTTTCCAACATCATTCTTCATATTTATTATCATCATATCTGTCAGGTCAACTCACTACACTCAAGTAATCCTCACACGACTCCTTTTCAGTTTTTATTTTCTACGATGTCCTAAACTGATTTTTTGAGATGTGATTTTTCTTTATTCCTTCTATCATGGTAAGTATCATAGTGTTCTTCTATACCTTGATAAATAATATTGGGGTAAAATAAACCTATGGATGTGATATCATGCATGTTTACGATTTTTTGTGTTCAATCATTTGTGTGTGCGTGTACAAGGGGTTTCTAAGGAGGGGGGAGGGCTGGGCAAGTGGGTGGGGGTTTTTGGGTGGGGGTGGGTGGGTGGGTTGTCCAGTGGTGTGGAGGTGTGGGGGTGTCCACATGATGTCAAAGGGGGTGGGGGTGGTGTTCAGGGGGGTGTGGGGCTGTCCAAAGGAGTTAGGGGTGTCCAAGGGGGTGAAGGGGATGTCAAAAGGGGTGGGGGTGGTGTTCAGGGGGTGTGGGGGCTGTCCAAGGGGGGCGGGGGATATCCAGAGGGTTCGGGGGGCTGTCCAGAGGGTTGGGGGTGTCCATGGAGGTTGAAGCAGTCTAGAACGGTGGGGGGAAAGGGGTCCAAGGGCTTGGGGTGTCGAAGGGGGTGTGGGGCTATCGAAGGGGGTGGGGGTTGTCCAAGGGGGTGGGGGATTGTCCAGAGGCTTTGGTAGGTTGTCCGGGGGGGATGTCCAGAGGGTTGGGGTGTCCATGGGGTGTCCAAGGAGGTAAAGGGTGGTAGGTGGTGTCCATGAGGTGCGGGGGTGTCCAAGGCGGTGGGGGGCTGTCCAGGGGGTGGGGGCCTGTTTAGGGGGTGGGGGCTGTCCAGAGGGGTGGGGGATGTCCAAGGGGGTGGTGGTGTCTAGGGGGTGTACAAGGGGGTGGGGTGGTGTCCAAGGGGGTGGGGTATAATTGATAGTTAGGATTGACTATTGGATCATGATTTTTGAGATTATGAAATGATGATTGTATTGTTTCATGGATATTAGGATTTAATTTATTAGTGTTGTATAATTTATGGTGGTTCTATCATGGTGGTTAGTGATGTGCTATGATGTAGCTTGGATTTATTTCAAATTTTATAGGGGGAATTTGTAGATACTTAAGGAGCTTGAGGTTTCCACTATGATTTTTAGGGATTCAGGAATTATGAAAAGATGAGGGGTGTTGCAATATGATTTTATTTGGTTATATATATTTTGACCAGTCATTGACTATGATAAAATTATGGATTATGGGGGAGACCATGTCATGGTTTTCTAAGATGCAGTTATCCATACCCCATTGTGCCATGATGATACGTTTTACACTGCGATTTTCTCCATCTGAGTTGTTATTTTAAAATTTATTTGATTCTCTAATTTTCTCCATTTTCTCCAATTTTTTATCAACCATTGGAGGCCCCACGGTTTTCTTGGATTCCATGGAATTCCCTCTGCTATGGTGTTTGATTCTTTCCTTGGATTGAAATATGATTTCATAAAATAAGTTACATATTCCTTGTTCTTCTTCCTTTCTTCATTGTTTCTTTTTTTCTTCTTCATCCACTTATTCTTCTCCTTAATTCCATATAGTATTTGGGATCTTTTGTCATTTTTAAATTGATGGTTTTATAATAATCGATGTTTTCTAGGTTTATTAGGATGAGTGGGGGTGTCCAAGGGGCAGGGGGCTTTATGGAGGGGTGGGGGCTGTCCAGGTGGTGGGGGATGTCCATAGGGGTGGTGGTGTCCAATGGGGTGGTGGTGTCCATGGGGTGTCCAAGGGGGTGGGGGTGGTGTCCAAGGGGGTGGGGGTGTCCAAGGGGTTGGGGGTGTCTAGGGGGTGTCCAGGGGGTAGGGGGTTGGGGTGGTGTCCAGGAGGGGTGGGGATGTCCAAGGTGGTGAGGGGGTTGTCTAGAGGGGTGGGGGTGTCCAAGGGGTGGGGGATGTCTATAGGGTTGGGGGCTATCCAAGGTGGTGGTGGTGTCCAGGTGGAGTCCATGTGGGTGGGGGTGGTGTTTATGGGGTGGGGGTTGTCCAAGGGGGTGGTGGTGTCCAGGCGGTGTCCAAGGGGGTGGGGGTGGTGGTGTCCAGGGGGTGTCCAAGTGGGTGGGGTGGTGTCTAAGGGGTTGGGGGTGTTGTCCAAGGGGGTAAAGGTGTCCAAGGGGTGGGAGTGGTGTCCAAGGGGGTGGGGGTGGGGAAGTCCAAAGGGGTGGGGGGTTGTCCAAAGGTTTTAAATCATTAGGATATGTGTAATTTTTAGTAGTAAATGTATACATATTTTAATATTTATACTTCATATTTCTTTTTTACGGAAGGGTGAATGATGTATCCTATTGCACCAGGATGTATTATTTTTAAATCATAAGAAGAAAGGATCCTAGATGAATTTAAAACTCTAATATCTAACTATATTTTCTTTTTAAAATCATTTTCAATAATATTTTTTAAAATACACATAGATTTTTTTATATTTCAAAATTGTTTTACATTCAAATTATGATATTTTTAATATAAAAATATATTTATCTTTATGTTAAAAAGATATATAATTTTGATATTTGTTACAGGTAATAATGATTCGATGTTGGATTACGGAACATAGAATGAGCAATGAATATGAGGAAGGTATTGATTACTTTTTCGAATTTTTTAAATGAAATGTTCCAAGTGGTTACATATTTTTTTACCCATGCATGAAATGTTTGAATATGAAGAAGTTGAAAAGTAGAGAGATAAAAGATCATCTGATTTTTCATGGTTTTAATATGAGTTAGACCCCTTGGATTTGGTATGGTTAAACTAGACGGAATGTCAGATCTACTAATGATGATGATTCACAATATGGTTTCTCTGATGGAATTAAAGAAATGATTTCGATATTGTAGCTGGAACAATTTAGATAGAACCGATAGTTACACATCTATGTAGTGATTCTGAAAACCCACTGTATCTTGGTTGTATTGATTTTACGGATTTTTCGGTGGTGTTATGATTGATTAACCTGAAGTCAAAACATGGATGGAGAGATTGAAGTTTTATAGAGCTACTACAATTGATGAAAGAAATTCTTCTAAAAGATAACTATCTTCTAGATTCACATTATAAGGCCATGAAAATATTTTTCCATATGGGATTGGGATACAAGAAAATACATGTCTGTCCGAATGACTATATGATATATAGGAATGAATATGAATTTATGGTAGAGTGTCCTAAATGTGGGACATCACGGTATAAGGTGAAAGAAAAATCACATGATGATGTAGAGATTACAAAGATCCCTTCCAAGGTATTTTGGTATCTTCCTATAATTCATCGTTTAAAACATTTATTTGTTAATTCACAAGATTTAAAAAAGTTAAGATGGCATGCTGATTAGTGGATATGTGATTGAAAAATACATCCTCTAGTAGATTGTCCACAATGGAAGAAAATTGATTAGCAATATCCTACATTTGGAAATAAAATTAGAAATCTCAGACAAGGGTTGTGCACAGATAGAATGAATCCATAGTGAACCCTTAGTAGCACACATAGTTCATGGCCTGTTTTATTGGTAATTTACACCCTCTCTTTTGAAGTTTGTATGAAGCGCAAATATGTCATGTTGAGTATAATGATCTCTGGTTCGAAGAAACCTGGCATTGATATTGATGTTTTCTTTTCACCATTGATTGATGATTTTAATCTTTTATGGGAGGATGGTATTAGGGTGTATGATTCTTATAAAATGGAATATTTTCAACTGCATGGATTGATTATGTTCACTATAAATTACCTCCCAGTATATGGATGTTTGTTTGGATACAGTGTCAAAAGGCATAAAGTATGTCCAATTTGCGAACATCCGACTTCATATTGTCAATTGAATCATGGGAGGAAAACAGTGTACATGGTTCATTGAATGTTTTTTCCTATAGACCAATCTTATAAAAGATAAAAAAGGAATTCAATGTCTCACAAAAATTATATATTTATCCAAAACATTTATCCCTGGATATGTATTTTGAGAGGGTGGAAAACTGTGATGTGAAATTGGGAACGACACAGAAATCTGGTAATGAGAGAAATATTTGGATGAAAAGTCAATATTTTTTGATCTACCATATTGGATATATCCTGAAGTTAAACATAATATTGACTTCATGAACATGGATAAGAATATATGTGACATTTTTATTGGAACATTGTTAGATATTAATGGAATGAAAAAATATGGGTTGAATTCAAGATTAGACGTGCTATTAATGGGAATATGTTTTGAGTTGGCTCCCACTCCTAATGGAAGATGAAAATTTCTTCCCCCATCTTGTTATAAATTTTTTAAGAGGGAGAAAATTATATTTCATTATTTTCTTCATGATATCAAATTTCCTCAAGGATATTCATCAAATGTAAAAAATTTTGTCTCATTGAAGGACTTGAAGTTGGTTGGTATCAAATCTCAAGATTGTCACGTCATGAGGCAACAACTTCTACTAAGTTCATTGCATGGAATATTTCCCATCTGTGTCAGAAAGACTATAATGAACTTGTGTAATTTTTTCTATTCAATTTGTAATAAAATGATTGATGTGAAAGCTTAGAACATTTTAAAAAAGGATGAAAATTATATACTTTTTCTATTAGAAATGTATTTTCCTAAAACGTTTTTTATGTAATGGTGAATTTAATGATTCATCTAGTTCAAGATATAAATCTATAAGGACCTGTATATCTTCTTTGGATGTATCCTTTTGAAAGTTATATGAAAATATTTAAGGGGTATGTTAAGAATCTATATCAACCTGAATCCTCCATTATTGAAAAGTATATTTATGATGAGGTTGTAGAGTATTGTACGAGCTACTTGGTTGTGGTGAAACACATAGGTTTTCCTCTATCTCTCCATGAACGAGTTAATAATTAGGGAAAGGGGATTCGTGGCATGAAAGTCAAATCATTATTAGCTGAATAGAAGAAAATTTTAGAATTATACATCTTGAATAACATAGTTGATACTCAACCATATATCACATTGCATATTAATGAGTTAAAACAATTTCATCCCATGAAGAAATAAATGTGGATATTGAATGAGCACAACAAAACATTTTTTTCATGGTTTAAAAAGACATTTCTTGGTAAATTAGATGTATCAGAGACATTAAAATGGGTTGTGGGTGGTCCATGTTTAAATGTGATAATATTTTCTAGTTATGAAATTAGTGGATATAAATTCCATACGAAATCTCAGGACAACAGACGTACTGTTCAGGATAGTGTTGTATTGGTGTTTACAGAAGCAATGCATTTCTCCAGTGATAAATACAGAAACCCAATTTCTGCATCAAGTGCATATGATGGAGTGATTGAAGAAATATAGGATGTTGGTTACATTAAAATTAATGATCCTATTTTTTACTGTAAATCGTTTATTGGTAACAATGGTGCCAGACATGATGAATTTGGAATAACAATTGTTAATATAAATAGATTGGAAGACACACTAGATTCATTTATAATTACAACACATTCAAAAAAAATTTCTATGTAGTAGATCAATCAGATATGCAGTGGGTTTTTGTTTTACAAGGGAAAAACAGTATGTTGGTGAGGATAAACTTGATGATGATTCTTATTTATGTGAGATATCTACTTCCATGGAATGATTAATAGAACATAATGATGAGCATGTTTAATACCTGGTTTGTTCCATAAATAATGATCACGATGAATGAATTTGTGAAAACAATCCATTTGTACATTCCTAAAATTATAGGTAACATTTGTTTATTTCTGGTTTACATTTATTATTTTCATAAAATGTCAGATATTGTAAGTCTATTTTTTATTAAAACATGTATTAAAACAAATAACTATAAGTTTTTTTTAATTTTGTTTAGTTTACTTTATCATGTTCACCATTTCATAAATTATATATATATTATTTTTGTTTAATGACAATAACTTTACCATGTTTACCATGTTTACCATGTTTACTAGGTTTACCATGCTTACCATGTTTACCATCTTTACTATCTTTACCATCTCTACCATCGTTACCATTTTTTAACATGATTACCATATTAACTATGTTTACTATTATTTAACATAGTACAATTTTTTATTTTTTGTTTACAGTAGTATTATAATATTTGAATTTTTATATTTCTGAAATAATGATTGTTTTTTTATATTATGGATAATGAAAGATCAATCAGTTGATCCACCACATTATTTTGGAGATTACCATATTGGTCATACCTCTGGGGAGGAACATTCACATACTTTTATTGATGTTCCCCAATCTTCCTCATGTGATTCCATTACGAAAAAGTGTTCCAGAGTTGTAACCATGGGTGCACACGTTTACCAAAATTATCACTTTTCCATTTGCAGGATCATAGGATAATCATTGAGTTTTATGAGGATGATATTCCAAGAGGTCTAAATGCAAAATATTTTAAGAGTTTTGTATCAACATAGAGTACGTTCAAATTAAGCATTTTTATGATGACTGGAGAAGTGTGGAAAAATAGATAATCTTTCAGTTGTGGGAGATGATTTTGGTAAGATATTTTACTATTTTTTCCTATTCATTAATGTCTCTAGTATATATAATATTTTTAACCTCTTCTTAATCCGATGACATTTGATATTCCTAACATTGGAGGAGTCCGGAAGAAATTCTTATCAATGGATTCTAGGATATGGAGGGATTTCAAATCAACCCACTCATCTAATTTCATTTTTGGTCATAGGTGTCATGAAAATCCATGTCGTATAGATCCTTTCATAGATTAAGACACATGGAGACTATTTGTTGAAAGTAGAATAATATATTCATTTTTGGTAACGGAAATGTAATTTTTTATAATTTTTCTTATATAAATGATCTTATTAATGTTTTTTAAGGATTTCTTATTCTTAATTTAAAGAAAACAAGTCTATTTTATCATGAGATCCAATATAAAAATGTATACACTCATACTTTATCTCAGGGGGGTAAAAATTCCTAGAAGAAAAAATTATGGTGGAAAAATTAAAAATAATAAGAGCTAAGTATTTAAGCTCTAGAGAGGTGGCCCCTCCATCCCCTCAATCTAGACATGAATATTTGAAGACAACATGGATGGGAGAAAAGGGAAATATCATTCGGAAGATTTAAGAATCATATATGAGAGGAATGCAAGATATCTATTTTATTTATTTCAGTTAACTATTTTCTTCATATAATTTCAATCATTAGGGAAATGTTAAATTAATTAATATAGGATTATATTGAGGGGAAAAGGTAACATGGGGTATTTACAGCTTTTGGGAGGTAGGATATTTTAACTGTAGCATTGGGAATGCCCGAACTTCCTAGTTTTGTATGAGGATAACTGGCAGGTGTATCGGCAAGAAAAGAGTTTCCACATTCCTCAAATTCTTACATTGAGGGTGTTTATAAAAAAAATAGAATCCTTAGAGGCTAAAGGACATAATATTAATGCGAAGATGGAGGAAAATATTAGAGCATTGGTACAGTCTATGTTTAGAGACATGCAAAGACAATTTTAGACTGAATCTCCCACTCCTCCACCAATGCTAGTAGCTCCCACTCACCCACCTCAGCATGAGAACCCCACTATTTATCCTACTCCTCCCCCACATCTTCCTACTTATTGCTAGTTTTAGGTTGATGATCTTCAACATCATATAGTTTCATATGGGTTGGTATATTGTATAGGAGATATAGTTCATCATCGACAATTAAAGGTATAAAATAATATGGTCACCGTACATGATATTATAGATATATCAACTCGAGTACCATTACCTACAGATGAGGTGACGAAAGTTGGATATAGTATCGACCATTTTTTAATTTGGCCATCTTGACTTCTGTGACTCATTAACATAGAGGTATGCATGTTATATATTTTATTTAATTTTTTTTAATTTGTTTTATCATTTGAAAACTATTATATTTTTCTATTTATTTTTACAGGAATACTGCAATGTAAAATAAATACTGTATAGGAAACAACAAAGAAAAATGGATTTGACATTAGATACAGATTCTAGTTGTCTTGACAGACTATCAATATATTCAAATTTTTTGGCAGATCATAATGAGTTTCCAATGGAATATCATGTTTGTAGACATGAAATAACTGTAGGGATTGTGAAAACAGATATCATGGAGCTTGTTACTAGAGATAAGTTGGGCATCAATGTGGTGTAGATTTTTTCTATGTAAGTATTTACACCATTTAAATACGTTAAATTTATTAAAAATGTATACTTATGTATGTTTTGTATTAGGTTTACTTATAAATTTGTGAGAAGAATGAGCGGACAGATGTATATGGATTCATGAACCCACATTTGATTTCCCCTGAAGCACGTGCATTGGATGAGGAACAAAGAATGATTTATATTGTTGAATGAATTGAACAGAATATAGTCACAAAATGTTGAATGATTCCTTTTTGTGAGAGGTATGAAACACATCTCTCTTAAAGAGTTCATTATCTTTTAACATAAAAAACCTGTAACCTTAAATTTTCTTTTATCAGTGATCATTGGATGTTAGGGGTTGTATTTCCCAAGGGAGAAAAAACTTTATTGAATATTCTCTTTCCATAGAGATGTGTGGGAATGTTTTTAGAATATGTTGGAAAATAAAGTTTCAATTTTTCAATAGTTTTATATATTATAATTAATTTTAAATTTATCCTATTCGTATTATTTTCAAACAGGGGATGGGTCTACTTTTGAAAAAACACAAAGAAGAGGAGTGTGATGATCAAATATGTAAATATAAAGGTAAATATCCATTTATAATTTGTAATTTTTGATTTATTGAATAAAAATAATATATTGAATTTACACTCAATCAAACATAATTTTCATGATTAAAAAGTCATCATTGAATACAGATATTATATTTTAAGATTTATGTATGAAATAATAACAAATGCAATAGTTGTGAACTTTGACCTGGTAAGACCTCCTTTTAAACATTGCCATAATATTTAATTTGATTTATTCACTATACATGTTAACTACTATCCTTTTAATTTGTATCATTTTGATGACCCTCAACCCTATAGTTCTCAAGACGTCAAATACTAACAAGTGTAATGGTCAAATTATTTTATAGGTTTGATTGAATTTTTTTGTTTGTAGTGTAAAATGTAATTTTAAATATTTTCATTGTAATTGTGTATTGGGTAGTCTTTTAGGTTTGATTTAGTTTTTTTATGTTCACATTTTATGTTGTGAATTTTATATATGTGAATTTTTAATTTTTCTCTACTTCTTGTTTTAGTCTAATTATGATGGTTTTCCGGTATGGATTCTGATCTGGGGGGTTCCAAGGGTGTGTGGGGGGGTGTCTAGTGGTGTGAGGGTATCCAGGGGTGTGGTAAGGTTTTCCGTGGGGTGGGGGTGTTATGGGTGTCCATGAAATTGGAGGGGCAGTCCAGGGGGCGGGAGCGTTTCCATGCAGGTGAGAGGGCTCTCCAGGATAATGGGGGTTTTCCTGGGGGTGTCCAAGGGTGTGGAGGTGTCATGTGGGATAAAGGGGGTTTCTCTGGGTGTGGGTGAGTTTTCCAGTGGTGTGGGGGTGTCCAGGGTGTCCATGGGGATGGGGGGGAAGTCCAGGTGGTGGGAGAGGAGGCGTCTCCATCCCTCAGAGGGTGACCGTCGCTGGAAGGTACTCATCACTCTCACATGCGAAGCTTGAGCTCTCAAAATGTTTCACCAATACTTTCTTCCCCTATAATCATAATTCATTATATCACATTGATTCCAGTATAACTAGGTGGAACACCGTCATGTGTGAATAAAATACCCGGATCATGGTGCTGGCAATCTCCCGAATCTTGCAGGACTGGAAATGATGCTCCCAAGGCTGCCCATGAGATGTCTGAAATGACATTAACAAAAAGCCCGATGGTGGGAAGAGGACGCCAGTTCAGTTGGTGGAGAGGGACGGGGAGAAGACGACTACGATGATAAGAAATATACCCAACAAGTACATGTAAGTTACTCTTTAGTTTCCCAATTTATATGCTTGAACAAATATAGGGTTGTTTGTGAGTTTTTTTGGTCTCCTCCATGCAATGTTGGTCCAGGAACATTACCAGAATATTTCGTATGTCACCAAAATACTCATAATCAACCCTTAATTTTTTCAACAATCTAACATGGGAAAATATACAATCACTTACATGATCTTTTTTGGTATATTTCGGATCATCATAGTTGTCTTCTTCACATCCCCCTCCACCAACAGAACAGGTGCCCTCTTCACACTGCAGGGATTTTTGTTAATGCCATTTCAGGCATCTCATGGGAAGCCTTGGGAGCATCATTTCCAGTCCCACAAGATTTGGGAGATTTCCATCGCCATGATCCAGGAATTTTAGTCCCACATGATCGTTTTTCCCTGTGGTTATACTGACACCAAAGTGATAGAATGAAATATTAGTCCTCAGAGCGGTATCTCCCCCTCCTCATGGCGGCTAGGGTTTTTTTATCAAGATTTGATTTCCTTTACCCTCTGGTAGGGCTCGGTTTGTGATAGATTCCTCTAGATTCGTTGATGTAGGTGCGTCTTGGTGACATCGCTCACGGTGGGGTTCCAGCGTGGTTTGGGCGGTGGAGTTCTGGCATTGTGTGACGGTATTCTTCCATTTTCGGTGTCTTTGCATCTCATAAGAAAGTCGACCTCTCGTCCGATTTGATGCATCTACCTTCAGCATAGTTATATACTTGAAATGGTTCTGATTTTGCAATGACAGAATGGATCCGGCTCTTTGGTTCAGGTCGGCGCAGTCATGCTGCACTTATGGCATGCATCCAGTGCGGGTTGGCATGGATCTGGCTCTCGAAGGGGGAGTATCTTTTTATTTTTGCTGGTTTGAGGGGTTTATGTGGAGTCGTCGCCATTGGTGTTCCACTGCTCCTCCTTGTTGTTACCTGGATTCATGACTAATATAGTTCAGGGTAGCTTGGATTCGATTTTTAGCATATTTTTATGCGGGTGGTTGGAGATTCTAGTAGATGGTTGTAGGGGACATCCTAGCGGTGGCTCCGACGAATGGTGCAGATTTTGGGCTGTGTTTATGCTTATGCTAGCACTTCGTTAGGTAGTTTGTTGAAGCTTGTATGGTTTTTTGATGCTAGAATGGTTGATTATTTGTGGATTTTTTAGGATTTTGGTTTGTTCTCAAAGGTGGGTAGTGCATCTGGACTCGATTGCAGGACAAACCCCAAAGTAGGATTTGGAGATGGCGGTTCATCTTTGCAGTGCTTTTCAGAATCGGTTGTTGAGAGGGTATGGCGTCAACCATCGGATCAGGCCTGTGCTTTGACATGGGAATATTTCTAACTGATTATCCTTGTAACAATTTTAACACCCCATTTTTTCATAGTATGTTATTTCTTTAATGTAATTCAATAACATCAACTACACGCAACTCTGAGTTCAAGAACATCACGACATACCAAACTAGTCGTTCAAAAGTGGTTATGAATAGAATTAACTAAATTTTGATTTTTATATAATCCTTATAATTTTGGAATCCATATTATGAGTTTCTTAGACATAATATAAGAACAAATTCATATTTTTAGATAAAAGATTATTTTTTAAAAAATGAAATTTTACTGCCTTTTAATGTTAAACAATTTTAAAATCAAATATTTGACACTTTTATATATTCAATTTCAAAATACAAACATTTTCTTTAGAATAAGTAAATAAAAATTTAGATTTGATTAATATTTGATGTTTTTCTGATAACTTTCATCTTTGGGTGAATAGTGAAAATTATTAAATTTTAACTAAAAACAACTTTTTTAATAAAAATAATTAATAGTGTTAAATTATACATTTGAGTGGTTTTAAAGTATAATTAGATTATATATTTACTAGTTAATTAAATATTTTTCATTGGGAGCAATTTCACTTTGAAATTTCACATAAACAACTGTCAATCTTTGGATAGTTATTATTTCTTTAAAACACGTTTTTTGGTTTTGACAACAGGAATTAATTTTAAATTAATTAATGAAACTTATATGTTTTGAATTTGGTAAAATATACTTAATTTTTTTATTGGGAATATCAAAATAATCTAAGGGGGAATTTTTTGTATTTTTCTGAAAGCTTTCAATTTTTGATGAAAAGTGAAAAACACTGAGTAATTGGTTAAAAATGACTTTTTATTTAAATAATTATTTATTTTATTTAAATTTAGTTTAGGTAAAAATAGTTAAATATTACCTATATAAGTTCAATGTAATTCAATGGAGTAATTTTCTATTAATTATAGATATACAAAAATTTATTGAACTTTTTACCGTCTTTTACCCAACTCCTAGGAGCTTTTGCAAATTTTCATAAAACATAATTTTACCACTTATGTGAGTGGAATTTAAAAATTATGAGAGACAAGGTTGATATCTGTAATTAAAATGTGTTTTAATGAGATAAAAATAATTTTTGGTGAATAAAAACTTTTTACTTTTATTTACCACGGTTAAAATTAAACTGGGTAATTAAGGGTAAAAATGATATTAATTTTACCCCAACACATGTCCTAATCCTATTGGAAAAGTATATCTCAATCATAAACATCCTTATGAATATAATATTATCATTTAGGTCCACTTGGATTAGATTAGGACATTTATTATTATTTAATACAAAGAAGAGTTAAAAGAGTTAAAATCAACGTTTAATAACTAAAACTTTTTTAATATTGGTTAATACATAAGATAAGTTCAATAATAAATATTCATTAGAAAGCATAAAATATTTCCTACATCATGGTATTTTGTTTATAATTTTTAGATATTATATAAATAAATTTATTTATAACACAATGATGATGCAATAATTACATTATTCATGAATGAATCAAGTATATGGTATCATAAATATTAAAATAAATATAATTTCAATGTTTTTATGACATAAAAGACTTTTCTAGGTGAATATGACATGATAGGGATGATTCAATATTTCTTGTTCTGTGTAATCATGTTGTGAATACTTTTTAAAAAAAATCAAATATTGTCAAAATTGACATAAATTAATATTTAAAACAAATACAATATTATTGGTTGATATAAAATTTCTAAAAATGTAAGGTTCGTCCAAAGAGATTATATAATATTATATATGTCATTAATGATCCACATGAGGTTCTCTTCTATGTTTAGAGTACGTTTATTAACCATATATAATAATAATACAAGAAGACACGGTAAAAGTTAAACTATTTAACTAAAAGTTAAATCTAAAAGTTAAGGTTTGTATGGTGACATAAACCTGCCTAAAACCAATTTGTTGAGACGTTTTTGACCCATACCCACATTATCCTCTAAATAATTCATTTTTTAGCCATTATAAACCGAAAATGAATTTATTATAAAATAATATTTTATGTTTTTCCCAAAGTGCCCCTCAGCCCTCTTATAAAAGGGAACTCCCCCTTAACTCTATTTCACACCTTCTAAGCCATTTTTCTCTTCCCACACCTACCCAAATATCCTCTCAACATATATAAGTTCATATTAGATTCCCTACTTTGTTAAGAAAACCAACTTAAGGATCCCTTTTGATCAAATCATAATGAAGAACCCGAAGAAGAGGTAATGATTTCACCACCCTCTTTCATGTTCTCTTATTCATCCAATTACTCTTTATTTGTCGTTTAAATTATAAAATAATAACTATAGTATCATATATATATTGTGATGTTATTATAAATATGTCACAACTATATTCATTATCCTATCCATCTTATGAATGATAATGTCAGCATGCGTGCGTATGTATGGCTTACTGTCTCCACACCGTGGTGTAATTTTTTATTCAACAGTATGTTATTTGGATGGATATAATGATGAGTAATATGTATATAAATAATGAAAATAACATTTTATTTTCTCTGTAAAATTAATATACCATCAAATTCCACAAATTTAAGGAAATGCTATTTTCGGTCATGCGTACGTATGGATTACCGTCTCCACGACGGGATGGGATTCATTTCCACGATCACCAATCATCGATGATTATAAAAATATATATATTACTAATAAGTATATAATATATGACATAATATTTCTACTGTAGATATATACATATATCTTATTCACTTAGTTCCTTTCAATACGAGATGAAAACAGAAACAACGTTAATGCGTACGTACGTACTACCATCTCCATTAACGGTGTTTTTTCATTTCATATATATTTCTATTATACATATTTATATTCTAAATATATATGATATATAAATCATGTTTTATATTATGTATGTACATAAATCTTGATCAATGTGATAAAATCAAGAGTAATAAGTTAAAACAAGTATAATAAAGAAAACGATTATAACCTGATATGTGAAATTAACATGGAAATTATTATTAAATGGGTAGTATAAAGTAAAAAATGAATAAATTATGATATCATAAATATTAATATGGTTCTGTTATACTTTAATAATATACTACGATCTTCAAACATGAGGTTAAAAAAGGTTAGGGCTGAAGCCTCATTTTTATTATTAAATCAAAGTAAAGACCTCTTTTAACTGGTTAGTGGGAAACCCATTACATAGCCCGAAGGCCTAGTGGCCTTGTAGCCCATAACATAGCCTGTAGGCCCAAATTTTTGGCCCAATTCACATTCTGTGAAAAGTAACCCGCCTGCTATAGTGCTCGCCCAGTACCGCCGCCGCTACAGTACCCGCTGATGAATAGTGCCGCTGATGCTACAATACAGCTACAGTACTGCAACAGTACCTCCACCCAATGGGTTTTGAACCCCCATTTTTCGTGAAGGATTACAGGGTGTTTACCACTATTCCAAACCCCAACTACCATACTGGAGGTTAAACATACCATCGACTAAAGGAATGTGTATGCTAAGTGTAAAGACCCGCAAATTTCAAGGAAATTTTTTTCTTAATTTTCTTTGGAATTTTACAAGAGCGCAGCTTCAGACGGCACCTGATTCCGAGGCCCGGTGTGCCCGGAATCAATTTCCGAAGTTTGGCTCGGGTACGTTCAGTGAACGGACGAGCGGGTTTTTCTATCTTTTGAACCGGTGCCCGGAATCAAATTCTGAGGGCACCGATGAAATCGCAGCGCCGGTATTTGCTTAGAAACGCCTCTTCCGGAGTTGCATTTGCTCAGACGTGGTTTTTAAATTTTGCGGCTTTAAGTCAGAAATAAAATAAAGTTTGTGCGATAAATTTATTCTATTTCACTTAAGCTGCTTGGAAGCCACTTGAAGCCACTTAAAGACGGCTTGAACTGAGTTGAAATGGATAGGATGCTATCCGGAAATATCCTACCCCCTTGGTAGGATATTTGTGAGGTGGGGCCCGCACGAGCCCGCCGTTTCTTTCGCTAAGTAACGCACCCGCGAAAACCCGTCAAAGTAACTGAAAAGTCAACCGACGCGTTTTCTTTAATTCTTAACATACCATTTAATTGGGCGGTTTATTTCGTGAATTAAATGGGCTGTTTCTTTCGTGAATTAAATGGGTTGTTTCGCTCGTTGAATTAATTCAACGAACTGATGGGTCGTTACTTACGCTTTTGCGTTTGTTGGAATGTTTATAAAATAAGACCAACCTAAAAATCCTTTGAAAGGATTTGATAGGATCCTTGTTTCTTCATATCCCCGCGAAGAACGCGAAGAACGCGAAGAACGCGAAGAACGCGAAGAACGCCGGCGACCGGAATTCGACGACGCACACCGAGATCTGCGACGTCGACGAGCTTTACCATCGACGTTCTTCGGCGACACCTCTTCTTCCGCGGCTGATCCTCGTTCGGCAACTAAGGTGAGAATCGGATCGTTTAAATTCTCCCTTTTTAAATTTCATGGCAACGGATTTAATTAATTAAATCCGTTTGTTCTTGATCCGGAGATTGGCGACGCGACGCCGGATACTGCGACGACGCAACGATCCCCCCCTTCTTCCGCGACGAGCGATCCCGCGACGACCTCTCGTCCGACGACGACGACAAGGTAGGGGTTTATTTTTTTCTTGATGATTCTTTCCCCGTGTTTATTCTTTTAATGTGAAGAACATGATCTCTGACAATTTTAATTTATTTAAAATTGTTGTTGATTATTCCTCCCGTGGTTTATGACTAACGCGGAGGATGCAGGTCTAACGAACAAGACCCGACAGCCCTCCGCCGATCTCTTTTGTTGTGCGGATATGGCGGACGACGAAGAACCACGCAGCAGGGGCGATCTGTTGATCCCGCAGTGAAGGTCGGCCCCCGGGAGGGGCAACGGCGCAGACGGGAGGCAAAACGGGCCACCGGAGCAACTCCGGCGGCCCGCGGAAGGCGGCGGCGGCGCCGGCGACCGGAGGCGGCGGCGCCCGGCGCGCCGCCGTGGAGAAGATCCGCCGCGGCTGAAGCCACGGCGGCGGCGGCCGGTTCCGCGGCCGCGCGGAACTGGGGAGGGACGCGGCGGCCCGGCCGCGTCCGCGTGACAGGCGGCCCCCCGCGGGGCCGCCTTTCCTTCAAGTCGCGGGTCAAACCCGCGGCGGCGGCTCCTTCGGCCGCTCGACCGAAGCCGCGTCGGCCGGTCCGGTCGGCCGGGCCGCACCCGGGCCGGACCGGACCCGGCCTAGCCGGGTCGGGCCGACCCGGTTCGGCCGACCCAGGGGGGGTTCGGGCCGGGTCGCCCCGGGCCCAGAACCCCCGTTTCGGGCCCTCTTCGGTCTTTTGCCAATATCTTGGGCCTGGGACCTCCGATTGACGAACCGTCAGCGGCTACGCGATCCTTGGATCGAGACGGTCGTTTCGGTATATTATACTCAAGGTTTCGGAAGACTTTGGGTTCGGCCGGGTTGGTTCGTACACGAAACCAACCGGGCCCTCGGAGCGGAAACGCTCATAACTTGAGCTACGGACGTCCGATCGACGTACCGTCAGTTGTGGTAGTTTCCTCTAAGTGAGACGGAACTTTTGGCATACTCCGCCCGAGGATCGGATACAGGTGGAGTACGGTCGGGTTGGTTTTTCCCTAAAAACCAACCGGGCCCCTGGGACGAAAATGCCAATAACTCTCAGACCGGGCGTCCGATTGACGCGCCGTCTGTTGCGTTGAGATCCTGTTGTCGATACGGAACTTTTGGATACATCAACTTCGGACTACGTGTCAGTTGATGTATCAGCCTCTCGGCTCGTGGAGCGGACCCTCCTAAACGAGCTCGCTATGTGCGGGAACCCTAGCGCTGGCTGTGACTTCGACGACAGAGCAGAGATCCTCCATGGACTGCGATGACGGCAGAACAGAGATCCTTCGTGGACTGCGACGACGGCAGAGCAGAGATCCTTCGTGGACTGCGGCGACGACATAGCAGAGATCCTCAGTGGACTGCATCGACTACTGCACTCAGCGATCCTACGTGGATCAGTGCTACAGGTTCTGTGTGAGCCCGATCCTATGTGGGTCCTTACTACCGGTTCTGTGTGAGCCACTGCCTATAGGTTCTGTGTGAGCCCGATCCTACGTGGGTCTTTTGCGGGGGTTAGTACCTATCGATCCTTCGTGGGTCCGACGACTTAGATGGATCAGTGATCATCTTTGACGTCATCTGAAAAAGTATACCTGGTTGAGCTGAATCGTATGTTACTCTCCTTTGTGGATTGTGTTGAACTATCCTATGTGGATTTTACTGTTTACTCTCCTTGTGGATTTGAGTCTTGCTTTCCTTTGTGGATTGAGTTGTTCTTGAGCTCGTGAGCAGAGCTGGAATTGGGGACTTAGGTATATGTATGGGCATATACCTAAGTCGAGTCAGATGTTACTTCATGATTTCATCCTTCTTTTGTGCTATATCCTTTGTGGATTTCGGGAGACCTTCGGGGGTCTCGGGGTCCTTACTGAGTAGCTTATACTCACCCCTGCACGGGCCATGCCCGCACCTTGTTGTGTTGGATGAAGACGACGGACAGCGCTGATCACAGTTGGGGCGTGGAGCAGGACGGCACCTGGAGGTGGACCACTGGGCGGGACGTGCTCGGAGCGGACGTGGGACCCGAGGAGCCTGGAGGCTATCTGTACCCACCCTTCAGGTGGGATTGCCAGTGGAAGACACGAGGCCGCCGTCTTTTCTTCAGTTGCTGTACTTTACTTTCCAGTTGTACTTTACAGTTGGGCTTGTATTTCCGGCCCCCTTTACTTTTCTGCACTTTACATTCCGCTTGCTGACTCTGTGTGGTTGTTACTTACAAAGGCAATGCCTTCCCTGTTTACTGGGATTTTTACGCCTTGGTGCTAGTCGCCAGCCCCTGGCCTAGGGAAGGCGGGCTTGGGGTAGTCACGGCACGGGCCCCGAGGTCGGGTCGTGACAAATTGGTATCAGAGGCGGTCGGTTCTACCGCAGACTCTGATCGTCCTTTCTTTCTATATGAAGCAATAGTGTTTAGTGTATTGAGTGTGGTTATCAGTTCAGGGAGCCCAGTGTTGGTGCGGCGGCCGACGTATCCGTACACCAGGACCCTGACTCCTGATTTCCGACTTAATGCATGAAAACATTGATTGCGTGTGTGTTTCGAGTTTTCTTTGTGATTACTTGTGTCAGCTCACCGGGTATACTGATCTGCTTTATGAAAGTCTCAAGTTTTCCTTGTGATTACTTGTGCCAGCTCACCAGGTATACTGTTCTGAATGTGGTGCTCTTGTTCTACTTTTCAGGATGGCCCCGCGACGACAGCCAGCTAGGGTTCCGAGTGTAGGGCGCGACGGCAGCCCACCGAGCGACGAGGCCTCGGTGCAGGGCCCTTTGCCAGCAGTGGCACTGGCGGTAGCTTTACCCGCCGAGCCACCGATGCTGCCAGTACCAGACGCTGACGATGCACGTCGCCTTAGGGCACAGCATGAGTTTTAGAGCCAGCGACCGCCCTGGTTTCGCGGTGAGGCGGACCCCCAGGCCGCCGAGGACTGGCTAGAGGCGGTGGTACGGATCTTTAGGCTAGTGAGGACACCAGCGGATCTCATGGTGATTCTCGCAGCGAGCCTCCTGCAGGCAGCGGCAGGACGATGGTGGAGCCTGATGCTCCAGGTTCACGATGAGGCATCCTTGCTCTGGGCGGACTTCGAGAGCCTCTTCCGCTCTGAGTTCGTCCCGGCCACCCTCTGAGCGGTGCACATCCAGGAGCTTCTCCAGCTGCGCCAGGGCAGCATGACGGTCGCTCAGTACGCGGCGAGGTTCACTGACCTATCTCGCTACTCGACCGACCTGGTACGGGACCCCTTCTTCCGGGCCCGGACCTTCGAGCAGGGCTTGCGACAGGAGATTCGGGCGTCGCTGATCTCCCTCACCATTCCGACCCAGGCGGGAGTGCTGGAGCGAGCCCTCCTGATCGAGAGCTTCCTGGCAGAGCCTTCTTCAGCAGCGAGACCTAGCGCAGGGCGGCAGGTAGCTGAGTCTTCGGCAGCAGGTAGCCGACGGATGACTCTCGGGTCCAGGCAGACCAGACCCCCACGCAGACGGCCTCAGGACACCGGCTCAGCAGTGCGAGGCACACAGCGGAGTGCCAGCCTTCCGAGAGGCAGGCTGTGCTACTCCTGCGGCGGGCAGGGTCACATGGCTCGTGACTGCCCGACTCGCCGACCAGAGGAGCAGCAGACGGTGGAGGGGCCACCCAGGCAGAGGCAGAGGGTCGACCGTGGCGGTCCGCAGGGAGGAGGCGGACGAGGCAGAGGAGCTGGCCGAGCAGCGGGTGGTGGGCGACGCTTCCAGGCTCTACCCCCACCACCACCAGGAGGGCCACCTCGACCACATGGAGCTGGCGGGCAGGGACAGGCCCAGCTCCAGGCAGTGGAGGCCTACGACCCCGACTTGCCAGAGATGATTCGAGGTACGATCTGTGTCTATTCCACCCTTGCTGCAGTACTTATAGACACAGGAGCGAGTCACTCTTTCATAGCATCTGCCCTTGTTCGGAGCTCGGAGATTCCGACTGAGCCGTTGGCTCGATCCTTACGGCTAGAGACTCCTACGGGAGCAGACTCGACGATTTCGCACTGGTGCCGGCAGTGTGAGCTTACTCTAGGAGGCGAGAGCTTCGGCTGGGATATCCTTGTAGCGGCGTCGAGGCCTTACGACGTCATCTTGGGCATGGATTGGCTATCCACGGTTCATGCCCAAATCGACTGTTTTAGGCGCAAGGTGCGATGTGTTCGCACCTACGGGAGCAGGTTTACCTTCACCGGCGAGAAGGGAACCTTTGCAGCACAGGATGGACTTCCGCGGAGGAGAGCGCAGCCCATCTCTCATCAGTTGGCTAGCCTCATCCTAGGAGCAGTGGACGTGCGGAGTCCAGCTTTTCCTGCAGTGGTGGACCAGTACGTGGACGTCTTTCCCGACGACGTTCCAGGGCTACCTCCTCGTAGAGAGGTAGACTTTTACATCGACTTGTACCCCGGGACAGCCCCGATATCTACTCCAGCATATCGGATGGCCCCCGCCGAGCTTCGGGAGCTGCGGGTACAGTTGGAGGACTTGCAGAGCAAGGGGTTTATCCGACCCAGTGTTTCACCCTGGGATTCCCCGATTTTGTTCGCCAAGAAGGCGGACGGGAGCTTGCGACTATGTGTCGACTATCGTCGCCTGAACCAGGTGACAGTGAGGAACAAGTATCCACTGCCACGGATTGATGACCTCTTCGATCAGCTCAAGGGAGCGCGGTGGTTCTCGAAGATAGACCTCCGGTCAGGCTATCATCAGCTCAGAGTTCGAGACGAGGACGTGCAGAAGACGGCCTTCAGGTGTCGGTATGGCCATTATGAGTTCTTGGTTATGCCATTCGGCGTAACCAATGCTCCAGCAGTGTTCATGAGCCTCATGAACAGGATCTTCCAGCCATACCTCGACCGATTTGTCGTGGTCTTCATTGATGACATTTTGGTATACTCGACGACTGAGGAGGAGCATGCCTACCACCTGCGAGTTGTGCTAGACACGCTCTGAGAGCACCAGCTTTATGGAAAGCTCTCAAAGTGCCAGTTCTGGTTACGTGAGGTCCATTTCTTGGGGCACGTCATTTCTGAGGCGGGAGTTGCAGTGGATCCCGCGAAGATCGAGGCAGTGCTAGCTTGGGAGCCACCCAAGAGCGTGACAGAGGTGCGGAGCTTCTTGGGCCAAGCCGGATACTATCGGAGATTCGTGCCAGACTTCTCTAGAGTTGCGGCACCACTCTCAGCATTGACGAAGAAGGGGAAACCCTTCGTGTGGTCAGACAGATGTCAGCAGAGCTTCCAAGAGCTGAGGCAGAGGTTGACCAGCGCACCTATCTTGAGGTTGCCTGAGGAGGGAGTTGGATACGTAGTTTACTGCGACGCATCAGGGACTGGACTCGGATGCATCCTGATGCAGGAGCGGGCCGTGATCGCCTACGGATCACGTCAGTTGAGGCCGCATGAGCAGAACTACGCCACTCATGACCTGGAGTTAGCAGCAGTGGTCTTCGCTCTGAATACTTGGTGGCACTATCTGATGGGCGAGCGCTTCACAGTCTTTTCTGACCACCAGAGTCTCAGGTATATCTTCTCTCAGAAGGACCTGAACCTGAGACAGCGGAGATGGCTTGAGTTCCTCCAGGACTATGACTTTGAGATAGTCTATACTCCTGGGAAGGGGAACGTGGTAGCTGATGCCCTCAGCAGGAGGACGAGCATTCAGCTACTTGAGGAGGCGACGGAGCAGCTAGCCTCCTTACAGATATCCTTCGTGGATAGAGACGGAGCAGCCTTTCTTCAGTCTCTCACAGTCTCTCCTCCACTTCTACAGCGGGTCAGAGAGGCTCAGCGTGAGGACGCTGACTGTGAGACCCGGCGTGCACTGATATCCTCAGGTCAGGCGCCTGATGGCTTCTCCCTTGGAGCAGAGCACGACATCCTTTTCAGAGGACGTACCTTCGTACCAGTCGCTTTACGAGAGGAGGTGTTGAGAGAGTTTCACACTTCTCCCTTGGCGGTGCATCCCGGAGTGGCGAAGATGTACCAGGATCTCAGACGACAGCACTGGTGGCCGGGCATGAAGAAAGTTGTGGCAGAGTTCGTTTCACGATGCCTCACCTGCCAGCAGGTGAAGGCAGAGCATCAGGTACCAGCAGGCTTGGTACAGCCCTTGGAGGTCCCGGAGTGGAAATGGGATGGCATATCTATGGACTTCGTGACTGGACTTCCACGCACTTCCAGAGGTCACGACTCCATTTGGGTGATTGTCGACCGACTCACCAAGTCGGCACACTTCTTACCCATCAGAGAGCAGGGCTCAGTGGAGAGCTTGGGACGTCTTTACGTCCAGGAGATCGTACGGCTTCACGGTGTGCCATCGTCTATCGTCTCCGATCGAGATGCTCGTTTCACTTCCCGGCTTTGGAAGGGGTTGCAGGAGGCGTTCGGGACGCGGCTCCATCTGAGCACAGCCTTCCACCCTCAGACGGATGGTCAGACGGAGAGGACCATACAGACACTCGAGGACATGCTCCGTGCATGTTTTCTCGACTTTGGTCGCAGCTGGGAGGACCACCTACCCTTGGTGGAGTTCGCGTACAACAATAGCTACCACTCCACCATCGGGATGGCACCATACGAGGCGTTGTACGGCAAACCCTGCAGATCACCGTTGTGCTGGACAGACCCTGGGGAGTCAGCACTCGTGGGACCAGAGATGGTCCGAGCCACGACAGAGAAGGTCCAGATCATCCAGGAGAGGATGAGGACAGCTCAGAGCCGGCAGAAGTCATATGCTGACAGGAGGCGGAGGCCACTAGAGTTCGAGGATGGCGACCACGTCTTTTTGCGTGTCTCACCTCGACGTGGTTTACGGAGATTTGGCCGAGGCGGCAAGTTGCCTCCACGCTTCATCGGGCCTTTCCAGGTCCTCAGCAGGATAGGAGAGGTGGCTTATCGCCTGGCTCTACCACCTCAGTTGCACCTGGTGCACGACGTCTTCCACGTGTCTCAGCTGAGGAGATACGTGCACGACCCGACGCACATCATCGACTTTGGGGAGCAGGACGTGGACGATGGGGCGACTTTTGCGGAGGTCCCAGTGGAGATCGAGGATCGACAGGAGCGGGTCCTACGTGGGTGGTCGATTCCTCTTGTGCGCGTCAGATGGCAGCACGGGAACCTCTAGGAGAGCACTTGGGAGCGGGAGGCTCAGATGCGTGCTCAATACCCCCATTTGTTCCCCTAGTTTTTGATGTAACTTTACGGGGACGTAAATCCCTGAGGTGGGAGTAATGTAAAGACCCGCAAATTTCAAGGAAATTTTTTTCTTAATTTTCTTTGGAATTTTACAAGAGCGCAGCTTCAGACGGCACCTGATTCCGAGGCCCGGTGTGCCCGGAATCAATTTCCGAAGTTTGGCTCGGGTACGTTCAGTGAACGGACGAGCGGGTTTTTCTATCTTTTGAACCGGTGCCCGGAATCAAATTCTGAGGGCACCGATGAAATCGCAGCGCCGGTATTTGCTTAGAAACGCCTCTTCCGGAGTTGCGTTTGCTCAGACGTGGTTTTTAAATTTTGCGGCTTTAAGTCAGAAATAAAATAAAGTTTGTGCGATAACTTTATTCTATTTCACTTAAGCTGCTTGGAAGCCACTTGAAGCCACTTAAAGACGGCTTGAACTGAGTTGAACTGGATAGGATGCTATCCGGAAATATCCTACCCCCTTGGTAGGATATTTGTGAGGTGGGGCCCGCACGAGCCCCGTCGTTTCTTTCGCTAAGTAACGCACCCGCGAAAACCCGTCAAAGTAACTGAAAAGTCAACCGATGCGTTTTCTTTAATTCTTAACAGACCATTTAATTGGGCGGTTTATTTCGTGAATTAAATGGGCTGTTTCTTTCGTGAATTAAATGGGCTGTTTCGCTCGTTGAATTAATTCAACGAACTGATGGGTCGTTACTTACGCTTTTGCGTTTGTTGACATGTTTATAAAATAAGACCAACCTAAAAATCCTTTGAAAGGATTTGATAGGATCCTTGTTTCTTCATCTCCCCGCGAAGAACGCGAAGAACGCGAAGAACGCGAAGAACGCCGGCGACCGGAATTCGACGACGCACACCGAGATCTGCGACGTCGACGAGCTTTACCAGCGACGTTCTTTGGCGACGCCTCTTCTTCCGCGGCCGATCCTCGTTCGGCAACTAAGGTGAGAATCGGATCGTTTAAATTCTCCCTTTTTAAATTTCATGGAAACGGATTTAATTAATTAAATCCGTTTGTTCTTGATCCGGAGATTGGCGACGCGACGCCGGATACCGCGACGACGCAACGATCCCCCCCTTCTTCCGCGACGAGCGATCCTGCGACGACCTCTCGTCCGACGACGACGACAAGGTAGGGGTTTATTTTTTTCTTGATGATTCTTTCCCCGTGTTTATTCTTTTAAAGTGAAGAACATGATCTCTGACAATTTTAATTTATTTAAAATTGTTGTTGATTATTCCTCCCGAGGTTTATGACTAACGCGGAGGATGCGGGTCTAACGAACAAGACCCGGCAGCCCTCCGCCGATCTCTTTTGTTGTGCGGAAATGGCGGACGACGACGAACCACGCGGCAGGGGCGATCTGTTGATCCCGCAGTGAAGGTCGGCCCCCGGGAGGGGCAACGGCACAGACGGGAGGCAAAACGGGCCACCGGAGCAACTCCGGCGGCCCGCGGAAGGCGGGGTGGCGGCGCGGGTCGCCGGCAAGGCGGCGCCGGCGACCGGAGGCGGCGGCGCCCGGCGCGCCGCCGTGGAGAAGATCCGCCGCGGCTGAAGCCACGGCGGCGGCGGCCGGTTCCGCGGCCGCGTGGAACCGGGGAGGGACGCGGCGGCCCGGCCGCGTCCGCGTGACAGGCGGCCCCCCGCGGGGCCGCGTTTCCTTCAAGCCGCGGGTCAAACCCGCGGCGGCGGCTCCTTCGGCCGCGCGGTCGAAGCCGAGCCGGCCGGTCCGGTCGGCCGGTCCGCGCCCCGTGCGGACCGGACCCGGCCCAGCCGGGTCGGGCCGACCAGGTTCGGCCGACCCAGGGGGGGTTCGGGCCGGGTCGCCCCGGGCCCAGAACCCCCGTTTCGGGCCCTCTTCGGTCTTTTGCCCATATCATGGGCATGTGACCTCCGATTGACGAACCGTCAGCGGCTACGCGATCCTTGGATTGAGACGGTCGTTTCGGTATATTATACTCAAGGTTTCGGAAGACTTTGGGTTCGGCCGGGTTGGTTCGTACACGAAACCAACCGGGCCCTCGGAGCGGAAACGCTTATAACTTGAGCTACGGACGTCCGATCGACGTACCGTCAGCTGTGGTAGTTTCCTCTAAGTGAGACGGAACTTTTGGCATACTCCGCCCGAGGATCGGATACAGGCGGAGTACGGTCGGGTTGGTTTTGCCCTAAAAACCAACCGGGCCCCTGGGACGAAAATGCCAATAACTCTCAGACCGGGCGTCTGATTGACGCGCCGTCTGTTGCGTTGAGATCCTGTTGTCGATACGGAACTTTTGGATACATCAACTTCGGACTACGTGTCAGTTGATGTATCAGCCTCTCGGCTCGTGGAGCGGACCCTCCTAAACGAGCTCGCTATGTGCGGGAACCCTAGCGCTGGCTGTGACTTCGACAACAGAGCAGAGATCCTCCATGGACCGCGACGACGGCAGAACAGAGATCCTCTGTGGACTGCGACGACGGCAGAGCAGAGATCCTTCATGGACTGCGGCGACGACATAGCAGAGATCCTCAGTGGACTGCGTCGACTACTGCACTCAGCGATCCTACGTGGATCAGTGCTACAGGTTCTGTGTGAGCCCGATCCTATGTGGGTCCTTACTACCGGTTCTGTGTGAGCCACTGCCTACAGGTTCTGTGTGAGCCCGATCCTACGTGGGTCTTTTGCGGGGGTTAGTACCTATCGATCCTTCGTGGGTCCGACGACTTAGATGGATCAGTGATCATCTTTGACGTCATCTGAAAAAGTATACCTGGTTGAGCTGAATCGTATGTTACTCTCCTTTGTGGATTGTGTTGAACTATCCTATGTGGATTTTACTGTTTACTCTCCTTGTGGATTTGAGTCTTGCTTTCCTTTGTGGATTGAGTTGTTCTTGAGCTCGTGAGCAGAGCTGGAATTGGGGACTTAGGTATATGTATGGGCATATACCTAAGTCGAGTCAGATGTTACTTCGTGATTTCATCCTTCTTTTGTGCTATATCCTTTGTGGATTTCGGGAGACCTTCGGGGGTCTCGGGGTCCTTACTGAGTAGCTTATACTCACCCCTGCACGGGCCATGCCCGCACCTTGTTGTGTTGGATGCAGACGACGGACAGCGCTGATCACGGTTGGGGCGTGGAGCAGGATGGCACCTGGAGGTGGACCATTGGGCGGGACGTGCTCGGAGCGGACGTGGGACCCGAGGAGCCTGGAGGCTATCTGTACCCACCCTTCAGGTGGGATTGCCAGTGGACGACACGAGGCCGCCGTCTTTTCTTCAGTTGATGTACTTTACTTTTCAGTTGTACTTTACAGTTGGGCTTGTATTTCCGGCCCCCTTTACTTTTCTGCACTTTACTTTCCGCTTGCTGACTCTGTGTGGTTGTTACTTACAAAGGCAATGCCTTCCCTGTTTACTGGGATTTTTACGCCTTGGTGCTAGTCGCCAGCCCCTGGCCTATGGAAGGCGGGCTTTGGGTAGTCACGGCACGGGCCCCGAGGTCGGGTCGTGACACTAAGGGGTTTTTTATCTCACTTTTAATTCCATGAGATTTCTATTATTCAACACTTATTTATTTGATGTGGTGTGTGTATTTCCCATGATTGTATTCATTATGTAATACACTTTAATTTGAGGATATTTATATCATCATTGTATGATCCTTCTTTAACAGGTTTATGTTTCATAAGTTACTAAATGAATAATGGAATTTGAAATTTCAATTTCCACTCATTCAGTTTTACGCATACATCATTGATTATTTTACTGCAAGATTATGTGTGGAATCACTATTAATTTTATTATGTTCTAATTTCCACTCCCCTTTCTGTGGATATACTTTTGATACACATAATCACTATATTGATAAATTCTCAAGTAATCGATATGAACTAGATAAGAGTAATTTTTACTCAATCTCCAACTATTGAGTTAACCTCCCAATTCATTGGTGTTGTTTTTACAAGAATATGTGTGAATGTTCTCTGATTGAATTACACTGAATATCCAATCATATTGATTGTATTTATATTTCTAACACATAATTATGTTGTTCATTTATCCTTAACCTAAGGATATCTTCTTTATAAGAGATTTCATCTCAATTTACATTCCATTGAGACTTCTTTGTTGTTATACACCAATTCACATTTTTATAGTTTATATAATGGGATTTAACATAGTATATCATTAATACATTTATTATCATGTTATTTTAATGTTTTTATTACCTCAAATAATTGTATTCAAGATTCTCTCTTTTGTTTAGGAACTCTAACTAAAATATCATTGTTATTGTTTTAATGATTTATTATTATAAATCTTTCTAATTAATGTCCATATTTTAAAAGTTCTTTTTTTGATTTATTTATATGGACATTAAAGTTTAAAATTATAAATCCTTTTAAAAGATCCAATGTGTTATTGGACACTTTGATTTAAAAATCTATTTTTAAATGGCTTCTTGACAAATAGTGTGACATTTAAATGTTTTCATGAAAAAGGGGATATTTCTCACGAATAGTTTTGATGATTATATTCATCAATGTAAATATCCTTCATCATTCTCGATTTAGGGTAACCTATTACAATGTAATCTTCCATATTGTATTGAATAAGTTACGCTTGACTGTGGATGTGTTATTTTTATACCATTCATGGTTTGTGGATAATGTATTGACATTACATATGCTACTATCAATACAAATGGTTATGTTATGTTTCAAAATTTTCATTTGAGTAATAAATTGGACTTGTTATGTGATAGGTGGAGCCTGCTATAGATCCTAGATGCATCGGTAGGTCTCTTGAGACAAACTAGTGTCTTAAAATAAGGCTTTGAGAAAATCTTTTTTGTTGTCTTTTCAGGAGGCCTTGACTATGTGGTTATGATAGTCTGGAATTAGGCATTCAATCATTATGAAAGTGGTTATTGATATTTCTTGTGATTATTTTACTAGTAGAATATCCATGTGAATATGTAAATGACATTATTTCATTTTATTTTTCTATATTATGTTGAAGATCAATTTTAAAAGAATTTTTATTTCGTTATACATTGCCTTAAATGTTTATGCTTATTTATGAAGGTTTTCACTATATTGCTTACCCTTACTGAGAGTTTGAGCTCACCCCTTTCTATGTTTCATTTTTTCCAAGATTCCTAGAAGTGTATTTTTATTGATATGTAGGGTTAAGCCAAGGGAATAATGGTGTTCATAAATGATTATTGATGTTGTTTTGTATTTTGTAAAGTGTAATGTAACATTCATGTATGTAATCTATTTTCCAAGAATGCTAAACTGATCGGTCCTTCAGAACAAGATTCTTTTTAATCCTGCCAATGTATTCAAATAATGCACCGACTCTGGGTAACTGGGGTCGGGGCGTTACAATCATGACAAACTCAAACATGATCATTTTCTAGGGAGGGGATCATTCAGTTGTTAGTCTGGTTGTACTTCTTTTTTACTTTGTTGTGATTTTTCTTAGGTCTATGATTTCCTTGGGTTCCCTCCCATATTCCTTTAAAAGGGGGATTTATCCATAATAAAAATTTAAAGGCCTTCAGGTCATTAGAGGAGGAGGAGGAAAAGTTATATAATGAATGATGTTTACAGGGGAAGAAATCATTGGTGAAACATTTTGAGAGCACAAGATTATCAATTGAGAATGGTGAGTACCTTCCAGCGGCGTTCAGCCTCCCAAGGGATGACAATGCCTCCTCTCCCAACACCAGCTGTCCACGGGCTATCCAGGTGGTGGGGGGCAGTCAAGGTGTGTGTGTGTGGGGGTGTCTATGGGTGTGGTGGAAGCTGTCCAGTGGGGTGGGGGGGTTCTGGTCTGTTTTTGGTTGGGTTTTGGTCTATTTTTGCTATGGGGGTGTCTAGTGAGGTGGGGGTGTCCAGGGGTGTCGTGGGGGATGTCTAGTGGGGTGGGAGGGTGGGAGGGTGTCCAGGATGATGATAGGGATGTCCAAGTGAGTGGTGGGATGTCTAGGGGATGTCCAGGGGGTGTCTAGGCGTGTGTGGGGGATGTGAAACAGGGTGGGGGTGTCTAGGAGGGTGGGGGTTCTAGTTGTGTGGGAGGGTTTTCCATCCAGTGGGTGGGGGTTTTTAGGAGGGTGGGGGTTTTTTAGGGGTGTGGGGGGGGGGGGTTCCAGGGGTTGGGTGGTATTCCAGTGGTGTGGGGGTTTCCAGGGGTGTGGTTGGGTCTGTCCAGTGGGGGGGGGGGGTCTGGTCTGATTTTGGTCAGGTTTTCGTATGTTTTTTTTGGTCTAGGGGTGTCCAGTGAGGTGGGGGATTTCAGGTGTGTGGTGGGGGAAATCTAGTTGGTGGGGGGGGAGTTTGTCCAGGAGGGTGGGACGGATGTCCAAGCGAGTGGGGGATGTCCACGGGTGGGGGGGGGCAGTCTCATGGGGGGGCGTTCTTGGGGTGTGGGAGGGTTATCCAAGGGAGTTATGTCTAGTGCAGTGGTGGTGTCCAGGAGGGTGGGGGTTTCTAGGGGTGTTGGAGGGTTTTCCAGGGGTGTGGGAGTGATGTTCAGGGGGAGGGGGTGTCCAGGAGGGTGGTGGGTTTTCCAGGGTTGTGGGGGGCTACCTCAAGGGTGGGGGAAGTCTAGGGGGTGGGGGGTGTCCAAGAGTGGGGGTGGGGGTGGGGGGTTCTTGTGGTGTGGGAGGGATGTCCAGGGGTGTGGGAGTACTATCTAGGGGGTGAGGGTGTTTAGGAGGGTGGGGGATTTCTATGGGTGTGGGGGTTGTCCCGAGGGTGGGGGCAGTCTAGGGGTGTGGGGGTTTCCAAGGGTGTGGTGGGGGCTATCCAGGGGGTCGGGGTGTCTAGGAGGGTTGGGGGTTGTCCAGGGGTGTGGGGGGATATCCCAGGAGTGGGGGAAGTCGAGGGGTGTGGGTGAGGTCTAGGGGTGTGGTGGGGGCTGTCCAGTGTGGTGGGGGGGGGGGGTTCTAGTGGTGTGAGAAGGTTGTCCAGGGGTGTGGGAGTATTGTACGTGTGGTGGGGGTGTTCAGAAGGGTGGGGGAGTTGCCCAGGGGTGTGGGGGGATATCCCGGGGGGGCAGTCCATGGGTGTTTGTGTGGGGGGGGGGGGGTTCCTAGGGGTGTGGTGAGGGATGTCCTGTGTGGTGGGGGTGGGTTTCTATGGGTGTGGGAGGGTTGTCTAGGGGTGTGGGAGTCTTGTCTAGGGATGGGGCCAGTCCAGGGGTTTGGTGGTGTCCAAGAAGGTGGGGGTGGGGGGGGGGGTTGTCTAAGGGTGTGGGGGGCAGTCCAGGGGGTGGGGCAGTCCAGGGGTGTGGGGGTGTCTAGGGGTGTGGTGGGGGATGTCCAGTGGGGTGGGGTATTTTGGTCAAGTTTTGGTCTGTTTTTGGTCTGGGGGTGTCCAATAGAGTCGGTGTCTAGGGGTGTGGTGGGGAAAGTATAGTGGGTGGGTGGGGGGGGGGTTGGTCTATTTTGGGTCGGTTTTGGTCGGTTTTCGGTATGTTTTTGGTATGTTTCAGGTCTTTCGGATGGGCATAACAGTGGTTGGTCGGTGGAGGGGGTTTTCTAGTGGGGGCGGGGGGTTCTGGTCTATTTTTATCTATTTTTGGTAAGTTTTCAGTCTGTTTCAGGTATTTTGGCTGGGCATATCTCTGGTTGATCTGTTTTATTTAAATAATAATAATTTACATTGGTTATTTCATAACTGACATAAAAAATGCATTAGGATTTGTTTTAAAATCAGTTATCTGGAAACCAACGTAATAAATTCATGGGAAATGGTTTTTACATCGGTGTTTTCATAACTGACGCAATAAATGGAAATGTATAGTTTTTTACGTTAGTTATAAAATAATAGACATCATAGATATGTCTTCACATTAATTATTGTATAACCGAAATTTGAAACTGCCTGGAAGACAGGTTTATCACATCAGTTATAAAAATAACTGACGTGATAAATGCTTTGAATCAGTGATTTATGACATCGGTTAGATAATAACAGACATGAAAGGGTATATACCACATCGATTATTAAATAACTGATGTAATAAACCATGAATCTGAAGCATTATCCACATCGGGTTTTTATCAACTGATGTGAAAAATTATTCTGATTTCTGTTTTTTTACATCGGATGTAAAAGAACCGATGTAAAAACCAATTTTTATAACGTCTCCTATAATAACTTCAGCCAAAATCCGACATAAAAAATAAAAAATAAACTCCATAAAAAACGTTTTCTGCATTAGTGCCTGAATGTTTCTCCTAAGAGATTTAGGGAATATACTGTGATGAGTATTCCAAATGTAACAACCTATGTAGCTGAGATAGCTACAATGTAAGTATGTTATGGATGACAAAAGATACATTTATGATTTATGTTTTTATGTGTTATTCATAAATCTTACAATTTCATGAGGTATGTCAAAGAGCTTATGTTATGTATGTAATGATGAACTAATGTTTTAATTCTTTGTTTTTAACCCTTTATGAGCTTTTTATGCTCATCCCATGTTTTGAAAAGTTTTTCATAGGACATAAAGATGAATAGGGTCCTGGATGGGATTAAGGAAAAGTCATGTTGTATAATACATGGAACTAGATGTGACTCTTTTTCTCAAGAGTTTTTATTTCATGATAAAATGGAAACTAAGTAGAAGTTTCTACCTTGTAAGCTTTTGAGATATAATAGTTATGTCCTAATTCCCTAATACTCTAAACCTGAAAAGATACTCAATGTGAATTATTCATATAATTCAATATTATGTAATGTTATAAGGTCGGGTCCTTATAGAATTGACCAAGTATGGGGTCATTTGATGGATTGGTATGATGGTTCCCTGGATTTACCAAGTGACATGGATACTATGATAGGGAATGAAGTCAAGGCACAAAAATTATATTGTTATGATGATGATGTACATGTAAGGAGTTCTAGCCACTATCATGACCAATGTTGTGAATGTAGAGGGATGGAAACCATCATAGTTAGTGGTTCCTATGCAAGAGGCTAACTACCATTATAGTTATTAGTGTGTATAGAGAATACTAGCTTCCTTAGTAGTCGATACTATGAACTAGGTGGTGACATGAGCTGGCTACCCCAAGAGAAGGGATGTAGAGACATTAACACACTACAACCCATGGAAACAATCAATATATTTTTTCAAGTAGTGTTATATGATATAATCTGAAGAGATATTCCCTAAAAAAATGGGAAGTGTCACCATAAAAGAAACAAATCCCTTTTTAACCATAAATTTCTTGTGGATAGTGTTTTATTTTGGAGGAGACTTACATGGGTCTCTATGAACCATGGTATTGTAGTGCCTTTAAGGAACCATGACCATGGGTGGGACCTAGACTGATCAAGCTAGCTATCCCCTAGTTGGGAAACACCCTAGTCCACCCCTATGATAAAGAATGTTGGCCAACAACATGGGATAAACCCATAATACAATCCATGATTCCAGATGGGTTAGCTCATCTTTTAGATGAGAAAGGTGTATAGGTTGGTCCTTCCTATTCTGACATGGCGAATGCGGCATATGATACATGTGAATCACCACAACACACCATGTATCATTCCCTATAGTTCACCACATGTTTTTAAATTTATATTTATATAAATATCATTAATTCATCGTTGGTTTACTACTATACGTAATTGAATAACATATCCATTTTTTTCTATGTACATGATATGTTTTTATTTTTTATCCAGATGAGGCTATTTGTATGTTGAGAATTGTATACCTTCATAATTAACATTATATTACTAACAACAATGTTTTATCATGATTAATATAGTATTATAGTGATTGGTATATCTCCCCCATATACTATACGATACTCTATTTGTTGTGTGACATACATGGTTATTGTATTCTATGCTCATCTAGTGGGTGTTATTTTATAATTTCTGAGTTATTCTTCAAACACCCAATTTCTATGTGTCTTTCTAATATACAATGTATTTTTCTATGAGGAACAGGTTCTTCCTTAAAAATATTAAAAGTAAATGGGGGGATACTATGTAGGAGATAAAACTCTCATGGCCATAAGATGGTTTTTATTGCTGTTTGTGAAGAGTGAGACTTCAAGCAATATTCCAGGTTTACTTTAATCAAAGAATATTTAGGTTTTAATGATTTATTCTTCCCTTATTTTGTTGTGGTTTCCATTTAGTTTGTGATGTCCCAAACTCGAATTCCACATAGTATATTCACCGAGCCCAGTGGGCCACATGGCATCAAGCACATCCACCCAAATGCGAGATTCTTTGACTAGTAGTGAGAGATTAGGGTGTGTCTCTAGGAAGATTGTAACCACATTACTAGAGTGTTTCATTGTGGATAATTATAAACAAAGGTAAATAATGGAAGAAATAAGTAAATAGAATGCACAATGGAAAGAGATAAGAATAAAAATAACTAAAATAACCTGAATAACATACAATAGATGATGATGATATTTTTCATGTAACTAGAAGGAAAAAACATGGATAAAAAGTAGAAGGATTACATTCAAAATCCAACATAGAAAAATAAATACATAAAACATTCCAAGAATCTCGAGTTATAATTTGGTCATCTGCCACTGACCTCATCCTAGCACAACAAGCATTCAATTGTTTGAAGCATTAAACTTCTATTTATAAACACACTCATATATGTAATCTTTTATACATACCAGAAGACACCCTAAGAGGGTGTAAGATAAATCTCAGTGTCCCCCACCAATAGTGCCTATATAATCCCACCTATTTAATGGAAGTGTAATAATGTGAAAGCATATATATATAAAGCAATGAATTAAAATGTAGTTGAATTCCCAAGTACCCACTTTTTCCCTCAACCTGTGTCTAAACATGTTACCAGTTCAATAATTAATTGTGTTCTAGATTATATAAACAAGACACGTGAGGAATAACTGTCGCTAACATCACCTCGTGATAGTATAAATAGTGAATTTCTTAGATATAACACGGAACCATAATTGAAAATTAATATATAGTGGTTCCATGGTATTAACTAAGGTTACCTAGACCTCAGGGGCCACTCACATAGTAATAAATGATTGTAGCTAAGGGTTAAGAGTGTAATCCAAGGAGAAGTGTCTAAGGAATTCAACAAAAACACACCTACCAAGTCAAAGGAGTCTTCCAAGCTAAAACGGGGTTAAGAAATGACTATCCCTAATGTAATTTAACCATGGAATCTACCTGTCAATGTTGGATCTAAGGATTTTATCCACATAATCCTATAATAAAAATGAATGGATCCCATAATATCATACCAGGAATCAAGAGGTAGATAAGGATCAAGTTCTTGGGTAGGTATCACCAAAGGCAATCGACATCCTTGAGTCGGAATGAGGTCCTCGAGTACCAAAGGAATTCCATCAGGAATCCAAGAGCTAAAATGAGTCAAACCTCTCAATAAATATTTCAAGGTCCATGTTTTTAATGGGGAACTTTACATGTAATTCATTACGATTAATTTGGTCATATGATAAATATTTCTAAAAAAATCACTTGGTTCAAGCCTTTCCTTTAATTAGATTGACAAGGCCAAGCAACATGCAACATTTTAGTTAAAACATGTATGTCAAGTTCAATTAACACGGTACCCTCCACTACCTTCCATGAACATGGAAAGGTGTGATACAAATGTGTAACCAAACACTCCTTTACATTTAATAAGCCAAGTCATATACTCCATATACTTTCCAATTTTCATTTAACATCTATATATCAAAATGAAGCACTTACCTTAGGCGGTTCAAGTGGTGGACATACTTGGTATATTCCATTAAAAAAAATTTTATCAACCCATTTAAAATTGGAAAGCATACAATTAGAAGGTTCATGCCAAGGCACACTTGAATGACGACCCAAACATGTGAAAACACCAAAACCTCAATTATTGAATAATACCTTACATGGGGTGTAGGAATTTTTGGACATAACTACAAAAAATAATCACATATTTAGAAATTGTATAACTATATGGTTATAATGATTATAATCATGGAATATAAATTCAATAAAAGACACCTAATGAAATCAGTGATCCCCACACAAAAATTCCAAAATCAACAAACATGATGGATGAGTTATAGACCACCCATATTTGGATTGTATGACTCTACTCATCTAGTATTAGCCTTTAATTCATCTTGGAACAGAGTAGATATGATAAAAGTGTAAAGATGATTACACATTGATAAATAGGTTGAGAAAAAGAGAGACGGAGAATGACTCAAACAAACTCAAGTACTAGCCATTGTGCATCTAAAATGATGAATGAAAGCTTGAATGGATCCCAAGTGTAGTAGATATCTCAATCCCTAGTTTAGACCTTTAAAATTCCAAAAAATTAGTGAAATAAAGGTTAATCCTGCTAGAAATTAGATTGGTGAAGAAGGAGGGGATTAATTATATCATTGTGGGTAAAAATGTCATATTTCCAAAAATATAGCATGTGAACAGTTTTCCAAATAGTGAGAAAACCATGAATGAGTACCTATAGAAAAAGGGTCACTCACATGGTTAGGAAAACCTCATGTCAACTATTTGATAATGCTATGTCAGAAAAATCATGTCCCGCACAGTTCAATCTAACCGTGTGGCCTCCCCACATGATTTACTATAATATATGTACCAGACATATTTCTCTAAAAATATGGGTCCTGATCTCTGAAAAATCCACATACACCCTTAGGACATTCTCTAACTCATTAGGTATCCATATTAACTCAAAAATAAATAATTAGACCTAAATTTAAAGGATCTATACCTGAGGGAAAAACCATGTTCTTACAGTCTTCCCACCTTGAAGAAACTCATCCTCAAGTTCACCTTCCAAGGATAGTGATGCAATATTTGAGAACAACTCTGGCCACTAGGTGTGTACATCAGCCTCCCGCTCCCAATTCTCATCCTTCACACGGTCGTACTACCATAACACCCATACCAGAGGGACAAACTAGACTTAGAGTGTCTTTGTGCTCTGGTCAATGATGTGTACTAGATAATCCTCAAAGGAAGCATTGACAACAAACTCAACTTTTTGGATCAAAGGTATGAGATTTATCAACATGATATTTCTAAAGTTGTGAAACATGAATGACATCATGCATATCATGGAACATATGAGTTAGTAGGAATAGACAGGCTACTAGACCGACCCTCTCCAAGATCTCAAACAACCCTAAATAACGAGGTGATTTCTCCCATTAAATCTATAACCATCTATTCCCTTTCATGGGTGACACTCAAAGGAAAAAATGATCCCCAAAATCGATCTCTAGAGGTCATCGATGGTGATCGATATAATTTTTTTTTGATTAAGTAGAATAAATACACTTCCTGATCAGCTGAACCTACTCCGAAGTTTCTTCTATGAGAAGAGGACAGAGTAGGGATTCCTCACCTACCTATATCCAGAATCAGTGTGAACAAAATGGTCTACAATATAAAGCCTCTAAAGGATCCATCTGAATTGTTTCTTAAAAGTTGTTATTATTGGAGAACTCGATGAGAGGGATGTGCTTCTCCCAATAACCACAGAAATGAAGGAATCATTCTCGAAGAATTACCTATAGAACCTATATCATCCATTCCAACTATCTATTAGTATTATGGTGAAAGGATATGCTTAGAATCACCTATGTACCCATATCATTCTTCAAATCCTTCCAAAACTGTGACATGAAACAAGCATCCCCATATTGAATAATGTTATGAGGAACCCCATGTAGGTATATGATATCATAGACATAAATTCTTCCTATATCATCAACTGATATAGACATTCAAATAGTAATGAAGTGGGATACATTTGTTAGATGGTCAATGACTACCCACACTATCGTGCTACCCCTTGATGACCTAGGTAACCTGACTATAAAGTATATGGAAACATATACCCATTTCTAATCTAGGAGTAGAAATAGCTATAACAAGATTGTAGGTCTTTGGTGATTTACCTTTGTCTTCTAATAGGTGGAACACCTAGTGATAAATCATACTATTTGACATTTCAACATAGGCCCCCAATACTGGTGTATCGTATCTCGACACATTTTAGAGATTCCTGGATGAACTACCCATTGAGATGTGTGAGACACTTTCATCGAATCGCCTCTCATATATATAGGAAACCGTACATTCCAATTAAAACAAAGAATGTTGTCTCTACCCATAGAACAATCTGGAGGCAGGTTATCTACTGATATAATCTCATGGAGAACCAATCCCTTATGATATGAAAATTGTCTACCTTTCACATACTTAATGAGGGAAGAGGTAACTGTTACGGATGAGATTTAATACTTCTTGTGATTATCATAAAACTCTATATGAATATCATAAAAGAGGAATATTAAAATCCCTTTATCATTAGATTCCCATATAGCCTATGCCAAATTTTTTCGAATCAATGCATCTACACATTCATTTCCCTTTCTAGGTGTATAGGAAAGATAAAAATCATAGGAATATAGATATTTGAACCATATCCACTATCTATGGTTAAAAGCACCCTATGAAAAGATATATTTTAGGCTCTTGTGGTCCATGTAAACAAAAATGTTCCCACCTAAAGATAATTTCTCCAACAATGTACGGCATGGATAACTACTGCTAGCTCAAGTTCATGTGTCAGTTAATTTGTCTCATGAGGCCTCAACTACCAAGATCCTTACACTAAAACTCTATCCTCATACATAATAATTTATCCTAGTATGATAAAACATGCATCACATAAGATGATATAAACTCTTTATAGCTCTAGAAGAGCCAAAATAGTTGCCAAGGCAAGCCTCCCTTTTATCTCCTAAATGGATTTCTTGCATGCTTCTGACCACAAGAACTTAACACCCTTATTTGTAAGGTTAGTACCAGGTGAACCAAGTCATGATAATTACTCTATGAAAGACATTTAATATCCCCACATCCCCAAGAAACATCATATATCAAAAACATTATTTGGTTTCTCCTAGGATAACACTACCCTCACATTCTCTAGGTCAATAGAGACACCAGATTATGAGATAGTATGACCCAAGAAGTGGACTTTGTCGATCTAGAAGTGTCACTTAGAAATCTTGTCATAAATATGATGCTCTATCAATATACATAGAATGATCTAAAGGTGTTTATCATGGTCACTATGATTATGAGAATACACCAATATATTTTCCACAAAGGCCACAAAAAAAATCCATATAGGGATGGAAACACTCTATATTAGATCCATGAAAACAGTGGGTGCGTCCGTAAGATCAAAAAACATAACAAGGTACTCAAATAGACCATACCTAATACAAAATGATATATCATTTATGTATGATGGTTTTACTCACACATGATGATAGCTCGATCTTAGGTTGATCATAGAGAAGACCCTAGCAAATCAAAACTAGTCAAATAGATAATCTATTTTTTGAAGTGGATACTAGTTATTGAACATAAGATAGTTCAATAGTCTGTAATTCATGCATAGAAGAAGGGTCCCATACACCTAATTGGTGAATTGTATAGGTGAACCCCAAGAGGAATTTCTAGTCCATATAAAACCTTTGGCATCTAGATCTTCTAACTTCCTCTTGAGATCCCAGAGCTCAGTAGGTACCATCATATATAGAGGAATGGACACTGGAGATGCTCATGGAACAAACTCGATCGTAATGTCTACCTCCATACCATGACGTAATCTAGGAAATTCATTTGAAAAAATATCCCTGAAATGATCTACTACTGGTGGGAATTCATAATGGCCTAAACCTTGCTCCCCTATGAAGATATTGGAAATTTAGGTGGTTACCCCACCCAGCCCATGATATTCTGGTCAAGCTCTACTAGCCTGGGCTTCCCACTCACCCTTATATAGAAAATTGATTCCCTATGGTGATGTAAATGACACCAATGGATGATATATATCTACAAAGGCATGATAAAAAACCAACCAATCCATCCCGAGAATGAAATAGAATCCAGTCATCTTATGAACAAAGAGGCCCAATAAGAAAGGGTAACTTCCTACCATAAGGGGACAACCCCTAGACTAGAGTATTCCCTCTGATCAAACTCTTAATGGAATGTCTAGGGTAATTAAACAACAATAAATATATATTTATAACTTACGGAATTCCACAATAGATAAGTATATGAAATAGTGTGATGAACATGTATTAAATAAAATAGATACTATAGTCGAGGCTACAAGAATAGTAACTCGTACTATAGATAGTCTTGCAGATTGGTCCTCAGGTATTGAATGTAAATAATACATATGTCATTATGTATACCCTTAAGAAATAGCTATAATATCATAACATAACTATTATGCTAGCATTACTGGTGATCAGGGGACTGGATACCACAACCACGACCTCTTCCTCGTTAATTCTAGTTGGTTATACTTTAACTCCCCGCCTGATGCAGTGCAAAAGAACCTACCCCTGAAGGTGGAACCATTGCAGATACTCATTCACTAAAAGACAATTGAAAGTTCTAATAGAAATCCTAAATGTGACCCATATGGCTGCAAGCCTGACACTCTAGTGGGTCTCTATCACATAAGATCTTTAGATGCCCTGTACGCCCACACTGGAGATACACTACAAAGCTACCTACACAAGTACCATAGATTCCACTGATCTAATGAGAAATATCAAGGGAATGCTTTCTACCACCATAATAAATATTAGCTTTACATGGTAATGGTCCTCTATTCATGGTACTGTCACTATCACTGAGGTTGAGCTCAAGGATAAGAGCCTAATTTACTATTTTAGAGAAAGTAGGTAGGCGGAAAATATTTACCTGAGTATGGATAGAATACTTGATCCCATTATCAAAACATCTAGCACACGAAATCTCATCACAGTCTAGAAGAAATTCAAAGAAATGTGACTCCTTGAAATGACCAAATAATCCATAACTAACATAGAACCTGACTCGAGATGAATGTACTCTCAGGATTTTTCAGCTCTCAACATATAAAGAAAGTACTAATTATAGAAGGCAGTCTATAAATCAACCCAAAACATACCCTATTTATGACTATCCTGGGTAATCACATCCCACCAGTGTTTGGCCAAATCAAACATTATTTATGTATCAAGTTCTACCCTCCTCTCCAGAGTCTTCTCTAGATTCCCAATGATAAATATGGTGACATCTAGAAAAGACTTAGTAGCCTAAATATATCCACCCCCCAAGAAGGTGGGGGATGCTACAACTGTAACTCATGAGTCAGATCAACCGTCATAGGTGTAAATCATATAGCACCATGCATAGACAGCATCCGAGGTATAAAACTATCACTAAATTGGGAATCAGTGCCTAGACTATGTAAAATAGGTGGTACCTCTATTGTTACTCCATGCAATATGATTAATGGTTCAGGGCCCACCATGTTGGGATCATGGTCATCACCACCCTCATGGTGCATTACATAAGCATGTTGTGGCAGCATTGGTCTACAAATTCCAAGAAAAAATCTAAGAATAAACATAGAATCATAAATATATCATCACTGGAGGTAAAGGAATATAAGAAATCTCACTAACCAAGGAATACTTCCACAAATAACCTCTTATAGGGACATGTATTGGAATGTTCTCAAATATTAGTTCAAGGGGTTCTAATAGATCAAGGGTCAATAGTATGTTTCCATATCATTTTTTGGGAACCGCTTCATTTCATTTTATATTTAATTACCATGTTCACTTATTTACATTTCATAAACATGACAAGGTTGGATAAAGACATTTAACCATTATACATTTAATCTTTCATTTCAATATAAATTGTACCAAGGTTCCTTTAAAATAGGTTGTTATTCCCAATGAATCAAGGCGCATACTCCTTATCACTGAAAATGACACCCAATTTAATTTATAATTATGTTCTTGATTTGGTAAATTAGTCATTCCAACTCATGAGGGCCCGTAACAATTCAAGAATTAAAATATAAAACCACTCAGTCATAGTCCAAAATCAATACAAGCATATATACAAGAAATTCTAACAAAATAATCATATTAATGTTAAGAAATGAAAGTTGTAAAATGAAAACATATGGAATGGTAATATGAAAGACATGTAAAATATAGGTGCCTAAGATGATGCAAAGAACAATTATAATTTCTTTCATATCATAGATATAAGGATAAAATATGATCTCAATTAGAACAATAATCAAATACACCACACAACATGTGCATCACCCAATAGTGAAATGATATCACCTATAATAGGAAAAAACACAACAACAATTATAAATTATAAAAATCATCCTTTAACACGAACATGGGTTCATGACGCCCAAGATTGACTTATGAAAAAATTCCTATCATTCATAATCTCCCATATATTGTTTCTAAATATTAATGAAAGAAAAGAACCCATATTATTCAATATTTTGACATCTTGGAACCGGATGCCACATAGAAGGTACCCCGATACGAGTGGGCCACATGGCCTATAGAACATCTCTATGAATTCCAGAGGCTATAAACTAGTAGCAAGGTCCGAGTGTGTGTTATTGGGGAGACTATGCCCTCCTTACAAGAGTGTAGCATGACAAATAATTATAAAAGGAGGAAAATAAGAGAAGCAATAACTAAACAGAATGCACATAGAAAATAGAAAATGAGAAAAATAAATTAAATAAATGAAATAACATACAATACATTGTTATGAGATATGTCATGTTACTAATAGGCTAGAAAACATGGATAAAAAGTTTCATACATACTTGAAAAACCCAACATAGAAAAATAATTACATAAACTATCCCAAGCATCATGATCTATAGCTCTGTCATCGTCCATCAGCTATATTATAGCATAACAAGCAATTTAGTGTCCAAAGAATTACACTTTCCATTATCAACCCCTACATACATGAAATCTGTCCTGGGTACCAAATAGTGCCCAGAGAGGGAGTGAGATAAATCTTCGTGGGACACCACCCAAAGTGTCTATAATATCTTACCAGTGTAATGGAAATGTAATAGTGTGCAATCATGATTATATAATGTAAATCAATACAATGTATCTAAATACCCAATTAACTTCTTCATCCCTCAAATGGTGTCTGAAAATGTAACCAATTCAACAATTAATTATGTTATAGTATATATAAACAAGTCACGTGAGGCATAACCAACACTGACATCACCTCATGATAATATAAATAATCATGGTTACAATATTTAACAAGGAAATAAATGATATTTAATATGATGTGGTTACATTGTATTCACCAAGGAAACCTAGATCTCATGGTCTATTAACTCAGTAATAACAGAGTCTAGATAAGGGTTAAGAGTGTAATCTAAATAGCATCGTCTAAGGAATTCCACAAAAATACGCTAATTGGGTCCAAGGAGTCTTCCAAGGTAAACCGAGACTAAGAAATGGTTGGGCTCGATGGGGTGTAACCATTGAACAAAATTGTCTATTATAGATCCAAGGAGTGTATCCAGTGAATCTAGAAAAAATAATGAATGGATCCTATAGTGTCATACAAAGAATCCGAAGGAAGACAAGGATTTATTTCCATTGTAGTTCTCACCCAAGGAAATCGTCATCCTTGAGTCAGAATGACGTCCTTGAGTACCAAGCAATTACCTTTAGAATCTAAGAGATAACATGAGTAAATACTCCGGATAACTATTTCAAGGTCCTTGTGCTTAAAGGAGAACCTTAAATTTAATTCATTATAATTAATTTGGTTTTATGATAACCATTTCATTAAAAAATTCACTTGTTGCAATCCTTTCCTTATATTAGTTTGACACGGCCAAGTGGCGTGTGAAATTTTAATTAAAACCATGTAAGTCAAGTTCAATTAATAAAGATCACTATGCTTTATTCTATGAATATGAAAAAGTGTGATATTGATGTGAAACAAAAAATTATTTTACATTTAATAATCCAAGTCATATACTCAATATAAATTCCAATTTCCATTTAACATTTATATATATATCAAAACGAAGCACTTACCTTATGAGGGTAAAATGGTGGGATTACATGGTACATTACATTACAAAATTCACAAATTAAATCAATACAGTTAACATTTTAATGCTTACCATTAGAAGGGTAAAGCTAAGGCACACTCGAACGATGACCCGAACATGTCAAAACACCAAAAACTCAATTATGGAATAACACCATACATGTGGTGTTGGGAGTTGTGGAAATAACTACCAAAATATAATCACATATTTATAAAGAGTATAACCATATAGTTATAATGATTATAATCATGGAATATAAATTCAATAAATGACACCTGATGAAATTGACAGTCCCCACACAACAATTCTAAAATCATCGAACATGTGGGATGAGATATAGACCACCCACCTTTGGCTTGTATGACTCTATGTGTCAAGTTTTAGCCTTTAATTCATCTTGTAATGGATTAGATTAGAGAAAATATTAAAAATTCTTACACCTCGATAACTAGGTCTATATAAAGAGATACAAAGAACAACACAAACAGACTTGAGTGCTCACCGTTGTGTATCTAACATGATGAACATAAGCTCGAATGGATACCATATAAAGGTGATCTCTTGATACCTATGTTATACCCTCAAAAAGACTAATAATTAAAGAAATGGAGGTTAATCTATCTATAAATTATATTAGGGAAGAAGTTGGGGGGCTTAATTATATCATTAAGGGTAAAAATGTAAAATTAACCAATATTTATCCTGTGCACGTTCTGACCACATGGTTTCCCAAACGATGCGTAAACCAGGCATGGGTAGCTTGAGAAAAGGGGAAAGTCACACAGTTAGGCCATATTGTTATAGAAACATTACTCCAACCATACTGTAAGGCTCTATATGAAAAAATATTCCACCCGCATTGTTTTCTATAACTGTGCGGCCTCCCCACATGGTTTACAACAAATCACAAACCAGGACTAGTTCTCCTACAAAGTTGGGTTCCGGGCTCCAAATATGCCATAGAAACCCTTGGGACTTTTTCTACCTCATTAGGAATCCATATTAGGTCCAAAATAATGAATGGGACCAAAATTTAAAGGTTCTACAACTGAGTTAAAAACTAGGTTCTTAAAGAGTTAACCTTTCATTAGACCTTATTTTGTGGTTTTTTGGAATCCCATTAAACTTGTTCTACTCACCCCTTCATGAGAATATTTATTTCATGTGTCATTTATTATAAATATGACATACAGTTTGTAGATTATCTTGGTGCTTGTCTTGTCAGTAGATCTTATTGGATCTAAAGGCTTTGTGGAGACATTTCTACCGCATTTTAGGGTTGAATTTATTTCTTTGCGTATATTTATGGGAATGTAAAGTTTCAATTATGCTGATTTTTTCCTCATAGATCGTACCGGTTGGTTTAGGCATCATTAAAATATATTTTTTTAGTTTCATTTTATCCTTATGGTTTATTATGTTTTATATTTATGGGCATGATATATATAGTTTTATTATGATAAGTCATCTAATTGTGAGAAATGTGCCAACATGGAGCTTTACACCAAACCTGAGATTATTAGAGGAATTATTGGGGTGGCACACCTGACCTACCAAAACCTATGAGGGGTACTAGTTGGTTGGACCAAGTTAAAATTACATTAGAGAGGGTTATAATAGGGATCGATTTTCGAGACAGATGACTCATGAGGATTGGTTTGTGATATTTGGGAAATGATGTTTGGGTGTCATGATTTTGACCCTTAGAACATAGAACCTAGGTATGGTAAAATGGTAAATGTATCTAGTCACCAAGAGTCAAATAAACATCTTATAAACAATGTACACTAAGGAACTAGTTTTGGGAAGTCAACCCGATACATGTATCATTTGAGAATGGGTTATATATTTCCATGAACTTCAGGAGTCATTAACCTGGATATCTTTTATTGACCCTGAGTTGTCTTATTGGTTATAGTATGCTACCACATAGGTGAAAGTTATATGATCTAAATACTTATATATATATATATATTATATAGGATGATTTTTATTGAAAGAAAATTTTGGTTTTCATGAATGATATATTGGTCCATGGAGCTTATGGCGAAAATGATAAACTATTATCATCTATCACTATAACATATTAGATATAATTTTTTATATAATTTCATGAGATGATATATTTTGGAGAACTCCTAGTCATTTACATGATACATGAACTAACCATGGTATTTATTCGTTCATTTTATCGCATGAATAAATGAGAGGATAATAAAATAACATCTTTAATTGCCTATTTAAATTATTCCATCTGATGATAGTGTATTATAAATTACATTATGAATGGATAAAACTTATTCTAACAAAATATATCATTCATATGACTTGTTTTAATATAGATGTAGAAGAATAATTTTAAACAAGGTGGATCCCATTAAAACATCAGATGATTCAGTATAACCGGTGGATATACTACAGATGTGGGAAGATTTTTGTTTGAATCTTTTTGATCACTATCAAAAAATCTAAAGGATATCAATAATGAAGTAGTGAATTATTTGGTGAAATGTATTAAAGTTTAACAGTATTCTTCATTTTATTATTTTATAGTGGCTTCATACATCATACATGAGAGATCATGAGATTTGGTTTCTAATTATATCAGTTGTGTCTAATAAATAATATAAGATTCATATAAAACCGAAAAATGGTATCATAGGGAACTCATGATTTATATTTATGAAGTCTTACATTGAAATGAGAAGGAATAAGGAAAACATAGCAGTTTCCCTTTTCTTGAAATTTGATTTTCTAAAATGGATTACCCTTATGTAGCTGGGATTCATAAAGGTAACCAACATCTTACCCTTATGAAAATGAGATGTGTAAGGGTAAAAAAGGAATTAACCTTATTTAGTGTGGAATATGTAAGTTCCATAATAACATAAACTTAAATGAAATAAGGGCCATGAAAAGGAATTTTAATTTTTATAAGGGTTATATAACGGTAACTAAATTCTTATGTTTACATGATACCCTTTCATAGAACGTATTTATAAGGGTAACCTATTTTATTACATTAATAAAAATTATTTTCTTGAAAGTAGTACCCATATTAAGTTGTACTAGGATGTAGTGTAGAGGTAAAATCTTACAAATCATTACATGAGGCATTCATGTGAATGTAATATCCTGTGTACCCTGACACATAATGAGCTGGTAATGGTAATCTTCGTTTTACCTTTACACAGTGCATTATATTTATGTTGTTTAAAGGAACATAGTGACTTAACTTTATGAATGGGACTCTTGATGGCTTTTGTAAGCGTAGTAGGAGTATACCCTTACCCAGAATAGGGATAATATGTAAGGGAAAGAAGGAATGATTTTAAAAATTGTTTATAAATCCTTAAATAGTTCTATTGGTTTATAAAATATTTATAAATCAATATAATTTTTTTGGGAAAATTTTATTTATAAATATTTTATTAATTAATTATTTAATTATAAATATTTTATAATTAATTAAATACATTTTTATGAAAATATTATTTTTCCAAAATTTTAAATGTTAATATTTGAAATACCATTTTAAACAAATTATATGTCATGAATTATGCTCTAGAAATAAAAATGTTTTTTTTAGAAATCATTATAAATATTTTATAATGTATTATAAATTTTGTAAAATTGGTAAAAAAATAAAAAATATTTATATTTAAATTATGATTTTTTCTTATTTAATTATTTTAAGTTTCTCAAAATAAAAGGGGGCCTTATTTGGATATTATTTAAGCCATTATAAAAGTTTTTTGATGATTAATATGATCAAGGTTCAAATAATGATTACATATATTATATTATATCATGTAAAATGTTTAAATAATAAAAATTTAATTATCATTTGTTTATAATTCATAAAATATAGTATATTTATATATGAAATTATATTAATGATAAATCTGATAGAGCTCATATTGTAATGAATATAATTTTTTTAATTTCATAATTATTGAACATCTACAATGTTAAAACTAAAAAATTATAAAATGATTATAATTTTCTTTTATTTATGAAATGTTCATAAATTTTTATGCCATGCTCAAATATTTAAATTGTTTATTTATTTAAATGGTTTACTCCATACTATAATAATGTGTAGTAAATTGTATAAGAAATGTATATATTATTTATACATTGTTTAAATTATTAAACTACCTCTATCTAGAGCCTTTCGTTACATGCTGAGAATATATCTATAATTAATTTAGTTTTTCATCTAGCTTGACATTGGTTTGGAACTATGGTTATGAACTTGAATCTAGTTGTTCAATATTGTTTTTTCATATTTTGTTTAAAAATTATGATGAATATGATTCTCTCTTTTGAAAATTATCCTTGGGTAGAGGGACTTGGGGTTAGACTATGCACCTACTTAGAGGATTATTCCTTGCCTAATATAGTGAATGGGGTTGGATATCTATTTATCTAGGCTTAATCATATGAATATTTTCAATATCATATAATTCTAAACCATTAAATCAAATTTTCATATACCTTATTCATATAATGTATTATGATATGTATGATTATGTAAAGACCCGTAAATTTCATGAATTTTTTTTTTAATTTTCTTTGGAATTTTACAAGAGCGCAGTTTCTGACGGCACCTGATTCTGAGGACCGGTGTGCCCGGAATCATTTTCCGATGATTCGCTTGGGTACGTTCAGTGAAAGGGAGAGCGAGTTATTTTAACTTTTGAACCGGTGCCCGGAATCGAATTCTAAGGGCACTAATGAAATCGCAGCGCCGTTATTCGCTTAGAAACGCCTCTTCCGGAGATGTGTTTGCTCGGGTGTGGTTTTTAATTTTCGGTCTTAAAGTTAAGAAATAAAATAATTTTGCGACAACTTTATTTTATTTCACTTAAGCCACTTGGAAGCCACTTGAAGCCACTTAAAGGTGGCTTGAACTGAGTTGAACTAGATAAGATGCTATCCAGAAATATCCTACCCCCTTGGTAGGATATTTGTGAGGAGGGGCCCGCACGAGCCCCGCCGTTTCATTCCGCTAAGAAACGCAACCGCGAAAACCCATCTTAATGAAAGTCAACCGATGCGTTTTCTAAATTCTTAACAGACCATTTAATTGGGCGGTTTATTTCGTGAATTAAATGGCCTGTTTCTTTCGTTGAATTAATTCAACGAATTAATTCAATCGTTTCTTAACCTGTTTTCGTGTGTGGGCATATTAATAAAATAAGACCAACCCAAAATCTTTTGAGAAGATTTGAGAGGATTCATGTTTCTTATTCTCCCTCGCGAAGAACGCGAAGAACACGAAGAAAGCCGAACCCGGAAATCGACGACGCTTCCGTCTGAGACGTCCTTCTCTGCCCCGATCTCCGATCACCGACCGTTGAGGTGAGTGATTTCGGATTTCCTCACAAGGTTCCTTCCTTTTTGGTTTTAAACACAGATTTAATTATTTATAATTTAAATTTGTTGTTCTTGGTCCGTTGAGCTCGCCGACTCAACGCCGGATTCCGCGATGACGTGACGCCTCCCCGCGACGATGCGACGATCCCTCTCTTCCGCGACGAGCTTTTCCGCGAATAACGCCCGCGCGCGACGATCAACGAGGTAGGGATTTTATAATTTTGGAATACCCCTCTTATATTCCCGTGAACGTTCTTTAAAAATTAAAGAGCCAGTTTCAAATGAACAATTTTATTTTATTAAAATTGTCGGTTCATGTGTTGAACAATTTCTCCTATTGTTTTTTTTATTATCTAACGCGGAGGGTGCAGGTCAAACGAACACGGCCCGGCAACCCTCCGTCGTTCTTCGTGTTTTTCGGATTTGGAGGGCGACGACAGAACGTGCCGCAACGGGTCTTTGATGATCCCTCAGTAAAGAACGGAACTCGAGAGGAACAACGGCGCAGACGGGAAGGAAAACGGGCCACCGGAGCGACTCCGGCGGCCCGCGGAAGCCAGTGGGGGCGCGGGTCGCCGGCGCGGCGGCGCCGGCGGCACCCCGCGGGTGTCCAGGGCAACACCCCGCGGGTGCCGTGGGTGTCCAGCGAGACACCCTGCGGGTGCCGCAGGTGTCCAGCGTGACACCACGCGGGTGCCGCGGGTGTCCAGCGCGACACCCCGCGGGTGCCGCCGGTGTCCAGCGCGACACCCCCCGTCGTCGAACAGACTTCGTTCAAATGGTCGTATCTTGAACTACGGGACTCCAAACGACCCGCTGTCAGTGGCTACGCGATCCTTTGATCGAGACGGTCGTTTCGGTATATCGCACTCAATGTTTCTGAATACTTTGAGTTCGGCCGGGTTGGTTCGTACACGAAACCAACCGGGCCCTCGGAGCGGAAACGCTCATATCTTGAGCCACAGACATCCGATTGACGTGCCGTCAGCTTTGTTGAGTTCCTCTTTGTGAGATGGATCTTTTGGCACCCTCTGCCCGTGGTTTGGATGCCGGTGGAGTACGGTTGGGTTGGTTTGTCTTTAAAAACCAACCGGGCCCCTGGGACGAAAAAGCCAATAACTCTCAGACCGGGCGTCCGATCGACGCGCCGTCTGTTGCGTCGAGTTCCTGTTGACGATGCGGAACATTCGGATACATCAACTTTGGACTTCGTGACAGTTGATGTATCAGCCTCTCGGCTCGTGGAGCGGACCCTCCCGAACGAGCTTGCTGTGTGCGGGAACCCTAGTGCTGGCTGCGACTACTTCCTTGACGGCGACGACGATGCAGAGATCCTCCGTGGACTCCGACGACGACCGTGCAGAGATCCTCAGTGGACTGCGGCGACGACTGTGCAGAGATCCTCAGCGGACTGCGACGACTACTGCACTCAGCGATCCTACGTGGATCAGTGCTATAGGTCCTGCGTGGGCCTGGTCCTGTGTGGGCCCGATCCTGTACGGATCTGATCCTGTGTGGGTCAACACTCAGCGGTTCTGTTTGAACCAACTCCTACAGGTCTTGCGTGCGCCCAATCCTGTGTGGGTCACTGTAGAGATTAGTTACCTATCGATCCTTTGTAGGTCCGACGACTTATATGGATCAGAGATCATCTTTTCGTCATCCGAAGAAGTATACCTGTGTGAGCTGAATCTTGTGTTTCTCTCCATTGTGGATTGTGTTGAGCTATCCTGTGTGGATTTACTGTTTACTCTCCTTTGTGGATTGTGTTGTTCTATCCTGCGTGGGTATGCGTATTGCTTTCCTGTGTGGACTAGGTTGTGCTAGGGATCAGACATTGGAGCCGATCGGGGAATTGATGACTTAGGTATATGTATGGGAATATACCTAAGTCGTGTCAGATGTTACTTCGTGATTGTATCTCTCCTTCGTGGCTTATCCTTTATGAATTTCGGGAGACCTTCGGGGGTCTCGGTGTCCTTATTGAGTAGCTTATACTCACCCCTGCACGGGCTATGCCCGCACATCGTGGTGTTGGTTGCAGACGACAGACAGTGCTGATCGTGGAGGAGGCGTGCGGAGCAGGACAGTACCTGGAGGTGGACCACTGGGCGGGACGTACTCGGAGCGGTTAGGTGGACCCGAGGAGCAGTGGAGGCTATCTGTACCCACCCTTCAGGTGGGACTTCCAGAGGATGGCTCGACGCTGCAGTTTTTCCTTTCATATGTTGTTTTTCCCTTCAGTTGTACTTTACAGTTGGGCATCTATTTCTGGCCCCTTTTACATTCAGCACAGCTTGTACAGTTTTTACTTAGTGTTTACATTTCTGCTTGCTTACTCTGTGGTGCTTGTTTACTTTTCAAAGGCAATGCCTTCCCTTTTTGTTGGGATTTACGCCTTGGTGCTAGTCGCCAGCCCCTGGCCTATGGAAGGCGGGCTTGGGGTAGTCACGACACTGTCCCCGAGGACGGGTCTTTACAAATTGGTATCAGAGGCGGTCAGTTCTACCGCAGACTCTGATCTTTCTTCTAGGTGATGTAATAGTGTTTAGCGTATTAGGTGTGGTTATCAGTCCAGGGAGTCCAGTGTTGGTGCGGCGGCCGATGTATCCATACACCAGGACCCTGACTTCTGGTTTCCGACTTAATGCACGAAAACATTGATTGCATGTGTGTTTCAAGTTTTCTTTGTGATTACTTGTGTCAGCTCACCAAGTATACTGTTCTGACCATGGTGCACTTGTTTCCTTTTCAGGATGGCACGACGACAGCAGTCATCTAGGGTTCCTAGAGTAGTGCGCGACGACAGCCCGCCGAGCGACGAGGCCTCGGTACAGGGCCCGTTGACAGCAGAGGCACCGGCGGTACCTTTACCCGCCGAGCCCCCGATGCTTCCAGAACTGGCAGCTGACGACACACGATGCCTCGGAGCTCTGCACGAGTTCCAGCGCCAGCGACCACCCAGGTTCCGTGGGGAGTCAGACCCCCAGGCAGCCGAGGACTGGCTGGAGGCGGTCGTCCGAGTTTTCAGGCTAGTGAGGACACCAGCAGACCTCATGGTGATCCTCGCGGCGAGCCTACTGCACGCAGCAGCCGAATGATGGTGGAGCCTGATGCTCCAGGTACACGATGAGGCCACCCTCATCTGGACGTACTTCGAGAGCCTCTTCCGCTCAGAGTTCGTCCCGGCCACCCTCCGTGCGGTGCGCATCCAGGAGCTTCTTCAGCTGCGGCAGGGCATCTTGACGGTCGCTCAGTATGCGGAGAGGTTCACCGACCATTCTCGGTACTCGGCAGACATGGTACAGGACCCATTCTTCCGGGCTCGGACCTTCGAGCAGGGTTTGAGACACGAGATCAGGGCATCGCTGATCTCCCTCAGCATCCCGACCCAGGCAGGAGTACTGGAGCGAGCCCTCCTGATCGAGAGCTTCCTGGCTTAGTCCACAACGATACCTACCGCATGGCGGAAGATAGCGGAGTCTTCGGCAACTGGTAGCCGGCAGATGACTCAGGGTTCCAGGTGTACCAGACCTTCCGGCAGGCGACCTCGGGACACTGGCTCAGCAGTGCAGGGCACCCATCCCGGAGCCAGTCTTCCGAGAGGCAGGCAGTGCTACGAGTGCGGCGGGCGGGGCCACATGGCTCATGACTGCCCGACCCGTCGTACCGAGGGTCAGCAGACGGTGGAGGGACCACCCAGGCAGAGGTAGAGGGTCGACCGTGGCGGTCCGCAGGGAGGAGGCGGACGTGGCAGAGGAGCTGGCCGAGCAGCAGGTGGTGGGAGATGCTTTGAGGCTCTGCCACCACCACCACCAAGAGGCCCGCCCCGACCACAGGGAGCTGGCGGGCAGAGACAGACTCAGCTCCAGGCAGCGGAGGCCTACGACCACGGTGCGCCAGAGATGATTCGAGGTACGATCTGTGTCTATTCCACCCTTGATGCAGTTCTGATAGACACAGGAGCGAGTCACTCTTTCATATCCACTGCCCTTGTTCGGAGCTCGGAGATTCCGACAGAGTCATTGGCTCGATCCTTACGGCTAGAGACTCCTAAGGGAGCAGACTCGACGATTACGCACTGGTTCCGACAGTGTGGGCTTACTCTAGGAGGCGAGAGCTTCGGCTGGGATCTTCTAGTAGCGGCGTCGAGGCCTTACGACTTCATCTTGGGCATGGATTGGTTATCTACGGTCCATGCTCAGATTGACTGCATTAGGCACAAGGTGCGATGTGTGCGCACCGACGGGAGCAGGTTCACCTTCACCGGCGAGAAGGGAGCCTTAGCAGCACAGGATGGACTCACGCAGAGGAGAGGTCAGCCCATCACTCATCAGTTGGCTAGCCTCATCCTGGGAGCCGTTGACGTGTGGAGTCCCAGTTTTCCTGCAGTGGTGGATCAGTACGCGGACGTCTTTCCCGACGACATTCCAGGACTACCTCCTCGTAGAGAGGTAGACTTTTATATTGACCTGTATCCCGAGACAGCCCTGATATCCACTCCAGCATATCGGATGTCCCCCGCTGAGCTTTGAGAGATGCGGGTACAGTTGGAGGACTTGCAGGGAAAGGGGTTCATCCGACCCAGTGTTTCGCCCTGGGCTTCCCCGATTTTGTTCGCCAAAAAGGCGGACGGGAGCTTGCGACTGTGTGTCGATTATCATCGCCTGAATCAGGTGACAGTGAGGAACAATTATCCGCTACCCAGGATTGAAGACCTCTTCGACCAGCTCAAGGGAGCAGGGTGGTTCTTGAAGATAGACCTCAGGTCAGGCTATCATCAGCTTAGAGTTCGAGACGAGGATGTGCAGAAGACGGCCTTCAGGTGTCGGTATGGCCACTATGAGTTCATGGTTATGCCTTTCGGCGTGACCAACGCTCCAGAAGTGTTAATGAGCCTCATGAACAGTATCTTCCAGCCATACCTCGATCGATTTGTCGTGGTCTTCATCGACGACATTTTGGTGTACTCGACGACGGAGGAGGAGCACGCCTACCACCTGCGTGTTGTACTAGACACACTCCGAGAGCACCAGCTTTATGGAAAGCTCTCAAAGTGTCATTTCTGGTTACGTGAGGTCCACTTCTTAGGGCACTTCATTTCTGAGGCAGGAGTTGCAGTGGATCCCGCGAAGATCGAGGCAGTGCTAGCTTGGGAGCCACCCAAGAGCGTGACAGAGGTGCGGAGTTTCTTGGGCCTAGCCGGATACTATCGGAGATTTGTGCCGGACTTCTCCAGAGTTACGGCCCCACTCTCAGCGTTGATGAAGAAGTGGAAACCCTTCGTGTGGTCAGACAGATGTCAGCAGAGCTTCCCGGAGCTGAGGCAGAGGTTGACCAGCGCACCTATCTTGAGGTTGCCTGAGGAGGGAGTTGGATATGTAGTCTACTGCGATGCATCAGGGACCGGACTCGGGTGTGTCCTGATGTAGGAGAGGGCCGTGATTTCCTATGGATCACGTCAGTTGAGGCCTCATGAGCAGAACTACGCTACCCATGACTTGGAGTTGGCAGCAGTGGTCTTTGCCCTGAAGACATGGCGACACTATCTGATGGGCGAGCGCTTCACAGTCTTTTCTGACCACCAGAGTCTCAGGTACATCTTCTGTCAGAAGGACCTGAACCTGAGACAGTGGCGATGGCTCGATTTCCTCTAGGACTATGACTTTGAGATAGTCTATACTCCTGGGAAGGGGAACGTGGTGGGTGATGCCCTCAGCAGGAGGACGGGCATCCAGCTACTTGAGGAGGCGACAGAGCAGCTAGCCGCTTTGCAGATATCCTTCGTGGATAGAGACGGAGCAGCCTTCCCTCAGTCTCTCACAGTCTCTCCTCAACTTCTTCAGCGGGTCCGAGAGGCACAGCGTGGGGACGTTGACTGTGAGACACGGCGTGCACAGATATCCTCGGGACAGGCACCTGATGGTTTCTCCATTGGAGCAGAGCACGACGTCCTTTTCAGAGGATGTACCTTGGTACCAGTCGCTTTACGAGAGGAGGTGCTGAGAGAGTATCACACTTCTCCTTTGGCGGTACTTCCTGGAGTGGCGAATATGTACCAGGATCTCAGACGACAACACTGGTGGCCGGGCATGGAGAAGGTTGTGGTAGAGTTCGTTTCACGGTGCCTCACCTGCCAGCAGGTGAAGGCAGAGCATCAGGTACCAGCAGGCTTGGTACAGCCCTTGGAGGTCCCGGAGTGGAAGTGGGACGGGTTATCTATGGACATTGTGACTGGACTTCCACGCACTTCCAGAGGTCACGACTCCATTTGGGTGATTGTTGACCGACTCACCAAGTCGACACACTTCTTACCCATCTGAGAGTAGGGATCAGTGTAGAGCATGGGACGTCTATACGTTCAGGAGATTGTACGACTTCACGGTGTGCCATCGACTATCGTCTCTGATCGGGACGCTCGTTTTACTTCCCGGCTTTGGAAGGGGTTGCCGGAGGCGTTCGGGACACGACTACATCTGAGCACCGCCTTTCACCCTCAGACGGATGGTCAGATGGAGAGGACTATTCAGACTCTCGAGGACATGCACTACGCATGTGCCCTCGACTTTGGTCGCAGCTGGGAGGACCACCTACCCTTGGTAGAGTTTGCGTACAACAACAGCTACCACTCCACCATCGGGATGGAACCCTATGAGGCGTTGTACGGCAGGCCTTGCAGATCCCCTTTGTGCTGGACAGACCCTGGGGAGTCAGCACATGTGGGACCAGAGATGGTCCGGGCCACGACAGAGAAGGTCCAGGTCATCCAGGAGTAGATGAGGACAGCACAGAACTGGCAGAAGTCATATGATGACAGGAGGCGGAGGCCACTAGAGTTCGAGGATGGCGACCACGTCTTCTTGCGGGTCTCACCTCGACGTGGTTTGAGGTGATTTGGCTGAGGCGGCAAGTTGTCTCCATGCTTCATCGGACCCTTCCAGGTCCTCAGCAGGGTTGGCGAGGTGGTTTATCGTCTGGATCACAGGGTGCACGACGTCTTCCACGTATCCCAGCTGAGGAGATACGTGCACGACCTGACACACATCATTGACTATGGGGAGCTAGACGTGGATGATGGAGCGACTTTTGCGGAGGTCCCAGTGGAGATAGAGGATTGACAGGAGAGGGTCCTACGTGGGCGATCGATTCCTCCTGTGCGCATCAGATGGCAGCACGGGAACCTCCAGGAGAGCACTCGGGAGCGGGAGGCTCAAATGCGTGCTCAGTACCCACATTTGTTTCCCTAGTTTTTGATGTATCTTTATGGGTACGTAAAGTCCTGAAGTGGGAGTAATGTAAATACCCGTAAATTTCAAAGAAATTTTTTTTTTAAATTTTCTTTGGAATTTTACAAGAGTGCAGTTTCTGACGGCACCTGATTCCGAGGCCCGGTGTGCCCGGAATCATTTTCCGAAGATTGGCTCGGGTACGTTCAGTGAACGGGCGAGCGAGTTTTTTTTAACTTTTGAACCGGTGCCCGGAATCGAATTCTAAGGGCACCAATGAAATCGCAGCGCCTGTTTTCTCTTAGAAACGCCTCTTCCGGAGTTGCGTTTGTTCGGGTGTGGTTTTTAATTTTTGGGCTTAAAGTTAAGAAATAAAATAATTTTGCGACAACTTTATTTTATTTCACTTAAGCCACATGGAAGCCACTTGAAGCCACATAAAGGCGGCTTGAACTGAGTTGAACTGGATAGGATGCTATCCAGAAATATCCTACCCCCTTGGTAGGATATTTGTGAGGAGGGGCCCGCACGAGCCCGGCCGTTTCTTTCCGCTAAGAAACGCACCCGCGAAAACTCATCTTAATGAAAGTCAACCGATGCGTTTTCTAAATTCTTAACAGACCATTTAATTGGGCGGTTTATTTCGTGAATTAAATGGCATGTTTATTTCATTGAATTAATTCAACGAATTAATTCAATCGTTTCTTAACCCGTTTTCGTGTGTTGGCATATTAATAAAATAAGACCAACCCAAAATCTTTTGAGAAGATTTGAGAGGATTCTTGTTTCTTCTTCTCCCTCGCGAAGAACGCAAAGAATGAGAAGAACGCCGAACCCGGAAATCGACGACGCTTCCGTCCGAGACGTCCTTCTCCGCCCCGATCTCCGATCACCGACCTTTGAGGAGAGTGATTTCGGATTTCCTCACAAGGTTCCTTCCTTTTTGGTTTTAAACACAGATTTAATTATTTATAATTTAAATCTGTTGTTTTTGGTCCGTTGAGCCCGCCGACTCAACGCCGGATTCCGCGACGACGCGACGCCTCCCCGCGACGACGCGACGATCCCTCTCTTCCACGACGTCCTTTTCCGCGAATAACGCCCACGCGCGATGATCTACGAGGTAGGGATTTTATAATTTTGGAATACCCCTCTTATATTCCCGTGAACGTTCTCTAAAAATTAAAGAGCCGGTTTCAAATGAACAATTTTATTTTATTAAAATTTTCGGTTCATGTGTTGAACAATTTCTCCCATTGTTTTTTTATTATCTAACGCGGAGGGTGCGGGTCAAACGAACACAGACCGGCAACCCTCCGTCGTTCTTCGTGTTTTGCGGATTTGGCGGGCGACGACGGAACGTGCCGAAACGGGTGTTTGATGATCCTGCCGTAAAGAACGGAACCTGGGAGGAACAACGGCGCAGACAGTAAAGAAAACGGGCCACCGGAGAGACTCCGGTGGCCCGCGGTAGCCGGTGGTGGCGCGGGGCGCCGGCGGCGCCGGCGGCGGCACCCCACGGGTGTCCAGCGCGACACCTCGCGGGTGCCGCGGGCGTCCGGCGCGACACCCCGCGGGTGCCGCGGGTGCCGCGGGTGTCCGGCGCGACACCCCGCGGGTGCCGCGGGTGTCCGGTGCGACACCCAGCGGGTGCCGCGGGTGTCCGGCGCGACACCCCGCGGGTGCCGCGGGGTTGTCACGCGGCACCACGCGGGTGTCTGGCCGACACCCAGCGGGTGCCGCGGGAGTGTCACGCGGGGCGGCGGCTTTCCCCCGCGTCGGCCGCTCGGCCGCTCGGCCGAGCCGAACCAGACCGGCCCTGGCCGGGCCGGGCCGGGCCAACCGGGTCGGACCCGACCCGGTTCGGGCCAACCAGGGGGGGTCGGGCCGGGTCGGCCCGGGCCCGGACCCCCGTCTTCGGAAAGACTTTGTTCAAATGGCCGTATCTTGAACTACGGGCCTCCAAACGACCCGCCGTCAGCGGCAACGTGATCCTTGGATCGAGACGGTAGTTTCAGTATATCAAACTCAAAGTTTCGGAATACTTTGAGTTCGGCCGGGTTGGTTCGTACACGAAACCAACCGGGCCCGCGGAGCGGAAACACTCATATCTTGAGCCACGGATGTCTGATTGACGTTCCGTCAGCTTTGATGAGTTCCTCTTTGTGAGACGGATCTTTTGGCACCCTCCGCCCGAGGATTGGACGCAGGTGGAGTACGATTGGGTTTGTTTGTCCTTAAAAACCAACCAGGCCCCTGGGACGAAAAAGCCAATAACTCTCAGACCGGGCGTCCGATCGACACGCCGTCTGTTGCGTCGAGTTCCTGTTGACGATGCGGAACTTTTGGAAACATCAACTCTGGACTTCGTGACAGTTGATGTATCATCCTCTCGGCTCATGGAGCGGACCCTCCCGAACGAGCTTGCTGTGTGCGGGAACCCTAGTGCTGGCTGCGACTGCTTCCTCGATGGCGACGACTATGCAGAGATCCTCCGTGGACTCCGACAACGACCGTGTAGAGATCCTCAGTGGACTGCGGCGACGAATGTGCAGAGATCCTCAGCGGACTGCGACGACTACTGCACTCAGCGATCCTACGTGGATCAGTGCTACAGGTCCTGCGTGGGCCCAGTCCTGTGTGGGCCCGATCCTGTACAGATCCGATCCTATGTGGGTCAACACTCAGCGGTTCTGTGTGAGCCAACTCCTACAGGTCCTGCGTGGGCCCGATCCTGTGTGGGTCCGATCCTGTGTGGGTCACTGCAGAGATTAGTTACCTATCGATCCTTCGTAGGTCCGACGACTTATATGGATCAGAGATCATCTTTTCGTCATCCGAATAAGTATACCTGTGTGAGCTGAATCTTGGGTTTCTCTCCTTTGTGGATTGTGTTGAGCTATCCTGTGTGGATTTACTGTTTACTCTCCTTTGTGGATTGTGTTGTTCTATCCTGTGTGGGTATACGTTTTTCTTTCCTGTGTGGACTAGGTTGTGCTAGGGCTCAGACGTTGGAGCCGATTAGGGAATTGATGACTTAGGTATATGTATGGGCATATACCTAAGCCGTGTCAGATGTTACTTCGTGATTGTATCTCTCCTTCATGGCTTATCCTTTGTGGATTTCGGGAGACCATCGGGGATCTCGGGGTCCCTATTGAGTATCTTATACTCACCCCTGCAGGGGCTATGCCCACACTTCGTGGTGTTGGTTGCAGACGACAGACAGCGCTGATCGTGGAGGAGGCGTGCAGAGCAGGATAGTACCTGGAGGTGGACCACTGGGCGGGACGTACTCGGAGCGGTTAGGTGGACCCGAGGAGCAGTGGAGGCTATCTGTACCCACCCTTCAGGTGGGACTTCCAGAGGATGGATCGACGCTGCAGTTTTTCCTTTCAGTTGCTGTTTTTCCCTTAAGTTGTACTTTACAGTTGGGCTTGTATTTCCGGCCCCTTTTACTTTCAGCACAGCTTGTACAGTTTTTACTTAGTGTTTACTTTTCCGCTTTCTTACTCTGTGGTGCTTGTTTACTTTTCAAAGGCAATGCCTTCCCTTTTTGTTGGGATTTATGCCTTGGTGCTAGTCGCCAGCCTCTGGCCTATGGAAGGCGGGCTTGGGGTAGTCACGGCACGGGCCCCGAGGACGGGTCGTGACAGATTATAAATTACTTCTATTTTCTAGAGTGTAATAAAAACTTGTGGGTGGTATAAAGTGTTACAAATCAATATGTTTTAAACATATTGATTTGGTGGAGGTAATATGATTTAAAACTAAAATTATCAGAAGAATGAATTTATAAAATTTAATAAATGAGAAGATATGGTGAGATAACTTCCCATTCAAATACTATATGTGATATTTTTTCCAAAGAAGCAAATTTCAAAACATTGATCATTTATTATGGTATGTTTTTCCATTGTAGGGTTCCCTTAAATTATATTTTTTACGGAAGGATAGTAATGGATGAAAAATTATTATACTTTGGTGGGATTTCTATAATAGGGAACTCATGGGTTCTATTTTATTAATATTTTTTTGTAGTTTTTTTTGGATTTCACTTACTTGAGAAACCGTTGGTAAGGATACCATAAGAATAGAGTTGAGTTTATCCTATTGATAGATTAAAAAATGGTTGTTTTATTATCTATCTATGATTGATATATGAAATTAATGGAATTATTCCATATCTAAATAATTAATTGATTTTAGGAACTCCGGAGTAGACACATTTCTTAGTGACATATGGATCTTCAAGCACTAATAGATATAATGAATTTTCAATGGGGTAATAATTTTAGTGGAATCCCATTTAACAAAATCACTTATTTAACTGTTATTAATACATGATAATCATATGATAATATAATATATTATAGATAAATATCATCATAATCATCATTTGGATAATTTTTTTTATCAATCCTTAAAAAGAGAAACTTAATATAAGTTACTTCTATGATTGGTGACTTATGAAAAGTTCATAAGAAATATTTGTGATTTAGGAAAAGTTATTATGAAAAATTCTATGTTTAAGAACAATTATTTCCATAGTAATCAAGCATTGTAATTTTTTTAAATGTAATTTTATATTCTATTGTAATCATAGAGTAATTCATTTATATTTTTCAAGGAATTAAATGAATAATGAACAAAGGAATATTAGTCTCTAATCATGTACTCAATATGATTGGATGAATAAATGATTTAAGTAATTTTATTCCCATACATTCAATATGACTATGATTATAAAATGATATTATGTATGATTGAATACATTGATGACTCAATGAGACTAATGGTTTTCATAAATATTTATTTTTTATAGAACTAAATTCTATTATTTTGATGGATAGATGATATCGACTGTATAATTTACAAGTGTTGTAAAAATAAAAAAGGTCATAAGATGAAAATAAATGAAGAATGATTTTTTTCTATTAATTGTGAAAAAGAGTTGCTTCTTTTATAACATGGAAACATAAATCATTATTGTACTTTTACTAAGGTGTGTATTATATCATTTTTCTATTTGGAAGAGAATGAAAAAATTTCTGTTTAATAAAATGAGATGAGGTGATTTTGATTTAAATATTTTTGATTTTTTAAATTCTATAGCATAATTTAAGGGGAAACTAAAAAAATTGTGTTTTGGTTAAGAAATTTATCTTATTGTCTTCTATGAATTTTTTTGACAGTATGATTTATTTTAAATAATGTTTACTCAATATTCTCAATGTATTGGTAATATATATGAACTAGGAATTTGATGTATAGGATTTATAGTATTTTATATATAATACAAGTAGATAAAAGTATAATCCAAAAGAAAAAAAGTTGGAATACAAGATTAAGAAATTTTCTTAAAGAAGACAATCATTGTTTTTTAAATCGATTTTTTAGATAGGATGAGTAATAGTTAAATATTATTGTATTATATAATATATACTTGAAAGAGTTTGTATAACTCTACTAAATCTCCATATCATACATGCCTATTATAGAAATTAATTTGGAAATGTATTTGATAAAAAATGTATATTTTATAAAGTATTTTAAATATATAGGAGTTCAAAATAAAAAAGAAATAATTGATCAAACGTGTAGTTTATATTCATGAGATGATGTAATTACTTACGAAATTGATGATTTTAATGAAATTTATTTTATCAAACTCAAATTAATATAACTTAAATATTCGTTCCTTCTTCTCATTTATATTAAATTAAAATATGAAATGTTTGATAACAAATATTTTTTATTAAAAACATAATTTGATTTACTATATACACATGTTTTATGATTTATCAATTTCTGTAACATGTTTTGATAAGAGGGCATGGATAAAAATGTTTAATCAATGATTTAATGTTTAAAAAAAATATTTTTTGAAGAAGTATAATATAAGGGAATGTGTTCCTTCCATCCCTCATTGGTATATCTTTTAATACATTATTATTTTCTATTAAAAATCTCCCAAACATATAAAATACCATATATTATTTGTAAATTATAGTTTATTTATTAAATATTCCTAATAAAATAAAATAAAATTTATTTCATAACAAAAAAGTGATTCAGTATCTCTGAAAGATATTATAAGGAGATTTTACTGTCTAAAAGGCTGGTGGAAATATTTTTAGAAATAAATAATTTCAATGTTAACAAATAAATAATTTCAACAATCTATGTTTAAAGTGAATTTTACCTAATAGCCTAATATAGTTATGATTTATTATTAAAAAATCATTTAGTTACATTATTTCAAGTATACATGTTGACGGAAGAGGTTCCAAGGATGCTAATGAACATTCTAAGAGTTTTAATTATACAACTGAAATTAAAATCATGACATTTGATGTTGTGAATTTAAGAAGTATAAATATTTCATGTTATTAAATAGTTAAGAATATGGTTCCTAAGTCTCAGTATTATTCAAACTATCGAACTTTGTATAAGTTTCTCACTAAATATTTTAGTGGGAATGTTTTATAAGATGGACAGATAAATATTTGATAGTAATTAAATATAATGTATGTATTTAAGAAAACCCATAATGAGTATATAACATAAGGATAATCTTGTAGTTTATCATATATTATATGATAAACTAGTGGTTATATTAGTTTTTGTTAAAAATTCTTAAATAATTGTAGAATATTAAAATGTATCATATTAAAGTCGAGATCCATTTTATCCTTCGTTCTTGTTGGATACATAAATTTATATATAGATATATAATTCATGATGTGTAAATATAATTGACCTATCAACTTATGGCTTTGAGTTTATACCTAACTGATATTAATAATGGAGTATTATAGATTATGAAGAAATTTTGTGGTTATCCTGAATAAGATTCTAGTATAGAGATATAAAATATTCTCATGAGGTCCAAAAAATAATGTGATTCTTTTTGTGTACTTGATGACCTACTAAGTATACCACATGGAGTTTCATATATATATATATATATATATATATGTATGTATTTAGTACACTAGGGGTATGTGGATCATATTTGAGTCCCCAATACCCAATGTTGGAGAGAGACCTAACATGAGAAACATCAAAATTTGATACCCTACTTATGAAATAATATATATTGAAATAGCTAATAAATGGTTGTTTGGGTTTGTTACTGATAATGTGGTCAATTGTAGATTAAAAAAGGTGAGATTTTCCCTTTATATGACAAGAATAAAATATGGTCCCTTTAATGAGATATACTATAAGAGTGTGTTTCCACACTTAGATATTATATATCTATCTGGATAAGGGATATGTGATGTTCTTATCGAAAAGTAGAAATGACATGTGATGTATTAATCCATTAGATTTGTTTAAACTCAACGATTAAAGATCAAATGAGTTGGCTATATGATATTGACATGCCTTATGTCTCATGGTCACTAGATGTCCGGGAAAATGGGAAAATATGAGAATTCACATTCTCATATGATGTAGACTGGTGGAAAATGGTATAGAGATTTGTGTGTTTAATAGAGTGGACATCATATACCTTTATATCTCGAGTAGCATTAATGATTTTCTAGATGCCACATTTTTTACACTTATCGATCCAAAGATTGATATTTGTTTCCAATGCTATAATGTCCCATAGGGTCACCCTTTTTCGTCGATTGAATATGTATTGAGCGTTAACCTAGAGAGATAATCTAAAATTGTTTTAAACTTAATCCAAAAGTGATTTGTATGGGTATTGATAATGTATTTCATGTGATGTGATACAAGTGAAATTTAATTATATCTTTCCAAAAGTGTATGGGAAGATATACAAAAGGATATTTGGATATGGTTTCTCTAGTTATTGTATACGAAAAAACATATGGTGAAATGGACTAAAGTATATTAGGTTTTTGTGCAAGTGGTATAATGAAAATGATATTCCCTAAATCCATATATATATATATGATATATATAAAAAATTTTATTTCATATAAACTATGTTTTTCAGGAATGGAATATCATTCCAAGAAACATGTATCTGAAATGATAAAATGTTATCATTTATTATTCTCCATATCATATATCATTTATTATAGCATTTAATGAGATTAAATTTTTGGGAGAACTCAAATTCATGTAAATTATATATGAACTATCCACGGTATTTATTCATGCATTTCATCACATGAATAAATGAAAGGATAATAAAGGATTGTCATTCATTTACTATTTTACTTCATCCTTGAAATGGTATTGTATAGGGAATTATATTATTCTTGGTCCAATCATCTTCTACCCAAATCTCTCTTTCAAATTTTTCCATTTATAGTAGAGGTATTAAAATATTGTGAAGAAAAGGCGGATCCCATATGAACTTTAGATGATTCAGCATAACATATGGATACAATATGGAGGTGGGAAGTGATTTGTTTGACACTTTTTTATATCTCTCAATACCATTTGAAGGAGATAAAGAATGTTGCAATGTATTCATCACTATAAGTTATGTGTTTTTTTTTGTATTCTTCATTTCAATATATTTATCATGTTTCATAAATGGTTCATGAATGTTCCTTGAATTTGGGTTTTAATTTCATCGATTGTTTCTCATAAGTGGAATTAAATTTTTCAAAACCTAAAAATAGGTATCCAGATAAAAATATAATGAAGGAATGTGAAACTATAGTTCCTGTTATTGAGCCCCATGATGATTGTTGGCAACGTGATGAGGCATCTGTTTTGGGAATAGTTCATAATTTATTGCCACCATTTGGGCAGAGAGATTTTTTGATACCTATTATGCAATTGGTATACTAAACTCTCATGGAGTAGGCAGGAAGCTTCCATTAGATTGAGTATCCCATTTTTTGGGTAAGAAAATATGGGTATTCTATTGGAGCTTATTCACATGAACCAATTATTTTGAACTTATGATTACAAAAATATTCCCAATCTAGAATATTAATTTAAATCTCAACACATGATTATTTTTCTTCTATGTGAAATCCATGTGATCTCGTGCTATGAATAATTATTACACTAAAAGTCCATGGTAGTTACCCTATAACATAAGATCCTTTAAGTCCGATGAAAATATTTTTAAATATAAGTTCTATTTCCAGACGATATCATTTGATGGGACAAAAATTATAATGTTTATCGGGGGTTTGGGGATCATAATACATTAAGACTTATTATATTGAAGTTCATCCGTGGTAATCTCCAAGATAAGGATGTTGTGAAAACTTGAATTGATTTTAGAAAATCCACATTTATATATGTGTAATTGTATATTTATATTAGTATATGTGTGTTATAGTCTTCATACATTAATATTACTATTAATGTGTACCACATGTCAAATACTATGATGGATTTCTTTAAACCATGATGGCGTATGTTCATGGTGATGTTAGGTATATTGGGTGCATCATGAATGATATTTTATTAATGAAAAAATGAAGAAATGATTTATTCCTTTTATTATTTAATTAAATTTCGCATATTAATCCCTTTTATGGGAATGAAATGACGGGGTTAAATCTATGCCTATAGTGTTTAGTCAGTAAGTTTATTTCTGAAATATCAATGAAAGAAACATCAATTACATAGGTTGATGACTCCTGTATGAAAAAATATTTGTTAGATATATTGTAGCAAGGGGATTATATTATTGATTTTATATTCATATGTGGTAATTATCATTGTTACATTTAAATTATTTCTCTATGGGTGCCCTTATATGTTTCTAGATGCTAATTTTGGTATTTTGGTCGTTCTTACTAATTCCAGTAAGAAAGGGTCTTAGAGGGTCACACAATAAGGCTATCCAAAACCTTAGTTAAACAACATATAAATATAATATCTTGAATAAATATTATTACCATACATGGTTTAATAAATATTCCTGTTCGGTTGACCGAATATATTCCATAATAATTTATTTGAAATAATGTTATGTGAGTTCAATAATAAATGAATAATTATTCATTATGTAATTATTTATTTATTTATGTTATTTTAAAAATATATATTTACCTTTGGTTTATTTTCAAGATAAAAAAATATTTGTTTATATGGTAATGTGAATATTAAAAAAATAAATTTATTCACTAGTTTAGTGAATATAGAATTTATCTATTTATCAACAAACAATATAGCGTAATTTTTTTATTTAAATAAATATTAATCATTTATAGCTCGATAAATATTGAGGAGGAATGACAGACTGAGTTTTATGGTATGGTGAGAAATGAAATATTAAAAATTATTTGAATAAATACAAATTTATTTATTCAAGGAAATAATATTTATAGATCCTTGAGTTTAGGACATTATAGGTAAATAATAATAATAATAATAATACTATTTATATATGGGGTTATCCTAAGATTATGAGAACAATAAAGGCCCTGATGAAAATTTTTAATCTGTAAGCCTAGGTCAATAAATACCTAGTTATTTAAATCTCTAACCTATTAAAACATATCCACTATTGTTCCCTACCCTTTATGGACATAATCATTTAAATCCCTGGAGATATCTTCATTTTAAATACTCTAAAGAATGTAGGGAAATTCTCCTCCTCCACAAAAGTAATTCCTTTTCACCTCAAAGGAATTTTTTGAAATAAAATTATCTATAAAAGTATTAGAATAGTCTTTTTTATCACCTAGATAATTCTGTGGTGCTTAATGAAGGTTAACTAAACATGTGTGGATCACCATTAAAGATAATATACCCTTTATTCCATTGACTTGACTTGAATTATAATTTTTCATGATGAAAGTAAGTGGGGGAAAACAAGAATAATACACACATGTCCAAAATAGTGGATGAAAAGAATATACTCAACCATGAATATAATAAATTCATGAGTTATGGATCATAAATAGTAAAAAAAATTATTTTATAAGCTTTATCACTATTAAAATCTATCTAATACACCACTAACATTCCTTCCCAAAAAGTTTGATGAATGTTTATACTATGAATGAAAAGGTTTTATCATTAATGGATAATATATTCCATATACTACTGAGTAATTAGGATTAATTTTATTTATTTTAATGTTATAGAAGAATTTGATTCAACCACTAAAATAGAGACACTCCTTTAATTATAAATAGGGAGACCACAATGTAGTACATTGGATTCATCTTTGTCGTATTTTACATCAATATAGAAGGAAATGAAGACCAGAAAAACTAAACACGAGTTTTCTCGAATGATACCTCCTCCTGTTATAGATAAATTATAATATGAACTATCAATATTTAATTTAATTTCGTAGATAGGTGGAGTCTAGAAAACCAAATGGTCTAGAACAACATTGGTGGAGGGTGAGAAATTTTGGAAGAAAAAGAAGTTTTCATAATGTTTTGGACCACAAATTGGAATCTAAATATAAACAATCATAATAATTACATTTATCTTCTACCAATAGAGGTTTTATATCTTTCCAATACATTTGAGGTCATTTTAGGATTTCCATATAGGTGGAAAACTAGTTGCAATGCAACCTTACAACCCATTCTGATGTATTGACAGTATGAGAAGTGGTATCAACTAAATCATCAATGAAATAATAATTTCAGCATGAGGTAATTCTTTACATGACTCAAATTAATTATAAGTTATATATGATAATCTAGATTTCTTTGTTATACCGTCTATGTAAATAAATCTTTATTTTAATTTATTTACTATGACTATCCATTGGAATGCATAACATGGATTATTCATCAATTGTGAAAAAAATTTAGTTGGATAGTAGTTAGTAGGTTCTCCCACTAAATCCAAAACCATAAAGTGGTGTTAGAGTGTTCGCATAATAATTTTATATTTATTTAGTGTTTGTTGAACGATATACGAGTTTATTATTAGTTCATCATTTTTTAATTCATTATTTTAATTCGAAAGTTGATATCACATTTCCATTCACTATCCTATGATCTAGAACAAAAGTAGAACATATGAAGATTGATCAGTGGTTATATCATGATTTTCTAAGGGTTTTGGTCAGATGATATAGTTATATGGTGTGTAATTGAAAATTAAATACCATTTAAGGAGATTCATAGTATTTGGATAAGATGTAGGATACATGAGTCACCAAATGGAAATTGATATGTATAGTAATTATTTTACCACATGTTAATTGGATTGTTTGAGACACAAATTTAGGGATTGAATACCTTGTGATGCACTTAAACATCATGTAGTTATACATGGTTTAACAATCGATTTTCATTAAAATTATGTAGTTAACATATGTATCACATGAGGTGTAAAGACACAAATCATATCAACTAATAATTAATGATATTACATTCTAAGTAGCCCTTGTATATGCCTTGTAATTCATTAATGTCCATATGGTGTACATACCCATCTCCCTAATAATGTTCAATGGTGAAACAAAATGTGATATCAAAGTAGTGTACATCACTAGTACACATAGAGTAATCCCCTAGTAATAAACATACTAATTTTTTAAGAATTAAAAAAATGTGGCTTTAAAAATAGACTTCTTATCTAATAGTTGGTGTTCTAATATGTAGAATTTTATATGATTATATAAATTCTCAATTAATTTTTCATAAATAATTCACCACAATGGCTGATTTATTAAATACATGAATTTAAAGTGTTATACATTTTGTTGGATAACATGTGTCTATTTATCATAAACACGATATTTATTATATGTTAATATGATATATGAAATTTTATGAAACATTACCATTTGAATTTATATGTGTACTTATAATCCATATGGGAATTTAATACATCAAAAAAGGTGGTGAAGTTGGTTACATGCCATGTTTACTCCAAGTAAATGCTACATACTTATTATATTTTATATTAATTTAATTAATTTAATTTTCATATATTAAAAAAAGTATTTAAATCGCTATTTGAGTATGATAAAATGAAGGAATGAAAGAATCAATGATGAAATTCTATCACAATAAAAGAATAAATTGAATTAATTTCCATCGAGTATAATAATATGAATTAATTAGATGCATGAATGATCATGATATTAGAAAAAAAAATGTATACAATTGGTTTATTTTAATTTAATTATTATTTCATGGGATGAAATAATTATTTTATTAAATTAACATCATGCCCTCTGAGTAATACCCTCCTCTATTATCATTGGGAACATGTTCGTATAGTTTATTTTATGTAAACCCCTTAACTAATCCTTTGGATCCCTTCACATGTGTGTGACTAAATGTTTATGTAACAGATTTATCTATCCACTAGATGGATGAATCTCATATTTTGAGCTAAGGTAAACGTAGCCCTAAATTTACATGAAATTTGAATGATATAACTCTAACCAAGTTATGGTTTAAGGAGTTTTTTCCTAGGTCAAGGTGTTATTTTATATTCCTCTTGACAAAATATTCATTAGATAAGATCATAATCATTCAACATTTATTATTTTATTCATATTAAATTATTGGTTTAATATTTATGATGATTTATCACTATCACTTAATAAATGAATTAACAATCATGCAATAAAGAGTTTTTATAATTTTGATTATGCATAAATTCTATTCTAGACATTTATAAACACTTAATAAAAATCCACTTAATTTTAAAAAGCATGTAACAAAAAGAAATATTCAATTTATGAAAAAATATAAAATCAATTAATTAAAAAAGTAAGTTGGATTTACATTATTTTACATGATTTAGAATGGAACTACTAAATGGGGGAATTTACCTGGCCTTTATCCAGAATCTTCTATTTATCTAGGATTTCTAAATAATTAATTGAGTTAAATTAACAAAAAATTTATTAGGTTATTAATATTCATCAATCCAATAAAAATTCATAGACACATGTAAAGGAAATCAATTTCTTAAATTTCAAGATTGAGGAGTCAACTCAGTAAATAAATTATTAGTTATTTTAGTTGGAAAAGAATTTACTATATAAATAACATTGAGTGATTGAATAGTCCATCACTTGGGTTATGAAAAGAGAAATATGAATCATTTTCCGCTAGAAGATACATGAAATAAATTATTCCTAAACCAATGGTGGTGGATTTTGTGTTTCAATACAATAATGGTAGACTAATAAATAAAATTCACAATAACAAATATATTTGTAATCAAGATAAAAACTAAAATTTTATTTTAATTAATAAATAGATTGGAAATTAAAAACATAAAAAAATTGTGATATTTTTTCTTACATGGATTTTTTTCTCATCAAAATATATTTTAAAGGATGGCATAATTTTTTTATACACCAAAATAATATAGAAATATTTATACTATCTGATAGAATTCCCTATAGCTATTCAACCACATCCAATAGAATGAAATGATGAGAAGGATTCCTATAAGAGATACATGGGGAATCTATTATTACCCATTATATTGGAATATCAGTTACTTCTGGAGAATAGGTAATAAAAAATAATGACAAAGATTATTATACCATGAAATACCAACTTTTATATTATAAGGGAAAGGTAGGTTTTAAATAAATGATATTTTCAATAGACTATTCTATTTAAAATTGGATTATAATACATAGATATTAATCGTGCCTTTAAAATACTAAATTACATTGATTAGAAAGAAAATTTTGGGCTTCTATATGAGTAAGAAATTATCCATTAATCTCAAATTATTATTATTACCTAACTTGTTTTTCTAATTCATCTAAATTATGAGATGAATAATTTGAATAAATAACTAAGGAATCTTTTGACCCAGAATTACTAGATAAGTATGAATTTTGGGGAACTCAGTTCCATAACTCTTATAGTGAACAAGATAAAAAGGCAATTTTGAAAATCCTTGGATAAAATCATGGTTAATTGTTCCATTAAATAGAATTTTAATGAGACTAAATAATATGATGTAGTATAGTAAACAAGAGGATATTTTCATCTCAAGTTAATTGAATTGTCATTTAAAAATGAAACTGTAATGAATTGAACAAGAATTAATCAGTTTCATCTACTTTAAGAATATATTCATGACAATATATAATGGTTCAATTTCACATATTGATTAATTAATAAAAATATTAATCCAAAACAGAAGAAGTAATATATATTCTCCGAGTTGTTGAGATAGAGTGATTTATATGGAAATATTGAGAAGCACATAGAAACATTACAATACATTTGTTGAGTTCTCTAATAACTAAAAAATAACTAGTCCCATGTTAGTAGTGAGAAACACATGAATTTATAAGTATGGAATTTTTTTCAAGTGTTTGACAATCTGTGATTCCTATGTCAAAAATTAGAAACAAAAAACTTATGATTTATAGTGGATTGATTCATATTGAATTATTATTAAGATACGTTTTACCAAAAAATTATGTTAGTGTTTTATTGCACACAAATAGACATTATTTATTCTGAAATTAATGTTTTTTATGGTAAACTACACTAATATAATATTTTATTAAAACATTAATCATGTATATATATATATATATATGACTAACATTGGAAATATATTATGAATATAAATTTATAATACTGAAGCCTAGTTATAGTAAGATGTATATTTTTCAATTAAGATTATAAGTTGTCAAATATATAGCCGGAATGATATTTAAACTATTTAGATCTAAAAATATCATATATGTATATATATATATGAAATAATTATGTTTTAGACTAATAAACCTTTTTATACATGCCAAAAATATTCTAGAGTTAGTTTCCCTAGTAAACACTAAATATTATAAGGTGAATCATGAGGTAAATTCATATAATCCATGATATTCATTTAATATGTTTTAATAATTAATAGTGAAATAATTAATGATGTTAGTAAAAAATTTATGATCATTAATGTTGGTTTGTTAGAGTATATCTTAACCAAGTGTTCACTGATCATGTAATATACAATGAGTGACTTCCTAAACACACATAGTCATATTCATATCATGGTATAAGGTATGATCGATGAGGATTATTATATATGTATTGTACTCTTTCATGATTCCTTTTCAAATATGATTTAAAAAAGTGTATAAATACTAACCATATTTCTATAATATTGATAGATGGATTTAATATAATTTATTATATGATGAATGTATATCATGTCATAACCTCATGTGATTTGATGGATCCATTTTTAAATCTGAAAAAAGCTTCAAATTTGAAACATGAAAACACATGGTGTATCTTATTTAATGATATTATTTGTACATAGTATACTAAAATCCCCAAGATATAAAAAGGTATTAATAGTGAAAATAAAATTTCTATGAGGGAAGTACATATCTTTTGATAGTTTTAGATTAAACAAGACTTTAGTTGAATCATGGATCCGAATAAAAAATTTGGCATAAGTTGAATTAGACACAATAATAGTTATTGGGATGAATTATTCCATATATACATAATGAATAGGAATTTTGAGACAATAGTAGTGGTTTTATATTCACCATAGATAGTGATAAATAATGAAATAAGAATAAATCCTATATAATGATGTTATTTTATAAATTATTATAATTGACATGTTTATATGAATTTAAAATGAATAATGTGGTCCAATTTTTATTCTATATTTTAGGGGCTGATGTAAATCCATCGGTGTGTATTTATAGAAACTATATATAGAGGTAAAAGAATGACACCAATAAATATTGACTATCTATACCAGACTATCATGATTAAATCCATTTGAATTATACATATTATAGCTATTATGATTATTATATTAGGCATCAACTGTAATGGTCACCTGAGTTGGAGGTTACTTTATGATACATGTTTATACGAAATGACCATAAAGGTTAGGGACATCATATAATACTAAAATGGAATGTAAGTTTCAAGGATTCATTTATGGATTTTAGCAAGTATAATGATAGTTTTATATTAATTAAAACAATAATTTACCAAGTGTATACAATATTTTATTTGGGGTATGGTACTTTTACAAGATAGATATATTTGGAAACATATAAAAATTAGGTAATTAAACTTATAAGACTAAGGTTAGTTTCTCCAAAATGAATTATTTAAAAAAATATGTTCTATCTAGTGTTATATACTAGATTAGATCAAGGAGTTACTTAATCCACATCATATTACACATTTGAAATTTTATTAAAAAATATAATATGGAATAATACACCCAAATTGTTACCAGCATCGCATGGTATTCATGTAATGTATAGAAAACATATGCCTAATAGTACATTAGATATCTTTATATTATTCCATAATATGTACAATAGTTTGATCTTGATTATCCACGGAATACAAATATCAAATAAAAATAGGATAAATATTGGATGGATGTCAAAACTATAAGGCAATTCTTGAGGATGAAAAAATGGATGTGTTCATAGTAATTAGAGAAACAATAATATATGTTTTAAAGGGATATAAAAATAGTTTTATTTAGATCAGTTGGATCTAGAATCAAAATAATACTAAGGTAATACACAAGGATAAAGTCTACTCCATATAATAGTTTTTATATCTACATTCAACTAGGTGTTTTGAATCTTATGATGTAGCTTAAGAAGAAATATTGAAATGATATGTACTACTATTTGGGATAGTACATAGATAGTAAAATTAAGTCATATCTTGTTAAATTTTAACAATCTTATTATCCAAGATGTCAAATATTACAGATCATAAAAGGACTATACTGGGTGAAATTGTATCATGAGATAATTTTTTAGAGAAATGTGTTCACAATAAGATGAATAACCATGAGTATATTGGTGGGATTAACAATTATGACCATACCTCAACATAAGCATGTTTATCATTTTATACTAACAATTTAGACAATTAAAATTTCGCTCTAGTGAAAGTGGTAATTTGTTGGATTTATTTATCCAGATTAAACTACAATGAAATTTTTATTATAAAAATAAAAATAGTGTTTAATATTAAATAATATATTTTCACTTGGTTATTTTTATTTTGTGTGAAATCATTGTGATAGGGTAATAAGGGTATTTTTCATACCAAAATATGATGTAACATCCCTACAATGAGGATAATATTTAATTCCACTACACCAAACTGACGGTTTATGGGTATTTTAATGTGGTATTTTAATAAACCATTGTTATATATTTTTTAAATAATTTAGCGGTGGTTTCTAAAAATTATACTTCTAAACCAATAATTTTTTTAATAGATGACACTCTCTCCCTCTCTCAACACCCCTGACCCTCCAAACCCTAACTCCCTGAAACCATACCTTCCCCTTTATAGCCCCTCACCACACCATGGCACCACCCATTGATGTGCCTCACTGCCCTCATCGTGCCTCACCATCCTCACCTCACCACATTGTGCCTCCCTCTCCACTCCTCACCACCCTCGCAGTGGCTCACCATCCTCATCGTCCTTACTACACCTCACCATTTTTCTGTGCCTCCCTCATTCTTGATCCCATATTAAAGCCTCATAAAGTTTATTAAGAATTTTATTCATAGTTTAACTTGTTTTTCATCTTCTCCTCTTTTCCCTCCCTGGTATCCTTCTTATTTCATGTCTTGGATCTCTCTTGGATAAACATGAGGGGATACGTTTGATGTTCAGTTTAATTTTATTAGATTATATGATGTATGGATTGTTCCTCAAGCCTTGTTCTTCCTTCTATGAGAGATTTATTGAATTCTCACACATTTGATGTAGGTGTCTCTATTGAGTTCCTTTTAGGAATATTATTTCAATTCTTGATCATTACTAATTAAATTATAAATGATTTTTTCATGATTATGGTGTATTTTTATGGATTATAGTGGTGTTTTCATCTATGCTTTTTGAGCGAAAAAGGGGTTGAAATTGATTTCATTGGGTAAAACTATATATGTGTGCATCTAAATAGTTTGATAATATTTCAATTTAGCTTCTAAAGTGTAATTGAGTGTTTTTTAGATTATTTTAGGCTTGGTTGAATTTTTTTAGTTGGTTTACATGTGAAATTGAGTTGGGTGAGTGATTTGGTTTCCTTTTTTTTGTTTGAGGACTATTTGTAAATTCCTATATATGGTTACAATGCTCCTTAAGAATTAATAATTGTAGTGTTATTTGTTTTTGAATACCTTATGGACGTTCCATTAGATGTGGTCATATTCATAAGTGAATGTGGTCATATATCGTATTTTTTTAATTTTTTCTTCAACCATGACCAATATCAACAATGAACAATTTCAACCACACAACCATCATGATCATAAAATATAGGTATATAATCTCTCAATAAAATTATAGGCACTTAGTCCTTACCCAACATAAAATCATGAATAATTGATCATATCTGTCAATACTAATCATTAATCCTCTTAGAGTCTATAAACCCCCACAAAGGTAATTATGATGTATATTCCATCTCTAACACCCATCAAAAGAACAACACTAGGATCCTACAAAAAACTATGGTGTATAACTACTTACATAGATTCCATCTGATTCCCTCATGAAACATGACGATAAGAAATCATAAGCATCAAATTTATTATAACCAATCTACTCAAGGAAAATTATAGTGAGTTGTTAATCACCTCTTCTATTTAATCCAATGATAGTCCCAAGGCCAATAGTTTATCAAAAGATACTAGAGTCTTTAACATCATAATAACCCTCTCTATTATGATGATTCTATTTTCTATGTCATTTACTATAGATGTTCCTAGACAAATCCCAATCTCCAATGCCAACTAGTCCATTCTTAAAGGGTTAACCACTTGGATGCCCCAAAACTAGCTCACTATGCTCTCCACATGCCAAACACAAGTCATCACACCAATAAAATCGAAACATAGGTAAATCAATTTTTTATGTCTCCATTATCCCTACTGGTACTGCCATTTTTAATTTTTAGAATTCATGGACCAAGAATGATATACCTAAATTTATTTTATATTGATCAACCTAGGGTACATGAGGAACTTTGGGCCAAACTAATAACTACCCACATTCTTGAACATAGTCCCCTATCATTCAAATATATGTACATTCATGCTTGAATATTTCTATGTATTAATGGTGCTACCTAACATGATGTTAGATTTACCCCATTCTATAGCACGTTTACTATCTCTATCAAAGATTAGACTAAGAATAACTATGCTCTTAAGCCCCTTTCTCATACCTCAAGGCTCCAATAATTAATTATAAAAATTTATAAATTATTTTCCAACATAATCCAATAAGAAATAACCATTTTTAAATCACTAAGAATCATCAAGACATAAAAATATTGACCAATTATATGTGAAAGGATCGTATTATTCCTCTTGAACTACTTTGACTAAAATCCACATGAATCGACCATCATTTACAATCAAATTTGGTTGAATTCCCAAGAAAATAATTCAGAATCCCATTTCTTAAATGTTAATTAACAAGCATCATTTATCCTCCTTAGGAATCATATATCCACAATACAATAAATCCACATGAATCACAGATAACACCACCATGATTTGGTGGATTTTTCATTAAATCCATAGATAAAACCACACAAAATTAGAGGAATAAACACAAAGTGAAAGAGAGAAGATGGGTGTATAAGATTAAATAGATTTTTTATGGTGAAAAAACTTCTAATAAACCTCTAATAATGAGGTAGGGGTAATTAAAATAGGTGAACAATGTGAGAGTGGACTAAAAAATTACCACTTTAATGAATTTACCTAACTAAAGAAGTAAAAAAACCCCCAAGAAATAGATTTAACCCTTCCAAAAAATAGGACTGAAGGACCATATAAACATAGACCATGGAGGAATGGATTTTTTCTCCACCTATATGGTTTTGTTGCAGAATGAACCAATGGATCCTGAAAAAATAAACCCTAGAAAATATCCAGAGCATCCCAACCACACATTGATGCATGACTAGGGAATAAAGGCACAACCTTCCACCCAAAGGAAAATTGATAAAACTCCACGAAAGAAACCATTAGGAGGAAACAATTTGGTTTTAATGTGACAAATTCTCCTCAAGTATCATTTATAGAAAAACACCAAGGTTGTGGTGTGATTTCCTAAAAACCCAAAATTTAATCTTATGAGACATACACACCATGCCATAATGACCATTGTTGTTATTTGATTTAGATATCCCTTTAGTCATCCAAGATAAAACATCATGAAAAATGATCATAATTGAAGGAACCTCCTTGACATGGATTTCACCATTATTTGTTATTGAATAACATACTTTTAGGCATTCACTATTCCTCAAAGCATGGGAATAGTCCTTTTAGATATGAATATTTTTATATTATACTCCAACTATCAACCATTCCATTATTTACCATAGGTGTCGTGCCTTTTTTAGTCTTATTCAACTATATATCAACATGTTGAACACAACCTTATTTGATGCCTCATTTTATACCTAGAACAAATTTTATTTTATTTGTGGATATTTTATAAATACAAAATATATTTGGATGTAATCCTCAAGTGAAGTCTATAAAACTGGTTTTAGTAAGAAGACAATAGAAAACCTTATTTAAAATACTTCATTATTTACCATATGTACTTATATAGAAAAACATTTTTAAAAACATTTTTTCTACTATTATATACAAATATCATTCTTTATTTAGTAATAGTTATATGTTTTAATTTTTTTAATATTGTGTAGGCACATTGTGTTATACATGGATAAAAGACAGATCACATTACATAAGAACACACTTATGTATACAAAGGGTATGGAATATTTTAAAATTTTTTCAATTTACAATCTATCCGTTGAAGGGAGAATAAGATTTCCATGTCCTAAATGTAAATTTAGATTATGTTTGAAGAGAGATGATGTTTATCAACACATGATATGGAATCAATTTCCTTATCAATATTTGTGTTGGACTTGGACCAGAGAATTAAACATTACAGGAAGTTTGAGAATTGATATCAATCCATAAAATGAGATCCCAACTTCATTAAAAATGGAAAAGGAAATAAAAAACCTTATAAGTGATGCATTATACTTTTAAAGACACCAACATCAACATCAAAACATATCAGAAAAACCAGTTGAGGGTTCTTCAAATTGAAACATGACAAGCGATGTTTCTAAGACTGTAGGACAACCTGATCACGATTGTAACATATCATTAGATCTTCCTCTTGATTCTATAGAGAATAATGTAAGAGAAAAATTCATAGAGAAAAATATATTTTGTGGTTTAGATGAGGATGGATATCAAGAGTTTTATTGTGGATGTTTGAAATATTCAAAAATTTATTTTCAAATGATGTTGTACCATATCAAATTCCTTTGTGGAAGTACAAATAAGGGATTGTCCATGATATTAGAATTTTTGCGTGATTCATTTCATGAAGAAAGAATCCCCGAGTACTTTTTTGATATGAAAAATGTTGTTAACAGGTTTGGTCTGAATTATACAAAAATACATGTGTGTCCCCATGATAGTATTCTTTATTAGAAAGAGGATTCATGCATACATGATTGAAAAAAAAATTCTTCTTCTAGATGGAAGTAAATGGGTGATGTTGTAAGTATGAATCAACATACTACCATGACGATGAAGAATAATAACACACTTACAAAGGTTTTTCATTACATTTTCTTAATTCCTCTATTGAAAAGATTATTTATGTCATCGAAGACCGCCGAACACATTATGTCACATTCTATAGATAATAAAAATAATGGGTTAATGCAACATCAAAAAGATTCAAAATAGTGGAAGAATTAATATTCATTACATCTAGAATTTTTATTTGATCCTAGGAATGTTCGATTGGGATTGGATTTGGATGGATTCAACCCATTTGTGACTTTGAGTACTAGTTATAACATTTTTTCAGTTGTTTTGATTCCTTACAATCTAACTCCATGGATGTGTTTGAAACAAACGTATTTTATCTTTTAGGTGATTATTCATAGAAAAAAAATCTTGGAAAAGATATTGATGTATACTTACAGTCTTTATTTGATTAATTTTAGGAGTTATGTAGTAAAAATGTTGAGACATATTATGATTCTTCTAAAACATTGTTCAAAATGCATGCTGGTCTTATTTGGATAATTATTGGGTTCCTTGTACTTGGGAATCTTTCTCGTTGGAAAAAATACACAGGTTTGGCATGTCCTGTTTTTAAATTTGATTTTGAGCCCAAAAGGTTCCCTCATAGTAGAAAATTTTGGTTCATGTGCAATCGATGATTTCTCGATGAAACTCATAGATTTTGACTGAACATGTCAAAATTCAATGGTTTTATTGATCGTAGACCCCCTCCATAGTTATTAACATGTTCTAAAATGATGGCATAACTTGAAAATGTTGAAACATAATTTTTGAAGGTACATAATTTGAATGATAGTGGGAAATGATTTTTAAGTGAATCTTCAAGTGAAATCATCACACAACAATGGAAGAAAAAAATTATATTCTTCAAAATTTTATATTGGGAATTTAATTTGTTGTAGAATAATCATTATGTGATGCATATTTAGAAGAATATTTTTGTCAATTTGATCTTTAAATTTATTAATGATCTTGTAAAGTCAATGGATCATTTCAATTATCGGAAAGACTTACAAGCAATGAACATAAAACATGATCTCTTGCCAGATGAGAATGAAAAGTATGATCCGGACATTTTTTGCAATGAAAAATAGGGATAAGGATACATTACCTTTTATTTTGAAGAATTTTTAGGTATATAATGGGCATTCATGTAAAATATGAAGGTGTGTTGACTTAAATCCTTGTAGGATAAATGGATTGAAAATTCACAATTCACATATTTTGTTACAATAGTTACTACAATTGGAATTGTGTACATTATTCCCTTAAAAGGTTACGGATATTGTAATCCAATTATACACATTTTTTAGACAACTATGTGAGAAATATATACTTCCATTTGATCTTGAAAATCATCAAGAGAGATTTGTATTGACACATTGTGCAATGGAAATGATATTTCTTGTGTCTTTTTTTACTATCATGATGCATTTAACTATGCATTTTGTTGAGGATTCCAAATTAGGAGACCTCATACATTATATATGGATGTATACAATTTTTAGGTACTTTATTTATATGTTTTTTGGTTAATTAATCAATTATTGGCACTAAATTATATACATAATTATGTTTTTTTAATTTTATTTCACAGATATCTTGGGCATTTGAAATCATATTTTAGAAATATAGCTCAACACAAAGGCTCTGTTTCTGAGGTCTATTTGGAAGAGGAGTGAATTAAATTTATCAATAGATACTTGGATGATATTGAGAAAATATTTAATTGATTTGGATGTGTTGAAGACACATAACCCCAATCACAAATACATGGGAACTCAAAAATATTTCCTGATATTTTCCAATTAGATGAAAGGACCTCTAAATTTACATAGAATGAAATTGAATTATTACTAGCACTTAGATATGTGCTGATGAAAAGTGAAATTGAAGATCTATTTATTGAATAGTTGAGGATACAGACAAAGAGAAGAATGAGAGGCCAAACATTAAATGAGAAAGATATAATGAAAGATATTAGTAAAGAGTATGTAGAATGGGTTTCATGATGTGTATGTTATTAAATATTGCAATAAATATGGATATTAGGTCAAAACATATATTTTTTAAATCTAATCATGTATATTTCTTTCTTTAGATCATGAATATTAATACTCAAGCAGATTTTTCATATGATTTGACGTTTCTTGCTCAAGGTTCTCTAAAACAAGTTAGAAAGTTTGACGCTTACAACATGAATGGATTTAGATTTTGTATAGTTGATCGAGAAGATGGTTTGGAAAAACAGAATAATAGTATATTAATGTTTCATGAAGTGTGATACTATGGAATGTTGACTGATATTATCGAAATAAACTACCATGATAATTTATTATTTGAATTATTCAAATGAAAATGGGTCGATATTATCAGAGGCAATGAAAGATATACCTTTAAATTTAATTTTGTGAACATCTCTCGCTTGATGGATGTTGGTGATCGTTAACTACACGATCCATATATCTTATCATTGCAATAGAAAATGGTATATTATGTGAATGATGTTGTAAATTATGGGTGGAGTGGAATTTCTCCCGTAAAACAATGAGACTTGTATGATATGTTTGTTGAAGTGGAAGATTTGACCTTTGACACTAAATCTCATCAACTTCAAGAAGAAAACTTATTTGTCCACTGTGATAATGAAAATTTTATTCATGTAAGGGTAGATGAAGTGGATGAAGTAATGGAGCAGGAAACCAACATGATTGAAGGGGAAACTGGTTTTATGAACAATTATGAATTTATTTAGAAACCATTTATTTCATTTGTTTCATTATTAATTATCATTATTATGTACATATTTTTTGTTAATATTGTGCATCTATTATCATTTTAAATTTTTTATGCATATTTTTTTGAAATATATGTTCTGGAATTAATTTTTTTTATATCAAATGATAGTAATGAAAGAAGGAAGTGGGGTTGCACTTCTAATTTATCATGGGGATACTGGAGGATGACTATTACAGGCATGAATTTTAATACTAATAAATCTATTTAACTTTTTTTATACTAACTATTTTTTCATAAAAGATAAAAACAATTCAAGTATGGATAAAAATAAGAAAGGTTCAGATGTATGAAATCTAACTGGAGATAAGACAGTTGTCTTATTTGATTCCTATTAGATACCTACAGATGATTTCATAGGATTACATGGCCAAATTTTAGGCCAGTTGGCCGCAGAGCCTATTTCCCTTCAAATTACGTACGATGATTGGAGATTTTGCAGCAATGTCAACTTGAAAGGAATTGTGGATGTAATTTTTTGTTCTTGGATTTATTTTATTGTGTTATGAAATTAGTGGTGGTTATAAAAATTATGGATGTAAATTGTTACTCTTGTTATGAACTCATTAGATGGGAATGTATTTGGATATATATATATATATATGTGCATATGTGGATTGTATGTGTCTTTTAATTAAATATGTACCTTTCCCATACCAGGTGTTATTTGAATTTTTCACCTGTTTTTTTCCATGGTACTAGTTCTAGGGCGGTATAATTAGAATCATTTTTTAAATAGTAAATCTATATTTGGATGTGGTTTAAACCGTCGCTAAATACATACATTGTACAATTTAGCAGTGGTTTTGTGCTTTAGCAGCGGTTTGTGTGCAATAAATGGATATTTTTTACTGGTGGATAAAACTACCACTGGAGTCTTATCATTTTCTATTATCATTTAGTAGTGCTTGGTGTCGTTATTGTGGTGTCTCCCTCTGAAAAAATGAAATTTTTTTAGAGGTGGTTAAAACCGCTGCTAAAAAAGCTTTAATTTTTTCCAATACAAACTACTATAAAGACCACACCAACTTCTGCTAAATGTTTTTACTATGAAAATTTATAGAAACCACCACTAAATTGATGAAACCACCATTTATTGAACACTGAAATCTAATTTAATAGTGGTTTTTTGAAATCTCTGTAGAATTATAAGGTGGCGGTATAAACTGCTGCTATTCAGAAGATTTCTTATAGTGTTCTTTGACATTATTCTGAAATATATTTTATATGGATATATTATATCATTTGGAAATAGACAATTGAGATAGGGTTTTAGAGATTGGGGTATCATAAGACATTTCTACTTCTTCTCATTAATTCCAACCATGGTAATCTCTAAGAGAAAGAGATTATAAGAAATTGACCTTCCAATGGAAAATGTATATTTATAAATGTTTCATTGGATATTCCAATGTGAGAACATGTGTAACGGACCTTTTACATTTATATTATTTTTAATGTGTATAATGAGTCATGTACATTGTTGTATTTCTATAAAACCTGACAACATATGTTTATATAAGTGTTGGGTACATTGGGTGTTTCACATATGAAATTATATTAAAAAATAATGCATGATTGGATTTTTTTCTTTATATTATTTAATAGAAGTTCATATCTTATACATTTTTATGGGAATGGATATGTCTAGTTAAATCCAAGGACATGGTGTTTTGTTCGAATGTTATTTTTTGTAAAGTCAATGAAAGAGAAATAAAAAACATATGTAGATAACACAAGTATGCAAACTAATAGATTAGTGATTTAATGTCAGGGGATTATATTACAAAATGTGAATTTATATATAGTTATTATCATTATGGAATATATATAATTTATCTAGGGGTCCTTTCCTTATTTCTCGATTTAACCCATGGATTTTATATAGTCTTTCCAAATGTTACTCAGAAAGGGGCCTAGAAGATCACACACTTAGTGTATCCATAAGCTCAGTTAAATTCTATATGAATTTTACATGTTAAATAAATATTAATCCATGAAATGGTTCAATAATTTTTAATTTTTGGATAATTTAATATATCCAATCACTAGTTATTCGATAGAATATTATGTAGGTTTGACATTAAATAAATATTTATTCATCGAATAATTTTTTTTAATTAAATGAACATAAAAATATTTATTTATCTATATCTTATTTATATGGTAAAGAATAATTATTTATTTGGTCATGTGAAAATTTAATAAATATTTTTTGATATTTTGGTGAATAAAAAAATTATTTATTTATTGATAAATATTGTAGTGATAATTATTTATTTAAAATATAGACATTATTTGGAGTCTGATAAATATTGAGGAGTATTAGTAGATACAGTTTAAAGATCTAGTGATAAATTAAATATTAAATATTATTTGAGTAAATATTAATTTATTTATTCTATGAATTAGTGTTTATATGACATTTAGTTTTGAACATATTAATTAAATAATAATAATAACAATATTAAGACATGGGTTAGTTTCAGGTATTAAGAGAACAATACGACCCATTGTGCAATTATTTATTCTATTACCCTAGTTTTATAAATACCTAGTTATGATATTCTCTAATCTAGTAAACCTTAAAAATAATTATGCACAAAATATTCGAGAAATAATCCTCTCAATCCTTATAGAGGACTTCTTGTTGAATGATATCATGAACAATGAGTGATTCTACTCCTCCACTAGAGTGATACCTTCTCAAATGAAAGTATTTTTTTAAACAATAATGATCAAATAAAGTGATAGAACCATATAACCTAGAACATAAATAATTCATTGGTTATGGATAAATAATCTTCAAACATGGGTGGATTACGGTTTAAGGGAGTCTACTATTGATTCCTATGATGTAGTGATGAATCAAAAAGATTTCTGAATCAAATTATCAATGAAGAAAGAATTCCAATGTGAGGAAATTATTTATGATAATTCAAAATAATTATAAATTATATGTGGTGATCCATTCTTTATGGTTCTATCATACACACCAATTAAAATTTAGTTTAATTTTTTGGTCACGACTAACCAATTTCTGGAAAAAAAAACTCGAATTATTAATCAATTATGAGAAAAAGGAAAGTGAGATACGTCCCAATAGGTACTTCTAATACATTTAGAATCATATGATCCTCACATAATTAGTTATTTGTGTGATTTTTAGGGTATATATTACCCTGGTTTCTTGGAAATCCTGGACCAAATGCATCCTAGGAACATCTAGGGTCTATGGTGTGGGTACTCCACCTAGTTTAGATGACCACATATTAGATGGTGGTGCTTTTCATGAATCTTATTTTTTAAACAATGGGTATTTGGTGAATATTGATCAACTAGAAATATAATTAGGAGATTCTACCATGTCTTGAGTTTGGGAACCTTTTTCTAATGGGATTTTCTAGCTCTGTTGAGATTAATATGCACTCATAATAATTTATAACTACAAAAGGCCAGTATATTAGTTTTAGAGTAAGATCCTAGATTTAAAAACCTCACATGAAACACTATTAATATGATCTATGATGGATTCACCCATACATGGATATTTGATAATAGTATTCCCATGGATATATGAGATGATGTGATAATATTGTCCATATCCACGTAATCTAGTGTTTTATAGTGGAACATGGATAAAGAGAGTTTACTAGGAGTGGGAAAGAAAATTATATGATTTGGAAGTATTAATCCTTGAGTAGAAACATTAAAAATAACAATCTAAAAATGGAAATCATTTTCTAGAGATTTATGGTAGGTGATCGATAAGTATCGTAACCGTTTATTAATAATACAAGGATCAGAAAATGTTTCTGAATAACCTAGGGACATGCTTTGCTATCCTATAGAGGGAATGTTTATTTGAAACATGACATAACAACTCTTTGGTATTATGATGATGATTAGATAGTTTATGGATCCCCATGAAATATGTATTAACATGATTAGGGACCACCCAAGGGTTGAAAATGTGTCACATTGGGAGGTGGTCATTGAAGAGGTGCTGGTGGTGCACAAGGAGGAGTTGGAGGCCAATAATCATATAGCCCATTACCACTAACACTGTCCAAATGTGGCCAACATTATGCTCTGAGGGTTGGTAGTCATGGGAATGGTCAGGTTAATGAAATGGATGTATATGAATATGATGAACCTAAATTGATCTTAGGTATTTTATATATATTTTATACTCAGGAACTAGTACTCATACATTCCATTATAATCCATTCCTTTATTATTGTATACCAGATATGATAACTATATATTTAGTTTTCTCTCCTAGTATGACATATGTTATTGGAGACTCCTATTGGGATTTATCCCAAGATCACCCATACCAAGTAGTAGTGTGACATTTACCTTAGCGCAGATGGGTTTTTATGGGACCTCTTTGTGGTAGTGATAAGTCTATATGATTTCATTTTTGGTAGGGATTTAGTATATAATGATCATTCCAAAATATATTATTTCAAATAGAGATTGATATATCTCCATGATTATAGGATGAGATTATATTTTTCTAGTGAGATTGAAATCTAGTTGAGATGGGAAAGAACATAATGTGAGAAGACATAAATGATCACAAATCAGTTGGTTAGTTTATCTATTGATGTCGTAGGACATTCAGTATATAAATGTCATATGGTAGTGGAGGAGTATTTGGTTATATATCTTGAGAAGGTACCTAGGTTTTCCCCTTGATGTGTCATTTATTTTTTACATCGATTTTCACTATAGGACCACTTTGATTTCATCAACATTCTATCAGATGGTCACAAATGATCTCACAAAGATGTGTGTGTAATTGGAAAACCTTATGATGAATGATTTTAACAGACTAAATGTATGTTATTGGGTATATATTTTGTTTTTATCATGGAATGTAGATTGGGTCTTCAGGATATCTGTTTACTACTATCACCTTAACCATGTGATAGTCAAGAACAAATATATCTTTACTTGGATTTATGATCTCATTGACCATCTACAGGGAGTGGGGTGGTTCATAAATGTTATCTTAGGTCAAGATATTATCAACCTTATATTTTTGATGATGAAATATAAATGATGTAATTCAAATATTCATATTGCTATTACTAGTTTCTTTTGATTCCCTTCAACATGATGAATACCTCTACACTATTCCTGCGCTTTATGAACTAGATATTCATTCCCATCGTGGACAAGTTTATCATTTTATTCATTGATTATTTTATCATATATTACATAATGGATATCGTGAATGATGAGAATTTGAGGACAGTTATGAGTTTACTATGAGAGAGAAACAACATTATGAAAATATCTTGTGTATGTTCTATTTTAGATAGTTCAACTTCATGGGTTCTATTATCTCTTAAGGTAGAATTGTTTTAAGACCATAGAAGGTTGTTGAAATATTATATTTGGAACCTACATATACCTTGTTTCATGTATAAAGTATTCATGGTTTTGATGGTTATAATAAATGATTCATGGTACGTTTTTTTTGTATTATGGGCCCTTTGACTGAAATTACCTGAATAGGGATTCCTTTCAATTGTTTTGTGGAGAACTAAGAATAAGTTTTGGAGTTAATGTAGATCATTACTAATGATTATATATTGCACATAATATAAATGGGAGTTAATTATGTGGTTATGGTTATGGATTTTGAGCATGGCATATATTTTCGATGATACATAGGTAGTTAAAGATTTTTTATGGTTTTAGATAGTCGATATCCAACTCATTTAATTATACAAAAAATGAATTAGATCAATAAGTGGTTGTATTTTACTTTAATATATAGATTAAAAATCTTCCTGGTTATTAGTCCATATTATATTCAAACCATCATAGTCTCATGTATATCATTATCTTGAGAGACCTCAACCAAAGGAAAAGTAACTAGTTATAGTTTCTTCAATATTAAAACATTGAGATAGTATATAAATTCGGGAAGGGAAAATGGTTTAAATTAACATTAAAAGGAACACTAATAGAAAAATTTTCTTTGACATCAGTTTTTTGTAATGTTTAACCATGATTTATAACTGACGTTATAGCCTCTGGAAAAAAAATATGACTTTCGATGTCGGGTTTTATAAGCAGATGCCAAAAATGATTCAAATATAGTATTTGGCATTGGTGTTTTTCAAAAATGACCCCAACAATACTCATCAATATCAATTTTTTAGACAATTTTTAATGAAATTGATACCAAAATGTTAATTATTTGTGTCAACATTATTAAAAAATGACATAAATAAGTAGAAAAATATTTTGGGAGTCTTTTTAAAAAATCATAAAAAATAATGATTTTTTATCTGCCATGTTTTAGATCATTTTCTATTCTTCGATTTGACTGGTTGTGGAGCTAAAATAGAGTTACAGATCCATAGGTCTGGCTATCAGAAGTGGTACATCTCAAAGATTGGATAGATAGAACTCATTTCAATGAAAACATGCGAAACATGAATGAAATTTACATACTCCAAATGAAATAAAATAAACTTAATGATTGAAACATATTTCAATTATTTTAGAATTTTTTGTCAACATGATATATAGTTTTTCATCATATCTCTTAGTTTTACGGTAGAACTAATGCTGCAACGAAAATGGCGATAGATAATTAATTTTTCACCTCGATTGGAGAATATGATTTGGATGTTTTATATTTGTAACTCAAACATATGAATTAATCATCATTATAAACAACATTAGAAATATTTTTACCAATGAAGGAAAATTATAATAAAGAAATTAAATTATTAGAATAGATACTGTGATCAAATCATCGATTGAACCATCCTTGAAAACATGATTGCATCAAAGAGGTCGAAATTGAGGAATGAAAGTGAAAATGGATTTATATATATTAAAAATAATATTTTCATTACTGTTGAATTAAATTTATGCAGTATTTTAAAAAGTTAAACACTCAATTTGAAGATAAAATGAAATACCAATCTCTTGTATTTTCAGATACTTTTTGGCGTCAGTTTTGTTTAAAATTGAGGAAAAAGATTATTTACATTGGTTTTTTTGGCATTAGTTTTCTACAAAACTGATGAAAAAAATTCTCATTGATATCCTTTTTGGCATTATTTTTTTTAAATGGTACATGAATGTTTAAAAAAATTATTTTCTTTGTCTGTTTCAAAAAAAAACCAACACCAAAAGGTAAAAAAAATTATGTCGGGTTTTAAAAAACCCGATGACAAAAATTAAATATATATTTTTATAATATTTTATATATTTCTTAAGATTTTACTTTCATAGTCTTGGAGCCAATAAAGAGTTCTGGAAGAAAATCTATGGCCTTCAAAAATATTATTTTATTAAGACTTCTCTTAGAGAGGTTCAACTTCTGACATCTATAACTTTTAAACCATAACACAATTTTTACTCCACGACCAATAAAATTAAATATTAGAAAATTATCTAAATCATAATAAAAATATGATTAATTTTTAATGCCATTTTTTGTAAAAATATATGAAAAAAGTATTTATTTTATGTTTTGGAAAATGTTTTTTTAGAAAAAGATGCGACAAATATTTTTTTACATTTTGGAATCAATTTTTATAAAAACAGACACAAAAAATGATACCAATTTAAATTTTAATGTTTTTTTTTTCAAATAAAATCTCAAAAAGTATCCAAATTTTTTTTTATGTTGATTTATAAGAAACTGATGTCATATTATTGATGTTAAAGGCCATTTTTCAACTTGTTGAAGTACCATTCTTAGTTATTAGAGGATGAATCAGAATAATTTGACTCGTTTATGTTGTCTTTGGGGTATGAGAGAGGCATGTCCTGTATTCCATTTATGGTTGTAACCTCATCACATATATAATGAGTGGGGTAGACTGAGTTGGGGGACATTGATTATGAAATTATGCCTGACTGGATATTCATTTGAGATGTACACATTAGAAATTATTTAGGTGGTGAAAATGTAATATTCACCAAAGGATGGATGATGTTTCCTACCATACTGCACAAAGAGGTTCTAAGGGTGTACCAAAAACTACCCTTTATAGTGAATTAGGGATTCTAAAAGATTTATCGATACCTTTAACACCTTTTTTGAGGTATGAGGATGAAGAAAAGTGTTCCTGAATTTATTTATAAATGTAACACTTTTTATTAGGTGAATGAAAAATACTAGGTCTAAGTAGGTTTTAATATACCCTGGTGGTTCTTAGTTCAAATTGATATGGAATATCAATGGATTTAGTGATGGTAATCCCTTAGTTAGTGAGAGGTCATGATGCTCCCCATGTGATCATCGATAAACTATCCATGTTCACCCACTTCTTTTCCATCTGGGAGTAGTGGTTTAGAGAATGATTTGGAAAATTATACATGGGGGATATCATCTAACTATAGGTATACCCTAAAAGTTAATCTATAAATTTTATTCTTGGATCACATTTTAGAGACCCTATATTTTATTACACTGCTATTACATAATTCTAAAGATAAATAATATAATAGGTATACAAAACAATGATCCAAAGATTTAGGGTCTTGAAAAAATTAGAACCAAAAATAAAATTTACATAATAAAAAATAAATACGATTTAACTACTTATTCTATATATTCTTAGTGTCCCTCATGTACTCATTATTGTATGTAGTCATCTAATGATATACATCATAGAAAGGGGTGAAATAAAAGCCTAGTAAGAGGACAGATATGAACATTAGTTAATATAAAATGGTTGATCATAATAATCATCATTATAAAATCAGTATGGTATCATCATCATAATCATAATATTAATCATTACATAAATTCCTGGAATGTATTAATGCATAAAAATAAAACATTATTTCTTAGAGGTCAAATATCACACAAGGTTTTGAACAAAGCTACAATAATTTTAATGCATAAAATATGTTCCTAATCCTAAAATCATCATTGAAAAAAATTCTCATATCATATTCATGAATATTTAACCTTTTCTCATGTGGTAAATCAAAATACCCAATGCATTGGAAAGTTATATTATTTCGGGCAAACCCGTCACATCATAACATTTACATAATCATGAATTCCACATAGAAAGTACTTCAGTATTAGATATAAAATAACCCATGGAAATAAATGGGTTTCATTTTATAAATCATACATTCATGAATGAACTTTTTGGTTCCCAAATGAGAAATAGAAAAAAAATCAAAAGACTTATCATTCTTGATTGAATATGAAACAACTCAAGAGGGGTCAAAATGTGTTTTGGAAATAAGATTTATTTTAGAATTTTTCTTTATTTTTCATAAAACCTGATTTTAAACATATATATATCAAAATATAAATGGGTGATAAAAATGAAATATATTTTATGAGTATTAAGTTAACATCCACAATGAAATTTGGCATGATAGAGGAATAACCTAATGAATGGAAATTGGGTAGGAGAATCATCTTACCTTATGTCCGAATGATTAATTCACTATACTATCCAATATAATAAAACGAGATATATTAATTAATAAATAAATAACCATATATACATTTATTTTCTTTATTATAATTTTATTAAGCTCATTTACGGACGTTATTATGAGTTATGAAGTTCAATTCTATTATACTGAGACTGTTATTTTGGGGTTTTAATGATCAGTTCACTTGTATATAAGTATAAAAGTTCATGTAAGATGATAATAATTCTTTAGAATTGGAATTATACTTTATTAGTGAAATTATGTAAGTTTAATTAGTCTTATAGTTTCTAGATATGTGCATGATTCATTAGATAACATGTTAATGATAAATGTTTAGATTAGTTTTTGCAGGTTTCGATAACAACAATCTCGTTTTGTTTTATTATTATTATTATGTATATATGTTAGTTATTGAAAATAAAAAAGGTTATAATATACATATTATAATATGTTTCAACCATTATAATGATTTTATGACAAGAATTTAAGGCGTTAAGGGAAAAGGAAAACGTTTCATCCTCGAAGGTGATAAATCAACCCTCACTGATGACTATTTCATTCTTTTGAAAAAAAGTTGGAGGAGAAGAGGTTTGATGATGGATTATTACATTAACATATTTAAATTATATTATATATAATATCATGAAGTAATCATTCTAGTTTTATGAGGGTAGTTGAGGAGATAATAAGAAAATGGAATATTATAAATTGAAATGAAATTTATTGAAAGGACCAACGATTTTTAGCTCTTGTATTATACTCATTGAGGACCTCCTTAGAGAAATTGTATTTGGTCATATTTTGGGACTAGAGGAAGCTGGATGTGGGAAATAGAATTCGTAAGATTATTGGGAGAAATTTTTAAAAGCATTAATTCATTGAAGGTGTGAGGAGAAGAGGTGGTGGGGGTGGTATTTATAGGGGAGGAGAGTGGTGTTTTTTGATTATTTTATTCATTAGTTTATTATTTTTGCTCAAAACTATGAATAGTTTTAACCTTGTACCTAAATATATTAAATAATTAAGGTTATTTCACTATTATTGGATTATATGAGGCATAAATCATTGTTGACTCAATAATTATTTTATTTTTAAATACCGTAAATTATCGTATTTCAATATTCACAATAAATTCTATTATTTTAGAAAAATCAATAAAATTAACCCTAATAATTTATGGATGTGTATAAATAAAAAATAAACCCCATTTTTTGAAAATCATTTTATTAATATTAGAAACTTAAATTTTAAATAAAATAATTATTTATTTAAAAAATATTGATATTAAAATTATAATTGATTTTATGACATAATGAAAATTTAATAATGTCTCACACAATTATCTTATAGTCGTAAGAAAAATATAAATTAATTTATGAATTAATTTTATGAAAATAATTTTTCCTTTATATTATTTTATTAATTATACAATTGTAAATAAAAATTAATGTTTTATAAAAATACCATCAATTAATTTTTCAATTTTTAAAAATTTATTTGATTATATTATGACATAATTATATAATATTTTCATTTATCAGATTTATAAATTTTATTTATACTTTCATAGGTGATGTTAATATTCAATTGGCTGGATTATTATTCTGAATGGTAATGTTACTATTCCAAGGGTCTAGTTACTATTCTATTAGTACATGTTCTTTAATTACTATGAATATCACTTCGTTCAATATCATTTCATTAAAATAATATTGTTTTGAGTTCTATATGATATGTATGTGTTTTATACCATATAACATAATTTTAAGGATGGAAAATTCGATTGATAACAAAAATTGAGTTGTAACATTCTTCCCCATTTTAAAATTTCTCCCTTGAAATATCATTTTACAAACTAAGATGAGAATAGGTGAGAGTAATTGAAATTAATTACATCCTCCAATTAAAATATTGCCTCTTCACTCTTGTGGTTCCTCTATAGTAATTTGACTGGGTGGGTAGTCTTGTTTTATATAACATTATCACTATGGTCTAAGATCTTCAACAGTTTATCCTCATAAGAGAGATCATTTTCCAATTTTAAAAAATATGAATTCAGTACATGTGAGGGATATGGTATGTAATTTCTCAAGAGTGATACATGGAATACATTGTGTAAATGTGACATGGTTGGTGGAATTACTAGTCGATAGTCCACAGCTCCAACACGATCAAGAATCTCAAAGGGGGTGACGCACGCTTGACATAGCATTCGTTTCTTCCAAAATATCATTATACAATTTCATAGAGATATATAGATGAATACCATGAATCCAACCTCAAAATATAGCTCCCATCGATGATTGTCTACATAGCTCGTTGGTTGAATTTGGGCCACCATTATTTCCTACTGAATAATTTTCATCTTCTGTACAATATATTCTACAATTATAAGGATTGCAAGCTTATATTAATTGAATTCATACTATAATTATGGTGTTCTTAATATTTTACCCTAATGGTAATGATATGAATCCACTTGGTTTCTCAAGTGGAAGCTGTTGTGGTAAGAGTACTCAAACACTGTCAGATGTTGGTCCCATCCTCCTTTGTAGTCCATAGAACATTTTATCATCATGTATTCCATTGTATAAATAGTATGATCTGATTGTACATAATTTTGAGGATGATAATCCATATTGAAGTTCAGTTTAATGTTTAGAGCATGTTGGATAATTTTCAAGAACTTTCATATGAATATAGAATCTAAGTTGGATACAATATAAAGTGGTACTCCATTCAGTCTTTCCACTTCTATATTGTATATATGTGAAGCTTGATTCTGTGAGAAATCATCTCAAATTATGATAAAGTGAGATTTCTTTTAAAGATGATCCACAACAACTCATATAGTATAGTTTCCTCAAGATATCATCAATAGTTTAGTAAAAAATTCCATAGTGAAGTTTTCCCATTTACATATTGGTATGGGTAATGGTTACATCATCCCATTTGATTTTTTCCTTTCATCCTTCAGATTTTGATATACCAAGAACTTTGATATATATTCAGTTGTCTACTTATTCATATTGTCCCACCAATCATGCATTCAAATACATTGATACATCTTTTTTCTTCCTGGCTGAATATAGGAAGTTGAGATATGTGTGTCATTCAAAATATCTTTCTTTACCTTTAGATTGGATGGTACACATAGTTTTGACCCAAATATTACCACTCATTCCATAACAAATTTAAACTCTATGGATTTCTCCTTTCTAATAGATTCCACATTCTTTTGAATTTCCACATCATTTCTTTGAGCGTATATTATTTTCTCTATGAGGGATGGTTGAAAAATAATTTGAGTAAGGATTGATTAAGTTAATTTTTTAATGATTCCCATGTACATCCTTTCCAAATTTAAAATTATTGGATCCTTCTAGAATCATATAATTGAAATTCTAAAGGATCCATTCTACATAGAGAATTTTCCACTTTTTTTCTTTTTTCATGATGGTAGTGGATTGACCAGTCATATTGATTGATGAGATGTAACCATATTCCCTAGCACATATTTATCTTCTTCAGTGTGAATATATATTTTAGAATCTTATGATTAGTATATATTTCAAACTTCACCCCATTGAGATAATGCCACTACATTTTTAAAGTGATGATCAAAACTACAAACTCTAAATCATGTGTGGGGTAGTTTTATAAATGATGTTTTAGATACCAAAAGGTGAAGACTATCACTTTATCATTTTGAATTAGTACACATCCTATGACATTATTTGAAGAATCAATTTATACTATAAATATTTCACATGTTTTTATTAGTTATAGTTATGGTGAGTGATAAACCACTTTTAAACTCTTTGAATTAGTTTTCACATTCACTGGTCTAGAAAAACATTACTTCTTTATGAGTCAACATGGTTTGTGGGTTTAAAAATAATTAAAACTTCTCTCCAAATAGTCAATTTTACCCTGCTAAACCAAGAAAGTTATGAATCTTTATTTTTGATATTGTCTTCAGCCACTATTTGATTTGCTTTGTGAAGGGTCCACATATATTCATTTACTGGTGATAACATTCACCAAGATGGATACCTACTCCCTCCAGGACTCACATTTACTATAATTTGTATATATTTTCCCCCTTCACAAAACTTTAGCATAATATTCAGATTCTCCTCATACACTACTAGAAAAAAGACCTATACCCACGGTTCAAAACTATGGGTATAGCCCCAAAAACTGTTGGTATGGCCTATACCCACAGTTTTGGGAACCGTGGGATGGAAAGGCGTTGGTATAGTGGTCTAAGCCTATACCCACCGATTTGGAGAACCGTGGATACAGGGGAGACAAATGTGGAACACCGCTATTCGAGCGTGGCATAAAACAGACCCCATAGTTTTCAAACTGTGGGGAATTTAAATTCAAAAAACAAGCGCTGGCGGGAATAGAACCGACACCTCACGCTACGCCTCATAGGAGTGCCCCACTAAGGGACTAACTCAGAAATGATATTTAATTTCTATATATGCATATATCTACATATATATATATATATATATTAATATGATCAAGTGAGGTATTTAAATTCAAAAAATGCGGCCATAGGGATTAAACCAGTGTCTCACAAAGCGCCTACCACCCGTGCCTCCCCAAAGGACCAACCGAGCTATCATTTTCTTCTGATATATATACATACATATAGGTATATATATTAATATTATCCGCGTTACGAAAAATGATAATGTTGGAAATTGAACATGCAACCTACAACAGCTGTGGAGAACGGTTTACCAACCGAGCTATTGCTTTTTTGAAATTATATATATATATATTTATGTAAATATATTAACCTAATCCATGAATAAATGTATTCCCTTCAAATTTTTTTTGTGTGTCCGGCTTAATTTTCTTTCCCCTCCATAACGTGGGAATTTTATACCCAAAGTTCTGGAGAAATGTGGGTATAGGTCATCAAAAAAAGCCTAATACCCATGGTTTCAATGAACCGTCGGTATAGGTCTTCCGAAAATACCCTATACCCATGGTTTTCTCCAAAATTGTGGGTAATGGTCTTAAAAGAAAACTATACCCACGGTTTTTGGCACAACTTTAGGTATAGATTTCCTATACCCACAGTTTTGGTAAACTGTTGGTATAGGTTCGCATATTGTCCCTATACAAACGGTTTTAGAAAACCATGGCTATAGGGGTACCATATACCCATAGTTGTTTTCAAACCCATGTGTATAAACCTATTTTCCAGTACTGATATCTCCTGTTTCTCTTAAATTATATTAGAATATCACCTATAATGACTAAAAACTATAGGTATTCTCTAAAGACATTATTCATTAAGTCAATGAATATTGGTGAAGCATTAGTGAGCCGAAAGACATGACTATAAACACAAAGTGTCAATACCTCATTTTAAAGGTAGTCATTGGGATATATTCCTTTATCACCATTAATTAGTGATATACCAACTGAAGATCCACCTTAAGATAATACTTGGACCCTTTTAGTTGATTAAACAAGTCATCTATCTGTGGTAGGTGATACTTGTTCTTTATCATCATTTTGTTGATATTATGATAATCAATACAGAGGTGCATTGATCCATACTTATTCTTAACATAAAGGAATGGTCCACCACATTGTGAATCACTTGGGAATATAAGACCATGTCTAAATTCTTTTTTGACTACTTCTTTAGTTCTTCCAACTCAATGATGGCCATTATATAAGGATTCTTAGATATTTGAACAGATCGATGAATAAGTTCCATTGGGAACTCAACCTCTCATTCAAGATGGAGATCATGTAATTTTTTATGGAACACATCGATGTAGTCCCTCACAAAGAGAGTGTATTCAAGCATGATTCTATCCTTTTTCTCAATAATCTCTGTTAAAAATTCTTTCTTATAATTTAATAACATCAACAATTGAGATGATGATTCTAAAGAATATTCATCATCCTTCTTACAATTGTACATAATTAGATTATATATCAGGATGCGAAGAGTTATCTCCCTTTATTGATATTTGATGTTGTATTTGTATAAAGACATCAATTCCATTTCAAATATAGCTTCAAACTCCACCAAAATAGGTAATAAAATATTTACCAGGAGGTTTGGTCTGAAATCATTAACTAAGGAGGATTTATATACTTTGGATGTTAAAATTACCCCATTTTCTATTCTAATAGATAGCTAAACTTTCATATTTTGAGGTTGTGTTTGAATAGTTATACTAAAATTGAAAGATATTAAATAATGTGTCGAACTTGAATCAAATAGTATGGTCACTATTATTAAATTTATAACCAATGTACCTTTCACCACATAATTTTTAGACATCACTGAAGTAGTAGTGATGACAGAATATTTCAATTTCTCTTTTAGTCATGGTGGTCCCTGATGCTCATTTCCCTTAAGGAATAAAGGTTTAGTGCACTCTCTTGCATAGTGACCTTTCTCCCTATAATTGAGGCCTTTAACCATAGGTGGTGCTCTCCTTTCTTCGACCAATATTTCTATCATCCCCATGTCTCTTCATCATTTATGTGCTTGGTGGTCTTCACTCCCACACTGGAAGTATCTCCCCATCTATTTGAGTCCATTCCCATGATGATTCTTCCAATATAATTGACATGTCGGTGGTTGATATTTCATTCCACTGTTTTTCATTAGATCTTCCAAATTGAAAATCTATCTTTCATTTCTTATCTCAATAGCCATGGGACCATTCTCCAAAACCCATCTCCACTTTGAGAGAACATCGAACAAATAACTCATAACTCTTAATGTCTCAAATTATTTGAGCCTTTTGATGTTTTGGTTTTAAAATACTAAAGAATCTATCTATATCATTATTGATAACAAAACTAGAGGCAAAAAATAAAATCCTTGTGATATTTTATTTTTAAGACATGAAATATTCATCATATTTTTTCTTCATATCTATGAATTTATCTCAATATTTTTATGAGAAGTTTGTGGGAAATACATATTACGAAAAAATTTATTAAATTCTTCCCACTTTATATCTTTATCTTCATCCTTTATCATGGTGTTCTTCATCAACTCCCAACATTGGTTGGCCTCTCCATATAAATCATAAATAGCTACAACCACCATATATTTCTTGGAACAGTGAAGAACACAAAATATGTTCTCCATTATGTTGACCTACTATTCTATAACCAGGGGATCATAAGATCCAATAAATCATGGAGGTCGTTGATATATAAAAGATTCAACATATAGATTCTCCCTCGTAGTTGAAAGAGGATGTTCCAAATTTTACAGGTTATTATTCATATCTTGTGACAACTAGGTAAGCATCAATATAAAATTTTCAACTCCACCACACAAGGGGTTCGGGATGTCGTTTTTTCATTCACTGCATTATCCCTCACATGGGTTGTTATCCTAGTTTTTACTAGTTTCCTTCATTTTCTAAATTAGAAAAGGATTGAATAAAAAAATTCAAAATTTCATGAAAAAATAATTTATTCGTGATTGATATTAACTCTAAATGAATATCTTATGGGATTCATATGATTATAATTTTCCAAAACAAATCATATTAGGTGATTAAATCTACATAGTATCATACTATGGTTTTCCACAAAGGTTCACTAATCCTAATTCTGAAATTAACTAAACTATGCTATGATATCAACTATAGATATCCTACATTATCTTACATTTATATTACATCATTTTAAGGATAAAAAATATAATAGTGATACAAAACCCAAATCCAAAGGTTTGGTGTCCTGTTAATATTAGGACCAAACATTAAAATTATATAATAAAACATAAATATTATTTCTTTCTTTATTCTATAGATTCTTAGTGTCCCTGAGGTACTACATAATATAATTAGTAACCTGAAGATATACATTAAAGAAAAGGGGTGATTGAAAAGCCCAGTAAGTGGATAAATAAGAATAAGAGTCAATATAACATGGATGAGTATAATAATAATCATTATAAAATAAGTACGATTTCATCATAATAATCATGAAACGTATTATTAGATAAATGAATATAATTTCAAAATGAATAAAAATAAAACATTCTTTCTTTGTGGTCAAATACCACACATAGTTTTGAACAAATCTAGCATCTTTGTCATGCATAAAATATATGAATAATCATTAAATAAAAATTTCAAAAAAATATATAGTCATTTTAATTAATATTTCACATTATCTCATGAGGTAAATTACATTAACTAATGCATTGGAGTTCTATATAATTATGGTCCCACTCATCACATCATAACATTTTCATAATCATGCATGCCACATAGGACATACATCAATCTTAGACAAAAAATAACCCATATAAAGGAATGGGTTTGATTTCATAAATCATACATCCATGAATTAAATTTGGGGTTCCCAAATGGGAAATGGAAAAAATATTTTGTATAATATTCTTCTTTCTTGAGTGTAGAAGTAATAATTCAATAAGAGTCAAAATGTGTTTTGGAAAGAAGAGTGAATAAGGAAAATATTTGTATTATTAATAAAAATAGATTAGAAACATGTATTTCCCAGTATAGAAAATGGTAATAACAATGAAATTATATTTTTGGATTATTAAATTCACATCTACACTGAAATTTTGCAAGAAAGTTGGATAAACCAAATAATGGAAAATGGGTTCGAGAATCCACTCACCTTATGTAAGAATTATTTATTCACTTTAATGTCTGTAATAAAAAAATTACATTCATTAAATAACAAATATATAACTTTTTATACATTTATTTTACTTATTATAATTTTATTAAGTTCATTTATATTGGTTATTATGAGTTATAGATTTTAATTCCATCATTCTGAAAGTTTTTTTTCTAATTTTCCATGACCGGTTTTCTTCTTATACAAGTATATAAGTTTATGTAAGATTATAATAATTTTTCAGAAATGAAATTATAATTTATTAATGAACATAAATAATTTTATCTGTTCTTATATGTTTTTCTATATATGAAGATGATTCATTATATATCATGTTAATGTAGGTTCCGGGTGCAGCGGTAGCTCATTGGTGGGTGTACACAAATTTAATTTTATCATTAATAATGAACAATCTGTTATCTGAAACAATAATAAAACACCAGATCATTAGAATAGAAAGAAGAATGGAAAAGATATAGGGTTGTCCTGGAACTATATAGAAGATCATCATATATTGGTTATAATTAATTTAATTAATTGAAAATAATTACCTTGATTGAATTCATTCTTTAATGATGTTTTCGGTCACGATCTGATGTGATCCATCATTGTGTCATAGAATCAAAGAATAATATTCCTTTAGTGGTGAGCCGCACATGATCCACGTATCTCTGGACATCGCTGAATGGATCACCGGGTGATAGCACAAAAGTGGCTTTGCTTGCGATGTCCGCCTTCGATCGCCTTGATCCGGTGGAGGTGGATATCTCTCTCATAGCATGAGAGAGTTCTTGGTGGAAACAGAATTCTCTCTTGGCTTGAGAGTCTTTTCCAAATCCACTGTGCACAATTCCCAAAAAGGCTACTCTAATGAGAAATATATATATTTGGATTTTTAATTACATAGAATAATAAAATGAACTAATTACTCAAAAGTATTTATTATTTTCATTTATTTCTTAGTAATACCCCAAGTATAATATTAATAGTTGACTGTTATAACTACTTGACATGCATCCATCAAATTACACCTAATATTATTAAATTAAATAATATTACTTCTCATAAATTCTCAGATAAAATACACAGTGTGTATATTTAATATACATGTCGTGTACTTTGATGTTTCCATTTTTCTTTATTTCCTCCACCACATTTATTATACCTTGAATAACATCTATTTTTTCTAAAATAAATATCACTGCATTACTCAAAAATAAATATATTATTTCCCCCACAATATATTATCTCGAATAACTACTGTAGAAATAAATGTGATCAGACATCGTTCAATAATTATTAAACCACAGATCAGAATAATCTTTATTCAACTTGTTAAATTAATATTTAACTGAGATACTTGGACACACTTAGTGTCTGACCCTCTAGGACTCCTTGTCAATGGCATTAGGTGGAGCCTTCCTAAAGTTCATGGATAGAATCTTCAAACACAACATGTCACCCATAGTTAAAGAAGTTAACACTGCAATGATGTTCCACCTACTACGAACACTTATCATATAATGTAGTACCTTTGTCAGGATATCTCAAATCAAGCGAGTTTCATACTAGTGATATCACCCCATGTGCTCGATTATTCTTTCTTTGAATTTTTAGAATTGAACTTTACCATTACTCACCCTGGACATGGATTTACATAGGATATATCAATTACATTAAAGTTCCTGAGATATCTTCATCTATTATGGAAGAAAAGGGAAAAATCCTTTATCACATTATCTATTAATGCAGTATCACTCCTGACGCAACCAACGTATCCTACCTCGCTGCGAACAGTGTGTCGTCATAGTTTTTGTTAATAAATCTAAGTACGCGAGTTGTAATACCCATTAATAATAATCTTAAAGTCTAAGGACCAATACACACATCCCCATATAGGAACATCCAATGACACGGTGAAAAGTGGATTTCCAATTAGAGAGTCTTGTTCTAATAATATTCTCCTAGACATTACCAAGGGAGCATAGCTTTAGAAGGTGACTCCATGTTTTATGAGTCCTCACCCATAATTTTCTATATTATTCATGTCCATCAAATAACATCATCCGGCCATAGAGCATATATTCATGAAGAGTGTTCTGGCATTTCCGAGTTCCCATAATTGCAGGGATCCACGATGACCCTTTAATGCAACAACTATCCATGGGACATTATCACATGCAATTTCATGCAGAAGAATGATCAAGATGTGATAAGATATTTATTAATGAATAAAGTACAATGTAGTTAGTTCTAGGCCACCAACTCCAACAAAATCCAACATAGACTAGAGCCAACTACTAACAACCTTTAACTCGTTGTTTCTCACTTGATTTTTATACTTCTACTAAGATAGACCATTAGTCATGGGGTCCACCACATTCTCTTCTATGGACACTCTTCTCACTACAACATCACCCCTTTTATGGAAATCCCTCAAGAGGTGATTCATCCAGAGTATGCTATTTGTTTGTTGATGTGACATTGGTTCTTTTTCTAGAGCCATTGTTGTAGTATTATCACAATACAATGTGATATTATCATTACTACTAGGCACAACATCAAGATCCAGGACAAATTTCTGAATCCATACGGCTTCCACGGCTGCATCAGAAGATGTTATATATTCAGACTCCACTACAGAATTAGTGACAAGTGGCTGCTTTGAAAACTTCCAGCTCACTGATCCTCCATTGGGACAGAAGACATATCTATATTTCAACTTCAGATCATTCTAATTTATCTAAAATACATCATCAACATTACCTCTGATTAAAGGATCCTCGTCCCCTCCACATAACAGGAACATATCCATAGTTCTTCTCAGATACTTAAGGGTAGTCTTAATAGCAGTCCAATGTTGTTCATCTGGATCTGTTTGATATATTCCTACCATGCTCAGTGCATAGGAAACATCAAGCCTGGTCCATAACATGGAAAACATGATGGATCCTATAACCGAAGCGTATGGGATCTTACTCATTCTATATTTCACTTCATGTGTCTGAGGACACATTTTCTTAGAAAGATGTAGGCCATGCGACACTGGAACGAATCCCCTCTTGGATTGTTTCGTACTAAATCCCTTTAGTATTTGGTCAGTGTATATACCCGGACATAGTCCAAGAATCTTCTAAGTTCTATCATGTATGATATTGGTCCCTAGAATGTAAGCTACTTCACCCATGTCTTTCATGGAGAAACACTTGTTCAACCAGTACTTAACTGACTATAAGACTGGTACATCGCTTCCACTAAGCAATATGTCATCAACATATATTACTAGGATAACAATTGCATTCCCATTACACCGCTAATAAACACATAGCTCACATTTGTTCGCAATGAAACCAAATTCCTTTATGGATTTATCAAATTGTATGTTCCACGACCTGGATGCTTTAATTAAGCCATAAATGGATTTCTATGACTTGAAAACTTGTTTGGATTCACCTGGTGTCACAAAACCTTCTGGTTGTGTCATATAGACATCTTCTAAAATGTTCCCATTAAGGAATGTTGTTTTGACACCCATTTTTCAAATCTCGTAGTCATGGTAAGCTTCTATGGAATGTATTAATTTTATGGATTTAAATCTCACAATTGGCAAGAAGGTTTCATCATAGTCAATTTCTAGATGCTTTCTGAATCTTCTAGGAACATTCCTTGCTTTATAGGTGTTCACTTAACCTTCCATGTCTAGTTTTCTCTTGAATACCCATTTGCATCCAACATGCTTTACATCAATTGGCTCATCAACCATAATCTATACTTAGTTCCATTACATGGAATTCATCTCAGAATTCATTGCTTTCAGCTATCTTGCAGCTTCTAAGAATTATACTACTTCCTTATAGGATAGAGTTTCATCATTTTCCAAAAATAATTATTCACCATCCTCGGTGACTAGTAAACCAAATCTCTCTAGTTCTCTTACATATCTTGAGATCCTACGCAGTACTTGTGTTTCTAGAACCACTTTCCTTGGGACTTGTGGAACTTGTTCCTGTACCAAATCCTGTATATCTTGAGCATGAAATTCATTAAAGTCAATCTTGCTCCTACTATCCTTTTTTAGGATTTTCTCCCTCTTGAGAAAGACGACTTGTCTGGTGATAGTCAATTTCTTGTCTGAAGGGTTATATGGGTAATATTATTTCATTTACATGGGATATCCTATAAATATATAATTTGTGCCTCGGGGTGCTAGTTTGTTTCCTGAGATGGGCATAACAAATTCCTTGAATACCCATACACATGTGTGTGACAAAATGGGTTTCTTTCACTTCCATAACTCAAAGGTAATTACATTTTCCACCTTAGTTGGTACTTGGTTTGATGTGTATGCTGCAATTTGTAATGCATATCCCCAAAAGGATAATGGAAGATCTGCATGTCTCATCATCAACCTCACCATGTCTAACAACGTTTGTTTCCTCCTTTCACTAGCACCATTCCACTGTGGTGTATATGGAGTTAGATGAGATAGAATCCTAGACTCATGTATAAGATCGATGAACTCTTCATTCAGAAATTCTCTACCTCGATCTGATCAAAACATCTTTATATTCTTACAAAGGTGATTCTCTACTTCATTCTTGAATTCCTTAAATTTATCTAAGGATTCTGACTTATACCTCATTAAGTAGACATATCCACATCTACATATTCTACTAGAAAATTGTCCACATTCATTCATGTGCACCAATCCTAGAAGATGTGTGGCCCTTTCACCCTGTCCAGCGAAAGGAGGCTTGGTTATTAAACCTTATAAACAATAGTGACATATATCTAGTGGTTTTAGCTCAGTAGAGTCTAAATAGCCTTCTTGGTAGAGCTTCTTCAAGAGCTTCTCATTTATATGATCGAGATATTGAGGCCATAACTGGGTGATGTAGGAGTCATGTGAGTTTTTTTCGTTATCGATTTCCAACACATGGTTTTATTTATTTAATACATACAAACCATTGTTTAAATGTTCCATACTATAAGATATGTTGTTCTGATAAAATAAGTTACCCTTATTTACAAACATGAAAATAAATCCATCCATATCTAAACATGATACAAAAATTATGTTTTTGGTAACACTAGGCACATAATAAAAGTTATGGAAAACCAAAATCATCTCAGTTGGAAATGAGAGGAGGTAATAACCAATGGTTAATGCCTCCAGCCTCGCGCCATTGGCAGCTCGAAGATCCTCCTCTCCTTTGGAAATAATTCTAAATATACGTGGTTCTTACATTTGAATACATATGTGAGCCCCAAAAGCTGTATCTAATACCCAGTGTGTAGAAATGGAAAGATTACACCTGGTAACGAATGAAAAATTATAATCCCTATGCTTCTGGGTGTAGTTCATCTTCCAGTGGCATTGCTTGCCACATGGAAAACATACCTCATCCCATTACTTACCCGACCTCAGGATCCTCCTCTTCTTGGAGGGACAATGCTCGGGGGGCTTCAGACCATTTATAAGTCTCTGGCCCCTTTACCTTTTCCTTCCTTTTCTGATTCACCATAAGTACTGTGGGTTTTTCATGCCCCATGTCCTTATCTACTTGGAAAATTAACATCATAAGTTCCGATAGAATCTTCTCATTGTTTCTCATGTTGTTGTTGATAATAAATCTAGATAAGGTATTGGGCAGTGATGATAAGATGAGATCTATACACAACTCATCTGGGAACTTAATCCTTAAGATGTCCAGGTGTTTAATGTATCCAATAAGCTTGACTACATGAGGCCCAGCTGGCATATACTCTCCATGCATAGTTGTGAAAAATTTATTGGAGATCTCATATATCTCATGTCTCTCCATATCTTGATAGAGATCCTTAGGGTGATACATCATGTTATACGCATCCATGTTTTCATGATTCTTAAAGAGATAATTAGACATGGCCAACATCATGAAACATTGTAAATCTATGGCATCATCCATGTGTTTCATATAGGGAGGTAATTCCTCATCACTGGCCTCTTTTCCATGTGCAACTGGAATATGATTTCCATCACATACAATTTCCTCTTATGGAAAAGGATGACATGTAAACGCCTCTACCACTCTTGGAAATTGGTGCCGGTGAGATGGTTATCTTCCTTGAGTATTGTTCATAATGATTCCTTTGATGTCATTTTCTTATCATTTATATAAATTAAAATGATCAAAGGTTTTGTACTTTATTAGGATTAAACTGAGATAAATAAATAAATTAATACTTATTAGTCTCCCACTATTTTATCAAAATCCAATATCCCTCACCACTGACTATAGAATATTCTATTTCTTAAATATTCTAGTGGAAAGTATCCATATATCCCTTTGTATTACTCTAAATGGGGTTGGTCAAGCAACATGAATGGTTTTAGGTAGGCATTCTAAATTCCAACTGCATTAACTCATAGCTCCTATATACATTTAGTGGACTCCCTAGTCTTGAAATCCTTTTATTTTGGATTTCGTTAACCATTGCCTCTTAGTCACACAAATTCCAACAATGGTAGTCAAAACTTGATGCGAACCAATACAATTAAACCCAAAACATTGAATTATAATTCCCAGAAAATTTAATGCACCCCAACAAGGGTTGGTCAATCACATTGAAGAATGGTTTGATTCTAACATAGATTTTGGAAGGTTATACCGACTTAATATTTCTATGAGGGATTTTATCCTTATACATAAATTTCCATTTTATTATCTTTGATTACATGTTTTTTAATATTAATTGGGATACACATATGTGATTAACCATGTCAAAGATAATATTTTACATATAAGTCGGTCTTATTTTAGTTCCATCGTGCATGCTTGTTAAATTAATTAATTCTGTGATCATGTAAACAACCACAAAATAAATAAACCATGAATCTGATAGAAAAAATATATATGGTATGATCATGATCTTGTTCTATTGGTATGTTTATCGAGTGGTTGATAAAATAACCCAAGACCTAGGGGAAAAACAACTTAAAACTTTCAGGTTCATGTTTACAGCTTTCCACCAGTCCACCTTTGTATCTTCTTCGATTCGTTTCACCTTGATGCCTAACTTGAGTCACCTCCACTATCTTGGGAGCTCCATCTATCACATATGCATTTATCCCACATGATGGTGAGGTGTAAAAGTGGTTTTTTCATAAAATAATCCATGGGAGCTTAGGCCCTACATATTAATGAGGAGAAAGCTCATAGGCCAAAAAATTTAATTTAAATAAAAAAATTAAATGAAACCATTCACATACAATGGTCTTGGTCTAGATCATGATCATCCATGCATGAAACTATATTTTCTAATAAATAAAACAAGAATTCAATTATTTAATCATTATTTCTTAAGATAAATCATGCACAAATCAATTAATTATCTTTATATAATCAATCCTTTTAACTGAAACCCTTTTTTTGAATTTCTTTGAGATTCTCATCCATCATAATTCTAAAATAATATATTCATTTAAAATTTTATTTGTACGTAAATTTTACCTTGGAGGTAACCTGTTGAATTCATGTTTATAACAACCCAACGAGTAGAAATGAACATTACACAAATGTTAAATTAAACACATATATATATAACACCTATCACGTGTTGTGCCTCAGCTTTAACCCTACACTATGGTACACATCTCAAGGGTATGTATAATATAATAATAAATTTTAAAAAATCTTTATAATTTGGATGAGTACATGGCGTGTAGTTCCAACTACAAGGTGTGTACTTTTGTTCACCATCCATCCAAAGTACACACCTGGGCACATGGCTTGTAGATGTACTTCAGAAATTTTTAAAGTACACGGCATGTTTAGTGGGACACACATCGTCTAGTATCCGTGTTACATAGTTTCCAGCCGGGATAGTCTTGTATGAGGTACATGGTCCAACCCTAGTTCGAAGGGACTACCGACCAAGTTCAGTGGACCATACGGTGTGTAATCCGGAAACCATGTGCCACCTGTTGCTAGTCAACACACGGTGTCATTTGTGACTTAAGAATACTCTAACACATGGCCTAATTTGGTGGACCAGTCCGATGCATTGAACCAAGTGTACATGACATGCACATCTGAACAGACGTTTTGAATTCTGGTGTTATACATCTTGGAATGTCTGGAACCTTCATATGAGATCCTTTATTTTATTTTAATCATGATTAAAAGAAAAAATTCATTTCTGTATGGTGAACAAGAAACGATAGAGGATGAACAGATCTCAAGATTCATATTTAAAAAATGATAAACTTGATTTGAAAAAACTGAATTATTAAATGTGTAAATCACCAACAAAAAACTAAATAATTATAATTAATGATATAAAACCTTATGATACCACTTATATGTTCCAGTCACAGAGGAAACACATTGGTGGGTGTACCCAACATTAATTTTTGTGTTAACAATGATCAATCCCAGATCTGTCTTGCTAATAAAATGTCAAATATTTAGAATAGAACGAATAACAAAAAAGAAAGAGGGTATTCCAATAACTATATAGAGGTCCATCATATGTTGGTTATAATTAATTTAATTAATTTAAATGAATTACCATGATGGAATTCTTTTTCGTTGATGTCTCCAGTCATGATTTGATGTGATCCGTCATTGCGTCATATAATCAAAGTATTGGATTCCTCTAGCAGTGATGGACATATGATCCACGTATCTCAGGACATTGCCGAAGGGATATCTGGGTGCAAGCACAAAATATCCTTCATTTACAATGCCTTCCTTCGATCGCCTTGATCCAGTGGAGGTGGATCTCTCTCCCGTAGCTTGAGAGTTTTCTTGGAGGAAAAATAATTCTCTCTTAGCTTGAGAGTCTTTTCCAAATCCGTTATGCACAACACCCAAAATGGATAGGCTAATGAGAAATATATATATTGGGATTTTTAATTACATAGAATAATAAAATGAAGGAATTACCCAAAAGTATGTATCCATTTCATTTATTTATTAGTAATACCCCATGTCTAATAATAACAATTTAGTATTTTTTTACATGAAATGTACCTAGCGAATTACACTTAATATTATTCAATTAAATAATATTATTTCTTAAAAATTCCCATCAAAAATAGAAGGTCTATATATTTAATATACATAGCGTGTACTTTTATTTTTCCATTTTTTTTATTCCCAATACCACATTTATTAGACCTTCAATATTGGCTATTTATTTCTATAATAAATATCACTGCATTACTCGCTAATAAATATATTATTTCTCCCACAATATATTATCTCCAATAGCTACTGTCGAAATAAATGCTACCAGACATCCTTGAATAATAATTAAACCAATGTCGGGAATAATATTTATTCATCTTGTTAAATTAATATTTAACTATGATACTTGGACACACATAGTGTGTGACCGTCTAGGCCTCTTTCTTAGTGGAATTAGGCGGATCCTTCATAAAGTCCAAGGTTAGCATCTAGAAACATTCCATGACACCCATAGAGAATCAAGTTAACACTCCAACAATGTTTCACCTTCTATGAATGCTTACTGTGTAATTTTGTTCATTTGTCATGATATCTCAAATCAAGTGGGTTGCATGCTTGTACCATCAACCCATGTGATCAATTATTCTTTCTCTAACATTATGGAATTGAACTTTCTCATTCCTCCCCATGGACATGGATTTACTTAGGCTATATCAATACCATCAAAGGTCCTGAGATATTTACTTCTATTATGGAACAGAAGGGACAAATCCTTTCTCGCATTATCTATTAATGAAGTATCACTTGTGACGCACCCAACGTATCCTACCTCATTGCGAACAGTGTGTCGTCATAGTTTCCATCAATACATTTATGTGCATGAGTTGTAATACACATTAATAATAATCTTAAAGGATAAGGACCAATACAAAACTCCACAAATTTGAACATCCAATCACACTATGAAATGAGGATTTCCTACTAGCGGGGCTCGTTCTAATAATATCCTCCTAGACATTACCAAGGTAACACATCATGATAATGTGCATCACAGTTTTATGAGTCCTCACACCTAATGGAATGTATTATTTGTGTACCTGAAATAACATCATCCGGCCATTGAACATATATTCATGAATAGTGTTATGGCACTTCCAAGTTCCCATCATAGCAGGGATCCGCTATGACCCTTTAATGCAAAAGCTATCCTTAGGAAAATATCACCTGAATTGTCACAAAGAAGAACAATAATGTTGTGATAAGATATTTATTAATTAATAAAGAATAATTTATTGGTTCTAGGCCACCAACTCCAGCAGTTAATGATAATATTTTACATTAATTTTGGCAGTTTTCGTTCACAATGAACATGTTTTTTTTATTATTTAATATTTTGTATGTATGTTAGATTTAGAACATAAAAAGTTATAAAATAAATTTTAAATTATATTTCAACCATTATAATGGTCTTATGAATATATTATAGGGTAATAAAAAAAATGAAAACCTTTCTTCCTCAAAGGAAAAAAATCAACACCTCACGAATGATATTTTCCTTTTAGAATAAAAGGGAGAGGGGAAGAAGATTGATAAAGGTTTATTTAATAAAAAAATAAAATTATTGTATATATAAGATATTGTATTCATCATTCCACTGGTATGAGCGGAGGTGATGTGTGAATAAGAAAATAAATGAAATTGAAAAGAAATTAAAATAAAAGAAATAGTATTTACCTATTATACTCTTCTCCATGACAACATACTTAGGAAAATTTTAATTTTTAAAATTTTTAGTCCAAATAATCCAAGATGTGGTGAGGAGTATTGGTAAGAGAATTGGAAATAATTTGGACAACAATTAAATCATGGAAGGTGTGAGGAGGAGAGGTCGTATTTATAGGGGAGGAGAGCGGTGTTTTTTGATTATTTTATCCATTAGTTTTTTTATTTTACCACATGACTATGAATAATTTGAACATTACCACTAAATATATTAAATAATGAAGAATATTTTTATATTATAGGATTAAGTTTTCCATACTTATTTTATGACCCAATAATTCATGTATTTGCTAAATACTGTAAATAACCATATTTCACTATTCAGATAAAATTCAAATATTTTAGAAAAATACAAAAAATTCAACCAAATTTTTTTCCAAAATTTTTAATTAAAAATTGAAATAAATTTTATGCAAATTATTTTCTAAATATGAGAAATATAATTCTTAAAAAAATCATCATTTATACAAAAAATACTAATTTTAAAATTATAATTGATTTTATGCCCCTTTGAAAAATTAATTATGGTCTCATAATTTTTTTTGTAATAATAAGAAAAATAATATTAATTAATGATTATATTTTATGGAAATAAATTTTATTTTAAATCATTATATTAATTATATATTTATAAATAAAAATTTGTGTTTTATAAAAACCCTATCAATTAATTTATCAATTCTAAAAAAATTACATAAACTATGATATAATTATATCATATTTTAATTTATAAGATACCTAAATTTTATATATAATTTCACAGGAGAGGTTATATTTTACTAGCGCAATTATTAATGCAAATGGTTTTGTTATTATTCTGATGGTCCTGTTACTATTCCATTAGTATAGATTACTTAATTTCAATGAATAACAATTCGTTAATTGTTATTTCATGAAAAAAATATTTTTATTGGGATATATATGCTATGTATGTGTTTTATTGTCTATAAATTAATTATTAGAAGATAAAATTCAATTGTTAAAAAAATTTGTCTTGTTACACAGATCATGATTGTGTAGGGGATTGAAGGAGGATTTCAGGTCCTAGTTATGAATGAGTAAAATTTTTTATCCTTATATGGATGGAAAAAATTGGTAAACTATTTAGGATCTTGAAGATATAATGAGGGAATACATGATTGATTTTGGTAGGAGTGTGGAGGTCCACTTTCCTTTGGAGGAGCATTTATAAAAAAATAAATACAATTATATTATTGGAAAAACCCCGTTTGAGGCCCCATATAAGAGACTCTACATGTCAGCACTATGATAGATAGAGAATGGAGAAACATTGATTACGGGGCAGAGAATTTTTAGGTGATTATGGAGAAGGTTTATGTGCCCTAATATTGGATGAGAACTAAAAAATCCATTATAAGTATTATAGAGATCAATAATATAGGCCCTTAATGTTTATGTATGGAGATCACACATTTTTAAAGGATTCCCCTCGATGCGATTTTTGGGGATTTGGGTGGGGTAGTATGTTTTCCTTAAGATTATTTTCTCTATTCCAGATCCTATATTGGGTGGGATTGGTTTCTTATCACCAATATTTTCCTGTATTATTAGATTAGGATCCAGATGTATTCCACGTGTCATATCTGAGGAGATACATGAATGATATTTGACTTGTCATTGATTGGGGTGAAAAGGAAATCCAGGATGGAGCTACATTTAAAGAGTACCCATTGAATATTGATGATCAAAAGGATAAGGTCCTTCATTGGTTATCCATTCAACTTTTGTGCTTACTTTTGTTGTATGAGAACTTTCGAGATAGATCGTGCGAGTGAGATGGAAAAATGTGTGCACAATAACCTCAATTTCTTTTCAAATTGATCTTTTTTGGATGAAAATACATAAATTTGCAGAGGATGTAATGAACATGTTTTTTTTGTTTCTAAAACATTATAATATTAAAAAATATTATTTTGTTTCATGTTTTGGAGCCAATATGAATTTCATATAAATATATATACTAGTATAGTTATTCTCCAAAGATTGAAGTTGTAATTTACAATATCAAGCAGTCTCAAAAATTATCTAGTGATGTCATTGAATCAATTGTTTAGTGTTTACTACTGGGATTATTTGTTGAATCATTGTGATTTTAGTTGGGCCTCAAAAAAAAATATTTACTGTATAAAAATTAAATTTTAATCCATGCATTCAAATTGTTGAGAAATGTCCCATTCCAAGTCAGTATTGAATCAGAATGAATATTAGATTCATCAGTCACCTTCATAATTAATGTTTTAGGATGGGGTGGTATTATTTCAATTTTCATTAAATAACTATGAGTTAGGAATCATTTTTGGGTTGAGAGTGATTTAAAAAATTGGAAATAATGATGATAAGAAATATTTTATTTATAGAAAATAAATTTAAAAACCTTGGATTATATTTTCGAAATATGCACTTATGACCATTCTTTGGTTTAAATTGTTATAACCGTTGTAATTTTTATATCCAACCAAGATAAATTCATGAAAAGGATTGAATAAAAAATACATAGTCTCAATGTAAATGAGTTGAAGGCCTTTTTTAGTGAATGATCCAAAACTGAGGTAGAGTTTTGTGATTTTTATTAAGCTATATTCTTTGTGATTATTTTTTGGAATCATTTAAAATAATTAATTTTTTATACTTTTTTGTAACTCAATAGAACTATAATAAGATTATATGTTATTTGTGAATATTCATGTCCTTTTACAATAATACTAATGTTCTTTTCATGTTCTATGTGAACCCACACAATGATTATTTATCTTACTTCACTATTTGTGGTGGTAAGAAATACCATAGGCATGTGTGTTATCATCCTTCCTCTCCCTCTCTCTCAAATATTTTAATTATCCTCTATATCTATCATTTCCCTCCCTCTCAATGTATGAATGTGGGTGACAATCACTGACTCTAGCATTGTCCATTGGAAAGGTGACACCATGGCTCAATAAGAAGGCTACATGGTATGGATGGTTTATGTGGAGACATAATAAGGAGAAAATGTCAAGGCATGATAGAGATTAGATGGTGGTGGTGGTGGTAAATCAAGGAGTGTTGGATTACATCTTGGTCTACAATTTAATAGTAAAGAGGTAGAGTACGTTGTGGCTGGTGGTGCTCATATAAGAGGCCAACCACCATTATAACTTGGAGTATCCATGGGGGAGGATAGGAATACGAGTGGTTGACATTATTCACTAGGTGATATTTTAGACTATTTTTTATGGGAGAAGGGATGTGGTGCCATTAAGGATTCATGGTATATGGAAACTGGCCTCATATTATAATATGTAGTCCACCAGGATGGTTATTTGAGCGAGATTCTATGGAAGTAGGGGAGGTGGCTCTATAAAAGAATTTTTGATTACTATAATTGTTCACCTATAGAGGATTATATTATACCTAGGTGGAGACCTTAATTGTACAAAAAATTATGGTGATGATGTTATTTTATGGTTATGCAGCCACTGGTGGGCTTAGGTCCCATTGACTAGGTCATACTGGCCATAACCTATGTTGGGAAGTTCCCTTGATCAACTACCCATGCTAGTGTAGCCTCCCAAACCATGTGTTAAGGTTGTATGGGTGTAACCCAAGGCCTATCCTAATAGTCTAGTTTACCCAAACTATCTAATGGTTGGGTAAGTAAAACGAGCCAGTATTACTTAATTAAACATTGTGCATGGTATCTATGGTGCACCCACTTCATTATTTTGCACCATGTAGTGCTCCCCAATGGTGTCCACTAGGCTAGGGACCTTTCCACTGTGGCTAATTGATGACTTATTTATTTGGTGTTTGTTTTAAGCAATTTAATATCTTATTATTAATTTTTATATATAGAGTTAAATGATGTGATACATTCTACCATGTAATTTTGTTTTTAAGGAAAGAAGAAAAATCATTGAAATTAACTTCATGGGACCGACAATAGGGTTTTGGGGTGATCAAAGGAGTATTTGTGGGATCCAATGCACTATACCATATTTTTTGTAAAAATATTTTTGTTTTTTACTATTCCCAATTATTGTTTTCCACACTCTTATATTATATTTGATTTGAAGAGGTACATATTCTATATTACACAGCTAATTTCTATGTGAAACCTTTTTTTTCTATGTGAACATCAATGAGGATGAGTTATTCTTTACAACTACCATGAGGTAGTAAGGGAATTCTAAGTGGGTTATACGACTCTCAAGGATATTTAATTATTCATTAATAGTAGGCTGCATATATCGAGACATCATGCATTATTAAAGGTTCACTTTACTTAGAGTACATATGAGTTTTAAGGATTTATACATTCATTATTCCATTATGATTTCCATTGAGATAAATTATATTTAGTATTTCATTATTGTTTTTAGGTAATACAGTTTAATATTTTATAGCCACCACTACATGAGGTTGTTTCCAACCCATGTTATGTATTTTTAATAAAACATACTATTCAGAGATTAACATAGTTGAATTGGTGTCGGTAGAGCCTAGCAGCCCTAAGGATAAGAGATGGGATGTTGATTATAATTTTAGATTGGATTTTTGGATGCTTTTATATGATCTTTCATATTGGTGTTTATTTACTTGTATCCATTATTAGGCATGTATTATCCCCTGCAATTTCTTATGGTACTATTTTACATATTCATGAGTCATAGTGGTAGAAGAATTCATAATTACTATATATTACCACCAATCTCATATTTTCATTCGGCTTCATTATGTTCATTATCGAGGATTATGATGTATATAGGTTCATTATGATAATGAATCTCTTTATGAGTAGTGTGAATACTCAATACTTTTCACTGGTTAATGGCCTATTGGAGGTGGGTTTGTGGTGTCACACAAGCCATAAAACAACACAGTAGGGATCCTGGTGCGTTAGGTCATGCCATTGACCCCCTGAGATGTTTCATTGGGTTTTTGTGAATGAAGAAAAAGTACACTGAAAGTGATTGTGTTTTACTTTAGGGGATGTTATTAGTTTGGTAAGTGAAACCAATATTTAATATTTTATGGAGTGTTCGGAAGGTACCCAAAGTATTATATGATAGTTACAAATAATAAATTATATTATAAAGATCATCATTTTTAACTTTTATTTTTGATATTTTTTCTGATAATAACACCATACTTAACAATTCTTGGCATGGAGTATTGTCTGAATAGGTGAACTCATGGAATTTTCATCAGGGTATGTATGATAAGGATATAGCACATTGGAAGAACATGTGTTGTCTTATGTGGCCAATCATTAGTATGATAGGTGAACTTAGTGGGGAATAGCCTATGGTGTGATAGAAAGTAAACTAATGTATTATAGTAGTCCCTTGGCATCTTATGTCCTGGTTAATGGATCTAGAAGGTTTGATTGTGATGTAGAACATTCATGCATCAATAATAAGGGATTCTAGGCTAAAAAATCTATCTAGATAATACCTAGGGTGTTAGTCATTCCAGACTCAACCCCATACCTGAAAGAACATACCATCATCTATCTAGCCTCATAACTAATATCTTCATGACCATCTTAGTCACACAAGTACAACATGCCTAGCATCTCTACATTCTAATATTAAACAAAAGCATTTTTTCTAGGGTTTTAAGACCCACATAAGTATCTTTAAATCTATGAAAAACTATACTAATCACCCTAAAATAACCTCATAGACCATTGTCTCTTCTTGAACCTCACCTGTATGGACTAGTCCAACTTCTCATCTAGTTCTTATGTAACAACTTGGTTCTACTAATTAGGGGCCATCCAAGATAAATTTCACTAAGCCTCATCCTATCTCAATTCCATGTAACCAAATAATCCCCCCAACCCTTTCTTGAGCCCATATTATATCTCCCTAAGGAGATCAATCAATCCATCACATAAAATTAACAACCCAAATCATACCTCATATAGCCATAGTGTCTTATCTCACTCATGGAATACAATATGTCTCCCATATATGATTAAAAGATTATTCTTCACCATTTGTGAGATGTACGACTATCTCACCATTCAATATAGGATATAAGCCTCTCTTTACTACCCAAATAAATCCCTGAAACTAAACTAGGCTATCATGTCTCTTCCTGACACCTAAGGACCTATCTCAATCCTCACATAACATAAACTGACATCTTCACCTACCATATATATAAGTCCCCAAGTGATCCAAATTTTTCCAAATTTCATGGATTCATTTTTTCTATCTAATGGAGGATTAATTCTAACCTCTCTTTCTACCATAACACTATTAGTCACCATCCCTTTATCTAATCCATTAAAATTTCGATGAATTAACATTATTTTATAGACATAAAATGGATTTTCATTAAAGGGGACACCTACCTATAATAAAGTGTTACCATCCTTATGATGATCTTATCATATTAAATAGATCACATTCTTGCTTCATCTATAGTTTTTCAAAAAAATTATCATATATAAAAATCTAAAACACCCTAGTAATTATTTATAAATATTTTAAATATTTGTACAAATTAAAAAAATGGGTTATAATCACATAAAATATCATCAGGATTAAGCATATAATCAAAATCACACAAAATCATATGCGTCCATCCTCTTATGATGTACTCTATCTATCAAACGAAGAATTTCCATCAATTAGGATAAATTCCCCCATGATTCAGAGAAATCATCACTGAAATCCAAAAAAAGGATCATTAAAATGAATGGTTATCAAAGTATAAGAATAAAGGAGGAAGTGGAGGGAGAAATCACCTAAAATACACCATGAAATTACCTCAAAACACCCCTTAGAAAATAAAATAAATGGTAGGATTCAATATGAGGAGAGATGGTTGAAATAGATCTCCTTGAACCCTCATTCGAGCTAGATATTAATGGGGATGACCTATAAAATAGGGCCTTCCATTATTTTAAAATCTAAGACAAGGATGATTCACAATGTAACCTATGTGATTCCTAGTGTGATTACCTCCCATGGATACCCATCATGATGTTATCCCTTATGTCATTGAATATTGTAGTTTCCATTTTCATAACCAATAATCACATGGACTACTCTTCAAGGTGTGACCACTTTGGCCATGGTGTGGCATAACCACATCAGGGAAAATGAAAAATCCTATGGATAGGCTACCATAGTGTTTTCTCATACTCCATAAAATTACCTCCATGCACCACACCATTCCATCCATCAATAAAAGATACAATAGTAGACCCTTCTGGTTATGGTGTGACTATCCCTTTCTCCATGAAAATCGTAAATGTAATATTTAATATTTTATAATATATTACATAAGGGTAATTATCATGGAATGGTTCCCATAAACTTGTTGGACACCTATTTGTAATATATTTTCCTTTTTCTAACATAAAATATTCCATGACATAACACTAACTAGTCTTCATGTAACCTAACACCAATGGGTTTCTTCCCAGGCTTCACACCTCCGCCCTTCCATGAAACCAACATATCACAGACTTACCGTATGGCTATAATTGTGGTACCTCACCAACTACAATGTGATCCCTAGACATCCTTCTTCGTGGAATGACCTTGAACCATCACTGTATTATAAGACATATATAGACAAAAACAATCATCAAGGTTCACATAGTTTTTTCTGATGCATTCACTAGGGTTCACATCTGTCTGTAAAGGGTGTTTTGATTATTTCCCTTCATTCCCTCTTTCCAAAGGCAGGCAACATCAATCACTTATTCACGGACATTTTCTCCTTGATCTAAATGGGATAATGGGATGTCGGTTCCTCCTTATGTGGATCCTCCTAGGAATTCCTTACCTAGTCTAGGTCCCCCTCATAGATTATGTCATTAATCATAAATCTTGTTCCAGGATCCATATCTTTTGGATGCTGGTCAATTATACTACTTCCGTTAGGACATTCTCTTGGGTCTTTACATGGCAGAAGCCTTTGGTTGGAGTAGATGAAAACATCAGGCATGTTGGGGAATCTCTAGATGATTGGACATTGGAGGATCTATATTATTCTTCATAATAGGGCATCTCAAGGTCACATAACCCGATGCATCCCACATTTTTCATGGGGTATATTATGTTGGAGTCATGTCTTTGAGGTTTTCCTCAGCTTCCCATGTTTAATATAGGGTATGCCGCATGTTTACCATCTTGTGGAGGTGGTTTTACCAAAGGAGTATGTTGCAAGGTTTTCCTCAGCTATCTCATGTTTAACACAAGGTAGGCCACAAGTTTAACATTTTGTGGAGACAGAATGAGAGTGATCAGAATATCCCATAGAGACATATCAAATTGTTACATCCCGAAGATGGAACACTTGGAAGATTTACCAGATGGATGGATCATAATGCCCAATGAGGATAGATCTGAGGTGGTGTGTCACATAGTGGGATGATATCAAACCATAAAGGATGATCTAGACACCACTGAGAGTGGATTTGAAAGATTGCACCCCATAATGGAGAACACCATATTGATAGATCAGAATTCCCAATGAGAGAAGAACTAGGGTAGTGTGTCCTATAAATGGAATATGTCACACCATGAAGGCTGATCTGGACACCACTGAGGGAGGATTAAAGAGACTGCACCCCAAAAAGGGGGAAACCAAGGTTTACCATTGGTTGGGATTGAACCTCATGGATTTTTTCTATGTACCATGTGTAAATGATAGGGATAAAAATCCATGTAGTTCGATGGGATCATCAATCGGGGTGTTCACAATGGACAAAAACCTGAAGACATGCTAGGGATTATGCATGGATATCATCCCACCGCAAGAGGGACACTATTAGTTGAATGATTATGGATTTTGTGGGTCATATACATGGTTAGATTCTCAGTTGCCACAGGGAGCGGTGCTGGGATGAATGACATGATCTCACCGAGATGAGGCGGCCCAGGTAAGAATCAGGATGGATGATGGAGAGTTGAATGTAGCGTTGGGGGAATGAGATTGATCCGTTTCAAAGTTGACAATAGTGTTGTGATTGAACCACATATAGGATTCCTATGTATCCCCATGGAATGGAATGAAAGTCTCTATAGTTCAGTGATGTAATGGGACACCTTAGGAGGAGACCGATGATAATGAACATATGGACTGGACCTAGAAAAAATAGAACCATTAGATTGGGAAATGATCTTCTCGGGACACATAGTCTCAAGGGAAAGACCAGGATGAGACATGGGTGATGGGATTGAACCTTATAGAGGATACCTACATACCCCTATGGTAGGCAATCAAAGTTCATGTTGTTCGGCGAGGGGCATGGAATCAGGGTGTGCATAGAATAAAATGAACCGCCAATATGCCCGTGCTTACACGTGGCTAGAAACTCGATTTGGTCTGATGCCATGGGGGAGAAACAATGATATGTGTCCCAAAGAAAGGGACGGAAATGGATTACCAATGGATGGGGATCACAATGGCTTACTGTTGGATGTATATCACAACGGCTTACCGTCTCTTAGGGAATGAAACTTCATACCACTGATTAGGGTATCATAATGGGTTACCGCTGGTTGGGATTGAACCTAAGGAATTATTCTTACATACCCTGCCTAGGAGACATGGATCAAACCCATGTAGTTTGAATGGGTACATTTTATCATCTTGAGGGATGAAAGGGGGGTATAGATTAACATCTTACAGGATGAGGGTGGACCGGTGTAGGGTGGGTGGGATTAGTGGGTGTTGGGGTGGAACCTAAGGGGAGATTCCTATGTACCTTCCCCTGACAAGGATCAAAGTTCCCATAGTTTGGGAGAGGTGTTTGTGAATCGACGTAAAGTGGTTCGAGACCAATAGGTGTTGGGCTTGATTGTTAGGGAGGATTCCTATATACCCTACTATGGAAAAGATCCAAGTATCTGTTGTTTAAGCGAGGTGTTGGTGAACTGATGGGAAGAATATCGAAACCAATAGGTATTGGTCTTGAACCTCATGGAGGATTCCTATGTACCCTACCTCGGCAATGATCTATGTCCACGTAGTTTGAGAGAGGTGTTGGATAATCGACATGAAGGGGTCCGTGACCAACAGTTATTGGGATTTAACCTTAGAGAGGCTTCTTATGTACCATACCTTGTAAAAGATCAATATCCTCATAGTTCATGATAGGTGTTGGTGAACGGACTTGAAGGGGTACAGGACCAATAGGTGTTGGGCATGAAACTCATGGAGGCTTCCTATGTACCCTACCTTGGAAATTATCAAATTCCATGTAGTTTGGGATGGTTGTTGGGGATTACACACTAAAGAGGCCCATGGAGGATGTCATGGTCACTGTTTACTCTAATCTCACGTGAGTCATGCTCAGTGTGATAAATAAGAGGCAACAACAAACCTGACGACCATGGTGCAAAGGTGAGCTCACAAAGGGTGGTGAATAGGGTTTAGGCCTGGAAGTTGTCTTAGTGCTGCTAAGGAGAGGCAATAGTGGATGGGGCCTATGTATGGATGATTCCTGAGTACCGCTATGTAGTTGCAATGGTGTTTGGGGCTTACACATAGAAGCTACCTGGGTGCCACTAAGGAGGAGCAATAGTGGATGGGGCTTATGCATGGAATCTTCCTGGGTGCCACGAAGAAGCAATAATGGAGGACGGGTCTTATGCATGGATACTGCCTGAGTGATGCTATGGTTAGGCAATGGTGCACCAGGCTTAGACATCAAAGCTGCCAGAGTGCCACTAAGGACCGGCAATGGTGGATTTGGATTACGCATGGATGCTGCCCAAGTGCCACTATGGAGCGACAATGGTGCCTGAGGATTATGCATGGAATCATTTCGGATGCTGCTAAAGAGATACATTGATGGATGGGTCTTACGCATGGAAGCTACCTAGGTGCCACCAAGGAGCAGCAATGGTGGTTGGGGCATCTGCATGGAAGCGGCTCGGGTGCTGCTAAGGAGCAGCAATGGTGGATGGGTCTTACGCATGGACACCACCCAAGTGTGGCTATAGATTATCATGGTGAATGGGGCTTATAAATGGATGAATCATTTGTGCCACTATGAAGCGACAATGGCTGTTGGGGCTTACTCATGGAAGCTTCATGTGATGTCTTCCTCATGTCTATCCATGAGGGCATCCCAACTCTCTGGTGGGTTGATGAATATAATTGGGGCCAACACCTATGCACACGTGCACAAGTAAGATAACACCAAGGGGCATTGGAATCAGTCCGAAAAAAGGAAGATGAAAAGGGTGAATCACATACCCGACATTCGGAACATGGTGAGGGTGGCATTATGATGGAGGATAACTATTTACCATGTTCGAAACATAGCATACATATAGTGTTAGCCTGAAATGGGGACAAACATACAAGGTTAGACTACTAAGAATCTTTGAGACACAAGATTTCATGACCTGTCCCCTGGGGCCTGTGCCGTGACTACCCCATGCCCACCGTCCATAGTCTAGGGGCTGGCGACTAGCACCAGAAAGAAATATCCCTAAAATTGGGATGGCATTTCCTTTTTAACCTATATACTCTCACAATATGAGCACATGGAAAGATACAATCATAAAGTAAAAAACATATTAAACATAGTGAGTACAGTAAGTAAAGGGGTCTAAATACAAGTTCAACTGGAAAGTAAAAGAAAAAACTGAAAACATATCCTGTGAACACTCGCCACATATCCTACCTAAATTGTAGGTATAGCTCTCTAACTGTCTCCTCTGTAGTACATCTCGTCTAATGGTCCACCTTTGAGAAGCCTCGAGTCCTGGAGCCCTCAGCCTCGATCAATGTTTTCCGTCGTTTTCACAGTACATAGCTAGGTACGGGCATATCCTATATAGGGTTGAGTATAACAATACATAGTAGGGACCCCGAGACACTCATAGGTCTCCCAAAGTTCAACAAAGGAAATTCCACAAAGAATGACCCCAATCTCAAAGCACAAATCAATAGTCCAGAACTCTACTTAGGTATATTCCCATACATATACCTAAGTTATCATGGCACACACATTTCATACATGAGGGAAGAATACCACAAAGGTAACACCACGAAGGTAGAAGTACCACACAGGTAATACCATAAAGCTAGAAGTACCACATAGGTAACACCATGATGAAATCACCATGAAGGTAGAAGTACCACAAAGGTAACACTACAAAGATTGATGTACCACATAGGTAACACCAAAAAGATAGAAAACTCAACTCACAACCAGGTATAAGTTAAGTACAGAATTATTGATGATAAGTCATAAGCCAGATCCTCTTATTCTATTATTAAGCACTACTGCTGACCGACATAGGATTGATAGGTACTTAACCCCGGTAACCCACAAAGTATCTGACCCACACAGGATTGGTCTCTGTTGACCCACATAGGATCACTAAGCACTGAACCATAGAGGATATGATAGATGATTACCCACACATGATCGATAGGTGCTGACCAACACAAGATCATTGATCTTTCTTCACATTATAGGCAGTCACAAGATTCCTCTAACCTAGTGTGCTTGATTTCCATAGAATCTGTCCCTCGAGATATCAGTCATACCTCAACCTCCACTAAACTCCACAAAGAAGTAACCTAAAGGTACGTCATGTGGTAAGGGATCCAAGGTGATGGACAGTGCGCTAATTAGACACATGGTTTGTGAGTTATAAGCGTTTTAGATCTAGGGGCCTGGCTGGATTTGGGTTCGATCCAACCCTTCTGTACTCCAACTATCTACAATACACATGTGGAGTATACCAAATGTGCCTTCTCACTCCAAGGATCCAATCACCACACACATTTCATCAACCAGACACCTGATTCTCAAGATATGTCCAAAAAGGTGTATCTTCGTCCAGATGGGCCTGGGTCTGGTTTGAACCAGTTTTGGTCGACCCATTCCAGTCCGGGTCCGACCTGGCCTTCGCTGGGCATGGCTTATTGGGTGCAGCTCGATGGGAACGACCCTATCAGGGTGGCCTACTCGATGAATCATGCTCTGCTTGGTATGGTCCGCCAAAATCGGTGTGGTCTGCCCAACTGGGTGCAGTCTGTCGTGGTGGGCCCGCCCTAGCCACCACCTAGGGGGAAGTCTTCCCCTAGTATTCTCAAACAGTCCATGGGCCATTTGGTTCTGGAAAACCCTACAGTGCCATATGGTGTAGCCTGCTGGCACGTGAGACCCACCAGAGCAGTTCCGGCTCGGTGTGACGTGGCCTGCTGGGTTCCCGCCGACCCCCCTTCCAATGGTGTCTGCATGCGCCGCTGATCTAACTATGGCTAGCGGGTGTTGGCTGCCCTCCGAGAGCGCCGCTGCCACTCAGCTGATGTGCCCTCTTCCTCTACCGAAAGCGAGGAGTGTGTAACCCTGAATCCACACGGTCAGCCGGCATGCCAGCCACCACCCCTACCACTGCAACCTCCTTTGACGGTGTGGTTGCACCTTCGCCGTTATCACGGTTGGCCGGTGTGCCAGTCGCCACCTATACCCTGTCGGTGTTGGTCTCCGGTGACGTGGTCGGGTTCTACTCAACCTGACATTCAGCCCGTGAAAAATACATCGAATAATGAAGTAACAGACAGATCAGTCTGTGTTCGTTTGTCCCCCACCCTCCGTGTTAGACCAATAATAGATGATTCATATATTGAAACCAACGATTTATCAGGAATAATGATATAAAAAAATTCCCTACATCAATCATTCATTGGAGATGGTGTGAGGACAAGGATGAGGACGTTGAAGGAAATGTTGGCATTTGTCACTCCCGCAACATGCTTCTGAACCGACCTCAATCATTGTTTTCTCATTCTTGATCCATTGGTTTTTTCTTCGTTGAAGGAGGTTCCATATTGGAGGATATTCTTATACCAAGCTTCTTTGCCACAAATCCCACCACGATAGGTGAGGAGCCAGTCCCCCTTAATGATGTTTAATGTCTTCAACAATTAAACATTTAATTGATGTCATTAATTTGGGGTTTCCAAGTGTCACACCACTTGTAATTGGGAATTTAATACAATTCATTAAAATTCCCAACCTCCTCAGGTGGTCCCCACCACCGAAATTTAAATAAGAGGTTTCAAGAAATAAAATAAATGTTTTTATTTTATTTCTCAATTGTCTAATGAAAAACCAAAAAAAAAACTTCCCCCATTGACCTACTGCAGTCGAGGTGACAGTCTCCTTAAGAGAAAATTGGGGCTATGAGTTCAACGGTGTTCTCATTTTTCAATTTCAAGCACCGGTTCAAATGTTAAAAAATTATGCTCACACATTTATTGATCGTACCCAATAAAAAAGTTCATAATTTCCTTCTAGGATCACCGAGCCTTAGAATCACGCACCACTAATTTTTTCAAACTCATAAAAATTTGAAATAATTAAAAAAAATTACATGGAATATCCAGAACATTACATTCTCCCCACCTCAGGGCTTTGCATCCCTGAAAGCCACAACACAAATTAGGGAAACGATTGGGGGTACTGAGAATGAATCTGAGCCTCCCGCTCCCATTTTCTCTCATGGAGGTTCTCATGCTTCCAACATACACGCACAAGTGGTATCGATTGTCTATGAAGGACTCTCTCTTGTCAATCCTCAATCTTCACTAGAACCTCCGAAAGCGTCACCCCATTGTCGATGTCCAACTCACCCTATTAAATAAAGTGTGAATGATCATTTATGTATCTCCTCAGCTAGGATACATGGAAAATGTCATGCACTTGGTGGAACTGATGGGGATGAGCTATGCATTATTCCACCTTACCAACTCTACTGAGGACCTGAATGGGTAGGATGACCCTCATAGATAACTTTCCACCCTAGACAAATCTCGGCAAACCTCATTAAGGCGAGACCCATAGAAAGACATGGTAACCATCCTCGAATTCTAGAGGTCCCTATCTTCTATCACCATAAGACATCTGCATGCTCTGTGCAGTCTTCATCCGCTCGTGGATGATCTGCACCTTTTCTATGGTAGCTCACACCATCTACGGTCCCATGAGTGTTGACTCCCATAGGTCATTCCATTATTGAGGTGATCTAAAAGGTCGTCCATACAATTCCTCAAATGGTTCCATACCGATAGTGGAGTGATAACTGTTTTTGTATGCAAACTCCACCAAGGGAAAGTGATCCTCCCAGCATCGACTGAAATCAAGGATGAAAACACGCAACATGTCCTCGAGGGTCTGAATGGCCCACTCTATCTGGCCATCCATATGAGGATGAAAGGTGGTGCTCAATCGAAGTTGAATCCTGAATTCCTTCTACAACCCCTTCCATTTCCAGGATGTAAAACATACATTACGATCAGAGAAAATCATCAAGGGAACTCCATGAAGCCGTACAATCTCCTGCACATAAAGGCGTCCTAATCCCTCTATAGAACCCTGCTCTCTAATAGGTAGGAATTTTGCTGACTTGGTTAGTCGACCAATGATCACCTAGATGGAATCATGTCCATTGGATGTGAATGGATGTCCTGTCATAATGTCCATCAAAATTCCATCCCACATCCACTCTGAAACCTCTAGTGGCTGAACAAAGCACGCTGAATCCTGATGTGTTGCCTTCACTTTCGGACAAGTGAGTCACCATAAGACAAAATCTTCCACTAATTTCTTCATTCCTAGCCACCAGTTCTACCATCAGAGGTCCTAATACATCGTTTCCACTCCTAAATGTACTGATAGAGTGGAAATATAGAAATCCCTCAACACATCTTCACGTAGCGCCACTTGTACCATAGTACGCCCACTGAAGAGGATGTTGTGCTCCCCACCTTCAGGAAATCTATTAGGTTCATGTCCTATGGATATCTGAGCACTTTGAACCTCGTAGTCATTGTCCCCAAGCCGTGCCTCCTTGACTTGTTGAAGGAGTGGGGGAGTGACTATCAGAGACTGAAGATAAGCTGCTCTATCTCGATCCATGTAGAATATCTGCATAGCGGCTAGTTGCTCTACTGCCTCAATTACAAACTGTATACCAGATCTCCTTCTGAGGTAATCTGCTTCTACATCCCCCTTCCCAAGAGTATAGACCATCTAGAATTCATAGTCCTGGTGGAACTCAAGCCAAAAACATTGTATTAGGTCTCGTTCCTTGTGAGAGAAGATATACCTAAGACTCTTATGATCGGAGTAGACTGTAAAACATTTTCCCATCAAGTAATTTCACCACATCTTCATGGAAATGACCACTACTACTATCTTCAGGTCATGGGTAGTGAAGTTCTGTTCATGATGACTCAGATATTGAGAACCAGACACGATCACTATGATAAAACACTATTTTAATGAATATTTTATTGATAATAAATGATGTAATTTCCTCACATTGTGTTAAATATGTTTATTTATAAAATATTTGTAATTAGATCATTCATTTGAATATTTGATGAAAAATCCAGTTTAACCTTTTATAGTGCACTGTAGTATTTCAAAGATAAATATTTTAATATTTAGTATTTGAATTTGAAATTTTGTAACAGTGTTAAAAACTTAATTCTCTACAACTTTCATTCAGGACACTAGAGATGATAAGTGCATTGAATGGAGTAAATGGGACAATAAAACAATGGTGGGATGGACTCGGCAGAATGGACATGGGTTCTGTATTTGGGCCATATCTTTTACATCCGGGCTTGAATTGAGCCCAATTCTTGTGGAAATCTCTGGGACATGACTTGGCAAAAATAATCCTTCTGGAAGTCCGGTCAATGCCTGCGTTTTGGAGGTCAACCAGACGGTTCAACTTGGAATAAAATATTTGGCCGAGTTTTTCATTTCACACTTAAAAAGTTATGTATCCCTAGCCCTCACAAACTCTATTTAAAGGGGGTTTTAACTCTTTTAAAGGGATGGTAGAGGTTTTGGGAAGGTGTCGCCGAATGGGTGTCTCTTTGGAGGCCCTTACAACTCTTGGAAGAAGTTAGCATTTGTGAAAACCTCTCTTCCAAAAACGCTCTTCTCTCCCACCTCTTCTTTGTATTTCTTTTCTTTCATGTTTTTTTCATGAATTTTTCTTCAAATAATCTTATGTGTTCATCCCTCTTCTTCATATACTAATCTTCTTAATTGGGTTGGAATCAATAGTGGAGAAAATATTGAGTTCTACCCTTTCAATCCTTTGCTTATGCAAAACGTCTCCACGATGACTACACCACCAATGAAAGACTTGTTCTTTTTAGTAATTGATCGACCTCTATCCTTCTTCATTAATTTATTTTGAATCAATGAGCTACTGTAATTCACATATTATGATCTATTTATTGAGTTTTTAATTTAAATGAAACTAATCAAGAAATTGAATAGTTAACACAAAACATGCGAGGTCGGGAATTATGTGGACTGTGAGAGCGCAACCTTAACCGGTAATTCAAAACCACACGAGATCAATTTGTAGAGTTAAAATATAATCCCTGAACTCAATTAATCCTCATTTCTAGAGTGGTTATTTTCCTTAATTTACCAATGAATATAAGCTAATTTTAGAACATCAATCAAAGCAGGGTGTTGCGATTGCGTGTTCTGAAGCTAGCCTAAGGTAAAATTCACTTCAATCTTCGTGGTAAAGTTAATTCTCGTAGGGTTTGGGATTTAACAAATTAAGGGATCATAATTAAGTTAATATTAATTTCAATGATAATGATTAATGAATGATTGAAGAGGTACAGTTAGATCGATTAAATCTTTTAAATATTGTCTAAACAAACATCTCTTTGTTGTGTCATTTTAATAAAACTTCATTTCAAAACTAAAAACAAAAAAATACAATCTTCTTCCAGAAAACTTTATCTAGATTCATAAACTATAAACAACCACCCCCATCCTTTCAAGTAGTGTTTTTATTCTGTTTTATTTTATTTTTAGAATACATTTAATAAGTTGTTAAATTCACTTCCTCCTTTGAGAGACGACCTTAGTCAGCCACTATGCTGCACCTAAGTACCCCAAAATCACACTAATCATTTGAGGGCACCCACGACAGTGCTCTTTCAAATTTTCGCCGTTTCCGGGGAGGCAAGTAATTATTTCAACCAATTAGAGGTATTTATTTTATTTTAGAATTTAATTCTCTTCCTCTATTCTTTCTTCCATCTAAACCCAATCTAATTTTTTTCCTTCTTATTTTATTTCCTTCTACATATTTTTGGACCATCAACTCAAAATTCTAATTTTTATTTTACTATGGCCCACTTTCCTTCTTTTCATCATTCACTGATTGATGACATAAACTAATCCCGAAGATCTCTTAGATCTTGAACCTGAGATTGAACGCAGCCTTAGGGCACGAATCAAACACTCTCAGTCTACGGGAAGTTTCAATATTCAACCAGTTGGTGAATTTCTCTCTCATGGAAACATTGAAATTGGAATCAATTAAAATTCAAATATAAAATAGTAACCAATGGCTGGAAATAATGGAAATGAACTTAATAGAACCATTCGAGAATTGGTTGCACCATATATTAACTATCAACCAAATTGTATTGCATACCCAAATCTCGAATCAGACTTTGAGTTAAAATCTGGATTAATTCACCTTCTTCCAAAGTTTCATGGCTTATCTGGTGAAGATCCCAATAAACACCTTAAGGAATTTAATTTGGTTTTCTCAACCCTAAAACCTAGAAATGTTTCTGAATATCAAATCAAATTAAGAGCATTCCCATTTTCACATGATGGAGCTGCAAAGGATTGGATGTACTATTTAAAACCAGAAGATGTAACATGTTGGAACGATTTGAAACGTCTTTTCTTGTAGAGATTTTTCCATCATCAAGGACCGCTTCCATTCATAAAGAGATATCAGGGATCAAGAAAGCACAAGGGGAGTCAATGTATGAGTATTTGGAGAGATTCAAGAAGTTATGTGCAAGTTGTCCACATCACCAAATCAGTGAGCAACTCCTCATCCAGTACTTCTATAAAGGACTCACACCCATGGAGAGGAGCATGGTTGATGCTGCAGCTGGAGGATCATTTGTGGACAAGACACCAGTAGCTACACCTGCATTGATCGACAAGATGACCGAAAACTCCCTACAATTTGGTGATCGAGGTACAACACATATCATGGGAGTACATCAGGTAAGTCCTTCTTCTCTTGAATGTCATTTGATTGATACTAAGTTGGAAGAATTGACCACTATGGTGAGGCAAATTGCCTTGGCACAAAAGACATATCTACCCCCTCCTTCAAGGACTTGTGGTATTTGCACTGAGACAATCCACCCAACTGACCGTTGCCCACAACTACAAGAGACAGAGGATTGTGCAGCAGTATTCCCTAGGAGACTATTTCAGCAGTAACAACAACCATATCCCCAAAAAAAGTTTGATTCATTTTCTCTAGCATACAACCAAGGGTGGAAAGATTAGTCGAACATGTGGTATGGCTCTGGACAACAACAAAGGCCCCCTTTTCAAACAAACTTCCAGTATCCTCCACCTTACCAACAGGGTTTCCAACAACTCCAAAGGAGATTAGAATCTCAAATCTCAATGAGTCAGGAACAAGGGAATCTCCAACACAAGGTAGACACTAACACTGATGATCTTTTGAATCAAATTGTTCTTAATCAACAGAATGATCTAAAGAGTCAAGGTTCAGAGCTGTGGGAGTTAAAGACTCAAATGAGCCAGATTGACACCGCCCTCCATGAACTTGTGAAGAAGAATTCTGGAAATCTACCTGCCCAACCCACTCCAAATCCAAAGGGGGAATGTCAGTGCCATCACATTGAGAAGTGGGAAGAAAATGAATGATACATCTGTACATACCATTCCACCAGGATTCACCTCTACTCCAGAGAATCCGCATTCCATACCAACTGATGATCATTTCAAGGAGAAAGATAAAGGTACGAAAAAGATTGATGATGTTCCTCCTAAACCCCTTCTTTTTCCCAATAGGTTTGTTCAACCCAAGAATATGGATGAAGAAGCAATGAAAAAGGAGGTTTTGGACACATTCAAGCGTGTGGAGATCAACATTCCACTACTTGAATCCACTAATCAAATCCCTAGATATGCTAAATTCTTAAAAGAACTATGCACCAATCGAAGAGGGCTCAAGGGAAATGAGAGGATCAACCTTGGAAGGAATGTCTCAGCACTCATTTCACCAACTCTAGCAATGCCAACAAAGTGAAAGGATCTAGGGACATTCACCATCCCATGAACCATAAGGGAGTTTCACTTCTCTGATGATCTTTGTGATTTAGGAGCTTCAATAAATGTGATGCCTCAATATGTATTCTCTTCCTTGTAGGTTGGTGAGTTGAAGCCAACAAGAGTAGTGGTGCAATTGGAGAATAGAGCTACGTCATATCCAGTGGGAGCCCTTGAGGATGTACTTGTCTGGGTAAGAGACATGATCTTTCCAACAGACTTCTATGTGCTTAACATGGAGGATGATCAGGTAAGTTCTCATGCCCCCATTATCTTAGGTATAACCTTCCTCAAAACGAAAAAAACTATCATAAATGTCAATGAGGGTACATTTTCCATGGAATTTAGAGATGATGTTGTGATATTTAATGTTATGGCATCCATGAAGTACCCCTCATAGGACCATTCCGCTTTTGTTATCTCCCATTTTGAACCACCAAGTAAAAACACCATGGAATTTGATTGTCTTATGCTTAGGGAGATTATGAGTATTGGTTCTAGTTTGATGTCTAAGAGTACTTCTACACCCATTATAAGGTACACGACTCTCAAAGATTTAATTTTGAAATAGAATCATATTCTAATTTTGATCATGTTCACTCTGATTATGAAATGGATGTTGAGTATGCTGATGGATTTGATGCTTTATTCTCTGATTTTGATGATGTCTATTCTGATACTGCTGCTCTTTGTGCACATATTTCAGTTCCTTCAATGTCTCCATCCATACTGCACCCTCATTCATTAGAACTCAAGCCATTGCCACCAAATCTGAAATACTCATACCTGTTGAGTGGTGAGAGATTACCTGTTATCATTTCTAACAATCTCCCTTTTGAACATGAAGAAATGCTTTTGAATATTTTGAGGGAGAACATCAGGGCGATTGGGTGGACCTTGGATGACATATCAGGTATTAGACCCTCCATTTGCATGCATAGGATTCTATTGGAGGATGGAGCTAAACCGGTGAGACAACTACAAAGGGGACTCAATCTCACCCTCTTGGAAGTTGTTAAAAAGGAAGTTGAGAAATTGCATGAGGCAGGTATAATCATTCCCATTTCAGATTCTCAGTGGGTAAGTCCTATTCAGTTTGTGCCTAAGAAGAGTGGTGTTACTGTTTTTAAAAACGAGAAAGATGAGTTAGTTCCAGTGAGGGTGCAAAATAGTTGGCGTGTGTGTATTGATTATAGGAAACTAAATCATTCCACTCGCAAAGACCATTTCCCCTTCCCATTTATTGATCAGATGCTTGAGAGACTAGCTGGGAAGACACACTATTGTTTCTTGGATGGATTTTCTGGCTAGTTTCAGGTTTCCATTGCTGCATAGGACCAGGAGAAGACAACATTCACCTGCCCATTCGGTACCTTTGCATATCGAAGGATGCCATTTGGACTTTGAAATGCCCTAGGTACCTTCTAGAGATGCATGGTTAGTATTTTCTCAGATTTCATTGAGACTTGCATGGAGGTATTTATGGATGATTTTACAGTTTATGGGTCCTCATTTGATGAATGTCTCTCTAGTTTGGGTGATGTGTTGCATCATTGTATTGAGAAGAATCTGGTCTTAAATTTTGAAAAATGTCATTTCATGGTCTAAAAGAGAATTGTCTTAGGTCATAAAGTCTCACAACATGGTATTGAAGTTGATAAATCTAAGGTAGACATTATTTCATCCCTCCCTTATCCTACATCTGTGCGTGATGTTCGATCATTCCTTGGTCATGTGGGATTTTATCGATGCTTCATCAGAGATTTTAGTAAGATCGCTCTACCCTTATCTCGATTTCTTCAAAAAGATATTGACATCAATTTTGATGATTCATGCAGGGTATCATTTGATGAGCTGAAGAAGTGTCTGACCACTCCACCAATCATACAGCCCCCGCGGTGGGACCTTCCATTTGAGATTATGTGTGATGCCTCCAACTTTGTGGTTGGAGATATCTTATCTCAGAGGGTGGAAGGACGTTCACATGCGATCGCCTATGCATCGAGGATGCTGGATTCATCCCAATAAAATTACACAACCACGAAAAACGAGTTTCTTGCTGTCATATTTAATTTAGATAAATTACGTTCATATTTATTGGGCTATAAAGTAGTTGTTTTTTCTGATCATGTAGCTTTGAGGTACCTCATAAAGAAGCCATATGTAAAGCACAGGTTGATTCAATGGATGCTCCTTCTTCAGGAATTTGATATTGAGATAAAGGACATGAAGGGGTCAGAGAATTTGGTGGCGGACCACATGAGTAGGCTTACTCACACACTATAAGATGACACCTTGGATCAGGTACCACCTCGGGACACTTTCCCCGATGAGCATCTTTATTCCATCTCAGGTACGCATCCTTGGTATGCAGATTTAGTTAATTACATTGTTTACTCTGAAATCCCAGAAAATTTTAAGAATCATCAAGTCCAAAAATTAAAAAGTGAGTCTAGGTATTATGTGTGGGTTGATCCTTACCTCTGGCGCATGTGTAGTGACCAAGTCATTAGGAGGTGTGTTCCCGATCATGAGTTTGAGTCTGTTTTTCATTTTTGTCATACACTTTCTTGTGGTGGACACTTTGGACCCCAAAGGATAGCTAGGAAGGTTTTGGACACTGGATTATATTGGCCTAGCTTGTTCCATGATTCCCATGTGTTTTGTAAGTCATGCGTTCGTTGCCAACACACTGGGAATATTTCTAGGAGACATGAGATGCCCCAACAACCCATACTATTCTGTGAGATTTTTGATGTATGGGGAATTGATTTTATGGGTCCTTTTCCTAGTTCATTTGGATTTTTGTATATTTTGGTTACTATTGATTATGTGAGTAAATGGGTGGAGGCCAAGGCCACTATGACTAACGATTCTCCTATTTTTGTGGAATTTTTCAAAGCACAGATTTTTTGGAGGTTTGGAGTACCAAAGGCCATCATCAGTGACCAAGGGACACAATTTTTCAATATGAATTTTGCTTCCCTCCTTAGAATGTATGGGGTGACACATAAAACATCAACACCATACCACCCCCAAACAAATGGCGAGGCTGAGGTTTCAAATCGTGAGTTGAAACAATTATTAGAGAAAACCGTGTAGCCAAAAAGGAAGGATTGGAGAAAGCGCTTGGATGATGCATTATGGGCTTATAGGACAACATACAAGAAACCCATTGGTATTTCCCCATTTAGGATTGTTTTTGTGAAAGCATGTCATCTCCCAGTGGAAGTCGAGCATCAGGCATATTGGGCTATAAAGAAATGCAACATGGATTTGGCCCAAGCTGGAATTCAAAGGAAGTTCCAAATTCCAGAGCTTGAGGAGATTCAATTTTCATCATATGAGAACTCAAGGCTCTATAAGGAAAGAACAAAACCTGCTCATGATAGAATGATCCAACAAAGGGATTTTCATGTTGGAGAGAATGTCCTTCTCTATAGTTCACGACTGAAGCTATTTCCTGGTAAGTTGCGTTCCAGATGGTTAGGTCCTTATATTTTATCTAATGTTTTTCCTTATGGTGAAGTGGAGATCACACAAGAGGACACTAGAAGGAGCTTTACAGTTAATGGGCAACGTTTGAAGAGATAAATTGAAGGACTTCCTACTAATGTAGTGGATTTTATCACACTGCCTGACCCCATCATCACTTGATCACATCAGGCTGTTCCTAACCCTTTCACTTTTATATCATTTTTCCAATTTAAAAATTCTTCATTTCATGTCCATATATCATCTCATGGGTTCACATAGAGGACAATGCAATATTTTATGTTTTGGGGAGGGAACCTTTTAGTTTAGTAATTTCAATTGTTTTCCTGATTTAAAAAAAACAAAAAAAATTGTGTGTTTTTTCAAATTTTGTGTGTCTATTTTTCAATTTTATTTGTGTTTTTGAAATTTTTGAGCTGAAATGATTCTCATCTCAATTTTGAAATGCATATCAATGAGTGAAACGATTTATCCCATGAAACTGAGCTTAAATGAATCTTGAAAATGACTTTGTTTCAAGTTCAAATATTTTGTAATTTCAAGAAAAGTACGCTGAATTTTGAAACCCATGACACATCTCACTGTCTTTATATTTGAAATCACGTTCTTGGGAGGCTTATAAACCATTATTTTCATATTCTTTACATTCACCTCACTTCTTGAGAGAACGAAACCATACTTGATTTAACCAGAATTTGATCTATTCTTGTCAAAACTTGAGGGTTTGAGGTACTTATGTTTAAATGATTGAGGAATTTGTTTGGTATTAAAGCCCCTATTTCAAAGAATCCTTTTTTATAATGTCCTACCTTTAATATTTAGTCCTTTTAGCCCTTAGAATCCATGAACAGCCTGTTAGGTTAGCCACATTACAAGCCAATTTTCCCTATCCAACCAACTCTTGAAGTGAAATTGCATAATCTAGTTGAGCTTAAGTGTGGGGGAATCTATCTTGTGTTGTGCCAAAACATTATATTATACTTTTAGTGGAAAATTAAATTCTGAAGAGATTTGATTTCTACTAAATAAAAAAATTATATTGAAAGTTGTTCCTTTTCGGGAGCTTTCTTGACAAGTGAAGCTGTGCCTTCTCTTGAGCTTCTAATTGAGGTGGAAAGTTGTGCCCATCTGGAACTTTCAAGAAAATCATGTTTGAGAAGATTGAAATTTTTTATGCTGAAATGATGAATGGTGTAAGCTATTCATGTCTTTTCATGATGATGGAGCTGAATTGATACTATGGGGATTGAGGAGAAGACCATATTTAAGTGAAAATTAGATTAATGAAATTTTGCTTCAAAAAGAGTCAAGCCCTCCTCATTCAGCCTCAGAATTTTTCACATCTAAATCATACCGACCAAAAGCCACAGAACAACCCTGAAAAGTCCTCATGATAAACATATGTCCTTGAATCACATTGGGTAGCGATGTAGGAATCTATCCAGCCTATGGTGACCCTTGTATGAGTTTGGATGAGAATGACATTGCAAAAAAATTGATATTTGCGTGATGAGAGAAAATTCAAGCAAGGTAAGTGTTTTGTGCATGGGAGGATAAATAAAATGGAAATATATTGAATGATATAAATGGAGAACTTGAAATACTATTTTTTATGAGGCATGATATCTTTTGATTCTTGGTGTGAAATTGATTGATCTTAAGGATATGTGTTTTAAAATTTGTTTTTATTTGATATTGATGTTTACTTGATATGAGTATTTTCCCAGGAGTGCAAAAGGGTAAGTGTGGGGGAGTTGATAAAACACAATTTTATTAAATATTTTGTTGATAATAAATGATGTAATTTCCTCACATTGTGTTAAATATGTTTATTTATAAAATATTTGGAATTATATCATTCATTTGAATATTTGATGAAAATTCCTGATTTACCCTTTATAGTGCACTGTAGTATTTCAAAGATAAATATTTTTATATTTATTATTTGAATTTTCAATTTTGAAATAATATTCCTAAATTAATTTTCTACAACTTTAATTCAGGACACTAGAGCTGATAAATGCATTTGGATGGAGTAAATGGGACATTAAGACAATGGTAGGCTGGACACGGCAGAATGGACATGGGTTTTGTATTTGGGCCATATCATCTACATCCGGGCTTGGATTGAGCCCAAATATTGAGGAAAGATCGGGGACCGGATTTGGCACAAACCATAATTCTGGAAGGCCAGTCAATTCAAGCGTTTTGGAGGAAAAATAGGCGGTTCATCTTGGAATAAAATATTTGGCATAGTTTTTCATTTCACAGTTAAAAAGTTATGTATCCCTAGCCCTCAAAAACACTATTTAAAGGGGGTCTAAACTCTTTGAGAGGGCTGGTAGAGTATTTAGGAAGGTGTGTCAGAAAGGGTGTCTCTTGGGAGCCCCTTAAAACTCATGTAAGTAGTAAGCATTTGTGAAAACCTCTATTCCAAAAAGGCTCTCCTCTCCCACCTCTTCTTTGTATTTCTTATCTTTCAAGTTTGTTTCTTGAATTTTTCTTCAAATAATCTTCTATGTTCATCCCTCTTCTTCATTTCTTAATCTTCTTAATTGGGTTGGAATCAAGAGTAGAGAAAAGATTGGGCTCTACCCTTTCAATCCTTTGCTTATGCAAAACGTCTCCACGATGACTACACCACTCATGGAATAGTAGTTCTTTTTAGTAATCGATCGACCTCTATCCTTCTTCATTCATTTATTTTGAATCAATGAGCTACTATAATTTACATATTATGATCTATTAATTGATTTTTAAATTTAAATGAAACTAAGAAAGCAATTGAATAGTTAACACAAAACACGCGAGGTCGAGAATTGTGTGGACTGTGAGAGCGAAACCTTAACCGGTAATTCAAAACCACAGGGGATCAATTTGTAGAGTTAAAATATAATCCATAAACTAAATTATTCCTCATTTCTAGAGTGGTTATGTGCCTTAATTTACCACTGACCATAAGATAATTTTAGAACATCAATCAAAGTAGGGTGTTGCGATTGCATGTTCCGAAGTCAGCCTAAGGTTAAATTCACTTCAATCTTCGTGGTAAAGTTAATTCACGTAGGGTTTGGGATTTAAAAAATTAAGGGATCATAATTAAGTGAATATTAATTTAAATGATAATGATTAATGAATGATTTAATAGGTAGAGTTAGATCGATTACGTATTTTAAATATTGTCTAAACAACCATCTCTTTGTTGTGTCATTTTAATCAAACTTCATTTCAAAACTAAAAACAAAAAAATACAATCTTCTTCCAGAAAACTTCTTATAGATTCATAAACTATAAACAACCACCCCATCCTTTCAAGTAGTGTTTTTATTCACTTTTATTTAATTTTATGAATAACTTTATTAAGTTGTTAAATTCACTTCCTCCTTTGAGAGATGACCTTGGTTAGCCACTCTACTGCACCTAAGTACCCCAAAATCACACTAATCATTTGAGGGAACCCACGACAGTGCTCTTTCACACTGATCGATCCTGCATCAGGACACATCCTAGCCCGGTCCCAGATGTGTCGTTGTAGACTACGTACCCAACACCCTCCAATGGTAACCTCAAGATGGGGACATTCGTTAGTCACTTTCTGAGGTTCTGGAAACCCCACTAGCATCTCTCCAACCACACGAAGGGTTTCCCCATCTTCTTCAATGCTGATAAGTGTGCCACAAATCTGGAATCATTAGCCACAAACCTCCAGTAGTAACCAGCCAAACCCAGAAAACTCCGCACCTCCATCAAACTCCTGGGTGGATCCCAAGAAATAAAAAACTCAATCTTTCCTGGATCTTATTAAACTCTATCAATCGATATTAGTTTTCCCAAAATTTAATCTTCTTGGATCCAAAAATGACATTTTAAGAGCTTACTATAAATCTCGTGCTCTCGGAGTGTGTCCAGAACTATCTGCAGATGAAAAGAATGCTCCTCCACAGTAGATGAGTATATAAGGATGTTTTCTATGAAGACTACAACAAAGTGATCAAGGTATTTCTAGACAATCGTGTTCATAAGTCCCATGAACACTGTTGGGGTGTTGGTCACACTGAATGGCATGACCAAGAAATCAAAGTGGCCATACCGACATCTGATGGCCATCTTCTCCACATCCTCATCTTGTACCCTAAGTTGGTGGTAGCGTGATCTGATGTCTATCTTCAAAAACTGTTGTTCTCCCTTAAAATATTCAAAATAATCATAAATACTCAGTAGTGGGTACATGTTCTCATGGTCACCGGGTTTAGGCACTGATAGTCCACAAAGAGACTCATACACCCGTCTGCATTTTTGGCGAACAAAATCAGGGTTGCCTAAGGTGAAACATTGGGCCTAATAAACCCATTCATTTATAAGTCCTCCAATTATACTTTCAACTCTCGAATCACTATGGGGGACATCCGATATGCTGGAGTAGATATCAGTTCCATATCGGGGAACAAGTCGATATAAAAGTCCACCTCTCTGTAAGGAGGTAGACCCAGAATTTCATCAGGGAAAATATCAATGTATTGGTCCACAACTACAAGAAATCTCGGACTCTCAACATCAACCACCCTGAGGGTAAGGCGAGCCAAATGATGTGTGATCAGATGAAACCTCCCCCGGGTAAGTCCATCCTGTGTTGAAAATGTTCCCTTCTCACTGGTGAAGGAAAACCTACCCCCATCCTCGTGGACACACCACACTTTGTGCCTAATATAATTGATCTAAGAATGGAATGTAGATAACCAATCCATACTGAAGATGATGTTATAAGGTCTCGATGCCACTACTAGAAGATCCTATTCGAAGCTCTTGCCTCCTAGTGTAAGCTCACACTATTGGAACAAGTGTGTAATCGTTGAATCCTCTCCCATATGAGTCTCTAACTGTAAGGATTGAGCCAACGACTCCACCAGAATCTCCGATCTCCGAATGAGGGACATGGAAATAAAAGAGTGATTGGATCCTGTGTCTATAAGTACTATAGATAAGGTAGAGTAGACACATCTTTACCTCGAATCATCTCTAGAGTGTCGTGGTCATAGGCCTCAGCTACCTTGAGCTGAGCGCGGCCCTATCCACCTAATCCCTATGGTCGGGGTGGACCACCTGCATGTAGTGGAAATAGAACTTTGATTTTCCACCCACTGCCTACCGCATGGCCAACTCCTCTTCCACATCCTCCTGCTACCTACTAAACTCCTAAAATGAATATTTTCCTTTTCCAAGGTAGTCCTTTGACTTTCTGCTGGTCATCCGTTCGGCAGGTTGTGTAGTTGTGAGACTTGTGACCTTGACTGCCATAAGAGTAATACTACATGCTCCTTTCCAATCCTACTCTGTCTTGAGATACTTTCACAACCGACCATATATACTACGGTCATCTACCTGTAGGTCTGGTCCTCTTGGACCTCTGCGTCATCTGTCTGGTACCATCTATAGATGACTCTGCTACATGACGTCTCGTGGGGGGGTTTCACTGCTGGTGACTGCTCAGCAAGGAAGATCTCAACTAAGAGTGCTCCCTCTAACACCCCTTCCTGCATCAGGATGCTGAGGGAAATCAATGATGCTCTAATCTCCCATATGATCCCATACTCAAAGGTCTGATCCATGATAAAAAGGTCCCTCATCATGTCAATGGAGTTACACAAGAGGTTGGTAAACCTCGCAAAATACTAATCCACAGTCATGCTTCCATGCTGCAAGTGGAAGAGCTCCTACATATGCATAGAGCATAAGGTCACAAGGATGAAATCTACCCTAAAAAGGAACTCAAAGTCCGAACAGATGAGAGTCACCTTTTTTTGAACCTGGAGCACTAATCTCCAACATATTCCTACTACTGCCTGAAAAAATGGTCTGCAAGGATTACCATTAGATCAGCTGGTGTCCCAACTAGTTGGAAAACTCTCACCATGGTGTCCAGCCAGTCCTCAACCGCCTGTGGAACTGTCTCACCCCAGATCCTTGGTGACCTTTGTCGTTGAAACTCATGCAACACGCTCAAGATGTGTGTACCCTCTGCTGCTGAGGTTGGTGGCATCAGCTTCCCAATGAGTAGCGGTGCTTCTAGTACACCACCCTATCGTATAACTGCTGAAAGGGGGCCCTGCACCGAAGCATCACTACACGGTGGGATGTCATCACATACTCTACCTAGAACCCTAGCTGGCTATCTACGTGGAGGCATCCTAAAAAAGTAATATGTGTGCCACTAAAATAAGTTTTACCTGGTGAGTTGACTCAAAGAGATCACAAAGAAAACTATTCAAAAACACAAATGCAATCAATGTTTTCATGCACTTAGTCAGAAATCAGAGGTCAGGGTCCTGGTGTATGGATACATCGGCTGCCACACAAAAACTAGATTCCCAAAACTAATTACCACACTCATAACACTTAACACTATTGTATATTAAAATATCAGAGTCTATGTTCATCGGTAGAACCGACTCCTATGATACAGAATTTGTCATGACCCGTCCCTCAGGTCCCATTCCGTGACTACCCCATGCCTGCCTTCCATAGGGCAGGGGCTGGCGACTAGCACCGAAAATGCATATCCCAATAACCAGGAAGGCATTTGTTTTTTAACCAGAAAACTCACACAATCGATGCACATAGCATGATACAAGCATAAAGTAAACTATATAGTAAATAGAGTGAGTATAGTAAGTAAAGGGTCCAGAATACAAGCCCAATTGGAAAGTACAAGAAAAACTAAAAATATAACCTATGAACACCTTCAATGGATCCTACCTAAACGGTAGGTACAACTCTATAATTATCGTCTCTGTGGTACATCTCGTCTAATGGTCCACCTCCATGTAGCCTCCAGTCATGGCACCCTCAGCCTCATTCAATGTTTTCCATCATCTGAACAAGACACAACAATGTACATGCATAGATCGTTCAGGGGTGAGTATAACAATACTCAATAGGGACCCCAAGACTTTTTTATGTCTCCCAGAGATTCTAAAAGAAAATACCACAAAGAAATACCCCAATATCGAAGCATATAGAAATAGACAAAAACTCTACTTAGGTATATGCCCATACATATACCTAAGTTATCATGGCATACGCATCCCATACATGAGAGATGAATACCAAAAAGGCATCACCACAAAGGTAGAACTATACACAGGTAATACAATGAATCAAGATGTACCAAACATATAACACCACGAAGACATCACCATGAAGGTATAATTACAACACATGTAAAACCACGTAGATAGAAGTACCACATAGGTAACACAAAAATGATATATGACTCATATCAGAACCAGTTATATCTTATGTACAAAAGTACAGAAGATTAGTCAAAATCTATATCATCTTATTCTGTTATGAAGCATTGCTGCTGACCCACATAGGACCGATAGGTACTTACCCCTATTGACCCACACAGGATCTGACCCACACATTATCTGTTTGCACCGACCCATATAGGATCGCTAAGCTCTCACCCACACAAGATCTGATAAAAGATAGCCCACATAGGATTGATAGGTGCTGACCAACATAGGATTGTTGTTCTTTCTTTATGTTACATCCAATCATAGGATTCCTCACACCTGTTGCCCTCGAGTTCTTTAGAATATTCCCCATGATATATCATTCATACCTCGACTTCCACTAAGCTCCAAAAAGGAGTAACCCAAATTTCTATCATGTCATAAGGGTTCTAATGCGATGGATGGTGTGTCAATCAGACGCCTAGTCTATAAGTTATAAGTATTTTATCTCTGGGGCCCGGTTGGATTCGGGTTCGATCCAACCCATCCACACTCCAAATGTCTTCAAAACTCATGTGAAGTATACCAAAAGGATTGTCTCACTCAAATGATCCCAGCACCATTAATGATTTTTCAAATGGATGCCCAGCTCTCAAGATATGGAAGAAAAGGTGTATCTGTGTCTAGATGGGCTCAGGTCTGGTCCCACTAGGCGTGACCCGCTTGGTGCGGCCCGCGAAGCTGGGTGCAGTCCGCCCAACGGGGTGCGGTCCGCCCGGTTGGGTGTGGTCCAATGTGGTGGGGATATCCCTAGCTTCCACCTTGGGGGAAGGTGTCCCCCTAGATATCTGAATGGACCAAGGGTCGTTCAATTATAACCAACACAACGGCGCCACATGGCGCCGCCTGCTGGCATGCGGGACCCCTCAGAGCGGTTCTTCTCTGTGTGATGCGGCCGGATGGGGTTCCAGATAGCTCCCCTTTTTAGTGACACCAGTGTGTGCCGCTACTCCAACCACTGTCGACCGGGTGCCGGCCTCCCTCTGGGTGTGCAACCACGACTCAAAAATCGTGTACTTCTCCTCTATCGGCGACATGGACGTGCGCCGACCTGGTTTCACGTGGCCAACCGGCATGCCATCCATCAACCTCTACCACCATGACCGACAGGAAACTGCCTATACCCTTCCAGCATTGGTCGCTGGTGACGTGGTAAGGTTCCTCTCAACTCAATGATCTGTCTGCGAAGAATACATTGAATAATGAAGTAAACTGAGGGATCGTGCCATGTTCATTTGACCCCTCCATCCACATTACACCAGTAGCAGACAGTTCATAGATTGAATACAATGATTTATCACAAAGAATGACATGAACAAATTCCCTACCTCGGTCGTTCGTTGGATATGGTGTGAGGAAAAGGATGAAGACGTTGAAGGAAACGTCAAATTTGTCACTCCTGCAACACGCTTCTGATCCGACATCGAGCGTTAGTTCCTCGTTCTAGATCCGGAGGTTCGTTCTTCATTGGAGGAGGTTCCTTGTTTGTTGATGTTCTCCACCAAAATACTTTTCCACAATTCCCACCATGAGAGTTGATGATCCAATCCCCTTAATTAAGTTTAACGTATTCCACAATTAAACATTATATTGTTGTCATTAATGAGGGTTTTCCAAGTATCACACCACTTGTAACTGGGTATTTAATATTGGGAATTAAATGACCAACCTCCTCAGGTGATTCCCACCACCAAAATTAAAATGAGATGTTTCAAGAAAAATAATAAAAGTTTTTATTATATTTCTCAAAATATTCCATGAAAAACTAAAAAACCAACTTGCAACCTCAACCTACTGTGGTCGAGGTGAAGGTATCCTTAAGCGAAAATTGGGGTTGTGAGTTCAACTGTGTCTTCAGTTTTCAATTCTGAGAACTGATTCAAAAGTGGAAAAACATCACTCAAACATTTACTAATTGTACTCGAAAAAATGTTCATAATTTCATTCCAGGCTCACCAGGCCTTAGAATCAATCACTGCTAATTTTCGTAGACTCATAAAAATTCCTTATAATTAAAACCAATTTACATGGAAAATCCTGGTCATTGTGCAGGACTTGACTCGAAGGGTCGTCCGAAGTCTTCTGGGGCATTGGACCAGAATAGTAGGTGAGCTGATGTGGCATGGGAACATGCCATTTGGGAGTCCCTTTATACATGAACGAATATGAAGATCTGAATGTTGAACACACGAAGCATGCGGTGTAGTGATGGAATGAATTAACAGATTCTAACACTCTTGAAGTTATTCCACTATAATCATGGAATGAGGTATCTTATTCTTATCACATAACCATATATTATTTAGAACAAGAGACATCATATTATTGAATGTGTTGAGTCAATAAGGTTTTCCTTATGACTTTTCCATTCCTTCTTGTTTTGAAAATCACAAACACCTTATCTATAAGAAAATTGATTTTATAAGGAAAATTGCTTTTATAAGGAAAATTTCTATTATAAGGAAAATCGCTTTTGTAAGAAAAATTATCCTTATCATATTTTCATCCATATTTTTCTTAATGTATAAGATTCGGATTCATTTCTATATTCTCGGAATTGTTTGAAACATTGATATGAAGTATTCTGTTTTAGGATACGAATTCTGGATAAGAACCGTAATAAAGTTTCACTCCAAAATCCAGAATAAGAACTGTGATAAAGTTTCATTCCAAATTTTGGATATGTACTCTGATTAAGATCTACTCCAGATTCAGGATACGAATCCTTATGAAGTTCGACAACGAATTCTCCTTACGAATTCTGATGACAAATTCTCATTACAAATTCTGATGATGAATTCTCATTACGAATTCTAATGATGAATTCTCATTACGAATTCTGATGAGGAATTCTAATTATGAATTCTGATGAGGAATTCTCATTACGAATTCTGATGAGGAATTCTCATTACGAATACTCATTCCGAATTCTCATTCCGAATTCATCTATTAAACAGAATCTGATCATCTTTGTTTTATACACTTCGAATTTATTTAGACTCCGAAAATTATTTTTGGTTAGACTCCGAACATTCATTTTTCTTACGGTGTTATAATATGTGTACTCATTAATATTTTCCCTCACTCTGAACATTCACTCTGAACATTCACTCCGATCTTTTTAAGACTTAAAATGATGTCGTACATTCTGTTTCACTTATTTTGTTACAAAAATAATGTCTTCTATTCTGTTATAAACTAACCATTGGCTATGTTACACATGTACAGGTCCCTCCGAATTTCATGGAAAATATGACCGTTGGAAGAGGGAGTTGACCATTTGAAATTTGCCTATAAATAAGATCTCATTTGAATTATTTCTTAAGTAGACAAAATAATTGATCAATCAAGAGACCACATGCTGCTATGGTGATTTCTAGAGAGATAAAACATTTTATTCCTTGTGCATACTAAAACGCTCGTTCAGTTTTTTCTTTGTGCGACTCCTAATGTTGGTGATTACATTCAAGGACTTCCGAGGATAGTAATACAGAGGTTACGACTACCTTAATGTTCGAGGGCTTCGTTGCTGAGGAAGACAGTGGTCGCCAACTACCTTGAAGTTGAGGGCTTGCGGGGATAGCAAGACAGAGATTCTGATATTTGTATCGAGGGCTTACCCTAGTGTGGGTAAGATAGACTTGCATGAGAGTATAAATCAAGGGACCTTTATCCAAGGTTGTTGGATACACTTATCTTTGGGTTAAAAGACTTATATCTTGTCACTTGTAGTTTTACTACTTGTTTATTTCCGCTGAATTTTGTATTATAAGGAAAGTATATCTTTCTTATACTTTCTTACATGTATTCTATTTCATTTAGATTCTATACTCTTTAAGGTAGAATATAATATTACAATATTTTGTTATGTTTCAATTTCCCGAACCATATTTCCAGAACCTACTTTCGGAATCTCTTTCCAAGTTTTCATTCGGTGTTAGAGGTGTTGTGAATTTTCATATTTTAACATTGTTAAACTTAGCCCTTTACATTTCTTATGCAAAAAACAGGTATTCATAAATAACTTTAAAGGTTCCAAAGGAAATTTTAAAGTATACAATTCACCCCCCTCTTGTACATTGAGCATCTACATCATTATTTCGATCCTGCAATTGTTATCAGAGCAGGTCTCTGAAATACATATACTTACGAATAAGTCTTTCTTGCTCATTTTTCCATTCCGAACTTTGTGATTATGATTTTTTTAACAAGTTTGTTTATCCAAGGTTTTTATGTATGGCATGGGTCAATGTTGGTTCAATTGATAATCTAAATACTACAAGACCACCAATCTATGATGGTAATGACTATGAGTACTGGAGAGATCGAATGAAGACTTTTGTTATCAATACTAGAGTGGATAACTTTGTTATGCTTACTGGTGCTTATAAAATTCCTAACAAGGATGTTAGAACTTTTACTAACCAGGAAAAGCATGAGTATCAACTCAAATATAAGATATGCAATACTTTACTTTATTCAATGACTAGAAATATATATATCCAAATTTCTTCTTGTGAAGCAGCTAATTGTATCTAGAAGAAGTTATAGGTTACACACATTGGAACTTCTAAAGTGATTGAGACTAGGAGAGAAATGCTTAGAGATTAATATCATGGATTCATCTTTTTTTATGGTGAACAAATCTGTAAAGTTCAAATAGAGATTTATGACCATTGTTAATAGCTTACAGTCTATGGGAGAGAAAGGTTAAGATGATGAAGCTCTTGTGGACAAAATAATTGATATTATGCCCAATGAATGGGAATCCAAAATAACAGCTATAGATGAGAACAGGAAGGTCAATCAAATTACTCTTGATGAGTTATTTGGAACTCTTCTCCAATATGAAACTAGAATGAAGAAAGATGCTGACAACATCAAAAAGAAAAATGGAAATGGTATTGTTGCATTTACAACAACTTCAAATCAGATGAAAGCTAAGACTCCTGAGAGAGTAACCAAATCCAAGTCTAAGAAAGTTATTTTCTAATACGAATCTATTGAGAGTGAAGTCTCTGAAAATGAGTTAGAAAATCTTGCTCATAGGATGAACAAGATAGCTGGCCAGAGAAATTTCCAATCCAAGTATAATAAAAAGGAAAGGAATGATAGAAAAGATGGAGAAGTCACTTTTTATGAATGCAAGAAAGCTGGAAATATTAGACCAGATTTCCCTTTGCTCAAAAAGAAAGAATGGAAAGAACGGCATTCAGACAGGAACATGAAAAAGTGTTATAAATCCAAAGCTAAGAATGTTTTGAAAGCTAATGACACCTGGAGTTCCAGTGGTGGTGACTCTTTAGATGAATCTTCTGATTACGAATCTGCAGGACAGAAGAATCTTGGTCTTATATCCAGATTACCTATTGATAATCATTGTTTTATGGCTAAGGTACGAAATGCTGAATCATTGACCAATTTTTCTTTTAAATTCTAATTATAGTAAATATTATAAATCTTCTGATGAAGAATCCTCCTCTGATGAAGAAAATACTTTACCTAATTATGAATAAGTTTCTAGGTTTTCTGAACTTCTTGAAATTGAGAATTCCAAACTCAATAAGAAACTTGATAAGGAAAACTCTAGGAATTCTATTCTTACAAAAGAGATATCAGATCTTTCTAATGATCTTGATAAGAAAAATGCTGATTTTGAATGTGTTTCAAAAAACCTGGAGGAAGTAAGTTCTGAGAAGAATAAACTTTCTAAAGATTTAGAAAAAGTAATTTCTAATAAAAATGTTTTCGAGCCTAGCTCTAGTTCTATAACTAATGATTTTGAGGATAAAAATTTGGTTAAAAAACTCATGTCCAAAAATTTTTCCTTAAAGAAGTGTTTATCAAACATTACACATGGTAAAGAAAATTTTGATAAAATGTATTCCCAAATATGACCTTTATGAAGTAAATATGGATTTGGTTATACCCATGCAAAACCAATTTTTAGTAACAATTATTTTGTTCCTCAAAGTGCCCCATTTTGTAACAAGTGTCAATGTGGTGGTCACTGGGAAAACAATTGTTCCTTAAACAAAACCCAATCTCTAGGATTTCACAAAGCTTACTTTTCTAAGAAGATGTGGGTTCCTAAAATTTTATTTTCTGGAAATCTCGGATCCAAACAAGTCTGGATTCCGAAAGTCTAATTTTTTTTTCTTGATTTTAGGAAAATAAAGAGAGTACCAGCAAACAATACATGGTACATGGATAGTGGATGTTCCCGGAACATGACTGGTAACAAAAGCTATTTTTAAAAGATTATCAAAACTAAAGGAGGAAAGGTAACTTTCGGAGATAATGCTAAGGGAGAGATTGTTGGTATTGGTAATATTGTTTTTCTTGGTAAAACTTTGATTTAAAATGTTCTTTTTGTTAAGGGTCTCAAGAAGAACCTCATTAGCATAAGTCAGTTATGTGATGAAGGTTACCTTGTAATATTTAGGAATGATAAGTGATTAGTTCACAATTCCAAGGAAGAATTTATTCTCTCATCCAATAGGCAAGAGAATGTTTACACTTTGAACCTAGAAGTCCATAGAAGACAAGATTTACCTTGCCTAAGTGCAATGGAAGATCATTCCTGGCTTTGGCATAGAAGACAGGTCACTGTAACCTTAGAAATATATGTAAACTCTCTAATAAGAAACTAGTTAAGGATCTACCGGAGATTAGATTTGAATATTCTAAAGTTTGTGATCCTTTTCAATATGGCAAGAAACATAAATCTAGTTTTAAATCAATCGGTGAAGTCACAACAACTGATGCATTACAGTTAGTGCACATGGATCTTTTTGGTCCAACAGAAACTAGAAGTATTGGAGGAAAATACTATGTGTTTGTTCTAGTAGATGATTACACTAGATTTACTTGGGTTTATTTTCTAGCAAGGATGTCTGAAGCTTTTTCTTATTTCAAAAGTTTTAGAGCTCAAGTTAAAAATGAGAAAAACCTTCCATTGAATACAATTCATAGGGATCATGGAGGAGAATTTCAAATTTCAGATTTTGAAACTTTTTGTAGTATAAAAGGTATTACTCAAAATTTTTTTGCACCCAGAACTCCTCAACAGAATGGTGTAGTTGAAATCAGAAAAATAATTCTTCAACAAATAACTAGAACCATGTTGAGTGAATATTCTATTGCTAGACATTTCTGGGATGAAGTAGTAAGTACTGCTTTCTATACTATAAATCGAGTTTTGATTAGACATTTTCTTAATAAAACTCCTTATGAGTTATAGAATGGTAAAAAACCAAGACTATCCTACATCACGGTTTTTGGTTGCAATGTATTCATTCTGAATACTAAAGATAAATTAGATAAATTCGCACCAAAACCTGATGAAGGAATTTTCATAGGTTATTCCACAACTTCTATGGCTTATAGAGTTTTTAATAAAAATACTTGTACTGTTGAAGAAATAGTACATGTAAAATTTGATGAGTCTGATCCTTTTTTTTAAAACCATCCCAGCCTACATCCTCGGATGTGTTTTCAAAAACTGATTGTCAACCTTTGATATAAGAATCTTCTGATAAGGATAATGTTCAAGAAGATACTTCTAAAACATTTACCCCAGAAGTCTTTCTACACTTTGTTGATGAACATGCTTTTCAAAACCCAAATTAGGCGTTTCGAAATAATCATCCCAGTGATAGTATCATCGGAGATGTAAATCAACCTGTAAGGACTAGAAGTTCCTTAAGAAATGAAATCGAACATCTAGCATTTATTTCTCAATTAGAACCTAAAAGCACTGATGAAGCTTTAGGTGATGATGATTGGATCAAAGACATGCAAGATGAAATAAATTAATTCAAAAGGAATAAAGGCTGGACCTTGGTTGAATGTCCTAAGGAAACTTCTGTTATTGGAGTAAAATGGGTTTTCAGAAATAAATGTGATGAAAATGGAGTCATACTAAGAAATAAATCTAGACTTGTTGCTAAAGGCTATAATCAGCAAGAGGGAATAGACTATGAAGAATCTTATGCTCCAGTAGCCAGACTTGAATCTATCCATATTCTACTTTCCATTGCAGCATTCTTTAATTTTAAAATTTTTCAAATGGATGTGAAATGTGATTTTCTTAACAGTTATGTTCAAGATGAAGTTTTTGTTGAACAACCTCCTGGATTTGAAGATACAAAACATCCTGATTATGTTTTTAGACTTACCAAAGCCCTGTATGGCCTTAAACAAGCCCCACGAGCATGGTATGACAGACTCACTAGATTTTTGCTTCTAAATAACTATGTTAAGGGAAATGTAGATCCAACCCTTTTTATAAAGAAAGATAAGAAAAATGGTTTGATTGTTCAAATTTATGTTGATGACATCATATTTGGTTCAACTCAGCAATCTTTGACCGACTCCTTTGTGAGTCTAATGAAATCTGAGTTTGAAATGAGTATGATGGGTGAGTTAACTTTTTTCCTTGGTTTTCAAATTTCTCAAAAACCCGAAGGAACCTACATATCTCAACATAAGTATATTAAATATCTTCTTAAAAATTATGGTTATGACAACACTAAGAGTATAATTACTTCCATTGGTACCTCAAACTCTTTAGATCTTGATGAAGCTGGGAAACCAGTAGATCAAACGTCTTTTATAGGTATGATAGGAAGTTTACTTTACTTAACAAATAGTCGACCAGACATAATGTTATCAGTATTATTATGTGCAAGATATCAATCCAATCCTAAGGAATATCACTTAAAGGAAGTAAAAAAGAATTTTTCGCTACCTTAAGGGAACCATGGATCTAGGATTATTTTATACCTCTGGAAATGATTTTGTTCTAAAAAGCTTTTCTAATGCTGACTTTGGTGGATTTAGAATGGATAGAAAAATTACATCCGAGACTTTACATTTCTTAGGAGATTCATTAGTTTATTGGTCTTGAAAGAAGCAATATTCTATAGCACTCTCTACTGCGGCAACTGAATATGTAGCAGCTGGAAGTTGTTGTGATCGAGTGTTGTGGATGCAACACACACTCACAGACTATGGCTTGAGTTTTACTAAAACTCAAATTTTGTGTGATATCAAAAGTGCCATTTCCCTTAATAAGAACCTTGCACATCACTCTCGTGCAAAGAATATAGATATTATGCATCAATTTCTTAGGGATCACACACTAAAAAGAGATATTATTCTTCAGTTTATCAGAACGCATGATCAACTTGCTGATATTTTCACAAAATCATTGCCTTCTGATAGATTTGAATACATTAAACAGAAGTTATGAATGATAATCGTAAGGTAATACTTCTTAATTAACATTCTGTTGAAAAGGTCTCCTTACAGCAATAAACTCCTTTTCATAGGGGGAGTACATTTGGTTGTTAGAGTAACAAAAAACATTTCAATGTTTTTTTTCCAAACTTTTCGGAACTAAAATTCCGGAATGGGAATTTCTGGAACTAAAATATTCCAGAATGGATATTTTTGTATAGAAAACTTCTGGAATGGATATTTTCATATAGAAAACTTCTGGAATGGAAATTTTCGTATTGAAAACATCTGTAATGGAAAATTTCGTACTAGTATTTTCATAACAGAATTTTCATACCGAATCATTCATAATAAATTTTTCATCTTCAAAATTTTGTAATGTAATTTTTCGTACTGAGTTTTCTGTACTGAGTTTGTTTTTTGTAATGAGTTTTGTGAACTTTTTCTTTTCGTATTAATGTTTTTTTTGTTTTCTTAAGAATGTTACCAATTAAAAATAATTTTATTATGCCAATCTGAATGGTATGATTTCATTACTCATGTTATCGTAATCATACTTTTCTTGGTGGAATTTTCTTATATTTTGTTTTCGGATTATTGTTTTCTTAATTATTTGTTTTTATAAAAACCTCCAAATATCGGATTCATGTTTTCTTGAGAATTGGTTTTCGACCGTCAGATCTGATCTCAGCTTGTCACAACCGTTCGATCAACCATGGAAGATGAACCGTTATCTCGTTGCCTATATAAAGGGGACCCTAAATGGTTGTACCACATAGGTTTTCAAGATCAAACGTCTCGAATCTCTATCTCTCTGTTTTAAAGCCATTCCGAACATCAGCTTTCTTCATTCCGAACTTGTCAGAGGTCTTCAGATCCGAATGTCTATGGAAGTAGCTTCTCAAGACATGTCTTCCTCTAAGACGATTTCGAAGTGGCTAGTATACAGAGAAAGGTTGGTTCATCCTGATTTATTCAATAAGTATGACTCTATTATTTCCATGAATATTAAGCATAATGGATGGGAAGATGTTGCAGTGTCAAAACCTGGGATTCAAGATGAAGTGTATTTGGATTTTCTTATAGAATTCTATGAGACAGTTTCCTTTCTTAAGGAAGATGGAAGGGAGGAGTTGTCTTTTAAGTCTTATGGTAAGACTTATAAGCTTTCATATTCCAAGGAAGCCAGTATGGTAGGGCTGAATATTGAAGGCGAAGCTGAATTCATATCTCATGTGTTCCCGGATTCAAAGGGTAGCTTGGACAAGGAAAAAGCATTAGAAACTCTCGGACTGGCAGATGACAAGGCTCCGAAGATTTCTAGTTTATCTACGAATTATCGAATTCTAGAATTATGGGTACAAGGCCTTATCGTGCCGAGAAAGGGTGACAAAGATAGTCTGATGAAAATTGAGATTTATATCATAGATTTTATGATAAATCTGAGGAAGTTTAACCTGATGAAGCACATTCTCATTACTCTTGAGAATGTTAAGAAAGGAAATCTTAGATCACAGATCTTGTTGTATCCAGCCATCCTCTCAAAGTTGATAGTTTGGTGCCTTGATTCTATCAAGGAGGCTTGCAAGTCTAAGCCCAGATTTTGCAAAATTATGCTAGTGAGTGATGGTACACTCAAAAGGATGGATGTAGCCTTTGACAAGAAGTCTGGTCAGTTTATTGATTTACCTGCTCAAGAAGAAGCGGTTCCGAAAGTTGTTGATCCGGAATCCTCTAAGCCAATAAGGAAGAGAATGTTGAATGAAGTTGAAGTAGAAGCAGAGAATCCCATGACTAAGGAAGTTCATTCCGCACCTCCAAAACCAAAGAATAAGAATGCCTACCCAGATGAGGTAGTTGCTAAATAGAGGGAGATCAAAGAGAAGAGAGTGAAAGGAGAGCCTCCCTTTGTCTTGGATCCTGTGGAGGCTATGGCCTTGAAGGAAAGAACTATGGATGAGCTAGAAAAACAAGTGAATTAAAAGAATCTCAAGAAGAAGATGTCAGAGGGTGAGGTAGCTCAGGCTTTGTTGAAGTTCAATGAGATGGTTTCAGCAAATATTCCTGTTCCGAGATCTTTTTCTCTAGAATCTCTACCTGAGACTCCAAGAAGGATCTTTGTTGCTCTAGAAGAGGTAATAGCTAAGCCTGTCGAGGAAATAGAGCAGATTGAGCAAGTGGATGAAGAAGAAGCTATTGCTGAAGGAAGTGGTGAAACCGAAGATGTGTTGAAGCAAGTAGATGATTATAAGGGGACACCTTCAGATGGTTTATCGCTTCGAACTTCAGAAGAGGAATCATCGAAGCTAGTCACTCCAGCGATGAATGAGGAGAAAGGAGAAGAAGAAGTATCCTATCATGCAGAGGAAGAACAACTTATACATGATATTGCTCAAATGAAGAATGTAGAGGTTGGTGCTCAGAATGTTCTTGATGAGGAAGACAATGTTCTTCAAGTTTTTGATAGTGAAAAGAGATCAAAGGAACATGATTCCATTCCGAAAAAGGACAAAGGAAAGAAACGTGTTGATGATACCAAAAGCTCTGTGGTAGTAAAGAGAAGGGAATTCAGTGACTATTCTAAGAAGAAGTTTGAGCATTTCGAAGAAGAAGATTCTCCAAGAAAAGTTTCGGATTCAGAGTCATCTTCGTTGGGGCATGACTTTGTTGTTCAGTCTTTAAAGAAGTTGGTGGGTACTATTCCAACATTCTCAAGTATTGATTCAAGATGCCAGATGCTCTAACATGCTTTGAATCAGAAAACAGACTCTATATGTATGGTTATAGACAAGTGTGTTGAAATAGAGGCTCAGTTCAAAACTTTCTTTTTCGGCTATGAAGCCCATAGATGATCTTGCAAGAAGATAACAAATTGGTCAAGGAAAATTGTAGAAGAGATGAGACTCATTGATGAATTCGAGGACAATGTGAAGGATGCCATTGAGACAGAAGACAGGAAAATAAATGAGCTTACTTCATCCTTTAATGAAAAGCTGACAGATGAAAAGAACTTCCGGATTCATTAAGTCATAGATCTGAATGGGAAGCTAAATTCTGTTTCTCAAAACTGGATGTTTGAAAGTGATCATCAGATTGAGTTTGAAGAGAAATTGAAGGCTCGGGAAGAAAAGATTAAAGCTCAGGAAGAAAATATTCAAGCCTAGGAAGAAAAGATTGAAGCTCAAAGTGCAAGAATAATGGTCTTAGAGAAGCAAGCCGAAGAATACCATAAATACTTGAATAAAATAAAGACTATTCTTAAGGGTCTCATGGCGAAGGAAAAAGATCCAAAATAGATAGATCTGATCTTTTGTTGTATCTAAATATCATTGTTGATTGAGCTTTTCAAGCTTAATGAAAATTTGTGATTGCACGTTTATTTTTTTGTTACTACTAATTTTTCAGGTACTTTTTTATATTTTCCATTCCCTCAAATTCATTTTGAAAATCACAAAGGGGGAGAAGGAAAATATCCTTAAGGAAAAAGAACTCTAACAAAAGGGAAGAATGAAAAATAACATTGACAAAGAATTTATCCATGGGGGAGTTTTTTCATTAAAGAAGTCATTCTTATTCGTAATGAAATGTCACACCGGAAATCTATAATACGATCCTTAGAGTTTCAAAGTCTAAGGGGGAGTTAGTCGTATTCATCTACATCTATATGCAAAGGGAGATAAGCCTTAATGTTTTTCTTTCTTCTTAGAATTTCTTTTTCCTAAGGATGTTTGTGCTTTCAAAAAAGGGGGAGATTGTTGAGTCAATAAGGTTTTCCTTATGACTTTTCAATTCCTTCTTGTTTGGAAAATCACAAACACCTTAACTATAAGAAAAATTTTTTTATAAGGAAAATAGATTTTATAAGGAAAATTGCTTTTATAAGGAAAATCGCTTTTATAAGAAAAATTATCCTTATCATATTTTTATCCATATTTTTCTTAAAGTATAAGATTCAGATTCATTTCTATATTCTCAGAATTGTTTGAAACATTGATATGAAGTATTCTGTTTTAGGATCCGAATTCTGGATAAGAACTGTAATAAAGTTTAACTCTGAAATCCAAAATAAGAACTGTGATAAAGTTTCATTCCGAATTCCGGATACGATCTCTGATTAAGCTCTACTCCAGATTCAGGATACGAATCTTTATGAAGTTCGACAACGAATTCTCATTACGAATTTTGATAAAGAATTCTCATTACGAATTCTGATGAAGAATTCTCATTACGAATTCTGATGAGGAATTCTCATTACGAATTCTGATGATGAATTCTCATTACGAATTCTGATGACGAATTTTCATTACGAATTCTCATTCCGAATTCTCATTCTGAATTCACCTATTAAATAGGATCTGATCATCTTTGTTTTATACACTCCAAATTTATTTAGACTCCGAAAATTATTTTTGGTTAGACTCCGAACATTCATTTTTCTTAAGGTGTTATAATCTGTCTACTCTTTAATATTTTTTCTCACTCCGAACATTCACTCTGAATATTCACTCCGAACTTTTTAAGACATAAAATGATGTCGTACATTCTGTTTCACTTATTTTTTTATAAAAACAATGTTGTCTATTCTATAATAAACTAACATTTGGCTAAGTTACATATGTACAGGTCCCTCCGAATTTCATGGAAAATATGACTGTTGGAATAGGGAGTTGACAATTGGAAATTTTCCTATAAATAGGAGCTCATTTGAATGAGCTCTTAAGTAGACAAAAAATTTGATCAATATAGAGACCACACACTGCTAAGGTGATATCTAGAGAGAGAAATATTTTTATGCCTTGTGCGTACTGGACCGCTCGTTCAGTTTTTTCTTCGTGCAACTCCGAATGTTGGTGATTACATTCGAGGACTTCCGAGGATAAGAAGACAGAGGTTCCGACTACCATAAAGTTCTAGGGCTTCCTTGCTGAGGAAGACAGAGGTCACCAACTACCTTGAAGTTGAGGGCTTGCGGGGATAGGAAGACAGAGATTTCGATATTCGTATCGAGGGCTTACCCTGGTGTGGGTAAGACAGACTTGCTTGAAATTATAAATCAAGGGACCTCTATCCAAGGTTGTTGGATACCCTTCTCTTTGGGTTAAAAGACTTATATCTTTTCACTTGTAGTTTTACTACTTGTTTATTTCCACTGAAATTTGTATTATAAGGAAATTATAACTTTCATATTCTTTCTTACTTGTATTCTATTTCATTTAGATTCTATACGCTTTAAGATAGAATCTCTTATTGCAATATTTTGTTATGTTTCAATTTCTGGATCCATATTTCTGGAACATACTTTCGGAATCTCTTTCCATGTTTTCATTCGGTGTTAGAGGTGTTGTGAATTTTCTTAGTTTAACATTGTTAAACTTAGCCCTTTTCTTTGCTTAAGAAAAACAAAGTTATTCATAACTAACATTAAAGGTTCCAAAGGAATTTTTAAAGTATACAATTCACCCCCTCTTTTATATTGATCATCTACATCATTATTTTGATCCTACAGAATGATAGAGAATGATATAGTTTATATTCATGTACAATGGATTGTTGGCATCTTATGCTTGGAGCATAAGGAATCTCTTGTTTGGTGAAAGAGGTCTCCTATATTTATCACATAGGTAGTACTATAATTTATATTCATTTAGAGAGGATTATGGGAATCTTATGCTTGGGGCATAAGATATCTCTTGTTTGGAAGAAGAGGCCTTTTACCTTTGTCACATAAGATGTACTACAGTTTATAGTTTTATATATAGGTCTTTTGAAATCTTATGCTTAGCACACATGTAATATCATGTTTGGATCAAGAGGAATCCTATATTTGTTATATAGGGCATACTACAGTTTATAGTCATGTAGAGAAGACTGTTGTCATGTTATGCTTGGAGCAGAAGACATCTCTTATTTGGGTCAAGAGGCATACTATGTTTGGAACATGTGGTTTACTATAGTTTAAAGTCATGTATATGGGAATATTGGCATATTATTCATGGAGCATAAGGCATCTCTTATTTGGAGAAAGAGCCACCCAATGTATGGAATATAGGGTATACAGTAGTTTAAAGTCATTACATGGGACTATTGGAATCATATGCTTGGAGCATAAGGAAACTCTAATTTAGATCAAGAGGTATCCTTTGTTTGGTACATAGGGTTTACTACGGTTTCAAGTCATGTAGATGAGACTATTAGGCATAAGGTGCCTAGAAATTTCTTGTGTTGGGACTTATGAAAGAGTGGTAATTTCTGGTGGATCTTGGAATGAGAGTCAGGTGATGGGGTTTGGAGGAGTTGCTTGAGTAATGGTTCGACTCAAGGTACATGTGTAAGTGATGATGAAAATATCAACTCTATACATGTGAAAATAACGAAGAGGAATATGTTGATTCAATTTGTTTCATGGTGTGCAGAGGAGTATCTCAAATCATGGTATTCCTTAGGTGGAAGGTGGGTGTGTATTGGAAAATGACGACGTCCCCGCATGAAAAGTTCACAGTGTGACTGTCCATTTTTCATGGAGGTCAGTGACGAGAGTGAAAGGACAGGACCAAAGGGACAAAACCTCAATCCAAAACTGATCCTGAGTGGGGGTGTAGGGGCATAGCCCCCACGTAATGGACTGGTGGGCATTAAGATAGGATATTCATGAAGGATAGGACATTGTGAAGTAGCTTTGTGGAGGAAAGCTTCTTACAGAGCATGGGGTATCGCGAAGTAGCCTAGTGAAGAAAAGCCACTCGCAGAGTGTAAGCTCTTGCGGAGCATGGTCTCGCGATGAAAAGGGGCTGCAGAGCAATGAAAATCAAAAAGCATATGATCTCTTAGTGAAAAGGGTTTCGTTGTGCAAAGGCTCTCACAAAGCCTTGATCAACCTAAAGGAGCTCCCTCCTTCGCAAAGGGAGAAACCCTTTACAAAGGGCATCACTTCGTGGGGCTCAAGGGCTCCATGAAAAGGGAGGTCAGTCACCCAAAGGGTAGCGTAACCATCCTTATAAAGAGGGTTATCTGAGTATTTAAAGGTGATGGAGGTCATCGTAGCATTCCGCACAAGACAAATCCACACCACAAAGAGAAAATTACACTCTGAAGGAAATCGCACTCCGCAACCAGAGGGAGTTCCCTCAAGTTTCTCATAATCGCATAGTCAAACATCATCAAACATTGAGGCACTAAAAGAGGCTTCCTTCATGTTCCCTCAAATTCATCATTACTATGGATTCAACCATCATTGAACTTCGTGGCGCTCGTGTGGGCTCCAGTTAAGTTCCTCTACTCCGCAACCGTGGAGAAAGCTCGCGAATGGGCTCCGCAAACCTATTTTCCAGCCCAACATCGAGTGTCCATAACACATAATATGTAACTCCATTAGGGATATATGAACTATCACATCGAGTCTTGAGAAATTTTCTATTATCTTGGATCATGTATGGAAGTATTTTGAATATTTTATGGATGTGTTTTCTAGTGCCAACAACTATCCCTACTCCAAACCTGACTCGGGAACCTGAAACATCTCTATGATCATTAAACACATCCTAAAATAAATATTATAATGTTTAAACACTCAAAATAATTATTTTAGTACTTATTATCAAAACATATCTTAATTAAAAAATAAAAAAATAATCTTTCCACTAAAAAAGACCTGTCAATTTATAGGTTTTTACCCCTATGAACACAAACATTATTAGGTGTTTGTTCTACTAAAAATAAAATATATTTATTTTAATACAAATAAAACATGTCAATGAACATCATTCTTGAAAAACATTATGATTAAAGGAATTATTTTTTCCACTAAACATAGCCTACACACCTAAAAGTATATTGGGTGTGTTATGACTATGTATAAATAATGATGTCCAATTACATTAGTCACTATAATAAGGGAAAAATAATAATCCATAGTTTCAGACTCTTTGATTTGTTGTGAAAAATGATCTTATTCCATGTTATGTTTCAAGTGTTATGTCTCAATTATTATAAGAATACCACTGCACACTCTCCCAAAACTACAAAATTGGCCTCTAACTGCGCTATAAATTTCCATTATCAGCACTAGAAAATTGATGAATATATGAGAAACATTAAAATCTCTGGACTTTTATCAGCACTTAAATAAAACTGATAAGTGTACCATTTATCAGCACTTTTTTAGCACTGCTAAATATATCCTTTTTGAGCACTTATAAAGGAATTTTTATCTATTCTTTTAAAAGCACTCATAAAGGGAAATAATGTAGTGTGTTGTAACAACACACTGTAGAACCTATGGAGTGTGCTGTTACAACACATCATAGTACTATTAAAAGACTAGAAACACACTAGAAACACACCCAATATCAATTAAAATAACTCCCAATACATAATTTAAATGAAATGAAATTTAAAACATAAAAACCATAAAAAACCTATATTAGAAACATTTTAAACATTTTGTTTATAAAATCACATAAATATAAATTATTATATAAATTCAAAAAAAATCATAACATTAGTATAAAGAACCACAAATCAAAAAAAAAAGAATCCACCTATATAAGAAAACAATTAATATGTGAGTAATACTAAAAAGAAATAAATTAATCATAAATATAAAACAACAAATTAATTCTTTGCACAATGATTTTAATGTACAAACGTCAAGATTAACTCCATGATTGAGTAGAGACAACATCACTTATCTTCCTTCAAATGCCCGATACATGAATATCAATCTTCTACAATATACGAACTCAGCCAAGAATAATGAAAATTAAAGCAATGTATCATTATAATTTTTTTAGTAAAATAGAGAAAGTATATTGTAATATTACCTTTACATATTTCCAAAGGGTTTCTTTGGTCCAGATAAAAGATTACAAAAAAATTGAGGTTCTTATGTGCACTTTACTAATGATGGTTAACTACCGATTAACATAGCATATGAACTGAACATCCTGCCACGTGTCCACGTAATGTTCGCATCCCACACATGCTTTCCACAATCTCTATCATGTAACCATTTAGTATACACTTTTCCTTCTTTTCTTGCACCCATTACTACTTGTAAAGAAGATTGATGCATGCAGTTGCCTGCATATAGTAAATGGGTGGAGGAAGAGAAGGAAAAGTGAATGTTGAATGGTGATATGATAAAGATGGTGGAGAACATGTATGAGCTGAGAAAGTCATGGTTACACCAGGTAGGAAGTTTAGATCAGATGTTCTGCTATATTGTTGATATCCAACAATAGTGAAGTGCACAGAGAATCCTTAGTTTTGTTATTAACTTTTTGAGTGAGGCACAACCTATCCATGTTTGGGATTCATTGATCAATGGATCCAAATAGACATAAATATTCTTCCAACACACTACATCAGTTGAAAAAATAGAAAAAATGGCCAATATAAAAAATATAAATGAATCCTCACACAATTCAAAAAGAGAGATTTGTTCAAAAATAGACATATCCAAACAATAACGATAGAAGGTGGGGAACTAATTCATGAATGGATATCCATTTAATGATTCTCACTCAATGAAAAAAAACATTTGAACTATGAAAGGATAATTTAATCATAATTTTATAATTAAATATGAACTTATAATATCCACAATACAAAAACTAGGAAACTTCGAGCATCTTTACCCATCACAAGAGACACCAATCGCTCCAATAGGTTTTTGATTCTTTCATAAGAAATCTGTCAAAAACACTTCCTCAACTAACATCTCAAAATGGAGACCCTTGTAGAATAGGACTCTCTGCTTGATCTCTGGAATAAGACCCCTAATGAAAAAAGAATCCTTCAACAGATTATGTGATACCACCTTTGGAAAAAGGAAGCCAACTCTTTGAAGTGTTCAACATAATTTGTCACCGCCTACTAACCTTGTTGGACACTCATGAACTCTTCCCTATTTTTCATCTTCACCTCCGCAGTTATAAGCCATTAGACAAATATTGGCTTAAAATATCCCCATGTCACCCCAAATTTCATTGTTGGTTGAAAAACAAGTTGCATTATTTCAAATATGAACCCCCATGAAGACCCAGAACAACATGAACTATAACATATTTTGTAGTTCCAAACACTCTGAAGACATTCTCAGCTTTTTCAATTCACTTCACGAACTCTAATGAACCTTGATATCAAAGTAATATTGGAAGTAAAAAAGGAGAACTAGAAATATGGTGAGACCCACTATAAACATTAGGGACCTTTTTTGGTGGAATATTCTGAATAATAAAAAAATTCTAAAATCAGGTTCATAATGAATATGAAACCTAGCCAAAAGGAATATCTCAGGCCTAAAAAACTGTCTCACAATCTAAAAAACAAATTTAAACCAAGGATGAGGAGCATGTATGTGGCTACCGGATCAAAAAAATTATCTGAGTCATCATGGTCCTTGAACATCCTTTGAATTAGTTTTTAAACTATAAATTTATAGTTTTATTTCATTATATCAACATTATTTGTTATTAATTAAGGATTATGGTTTTTACATCAAAATCTTGAATAATATTTATTCTTAATATTAAATTTAAAATTAATTTTTCTGAGATTGGGGATTGAGTTATTATGTAACCTTATAGGAGAATTTCCTCGTTCCATTAGATGAAATTGCCTAATGTCTATGATTGAAATTTAGAAATACATTAAGACACCTATAGAGAAATAAGATGATGTAACAATAATTACCAGATCATATGAAATATTACTATACAGTGAAATACCTTTATAAATATATCTCGTAATAAATGTTTCATAATTTTTTTATTAACCTATTTTATTGATTTATCATTATTTTACATTCTGATATGAACTCATCAATGAACTATGAGGTTTATGGATTTAATCAGATAGTTTTATTTCAAAAAAAAGGGTAGAGATTTCATATTATATGACATTAAATAAAAAAAATTATTCCTTTAATTAGTCAATTAATGTCGTATAAATTTTGACATACCCAGTATATCATAACACGTCAGGAAAATATGTTTCCATTATTTACATGAAAATTTCAATTTATGTTCATTATAATATACATCATTAATAAGATCCTATATACATTTAAAATACACACATATATAGTTATAAATACCTATTTAATCATATAATAAGGAGAATTATTATTTTAGGATTAGTCCTCATAACCCCCCTTTTTGAGGATTACAAGGTTTAAAATTTATGAGAAAAATTGTCGTGTACCTATAAGCATCCAACACCTAATAGTCAAACATCTTTTTTGTTCAATCATAAAGTTGAAATCTAGATTGATGGATATATGTTTATAAATATTTCCATTACATTTCGTGGATCAAAATATATTGAGTAAATCATATAATGTTTCGATGCGATAGATATTCTGAAGACATTATAAAATTAATGATACAAAAAGAACACTCATAATGTTATAATATAATAATTTATATTCATTTGATCACATGTAAAGTGTTTGTTGGTTCTTAGAAACTATGTACTAACCATCCAATTAAAGTTTCATCTATGGAATCCTTAATAAAATATTCTTAAAGGGGTTTTAACAAAGTAAATAAAGTGTATTAAAGTCTTTTGATCCATAAATGCAAAAGGATTAAGATAATATATGGTGGGAGACCCAATCAGATAAATTATCCATATATAATTTATATATCTTTGTATATCTCTATTTATAATATACGAGAGTGATATTTTTGTAGACCATGTAAAGGATCATTTATGAAGGGGTCATACTAGATCAAATATTATAAAGAGGCTGTTTACATAATATTGGGGAAACACATTTATTAAGAATCCAATAGACTATAAAATTTTATTTCTTATGGAAATGAGTGGCATCTATAGAGGGTAAATTATTTTAAGGATAGTCTACTGAATAAAAAATTTATTGATATCCCTCCACAAAGAAATTACCCTAGGTAAACAAAAAGAGTCTTTGTAAAGGTCATTAAGCAACCAATAAAATATTTTATTTGAGTCATTCATGGCCATTAAAAATATACATTGGACTCCATAATAATTTTTACACATAATATAATTGAATAAATATGGTAATTCATCTCAAAATAAATTATTTTTAATGATTATATCAAAATAATGTAATTCGGTTTGTTCTCTAGAGGTGTCATACCTATAGCGGCGAGGAGATAAGATGTAGGGTTTGTAACAGTGCAAAAAAGGAAAATGCAAAACCCAAAAGTTGAAAAAATGATATCAGAAAAGTAGAAAATAATATACCTTGAATTCTATTCTTGATTCGTCTGATAGATCATAGTGGAGTCACACCAAAAGTAGAGGAGTTCTGTGAGTGCTTCAGAATCGTGACGAATAAGTGCTAGTTAGGGGTTTTTAAATCGATAGTGACTCTTTTGAAATTTATTTTTGAAAATAACTGATAAATAACTCTTTTATCATCAATAAATTGATAAGTTCTAATAAAAGAAATTTTTATCATCACTAAAAATGATTTGATAAATCTTGATATTTATCCGCACTCTAAATGTGCTGATAAAAAAATCTTTATCCATTCAAGAATAAAGCACTTATATAGGAGACCTTTTATAAAAACTAATAAATACAAGGATGATAAAAGGTTATCCTTTAATAGTGCTTCAATTTAGCTTAGATAACCCCCCCCTTATCAACACTTATTTTAGCGATAATAAAGATGGAATTTCTCAGTGCATTTTTCTTACACTCCTAAATTTTTTCTCTATTAAAGGACAATTTTGTAGCAGTGTCTTGCAAAAAAACTGAATATTAGCTGGGATATACGTACAACATATTGACATCTATATCTATTTTTAAGGAATAATTTTACATAATATTTCTAGATAGAAACCTATTTAGAATGAATAACCCCATGACATATTTTTCTCTAAAATAGTCAATCAGCTTAAATTATATAAAATATTAGAAAGTATAAAATAACGTTTCTATCCCAATAATTAAACTATGATGAAATAATTTGTGTACACAAGTTTATTCATTCTCTATTCATTATATTCTGGTAAAAAATATATGATATAACCAAAAGTGGGGATGTAGATGTACAATTTCTACTACTATCACATATCCAATACTCTTTTCATGCCCCCATAATAAAACTATCTACAATTATCAGAAAATCATCATATTCCAATGTTTATCTTACTCCATAGAATATCATCCATAAATAACCAAGTGTAAATCCATCTTTAACCTTTAATAAAAATATTATTGGGAAATAATTAAATCTATGTTCTTAAAAGCACAAAGAGTCACGATACTAAAGTAGTATCAACATTCTTTTTCGAGTACAAAAACATTGATTGTTCACTTATCTCTAAAACCAATCCCATAAGTATATTTTGAAATTTGTAATTTTTTCTATGATCACTAATTTTTTATATAATGATCTAGTTTTTTACTCCACTAAAAGTTTACAATCTCATGAATATAAATAGTCAATCATAGAGTATTAATGAATAAATAGATAAATAACATCCATATAGAATGATTAATAAAAAACAATAAAATTTCCTTCCCAACATTTTGAATATTTGTTCTGACCCACACTTGAAGTATTTTTTCATTCTAGTTCAAAAATATGAAAACACAGTTCTTATACCTCCCAATTGTAGTTGACAGTAGAAAATATTTTTTATTCTTCATAAAAAATCTATTTTTTTAATATTAAATGGTACCAATATTTATTCAAAACCCTCTATCTAACTAAAATGTGCCATTGAATTATTAAAATTGTATTTTTAGCTCTATGTATACAAATAATTTTCAATAAAATTGATAATAGAAAGTCATTATTTATCTGTTTATTAATTAACGAGAAGTATAACATCTATAATAAAAATTGATATTCTAGGTCTAATTATACATTCCATTTTCCATGAATGAAACTATGAGTTCATAAACATGTAATCATTTAATAAAAATCATTTACAACCAATATATGTATTGTTAAATAGGGTCACCTTGGTACGAACCTCAAAAAGGTACAATAGTACATGACATACCTCTATTGATATTTATTCTGTAAGAAATATTTGAAACACATTACATGAAAATATTGATCTATATATTTCGAAAAAATCATTTTCACTTTAAAAAATTTCTAAAAACCTCATTAAACCTAAATGAAAATTTTAATTATATCCAAAATTATGGCCATTAAAATAGTTATAAATATTTTAATACCTACACGAAATAAATTAAAATTATATTACTAGTTTTTAGTTTATATTTAAAAATTTTAATTATTAATTATGAATGATTGTGATAAAACTAGAATTTATTTTGGTCCCCATCCTTGATATGAGTTTCTATGGACCATAAAAGGCTGCATTGTTCGGTGTAGTAAATAATTTCATCTTATTCATTCTCTAAATTAGTTACATTATTAAACATGTGTCAATACATAACAGATCTATAACATCCCTTTAATATGTTTCTAGATACACATTTTTTTGTCCATGATTGAATATTTGTTTTATCCCACTGTATATTTACTCCCACATCACTAATTATATAGATAAAATCTAGATCACACTACTTACATAGTAAATAGATAACAACATGACAACCAGGATCACTCATCATCATGATCTAAAATTTAATTAGTTTCCTATGTACTATATTGGATTAACAATGATCTAGGAATAAAATAATTTATATGTGAAGTAAAATAACATGGGGAAGAGGAAAAAATTTATTTAGGGTATTGTTTCACTAATAAAATTCAAAAAATTGTTTAATAATTGAAAATTACTCATTATAATCCTTCTTCTTCAAGACCATGTAAAATATTGCTCCATAAAATAAATATCAGCGAGTATACAATCTTTCAAAAAAATCCTGGAAGGACATTAGGGAGATAGATTTTTGGGTAAATCCACAAATCTTCTTAAATACAAGTAATATTTCATTCTAATCACTCTCAATAATAAGGGAAAAAATAACATGTTACCTCAAATTCTTTGGTAAATGAGAGGTGCACCGAATTTCATCAAAACATAAATATTCATATATCCATAAAAACAGCATGGTGATTTCCTGTATTCATACACATCACACATGATATGTAATGCCCTGGCACTAAAAGCTTGGAGCTGGTGTATTATTTTATGACATTGGCATGATTATAAGAAATCAAGTCCTGAAGAACCGATCAGTTTAGCAGTCTTGGTAAATTGATTACATACATGAACGTTACATTACACATTCAATGAAAACATAAATAATACTTTTAAAATTACATTATTCTTCTAGATTAAACTTCCATATCAATAATATTAAACTTATTATAATCCTAGGAAAGAAAAACATAAGAAAGAGGAGATCTTATATGCTCAGTAAAAGTAAATAATTTAGTGGAATCTATAAACATTTAATGCAAGATGTGTAAAAAAACAGACTTTTAAACCTTAACATGAACATAATATGGAAAAAATAAATCAAATATTACCATATAAACATGATCATGGATATTCTACTAGTGGAATAATCACATGTAATAACATATTTCATAAGGAGGGAATGCATAATGTCGGACATCATAACCAAATAGTCAAGGCCTTGTGCTAAGACTACAAATAATAATTTTGTCAAGGACTTATTCCAAGACACTAATTTGTCTCATCATACCTACTGAATCATTGAGGGGCTATATCAGGCCCTGCCCGTCACTTAGTCAAATGCCTTCCTCATATGAAAGTGTGAAACATCATATAAACATCAATATTAAAACTAGTATAAGAAATGTCAATACATTAACTGTAAACAATGAATGGTATAAAATCTACACATCCATAGTCAAACAAATCATAACACATGCAATAAAATATTTAACATCTTATTATTATAAATAAACCTCAATCATGAAAAATATCCTGTAAAGGAAGTCCAAATTGTTGAAAATGATAAGTAAAACTCTTTGAGAGAAATATCCCTTTTTCATAAAATCATATAAAAGTCCCAACATTTAGAAAGGAATACATTTAAATGAAATTTTAGAATTAGAGTGTCCAATACAATTTTGAAACATTTGAATGGAATTATCATTTTAAAACATTCATCTCCATATAAATAAATCCTTAAAACCATTTTGAAAACACGTATATTAATGAGAATGAATTAGAAGAATAAATATTTAAACCATTTAAAAAGATGTTTTAGATAAAGAGTCCCTTAAAAATAATACTTTTGAAAAATATTTTATGTAACATGGATAGGGATAATAAATATGTCCCAGTAAAAAATTACCCATAAACAATCTCGAATAATAATGAGATTGAGGAATTAACCCTTACATCGTACATTCCTTTTGCTGAGGGTATGTATAACCTCTTATGTAATGACCATAGTATGTTATTAAATTATACAAGAACCATATTCACATTTAATATATATTACTTGATTCATTTATGAATTTATATTACCCATTTAATAATAATTTCTATGTTAAAATTACATTTTGAGTAATAATCACATTCTTTATCGTACATGTTTTAACCTGTTATTCTTAATTGTATCACTTATATTATGATTTAATTGCTTCCATAATATAAGAAATTATTTATGTATTATTTATATTCAGAATTTATATATGGATAATAAATAGATATATGAAATGGAAGACACTATTTATGGAGATGGTAGGTCATATGTACCCATAAACATTGTTTCCATTTTCATATTCTATTCAAAAGAAGTACGAAAATGAGATATATGTAACTACATATGTGTATATATATATCCAATATCATTATTATGTCATATATTACATACTTTTAAATAATATATATTTTTATTATCATCGTTGAGTGGTGAACGTGGAAATTAATCTCATCGCATCGTTTAGACGGTAATCCGTACGTACACACGAGCGACAATATAATTCCATCACTACTAGAAATTTAGGCTATAGCCATAGTTTGGAGATGTGGCTATAAGCCCAAAAAATGTGGATACATGTTATAGCCATGGTTCATTGAATCGTGCCTGGTATATTCTTGCCTATAGGGGGAACCCAATTTCAATAGTTCGAAACTGTGGCTATTGACTTATAGCCACGGTTTGAAACCATGGTAGTATCCTTGTAGCCACGGTTTGAAACTATCGATATAGGTTTCACCCTATAGCTATGACAGTACTATCCATAGTTAAATGAACCATGGTAATAACCCTATATCCATGGTTTTGAAACATGACTATATCCCTTCCCATTTCATAAACCCCCAGGAGACAGACCCCCTGCACCTCTAGAAAAACCCCTCGTGCACCCCTGGATAGACCCCACTTTCACCCTGGATAGAACCACTTGCACCCCTGAAGAACCCCCTTTCACACCTCCTGCACCCCCGGACAGACCCCCCGTGCACCCCTGGATAGACCCCCTTGCACCCTGGACAAACACCCCCCTCCCGCCCCCTCGCACCCCAACAGAACCTCTTTCACCCCTAGACAGACCCCCTTGGCACCCCTGGAGAGACCCCCCATCCTCCCTGCACACAAGACAGACCCCCTACACCCCTGGTCAAAACCCCCGTGCACCCTTTGACAGACCCCTTGCACCCTGGACATACCCCTTTGCACACCCATGCCCCCTTTCACCCCCCTGCACACCCCCAACCCTGAACGCCCCCTTACACACCCCTTGCACCCCCTATCTCCTTGCAGACCTACACACCCCTGGTGGACACCCCCAATGCACCCCCCCCCCCCACACTTGGACACCCCTAGATAGACCCCCCCCCCCCCTCGGATAGACACCCCCCTGAATAGCATCCCCCCACCCCCATGGACAAACACCCCCCCTGAACAGCAGCCCCCACCGCCTAGATGGACACTCCTTGGAGAACAACCCCCCACCAGCTGGACAGACCCCCCTTGCACCCCCCCCCCCACATCCCTTTCAAACCTAGTCCCCTTGCACACACCCCCACTGCACACCCCTTTCCCCCTCTGTTGGACCCCCTTGCATCAGCCCCTAACTGGACACCCCCTTGCACCCATTAGAGAAAATACCCCATACACATCCCTTGTACCTCAGCCCCCTTGAACACACCCCCCTTGCACCCCCTTTCACACCCCCACTGCACACACCGTTCTCCCCTACTGGACACCCCCACCTTGAACCCCCCTAATCAACAGCCCCCACCCCTGGACAAACACCCCCTTGTACCCCCCACATTCCTTTCACCCCCCGGTCCCCTTGCACACACACCCTTGCACACCCCCACGACACACCCCTTTCCCCCATGCTATACCCCCTTGCATCACCCCTGATGGACACCCCCATTGAACCCCCTAGATAATAGCCCACATACACATCCCTTTAACCCCCACATCCTTTGAACCCCCCAGTCCCTTGCACACACCTTTCCCCCCTTCTAGACCCCCTTGCACCTCCCCTGTTGGAAATCCCCTAGACAACAACCCACCCCCACATCCCTTGCACCCCCAGTCCCCTTGCACAACCCCACTACACACCCCTTGCCCCCTATTGGACCCCCTTGCACCACCCCTGCTTGACACCCCCTACACCCATGGGAAATCACCCATACACATCCCATTCACCGCCAGTCCCATTGCACTCTCCTTACACACCCCCACTACACACACCTTTCCCCCTTTCACCACCCCAACTTGACACCCCCACCTTGCACCACTAGACTACATCCCCAAAACATCCATTTCACACCCCAACCTTGCACCTCCTTACACCCCCTTTCACACCCCCACTGTACACCCCATCCCTCCAGGACCCCCTTGCACCACCCCTGCTAAACAGACCCCCTCTACACCCCCTAGACAACAACCTCCACTCCCTAGACACCCCCACCCAACCCCCCTGGACAGCCCCATCCCCCCCAGACAGCACCCCCCACTGCCCTGGAAAACAACCCCCACCGCCCTAAACAGACACCCCTTACACACAAATGCACTCCCCCTTGCATAGCCCCACTTGTCCCCTTGTACACCCACCTTTCACACCCCTGTTGGACACCACCTACAAAAACCCCCTTTCACAACCCCCCTTGAACCCCCCTGAACAACCCCCTTGCACCCCATTTCATAGACTCCTTGCACCCCCTTAAGCATCCTTTCACACCCTTGTCTCCTTGTACACACAACATGTGTGTTCAGGTGCGAAATTAAGGTTTGTACACCTATACATGCCAAGTTATGTGGTTCCAAAAACACAGTATGTGTTCCCTAGGTACACACCATATAATAATACAAAAAAATTTCTTCAAGAATTATTAGTATAAATTGATTCAAAATAAAAAAACAATAAAATTAATAAGAACAAAATATTTAGTTTTATTTGGTCCCTTTAGGGCCTATGTGCATGGAAAATAACACCTCCCAAAAGTATCCCATTTTATTATGCTCAAACAAAATGTTACAAGTAACTAACCAACAGTATGAACACTGATAAAAGAAAAATGATAAAAATATTCTATTTTGAACTCATACATTCATGTCTTTCAACATACACTTCTATTTGAGTGGTATAGGAATGTACCCATAGATGAAAATAAAACCCTCTTAATATCTCAAAACCTCGAGTAGCGTCAGAAAAAAAACAGGGTTGGATACATAAAGAATACAAGAAATTGGTTGCATTAACTTAGATGCTAGTAGAAAATTTTATAGAAATTAATGACCCATACACTAATAATGTAGGTTTGCACCAACAAGGTACCAGGTAATGAAAATTTTCTTCACTAAATGAACTAAAAATACCTGAAGGTCAAAATTTCTAGCCACATCAGATTCCACATGATTAATTGAATCCATCACAATAGGTCTTCCAATAAATGTTCAGCTTGATTTTAAATTTTCCCGAGTATGCGTGATGGGATATCTCCCTTGTCAATAATTTCTGTTTTCATTCAGAAAAATGCCAGATTTAAAGAAGAATGATCAATAAATCAAATAAATTTCTAAATGTTTTCTCCACAAACTTGATCAGATATTACAACCTACCAAATTATACTTGAGATGTTTAAATAAATATCCGAAATGACCGTAAATAAAGTAGACATAGATGATAAGAGAAATCATACTCTTTGAATAATGTTTTTCTCAAAAATTCGTTGCAATGATGGAAGAACTGTAATAGCTTGAACACCTGGGATTTTTAGACCTGCTAACCCTAAACAAGTTGGGTTGAAGAAGAAGTTATTATGACCCTAAATTGAAGGTGAAAATTACAATGGATATAAATCCATTTCCTAATATTTAAATTATTATGTTACAAGGGAACATAATGATACGTTCTCTGTAAACGAACACTGTAATATCAATAGAATGAAATGATAAGAAGAGCTATTGAGAAATTTGTATTTTCTACATGAGAGTATAAGACTATAATTATACGAGTTGATAACAAGATCACAAAGATAAATGTATATAAAAAATCATTAAGGCATTGGGTGACCATATAAGTCCCATAGACATAAATGTGCTGAATATAAATCAAAAGTGATGAATAGTTAGGTTAGACCTTTACCCAGAGCCATTTATATATTCGAGTTATGAATCTCACATTTATTTTCTACTATGATGGAATTTTAAAAACACATATCTCTTTGTCTCGAGAAAATCCATCCACTAAACCTAACCCGTTAGGATTAATGCCACCTTTGGCCACCAAAACTCGATTTCAGCCTCCCGAGCCACAACCCAGCCGAGTGGCCACTTCCTCCTCACCCCCCTCCGGCAGACATACATCCTCTTCTAGGAATGGTGCTTCTCGGACCCCTAAACTATCCCCCTAACCCCCAACCATTGTGCCACCCCCTAACCTCCCTGCATCCTCATACCCATATACTAGCCTCCCCACTATACTATAATCCCCACTAAACCAGTCCCCTCTCCCACAACCAACCTGTAACCCCCACCAAATCCTGTAGTATTCTCCCCCTAAACCCCTCCCCTCCCCCACAACCATCCCCTAACCTCCATCCCCCCACACCACCCTATCCCCCTAGCCTACACCAGCCCTAACTCCCATGCACATTCCCCCTAACCCCCTCCCCCTTGCACCACCCCCAACCCATCCCCTGTACTATCCCCACCCCCAAACCAGTCCCCTCCCCCCAAAAAAGTCCCCCCATACACCTCCCCCAACCCCTTAGACTTCACTAACCCCCAACCCCATACACCAGCCCTCCCCCCCAGGTTGGGTTACTGTTTGTGTGGGGCTGCATGAGGGTCTTGTTGTAGTCCTATGGAAGGGTTCTGGGGGGAAACTATATAAGGATCTTGTGGGTGCTATATATGGGTTGTGTTATAAGAGTACCTGGTTTCTGAATACCCTGAAAGGGTTAGGGGTGGTTGTGGTATTGGGAGTAGGTTACGAGTGTAATAAATATCAGGGATAGTTATGTGAATACTGTTTATAGTAAGTTGGTTGGGGTTGGTTGGAGTATTGAGTTGATGAAGGATATAGGGATAGGGAATTGTAGATTTTTTTAAGCTATATCAATTGAGTAGATTTGATGAAGAAACATAAGGCTCTTGTTGCAACGTATTTGGGAAATTATACTTCTTCCCATTTCTTCTTCATTTTTCCTTATTCTACCACATTGTTATATTGAAATTTAATTTAGTTTTTCTATTAATATAATCAAAATTTCTTGTTTCTCCCTAAAACCTGTCATAAAGATGGATGATGAAGAAAAAATTAATGATAACTTCATAAGATTTAATGAAATTGTCAATAAAATTTTAGGGTACGGAGAAAATTTGTATGATTCATCAATTTTCAAATAGTTGATGAGAAATTTTCTCGAGAAGTTTGATCCTATGATTTAATGTTTATAAGACAAGGATGATCTTACCATTTATGATTTACATAATATTATTATTACTTATAAAATGAAAAAAATATAGCTTCTAAAAAGAATATCAAATATAAAATTGGATTTTTAGGCTCTTAGAAATTCCAATTTTAGAGAAGATGAAGATATAGTAAAGTAAATTTGATGACGAGGAATATGATGAATCAGTTGAAGAGATCACTAAATTTATGACTCATGTTAAGAGTGGTGTTGAAACCTCAAGCAATGATGAAGATGAAAGTGAACCACAAAATATTGAACACATTCTGAAGGCTTAATTGGAAGAATTTATTGAGTAGAACACAAAAATCATGAAGGAGAAGTTGCTGCTAATGAAATTATTTGAAAAGATGATCAATGGAATGAAGTATATCAAGTATGAAGCTACTTACATTAATGAAATCCAAAAATTAAAATTGAATTTTTTTGATGAGGATAATATGGTGGGTAAACTTAAGGATGAACTTAATTGGGGATAATATGTACTAATAAAGACACAATCAAATTATCTTGAAGATTATAATGATTTGAAGAAGATAAGAGCAACAATCATGTTGAGGTTTCTGGTGAAAATAGGGGTTATAAAGAGTTAGGTTAATTCATTTCTAAATAAATCTCATCATAAACATGTTGCTTCTTATAATGCATGTAATACAACTAAATCTAGACTAGTTTGTACCAAAAAGATTAATTAGAAACACTTCCTGTAGAAAAAGAAGAGAAGGATTTCTCGAGAAGATCACTTCTGTATATGTGAAGATAGGCATGGTTTGTGGAATGACATTGACAAAAATATTCCGGAAAAAATTATTTAATTTATGGAAAATCAAGGTTCAAAGACTTTTTCTGGGGTTGTGGAAATTTAGGACACAAATCTTACTCATGCTTGTTCGATTTGTTACTTCTAGAGAAGATGTGTGAATCAAGGGGGATTTATTCTGAGAAAATGAACAGAAACTTTCAATGGAAGAAAATTGTGACCAGAAAATCATATATTCTTTAAACACATAACCAATTTGATTTCTCAGAATAGTTCTGTGGAATATTTGATCAACATGTTCATTATGTTGATAATTACATGACTTTCTTACCAGGACATATTTCATATGGTGAGAAAGGAAAGATAATTCAGAAGGATAATGGTGAGAAGTCTTGCTTTACCGAGGTTTTCATTAAAGGCCTGCAAGAGAACCAAATCATGGATCTTTTCAAGAGAACCGAGTCATTGATTCTTGAAAGTGGTTCTTCCCACATGATCGGTGACACAAGAATTTTGATAAAAATTGAAAATAAAGGACCAATAACATTTTTCAATGACTTTTCACTAAAAATATTGGGAGTTGGATCACCATGAGCTGCTCTTCCTCTAAAAAGAGGGAAACCCCCTACAGGGATATAAAAAGGTTCAAGTACAATGTGTGATTAATAACTAACAATGACATTGATTATAAGGAAAAAATCAAGGAAATAATGTCAAATAATGTATACTAGTATGAGTTTTCGTAGACAGCACACCTCCATTGGTTGGGTTTTATTACAAAACCCTGACTATTTGGCCAAAAAATCAATTATCTTAACTAAAACATGTTAACAAATTTTGATTTATTATAATCAGAATTAAGAAGTTAGATAAATTAAATTTAAAACATTCTTGATTTAGAGTCTTGGAGAGGAACCCTCCCTCAAAGAACCAAGCCACACTCGATTCTTGTAACTTTTATCAGCGATAACTCTAAGAGGCTTCATACATCCACCAGGCATATGAACCTTTATGTATACATAAGGATTCCCTAACCCCTATGTACATATCCGCATGGGATTGAACAGACACAAGAGGATCCTTATATATATTCTCACATGCATAAGAACGTTATCACCCACACATGAATGCATTTTCTATATATATACATTTTCACACCTATCGACATATATGTAATCATGATTCAATGGGCGGATATACATATAATGGTAGAAATTATTATATATATATATTTTTTCCTATGCATATGTGGTGGGTCACCTTTGACTCTGATTACTACAAAACACATGAACAGGTCCTGGGAGGCTTCAACAAAATGTCATCGATCTGATGAATCATCATTAATTGAACCAAAACATTGAAGTGGGAGGAACATGATTAGTTAGAAAGGCAATAATAGAACAATTGATTTTGATAAAAAGATCAATATGAAGCAGCATCAACAAGATTACAAAACTAGGAAAAAAATATCTCGTTGAAGTCAATACAGTGTCACACGAATGCATGGGTGAAATGAGTGATTAACATAAAATAATACAACCAAGAAAACAAGTAATAAAATAGGTTCATATTTATCTTGCTGATAAAGGTTGTGAAACTGTGTCTATAGCCCCCCCAGACAACCCCCACATCTACACCTCCACTCCCCCCAAAATGCACCGCCAATCATCCCTAAATGCATCCCACTCCCCCACCCTTCACCCCAACATATTTGAAACCCAACATCCCCCCACCGGCACCCCCACTGCCCCCCCAAATGCACCCCAACTTCCCCCACCACCTACACCACCACTGCCCCCACCCCCACCCAGCACCCCTGCCTGCACCACCACTACACAATGCCCCCTAGCCCCCCTTTACTGGTTTGGGAATAGATCATTCTTTTATTGGTATAATCTATCAATTCCTAAAAATTTTAATGTTCCTATGTCAAGGGGGATAAAATCAAGATCATTTCAGAATTTAGAAAGTAAACTAAAAGTATTTATGTACCAAAAACATATGTAAACATATTTAAGATCGTTATTGTATTGTAATTGAGTGTGGTAACTATAATGGGGAATGATCATCAAATAATGTTTTTAAAAAATAGATAACTAATAACATTGATTATGAAAAAATATAAGAAAACTTCCTTTGAAATTTTTCTAAAAAAGAAAGTTGGAAAAACTATTCCCAAATAGTTTTCAAAGAAGGTTGATCATACATCCTTGGTTAATAATCCTAAGAAGTCTATGCCAAGTGATAAATATAAAAGTACTAGTTTCTTCTATCATAGAAGAAGGATAAAAACATATATTCATGAAAACAAGCCTTTCTTGTATGTGAAAATAGAGGCAAGAGATAACATAATGGAACACTAGTCCACGGATAATACAAATAATCTAGTTTAGTGAAAATAAATCGTAAGAATACATTTATACATTCCAATGTGTACCTAAAGAGTTTATGGTAGTATGTCCCGTATATTTATAAAGAAATAAATAATTATAATGGAAGCACTTATAAAAGACTTTTCCAAAGGAAATGATGAAATTCATTATGAAGAAGTCAAGTTTCTTGAGATGTGTTCAATAAATAAAAACCCCAAATGATGTATAAAACTTGGAAGAACTAGTAATATAGATGGAAATAGTACCAACAATTTCTTAATCAGTTTACTGGTATAAGAAAAATACCTAATGAAGATAAATATATCATTATGTGATGCATGTTCCATGAAGGTTTATGAAAAGAAGAACATCTCAAATAAACATGTTGAATGTGAAGAACTTCATACTCCAAAAGGAAAAAAAACAAGTCTTGAATAAAAATGTGAAAGAATTAATAATGGGGAAACATGGTTTAGAAAACATTCCAAACCTTATTGTTCACACTAAGGAACAAATTATAACACCTTATTCTATTTCATATTTTATTTATATGCTAAGCATAATGGGAATTGATGTTGGTGCTTGTACTCCAAGAGAAATCATGAAAATTTACAAGCTATAAAATCTAGAATATCACTTCATGTAATCCATTTTAGAGAATTCTTAATATTGTATATCCTAAAATCTGTCTATAGAAGAGACCAAAATTAGTGAATATAATTTACAGTTTCTCCTTATGAGGTAGAAAGGTGTAAAAAACATTGAAAAGCTACCATAACCTCTTAAAATCACATAAATTAGAATTTTATACAATGTTCTGAAAAGATTCATTAAAATGGTATGTATTCATATTCTCCATTCTTGAGTGAGAAAATAAAATCCTTAAATTAAGTGAGGGATGTTAATTTTAATCATTGACATGAATGAGGTAGTGTAAAGAATCCATGAGACCAAGGTTACCTAACATGGGGATCTTTGTCTTGAGAATCCATGAGCATTCTGGGGATGAACTCCTCATTCACATAATGAGCTACTATAGTAGAAGTGTTGTATCTCTTTCAAAGATACAAAATTCCCAAAAGCTACAAATGATCAACCTGATGAAAAAAACATAAACAAATGAATTTTTTATACCTAAAAAAACCCTAAGATGTTCCATAACACAAGTGAACAGATCATTATACTGCATCCCACATTCTTCAAACTAGAATCACACTAGCTCATCATCTCATATTAATTACATATTTGGTGTAGATCAAAAATATTATCAAATATTTCACTATATCACAAAAATAATCTTATTCCTCAAACGATGTCTTTAATGAATCAGTAATAAACACTTAAAACATGGTCTCTATTTTTATTCTCACTTACCAATTGTTCAAACCTTATTAACTAGATTCTCAAACTCAAAGGAAATCTTACTCTTATCTTTATTATTCTCTTTATCTTCTTCATGGAAACTAGGTAAGATGTAACTCATCATCAATATCTCAAAACACTCTTCTTATTTCTTTATATTGTATGTATTGGATCATGATTCTTATTATTCAAAATCCTCAACTCACTCAACCAAATCATCTACAATACTATTACATCCTCTCACTGCTCACTTGACACACCCAACACATAACACCATTTTTTGTATATTAGTATTTTATTCTATCAGTATCTATGATACCTAAATTAGAAAAATATATTCTAAACCCATTCCCACTATAATATATTTCAAAGTAAATCATGTATAACGTGGCACACAAAGTATATCTTCTCATGAAACTATCTTAACCCATTTAATTGGTTTTTTGATTTCATTGATGGTTATATCTACTAGGTTTCCTGAAATACCCTTTTCTTTTTATATTTATTCTCTTCTTGGCCAATTGTGTCACCTAGTGAGATCAATTATGTATTCATCTCAAAATAATCTCTATACATCAACTTCTTATTAATATTCTTGGAAATTTAAAAAAGTATTATCAGTAAGTAGATATGATCTCCTCATTTTTTGATTTGATGAAATTTTAATTTCAAAACAATATTTATTTTTAGTCAAAGCTGACATCACTGCTAGATCATCTCTACATACTTCTTCTCAATAATGAATAGCTAGTTATTTTATGATGTATTGATCATTGGATTTTGGCATTTTCATCCTAAAAATTCTTCACTTCCATATTTAATAGAAATATTTTATATTATATTTTAGTCTTGAGTAAATTCCTAGCCTTCCATCACATGTTCTCTTTGTCTCAGTCATTATGATAAAAATAATCAAAAAAATAGCTCCAATCACAATAGTTAATTATTAATAACTCGACCATCGACCCAAATCCATTACATTATTATGAAGAAACTCAATAGGTTTTTTAATTTATCAAGATGTTCATCCTTGTGATATTCTCACCCCCCCTTTCATTTCATTTTACTCAAAAAAATATTGAACCTAGTCTTATCTAAGCATTCTGATTTTTCGAACAAGATAGAACAACTCAAGAATCATCATGAAGAGGATATGAAACTCTTGATAATAATTAGAAAACCTATGACAAATGTAATCTAGGATTTAACCCCTTATATATGGAAGAAATAAAAATATAAATTTAGTGTATTTCCTTGCCTTAAGATCACGAATTAACACCCCATAATACCATTCAGTGTAAGAATGATCAAAGGAAAACAAGAATTCAAAACCATGACAATTGAGGAATTTAAGGACTCACTCTAAGTTCACATGAAGAGTAGTAAAATAAAGAAAACAATGGATTACCAACATTAGATATAATATGTTATAGTTTTTTCGGAAACTAAATGATGAATTTAGATAATAATCAATGGTAGGTTCAATGAGAGATGGAGATTGATGAACGATAGCCTCACAATGGTGTTACAAAATTAGGATCATAATTAAATCCTAATAAAAGTTGTTTTAGGGGTTAATTATCTAATGTAAAATTACAATTTTAACCCCTATTTAAAAAAACTCATCTCTTTCTTACTAGGTGTATAGTATAAAGAAAAATGTATAGAGTGGTTACACCATTAGTTACCGATGGTTATACTGGACACCACTAAATACTTGGTACTAGACAACTATGTATTAATTTCTACACCTACATCAAACACCTTACCTTTTTAACAACAAATTCCTGTTTCCCTTCTTAAATAATTCTTAATCCCCCTATACTTACATGTTTATCCATTTTAATAATATCAAACTTCATATTAATGTAATTAATAACTCATAATGATGAAATTATTTATAAATTTCTCATCTCTAGGATCCCCCTCACCAAGAATCATTAATGATATTCCTGATAGAAAACTGTTCTACATTGAAAAATAATTAAAAATACATTTTTAAATGATTCCTTATTAATATTTAAAAACAATCACTTTCTTTAACTATCAATATTATCATCCATTGTATAACCTTCTCACATTAGTTGATGATACCAACTAAACATTCCATATTGGAACCACTAGCTTCAAAATCAAAATTATTAAACTCAATAACATGAGTAGGATCAAGTATATATCTCAACAATTTTAAAATATGAAACACATTCATTGTAGCATTTAAATGAGTATAAAAATACAATATTGATGTTGTTTCTATAATATGATCTAATATCTCAATGGGTTTTATGAAACTAGTAATTGACATACATTTATTTCCCATTTGCTGATGTCCCAATCAAGGAAACATCTATAGAAACACATCATAATGAAGAAGATGCTATGCCTGAGGACAAGTCGATGGGATGAAATATAAATATGTGATGAACTGAAGTTAGTTGGAATTGTGTTAGGGTTTTTCAAGGTAGGATTGTTCGGCACACTGAAGGATGAGGTGGGGAGTCCGCCCAGCTGTGATGTTGATGGAAAGGTGGACTAGCTGTGTTGGATGGCAGCGTCGGGGGAGGGTCACAGATAGGAGATCTCACGGAGGGGTGTATGTGTTGGTAGGAATTTATGGGGGAGGAGAGCCTCCAAGAGGAGAACTTGTGAGGGTGGAGGTGGGCCCTGGAGAGGAGAGCTTGTGAGGGAAATGGGAGGAGTGCCGAGAGAGGAGAGGTCACGTGGGTGGAGGATTGTCAAAACGATGAGAGGTTGCGAGGGAAATAGGGAGGGGTATGGGGAGAAGAAGAGAGTCCTGTGATAGAATGAAGATGGTTCTATGGAACCATGGCTTCAAATAGCCATATATTTACAATTATAATTGATTTGTGTCTATAAATTAAGCTATAACCACAGATCTATAAAACTTTGGCTACAAATCTATGGTTCAAGATTATTTTTCTAGTAGTGTATTGATGGTGAAATTGTATGTAATTTTATTTTATATTATATATATAGAATAAATAAAATGTTATATTTATTATTTACATCAATTATACTCATTATTATACCCATCAAAATAATAAAGTGTTGAATAACAAACTACACCCTGGCGGGGAGACGGTAATCCGTACTTACACACACATGATGAATTTCTCTTTCATAAGATGGATATAATAATGAATATGGTTGTACCATATTTATAATAACATATAATTATTTATAAGTTACTGGATTTATTATTTTGGTATGGAAATGAAAAAAAAGAGGAAGTGGAAAAAGAAAATAACTTTAAAAGAGGTGATGAATTAATTACCTCTTCTTCGGGTTATTTATTTTGATTTTGACAAAAGAGCTCCTTAGGTTTGATTTATGATATATGTAAGGCCTCTATGTTTATTTTATGGTAGTTGGGAGGATAATTTATCAGGGTTTTTCCATGCCAAATGGATTTGGAGGTGTGAATTTGAGATAAGCAGAAGTACCCTTTAATAAGAGAGGTGTGGGGCACTTTATGAAGTGCTTGACATATTAATTTATTATAAAAATATTTTCGGTTTATAATATCTACAAATATATTTATTTCATAGATAAGGTGGGGATGGGTCTAAATCCTCTAAAAAATAAGATTTTAGATATGTTTAGGTCACCATATTAACCTTATATTTTATATTTAACTCTTATTTAAATAGTTTAACTTTTACTACGTCTTCTGGTATTATTACACTATATGTTTAATAAACATACTATAAAATGACAAAATAAACTCAAGTGGTAAATTAATGATATTTTGAAAATTATTTATGTACTTTTGTGGAATTTTAGATTTTTAGGAATATTATATCATTTAATAATATAATATTTGGTTTAAAAATTCATTTATGTCATTTTTGACACTACTTAGTATTTGTTTTTTTATTAATGTCATCACAACTTTATTACTTATAGAAAGTACATTTAATAAACACTAAATGTCATATTAACCTATAAAATTCATGTATGGCATCAAAAGATTCAATTTACATTTATTTTTATATTTATAAAATAAATTATTGTAATCATTCATTAGTAAGGTAATTACTACATCATCATTGTGTCATAAATAAATTTAATTATTAAATTTATAAAAATTATAAATAAAAGATAATGATGTAGGAAATAATTTTACATTTCTAATGAATATTTATAGTCTAATTTATATTATGTATAACTCTGTATTAAAAATTGTTTACTTAATAAAATTTGAATTTAACACTTTTAACTCTTTTTTAAATAAAATATAATAAATGTCCTAATCTAACCCAATTGAATTGAAAAGGATCATATTTGTTTCTCCAGAGTTTTATTTTTATCTAAAAAAACATATCCAATAGAATTAGGATGTGTTTTGGGGTAATTTTAATAATATTTTTTATCTTTAATTACCTTATTTACTTTTAACTGTGGTAAATAAAAATCAAACATTTCTATTCACAAAAAATTATTTTCACCCTATTGAACCACATATTACTTACTGATGTCAACCATGTATCTATTATTTTTGAAATTAAATTCACAAAAGAGGTAAAATTATGTTTTATGAGAATTTTCAAATGTGTCTAGAAGGTGGGTAAGTGTGCCTAGAAGGTGGGTAAAAAGACGTTAAAAAGGTTCAGTAAAATTTTATAGATATAATATTATTATAAAATAACTCCAATGAATTACATGTTATTAATATACCTATTATGTATCTATTTTTACATTAAGATAAATTTTTAATTAAAAATAATTATTTAAATAAAAAAGTTAGTTTTTATATACATTGAATTATTACTTTACAATTCATCAAAAATTGAATGTTTTTTGAAAAATACTAAAAAATCACCCTAAGCTAATTTTGATATTCTAAATTCAAAAAATTAAGTCTATTTTAACAAATTCATGTTTTTGGAGTGTATAAAAAATATTTTATTATTTTTCATAAAAGTACATAAAAAGTAGTTCTTTTAAGAAAATAGCATTTCTAAATATATAAATATATTAACATAACTTATACATTTCATTATAAATATATTTTATTTATGTGAAAAAATTATAAATAAAATTTATTTCTACATGTTACAGTTAATATTACAATATTTAATTTATAAATAATTATATCGTTTAAATAATTATAATACTAATGTGCTGTTTCATAGAAACACAACCTTACATATAACACAGGCCAAGTCAGTTTTTCATGAAATATAATAAATTTAATTACTTTAAAGATATAACATACGATGAAATCATGGGGTGTTACATTCTCCCCTCCTTCAATAAATTTCTTTGTCACAATATGAAATTGTTTATTGAAAATAAATGTTTGAAAATAGAAAATACCTTTATGGAAAATCCATATTGAAAATAGGGTCAATAAAATTTAGTTTTAATAATAGGGAAAGGGAAATGAAAAATTCACCACCAAATTTGGATTTCAAATAGGAGAAATGTTGTGAAAATTAGAGACACATAAATGAAAAAAACATAAATATTTATAGGTATTGATTGAGGTCATAAATCACAAACAAGTGAACACTAAATGTAAAATTGAGGGCCTCAAAGCCAGAAATATATAATGATTTAAAATATCATAGGTTCAAAAAAATAAGTTTTTAGGATAACACATTTTTAGTTTAAAGATCCATTCTATAAATTTTAAAAAAAAATAATACATGACAAGTAGAGTTCCATCCTTTACCGAGTTTCTACCACAACGACATCTTTCACTCAAAAATATAATAGAACTCAAAAATATTCTATTCAACTTAATTGTATAGGGTAAAAAATTGAATTTTTAATTCATATGTCAATACATTTTTTAAAAAAATATACATTATAAAAACCAGGACATCACGTAGGCTAGTGTTAGGTGATGCACCCTTGTTGCCCTTTGGTTGTGGGTTCAAGTCTCACGGCCTTTCCGGACATGATGGGGTGTCGCCCGACATCAGGGATGTCCTTTTTATAATTATCCAAAAATAATCTTTAGAAATGTTTAAACCTTAAAAATTAGTATCTAATGTTCAACGTAATCCATTCAAACCTTTAGACTTATACAAAATACTTATGTCCAAAATCATAGTCCAAAAATTTATAAGGAAGGTCAACATAAAATAATGAAGATCTATTTTAGCACATAATAACATGTGAATAAATTCATAATGAATTCTATTAAAACATGGTAACAAACTGAATTACCATAAAACCTTTTTTAATATGTTCATGATCCATTATTACTTATAGAATACCAGATATAATCATTAAATACGAAAATGTTGTAGACACTAACAAACAATTAATTAGTTACATGGTAGTCAAGAATATTCAATAAAATTTATCCAAATCAATCAACTCTTATTCAAAAATCATTACCTCAGTATTGGGACTATTTTAAGTTTTATCTTTCCATTAACCATATATTTTACAAAATGAGAAAATTTTTATTGAGTAAATTTTTTTGGTACCACACAATAAATTTTTTTTAATAGAAACATAAGAACACTAATCATATCTCTTCATCTATGGTGGTATCATACCATTATTATTATCCAATAGAATCATTTGGAGTATACTCAGATGATTTGGACATTGAATCGCATTGTGTCCCAAATCCTTTTAGATGAAGCATTGTACATTTAAAACCTCTTTCTTTCCCTTGGAATCATGAACGTGGTGTCTATTTTTCCACACATATAACAAACTCACATTACTTTAAACAATTTAACAAGGTGATTATTTCCATATTTTTCACATGTGGGAAAATACTTCTTTTCATTATTCCCTTTATCCATATTTTTCTCTTCCATTCTCTTCTTTTCTAGCTTCCCTTCAAAGACATATGACTCAGATAATTTTTTACTTATCTTATTGACACATGATACTATTTCTTTATATGTTGATAATACATGGGATATTATTTTCCTTCTAAATTTTGGATTAATACCATGAATGATATGTCCTTATTAATCTTTGGATCATGTGTACTGTTGGAGTTCTCATTACTTCTATTTGGAACCATTTATAAATAACGACATACACTAGGTTAGAGCACAACATAATGTAAAATAAAAAAACTATAAAAATTATCAACATTAATTGAAGAGTTTGACAAATCTAGTCTCATAATAAAAAAATGGTTTCTTTGGTGACATATTTACTCATAAATCATTCATAATGGGTTTTAAAGAAAATTTTAGTTATCATAAGCATATCCCTTGGAGTGTCAAACTAGAGGCGCAGTAAGGCTCGTTGTCGTGTTCTAGGATACCCCGAGTCAAGAATGAAACTCCTTGTCAGAGTTTTCACTCTTAGGAATATCTATTCCAGAACCACATCTACTTGTAGTATAGATACATGGGTATAATTCTATGAAAACTCAAAAAATATCTATATTACAAAAATTCGAGTAATTTCTTATATACTAATTCTGAAATTCTATATTAGGGTAAATTTTCCTAATCATAGTTTATCTAAATATAGTATCCATGGTTATTACTAAACATTATCTGATATCAACAATAATGCCACGACCCCAAAATCCCAGATCCATTTTAATACATTGGCATGATTACAAGAAATAAAGCCCCGAAGAACCAATCAGTTTAACAGTCTTGGAAAATAGATTACATACATGAATGTCACATTACATATTAAAACACAAAAAAAAATTATCCCTTGAGAATACCCTTATTACCCTCTCTTAAACATACATATCTATCATAATACACATCAAGGAATCCTATGAAAATTAAAAATTAGAATGGGGTGGGCTTATATTCTCAATAAGGGTAAATAATTTAGGGGAAGCTATAAACTTTTTAGGCAATATGTGTAATAAAAAACCTTTTAAACATAAATTTTAACATAATATGGAAAAATAAAATCAAACATTACCACATAATGATGAACATGGATATTCTAGTAGTCAAATAATCACATTTAATAACTAATTTCATAAAGAGGGAATGCATAATACCATACATCATAACCACATAGTCAAGGCCTAGGGCAAAGACTAAAAATAATTTTTTTTTCAAGGCCTTATTCCAAGACACTAATTTGTCTCATGAGACCTAACAAAATCATCAAAGGACTATAGAGGGACCGTCAAGTCCCTTGCTAAGTATAATGCATTATTCTTGTGAAACAGGTGAAACATAACATAAACATTTATATTAAAACTAACAAACGAAATGTCAATACATTAACCATAAACCATGAATGGTATAAAACCGCACATCCATATTCAAATATATCATAACTCATTCAATACAATATAGAACATTTTATTATAATAAATAAACCTACATCATGAATAATATCAAGTAAAGGATGTTGAAATAGTTCAAAATGATTAGTAAAACTCTTTGAGAGAAATATCCCTTTCTCATGAAATCATATAAAAGTCACAAAATTTATAAAGGAATACATTTAAATGAAATTTTGGAATCATAGATTCCCATACCACTTTGAAACATTTTAAATGAATTAACAATTTAAAACATTCATGTCTATATAAATAAATCCTTAAAACCATTTTGTAAACATTGACGTTAAAGAGAATGATTTAGAACAATAAATATTTAAACCATTTAAAATGATATTTTAGATAAAGAGTCCATTAAAAATAATCCCTTTGAAAACATTTTTTAAACCAAGTACATGGATAATAAATATGTTTGTCTAAAAACATACACATAAACTATCTCAGATAATAACTAGATTGAGGAATTAACTCTTACCTTGTACTTTCATTTGGTCAAGGGTATGTTTTACCTCTTATATAAGGACCATATTATGTTATTAAATTATTACAAAACTACATTAAAATTTATTATATCATACTTGATTCATTTATGAATTTATACTACCCATTTAATAATAATTTCCAGGATAAAATAAAATTTCAGGTAACAATCGCTTTATTTATCATTTGTGTTTTAACTTTTTATTCTTGATCATATCACTAATATCATCGTTTAATTTCATCCAGAATATAAAAAATTATTTTTGTATCATATATAGTCAGAATATAAATGTGTATAATAGATATATAAATGAAATGGAAAACCCCATTTTTGGAGACGGTAGGCCGTACATATACATAAACATTGTTTCTGTGTTCATATCGTATTAAACGGAAGTAAAAAAAAGATATATGTGAATAAATATGTGTATATATACACGCATTAGAATTTTTAAGTCATATATTACATACTTATTAATAATATATATTTTTATAAACATCAATTAATGGTGAATATGGAAATTAATCTCATCGCATTGTGGAGACGGTAAGCCGTACGTACGCAAGAGAAAAAATATCATTATATTAATGGTGAAATTGTATATAATTGGATGGTATATTATATATACCGAATAATTAACATGTTATATTTATTATTTAAATCAATAATACTCATTATTATACCCATCCAAATAATGAAGTGTTGAATATTAAACTACACCATGACGTGGAGACGGTAAGATGTACATACTCACTTATGGTGAATTTCTCATTCATAGGATGGATAGAATAATGAATATGGTTGTACCATATATATAATAACATCATTGTATGTATAAGGTAATGGTGTTATGATTTTTTATGTAAATGACAAATAAATAGTAAGTGGATGAAGAAATTAACATTGAAAGAGGTGATGGAGTCATTACCTCTTCTTAGGGTTTTCCCTTTTGATTTGAACCAAAGAGATCCATGGGTTTTATTTATGTTAAAATTGAGTCCTAATGGTTAATTTGAGGGACTTTTGGAGAATATTTTATCAGGTTTTGGATAATCCAGATGGCTTTGGAGTTGTTAATTTGAGAGAAGGGGAAGTACCCTTTTATAAGAGAGGCGAGGGGAACTTTAGGAAGAGCTTGAAATATTAATTTATTATAAACTTGTTTTTAGTTTCTAATACTTCCAAAAGGATTTATTTCATGAATAATGTGGGGATGGGTCTAAATCCTCTAAAACAATAGGTTTTAGATAAGTTTAGATCACTATATTACCCTTATCATTTAGATTTTACTCTTAGTAAATAGTTTAACTTTTACCATGTCTTCTTGTATTCTAACACTATATGTTTAATAAACTTACTATAAAATTTCAAAGGAACTTCAAGTGGTTAATTAAATACATATATAACATTATATTTGTCATTTTTTGGAATTTTATATTTTTAGGAATATTATTTCATTTAATAATATAATATATTTTTTAAAAACTCATTTGTACCAATTTTGACACTATTTATTATTTGTTTTTTGATAAAGTCATAAAAACTTAATTACTTCCAAATATATACGTTTAATAAAACCCAAAATTTTATATTAACCGAGAAAATTATTTTATAGAATCATAAGTATCAATTTACATTTCTTTAGATGTATACAAAATCAATTTTTTTAATCATTAATTAATAAGGTAATTGCTACAACATCATTGTGTCATAAATAAATTTAATTATTAAATTTATAAAAATTATAAATAAATTATCATGATGTATGAATTATATTTAGATTTCTAATGATTATTTATTGTTGAATTTATCTTATGTATAACTCTATATTAAAAATGGATTAGTTAGTAAAATTTAAATTTAATACTTTTAACTCTTCTTTAAATAATATTTAATAAATGTCCTAATATTACCCAAGTGAATAAAAAAGGATCATATTTTTTTTCTTAAGGTTGATTTTGGTCGAAAAACACTTATCTAATAGAATTAGGACATCTTTTGGTGTAATTTTAATATTTTTTACCTTTAATTACCTTATTTAATTTTAACCGCTGTAAATAAAATTCAAATGTTACTATTCACTAAAATTATTTTCCTCATATTGAACCACATTTTACTTACTGATATCAGCTGTGTGTCTTAGATTTTTAAAATTCAATTCACAGAAGTGGTAAAATTTCATTTTATGCAAATTTGCAAATGTGTCTAGAAGGTGGGTAAATGTGCCAATAAGATGGGTAAAAAGACGTTAAAAAGGTTCAATAGAATTTTATATATCTAATATTATTATAAAATAAATATAATAAATTACATTGTAATAATATATTTATTATGTATCTATTTTGACTTTATGATAAATTTTTTCATTAAAAATAATTATTTAAATGAAAAAGTATGTTTTTATGTACTTTAAAGAATTTTTCACTATTAATCAAAAATTAATAATTTTCTAAAAAATACCATAAAACTACCTAAATCTAATTTTGATTTTCTGAATTCAAAAATAAAGTCCATTTTACAAAATTAAATTTTTAGGAGTATATACAATTAATTTTATTATTGCTTATAAAAGGATACACAAATTATTTCTTATAAGAAAATAGCTTTTCTAAATCTATGAATATTTTAAAAAAACATATACATTTCATTTTAAATATATCTTATTTTTTAAAAAACATTATAAATAACATTTAAAATTTATATTTTACTATTCCTATTAAAATATTTAATTGATGAATAAATATATCATTTAAATAATTATAATAATAATTTTTTGTTTCGAAGAAACCCAATCTTGCATATAACACAAACCAAGTCGTTGTTGCGTGCAATATAAGCAATTAAATTATTTTAAAGAGATAACTTACTATGTAATCTTGGGGTGTTACATGATATGTTTTGATGAATAATATTTAATGTAATAATAAAATAATCCTTCCATAATATATGTATTCCTCATTGATTTTTATTACTTAAAATCAAAAAGTAATTTGAATACCTAATTCATTATCAAATTTTATTAATTTCATTTATTCCATATATAGTTTTTTTTTAAAAAAATATCTTGGATGTTCTTCATACCATATTTTTGGATTATTTTAGTTGTTTTGGAGTTTAAAATCCCCATGAAGTTTTAACGTAAACCATAATTTTCATAAGTGGAGTAGGTTCTCTATAAACTTCACCTTTCTAGATTTTTTATACATTATTTTCCAAAAAAATCACCAATTTACCTTTCTTCCAACCATGATAGAAAAATACAATACATTATCTCTTAAAACCACTATTAAAATTGTGAACATCCTTAGATCCCTATAGAATTTCCCTTCAACCTAAATTTTAATTTTTATTCAATCTAGAATGTGAGACTTCCACTATTTTGGAAATCTCACTATTGGTCCCAATAGAATTATGTTATTTCAGATGTTTGAAAGTATTTTATAATAGATCTATATGTACTAAATCATAACTCTAATACTTATTTCTATTTGGGAGATTGTTGAGGTGATTTATAAGATAATGTTATCAATATTAATTTGGTTTTGGAAATCACAATAGACTTTATAATGAGTATTATTTAACTTAAAATGCCTTTTTTTAATATTTATTTATTTATGTAGGTTAAAAATTTAATGAATTTAATCTCATGAACTATATAATTTTTCCATTTTTAAAATAACTATAGTGATTCCATATTAATTCCCTCAAAATATATAAAGTAATGATGGTCTTATTATAAGATAATAAAGTTTATCTTATGTAGTTATAACTGACCCTAATGAACAAAAAATCTTAACATAAGATATTTTCCACTAAAATAATTGTGATTCAAGGATTAAAAAAATTAGAAGTACAATAATAGTGATTTTAATATCTAATAGTGGTATAAATATGTTTTTAAGCCAATAAATATTGTTTTGGGGTGTTCTTCTGATAGTTATAGTTTTTCATTTTGAGGATTTTAGAGATTCTGTTGGTGAGGATCTCATTGTTCATTATCAGAGTTATGCTTCAGTAACCATTGTGTTTCTTGACCATATAATTGAGAGATTACATGGAAATAAAGGAAGAGTTAGATCTAATCCTTTTTAGATCAGGGCATTATTGGGATGTGAAGATATAGTTGATTCCAATCATGTTGAGCAATGGATTTCTGGGAGAGGTAGACAAATCCACTATCTGAAGGGTTTATGTCAAGGTATTCTAGAGAAAGGAAGACATATTCCTTGGATTAGGTTTAATGATTATCTTTGCACTTTGGATAATGTCTTTTCTTTTTATAATAATATATTAAAAGGGTATTAGAGTTTTAATCTAGAACTCCACATTTTATTGATTTATAATGTTCTTATTTTGAATCATTACATTTTTTATATTTTGTAAACTTTTAAAAAATTGAATTTCTAATATGTATTTTATACATAGTCAGGTTGTTTTTGAAACTTCCAATAGTCTAAATTTCCACCTCATTTACTTTGATAAACTATAATTTCATCAGAATATATTATGTTAGACCATCCTTCAACTAGAGGTAAAATAAAAATTTTAAGTCATGTTTGTTTTTAGAAAATTCGCCCCAATTGTAGTTTTTCTATATTTTATTAGTTATGAAAACACATGGTATCAGTGTCTAACCCCAATAGGTTCTAAGAATTTTTATATTCAATGTTCCTTTTTTTGTTGGAGTTTTATTTCTATATTCTCTTATTCTAATTATATGACAACCATGCACCTTATTACACATTAATTCATGATTTTTTACATATTATTACATAGAATACAACCTGGAATATTGATAAGTATAGTTTATTTGAGAATAAGGTACATAGAATAACATCTTTAACATGGGATGCAACAAAATTGTTGAAAAATTCCTTAACATGCTTTTAAAATTATGTAGCTTTTAAAACTACATGGGATTTCTTGGGGACACATATAAAAAAGGTATTATCTATAAATATGTGTACGGGAATAATAATTGAATAACCTAAAAAAATATTTACATGTTATAAAATAGGAATATCAATGAGACATGAATGGTTGGATAATCATAAACATAAACATTTTGTCATTATATAACATGATAATCATAAAGGAAAAATGTGAAATGTGGAAAAAACATAAAACATGACATAATTAACATAGGTAAAGGATAATTGAAATGAAATAATGATTAAAAAAGTACCATTAGGTATTAGTTTCACTCCCTCATCCCTTTTATAATTACTGATGGGACTAAAACATTACCCAATCTATTGGAGTGTTGTATACTTCAAGGTGCAAATGCCACTTTTATTTCATTCACTTGCATAAGTGTGCCACGTAGATCATAAAACATAGATTCATTTATCATTAAATTTTATTATATGAAAAATAAGTGAAAAATTAATATATTTATATCCCAAATAGAATAAATATGGGTTCATAAATGTGAACAACCTTAATTGGAAGGGGGTATGGACATTCACCACACATTTTTTGTTATTGAATATCACGGTGAAATTTCAGCAGCATAATGGGGGAACATAAATGTTAATGAAATGGATTAATGAAAGTCAAATGGGTATATCATCATTTTGATAAGAAATGGATAGTAAGGGGATATTTAATAATATATTTCAACATAATAAATTAGAGATAAAAGGCATAAGATAATGAATATGGTTGAATGAATAGAAAAGGATATTATCCCTTACCACATTTTGGTATCGTAACGGGTGTACATAAATATTCTTAAAGTGGATTAATTTGATTGAAATGGATCTATCATAATTTAGAAATAAAATTTTAATAAAAGATAAAATGTTATAACATATCCCAACATAAACAAATTAATATTATGTGACATATCATAAAAAAGAAAAAAAAGAGTGAGAGATCCCTTACCATAAGAGGGTGATTCAAAATTTTTGGTAAGATATTATTGATAGATTATGGGATCCTAGGGCGGTCTCTAGAGAGGGTATGGAATATTTGGGATTATATTCAAGGATTTTGAGTGAAGAGTAATGAGAGTTTGGGTGGGTTTATATATAAAAAGATAGATGGGTTCTTTATTATTTCTCAAACTTAGGTTTTGGACTCTAAAATGAAATAACAAAAACCCAAAACATTCCCATGGTTTCCGCATGGTATATTCCAAATAGTGTTGGTTTTCATTATTTTATAAGTAGAATTGATTAATTATGAAAATATTTTCATTGGGGATGTGGAAGTGAGTCTTATCCTTAAAGAAATGATTTTAAAACCTTAAAATATATTATAGGTTTTGAAGGATTCATAAAGGATTTTTAAAATTAATAAAATAAAATTTAAATCACATTATTTTAAAAGGTTAACATATCTTTGGTCATGGATACCATTTATATTATTTATCACATCATTTTTTGTTATTATGCCATAATACATGCAGTATATTTATACTATATTTAAATTTTACCATAAATTTGATTACCTCAGAATACTATTAAAAATTCATCATCAGATAATTTAGATATTATGATCCCAAAAGTAATATTGATTTTATCCAAATAATTTTATATATATGTTAATTTTTTTACTTTTAGAACAATAATCTATATTTATTAAGAAATACTGGGGTTTTTTACAATAATAGTTTTTGATCCCATATAGAAATTACATAGCACTCCATAAAAATTATATGATAATATATATTTAATTAAAATTATTTATTTATAATATTTTATTAATTTTTAATTATTTCAAAATTCAAAAATTCAAAAATTCTTTAATTGAGTTTGAATATTACCCAAATATATAATTTGTTTTTTATTTATCAAAATCAAAATCATTTATAAAGAATAAATAATTACATGAAAACATATTAATTTATTATATATAATATAAATATTCATAATATATGGGTCTTGATATATATCCATTTATTACATAAAAAACTCCCTAACAATAAGGTGTTTGATGGTGAAACTTTCATGAGGTGGTTTGGAGTACATGGGTTGAGACATGATCTTGATGCGCTTAGACATCCCTCGTAAATTGTTTTTCACATTATTAAGTGGTTGGATCTAAGATTTGAGATTTTTAAATGTAAAATACGATTGATTTTATCTCCCTTGTATGCTTTGATAAATGGAATCCATAGGGTATGATCGTGTTGGTTGATTCCATCACTTCCATTATCTATGTCAATTGGATTTATCAAAACACTATATTTATACTACTAATATGATCAATGTTAAATGACTATATTATCAATGGTTAACATGATTAATGGTCATTAAAATATGATAGGAAATAATAAAACCAAATATGATCATCTATTTTCTATAACCATAATACATAATAGGAGATTTAATTCAACCATAATTGGAATTTTATTTATTAACATTCGGGTCATTACAACCTTCCCCTTCAGAAATTTCAAGCTCAAAATTTGTCGTTTAATAAACTAAAATAAATAAGGTAATTTTGTTTCATCACCTCCTATGGTTCCCTTGTTGATTCTTTAAACATGTACTTTCTCCATAGCACTTTGATCAAGGTGGATTGTCTTATTTTGTAGAACTGTGTCTCCTTGATCTAAGATATTCCCAAATATCTAATCATATGAAATATAATTCTCTAATGATAAAACCTATGCATTTATTACATGTGTGGGGTATTTTATGTTCTTCCTAAAGAGAGATATATGGAACACATCATGTACGTAAGATATTTTAGGTATAAGTTCTAGTCATTAGGCCACCACTTCGATGCGATAAAAGATTTTGATGGAGATGATGTAACTTGGACTTAGATTTACCATCTTCAAAAATATAACCACATTTTTCCATAGAGATATGTATAGGAGTATCTTGTCTCCAAATTTAAAATCTATGTCTCATAGATGATAGACATAATTGCTCTTTTTTTAGCAGTGATCATCATTGATGTGATGTTGAATGGTCTTGACCTTTTCCACCCTTTCCATAACCATTTTTTGACCAAGATATTTTTGTTCCCTAACTTCATCCCAACATATAGGCATTCTACATCTCCTCACATAAATGGTTTCATAGTGATCCATTTGGAATCTTTCATGGAAACTATTATTATATGATAAATTGACCATAGGAATATTTTTTTCACATCCTCCTTTGAATTTGATTGAGGAATATTTGAACATATTCTCGAGTGTCTCGATAGTCCAATTAGTGTGGATTTTAGTTGGAGGGTGATAAGTCCTAATGAATTAAAATTTATTATTTAGAGCATATCGGAGTACCTTCCAGAAATTGGAGGTAATTCTTGTATCTCAGTCAAATACAATTGATAGTATTGTTCCATGTATCCTCACAACATATTTAATGTTTATCCTGGAAATTTGAGTGAGGAGGCTTCTATAATTGAAATTAAGTGAGAAGTAGTTTCAATACAATCCACCTAAACACACATTACATTATTTATTCTTGATGTATTCAAAGGAACAATGTCAAAGTCCAAGGTTATGTTTTCCCAAATCCATGTAGATATGGGTGATTGTTTCATCATCCCCTTGTATTTTTTCCTATCATCCTTCAGTTTCTAAAAAACTAGACATCATGATATATATTATATGATCTTCTTCTTCGTATTGTCCCATCAAAAGTGTTCTCAGAGATCTAGAAACATCTTAATGATTTCTACATGGATAAGGATAGTCAATTAATTTGAATCATCCAAAAACTCTTCTATTAACTCTATGTTTGATGATACAAAATATTGTAACCCAAATATCACAACTCATTCCTCATTAATTTTTATCTAAAACTTTTTCAATTTTATTATATATATTACTTTATTTTGATTTCCCACATTATCTCTTTGAGCATCGATTATCTTCTCTAGAAGGTATTTTTGAACAATCCTTTGTGAAATTACTGATGATGTTCCTTCGTTTATAATTCCTATGTCCATCCTTTTCAAGTCTAAGAAGATCTGATCCTTCTAAATTCACATCAGGGATATAATTTTTGAATTATTTCTAATTAAATCATCTAACACTTTATTTTCATTCCTAGGATGATAGTGGATTGAGCAGTTATTGTCCTTGATTAGCTACAACCTTCTTCATTGTTTCTTATTCATCTATTTGTGTGTATATATATACATGAGGCTCTTATGATCCATATATATTTCACACATATCCCCAATAAGATAATTCTATCAGATTTTTAACCTGATGATCACTATAACCTACTCTAAATCATGTGTTGGGTAGTTCTATTTTTTAACATTCAATTTACTTGTAGCGTAGGCTATCAATTTTTTTTCTTCATTAGCACACAACCAAATAACTTATTCAAAGAATCACTTTATACCAAAAAAATTTATTCACTTATGGGTAGTGTAAGAACATATGTTGTGATAATCATTTTTTAAACTCATTGAATATTTGTTCACATTCAACATTCTAATGAAACATGAATCCTTTATGAGTTATCTATGTTATAGGGTTTGAATATCATGATAAATTTATTTAAAATTGAAGATAATACCTATATAATCCAAGAGAACAATGGATTGATGTCGCAGATGTTAGAATTTTTCATCCTTCAATTAATTATATCTTCAAAGGGTACATAGATATACCATTGGTTTTGATAATATTCCCAAATAATGTTACTTCATCAAGTTATAATTTCAATTGATAACTGAACCTTTCGTCTTTTTGGATTTCAAATCAATTCTTTGGGAAATACATCAGTGAATTTCTTTACAATGATCATGTCTTCAAGGATGATATTTTCCTTATACTTAATCATTTGAGTTAGATACACTTTCTCATAGGTAAATAATATCCATTATTGAGATGTTTGGGTCAAATAAGATTCACCCTTCTCATTGAACATTTATAGTGTTGGGGGATGATTTGTGATACAAATATTCATTTCCTTTATAGAGTAATTTATTATTTATTTATATTGGGAAATCCAATCCATACAATTTTTTTTATTAAATTACACTAATGGGAGTATCACAAGGTTCTCTAGGAATTCCAACCCAAAAATTTTGATATGGGAGGAGGTATATACTTCGTATTCAATAATTTCATCATTTTCATTTTTTACAAAAAACTATACTTCCTTGATTTATGGTGGTGTTTTAATAATTATACTAAACTTTTGTGATATGAAGGAATGTGTTGAACTGTGCGCAATAACCCTTCCATTTAATTATTTATTCTGGTTCTGACAATTTAGTTCATCCAAAATATTATTATTGTTGAAAATATTATAAATATTAAGAACATATAATGGAATACAATTATAAAAAAGGGATTACTTTTAAATGACATGTATTTCCATAACTTATTGATTTATAGGCTTCAATCCATGTTATCTGTTATCATTTTCCTAACATAAACAATTATGGAAATTTTCTATTCCTTTAATAATGATTCATATTGTTATTTTTGAATTTACCAATGAATATACCTTGGTAGTGTCAAGCTTTGTGTGCTATAAGGCATGTTTTCATGCACCAGTTCCTGATCAAGTCTAACCCAATGCGGTGTTTTTGGAATTTACCCCTAGTTATATCTATTCTAGATCCACATCCACCATTAGTATAAATACATGGATAAATTTTCTGGGAAAAAATTACTATAAAATTTTACAAAATTTAGGTATGTATTATTATGTTTATTCATATACCTTAGAGGTTTTCTACACATTTATAATAATAATCACAAAAATAACTAAAGTTTATATTGATACCATCAAAGACAAAACTAATATTTATTATACAGTAATTCATGACTTATTACCTAATATTACACATAATAAAACTATAATATTGAGAAGTATACAGTTTTTTTTGGAATTAGGTTCCATGAATAACATCTTGAACATGAGACACAACTATATTTTTGAAAACGTACTTAAAATGAATAAAAATTTCCATTGAATTTAAAACAACACGATATAACATGAGAACATACATAATAAGAAAGAAGTGAGATATAAATACTAGTGTAGGAATAAACATTTAATAACATTAAAAAAGTATTTAATTGCATATAATAGTATGATCAATGAAACATAAAAAAGTAGAGAATAAAAAACATGAACATTGAGGAATGTTATAACATGATAATCATAAGGGAAACATGGAAATGTGGAAACAAATTAAAACATGGAAGCATAAACATAGTTCAAGAATAAATGATAGGAAATCACAATTGAAGAAGTCATGTGATGGATTAGGATTACACCCTAATACCTTGAAATAAGTTTCATGAGACCAAAACATTACCCACTGCAACGGAGCACTATATAATTCTGGGTTCACCCATCTCCTTTATTTAATTCACATAAATAAGTGTGACACATAGATCACCCTATATATTATCATTTATCATCCAATTGTATTTCACAATAATGGAGTCTTTTAATACAAACATGTAATTTCCCAATAAAATAATTATAGGTACATAAAGGTGAAAACCCTTGATAGGAAAGGGGTATGAATATTCCCTACCCATTTTATTGGAATGGAAAATTATGTTCAAATATTGTAGCAAAACAGGAAGACATATATGTTCATGGGAATGATTAATGAGGATAAAAAGAGGATCTATTAATTTATACATCAAATGGATAGTAAGGGGGATATTTTAAAACACATCAAAAAAATATTAATTATTGATAAATGGCATAGGATATTGAAAATTCATTAAGAAAAAGGATAATGAGAGGGTACCTTACTAAATTTTGGCATGGTAATAGGTGCACGTGAAGGTTAATGGATGAGATTAATGAGAGTAAAAGGGTTATATAATCATTTATAAATCAAATTCACACCGAGGATAATATTCCAGAACATATCCTAAAAATTAAATATTAAAAATAATAGACATAACATAAAAGACGTTCTTGATAAAAATGGTGAGTGGGAGACCCCTTACCTTATAAGGGTTAATCCAAATTCTTGGGAGGAGCATATTGATAGCTTGGGATACATTTGTAGAACTATAGAGATGGGAGGTAAGATTATGTATGTCATCCAATATCTATGAGTGAAGAGGAATGGTATCTTGGGTGGGTTTATATAAGAAAAGATAAAGGAGTTCTTTATTATTTCTCAAACATTGTTTTTTGGACTTATATAATAAAATAACCAAAACCACAAAACATACCATGGTATTTTCACATTGTTTCTATGGAAGTGTTTTCTTTTTCATTATTTTATAATCAAAATGCCGAACTTATTAAAATATTAATCTTGGTTATGTGGAATTGAGTCATTTCCTTAAATAAATGATTTCAAAACATTAAAATACATTATAGGTGTTGTAGGATTTATAACAGAATTTTAAAATTAATCAAATAAACCTAAAATAAAATTATTTTAAAATTTAAACATATATTTGGTTGTGAATTCCCTTTATAGAATTTACTATATCATTTTGGATCATTATGACACCATAATATATGACGTATAATTATACTGTATTTAAATTTTATATAAATATTTGACTATGTCAAAATATTTTAAAAAATTCACCATTGAATAATGTTGATGTTCTAATTTGAAAAATAATATTTATTTTTTCCAAATAGTTTTTTTTAATTTTTTTTCACTTTTAAAATTTGAATCGATATTTATTGAGAAATGTTAAGTTTTTTGACAATAACTGTTTTCGAACCCTTATAAAATTTACATTTGACTTCATAAAAATTGTATGTCCATTAATTTTTAATAAAAACTATTTAATAGTAATAATTTTTAAAATATTATTTATTTCAAAAAACAATAAATTCATAATGTACATAATTTAATTTTAATATTCCCATAAAATATATTTTTATTTTTATTTCATTAATATAAAAATCATTTTTAATGTAACTATAAATTGATAAAAATATGTATAGTTATTCTATAAAATTTATATAATCATATTAATAGGTTCTTTATAAATATACATTTATTTCCCCAGAATATTCTATAAGGGTAAGGTAGACAATGGTGATATTTTAATTGGGTGGTTCGACATACACTGTCTAGGTCGGGATCTCTATGAGCTTGAACACCTCCTATAAATAGTTTTGAATTTGATTATGTTATTGGATATCAACTTAGTCTTGGTCAATTGAAAATCACTCAGATGATATCTCCCTTAGAATCATTTATAAATGGGCTCGATATAGTATAATCCTTAGGGTTGAGGCTGTCACATCCTATGTCTTTGTCAATCGGATTTGTCAAAACCCTATAGTTGTACAAATCATATGTTCACTATTCAAGATCTATATTATCATCACTTATAATTCTTAATGTTCCTTTAAATATAAAGGTTTATAATAATACCATATAATTTCTTGTTTTTTATATAACCATAACACACAATAGAGGATTTAATTCAACCAAAAAGGGAATTTTATTTATAAATGTACAGTTTGATAAAAATGTTGTGGTAAAGAAATTTTTTTTATGATGGTTAGAAAACCTATCATAAATATATATTACCGTAATCAAAATTTTCCTGCCGCCTTTGATTGGAATTATTATGAGTATTATCATGATCTTTTGATGAGATTTGTTATTAACACAAGACCATAAAGTTATAATATAATGACTAAAAATTACAAAATTCTAGAGAAAGAGCTATCTACGTTTTCTAATGATGAAATAAACGACGTTCATTATAAATATAAGGTGTAGAATACTATTTTATTCTCAATAACGATAAATATATATAGTCAAATAACTTCTTATGAATCTCCTAAAATAATTTTAGAATAATATTTATAGTACTCAGTTATGAACAACCAGAGTTCCTAAAACCAAAATAGAAATGATATGTATATATTATCAAGTATTAGTTTCTACATGATGTGTCAATTTCTAAAATGCATCAATATTTTTTGACTATTTTAAACCATATACAATCAATTGGTGAGAATGAGTTTTCAAATTATTATATTATTTAAAAAGTTATATATATACTTCCAAAATATTGAGAGTCAATGAATAAAACTATTGATGATAAAAAACACATAAATAATCTATGAATTAATGATTTTATTAGGAATATCATGTAATAATATTTTATATTATAGAGATATGAAAACAATTAGAATATGAAGAATGGAGTAGTGTTTTCATCAATTTCTTATAATGTTTATTATGGAGTTGTATATCCAAGAGCTAATCTTAAGAAAGAAAAAATATAAATTTTCATCAAATAATAGTGTGATAAATCTAGGGATGGATAATATTCATGACTAGAAAGAATAATGATTTAGTTTATCTTGAATAAGAAACTATATTATGGTAATTGAAATGATTTATGGGAAGTATAAGAGAAGAAATAATATACATATATCATTCATTATGAAAGTTTTAAAACATGTCATATATTACTTGATTTCCCTAGACTGAAGTGGAAATAATGAAAAAAAGAACATAAAAAAGAATTGATATTTTTTAAATCCTTGTATACTGGATTGCTTGTGGAGTTGACACAACTTCTAATAGTTCATAGAATGAATTTTTTTGTTATCATCAAAATATTGATTGTTTTTATGAAATTTTTTCTAAAGATGAAAGTGAATTATATAAAATTATAAATTCAATCTCTTAACAAATTTTCCCAAGATTTAATATTTTCTTTGCATTGTAAATATAATTATTAAACATCAACAGATGATAAAAAGAAAAATTAATAATATGATACATCATCATAAGATGAAAAATAATTGGTTGTTTAGGAATATTTTTCTTTCTTATGAAGAAATTTGAGATATGTGACTCTTATAGAAAAGGAGAATATGAAGTTAAAAAATAAATATGATCGTTAAAAATATGATATTTATAATGTTGATAGTATAATTTCAAAACTTACTATTGAAATTTCTAATCATTAATTAGAATTAGAATCTAAATGGTTCTCAAGATAAACTTTTGATGTTCGAAATTTAGTTGTCAAAATCAAATTTGAAATCTGTGGGTTAAAGACAATTTCGTCTAATTGTACTTATAATAGAGAAAATTTTGATAATAATTATAAAAAATTAAAACATATAAAACCTATAATGGATGTTTATATTCTTATAGTAAAAATTATTTTCTGTCAAGTTACTTTTACCCAAAAATGATCTATATTTAAAAAAATCCAAAATGGGAGGTCATTAGAGAAATATTTTTTACATAAAACATGTACAATTTTTTTGATGTAGTATGATTTTTTTTCTGAATTACTAGTAATTGTTTTGAAAAAATGGTTGGATATATGTGTGTTATTTGTTTTCTCTAACATTTTCTAACTCTTGGTAGTTTGGGTACCAATAAATTAATGTTTGTATTTTCAGATAAGGATTTTGAATATCAACATCTAAAAACGTAATACATGTATAATTATTTTTTACTATACATTACTTGTGAAACGCATTACATTATAAAATTTAAAAAGATAATTGTTTAATGAGTCACTTTTGGAGACAACACACAAGGAATAATCATCAAAATTTGTGATGTTTTTCGTCTTGTAAAATTTTTAATTTATAATTTCTTATATGTGTTAGGACATAAGAATGACCTTATTAACATAGTCTTACTTTGAAATGAGGGTTACCTAGTAAACTTCAAGAATCATAAAGGTATTATTCATTGTTCATAAAGTAATTTTTCTATCTAGTTATTGGTTTGAGAACATTTAAATACATGATATTGAAGACCTTTGGAATCATAATTTTACTTGTTTATGTTTTATTGATGAATTTTATTGATTATAGAATAGAACATTATTTCATTTTATTCTGAACATATTTTCAATAATTTATAGAAAATATATATTTTAGGAATCTACCAAAACTTATTGTTAACTTGACTAGAGTATTTATTATTTATCAATTTAGTAAGAAAAAAAATTATAGTTTTAAAAATATTAGTGTTTTATTAAAATTTGATGATTTATATTTTGGAATCATGGGTATTTTAGTTCTAAAAAACTAAAATAATTAGAGTGAATCAGAATATGTATATCCTTATAGATGACTACACTATATTTTCTAGGTATTATTTTCTTGTTCAAAAAAATGATGTTCTCTTCCATTTTAAAAATATTTATACATTCATTAAAAATGATAAAAACCTACCCTTTGTCACTATACTAAGTCATAATAGTGGATAGTTGGAAAATTCAGAGTTTGACACTTTTTATTTTAAAATTACAATTTCTCATATTTTTTTAGTACCAATAACACTTCAATAAAGCGAATTATTTAATAAAATAAATAGAATAATTTAATAAATGACTCCAAATTTGTGGAGTGAATATTTTGTTTCTAAACATATTTGGTAAGATTTTATGACTACTTCTTTTTATATTAATAATTGTATTTTACTATAAAATTTTCTTAATAAAAAATAATTATGAGTTATGGACCAGAAGGAAAACAAAACGTTAAAAATTTAATTTATTTGGGCATAAAGTACTCATTTTTAATAATAAAGACAAAGATTATAAATTTTATCCTAGAGTCGATGAAGAAATTTTTATTAATTAGTCTAAAATAAGTAATATATATAGAGAATTTAGTAAGGGAACTCATATTTTTGATGAAAATGTTCATGTAAACTTTTATGAAACCAGTCCTTATGATTTCATATATCACTCTAAAGTGAATCATCTAGATGATGGGTTTGAATATAATTTTTTTAATATACCTATATTTAAACCCCAACCTTTTTCAGTTATTCATCTTGAAGTTATGTCAATATGTTTTAATTATATACAATATAATTTAACAAAAGATTCAAAAAAAATAGTTGATTTTAAACATAACATTTTACATAAGAACATGTCTATTTTGAGGGATCATTCCACTAATAATATCATTAGTGATGAAAATCAGATAGTCAAAACTATAAATTCCATGAAAAATAAAAGTGAGCATCATGAAATATTTTCAAAATTCAAACCTATAATGTAAGATTATGATCATATGATGAAATATGTATACGGTCTATATAATAATATCATTACCAATTCAAGTAAAATAAAGTTTTAAATTTTTTTAAACAAACAAATAAACATTCATTAATTTGATTAAAATGGTTATTCATAATTCAATGTTATGAAAAGTAAATAATTTTAATAAATAAAGAAATATTAGTACCTAATGAATATTATAAATAATATGGCATATAATATGTCCTATTTTTTTCACATTAACCTAGACTATAGTATAACGGGATCTTATTTTCCTATAAGAAACATCTAAATTTTACTTTATTTAAAGTGGATATTAAAATTGATTTCTTTAACACTTATTTTCAAAATAAAGTATATATTATAAAACCTCTAGTTTTAAAGGACAAAGTTTATAAAACATTTTTTTAAAACATTTCAATGCTCTATAAGTACTTAAACAAGCCCTAAGACCATGATAAGATACACTTACTGTATTTTTACTTCAAAATAATTGTGTTAAGGGAAGTGTTAATAAAAACATTTTTATAAATAATTTAATAATTTTTATATCTTTGTTAAAATTTATTTTGATGATTTTTTTGATGTAATCAATATTATATTTCTGATTATTTTTCAGACATAATGAATTGTAGTTTAAAATGATCATCATGGGTGAAATAAATTTTTTCCATGGTTTTAAAATTTATCAATCACTAAAAGGAAACATTTTAGATCAAAATAAATATATTGTAGATATACTTAAACTTTGTGGTTTAGAAAATGACTCAATCATTAGTACTCCAATAGGTACCTAAATAAAACATGATCATTAATGATCTATGAAATTTTATTATTAATAATATTCAAGAGGTACGATCATATGTTAAATATATTTAATGGATTGATTGGATTTTTTTGGTATGTTTGTGTGGAATATTTCATGAAAACAAAAATTATAAAATTTAAAATAAATATAACATGTTTTCAATTACATTTATGTTTCATATGAGATTGGTCAACTTTTTTCTTTGGAAAATAATTTTACTCTCAAAATTTATCAAAACACTAAATTTAGAGATATTAGATTGGATATGAAGATTACTCTTAGAACATTTTATTTTATTAGAAAGAATTATTTTCATGTTCTAAAAAAAGAAACACATATTTCACTCTTTATTGCTGAAGTATTATAAGTATATTATAGAAGTTTTTATGATTTAATATTGTGGATGCGACAAAAAATTAGAGATTTTTTTTAAAATCACTCAATATTAGATCCTTTGTGATAACACTAGTGCAAATTAATTTTATTGGAACCCATAACATCACTAATGATCTAAGTAAATATATTGAAGACATCATTTATTTATAGATCACAAAAATAGAGATGTTTTTTCTGATCTTTATCAAAATAGAAAATTAGCTTTCAGATATTTTTTTTCTAAAACATTAAATTATGATATATTCAAATACATTAAATCGAATTTGGGAATGATTTATTTTGTAACGCCCCGACCCCAGCTACCCAGAGTCGGTGCATTACTTCGTAACATTGGCATGATCACAAAAGATCAAGTCTCGAAAGACCGATTAGTTTAGTAGCCTTGGAAACACTAGATACATTCATAATTCTTTCATTACATCAAAAAGTAAACAAACTACAATAACATGGTCTTCATAGTCCACACTCATATCCTCTTCTGACTATCCCTGGAGGTGATTCCTAAAATACTTCTTCACATTCTGGAAAATATTAAAACATTGAAAGGGGTGAGCTCAGATGCTCAGTAAGGATAACAATATAGTGGAAGCTTTAATCGATAAACATAAACATTTAAGGCAATGTATAACTAAAACAAAAGCCTTTTAAACATGAACTTCAACATAATATGGCAAAATTTAAATGAGATAATGCCATTTACTACTTCACCTGGATATTCTACTGGTCGAATAATCACATGAAATATCAATAACCACTTTCATAATGATGGAATGCATAATGCCAGACTATCATAACCACGTAGCCAAGGCCTCGTGCCAAGACCACAAATAAGATTTTGTCAAGGCCTCGTGCCAAGACACTAGTTTGTCTCATGAGACCTGCCGATGCATCGAGGAGCTATAGCGGGCTCCACCCGTCACTTATTATGTCCAATGTATTCCTCATATGAATAGGTTTAAACATATCATAAACCATAACATAATCGTATCACATAAGACATGCATAAAGGAAACAAAACATTTCCACATTTCAATCAAAATATATCAATACAACATATTGATATAATAAAAACTCTTTCAAAACCATTTACAATACCAAAATAAAAGAAAGTTGAAACTTTGTATTTATTTTTCATTAAAAAAAAGTGATGGCTTGTACAGGAAGCCGAAACTCAAATAATGGTCACGGCGGCGGAGAAGTCGTTGTCGCCTCATATGTACGGAAAGAAAAACATTCCCATTTTTTCGTTTAGTAAAACGCTTCGTATAAAAAGATTCCTTTTGAATAAATGAAAAAGTCAAAGGGGTTTATACACCGTATAAAATAAAGTTGTGTATAAAACCAAATATGCCTCAATGAAAGGAGATTGAGATGCAGTCCTTAAAAAGATCATTTTTAAAAGAAAATAGATCTATTATGTGTATTCACTATAGGTACACATAAAGAAAGTAAAAATACAAAATAGGACATAATAATATCATGACATAATTTGAATGTAGGAGATTAACCCAAAAAATGGATGTTGGGTTAAGAAATTCCCTTACCTCGTGTCCGACTTGACTCAACTGTTCATTAACCCCCTGAATAATAAACTAGAGTTAATATATACCTTATTAAGAGCCATCTTTAATTTCATTATCCTTTTTATATCACTTATTACAATGTTATGAACATTATGTAATTATTTAAGTTAATAACGGTCGTTTTGTCGATCTTTGGTACTTGAGTCAATAATAAACTTCTTATAATTACAAGTTGATTATGTGGTAGAATATCCATTATCTCCAGAATTATATTCATGATTTAGATGTCATATATATATTATATATCCAGTATATACATTCATTTATAATATTACGTAACATTTAGAGGTAAGAAATGAAATGCACCGTTCATGGAGACGGTAAGCCATACGTACGCATGAACGCTACTTTCATTTCAATTTCATATTTATTGGAACAAAATCATAATGATATAAATGTATAATATAATTCCAGTATAGTATAGTGTATAATTCCATTTACTCCTACCTTTATACATCCCACTTATGGCATTAACGATTCAAATCACTTTGAGGGGGCGGTAGGCCGCACTTCCTAAAATTAAATTATCGCGTTTTACCCATAATGGAAATCATAAAGTATGACATAAATGAGAAATACAGAAGCCTAAGTAAAACATAAACATATTATATATCATATATAAAAATAGTGACATCTTAATGGCCACCTTTGAAGGTGTTATATGAGTGTTGAACAATCATCGTTTCGTGAGGCAGAAATTCGCCATCCACAGAAACCGTATGTTCATTATCCATTAGATGTAGATGTGTGTAAGTGTAGCTCGAATACGTATTATAACAACATCCTAGTATATTGCGGATACTGGTGTTGTTACAAAAGAAATGAATAAAATGATTTTAGGGGGTTGGAGAAGAAAAATAAAACAAAACAACATTAGAGAAGACATTACCTCAAAATCGGGTAACTCTTTTTGATTTGAGCCAAAGGCTTCCTTGGGAAGAGTTCTGCCCAAAGTGGGGATTCTAGGAGTAAGAGGGTAAAGTTGGGAGTGTATTTGGGCAGAGGTTGGCCGAGCCAAATGGCTTGAATGTGTAAATGAGGTGGGAGAGGTGGGGGCCTTTTATAAGAGGAGAGGAGGGGCTCTTTTGGAAAGATTGAAATGTTACATTATTACACAATGCTTTTCGGATTCTAAAGGTCCCACACTTATATAATTCTAGGATAAGGTAATAAGGGTTCGAAATCACCTCATCCAATTCGCTTTGGACAAGTGTAAGCCTTGGATTTTTCATTATCTTCCCATTTTATTAAAATCGTTAAATAATGAGGTCATCGCTGCATCATAATGATGTCATAAGTAATTTAATTTATTTAATGTCTAAAAATTATAAAAAAAATAGTATGTTGTAGGAAATCGTTTTAGCTTTCTAATGAAAATTTATAGTCAAAATTTGGACTTGTGTAACCCCACTTAAAAACTGTTTTAGTAAAATAACTCATGTTTGTGTCAATTTAATTTTAACATTAAATAAATATATATTTATGTCATTTTCCAACTAAAGTGGCTCCATGGGGTCCCCAAGTTGACCCATGGGTTGTCTTGGTCGGCCATGACTCATCCAATATAAGTAGGACAAGTGTCATGCTCATCTCATATTATTAAGACATTATTTGTACCTTAAACTACACTAATTACCTCTAATCGCGATTAAGAACTTAAAAGTTATTATTCACCAAAAATTATTTTAATCTCATTGAACCACGTTTTACTTCTTAATGACAACCATGTATGTAGGATTTTTGAAAATCAAATCAAAGAAGTGGTAATATTTCATTTAAACGAAATATCAGTTATTTAACTACCACTTAGTGGTTTCACTATTCATCAAAAAATGAAGTTTTTCAGAACAAGGCCAAAATTTCACCCTAAGCTATAATTGATATTCCAAATTCAAAAATGAAGTCCATTTTGAAATATAAAATTTCTATAATTTTCAAAATTGGTTATTACTATTCATAACGGCTACTTTGATTAGTCGCGGTGTTTTAGAACTCGAAGTTGCGTACAATGCAAGCCATTTCATTATTGAATGAAAAGTGTATCATGGATGATCGGGGTGTTACATTCTCCCATCCTTAAATAAATTGCATCCTCGCAATTTGAAATTTTTTTCTTTAAAAATAAAAGGTTGAAAAGAGAAAATACCTTTATGGAAAACCCACATCGGAAATAAGATTAATAAAATTTAGCCTTAATAAGAGGGAAATGGAAATAAGAAAGTCACCACCAAATTATGATCTCGATAAGGAGAACATTGGTGGCAATTATAGACATATAATTGGAGGAAAAACGTAAATATTTTTAGGGAGTGATTGAGGTCATCAATCACAATCAACTGTCAAATTGAGGGCCTCAAAGCCTTCAATCTATGTTGATTTAAAATATCATCAGTTCAACAAGACATAAGGTATTAGGATAACACATTTTTTTTTTGTTTTAATATCCCTTTAATAAAGTTTAAGAATTAATTTATTCATTGAATAAGAGATAGGGATATATATTTTTATGCTTGACAATTAGAGTTTCAACCTTCAAATCATCTTTCACTCAAAAAGATAATAGAACTCAAAAATATTATACTTATCCTAATTGTATAAGGTTCCAAATGTTAACACATACCATTTAGATTAGTAAAATTATTTTGTAATAACTGGGGACTTCCTGTAGGCTTGTGGTAGGAAATAAAGGCCAGTCGCACTATGATTGTGGGTTCGATTCCTGCAGCTTTGTCCGACGCGACGGGTTATGCCCCACCCTGCAGGTTGTCCTTTTCCTACAACTATAGTATTATAATATTCCAAAAATAATCTTCAGAAATGATTTAACCTTAAAAAATACTATCCATGGTTCAACTAAATACATTCCAACCATAATAGTTATCCAAAATACCTCCGTCCAGACTTTCTCTAAAATGTCTCTAAATTCCAAAATCAATTGTAACATCAGATTCCCCAAACAAAGAAAAGTTTCTCTTATTGTCACATACTAAAAATATGATTACATTAATCATATTAAATCCTTAATGAAAACAACATGTACTGCAGTACAATCCTTATATATATCACATTATTCTTATAACCATAATCTAGTTCTTGAGTCCAAAAACACAAATACAATAATTATTCTGCTTCAACTGTAGTCACAGCATAAGATTGGCCTTGATCCCTTGGCCTTTTCTGAGGTAAGTTTCCTTGTCACTTAGGACATTCATTTGCATAATGACCCATTTCTCTACAATTGTAGCATTCAACTTTGACAGCCTCATTCTTTCCCTTGCAATCACGAGCCTGGTGACCCTTTTCTCCACATTTATAACAAACTCCCATTCCTTTTAGGCAAGTACCAGGGTGATTCTTCCCACAATTATCACATAATGGAAAATCCTTCTTTCCCTTTTTCCCTTTATCTGTCTCTTGTTCCACCATTCTCTTCTTCTCTTGCTTTACTTTGTTGTCATAAGACTTAGAGAATTCCTTTTCTGTCTTGATAGCACACGAGACAATATCTTCGTATGATGAGAAGGATTTTGATACTAAAGCTCGACGGAGAAATGGTTTTAACCCATCAATGAAACGATCAATCTTACTCCTTGGGTTACGTATATAATCGGCAGCATGCCTCACTAACCTTTTAAAGGTAGCCTCATACTTTGCGACATTCTCATCCTCCTTCTGCCTCAAACTCAGAAATTGCCTTTCCATATCTGCTCGATGGTCACGAGGAAAGTATTTTTCTAAGAAAATCTCTTTGATCTCCCTCCATTCCATATTCGATACGTCATCATCTTCCTTTGTGTTTTGAATCAGCGACCACCACTGATCGGCATCTCCAGTGAGGCGGTAAACTGCCATGACAACCTTCTCCCTTTCGCTACTCCCCAAGGCATTGAATATTTTATCTAAGGAGTTTATCCATTGCTCAGCTACTAACGGATTTGTACCCCCATTGAAGGTTGGTGGTTGTTGCCTCATGAAACGGTCTAGCATTGATCATCCACGTTGCGGATCAGGGTGCTCCATACGAGTAAGGTTACTATTCATAACCTGAGTGAGTTGTCCCAGTATGGTAATAAGTTGATCAGCACCAGTTGTATCTCCAGATCCACAATAATTATCTTGAGCAGGAGGGAAATCCCTACACACAGTTCGTGCATTGATACGGTTTTCATTCCTTCCACTAGGTTCCATTTCTAAACAATGGCATAAACTAGATTAGTTTATGAAATAAAATACATAATTATATATTTGTAAAACACTTTACATAAATTGAACTATTTATGGATATAATCCATAATCATAAAAAAGTTTTCATTGAGGAAGTATATACTCATAACCGTTCATAGTGGTTTGTAATGAAAACGAGAATTATCCTAAGTATATCCCCCGGGAGTGTCGTAACCAAGAGTACAGCAAGGCCCATTGTCGTGCACTAGTTCCCGTTCGAGTCTAGCTCAATGTGGTGTTTTCGGGTATTACCCCTAGGAACATCTGTGCCAGAGCCGCCTCTACCTGCTCATATCCAGACAGGGATGTATTGCTCGGAAAACTCACAAAATCTCCATAATACCAAAATTTTAGGAAGTTTTTCTATATTAATCCTCAAAGTCTATCTTCGGGCTATGTGCTCTAATCAGAGTTTATCTAAATCTAGCTTCCATGGTTAGTACTAAACTGCCTCTGATACCAACTGTAACACCCCGACCCCAGCTACCCAGAGTCGGTGCATTACTTCGTAACATTGGCATGATCAGAAAAGATCAAGTCTCGAAAGACCGATTAGTTTAGTAGCCTTGGAAACACTAGATACATTCATAAGTCTTTCATTACATCAAAAAGTAAACAAACTACAATAACATTGTCTTCATATTCCACACTCATATCCTCTTCTGACTATCCCTGGAGGTCATTCCTAAAATACTTCTTTACATCCTGGAAAATATTAAAACATTGAAAGGGGTGATCTCAGATGCTCAGTAAGGATAACAATATAGCGGAAGCTTTCATCGATAAACATAAACATTTAAGGCAATGTATAACTAAAACAAAAGCCTTTTAAACATGAACTTCAACATAATATGGAAAAATTAAAATGAGATAATGCCATTTACTTCTTCACATGGATATTCTTCTGGTCGAATAATCAAATTAAATATCAATAACCACTTTCATAATGATGGAATGCATAATGCCAGACTATCATAACCACGTAGCCAAGGCCTCGTGCCAAGACCACAAATAAGATTTTGTCAAGGCCTCGTGCCAAGACTCTAGTTTGTCTCATGAGACCTGCCGATGCATCGAGGAGCTATAGCGGGCTCCACCCGTCACTTATTATGTCCAATGCATTCCTCATATGAATAGGTTTAAACATATCATAAACCATAACATAATTGTATCACATAAGACATGCATAAAGGAAAAATAACATTTCCACATTTCAATCAAAAAATATCAATACAACACATTGATATAATAAAAACTCTTTCAAAACCATTTTCAATACCAAAATAAAAGAAAGTTGAAACTTTGTATTTATTTTTCATTAAAAAAAGTAATGGATTGTACAGGAAGCCGAAACACAAATAATGGTCACGGCGGCGGAGAAGTCGTTGTCGCCGCAAATGTACGGAAAGAAAAACATTCCCATTTGTTCGTTTAGTAAAACGCTTCGTATAAAAATATTTCTTTTGAATAAACGAAAAAGTCAAAGGGGTTTATACACCGTATAAAATAAAGTTGTGTATAAAACCAAATATGACTCAATGAAAGGAGATTGAGACGCAGTCCTTAAAAAGATCATTTTTAAAATAAAATAGATCTATTATGTGTATTCACTATAGGTACACATAAAGAAAGTAAAAATACAAAATAGGAAATAATAATATCATGACATAATTTGAATGTAGGAGATTAACCCAAAGAATGGATGTTGGGTTAAGAAATTCCCTTACCTCGTGTCCGACTTGACTCAACCGTTCTTTAACCCCCTGAATAATAAACTAGAGTTAATATATACCATATTAAGAGCCATTTTTTATTTCATTATCCTTTTTATATCACTTATTACAATGTTATGAACATTATGTAATTATTTAAGTTAATAACGGTCGTTTTGTCGATCTTTGGTACTTGAGTCAATAATAAACTTCTTATAATTACAAGTTGATTATGTGGTAGAATATCCATTATCTCCAGAATTATATTCATGATTTATATGTCATATATATCTTATATATCCAGTATATACATTCATTTATAATATTACGTAACATTTAGAGGTAAGAAATGAAATGCACCGTTCCTGGAGACGGTAAGCCGTACGTACGCATAAACGCTACTTTCATTTAAATTTCATATTTAATGGAACAAAATCATAATGATATAAATGTATAATATAATTCCTGTATAGTGTAGTGTCTAATTCCATTTACTCCATCCTTTATACATCCCACATATGGCATTAACGATTCAAATCACTTTGAGGGGGCGGTAGTCCGCACTTCCTAAAATGAAATTATCGTGTTTTACCCATAATGGAAATCATAAAGTATGCCATAAATGAGAAATACAGAAGCCTAAATAAAACATAAACATATTATATATCATATATAAATTAGTGACATCTTAATGGCCACCTTTAAAGGTGTTATATGAGTGTTGAACAATCATCGTTTCGTGAGGCAGAAATTCGCCATCCACAGAAACCATATTTTCTTTAACCATTAGATGTAGGTGTGTGTAAGTGTAGCACGAATCCTTCTTATAACAACAACCTAGTATATTGAGGATACTGGTGTTGTTACAAAATAAATGAATAAAAAGATTTTAGGGGGTTGGAGAAGAAAAATAAAACAAAACAACATTAGAGAAGACATTACCTCAAAATCGGGTAACTCTTTTTGATTTGAACCAAAGGCTTCCTTGGGAAGAGTTCTTCCCAAAGTGGGGATTCTAGGAGTAAGAGGGTGAAGTTGGGAGTGTATTTGGGCAGAGGTTGGCCGAGACAAATGGCTTGAAAGTGTAAATGAGGTGGCAGAGGTGGGGGCCTTTTATAAGAGGAGAGGAGGGGCTCTTTTGGAAAGATTGAAATGTTACATTATTACACAATGATTTTCGGATTCTAAAGGTCCCACACTTATATAATTCGAGGATAAGGTGATAAGGGTTCGAAATATCCTCATCCAATTGGCTTTGGACAAGTGTAAGCCTTGGATTTTGCATTATCTTCCCATTTTATTAAAATCATTAAATAATGAGGTCATCGCTGCATCATAATGATGTCATAAATAATTTAATATATTTAATGTCTAAAAATTATAAAAAAAATACTATGATGTAGGAAATCGATTTAGCTTTCTAATGAATATTTATAGTCAAAATTTGGACTTGTATAACCCCACTTAAAAACTGTTTTAGTAAAATAACTCATGTTTGTGTCAATTTAATTTTAACATTAAATAAATATATATTTATGTCATTTTCCAAATAAAGTGGCTCCATGGGGTCCGCAAGTTGACCCATGGGTTGTCTTGGTCGGCCATGACTCATCCAATAGGAGTAGGACAAGTTTCATGCTCATCTCATATTATTAAGACATTATTTGTACCTTAAACTACACTAATTACCTCTAATCGCGATTAAGAACTTAAAAGTTACTATTCACCAAAAAATTATTTTAATCTCATTGAACCACATTTTACTTCTTAATGACAACCATGTATGTCGTATTTTCGAAAAACAAATCACAGAAGTGGTAATATTTCATTTAAACGAAAAATCAGTTATTTAACTACCACTTAGTGGTTTCACTATTCATCAAAAATTGAAGTTTTTCAGAACAAGGCCAAAATTTCACCCTAAGCTATAATTGATATTCCGAATTCAAAAATGAAGTCCATTTTGAAATATAAAATTTCTATAATTTTAAAAAGTGGTTATTACTATTCATAACGGCTACTTTGATTAGTCGCGGTGTTTTAGAACTCGAAGTTGCGTACAATGCAAGCCATTGCATTATTGAATGAGAAGCATGTCATGGAAGCTCGGGGTGTTACATATTTAAAGTGATATTTAATTAAATTAATGTTTAACCTATCTACTGATATTAAAAAAACCCAAAATTGAAGAAGAAATATTGTTTTGAATCATTATAATGTTATTTGTAGTCTTCCATATTTTTTTTATGGTTTAACATAAATTATTTGCATTAATTTAAAATAAATAAGACATAGTGTATTCTTATAATTAAACATAATAATTTCAAATAAATATAGATCCCATTATTTTAATGTAATTTTTTCACCATTATTTACTTATGATTTTTCTTAAGTTATATAAAATTTATTTTTAAACATGGTATATAAATTCTGGATTAAATATAATAGAACAAGGGAAATTATCATTTTGAATTTTACTAGGAACCATATTTGAAATAAGAAGAAATTATCTACATATCAGAGGAAACTTAAGAAAAGTAGTTAAATTTTCCTTATATTTTTGTTTGATTAATTTTTAGATATATATCATTTAAAATGTGAGAATTTTTTTTAATTAATTTTTAATTAATAGAAAAAAATATTATCTAAAGGGGTGTGTTTAATTATTCAATGTATGATGCATGTAAGATATTGATGTGCAATCCAATTTTATATTATTGAATTTAATTAGGATATTCCATGTTTATTATCTCATTCTGACAAAATTATTTAATTTATCATTAAGGGAAATATGTTTTAATATTATACTTTATTTTAGAAGAAGAGATTTAGAAAATCAAAATGGGGTGATTTTTATTTCTCATATATAATTATTTTTGAGAGATAAATTGTATTTTTAAATTAAAAAAGGGGAAAAACTTATTCTAAATCCATATGTTTTTTTGTAATTAAAAAATGGGAATATGGTTTGGAAATAGAAATGTTAATAATATTCAGGTTTTACTTCTTGAATATTTAATAGGAAGAGAATATTTCTGTAGGGATAAATTTTCAATAATACCTATGTGGTTTTTTGATAGAGAGATAAGTTTGGATAATATAAATTCTTGTATAATGTTAGAATTTATTCTATGTTTTTGGAACTTATGATTAGTAATGTGTACCATTTTTTTCACTAAGAAGAAAGGATTCTCAACAAGTTGAATATATGAAACTATATCTTTGAAAAATTAAATATAGGCATTATTTTATTTAATATTTCAGTGAAATTTATAAATTTTAAATCATATATTGTGCTTTTGAGTAATGGTGAAATTATAGGGAGATTTTGTTTGGTAATTTTTTTGAGTATATTACCCATTATACTTTTTTTAAATCACAATTTACTTCATAGTTAGTATGATTAGACTTAAAATGTTGTTTTATAGTTTTTTTGTCACACCCAGACCAGGTTGATGCACGACCTGCAAACGAGTCTTAAAACTATACAGAAAGCCTGTAGTGTAACCCTGTAGGTGGTTAGTGCTGGGTAAAATAGTTCGAGTGTAGTTTTCCCAACCATTCCCTTGACGTCGTGTGTCCCATGAAATTATCTGATGTTTAAAATAAATACAATTTTATGTAAATGAGATAAGTGTAATGTTTAAAACTCAATAATAATAAAATTACTATATAGATAATTATAATAATAATATTATTAAATGGTATCAATTTTTTTTTCAAAATTGATATAAATAACATCACATTAAAAAGAATTCAATATTTTTATTATTAATAAAATTAAATAAATGATGTTAAAGGGATATTTTTATGATTATGATTAATGTTGTTCTATTATTGTTATTATCGTCATTATTATTAAATTTATTATTATGTTATATTATTATTATTTTTATTATTATTCTTTATATTATTATTCTTTATATTATTATTATTATTATCAAATGAAAAAAAAACAAAGAAGAAATCCTACAAAAATAAAGCCCCACCCCCCCCCCCCCCATTCCATGCTACGCGCCTACCCAGGCCCCCTCCTGGTTTCCTCCACCCAACTACATGAGTTGCTACCACCATCACACCCCTTGCCTCGCCCCATGCTGGTCTTCAGCCTACCGCTCCCTCGACCCACGACCTCCGCCTCTTTCCCCTGCATTTCTAGGCCTCACCCTCTCCCAGAAACCAACTCTCAGCCTCACCATTCCGAAGATCTGACTCTCAGACTTCTTCACGTCTGGCCAGCCCGCCCTCCAGCTAGAATTCTCCTCCTCTTTCCAATTAGCACCCAGCGAACACCTGGATGTCCTACTCTCCCTTGTTTTGGCCAATGATGTACCTGGAGCCCCATGCTCTCTCTTACGACCTACACTGGTGAACCCACTCAGCCCTTCTCTGACGACCTTTCCCATGTGTGCACCAAACCCCCTGCTATGATATATTTATTTATTCCTTATTTTTTCCATTCATTTTACCTTTTGTCTGTTTATTCAATTTGGTCAAGTCATAATACCTCATTTTGTGTGTTGTGAGTTTTTCACTCTATTTAGCATGTGTGGTTAGTCCGTGGGGGATTTGTTTTCCTACTATTTGGGTATTGTCTTGTTCGTGCTTGATTTGAGGTAGGTGAATCCTATTTTGTCCCTTTATTATTCGTTCCTATGACATTTTCATTATTCTAATTATTTATTTTACCATAATAACATGTTTATTTTTCCCTTAAAAAGCATGTTATGATGTTTTTTTAATTTTTAGAAGTTAAAATGGAAGTTTTAGCGCATTTCTATAAGTATTTTAATCCACACCAATGTGAAAGAAGTTTGATTAATACCCATCATTGTCTTATGAAACTGCTTTTATGTGGTTCTAAATCTTGATACAAATGGTTTCAAATGATCTTTTTAGTTTTTTATGAACCCATATTATTTTATAAAATTACATTGCTCATTGAAATGGCAATTGCATCCTTAATGAAATGATTACACCATTCTGAAGTTATGATGGTATTCATAGATTGGTAAATTTGGTTTGGGTAATGTTAGAGCTTATTTTTTGTGTTAAATTGTTTTTTAAATGTTTTGTGATTATAAGGCAATGGTTTTGTGGTTTTAAAGTAATTACTTGTTCTTCCTAAATAATGTGTGTGTTAAAATTCTTAGAGGGGGTTTTATAGACTCATTGGGGTTGTTTTTATTTTTTCAAAGGTTGTGGTTGATTGGGTTTTGTTTTGAAATCAAGCGATGAATTTGAAGAATGGTATTTTAAATATTCTCTTGGATGTTTGTTGTACCATTGGATGGGTTTTTAAATGAATATGGCACATGAAAAATGGTTTTCACTTTAACCCTTAGTGACTTGAGTGGTTTTTGGTTTTCAAATAAAGTTGGTTCCACTTGGTATATTTCCAAGGAATACTTAAATTTGTTCTTTAAATCATTGTTGATGTATTTTGAAATGTGTATTTAGGTGACTTTGAAAATGATAAAGGCTCGTTTGGTAGTTGATAAATGATTTGGTGTTTGTTTTGGAACATAATGGGTCATTTGGTTTTTTAAATACGAAACAGTGTCTGCGTAATGATTTGGGTAATAATTTTCGACATGTCATGTTAAAGGACTCATTGGCCCTTTAAATTTTAGTGTAATGTTTGTATTGTTTTCTTAAATAGATGGAGTTTAATAACTGTTTTCCCATTTGGAAACTCTATTATTTTGTGTAATGTTTTAAATTATTATGATGATTTCATGACATGAAAGCCTATTTTTATCCTTTGATAATATAATGCAGGTATTTATGTATGTATATATTCCGCACCTCTAAATGGGGATATCACTTAATAGGTTATCATATAGTGTGTTTGTGTTTGGGGTAGGAATGTACGGTGAGATGATTCATTTTCATGAGGGCCTCCTACTCAAAAAATATTATTATAACCACCATGGGTTCCTAGACATATTTTAGATGATCGAGTCATTGTTTTTGACCATCCTCGATTAGATGGGTTGGTACCCCCTTGATTTTTATTTGTCCAGGTGGTATTTTCCACTAGATTGGTCAGTTTTAGGGTGGCCAATTAGTTATAGACTTAAGAGCTTCACCATACACCAGTAGGTGGTTCTGAAACCAAGTATGTCTAGAGTTCTTCTAGGGATGTTTACGAACACCCATGGTTACTGGATTATTTTTCATTGCATGTTCATTTTGTATTATAATGTATTATTTCCAGCTTACACTGGTGACCTATTTTACTTTATCCCAACTTTGGTATTGTTTTTTTGGGTTTTGTTTACAAAATTAAAATTCATTATGGAAATGGTATGTCATGTCTGTATTTTTAAATGGGAAAAAACATGTTGCTTATTTTAAAAGGTGAAAAACATATTTTTATATGTGTATTTTAAAATTTTATTAATGATTGGTTTCTAAAAAAGGATACATCAGATTTTGTGGTTTATCTTGGAAGCTCTATTGAGAATTTTAATTCACATTCCTATTATATCATTCCAATTATAGGTTCCACTTTCTCAAGTTCTCTTGTTTAAGTTTCTCATTATTAGAGCAAGGAAAAACTTTGGTTTGGTGGTGACTTGCAATGTCATGTGGATATATGTGCAGTTTATTTTCTTTCCATTGTAGTTTTATTTTGATCGTTAGTTTTTATTTATTTTTTTACCTTTTGTTTATGGGATAAATCATTCCCAATGATTAAATTTTGATTTCTGACACTAGTTCCAATAAAAAACAATTTTTGGAGGATTTAAAAAATACATATTACAACAATAATGTGTTTATTTTTTAGTGATCTATAAAATTGTTTTTAATCTAATAATTCCTTGTCACCTAGCACGCTTTAAATACTTTTACACTTTCTTTCAAAGGATTCCACTTAGATAATATGTTTATGGGGATCTCATTTTAAATGATCTAATTTCTCTTCTTATAATTATTGTGTTTTTGATCATTTGATCGAGAGATAATAGGGATAGGTTGACAGAGATGGGTCTGATCTTGTATTCATATTGGGCTTCCAAGGATCAAAATAAAAAGTTATTATTGATCATGTAGATCAAGGGATTACAGATAGAGGAATACATAGACACATTTTAATTGTTCTTAGTTGAGTTATTTCAAGGATATGTAGAATGGTGCCTGGGATGAGGTTGAAATATCCTCTTTACACATTCGATAAAAGTGTGGTTTTAATAATATCCTTTTAATGGAGTATTTAAATTTTAATATAGTACTTCATCATTTGTTAATTTAAACACTATCATTATTTTGAATCTCAATATTTATTTATTTTGTGAACATTATGTAAATTGAATTTTTATGTGTCTTTTTTACTTAGTTTCGTTGTTTTTTATGGTTTCGACAGTCTTAATTTCAACATCATTTTTTAGGTAAATAATAATATCATCCAAAAATTTATTCCAGATTAACTTGAAAATAATGATGGGTAAAAAATTTAATTAATTTATATCACTAAAATATACCCCCTCCTATCGTTGTCCTACCTTATATTATTTTTGACAACAATGTACATAAATTTTTTGTTTGAATCAGATTTCTAAATTAAATATGTCTATATATTATTGTTACTCAATCCCTTCTAGTTATTGATAATATTTTTATGCATATCACAAAGGATATTATTTTAAAAAATTTGTGTTATTATATTCATCTAATATTCTGATATTTCAATTTATGAATTCTATTTTATTACAAAAATTGGTTTATTTTTCAACCTCAAAATCTTACACTTCAGTTCCTTCCCATTCCTCTTCCTCCATTAAAAAACCAAAATTGTTTTGTAAATTATGTCATATAAACAAGAACTATATTTTGGAATATAATGTTTATATTTAAATTGGATTCCTTTACATTCAATTTATTCACGATATATCCCAAAAACCCATATAATTAGTAATAAGTAAGCATCCTTTCATATTCGAAATTAATCTAATGATGGGATCTAACCTCCAAAGATAATCCACTAATTTTCACATAGTTAATAGGTATCCATGCTTTAATAGTTGAAATTATTTCCCAATTTATTCGGTATGATCTATCTAATTGAATAAACCCCCTTTATACTTCCCAAAAATAATTGATGTCATTAAATATATTATAACCCAAAGAGCTACCTTTAACCCTTTCCCAAAATGGATGAATTAGAAAATAGGATAATAATACCTAAATTTCAATACACTATGATTTTTTTATGTTTTTTCTTTTAATATAGAATTATATTATAAAATATACACCACAAGAAACCCTAATCATAAAAAAATTAAAAATATAATATTATTAATTTATTACCATTATAACCTTGTCGTTTGGATAATGGGTATGAACAAGAATAAATGAATTATAAAATATATTTAGGAAGGATTTAAAAAATAAAAATAATTGATTATTTAAATAATTTTAACATTAATATAATTTTTTTTATGATGAAACAAATAAGAATAAATTCATTATATACTTTTATGTTACTTATCTTAAAAAATCGTCTTGATTTCCATTTTTTGTGTTGATGTTATAATTAATTTCTACCATTTTTATAAATATTATCTTATAAAAATAATATAATTTTTTTAATTATAATTTCAATATGATCTTAGGGTGAGATTTTATTGTTTTTTTGAAAAAAGATTTATTTTCTAGTGAATAGTGAAAAATTCAGTTTTTTTAAATGTATTTTTCCATTAAATCAGGTAATTTAGAAGACTCATTATATTTTGAATGTGATATTTAATAAAAATAATCACATTTTAATTATATGTAATCTAATTAATTATATATAATTGGTATTTTACATGATTTACATATAAGTTCATGTTGAGGTTAAAAACATTTAAAAAATTGTTTTTGTTTGAGTTTTATGAATTTATATTAAAATATATTTCTTCCAATTATATAAATTGAGTATTGGTAAATGAATTTTATATTTTTAATCAATAATTTAAAATTTTTAAATTGGTACCTTTTATTTATAGGCATGAGTAATAATAACTATGTCAAATATTTTGCACCTCTATAAGGGTAAATCAGGTAATTATGGTTAAAAATAATGTGATAAGGATTTAAAACTTTATCTATCACCTATAAGATTTCAATTTAATGATCTTAGTTTTACTATCCTCATTGAAAAAAAATATTATATGGATGTCTTGTTCCATATTTATTTGACAACGACCTTAATATTATTTTAAGTAATTGAAAAATTCTAAATGTCACACTATTGATTTTAATTTATTTTATATGTTCACATGGGGATTAAAAGATTTTATGAATGAATATGAATTCTTATCTTGAATAATTTTTTCATTATGATTTTTTAATTTTAATTTGTAGGGATGATATAATTTGCTTAATTTCTTACACAATACTACAACAGTGTTTGTGAAAGAAGTAGAAAAATCAAAGTAAATGAATTTAAAATCAACAAAAGTATTTTTTTGGATGAATTATGATAGAATTTTTTATGGTTAATAATAATGTAAATTTTTTTTATAGAGTTTATATTTTAATTCTGTTCTTATATAGATTTCTTTAAAGTCAAAATATATGTATAGTTTATAAAATGATTCTAATGGTATTTTATGTCAAATAATATCTTATTAAATGATTTAAAAATCATAATGTCACGTCATTGCCCAGATAACCCATCCAAATAGGATACTAAAAAAATCATACAAATACCTGATGGTATTTTCTTAATCCAATAGGATGGACACTAGAACCTGGAAAACAACATAAAATGGAAGAGAGAAGTAGTAACGAGAGAGATTTCATAAAAATTACTCATTCATTTATAACTGATCGAACTGGGACTAAAAATTTTTGTAAAATTTTGAATGATTATATAAAACCATGGGATAGCCTCACTTTGACAATTGGTATAATTATGTTTTGATTATAGGTATTAGAGTATTATTTAGGGTTTTTTATCGATAAATTTTTTAGACGATTATTTACACAACCTTTCCTGACACTACCATCAAGTAATTAGTCCTTGCTACCATAAAGTGGCCTTGGGATGGTATACTATTAGGTTGTTTAAATACCACTAACTATATAGTGTCACTATAAACCATACATGGTTTTTTTCCAAATACAATGACTACCTGGTGGATCCCTGTACCCACCATTCAGTTCTTGTTTGTCTGAAAAACCATCAGAACCACCCCAAAACCTCCTAAACCTAAAATAAAACCTATTAAACATAAAAAAGAAATGATTTGATCCAATATTTTAAAATTATCCCCACCATATGACTTTATGTACACCTAAATTTTTGTGTAAGAATGATACTCTAGAAATAGGTCAGTCCAATGATCCCTCATCAATGATTCACGTTCTTATGTCTCATGAGAATCCAATCCATTCTCACAAAATCACTTTATCCAATGGAATAAACATCCCATATAGAATTTTCACCGGAGTATTAATGATTTTTACTATCTCCCCTATAATAGAAATTTATGTTACAACTCCATCTACTCCCAACTCAGAACATGTGAAGGATCAAAATGGTACTTCTTGAGATGAGATATATGGAAAAAATCATTAATATCAGTCCACGGAGCTAGTAAAACCAACTGATAAGAAAATTGACCAATTTGACCAGTGATCTCAAATGTTAAAACATATCATGGATCCATTTTCCCCAGTATCGTAAGTTAATAGAGACCCGTCCAAGGTTAAACATTCATGAATACTTTTTCACCAAAGGAAAACTCCAATGGATGACATTTTGGATCCTTATATGATTTCTTAATACTATGAGTTGTATCCAAGAATCAATGTACATATTCAATCATCATCTATGTCTCTTAAATAAGATTTTGTCCTATAAAAGGGGCCTCACCCACATATGAATAATAATGAGTTGACCTATATGGGAAACCATACCAAGCCTCAAATGGTTCCTTTCGAATCAATTATTAGTAAATGTTTTTATAAGTGAAATCAATTAGTCCTATATGGTTGTCCCATGATCCACTAAAATCAAAATAGACAAGTATAAAGTATATCCTATAAAATCTATATAACACGCTCTATCTAACCATCTATATTTGGATAGTATGATATACTCAATATGACATGAGTACCCATCACCTCTCTGAGGCACTTCTAGAACTAAGAGTTAAACTAAGGATCTGTATTATAAACAATGGTAAAGGGTACCCTATAAAATATGAAAATCTTATGCTCATACAACTTACATAGATCATTGAACATAGGGGTGTCCCTAATTAGAATAAAATTATCCTATTTAGTCAACCAATCATCACCACCCATATATATATTTTCCTAAAATGGTCTATGGAAATAGAATAATAAATTCTATGAAAACCTCATCCCACTTTTTTTTTGGCGTCGAAAGAGGCTGGAGAAGACCATAAGGATTCAGTTTATCTATCTTTATCTACATATAGGTGTATCAATGAGACAAATAATAATTGATGTAATACTTCATACTCAACCACCAGAAATTCAATATCATGTTATAATACATCTTAACAATTCTAGGAATATTGACCCATGAAGAATTTTGGAAATAAAGATACACAAAATTCTTGATGGATGATGAGAGGATGAGATGAATCCCATAGTGAATAATTATATCAAAGGGGGGGATATTAACCCAGAATGATCATAACATTATATAGAGATTCATCAATTCCTCTAAAATAATTATCTTGCAACTGTCCTGCAGAATAGACTCAAGGAGAGATGATGACAATTGGACCCTAGTCAAGACTATACATGAATCACCCTCTTATGCCTCTAGATGAAATTGAGAAAAAAATACAATATCTTCCACTCCAATTTTGATTCCAATATAGCCTAATATGTGTACTTTTTATTAATAGTACCCACAATAACATTCTTATTCCCCAGGTTTTAGGCGATGTTGAAGTCAATCATTTGGAAGTATCAGACCCATTTTATATATCTAAGTATTAGTTTATTTTTATAAAAGTTGTTTCTCAAGATCTTATAATTTAAAATGATTATGAACCTCTTCCCAAAGGGATAATATATCTAAATCGTAAGCACATGCATAAAATACGTGAGTTCAAAGTCATATGTGGGGTAATTCTCTTGTTTGGACTATGCTGAAGAAACCCATACTCCATCACATGATTATATTTCATATGTTCACACCATAAACTAGAACTAAAGACATCTCATTATACTAGATAACGTTTATTAGGTTCCGTAATGATTAATATAGGAGCCTATGTTAGATTCTATTTCAAAATATCAAAATAGGTATGAAATTTAGCATCCAAATAAAATATCACACCCTTATTTCTAAGAGTATTTAATGTTGATCATAACTTCAATATATCCTTGAAACATTCACCTACAATATCACTCGATACCTAGGACTCGCTATATCTTGAAAACATTATTTAGTTATTCATATGAAAATATTTCCTTTAACTATTCAAGATCAACTGAGATACCATATTCAAAAATCCTATTCCCCAAGAAATATACCTGTTGATCCAAAAATTTTATTTTGAAAGATTACTATAAAGTTAATTAGCCCTCATGATTTCCAAAACCAAATTCTATTGTTTCTCATTCTCCTGACTAGGTCTCAACTAAATTTGAATGTCATCCACAAATACCATGATAAAGGTGATACTGATAGAATATTTGGTCTAAAAAATATATGAACATTATAGTATAATTATTAAGGATAATAAGAATTATAAGATTTTAATATGGCCATAAATGATCATAAAATAAGTCATTAGGATATCTTACTATTGAACATAGAGTTGGGGATACCCCTGCTGAAGATAAAATATCAAAAATTAATTAACCCCATTTAACTAATTAAAGACATCATCTGAATGAAAAAAATTAATTATTCTTAACCATTACCAGATTCGAATTTGATAGTCTTTAAAAAGATGAAGATGACTATTAATCATTATCTAAATTATCATTTTATCTACTCACAATGAAACAATGGGGAAAATTAATACCTCTAAATTACATTATCCATATAACTCTCTAGATATTTCTACTCACTGGGTGTCATAAGATAAGATGGTATAGAAATCATCTCTACGCTTAGCACAAGATCGATATAGAACTCCACCTCTCTATATGAAGTAATATAAAATAATTATTCTAATAAGATTAGTTCTAAATCAAAAACAACCATGTGAATATCCAAAAGATTGGAAACATCAATAGGTGATACATTAATGGAAGAAAATCTACTTATTAGATCAGGCTGGGAAGGTCTTGTATGATTGAGCCTCAAATCATACTCTCCTAAGAACACCCAAGAGATCCCATAAACAGTCTATAAAGAAACATGATAATGATAATAATCAATCTCAGATATGTGAGTTCTAAAAAATCCATCCCAATTATTACATTGAAAAGATATAGATTTAGAGCTTGTAATTTCCATACTAACTCCAGATCAACTATGTAAAGAGAAAAAGATGGATAAATATATCTTGACTCTTTAATTTTTATCAATAAGCATGGGAGGTTCCATAACAAAGGACACGGACTCAATCATAATTTTAAACATATCAGAAAAAAGGAAGAAATGAATGAGTATAAGGTACTTGTATGAAACAAAGAAATTTCTATATAATATGAAACAAATATTGTATCTCTCACTGTAGCCAAGACCGCTTCGACCTATAATGGAAACTTATCCCCTTGGAGAAGGTGCTTTACAACCGAGGCCCATGGCTAGAGAATTATGGACTTCGAAACATCTGACAACATCGTGGTAGCCTTTAGAGCTGAATATTCCTATTAATAATGGGTCATAGTAAATGCCTTTAGGAAACTATACAGTTGCCTTTAATGGACAAAGTAATTTTAATTCTTCTTGGGTTCAGGACAAGATAATTGGGTGTATCCGACCTTGAAACACAAATAGTGAGTCAGGGGAACATTCTTGTTTTATTTTGATGGTTTTAAGTAGGACCTGAATTGAGAACCACCTCCAAGACCTTTATGATTATCATAAATATTTCTCTTCTTTCCCCATGCACTACTTGAACTACCATTTGGTGTGAGAGAAGAGATAGAGAGAGTAATATTTCATGCCATATCTATTTACACCATCATAGCCACATAAAATGTATCTTCATAGGTTGAAAGATAAAATATATATACCTCTAATTAGATGTCAGGTCCCAACACTACTATCCAGAACCCTTGATATTGAACATTTCAAATCTCATCTTGATATAATTAGGTGTCTCAAGGACCTTGTAGATTTCATCCATATTATCCATCCAATACTACACCTTTTGGTGTTCATTCGTAACATAAACAATTGGGGAATTTTCTTATAGAAACTTTAATTCATGATCCTTGTCCCCTATAGCCTCTTTTTGTGCCTCAATAGAATGGATCTAAATATGTGGCACATTCTAAGACATGACATTAACTTTCTGAATAATAGCATTTAAACAATTATAATCAAGAGGAGGATTCTATTAAGAAACATCTCCTACTACACACTGCTAAGGTTCATGTGGAATACTATTGGAACCATGGTCATCTAAGCATGAATTGGATAATGTTTTGTGTTTTTTGTCAATCCTCAGTGGAAGTTCCGAATGTGTACCAGCAAAGTGATCATATAGTTCAAGCAGACAACAATATTGAAGGTGGTGCCATTTCCCAGTGTTTGCTGAATTTTTGGGCCTGAAAATCGACAAATGGAGAAAAGTGTTTTTGGAAGAAATACTTGCGCGCCATGTACTTGAAAGATAGGAAACATACGCTCCATATGTTTTTCAAGATCAGAACAGGGAAAAATGGAAAAGGGATAAGGGTTGTGCAAGTATTGGTGTGGTCTCGCAAGTGACCTGCGCACCGAGGAGGGACTTGAGCGCCGGTGCCAAGGAGGTCTGGAAATTTTCACGCCTACTGTTATTCATGTTCAAAACATCAAAATACGGAAAAGGGAAGAGGACCGCGCAAGTATTGGTTTAGTCACACAACTGAGTTATGCGACAGAGGCTAGGGAAGTTGGAATTGCGCGCATGGACTTGCACGCCGTGAGGACACTTGCATGCCACCATGAAGGGGGGGGGTCCATTTTGCCAATAAATAGAGGACCGCCCATCCCCATTTGTAACGAAGTTCAAGGAATATAGATTTTTCGAGATCTATTCATGAAATTGGAGTCATGCAAGTGGTTGTTTGGTCATGCAAGTAGAGGTTTTTCACCGGTTGTTGGCTGCCTGACCGAGGCGGTTTGGGAGTAAAAGGTGTAGAGTCGCGCAAGTTTGGAGTTTAAGGAGGAAGTGTCGCGAAAGTGTTTTGGTTTCACCTGCGTGCCGATTTTGTACCACGCCAGTGACATGCACACCATTATTGAAACTTGTGTTCTGGTCCTGGAGAAGCGTGCCAGGCGAGGTTGTGGTACACCAGTCGTTTTGGAGCTGCATGAAAACTGGAAGATTGCCCGATACCTTCGGTGCAATGTGGGATTAGTATATGAGTGAATGTTGGACTTCAATAGAGCATCTACATTCAACAAAGGATGCATTCTTTTGCAATGATGAATATACATTCACGTCTATAAACTGTGTGGGATTTCACCAAAGGCAGTGAGCAAGGGGGAGTCAACATGAGTGACCCGAGGGACGCAACGATCTATCCCTAAACATTTGTAACGGCAGCGATCCTAGGATAGAATGACTATTCCCAAACCATTGTAATCCAGAACTAGTGATGATTAGAGGAATTTGGTATGACTGACAACTTGTCAGCATATGCCCTTGGATGTATCCCTTAGTGGTGAACCAAGTAAAAATTGTTGTGCCATCTCTTTGCATTTGAATGTTTCATTGCTGATCATATTCATCATACAATTTTAACTAGTTCTTACCAACGTAGGAACTAGATAATTGTTTTTAAAAGAAAATTTTGACACCTTAATTCACCCCTCCCCTATCAGGTTTTCCCGGGGTCCTATAAGTGGTATCAAAGGGTAAAGGTTTCTACTGTTGATTCTATCCTTTGTCATCATAGAAAATGCAGTCAATGTCAGGGGAGTCCCTATCTTCGATGGAAGTAATTTTCAAATTTGGATGAACAGAATGAGATTTCATCTAATATACCTCGGAATGGATGTTCTGCTTTCTACTATGCATGGTGAAAATGTCACTGATCGAATAGGCCTGGCTATGACTAATGCAGACAGGAAAATTCTTGATGCAGATGCTAAATCACAAAATGCACTCACCACAGCTCTTTCTAATCAGATCTATCTAAATTTGATGAGTTTACTCTCAGAAAAATCCATATAGGATAAACTCAAAAAAATTTATGAAGGAAAAAAGAAAAGTGAAGGAGGAAAAATTACAAGTCCTGCACAATTGGTTTGATGATCTGAATATGCACCCAGATGAAAATGCAGACTCATTCTTCAATCGAATTACTGAAGTGGTTGGAGAAATTCGGGGTCTAGGTGAAAAATAAAAGACATTTATATTTTTAAGAAAATATTAAGATGATTTCCACCCTTGTACAATGAAAAGGTGTCAGCCCTTGGGGAAATAGATCATTCCAAACATTCTCTGGATGATCTACTGAGCATCTTGGTAGCATACGAAATGAGAGTCAAACCAGATGATGCTAGGACTCATGTGAGCAAGGAAATTGCGTTCAAGGACATGGATAAACTGAAAATATCAAAAGATAGTAGTGGTAACGATGAAGAAGAAAAATAGATTCGTTCACTCATTGTAAAGATGTCCCATAAAGGAAAATTGAAATTCAAAGGGAAGTTGCCTCTCGCATGTTTTCATTGTGGAAATGTTGGGCACATTGAATCTAAATGTTTATGAAAGATCAATGATGAAGATAGTGAATATGATAAAATAGAGAATCCTCGAAAAAGATTTTTCAGAAATAGATACTTCTAATCTGGATTGAAAATACAGAGGAAGAGTTTTGTCTTTGAAGAGGAAGATGAGGATACTGAATTTTGTGAAGAATAAGAACCCAAATTAAAAACGGGAAAGCAAGCTTCCCTGATGGCTACAGTTGAAATGTTAGAACCCTTGATCAAAAAAGACAGAGATAATCATATTATTTATAATGGTGATTCAAAGACAAATATAAAGGATTATTTTTAAGAGCATCATAATAAATGTAAGAGATGTAATAAGAGGAAGGAAATGGTTGAAGAATCATCAGAATATGTTGATGAGATTGAAGCAGAGATTGAATCACTAGAAGAACTAGTGAGAGTTCAGTCTTCAATCCTTGAAAGAAAAAATGCTGTTGTGGAACTAAAGGATAAAATTTAAGAACAAGAAAATCTCATAATTGACTATTTATCTACACTAGAAGAGAATTCCAAGACTGTTGAGGTACTTGAGGAAGAAGTTGTTACTATTAGAATTAAAATTGATGTCAATCAATAACAAATGAGGGAATGAATAAAATTCTTTTCGGAAGATTCTCAGATGCAGAATTAGTTCCAAGATCCAGGTGTGGTTCATATGGGGTTGGTAAAATCTTAAGTGATCAAAGACCTGCTTGCATGGGAAAGAGTGGAATTGGCTGTGAAGCTAAGACATCAACTGCTGGAAGTAAATATATCCAAAAGAACGACAAGATGAAAGTTGGACATGCTGAAACATTGCTTGAAATGATGAAAAAGAAACCCTCAATCCAAACTAAAAGAAGAACTGAATATTATCCTCAAACTTTCATAATTGACAGGCACTTCAACTAATCTCCCCAGGACGAAATCATGAGGATAAATTCAAGTTAAATGACATTTCTTCTCATTAAGTGTCAATTCTATGGTCATATGGGCCATACCATGTCGTACTGTGAAGTGGCAAGGCGATACTTGAATGGGGAAGATCTGGGAAGTCAAAAAAGGAGACCTATTTTATATCCTCTATCTTATAGAAGAAATAGCTTCTATGGTTACTATTTTAATTGTTCTAACTTTGGCCATAATGCAATGTATTGCAGGTAGAGGTACGACAAGAGAAATTCATACAACACTGAATGTTGGGCTAGTTTTCATCCTCCTGATGATGTTGTTCTCACAAACAGTTTTTCCCCTATGGAAGAAGATTATGGGTATGAAGAATCAGATTATGTGTAAGAATGTTTTAAAAGGCCATCAGTATCCTATGCACAATCCAATATCTCATGGAAAGAGAAGAAGAATATTGAGAAATCCAATATTGTAGATGTAGCCCTCAAAGCTAAAAATAGCAAAAGCACTTGGATCCTTGAAAGTGGATGCTGTTACCACAAGACATGGAATGCTGACCTTTTGAAGAACATTAAAATGAATTTTTATCGAACAATACGGTTTGGTAATGATGGTGCTTTAAATATTAATGGAAGTGGGAATACTGCTCTCGCCAATGGGGAGCTGAAGAAGACTGATGTTTGTTATGTGGACGGTCTATGCTACAATATCATCAGTGTATGTCAACTCTGTGACTCAGGGCTCATAGTAACCTTCAATTAAAAAGCAACACTATAAAAGGAAAAATAGTGAATTCTCATATGAAAGGCTATAGAAAAGATGGAAACTTATATCAGGTTGATAGCAAAGTGAACTCCTATTATTTCTTTGTTGAAGAAGAAAACAATTTGTGGCATCGAAGCACGTGGCACATTAACCAACAAAACATGGAAAAGATATCTAAGCTAAAGATAGTCATGGATATTCTCATTCTAAAATATGAACGGGAAAAGTCTTGTGATGCTTGTATTCATGGGAAGATGGTTTGTAGTTCATATTATCCAAAGAAGAAAAGGGCATATCATCTTCTTGATCTCATTCCTACAGACATATGTGGCCCAATAAATGTTGTTGTAACCCATGGAGAAAGGTACTTCATCCTTTTAATTGATGACTATAGTAGAATGGTTTGTGTAATGGTGATTCACATGAAGTGAATAGTACTTGATTGCATGAAAACTTATCACCGGATTGCCGAGAATGATACTAGACGGACAATAAAATCCCTGTGTTCAGAAAATGGAGGGGAATACATGTCCATTGGGTTTGAAAATTACCTAGAAAAACATGGAATATAGCATGTGGTAGCTGCTGTGAGAACTCCACAAAAAAATGGTGTTGTTGAGTGTTGGAATCGACACGTCAACAATATGTCTAGGACTATGTTGATTAAGAGTGGTATCTCTCGCCATTAATGGATGGAGGCTGTTGAAGCTGTAGTGCACATTCAGAATAGAACTGGGCTTTATATGGGAGAAACGAAGACACCATACAAATTGTGGCATTGAAGGAAGCCTTCATTGAAATACTTTCGTGTTTTTGGAAGCAAATGTTTCATACAGAATAAAGAAGGAAGTCAAGGGAAGTTTGGAGACAATGTTGTTGAAGGAATTTTTCTTTGATATCCAATGAACATCAAATCCTACAAGATTCTCAATAAATGGTTTGGGAGGATTGTGGAAAGCAATGATGTTAAGATCATTGAAGTGAAAACCCCAAGTGCTTCCAATAATACCTATGCTGATCAGATAGAAGATGATGATGAATATGAACAAGGAGTAAATACAAATACCGAAATAAATGAAGGTGTACAAAACACTCAAGTCTCACATCAAGATGTTGACATAGAAGAAGAATCTAAAAAAGAAACTATGACTAGAGAGATTGTGACTGAAAGTCACAGAAGAAATCGAAGAGTTGAGATTGATCCATTTAACATAATAGGGGACATGAGTGGAGCCACAAAAACAATGAGAATGAGGAATAACACGGAATCTGCATTTTTGTCATCTATGGAGCAATCCTCATTTGAAGAAGCTGCAAAGGATGAATCATGGGTAAAATCCATGAATGAAGTGTTAGATTAGTTTGACAAGAATCATACATGGGATCTTTTCCAGAGACACAAAGTTCACAATGTGATTGGTACCAAATGGATCTTCAAAAATATGTTTGATAAGCATGGTAGTGTCAACACAAACAAGGCACGACTAGTATGTAAAGGATAATCCCATATTGAAGGCATTGATGTTGAAGAAACATTTGCTCTAGTTGCTAGACTGGTGTCCATTAGGCTTTTACTTTCCATGGAACTCCAAATAGGATATAAATTTATAAAATAGATTTCAAGACAGATTTATAGAATGGTGTACTTGAAGAAGAGGTATACATTGAACAACCAGTGGGTTTTGTTCTGGGTACTGATGAAACAAAGGTCTGAAAACTGAAGAAAACACAATACGATTTGATGCAGGCACCACGGGCGTGGTACTCACAGCTGGATTGGTATCTGAAGAAGATAGAATTCAAAAGAGTAGGACTAGATCACAATCTCAATGGGAAGAATTCTCCAAAAGAACAATTCATGGTTCTAGTCTACGTTGTGGATATCATATTTGGTGGGAGAAGGCAAAAATCAGTGGATTAATTTTCCGATCACATGAAACCAGAATTTGAAATGTCTATGATTGGGGAGCTCACATATTTCATTGGACTACAAGTGATTCAAAACAAGGAATACACTTTAATTTCTCAGGAAAAATATGCAAGAGATATGTTGAAGAAGTTTAATATGCAAGACTCCAAACCAATGTCATCTCCGATTTCAGTTGGAACTAAACTTGTAAAGCATGAGGATGGGACCTCTATAGATCCCACCGTGTAGAAGAGGATCATTTGGAGCCTATTAGACCTTGCAGTGACACGGCCATATATTATCTTTTCCGCATATCTTTCTGCCCGCTTTCAGAGTAATCCAAAGGAGGGACATATAACAATGGTAAAAAGAATCATGAGGTATATTCAAGGTACTCACAATTGTGGATTATACTTTTTTGCAGTAAGAGACAGTGAATTATTAGCATTTTTTTATGCTGACTTGGATGGAGATGTAATTGACATAAAGTCCACCAGTGGTGGAGCATTCTATATTGGGAGAAAATGTGTTGGCTGGTTGAGCAAGAAACAAGAAAGCATTTCTCTTAGTACTGCTGAATCTGAATATATCTATGCCACAAAGGCATGCACTCATCTGCTATGGATGAACAAACATCTGACATATATTGGTGATGAGGTGAGGAAACCCATGGTAATTTACTGTGATAACAAGAGTACAATTGATCTTACGAAGAATCATGTTCATCATTCTTGTACAAAACATATTGAAATCACGTATAACTTTATCAAAGAAAAATTTGAGCAAGGAGTGATTATAATGGATCATGTGGGAACTGATGAGCAGGTTGCAGTAATTTTGACTAAGCCACTGTTAGGTAATGTGTTTGAGAAGCATCAGTTGATCCTCGGTGTTCAGCCACCTCCTAGTGAATGATGAGGATACACAATACCCCTCACCCCGATTATGATAACTATTTTTATCTGTTTATGGAGTTGATGCATGTTTGTGGGGGGATACTATCCAGGGGGAGTATGGTTCTAGCTGAACAATGAAAAAAAATTTGGTCATTGGGTTTATTGTCAATATGGGAGAAAGGAATAAATTCCAGCATGTTCGGGAATATAATACTTATGTGAAACGATGCGAAAGAAGATGTATGGGAAGAATGCATTGGACAAGTAAAAATTCTTGGGCTTCATTGAGAATTACAAAAACACGGGAACCCAATTCACGCTTCCACTCTTAATTTCTACATAGATCATCGCTCACATAGACGTAGAGTGTCGGTTGAGTTGACTCTTTCGATTTTTGGTTTGCATATGGATGGAGATATATTAAATTTATTTTCTGATTGACAACAATCCCAAAGGGGAAGATTGATGGAACCATGGTCCTATATACATGAATTGGAGAATTTTTTGTGTTTTTTGTCAATCCTCAGTGGAAGTTCAGAATGTGTACCAGCAAGGTGATCATACAGTTCAAGCAGACAACAGTATTGAAGGTGGTGCCGTTTCCCAGTGTTTGGTGAATTTTTGGGCCTGAAAGTCGTTAATTGGAAAAAAGTGTTGTTGGAAGAGAGACTTGCGCGCCGTGTACTTGAAAGAGAGGAAAAATACGCGCCATATGTTTTTCAAGATCAGAACAAGGAAAATGGCAAATGGATAAGGGTCGCACAAGTATTGGTCTGGTCTCGCAAGTGACCTGCGCACTGAGGAGGGACTTGAGCGCCAGTGCCAAGGAGGTCTGGAAATTTGCATGCCTATTGTTATTCTTGTTTCAAAAATCAAAATACGAAAAAGGGAAGAGGATCTCACAAGTATTGGTTTGGTCACAAACAGAGTTACGTGACAGAGGCTAGGGCAGTTGGAGCTGCGTGCTGGGACTTGTGCACCGTCAGGACACTTGCACGCCACCGTGCAGGGGGTCTAGTTTGCCTATAAATAGAGGACCACACCTCCTAATTTGTTACGATGTTCACGACTTAGAGATTTTTTGAGCTATCATCGTGCAATTGGTTGAGTTATGCAATTGGTTGTTTGGTCTCGCAAGTAGAGGTTGTGTTCCTGTTGTTGGCGGTGCGATCGAGGCGGTTTGGGAGTAAAAGGTGCAGAGTCGTGCATATTTGGAGTTGATGGAGGCAGTGTCACACATGTGTGTTGGTGTCACCTATGTGCCAATTTTCTACAGTGCATGTGAGTTCCGCTCCATCCTTGAAACTTGTGCGCTGGTCTTGGAGAAGCACACCGGGTGAGGTTTTTGTATGTCGGTCGTTTTGGAGCTTCACAAAAATTGGAAAATTTCCCGATACCTTCGGTGCAAAGTTGGATTAGTATATGAGTGAATGTTGGACTTCAACAGTGAATCTACATTCAACATAGGATTTATTCTTTGGAAATGTTGAAGATACCTTCACATCAATAAACTGAGTGGGACTTCACCAAAGGCAGTGAGCTAAGGGGAGTCAACGGGAGTGACCCGAGGGACAAAGTGACATATCCCTAAACTTTTGTAAAGTCATTGATCTTGGGACATAGTGACTATTCCCAAACCATTGTAATCCACAACTACTGATGATTAGTGGAATTTAGTATGACTGGAAACTTGTCGTCATATTATCCTTGGACGTAGCCCTTAGAGGTGAACCAAGTAAAAATTGTTGTGCATCTCTTTGCATGTGAATGTTTCATTGTTGATCATATTCATGATACAGGTTTAACTAGTTCCTAGCAACGTAGGAACAATATCATTTTAAAAAAAGAAAAAGTTGACACCCTGATTCACCCCTCCCCTCTCAGGGTTTCCTGGGGTCTTACAGATACATTTTAGGGGAATGTTCGTACATACCAAAATAATAAATAAATATTCAAACAATCATACAATTTGAGTATAAATTTTAAGAAAAAAAGTAAAAACTGAGATCAAGGATTAAACACAACATAAGAGGAACACATCACATCATATTGTGGTTTATTAAATCTCTTCATGGAAATATTTGGGTAGGAACTCAAAAAACATAATCATCATATCCTAACAATCCAATATTATTTCATAAAACATCCCAATACTAAGAAAACCCATGATATAATACCAAATTATCATGTGTAGGCCTATAAAACCTATCTAACTTGGATCCTAACTAGATTATGTCAATACTTAAAGGGTATTCTCAATCCACATGGGATGTAGACTAGTACTAGAGCAACCAAAAACAACCTGATGGAATTATTTTCCTAACATGAAACAAGATACATAGAATATGTACAAAAATGATAACCATGAAGAAACTAATCTCTAAACAAATGAGTCCTAATGGTAGAGATACAACCAAAAGTATTATATATGACCCATATTATAGGTAAAAACACATATAACAACCAAATCTACCAAAAAATACAATATGTGACATTAGAGAAACATCCTAACATCACACCCCCAGCTACTCGTACCTAGCTGACATATACCTCATTACCTCACTGATACACCATACCATTTCTTGTATCAAATAATAAAAGGTCTACACACCCTCAAGGGAGTGTGTGGGGTGTGAGGTAAATAGGATCAGTAGGATCCCTATTAGGCGTTCTATAAAAATATTCTACACAATAATCCTAATATTTTCAATTTAAACAAAACATGGAATGATAATAATTTATAATTTTTTATATCAAAATGATCTTAAAAAAATTACCTTTTTTTCTAAAACATTCCAAAAACCGATGTAATAAAATTTAAAATCATAATTTACATAAACCATATACATTTTTCAAAACATGCTTCATATCATATCAAAGCCAGAATAGTAAAAATTACAAAGAACAATAGATAACACCATAAGGATAACAAGGGCCAGGCTAGGCTGGTCACTCACACCTAAATAAAAAATAATGATCAGTGTGCACTCATGTACTGAGAGTCAATGCATCTATAAACTAGATATGGAGAAAAACCAAATATTTTACTCAAAAAATGTCAAGATCATGTTCCTAATGTCAATATATCAACAATCTAAGAATAGAGAACCACCCCATAAAGTGACCCCTCTAAAATTTTAATGGATAAGGCCCAATACTAAACCCTCGACTTAGGAACCCAAGGTTAACATGTGTTGCACAAATTAAATCAATTATAAATGTATTATCACAATTAAAAGAATCATACAAACCCTTTTCGTTAAAAATATTCTTTGAAATAAATTTCACAATCCATTTCGCAATTCATTGAAATAAAATTTCTTTTACAAAAACCAGGGGAAAACCATCATTTATCATAACCAATTTTTAAACCTGAATAACAGAGAATTCAACTATAATTCTAATTTTATAAAACCATTTATAAAACCAAGAGAATCAATGATTTATAGAACATAGTCCATAGATCAAACGACCAACCTCATGTTTGGTACGTACACCACCCACAATGGGGTTCACACATTGGAATTCAAGGAAATTCATGAGAAAGTTAGTGGAGGAACTAAAAAAATGAATCCAACAACTTAGAATCATCTTTTGAAAATACACAGGATTATTGGAGAGTTATGATAAACAAATACCTTAATAAGCATTTAATCCACACCAAAACTAGCAATAATATCAGCTCCCAAAATAAAAACACATGAAGTATCTATGAAATATTAAAGAAAAATATTAACAAGAACATTATATATCATAAATTCAACCTATATTCACTAAATTTCCAAACAAATTTTAAGAGAGAAGAAAGAATAAGAGATATCTCGTAAAACATACTGATTCATTGATAATTAATCAAACCGGGATAGAAACACCAAGTAGATAAGCTCAAAGTATCATAGAATTCCAAGGGATGGACTCTCAAATAACACTAGTAGAATTAGGTTTTAAAATGATGTATTTAATATTAAATCATAGTTTATAGCTGATAAAAATTATTTTTATAACATTAGTTACCCATCCCTTCTTGATGCCTCCATCTAGACAATGGTCACTACTTTTGTGTAGTGGAAACCATCCAAACTACCAATAGTTCAATAAAATCAAAATCCATACAAGGATATTTCCAAACCCACCATATTTTCAGTATATTCTCATATCCATAGTTCATCACATGTTATTATGAAAAACTCCAAGAACCACCATGATACCATCTAAACCAGAATGAAATCTTCTTAATCATTAACAGAGACATACCTAGATCTAAGATGTTACACATAAATATTTTTGGAAGAGGAAAAGAACGTTGATATATGGTAAAACATTGTAACACATGACTTTTTTAAGAAAAATTTTTCATTAGAAGTAAGTTAATAACTCTATAAATGTAAATACCCAAACTCGTGTTTCTAGATATAGTATATAAAAAAACATTGTATATTTTTTAAAAAGAAAACTAAAAAACACACAAAAGATTTTAAATTCCTGGATACTTTTTTTGCACAACCCCCTCCACTTAAAGTGTACCCCTCTTAGGAAAAAAATGTGATAAGGGATATAATGACCCCCCCAAGTCGTTCCTCCAGTAGTCCCTGGGTTGGGACTAGCACCGAGGGTATATTAAACACACAAAAGAGAATAATTACCATCTTGAAGAACACATGTTAAAGAGAGAGATAAGATAGACACCAACCAACTCCATCTCAGGTAGATATATATAAAAAATATCAAGTACAAATATGTAATGTCATGCAAACTACTACAACTGAAAGGGAAAAAACTAAAAATACCCCAAAGAAATTAAAAACATCAGAAACCACAAGCTCGAAAAGCTCATGCAACCCCAAACTAAGAGAAACCAGCTTGATCTCCAAACTGATCCAAGTGACCTGAAATACAGATTATATATACATAGGGTGAGTATAATTGTGAACTCAGTAGTATTCTCCCCGAATCCTCTTATGTAAATATAATGAAAGCATGTGAAAGCACAGTGAACAAAAAGTTAAACTAACTCATCACCTAAATATGAATACTATGTTCCCAGACTGACAATGGCTAATCTCACCACATAATGCATGCAAGTATATATAATATAATAAATAATATCAAAGGTACCCCACTACTACTTCCCCACTGGTTTTCCTCTTTTCCCCAATGACGTATGTCGTACGCATCTCTCGCCAAAAAGGCTTGATCGCAGACACCTGGGCGAAGCACCACAACATGCACCTCAAGAAAAAAAACCACCACATCCACTCAAGAAAGTAATCAGGGAGTTTCTTGGGGACACCATTGCTCTCATAACGTGTATCATATGTCGAGAATTATACTTCAATCCATTACAGCCCACACGCTGAGTTAGAATCCTCAATCCTTCAGAGCCTATACACGTTATGCGAATAGTATTCCATAAGATACTATATCCAAAATATATGTGTGTGAATAACCACAAGACATTACAACTCTCTACACACATATATGGGGAAAACTAACTGTTTTTCTACCAGTAGAAGTAACTACCATGAGAAGAGAGCAGGGATAATGGGGGTAGACTGCTATCTATCCTCCAACTGGAATGTTGGAGAAAACACCCCCAATGCTCAAAGTACATGAGATTTTTGTTTCCCTAACTGATATGATGGAGTAGAGTATAGAAACACAAAAATGTTGGAATATACTATAGATGACAACCACAGTATGGGAATAACCTTTTCTTATACTCAAGTGTAGCTAACATCTCTTAGACTCCTAGCTTCCACTTCTAAGTCTATGTATCCTATATGCACACAACCATTTTAAGAGATTTATTACATTACTTCATTCCATTTTTATTAGTTTCACTTTACAATATTTAATTATTTAAACACTTATTAACCATTATCAATTTCCACATTAAATTTCATTAGCATCACACCCAAAGTCCATTATCCTATTAAATTGTAACCTCAACATTACTTCCCAGTAAGCTCTAACCCCATGGGTTAACACCATTTATTCAATTATTTATTTACAACATTACTTTTCCCTAATACAAGGCATTCTAGAAAAACAATATATGCTACTAAACACAAGGGGGCTCAACTCAGTGAGTTGATGAACTACCCGTCAAGTCTTTTCCGCCTAGAGAAAGAGCATAGACCCATCCTCCCTTGAGAAGACAAATACGTAAAGCACATGGTATACCCCATGCGTCTTTTCCCCTTTCAGAATATGGGTATGCAAAGCCACCATCCTTTAGAAGTGGGATATTTAAAGAAGATAAAAAACCAATAAGAATGATTAAGCATCCAAACATTCACATCTAACCCATTTCATAATCCTTGGTTTCCTCCCCAACACCCACATGCATAAACCGATGCATCTCGCCACTCTAGTATCAACTGCTGCCAAAATTAGTAGGCCTCCATGCCCCCAAATATCACAAAAACAATCCATGCTAATATCAAAACAAAAGAATTAGGAGAAGAAACATCATACCAATTGGGATTTTGACCCTTAAACAAGAAAGAGGATAACTCAAAACCCGACAAGGAATTATCTTTCATCAAAAAACCAGTTCTTTTAATCAATCTTGGATTAACCGATTTGTTATTCGTAGGTTCCAAATTTGGGAAACATAACCAGAATTCAATCACAAATAATTAAACATGTTTACATAACCGATTTGAATAACATCAAATTACAACAAGAAGAACCAGATTCATTTATATGACTCTTTATGTTTATTCAAAAAAAATTATCAATTTATTCTGGCTTTATGTTCTTTACGAATTTCCATGAAGAATGAAATGAAAAACAAAGAAACCATATATATCACACAATCTAGAAAAATAAGAGGCAATAAAACATGATCGATATCAATGTATTTATCTGGTTAAAATATTTATTATTTCAATTCTATTGTGATCCAATGGGATAAAACATGCTAACTATATAGTTTCATGTAAAAGAAAATAGAAGAAATGAATCCCTTACCTAAAACTGTTCTTGATGTTCTTTATACGAGAACGAGTCGCACAACAGGTTAAGATTTCCTCCCCCGAAGAAAACTGTATCCACCTGAGGATGCAATGACACAACCACACCAGTCAACACCCAAGAAAATCCCATTAGGAACATGGAGATAACATTCCATAAAAAGGAATGGATAAATAGAAGGAGATAAGCCCAAAATAATTACAATAGATTATACATTATACCAAAGATTGATCAATACTTCTTGGTTGCATTAAAAATTAGAGAGGTACTAGTCCTTGGAGTAGATTTTGATTTTGAAGCATCTACAGGAAGGAATGAGAGTTTCGAGCGTCTCATAGATGATAACAAGGAGGAAGAATTAGAGAGGGTGACATGTCATCCCTTTAGAATATTTAACAGTGCAGTTGTTTAAGATACGCTGGATTTTCCATTAAATTAGGATTGTAATAAACCACATCGTTTGACCAAGTAAAGGTGTCCTAAGCCTTATGATAATTTTATATAGGAGTTATTAACTATGAATCATCCTTAGTGTCCTCAAAAAAGTCTTTAAATGCATTTTACATTGAAGGAAACATTAATGTAGAGAAACTGTAGGAAGATGGAAACACTATTCACGAACTCAAAATTTGGAAAAGGAAAGAGGTCACCGTTAGAACCTCATCATTCTAGAAACACAATTCATGAACTCAAAATTTCGAAATAGTTCACCATTGGAACCTCACCGTTTTGTAAACACTGTTCTTGAACTCAAAATATGGAAAAAGAAAGAGGTCACTGTTGGTACCTCACTGTTGGAACCTCACTGTTACACTATTCACATAAGGCTTCTGATGACGCTGTTCATATAAGTTCACCATTACAATGTTCACCTAAGGTTAAAATTGGAACTATTCATAGTGGTCTACCATTGGAACTGTTCACAAGGCTACTATTGGAACTATTCACTAAATTGGAGATTTGGCCAAGTGTTGGGGATAAGCCACATGGACCTCCTGAAACACCTCAGACACCGAATTTTCACAATGTAATGGATCAGAGTGTTTTGGATCATTACATCATATACCTCTCAAAAAATTATCATCCTTGAGAATTCAAAACCAACCTAAAAAATAGAAAATATTTCTGAACAACCACTTATCTAGATACCTCTCAAAAGAGTGCAAGCCACAAGAAGTATCCAAAGAAGGCCAAATCAAGAACATGAAAGGTCTACAACTTCAAAGAGAACATATATCTATTTTTTTAACATGAAAAGAGTTAAACATCAAAAAACATTTGGTACTGAACACATATCTGTGACTCACGTTCCCAGGTAATCTCCTCCATGCCACTATGTCTCCACAAGAAATGAACCAAGGGGATATAATGCCAATTAAACACCTTATCATTATAGTCTTGGATGTCCTCATGTCTCTACTCAAAGGTCGCATCATCATCTACATCGATATCTCCACAATCAATGGTGTGAGAGTCATCATGAAGATAATAATGAAGCTGTGATACATAAAAACATCGTGTGTTCGGCTCATCTGTGGGGGAAGTGCTACTTGATACGCGACATCTCCAACACGAGCTAACAAAAGAGTATAACATGTCGTGAAGAGTATGGTTAGTCCACTTTATCTAATGGTCCTTCTGAGGATGAAAAGAAGTGCTAAGGCATAGAAAAGAACTAAAATCATGTTTGAGACCTCTCCAAACCCTAGAGGTAAAATGAGGATCTCGATCAGAAATGATCATCCTTGGAACTCCTTGAAGTCTCACCACATCCTCCAGATACTTCCTTGACAAAACTTCCATTGAGCTTGACTCCTTGATATCTAGAAATAGGGCTGATTTTGTTAAATGATCCACTACCACCCAAATAGCATCATGTCCTCCCTGAGCTCAAGGTAAACCAGTAACAATGTCCATTGATATGTCCTCCCACTTCCACTGAGGAACATCTAATGGATGGAGCAGACCACCATGAATATGGTGTTTGGCCTTCACTTTCTGGAAGACCAAACATCAAGACATAAACTCTGCAACCACATGCTTCAACCCAAGCCACCGAAACTAGCTCCTCAAGGCTTGGTACATCTTTTTCCTGATTGGATTCACCAATAAAGGAGAACTATGGAACTCTCTGAGAACCATCTTGTGCATCTTCAAAATATCAAAAATCCTTCTATGATACAACACATAGTATTTTTCATCCTCAGACCATCCATCATGGGCCTCACAACAAACAACTTGATCTCTCCAGACCTCCTCCTCTATATCCTTTAACTGGGACTCTTCCACCTGTATCACCATAGATGACTATACCATTATATGAAAAAGGAAAATCTACCCCAACTTATACCATATCAATATGTAATTCTGAATGTTCTTCCAATACACTCTAGGAATCACTAGATTCAAGTATTGCATCACTATGTAACTTTTGACTCAAAACATCACCTACAACATTCCACTTTCTAGGTTTATATGATATTTTGTAGTTATATACCTGTAAGAACTCCATCCACCGATGATATCGTATGTTTAAGTCACATTGGGAGAAAACAGACCTTAGTCTCTTATTATTAGTGAAAACCAAAAAGATCTCACCAATGAGGTAATGTCTCAACAACTTCATAGAAAATACTATTGATTCCAACTCAAGATCATTGGTGGAATAGTTACGTTCATGGGGACACAACTGTTGAGACCCATAAGAAACAACTGATCTCTACTACAACAGAACTTATCCTAACACTAGATGCAATGCATTTCAGAAAACATCAAATTGAACTCCCTCAGCTAGAAGACAATGAACTGAAGCACTTACAAACTTCTATATTTGATACTTGAAAGATTTCTAACATTGATCAGTCCATATGAACGCCTGATCCTTCCTAGTCAAAGCTATCAAAGGAGTCGCAACTCGAGAGAAATTTTCCACAAACTTCTTATAGTAGCATGCAAGACCAAAAAAACATCACACGTCTGACACTGTCTTGGGGTCTTCCCAAGACACAACTATTTATATCTTTGATGGTTCCACAGCTACTGCCTGATGGGACACAACATTCCCCAAGAAATGGACATCTCGAGACCAAAACTCACACTTCTACAACATCCCAAATTGCTTATGTTGATATAGAACTCCCAAAATGGTGTGTAGATTCTCCACATTCTCCTCCTCCAATGTGGAGTACACAAAGATTTAATTCATGAAAACCACCACAAAACTGTCCAAGAAATCACGAAACACAGTGTTCATTAATCCCATGAACACAACTAGAGCATTCGTCACACCAAATGACTTTTCAACGAACACATAATGCTCATGATGACAACATAATGTAGCCTTCGGGATATCCCCATCCTTCACACTCATCTGATGATATCATGACCAAAAATAGATCTTTGATAACCAACTCGAACCCTTTATTTGATTGAATAAATCATCAATACGTAGAAGAGAATAATGATTCTTCACTATAATTGTGTTTAAGTGATGATAATTGACACACAACCGCAAATTACCATCATCCTACTTCACAAAAAATACCTGTGCAACCCAAAGTGAAACAATAGGCTGAAAAAATGAACAATAACAAACCATCAAGCTGTATATGTAGCTCTCGTAACTCATAAGGGGCCATCCTATATAGAGACATATAGATATGATACACTCCTGGTTTGGAGATCGATCATAAACTTGATCTATTATCGAGGGGGTAACGCTACAACATCTTCTGTAAAGACATCAGGGTACTCTTCTATGACCCTATGAATCAAAAATTGTCGAACCTCTAAAGAACTTAGCATCAGATCATCCATCATGGATGATAAGTATGAAACATGCCGCTTACCTATCCGAGGGTCTCACTCTCCAATGAACACAATTGGCTCTCCATCTGCATCGAAGAACACAAACTTCCTTTTAAATAAATCCACAATAGCCTACACTGAATACAAAAAATCCATGCTGAGGATGACATCTTATGGTTTTATTTATAAACATAGTAAATCTCCCCAAGAGGAGTGATTCCCCAACACTAGCTCACAGTCTCAACCTACTTCAAACAAGTTAGATAGACCTCCAACTGGCGTAGTCATCATAAACGACACTTGATGCCTCTCTTACTCAAGTTCATAAGCATGGACAAGGGTAGGTGATATGAAAGAGTGGGTCACTCCTGAATAAAATAGGTAATACACCATGGTAGAAAAAAAGAAAAGGGTAACTCGAACAACATCTGACTTGCCTAGCACTGGCTACGCTAAATCATGAAGCTGACCACGACCTCATCAATGGCCTATTGGACCAAGATGTCCACCACCACCATGGTTTCCCTCTTCTCTCTATGGACGAGGAGCACCACAGGGTTGTCCTACGCCTTGTTGATCTACCCTATACTGATCTAAATCTAGTGCAATCTACTATTACTGCCTTGGCTGGAACTGCCTCAACAAAGGAACCTGTAGTAGAAAACCTAGTGCACGATGACTGCTCTGAAAAATTGGGTACTATCACTACTAATGACATATTCCTCCACAAGGAAAAAAAGAACTTGATCCCTTGTCATATGCCTGAGAGCCCCTTCCCCTAGAGAAATGAGATGTTGGGGGCTGGGACCTTCCCCTAGCCAAATAGAAAATCTATTTCCCTGAAAATCGGGAACCCTGGACCACAGCTCTACTTCGTGGGGAATCATGACAACTCCCCTCACGTGATGATACGATTATTTCCAATGTCCTCTTGATGACCTCTCTTACTTCCAACACATCAAGATATGTCTTCAGCATATATGGGATGACCTAGAACATTATCTCTGGAGTCAAGGCCTCCCCTAAATGCCTCGCCAAGGCCTCTTCATCTAGAAATAGGTCCGAAGCATATCGTAAAACGACCTAAAATGAATTCCACACTCTCGCACACTAGAGATCCCCTATCAAAGGGTAAGAAACTCCTGGATACTGTGCACATTCATAGTCAATGAAATAAACTTGACTCTAAACTTATCTCGGAACTCCTCCCATGAGATCACTGACTCCTCACAATCCCCAAGGAACAAGAACCACCACTTCCTCGCTGCTCCGCATAGTACCATCACAACCAAGGATCCCCAGTTCCCTTTCTGAGAATGGATCAAACTAAATCCTATTTCATCCTTCAACAAATAGTCTTATATAACCACATATGAAATGGATCCCTCATACTTCTGTAGACTCTAGCACTAAAACTATTGGAGTGTCCTCTTCCTTGTGTCATCGTTTTTATCCTCTACTTGATAGCGATTTGCTGGAATGATCTGTTGGACATATTCTATGCAATATTGATGAGGATGTCAACCTAGAGCCATACATGAAAAATAAAAAACAATTGGAGCTCCTAAAACTGGAATATGGAAGACTCAACATTAATTAATTAATTAATTGTGTTCTTTTATTCTTTTATGGTTATCCTACATGTAACCACCCAATCTTTTTGAGTATTATATTATCTTACTCATAATGACTTAATAGATATATTAATGGTTAATGCAGAAAGAGGGGTCGATGGCTTCATCTAGTAGACTCGAACCTTATTATGCCCACTTATCAGAGCTTGGGAAGGAGGTGGCATCTTTGGGCTTCGCTTTGGACCTAGCCCAAGCTGAACTCCAGCATGTCAAGCTTGTACAAAAATGCCTACTGGAGAAGTTCAAGTTAGAAGAGATTACTACTAGGGAAACGTTATCTGAGCCTCCCTCAGATTCTCTCACCATAGCACACCTTAAACTTAGGTCATATGCCGGTGTTATAAGGATCTATGTGACGAGACCCAAGCTTCCTTGTGTGATCCTTTGGGATGAATAAATTGAGGTTTCATCCTTTAGTGATGTTTGTGAAATTTCAATTGTTCGGATAATTTTAGTATATATTTTATTGATGAATTTTGAAAAAGGCATATTTTAAAATATTTATGTAAACTTTAAATAATTAATGATGTGTAATGATTTTAAAAAATGGTCTTCTACAAAAGTGTTCAGTAAGGAATTGGAGTCTAATAAGATCAACATAATTTTTTATGAATAGTAAATTATGAATAGTGATTTTATGCTTAGGATTAATAATGTGACCAAATGGATTAGTCATTTCACTCAAAAAAAGTTTCAATATAATTTGGACACCCAGATTATGTAATGTGATTAAATAAAATGGGTAAATAACGGTTTCATAAATTTTTAATCAAGTATTAGTTTTTGCGGTGAATAGTGTTTTTTCATTAAATTTTAAATTAAAAATATTTAGAAAAATATTTTTATAAAATGGACTTTATTTATGAACTCAGAGCACTAATATTATGTTATGGTAATTTTTGGGGTTTTTCTAAAGAAATGATTTTTCGATGAATAGTGTTTTTATTTAATAATTATATTAAAAATATTTATAAATTTATTTTTATAAAATGGAGTTCATATTTGTAATCAGTGCGTCGATATTTGTTTAAGGTGAAATTTTGGGATTTTTCTGAGAAAGATGCATTTTCAGTGAATAGTAAAAAAAGCAGTTTCACGGTTTCAGTATGTCTAATGACATCATAGATGTGTCTGGGTGCTTTCATGAGATATTTTAAGGGTTTTCCGACCTAAGGTGATGAATTATTGTATTGGGGGCCCCATGTGGCCCAACTTCATGGGAAATATTATGAGAGAGCACATGGTTTTGAGAAAAGCACTTGTGAGGTGTCCTTTGGCCATTAATGCCTTGTCCCCTCACTTTCCCCTATAAATATCAAGCCCTCCTCTCATCCTTTTGACTAAAAAACCTTCCTCAATTATGTTCTGGTCTCCTTACCTACCAAGGAGTCCTCCCAAGGTTCCCCCAAGACCTCAAGGTCCAAACCGTTGAGTTTTAAGTGTTACGTTTTAAGGTAAGGGATCTGACCTCTCTCTTCTTTTCAAGTAATCTCTTTTATGTCATTTCTTTTATAATCAAGGTTCTTATGTTATAAGATTTTCTACTATATTCAGATTACATTACTTTTCACGTTCATATGATTAGAGACCCCATATTTCTCTCATCGATTCATTTTAAGAATGTTTAAGTGGCGCTATTAGGCTGCCGAATTTTTAAGGGGATTTTTTCACCCTTCTCATTCTTTTGAATGTTCTACTTTCATGTCAAGTCTATCAAGTTCATTTTCAATTATGTTGGGGTATGATCTATATATCTATCAATCGGAACTCTTATTTTAATATGATGAGGGACCCTATTTGATCTTTTCAATTCATTTTTTTTTAAGTTTAAGTGATGTTATTAGGATGCCGAATTTTCATAAGAGAAATCTAATTTTTGTCTTCCTTCTATGTTTTTCATTTCAAATGGTATTTCCTTCAAATTTCATTACCATGTTCATATATCCTTATTATTCTGTCTCTCTACTGTTTTATGGGTCATTTATGAATGATTGACCCATGTCCCCTCTCTTTTCAATGTTTTCTAAAACCCCAAAACATAGTTGTTATGCTACAGAATTTTCCTCTCAAAATGCCTCTCTCTTTTCTCAAAATTATATTATGTTATAAAGTGAATACTCAAAGCTCTTATTTCTACAAGGGGTATTCACATATATATCAAAATTTTCTATTTTAAATTTTTGGATTTACATACATGAAACCCGCTTTCCCTTTTCGTGGGTTTAAAGTGACATAAAGATCATGTCTTTAAACCAGTTTTTAAAGCGTTATGATTATGAAATGAAACCCATTTCCTTTATGATATATAGGTTGTTTATGAAATTATTGATGATGATATATGTGGCTCACATGATAATAAAGACATTTCAAGGGTGCGCCCAGATGGCGCTCCAATGCATTGGGTAAAGACTTAATCTCTTGAGATGACTTTTTAGACTGATACCTTGGTGAATGACCTTGGTAATTTTTAATGAAACCTTGGGGATGGACCTTGGTTAAATGAAATGATTGTCATTATTAAATGTTGCAGACACATCTTCAAGTTATGAAAAATTTTATTTTTATTATGATATTTCTCATGATTTCTTTCTCTTTCCTTAAATTTCTTTTCATGGCCTTATTGAAGTATCTCAAGTTCACATGTAAAATATTTCTCTTGTTTCCCTTACTGGGCCTTCTGCTCACCCTTTCTTTTGATGTATGTCCTCAGGTAATGAGATGTAGTAATGAATCTAGGATTAACTTAAGGAGAATCCTTTCAAGTGTTTTAGATGAATACTTTATGTTGTTTTCATGTATTATGTTCCTTGTTTCCAAGACACTAAACCATAAAGAACATCAGTTTTGTGTAATGTAATGAAATTTTATGTTAAAAAAATACAGGATGTTGTACTATCCCAAGGTCTACCCATTCAAAAACATGCACAAAGATGAATGACGAATGATCCTTTACTAGGTATCTTCCCTACATCTAGTATCACATAATTTAGTATCCATTGAAAACATAATGGTCTATACATTAGATCAAAGGTGGCCCTAAATGCCTATGTCTCAGCCTGTCTCCAATGATTACATCACTTGATAAAATTGACTAAAACTATTTCCCTATGATCCCATGAAACCTCAACTATTCCTAAATCCAAACTCCATTCGGTCACTCATCCTCTCTATGATACCACTCTGTCATGACCCCCTCCCCACAAAGTGTACCCCTCCTAGTCTGACAATGTGATAAGGGAGATAATAACCCCCGAGTCCTGCCTCCAATAAGCCTCAGGTGGGTGTATATCATCGATGGTATTGTAAACACACAAATGGGAGGAATTTCCCTCTAATAGAACACATACGGAAGAGAAAGATATGATAGACATCAACCAAATCCCACTCAGAAAAAAATATATAAAAAATCGCAATTAAAACAATGTAATGTAATGAAAACGACTACAAATGAAAGGGGAAAAACTGAAAATACCCAAAAAAAGTAAAAAACAATAGCAACCACATGCCCAAACAGCTCCTGAAACCCCAAAATAGTAGAAACTAGCTTGATCTCCAACCTGCTCCAAATTACCTGAAATATAGTTTATATATACATAGGGTGAGTATAATAGTATACTCAGTAGGACCCTCTCTGAAGCCTCCCATGAAAATGTAAAGAAAGCATGCTAAAGGACAATGAACAATATGTAAAAGTAACTCGTCACTTAAACATGTATACTATGTTCCTAGACTCACCTGGATACTCTCACCATGTAATTCATACTAGAGTATATAAAATAACAAATAATATCAGGGGTACCCCACTACTACTTCCCCACTAGTTTTCTGCATTTCCACAATGTTGCACATCCAAAGCATATCTCTTCAAAAAGGCATTCCTAGAGACACCAGGGAGAAGCACCAAAACATGAAACTCATGCAACAAAACCACCATGTCCACAAAAGAAAATAACTAGGTAGTTTCAGGGATACACCACTTCTTGTATAACGTGTATCTTACATGAAGCATTATAACTCAAGCCATTATAGCCCACACAACGAGTAAGAATCCTCAATCCATCACAACCTATACATGTTACACCTATAGTAGTCCATAGGCTACTTTTTCCATAATATATGTGCGTGAATAAACACAAGCCATTACTGCCCACTACACACATATATGGGGAAAACTAATCATTTTCCCTCCCACCACAAGTAACTACCAAGAGAAGAGAGTGGGTATAAAGGGGGTAGTCGACCATCCATCCTCCTACCAGAATGTTTGGGAAAACACCCCCCAATGCTCAGAATCCCTAGGGTGTCTGTTTCCCTAACTGATAGGGTAGAGTAGCATATAAAAACAAAAAAATTACAGAATATACTACTACTCACAAACACACTATGGGTATAACCTATTCTTAGATTCAACTGCAACTAACGTCTGTCGGACTGCTGGCTACCACTTCTAAGACTAGGTATCCTAAAATAACAAAAAAATTTTAAGAGATTTATTACATTACTTCATTATGTTTTTATCAGTTTCACTTTATGATAATTAATTATTTAAACACTAATCAACGATTATCTATTTCAACAATATATTTCACTAGAATCACACCAAAAGTCTTCTATCCCATAAAATTGTAACATCAACATTGCATCCCAACAAGCGCCATCCCAATGGGTTAACATCATTTATTCAATAATTTATTTATAGAATTAATTTCCCATAATTCTAGTCATACTAGAAAAATATTCAATGGTACTAAACACAAGGGGATCAACAAGCTGAGTAGATGAACTACCCATTGAGTCTTTTCTGCCTATAGAATGATCATAGACCCATACTCCCTTGAGAATCTAAAAACGGAAAGCACGTGGAATACCCAGCATGTCTTCACCCCATTCAGATGAAGGGTATCAAAAGCCAACTGCATTGAGTAGTGGGAAATGTAAATAAGATAAAAAACCAATAAGAATGAGTAATCATTAAAACGTTCACATCCAACTCCATTCATCATCCCTGGTGTCCTCCTCGACACCCACATGTATAAACTGATGCATCTCGCCACTCCAAGCATCAAATGCTACCACGATTAGTTGGCCTCCAAGCCCCTGCATATGACAACTGCCATCCTGGATCACATCACAACACAAGCAGCAGGAAATTAACATCATACCAATTGGGATCTTAGTCCTTAAACAAGTAATATGGTAACATAGAACCCGACTAGGAATTATCATTTACCAAACAACCAGTTCATTTAATCAATATTGGATTAACCAATTTATTATTTGTAGGTTCCAAATTCATGAAACCTAACCATTAAGCTATCAAAAATAATTAAAAAAACATTTCTACACCAATTTGATTAACATAAAATTACAAAAAGAAGAACCAACATCATTTACATGCCTCTTTATATATATCTAGACAATTATCGATTAATTCCGGATTTATGTTCTTTACCAATTTCTATCAAGAATGAAAAGATAAAAAAGAATGAATAGATATCCCACTATCTAGAAAAACATGAGGCAATAACATACAATATATATCAATTTATTTATCCAGTTAAAATATTTATTATGTAAATTCTATGGTGATCCAGTGGGATAAAACATGCTAATTATACAGTTTCAAATAAAAGAAAAGAGATGCAATAAAACCCCTACCTCAAATAGTTCATGACGTTCTTTATATGATAATGGTCCACACAACATGTTATAATCTCCTTCCCCCGTGACAAATGTATCCACTCAAGGATGCATAGACACCACCACACCAGTCAACACCCAAGAAAATCCCATTAAGAAAATGGATATATCATTCCATAAATGTTTAAGGAGAAATAGATGGATATGAACAAAAAATAATTACAATATATCATACCTTATATCGAAGATTGATCAATAATGCTTGGTTGCATAAAAAAATATAGAAGAACCAATCCAAGGATGAAGGTTTGATTGTGAAAATCCCACGGGATGGAATGAATGGTTTGATCATCTCACTGCTGATAGAAAGGAGGGAAAAATAGGGAGGAAGATATCTCATCCCATTAGAAGATTTTATGGTTTAGTGGTTTATGATATGCTGAATTTTCTATTAAAAGCACCTTGCATTAATCAACACTGTTTGTAAAAGTAAAAGTATCCCTAGCCTTATAAGAAATGAATATATGAGTTATGATCATTGAATCGACATTAGAGTCCATAAAACAATGCTTTAAATGCAGTTTACATCAAACGAATCATTAATGGGGTGAAACTGTATGCAGCTGGAAACACTATTCACAAAATAAAAATTTGGAAAAAGGAAAACACTGTTCTTGAACCTCAATATTGAAACCTCACCATTGGAACCTAACCATTATGAAAACTCTATTCACGAACTCAAAATTTGGCAAAGGAATGTGGTCACCATTGAAACCTCACCATTCCAGAATCACTGTTCATGAACTCAAAATTTGGCAAAGGAAAGAGGTCACAGTTGGAACCTCACCGTTATGGAAACACTTTTCATGAACATCAAATTTGGAAAAGGAAAGAGGTCCCCGTTGGAACCTCACCATTCTAGAAACACTATTCATGGACTCAAAATTTGGCAAAGGAAAGAGGTAATTTTTGGAACTGAACCGTTATAGAAACACTATTCATGAAATCCAAATTTGGAAAAGGAAAGAGGTCATCGTTGGAACCACACTATTCTGGAAATACTATTCATGAACTAAAAGATTGTAAAATGAAAGAGGTCGTTGTTGTCACCTTACCGTTCATGAAACACTATTCCTGAACTCAAAATTTGTAAAAAGAAAGAGGTAACCATTGGAACCTCACCGTTCTGGAAACACTGTTCATGATCTCAAAATTTGTAAAATGAAAGTGGTCACTATTGGATCTTCTCTATTGCACTATTCACATAATGCTACCAATGACACTGTTCACATAAGGTCACTATTACACTGTTCACAAAGGTTATAGTTGGAACTATTCATAGCGGTCTACCATTGGAACTGTTTACAAGGCTACCATTGGAACTGTTCACTTAATTGGAAATTTGGAAAAGTGTTTGGGATAAGTCACCTTGACCTCATAGAACAACTCAAACACAAGATTTTCGCAAAGGAATGGATTAGAGAGTTTAGGGCCACTACATTTTAAGTCTTGGTTTTTGATAAATAGATATATAAATTACAAATTACTAAAGCTAAAAAAATATATAAGAAAATTTCTTCTTGTGCACTGCATCCAAATAAAAAAAATTAAATTCAACTAATCTTATGGAAAATAAATTTATAACATATGGTGAGGATTAATCTTCTTAGTAAGTGGTTTTTTAAATCACATGGAAATGATTTTCTTTAAAAACTAAACTTTCCTGTGAATTTTAATTTCAAATAAAACATTCGACGAAACCATTACATAGAATAGGGTTTTCTATATATTGATTTTTTTTAAAAAATATCCATAAATAGTGTGTGTTACTTCGAAAACTATATATATATTCAAAAATAATAATTATTTTGAAATACTACTATGTATTTTTCTATTTTGAAATAATAATTTTTATGGATTAATCTTGGTACTCAATTAGATATAAAAAACCATAAGGCTATTTAGTTATATCTAATATGGGACAAAATACCCTATAGGTAAGGGTTTCACTCCCCATACCTCATTAATAAAACTGATACTCTAGTTATGTAGTTTAAGAAAACATCTTAAATTGTTACTCCTTTCTCACTCATAACCCAAATAAATTTCAAAACCATGCATAAATTATTTTCATAGATGAAAATAGTATTACCAATATATTTTATTAGGACAATCATATTTTAAGTAATTTTTAAAAATAATTTGGAGAATCCATACTTATAAAAAATTGATCTTATAAAGAATACATAAATATAATTACTTAATAAATTAAAAAAATGATTAAAATAATGTTCATATAATTTTAATAATATATTTGGTGATGGCCATATGTAATGTTATGAATGAAATTTGTGAACATATAAAAAATATTTACACATAAAAATGACAAATTTTATCCTTCAAATCATGTTGTAAATAAATAATACAATTAAAATGATAAACTATATAGAATAAAAAAATGATAACTTCTCTCATGGAAATTTATTTACACAAGAAACAGTTTAATGTTAATAAAAACAAAACAGTGTTTTGTTATTATTTTAAAATAACTAATTTAATGTAATGAAATAATTTATATAAATATCGATTCTCTGTATAATATACATATATACATAGAGTTAATTGAAAAATTAATTAATATATGATTGGATTTAAAATACCCTAAGATGGATTATGATCTAAATTAATGTTTTGAAAAAATTGATATTTTGATTTCTAAAATATAGACTTGATAAAATTTATAAAATACTGACATAGAATCTGGTATATATATATATATATGTAAATATATATAAATCTTTAAATCTAATACATACCATACCTTAAATGAGGATAAATCCATGGCTATTTGTGGCTGGACAGAGATAGAAATAAAGAGGGTACAATTTTGAGGAAAGTTTTGGGCATTCAAGGCATACAAAATGATGGTTTATATTGAAATTGAATTATATAAAATTTAATTAGTACATTGGGTGAGAAAACATGATATTGGGTATAATTATTCGAAAAATAAATCTAGGTTTTGGATTTATATTCCAAGGTGTCCAGTTATCATGCTTGTTATATGTATTTTATTTTTCATGTATCTATATTTGAAAATATTAAAGGGGTTTGAAAATATACTAAAGAAGAGTAGGAAATAGTTCTTATTTGGCTTGTATGTACTCTATTATTTGTATTATTTGAAATTAAAATAAATAAATAAATTTATATGATCATCTTTCTTTATAAGGTGAGTGAGGAAATAAAAAAAGGAAATCAAAGATTGAGTGATGTTTTGTTTGTGTTTTATTCACTCTATTCGAGATAATTGATGTCAATAAGGTATTTTTTGAAGATGAAATCAACAATGGAGAAGGAAGGGGTTTTGATGGAATCATGACCTATTGGTTTGAGGATATAGAAAGAGGAACAATGCCGAAGACAATCAGTTATAGAGGGGAATGGTTTAGAAGAACCTGATCTTGATTGAAAGAATTATATCACATCTGCAACACCCCATATTGAAATGCAAACAATTTTGGATGTCCTTTATAAGGAAAGATGTGAAAACCACAACTCAAAGGCACAAGAACACAGAGAATGGATCCTTACACATGGGACCCTATATGATTTGACCTAAACAATACATATCTATCTTTGGGCCCTATACATGGGTCCCATCCCATTTCATACACTCCCTGGTGGGTGGAATAGCCGAGCCTCCTACTAGTTTTCATTGTGCAGTGCACACGAGTACCTTCACTCACTGAGTGGTTGGGAGGTGCCCACCTAAGTAGTGGTTGCATGACTTCCCTTAGTGTTGTGTGTGTACTAAATTTTATGTTATATAAAAATAAATGATGTAATGAAAAACAATTATCAAAATTTAATTATTATTATTTATTTTAATTCATTTCCGTTAGGTTACATATATTTTTAAAAGTTAATTTCATTACTATTATTTGGAACTAATTATTTTAAAACATCTATTAAATTTATTTCATTATATACTTCTCAATGTTATATTAAAAATTTATTTAAACCTTTTTATTAAATGATATCCTTTTAAATACTATATTATTATTTTGAAATTATCATTTTAAATTCATTTTAAATTTATTTTTAAGTTATCTAATTGATATATAAACCCCAGTGATAATTTGTTTCTAGCGGTAAAAAAATTAAAATTTGTATCAATTCCTATGTGTAAAGGTATTTAAAAAACATCAAATTTATTAAAGTTTATTTCTTTGTTCTGAATGTGGTTATCTAAATTCCCCTTTTTCTTAGTATTTTTTTCTATTCTTCTTTCCATAAATTCTCTAATTCTTGTAGATTTCGGGGAAGTGGGCTACACATTCGACCATATTGTGTTACTTGGCAGTGCTGAAGTTATGTTGATAGCACATATAGTGAGTTTATTGACTATTCCTGGGTTTGATCTTTTGTAAAATTTAACCAAGTCCATGGTTTATTAAAAAAATATCCCTTAATTTTTTCTTAGTTTTTGAATTCTTTTTTGTGGGACAAATTTATTAAAATTGAAAAAAATTACATTATAGATTCTTGATGTTACATTCTCTCCAAATTAGATTGAATTGAGAACCCTAAATTCATTTTAAACACACCCCACTTATTTTTCATTAAACATTGGAATTCCTTTATAAAAAAAATTATTCTGATTACTAATTATTAAAATTTCATTGTAATAATTAATTCATACCTTCACCAGAATCTCCAATGCTGGTGATTATTAGAAAAATATAGGTTTCTACCAATGAGATCAATTCTTAGACAGTTTCAATTTCGTAGACATCTTGTACCATACATAATATGATAAATTTGGGTCATACTCATGTAGACATCAATAAGAAGTTGAAATAGAGGTATGAGGGTATAATGTAGAGAAACATCCAAGTGTAATTAGTTTCTATAAAATAGTCAAACAAAATTTAATTCTAATATGTTAAAGACATTGATACTTCCATATAGCATAAAACAAAAAACATTATATATATTGGATATTTGGAGGTCAACCTCTTCTATAGCATCCATAAAGTCCAATAAATACTAAAATTGTTCAGATTAGGTAAATTTTTTGAAAATACCCCCATAATATTTTACTTGTTTTACATATGATGGAAGTTGTGTATACACAATGAAATAACAGTAAAAGACTATCACTGAAAGAATCAGAGTATATTAGGGGTATTAGATGTATTTAAATTGAATTTAAAAGTTTTTAGAAGATTTTTAAATAGTTCAAAATCATTCAACATGATTTAAAAATTTTATTTTGTAGAAATTCATCTAGAATATACAAAAGAGTTATACATGTTCTTATGTCTTCCATCTGAAAATATTAAGGAATAATAATTTTAGTATAGAGGCATACTTAAATTATAAATTTGTTATTATATTAAAAAATTATCTAACCATCTCTTTAAGACCATTTTTAAATCCAAAAATCCATGCTTCCAAATTTAGTACAAAAAAATGATGCATATATTTGATAAACACAACTAAAAAAATACACAGATCCTTTTACATGTGAGGACCTTTTTTGGTCTAGGTTTTGTAGAATTAGACATATACCTTAAAAATTAATAAATCTGAATAAAATATTAAGCACATGTCACCACATGTGATGACTCCTTATAAAAACAAACACCAATTGATATTTTACTAATGCTATGAAAAAAAATTTTAAACATAGGGTGATAATTAATATTCCTCGTAAGGGGTTTTTGAAGAATTATTCTAAAAATATTTTATTTGAAAATGAAATTATCCTATGAAAATGTGTATCAAATAAATCATTTTATGAAACCATTATATAGAATATGGTTTTCCATATATTGAAATTTTTTCCTAAATATCCCCAAATACTATGTATTACTTAGAAAACCATATCTATATATTTAAAATAATAATTCTTTTGAAATTATACTTTGGAATTGTTCGTTTTTTAAAAAATAACTTTTATACATTAATAATGATATTGAGTAAACCATAATAAAACTATAAGGCCACATTGCTATATCAAATGTGGGAAAATGTCCCATAGAGGTCATGGGTTCAATCCCCATACCACGTTAAATCATTTGATACTCTAGTGAAATAATTTAAAAAAAAATTTAATGGTACTAGCTTACTCAATCATGAAACAAAAACATTTGAAAACTATACATGAATTATTTTCATTTAAGAAAATAATATTTCCAATATAATTACTTGGAAAAATAAAATTATTTTATAACTTATAAAAAATTAGGACAAATACAAACTTATGAATAATTGATCTTATTTAGAATGCATAAATATATCTACTTAATAAATTAAACAAATACATAAATTAACTTGCCAGAAATTTCAATAATATATTAGATGATGGAAATATCTAATGTTATGAATGAAATTCATTGAAATATAAAAACAATTCAATAATTAAATGATAACTTTTATCATTTACAACTTGCAATAAATAAATAATGCACATAAAATGATAACTTATATAGAATATATAAAATGATTACTTCTCTCATGGAAGTTTATTTATAAAAAAATTTATAATTAATAATAACAAAACAAATGTTTTTTATTGTTTTTAAATATATTATTTATGAACATGAAATAATTATATTATAGATTGATTATCCACATAATATATATATATATATATATATATTCAAAGAGTTATTTTAAAATAAATATATTGATGATTGGATTTCAAATACCATTATAAGGGTTGTGATTTAATTTAAAATTTTATGACAAAAAAGAAATTGTCATTTCTAAAATATAGAATTGAGAAAAATTATGAAATGCTAACAAAGAATTTTATATATGTATAAAAGTAAAAATAAAATACTTCCCTTCCATTAAATGAGGATGAATTCAAGACAGTTGGTGACTGGACATAGAGATAAAGGATGGTATAATATTGAGTAATGGTTCATGTGTTAAAGGTGTGAAAACTGCAGTTTTTTATAGAAATTTCATTGCATAATTTTTTTTTTACTATTTTCGGAGAGAATGTCCGGATATTGGGAATATCCTTTTGAAAAATCAATTTGGGGTTTTGGATTTATATGCCCAGGTGTCCCACAATCTTGTTTCTTATAATAAATATATGTGTGTTTGTGTGTATATATTATGTTCCATGTTTTTAGAATTTGAGAATATGGAAGGGGTTCAAAAATTGACCAGCTATAATCAAATAATAGTTTTTATTTGTATTTTTTGAACATGATTATTTAGATTATTTAGAATGATAATATATATATATAGCTTCATATGGAAGCTAGGGGGAATAACAAAATGGAAATCAGACATTGATAAAATGTTTGTTTGTATTTTAATCACTCCATTTAAGAGCATAGACATATATTGGGTATTGATTATAGATGAAAAAATAGTAGAGAAGGAAGGGATTTTGGGGGCATCGGGACCTACAGGTTTGAGGATGTGGAAAGAGGAATAATGGAGAAGATAATTAGAGATAGTGTTGAATGAACCAAATGAGTCTGATCTCAATCAGACGACTAAGATCACACGGTCTCCCACAGGATTCGGCCAAAACTATACATGACTAACTTATGGCCTTATACATGGGTCGCCACCTACGCCAGATTCCCCCTGGTGGGTGTTATGACTGAGCCTCTTACTTGATTATACTGTGTAGTACAGTCGTGTACCTCCACTCAAATGTGCTTGGCATGTTCCCACCTATGCAGTGGTTTCATGGCTTCCTTTGGTGTTGTGTGAGTACAATATTATTTGTTAAGTAATAAAACAAAGTAAATAAAAATAATTATAAAACATTACTTATTATTATTATTATTATTATTATTATTTATTTATTTTCTTCCATTTCATTAGGTTAATTATATTTTTAAAATTAAATTTCATTACTATTATTTGGAACTAATTATTTGAAACCATATTTTATATTTTTTAAATTCCCTACTTCTCAATGTTATATTAAAAAAATTATTTAGACATCCTTAATAAATGACATCCTTTTAAAATATATATTACTATTTTATAATTGTCATTTTAAATCTTTTTTAATTTTTTTTTTAATCACATAACCGCTACTGAATTCCCAAAGGTTATTTTTTTACAATGTTCTGAAGTTAAAATTTATATAAATACCGATGTCAAATGTTATTTGAAAAACATCAAAATTCATCAAAGTTCATTCATTAATTAAAAAAATGGTGCTCTACATTACTGTTATTCTTAATGTTTTTTATATTCTTATTTCCCTAACTTTTCTAATTGTGGAAAATTTAGGGGAAGTGGGATACACATTGGGCCTTCTTGTGTTACTCGATGGTGCTCAAATTCTGTTGCTTGGACTTTTAGTGAGTTTGTTGAATTTGACATGGTTTCATGTTTTTTAAAATGTAATGAATTTAATGTATTAATAATTAAAATATTCTTTGTATTGTTCTTTTTTTTAATTATTCTGTATTGAAATAAATTATTACAATTAAAAAAATACAATATAGTTTTAGGTTGTTATAATTAGAATGAAAAGGTTGTTACTATAGTTCAGGTTAAAATTTGTTAATTAAGGTGTTAAACCAAAATATAAGGATTAAAATTCCACAAAAAAACTATACAAATATTATTCTTTAAGGTTTTTAAACCTTAAACTATCTTTTATTTGAATATTTTCTACTTGGTGGTACTTTAAAAAGAATGATAATTTATTATATTTAAATATTCTAATTAATTGAATGTGTGTTCTTTCATTACCTATGAATGTAAACCACCTAATAATTATTTTATGCACCAACTTGTGAAACATATACTGAAAAAATATTTAAAAATATGTTCTCAAAATCCTTATGAACATTATATAGGTGCTTCTATTATTAAAATACAATCCCTATGGAACCTAAAGAGTTATAAAAATAAGGTTTTTTGAAGAAAATCTAAACATATTAACTAATAATTTTCATTTTACATATTTTTATTACTCTATAAAGCCTTATATAACCATTTCTCAATAAATAAAATCAGTTTATTACATATACTGAACGATTATTAAATTGGTGACACCAATATTGTACATCTCCTTTCCTTCATATGGAAATTGAAAAACATCACTAGTGCGCACATATGATCTACCATCTCAAAAAAGTGTGGTAATTATTTTCTCACAACTAATTTAAATGGATGGTTTTAATTTTGAATTAAATTAATAAAAATGATATTTAAAACATGAGTTTCATTATATAGTTGATGAAAATATAACCTATATATATGAACCAGAATTGTAATGTTAAAGCATGCATGAGAAGACTAAAAAATATACTACTAATGATTGATATTACAATGAACTTGAAATGAATGGGTAATAATAATATATATCAATTAAAATAAATATGAATTGGGATTTTTATTTAAATATAATAATTCTAAATTTATTATAAGGGAGTTTAACGAATATTTATCTATGTCTAAATGTGAGGTAAGAAGGTTTCTTTACTAAATTTATATTCATTGAGTTATACCACTACTTCATTGATTATGTAATGCCTAGATTACATGTGAAATGAACTTTTATTGTATGATTTTTTATTTCCACTTTTTTTCATGGATATAATTTTTTACATATAATAAATGTGTGGATTAATTCTCCCTCCAACGATACAATCGTTGTAAGGGATTTCTTTTCAATCCACACTCAATTAAGACATATTTGGAATTTAGCTTCTATTATCTTTCAAAGGGTGTGTATAATGAACCCTTGATGTATGTACCTATAATATATATTTATTAATGGAAAATTTTTTTTCTAATAAATTTTACACTTTCACGGTGTTACAATTTAAAATTTACAAAATATGTAAGAATTGATTTTACAATCACATTTTTGGGATTGTTTAAATTTTCATTAAAAGAATTTTTTAATATATCCTTACCATCTTCTATATTTTTTTATCATAAATTATTTAATGATATCCCATGGTTTTATACTAATTTTTAACTCTATGGAACATGAATCATAAAAATAAATATTTAAATGGAAAATAGATCTTATTTTTCATTTTGATCTGGTATAATTTAATTCCTTGTCCATATTTTTCAATTTTTTTACAAATTTTTTTATTCACTCAAATAATTTATTATTGAATTTTTTTTTATAATTTAATTCTATGAAGGATTTAAAGTAATATTTCCACTGTTTAAAAAAGGTTCATTTTTTAATATCTTTACAAAGAGTCAAAATCATGGTTTCTTTTTAACATATACGACATTAAACGATTTTTCCACCGCCATTAAAATTTTATTAAATTTAGATTATTATAAAAGTTTTAAATGGTTTTATATATAAAATTTTTTCATGAAAATTTATTTTAATTTTTTTCTTCCGTTTTATTATTTTCTCTAATATAATTAACTTTACTATAAAATCTACTTTTCTGATGAATTCATGGTCAACTCACATATCTTGATTGATTTTGTCGTCATGTAATTTATCCTGAAACATTAAATTTGATGTGATCATATAAAATTTGAAAACTTATTTAACTTATATATATATATATATTCTTTATAACAAGGATAGACTTATTTCATGAACCATATACAATTTTTACATACAATATTTTACTATAAAAGTTCTTTGATTGACTAAAGAAATATTTATATTTCATATTCATTACACAATATAAGTATTTAAGGACAAATAATATTGTTTATGAATTAAATTGAACATAAATACATGATGAATTAATTATAAATACATTTATGGGGATGAAAAGGTTATATATAGCCCCTCGGTGAGTTAATATGTATCTTGAGACTGACCAGTTGGATATCAAAATTAAATGGGGGTTTTGGTGTATACCTACCCATAATTGAAAATATCTTTGACCAAAACCTTTATTATGACAACAATCATCATGAATTTTCTTCAATGATAATTCAGGAATTCTTATCATTGATATTATTACATTTATATTATTCAGGGTTACATTTTATGCTCATGTTATTGATTAATTGGCTAGGGTTTTCAATTATATACCCTACCATATTAATTATTCAGTGTTTACTCAAGATAAGTTCCACTATACTGGAACCATTCTAATCATTTGAGCATACCCTTATTTTATTTTCATTTCCCCATGGTATGAAAAATAAATAATTTAATGAGCTTCAAGGATGAATAATATTTACTTTTAATATGTTTTATATTTTATTTTTAATTTAAAATTGGAATAATGTAGCTATATAAATCTTCAAGACTACTAAACTGATCGATCCTTATTGATGTAATCCCTTGTATATTTTTCCAAAGTAATAAAGTAGACCCCATCAATAGATTTTTAGAGTTAGGGTTGTTATATTTAGTATTATTGCATGTTAAGTATAATCTATGGGAACTAGATTTTGGAAAACATAGATTGGAGAACATAACCAATTAACATAGTCTAAGGATAAGTATATAATAATATGACATGTTTTGGTGAAGTAGATATTGTGTGGTTTTACTCGAAAATACAACTCTATTTATATATTAAAATGTCATTACAGTTGTGGAATAAATTCACCTATGTGTAACAAATCTAAATGTGGAATATCAGGTATTAACTAAATCATCATTGATGCATGATTAATGGGCATAAGACTGAAAATTTATCTAGACACTCCTATGATATATGATTGGGTTGATTAAAATTTTCTTTATTAACCATTATGATGAATGATAGTACATAACATGTAGAAAACTATGATATTCTATAGTGATATTAGAAAAACCTAATGTTTCATTTGTTGAAAAGACTGAGGTTCATCATAAGATTAAATTCCTAGATACTCATATTGAGGATTTATGATTCTTGATATTTTGGGAAAAAATTATGGAATACAACCTTTGGTTTAGTATATTTTTAGTGAAATATTTATTTGAAAAATAATGATTTTATATTTTATGAGCATATGTTTGAAGGCATTGATATCCTTAAGGGTAAAAAAAATATTAATATTTATGTAATTATAGGTTATTAAAAAAATATAAACATATGTTTTATCATATAGATAACCACAAGATTCAAAATTGTTTTGGAAACTAAGGGATTGATGCTATTTGTTAGGAATTTTACAATATTAGGAATCATATATGATTAAGGTAAATGGAAATGTTTTTACCCAATTTGGGATTTTATTTTAATAAAAATGTTGTGATGTATTTAGGAAGAATATATTATATTCTTAAGGATATATGGGGTTTCATGTTATTTATAGGGAATATTAGAATATTTTGGGGACTGTATGATTGAGAATATACATTTGAGGTATATATATTTATGATTTATTAATTTAGTTTAGAGATAAATATTAAATATATCTCAAAAGAATATGTGATAAAATATTTTTTATTTTTTATTTTTTAACTTGTTGAGGAATAGTTTTTTTAATGGTTTTAAGGATAGATACTTATGGAATGATTTATGTTGAACATTGGGTGTCATTATTTATTCATTAGAGTTTTGTTTTTTATTTCCTCATATTGTTTATTATTTTATCTTGTGAAAATTTTTTAGTTTTAGATAGGAGGAATAATATTTCATCATTTTATGGGTCTTATATTCAATTAGAATATTACTTTAATGATTATGATATAAAAAATTCATCATGGTCTTGATGATGAACATAGAAAGATGAAATTATGCATATAAAATGGGAAAGAATCATATAAGTAATTTATATCAAATTTTATATCACAATGGTATCAAAATTTTTCAAACTGATTAAAATTAAAGATAAATATATCGAGTATTAAGAAAAATTAACACTGAAATTTCAAGGAAAATTTTTAAAAACTAATTTTAATGTATTATTCTTATATATATACATGTATAATTTGTTTCTAGTTCATAACCAATAACTAAAAGTTAATGGTTGAATTTATATCATATTTTATTTCCATGTTAAATTCAGTTTTGAGAGAAAAGAATTAAAATTATGATGATAAAATTTATGTTAGGGGGAGAATATATTTCTTTAATATTTTCTTTAATATTTTCTTTTAAAATAATACTATGTTCGATAACATACACAACATGAAACAGTGAGCTTTAAAGAACCACATAATTATATTTTTTAGATATAATTGTGATAACCATGCAGTTGGGTTGGCGGGTATGATTTTGAATAAAAGAATTATGGAATATATTTTAAATTATTTCCTTAATATAAATAATTAATTCACTTAATAAATTTAACATTAATCTAATTTTTAGTGCATCAAATAAGAATTAATTCATTTTATGCTTTAAAGTTGCTTTTCTTCAAAAAATGGTCTTTATTGCCTTTTTTGTGTGGAAATTATAAATAATTTCATAAATATTTATAAATTATATTTTAGGATATTAATATAATTTCTGAAATCATATTTTCATTTTTATATAATTCTGAATGTTTTTAGGTTTTCTAAAAAAAAGTTATCTTATAGTGAATAGTGAAAAAATTTGATTTTTGTGAAAATGTCATTTTTCATTAAATAAAGTAATATTAAACTCCCATTATATTTTTGAATTTGATATTAAATTAACATAATTATAATTTAATTATATAAATTATTATTAATTACATATGAATCCTTATTAAACTTGAATTTGGTATAATTTCATTTTTGGCTTAAATATAGAGTTTTCTAAAAATAGTTTTTCTTTACCTCTTAGAAATTTTTATTAAAATTTATTCCAGTAAATAATTAAAATTGAATAATGGAAAATTAATTATATATTTATAATAATGAGGTTCAAATATTTTAAATAGTTTAGTTCTATTTTTAGTAAATATAAAAAATATCAAGAGTTATTATTTTTCACCTCAATAGGGATAAATTCAGTAATTAAGGTTTTTAAAAATGTTATAAGTCATTAAAAATTTATCTAACTTGAAAATTATTTTTATTGGATATTATTATTTCTACTCTTTACATAAATTATTTTAAAATATTTTAATTTGTTACCATATTTCGTTAATAAGGACCATAATATTATTTTATGTAAAAGAAAATTAAAAAATGTCACTCTATTGATTTTAAATTATCTTATTTATTAATATATGGATAAGAATATTTATGAAATAATATAAAAGTTTATTTTGATCATAATTTATTGATTTTTATTATGTTAATTTATTTTTAATTTTTAGGGAAGGAATAATTATTATAAATTCTTATAGAATGTTTGCAAAATTCTTATCAAAGTAGTAGAAAAATCCTAGTAAATGATTTTAAAACTATAAAATTAATATTAATTTAGTTGAATTATGATGTCACATGAATGTTATGATTAATAATAATTTATATCCTATTGTTAAATATTATATATTCAAATTCTATTCCAATGATTGTGTCTATAAAGTCAAAATATGTGACTTTTTCTTAAAAGGACTATAATGGTATTTAATGCAAAATAGTATATTAATAAATGATGTAAAAATCATAAAAAATATGAAATAGGGAAATTGGAATCTGATATGGTCTAAAATTTTATAAATTGACTTTTTTAATACAATTATTCTGATATATGTAAATTTATACCCCTATAAGAACGAAAATGTCGTTACCATAGTTATTGTTAATTTTGGTTATGAAAGGGGCAACCTAAAACGTATGGTTTTAGATTCTCAATGTTGATTCCGAAATATGTTCCTAGGGAATAGTTGAAGATAACATGACTAGTTTAGAGTAAATTCAAGGAAAAAATGTCCCCAAAAACCATTAAAGGAAATTTTTTCATGAATACCTGATCCTTTGTGAATGTTTGAAGCTCATGAAGATCCCTGGATGATAACTCACCTTCATGAATTCACAAAGCCTTGATGGTGTTCCTGTGAGTGTTAGATGACACTTCACGACTGCATAAAAAATTGATGGTGGCATCACAAGTCCAATGAAGCCATTACCATTTGTGAATATAAGAATTTCTTCATAAATCACTTCCAGTATTGGTAAAACCTATTACCTATAAATAATCCTTAAGTCCACTATTTTTGGGATGTTTACCCTAAAATTCAGCTTCTGTATTGTTCCAAATTCATGAAAAATATGATCATTGAAAACTAGACCAAAAAATGTATCATTCGAGGTACACTACTATCATAAAACCCCCTTCCATGAGTTCTTAAAATTATTCAAACTAGGTGGAGATGCCTTTAGTGAAGGCATATTTCCTTGGTGAAGGAATAAGGACCTACGAGGCACTTGAGGATTCGTGAAGCATTCAATCATTAAATAGAACTCCTTTCTAGAGCCAGGATTTCATGCTGAGTCAAGGTCATCCAATTTTTCATATCCTATTCCTTCACGAAGTCCTCAACCTCCGTGTAGCATCTTAGCATCATGGAGCACCTCTATTTTAGGCCCTTAGATTTGTGAAACCCATTCCTTGGGCCTCTCAATTCTAAATACCTTTTTTCAACAATCATCACAAATATTGAGTGCCTAGATCCCCCACATACATCTTGGCTCTGTTCAGCTACACCTTGAGTCCCTATGTGACCTATACCACCCATTCCTGTGGACCAATCCACTAACGGTGCAGCTTGAGACTCCAATCTACTTTTTTTCTCATGATAGGTACATTAAAACAATTTTTCATAGAATAGGAATGCAAATGTGGATCTCATGACTGGACACTCCTTCCACCATTATAACCACACATTTTCAAGTCTATGTCGTAACATGAGGTTCATGATCTATGGTTATGTAAGCCCGCAATATGGGTAGTAAGTCCCTCCACATCCAAGCTACATGACATAAAACAGTCCAATCCTAATGTACATAGCACATGACGTAAAACTATAAAATTACCATGTGGGATGAACACGGTATTCCTCATGTACAATATTCATGGGATTCCACCTTCCCCCTACTGCTGAGTGATCCTCTTGCATCAGGAAACCTCTATGAATAATCCTTCCATAAACTATGTGAAAAGAACAAGATACTCTATGTACGACTCACCTGGAATGGTATCCTCCTTGGGAATCATCAATTCATAAGACCCATACCATATCTGGTTGATTCCTCTTTCAAGGCAATAGTGTCAGGTCTACTGCTTTCTCTAGTTTCTCACATAGAGCATTACTCATGTGGTCTTAGAGGATTGTATCGATCATGAAATTTTCCCAATCACCACCATGGTCCTTTATAGATATAATCCCCAACATTAAATTAAAAGGGAATCCTATGGACTGTAATCCTCAATAACTATACTCATACCATGGGAATATTTCACGCCTAAGACAAAACCACGTAATCCATCGGGCCCCTCCCTAGGTATAATACTAAGCCCATTCTAAACTATATGGGATTTAATTCCCAACTAGCTAGGATACATAGGAAGCCTCCATGAGGTTCAAACCCAACATCCAAATCTATTATTATTTTCCCTCAGCCACATACCTAGTATGATAATTTCCTTGACATAGGATAAAACATATCCTCCAGGTCCCTTGAGAAACTTAATGCATAAGACCAACACCGACTCCAACCAAGTGCAATCCTCTTACAATGTGAAATTTCTTTGTGTAATACCCATACCACCCCTCAGCAGTGCTCCTTTTGAAACATGAGCATCCTTACCACTTGATATTAAAATACACGGACTATTCCTTCCACAAGACATTAAAATATTACATAAAACTACATGGGTTTTGATCCCTATCTCTCAAATAGGGTCCATAGGATACCACATTGAGGTTCAATTCTAACCAAAGGTAAACCAGGGTTCTCCCTCCTAGGGAGGAACATCCCTAATTCTATCTAAGGGGTATTCTGATCAACCTTACTGTTGTGAAAAATTCTTTCTATGGGATACACCACCTAGATCATCCTCCATGGGGCGTTTTGATCCATCCATCGGTAAACCTTTCTGGTTCTCCCTCCCGAGGATTCACCTCCCTGATCTTCCGTAAGAGGTATTCTGATCGACCTTCTTGGAGTGTAATTTTTTCTTTTCTGGGACACACCCACTATATCCACTTCCAAGGGGAATTATGATCCATCCATATATAATCCAAGGTTCTCCCTTCTAGGGAAGAACCTCCCTGGTCCACCCCAAAGGGTGTTCTGATCAACCTTGATGGTGCGAAATATTAACCTAATGAGACACACCCCCTGGTTCCACCTCTACAAGGAATTATAATCTATAAATTGGTAAAATTTTTTGGTGATCCATCCAAAGGATTCACCCCCATTATCCATACCAAGGGAGTTTTCTGATCGACCATCGTGGTGTGGCATCTTCTCTTTTTGGTATGTACCCTCCAAATCTTACTCCATGAGGAATTATGATCCATCCATTGGTAAACATTTTAGTTTCTCGCTCCTAGGGATGAACCCCCATAATCCACCTAAAGGGTTTTTTTGATCAACCTTTATGGTGTCAAATATTCCCTTTATGGGACACACCCAGAGATCCACCTATAAGTGAATTTTTATCCATCCATCAATAAACCTTTCAGGTGCTCCCATTTGGGATGTGTCCCCCTGATCAACCTCAAGGGGTGTTCAGATCAACTTTAACTATATGAAATCTTACCTTTTGTGACATACCACTTGGATCCACCTCCACATGGTTTTCATATCCAACCATTTGTAAACATCCAGGTTTGAAATCATCCCTCCTAGGGAAAAACGTCCTTGATACACCTCTATGGGGTTGTCTTGATCAATAAAAATCATCCCCATCATATGTTAAACTTGTGAATTGACCCCAACGACATACCCTATCCATTATGATGGGATGATTAAAGTGAAATCCATGAAAGATATGTTCCTATGGTGTAATATACATTATATAAAACACGGCATAAAAATGTAAAATATTTAGAAGTTATATAAATTAAATGTTACATACCCCTTGATAGACACAAGATACCTTAGTTTTTAAACATAATATGACTCTATGTGATTACCTCTACATGAGGAAAAATATAGGTGACCAATGTTCCTAGTGTCTTGATATGCTTGTGATGGCCAAAGTGACTACTCTCCTAACAGATGATTGCAGCACATCCCAAATAGAGAGAATTTCCAAATATAGGCAGTGTAATTAACCAGCATCACTAAAATGATGGAAATGGAAATGACTTACATAGACACAACTTAACTCTATGAGGGATAACCATACTAGGAGATGAATTCCAAGGACGAATCCACAGAAGGATGAACTGGTATCCCATAATCCCATTTAAATCATGGCAAAAATCAACATTGAATGTGATGAAATACTTCCCCCATTGGAATGTGGGAATGTGGGGTAACAAGAATGTCCACACACATTAACATGCAGGTGGTGGAATTGGAAAAAGAGTCAGAAAAAAATGGTCAACCAAACCTAAAACTATTCTCCTAAACATGGAGGATATTAATGTTTGAGGAATTATAATATTAGCATGTCACCATATTCAAACATCCAGTTACAGGTCCCACCAAGAAAATGATAGGACCATCATGGAACTCACTAGTAATTATGGTATTAAACACTAGGAATTCATTCATCTGTGAAATTATTAGTGTATATCCCTCTCTAACTTTTGATTATTATATGATGTTGGGTAATTGGACATAAGTTTTCTTACACATATACACATGTATGAATCCACCAACTTCATCGGATACAAGAAAAATTAAATCAACCATCCGCTTCCCATAGGTAATAGTGAAGGATAAATATTAATGATGAATTCCCAAACCTCCCCACCTCTATCATGAATTCTACTATGACCTCATCTATCAGGCTCCCATACCCCATCCCACCCTTAGAGATCATATAGGGGAGGGTGATGGACACTATTGTACATTTGTATGAGCAGGAGTGGGCCATTCCAACAAGGGAAATAGCCTTTAGGGACCAGGATCCTTCTTGAATCAATAAAACCACTTCCCCAAGGACTATTTAAAGATAAATCACTCCCTATTACAGCAAAAAAACCAATTTGAGAGTCTCTCCAAGAGCAATCCTATGATTCTATCTCCTACGATGAGGTGGTGGGTGATGCCCGAGTTACCCTGGTCAAGACTACTACATGGGAGCTGCCAAGAAGTGCTCCCACCAGTCCCCATCAGGACTAGCAGTGAGCGATATTTTAGGATAAATAACATGTGGGGCTTACCACTGCTCTATCAGCACATGTTTAAACAACTCGACACCAACATCAGTCATATTCCCATGAGAATGATAGAAAAATGGGATCATCTTTCACGACATTAGTGGCCCCTACCACTACCATTTCATTCTACCCGAACCCTATTATAGATGAGCACAGAACCATTTTCAGAAAATTGGGATTGATACCTCTACCACCTCATAGGAAATATTTGTTGATTGTGTCATTCATTGGTTCCACCAGCATCCTTTACGGGACGACCAATGGCGATGAGATAGTGTGTAAATGCCCTCCTTGTCCTGTCACCAACCAAAGCAGAGGTCCTCCTAACTTTATATAAAAATAGAATTGAGATCATAATCATAATTATGATTCACAACATGTATATCCTCCCCATGTCATTTCCAATCAGTACGAAGGTCCTCCTCATGCCATTCCTAGCTCACGCAGAGTTACTCCCTTCTCTAGTATAGATCCATGAGGATGTCCTACCTACTTTATCGACAACAAGTATGGGGGGAATCCCCATTTTCACCACCATATAACATGGAGACCCTCTCCATGATTCCACCACTCAAATTGGAGGTCGTCCCTATGATTTTAGCTACCAAGATAGATGTATTCTCTATAGTCCCACTCCTCAACATAGAGGTCTTCCCCATTCCCATTTTTATTAGACAAAGGTTATCCTGACACTTAAACCCACCAGTGTAGTGGTTATTATCATGAAATTACTATATTCTATCATGGAGATCCTCTCCATGTCTCAATTGACCAAAGGAGAAGTACTCCCCACTTCGTCAGTGTCTGGAGTGGAGGTCCTCCCCACCCCTTCACAAGTCAATGTGAAGGTCCTACCCACTCCGACAACAATCGATGAAGATACCCTCCCTATATACTCACGAACCATAGTAAAGGTCCTCCCCACTTCTACATCACCAAACAAAAAGGTCATCCCCATTCTGAAGAACTCTCTGCCTTAAAGAACCATCCTAGGGAAGAAGGGTGAAATGCCACCATCGAAGGCAAAATCATGTGAAGTGCCAATTCATCGTCAGACCCTTTGAACTCTCATATTCTAAGACTAAATGAAACTCAATGATAAATCCTTAACCCCATTCAACAACATCATATTTTTCAGTACGAACCTTAAAAGTGAGGGTTTCCATCCTAGAATGTGAAATATGTATGATCCCAAAATCCTTCTACTAGTACAATCTTGTGGAGGTAGATTTGGCCACCGTATAGGGGATCATGGTGGAACCATATCTTTCATAAACATTATTTATCTCCACCACTACCCAAGATCATGGAGAGCTATTATGGTATGGGTTTACTCATTATGGTGAATTACTTAATGTTCCACTAAATAGAACCACTACCCTTATACATGAGGCAATGGTGAACACACCATACTATAGGGATGAGATGACGTGGTTGGTATCACCCTCAAGATAATTTCTAGCCTACAATGAGTAGTTAACAATTTTGGTGACTCCTCCAATGGATATCCTACCACCACACTGATCTACACTAGTGACGCCGCTCATTACGTGGATAGTGCATAACAAAACTAGTGACGATCAAGAATTGGGAACTGCCTCTATAAAAGAAATCTTATGGAAGACTCTGGTTTCCAAATAGTTTTTAGTGTTATTCTACAAAAATGAAACTTATAACTTCAATATACCATAATCCTTGATTGAGGTCTAGGACACATGCTTCTGCCAAACCATATGGGTGATGCTTGACTACCTCTGTGAACATTAGTTGATCTATCCAAGAATCGAGGATCACTTCGATGACACTAATAAATAATTAAAAATGGTTGATTTGGTAGCACTCCAAGTGGATTAGCACCATGTGTTTCCCAACCACTACTAGAATCTCCAACTGAGATGTGTCAAGAGACTCGCAATGATCTATATAGTCATGAAAGATGCATCCCCACACGTTCATATAAGAGGGTTGGGACAATACACCATGTTTCAATTTGTTTATATCATGTGACAACCTGACCTACCAGTTTATATCGGGGATTTTTCTTAGGGTATAGTTAAGGTATATATGGTTGTTAAGATGTTTTACAGGTATAGGGATTTTGATGTTGTGATGTAAAGTAAAAAAACCACCCTCAGGGACATCTAAACACTAGGTGGACTCTCAAATAGGTTTCCTCACCAAGAAATAAATTAAATCACATTGCCTTGGGGACCCAAATGTGACATTACCCACTGTTCAACACCTCAACCGGGGGAAAATAATATATTAGGCCTTCTAATCCTTTAGATCCATATGAGATTATGCTTAAGATAGAGGGTGATCCCATGATTTCCACCATACTCTATCAAGTCATAGATAAAAAAAAGGATCATTGCTGAGCTCTATTCTGATTGGTTCCCAGATTATGTCTCTCCTCGATAGGATTCTATGCCTCCTCCTTTTGGAGCTGCAAAAATTCCTCCTGGTCTAGCTATCCCTAGATGATATTAGTGATGTTGTGTATTAATAACTAGTAGGGGAAGGAGTTTTTGTAAAGATAACAAGATATCAGTCAGCAAATCCTCCTGAAAAACATCATAATCTTCCTCAGTTCCTAGATCGAGCCACTCCAAAAGAAACTGAGTCTGGTTACTAAGTCGATGAGCCTATAAATGCATTGCTGGTCAATAATACTCATCAATACAAGGACCCTTTCATGGTTTATTTGATATCTACCCACAACGCTTATCTTTATTCCTTTGAGACATTATAGGAGGAAATCCTACTCTATGGAGATCCAAACATGTCCTAGGTGGTCGAAATGCAAGAACCCATGAATTTTGGGAACCCTAAATTTTACACATTCAATGGGATGGGTGACCCACCATAATGTTTGAACCACATCATCTCAAGGTGTGTGCCCATGTTGGGAACTCCAACGCCATAAGAGGTCACCAAGATTTTATCTTTCATTCAGACATTTGAGTACCTACGTGTAACACCCCAAGCTTCTACGGTACGCTTCTCTTTGAATAATGTGATAGCGTGTGTCGTACGCAACACCGAGTTCTAACACACCATAACTAATCAAACTAGCCGTTATGAATAGTAATACCTACTTTTTGAAATTATATATATTTTATATTTGAAAATGGACTTCATTTTTGGATTTGTAATATCGAATTTAGCCTAAGGTGAAATTTTGGTACATTTCGGATAACTTTCATATTTTGATGAATAGTGAAAATTACTAAGTTTTAATTAAAAACAACTTTTTTAATGAAAATAATTAATAGTTATAAATTATGAATTTGAGTGGTTTTAAAGTATATTTAGAATATATTTTTACCATTTAATATAATTTTGGTCATTGGACATAATTTTACAATTAAACTGAACATAAACGAGTGTCAATCTTTTGATAGTTATTATCTCTTAAAAACACGCTTTTTGTTTTGACAGCGGGAATTAATTTTAAATTAATATCTGCCACTTCTGTGTTTTGAATTTCGGAAAATGGATTCTATATTTGGAATCCGGATGTTCAAATTGTGTATATAGGTAACTTTTATTTTTAAGACATTTTGAATAATTACTGCGGTAAATATTTTATTTACCATGGTTAAGGGTAAATCCGGTAAATAAGGGTTAAAAATAATATTATAATAATACTAAATTACCCTAAAACGTGTCTTAACCCTATTGGTTGATACATGGTCGACCATGGGAATATTTGGGTCTTTTTTGGGACCCCATGGATCCACTTGTAAGTGATAATGACACTTTATTTTAATTAAGTTAAAATGAATACAAAGATGACACAAGCATATATCTTTTAGAAAAACAATTGTTACATAAGGTTATATATGTTGGATTTTAGATTATAAATATTCATTAGAAAGATAAAACGATTTCTTACATAATTATAATTTATTTATAATTTTTATACATTAAATAATTTATTTTATTTATGACACAATGATGATGCAGTAATTACTATAATAGTGAAAAATTAAAATAATTGATATTATAAATACCCAAATAAATATAATATGAAACTTTTAATGAATTAAACTAATTTTATAGGATAATATTATATATTAGGATTGAGTTAATTGACTTTTTTCGAAGTAATCATTCTGTTATGAGTTTCACAAAAATCAACTATTGAATAGTGTCAAAATTGACATAAAAGAGTTCTTAAAACAAATATTATATTATTAATTGATATTAAATTACTAAAAATCTAAGGTTCGGCCAAGAGACTTATATCATGATAGGTTCATAATTAATGTACCACTTGTTGGTCGCTTGGATGTATATAGTAATTTTATTAACCATATTATATAAAAATACAAAGAGACATTGTAAAAGTGAAACTAATTAACTTAGAGTTAATACTTAATGATAAGGTTATTATAAGTACCCAAACCTGTCTAAATTCTATTGGTTGAGTGGTTTTCGACCTATCCCCACCTTAACCTTTGAATAATAAGCTTTGGAGCCATTAGAAACCTAATATGAATTTATTATAAATTAATATTTCTAGCTTTTCCAAAGGTGCCCCTCACCCCTCTTATAAAAGGGTAATCCTCCTTCTCATTTCTTCACACCTTCAAAGCCTTTTGGTTCGGCCAAACTCTGCCAAAATACTATCCCAACATCCCTCACTACAACCTAGAGGCCTTAGTTTGATCAGAAAGCCAACCTAAGGAGCCCTTTTGATCAAATCAAAAGGAAGAACCCGAAGAAGAGGTAATGATTTCACCACCCTTCTCCAAGTTCATTTCTTCTTCCACTTCTTCTTCCTTTGTTCTTACCATTATAAAATAATAACTCCAGTATCTCACATATACTGTGATGTTATTATAAATATGGTACAACCATATTCAGTATTCTATCAACTCTTTGAATAACATGTCACCATACGTGCGTACGTACGGACTACCGTCTCCACATCGTGGTGTAATTGTTATTCAATATAATATTATTTGGATGGGTATAATAATGATGTGTAACTCATTTAATAATAAATATAACATGTTAATGATTCTGTATATATGATATAACATCCATTTATATATTATTTTAATATCAAAAGAATGATATTGTCGCTCGTGCGTACGTACGGACTACCGTCTCCACGAACTCGATGAGATTCATTCTCCATCGTATCCATTCAAGTATAATTATCATTTGATGATTTAAAAATGATGTTTAAGGACAAGATATCATTATGGATATGAATAAGATACAAAAACCATGGCTTATGTAACAAAACATATAAAAGAAAATGGGTAAGTTAACTCCCGAAACGACGATAATTCTAAGATATTATTAACAAATCAATGTTAAAAGATCATATATGATATCATATTATTATATATGATTCTTGTATAATTTAATAACAACTATTTCACCATTATACAGGAGGTTAACCTACCCCAACCAAGGAAAAGTACAAGGTAATGGTTTACTTTACAACCTCTTCATTATCCAAGGTTGTTTATACGTAATAATCTACTGGGATCTCTTTATCATCCACATCCATGTTTCTTTTAAATGCATTTCAAAACATTTTTACTATTTACTAGAATATGAGTTAAAGTCATTTATACCCTTTTTGACTTTTATAAGTGGTTTATAAAGTAATCTTTTGGTCATTTTCAAAACAAGTTCCTTTTTAACCTTTTCGACAGAATTAAGGTAAGAATGTTTTTTTTAACTTATACGGCGGGTGCAGCTATTTTCCGCAGTTATAAAATCTTCAAAGATTCCCTTACAAGCTTATAAGAATATTTTCAAAGAAAATGTTTTATTTTATATGGATCTTAAATTATTTCAAAATAAAAGGAGATATTTCTTTAAAAAGAATTTTGATTTCATCTATGTCAACATCCTTTGATGGATTTTAAGATTATTTGAAGTTGATTTATTATGATACAAAAATTCTATATTGTATTGAAGGTTTTGTGATATGTTTGACTGTGGATGTGCTATTTTTATACCATTCATAGTTTATGGTGAAATTATTGACATTTCATATGCTAGTTTTAATATGAATGTTTATGTTATGTTTAAACCTTTTCATATGGGAATGCATTGGACTTAATATGTGACGGGTGGAGCCCGCTATAGCTCCTCGATGCATCGGTAGGTCTCATGAGACAAACTAGTGTCTTGGCACAAGGCCTTGACAAAATCTTATTTGTAGTCTTGGCACGAGGCCTTGGCTATGTGGTTATGATAGTCTGGCATTATGCATTCCAACATTATGAAAGTGGTTATTGATTTTTGCATGTGATTATTCGATTAGTATAATATCCATGTGAATAAGTAAATGGCATTATTTCATTTTATTTAAGCCATACCATGTTGAAAGTTCATATTTAAAAAGCTTTTGTTTTAGTTATACATTTCCTTAAATGTTTATTCTTATTTATGAAAGTTTCCGCTATATTGTTATCCTTACTGGGCATTTGAGCTCACCCCTTTTCTATGTTTTATTTTTCCCAGGATGTGAAAAAGAATGTTATGAATGACCTGCAGGGATTTTATGAGGGGTTAATAATGTGGATTGTGGAAACATTATGTTGTTGTAGTAGTTTTTCATTTTATGATGTAATGTAAAACTTATGAATATATCTAGTGTTTCCAAGGCTACTAAACCAATCGGTCTTTCGAGATTTGATCTTTCTTGTGATCATGACAATGTTATGTAATAATGCACCGACTCTGGGTAACTGGGGTCGGGGCGTTACAGTTGGTATCAGAGGAAGTTTAGTACAAACCTTGGAAGCTAGATTTAGATAAACTCTGATTAGAGCACGTAGACCTAAGATGAACTTTGAGGATTAGTATAGAAGAACTTCCTAGAATTTTGGTATTGTAGAGATTTTGTGAGTTTTCCAAGCAATACATCCCTGTCTGGATATGAGCAGGTAGAGGCGGCTCTAGCACAGATGTACCTAGGGGTAAAACCCGAAAACACCGCTTTGAGCTAGACTCGAACGGGAACTGGTGCACGACAACGGGCCTTGCTGCACACTTGGTTATGACACTCCCGGGGGATATGCTTAGGATAACTCTCATTTTCTTTACAAATAATTTTGAAGGGATTATGAGTATATACTTCCTCAAAGAAAACATTCTTATGATTATGGATTATATCCATAAATAGTTCAATTTATGTTAAGTGTTTTATAAGTATGGGATTATGTATTTTGATTCATAAACTGATCTAGTTTATGCCATTGTTTAGAAATGGCGCCTAGTGGAAGAAATGGAAACCGTATCAATGCATGCACTCCATGTAGGGATTGCCCTCCTGCTCCAGATAATTATAGTGGGGCTGGTGATGCAACTGGTGCTGATCAGCTAATCACCATACTGGGACAACTTACTCAGGTTATGAATAATAACCTTACCCGTATGGAGCACCCTGATCCGCAGCGTGGAGGATCAATGTTAGATCGATTCATGAGGCAACAACCACCAACGTTCAATGGGAATACAAATCCCTTAGTAGCTGAGCAATGGATATTTTCCCTAGAGAAAATATTTCAGGCTTTGGGGAGCAGTGAAAGGGAAAAAGTTATCATGGCAGTTTACCACCTCACTGGAGATGCTGATCAATGGTGGTCATTGATTCAAAATACGAAGGAAGATGATGAAGTATCAAATATGGAATGGAGGGAATTCAAAGATCTGTTTTTAGAAAAATACTTCCCTCGCGACCATCGAGCAGATATGGAAAGGCAATTTCTGAGTCTGAGACAAAAGGAGGATGAGAATGTCACAAAGTATGAGGCTAACTTTACAAGGTTAGCGAGGTACGCTGGTGATTATATTCGTAACCCAAGAAGTAAGATTGATCGTTTCTTTGATGGGTTAAAACCATTTCTCCGTCGATCGTTAGTCTCACAATCCTTTTCATCGTACGAAGACATTGTCTCATGTGCTATCAAGACTGAAAAGGAATTCTCTAAGTCTTATGACTTTAAAGAAAAGCAAGAGAAGAAGAGACCTGCTGATCAATCTGGGAATGGAAATAAGGGGAAGAAGGGAAAGGTTGAATATCCATCTTGTGGTAAATGCGGGAAGAAACATCATGGTACTTGCTTGAAGGGAATGGGAGTCTGTTACAAGTGTGGTGAAAAAGGCCACCAAGCTCATGATTGCAAAGGGAAGAAGGAAGCTACCAACGTTCAGTGCTACAATTTCAGGGAGATGGGGAATTATGCAAATGCATGTCCTAAACCTCAGGAGAACTTACCTCAGAAAAGGCCAAGGGATCAAGGCCAGGCTTATGCTATCACTACTGCTGAGGTAGAAGCTCCGAAAGACGTGGTGGCAGGTAATTTAATGGTTTCCTCAAGTTTAGCAATTGCATTATTTGATTCTGGATCATCGCATTGTTTCATATCTTCCCAGTTTGCTAAGAAAATTAGATATTTCCAATTTGATTTAATAAGGGAGTTGTCAGTTAAAACTCCTAAGGGAAGTATCGTTGCAACAAAGTTTTGTGAATCAGTCCCCATTAGAGCACATAAATTTTCTTTATCTGCTGATTTCATCGTCATACCTATGATTGAGTTTGATATAATCCTCGGTATGGACTGGCTTTCAGACTATGATGCGAAGATTTATTGTAAGATGAAAGAGGTTACGATTCTTGATGATAATGATAACGAGAACCTTATTTTTAGAGCAGAATCGTCACCACCTAATTCTTATTTAGATCCACCCCCAATAGCTCAACTTAATTCTATTATTGGGGAGGAAGAGAAAGAAATAACTGTCGGTGAGGAAAGGAATGTTCAAATAGAGGATGTACCTGTTGTGAAAGAATTTGTAGATGTATTTCCGGAAGATTTACCTGGACATCCTCCAGAACGAGAAGTTGAGTTTTCTATTGATTTGATTCCTGGATCAAGGCCTATATCGAAGACCCCTTATAGAATGGCCACTGTAGAGTTAGTCGAACTAAAGAAACAACTAGAGGAATTGAGTAATAAGGGATTTATTCGCCCTAGTGTTTCTCCATGGGGAGCCCCTGTTCTTTTTGTTAAAAAGAAAGATGGATCTATGAGGTTATGTATCGACTACAGGGAGATCAATGCTATAACGATAAAGAACAAGTATCCCCTACCTCGTATTGATGATTTATTTGACCAACTCCATGGAGCTCAATACTTTTCAAAGACTGACCTTCGATCTGGATACCATCAGTTGTGTGTGAAGAAGGAAGACATTCCGAAAACAGCATTTCGAACCAGGTACGGGCATTACGAGTTTACTGTAATGCCGTTTGGATTGACTAATGCACCCTCTGTATTCATGGATCTAATGAATAGAGTTTTCAAGGAGTATCTCGATGAATTTGTGGTGGTATTTATTGATGATATCTTGGTATACTCCAAAACCTACGAAGATCATGAAAATCACTTGCGCATTATCTTGAAGACTCTGAGGAGGCATGAATTATATGGGAAGTTTAGCAAGTGTGAATTCTGGCTTCATGAGATTTCTTTTCTTGGCCATATTGTCTCTAAAGATGGAATCTCTGTTGATCCTTCTAAGACCAAGGCAATCCAAGAATGGCCAGCACCTACGAGTATAACTGAGGTACGTAGTTTTATTGGTTTGGCAGGTTATTATCGACGTTTCGTCCAGAATTTTGCCCGATTGGCTAACCCATTAACGAAGCTCACACGTAAAGGGGTTAAATTTGTTTGGACAAAAGAGTGTGAAGAATGTTTCGAAGAACTGAAGAGAAGATTAGTCAATTCTTCTATATTGACTCTACCATCGGGGAATGATGGGTTCGTTATTTATAGTGATGCATCGAAGAAAGGACTTGGCTGTGTCCTTATGCAGAATGATAGAGTTATTGCCTATGCATCACGACAGTTGAAAATTAATGAACAAAACTATCCTACTCATGATCTCGAGTTAGCAGCAGTGATCTTTGCTTTGAAGATATGGAGGCACTACCTCTATGGTGAAAAATGTTAGATTTATACTGATCACAAGAGTTTGAAGTATATTTTCTCACAAAAAGAACTAAACATGAGGAAAAGGAGATGGCTTGAATTACTCAAGGATTATGATTGTACAATACATTACCACCCAGGAAAGGCAAACAAGGTGGCAGATGCTTTGAGTAGAAAAGACCATGGAGTTTTGAACAATATGAGAATTGAAAGGGATCCAATTTTCATGGATCTAGTGAAGATGGACATGGGAATAACCAGGGAAGGTGAAACATCAATGCTTTTTCAAATGGTTTCCAAACCATCTTTACTAGAAAGGATTAAGAGTTCTCAGACCGATGATGAAGAATTCCAAAAGAAGATTAAAGCTGTGAATGATGGGAGATTGAGAGACTTTGTGTATGAAGATGGAATTTTGAAATTCGGGAAGAGACTTTGTGTTCCCAATATACCTGATCTAAAAAGGGAATTGCTGGATGATGCTCATAGTTCCAATTTCTCTATACACCCTGGGAGCCCCAAAATGTATAGAGATTTGAAGGAACATTTTTTGTGGGACAACATGAAGAGGGAGATTGCTGATTTTGTGTCAAGATGTATGGTCTGTCAACAAGTGAAAGCTGGAAGGGAACAACCTGGAGGAGTCATGCAACCTCTTCCCATACCGGAGTGGAAATGGGACAATGTTACGATGGACTTTGTCACGGGGCTACCAAAGACTCCTAGAAGGAACGATGCAATATGGGTTATTGTTGATCGTCTTACCAAGACAGCACATTTTCTTGCTATAAGAGAAGATCTACCCATGGAACGTCTAGCAAGACTATATATTAATGAAGTTGTGAGACTTCATGGAGTACCCCTATCGATTGTTTCTGATCGTGATCCCCGTTTTACTTCAAGATTCTGGAAAAGTCTTCAGAAATCCCTGGATACTGAACTTCATTTGAGCACTTCTTACCACCCTCAGACAGACGGACAATCAGAACGGACTATTCAAACCTTAGAAGACATGTTGAGATCTTGCTCACTTGACTTTCAGGGTATGTGGGATCAATATTTACCTTTGGTAGAATTTTCCTATAACAATAGCTTCCATTCGAGTATTCAGATGGCACCATATGAAGCGTTATACGGAAAGAGATGTCGTACACCAACCTGTTGGGATGACGTTGGTGAAAGAAAACTTGTAGGCCCAGAATTGGTGGAGGAAACGGTGGAAAAGGTGAAAGTAATCCAAAATCACATCAAAGCAGCTCAAAGTAGGCAGAAGAGCTATGCCGATAATCGAAGGAAGGATTTGGAAGTTCAAGTCGGTGATCATGTTTTTCTGAAGGTATCTCCGTGGAAGGGAGTCATACGTTTTGGTAAGAAAGGTAAATTGAGTCCCAGGTACATCGGACCTTTCGAAATTCTAGAACGAATTGGGGTTGTAGCTTACCGATTGGCAATGCCGCCAAGTCTCTCCAAAGTTCACGATGTGTTCCACGTATCTCTATTGAGGAAATACATGCCTGATCCGATGCATGTACTCACCTATGAGGAATTAGAACTGGAACCTGATCTGTCTTATTGCGAAGAGCCCGTCAAGATTCTTGATACGAGAGAACAAGTGCTGAGAAACCGGAGGAACTTATGATGAAGAACCACCCGAGTCTTTTTATGCATTAATACCCTAGAAATTGCGAGGACGCAATTATTTTAAGGAGGGGAGAATGTAACACCCCAAGCTTCTACGGTACGCTTCTCTTTGAATAATGTGATAGCGTGTGTTGTACGCAACACCGAGTTCTAACACACCATAACTAATCAAACAAGCCATTATGAATAGTAATACCTAATTTTTGAAATTATATATATTTGATATTTGAAAATGGACTTCATTTTTGGATTCGGAATATCTAATTTAGCCTAAGATGAAATTTTGGTACATTTCGGATAACTTTCATATTTTGATGAATAGTGAAAATTACTATGTTTTAATTAAAAACAACTTTTTTAATCAAAATAATTAGTAGTGATAAATTATGAATTTGAGTGGTTTTAAAGTATATTTAGAATATATTTTTACCATTTAATATAATGTTGGTCATTGGACATAATTTTACAATTAAACCGAACATAAACGAGTGTCAATCTTTTGATAGTTATTATCTCTTAAAAACACGCTTTTTGTTTTGACAGCGGAAATTAATTTTAAATTAATTTCTGCCACTTCTGTGTTTTGAATTTAGGAAAATGGATTCCATATTTTTAATCAGGATGTTCAAATTGTGTAAATAGGTAACTTTTATTTTTAAGACATTTTGAATAATTACTGCGGTAAATATTTTATTTACCATGGTTAAGGGTAAATCCGGTAAATAAGGGTTAAAAAATAATATTATAATAATACTAAATTACCCTAAAACGTGTCTTAACCCTATTGGTTGATACATGGTCGACCATGGGAATCTTTGGGTCTATTTTGGGACCCCATGGATCCACTTGTAAGTGATAATGACACTTTATTTTAATTAAGTTAAAATGAATACAAAGATGACACAAGCATATATCTTTTAAAAAAACAATTGTTACATAGGGTTATATATGTTGGATTTTAGATTATAAATATTAATTAAAAATATAAAAAGATTTCCTACATAATGATATTTTATTTATAATTTTTAGACATTAAATAATTTATTTTATTTGTGACACAATGATGATGCAGTAATTACTATAATAGTGAAAAATTAAAATAATTGATATTATAAATACCCAAATAAATATAATATGAAACTTTTAATGAATTAAACTAATTTTCTAGGATAATATGATATATTAGGATTGATTTAATTGACTTTTTCGAATTAATCAATCTGTTATGAGTTTCACAAAAATCAACTATTGAATAGTGTCAAAATTGACATAAAAGAGTTCTTAAAACAAATATTATATTATTAATTGATATTAAATTCCTAAAAATATAAGGTTCGGCCAAGAGACTTATATCATGATAGGTTCATCATTAATGTACCACTTGGGGGTCTCTTGGATTTATATAGTATGTTTATTAACCATATTATATAAAAATACAAAGAGACATTGTAAAAGTGAAACTAATTAACTTAGAGTTAATACTTAAAGATAAGGTTAATATAAGTACCCAAACCTGTCTAAATTCTATTGGTTGAGTGGTTTTCGACCTATCCCAACCTTAAACTTTTAATAATAAGATTTGGAGCCATTAGAAACCTAATATGAATTTATTATAAATTAATATTTCTAGCTTTTCCAAAGGTGCCCCTCACCCCACTTATAAAAGGGCACTCCTCCTTCTCATTTATTCACACCTTCAAAGCCTTTTGGTTCGGCCAAACTCTGCCCAAATACTCTCCCAACATCCTTCACAGAACCTAGAGGCCTTAGTTTGATCAGAAAGCCATCCTAAGGAGCCCTTTTGATCAAATCAAAACGAAGAACCCGAAGAAGAGGTAATGATTTCACCACCCTTCTCCAAGTTCATTTCTTCTTCCCCTTCTTCTTCCTTTGTTCTTACCATTATAAAATAATAACTCCAGTATCTCACATATACTGTGATGTTATTATAAATATGGTACAACCATATTCAGTATTCTATCCACCCTTTGAATAACATGTCACCATACGTGCGTACGTACGGACTACCGTCTCCACGTCGTGGTGTAGTTGTTATTCAATATAATATTATTTGGATGGGTATAATAATGATGTGTAACTCATGTAAATAATAAATATAACATGTTAATGATTCTGTATATATGATATACCATCCATTTATATATTATTTTAATATCAAAAGAATGATATTGTCGCTCGTGCGTACGTTCGGACTACCGTCTCCACGAACGCGATGAGATTCATTCTTCATCGTATCCATTCAAGTATAATTATCATTTGATGATTTAAAAATGATGTTTAAGGACTAGATATCATTCTGGATATGAATAAGATACAACAACCATGGCTTATGTAACAAAACATATAAAAGAAAATGAGTAAGTTAACTCCCGAAACGACGATAATTCTAAGATATTATTAACAAATCAATGTTAAAAGATCATATATGATATCATATTATTATATATGATTCTTGTATAATTTAATAACAAATATTTCACCATTATACCGGAGGTTAACCTACCCCAACCAAGGAAAAGTACAAGGAAAGGGTTTACTTTACAACCTCTTCATTATCCAAGGTTGTTTATACGTAATAATCTACTGGGATCTCTTTATCATCCACATCCATGTTTCTTAAAAATGCATTTCAAAACATTTTTACTATTTACTAGAATATGAGTTAAAGTCATTTATACCCTTTTTGACTTTTATAAGTGGTTTATAAAGGAATCTTTTGGTCGTTTTCAAAACAAGGTCCTTTTTAACCTTTTCGACAGAATTAAGGTAAGAAGGTTTTTTTTAACTATACGGAGGGTGCGGCTATTTTCCGCCGTTATAAAATCTTCAAAGCTTCCCTTACAAGCTTATAAGAATATTTTCAAAGAAAATGTTTTATTTTATATGGATCTTAAATTATTTCAAAATAAAAGGAGATATATCTTTAAAAAGAATTTTTATTTCATCTATGTCAACATCCTTTGATGGATTTTAAGATTATTTGAAGTTTATTTATTATGATACAAAACTTCTATATTGTATTGAAGGTTTTGTGATATGTTTGACTATGGATGTGCTATTTTTATACCATTCATAGTTTATGGTGAAAGTATTGACATTTCATATGCTAGTTTTAATATGAATGTTTATGTTATGTTTAAACCTTTTCATATGGGAATGCATTGGACTTAATATGTGACGGGTGGAGCCCGCTATAGCTCCTCGATGCATCGGTAGGTCTCATGAGACAAACTAGTGTCTTGGCACAAGGCCTTGACAAAATCTTATTTGTAGTCTTGGCACGAGGCCTTGGCTATGTGGTTATGATAGTCTGGCATTATGCATTCCAACATTATGAAAGTGGTTATTGATTTTTTCATGTGATTATTCGATTAGTAGAATATGCATGTGAATAAGTAAATGGAATTATTTCATTTTATTTATGCCATACCATGTTGAATGTTCATATTTAAAATGATTTTGTTTTAGTTATACATTGCCTTAAATGTTTATTCTTATTTATGAAAGTTTCTGGTATATTTTTTTCCTTACTGGGCATTTGAGCTCACCCCTTTTCTATGTTTTATTTTTCCCAGGATGTGAAGAAGTAAGTTATGAATGACCTGCAGGGATTTTATGAGGGGTTAATAGTGTGGATTGTGGAAACATTATGTTGTTGTAGTAGTTTTTCATTTTATGATGTAATGTAAAACTTATGAATATATCTAGTGTTTCCAAGGCTACTAAACCAATCGGTCTTTTGAGATTTGATCTTTCTTGTGATCATGCCAATGTTATGTAATAATGCACTGAATCTGGGTAACTGGGGTCGGGGCGTTACACTACGTTCATATGGTATATCTAGTTTTCCATTTGGTCTAACACTGTATGGGGAGATCTTCGATGACGGTTCATCTACCAGTTCATCTATATCACATATAAGGAATGCATTTATGAACTCTTCAAGTGTAACATACTTCATTATGATAATGTTTCAAACTTTATCACCTGGTGTAAGGTTCTCACGTATTCACTAGTCAAGCCATTGAATCAATAAAAGATGATGAAGATGTTCCTGGCAATGTCAATACTATGTCAGTCCCTACCCTCATAACTCATAACATCCCAAGAGGATCACAATATTTTTCTGACGATCCATATTTCCTGGAAGAAGACTTATATTAGGAAATGAAATCATGCCCATTTCCTCTTCTAGATCCAATGTGAGGGATTTCCAAGGATAATACATACACCATCGTAAATATAGAGTCACAAAGATGCTAGAGCTATTTCCCCCTTTTCCAGCAGAGCATTTAGTTCTGTAGCAATCCCAACCTATTCCAGCTCACCATCAAAAAACCTTCAGGAACCAAATCACCAATTATAGCTTCCTTGATTGGAAAATGTGTCTCTTACCCCACATCAGTATCTAGAACCTCATTAAGATCAGGATTTCAGAGTTCCCTTCTCTGAAAAAATTAATGAAACATATTCCTTTAAGTATCCAATGGTTCCCAAATATTTCCTCAGTTCCATTGATTACGGTATTATAAAGAAAACATTATGTAAGAGGCCCTATGAAGATGAGAGTAATGATCTCCCTGACCATTTCCCCTACCAAATTTTCCTTGGACATACCATCAAACAAAGAAATGTGTTTAAAAATTGGCTCCATGCCCAAGTGGATAACTATTTGGTAAATTGAGAAATGTATTAGCTTAGGTGGAACAGATCTCCTCCGAGCCTGATAGTAAGAATGAGAGTTCAAGTGTATGGTAGAAAGTTTCCAATAAAAGGGCCTAGAAATGTGATGAATGGTAGTCCCACATAGTCATTTCCAATACCAAGAGTGACATCCACTCCCACATAGTCTGGTCAAAACCTCTTAAAGTCATTGCACCTTTCGTTAATGATTCTTATCCATCCATTTCATATACCTACCAATCTCAAAACTGTGGGCACTGATGGTGAAAGAAAATTTAGGGTCCCTATCGGTGCTAAATTCCTACTGCACTCAGATAATTTATGCCTCTAGAGTTCAGAATTGTGGAAACATTGGGTTCTCTAGACCCAACTGTAAATTGATTTTTTATTACCTCATAGTGTATATAGTTAGTTATACATGATTTATTCTTACCATTATATTATATACATTACCATTTCCACTGTTTAATGGTAATGTACATAGATTTATTATCACATCATAATGTTATATCAGATCCAAGGATATAATTAGAATCTCAAGATACTATAAAATTATGCTTAAATGCATGTCTTATGGTCTAGATACATCTTATTGAATGCAAATAGTATATGTTTAACTATCAGCATAAAGGGACTCTTATGAATTGGTACTTCATCTTATGATGTTTTTAGTCCTTGATATCTTGTAATGAGATCATGAGTACATATATGCTAATAGGAACAACACATGTTTTTGGTGTCATTGGATGTTCCACTCTACAAACATGTGTAATGGTCCTCTGATTTGAGATAATTTCCAATGTGTTCCACTTTACCAAATACTTTGATGAATGAAAAATACCATGATAATTAAATCATGGTGGGTTAGCTTGTGTTGGGTATGTAATTGGTGGTATGACATTGGATCAATTTTCATGAAATGGTTTTTCACATTCAAGTTATTTAAGGAATATATCTCAGACCCAGTTGATCAGGATGATAGTACCTTGATAAATCCATGGCCATGGTAGTCCAAGGTGAATCCATCCAGTCAGACCAATAAATGATAAATCGATAAAAAGGAAGATGACATAGGTGTGTGTCCTGCTTTATGAGATTTCATAGAAAAAGAGAATATACTAAATAGTTAATATATATATGTTGGTTGTCATTGTTATGACCATCCTTATCTATTTAGGGTTGATTGTGGGTTTCTAGATCCTACTTTTGGTCTGTGAATAGAATTAACTACAATAGAGATAAGGGCCTAGAGGGTTACACACAATAGCATATTCAAAAGTCTACCCTATTTTGGGGAATATGAGTTTTGGACATGGTGGGCCTCACCACTAAGGTATGTATTTTTCAAAATGATCTATGATCACCTATGAAATAAATTAATTCATATTATTTACATTAATAACAAATTCTATGGAATTTATTATTTTATGCAATATATTATTAGACTGAATATTAGTTTAAAATATTGAAGGTACATTTAATATTTTTGGGAATGATTAGTCAAATTAATTGATTAGGTTTTATCACGTAATATAAATTTTATATCACAGGATAGTGATAAAAATTTAAATGATATTTATTATTTAGTTCATTATTCATAACATATCATTTATTTAGTGATAAATAAATATTTTTGTATCGGGTGTATATTTCAGATATTTATTGAATCACCTTAAATACAAGAGAGAGATTGCATCCCAAATAATATTCACTACTTAATGGCGAGATATTATCTTTCCACTTATCTCTAACAGTTCCTAGAGAAAGAAGCTCTACTTCCAGGAGAATTATCACTATTCTTCTTCACATATCAATGGAACAAAGAAGTCATGATAATTGGGATGCTGACAGCGTCATCGAAACTACATGCTAACACCCAAATTTTGACGATCGTCATACCCATAGGATTTCAATAAAAAATGTGGATGATCTAGAGGGATAAAACATTGGATCCTTCAAGGAACAATTTCATTTAATGTGAAGAAATCGAGTGAGGATTCACATCGAACTAGGAACATACACTACCACAAAAATGAGCATTATCAGTGCTCAAAACGGACATTATCAGCGCTAAAAAAGTGCTGTAAAGCTCAGCACTGATAAAGGGGGGGGGGTCCCCTTTATCAGCGATCAATAAGAATTAATAAGGGGGTACTTTATCAGTTCTAAAAATCGCTTACAAAAGAATTCTTTATCAGCACTAAAAACGTGCTGATAAAGGGAGACTTTATCACTACTAAAAAGGCACTAATAAATGACCCCTTTATCAGTGCTAAAAAAGTGATGATAAATGTGTTTTAATCAGCGATATTTTAGTGCTGATAAACTAATATTCTATCAGTTCTTTTTAGTGCTGATAATGGTGGATTCTATTAGCGTTTTTTAGTGGTAATAAATGCCTTGTATGTTGCAACAAAACATTCAGCAGCAGAACACCCAATCAACACCTTCAAAAAAATTTATCATCTCAACAAGTATACCCATAAAAAATTAACACAAAAATAAAAATATAATTACACCAACTATACCGATACAACATGTATACCCATACAACCTTAACACATAATTCATAAGCTAATTAAATACATAAAGAATTCAATTCAGAATTCAGGGAGTTGGGGGGCTGTTCAGGGGTTTGGGGTGGTTGTCCAAGAGGGGGTTGGGGTGTTCAGAGGGATGGGGGTGTTTGGGGGAAAGGGGTGTCCATGGGCGATGGGGGGGGGGGGGGGGGTAGTCCAGGAGGATGGGGGACTGTCCAAGGAGGGTGGGGGTGTCTAGTGGTTGGGGGTGTCTAGGTGGTGGGGAGGTGTCTAGGAGGGGGTGTGTCCAGGAGGGGGGGGGGAGGGGGGGGGGGGTGTCCATGGGGGTGTCCGGGGGTGGGATGGTGTCCAGGGTGTTGGGGGGTAGGGGGGTTTCTAAGGGGTGGGGTTGTCCGGGGGTGGGGAGTAGTTTATGGGGTTGGTGGGGCTATTTAAGGGGGGAGGGGTGGTGTCCTGGAGGGTGGGATGGGGGTGTCTGGGGGTGGGGGTGTCTAGTGGATGGGGGGTGTCCAGGGGGGTGGGGCTGTCCAGGAGGTTGGGGGTTGTCCAAGGGGGGTGGGGTGTTGTCCAATGAGGGAGGTGTCTAGGTGGGGGGGGGGGCTTATATGGGGTGTCCAGGGGGTGGGTTGTTGTCCTGGGTATTAGGGAGGTGGGGGGGTCTTTCAAGGGGGTGGGGGTCCAGGGGGGCAGGGGGTTGGTGGGGCTGTCCAAGGGGGTGGGATGGTGTTCGGGAGGGTGTCGGTGGTCGTCCTTGGGTGGGGGTGTCCAGGGGGTGGGGGTATCCCGGTGGGGGGTTGTCTCTAGGATGGGTGGGGGGTGTCATCCAGGGGGTGGTGGTTGTCCAGGGGGGGTTTCCGGGGGGGCTATCTGAGGTGGGGGGAGGGGTGCTGTTCATGGGGGTGTCTAGGGGGTGGTGGTGTCCAGGGGTTTGAGGGGGCTTTCCAGGGGATGGGGTGTCCAGAGGGGTGGGGGTGTCCTGGGGGTGGGTTGGTGTCCAGGGTTGTGGGGGGAAGTGTAGGGGGTTGGAGGGGCTGTCCATGGGGTTTGGGGTGGTGTCTAATGGGGTGGGGGTGTCCAGGGTGGTGGGGGTGGTGTCCAGGTGGTGGGGTCGTGTCTAAGGGGGTGGGGAAATCCAAGGGTTATGGGGGACAAACCATTCCTCATATTGAGACAGGGTTGACTATTACATGTCACTAAGAGACCCAAGGATCGTTCTCCTAAAGTATCAAAAAAATATGAAGGCATTTGGTTGGATTTTCATACGTCAGTTGTTGTTTTCACATAAAATTTTGCCCATTTGTTATAAAAGAGAGACCATTTGAGTGATTCCTGCCACATCGTGACTCATAATGGGGAATCCGTGACTCGTACATGTCATAAAAAACCCTTGGATCGTTCTCCTATAGGATCAACACAATCCAAATGCATTTGGTGGTATTTAGGTAGGTCAGTTGTTTTTTTCACTTAAAAATGTGTCCATTTTAAACAAAATAGAGACACTTTGAGTGATACCGGCCAGACTGGGCCTCATATTAAGGTGGAGTTGACTCGTACATGTCATAAACGAACGATGGATCATTCTACTAAATGATCAACATAATCCGAATCCATTTGGTTGGATTTTCCTTGGTCAGTTGTTGTTTTCACTTAAATTTGTGCCTATTTTAAACAAAAGATAGACAGTTTAAGTGATACCGGCCACACTGTTCCTCTGATTGAAGAGGGGTTGACTCGTACATGTCCCTAACACACCTTTGGATCGTTCTCCTAATGTATCAACAAAATCCTAATGTTTTTGGAGATATTTTCGTACCATGGTTGTTTTTTTCACTTAAAAATATGTCCATTTTAAACAAAACAGAGACCCTTTGAGTGATACCAGCCACACCGTGCCTCGAATTGATGCAAGGTTGACTTGTAAATGTCACAAAATACCGATGTATAGTTCTATTAATATAAAAACACAATAAGAATGTGTGTGGTAGGATTTTTAGAGGTCAATTGTACTTTTAACTTAAAATTGTGTTCATTTTAAACAAAAGAGAGACACATTGAGTGATACCGGCCACACTGTGCCTCAGATTTAAAAGGGGTTGACTCATAAACTTCAAGAACAACCCATGGATCATTCTCCTAATGGATCCACACAATATTAATGCATTTGGTCGGATTTCTGTTGCTCAGTTTTGGTTTTCCCTTACAATTGTGTAAATTTTAAACAAAAGACATGCACTTTGAGTGATACCGGCCACACCATGCCTCAGATTGTGGACGGGTTGATACATACATGTTAAAAAGATCCCATGTATCATTATAATATAGTATCAAAACAATATGAATTCCTTTGGTTGGATTTTTGTGTGTCAGTTGTTGTTTTCACTTAAAATTGTGTCCATTTTAAACAAAACAGAGACCCTTTGACTGATACTGGCCACTCCGGGCCTCAGATAGAAGCGAGGGTGAATCGTACACATCACAAAGGACTTATGGATCATTCTAATATAGGTTAAAAACAATCCAAATGCATTTGGTTGTATTTACATACGTCAGTTGTTGTTTTCACTTAAAATTGTGTCCATTTTAAACAAAAGAGAGAGCCTTTGAGTGATATCAGCCACACCGTGCCTCATATTGAGGCCGAGTTTAATCATCCACATCACAAAGTACCCTTGGATCGTTATACTATAGGATAAATACTATAAAAATGCTTTTGTTTAGATTTCCATAGGTCAGTTGTAGTTTTCACTTAAAATTGTGTCCATTTTAAACCAAAGAGTGACACTTTGAGTGATACTGCCACACCATTCCATAGATTCAGGCAGGGTTTACCCTTACAAATCACAAAGGATCCATGGATCCTTCTTGTAATGGATCAAGACAATCCGAATGTTTTTGGTCGAATTTTTTTAGGCCAGTTGTTGTTTTCAATTAAAATAGTGTCCATTTTAAACAAAAGAGAGAAACATTGAGTGATACCAGCCACACCGGGCCTCAGATTGAGGCGAGGTTGACTCATACATGTCAAAAAGGACTCATGTAACATTATCCTAAAGGAAAAACAACATATGTATGAATTTGGTCAGATTTTTGTACGTTAGTTGTTTTTTTCAAATAAAATTTTGTCCATTTTAAACAAAAGAGAGACCCTTTGAGTGATACCAACCACACCATGCCTTGTATTGGGGAGGGGTTGAATCATAAATGTCAAACAAGAATCAAGGATCATTATAATAATGGATAAAAACAATTTGAATGCATTTGGTCTGATTTTCGTAGGTCATTTATTGTTTTCAATTAAAAATGTGTCCATTTTAAACAAATGACAAACACTTTGAGTGATACCGGCCACACTGTGACTCAGATTGAGGCAGGGTTGACTCGTACTGGTCATAAATAACACATGTATCGTTCTACTAAAGTATCAACACAATCTAAATGCATATTTTTGGATTTTCATTTGTCAATTTTTGTTTTCACTTAAAATTGTGTTCATTTAAAACAAAAGACAGACACATTGAGTGATACCGGCCACTCCATACCTCAGATTGAGGCGAGGTTGACTATTACAAGTCACAAAGTATGCATGTATCATTCCCATAATGGATCAAGATAATTCGAAAGTGTTGGGTCAAATTTCTGTACATCGGTTGTTGTTTTCACTTAAAAATTTGTCCATTTTAATCAAAAGATAGACCCTTTGAGTGATACCGGCCACACCATGCCTCTTATTTAGGTGGGGTTGAATCATACACGTCACAAAAAAACCATGGATCATTAAACTAAAGGATCAACAAAATCCGAATGCATTGGTCAGATTTTCATAGGTCAGTTGTTGTTTTCATTTAAAATTTTGTCTATTTTAAATAAAAGAGAGACACTTTGAGTTATATTGGCCACACCGTGCCTTGGATTGAAAAGAGGCTGACTCCTACATGTCACTAAAGACAGGTGTATCATTCTCCAAAAGTATCAACATAATCCAAATGCTTTTGGTCTGATTTTTCTAGGTTAGTTGTTGTTTTCACTTAAAATTGTGTCCATATTAATAAAAAGACAGACACTTTGAGTGATACCTTCCACAATTTTCCTCGGATTGAGGCAGGGTAGAATCTTACACACCCCCAACGCACGCATGGATAATTCTTATAAAGTATCAACATAATCTGAATTCATTTGGTTATATTTACATACATCAATTGTTGTTTTCACATAAAAATATGTTCATTTAAAAAAAAAAGTGAAACACTTTGATTGGTTTATCATTCTTGCATGTCACTGGTGCATATCATCTGTTAAAATGGGAAAATGTATCTATGGAGAAATGATGTTTTATTTTATAATAATTAAAATTTTCCTAAACACATTTACATACAAAAATGTTTCATCTTTCGATCCGATTAACCCCTCTCAAAAATGACCACCAATTGTACACATCCCTATGTCAGATATTCATGATATTTGTGTACAATCTGCCATCAAGTATATGGCCCACTTGTTTCTGAAAAAATATATAACTTCTTGTGAGTATGAGGCATTTCGGTAGTTAGATTAGTACTGCAATATATCAAAATAAAGAATTAATTAATAAATTAAACGAACGAGTAGTTGTTTTTGAAAATACCTCTTTAGGGATGATAGTTTGTTGATGAAAAATGATCTCTTTCATAAATTTACAAACTTAATAACCGAAATCATTATTGTTCGTTTGTTTTGGACACTGAAAAATAATTCATTTTTAGGAGAATAAGTAACTTGTGTTTAGATGTGTTTGGATAGTGGAATTTAATTATATATACCCTGATAATTTTTAGGACGTAGTACTTTCTCGCATCCTTATGCCTATCCCCTGTCCTCAATAATTTTTTTTATGATAATTATACACCTCCCTATCATATTATAATCCTCATTAAAAGATAATATAAATTATATTACTTGATTTTTAGACCTAAAACGTAGGATGTAACATCATACAAATTCACAAACTCCATCATGTGTGGTCGGTTTGATGGATATCCTTGTTTTGAATCCAGAAAATAAATCTTTGGAGTATCCAAGTTCACCATAATTAGCATCCACTATTGCCTAGAAACAAAAAAAGAATAAGTAATAAAATAAGTGAAAATATAATTGATATGATTCAATTGTTGAGTTTTACCACTACATGGTTGGTATTAGGAAGAGTCGGTCATCTGTAATCTTGCTTTCAATTGTTTTCAGCAATCTGATCACTATTTAATTAGTTTTTAATGGCTCTAATTTCATTAGATGTGTTGATGTGGTATCAGGACTAACGAGTCTGAATTTTGGCTCATGGTAAAGTTACTCCAACTGTTTTCCATATATTCCTCTATCAACAATATAAAATGCATTTAGTCATAATTTTCACATTAGATTAGTTTTTAGAAAATCAATTCATGAAAACATACCTCATATATATATATTTACAACTGTGACACCTATCCAACCATTTTCAAGGATCTCATTCACATTTTCAACATCAACGAAATATTGACTCTCATATATATATATATATATTATTCGAGAACCAATTTATGAATACTACCACCTCTTAGCTTTGTATCCACACGAGTCTTCAATTCTAGTAAATGTGGAAGGAGAACAAGTGGTGATATTGTGCTTTCAGATGCTCCTTCGGATCGGTTGGTCGATCCTTTAGATGGTTTTGATCTGAACTTTTTCAACCCCTTCTCTTTCTCCATCTATAATAACATTTATTGGTTCAGACCTTTTTTCATTAATTGTTAAAGGTTTAGATTGAAAAAAAGGAAATAAATACCTCTTTGTCTGCATCTACTCTTACAAGTTGTGATGGACATGGAATGAATGTTCCAATAGCCTTTTCGACAGTATGAATATCATCTTCATCAAGTGGAATAGGTAGCTCTCCATTTAGCTCATGATCTACAGTAATCATCACATTCAAATGATCTTTTAGAAGTGGTCTATTATGCAGTGTGTCATCTGGGATGTTGAACACTATAGACCTTGCTACAAGGTTATAGGTGGGTTTGACAGATATAAATCACAATCATTATCACCCTGTAGAAGATCATTACAGGAAAAGTAGCAGTGTTTGTTTTATTCACATTTCAGTGGAAAAATTATTAGAATATTGTTTACCACGACTAAGGTAACTCTTTGAGGGAAATGGATTTCTTTAGGAAGGTGGGAGTGGCGCGAGATCTTCACGCTTTGGTTGCTCATATGTTGTGTCTTCTACTTGCTTCCCACCCATAAAAGTTGCTAAAAAATCTCCCTTCCATTGAATTAATTCATCAAGGGTTCCTAGTCTTTCTCTCATTTGTTTCAATTTTTAATCTTTATGATCCATTTTTCTTCTTCTCAAAATATACTCTTGGTGTCACCCCAACCCCCACACCTCTGACATGACCATATTGTTCTGGCTACTTCAAAGTCGTTGATAATATGTCTGCATTTACTACAGGAGTATCTGATTCTTGTCACTATCAGATATAGGAAAATAACTAATTATTTTTATGTAATAGTAACTAAAAAAATCTTTTTCTCATCGGGTCATACTTACACATATTTCCCACTATTTTGGCGTGTTCTCATCTACTCGCTTCCCTTCCTTATTCAAATGTGCCTTCTTCTATAGCACATGATGTGGGATGGAAGTGACTTTGGTTTTAGACTCATCAATCTACATATAAATATAGAAAGATAATTATGATGTTGTTTATTGGAACCTAACAATATTATTGTAAATTTAAAATAAATACCAATTTCTTTTCTAGTGAAGCATGCCCCATCCTTCCTTTACGATAGGGGTATGTTGGTTTTGATGCACGTTCCTTATTTTAGGTACCGAGTTTCTATTTAATAAATGAAATATTGACAATCAATGTGATGAATACATGTATACTGAAACAAATTATTATCACCCACAATGTACCAGAAACTTCTCATCCCCACGATGACCAATAAATGCATCCCATGATTCTTGGGAAATCAGATGAGCGTAGACAATGGGTGGGTGTGGATTTATTTTACCTTTGGAATATTTTAGGTGACATCTGGTTAAAATAGTACAAAAACCTTGATGAATCCTTGCTACAAGACTTAGTACACAATCCTTGTGTGAATCTTCTACCTTAAATGTACTCTACAAGAGATTAAGAAGAGTAAGATATTGTTTCATTATTTTATTTGCTATTAAATTAACGAAATAATATCATAATGTTACCGTAATTTTATCCCAGATCACATCCTTCAATCCGGAAACAACATGGTGCCCTGAATCGATGTCAATCGGCTCATGTTTTCGAGTGACAACTCCAATGTAACTACTAAACATAACCTTGTTGGGATTCACATGTTGGCCTCATGCATTCCATCCGACATCAAATTTGATGCCTTTTATTTTCGCCTTAATAACTTTGGAAAACACCTTCAAACAACGACGCACCTGTGTTTTCTACGACGTAGGTCCTTCATTCCTAACCATTTCATCGATATCAAAATCATTTATATGTTCATATAAAATGGTAGCAATGCAATGTGCTGATGGTTGTTGGACTTCAACACTAGGAGAAACAACAGGTTCAGAAACTTGTTCTTGCTCTACACTGTGAGCAAACACAGCAGGAGTAGCAGTAGCCACAGCAGCGGTAGCTTGAGAGACTTGTTCAGCCTCGATGATAGGACCACCAGAACGTTCAGAAGTCATTATCTACGAATGTGGTTGAAAAGGTAATTTAGATTACATAAATTATGTAATCATATGATAATTACATGAGATAACAAGATTTATATTAAAAAACTATATAACCAGTTTATTTAACTCTCTTTATTTTTTTCAAATTATGAAGGGATTTGACACCTCTATCAATTATCCAAATCCCATCATTGTGGTCTCCTATAATATAAAAAACATCATCTACATTGGTACCACTGTGAAATGATTGTGACATACAACAGAAAGGATCACCCTCAACTGAATTTTCCTTAGACCCATCAGTAGTTTTGGAAGATAATATAATAATTGACCACTTTCGGTTTGCGGGATATGGAACATAAAAAACTTGTACCGCTTGTGATGCCATTATAAACTGTTAATATTTGTACCCTTATTTATAAAATCAATTTTCACAAATCCCCATTCATCTATTTTAACACCACTATTGTTATCATCCCATTTTCATTGAAAAATAGGCAATTGGAATGTCATATTGTAACACCTTGACCCTAGATACCCAGAGTCGGTGTGTTATTACATAACATTGGAATGATCACAAGAAGGATCATGTTTCGAAAGACCGATTAGTTTAGTATCCTTGGAATAACTAGATACATTCATAAAGTTTAAATTACATCATAATGTGACAACTAATACAACAACATCTTGTCTTCATATCCCCTCATACTATCCCTGCAGTCCATTCATAAATTACATCTTCACATCCTGGGAAAAATAATAAATTTAATGGGGTGAGATCAGATGCTCAGTAAGGATAAAAATATAGCGGAAACATTCATAAATAAGCATAAACATTTAAGGAAATGTATAACTAAAAAAATCCTTTTAAACTTGAACTTCAGAATAATATGGGATTGATTAAATAAAATAATGTCATTTACTTATTCACATAGATATTCTACTAATCTAATAACCACATGCAATATAAATAACCACTATCATAATGATGGTATGCATAATGCCAGACTATCATAACCACATAGCCAATGTCTCGTGCCAAGACTACAAATAAGATTTTGTCAAGGCCTCATGCTAAGACACTAGTTTGTCTCATGAGACCTACCGATGCATAGAGGTGCTATAGAGGTCTCCACCCATCACTTACTAAGTCTAATGCATTCCTCATATCAACAGGTTTAAACATAACATAAACATTCATATTAAAACTATCATATGAAATGTAAACACTTTAACCACAAACTATAAATGGTATAAAAATAGCACATCCACAGTCAAACATAACTCATTCGATACAATATATAAGACTGTGTTGTATCAGATTAACCTCAATCGACAATAATGAAGGATATTGACATAGATTAAAATAATAATCCAATTATTGAGAGAAATATCCCACTTTTTCATAAAAAAATTTAAAATACATTTAAAATAGATTTTCGAATCAAAGTGTCCCATATCACTTTGAAAATTTTAGAAGGAATTTTGATTTGAAAACTTTAATGTCCATATAAATAAATCCTTAAAACCATTTTTAAAACATGGACATTAATGACAAAGATTTATAATAATAAATCATTAAAAAATTTTATAATGATATATTAGTTAGAGTTCCTAACCAAAAGAGAGAAACTTGAATACAAATAATTGAGGTAATAAAAACATTGTAATATCATGAGAAGATAGGGATTCATGATATACTATGTCAAAGTACATTATATACACCTTATAAATGTGATTTGGTGTATAACAAAAATGGAGTCCCAATGGATTGTAATTTGAGATGCAATCTGTTATAAAGACTGTATCCCTAGGTTAAGGATAAATCAACGACATAATTATGTGTGAAAAATATATATACACTCAATATGATTGTATATTCAGTTTATGTCAATAAGAGAAAATTCACACATATTCTTGTAATGACAACACCAATGAATTAGATGTTTAACTCAATAAATGGAGATTGAGTTACAATTACTCTTATCAAGTTCATATAGATTACTTGAGAATTTATCAATAGAGTGATTATGTGTATCAAAAGTATATCAACTGAAAGTGTAGTGTAAATTATGTGATAAGAAAATAAATAGTGATTCCATACATAATCATGGAGTAAAATAATCAATGAAGTATTCGTAAAGCCGAATTAGTGAAAATTGAAATTTCAAATTTCCTTATCGATTTGGTAACTTACGAAACATAAACCCAAGAAAGAAGGATCATACAATTATTATGTAAATATCCATAAATTAATGTATATTACACAATGAATACAATCATGGTAAGTACAAACACCGCCTGCAATAAATAAGTGGTGAACAATGGAAATCTCACGGAATTAAAAGTGATATAAGAAACCCCTTACGTTGTAATTTTTCCTTGGCCGAGGGTAGGTTAGCCTCCTGTGTAATGGTCAAATAATTATTATTTAATTATAAAAGGATCATATACATTAATATGATGTCATATATAATCTTTTGACATTGCTTCGTAAATGATATCTTAGTATTATCATTGTTTTGGGTGTTAACTAACTCATTTTATATTATATGTTATGTTACATAAGTCATGTTTGTTATGGGTAGGTCTTATATTATTCATATACAGAATTATTTCAAGTCCTTATACATTATTTTTAATCGTCAAATGATAATTATACTTGAATGGATACGATGGGGAATGAATCTCATCGCGTTCGTGGAGACAGTAGTCCGTACGTACACACGAGCGACAATATCATTCTTTTGATATTAAAATAATATATAATTGGATGATATATCATGTATATAGAATCATTATAATGTAATATTTATTATTTACATGAATTAAACATCATTATTATACCCATCCAAATAATAATGTTTTGAATAACAATTACAGCACGACGTGGAGACGGTAAGCCGTACGTACACACGTATGGGGACATGCCATTAAAAGGATGGATAGAATACTAAATTTGGTTGTACCATATATATAATAACATCCAAATATATATAATATACTGTATTTATTATTTTATAATGGGAATAACAAAGAAAGAAGAAGATGAAGATGAATGGAACTTGAAAGAGGGTGGTGAAAAACATTACCTCTTCTTCGTGTTCTTCCTTTTGATTTTATAAAAAGGGATCCTTAGGTTAGATTTTTGATCAAAATAAGGACTCTATGTGGAAGTGAGGGTATTTGAAAGAGTATTTGGTTAGGGCTTTCCTGAGCCAAAAGGCTTTGAATGTGTGAATTATTGCGAAGTTGGAGTTCCTTTTTATAAGAGGGGTGAGGGGGACCTTTGGAAAAGCAAGAAATATAATTTTATAACAAATTCATATTCGGGTTCTAATGGATCCAATGTGGATTATTTAATGTTTATGGTGGGGATAAGTCGAAAACCACTCACCCAATAGGTTTTAGAGAGGTTTGGGTCACTAAATTAACCTTATATTTTAGTTTTAACTCTTAGTTAATTAGTTTAACATTTACCATGTCACTTTGCATTTTTATATTATATAGCTAATAAACATACTATATACATCCATGTGACCCAAAAGTGGTCCATTACTGATAAAAATATCATGATATAAGACTTTTGGCAGAACCATATATTTTTAGGAATTTAATATCAATTAATAATATAGAATTTGTTTTAAAAACTCTTTTATGTCAATTTTAACAGTATTCAATAATTGATTTTTTTAAAAGTTGTAACTACTTTATTAATTCGAACCAAATTCATTTAACAAATCCCATAATGTCATATTAATCATTAAAATTCCAGGATTTCATCAAATTATTAAAATTATTTTAATTTTAACATTTATAATACCAATTATTTGATTCACTCATTAATAAGGAAAATATTGATTCATTATTATGTCATAAATAATATTAATTATTAAATATCTAAAAATTATAAATAAAATACCATTATGTAGGAAATACGTTTATCTTTTTAATGAATATTTATAGTCAAAAATTCAACATATATATCCCTATGTGAAAATTGTTTTCCTAAAAGATATATGCTTATGTCATTTTTGTATTTATTTTATCATAATTAATATAAAGTGTCATTATTACTTACAAGTGGATCCATGGGGTCCTAAAATCGACTCAATGATTCTCATGGTCGGAAATGTATCAACCAATAAGGTTATAAAACGTTTTAGTGTAATTTATTATTATTATAACATTATATTTTACCCTTATTTACCAGATTTACCCTTTGTCCATTGTAAATAAATTTTTTATCGAATTAATTATTCAAAATGTCTAAAAATAAAAGTTACAAATTTACAAAATATGGAAATCCTGATTCCAAATATGGAATCCATTTTTCCAAATTCAAAACACATAGGTGGTAGAAATTAATTTAAAATTAATTCCTGTTGTTAAAACAGAAAGCGTGTTTTTAAGAGATAATAACTATCAAAAGATTGGCACTTATTTATGTCCAGTTTAATTGTTAAATTATGTCCAATTACTAGAATTGTATTAAATGGTAAAAATATATTCTAAATATAATTTAAAACCACTCAAATTCATAATTTATCATTGTTGATTATTTCGATTAAAAAAGATGTTTTTAATTAAAATTTAGTAATTTTCACTATTCATCAAAATATAAAATTTATCCGAAAAGATCCAAAATTTCACCCTATGCTAATTTTGATATTCAAAATCCAAAAATGAAGTCCATTTTGAGAGATAAAATTTATAAAATTTCAAAAAGTGGGTATTACTATTCAGAACGACTACTTTGATTTGTCGAGGTGTGTTAGAACTCGAAGAGGCGTACAACACTCGCTACTGTTTTAATCAAACAGAAGCGTACAGTGGAAGATTATGGTGTTACATTCTCCCCTACAATAAATTTCATCCTCTCAATTTTTAAAATTGTGCTTTTGAGTATAATCGAAAGTCCCACATCGGAAAAAGATTCAATAAAACTATCACTTTAAAATAAAGAAAGAGAAGTACAAAGGTCACCCGAGATATCCTATACTAGGATTACATGTAGAAAAACATGGATATGGATGATAAAATAAGTGCAAAGTTATGATGGAGAGGGATAGAAAACATGATAAAGATAATTTTAACAACAAGAAAACCACAAACTTGTGATGGGACAAATTGTTATTAGTTTCCCAGTAGGAAAAGTAAACAGAAACCATTTTTTAATTTACATTACATAAAGATGAGGAATTCATTTTGGATATTGACTAAAAAAATAAAGATATATACTTAATTTTTATGTATAGTTTCATTCATTAATAAATTTCCACCACTAACTAATTTTTTTAAACGATGAGTATTCAAGAAGTCTTGGTCACACATGAAGAGCTAGAATAAACATCTATAGAATCACATGATTCACGAAGGATAAAATATTTATTTACATTGTAATTAGAGATTAATAAAAACCAATATGGTTTGTACAAGATCTGATGATCCCCCAAAAGTATATTCACTTAGTGAAATAAACACTAATTTGAATTTCTAAAATCAACACCCCAAAGTTAAATAAATACCATTCAATAAACAATTGTCCTTAAAATATTTCAATATAATCCAAACTAATATTGAAACCCAAAACATAGAAGAATTTGGTTATGTAGTCTTCCATGTTAAATTGCATCTCCAAATGACATCAACTACTCTTAAGGTCACATACTTAAATTTAATCAACCAAATCACATATTCTCTATTATAGGTTAATCATTTCCATAAATAACCCAAATCACTATAAATCAAAAATAAAAACGTAGAAAAAAGTCCACCATTACTCCTCAAATGAAACCCTAGAGTATTCTATTTTCCTTGGGAATATAGTGTTCCCAACAAAGAATACATATTCCAAAATAAAATTTATCACTTAATCACCAAATCATTTTCCTATACTAAGGGTATTCATTTGATAAGACATAAGAATCATAATCTAGTTATTATTGATCAATAAAATCATTTAACTAAAAATAATTAGTCACTATAACCAGGAACTTCACGTAGTCAAGTGGTAGGTGATAAATCCCAAGTTTACTTTAGTTGTGGGTTATATTCCCACAGCATTGTCCGACGTGACGGGTTGTCACATGGTCTGCGTGATGTCCATTTTAAAAAACTATATTTTATAACATTGAAAAATGAGATAAATTCCTCAAAATAACCATAACATAATTTTAACCAGAAATGTTATCTCATACCATGCATTTTCATCCCAAAATATAATAACTTGTAATTGCCTCAAACCCAATGATCATATAAAACAAAATTGTTATATATAACTATATCCACAAGGGAGAAGATAATACTTCCTCAAATATCATTATCCCATGGAAAACTACGGGGTTACAAATAAAAGAGAAAATTATTCCAAAGTAATCCCATCATCACGAAGAACTTATACATTTAAACATTTCTCCAACCATTAATTTCCAGATAGCTTCTTCTTTGACCAAGAAAATATCCTATAGAATAGGGAATTCACTCAGGTAATGGCCAGGTCCCCTACATTTACAGCAAATGACTGTAAATGGATTCTTGGGACCATTTTTATTTTCTTCTATAGTACTCTTCATTTTTTCATGACAATTCTTCAATATATGTCCTTCTTTCCCACACGTAAAGCATTTCTTTGTTTCATTGAGACACATTCCTGGGTTTCACCTTCCACATTTCCTACATGATGGAAATTTAGGATTTTTTTTCTCCATGTTCTCCACTGCTGGAGCTCTAATCATTCATCACCTTTCTCTACTTTATTGATTCCGAGAGTTGGTTAATATTTATTTTGTTGATCATATTTTTGGAAAACTGATTTGGCATGAACACAATATCTTTTATGCCTATCAACATTCAATTTTGTTTCTCATTCCCAGCATCATTCCCACCTTGTACAACATTCTCAAAGTTATTATGACTTCCTTAGACTCCAGCCATTATCTAAAACCAGAATGCATTGTGTGAGTAACAGTAGACATAAAATCATTTAGAGAATATCATGACACCATATTCTCAATTTGAAACAACTTAGGATTAACCAAGGTCATTTATTCTCATATTATATTAAAATAATTCAAATTGGTTTTTAATAAAAATATAAATTATCATAAGCATATCCCCCAAGAGTGTCGTAACCAAGAGTGCAGTAAGGCCCGTTGTCGTGCACCAGTTCCCGTTCGATTCTAGCTCAAAGCGGTGTTTTCGGGTTTTAACCTTAGATACATCTATGACAGATCCACCTCTATCTGCTCGTATCCAGATAGGGATGTAATGCTCGAAAACACAAAATCTATACAATACTAGAATTCTAGGATGTCCTTCTATACTAATCCTCAATGTCTAACTTAGGGATATGTTCTCTAATGAAAGTTTATCTAAATCTAGTTTTCAAGGTTTGTACTAAACTTTCTTTTATACCAACTTTAACGCCCCGACCCTAGTTACCCAGATTCGGTGCATTATTAAAAACATTGTCATGATCGCAAGAAAGATCAAGTATCGAAAGACTTATTATTTTAGTAGCCTTGGAATAACTAGATCCATTAATAATGTTTACATTACAACATAAAGTGAAAACTACTACAACAACATCTTGTCTTTATATCCCCTCATACTATCCCTGATGGTCATTCATAAATTACTTCTTCACATCCTAGAAAAAAAATAAGGCATTGAAAGGGGTGAGATCAGATGCTCATTAAGGATAACAATATAGCGGAAACTTTAATAAATAAGAATAAACATTTAAGGCAATGCATAACTAAAACAAAAGGCTTTTAAACTTCAACTTCAGCATAATATGTGAAAGATTAAATGAAATAATGTCATTTACTTATTCACATGGATATTATACTAGTCGAATAACCACATGAAATATCAATAACCACTTTCATAATGATGGAATGCATAATTCCAGATTATCATAACCACATAGCCAAGGCCTCGTGCCAAGACTACAAATAAGATTTTGTCAAGGCATCATGCCCTGACACAAGATTGTCTCATGAGACCTACTGATGCATCGAGAAGCTATAGCGGGCTCCACCCATCACGTACTAATTCCAATGCATTCCTCATATGAACAGGTTTAAATATAACATAAACATTCATATTAAAACTAGCATACAAAATGTCAATACTTTAACCACAAAACATGAATGGTATAAAGGTAGCACATCCACAGTCAAACATAACTAATTAGATACAATATTTATGATTTTATTGTATCATATTAACCTCAATCAACAATAATGAGGGATAATGACATAGATTATAATAATCATCCAATTATTGAGAGAAATATCCCACCTTTTATTGAAGACATTTAAATGACATTTAAAATAGATTTTTGAATCAAAGTGTCACATATCACTTTGAAACTGTTAAATGGAATTTTGATTTGAAAACATTAATGTCCATATAAATAAATCCTTAAAACCAATTTTAAAACATGGACATTAATGACATAGATTTAGAATAATAAATATGTAAAACATTTTAACAAGATATTTTAGTTAGAGTTCCTAACCAAAACAGAGACACTTGAATACATATAATTGAGGTAATAAAAACATTTTAATATCATGATAATATATATATTCATGATATTCTATGTCAAAGTACATTATATACACCATATAAATGTGATTTGGTGTATAATAATAAGGGAGTCCCAATGGATTGTAATTTGAGATGAAATCTCTTATAAAGACCATATCCTTAGGTTAAAGATAAATCAATGACATAATTCTATGTGACAAATATATATAAACTCAATATGATTGGATATTTAGTGTAAATCAATCAGAGGACATTCAGACATATTCTTGTAAAGACAACACCAATGAATTAGATGTTTAACTCAATAAATGGAGATTGAGTTAAAATTACTCTTATCAAGTTCATATCGATTACTTGAGAATTTTTCAATGGAGTTATTATTTGTATCAAAAGTATATCCACAAAAAGGGGAGAGGAAATTATGACATATGAAAATAAATATTTATTCCACACATAATCTTGGAGTAAAGTAATCAATGAAGTATTCGTAAAGCCGAATGAGTGGAAATTGAAATTTCAAATTCCCTTATCAATTTAGAAACTTACGAAACATACACCCATGAATAAAGGATCAGAAAATGATGATCTAAATATCCATAAATTAAATTATATTATACAATGAATACAATAATGGGTACTACACACAACACATGCAATAAATTAGTGGTGAACAATAGAATTCTGATAGAATTAAAAATTAGATAAGAATCCCCTTACTTTGTAATTTTTCCTTGGTCAAGGGTAGGTTAGCCTCCATTATAATGGTCAAATAATTTTTATTGAATTATAAAAGGTGCATATATATTAATATGATGTCATATATGATCTTTTGAAATTTCATCGTTAATGATATCATAGTATTATCGTCGTTTCAGGTGTTAACTAAATCATTTTATTTTATATGTTTTGTTACATAAGTCGTGTTTGTTATGGGTAGGTTGTATATTATTAATATAAAGAATGATTTCAAGTTCTTAGAAATTATCTTTAATCATCAAATGAGATTTACACTTGAATGGATATGATGGTGAATAAATCTCATCGCGTTCGTGGAGACGATAGTCCGTACATACGCACGAGCGACAATATCAATCTTTTGATATTAAAATAATAAATAATTGCATGAAATATAATGTATACAGAATCCTCATAATGTTATATTTATTATTTACATGAATAACACACCATTATTATACCCATCAAAATAATATTGTTTTGAATAACAATTACACCGCGACGTGGAGACGGTAAGACGTACGTATGCACATATGGTGAAATGTCATTCAAAGGATGGATAATATAATAAATTTGGTTGTACCATATTTATAATAACATCACAGTATATATAATATACTTCATTTGTTATTTTAGAATGGGAATAACAAAGAAAGAAGAAGTTGAAGATGAATGGAACTTAAAAGAGGGTGGTGAAAAACATTACCTCTTCTTCGGGTTATTCCTTTTGATTTGATCAAAAGGGATCCTTAAGATGGATTTTTCATCAAACTAAGGCCTATAGGTTGAAGGGAGGTAATTTTAAAGAGTATTTGGGCAGGGGTTGGCCATGCAAAAGGATTTGAATGTGTGAATTAGTGAGAAGGGGGAGTGCCTTTTTATAAGAGGGGTGAGGGGCACCTTTGGAAATGCTAGAAATATTATTTTATAATAAATTCATATTCTGTTTCAAATGGCGCCAAAGTGAATTATTTAATGGTTAAGGTGGGGATAGGGCTAAAAACACTCAACCAATAGGTTTTATATAGGTTTGGGTCACTAAATTAACCTTATCTTTTTGTTTTAACTCTCAGTTAATTAGTTTAACATTTACCATGCCACTTGGTATTTTTATATTATATAGTTAATAAATTTACTATATACATCCAAGAGACCCCCCAGGTGGTCCATTAATGAAACATATATCATGATATAAGTCTCTTGGCCGAGCCTTATATTTTTAGGAATTTAATATCAGTTAATAATATAATATTTGTTTTAAAAAAACTTTTATGTCAGTTTTGACACTATTCAATAATTGATTTTTGTTAAAGTCTTAAAAACATTATTAGTTTGAACCAAATTCATTTAAGAAATCCCATAATGTCATATTAAGCTATAGAATTCATTAATGTAAACAAAACATTCATATTATATTAATTTTAACATTTATAATACCAATTATTTGATTAATTAATTAATAAGGAAAATACTGCATCATTATTATGTCATAAATAATATTAATTATTAAATGTCTAAAAATAATAAATAAAATACCATTATGTATGAAAAATGTTTTTCTTTATAATTAATATTTATAGTAGAAGAAAAACATATATTACCCTATGTAAAATGTGTTTTTCTAAAAGATATAGGCTTAGGTCATTTTTTTATTTATTTTAACTTAATTAATATAAAGTGTCATTATCACTTACAAGTGGATCCATGGGGTCCCAAAATAAACCCAATGATTCCCATGGTCAAACATGTATCAACCAATAATTTTAGGACACGTTTTAGGGTAATTTATTATTATTTTAATATTATTTCTTTTACCCTTATTTACCAGATATACCATTTAACCATTGTAAATAAAATATTTAACGAAGTAATTATTGAAAATGTCTAAAAATTTAAGATACATATTTACAAAATTTGTACATCCTAAATCCAAATACAGAATCCATTTTTACAAATTCAAAACATAGAAGAGGAAGAAATTAATTTAAAATTAATTCCTGTTGTTAAGACAAAATTCTTGTTTTTAAGAGATAATAACTATCAATAGATTGGCACTTTTTTATGTCCGATTTTATTATGAAATTATGTCCAATGACAAAAATTTTATTAAATGGTTAAAAAATATTCTAGATATACTTTATAACCACTCAAATTCATAATTTATCACTGTTAATTATTTCGAATAAAAAAGTTTTTTTTTAATTAAAATTTAGAAATTTTCACTATTCATCAAAAATATAAATGTTATCAAAAAAGTACGATAATTTCACCATACGATAATTTCGATATTAAAAATCCAAAAATGAAGTCCATTTTGTGAGATAAAATTGATAAAATTTTAAAAAGTGGTTATTGCTATTCATAATGACTACTTTGATTGGTCGAGGTATGTTAGAACTCGATGTTACATACAACACACACTACTGTTTTAATAAAAGAGAAGCGTACCATGGAAGCATGTGGTGTTACATGTATAATAAAACTTTTATATTAGTTTGATAATGCCCAAGTATGATATATTTTCATAAATTGGATTTCTATCCTTACTACCAGAAAGAAGCATCGCTTCAGCCACTAGTGTAACTCCACTATTTTGCATGGTAATATCTTACTCATGTTCATCTGTATAGAATGAATAACAATGAATTACATTTCCATTGTAAGATAATACATACACACTTGGTCCGATAGCTAGTCATCAAAGTCGTTCTGAAATTGAATTTATATTTTCATCCAACTCTTTAAAAATATGGTCCTAAAACCATCTTATAAACTAGTGATTATGTGTATTTGATAACAATTTTTCAGCCCTTAATGGACTCAACTTCTTAATAATTTATTTATGAGTTTCAATATATGGAAAAACCTCCCAAATGTTATGCAAAACAAAAAGGTGGGCCTGCTCCTGATCTATAATACTGATTGTCACAATATCTCTTCCAGAAATTCCCTCACCCTCAGTGCATCCAATGTGACATGATTTCAGGACACCATTGCTTTCCACATCAGATCGGTATTCAGTACAAATTTCAATGGCTTCCTCAACAATATATCACTCAACTATACAACCCTTTGGCTGACTTCAATTTTTGACATACCGTTTCAAAATCATCATATACAGTTCAACAGTGTACATCCGTCTATAGTGCACATGACCACAATGTCGAATCTCTCTCACCAAGTGTATCATCGAATGAACCATCATATTAATGAATGTGGGTGGGAAGAACATTTCTAATTAACATAATACGATGAAAATTTCTTTTTTCCATAGCTATCAATTTCGTCGTGTCCAAAACCTTGCTACATATTTCTTTGAAAAAGAAATACTGTTTGGTTAACATATGATGAACATTTTTGGAAAAAATGCAACGTAAAGCTATAGGAATTAGATCTTGCATCAAAACATGGAATCATGTGATTTTGAACCTTAAAAAAACAAATCATTCATTGACACAATGTTCTTGATATTTGATTAATACCCCTCTAGAACCTTTAAATCATTGAAAAAGATGCAAACTAATATCTCTCATCCCTTGAAAGAGTATAACTAGCTGGAAGAAGAAACATTCAATTTTCACCCTTCATGAGAGCCAACTCTTCTCGTATTCCCAGGTCAACCATGTAAAACCCTGACATAATTCCATCCTTTGTTTTTACAGGGGGATTTAGCAAAATCCCAAAAACACTGTCACATACTTTTTTTCCAAATGCATCACATCAAGAAAATGTCTAACGTACAAACAATTCCAGTATGGTAATTCAAAAAACCAGATCTCTTTTTTCCATCCTATTTTCATAATGTTTTTCAAAAATGGTTTACTATAAAAAGTGTTCGCATCTTTTTCTTTCTCAAAAATTTGATCACTAGTTAGTAGAGACAGTGTTTCGCATTGTTCTGAACTTCCATTGAATGATGTCGTCCAAGATAGGTACGTATGAAGACGAGTTAGAAATCTACGATTTCCTAGAAACAAAGATTTTGATGAATGTTTCAACCTAATTGATTCTATATCTTCTTCGCACATGGGACACCCTTGAGTTCCTATAATTCTATAGCCTAAAAAATTTCCATAAGTAGGGAAATCATTTATTGTACCATACAACATTGCTCTCAACATGAAGTATTCACTTTTATAAGCATCATACAACATAACACCAGAATCCCACAATAACATTAAATCCTCGATCAAAGGATCTAGATAAACATCAATATCGTTACCTTGTTGTTTTGGTCCTGATATAAGCATAAATAACATGATGAATTTTCTCTTCATGCATAACCAGGGTGGAAGGTTATAATTTACCAACATAATAGGCTATGTACTATGTGTGCTGGTTGGGTAACCAAATGGATTCAATCCATCTGTAGATAACACAAGATGAAGTTTTCTCAGATCTTTTCTAAATTACGGATATTCACGATCAATTTTATTCCATTAAAGAGAGTCGTCTGGATGACGTAATTTCCCATCATTATTTCTTTTATCTGCATCCCACCACAATTGTCTTGATGTTTCTTCACTTCTATATAGATTCCAAAACATTGGAATTATTGGAATGCACCATACAAATTTCATAGGATTGGATTCATCATTCTTGTATCGAGAAGCACCACACATTGGGCATTCTATAAGTGATTTTTTCTCCTTGAGAAATAATATACATTCTTTTGGGCAAGCATGTATTCTTTCAAAAATCCTGCCCATCGAGCGTAGAATTCGTTTAGCATCATATGTCAGGCTTGGGAGCTCATTATCATCTGGGAGCATGTCATTCAAGAGAGAAAGTAGTTCCATAAAACTGACATTACTCCATCCATTGTATGCTTTCAATTTATACAAATTTAGTACAACTGAGAATGCTGTATATTTTGTGAAACCATCATACAATGAATTCTTTGTACAACTCTTTAACATATCAAACAATTTTGGGTAATCACGAAGTTCATCTTCAAAGGTCTTTTTAATTTATTCAATACAATATTCATCGTCATTAACATCTTCAATCACATACTTCATACGGTGTTTATCATTATCCATAACTGTATTCATATCTAATGATCTATACAACACAGTTTATCCCAACCAGTAGCTACATTCTCTTTTTCTATGTGTTTATTCCACCATTTATAAATCTAATTTATTCTGTGACATATCAAATGTTCTTCCAACTTCACTAGAGTAAGTAGTCTATAATAAAAAAAACATAAACACAGACAAAGGATTAGAGAAGAATCCTTTGCATGATACTTTTCAAACATGATGAACTCTTTCACTCGGTTATCATACTCTATTGTCATACCATTAGAATCCATCCAAAATTTATTCATCTCTATCCTATTTTAATATAAAATATTAGTAATTATGGTTAATGTACACCAAACAAGACTACCAAATACATTAAAAAAGAACCAATTCTTTATTAAAATAGCGATTAATAGAGGCTAACCATTTCCAATAATGATTTGGAAATCCACAGAACCTGGATAGACCCCCCCATCAAAATCAATATAGTTTCAAAACAAAAAGGGGTTTGCAGGGATAATCACTTGTGTCATAGATGGTAAAACTCACACAACATCATCCTATATGGATCATCCTCCTTTATCGGGATAACCATTCTATGGTCAAATAGTCCATCCTTTTAAACCTCACCAACCTAAAATACATATGGATGAAACCCAGTAGACAACTCTATAAGTAAATAAAGGATTCTCATAATCTATACAATTTGGAATTCATTAAATATAGTTACTTTAGATTCATTATAGTTTCCTCAAATCACCCAAGTCCATACACTAGAATAATCATGAATGATACATCTACCACTCCTAGGTCTCTACCCTATATTCAATATATTCATGCCTATATACACATATATCCACACATACACATGTCAGAAACACAAAAAAACCATATCCACATCTGAACCAAAGTTCCAATGTGGATTTCAATCAGGTTACTCGACTCAAGTGGTGGTGTCTAACAAATAATAAAATAATATAATAAGTATATAGTTACACATAAATCTCAAACTGGTGATAATAATCCAATAAACTCAAGAAGTACTAAATCACAATGACATTTTATGGTTCCACCCATGACATGATAGCTTTAACCATTTCAAATAAACAAATATACCATGTTCCAAGACCACATGACCAAATAAATTCACCTCTCGAATCTAGAATTGGCACTTTGAAAACATGGAATAAAATTTTTGATTCCTCAAGATGTCAAACACTATTATCAAATTAATTATATGATCATCCATAGTATTATAATAAACCATGATGTCATCCATAATTACCACAAAAAAATAGTAGATAAAATAGTGGAAAATATTTTTCAACATCACCATAAATATATATAGAGTGTTGTTTCGTCCGAATGGCACAAAAAATACTCATAGTGGCCATAACTACTCCTAAATGAGGACTTTGGAAAATCAAATTCCTTGATCATGAGCTAGTGTTAACGAAACTAATGAACGATCTTAGAGAACCCCCCTAGAAGATCTAATAAATCATAAATATATGTCAACATATACTTTTTATTGATCATAAACCAATTGAGATTCTGTTAATAAACACACAAGCGAAGGGTTTCAAAGACCATCTTGGTGTAAAGCACCAGTTATTCCCAAGGCAACACAAGGTTAAATAATGAATTTGGAAACTAGTTCATCCCACTGATTGTTTAGTTACTTCAATTTAACTAGTACTATATGGTAAGATAGAATAGATATTGGTTTTGTAACCATCACCAGGTTGATAGAGAACTCCACCTCACTCTTTAGTGGTTGATCAAAAAAGACTAAAGGAAACACGTTTGGAAATTCAATAGATACTAGGTGAAGTTGACAAGAATAGGCTTCTTACATCAGTTCAATAGCATAAAAGGATATGATCCCACTCAACTCTGAAAGAAGGGGTCTAGCTTGATTATACCTCATGTCTGATTCTCTAGGGAAAACATGGAATTCTCCATCAGGGCAGTGAAGGACACCCACCGATGATAATCGTAAATCCCAAATTTATTAGAATCTAGCCAGTCCATTCTGAGAATAACATATAGGGGAATCATTTTAAGAACCAAAAAATGTCATATGATTTAAATCTCTAAAAAAGAGTAATCATGAGATGGGAATCAGAGACCTTACTCCCTCTTTATCCAAAGAGATGTTACAATCTATATCACATAATCCATGATCTATATTATAAGTTTCAATAGTTCAATATTTAGGTATGATATGAAATAATGATGGGAACCAATATCAAATAAAATATAAACTAAAAATAAATAAATGGAAGTGGTTCCTCTCACTATCGCATCGCCCACATCAGTTCCTACTGGAGATTAATCCACTGCATGAAGTTGTTTCATTCCTAATACTTGTTTCTAGGATCCCATTGGTATTGGATAATATTACTATTATTTGGTACCTCTGAATATTATGATTCCATTCCACTACATAGGGTTTTAAAAACATGTAAAAACGTCTTCAAGCCAGTTTAATGTCTATAAAAAATGTAAATAATCAATGATTCCATGCAATAATGCTTTGAGTGATCAATCTTTCCACATTGGGAAAAGTCATTTAGCCTTTACTAGAAACTACATATGATCTGGAGAAATTTTTCTATAAAATACCACCACCACTATTTTCACTATAAGGTTCATTCTACTTTATATTCCACTTATAAGAACCACTAAAACTACCACTGGGAATAAAAGTAACTCTAGTTAACCCTGACATAATAGTCATTCCAATATCTTCCATCACATCCATATATAGAACATCAAAATTTTAGGTAAACATTGGAATAAATACTTGATATTGGATATCTGATCGAAGACCCATATTAAACCTGTGGGACTTAAGATTCTTATTTGACACCACTTCAAGTGAAAACTGAGCAAGTTTAGAAAATTATTAGTATATTGAGTCGATGTCTAATAACCATATATGAGGCCAAGAAACTCTGTTGACTTACCTCATACCATCAAATCTAGATATAATTTCCCAGTAAAAACTTTCTTGAAGTATATACAATCTAATACCCCATTTAGCTTAAATATAACTATATCATCACTTTCACATACACATTCCAAGCATTATAAGCACATAATGATAACACCGCTTTCAAATTTTCACATTTTCACAAGGATCCAATGATTGAAATCTCAATCCAAAACAACTATTTTACACAAAAGCCACTTTTTATTTCACATTCACAGGAAAACCATTTAGAAACACATTTCACACCACTTCCAAAATTTATGAAATACATTTGGAAACACAACAAGAAGAACCCATATGGAATCCATCCGTTTCCTTGAGAAAATCCCCTTTAAAATTCATACTCACATAAAATCCATTTTATAACATATTTCAAATCACATTTACAATTCATAGACACGTATCAGCTTCAAAAAAATACAACATGAAACAAAAATGAATTTCTCTTATAAAATCCACATTCAACACATTCAAACCATTAATTCTCTTTGAAAACTCATTTCACACCTTTCACACTAGACGTAAAATATATTTAAGAAACACCTCAACAAAGATAACATGAAACATGAAAACATTACTTTAGAAAATAAAATATTCACATGTGGATCTCAAAAACTTTCCAAAATATATTTCGCAAGCAAAAAGTATTCCATAGAACACATTCATGAAAAATAGAAAGCATATAAAAATGATCTAATAATATAATATCATTGAATCACATACCACACACATGGAAACTTCTAGAGGTGGAGGGGCACGGGAGGACGTGCATAGGAGGAGCTTCCAACTGAAGAGAAATATAGGAGTCAGTTTCGAGGGGTGTAAGGTCGTGCAAAGAGGGGGATAAGTAGGGTTTTCGGGTAAGAGGATCCACCCAAGGTGTTCAAGGGGGGGATTAGGAGAAGGGATATAGGTGGAGGTCCAACAATGCGATGATTGGGGGAGGAGAAGTATTGAAAACACGAACATCTAGGGGGGGGGGGAGTCACAGGGTTACAGTACCATGAGATCTTTAGGTCGAGAGAAACCGAGGACCCTGTGGGACTGATTTTACAAAATATGGGACTACGATTTTATCAGTGCTATAAAAGAGGTGATAAAGGCTACCATTATTAACGCTAAAAAAGTTCTAAAATATTAGCACTGATAAGGGCCTCCTTATAAGCTCTTTTTTAGCACTCATAAATGTTACCATGTATTAGTGCTTAAATTTTTGCACTGATACATGGTTTCATTATCAGCGGGTTTTTCTTAGCACTGATATAAGGTGGTGCTTCCTTTTCCTATTTTTTAGTTGTGTTATGAAATTTATTTGTGTGCTTAAATTATTCAAAACAAATGATCCATAGGTGCATACCAAAACTCAATTCTCCATTGATGAAGTAATCATGTCTATTGTCGGTGATTATTTTTAACAATCCCATGTTTTGGTGATTACAATATATGCTTCGTACCTAAAAATGACATCAGAGATATGCATGAAAAATATAAGACAATAGATAAATTAAATTGTCATTAAACTATGTGTAGAGAATCATTACGTTCCCTACAACATAAAAGAATTTTCAATCTGACCACGGATGGTCAGTCTGTGGCCATCCGAAGTCTTATCTTCACATTGAATTGAGTTCTATCTAGTTTTCAATTGTTGATCACACACACACAAATATATATATATATGTGTGTGTGTGTGTGTGTTTGTGTGTGTTAATTTTATAACTAAAAAAATCAGCATCGATTTTCTGATGAACCCGACCCCCGGTGGGATTTTTGTCACCAGGATAGGAATTTCTGGCCACTGGAAATTCATCCACCATTGAGCATTTTAAAATTATTAAACTTCTCCTAAATCTTATTTTATAGTGTGAAAAAATATTTATATCAAACAAAATGGGGGTCTGGCCTAGTGATCCAAAAGATTAACCTAAAAGGTAAAATAATTGTGTTAAATAGGCTTCTCACCATGTATTATCACCCTCCAGATGTAACCCCCTCCTGGTGGTCCTATGCAACCCCAATGGATGTGTTATCCTCTCACATGACTCCTCTTCCGTCCTCCATCAATGTTTGGTCCCCATTATTATGAGCATCTCACTCGACCGACCATCTTCCTCCCTAGAATGAGCCTGCAGCCAACCCATCTTTTCACTGGGACCCCACAGCTTGACTTCCATTGCGAAGCCTACACCGGACGAACATCCTACCTTCATAAAAACCAAGTTCACGTACACCTAAGATGTTTATGGCTCTTCTCAGATAGCTCTCAATGCGTTTTTGTCACCTCTATATTCACTATCAACCAAAGTAGTTAAACTCTTGAGTCCATATAGACTTGTTCAAGACCATTAAACTCGACTTGTAGACTCGACTCATAGAAACGTAAGAGTCTACATCAACCCGATCCCACACCACTATAAAAAACACCCTTACAATATGAAGGTAGAACACAATGATTCAATCTCTCTATGATGAATTTCATTAAAGATTTTTATCACCATGTTTTCTAAGTGTAAATTACTGTGTTGATGAAGGATATGTTTAAAAAGAAATTATTTATGTTTAGTATTGAGTGTTTATAATTACATTTTATTTATATAATCCCCCTGAAACAACTTATCACAGAACATAGTTTTAACTTTTCCCCCTTTTTTTCTTCATCAATAAAAAATTTCTATGTAATATCAGGACAATTTCCACTATTATTTTATTTCAATTCAATAATTCCAATTGACATTTTATCAATAACAATTAAATGAAAAAAAATCAGTATTAAGAACAACAATTCACATGACCTTCAATTCATATTAAAATCATAACAATGAAAAATATTCTGTTAGTAGTTCATATTAAATAAAATCTAAACCCCCCAAAAAATTAAACAGAAATTGATACATTATCTTACACCAAAACATACCACACTATTTTTTGAATGATCGGTCGAAAAAGCTGAAGGAGATCTAAAAAATAAGAAATCCCAAGAAATCACCCTTCCTCTCCCGTGTGCGACGCAAGGTAGAGGGTTGTTGTAAACTCCCATGTCTGATGAGGTCGAGAGCAAGAGGCGAGTCGAGAAATAGGTAGTTTTGTAGGTTGTGGTTGGTTTGTGTGGTGTGTGCGAGGCACCAACAGTCGAAGGAGATGAACACTCAGTTCTTCGGCTCCATCCATGTATGGTATTTTATTCTAGTAGGGCATGCAGAAACATGGTTCTGGATGGAGCTCAATTCTCTATTCAATAATACTAGGCAAAATAGATTCAATCGTGGTGTCCCTGGTAACATTCAACAAATGAAAAGATGCTAGGGATTCAGTGGATCAACAACAAGAAGTGATGGACACTTCCTCCTCATCTGGTAAGATGTCTCCAGCAGGGTTTCATGGTTTTCCAGAGCACCGCCGGTCGAAGGAGTAGAATACAACAACATAGAAGTGAGCACTAAAATAGTTGAAGAAGAACACCATATGTGTTGGAGGAAATGTAGAGCGAAAGAAATGCGAACCCCAGGTGGGTGCGATGCGAGGTCCATTTCTTTAAAAATCAACTCTATATTTAAGATAAAAAAATCACTCATTAGATTCAGTGAGTTAGATCAACTCTAATAAGTTTATTATGTGTCTATTTTTTGGATGTCAATTTTGCTCAAAACCGAATCCATAGGAAAATTGAATCGAAGATGGTGACTAAATTCGTAAACTCATCTGATTCTATGGGTTAACTCATGATTTTAACTACCTTACTATCAATGTTGCTTGTGATAGCAAACCCCATCTCTTTTCCACTGATCCCGACACCAGCTATCCATCTCCCGCGACACCTCAATTGGATGCCTTCTAGGTTGAACCCCCTAGTTCGGCACCTCCTTACTACTGTTCCACCCAACCACTCAACCTATGTCCAACCATACAGGACCATCCTCCTCCATCAAACGGTGAGTAGAAAATACTTTTTTATGGGGTTGGCAAGGCCCAAAGGGGCATGTGTCAGTTCAGCCCGACCTGAACATGCCTTGCCCAGGGTATTCGGGTTCCGATTAATATTTTAACATAATAAAAAAATAATTAATTTAATTTCTATTTTAAATTAAAATAATTAAATAGTAATATTTATTTATTATATTATTTCTTATTCTATGGGATAAATAATTTAATTTTCGTGATAAATTAAATTCATTACTTAAATTATTTTTTATTTCTAAAATTAAATTAATTGACGGGACTAGATGATGAAAATTATTGAATTAAAATAAGGCTAAATATTAATTCAATAAAATTACCTTGAGTATAGTTTTTTAATTTAAATTTTTATTTACTTTAGTATACAAAAGTTGAAAGTGAATCAGACTGATCATGAGCCCTTGAACCGACCAATCCATCTTTGATGTATTTTCGTTTTATTTAGATATTCACTACAATGGATTGTAATAAGTCATTTAATTAAAAGGATATATGTTTGTTGTGACTCCAGGTCGGTGTGAGGGTTCGAGATATAGGCTTCTACAACATTGACGATTTGAGTTCCTTTTCTACAGAGTCAATGGCCTGTGATCAAGGATTGTGCAGCATCAACGGTCTATGATATTTTGGTGTAGATGGTCAGCGTTGCGTCCAGCAGCCTGTGTAGGTTACAAAGTTGGCGATGAACGATGATGGGGTTCAGGGGCTCATCTGTCTCCATGGTAGCGTGGTGAAGTTCCTATAGTAAAAATCCTACCTTCTTCATTCTGATTGTTGCAGCCGCATTTTTGAGTTGTGCATTGAGTGGTTTTTGTAGTCACACAAGTAGTCCTGATGGTAGAGAGGAGTTTTGTTAAGTGTGAAGTGGGGCCTTCCTCCAGCATTTGTTTTGGTGTTCAGGAGGCTGTCTTGGTGGTGATGACTTCTAATCATTGTTTTTTGTCTTTGTGAATCTAATTACTGTTGTGAATCTTCTTCTTACTGTGAATCTGCATAATGGCTGTGTGAATCTGTTATGGTATTGTGTGAACCTGTGTGACCTCTGATCTATTGTTCAAGGGCCTATGCTTCCATGTATTCTTCAGAGGCTACATTGGATGAGTCTTAGAGGTGTGAGTTTTCACCAAACCATTTCTATTGAGAATTGGATGTTTGATAGGGTATGGCAATTTTTATCGGTACCATGCCAATTCATTTTTTCATGGGATAACTAGCCAAGTAGTGATGAGCTGGTGGATGTTGGACATATTGTTTTTGATGATGGAGAGGGGCTCCCATTGTTGAATCGATCCAGTTTTATGTATTTTCGACCACTGGGGCATAATTAAATGTCTTCAGTCATTGATGTCATGTTGTATTCCCCCTCATTCATTAAAAGGGGTTTATAATAATAATAAAAATTAATTTTTAGTCAGTTAGAAGTGATGAACATCCCTCCATGTTATGAAAATGCACTAGATAGTGTTTTGACACATTAGATTGGTAGGCACTATAATTCAAGAACTACAACATAAAATGCATTTAGCGGCAGTTTTGTGGCGGCGGTTCAAAAACCCGCCGCAAATCCTTTTTCTAAAATGGTTTCACGGTGGTTTTTAATAAACGGCCGCGAAACCAATATTTTTTTAAACTATCGACCTTCCCTACCCTGACCCCCAATCTTCCCCAATCCCCTTGCGACCTCGCGCCCCTCCCTTCATTCCCCAAACCCCCGAAGACCCCGTGACCAGCGTCTTCGGCGACCTCACGACCTACGTCTCTAGCAGACCCCATGACCGATGACCCCGACGACCCGCGACCCACCTTCTCCCAGAGACCTGTGACCCTGACGACCCCACGACCCGTGACCCCAGTGACCCGCAACCCCCTTCTCATGAAAACCCATTCTCACGACGACCCGAGGTTCTCCCCCTATGACCCTAACTTATCCCCTGACCCCCAGTGACACCAGATTCTTTCCCAGACTCTGGTGACCTAGAACCCTATATCTGGCTCCCCACCCATGCCGCTAGTGACTGGTTTCATTGTTGGTGTTTATTTTAGGAGTTATTCACTTGAATTGAATAATTTTTTTAATTCACTTGAATTTTTTTTTGTGTTGTGAAAGGGGAGTCCCATTGCATAGGGGTGTAGCATAAGCATGGTTCACATTGTTATGTAAGTATCATTTTGTGAACTATCTCCCTATGTTTTTCAATTTTTGTCCATATCCAGTTTCTCCCCTCCTTTAATTAAAATATTTTTGTGTTCCTTAAACATCCCATTGAATCACATGCCCAAACTATTGGATATCTTAAGCAGAGATCCTCTTTACCTCCATTCTCTTCCAAGCTCCCCTCTTTTAGTTTTCATGTGGTTTGTATGGCTGATTTCCACATTATCTATTCTTTCTCCACTTTCTATACCATCCCCTAAATTTTTACATTTCCATAGAAACCTAACTCCATTGATAGAAAAAATTATTTTTTGGTTATGTTATAATATTTTTGTTATGATGTCTATGGATTTTAGAGATTTTTCTTCTCTGGGATCATTAATTTTCTTTCGAAGAAGATTGGTGGTGACTGTTTTTCATAATTGATTTTGGTGTTTTTGTGTTATTCATTAATTTGTCATATCATGAAAAGCTTACTATTTCTAATTGATTTTATTATTATGTAAAAAATATAAATAATACTAATGTGGGGTTATAAATTTTCTTCAATCACATCTATACATGGAATAAATGTATTTTCTATAATTTATTAGTTTTTTTTCTTAATTAATGGTTTATGCATTCTATGTAATTCAATCAATTATAAAGTGAATCTTTTAAATTAATATAACAATTATGAGAGGTGCATGATATTGATTATGTCAAATAATTTTTATTATACATTATCATTCACTATAGAAACATAGATTTAATAGTTATATTTCATTATTGGGGAAGAATATGAGAGTTACTACATGATAAAACTTGGTATTTTTCATAGAAGACTTGATAAATACATAAATTACATATTAAAATGTAAGACAAAAATGAACACATTTCAATAAAATTATTATATCTTACTTTATATCATTTCAAATTATATATTTTTCTCTCGTAGATATAATGGGGAAAGGAAAAAATATAAAGTTGATCTCAGATTCCTAGTAACATTTACCATGCATTGGATGTCTTCAAAAATTAAGCATATCATAAGTGATATAGTTGGAATAAATGAAAAATATTAATTCATAATCAATTAAAACTAGGGGAATGCAATATCATTGACAATGAATCTCTATTTATTAGTAACTATGTGTTTTAATTTTTTTATTATGGTGTTGACACATTATGATATACCAGGATGAAAGCTGGATAACATTACCGAGGAACACTCCTCAGTATGTTAAGGGTTTTAATGAGTATTAGAATTTTCAATTTCTAATCTATTTGTTGATGGGAGAATAATATTTTCTTATCTGAAATGTAACTTTAGAACATGATAGAAGAGAGATAAATTTTATGAACATTTAATACTGAAGCAATTCGTTGGTAAATGTTTGTGTTGGATTTGGCATGGAGAATCGAATAATACAAAAAGATTGATCCCTACTGTTAATCCATAGAATGAAGTCCCAAGTTCGTAAAAAATGGAAAAAGAAATGAAAATCCTCATAAATTATGCATTCATCACTACAAGACACCACTATCAGCATCAAAACATACAAGAACTACCAGAAGATGTTTCTTCAAATTGCAACGTGAAAAGTGTTGTTTTTGAGACTGTAAAACATGAAGATAAATATTGTAACATATCATTGGATTATCCTCTTGATTCTGTGGAGCCAAATGTAAGAGAAAACTTCATTGAGGAAAATGTGTTTCACAATTTAGTTGATGATGGAAATCAGGAGTTGTATAGTGGGTGTTTAAAATACTAAAAGCTTTCATTTCTTCTGAAGTTGTACCATATCAAATTTCTAAGTGGAATTACAAATAAGGCAATGTCCATGATATTTGAAATGATGCATGATGCATTTCCTAAAGAAAAAATCCTAGAATCTTTTTATGATATAAAAAAAGTTATTAACAAGATTAGTCTGAATTATACGAAAATACATGCGTGTACAAATGATTGTATGTTTTATTGGGGAGAGGATTCAAGTAGAATGAATTGCAAGAAATGTTCTTCTTCTAGATGGCAATAAAAGGGTGATGTTGGAAGTCAAAATGAACATAATTTCATGAAGAAAAAGAAAAGGAACACACATGCAAAGGTTTTGTGTTACATTCCTTTTAATCCTAGATTGCAAGGATTATTCATGTCATCAAAAACCACCAAACACATGAAGTGGAATTCTGTAGATAGTAAAAATTATGGGTTAATGAGACATCAACGAGATTCCGAATTGTGGAAGACATTTTAATCATTACATCTAGATTTCTTAGTTGATCCTAGTAATGTTTGATTGGGATTGGATGCTAATGGATTCAACCCATTTGTGACTTTGCGTACTAGTAATATCATTTGGCCAGTTGTTTTGATCCCTTATAATCGTCCTCTGTGGATTTGTATGAAACAAATTGTTATTATAATTTCAATAATTATTCCTAGAAAACAAATTCTTGGAAATGATATTGATTTATACTTGTATCCTTCGATTGATGAATTGTAGAAGTTATGGAGCAACGGTGTTGAGGCGTTTGATGCTTCTTCTAAAACAATTTTCAAAGTGCATGCTGATTTAATGTGAACCATTAGTGAATTCCATGGGATTAAGAATTTATATAGTTTGAACACTTACATGGGTTTGTATTGTCCCGTTTGTAACATTGATTTTGTGCCCAAACAACTACCTCATAGTAGAAAACGTTGCTTCTTGTCCCATCAAAGATTTCTCAATGCATCTCATAGATTTCTACTGAACAGATCAAAATTTAATCGTTCTATTTATTTTAGACCACCTCTAAAGTTATTAACTAGTTCTGAAATATTTAAACAACTTGAAAATGTTGAAACAGAATTTTGGAGGGTTCATCATTTGAATGATAGTAGAAAATGGGGCCGAAGTGCATCGTCAAGTGAAATCAGAATGAAAAAATGGAAGAAAAAAAGTATATTCTTCAAACATCCATATTGGGAATTTAATTTGTTGTGGAACAATCTTGATGGGATGCATATTGAGAATAATTACTATGATAAATTTATGTTCACATTTCTTAATGAGCATGGAAAGTCGAAGGATCATCTCAATGCTCACAAAGACTTACAAGGAATGAACATAAAATGTGATCTCTGGCCAGATGAGAATGAAAAATATGCATCAACCATTTTTTCAATGAAAATAGGGATAAATATAAATTCCTTCTAATTGTAAAGAATCTGAAGGTATTATATGGGTATTTGAGTAACATATCGAGGTGTGTTGACTTGAAGAATCGTATTTTACATGGATTGAAAAGTCACGATTCACATATTTTTTTACAACATTTACTAACAATGGAATTGCGTACATTATTACCTGAAAAAGATATTATTGTTTTAATTCAATTCTGCACATTTTTAAGGAAATTATGTGAGAAATATCTACATCCATTTCAGCTTGACAACCTCTAGGAGAGGTTTTTATTGCCACTTTGAGCAATGGAGAAAATCTTTCCCTCATCTCCTTTTACTATCATGGTGCATTTTACTATGCATTTAGTTGAGGAAGCTTAATTAAGAGGCCTCGATCATTATTGATGGATGTATCCAATTGAGAGGTATTATATTTATATTTTTTCAGTTATGTAAACAATTTTTGGCATTTAAATAAATCCATTAGATTATTATTTTATTTCACAGATATCTGGGGCATTTGGAAGAATACGTGAGAAATAATGCTCACCCATAAGGCTCTATTGCTGAAGGCTATTTGGAACATGGATTTTTTTACCTTTTGTTCTAGATATTTGGATGATATTGATACAAGATTTAATCGAGTTGGACATGTTTATGACACATCATCTCAATCTCAAATGCATCAGAAATCCAAAATATTTTCTGCTACTGGACAATCATTTGGGAGGACCTCAAATGTGACACTGATAGAATTGGATTTCTCATAGGTACATAGATATGTGACGTTGAATAGTGAAAGGTTAAATCCATTTATTGAATATTTGAGGATATAAACAAAGAGACGAATGTGAGGCTGAACATGAAATGAGAAAGATATAACAAAAGTTGTGAATAAAGAGCTTGTAGAATGGTTTGATGATAATGTTTTAGACATATAACATCATGAAAATTTATCCTTGGATAAACATTAGAATATCCTTATGGCATATAAAATGAGAAAAGATCATGATTTCAAGAAACGTTATAACAAATAAATGAATTTCAAATATTTCTTAAAATCGAAAAACAAAGACAAAGAAGTTAAAGAAGAATCATGTGATTCATAATATGATGAATAAGCTGAATATTATAATAAAATTGTTTCCCTCCATTTTAAAAAATATAATAAGGGAAAATGGAAAAGTAAAACTCTCAAATTTTTGAATTTTACAGTGAAAGGAAACATTATATGGAATTTTCTAGGGATGAATGTTGAGGAGTAAATGTCAAAAGAGAATGAGGAGAAACCACAAAAAAAGTGAGAGAAACATAAGAAAAACTATCATTATGAAAATAAGAATATAAATTATTTGAAAAATTAAAGAAATACGATTCCTCGTCTAGTGATGGACCTGATCATGAAATAAACTTTATTGATCAAGGTAGAAATAAAAATAATTCATAAGTTGGTCATGATAGTGTTGAATAAAATACATAAATGGAAATTATTCTAAGATATAAAATGGAAAAAAATTGAGAATAATAATCATCTCAATAAAGAAATAAATAAGATAAAGAAACATTTTATAACTATAACTTTTAATAATATTTAGTTGAAGAAGAAATAAGTGGAAAATCAAAATTTTATTAGATATCACAATATATAAATATTTTTTTGGTTGAAATAAAAGTTAAAATACTAATATAGATTATTTGGAAATGAGAACCCCAACATGAATGGAACCACACTTTTTGAAGAAAATAAGAAGAACCAGTTTAAGATAACTAAGTCTAAAAATTTGATAAATATTATGAAATATAGTGTGACTGGGAAGGAAGTGGAGTTGTTAGAAAAAAATAAATTCTTATTACAACACAATGTGAGATAATAAATATGAGAGAAAACATAAAAATTAATTTTATCTTAACGGTGAAACTTTTGAAGATGGATGTAAGAATGGTTTAAAAAATTATGTTTTTGAGAAAACATATTTAACCAGGAAAGATATAAATTATTTGGGAATGTATACACCTGAGAAAAGTGGTCCACAATTTTTGAATAAAAAACAAAAAAAATGTTCTCATCAGTTTTAATCTCAGAACAAAAGATAAAGATTGAGAGGTCACTGTTGGTGTTGTGAAAGTTTTAGACACAAATCTTATTAATATTGGTACAAATTCTCTCTTCTAGGAAATATATAGGATTAAAGGTGGTTCCTTTATAATAAAAAATCACCAATGTTTTCAAAAAATCTCATATAACTGAAATAGAAAACATAGAAGATGATGAAATATGAGTATGTTAAGAAAGTGTGAAAAAACTAGCATGATGAGTCTAAAAATGAGTACATGGTTATTTGGATAGAAAAAGTTGACATGATTAGAATGTCAGAATAATCTCAAATACCATTTGATATAAAGGGGAAGAAAAAGGTATAAAAATATGTGAGAAAATTAGAGAGAAAAGATTTCAATAGATTATGGTATTCAAATTCTAAAAGGATATAATAGATGTGAATAAGAATGAAATGTTACTAAAAGTTTTTTGGCTATCCTGCAAGAAAAAGACGACTGAATTAAAGAGTTGTTACAAAAACATTATTAAAAAAGGTTACTATAGAATAGAAGAAGTTTACATTATTATATGAATAATCTATATATGAAGAGAAAATTGTTACAAAATATGAGAAGGATAAATAAAAGGAATAAAATACCTCGAACAAGAAATCCATGAAGAAGAAGAAAAATGAAATGATGAGAGAGGAATTTTAGTTCAAGAGGTTTTTATGGCACTATTGAGGTTTGTCTTTATTCCCATCATATTTGTTTTTTTATTGACATGCATTGAATTGAAGAAGTTAAAATAAGGAAGCTGATGTTGATGAATCTCATACTATTATTGCAGAAGAAAGTAATGATGTTAGGAATTTTTTTTTAAATTGTGATTATACACATGAAATTTCTTATATTTTTATTTTTATCAGTATAAATTACTTTTATTATAAAAAATCATTCAATATTTCCCTAGAAATGATATTTCTGAAAGAAGCATGAAAAGGGTATCAGATAAAAGTTATGTAACATACCAAATTGACAAACATTATTATATAATATAATTTTCAACATCGGGTTCTCCCACATATACTTAGATTTTTATAGTTAAAGGATCTTTATTAAGATTCACATGAGATACTTATTTTCTATTAAAAAAGAGTTTGAATATTTTGAGATGAAAATTTTCATCACATGGAAATTAGATCATTGTATAATGAGGAGAAAAAATTCATGATGGCCCCTTTGAATTTTATTTTCAATAAGGGGAAGATATAATAAATTTATGAGATAAAAAAATAAGGGATAGAAATAAAGAAATAGGGAGATGAAAAAATGATAAATGGGAAAAAGTGGTATTATTTTTAAAGTGGGTTTTGAAAATAAACACAAAAGTGGAGATTGTACTGCCCAAGTTGTGTTTTGGTTGTTTTTTTTTCAATTGATCAATATGTTGATTAAATTTTATTAACAGAGTATGTTGAGATGGTAATGGAAATATATAATGAATAAATGGGTTTGTGTGATGTTTATAATCATATCCAGAACTATTAGTAGGAAAATTAGATCCAGACTATTGGACTGAGGCATTTATCAAGATTAAATAAGACCCATCAGATTTATATTTTGATAGAATGTAAAAATATTTTATAAATCATATCGAGTCTAAAATAACTATTTTTATCTTAATGAGAAAATGTATGATATTCTACATTCGATAGTTAACCCGATTATTCTTTTTTTTAATTCCAAAAATTCATAAGTTGTCTGAGGATCTTTTGATGAAGGATTTAAGAAGGATATAGGGAGTGATAGAGATACTAATCATATTGAGGCTTGGTTGGAAAAGAAATAAGTTTATGGGTTTCTAGAATGTTACAACACATCCCAATGTAAGACATATGATGTTATATATGATATGAAATGTTTTAAAATGCATGAAGAAGTAATTATTGAAATATGACGTTTGTTTAATAAGAATCATTGTGGAAGAGAGGAGAATATGATGTGAAGTATTCTGGCTATTGATCATCAGTGTGAGGAACACTTGAATCAGAGGGATTAATATCATCAGTATGAGAATCATCAGTGTGACAATATTATAAGCCTAAAAGATTGATGATGTTGAAGTAAATAATTCATTGTAGACACCAATCAATTATAATGATTTATGACATCTATTTGTCTCAAAATTGATTGAACCATTAAGACATTAGATGTAGAGTTTTATCAAATGCATAATTTTTTAAAAAATATTGAATTTTATTTCAATTCAATCAAGTAAACATGAAGTAATAATTTGTATTGTTACAATTGGGTCAATAGAGTAAGTATTGATTGTTTCTTAAAAAAGTGGCAAATATTATATGACTGACACTAACATTGATGCATTAGATTGAAGTAGAGACTGATCTATTAGGTGTAGGATAGCATATATATTGTCATTAGATATGGGATCATCTGACTGGGGAAATGAATAAAATGAAAAATACTTCGATGATAATTAATGTATGTTCTTATAGTCAATTTACTGTCTAAGGATAGTAACACAATGATTAATTTTCTGACTTCATCATAATGAAGAAATCAGAATGGGAATATTATTTTTTAGTTAGTGCAGAGCAACATATTGAATAATATAATACTCTACATATTTCTTCATCATAATGATGAAATGGAATGAGGAATCAGATTGATGTTTTTAAAGAATGTATAAAGTGATATGATGTTGTGACAAGGTTCAATAAGTGTTAATAAGAATTATAGGAGTCAATGAATAGTCATAGATTTACGGAGAATTAAAAATTCTGGATATTAGGTTGAGAGAGAAATATTTTTAGAGTACCACCCAAACCATATCCGAGGTTACTATAAAATGAGAGAACAATTAATTTGTAAGTGTTTATAAAAAATTGGACTAATAACATGCTCTAGAGCTCCAATATTATTCTAACTAGTATTGAGTTTCAAATAAATTTTTTCCATGTTGATGTGGAGGATGTTACATTGGAACGAATCTAATAGATCAAGGTTCAATCCAATCGAATGATCAGGATATGATGGATAAATCATCATTGGAGTAAGACCATCTAAGTGAGGCCATTGGTGCAAAACTACTAGATAAAGGCTCATCAGATTAAGTTTCATCTGATAGATGAATTTTGAGATATATATTGACTTTCTAATAAATTTAATATATAAGATAAAAAGGATAATTAGACTGATTCCAATTAGATAAAGACAATTGGATAGAGGGTAGAAGACATAGAAAGATCAGGCTGACTCGATTGAGGAATATTTATTGAATAAGTTTCTTGAAAAGGTTTCCAGAATAACAAGTTCCTTAGTGAAATTTTTATGTTCTTGAATATTGTATGATGATAAATATTTTTTCCATATTACTTTTGGAGGAAATGAAGAATTTATGAAGTGGATATGAAAAAGAATAAAAAATGTGAATCTTGTAACATTGGATATGTACTGGTTACTGAAAGGATTGCTTGTGGGAAGTGGATACTGAAAAATATTGTTAGGAGGTATAAACAACTATAGAATAAAATTTGATATTGGGATTTTATAATTTTATGCCTCCTGTGCCTTTCTATTCTGGAAAGAATTTAGTGAAAAAAATCCATGTTGGTGGGACTATCCAATATTTCAAGGAGTAGGTATTTGTTATGAATGCTGTAAATATTATGTGATGCCTTGTCTTTATTTTTGTATCATATGAAATGTGGGGAAGTGAGTTATATTTGATTGCATGATTACTCTAACATGTTTTAGTGGTTAAGAATTTTTTTTTGTTAAGGAGTTAAGGAAATTTCAAATAAAAGAAAAAAGAAACCACTGATTCACCCCTATCAGTGGTATCGATCCTAATTGGGAACATCACATATGTTGTAATCTCCAATTCCAATCCTGAAGACACTATTGGAAGAATTTATGGAGTAGGCAGCCTTATGCATCCTCCCCATTTTCCTCAGCCACTTACGTCGTCGACGCTTCCACCACAAGAATTTGAGCTCAAGTATCAACCACTAGTGGATCCTCTATGATTAGATCATCCACCAAAGCTCTTTTGGATAGACCTATTGTGGGACATCTCTAAAAACCCTCTATTAAATGTGTGGCCTCATCATTACATTCCAATAAAACCTATGTATTTGGACCAAAATCCATATCCTCTCAGTTCATCTCTGAAGGGAGAGAAAAATATTCTTTCTTCATCTTAGCCTCATATGCAACTAATGCGAGTGTTGTTGCTGGTGGTTGAGTCCCAAGCATCGTACAAATTTTCATACCAAAATATGTTAGTCAAGAATAAGAATGAAAATCAAGGAGTTATATTTTTTGTGGAGAAAGGTACTTACGTGATTTTTATACTCCACTGAGGAATTCTTGAAGGTTTAAAGGGTGCCCCATAGGTACGGTTCCTTCCGCAGCTACTGCCCAAGTTTCAGGCACCGATGGTTGACTGCCTACATCAAAAACATTATGAAGGGACCCCAAATTCACCCATTAATTGGTTGAGATACCCTCTCACCTATTTTTAGTTTCATCACATACCCCCCGCCTCCATTCTTAATTCATATGAAAATTAAAAAAATAGAGTTAGACAACAATTCTAAGGAATATGTTATATCTGAGGTATACTAGATGTGGATATTTAATTATTATAAATAAATTATTCCTCCTATAGGAGAGTCTTGATAAGCATATATTCCCTAAGACTCCCCTGATTCCTTAGTAAATGGAGCACACAAAGCTAGTTCAGCTACCTATAGTTGGAAGGGAGAGGTATTGTATAATAACTCCTTCACCTAGTCATTCAACAGATACATAGAGACCTTGGAATATACTAGGTCTACAATATCTTCTACATATTAGTACCCCTCAACTGAATAAATGAGGAATCCATCCTTGTCAAAACAAATACATCTCAAACACATCCCATACCTATTGTGATGTGTCCTCATTCCACAAACATTGGTGAACTACATGTATGCATCCAAATTTTACTAATCATCAGGAAAGATAAAATTACTAGGAATTTCCACATGGTGTAACCGCTTTTTTGGAGCATGAAAAAATATCATTGGGGATGCCGTAAATGGATCCCCTTATACCAATGTTTTTCTTCCAAACGATGTTGGACCTGGTACTGTTACTCCACTACCTTCACCTCTTGTATGTTCAATCCCACAATCTCCTATACCCTTTACTACTGTCTTGACCATCAAACCATCTCATCGGCCACAGTTCTATCTGATGACCATTCAGCCCCAGCCCAATGGTTTATGGACCACCCCTTTGTTGGATTAGGGTGTCCTGATTCCTTAGAATATCTCCAAAGTATGATCTCACCGAACTCTTCCTGTAATCAAGAGTAATTACATATGCAATAATTGATAGAAGTTACTAGTTCTATAACTATCCATACCCATATGTGAACATGTTCCGAAGGTGCCTCATCATCGAAGTGAGAAACTCAAGATTCACCTATGTATACACCTTCATTGTCAATCTATTATGACATCTAAATTTTATTTCCAATCGGTGTAGAAGGTATAACTCGCAAATTGACTTCCTGTTAGATCCACCTACTAGTACCCCAACTCTAAAGGCTAATAAGTATGATCTATCCTCAACAGTCGTTATTCCATCATCAGTCACCACTCCCATATATAGGGGGAATGGATAAAATATGAAATTCTCTACAAACTCGACCATCTACAGCCCCATCATGAATGGGATACTTCCCAAAAAATCATTATTTAGATCCATAATTTTTTTGAGGGATGAAAAATGGGGTTTGGTTAGTCATAACATCCCATGTGTATGGCTACCCAACTATAATGAAAGTGAAAAGGAACACACACATGAAAAAATGTCTTCCCTTCACTGATGTGATGATGTAACTTGTACAACATCACCAATACTTGGATAACATGGTGGACATGCTACCCCCTCGACAACATCTCCACTATTATTAAGGTGATTGGATGAACCCCCATGTGCACTTACCTCACTAGTAGAATCCATCAATATATGAGTGTTGTGATAAATCCACCAAGTCTTACTTTGCGTTGATCCTTTTTCTTGACCCTATATACGAATCACTACCACTAGATCACATCCAAAATCCACAATTAAGAGCAATTATGTCACTTTTGGTTGCCCCCAAAAAACATGTGAGGCCTAGTTGGAAACTTCTATAATTTATCATAACATTAAATTGGTCATATCATTGGATATTTTATAAAATAAACAAACCATTTCTTAATGGGAATTTCCCTCATCATTGGATTATCTTCAATGGTGCCCTACAACAGATCTAGAAATGCCTTCACTAAGGCCAAAAACTACTCATCGTCCCCCATACATTATCATATGGGAAAAATTATTCATAAACTCCCCTATTAATATAATATCATCAATTTTATAATGGTCATAGAGTCTCTCACTGACCTCCCCCTAATGAAAATGAAATGTATTGGTTCCCCATAACTATCTTCTCAACATATCAGGCATGATCTCCTATAGTCGGTAAACATGGAATTTTTAATACTATGATACTTTATAAAGAAAAAACCACATCTGTTCTACCTCAAATTAAATACATGATGTTCATGACCAGTAGTCCTAGAACTACTCATCCTTAAATTTTCTTCCCTAGTGAAAATAGTAATTATCATTCGATAGCTTATGTGAATCCCCCATACTCACCTTGATGATTTGTTGATATTGCAGGGGAGATAAAATTTCCTCTAGATTCTACCCATCAATTTTCTGGATTTAGTTTTAGAGAAGGTAAAATATAAGTGGCGTATGGTCTTTCTGTAGGTGGCCTATATTAGACATGTTTCATTAGTATAACCATATTATTCCCCTGAACCAATAAACGAGATCATCCCTGCTCGCCACTAGGATAACAAAAATTCCCCTAAATATAAATCCACAATGTTAAAGCCTATTTTATAAAGGATATTATATTTAATCCTACGATAGAAGTTCGAGCAGTGACTTGTATTTTATGGAACTTCAGATTCACCCTCGATCATGATGTTGTCTTCTATTTCTTCCCACCAAAAAACATTTGTGTTGAATTACTGAGAAGCCATTGTATTTGAGACTTAATTGTTTTATGATTCTTATTCATGAACGATGTTTACTAAGCCTATTCATGGTGATTAGTTTGTGAATCTCTGGCTCATAAAGATCTCTTAGAAGAGATGCGGTTTTCAGTGTTGGGTTCACTAAACTGTTTTTACAAAGAAATATCCATAAGCCAGGTTTGATAAAGGAGCATTCATTGATTATGTTCACAGATCTGAAGAACATCATATAAAGAGATAATTTATTTTGTTCCCACTATGGTTCAATAACTTTTAAGGCCCCCTCTTCACTATTTTTAGAATTACCAACACATAGGTTTCATGTTGGTATTTTCACCAGCAGTCATTGCACAAGAATATTACAAGTGGGCATCAAGAATGATCTTCATGAAATGGAGTTATTGCCAATTTTAAAAAATGATCCCTTAGAATTTGACCATCATTTTCCAATCGGGTCCAATTCTATGGGGGAATTTTTTTGAGGCTGAATTATATTCCCTGGGAATAGTTGAGGAATAAATGACTATTTTGCACTAAATCTAAGCCAAAACAGCCGAAAACCCCTATAAAATAGTTTGGTTTGAAAATCCCTGATCTTTCATGAATGGTCAGAGCCTGTGAATCTCCATGGATAAGAATTCCATTTTGATAGGGCACAAATCCTTGATGGTGTTCCTATGTGAGTCTGAAAATTCTTATTAACCATGTGAACAATTGATAGTGTCTATATGAGTTTGATGGTTCTATACCAATTTTTGTAGCCCACAAGTTCATCATTCAATTCTTACAATATTTTTAAAACTACTTGCCTATAAATAAACCTCCACTATGCTATTATAGGGATATTTACCTAATACATCAACTTCTAAATTGATTCCAATTCACGAACCTTATAAGGACTGCAAACCATACTAAAAATGGACCATCCATTATACCTGGGCTTCGAAAAACCCCATCCATGTGTTCTTAAAAGCCTCCAACCTAGGTGGATAATCCTTTTACAAATTCCTTAGCCCTTCAAGAAGGAATAAGGACCTATATGGAACTTCAGACTTCATAGAGCATTAAAACTTTTCATAGAACTCATTTCCCGAGACATGATTTTATCCTGAGGAAGGCTCACCCTATTACGCGAAGCATATTCTTTTATGAAGGCCCTGACCTCTATAAAGCACATGATCATTGTGAAGAACCTTTTTTCATGGACCTATTATTAAAAAAAATTCCTTGGGCCTCTCCATGATTCCTCCCTTCTGCCATCACCTCTTTAAGAAGGTTGAGTGCCTAGATCCCCCACACCCATCCAAGATCTGTTTAGCTATGCCTCAAGTTCCTATGTGAATTGTGCCACCAATTCTTGTGGCACACTCCCCTTCAAGTGCAGACCGAGACTCCCACATACCTTTTTCTTCCCAGTATATATAGTACAACACCTGTTTCTTCTCATTAAAGGAATGATAATGTGGACATTGTGACTGAACAATCCTCCCTTCATTATAACATGTATGTTCCAAAACGCAACCCCATACAGAGGTCCATGATCAATGTTTAGATAAGCCCATGGGAAGGGCAGTTACCCATATACATCAAAGATGCATGATGTTAAACTACCTGGATCTAATTTCCTTAACACATGACTTAAAACTATAGCCTTACCCTATACAATGAATAGAGGATGTCCCATGTATGATCATCATGGGATGCCACCTTCTCCCCAATGTTGAGTGATCCTCTTATATCATGTATCCTCCATGCATGATCCCCAAATACCTAGATCAAAAAATGATTATCCATGTACAACTCACATGGAATGAGATCTTCGTTGGGTAGATTCCATGCATAACCCCCACACCATATCTCTTTGATGTTTCCTTCATGGCACACGCATCAGTTCTACTGCATAAGTTTTTTCTCATACATAGTATGACTCACATGGTCTTAGAGGATAGTTGTGATAATGACATCCTCCAATCAACACAATGATTGTTTTTCACAGATGTAATCCCAAACCTCTATTTAAATGGGATTTCTTTTGAGTGTATTCCCCAGAAACCATACTCATCCCATGTGACACTTTCATGTGTAAGCTCGAACCAAATACTCCTTTGGGACACCTCTGTAGGTATAAGACCCAACCCCTTATCAGCCATGCAGTATTTAATTCCCAACCATCTAGGGTATTTTGGAGGCCTCCATCAGGTATTCAATGTGTAATAGCCACACCAACCCCAACCAATAGAAATCCTCTTCTGATGGTAATATTCCATACATAATCCCCACACCAATCCTAATAGATGATCCTTTTAGAACACAAGTTTCCGTACAACATGACATTAAACTACATGAGCTGATCCAGTCACTCGACCATTAACTGTGGCATCTAACAACATGGGTTTTCATTCTTTTCTACCAAATAGGGTAAGTAGGATACCTATTTTTGGTTCAATATAGACCAATGATAAACCAAGGTGCTACCTCTATTGGATATACCTCCCTGATATACACTGAGAGATGTTCTAATCAACCTTTATGTTTGACATATTCCCCTTATTGGAGACATCCTCATATCCTACTATTCTAGGATTTTTGATCCATCCATTGATAATCCTTTCATATTCTCCCACCCACAGATGCACCTTCTTGAACCCCCCCCAAGGGGTGTTCTGATCAATCTTTATGGTGTGGTATCTTCCCTTTATGGGACACCCCCATATCTATGTCCATAGTGTATTTTGATTCATAAATTTGTAAACCGAAGTGCTACATCCTAGGGATTCACCTCCCTAATCTGCCTCAAGGGTTGTTCTGATCAAACTACAAGGTGTGACATCTTCCCTATATGGGAAACACCCATCATATTTTCCTATATGGTGTATTGTAATCCATCCATCAATAAACATTTCAAGAGATCCCTCTAAGGGATGTACCTCTTGAATCTAGACCAAGGGTTGTTTTAATCAACCTTTATAGTGTGACATCTTCCTCTTATGGGAAACACCCCAGGATCCTCCTATACAGGGCATTCTTATCCATCCATTAGTAAATATTTGAGGTGATCCCTCCTAGGGAAGTACCTCTCTAATCCATATCAAGGGATGTTTTAATCAAACATCATTGTGTAACATCTCCCCTTTATGGAAAACTCCCTCTGATCCACCTATATGATGCATTCTAATCCATCCTTCCATAAATCTTTCAGGTGCTCCATACATGGGATGCAACTCCTTGAGAAAACTCATGGGGTATTATGATCAACCTTCCCAATGTGACATATTAACTTTATGGGACACACCTCTTAGATCTGCCTATACATAGAATTCAGATCCATCTATTGGTAAACTTCTTGGTGTGACATCATTACTATTAGGGACACAACCCCTAGAGCCACCTCCATGGGGTGTCTTCATCAATAAAATATGTTTTAACAATACAATAAACTTGTGAAATGACCCACAACACGTATCCTATGTATAAATATGGGATGCCTGAGGTGAAATCCTTGGAAGATTTGTGGATATGGTGTATGCTACTTCATGAAAAAATGGTGACGCATTAGGATAAATCCATGGAAGGTATATTCCATCGATATTAGATACCTCATTATCTACACATGATTCATTGGGTTTTGTTTCTTATGATGCCTCCATGAGATTCCATCACCATGAAAAAGAATACATGTGACCAATTTTCCTAGTATCCAAACATTCCAGTGATTTCCAATGTGACTAATCTCCTAACAAAAGTATGATGACCTTCCGACATAGAAATAATGTCCAGAAAAAGATGTGTAATTAACCAGAATCCAAAAATAAATGTAACCAGGAATGAGTTCCAAGGTCATGACTTTACTCAATGAGAGAGTACCATACTAGAAGATGAGTTTCATGGAGGAATCCATGGATGGAAGAATAGATATCCCATCATACAATTTTGATCAAGGATCATACATCTCAATTGAAAGTGATGAAATCCTACAACATTTTCAAAGAAAGAATTTTTATTAACAAAAAAATCAAAGCACAGTAACACATAGGTGGTGGGACTGATGAAAGTTTCAGAACTACCACATAAAACTACAAAAATATTCTTTCTTGATTCTACTTCAACTAAAAAATATCTTATATTCAAAAAAATTATTATTTATTCCACATTCACATGAAAAATTATGTATTATATGTAAATCCTTTTAGTAATTCAATGTGTGTTATTTCCATCACTATAAAAGGACTCAACCAATAATCAATTATTCACACCAACTTGAGAAACATAGGATAAGAAAACACTATGAAATTTTATCCCGAACATCCTTATATACATTATTTGGGTTCATTTCTTCTTAAAATGAAATCCAAAGAGTCTCTAAGGAGATATCCAAAGGAGGTTACAAAATGATATGGTAATCATATTAACTGAGCACTTGGATTTTACTTCTATTTCAACACATATAAAATTTTATATAAACATGATCATATAATAAAATAAGTATACTAAATATATTGAAATTTTACTATTAAAGTGGAAATATATTATATATCTCCTTTCTCTCATATAGAAAATGAACACAACATTCGGGCGTACATAAGACCTACTATCTCCATGTAGCAGTATAATTAATTTTTCATAAACACATTACATGGATGGATAAAAGGATAGAACACATGTATATATATTATATTTAAAACATGAATATAATTATAGAGATCATGAAACTCTAATCTATGCCCATAAACTAAAACATCCATGATGAAACATGCATGAGAAAACTAAAAGGGTAACACCCAATGATTGATTTTATATTCAATTTCCAATGAATTGCTAACAAGAATATATATAAATTAATATAAATATGAATATAGTTTAGGTATGTAAGTATAATAGATCTAAATTTATTTTAAAGGATGTTAAACTAGGTTTAACTAAATGTAAGCGTGTGGTATGTGGGTTTATTAACTCATTTTTTATTTATTGATTTATTACACTACTTCATTGTTATATTATGAAAAGATTACGTGTGAAATGAAATTTGATTATCTAATAGTGTATTTAAATTTTATTCATAGATATACACTGATAAACATAATAATTTTTTTGATTAATTCTTAATCTAATGATACAGTCTTTCTGTGGGACCTCTCCTCAATTTCTAATCCATCATGATATATTTGGTATTATGAACCTATTTTATTATATGTATACTAACCATTTGATGTATATATCTAGAATATATATTTACTCATGATAATTAGATGTTAAATTCATGTCCAATCTTAAATTGGTTTAAAATTTAATTTTTTTTGATTTCTTATCTTTTCATTTATGGAATCATATAATATATAAATCATAAAATCCATATATTTTGTCATCATAGGTATATCTAATGACTTCAAATGTTTTATTCCAATGTTTATAATATTTTTAAATTAAACCAAGAAAATAATTGTTTAAAAGAAAACCCTACCACATTTCCCTTTTAATCAGGTATATTTTTCTTTTGTGACCATATTTTTCAAAATTGTTTTAAAAAAATACATCTTTATTTACTCACATGGTTTATATATAAAATTTTATGTTATCTATGAAATTTTATAATGTTTAAAATGAATAATTATTATGTTTTACTAAAGAATAAATTCCAAATTTTCTTACAAAAAGACAAAATAAAATTTTATTTTTAACTTGTATCACATTAATAGATTTTCTCATTGCCAAACTATTTTACATTATTTAGTTTCTTTAACAGGTTTTCAATAATTTTACCAAGAAAAATATTTAATAAAAATTTATTTTCATTTTTTGTTTCAATTTTCTTCTATCCTCTATAGAATTTTATATTACTATAAAATCTAATTTTCTTATGAATTTATGGTCATATAATATATCTTGATTTATTTTTTGTGTATTGAATTTCTTTTGAATGTTCCACATTATTATGATCATATTTCATTGGATATTACATTTATCTCCCATTTCTGTATTCATTGTATCAAGGATATGTGTATTTTCTAACTCATATGTTATTTATTCATATTGTGTTTTACATTGAATGTTATTTTATTGACTGGGGAAATATTAATACTCCGTATTCTTTACTGGATATATATATTTCCTGATAAATATTATGGTTTATAATTTAAATTATCAATTTAATATTAAAGGGATTAATTAGACATATACATATGGGAGGGGCCCAATTATAGATAAAATCTATATGAATCAATAGGTTTCATGATATAAATCATTTGGATACCCTTATTAAATGTTTTTTTGTGTACACTATAACATATTTTAAAATATCATGGCATAAGGCCTTGATCTTGATTTCTCACATTATTGATTTCCTTCATTGAAAATTATATTATTATTATACCTGAGATTATTACATTAATATTTTCCATGGATGAATTTAATGATAATTTTATTGATTAAATAACATTTATTTTCAGTTATTTACCTTTCCATATTGATTATTCATTATTTACTCCTAATAGATTCCACTATATTATCCCTTACTGAGTGTTTTCCACGACATTATTTTGTTTTATATTCCCCAGGATATGAAAAGAGAATATTTTCATTTTATTCAAGGATGATGAATATTTAATTTTATCATGTTTTATATTTTAATTACAATGTAAAATGGGAATCATGTATGTATCTGGTTCATTACTACTATTAAACTAATAATTATATGGTGATATGATCCCTTGCATATTATGCCAATCTACAAAAGTAGACACCAACTTTTGGATACATGAATCAGGGTTGTTACCAAAATATTTATTATTTTTATGGCTCTAGGGTTTTTTAGATTGTAATTTTGGACATGTTAAATATTTAAAATAGATTATAAAAACATAGGACCACTGTTGGCATGAGACTATGGGAAAATAGTTTTTATAAAAAAAACCATAATTCTTGGATGGTGGGTTATGGGAAGTTGAGATCAATGATGAGGGGGTGGTAGATGAAAGATGGATAACAGAAAAAAAATAATCCACGATTTTTATTGAAACACAATGACTATCGCTTAAAAACATTATCCTTATCCTCTTATGAGAAAAATTGTTAGAAAAATTTCATTATTTCTACCTACCTGACAAAAATTCCATATTTTAGCCTCATAATATTCAAAAAATGATTATATAATTTAAAATATTGAATCTACATTTCGAAATATTTTTTTATAAATTATAAAAGAAATATTCAAATTTAATCCACCACCAGTAAAAAAATCTATATCTATAATGGCCTAATTTTCTATCATTTAATTTGTAATTTATTTATAAGAGTTAAATATATTATACATTATATTTAGTTGAATATAAATTTCAATAATACCATCATCTAGTTAATTATGATTAAAATTTTCCTCTAATGGACTTTAAATTTAAGATATGAGAGAATAGGGTGATCCTGATCTAATGATAATAAAACCTATTGTTTATTTTATCCAATTATGATTCATATAAATATTAATAACGATACATCTAAATATTTGACCTCAAATAATAAATATGGTAGATAATATAAAAAATAATATATTATATAAAATGAACTGGAATCAACCAGTAGGTGGAAATTCTATAAAAACCAATAAAATGATATTAAAATATTATTTCTAGGGAATGATTACGTATAAAAATGATAAATGAAATTTTTAATTAACCAATTTTGTAGCCACTATAATTGAAAATGATAATATGATTTCTAAAATATGATATTTTTTAACCCCAAAAAATATATCTACTTTGATTCTCATTTATTTTTTATTATCTTTTTTTATACTCTATAACATAAAAAAAATTGTTTTTTATGTATTTAATTTGATGAAAATAATTAATTTTTCTCTATTCTTAAATATTATAAATGATTATTTATGTTATAATTTTTTGTATCAAAATAATTTAATGTATTTTATTTTTATTATAAAGTATACATATTTTTTTTATGAATTTAGTAAAATCATATTATATTATTGATAGTTAGGGAGGGATAATTTTAAATTACAGGGAAAATATATGCATTCTTACAAAGTACTCGAGAAGAATAAAAAATCGGAAAATTTAAATTTTTCTGTCAGATAAATTTTTTTAATTGACACAATTTTTAAACCATATAAATAAATATTCAAATTGTAATTTCTAAAATATTTTTATTAATTTTCTCTTAATTTTTTTTCAAAACCACATACAAAGGAATATTGAATTCATGAAGAAAAAATTAATTTGATATTTGTTTTAATATTCATTTTTAAATAGTTATTATTATTATTTTTTGATAATTCACATCTAAATTTTATTTTAGTTTATTAGTTTAGGTGTTCAAAAATTGAATTTGATCGATAAAGGAGATATTATATGAAATTTATATTATATATGAAATATATGTTTTGTGAAATAACATTTTTTTTCACATTTAATAAAAAATGATATTTATTGTTCAAAAAATTTTATTTTATTTAGTTGATCAAAAACAACATGTATTTAAAAAAAATAAAAAAATGTGATAAGTGGGTATTTATTCATTATGTTGATTCTAATAAAAGAGTTAATTTTAATGATTTATGCTTGTAATGTTATTTTTTATTATTTAAGGTCTTTCCCATTTAGTTAAAAAAAATATATTCACTCTTTATTCTTTTTAGAATCCTGAGTTTGATATATATTTCATTGATAATTTTATGTATGACTCATTATGAGTATTAAATCATTATGGTTATTAGTGTAATACTATTTAACAAAAATAGAAATAAAAAATAACTGTCTAACCTAATATTAAAAAATAAAACATTTGTAGTAGAAAATTTAATATATTTATTATTTTTATTATAAATTACATAATGACATAATATTTTATTAATCTTTTTTATTACACAAATATTGATTATAATATTATATATGTTATTCCTATATCATTTCTATCTCTCCAAATGGAATATATGTTATAATAAATTCATTCAATTTCATGCAGATTAATGATTTTTTGTAATTAGAATGTGATGAATCTTCTCTAATGAGCCCACCATTTTGTAGAAGGTATTGTATTTATTTAAAATATAATAATGTATGAGTAAAAAATTTCAAAAGTAACATTTTTTATGGTCTATATATTATATCAGACGAGGCTTTCCTATTCTTTAAAATACTCGACGTAAAGATAATTAAAAGTTCTCATGGCTGAATATTAGTTATTTCATAAATTTTTCAGATAGAAAACGTTTTTATGATGATATAATTATAATTTTATTCCATAAAGAGGAAAATATGAAGTTGTACCGAATAGATAAAATTAAAAATCTATACGGTATTGAGAAACATATTAAGTTTTATCAGGTGGAGAGTGTTGATGATCATCAAATGAAGTACCACCAAAATTATAATTCTTTGTTTATCAGATAATGGAAATTGGGAAAAATCTCATGAAATCATCAAACCAATGAGAATTAGATAGAGGATACATTGTGAATGCACTAGATAGAGAAACATTTATTAAAAGACATACTTTTTAAAATATATCAGTTGGAAAATTTAAAATTATTATTTGATAAAAAATCTGCAGTCTAACTGATTGAGTTATATTAGATAGAGGTGCATTTAACTTCAAATAATTGGTCATAGGTTCATCAGAAAAATGTGTACTAGAATGTATCATATTATAGTTAGTCTCGTTGGACATAGGTGTATCATAAATAGAATTATTAGATAGAGTTTTCTGGATAGATTAGATCTCGAAGAAGATGAACTTGAAAAAGAAAATATTAATAAAGTTAATCCCAACAAATCATGGTCATATAGATTATTTTTTATGATGAACTACTAGAAATATTAGTTCTTATAGAAACCTATCATATTGAGTACTAATGGATTGAGTAATACTTATAAGGAGAAAAAAATAAAGATTTGGGGATCTTTTAAAAAATTTGTAATGTTATACTTTATGATGATGTTGAGATAGAAATTTAATGACTCAATATTCACAAAAAAAAATATAATGATTATATATGTGTTTTAATGGACTTTTGTAATGTTTTTTGATGTTGATATATGATAAAAGTATTATAAAGTTTTTCGTCTCAATGTTTTTTTGAGGCATTGAAGATATTCAGATGATGTTTGAGTTGAGTGGGAATTTCGAAATTAGAGTCCACATTTTTTTCTAATAAATCATAGTAATATTGATTATATAAATGGGTGATAGGATCCTTTTGGTTGTGATGGAATAGTTTATGAATATTGAGTTTCTGAGAAGAACATCGATATATGGAGTTCCCAAAGAATAATGATCAGGAAGAATATGTTTTGGATGTAATCTTTTAGAATTTATAGATTGGGGAAGAAGTTGAAATATTTATAATAAAACATCTTAGACAAATATATTCATTATATATGAATAAGATAGAGTTTTAATATATGTTTTTATATAAACATGTGAGATTATATTATGTGAGATTTTTTTAAACAGGAGGAACATTTAAAAATACTCTATTGGGTCGAGGGTGATTCATTTCCATTATTATTTTGGGTTAAGGGTGATTCGTTACCTACACAAATTATTATATGTGATGGAGATTAGTTGATAATATATGACTAAAATAACTCCAAACACATTAAGAATTAGTTACCCACCTTATGACTAAACCTTCTAAAAACCATGTGTCCTGCATTTTATCCTTCTAATAATTACATATGGGTGAGTCTGAGTTTCAAGGTTGATTGGATACAAACACAAAAAAGTATTCTAGTTTTATTTATATGAATAATTACATTGTAAAAATATCACAAATGATTCAAACTTCCAATATTAGTAATGAAACATTCGTAGACACTTCAATTTCTATCAGAGTAAGAATGACTCTATAAGTCATTTTATTTTTTATAGAAAATTTAAATTCATTAAATATTAGAGGATTTAATAATTTTTATGAAAAAATATCATGTATAATATATTAAAATTATAAATTTTTTTCATTAAATTAGACTAGAATTGGGAGATGTTGGAACCATCCTATTTCTACCAAGAGAAAAGGATGTATCATTTAATATTTTTGATAACATGAATCATGAAAATGATAGTAAGGATCAAAATTATATATTTATGTATCTTTGAAAAAAAATAACCCTAATATTATGAGTCTTTAAATGTATAAATTTATTTGGGATATATATGAATAAAATTTAAAAGGTAATGATAATGTGAATGGAGAAAAACATCAAATATTGAGAATTAATGTTGAGGATATGAAAAAAGTGCAGGAAGAGACCATTTAAGAATATTTATTAAGGGTAAATTAAATAGTTAGTAACATAATAGGTATTATAGAAACATTATTATATTTAAATACCATAAAATATTTGATGAGGAATTTTATTTATAGATTTGATCCAAAAATATCTACTATCAAAGATCGATAAACAATTCATCTTGACTAGCTTCAAAAAAATTTTATTACTTTGAAATTAGGATGATTTAGTCTTTAAGATGTTGGAATAATATGAAACTACATTTTAACCAATAATGATGCTTAATATAATAGTTTAAGAAGAGTTATTTAAAGTATCAGAGTATCAATATCTAGATGATGAAGAATATTCTTGAGTAATTGTTTTATCTCAAATAATAAATGAAATTGTAAATGAAATTACATGGGAAAAGATCCTCTGAAATGTGTTAAGTGTGTATAAATCATAAATTTTACCTTAAACTACCTATGAAAAAAACGGCGAGTTTAATGAAGATGAACAAATCAATAATAATCGGAAGAAAATGTTGGGTAAAATTTTAATTAAGTAAAATAATTTAAGGAGAGAAAAAGAATGTATTCTGGAAGAAGGAGAAAGATAATAATATATAAATTAGATGAGAATTACTTAAATTAATTAGATATATCAGATGGATATATTCCATGAAAAATCACTACCTATAAATATTATATTGAGAAACATGAGAAAAATCAATATAGTTATGAAGAAAATGTGAATGAACATACAAAGAATATATATTATGATCAAAACTTAAATATTATCCTAATAAAAACACTAAACTCAAGAATAAATCCACAATATTTTTTAATAATGATATAATTGAATATTTCTATAAAAGATAATTATAGTATACATAGGGTATTAAGTCACTCAAAGTAAAAATTTTATAATGATAAAAGATGTAAAAATACAATTAAGTAAAACTTTCCATAAATACAGAATATGTCATTAACCAGCCCAGGTCGACCCTGAACCGGTCACCCGAGCCGGCCCGAGGCATGGCCCGAGGGGAGTTCTCAATCCCCACAGGCTGGAAACCAGTTCCAGGCATCAAGATTTAACAACTAGGAATGATTTTCCCCACAAACAAAAGATAAACATATAATCAAACTGACGATAAAGATTAGAAATAGCAGTGGAAAGACAACAAAAAGTCGAACATACCTCCTTGTGACCACCTAGGTCACCACCCAACTCAAAACCACATTGCCCCAACACTGAGAAGCTGATCCAGAAACTTGTACAAGAAACTGAACCAACTATAGGAATGATAAAATAGGTGTGTTCACCGAGATTCTTAGTAGCGATGCCATGAAAAAACCACTGAATCAAACAATTCTCATTTCCAAAATAGTTTACTGACACAAGTTTGATATACAAATATGAAAGTAAGGTTTTCACATTTTAAAATATATAACATGTTGTTCTAATTTAGAAACCCAACACACACTACACACCATTTCCAAAATCATATGTTATTTTATAAATGAAGTCTAAAACAAAAAATATGAAACATGGGCTAGAGTAAAACAATTAAAAGTATAGCAGGAAATAAACCAATACAACGAATAGTAAACCAGCAATGTAAGTAATCAGTAACCATGGGTGATACTAAACATCCCCAGAAGACCCCTTGACGTACTCGGTTCTGGAACCACCTACCGGTGTATGGTGAAGCTCCTAAGTCAATAACCAATTGGCTGCCCTAACTGACCAATCTAGTGGAAAAGCCCGCCTAGCCTAACAACTAATCTAGGGGGTACCAACCCGTCTAATAGGGGTTGATTAGCTACCGTCACTCGATCATCTAAAAGAGGCTTCGGAACCCATGGTGGTTATACTAATATTTTGTAAGTAGGAATGCCCTCGCACGCGTGACTCATCTCACCGCACTTGCCTACCCCAAACACAGATTCTTCCTATACGTTCGCCCATAAAGGGTTACCCTAGATAGTATCACCCCATATATTTATATATAAGAATAAATGACAAACATACAATGTGCCAAACGGGCCGTCACATCCTTCGGTTATCAAAACCACTTTATTAAACACTTGGAGTTGTAAATCAGGCCTCTAATTTTACATAATCAATGCCTTCATGAAAACATTGCAAAGGCTATTCCAAAACAACCATAAAAACCAATTTTGTATTTAAAAATCTAAAAGGGTCTTTAGGTTCCACATTTCAAGGAATTGCAATAACAGTATTTATTGATACCATACTCAATATGTAAAAACAAACCCAAGTGTTACCATACTCCATGAACTCAACAAAATATATACACCAAAAGCCAAATGGGCACATACGCATGGATTTCATTTCAAACCAATTTAAAGAAACACACAAAGAGACGCACATCATTTAGGAAACAATAACCACATATACACCAAGGATTTGAGAAAAATACCAATTCAGGGAGACACAAAATCATTTCTTCAAAAGAAATAAGTTCCATGAAATCGATCAACGCAGGACAAACAAGTTTCATAAAATGTTTCTACCAGAAAACACCAGTAAAAAAGACCAACAGTACCATTTTCAGATAAAGGCAGATAGTTCCAACCAAGTTGGCATGGAATAAAAAATTTTCATAAATAACGAAGAATCCACAAATCTATTTTTTTGATCAAAACGTTCAATAGGAAAACACAGTCATAAGGTAACTATAAACAATATAGAGGTGTGAAACATAATCTAATATTTAATTAAGATAACACAATAATAAATGGATTAAAACTGGGAGAAAGGGCATGGAAACACCAATAAATAACTATGGAACTATTTCAAAGCAGTTTTTAACACTTTTAACCATCAAATAAACACCATAATGAATAAACTATCAGGATGATTTGGGTGTGAATAAAATTTATAAATTAAATGAAAAAAATTCAATGGCCTTTATAATGCTTCGGAAAAAGAGAAAAGATGAAAACACCTACCTTGAACAAAGGTCCCGTCAAGATTTCTAACTCAAGTAGAAGCTCGCTCGCACGAACACACTTCTATATATGTATATATGTATATATCCTTAAATTGATCCACGTGTTCCCCACGCCATGAGGGAACACGCACAAAGAATATTTATATATATCTATACATATTCATACCTGGGAATATGCATGCACACCTTCAAAACCAACCGCAACTCTCTACGACATCTTCCGACACCCAAGATGAGTGTGGCGAAGACCCTCACACATCCAAAAAAATCTAGGGACTTAGAGACATAAAAATTTCCCAAAAATAAATAAATAAATAATTAATTAAAAAGTGAAACAAGACAACAGATGAAGAAATTCACCTCGGACAGTGGTGGAAACCCTGAAAAAAAGCGGCAAGTCAAGATTGCAACCAAAAAAACATCATCCGCACTGCCAATAAAATAGAAAGAAATTCAAAACACAATAACGATAATAAAATAAACGTGCATGTGATAACAAAACGCTTACCAAGGATGCTGACAGCGAACAAAAACGTGCGGCAAGATCACAAGCGCCCCGTGAACAATAGTGGACGATCCAATGCAATTTGAATTGCTTCGACTTCTGCGGCGAAGGGCAGGATGCGATCTGATATGACCCAAAACACCCTTTTTAAACCTAACGAGGGGATTTTCGGCCAGGCCAGAGAAATGTGGAGGTGTTGCGAAAAAGAGATCGTGTTTGTCAAAGTTGTCCACCGATCAAGGAGAATCGGGTTATCTGAAATCATGATGGGAGGGAGGCCGAGTTTTCCAGAATTGTGCCGGGAAGGGAATGGTTGAGCCGGATGAAGAAGGCCGCACTAGAACGGGAGGGGGCTGCGTCGTACTGAGGTTGAGTGGCGGGAACACACAAAGGGAGGTAGAGCCGGCTGGGCTTCAATGTGCGCTGTCAGACGAAGGGGAGGGGGTGTGCGGTTTTACTGGAACAAAGAAGAGGAAGGTGCGGCAAAAGAGGAGGGTGAGTCGAACGGGGAGGCATGGGGTCACGGGATTGAGGCCTCCTGGAAGGGGGAAATGTGGCGTTGCACATACCAAAGAGGCGAGGGCATGGATAGAAGGGGGGGGGGACATTCAGCTCGGTAGGGAGGAGGGGATAGGGGGAAGCGGGATAAGGTTAGAGTTTTTTTGTAATTTATCTTATAATTAAAACAGTATTAAAACCATGGATAATAATAATAATAATAATAAAATCAAAAAAACATAATAATAATAATACAACTAATAAATATTATTAAAAATAATAATAATTATTTCTCCTCCATTTTATTTTGAGTAATCTAATTATACTTAAAACAATTTTATAAAAACGGTATTGTTACCAAATTAAATAAAAATAATATTACCACTTGCGCAAACATATTTCCTTTATTATAATTTAAATGTAAACCTTTTTTTTTCATTATAAAATTCTATTTAGCTTTTTTTAAATTTAATCTATTCATCTAATTTTATTATTTATTTGAACGTTCGGTGACAACGCCTTCACTACGACCAAGCGCACGATCACCGCTACCTGCGTGGTGACCAAACACCGGCCCGAGGCCCACCAAAACATCAAACATCGAAAAACTTCAAACGTGGTCTCTACTAAGACTCATCCAACGACGTGAGACCGAAAAGAGAATAAAATAACTATTTTCCATTGTTGGGGTTTGACAATTCTCCCCACCACAGACACTTTCTGCCCCCAGAAAGTCACCAAGCCAACATTCGACACAAAAGAGTCCATGCCTAGACAAAACCAAAGGAAAACAAGAGCCTTAGGGTAACTATTCCCAACAACATCACATCCAACCAGTTCTAGGAGGACCACATCTCGATATTGATGGGAGAACATGAGAGTGTTCTCCCCACCAGGAGGATTCACTAATACAGAAATCCTTGAACCCGGACAAACCGCCCCTGAGGGGGGGGGGGGGGGGGGCAAAGCGGGAACTCCCAAACCGAACCCAATTAAATTTCTCCACATGGACCAAACAACACCCAGAGACCTAAACGGAATGCTTTCTACGAAATGACCCAAGAACCTGAGGATAAGGAATTAACTCAACCCCTAACACATCTAAAGAATATAATCCTCACCGCAACCAAAGACTTGGGAATTCCAAGCCCGAACATAGAAAGGAACCTGAAACACCACCCACTAATTTCACAAACTCAAACAACCCCCAAATGAACTCAATTAAGACCCAAGTAAAAATTAGAATGACCCGTTTATTCGCGATCCCAACACCCTTCATGGAAATCTGAACGAATTATATGTTTCATTAAGTGTATATGAGGCAACATGGATTGTGGTAGAATGAGATCATAGCACGACCACAACAAGGATGATATTACAACGAATACAAGAATATAACAAGAAAACAATGGATATTTCCCATAAAAAAGATGAAAACATGATTCAGACTGGTGTTCCACACACCCTCACCAACTCCTGACTGTGCACGAGATTCACCCCAAGGCCTATTGATGGGGCCCTGATGACTGAAGCATCTTCTACCTCACAGTCAGGAATTTTTGTCCTAGAGTCCCTAACTCCTTCCTCTAGAGAGAAAATTCCTCCAAAACTCTCCCGATGGACCAAACAGTCGCACAGTAGGAAGACTTCGGAGGGAAACAACATTGCGGCATAGAATGCCTGAACCGGCCAGACTAGTGGAATGCGTCTGAACGGTCCAACAAATCGGGAGTCGGTACAAATGAAGAAAGATTCTCGGAGACAGGTGCCTCCAACATGAACTCCTTGCCAGACAGGGAACCTTCAAGAGAGTCGACCCCCACCAACTACACTCGTGACTCTAATGATGATGAGACATCCCACATTTTCTCGTCTAGAACTGAACCCTCAAATAACATTGGGATGGTATGAACCTTAAATACCTTGAGAGTTCCCATCTACCCGAAGAAACACTATATTCCTGAACCATACAATGGCCTCTAACAAACATCGATTACCACAATAATAGGCAATACACAAAAGAACTGGGAACTGGGCGTAACTCATAAACAACTTTTGGAGGCTTTCTGGGCGGCATACTCATAATGACACAAAAAACAAAATCGAAACCAACATTATGCCCAAACTCAATCAAAGCAACAACACGGGACAAGGGAAAAGGACCCATAAGCCAAACATATACAAACACATGCATATATCTCTTTTCCAAAACCATCATTTCTTTAAAATCCTAAAACTCACCTATGGCACCTTATGAACCGTCACATATGGGTTCATTCAATCGCACTCAAATCATTTGCAAACAAGTTCCCCCATGCACTTTCCATACATACCCACGCACGTGTGACCCTCCATAAATAATTCCAAGGTTTAAACACTTCTTTTTCCTTACCAAATACAAACACATACCATGATTTTACAAACCAATACACATTCTCTTTATAAACCCACTTTACTAGTTTCAAATTTTATTTGGAAGAAACCCCTTTTTTCATTTAGAAACCACTTAAAATTTTAACACAAGCTCACATCATCTGAGTTCAAAATGAAACACAACCAACTACAAACCATCAGAATGACGGACTAGTGTTTGTGCCAAACCCGGTGACATGGCGGTGAGCCATTCCCCAAGTAAGACATATCACTAAAAGGACCATAAACCGGGAACATGGACTCCACATGGGTCACCACCCCACGTGAGGTCGCAATATGAACTGATTCGCTCCCATTGTCTTCCCTCAATCCAAAACAACCAAAGACAAAAAAACTCAAATCCCAGACTACCCCTGGTAACTCAGGTCTTGTTGCGAGTGGTGTTGATCAGGTACCGACCCATAACCTACCTCCTGAGCCCCGATAGTACTAATCTCCTTCTACCAGACACCCAAAATAACAAGGGTCTCCCTCTGATACCATTTTGTCAGGAACCAGCCGGGGTCGACCCTAAACCAGTCACCCAATTTGGCCCGCGGCATGGCCCAAGGGGCATTCCCGATCACCACGAGATGGAAACCAGTGCCGGGAATCAAGATTTAACTACTGGGAAAGATTTGGCCAACGAACAAAAGATAAATAGAAAAACAAACTGATAATAAAGATAATAACTGGCAAGAGAAAGACAAAAAAAGTCGAACATATCTCCTTGTGACCTCTTAGCTCACCACCCAACTCAAAACCATGTTGCCCCAATATTGAGAAGCTAAACCAGAAACCTGTACGAGAAACTGGACCTGCAACTTGGAAGATATAATAGGCGTGACCACTGAGATGCTCAATAGGGATGCTAAGAAAAAACCACAGAATCCAGAAAATCTATTTTCCAAAACAGTATACTAACACATGTTTGAAATACAGATATGAAAGAAAGGTTTTCACATATTAAAATATGAAATATGTTGTTCTCATTTAGTATCCCAACACACACTACACACCATTTCCAAAATAAGTTGTCATTTTATAAATGAAATCCAAAACCGAAAATACCAAAGCTGGGCTAGAGTCAAACAAGTAAAAGTTCAATGGGAAATAAACCAATACAACGAAAAGTAAACCAGTAATGTATATAATCAGTAACCATAGTTGATCCTAAACATCCCTATAAGACCCCTAGACGTACTTGGTTTCGGAACCACCTCTCGGTGTATGGTGAAGCTCCTAAGTCTATAACCAACTGGCCACCCTAACTGACCAATCTAGTGGTAAAGCCTGCCTGGCCTAACAATGAATTCAGGGGGTACCAACCCATCTAATCAGGGTTGATCAGCAACCATCACTCGATCATCTAATAGACTCTCAGGAATCCATTGTGGTCATACTAATACTGTGTATGTAGGAAGTCCCCCACACGCATGACTCATCTCACTGCACTTGCCTACCCCAAACATGAACGCTACCTATATGTTCTCCCATAATGGGTATCCCTTGATAGGATCACCCCATATATTTATATAAAAGAATACATGTCAAAAATACAAAGTTCCCAATGGTCTGTCACATCATTCAGTTATCAAAACCACTTTATTAAACACTTGGAGTTGTAAAACGGTCCTCTAGGTTTACATAATCAATGCCTTTATGAAATCATTACAAAGGGTATTATAAAACAACCCTAAACACCAATTTTGTATTTAAAAATACAAACGGGTCTTTTGGTTCTAAATATCCTAGAATTACAATAAGAGTATTTAGTGATATCATACTCAATTTGTAAAAACAAACCCAAGTGTTACCCGACTCCACGCACTCAACAAAATCTATACACCAAAAGCCAAACGGGCACATACACATGGATTTCTTTTGAAACCAATTTATAGAACAACACAAAGAGGCCCACATCATTTAGAAAACAAGAACCTCTTATAAACAAAGGATTTGAGAAAAATACCAATTCAACCAGACGTGAAATCATTTCATCAAAAGAATTATGTTCCATGAAATTGATCAATGCAGGACAAACAAGTTTCCTAAAATGTTTCTTCGAGCAAACACCAGTCAAAAGGTCCAACAGTACAATTTTCTGATAAAGGCCGATAGTTCCAACCAATTTTCCAAGGTATAAAAAAATGTGCATCAATAAAGAAGCATCCAAAAATCCATTTTTTGATAAAAAATTTCAACAGGAAAACATGGTCATAAGTTAACTGTAAACAGAATAGAGGTGCGAACCATAATCTAAGAGTTAGTTAATAGAACACAAAACTAAATGGATTAAAACTCAGAGCAAAGGCATAGAAACATCAACACATAACTAAGGACCAATTTCAAAGCAATTTTTAACACTTTTAACCATCAAATAAACACAATAATGAATAAACTATCAGGATGATATGGGCGAAAATAACATTTATAAAATAAATTAAAACATGCAAGTGCCTTTGGAATGCTTCAGAAAAAGAGAAAATATGGAAATGCCTACCTCGAACAAAGGTCATGTCAAGCTTTCTAACTCAAGCAGAGGTTCACTAACACGCACAAACATCCATATATGTATATATATATCCTTAAACTGATGCATGTGTTCATCGTTCCATGAGGGAATACGCACATAGACGATATATATATCTATACATATTCATACCTGGGAATATGCGTGCGCACCTTCGAATCCAACTGCAACTCCCTAAGACATCTTCTGACACACAAGATGAGTGTGGCGAAGACCCTCGCACATCAAAAAAATTACCAGGGACTCAGAGACATAAACATGACCCAAAAGTAAATAAATAAAATAATTAAATAAAAAGTGAAACAAGACAACAGACGAAGAACATCACCTCGGGCGGTGGTGGAAACCATGAAAACACACGGCAAGTCGAGATTGCATACAAACAAAACATCACCCGCACTGCCAATAAAATAAAAGGAAATTCAAAACACAATAACGATAATAAAATAAACACACGCGTGATAAAAAAATGCTTACCTAGGATAGTGGCAGCAAACCAAAACGTGTGGCAAGACCAAATGCGCCCACGAACAACAGTTGATGATCCAAAGTGATTTGAATTTCTTCGCCTTCGGCAGCGATGGGAGGGACATGGTCCGATATGACCCAAAACACCCTTTGTGAACCTGACAAGGGGATTTGCGGCCACGCCAGAGCAACGCGGAGGTGCTGCGCAAAAGAGATCGGGTTCGTCAATGATGGCCATCGAACAATGGGAATCGGGTTCTCTAAAATCACGCCGGGAGGGAGGCCGAGATCGCCGGAATTATGCTGGGTAGGGGGAGGCTGCGCCAAATGAAGAAGGTCTCACTGGACTAGGAGGGGGCTGCGCCAGACTGAGTTTGAGCGGCAAGAACCCGCAAAGGGAGGCAGAGCTGGTTGGGCTTCGATGCGCGCTGTCGGTCGAAGGGGAGGGGGGTGCACGGTTTTGCTCGAACGAGGAAAAGGAAGGAACGACAAATGTGGAGGGCGATTCGGACGAGGAGGCCCGGGGTCACGGGAAGGAGGCCTCTGGGAAGGGGGAAAGGCGGCGTCGTGCAGGTCCGAACAGGCGAGGGCCTGGACAGGAGGGGGGGGGGGCTTGCGACGTGACAAGGAGGAGGGGATAGGGGGAAGCAGGATAGGATTCGAGTTTTTTTGTCATTTTTTCTTTTAATTAAAATAGTATTTAAACCAAGGATAGTAGTAATAATAATAATATCTAAAAAAACATAATAATAATAATAATAATAAAACTAAAAAATATTAATAAAACCAATAATAATTATTTCTTATCCGTTTTATTTTAAGTAATAAAATTATACTTACAACAATTTTATAAAAATAGTATTATTACCAAATTAAATAAAAATAATATTACAACTTGCGCAAACATATTTCGGTTATTATAATTTAAATATTACCCTTGTTTTGTCGTTATAAAATTCTATTTAGCTTTGTTTTCTTTTTCCATTTAACATATTCATCTAATTTTATTATTTATTCAAACGTTCGGCGATAATGCATTCACTATGACAAAGCGCACGATCACCGCTACCGGTGCGGTGACCGCGCACCGGCCCAAGGCCCACCAAAACATCATTCATCGAAAAGGTTCAAACAGGGACTCAACTAAGCCTCATCCAACGATGTGAGACTGAAAAGAGAATAAAATAACTAGTGTCCATGGTCGGGGTTTGACAGAATAATTAGGAATGAATAGATCAAGATTTATTGATGTTAAAAATTAATTAAAATAAATGAATGATGTTTTTTATAAAGTAAAAAATATTAAAAAATAATCCTTAATAATTTTCAGAGAGGTAAACATTATAATATATGTTTGAACGAAAAATATTAATTCAAAATATTATAATGTTGATTCAAATAACTATAAAGGTTCAATGACATGTATAGGAAATACTAGGATTAAAATAGATAGTTAAAAATTTATTACATTAAATATCAATAAAAATTATATGGTCACTTCCATACAAAAAATATTTCAATGTAATGGAAGAAGGAAGTAAAATATTATGATGAACCTACATGATAATATATAAATCAATTTTCATATCACTATATAAAACAAATTTTTAATTGGTATTATTGATGTTGGGAAATGTTTTTCCCTAAATATTATAAATATTTGGACAATAACTCACTTTATTGGGAAAGTAATGAGTCCCGGTGGACCAATATGAGAGGGATGCAAAATTTTGAGGATAATAATAAAAAATTTGGAATGTTGAAAAATAAATCATGATGAAAAGTATAAAAGGTAAATAGTTTAATAGAAAAAATAAATATAAATGTAATGATTATGTTTGTGAAGGTGAGATCAATATATTCATTATTTTAATTATGTTTTTACTAAAATTAACAAAAAATCAACTCATCATAAAATAATATAAACCTGGTAAATAGAATATTGAAGAAAAAAAAATTATTAACTTAGGTTTTGTTAAATGATAAGGAAAGTGGGAGGAATATATTCTAAAAAGTGGATTATCTTACCATGTTTAATGAGATAAAAAATCCTAATAAACATTAGATATCATTATAGAGGAGATGTTACATTTTGGTTATGATTGTTCTCTCAAAATAAAAGGCATTAACACAACCCAAATTGATTAAAAAATTATAATTACAATTATGTTTTTTTATGGTCATTTTTTTTACTAAATGTCATTAATATTTTGGATGTTGGGAATACAGTTTTATTATTATGATATTCATGAAAAATATTAAGATAAAATATATAAAATTTATTACCAAGGGAGTAAAAACTAGTTGTAAAATTTTCAAAATTGGAGAAATTGGTAACCAATTTTATTTAAGTTATAAAGATGATATGAATTGTAGCACTAGAGAATTGATAATCGTTGTCCACAAAATTGGGTAAAATATATAATAAATAATATGTGAGAGATATTACTCAACTTAAAAAGAAAACAGTTATTAAATTCAAAACTTATGAAAATTGTAGAATGGTCAAAAATATTAAATAGATGGTATAGATTTAATATACTCAACCTCATGAAATTATTCCCACAAATCTCTATGGACCAACGAGATATGAGTCCACTAAATTTGATCTTTACTTCATAACCATCAATTATTAAGTAATACAAATCACTCATTTTATGTTCATAGAACAAAAAATTAGGGTTGTGTAAATGTTAAAAATATTCTAAAAGGATGTTTAGAAGGAACACAAAGTATATATGCCAGAAAAGTGAAAATTGAAAATAGAAATGAGTTTATATGTAATTAATTTGAATAATATTTTTCATGGAATGAGATTATACATAAACGAAATTCTCACAACACTTTGAAATAAAATGGAGTAATAGAGAGGAGTAGTATAAGTCATGTTGATATGGGATGATAAATTATTTCTATGTCTAATCTCTGAAAATAATTCCGGAGGTATGTAGTTTATAAAACAATAAAGTTTAAAAATATATGTTTTTTAAAATTTTCTATGTTTTCATGCATAGATAAATAATTTTTTCTATCCTTTTTCAATATATAACATAAAAAAATAATACAATCTAGGATGTCATAAATAATCCATAGAATTATTTTACAAAAATAGTGTTAATAAAATAATGATATATATATATATTTGTGTGTGTGTGTGATTGTGTATGAGATAAAAAAACAAATAAAGTTCACCTTAAATATCAAACTCAATTAGTACAACTAAACAAATAATAAAATATATTTTAATACTTAAAATTTATTTTAAAAAATTGATATTTTTTAAGTATTATATATTTATAATTAACACTACTTCTATAAGAGTATTTAATATGACAAAAAAAGATTCCTTATATGAAAATGTTTCTATATTATTTTATAATTTTATTTTAAAGTAAAATTAATCAATTTTAGGAATCAAATTTTATGAAATTAATATTTTTTCAATTATCATGTTTTCATTATCTTAAGATGAGTTTTATTGAAAATTTTAAAAATAATTGATTTTTAGGAGAATATTGAAAAATATCAATTTTGAAAATACCATGCTTTTTAAAACATCACATGGATATAAGAATAACCTAAAATGTAGTAAATCCTATTCGTGACAAGATATATGTATTTTATTTAAAATTATATATTTTAAACCATTATGTTTGAATTACAAACTGATATTTGATATCTTAAATCAGAACCAATATATTCTCAAAAATTGTTATAAAAATGTCATACATTAGTATTTTAAAATTATTTTTTATTTATTGAATAAAAATAAAGGGATTTAAAATTTAAACTTAGTGGGTAAAAATTTTCTCATAACTAAAACTTTATTTTTAGTCATAAATATTTGGTTACCATTGGTAAATATTAGTTACCTTGGTAAAATGATTACTTTTCAAAGAATAATACCTTTTTAACTATTATGTATTTTTAAAATTAAAAGAATAAATTTTCAAATAAACATATAATATTTTGTTTAAAAATATTTAAAAAATAATTAACAATCATTTAATGGGTAATAAATTTTAAATAATACTATAAACACGTAATGATTAAAATGACATTTTTATAAGAAGTAATAGTTTTTGAATATTTACTATTTTTTTATTTAAAAGTTAATATTACCTTATTTGGAAATTTAATTAGGATAAATAGATCCCAAATTCTTATTAAACACATTAAAATTTTGTAATAATTGTCAAATTGTGTTTTTAATAATATAAAATTGACATGATTAATATATTATCAAAAATAATAAGTGACTAAATGGTTAATCTAAGGTGGTACAAATTTTCCTAAATTAAAATGACCTTTAAAAATTATATAAATCATTTTAAAATTCTTATATACATGTAATACTAATATTATATTTACTAACTCACCTAACATACATGCCTTTCCATTCTCAACCCTTACTTAAAATGCTTTTACAAGGAAAAGTCCCTCTTCCTCACTTATAAAAGGGGGATCAATTACAGCCTTTCAATAATCCACTAGTATTTAGAAATATATTTGAGAACATTCCAAAATTTTCCCTCCATGATGTCCTTAACAATCCTTAATGCACCCAAGCATCAGAAATTAGCCTAAGTCCCTTAAATATGAGGCCATCATTAAGAAAACGTTCAAGGTCTCAATGTAGGTATCACATATTTCGTAACATTTTTTTTCTAATAAATTTATTTATAAACAAATCATAACAAGAATATAATAAAAAATAATCATGAATATATTTTAAAGGTGTTATTATAAAAAGGGTAAAATTATTATTTATTCTCTACCATCAACTATGAAAATCAAAAATCTTGTTAGTTTTTGTGCGTGAATTACTTCATGTACAAAGGGACACTTTCCGTTTTTCATCCTCAAATCTAATGGATGCTTCTAATGATTGCACCGGTGAGTAAATATTATATATAATTTATCTATGTTTTATAAATGATCAATTACCTACAAAATTCACCACTATTATTCGAAGAGTAATAAAAACACTAATTGTGCATTGTACGAACCATTGCCTCCAAAAAGAATCATTTTCCCATATTTCATTTTCATGTAATAAATAATAAAATATGGTTCACCATTATAAAAATAATAAAAAAATCATTATTCTTCTATTATAATGATATAATGTCAAAATAAATTCCACCTTAACCATTCTCAGAAATCAGGTTAATTAGTGTTCAAGATTTGGTCGATTTGACCACCTTCTTGAATAATGCTATAAAATTACATCATGGATGATTATGAAAATGTAATTTATGTTAAAAATATGTTATAAATATGAAACTAATATCTTTTTATTTCTAGATACATAATTATTTAACTTTTTAAATAAAAAACACCATTCAAAGGTTAATAATCCTCAAAAAAAATTCATTGTAAATTTTATATTCTAGGACAAAGGGTAAAGTTTTCATCAAAGGAAATTAAAACATCATAATTTTTAAGCTATTTATTATATTAAAATAAATTAAATTTAGATAATTAATTTACTTAAGAATAATGAGCACTGACACCACTCTTATGAAACTTTAATGAACGACTGAAACTGTAAACAACTGATGTGGGAAAATAGGAAAAAACATAACTATTATACATATTAATAATGATTGTAAATTAAACATATAAACAGTTTTATTTATAAATATGGTTATGAAAAATTATATTACAGTAGTTAATTTTTAATTATAGGATGTTAGAACACATTTGACTTAGCGGGGAAACTAGGAAAATGTTTTTCATAATTAATTTTTCTTTATTTGAGTTATGATGGACATTAATGAAATACAATGTTATGATTTAAATTATTCTACCATATGATTGTATTTAATTTTATTTCCATTTTAATTTCTATGTATTTAAATTTTCTTCTCATTAATTTTATTCCAATGTATCTTTACATCAATAAAATTTATATTCATAAGGGTTTATTTATCTCGAATTTGAATCCCTTGAGACATGTTTTTATTATACAACATGTTTTATTTTTGACTATTTCAATAATACCGAATTTTATTTTTTTTGTGAGGATTTAATTATATTTCATGATGTATAATGTTTTATCTATGTGAATTCTATCTTTGGGTTTTGATTCTAAAGATACAAAAGTGTGTAAGGGTTTCCATGTCAATTTCTTATCATTGAGACAAGTTTATAATAGACATCATGTTTAAATTTTTACGGTCTAATAAATTCCAAATTTTAATTTTTATATAATTATTATATTATATTTGATTAAATTAAATTTTCTTTTTCTTTTTACCATTCCTATATTTTATTGGTTTAAATTATTTAAAAGTTTTAAGGGGTTTTCTATCACAATTCCTCTTTATTGAGAAATGTTTCAATGTTATGTACTAATTTAATTTTTCTGTAGATATATACATAAAATGAGGGTATTATTGAACAATAAATTATATAATTCATGGTATTTATAGATCTATATTAATATAATGCTTCCAATTAATTTTTATTTAATATAACTATAGTAATAGGGGTTTATTTGTCTTAAACATGAATCCCTTTAGATAAATTTAAATTTTACACCATGTTTCATTTTTATTGTTTTAAATACCACCATATATTCTTTTTTTATGTTAATAATCTTATTATAAATTATATTAAATGTTTTATATAATTTTTTCACATCTCATGGGGTTTTTATTCAAATGTTTCTATGGTTATATGTTGTTTTCATGACTCAAGTATCTTCTAGGGATCATAATCACCCTTCGTTATCTATTGTATTTTTTAAATGATATATTATAAACCATGATGATTTTAGAAATTATTACACCTTAATTTCTAGAGAAATTTTGTTTTAGAGCAAATAATTCTTCCTCCGGGATTATAATGTTTTATTAAAATTTATTTTTTAAAGAATAATTACCATTAATTATAATAGAATTTTTTACCATGTCCATATTTTTACTTCCCAAAATTTTTCTCAATTACTTGGAGAAAAATAAATTTTATTTATCTCCAACTAACCATCATTCCAATTATTTCAATTTAAATATACTCTTTCATTATATTTTTTAACAATTTGTGATTTCAACAATGTAATATCAAAATTTTCAAATGGTTTTTCCTTCAATTCGAAATAAAAAGTTTTATTATCCACTCTCAATTTCTTATCTCATTTATATAATTTTTAATGTTCCATTAGTATATATTATTTTTAAATTTGAAATAATTTAATTTATTTTTAATTCCCATTTTTTGATGACTCTATGTAAATTTCAAGTCTCCATTATTAAAGATTATTTTAAAAGTACATGTTTTCAAATTACATTCACTTGTCCTTTTGGTAACATTTATTCATTTATAATGATTTCTTATAATATCATTATATTATGATTTTAAATTTTTATATCTTCCCCACTATAATTATTTTGAAATTAATTTTCACTTAAATGATTTAAAAGGTTTTGTGATATATTTTTTATTTTGACAACAACTTAGACATTAATTATTATCTTTCATGAAGTAATGTTTTGATCACATTATATTTAATTATAGTACAATTAGTTTTTGAAAATTATTTTTTTGATATATTTTTATATATTAATTTTATAATATGTGGTGTTTTTTAATGGTTTATGAAACCCATTATTTTTTCATGGATTCTTTATGAGATGATATATGTTTGATTTTCATGTGGCACAAAAATGTATGGATTATGAGATATGTGGAAAAATAATGAAAAAAGTTGATATATGTCTAAGTATCAGATGATTTCCTGTAAAATTGGTAAATTTTTAGTAGATTATATTCCCTAGAAATAAATCATTTTCTGGTTACTAAAAGTGGATAAAATTGTAGCTAAGATGCACCTAGGTGAAATTACCCTGAAAAGGGTTGGTTGTGAATTAAATAAATCATCACCCTAATGCTTTATGAGTGGGTAAAGGACATTGCACATAGTTTTAAACCCTTGGGGGATATGGTTTTGTTGATTATATACCCATTATGAACCACTACGAAGGACTTATTTTATATTTACATAGAGGGATTAAGTTGAGAACATAATACAAAACAACTTAAATTAAGCTTGTTCGAACTAATATTTACATAGGCTAAACTATAGGAAAAATAATCCAACATGATAATTTAAAATATCAATATTTTTAATGTGAAAAATATTTTTATGATTATGATAATTTTCCCATATTGTTAATGTTTTCTCACTCTTGTAAAACCATTTTCATTTTAGTGATTACTTGAACTAGATGGAACCATGTAAACCATGCTTGTGAAGGAAAATGTGATTAATAACCTAAAAATAAACCCATTAGATTGAGATATTGGCTAAACCTTTTTGTGGCTATACCAAACCAAATATCATAATAAATTATTAAACGCGTAACCATAATAGAAATCTACATTGAACTAAATAAGTGAAGATTGAGGCTCATGGAAAATTAGGTATTAAAGACGATAAAATAAAGTATATTAGACCACTTGTATGAAAAACATGTTTTGGAGATTCATAAAGATAATTTCTAAAATGGGACTAAAATATTCATTACTTTTTGTGAAGGATCCCATCAAGCAACCAAATGTTGAGGGAAAATGAAGATTTCAGTTAACACGAGGAAAGATTATAAAACTCATCCAAGTTAACCACTAATTAGTTAATGTATTATGTGTGAAGAACTCTAAGATTTTCTAATTCAATTACCTATTACAAGGATTACTAAGGATGATAGGAACCCCTAAATTCCTTGACCTAGAGAGAAAGGAAGAACATATTCAATGAATATCGATTGAGAGGATAATGGTAATTAAGTTTCAATTACCCGCCACCACAAATTAATTGGTGTATTATTGTTCAATATAAACTGTTGTATCTAATATGTTTTCAAAAAACATCAATTACCCACCAATAATGTTTTTTATTTTATGTAAAACATTTAGTGTTATAAATAATAGGTTTTTGGAAATAATGTTTTTGAAAATAATAATAAATTTCTCTAAAAAAATTTGATTTAGTTTTCAAAATAAAATTTCTAAATTCACTTTGACTCCACATAATTTCTAGAATAGGAAAAGAAATCACATTCTTAATCAACTATGTCCATATATTATAGTATGGAGTACTATCAATTATCTAAGAAGAAAATTGAACACTTTATATGAATGTTAATACCTAGTTATGAGATATAGTTCCTAGAAATAGTTAGAAAAAATATGTATTAGTTTAACTTCCCTTTGATGTCGGGGAAAATATATGGAGGCATGTAATTATTATTACCACCTTTAGCTATTCCTTCATGTAAATAATAATTAAATAGTGGGTGAGAAAATTATTTAACATGGATAGAATGTAATGACTAGTATATTTATCCTTAAATAAATACTGTGTTTTATGGTTTTCTCCACACACAACACCAAAACAACTAATATTAAATAACCTAATGAAGATGTATAATTATCAGGTATAGATAATAATAATAGAATTATAAAATATATATAAATGTTTATATATATATATAAGATAGAAAGAAAATATTATTCAACTTAAACATTATACCAAATTTGTAAAGCTAGAAAACCAATAAAATATATTTTTTATACTTAAAATATATATAATAAAAAAATTTCAAATTTTATATATTTATTATTATAACTAATTTTATTAAGTGTATTCACCGTAATAAAAATGATATCTTTTAAAATAACATTTCTTGATTTTTTATCGTTTTATTTTAAAATATAATTTATCAATTCTTGTATGTAAATTTGGAAAATATTGAAATAATTTGTGGATTTATCAGGGTCATATTATCTTAATATAATTTTTTTTTAATTTTTATAAAATAATTGATTTTTAGGTGAATAGTAAAAAATCTTATTTTTGAAAATACTCTAGCTTGTGAAACAACACATGGATATAAGAATAACAAAAAACATATGAAAAAAATTTCTTCACAAAATTTACGTATTTAATATAACATTGTCTATTTTAGAATTTTGTGCTTGAATTACAAACCTATATTGGATATTATAAAAGATAATCAATATTTTCCTAAGAATTATTTTAAATAAATTATAAATTAGTATTTTTAAAAAGGTTGATGTAAATTGAGTAAAATAAACATTATTTTAAATTTAAAATAAGTGAATTGAAATTGACTAATAAGGCCCATTATATTTCTTGGAAAAATGATTTTTTTACATGTAGTAAATATTAGTTACCCTTGTAAAAAAAGTAATTTTCAAAGGATATTGATTTTCTAAATATTTAAAAAATATAAAAATAAATGAATCAATTTTACATTAATTATCTAATATAAAGATAAAAAATATATAAAAACTAATTAATATACATTTAATGGGTAATTAACATTAAATAATACTAAGAACACTTAATTATTAAAAGACATTTTTTCTAAAACATATTTCTTTCAACACAATATATGTTTTCATTAATAGAAAATTTTCACACCATTAGAAATAAAATTATATTAAATGGGTGTAAAATTTGGATTAATGATGTAAAATTTTTGAATTTATGGTTTTATTGTATTTTTAGTAATAAAATAATTGAAATTATCAATATTTAATCTCGAGTAATAAGTGTTTAAAAGATAAATCACAGGTGGCTTGAATTGTTTTTAAAATTAACATAAACATTAGACATTATAGAAAATATTTTTTAGGATTTAATTTATTACATTATATTTCATACTAAACATACCTCACCTAAATCACTGAACATTCATGACTTCCCATTATTACCCCTCACATACTATTCTTTTCTAGGGAAATTTTACTCTTCCTCTCTTATAAAAGGGGTGTCACATATAACCTTTCAATACAACACTCTTATTTAAACGGTTGTTTGAATTAATTCCCATATATCATCTCCCTTAATTCCATAACAAACAATAATCCCCTTGGTCACCAGAAATTATCCCCAGACCCTCAATTTTAATGTCTTCATCGAGAAGATGTTCAAGGTTTCAACACGTGCATCACATCAATCATAATGTTTCTTTTTAATTATTTTTATTCTAAATAAAAAATAAAAATAGTATAAAAAACCTCAGAATAAATAATTTTTTATATATTATTATAATAGTTTTAAAAACATTATTTTTTATCAATTATCTATTTGAAAAATAAGAATCTTCATTAGTGCATGTGCACAGAATATCACCTCCATCAAGCGATAATTTTAGTTTTTCATCACCAAAAACTATGGATTATAATAATTTTGGTATTTAATAATAAATAAGATTTATATTATTTATTTATTATTATTAAATGACCACTTACTATCCACTTCCACCCATATCATTCGATGATTAATAGAAATGATAACCGTGCATTGTGAAAACTACCACCTCCATGAAGAATTGTTCAATAAATTTTTCACTATATATCCAAAATATTCATATATAATTCATCAACCTAAAACATTAAAATAATATAATTATTCTTAAAATTTAACTATATTATTTCAAAACAAACTCCTCTTTAACCATACTCACCAATCGAGTTAACGTGTATTCAAGACTGGGTTGATTTGAATGCCTACTGGAATAATATAAAGGAATTATATCATGGATGATTATGAAAATATTATTTCTGGTAAAACATGACATAAATATTCAAATAAGATTTTTTTTGAAAATATTACTTTTATATTTAACTCATTAATTAAGAATACACTCATCGTTGGTCGAAAATCATCGAAAAAATATTTTTTGTTCACTTCATCCTCTCTAATAGAGACTAAAATACTCATAAAAGGAAATTTAAATTCATAAATAATTATAAGTAACACATTATAGTAACATTAATTAAATTTTAATTATGAAATTTGAGAGTATAATTAATAATGACACAACTCCATTGAAATATCTAAAAATGGTCAAAACATAAAACACTTGAGGTGGGAAAATAAGAAAAAATAACTAACAAATATAGATATATATAATGATTACAAATTAAAATGCAATCTACTTTTAGGTTTTAATATGATTCTAAAATATAATATAAATATATTTTTATTTGTTTTAAATGATGCTAGAGCACATTTTACTAATTGGCGATACAAGTTAAGGTTTTTTCATAACCAATTTCTCTTTCTTTGAGTTATAATGGTTATTCTCAAGCACCATTATTTTAAATTGGATCATTATAACATATTATTATTTAAAATTTTATTTCCACATTAATTTATCAGTATTTAATATTATTTCCAATGAATAAATTTTTAAATTATTATTACATCAATGATTGTGATATTCATACGGTTATCTTTGTCCCAAATTATAATCCCCTATGCCATGTTTATGATATAAACCATGTGTCATTATAAATAGTGTAAATTTAACCCCATTTACATTAATCATTATTTAATTATATAACATGATTATAATTTTTTTTAAATTTTTTTTATCTCTTGGAGTTCTCATTCAAAAGATACAAATGCTGTTTGGGTTTCCATTTCTTTTTCATCGCATTGAGACATGTTTATGTAATACATAATGTTCATTTTTTTATGGATTAATTACTACCCCATATTAATTTTCCCCATTATAATCTTATATTTCCCGATATTAAATTTTTTATTTCTTCTTATCATTATCATGACATTTTGGTTAAAATGTTTCAAAATCTATTTGGAGTTTTCTTTTCATTTTTTCTCTATTCAGACATGTTTTAATGTTATACACTATTTTATTATTTCTATTGTTAATATAATTATGAGGAATTTATTTTATAATACACTATGATTAAAAATTTTGGATTTATTGAACCATATTAATTCATATATTACAATGACTTTTGTTAAAAAATTTATTAAATCTTTACGGGTTTTATTGTCTCAAATTTGAATCCCTTGATGCATGTTTAAATTGCAAAATATGTTTCCCTTTCAATGGTCAAAATAATTACATATTTTCATTTTTTATCACTATATTATTTTACTTATTTATATTAAATTTTCTATTTAAAAGTAATATCTCCCATGGGGTTTTCTTTGAAATGTTATTAAGGCTGTATGGGGTTTTCGTGACACAAATCCCATACTAGGGTTATAATAAAAATTATTAGTCTATTGTATTTAATGATTGTTATATTCTAACATATTATTATTTTATTATTTTTTATCCTTTTTTTACATAAAAACATGCATCATTATAAATTCTCAGTCCTTTATGATTTTAATATTTCATAAAAATGCATTTTTTTATGAACAATTCCCCTTAATTTTAATAGATTTTTCTTCCTTTTAAATATTTTTAATTCACAAAAATGATTTCATTTACCTGGTGGAAACAAAAAATTATTCTATCTCTAATTATAATTTTCTACCATATTATATTTTAAATCAACGGTTTCATTATCCTCTTTAATGTAGTAGGTTTTTTAGAGGGTAATTTCCAAACGTTCAAAAAGTTTTTTGATCCTTTAAAAATTAAAAGTTTTTCACCCACTCTAAATTTTATTTTGATAAATTTTCTCCATATTTAAAGGATTCATTATTATAGAATTTTAAAAATTTAATATTTTTCAAATTATTTTCACATACTTTTTTAGAGGGTGTTATATCTTTTTTATGACTACATTATTAAATATATTTTTTCAAACTACATATTTTCAAGGGATTTTCACTTATTTTGTAATAAAATTTATGTATTTTAAATTGTTTTTTATTTGGATACTATTTATACAATTTTTTTTAAAAGGTTTTCTATTACCCTTCACAAAATGTTTCATGAAATTAGTTTTCACTTTAATGTTTTAAAATGTTTTGTAATTTTTTTATTATCAGTTATATTTGACCTCTATGGTTAATCATTTATGAACTGATGTTTTGATCAACCTATATATGTTATTATGATTAAAAAAAATTTCGGAAAATCATATTTTTGATATATTATGATTTCTTATGTTCATGATATGTGATTTTTTAATGTTTTATGAATCTCATTTTTTCACGGGTTATTTATGAAATGAGAAAAAAAATTTCACGTGGCACAAAAATGTATTGAATTGAAATGGGTCGGACCTTTATATTCAAATAATAAATTTGGTAAATAATTATATATCATTAAATTGAAATTTTATGTGAACATGTTATTAAGTATCTAGGTTCACAAAGAGTAATTATGATGGTATTTAGCTCTTCTCACAATTTTATTAGTGAATAGGTTAGAAGGTAGCCATGTTGAAAAAGTTGCGAAATACAATTTTTATGATTTTTAATTGTTTCCAAGTTGTATATTTTGTTATACCTTGATTTCATTATTAAACCCTATTATAATATATTACTCACTTCTATATCAAGGTCACTAGTTTTTGGTTATTAATATGTATTTTGAGTGATGTCATATCTTTTACACATCCTCAAAATTCTAGTTATGATCTTATGCTACTTTATCTTTTTTTTATTATCATCATTGGTATTATGATATATAATTATGATATTTAATTCCCTATTGTGAAATAATTAATGATTATGGTCTAACACTTTATGATATGTTTTTCCCTTATTTAGCATTTAAGATAACCTCTATCTTATTTTATACTCCCCAGCTTGTAAATATGATTTTATCATGTGATATATGAAGGAAATGGTCTATAATCAAATGATTATGGATACATTTTATAGGTTTAATAAATTAAGATGTTTATATAGATAATATATAATATACTATACAATTTTGTCTTTATGTTTTGTGACTTTTTATGAGATTTATTATATAAATCGTAAGATTAATATATTATTTAATTCATGATTAAATTTGGTTGATTCACATGATAATACCCAAAAAAATAAAAATAAACTCTTAGGGAAATGTGGTACAAAAATATTACTAGGAATAAATATTTTATGGTGTCTTAAAGTATTTGTTTTATGAATATTATAAATACAATTCTGTAAAATTTAATGAATGTTCCATGGAATGAATCATATCGGGGTATACAAGCAATAAAAGATTCTATAAGTGATGGAGTAAATGATCACAATTTTTTAATCGTGTGATTTTATTGTTACTAAAAATAATATAAAATAAATATATAAATTAAATGATATTACAAATTTTTTAATGAAAGGAATATTACAACCTTATGAAAAAGTAAAGACAAAAATTAAATAATATTATAAGAGTTTTGACAATCATGTTATGAATTTTCTATTACTAATAAAGAAAACATAGGAAAAATACGACATATAGAAGATATATAAACATGTTTAACCAATAATAATTATTGAAAAAGTAATGCTATAGTTCATATAGGAAGGAATCAAAAAATGGAAAATCAAGTAACACTCATTTTTCAAATAAATCCAAAATTAATATCAAAATCTATTATAAATACTAAATGATTGTAATATATGAATGAAGAGTTTGATCGGATTTAAGAGAATAATACTTGGGAAATTATTCCCAGAATAGAAGATAAAAATTTCATAGGAACTAAATGGGTGTTCCAAAACAACATTAATCAAAAGGGATTTGTTTCATGAAATAAATCCTAGCTAACCTATAAATTTTATTCACATAATGAAATAGTTAATTTTTAAGAAAAATATTCCATTATTAAAAAACTCAGAACTATTATAAATTTCATTTAACTTTGTACTCATTAAAAAGACAACTTTTAAGAGATGGATGTTAATTCATCATTGTTGAATGGATTTTTTTAATATTAAGTTTATATTTAATATTTAGATAGATTAATCCTTTTAAATTAGAGAAAAAAAGTTTTCAATATAAATAGAGACTTGTGTGGATTTAATTAGGCTCCTTGATCATAGTATTAAAAACTTGATAATTCATTACAGATAATTAAATTTTCCTGGAGAAAATTTGATAGAAATTTTTATGTTAAGGTTACCAGTTCTAGAACATTGATTATTATAGATCATGTTGACGAAATTATCTACAAAATCCATAAAAATCATATGTGAAATGATTTCTTAGTGTTGATTAAGAGGTGATTTGAGATGTATATTCATGGGAAAATGAATTTATTTCTTAGAATAAACATTCCCAAGAAAATTATTCCAGATAATTGTTAAATAAATTGGGAATGAAATAATCAAATGAAGTTTATACACATATTTATATTTGTATAAAATGGGTAATGGTGTAGATAGAAAAAGTGTTAATAAAAAGGTCTTTTGAAAGAAAATTAGAAGTTTACATTATCTTATAAAATCTTGACCATACATTGTTTATACTGTAACATTATGTGTTTGGTATCAAAGTGATTATTTTTTTGTTTATGTTAAAACCATTTAATATTATTTTTGATATCCAAAGTACAATTAAACTCAATAAAAATATTTTTTAGTATTCGTAATCTAAGAACATTGATATTAATATCATTTCGAGAATGAATAGTTTGAAATTAGTGATGTAAATCTGCATTATATCTTCTAAAAACAATAAATTATGGATATATTTTCAAAATATTTTTAAAGTGAATGATTTGAGGAATTACGAAAGAAATAAAATTATTATCCCCCAATACCGACATATGTTTTGTTCTCTAGTAACCCCCATGTTACTTTGGATTCCATTTTTAGAGGTATAGAATAAGTGATGCTATTTACATGGTGTATTATGAATTGAAATATATTGTCATTATAGAAAAGGCATGAAAATTTTAATGGAATTTAAAATTATAGAAGATAGATGATTGGCAGGGTATATATCAATATCATGGCCAAACGATTTCTTTTCACTAAGTGTGGAAATTTTCTAAAAATAATTTCTTAATCGAGTAGTGTTGTGTAAAAAAAATATCATCAGAATAAATATGGATAGATGAATTTTTTAAATTAATTGTTAATGTTGGATGTAAAACCATAGGGGTAGATTGAATAAATCACTTTTTAGTTGGAGGTGTTTTATTTGTAGTTAGCATAGATGTTTTTGAGGCCAATATTTTCCAGATGAATTTTTAGATTTTCTGGATATCGTGTCATGAAATTATTTTTTTTCCTTATAATACCAAATATAATTACTCTTAAATGTTATTATGGTTCAAGTTGAGATCTTTCATATTTTTACTAGAAAAATAATTTTTTTTCAAAGACAAAATTATGAAGTAGCACCAAATTGAGAAATTAAAAAGTTTTATCAGATTGAAGAAATTATTAAGTTGTATTAAATAGATAAATATACAAATTTTTATTAAATGGAGAGAGATATATTCCATAAAAGTAGTTCCAATATACATTTATTCATTATTTTTTAGACCGAGATAGTCAAAAAAATTCCAAAGGTATCATTACATAGAAGAGAATCAGATGGAGTAAATCTTGGGAATATACCTACTAGGGAAAAACATTTTTACTTGATAAATTTTTTACATACATCAAATAGAGAAAAATAGAATGATTATTAGATGGGAAATATTCAGGTCATCAAAAATTGGTTCATCAACTAGAGGTGTATCATACTCATGTGTATCAAATAAATTTGAAGTAGATAATGGTGCACTAGAAAAAAGCACATTGGACTGACACACATCAGATAGAGGTATAACATATAGAGAAGTATTTAACAAATGAAGTGCCCAGATCAGTGTGAATCACTGAGAGGGGGAGGGGGTGAATCAGTGATCCCTTAAAACTTTTTACTAATTGATTCTTTTTCAATTAAACCTCTATGGCTGGTTAAAGCCTTGATCCACTCTTCTTGTATCTCTCAGCCTTTCCTCCAGTAATGCAGTAAATGTAAAGGCACAGGACACAAGGATTTACAAGGTTCGGCACCAAAGGCCTATGTCCTTGCCATGTTGGTTATACGCCCCCAACATGGTTTCTCCATTATAATCGGTTAGTATTACAATGGTCGATATAGAGTCCCACTGTATCTCTCCCGAGTCCCACAGGAGGGTCTTTATACTACGTCCCACAGTGTTACCAGAGTCCCACTTGCCTGCTCCAGAATCCCACTGAAGACTTCTTCCACCCTGAGTCTCACAGGGGGCTTCTCCTGGCTCCTCGAATCACACGATTAGATCTTCTTCACTTAAAGCTTCTTCAAGTATCTTCAGCAGTCTGGGATAAAGACTGCTGGCCTTGCTCTGTACCTCTGATCACTTGAGTTGATCAGGTCTTCTCGTCTTGCTCAGGATTTATCTCCTTCTTCTCAGGATAACCTGGCTTCTCTCTTCAAGAATCTTCAACAGCCTATGATAAGGTCTGTTGGTCTTCCTCTTCACTTCTGATCACTTCAGTTTATTAGGCTCTTCTCAATTACTGAAAACTCAAGCAATTGATATCTCTAACTTCAGTCTGGTCTAGTCTCACATCAGAACAACTTCATGCACTGAGTTCATGGCATCTCTGCTTCCTCATGCACTGACTGCATGGCCTCTTAATTCTCTTCAAGAACTTCCGGTCTTGGTCAACTCAGATGCACACAACTAGATTTTTCTTTGTTCATGTGTGCATGTGCATGCATGCATGCATGCACTCTCCTCTTTCTCCTCTTGGTGCAATAAACCCACAAAGGGTGTAGTCACTTTAAGCACACACCTTTTCTTCTTTTCCTTCACACATTTAATTCCTTTTGATTACACACATTAATGTGTGTTATACGTTGTGTGAGTCCTCTTCTTCTTCTTCTTCTAGGTGAACACACTTTTAGTGCTCACACTAGGTTCGGCCACTTTGTTTTTTTGCACACACAACTTGTTCTTTGATTTTCACACACACAATGAGTGTATATTTGGCCTTCACTATTTTTGAACACACTCAAGCTATCCTCGGCCTTCTTTTCAAATGCACACACAAAGTGTGTTATTCAATTTGGCACAACCAAGGTATGGCCTCGGCCTTCATCCTCTTCTTGCACACTCACGGCTAGGGTGTATGTCTTTCACTTGATGTGGCTTTCCTCCTCACTTATCACACAACCCGTAGGTATGTAACGCACTTCATCTTCATGTTGCACTAAGCACACACACTGTCCGTAGGTGGTCGTCTCCACTTGAGCTCAAAGGAGGCGCGAAAGGGTGCGGCCAATCCTTTTCTCTAATATCCGCGTAGGATCTTGGTGCAAGGGCCACTGCCTCGGGTGTGCACGGTGAAACACCGCGGGGCGCGCAAGTGCAACAGCGCGCAGGTGCTACTGACGTAGGTACTTCCTGCCGCGCAAGGAGTAGGCGCGCAGGGAACACTTCACCTCCTTCTTCTTGTCGCGCAAAGGAGTTGCACGCAAGGAACACCTTCAAAGCCTCGGGTGGCTTCGGGACAACAGCCGTGCCAGTAATTTGCGCGATGGCTTCTTTCTTCGTGAGGCAAAGACACTCACGGATCTTCAAAGTTCCAGCACATCAGCAAGAAACACCGATGCACGAGCCTCTCTTTTTATAGGCAGAGGGCCTATGTTCAATCCGCGTGGATAAACATTTGAATCCCCGAAGTTTTCGGGTATTTCAAGATTTTGAAAATCTTGATTTTCTCCTCAGTTCACCGCGGGTTCTCGTTCTATATTTTTCTCCTCCACGTGCATGCGACTTAGAACGCATGCACGGCCTTTGTCTCTTCTATCCCATGCAAAACACAAACACACCGAGGCCTCGGCACATCGTTTGCCTTAGGCCTTCATCGAATTTTCTCATTTGTTGCATGCAAGTATATTTTTATGCATGGATGGGTTCAGTTTGGACAGACGAGCACGAGGGAGCCTTCAGTTTCGAGAGATACAGCCGGGAGCTCAAAATCGGTGCTCGGGTTGCTCCTGGTTCGACGGAGGCATGCGGGGAGGCTTCGGCCTGGCATGAGGTTGAGGATGGACGGGGAGCCGTCAGATCGACGATTTGGACGGCTGCGATCAGAATGGGAGTGGTGCGATGAGATGTGCGGCCGAGATCTTGCGCGCGATCAATCGTGCAGCCAGGATCCGCTCCTGGAGATTTTTCTGCGTCCCACATCGAAACGGAACGCGCTTTTTCTGCGGTTTATCACCCAGCTCCTGCCGCAACCCCTCGATTGAACTTCCAACCCTCTCGGTGCCGCCCTGCAACGAGTTCTTCTTGCGGGTGCGCTCTTGCACCCACCCCTTCCACTCGGGCGCGCCACTAGCGCCCACTATGCTTGTCACGGACACGCTCCTCGCGCTCACGCTGCGCGGGATTCATCACCGCATGGCCTCGGTGCTTATACACGGCCACGGCCTCTCTCGGGCTGGCCCCATGGGATCCCCTTGGGCGTGGTGACTTAGTCTCACATGTGCCTTGGGTTGAACCCTTGAGGTTGGCATCTTTTTTTCTAAGTAAAACACTTAGGACTTTGTATAAAAACAAAGTAACCAAGTGAAAATTCCAAATGCCACTTCAAGCCATCTTCCTCTTCATTTACTCTTCTTTATTTCTTCTTCTTCATTAGAATTCCTCCAATTCCCTTCAACATTTATTCACCACTTATGAATTGAATTCCTGAAGGTTCTTCATCAACCGAGCTCCTGAATCAAATAATTATTCAACATTCTTCAATGATCCAATCAAAGATCAAATTGGAACATTAAGAACAGCTCTACAATCGTCTGATACCCATAGAAAATGTTTCAACCACAACATCCTATGTCACTTAGTGAATCTCCTAAGTGACATGTATCTTAGTACCATGGCCATTCTCCTTTCCTCACCAACACCATCACATCCTTTGTCATTCACATATTGAAACTCCTTGACATCCATCCATTCATTCCTTGACAACAACATACATAATTGACAACAAATGCAACATAGTGCACTTCAATCTCCCCCTTTGTATTTGTTGTCAATACACTTCTTCAGCACGTATGAATGGGTCAATATGTGTGCCAATCTTTTCTCCCCCTTATTGGCAATCAAATTCAAAGATGTGGTGTGGTTCACTTTCAAAAATATCTTCCTCCCTTCGAAAAGAATTTTCTTCCAAATCACTAAGAGAGGAATGATGTCACATGTTCTCTTTAGCAAAGAACCTTTAGTAGATCAACTCTAAGTCCACGTGGGCTAACCCGCTGTAGAAAACAAGAGTGATGTAACCAAGGAACTCAATGCTGTCCAAAATTCACTGTACATGTGAGATCATGATTCAGGGGTTTGAAATTTTTCAGATATATCAATGAATTGCTAAATCCTGCACATACTTCACCAAACTCATTAGAAAGTTCAGGTGCACAGATAAAGCTCCCACATTCAACCATTTACCTTCAATCAATACTCCCCCGTAATTGTCATGATGAATACAATTAAGAAACAAGGGATGAAAGTATGATTGGAATACCTTCAGCTTTTCTTAAGATGATATTAAATCTTAGAATACCATCTTCTCCAGATTGGCTCCCCCTCAAGGGGTGCACTCCATTCTGTCCAAACCACTCTCTAGATGAGAATGATCATCATCTTCAATTCCCTGCAATGTTATCACATGTAAATACCAGAAGTATAAGGGAATAAGATGGAACCTCCTTGGTTTATCAATGTGAACAACAAGGTTGAGAAGATTCTCTCAACCGAGATGTCCCATTTTCACCATTCTTCACACTTGCACATTTGATCTTAAATGATGTTTGTGCTGATGTGGATCTCAACACCTCTTTAACTTCTTTGTGTGTGACTCCTGTATTTCTAGGCGCCTTCTGAGAACTAGAGTCTCTTGGTGCAATATTCATTATTTTGAAGAATCCCTTCTGAGCTGGAATGAATATCATGCATTTATCACTAGTATGTCCAGCATGATTGCACCTCACACACAGAACATGATCTTCATGTGAAATATTTTTCTTTCCTTTTGCCTTAGAAATTGCCAGAACATTATCTTCAGCTCTTTGCAGATCTTTGGCAAGTTGCAACTGATTTGGCCATATGACTAGTAAGTCACTTGGAAGTGTGGCCTCAGTTCTGGAAATTCCACATTGTTCCTTCGATGCTTTCAAGCTACCTTTCTTAGGCAACTTGTTTTCAATCAATCCCTTCTGCTTCTGCTGGATTGATTGTCTGTTTGAGTCCAGTCTGCCTCTATTGAATATCATGGCTTCTTTACAAAGATCCATGATATGTAAATTCTTTCCATAGTAGAAGAATTTATTCTTGGTGGTCCTTCTGGATGCATCACCCTTCTTGGATTTAGACTCCAAGGACTTCTTTTCCTTTTTCAAAACCTTCTTGGGAGAATCTTAAACTTTCTTCTTGCTTCCCAAGGATTCTTTCTGAGCCAGGTTCTATGATCTTTTCTTCTTTTGAGATCTGTATCCAGTTGAAGATTGACATTTATCTATTTTACCACTTTTGCACACATCCCAGATGTTATCTAGCAATCCGAATCTGTTAGCAGTAAACAGATGTCTCTGGACCTGTGGATGTTGCTTCTTTTCTTATGGCTTGCTCCCCCTTGGCATGGGCTTCCTTTGTGCTTTGACATTCAGTGGATTGTACCAACAATCCTTTGCACAGTGCCCGTACTTATTACAACACCAAAACTGACCCACAAATCTTGACCTCTTCAATCCTTCTGATTGTTGGGTACTTTTCTTGACTTGCTGTGTTGTTTCCGGAGAGCTCTCTTTCTTCATTGTCTTCATCCATACTTGTTTGGAGTTATTCTTCCATCCTGCACTTTTTGTGGAAACACATTTAGAATCATGAGTACAAGATGGGATGGATGGTACCTACTTCTTAGAAGTTGTTGCCCTTTTATTAGAGGATGTCTTTCTTTTAGAATCATCCTGCTCAATGCATACTTGAGTAGCAACATTTCTCCTTTCAGCTGACTGGGAGGCTTTGGCTTTGGGTGATTGCTGAGTTTTCAATATCACCTCTAGTTCTAAGCATTTCATATTGAGGGAGTTCTTCTCATCCTCAATAGTTCTTGGCCTTCCTTCCCATTTCTCTTCCAGCTACTTTATCTGGTCTTCATGCACCTTTTTTATTGCTAGCAATGAATTGTCCAGCTCCTTCACCCTTTTGAATTTGTCTTCTAGTTGAGAATCTCTGACATTCATTGAAACTTTGTGCCTCTTTTCCAGTGCATGGAAAACATCTTTGACCACAGTCTTAAAGAATTATTTCTCAGAAAGGCTTCTTTGCAATTCTTCAGTAGTGTCTTCATATCTTTCATTGCAAAGCGATACTGTTTCATCTTTAGCCTTCACCAGCTTTCTGAGAGTGTTGGTTATGGAAACCCTTTTAGCCAATTGGACTTCCAGAGAATTGGATTCATCTTCTAGCTGTAATTTTTCTTCCTGAAGATCAAGGACGCCTGTAGCTATACACATTGCCACTTCCTTGGGGACTGTCTTCTGAAGATATTTGATGGAATTTAGAAGATCATTGTTTCTTCCATCTTTATCACAGCTAGAGCAGGCTTCATCAGAAGAATGATAAAAGGAATTGTCATCTGATGTGACATTCACATTTCTTTCCATAGAAGGAGTTTCTCTGATTGCAGCAACCTTATTTCTCATCTTCTTTGACTGCTTCTTCATTCTGTTTTTCAGAGTCTTGGCAGATATCTTCATTGGAGGCTGTTCTTTCATTTCCTCAAATTTGCACTCCATATAGACTCCCTTGGATCTTTTAGAGGTAACCTTCCCTCTGATACCAGTTGAAGTGCCCAGATCAGTGTGAATCACTAAGAGGGGGAGGGGTGAATTAGTGATCCCTTAAAACTTTTTACTAATTGATTCTTTATCAATTAAACCTCTATGGCTGGTTAAAGACTCGATCCACTCTTCTTGTATCTCTCAGCCTTTCCTCGAGTAATGCAGTAAATGTAAAGGCATAGGACACAAGGATTTACAAGGTTCGACACCAAAGGCCTACGTCCTTGCCATGTTGGTTATACGCCCCAACATGGTTTCTCCATTATAATCGGTTAGTATTACAATGGTCGATACAGACTCCCACTGTATCTCTCCTGAGTCCCACAGGAGGGTCTTTATACTACGTCCCACAGTGTTACCAAAGTCCCACTGGCCTGCTCCAGAATCCCACTGAAGACTTCTTCCACCCTGAGTCTCACAGGGGGCTTCTCCGGGCTCCTCGAATCACATGAGTAGCTCTTCTTCACTTTAAGCTTCTTCAAGTATCTTCAGTAGTCTGGGATAAAGACTGCTGGCCTTACTCTGTACCTCTGATCACTTGAGTTGATCAGGTCTTCTCGTCTTGCTCAGGATTTATCTCCTTCTTCTCAGGATAATCTGGCTTCTCTCTTCAAGAATCTTCAACAGCCTCTGATAAGGTCTGTTTGTCTTGCTCTTCACTTCTGATCACTTCAGTTGATCAAGCTCTTCTCAATTACTGAAAACTCAGACAATTGATATCTCTAACTTCAGTCTGGTCTAGTCTCACATCAGAACAACTTCATGCACTGAGTGCATGGCATCTCTGCTTCCTCATGAACTGACTGCATGGCCTCTTAATTCTCTTCAAGAACTTCCGGTCTTGGTCAACTCAGATGCACACAACCATATTTTTCTTTGTTCACGTGTTCATGTGCATGCATGCATGGATGCACTCTCCTCTTTCTCCTCTTGGTGAAATAAACCCACAAAGGGTGTAGTCACTTTAAGCACACACCTTTTCTTCTTTTCCTTCACACGTTTAATTCCTTTTGATTACACACATAAATGTTTGTTATACATTGTGTGAGTCCTCTTCTTCTTCTTCTAGGTGAACACACTTTTAGTGCTCACACTAGGTTCAGCAACTTTGTTTTTTTGCACACACAACTTGTTCTTTGATTTGCACACACACAATGAGTGTATATTTGGCCTTCACTATTTTTGAACACACTCAAGCTATCCTCGGCCTTCTTTTCAAATGCACACACAAAGTGTGTTCTTCAATTTGGCACAACCAAGGTATGGCCTCCGCCTTCCTCCTCTTCTTGCACACTCACGGCTATGGTGTATGTCTTTCACTTGATGTGGCTTTCCTCCTCACTTAGCACACAACCCGTAGGTGTGTAATGCACTTCATCTTCATGTTGCACTAAGCACACACACTGTCCGTAGGTGGTCGTCTCCACTTGAGCTCAAAGGAGGCACGCAAGGGTGCGGCCAATCCTTTTCTCCAATAGCCGCGTAGGATCTTCGTGCAAGGGCCACTTCCAAGGGTGTGCACAGTGTAACACCGCGGGGCGCGCAAGTGCAACAGCGCGCAGGTGCTACTGACGCGGGTACTTCCTGCCGCGCAAGGAGTATGCGCGCAGGGAACACTTCACCTCCTTCTTCTTGTCGCGCAAAGGAGTTGCACGCAAGGAACACCTTCAAAGCCTCGGGTGGCTTCGGGACAACAGCCGTGCCAGTAATTTGCGCGGTGGCTTCTTTCTTTGTGAGGCAAAGACACTCACGGATCTTCAAAGTTTCAGCACATCAGCAAGCAACATCGATGCACGGGCCTCTCTTTTTATAGGTAGAGGTCCTCTGTTCAATCCGCGTGGATAAACATTTGAATCCCCGAAGTTTTCGGGTATTTCAAGATTTTTCAAATCTTGATTTTCTCCTCGGTTCACCGCGGGTTATCCTTCTATATTTTTCTCCTCCACGTGCATGCGACTTAGAACGCATGCACGGCCTTTGTCTCTTCTATCCCATGCAAAACACAAACACACCGAGGCCTCGACACTTCGTTTGCCTTCGGCCTTCATCGAATTTTCTCATTTGTTGCATGCAAGTATATTTTTATGCATGGATGGGTTCGGTTTGGCCAGACGATCACGAGGGAGCCTTCAGTTTCGAGAGATACAGCCGGGAGCTCAAAATCAGTGCTCGGGTTGCTCCTGGTTCGACGGAGGCATGCGGGGAGGCTTCGGCCTGGCTTGAGGTTGAGGATGGACGGGGAGCCGTCGGATCGACGATTTGGACGGCTGCAATCAGAATGGGAGCGGCGTGATGAGATGTGCGGCTGAGATCTGGCGCGCGATCAATCGTGCGGCCAGGATCTGCTCCTGGAGATTTTTCCACGTCCCACATCGAAACGGAGCGCGGTTTTTCTGCGGTTTATCACCCAGCTCCTGCCGCAACCCCTCGATTGAACTTCCAACCCTCTCGGTGCCGCCCTGCACCGAGTTCATCTTGAGGGCGTGCTCTTGTGCCCACCCCTGCCACTCGGGCGTGCCACTGGCGCCCACTATGCATGTCACGGGCACGCTCCTCGCGCTCACGCTGCGCGAGTTTCATCACCGCGTGGCCTCGGGGCTTATACACGGCCCCGACCTCTCTCGGGCTGGCCCCATGGGATCCCCTTGGGCGTGGTGACTTAGTCTCACATGTGCCTTGGGTTGAACCCTTGAGGTTGGCATCTTTTTTTCTATGTAAAACACTTAGGACTTTGTATAAAAACAAAGTAACCAAGTGAAAATGCCAAATGCCACTTCAAGCCATCTTCCTCTTCATTTAATCTTCTTTATTTCTTCTTCTTCATTAGAATTCCTCCAATTCTCTTCAACATTTATTCATCACTTAGGAATGGAATTCACGAAGGTTCTTCATCAACCGAGCTCCTGAATCAAATAATTTTTCAACATTCTTCAATGATCCAATCAGAGATCAAATTGGAACATTAAGAACAGCTCTACAATCGTCTGATACCCATAGAGAATGTTTCAACCACAACATCCTATGTCACTTAGTGAATCTCCTAAGTGACATGTATCTTAGTACCATGGCCATTCTCCTTTCCTCACCAACACCATCACATCCTTTGTCATTCACATATTGAAACTCCTTGACATCCATCCATTCATTCCTTGACAACAACATACATAATTGACAACAAATGCAACACAGTGCACTTCAATCTCCCCCTTTGTATTTGTTGTCAATACACTTCTTCAGCACATATGAATGGGTCAATATGTGTGCCAATCTTTTCTCCCCCTTATTGGCAATCAAATGCAAAGATGTGGTGTGGTTCACTTTCAAAAATATCTTCCTCCCATCGAAAAAATTTTCTTCCAAATCACTAAGAGAGGAATGATGTCACATGTTCTCTTTAGCAAAGAACCTTTAGTAGATCAACTCTAAGTCCACGTGGGCTAACCCGCTGTAGAAAACAAGAGTGATGTAACCAAGGAACTCAATGCTGTCCAAAATTCACTGTACATGTGAGATCATGCTTCAGGGGTTTGAAATTTTTCAGATATATCAATGAATTTCTAAATCCTGCACATACTTCACCAAACTCATTAGAAAGTTCAGGTGCACAGATAAAGCTCCCACTTTCAACCATTTGCCTTCAATCAATACTCCCCCTTAATTGTCATGATGAATATAATTAAGAAACAAGGGATGAAAGTATGATTGGAATACCATCGTCTTTTCTTAAGATGATATTAAATCTTAGAATACCATCTTCTCCAGATTGGCTCCCCCTCAAGGGGTGCACTCCATTCTGTCCAAACCACTCTCCAGATGAGAATGATCATCATCTTTAATTCCCTGAAATGTTAGAACATGTAAATACCAGAAGTATAAGGGAATAAGATGGAACCTCCTTGGTTTATCAATGTGAACAACAAGGTTGAAAAGATTCTCTCAACCGAGATGTCCCATTTTCACCATTCTTCCAACTTGCACATTTGATCTTCAATGATGTTTGTGCTGATGTGGATCTCAACACCTCTTTAACTTCTTTGTGTGTGACTCCTGTATTTCTAGGTGCCTTCTGAGCACTAGAGTCTCCTGGTGAAATCTTCATTCTTTTGAAGAATCCCTTCTGAGATGGAATGAATATCATGCATTTATCACTAGTATGTCCAGCTTGATTGCACCTCACACACAGTACATGATCTTCATGTGAAATATTTTTCTTTCCTTTTGCCTTAGAAATTTCCAGAACTTTATCTTCAGCTCTTTGCAGATCTTTGGAAAGTTGCAACGGATTTGGCCATATGACTAGTAAGTCAATTGGAAGTGTGGCCTCAGTTCTAGAAATTCCACATGGTTCCTTCGATGCTTTCAAGCTACCTTTCTTAGGAAAATTGTTTTCAATCAATCCCTTCTGCTTCTGCTGGATTGATTGTCTGTTTGAGTCCAGTTTGCCTCTATTGAATATCATGGCTTCTTTACAAAGATCCATGATATGTACTTTCTTTCCATAGTAGAAGCATTTCTTCTTGGTGGTCCTTATGGATGCATCACCCTTCTTGGATTTAGACACCAAGGACTTCTTTTCCTTTTTCAAAACCTTCTTGGGGGAATCTTCAACTTTCTTCTTGCTTCCCAAGGATTCTTTCTAAGCCAGGTTCTGTGATCTTTTCTTCTTTTGAGCTCTATATACAGTTTAAGATTGACATGTATCTATTTTACCACTTTTGCACACATCCCAGATGTTATCAAGCAATCCGAATCTGTTAGCAGTAAACAGATGTCTCTGGACCTGTGGATGTTGCTTCTTTTCTTCTGGCTTGCTCCCCCTTGGCAAGGGCTTCCTTTGTGTCTTGACATTCAGTGGATTGTACCAACAATCCTTTGCACAGTACCCATACTTATTACAACACCAACACTGACCCACAAATCTTGACCTCTTCAGTCCTTCTGATTGTTGGGTACTTTTCTTGACTTGCTGTGTTGTTTCCGGAGAGCTCTCTTTCTTCATTGTCTTCATCCATACTTGTTTGGAGTTATTCTTCCATCCTGCACTTTTTGTGGAAACATATTTAGAATAATGAGTACAAGATGGGATGGATGGTACCTTCTTCTTAGAAGTTGTTGCCCTTTTATTAGAGGATGTCTTTCTTTTAGAATCATCCTGCTCAATGCATACTTGAGTAGCAACATTTCTCCTTTCAGCTGACTGGGAGGCTTTGTATTTGGGTGATTGCTGAGTTTTCAATATCACCTCTAGTTCTAAGCATTTCATATTGAGGGAGTTCTTCTCATCCTCAATAGTTCTTAGCCTTCCTTCCCATTTCTCTTCCAGCTGCTTTATCTGGTCTTCAAGCACCTTTTTTATTGCTAGCAATGAATTGTCCAGCTCCTTCACCATTTTGACTTTGTCTTCTAGTTGAGCATCTCTGACATTCATTGAAACTTTGTGCCTCTTTTCCAGTGCATGGAAAACATCTTTGACCACAGTCTAAAAGAATTCTTTCTCAGAAAGGCTTCTTTGAAATTCTTCAGTAGGTTCTTCATATCTTTCATTGCAAAGAGATATTGTTTCATCTTTAGCCTTCACCAGCTTTCTGAGAGTGTTGGTTATGCCAACCCTTTTAGCCAATTGGACTTCCAGAGAATTGGATTCATCTTCTAGCTGTAATTTTTCTTCTTGAAGATCAAGGACGCCTGTAGCTATACACATTGCCACTTCCTTGGGGACTGTCTTCTAAAGATATTTGATTGCATTTAGAAGATCATTGTTTCTTCCATCTTTATCACAGCTAGAGCAGGCTTCATCAGAAGAATGATAAAAGAAATTGTCATCTGATGTGACTTTCACATTTCTTTCCATAGAAGGAGTTTCTCTGATTGCAGCAACCTTCTTCCTCATCTTCTTTGCCTGCTTCTTCATTCTGTTTTTCAGAGTCTTGGCAGATATCTCCATTGGAGGTTGTTCTTTCATTTCCTCAAATTTGCACTCCATATAGACTCCCTTGGATCTTTTAGAGGTAACCTTCCCTCTGATACCAATTGAAGTGCCCAGATCAGTGTGAATCACTGAGAGGGGGAGGGGGTGAATTAGTGATCTCTTAAAACTTTTTACTAATTGATTCTTTATCAATTAAACCTCTATGGATGGTTAAAGCCTCGATCCACTCTTCTTGTATCTCTCAGCCTTTCCTCGAGTAATGCAGTAAATGTAAAGGCACAGGACACAAGGATTTACAAGTTTCGGCACCAAAGGCCTACGTCCTTGCCATGTTGGTTATACGCCACAACATGGTTTCTCCATTATAATCGGTTAGTATTACAATGGTCGATACCGACTCCCAGTGTATCTCTCCTGAGTCCCACAAGAGGGTCTTTATACTACGTCCCACAGTGTTACCAGAGTCCCACTGGCCTGCTCTAGAATCCCACTGAAGACTTCTTCCATCCTGAGTCTCACAGGGGGCTTCTCCTGGATCCTCGAATCACACGAGTAGCTCTTCTTCACTTTAAGCTTCTTTATGTATCTTCAGCAGTCTGGGATAAAGACTGCTAGCCTTGCTCTGTACCTCTGATCACTTGAGTTGATCAAGTCTTATCGTCTTGCTCAGGATTTATCTCCTTCTTCTCAGGATAACATGGCTTCTCTCTTCAAGAATCTTCAACAGCCTCTGATAAGGTCTGTTGGTCTTTCTCATCACTTCTTATCACTTCAGTTGATCAGGATCTTCTCAATTACTGAAAACTCAGACAATTTATATCTCTAACATCAGTCTGGTGTAGTCTCACATCAGAATAACTTCATGCACTGAGTGCATGGCATCTCTGCTTCCTCATGCACTGACTGCATGGCCTCTTAATTCTCTTCAAGAACTTCCGGTCTTGGTCAAATCAGATGCACACAACCAGATTTGTCTTTGTTCACGTGTGCATGTGCAAGCATGCATGCATGCATGCACTCTCCTCTTTCTCCTCTTAGTGCAATAAACCCTCAAAGGGTGTAGTCACTTTAAGAACACACCTTTTCTTCTTTTCCTTCACACGTTTAATTCCTTTTGATTACACATAAATGTGTGTTATACGTTGTGTGAGTCCTCTTCTTCTTCTTCTAGGTGAACACACTTTTAGTGCACACACTAGTTTCGGCCACTTTGTTGTTTTGCACACACAACTTGTTCTTTGATTTGCACACACACAATGAGTGTATATTTGACCTTCACTATTTTTGCACACACTCAAGCTATCCTCGGCCTTATTTTCAAATGCACACACAAACTGTGTTCTTCAATTTGGCACAACCAAGGTATGGCCTCAGCCTTCCTCCTCTTCTTGCACACTCACGGCTAGGGTGTATGTCTTTCACTTGATGTGGCTTTCCTCCTCACTTAGCACACAACCCGTAGGTATGTAATGCACTTCATCTTCATGTTGCACTAAGCACACACACTGTCCGTAGGTGGTCGTCTCCACTTGAGCTCAAAGGAGGCGTGCAAGGGTGCGGCCAATACTTTTCTCCAATAGCTGCATAGGATCTTGGTGCAAGGGCCACTGCCTTGGGTGTGCAGGGTGCAACACCGCAGGGCGCGCAAGTGCAACAGCGCGCAGGTGCTACTGCTGCGGGTACTTCCTGCCACGCAAGGAGTAGGCGTGCAGGGAACACTTCACCTCCTTCTTCTTGTCGCGCAAAGTAGTTGAACGCAAGGAACACCTTCAAACCCTCGGGTGGCTTCAGGACAACATCCGCACAAGTAATTTGCGTCGTGGCTTCTTTCTTCGTGAGGCAAAGACACTCAAGAATCTTCAATGTTTCAGCACATCATCATGCAACACCGATGCACGTGCCTCTCTTTTTATAGGCAGAGGGCCTCTGTTAAATCCGCGTGGATAAAAATTTGAATCCCCGAAGTTTTCGGGTATTTCAAGATTTTGAAAATCTTGATTTTCTCCTCGGTTCACCGCGGGTTCTCCTTCTATATTTTTCTCCTCCATGTGCATGCGACTTAGAACGCATGCACGACCTTTGTCTCTTCTATCCCATGAAAAACACGAACACACCGAGGCCTCGGCACTTCGTTTGCCTTCGGCCTTCATCGAATTTTCTCATTTGTTGCATGCAAGTTTATTTTTATGCATGGATGGGTTTGGTTTGGCCAGACGAGCACGAGGGAGCCTTCAGTTTCGAGAGATACAGCCGGGAGCTCAAAATCGGTGCTCGGGTTGCTCCTGGTTCGACGGAGGCACGCGGGGAGGCTTCGGCCTGGCTTGAGGTTGAGGATGGACGGGGAGCCGTCGGATCGAAGATTTGGACGGCTGCGATCATAATGGGAGCGGCGCGATGAGATGTGCGGCCGAGATCTGGCACGCGATCAATCGTGCGGCCAGGATCCGCTCCTGGAGATTTTTCTGCGTCCCACATCGAAACGGAGTGCGTTTTTTCCGCGGTTTATCACCCAGCTCCTGCCGTAACCCCTCGATTGAACTTCCAACCCTCTCAGTGCCTCCCCACACCGAGTTCTTCTTGCAGGCGTGCTCTTGCGCCCACCCCTGCCACTCGGGCGCGCCACTGGCGCCCACTATGCTTGTCACGGGCGCGCTCCTCGTGCTCACGCTGCACGGGCTTCATCACCGCGTGGCCTCGGGGCTTATACACGGCCCCGGCCTCTCTCGGGCTAGCCCCATGGGATCCCCTTGGGCGTGGTGACTTAGTCCCACATGTGCCTTGGGTTGAACCCTTGAGGTTGGCATCTTTTTTTCTAAGTAAAACACTTAGGACTTTGTATAAAAACAAAGTAACCAAGTGAAAATGCCAAATGCCACTTCAAGCCATCTTCCTCTTCATTTACTCTTCTTTATTTCTTCTTCTTCATTAGTATTCCTTCAATTATCTTCAACATTTATTCATCACTTAGGAATGGAATTCCCGAAGGTTCTTCATCAACCGAGCTCCTGAATCAAATAATTCTTCAACATTCTTCAATGATCCAATCAGAGATCAAATTGGAACATTAAGAACAGCTCTACAATCGTCTGATACCCATAGAGAATGTTTCAACCACAACATCCTATGTCACATAGTGAATCTCCTAAGTGACATGTATCTTAGTACCATGGCCATTCTCCTTTCCTCACCAACACCATCACATCCTTTGTCATTCACATATTGAAACTCCTTGACATCCATCCATTCATTCCTTGACAATAACATACATAATTGATAACAAATGCAACACAGTGCACTTCAACAACAATTTTAAGATAGAGTGGATCCAAAAAAAGAAGGACCATATTATAAAAATGCAAAAAATTATCTCTTGATAAAGGCTTAACAGAAAGAGTAGTTCATATAATTTTTTACTAGAGGAAGCCGTAAGGGAAGGATGAATTCTTATTATGAAGAACCCAAAAAAGTTTTTTGGACCATTAAAAACATTGTAAAGTAATTCATTGTGATTATTATAAGATAGAAATTAAATAACTCATCATTCAAGATGCAACGTATAACGACCCATACTTTACATACATTATTATTACATCAGAATTGAAGCACACTTATTACAACATATAAAAAAACCAAGAAAGGACAATATAGGTATAGAGTCTTTAGAAACTGGTAAACATAAAACAACTGGTTCATAAATCATATACTTTGCCTCCCATTTATTTCATCATATCTAGAGTCCATTTTGGCATAACCTACATGATAACCTTCTTCCTGACCTGGGGAAATAAAACACAAAAAAGGGTGAGCTCAAATTCTCTGTAAGGGTAAACAAAAGAAATATCAATCAATTAATATACAAAAGAACATATCATTTGGAAATCTTAACCTGCAAAAGAGATCATAATTACATAACATGGGATAAATCATAGTAGTGAAATGTAATCCCAATAATCATAACATAAAATATGAAACTTTGTGGCATACACACATAATCATAGAGAATCATTTCTTATTAGTCAAGACTCATTGCCAAGACTATCTTAGTGGACAAAGTCCATTTCAGAACCGAGTTCACTCCTCGTTTCAGTCCTGTTTCACTGAACCGGTTTAACATGTCGTTCCAGCCATGTCTATATCATGAGATATAAAATCTTTACCCAATTCATTCGAGTGAGATATAGGTCCCAACCATCTCATAATGATACCACTATTATTTGTGACACAAAATCATAAATCATACATCCATGCGTAACCCATGTAATAAAAATGTGATTCTTAAACATCGTGACGTCATAAAACAATTCATAGAGGATAAAGGAATTCATAAAAATAATTTCATCACAACATAATCAAATCAATGTAATAATAGGGATAGAAACATGACCCAATATTATCTCAGATGGAAAATATTTTTGATAAAACACTTAAACTCCATTCCTGACGAAAATATCCTTTCTACATTAAAAACATTTGTCCTTTCTTAACATGCCATACATTTTTAAACTAAAAGAAGTTGATTAAAAATAAACATGAAAACTTTTAAAGGATGCTTCTTGGAAATAATGTTCTAAAAATCCATTCATGTCGTATAAGTTAAAAAACATTCTTCTCGTACTTTTGTCGAAAAAGTCAAAAAGTACCCCGTACAAAAAATTACAAAAGATTCCTTTCATATCTTTTACTAAAAACACACAGAAGGGTAAAATTGGATTTAAAAAAATTTAGGTGGATCAAAATAATATTACATATTGATAAAACATGGATGTGGATGATAAAATACACCCTAGTAAATAGCAATGTATAAACAATCTCGAATAAAATGAGATTGTGATATTCTCCCGTACCTTAGGTCCGATTTGCTCCGTAAGTGTCCGAACCTCCGGTATAATGATTTAAATAATGTTATTTACTTATTCTAGAATCATACATATTTTTATGATATTAAATATGGTTATATTCTTAGCTTCTTATTAGTAATAATTCATTACTACTTGTTATTCGGGTGTTTATTACTTTTTGTTCTTATGCGTGTTTCGTCGAATAAATTCTTATAATTATTTATAGGTTATAGATACCGCATTTCTAGAATGGTATTAGTATAATATATATCATATTAATTCATTCAATTCATTTATATAATCATTATGCAATGAAGATCAGGTAGAACGAGTCACATCACATCGTGGAGATGGTATTCCGTACGTACGCACGAGCGATGATATCGTTCCCATTACTGTGGAATTGTAATGGAGTGTATGTATACTATTTCAGAATCAATATTACTTTACAGTAATAATTTATAGTTATTATTTACACCATTATACCCATCCAAGTAAGGTGGTGGTGGAAAATAGATTACACCACGACGTGGAGACATCATTCATTACGTACGCACGTGCGGTGATTTTGTTTTCTGTAGGATGGATAGATGGTGAAATAGGGTTGTTTCATACATATAGTAACATATCATTAAATGATTGATACTGATGTTATTACTTCATAATGAAAAAACTAAAGAAGAAGATGTGGAAGAAGAAATAAAGTTGAAAGAATCGGTAACAGACATTACCTCTTCTTTGAAGCGCCTCATTGAGACCTCCTTTTAGGGCATTAAAATTGGTCTTTGAAGAAGACCAGGCCCTCTAAGATATTTCTAGGGAAGGGGAGAGGAGAAATTCGTGGGGTTTGGCCGAGCTTGAAAGCTCAAAGTGGTGTGAGGAAGAGGGGGAGGAGGTGCCCTTATATAAGGGAGGAGAGGGGCTCCTTTGGAGGAACTAAAAATATTATTTTATTATAAAGCCAAATTTTCTTTTAAATAGCTCAAAATTGATTTATTTCGAAGATAAGGTGGGGAGGGGTCGAAATCCCCTTATCCAATATAAATTATACAAGTTTAGATTCCTATTTTAACCTTATAATTTAGATTTAACTTTAAGTTAAATAATTTTACTTTTACCGTGTCTTTTTGTGTTCTTACACTATAAGGTTAATAATCTTACTATAACAAGATAAAATAACTCAAAGTTGTTTATTATTAATATATATAACCTTATCTAATTCATTTGGCTGAACCATAGATTTTTAAGAATAAAATAACAATTAATAATATAATAATTTTTTTAATAACTATTTTATATCAATTTTGAAACTATTTAGTAATTGATTTTTTTTTAACTCATAACAGAATGATTAGTTCGATAAAAGATAATTAAATCAATACTAACATGTCATATTAACCGAAAAAATAGTGTAATTCATAAAAAGTCTCAAATTACATTTATTTGGGTTTTTATAACATCAATTATATCAATATTTCATTAATAAGATAATTATTTCATCATCATTGTTTCATAAATAAATTAAATTATTTAATGTTTAAAAATTACAAATAAAATATAATTATGTATTAAATCTTTTTAGATTTCTATGGAATATTTATAGTAGAATTTATCTTTTGTATATCCCTATATTAAAAATTATTTACTTATTAAACTTTGATTTTAACTATTTTAACCCGTCTTTAAATAAATTAATAATAAATGTCCTAATCTAATCCAAGTGGGCCTAAATAGTCATATTTTATTCCAATGGTTGTTTTTGGTCGAATTACACTTATCCAAAAGAATTAGGACATGTGTTAGGGTAATAATAATATCATTTTTACCCATAATTACCCTATTGACTTTTAACCGTGGGAAAAAAAAGTACAATGTTACTATTCACCAAAAATTATTTTCATCCCATTGAACCACATTTTACATACTGACATTAACCGTGTGTCTCAGAGTTTTGAAAGTTCACTCACAAAAGTGGTAAAATTACGTTTTATATATATTTGCAAATTCTCCTAGGAGGTGGGTAAAAGACGGTGAAAAGTTCAATAAAATTTTTATATATCTATAATTATTATAAAATGACTCCATTTAATTACATTGAAATTATATAAGTACTATGTATCAATTTGGATGTAAAATAAATTTAATTAAAATAAATAATTATTTAAATAAAATTTCTTTTTTTAAATAGTAACCCAGAGTTTTCACTATTCATCAAAAATTGAATGTTTTCAGAAAAATACCAACATTTCACCCTAGGCTAATATTGATCTTCCAAATCCAAAAATGAAGTCAATTTTGAAAAATAAAATTTATAATATTTCAAAAAGTTGTTATTACTATTAATAACGGCTAGTTTTAATAATATTTTAATAGCATATCATTGTTTACTGAAACTCGGTATTGCGTATGACACAAGCAATCGAGGAAGGCTGCGATTGCGTTTAAATCAAGCCAAGCTAGTTTTTTGTGTAGTGATAGATTCCTTTGATGATGTATATAACGTAAAAACAGAATATTTCTTATAAAAGCCTCATGTGTTACATTCTACCCCCCTTAAAATGAATTTATCCTTCGAAATTCATCACTTTGTAATAAACAGATGAGGATACCTCTCCCTCATCATATCCTCAAGCTCCCATGTAGCTTCTTCTAATCGGTGGTTCCTCCATAAATCTTTCACCAATCGAGTTGTCTTGTTTCGTAGGACTTTTTCGCTACGATCCAGAATCTCTATCGTTTGGTCTTCATAAGAATGATCTTGTTCCAACAGTACAACTTCTGAGCTGAGTATGTGTGAAGGATCGGGTATGTACTTTCTCAAGAGAGTTACATGGTACACAATGTGAACTTGAGAGAGATTCGGTGGAAGCGCCAATTGGTAATCTACCTTTCCAACACGATCCAGTATTTCAAAAGGACCGATATATCTAGGGGTCAACATACCCTTCTTTCCAAATCTCATGACCCTCTTCCAGAGAGATATTCGTAAGAACACTTTATCACCCACTTAAAACTATAGGTCTTTTCTTCGGTTGTCGGCATAACTTATTTTTCGACTCTAAGCTTCTCTTATGTGTTGTTGAATGGATCAGACCTTTTCTTCCATCTCATCAACAAGATCATGTCCTAATAGCTTTCATTCCCAAACATCATCCCATCAAGTTGGAGTCCTGCATTTATTTCCATAGAGTGCTTCATAAAGAGCCATCTGAATACTGGAGTGAATGCTATTATTATAAGAAAATTCCACCAAAGGTAGGTGTTGATCCCAAACACCATTGAAATCCATTATGGAACCTCGCAACATATCTTCTAGAGTTTGAATTGTTCTCTCAGACTGACCATCTGTCTGAGGATGATAAGCAGTGATGAAACTCAACTCTGTATCCATAGTATGTTGCAGAATTCGCCAGAACATTGAGGCAAACCTCGAATCCCGATCAGATATAATAGAAAGTGGTACTCCATGCAATCTTTCCACTTCCTTTACATATATCCTGGAAAGTTGATCTAGAGATAAATCCTCTCTAGTAGAAATGAAGTGTGCAGACTTTGTAAGACGATCAACTATGACCAAGATAGCATTATTGCATTTGAATGTTTTAGGAAGTCCGGTGACAAAGTCCATAGTGATGTTTTCCCATTTCCATTCGGGTATGGGTAATGTTTGTAACATCCCCTTAGACTTCTGTCTCTCAAATTTAACTTGCTGACAAACCAAGAATCGAGAGACATATTCAGCAACATCTCTTTTCATGCCATCCCACCAGATGTACTCTTTCAGGTCCCTATACATCTTCGTGCTTCCAGGATGAATAGAGAATGAATAACTATGAGCCTCATCCAGCAGCTCCTTATTTAATTATGGGATGGGAGGAACACAAATCCGATTCTGGAACTTTATTATCCCATCACAATCAAGGTTGAATTCAGGAACATTTCTCATCTTCTTTTGTAACTCTACATCTTCTTTAGGTGCCTCTTTAATCTACACATGTATAGATGGTTGAACATTCATTTGAGAAAGATAAGATTTTTCCCCTTCCATTATAATTCCACGATCCATTTTTTGTAAATCCATAAATATTGGATCTTTTGTGATCCTCATCATGGATAAACTGGCATGGTCTTGTTGACTTAAGGCATCTTCCACCTTGTTTTCTTTCCTAGGGTGGTAATGAATTGAGAAGTCGTAATCCTTAATCAGCTCCAACCATCTTCTTTGGTGCATATTTAGCCCCTTTTGTGTGAAAATATACGTTAAACTTTTATGATCAGTATAAATGTCACACCTTTCTCCATAAAGATAATGCCTCCAAATCTTTAATTAAATGATTACCGCAGCTAACTCCTAATCATGAGCTGGGTAATTTTGCTCTTGGATTTTCAACTATCGTGGGGAATAAGTTATCACCATATGATTTTTCATAAGAACACACCCCAATCCCTTCTTGGATGCTTCACTGTAGATCACAAACCATTCTCCACTACAAGGCAGTGTGAGCACAGGTGCACTGGATAACCATCTTTTTAACTCATTGAAATTCTCTTCACATTCCTCCGTCCAAACAAATTTACCTCCTTTCCGAGTAAACTTGGTGAGTGGATTAGATAATCACGAAAAATCTATCACAAAACGTCGATAATATCCAGCCAAACCAGGAAAACTTCGGATCTCAGTTACTGTTGTTGGTCTCGACCATCTTTCGATAACCTCCGTTTTTTCTGGATCTACAGATATCCACTATTTTGAGATTATGTGACCCAAAAATGAAACTTTTTGAAGCCAAAATTCACACTTGGTAAATTTGGCATAAAAATTCTCTTTCCTCAGGGTCTTCAATATAATTCTCAAGTGATCTTCATGTTCTTCCTTTCTATTTGAATATACAAGAATATCATCTATAAAGACTACCGCAAACTGATCAAGATAGTCTCTAAAGACTATATTCATCAGATCCATGAAGATATCAGTGGCATTAGTAAGACCAAAGGGCATCACTATGAATTCATAGTGTCCATACCTTGTACGGAAATCCATATTTGGAATAGCCTACCTTTTGACCCTTAATTGATGATACCCTGAACGAAGATCAATCTTGGAAAAGTATTGAGCTCTGCGTAGTTGGTCAAATAAGTTATCAATGCGTTGGAGAGGATATTTTTTCTTGGTTGTGATCTTGTTAAGTTCTTGATAATCAATGCAGAGTCTCATTGATCCAACATTCTTCTTAATAAACAGAATAGGTGATTCCCATGGTGATGCACTAGGGCGTATGAACCCCTTATCAAGATTCTCTTGGAGTTGCTTCTTCAATTCCTACAACTCAATTGGGGCCATTCTATAAGGTGTCTTTGAAATAGGTAAAGCACACGGTATGAGTTCTATTGATAACTCAACTTCAAGATTTGGTGGAAGACCCAGAAATTCCTCCGGAAAGACATCTTAAAACTCCCATACAATGGGCATATTATTAATCATGAGTTTCTCACCAACTATTTGAGATAAATAACCTTCATTTAGTGGAATCAAGACCTATAAGATGGAAGAAATTTCCAGTTGAAGGTTATGTTCATCCTTGCATCGATAGACGATCATAGATTGATCTGGAATATGAAATGTGACTTCCCTTCATTGGAAATTCATATGATATCCATATAAAGAAAGAAAATCCATGCTAATAATCATATCAAATTCCACAATAGGAAGGATCACAATATTTTCAGGAAGCACTTTCCCACAAACTTTAATCAGATAAGAATTATAAACTTTTGATGCGACTGTTGTGCCATTAGGGGTTGTCACAGTTAACTCAACATCTAATTGTTGAGGTAATACGGTGATACCCTTAAAAAATTATTCAGAAATAAAAGAGTGGGTGGATCCAGAATCAAATAAAACATTTTCTACCTTAGAGTGGATGGTAAGTGTACCTTTTACCACATCGTTATCGTACTCCACATTGCTGATAGAAATTGCATGTGACTTCCTTCGTCTTTAGCCTTAATGATTTGTTGACGTCGACCATCATCATCAACCATTGGATTTGGGCATTTATTGGCATAATGCCCCATCACCTTTAACATAAAACATTGAAGTGTAGTAGGTTCATTCTGTGTATCCCTTCCTTTGTTTTCATCATTAGACATATTCTTCCCATCATTGCCGCAATAAAATGCCTGATGACCTTCCTTTCCACATTTGAAACATTTACTTATCCCTTTAAGACATCTCCCTCCATGTTTCTTTCAACACTTTGAGCATAAGGGAATGCTCATCTTTTTTTCAGTGTGCTCTTTAGATTTTCCTTTGAATTTTATTTTCCTCTTCTTATCAAACCCATATGACTGCTGGGTTACTCCAATCTCCATCTCAAATTTGAGAGCACATCGAACGATTTCCTCGTAGCTATTGAAGTCCCTTATGGCTAAGGCCCTTCGAAGACTTGGTTTTAAGCCATTAAAGAATCAATATATCATACTCTCAGGTTGGATAATAATACCAGAAGCATACCTTGCAAGTCTTGTAAAATTTGCTTCATAGGTACAAACAGATTCATCATCCTTTTGCTTAATTTCAAGAAACTCTTTCTCCATCTTTGTTAGAAGAATACAAGAGAAGTAATTATTGAAAAATAAGTCCTTGAACTCATCCCATTCCATGGACTCAATTTCATCTCTTTACCTCGTATTCTTGATTAGATTCCACCATTGATCAGCATCTCCTTCCAAATGATACATTGCTAAGATGAATTTATCATGTTCAGAACATTGAAGAAATGAAAATATCATTTCAGTGGTATTGATCAATTTTTCATCCACTAATGGATCAGAAGACCTGCTGAATGAAGGTGGACGCTGCCACATGAAGGATTCGAAAAAATTTTGCTCCTTGCTTTTCTCATTTAGAATTCCTGCAAGATTCATAGCTTCAGAAAGTTGTGTGATCATGGCTATAAAATTTTTCATTCTAGTTCCCATAACGTTTGGTTGCTCAGGGGGACAACCATTGCATTTCCCATCACATTCCTCATTAACACGGATCCTTCGGGTTCCATCCATTGACTAAAACCAAGAAGAATAGTGTGAGAAACACTAATTATAATAGGAAAACCACATAATCACGAATAAAATTTCACACTTAAGGAATATCCTAGGTTATTCATGGACATTTTTATAACACTAAGATTGTGTTCTATGCTTAGACTTATCCTTAGGGTTCTTACTAAGGATTTCACATCCTAGTTTCCAAAGTTTGACTATACCTTTCCTCTGATACCAACTATAACGACCCATACTTTACATACATTATTATTACATCAGAATTGAAGAACTCTTATTACAACATATAAAAAAACCAGGAAATGACCATATATGTATAGAGTCCATAGAAATTGGCAATCATAAAATAGCTGGTTCATAACACATCTACTTTGCCTCCCATTTATTTAATCATATCTAGAGTCCCTTTTGGCATATCCTACTTAATAATCTTCTTCTTGACCTGGGGAAATAAAACATACAAAAGAGTGAGCTCAAATTCTCAATATGGGTAAACAAAAGAAATATCAATCACATCATATACATAAGAACATAACTTTTGGAAATCTTAAACTGCATAAGAGATCATAATTTCATAACATTGGATAAATCATAGTAGTGAAATGTAATCCCAATAATCATAACTTAAAACATGAAACTTTGTGGCATACACACATAATCATAGAGAATCATTTCTTATTATTCAATACTCATTGCCAAGACTATCTTAGTGGACAAAGTCCATTTCGGAACCGATTTCACTCCTCATTTTAGTCCTGTATCGTTGAACCGGTTTAACCTGTCATTCCAGCCATGTCTATATCATGAGATATGAAATCATTAACCAATGCATTGGAGGGAGATATAGGTCCCACCCATCTCATAATGATACCATTCTTATGTGTGCCACAAAATCATAAATCATACATCATTGCATAACTCATGTAATAAAAATGGGATTCTTAAACATCGTGACATCATAAAACAATTCATATAGGATAAATTAATTCATAAAAATAAATCCATAACTACATAATCAAATAAATCTAATAATAGGGATAGAAACAGAACCCAATATTATCTTAGATGGAAATTGTTTTTGATAAAACACTTGAACTCCATTCTTGAGGAAAATATCGTTTCTACTTTAAAAACATTTTTCCTTTTTTAACATGTCATACAATTTTAAACTAAAAGAAGTTGATTAAAAATAAACTTGAAAACTTGTAAAGGAAACTTCTTGTAAATAATTTTTAAAAATCCATTCATGTTTTATAGGATAAAAAACATACTTCTCATACATTTTTCAGAAAAGTCAAAAAGTACCTCGTACGAAAAATGACAAAAGATTCCTTTCATATCTTTCACTAAAAACTCATTGAAGGGTAAATTTGGATTTAAAAAATTGTAGGTGGATGGAAATAATATTACATATTTAGGAAACATGGATGTGGATGATAAAATACACCCCAGTAAATACCAAATTATAAACAATCTCAGATAAAATGAGATTGTGATATTTTCCCTTACCCTTGGTCTGATTTGCTTCATAAGTGTCTGAACCTCCTGTATAATGATTTAAATAATGTTATTTACTTATTCTAGAATCATACATATTTTTATGATATCATATATGGTCATATTCCTAGATTTTTATTAGTAATATTTCATTACTATTTGTTATTCGAGTGTTTATTACTTTTTGTTCTTATGTGTGTTTTGTCGAATAAATACTTATTTTTATTTTTAGGTTATAGATACCTCATTTACAGAATTATATTAGTGTAATATATATCATATTAATTCATTCAATTCATTTATATAATCATTATGCAATTAAGATCATGTAGAACGAGTCGCATCGCATTGTGGAGACGATATTCCGTACGTATGCACGAGCGATAATATCGTTCCCATGATCATGGAATTGTAATGGAGTGTATGTATACTATTTCAGAATCAATATCACTATAAAATAATAATTTATAGTAATTATTTACACCATCATACCCATCCAAGTAAGGTGGTGGTGGAAAATAGATTACACCACAGTGTAGAGACTGTATTCCGTACGTACGCACGCGCAGTGATTTTGTTTTCCGTAGGATGGATAGATAGTGAAATAGGGTTGTTTCATACATATAAAAATATATCAGTATATGAGTTATACTTATGTTATTACTTAATAATTAATCAAATAAAGGAGAAAAAGTGGAAGAAGAAATAAAGTTGAAAGAATCGGTAACGGACATTATCTCTTCTTTGAAGCGCCTCTTTGAGACCTCCTTTTAGGGCACTAAGATTAGTCTTTGAAGAAGACCAGGACCTCTAGGATATTTCTAGGGAAGTTTAGAGGAGAAATTGGCAGGGGTTGGCGGATCTTTAAGGCTCAAAGTGGTGTGAGGAAGTGGGGGAGGAGGTTCCCTTTTATATGGGAGGAGAGGGGCTCCTTTGGAAAAACTAAAAATATTATTTTATTATAAAGACAAATTAGGTTTTAAATAGCTCCAAATTGATTTAATTCTAAGAAAAGGTGGTTATGGGTCTAATTCATCTAATCCAATATAATTTCAACATGTTTAGGTTCCTATTTTAATAGTATCATTTAGATTTAACTATAAGTTAACAAATTTAACTTTTACCGTGTCTTTTTGTGTTCTTACACTATAAGGTTAATAACATAATATAACAAGCCAAAAGAACCCCAAGTTGTTTATGATTAATATATATAACCTTATCTAAGTAATTTTTCCGAACCATATATTTTTAGGAATAAAATAACAATTAATAATATAATATTTGTTTTAAAAACTATTTTATTTCAATTTTGACACTATTTAGTAATTGATTTTTGTGAAAATCATAACAGAATGATTAGTTATAAAAACGTTAATTAAATAAATACTAACATGTAATATTAACCTATAAAATTAGTGAAATTCATAAAAAGTCTCAAATTACATTTATTTGGGTACTTATAACATCAATTATGTCAATATTTCATTAATATTAAAATTACTGCATCATCATTGTGTCATGAATAAATTAAATTATATAATGTCTAAAAATTACAAATAAAATCTAATTCTGTAGGATATCATTTTATATTTATAATTAATCTTTATAGTATAATTTATCTTTTTTTATAACCCTTTATTAAATATGTTTTACTTAATAAACATTGATTTTAACTATTTTAACCCTTCTTTAAATAAATTAATAATAAATGTTCTAATCTAATCCATGTGGGCCTAAATGGTCATATTTTATTCCTGAGGTTTTTTTTGGTAGAATTAAACTTATCCAATATAATTAGGACATGTTTTAGGGTAATAATAAAATCATTTTTACCCTTAATTACCCTATTTAATTTCAACCATGGTAAAAAAAGTAAAAAGTTACAATTCACCAAAAACTATTTTCCTCTCATTGAACCAAAATTTACTTACTGACATCAACCATGTCTCTCAGATTTTTAAAATTCCACTCACATAAGTGGTAAAATTATGTTTTAGGTAAATTTTCAAATTCTCCTAGGAGGTGGGAAAAAGACGGTGAGAAGTTCAATAAAAATTTTATATATCTAAAAATATTATAAAATGACTCCAATGAATTTCATGGAACTTATATAGGTATTATGTATCAATTTTGACCTAAAATAAATTTAATTAAATTAAGTAATTATTTAAATAAAAAGTCAGTTTTAAATAGTAACCCTGTGTTTTCACTATTCAACAAAAATTGAATGTTTTCAGAAAAATACCAAAATTTCCCCCTAGGCTAATTTCGATATTCCAAATGCAAAAATGAAGTACATTTTGACAAATAAAATTTATAAAATTTCAAAAAGTGGTTATTACTATTCATAATGGCTAGTTTTAATAATATTTTAATAGCATATCATTGTTTGGTGAAACTCAGTATTTCGTACGACCCAAGCTATCGAGGAAGGCCACGATTGCGTGTAAATCAAGCCAAGCTAGTGTTGTGTGTACTGATAGATTCATTTGATGATGTATATAACTTAAAAACAAAATATTTCTTATAAAAGTTTTGGGTGTTACACAACATTTAAGATACTTTTCTTGATTTTTAGAATGTTTAAAATGTTATTTGACATAGATATTTATGGAAAGTCTTATGATGTTTTTTGACTCAATGTTTTTCATTGTCTTTGAAGATAGTAAAATGGACATGTAGTTGAGTGTTAAATTAAAAATTAGATTCAATATTAAATTCCTTATTTATTAGTGGAATATTGAGTATATAATGGTGTGATAGGATCTTGTTGGTTGTTGATGAAAACATTGAAAATAGTGAGTTACTAAGAAGTATATTTGAAGATAGACTTATGGAAGAAAAATATTTTTGATGAATAAGTTCATGATGAAAATTTTCATATGTTTGAGTTTATTGTAGATCCTTATATAATTTTAATAAAAAGTATCAGGGGTAGATATTATTTATAGATGAATAATAAAAAATTCCTCTGATATTTTCCATTCCAAAAATTGAGATTTTTTAGGTGAGAATTCTAATAATTGGTGGAATAATTATAAAAACATTCCTAGTTAAGGGGTGATTCCCTCCCTCCCTTAATTATGTTATGGGTGATTCCTTCCTTACCAAAATTTGTATCTTTGATGGAGTTTAGTAGATAATCTATGTCATGGGTGATTTGAAACACAATAATGGGTAAGTACCCACATTAGAACTAATAATAGAAAAAACATTGTGAATATAAGTTTTTCTTTTTTATATTTACATATGGGTGAGAATGAGTTACAATATTGAGGGATAAATACTCAAACATGTTAAAGATGATTATTTACAAGTAGAAAGAAATTATAAAAAGATACCAACTGATTCACCCCTTCTTAGGTGCTACATTCATTGAATCATAATTTTCTTTAGTGGTTTGGTGTTATTTGTTTGATTATATTAATAGTTTTTTTTATTTTTGAAACTTCATTTTCAGAAAGATTCAGAAAACAATTAAATATCTTATATGTCAATCATTTATATTTGTGTTTTTTATGAAATAATGTTTATGAAATATTATATATATCTTTTGTTGAATTTTTTATAATAATTAAAATATAATGATAAAATTAGATTTAGTAATTATAAGGTGTTTTAAATACATGTAAAATAGAAATTATATTCAAATTGAAAAATATGTCACGGTGACATGGTGCACCAATAAACTACTAGAATTAGATTATATCATTTGTTTTATTATAATTCAAACATCTAAGTTATTAAAGGAATATTTTTTTAATTGTGGGCTGTTTTAAATTAATAATAAATTTACAATCCTGATAGAGTGGTATGATGTACATAAGAACTATTAGAATGATTTTCACATTTAGAATCCTATTAATGTGATATGTTTCATAAGTGAACTTTTTGCATTTCATTTTCTCTATATACAGACTAAATTTAAAGCTCATTTTTAAAGAGTCACTAATTATTTCAATAAATATAGTAACCTTCAGTCTATAAAATAGATATTAGATATATGTATATATTACATTTTTTAAATAAAATGAATTATAAATTATTTAGGTCAAGGTACATAACTAGTTCTAAAAAATATTCTGGGATAATAATTTCTTATTATTACTTTTCCTTTTATAAATTTAAAACAAGCCTTAAATGATCAAAGAATAGAAAATGAGTTAATTATTTTGTTTTAATTTTTGAAAATTTTGTTCAAATAATTCTAGACCCACTAAAATGTATAATGTTGAAATTTGACATTTGATGTGCTTATAATTATTAAATATTCCATTTTGGTTATAATATTAATTATTAGAGTTAAAAATACTGTGAAATATATAAAATAAAATTATTTTTTCTTGAAAAAACATTAAAATGACCTAGAGTTAGTTTGTGATATGTTAGAAAAAACCTCACGTGAATAAAAAATTTGAGGGACACAATATGAAGTCATATAAAATTTAAGTAATAATATACATTTTTTTCATTCAAAAGAATGTAAATTGATGAATTAGTTTTTAACATTATCATTATTTTATGGATTATTAAGATAATGATAAATTTGTAATCTTTTAATAATTTTAACAATACATTCATAAAATGTCATAAAAGGTGTTCATAATGAAAAAAAGAACAATTTAAAATTCTAATTCACTTTTCAATATAAAACTAGCATAAAAAATCATCATTAAGAAAATGATCCTAATTAATTGTGACTACATAGGAAAATGACCCTTAATACATTTTAACTAGTTTAATTGGACCTAAAGTGAATCCAATGATGAAGATTATCAAAATTATTGAAACTATAATTTAAGGATTAATAATCATTTTTAAATATGAAATGTGTATATAACATTTAATAATAAGATAATGAGATTAGTTTATTATTATAATTTTTAGAAAGGATACATGCGTCTGTTTTGATCCATATAAACCTTTCATGAATTGATCAAATTATAGAGGTTATCATAATTGTCAATGATATCATTTATGAATTTATTTTCTTTTATAAGATTATATTAGTAACATTGTTAGAAATAATGTACATACTCGTTATTTGTTTCATGGATGTTTTGGGAAAGTAATTGTTCAGTTATGTTTTTGCTATATGAATAAACAACACATGTATTCAACTATATGTATGATAAAAGATAGCCTTTAACAAATAGTAATCCATTATAAGTGTAAAACTAATATAAAGTAATGGAAAACATCATTACATTCTTCCCCAGGTTAAAACCACTAAGTGGTTACCAGACTGGTGGAGTAGCTATTATGACGTCAAGAGTGCCTCCATATATTCCAGTAGTTTCCTACTATTATAAAGGGTATAGGGTGGTTCCCTGAGTTGACTATATCCCCATATTAAAGTGTGAAATAAAAAATATTATACACCATGAATTATATATAAAGAAGATCAAGTTACATGGATGTAAATAAATAAGAAAAAATTCTCTATAAAATGAAATAAAACCAGAAGTCATACAGACTCACAGACATGTTAGTATACAAAGAATAATGATCACCCACAAATATTTTCACATATAAAAAATTAATAAAGGAATAAAATGCACTAAGTCTCTACTATTATACATGAGCCTAACCTTGTCCTTGTATCAAAATCATATTCTATTTATCCAACTTGATCATGTTAGACTAGGCTGTTGTGGAACTTGAACTTGTGATCAGTGTGGTCTTCTCAGGTTTCCAAGTACCATGGCCTCCCGAGCAGGGTGTGAGTACAACATTTTAGGAAACAACCAATGTGGTCCTATATCGAAAAATAAAACATAATGAAAAAAATTGATATTCGTATAATAAAAGTAAAACATCTAAGGAATTATTAATATATAAACACAATCAAATACCTGTGTTCTACCTTGAAACAAAAGGCCGAACGAAACATGATTTAGAAATTGATATCACAGATATATGAAAATATCATATCCATGGAAATTAATACCACCAACTACAGCTAGGGTGTTCCTATTTTTTACCATGAATCTATCACCTAGATACTAGACAGACCCTCCATGGAAGACATCATCTAAATCATAGGAATACCTTACCAGGAAAAGAAGACATTTGAGTCAATAGATGTGGATCTTGCCTACTAGACATCACATCAACTAAGTGAAGGGGTTAAATTATACCTTCTATATATCTCTTCACCTTGTCTAGTGGTGGGTATCCCCTATTTTATTTCGCCTCATCTAAGTAGATGGGAGTGGTCCCCCTTCCAAATATCACCACTTCTACGTCTAGGGGTGTCACTCTACTTGATGGATATCACCTCATATGAGTCTTTGGGTGTTGTTTCTCCAAAATTATTTTAACTCATCCATGTCTAGGGGCGTGGATCTCTAGAATACTCTATTTTTTAAAAAAGTAATACTCTATCTGATAGCACATATATCACTGAACAAAAAAAGTAAGACAAACCATAAAATATTGATATTTAAATATGAGAATTATAACCAAGCCATTTAATTTAAGTGTATAAATATGATTAACTATATTATAACATAAATATATATTTTATTTAACAAAAATTTATTTGTTAATTTTGAGGAAATAAGAACTCAATTTTTAGTCAAGTAATTTTATTCTTCAAAAATGAATTCTCTTTAAAAATGGTTTTTCATTCATTTTACGAGTGACTATTATAATTAATATCTGGAATGTTATGAAAAATATAATTTGAAATAATGATATATTTATTGAAATCATAATTTCAATAATTATATTAGTTTAATTTTTTTGGTTTTTGTGAACATATTTATTTTCTAGTGAATAATTAAAATACTAATTATTATTAAAAATATTATTTCCATTTCAAAAATTTAAAAAGTTCCATGTTGTTTTAAAATATTTTACCAGTAAAATAAGTTAAATTATATTACAAATAATCTAATTATATTATTCTTAATGAATTTTATATTTTAATTTGGTATAAAAAAAATTTATTCTTTAAAAGAATTTTTTTAAAACCCTTTTTTCATCACGTGTGCGTGTTTAATTTAAAATTTAACACTAATATTTAAAAAAATTAAAATTTATAAAATGGTTTCAAAATTAATAATAATAATAATAATTAATATTAGGAAATAAGTTCAACATAATTTTTGGACATAATTAATAGTAAAACCAGTTAATATATATTACTATGGTTGAAGATAAAATTGGTTTACCAAGGGTTAAAAAAAGTGATAAGAGTTAAAATGACATAAAAATTTGTATAAATAAAAATTTATGGAAATATTTGTACCCTATATCATCTAATATTTTTAAATTATCTATTTTGGAGCCATATTAATCTATTAAGAAATTACTATATTCTAATCATTTTAAAACTACCATCTGTGTCCTCTCCCCCACTTATAAAAGAACACATATTGTCCTCTCTTATAAACACTTCAAGATAGAATTGATTTATATAATACCTAGTAAAATACATTTATAACATCCCTTCCTATGTACAATCTCTCCTAGTTTGATCAGAAGACCAATCAAGGAATACTTTTGGTATAAACCTATAGTGGTTGACTGAGAAGAGGTATAGTTCATAATAGTGAATTTTTGCTTTATTTCTTCTTCAACCTTTTGAAAATTGTATTCAAACAACATTAAATAATAAAACTGTTATCTTACACACACACATATATATGGTTTTCTGTTAATGGTATAAATTTTGACCACTTCCTCATTCCATTATATGGGAAACAGAATAACCATTCATGTGTATGGAGGACTACCGCCTTATTAATTGATTTAATTCATTTTCCATCACATCGTCTAACATTTTTTTTCTAAGGATGGATAAAGTGTATATATATATGAAATTAAGGACATAATTATTATTATATAAAGACAATATATAATATTTTTTCTTACCATTTCATCCATGTAATAAATGACAACTTTGTTCATGCATAAATGATGATTACCACATCCACAACGCATTTCCATTCGTTATTCATCGCCACATCATACTACTGGTATATATAATGTATTTAAAGATTTTATATTTTATTTATGAAAAAATTATAAGTTTTTAATGATATAATTATATTTACTTTCTTTCTATCATGTTCTTTAAAAGTGTAAATGTTACTCGTGCATACTATAACATCCCAGGTAATGATAGAATAATTCATTTTCATATTTATTATATTATTATGAATTATGGAGAAATTTTAAATTTTAATGGATTATATGATAAATATTTTATATGAAAAAATAATTATCTTATTTGATATATTGCATTTTATATAGACTGAGTTATACCGAACAATAATATACTGTTAATATTATAATTTTATATGGCAGTTTTTCAACCGTTTAAGGAAAGAATTATTTTAATACAATATTTTGAAATTCGTAAAAGTTTTTTTTTAAAAATAAACCCTTTTTTAAAAGATAAATATAAAAATTTACTTTTCTAAATATTTTGGTATTTTTATGAGAAGTTTCACCTTTTAGTGAATAGTGAAGAATAAAATTATTTAATTGAAAAATGATTTTCTTGTCTAAATAATTTATAGTGATAAATTATATTTTTAATATATTTTAATGTTTATATTGTTAAATTATAAATCATTAAAAAAACTTTAGCTCATATTAATCAATTTCATATTGAAATTGTATATAAAAACATTTCAAACTCATGAACCTTTTTACATTAAAATCCATTGTGTCGTCCTGCCTATGAGATTAATTTTAAATTAACTTCAAAAACATATGTGACTAGAATTTGGAAAAATGGATTCCATATTTAGAATCATAATAATTTATAATTTATAATAAGGTAAAATTAGTTTCAATACAATAATATCTGATGAATAAATTAAAATTAATTACTACGATTAAGGTGAAAATGTGCTTACGAAGTAGTAAAACATTAACCATAATAGTCCAAATGACCTAGAAAATTATAAATAAACCCATTTTATAAATCTTATTCGATAATATACTCTATTTTATTTAATTTTGATCATTATTATTGGCAAATGATGTATGTGAGACCATCCAATTGTGTTTACCGGTTTATATTTCCATTAATACCACTCATCCTCAACTATAAATGGGAACTAACCACCCCAATTTTTTCACACCCATCAGGCCCTTTGGATCATTAATAACATAATTATATAACATCTGAACATCACTAATCTAATCAAAGAAACCGCGCCTTGGGATGAAATTTATCCCCATATGTCCTTGGGTGTAAAATAAAAGGATTTACCTGAAGAAGAGGTAACCTTCATCAATATGAATTTTTGTTTTGTTTCATTATCCAATATATTCATTTATCTTTCTATAATTATTATATAAAGGACTAAGTATCCTAAATAAACTTTTATTTTTTACGTTAATGTTTATACCTTCACCTAGACACACTTCCATGAAAAGGAAAATTAAATTACTCTTCTTGTGTAAGGGGGATTACGACCACGTGAAATAACGTCATTTTTTTCTTTATCACCTCTAATGGTTGGGAATTATGATGGAAATGATATTTTTAAATGATATTTGTGATTTATAATACTTATTTAATTTTTATATAACACATAACATCATGATTTCCATTTTGTGGGAATACAATAACATTGTTTGTGAATGTGTGGACAACCGTCTCCAAAAAGTGATGTGATATTTTCACACTTTAAAAAGAATGTTTTATGGATGATATTAAGATACATATGTTTCAAAATTAAAAAATAATATATGATATTAAGGAAAAAATTAACTTTTTGGAAATATAATATCACATCTACGTTTTTACATTTTCCCACACTGAAAATGTGATAACGTCGTTCTTTGATGTGTGGACTACCACCTCTTTGAAATAATTTGATTCTTATTAAATCATAATAATTATATATATATGTATGTATGTATATATGACTAAAAAATATGGTATTTATGATATAATGATCATGATGGAATGCTAAATATTACTGACCTTCTTTTCACAATGATCACTGAAAAATGACATTGTTACTCTTGCATATGTACTACCTAATTTCTACATGATTTTAATGTTGGTTCATTATTCATAACCATATTTAATGATTTTATTCAAAAATATAACAGATATATCCATTTGATTATTGTAAAATGATTATTACTCGGTATAGTTTTTAAATAGGAACCCCTTTGACATTAGTTAACCTACCAAAGTCATTTTTGACACATAAACCAAATATGCTCAAAACACCCAACATAAACTTATTTTTATCAGTATTTTTTAAAACATTTTAATAATTTAAATAATAGTAATGATAATATTTAAAAGATTTTTAATAAATAAAATAATTAACATAATTTTATTAAATAGGAAGATAAAGGCACACATAACAAGCTAGACTCAAGGTAAAAAACATCATCTAAATCACCTTTAATTGAAGAATATCTTTATTATATACACTTTTATTATAAGGAAATTTAAATTTATATATAATTATATTATTTAATTATTTTTATGATTCAATTATTTCAATGTGGTATCAGAAGATTCTATTTAAAAAAAATTGTACATATTTTTAGTTTAATTTTCAAAATATTATCCTCCACCTAAATATTATTGATATTAATATATATGATTATTCATATAAAATAATTATAAAGTAAAATTTATATCTATTTTTAATTTCATTCAAAAAAATTAAAAATGTCTCTTTTTGTCGTGTTTTATACGGAATATTTTGAAAAATTAAACAAATGACTGTTCTATTCTTAACATACAAGAAGAAAATGAATTTTTCATCGATGTGGGTATTATTTTATTTTTGGATAACTTTTAAATATTTAATTTTATTTTAAATGAAAAAACATATTTCCATTTTTGGGTATTTTGGTATTGAAAATTGGTTTTCAAAATAATTTTGTATTTTGAATTTAAAATGGGAGTTTTGAATGAAGATGATATTTTTATATATGAAAGTGATTTTTATAGGAGTTATAAATATTTTTTCAAATTATAAAATGATTTATTTTATTTTATGGTTATTAGAAATTATAAATTATGGGTGAATCCATATATCTTGGGTTGAGCCTATTATATCTTAAATGATGGGTTCACCTAGATAGTAGTCAAATAAGAATTCATAATATATTATGATAGTATTTCGGAGTTACATTAGTTTTAGATTCATCTTTTCTAGACTTTTTTCTCATTAAAATCGGAGTTTAAACTTATTTTGATAATTCCATCCCAAACTTATTTTACAATTCCATGGAATAATTTTCATGAGATAAGAGAAATTATTTTTTATTTTTATTAATCTTATAATCCAAGGAAGAAAGTTAATTCTACCAATATTGAAATTTTAAAATTCTTCTCCATTTCCTCAATTTTGTTACAAAGGACTTTTATATTATTTGAAAAAATTATATAATACAACTTAATAATTATAAATAGGATTCCAATGTACACATATTTCACATATATGTTTCTATAAACTTCTCCTTTAAAAAAATTGAACATTCTCAAAAAACATTCTAGGAGAGAATACCATGAATGTGGAGTTTGTTTTTTTCCATTAAAAGCATTCATCTATTTTTTCCTTCATAAATTAGAAACCCACATGTTTTTTTAATGTAAACTTCTTCCTCAATATCATAATTTAAGAAATATTACCTTACATCAATCTCCAATACTTTTTAATTTTAATGAGAAGCCACTTTGAAAAATATTTTAATAGTTTCTAGCCTTACAATGGGGAAACCATTTCTTCAAAATCCACACTTTCCATTTATCTCATATCCTTTAGAAACAAGTCTTTATTTCTTTCATGAATCTTCTCTATGCTCATTCAATTTGTTTCTATAAAACCAATTTTTTCTGATAACATTTTTATTTTCTATACATGGATCATGTTCCCATGTTTCATTATTTTCAATCAGATCCATCTCTTTATTCAATGAATCCACCGATTCATTATGTTTAATAGCCTCTGAAACTGATTCTCGTTCAATGTTAGATATAATTGTAATGTGATTTTCTAGTCTCAACATCCTTCTGGTATGAACAAATGCCTTATAATTCCCAAAATTGTTTTCTAATTTAACTTCTTTTTGTATGGTAGGAAAATTCAATGTTTCATTCCCAGCTAGAGTTTCATCATCACATGATTCTTTTGAATCTTTCTAAGGATTTTTTGAATTACATGCATTATTGTTTCAATTTTTCAGTTTATCCTCCTAATAATTTTCAACAATTCTTATCAAATAACTTTTATTTTCAATTACCTTCACATCATATGAGTCCACCATCTTATTAAAATGTGTGTTCCCAAATATTTAAATTCCTCCATTTGGTGAATAACCCATAATAATTTCTTCCTGATATTTCTCATCAATCATTCCTAAATACAGATTTATGATTTTAATGAAACATGGAGTTCAAAAAACATTGAAATTTTTCAATGATTTATTTCAATTATAACACATTTCTTAATGATTCAGGTTCATTTTTGGTCTCAACAAGCATATATATTGATCAAGTAAACCAGTTCTAAGAGATTATATCCAATAAAACATTTAATGTTTCTATTATGATAACATACTTCTTCCCACATCAACCATGATTCTATTATTTCATTCTACCAGTCAATTTTTTTGTAGTGTAGGGAGAACTATTATAATGCTTAATACAATACAGTCTCAGATATGTTTCAAAAGTATTGTTTGTGAATTTGGCACCATAATCTATTCACAAATTTTTTTTAGAAACCCCAAAATCATTCTCAACATTTTTTCTGGAGAATTTGAACATTTCAATGGTCTCTAACTTGTGATTCCTAAAAATTATTTTGGTCATATAAGTGAAATCATCATTAAAATTGATAATGTATAAGTCTCATTTTACTGATTGATGTCACATTGGGCTACATAAATTGGAATGAATAAACTCAAGTTGTCTGCTAAATTGAATCAAAACTCTATTATGATTTTTGTTATTCATATTCCCCATTTGACAAGTAACAGAAAATATTTTTATCTTCTTTTCAATTATATAAAATTTAAAATGACATAATAAATATAAGGTTTGTTCATAATTTTTTTTCCATTGTCCCCATGTCTTTGGTGCAGATTTTTTTTTAATCCTCCACACTCTTGTAATAAAAGCTTTGGAATTATGTTATTTGAATGAGATTATCACTGGTTCTTTCTCCTTTTGAAATAACTTTTTGATATTTCACACATTCGATGATATAAAAATATTTTTTATAAAAAAATTATTTTCAATCATCACAATTTTGACTTACATTATGTATGTTATGTTTTATCCCATCAACATATAAAAATTCCTTGGATTTCAACTTTTCCACTTCAATATAAGCCTTTTAGATTCTTCTGATTTTTAAGGAGCTATCATTAACAAAGGTAAATTCTCCTCCATCATGAATTTAAACATGTTTTAGGGTTTTTATATCACTTATCATATGTGAGGGAAAACCACTATAAAGTAACCATTGTTTGTTTCTTTTACTTTCATTCAAATATCTCTCAATAAAAAAATATATTTTATTAAATTTATTCTATTCATTTTTCGTATTATTTTCTATCATAATGAATTTGATATGGAAATAGTGTCATACATATTTCATAATGATGACTAAACTAATCAAATCTTCAACAAGATTCTTCTAGAAATTCAAATTGATTTTTTAAAAGATTCTAACAACTTGGAAATTAACCTTCTATACATTATGAAAGTTTGAATGTTTCTAATTCTAGTTTCACTACTTTATACACTTTACTCAAACCTTATTTTTGATGGAGATATGTTTTTCCCAAAAATTATAAGATCTGTTCCAAAAGATTCCACCACACCAGAAATATACATCAAACATTTATTTTCTATATAATAATGATCATTCTTTGTAGAAACCTTTTTGAGGTTCATGTATTATTTATACTATAACATACTCAGAACATGGATCATATTTTCTTTTGAGTGAGTTTTCTAATTTGTATATTTTATAGGTTTCTCACATTATTTTTCCAACCAAGTTTTCCAAATATTTTTTTCTAAAACGAGAAATATTAAAATAATCAATTGAAACAATATTTTTGTTAAGAGAAGAGTTCACCTACTTCTCATATTGTGCCTTCTTAATATCTTTAGAAATATGAGATTTAACTTCCCAAGATATGTTGTAGTTTTCATTTAACTTCCTTATAGTAATTTCATACTCGATATGTTTTGATTGAAACGTTTTTTCCAATTCTTCTTTATCTTAGAGATTCTTACTATGATATTCTATCATATCTCCCTCTAAATAAATTATATATTTTTAAATTAAAATATTCTGAATGTATTCATCCTTCATGTGACATATTTTATTCCATAGGAAACTTCATAACATTGTTTCTTTATTAAACTAATTTATTTCTTGAGTGTTTTATTTTGATAAAGACATGCAACAAGTAATGTTCTAAGCTAATACACTCAAAAATATTATACACCACCTTCTTCAATATGAGTAATCCTTTGTTTTCTCAACTTTTTTAATGAAGGTTCTAAATTTTTTTGCACATTTTATTTATAATAATTGACGTCAATTGAGTTATATTAATATTTCTTACTCAACATACATATTTTTTCCAGTAAACCTCTTCTTGTATCTGTTGAAATCATTTTCTTCTTTATCATTATTGTTGAACATCATCCATTGTGGTTTTCCATTAGCAGCATCTCAATATTCTACAAATTTATTATAGGAAAAATTCATTAAAATGTGTCCAATTACACCACAATAAAAAATTTGAGAGGAATTTTAACTCCATACTTTATTCTTCCTCTTGGTAGTTATTAGATATAAGAGACATGATTTTTTTATTCAAATCATAATCCAACTAATCTTCGATGTCATGAGGACCAAAATCGCCAAAATCATGAATTTTAAACTTTCTCATAGCTTCAAAATTAATTTAATCTTTCCTCATTTTTTTAAACATGGTATATTTCTGTATTACATAAGTATCAAGAAATTTATGAAACTCATAAAGAGATTAATCATACTTATCTTCTAAAGAAGAGATTTTATAATCTAACCTATCCAGAGAGATTCTCAAAACATTCCTCATAATTATAAAATATTACAATATATCTCTAAATCCTTTGACGTTGAAAATAATTTAATATAATATGGTGAATTAGTCATCAATTGATTCTTAATCTCTCATTATAATATGTTCATACATACTATGCAAGATTTGTGGCTTTTCTTTATTAACATCTTTATTTCCTTTGAAAACACATTTGAGATTGTCCCACAAACTTTTTAATGTTTTGAGTACCATTACCTAGTGATAAATTTTTTTTTGATATGAACATTAGAGTATAATTTATATCCTCTCCATCAAATTCTACACTTATCTTATCTAAAAAGGTCATTGGTGAATATTTCTCTATATGTGGAATCCCAAAATTAGTGGCATAAACAAATTCCTGGACAAGAGATATGAGATAAAGAATCATCATATTTTACTTTCATAATATTTTTTTCTATCAAACACATGAATTATTCTACTATTGACAGTTTTGATATTATCTATGATAAGGTTTTAATAAGGGAACCTTCCTTTTGATACAAATTGTATTTTGAAAGGATCAAATAACAATTGGGTGGGGGTTTAATTGGTTGTTCATTTTTTATAAGTTTAAAATAATCAAACATTACCCCTGAAACCCATTACTATTTATTTCCTTATCAAATTTTAGTAAATAATCATGCTTGTAAGAATAATAAAGAAAGTAAAGCACATAATATATGCAAGGTTGAACCTCATTGTGAGAACCTACATCTTTTCCATATCCACTACCCCTAGGTCTAGGAAAATCAACTATTATGATGAAGTGAATACAACTTGTGCCAACTACCGTTAGACACCATCAATATCCCAATAGAAAAGATTATACTAACTCCCAAATGTTTACAATGCTTTCTTATAAAACAATTGATCCAAACAAATGAATAAATAATTTTTGGAAACTCCACCAAAATTACTCAGTCTGAATTATTAGTTCTATTTTTCTATATCTTGATTTCTCAACACGATGATGCTGGATAAAATTTTCTCAATATGATTTTTCTAGATTTGATTTTCTTAATTCAGTGATGTGGGAATGATTTTATTGGTATGATGATTATGGATCTGGTTTTACCAATATATTGCTGCTGGATATAAATTCGGACTACGAAAGACTCAATACATTAAATTAAATCTCAATATAAAATAAGAAAACTATGAAAAATGGTCAATACAATTATTCATCAATCAGATGGGAACTTCAAGTGTGAATTCTTCAGTGATCCAAATTTTACACGTATGTATAATGTTTCAAATAGACAAATGATCTAGGAAATTATATATAGGAAACTCAGAAAACAAAAATGAGAAACTTGAAAACCTTCCTAAAATTATATAAATTTCAAAACTTAGCAAATAATTCTCATTTAAACTTCAACGTTTACATATTTATTTCTACTTATATTTCATTGATATTCACACAAAAAATTAATTTCAATTTTGACTTCCTCAAATCATTATATCATTCAAATACCATTACAATATATTTCTTTATCATCTCAATATGATATATTTCTCTATTAGTATGAAATATTTATTATGAATAGTATAATATGAATTAATTAGTAATAAAATTTGAGTAAGAAAATAAATGTATGAAAATCTCAATACAATTTTCCCAGTATGAAAATCCTAGTACAAAAATTTGAGTACAAAAATATAAGTATAAAAATATCAATTGAAAATTTCCAATACGAATATCTCAGTACTATATTCCCAATATAAAACTCCATGTACGATTTATTTCTTCCTACATATCAATAATAAATTTTTATTTTTCCTCACATTATAATGTAATTCCGATTTCGTTGGAAATCCAATTATGGTGGAAATCCCATTATGATGGAAATCCCATTACGATAGAAATCCCATTATTGTGTAAATATCATTTTAAAACTCTAAAATTATTTAATACTGTACATTATTAATTCAAAATATATTATCAAGAAGGTTTCCATGATTTTTTAGAACATTTTGATCAAAAAATCATATAATTATTTGATTTAGAATGTTTAAAATCATTATAACTTATTAATTCGCATTATACTTTCAATACTATTTGGAATCAATAATACTTCTTCCATACGTAACTTATTTCTAATCAAATTATTTATTTTCAATTCGACATCTTTATTATTTTTAACTCTACAACTTCATTCGATCTTAGATTATTGAACACAAAAACCTCTAGAAACCAATAAATTAAGCCTCCAATTCTTTTATATTCGATGTTTTTTAGTTTCATGTTGATGAGACTAAATACAATAAAGTGTTTAATCAATAACTTTATGTTCATAACATCTTCTATGTATGATGCTTCTCAATACGAACACCTTTTTCTAGAAACTTCTATTATAGAAAAAACATCATTATGATGGAATGAGTCCAATTCTTGAAAAAAAAAATTCTTATACAAAAAATTTCATTATTAAAAAATAAAAAAAACATTTTTTAAAATAATTTATGATAAATGTTTTTTATCATTTATAAAGAAAATATCAAATATATTGAATCTAAAAGTAAAATACCAGAAACGATGTTCAAATAATTTAATGTCTTACAAAAAAATATTAGCTTTAATCATTATCTATATTTATGTACATTTTTGGGATCCAAATCAATGCTAAAAGTGGATTATTTTAAAAATGAATAAAAATATAAATTGAAGGAAAGATCAGATGTGTACACTATCACACCATCGAGTAATTAGCAACATACCTTGATTGTTGACTTCTACCAACTTCAATATATTCTAAAATGGAATGATTCTTCTGTAGTCAGAACAAAAAATGAGTTTGAATGATCAATCACCACAAATATAATGGATAATAATATATCTATAGTAAAATGAAACATCACCCCTATATAACCCTTAGGGTGAATATAATTTCGTCTTAAAAAGAATACAAGATTGGAAATCAACAACAATAATAATCCCTAAGGGGAATTATCCCTCATCAGGTGAAAATTCCATGGTTGAATATCTAAAATTAAATTAATCTCCAATGTTAATAACACCTCATTAAATTAAAATTGCTAGGTGTAAGATCCACCCACATAGTATTCCCAAATGAGAATTATTCATCACCTAATCACAATCCCATAGTGGATGATCATCAACCACAATATAACACCAAGGTGAATCATCCACCAAGAATTTAATGATTTATTACAAATCCTTTAAGCACAGAAAAAACAATATATCAGAGAATTAATAATTTATCATGCAATCACAATCCATAGGGTGTGTGATGCATCTTCATGTGAACTATGTACCACAACACTACAACAAGGGTGCGAAATAAACCATTAATGAAATAATTAGGTGAATAATGTTTCACCATATACACAGTAAGTGTGAATGATATATTTAAAAAACATATTAAGGAAAGGTTGGATAACTAATAACCCTAAGTAAAATAAAATATCAAAACATAACATAGAAATCATGAATGAAAAATCCCCCTAAGCATGAGTTCTACGAACCCCAAATCACTTAAAAGGCCACCCATATCCATCAATATTTAGCCTGGATCATTATAAATAACGCACTAGGTGGTGTAATGTCACTAAAAACATGATAAAAATATTTTAACCCACTTCCCAAATCCAAATGGACCAATTTTATATATATGTCTAAAAATTCAATATCAAATTAATCACCAATTTTATCAAATTTTTATTAAAAAAACTAAATTATTTAATGTCGTGTTTTACCTCCAGAAAATGATGTACAACCACTTATGTTCACCTCTTGTGATCCTCTTTTATCCATGAGGAGTGAAATATTAATAAAAAAGTTAGGATTCTACCATGATCTGATGGAATCAACACCAAAACCCTAGATCAACACTAGTGGAATTAATGGATAATTGTATAGAAATAATGAGAATGAATCAAGAAAGATAAAATAACTCTAATTGATGAATTAAATCCATCTATATCCACCCATGTTCATTATAAGGAGCCAGACCCTATTTTCCAAGAGCGAATGACTTATTTTAATACATTTTAAGGATTAAAAGAAGGTTACATCCCAAATTAATCAATAGATTAGTAGTTATGTAAAACTAGATAAAAACATTAGTTTAAAATTACAACGTGAAGTGAAATACATATTACAAATTAAATTGGAAACATCTATGACTACTAGATTATCCCTTCAAGTCATTTATAAAATTCATATTCACCTCCTAGGGATAAATAAAAATAAGGAGTGAGATTATATTCTCAGTAAGGGAATGTAATGAAATAGATGTTACCATAAAAATAGACCCTTGGCATGGTGAAAAACTAAAAAGACATGCCTTTAAAAATATAGTTGAACATAACATGGAAAGAATGAACGAAAATTAAATAGGGTTATATAAATGATCAAAATAGAAAGAAACATAACAATTGATATTATTATTTTAATACAGTAACATACTTTATCAATTACTAATACCATAATGATGAAAAAAATAATGTTGGACATCTAAAAATTCTTTTCAGGGCCTCAACAAAGATGTCTAAAAATAATAGGGTAAGGCCATTGCAAAAACCCATTCTTTTCTCTCATGAGACCTACTAATGCATGATGGCACCATGTAGGCTCCCAAACACCACTTTTTTTTAAAATAAATTCCTAATTCTAATGGGGATAAACATAGAAAACATGATCATATAAAATAAATTTCCCCATTATATACACATAAACACTAACCGTTCTGAGTAGTTTGGTAAATTATATCAAGACAGAACACCCACATTAAAGCTAATAATAAAACATTTATTACAATATAGTAGATGATAAACATAAAATATTAACATCAAGAAGACATAAAATTCAACAGATGTGTGGAAACAGAAAAACATACTCTAATAAAATCATTGAATAATTTTGGAGAGAAATGCAATTTTACATTGAAAGAAGAGTTATTTGGGTTAAATATTTATATGAAACAATAATGAACTAGGTTATATTTTACATGATTAAATTAGCTATTTTATGAAAATAATGGTGGATTATAAAGATTAAATTGTTTACTTTAAAATAGGTAAGAATTGGATAAGTTCCCTTGAATCAGGCTTGTTTTTTGGCATGAATTGAGAATTATATTTATAAAATATTTAACTAACCAAAAGATAAATAAGGAATAAAATTGGTACACATATATAGAACATTCAAAAATAATTAATGAGGATTACAAAAGAAGAATTAATAATTTAGTTTTGATTGATAGATAAAAGACTAACCCGAATGAAAATGGTTCTTCGGTTAGAAAGCCCTTACCTTAGATTTAAACATGTTCTTAACATGAACTTAACATCAAGGATAATAAAATAAAATCCAATAATTAAATAAATAATGACCTTCTATATATTTATTTGATTTATTACAATTTTATTATAATCATTTTTTTCATTTTTATGTGTTATAATAATCAATTTTATCGCTTAGGAGAGTTTGATTCATTGGTTATCATGATCAGTATACTTATATATGAGTATGGAAGCTCAAATAAAATTAGTATAATTTTATAAAAATGAATTGATATGACAATAATTAAAATATATAATATTAAATGATGATATAATTCATTTGGTTATATGTTATGATTATTAGTTATTATATAGAACATTAGTGATAATCATTTAGTTTTTTTGGTGATATTTCAATTATTACGAACTAGGATTGTCATATGAATTTGTATTATTTATATATACTAGTTACAGAAAACTGAATATGTTATAATACATATATATTTTATTCTGGTTAAACAATAATTTTTTTTTCATGACCTTCTTTTAAGGAAAAATTGAATCACGAAGGTTTGTCGTCCATGACAGTTGTAAATCAGCACCTCCTAGATGATGATTTGGTTTTTAAAAGAAGGGAGAGAAATATATAGTATTTGAAGAAATATATGTGATTAATAGAATATAATTCTAGTATATAGATGATAATATATTTATAATTATCACTTGTATATAGGAGGTGGTGGGAAGATAAAAAATGGAATAAATTGAAAATGAAATTAAAAGAAAAAGGAAGTGGGTTTACCTCTTCAAATATCAACCTTGGGAACCTTCTTATGGGAAGGGGTTTTTGTATTTTAGAAATAAAAAGAGATTTTGGACCTAGGGAGAGACTAGGGAAGGGTATTTGATCATAACTTTGAGAATATTATCATATTATAGGAGTGAAGAGAAGAGGCAGTGTGGGGTGGTTTTTATAGTGGATGGGGGGGTGATTTTAGAATATCTTAATCATTATTTTAGTATTTTTCCAAAATGACCAATAGTGTTGATTCATGTGACAAAAAACAGTAATAATTCCATGTAAGTTTTATCCAAGTGTTTTTACATAAGCAATGACTCAAGGAATAATTTATTTAGCTTCTAATATATTTATACCATAAATTTTTATATTGTACTATTTACTAAAAATTCAACCATTTCGGAAAAATAAAAAAATACACCATAATAATTTTTCAACATATATAACTAAAAAATGTGCTCCATTTTATCAAAATAATTTTTTAAACATGTGAACATTAATTTTTAATTAAAATCATCATTTACATGAAAAATACATTTTTTTTAAAGTAAATCATATTTTATAACAACCGAAAACACTAAATAAGAACTTATTAAACTATCCTATAATCACAAGACAATAGAATATTTAATTAAGAATATATCTTATGAAATTGATTAATATTTAAAATCAGTTTGTTATTTTAAAATTGTAATTAAATATTCATTACTCACAAAAATACTGATACATAATTAATAATTTTTTAAATATTCACTCTCACTTAGAAGGGGCCTAAATTTTAGTTATACATACATGGGTTTGTTTAAGGGTCATATTACTATTCATAAGGGTAAATTAATAGACATAAAGATCAATTTACTCTTCATAAAACGTAATTTGTTCCTACAAGACTCCAAATATCTTACAAATTGCAACATTGTATGTCCGTTTATTGAAATTCAAAACATAGAAGAAGAAAAAATTAGGTTTAAATGCTAAGTTATAAATCGCTATTATAAAAAAGAATTTTTCTCATATAGACTTAGTTTTTCATGTATTTTATATTAAATTTATTTGTAAATACTTGATGTGTTACATTCTTCCCCCCATACAAGAAATTCATCCTCAAATTTACTAGAATGTTACCTCATAAAAAGATTTGGATTGTTCTTCATCATAAGTTCCTCAGGAACCCATGTTGCCTCTTCAATTTCATGTTCTTCCAAAGTACCTTTACAAGTTGAGTTTACCTATTCTTCAACACCCATTCATTAGTGTTCACAATCTGGATAGGATCTTCACAAGAAGATAAGTTAGGTTCCAATTCTATTCATTTAGAAGTGAGGAAATGCATTGGGTTTGGAATTTACTTTCTCAATAATGTGACATAGAATACATTGTGTGCCTTTTAAAGGCTAGGTGGAATCACCAAATGATTATCCATATCTCCTACTCTCTTTAGAAATTAAAAAGGACCAATGTACCTCAGGATCAGTTTCCTTTTATTCCCAAATCTTATAACACCCTTTTGTGGAGATACATTGATGAAAAAGTGATCACCCACTTGAAATTACAAATACTTCCTTCAATTATCAATATAGCTCTTCTACATTTTTTTAGCTACATTGATATGGGTTTTAATGGTATTTACCTTCACGGTTTTTCCACCACATTCTTTGGGACTTCATGATCCTCTCACCAACATCATTCCAACATGTTGGTGTATGACATCTCTATCAATGCAACGCTTCATATGGTTCCATTTGAATACTATAATAGAAACTGTTGTTATAGGAAAACTTGATCGAAGGAAAATACTAATCCCACATGCCTTGAAAATCCAGTGATCATGATCTCATGGTGTCTTCTATTGTTTTAATTGTCCTTTCTGACTATCCATTAGTTTGAGGGTGGTAAGAAATACTCAAATGAGACTGAGGATCCAATGATTTCTAGAGACTTTTACATAATCATGACTAAGTCATGGATCACTATTAGAATCAATTGAGATGGGTTCTCTATGAATTATTAAGACATCATTAATATAGAGTCATGTATGGAACTCTAGTGTAAACTACTCATGTATTGGGAAGAAATGTGAATATTTTTAAAGTCGATAAACAATAAAACATATTGAATCATTACTTCTTGAAGTTTTTATTAATCGAGTGACAAAATCCATGGTGATTTTATCCCATTTACATGCAGTATTAGGTATAGGTTTCATGAAACCTCTAGGATGTTTTATTTCAACTTTCACTTATTAACATATTAAACATCTTGATACCTAATCATCTATTTCATGTTTCTTGTTGTCCAAAAAGAAATGTTCTTTCAAATATATATACATCACAATGCTAGTAGGGTGTATAGAGAAATTAGAACTATGGGAATCATCATATCACCACTTTTTTAGCTCAGGTATAGAGAGAACAGATATCCTTCTCCCAAATTTTAGAATTCCATCCTCACACACGAATTTAGCTAACATCCCATCATTCCAACCTTTAATTTTCTTTTGAAGACTCTCATCATCAGAATGAGAACTTTTAATTTGTTCCAATAATTATGGTTGGGAAACCAATTGAAAAGTAGTTATGTTTATCCTTCATTAATAATTATCATATGAATCCTTCTTAGATCCATGTACATAGGATCCATTTCAATACTCATTTTGTTTAAAATGCTATCTTCTTTCTTTCTCAATGAATCTTCCACATTATTTTCCTTCTCTGGATGGTAGTGTATGAAACAGTAATAATATGGGAGTAGCTCAAGCCATCACCATTTCCTCATGTTGATTTATTTATGTGATAAGATATATTTTATTCTCTTGTGATCCGAAAATATCTCACAACATTCGGTATATCAATAATGTATTCATATCTTCATAGAAATGATTATAGCTGATAATTCAATATAATGAGTTTGATAGTTTGGTTCATTAATTTTTAGCTTCCATAATTAATAGTTAGTAAATATATCATTATGCATAATACACTACAAAATCCTTTTTTTTTATTTTTCTATAGTTAAAGTAAAGTCTCATAGATACATCTTTCATCATCAAAAAGAGAATAGGGTCTCCCCATGGATTAAAATTGGGGAAGATAATTCCTTCATCACTCAATTAATCTAGTTGTTTCATCGGTTCTTCTAATTTCACTATGTCCATTATAAAAGAAGTCTTTGATATAAGTATTTAACAATGATATAAATCAATAGGTAGATCAACTTCCCACTCTAGAGGATGTCTAGATAAATCCTCTAGAAATACATCAACCTATTCATTCACAATAGGAACATCCTCAATTTTGAATATTTCTACCCTCGCTCATAGATATTGTCTTCTCTTCCCCCTCAAAAATTGAATTCAATAGCGCTACTGGGAGTGAATCTAGATAAGAATGAGATGGTGATGTTTCCACTCTAAACATAATGGATTCTTAACCTTCCTCACAAATCATAATTTCATTCTCCTTGAAATAGATTTTCACATCATATTTCGAAATCAAGCACATGATAATGATTATTTCAATGTAAACCATTGCTATGATGATTAAATCAGCAGATAAAGCACATTTATATGCAGTAATTGGAATTTCCTAACACATATTTATTTCAATGAGACCTACCTTTTGGGGGTTAAACTAACAACTCCATTATTAAGGTGAATTTTAAATATCTAATAATTAATGATAACTTGGAATATATTAATGAATGTGATGATCCTAAATCAGATAAAGGATTTTCCAAGTATTATGAACGAATTATTGTAAATTCCACTATATCATAAGGAACATCAACTTCAGAAGCTTTGATCACATAATATTGGACATTCTTTCTTTGACTTATCTAGTATATGTTTCTTTTATTATTAGAACAATAATTTGTATAATGTCCCATATCATTACAAGTTTATCATTGAACATTGGTAGATTATTTATTTCTATTTTAATCTCAAGATTGGGTGCCTCTTTCTCTAAATTTGTAAAATACTATGTTTTCTTTTATGCACGATCTGCAAAATTTCATTCCAAAAGTATGATAAGTTAGAAAACTCTACTTTTTATTCTTCCCATTATCTCTTATTTTCTCTCCCAAATTATTCTTTTCTTTCTTTACATTAAGCTCATAAGACTTTGATAATTCATTTTATGTCTCAATTTCACCTGAGGCTATATCTTTATATGATTATAATGTTTTGGAAAATAGTGACCTTCAATGGAATGGTTTTAAAACATCAAGTAATCGATCGATCATTCTTATCAGATTATGTATTCAGTCCACAACATGCATTTCTAGCCTTTTATATTTGTTTGCATACATTTCAAAGATTTCATCCTCTTTTTGTTTCATACTAAAGAATTTCCTATCCATATCTTCTAAATGTTCTCATGGAAAATATTTTTCTAATAATATATCCTTAAAGTATCACCATTAGATTAATTATATTTTTTCCTCCTTAATTGTTTTTTTGAATTACTGACCACCACTAATTCCCATATCCTGATAGATGATAAACTCCCATGAAAACCATCCCCCTTTCATTACACCCCAAAGCGACAAATAACTTATCTAAATAACTTATCCACATCTCTGATACAAATGGTTGATATTCCCATTAAATAATGTATGTTTTTTCACATAAATAGGTCTTACATTTCTTCTCCATATTTTGGATAAAGATTCTACATATGGGTAAAGTTTTTGTTCATAACATGAGTCAGCTATCCTAGTGTAGTTATAAGCTGCTTAGAACTAGTTGCACCTCCACTACTAGGGTCATTATCATTCATTGGAGGAAAATACCTACATGAAATATATGTGTTCATGATATTCCCATTCCTTCCACAAGGAAAAATTTCTAAATAATGATATAAACTAAATTTGGTTACGAAGCACAATGTATAATGCCAGACTAGGAAAACACTTAACATGAATTTACATATTATATATGTCTAATATCATAATCATAAAAATGGTTACATTGAGTAAATATTTAAATTTAAATCCTTCATATTTTTTATAAATAAAATTTTAATTATCCAAAGAATATCACCCAGGAGTGTCAAAATAGTTGTGCAGTAAGGCCCGTTGTTATGTATCAGTTTACCCAGAGTCATTCACTGAACACCTGGTCAGAGTTGTTACTCCTAAGTACATCTTTGCCATAACCATGAGCACTGGTAGTATCCAGATTAGGATATATTTTATATAAATATCCATATAATATATACATTATAAAAATACTAGGATTTTTATTTATAATCATCCTCAAAGTCTATCTTGGGGTTTTTTCCCTAATCTATATTTTTTAATCTAATTTTTAATTTTTCTAATAATCTTCCCCTGATTCAAACCATGAGGACGTAACCCCAATTTCTCAGAGTCACTTCCTTGTATTAATAAAATTTAATGATTAAAAGAAATTAATATCCCAAAATAATTAATAGATTATTATTTTTGTAAAACAAGATACAAACATAAGTTCACCATTACAGCCTAAAATGAAATACTTAATAATAACTCTATTGGAAACTTTTAAGACTCCTAGATTATCCTGAAAAGTAACTAATAATATTCATATTCTCATACTAGGGAAAAATAAAACATAAGAAATGGGTGAGAATAGATCTCAGTTAGGGAAGTAATACAATGAGAGTTATCATAAAAATAAACACTAGGGATGGTGGACAACTAAAAAAACATGCATTTAAAAATATACTTGTGTGTAATACGGTAGGAATGAATGCTGATTAAATAAAGACATATAAATTATAATATGAGAATGAAACATCACCCTTCATATTATACTATTTTAATAGTAACATGGTTTATAAATTACATATACCATTATGAGGGAATGCATAATGCCAGAAATTTGGAAGATATTGTCAAGGCCTCAACCAAGACGTCTGAAAATACAAGGGAAAGGCCTTAGATAAAACCAAATTCTATTTTGTCTCATGAAACATACAAATATATATATATGGGATATTAAGGGCACCACTTGTCACTTTTTATGTCCAATACATTCCTTATATGAAAAAGGATAAACATAAACAACATGAACATATGAAATAACTTTCCCCAATCTATACACATAAATACTAACCATTCTTAGTAGTATGGTGAATGGTATCAAGATAGAAAATCCATAGTCCAAACGATCATTAACCATTACATAAAATATTATATATGATAAAAATAATATATTACCATCAAGAAGACATAAAATATACCTTTTTTTTGAAATAAAGAAAAATAATCTAATAAAATCATTGGGAAATATTTTGAGAGAAATACACTTTTACCTTGAAAAGAAGAGTCATTTTGGTAAAAATCATTGCATAAAACAAGAAATGAACTAATTTATATTTTCGATGATTATATTTTTGGTTTTTAAAAAATAATGGATTATTTATGGAGATTTTAGTGTGTACTTGAAAATAGGTAAGAATTTTAATTGTTCCCTTGAATCAGGCTTGTTTATCGGGAATAATTGAGAAAGATAATTATAAAACATATAACTCTCCATAATATAAAATAAGGATTGTGATATTTACAAATATATATAAAATTATAACAAAATTTATGACGATTAAATAATAATAATAAATAATTTAATAGGGATTAAGAGAGAAAAAGTTTAACTTGAATGAAAATGGAGGTTCCGATAGAAAACCCTTACCTTATGTCCAAAAATGTTCTGTACTTGACCTTAACATCTTGGGTAGTAAAATTAAATCCATTATTTAATTAATCCTGAACCACATATATATGTATTTTATTTAATATAATTTTAATAAGTTTTTTTGGGATTATTATGAGATATAAGATACAATTTTATTGTTTGTGAGCATTCGATTCCTTGGTTTTCAAGATCTATATACATGTATATGAGTATAGAAGTTCACATGAATTTATTATAATTCCCCATAATTGAATTTATATTATAATAATGAAAATATATAAAATAAAATGGTTATATAATTAATTGGGATATAAACTATGAGGATGCGTTCTTAGATAGAACGTTAGTGATAATCATTTAGATTATTTTGGAAATATTTCAATTATTACAAACTTGTTTTGTCGTATGAATAAGAATTATGTATATATTCTAGTTATAGAAAATTTAATAGGTAATAATACATATATTATACTTTTTTTCAACCATAAAAATGGTTTCATAGACAGACCTGATGGATAATTATAGAACGATGGTTCATCTTCAATGAAGGTTGTAAATCGGCACCTTTCAGACAATGATTTCATTATTAAAATAAAAGGGAGATATATTATAATTTAAGGAAGGATATTCAATTAACATTATATTATTACATTATATATATGATATTGGATTTATCATGATCATTTAGATAGAGGAGGTAAGGATAAGATAAAAAAATATTAAATTGAACATGAAATTAAAAGAAAAAGGATGATGGCTTACCTCTTGAAATATCCTCCTTGAGAACCTCCTTAAGGTAATGGGTTTTATGATTTTGTAAAGACCAAGATCTCTTGAATGTATGGAGAGATTAGGAAAGTGTATATATACAAAACATTGTGAATATTGAAGGCTTATAGGAGGGAGGAGAAGAGGGAGTGAGGTGTGTGTTTTATAGTGGAAGAGGGGGTGATATTTGAATATCTTATTCATTATTTTATAATTTTTTATCAAGGTGACAAATATTGTTAATTCTTGTGACCAAATTTATTAATATGTACATGTAAGTTTTAAGAAAGTTTTCTTACATCATATATGACTCCAAGAATAGTGCATTTAGATTTTAATGTATTAATACCATAAATTACAGTATTTTATTTTCACTAAAAATTCATGTCCTTTAGAAAATTACCAAAAAATTAACCTAAAAATTTTATAACAGGTATAATTCCAAAATGTAATACATTTTATCAAAATAATTTTCTTAATATGTGATATTTAATTTCTAAAAAAATCAACATTTACTTGAAAGATACAGTTTTTAGAAAATAAAACCGATATTATAACACCGTGAAAAATTAATTATGATCTTATTAAATTATCCTAAAATAAAAGAAAAATTGAAAAATTTATTTAGGAATACATTTTATGAAAATTAAATTTATTTTAAATCAATTTATAAATTTATAATTGTAATTAACTATTCACTACTAATAAAAATACCAACACTTAATTACTAATTTTTAAAATATTCACTCTCATTTATAAGGATTGTAAATTTTATTTATACTTAAATGGTTGAGGTTAAGCGTCATAGTACTATTAATAAGAGTATATTAATATTCATAAGGATAAAGTAACTATTTACCAAAAAAATTTATGTTGATCCTACATGACTCTAAATATCTTACCGATCGTAACTGTGTATGTCTTTTTTTCAAAATTCAAAAAATAGAAGCCAAAAAATTATATTTTACAACTAGGTTATAACTGTCTTAAAAAAACTGTTTATCACAGAGACTTAGTGATTAATGCATTATATATTAAATTTATTTGTAAATCCTTTTGGTGATTCATTCATGGTTGTTAAGGGATAAGATAGACAATTTAAGGGTTATCATATATAGTATCTTCTAGGTGAAAATGTGTTTTCATTTTATAAATTTATTTTATAAATTTTTATCAATTTAATTAAAAATAATAATTAAAATAATGGAATGTTTTGGTTATACCATTGGAACCAAGGATAAACACACCACTATATGAAAATGATGCATGGAATGTTGTGGAATGAAAATGATTTTCATTCTATAATGAAGAAATGTAGAGATACTTAATATAAAACTATTTTATTACTACAACATTATAATGAAAATCATAGTGCAATGCTCAGTTTATGAAACCCCAAATAATAATGTCCCTGATGCTATTGAGTGATCTAGTGTTTCACAGAGTAATTCCCTTATATTGGGGTTGACACATCCACTTTCCCCTAATGTTTTCCTTATAAAGGGAATTTCAATAAGATCATATTAATCTTGGGAAACCACATGAAATATATCATATATATATATATATAATTCATAGCTCATTACCATTTCACAATGTACATATTATGGTTTGTATTTATTTGAATTAAAAAATTTCAATTTTCTCATAAAGGAGGAAGAAATAATAATACCATTGTGTTTTATAATATTTAATCAAATTTTCACCTTAAAATATGTGAGGTGTTTTGTACTCTCCACCATATCATTTTTCATCAATTCAAAGAGTCCCCATGCATCCCTTGTAAACACACCAGTTAATGAGATCCAATTAATGTTAAAAACTATGAAACAAGACACACTATATACATTTAAATCTTTTTTTATCATATATATAGGAATTTACATTTTTTATTTTAATCAATATCCAATTCATCATACCTAATCACATGAAAAATGTTCTATCCAGTGCCTTATTTCACTGACTACCTATGAAAACACGATCGCTCGTGCACATTAATGGTAACTCAATTCACTAAATCTATTGGATGTCCCAATCCTAATAAAAATAATGAATTTCAAATTCAATTAAGTCTCACCCAAACTATTAATGTTAGTGGTCTACATTGGACCATTACTCCCTAAATACAGAACCGAAGAAACATTTGGTCAATCAGACAAGAATTTAAAATCTAAACTGTGATACTATTATAATAACATAAATCCTAACTTCATTATTTATATCATTTGAGCATGAATAGAAATTGACATTCCATTGAAATAATCTCTTACTTGCTCATTTCCAAAAAATTTTGTGGTATCATTACACCTAATCATAAAAACATAACTCATAACCCTTAGAAGATGTATGTAATGACATATCATAATCAAAATATATTGATACCTAAAGTTGAAATTTTAACTCTAAATAGCTACCTCTATGTGATTTCAATCCAAGAAATAACATGAAAATGAAATCAAGTATATTTAGCTTCATTTTGACCACCACATTTAACATTTTCTAAAATTACACCAAAACTAGGGTCTTAAACAAGACATTCTATCACAACATAGCCTAACTAGACCAACTCATAGTATGTTAGTTAATAAAATATAAACCCTTCAATCCCATACATATTAGTAAAAAAATAATTATAATATTGATGTTTTAATACACATTTTTTAGTAATTGAATTTAAAAATATTTTTCACATTAGTTTTTTAAAAATAGATCATACAATATACTATGTGGGTACTTTTAACATTGTTTACGAACATAAAAAATGATTAAAATATTTTATAGAATAATTTAACATGATTTATTTATAAATTTTTTTTTAAAAATATTTTGGAATACTTTTAATGTTTTTTATTTAAATAAGAAACATTAAAAACAAAAAAGTGCATGTTTAGCCATTATTATTCCAATAAACATTGCTAAAAATAAAACCATAACATAGAACTTATAATTGTTTCACATTACCCCCGTAATTGTTTATATTCTCTATTATAATTTTCTCTCATCATACACAAGATTTATATTTTCTCACATCACACAATCATTATTTTTATTCCTTTGTATAAAAATATGGCACCATACCCTCTTTCATTCATTATCACCTCATACATTCTTTTCTATCTCCAAATTAAAATATATTGTGTCCATGCACTCTTTTTAATTTTTATCTCCCTCTATTTTTAATTTTTAGATTTGAAATTAGGAATGAATACACATTTGTTAGAGGGATTGGTCTAGGTTATAAAAATAGTGGAATCATTTTCTACAATAATAAGGAATTTTTTTTTGAGAATTATGATTTATCAAAGATCTATATATAAAACTAAAGAATCTATAATGATTTATTTTATTCTCAACCTTTTTAAATATATTAAAATTTGTATTAATTTATAATTATAAATATATTTTTGAGTTCTCATTTTTTCTTAACATTATATAATTATAAAACAATTATTTTATCAAATGTAACTAATGTTGTTGTTGATGTTGAATATCAAAAATTACTATGTGGTGGTTATATGTTATTTCAAAATTGATTTTTAAAACCCAAATAATGTTAAATTTTATTTTTGAAAAAATAAGCGGTAGAAAATTATAAAATATAACATTTTCATAATAATAGATGTTATTAATATTTATAAAATGGGTTTTATTAATTGATGTTAAAAATATATTAAATACATCTATTTTTATAATGTTTCTTTATAAAACAATTAATAACATAATAAAATGATTTGGAAAAACCTATTTTTATACAAATACTGTAATAGGTCATGGAATAGTGAGAAGTTTAGAGGTTTTAAAAAACACATTGTGGGACGAAATACTACAAAGAATCTAGAAAAAGTGAAAAACATCAATAAAATATATAAAATATAATAGAAAAACATAATCGTATAATTGATGTAGTGGCATACATCAAATAAACATTAAAAATAAAACAAAACTCCTATTATATAAACTCATGAACCTTGTCCATCAAATCCATAGTTTTGTAATGATCATCCAAATCACTAGCTCCCCACCACAAATATGAATATATATATATATATAAAGAAATCTGTGATTATACACATACATAGTAGGACCATCACCAAAATTACTAATACAATTTCTAAAAAAGCATATTAATTCCTCAATTAATAAAAAATAGAACTAACTTATTAACTAAAATTTCAAATACCAACAAACATCACCAAGGATCACTCACAAAATCCAAAAACAATGTGCAACAATAAGATGAAATTATACATACATTCTGCTATAATTTGATTAAGGATTATCGATGATTTACATGTTAATTCACTAGGCTTGTGTGAATTATTTAAGGAAATTAGTTTTCAAGGTTTTATAGGAAAATCTATATAAAGGGACCAAAAATGAATACAACACATTGTGAAACTCACTTACATGACATGTAGTTATATTTCACATTATATGAAATGTTTTCAAGAAAATATTTAATTAATTCAAGACATAAAATGGTTACATGATGTGACTCACCAATACACATCATGTAACTTTAAAATATCAATTCACAGTTTGAAGATCTAAATCAAAGTAAGAGTGAAGTGGTGAATACTTGATACACATCATGAAAGGGGTCAACTTCAAAATCACAAATATCCAATATGATATTCACATGAGAATTAAGTAGGACTAAAAATTCATGGAAAAAATCATAGGTCTGAATTACAAAATGTGATGAACAATTACACATCATGTAATATCCAATTTATTTACTTCATGTAGGCATCAAATAGCCAGAATATTCAAGACCTATTTGTATTCTTATGTCATTCTTTCATTTCCATCTCATTCTATCTTCTTCCTTCTACCTCAACTCAACATTCATCCATTCCTTTTAATATTTTATATCTATTTAGGAAACATTGATTAAAATTTACTAATCATTATTCATTATTTTACATCACCAAGACATGTTACATGCGTTCTTTATTTCAATCCTCGATCGACGACAACCCATTACTGTGTTTTTACATGTTCCTGTTTCAAGTAAGTGTTTGGTTGAATTTGCGATTATTTGAGTTTTGAATTGATTATTCTTGAATTCATGACCTTTAATTTCTTAGTCATGATTTTTATTTGTAAAATAAACCTAATTTTAATTCTTAACATGATATTGATCTATTATACCATCATAAGATAAACCGATGAGGGTAGGTGCTGATTGTAGGGGTGTCTGATTTCAATGAGTAATTAATTATCATCTAGTAAACCCTAAGGATTGATTTCATGTTATGAAAATAATTTTTTATCTAATTATTTTTGTAAACCCTAACCATCAGCGGATTTAGAGAACAAACATGACATGATTGGAGTATAATATGTTATGACCAATAAACATATGATACTTTCTTTCTTAGAAGCAAGGCCTAATAAATCTAGGTTTTAGATGTCTTTAGACCAGTGAATTGTTTCCTCCTTGATAAATTTAGTCAGATTTTCCATCTTTAACTAGTCTCACTTTCATTCTTCATAGTGTAAACCATTGGATTATACCAAGTTAAGATTACGATTTTACTTTTTCTTGAACCCCAAAATTAATCTCAATCCCTATTCTCTCTCCGATATCAATCACCAATCCCTTAACATTAGTTCATTATCAATCCTAATAAACATGTATAGACTCCCACTCATAAGGTTAAAAGATATTTTTTCTACCAACCAATACAATCCTTGTGGGACTGATCCTATATTGTAACTATAATACGCCTTATTAGCATGTGTAGTTTGATAAACAGTAAATCTATTATGATAAAAACCCACATGAATTAAATAATAAATATATGCACATAAAAATTCAGAACCATTGATGAGGATTTAAAAAGCTATGATTTAAGGTAGAAACCAACATCAAGATCCTAGGATTATCTCACCAATTCCACTTTATCATTTCTAATGTTTCGTCCATTCTTTTTCAGATGCCCCTGTATCTTTCTCGTTGAGGCCTAGTGCATGTATCAGGGACCTTTGAATCATTAAAAATAACCTTTATTCATAGGAACAATTTACCTTCAAAATATATTTAAAGGTAACTCTTTGCATGACAAAATTTAAAAATGGATGATCATAGCAATCATGCAGGTCACAACCCGCCAAACATGAAAAACATGCACCCTGTACTATATAGATCATAACCCATGCATCAATATTGAACCATCATATATTATGGATTTCCATCGATCTAGGGTGTTACACCCATCATTTTATGACTTTCTGTTCAAGCTCACACATTAAATATCAAAGTTAAACTAATTCATATGATCTGAAATATCGGCTGGTTTAGTGGACTTCAAAGTGAAAATCTTTAAGAACATATCTCATACTTCCCATACATCTGTGAAATCTCTCGCAATAAGGGAGCCTCTTCTGACACAGATTCTACAAGTATTTAACATATCCCTATTCGATATATCCATGCATTGGCTCAAAAGTCATGCTCTTGAGTCCATCACAAACTGGGATGATTTGACCAATAAATTCCAGGACAAGTACTTTCCTCCTACATGAACTTGGAAACTCCAGAACAATATCTATAATTTCTCTCAAACTGATGGAGAATCAAAATGGTAAGAATTAGAGAATTTCAAGTAACTCACTGTTATGTTCCCACATCACAGACTTGATATGTGGATAAAAATCCAAACATTCTTTCATGATCTCCAACCAATATCTCCCATAGTTGATGATGATGCCGCTGATGGAGGGATAATGATCATAAAACCTGTGGTTGAATAAGATATTTTGGATGATGTCTCTCATAATTCCAGTCTATGGAAATGAGAGTGTGGACCATACCACTATGCAATCCACCTTGTTTAATAATATGCACAACTAGATTTACAATTAGAGAACTTAACCAAGAATCATGAATCTTTTATGCTACATACTGCACCACCTCACACTCCTATTATCATAGATATATAATCTAGCTAAATGTATAATATCCCACACTAATATCAAGACATAAAAATTGGTTTTGTGAAATAAAAAATCCAAGATTGTTGTTACATTAATTACAATCAATAAAAAACAAATTTCAGTAACCACGACATTATTATCAGTATAGGCCAATGGAACAACCGTAACAAAATAATCAATGGTGCCATTAGAAAAGGAGCAGTTACGAACCTTTCAAATACCAAGGGCCACTGAGATATCTACCAACGAGCCTTGATCATATAACACTACAACAAGTAACACAACAACCCTCCCCTCTTGGATCACACCATGAATTTCAAATATCTCCACAAAGACCTCCCCAACCAACAATTCCAATTCAATCATATTTGGAGAATATACTCCCAGAATTTGTTAAAGAGGAAGATCAGAGGATGAATAAACATATGATTAAAATAAATAAACAATTTTTGGATATTCATAACCTCTATCATCAAATGAGAAAGACCTCAAAACCTTGTTATAAATATTACGAGGTACTCTACTTGGTAATACGATGATATAACTAGGAGAAGAGGAAAATAAAGTTTCTATGAAGTTTGGAAAAGTGAGAGAATTTTAGAAATCACTTGAGGGAGAAGAAAAAGAATCTTAAGAAACCAAAAAATATACAATAGTCATATAAGAAGAAAATGATGACAAAATTATTGAAACTGCTTAAGAGATACTGAAGAAGAACAACATTCTGCAATATCTCCAATTAAATAACTACCCAAAAAATAAGTCTATATTACACCACCACCTTAAAAACAACCTATCCCATTCCTAAAACCAATAAGGCAAGGAAGTATTTAGGAGAAACACAAAAAAAGTGTAGATATGTTCAATAAATTACACATAAAAATTTTATTTCCTGAAGTAATAGATCAAATGCTAAGAAATGAGGAATTTCTTATGGGACATCATTCAAAGAAACTAAAAATAGAAGACCTATGATCCATATTAATAAATGAAAAAAGATATAATATTGTTTAGTAGATTATTTAATTTAAAATAGTATATTTTGGGAGTTACTCAACCCCATTAACAATAAGAGAATTTAATTTCAGAAGAGCCCTTGGAGATTTAGGAGCCAACATTAACCTCAGTCCTATGAATGAATTCCAATACCTGGGACTCATGGAACTCAAACCTAATATAGTGGAAATACAATTAGCTAACCGATTAGTAAATTATCCCTGAGTACTTCTCATGGATGTCTTAGTCAAAGTTATGTAGATCATTTTTCTTATATACTTCCTCATTCTAGAAATCGAAGAAGAAGAAGACATTACAATCTTCCTAGGAAGACCATTCATTAACACTTGAAAGACACTGATTAATTTTTATCAAGGAAGACTAATCTTCTAAGTAGGTGGTGGACAAGTTGTTCCAGGCCTAAGAAAGAAAAAAAATAAGTATGATATTCTTTTTACATCCAAGATATATTTCTCATAGATAAAAGAATTGACTACTTTTACATTGAAGAAGACAATGAATAAATTCCCCTTCGAATGATGAGGTATATTAAATTGAGTAAGTAAACAACATAGAACATTATTCAAGGAACAATATCACACCATTCATACCATCATTCATTTAGTAACTGAAATTGGAAATGAAACCCATCCCATATACACTCATGTATTCTTTTATAGAGACTATGGTTGCACTACCATTCATAAGTAATTCAAAACTACGCATTTATAAGAGGGAAGGATGTAAGTAGTTTTGAAAATACATAAGTTGTCCATTTCCTGGGGGGTGGATGACTTCATGGAATTAGTCTGACATTATGAACTCATAATATTCTATTAGAAGAAGTTGAAAAACTAAAACACTAACCACAGAAGTGACTCAACCCACCAATGCGGGATGTAGTTAAGAGATAATTACTAAAACTTTTGGATTCTATAATAATTTTTTCAATCAATGATAGTGAGTGTGTGAGCCTGCTACTAGTTGTTCAAAAGAAATGTGGTCTCATATTTGAAAAAAATGATGATATTAAATTGAACATAGCTTGCACAATCACTAAATAACGACTATGTGTGGATTAGAGAAACCTAAATGTCGAACCCCAGATAGATAATTTCCCTTTGAAATTCGTGGATAAAATGTTGGAGAGATTATAAAGACATGAATTCTTCTATTTTCTAGATGGATATTTAGGATACCACCAAATTACAGTAAACCCAGATGATTACTCTAAAACAACATTCATGTGTCCATTTGGTACATTCCAATACAGACACATGTTTTTTAGTATATATAATGAAATAGAAACGTTTAGAAGGTGCATAAAACACATATTACATGATATGAAAGAGTAATTCCTTGAAATTTTAGTGGATGATTTTTCAATATATGTGAGATCATTCGAGGCAGTCTCAGAAATCATGAGTTCGTCCTGAAACACTGTGAAGAGATGGTTCTAGTTTTAAATTAGTAACAATTTCACTTTATCATTCAAGGAGGAATATTACTCAGAAAAAATAATTTCAAGGATGACATGGAAGTGGATCCCACTAAAATAAGTGTGATCTAAGATTAACCTGATCCCTCAATAGTTAATGCCATAAGGATCTTTTTAGGACATGAAAGATTGTATCAGCAATTTGGAATGTAATTTGTAAAAGTTTCCAACCTTAAGACACACTAGTTACCTAAATAATATCCATTTTAATGCATTGATGAACTTTAGAGGTCATATAACACTTTAAATATATTCTTTCTAGCCGCTCTTGTAATCATATCACTAGATTGGGAAAAGAGTTTGAATTGATGTAAGACTCCAACGACTTCATTATTAGTGTTATCCTAGGATAGTGAGTCATTCACATATTCTGAACAATATACTATTATAGTTACACACTAAATTAAGAATATGTGAACTATACAACTATAGAGAAGGATATCTTTGAAGTTTTATTTTCTTCGAGAAATTATGCTCTTATATCGTTTCGTCAAAAGTAATTGTGTACACTGACCATGCTGCCATACAATATTTGATGAATAAAAAGGATTCATAGACAATACTGATACAGTAGTTCCGACTACTACAAGATTTCAACATTGTCATCATGTTTACCCAAGGAATAGAAAATGTTTCCAATGATAATCAATATTGACTTCCACTATTACATATAAAGGAAGATGATGATATAGACATCGAAGTCGACTTCTATAATGAAACTGTCTTCTATGTAAAAGAACAAAAATGGTTATGAGATATTTCAAACTATCTCCACATGATATTTTTACACTTAGACTTATCTTACTAGAAAATCACAATATTTTTAGTTGAATCTTCACACTACTACTTTAATTTACCACTCTTTTTTACGCATTGTGCTGATGGATTGTTGCAATGTTGAATCCCATATGATGAAATAAAAATTGTGTTATACATGTGTCATACATCACCAATTAGAGAACAGTGTGGAATAGAACAAAAATTAGTAAGGATCCTACAATGTGTAATTTTCTAGACCAATGCACACCAAGATTTAAGGGATTATTGTCAATATAATGATTGTTTCCAGTGAACTAGAACCATTGGAAAAAGGAATGAAATGACCCAAAATCCAACCGTGGAAGTTGAAAAATTTTATATAAAAGGAATTGATTTAAAGGGGATGTTTTATAATTCTCAAGGTAAGTACTATATCCTTGTGGTAATTGAATCTCTTTCCAAATGGGCAGAACATGAAGCTACAATTCATGAAACAACAAAGGTGTTTATGAATTTATTAAATTAAAATGGGTTCAAAAGGTTCACATTTCCTTGAATACTTATTAGTGACCAAAGAATAGATTTTAAAAATAAATATATTAAATTAATACAGATGAAATATAGAATAGGGTATAACACAGGAACACCACACCACCTGCAAACAAGAAGGCAAGATGAATTGCAAAATAAGGAAATTAAAAAAATCCTGGAAAAGACCATGGACACAAGATGGAGGATTATAGTCTAATGTTATATGACACACAGTGGGAATACCCCAATTCAAAAAAAATACCCATTGGTACAAATCCATTATGATTAATATATGGGAATCTATGTCTTTATTTAGTATAACTTGATCATCGATCATATTGAGAAATTAAGATTCTCAATCTAGATTTTCAAAAGTCTAGGGAATCTAGGATCCTGAAATTGTATGAATTAGAAGATATCTAAAATGATGGTTAAAAAAATTCCATATTCTATAAAAATACAAGAAATTGAACAATCAATGCATTGGGAGATGAATTTTTATCCCTTTGAATAATTTTCTATTGTTCATGTAATGTTTAAAACTATTCCCTAGGAATTTCAAGTCCAGATGGTTAGGAACCTTCAAGGTTGTTCATGTATTTTCTTATGGGACCATTGATATTTAGAAGGAAGGTGGACCACCATTAAAGGTAAATGGTAAATGGATGAAAATATATCAATAACCCTTCCTTGAGGGGTGTATCATCATTTTGAAATTCATCTATGCATAAATGAGTCAAAATATCAATTTCAAATGAAGTGATGATTGGGATGAAACCTAGGTTTTATCACCATAATAGAGATTAGGGTAGATTATGTTTTAGGATATATTGAGGAATTCTCGATGAAAATGACAGTTCTATAGTTTCAAAACTGGGAAAAGAAAAACAATTACACGTCATTTATCCATCATTCATGATGTGTACTTTTCATTTCCATAAAAAATGTAAAATAAAAAATTACCCATTGTGTTCTTCAAATACATTTCGTGTAATCTTATTTTTAGGTCGTGAACATAGGGTTTGAAAATCATGCTACCCCTCCTATCTCTCACTGCTTCCACCCCACCCCTATCGTTCCTCTATTTATCAACATCCTTCAACCACACTCTCCCCATATAACACCCCCCAAATCGGCACCTCCTTATATAAGACTCTTCCAATGAAATAGAACACACAAATATTGTGTTAACTCCCCTATTTGATCATGTGATGGAGAGAGATAATATACTATCGGAAAAGCATAGACAATGTGTCTCTCCTCATACAACCCATGAATCTTCTTCCTCCACCTCCTCTACAACCCTTTAGGTTCCATATATTCCCAATGAATATCAATCCAACTCTAGTCATTCATATGAGGATTAGAACCCCCACATTCACCCACTCCTACACTTTTTAGACCTCTGACAACATGTTTCACTCCAATGACTTTAAGAATAACCAATGAGGACCAACAAAACATTCGATATGGCCAGTGTCACTCATATAAATATCATCCAAGAGGTCCTCCAAGTCCGCGAATACCTACATATACCATAAATCATTGATGTGCATGGGGAGAAATAACGAGATCTGTATCTTAAGTTTCTATTTTGTTTTGAGGTCATAGTTAATATCCTCAACTTTAGAGTAGGTAGACAACCTCACAATATTTCTTTTGTGGAGTTAAACATTGGACTTGATATTTATTCTGATGACATCGCCACATATGAGGTATTCACCACCTTACAACTTGATCCATCATAGTATGATTCAATGTGGATCTGGACACTGAATGCCCAGGATGATCACACTGAGCATGATCCCAGGATTACGAAGTCCACATAGCTCTGAGGTAAATCCCTTCAAATACTTCATAAGGAATTGATGCATGCCAGGTATGCTCGTAATGCATCTCATGATAGAATTATCTAGATGGATATTTTCATCCTCTCTAAAACTTTAGGTGGTCCATCCAACAACATGAACTCTCAATTCGCATTCTTTTGCTGATTAAATACAAATCAAATGCAAGGCACATTGATGGGTGGATCTTTTATCACCCATTTATCCCATAATCTTGATGTTTTTTAGGCCTCCCTTCCACTCATCTCTCTTGGTCCTATGGAGTTCATTGACTTCCTATTTATAAAAAATTTGAAGTTATTGACTATGGATGGTGACAAGTACTGGTGGGCTCTCGGAGTATTTTGGGATGCGGATGAGGTTCCCGATGATCATATAATATACTCATCACCAGCTCCATCTGACACATCCAACCTAGACCCTACAACATTGATTCCTACACCTAATCCCACACATATTACTAAATCTACTACCACCACCTATCCTACCACTCCACCCACCGCATCATATCCAACAGTCCACTGAGCTATGGACCTTTGTATCCTGTAGAATCTATGTTGGAACTCCCAACATCTGCACATCCCTTTTGCAGAGTTCTACCACTTCAATACCCCTTCAACACAACCATCATATCATGATGCTTCTCTGTCACAACCACCCCTAATGGACCTTCAACATCTCCGACCCATTAGATATCCACCACCCAGACTGACCTACCATCAGAGCTGGAAGACCTCGCTTTCCAGCTGGAGTATCTAGAAGAGTAAGCCCAGAGTGGCATGGGTCTGTAGTCACACCATCCACTAAGGTGCCTTTCCGTAATCCCACATCCTGATCCATGGCAATAATATAGATCAGTACCTCCCCACCAACAACTAATGAGATATATTCCAGAGCCTAGGCACCACCTTTTGTAGAAAATCATCTAGCCCCTTCTTCCATTACATTTGTTGACCTGATGGGGCAGCTTTAACCACACTCTCTTCAGGAGTGGAATGCATATGATATAATTGATGATGTTTATTACTCATAGTCTGTCCCAATAAACTCCCTAATATTTGTATACTTTAAGGGTTCTCATTTTTGTACAATATGTAATCTATTTTACCATTGTATCACTTCACTTTTTTTATATATGGGATACTATTTATTCTCTATTTTACTTAGAATATTTTTCAATTTGTTACACTATTATTGTATCCATGTCCAGATCCACTTTTTCTTCAATGGTTATTGATGTTTTTATACTTCCAAAATATTCCCCTCTTTTATAGATTATTGATCATTTGGATGAGGTCGAGCATCAACATAAGGTGATATCACTAGTGATCAATGAACAAAATCCACCACCACAAGCACATTTACCTTTCTGAACACACCAGATTCATGCTTTCTATACTCATGAAGTATGAAATCCTATAAAACTGAATTCAAAGATAGAGGATACCTGTAAACATATATGCATAATACATAAGTGTCATGAGCTGATGGATGATACTACCTGATACACTAGTCCTTCTATTTGGAAGACCACTCCATTATTAACAGTTTATGGGAGGAAACCCATAGTGAATTTTTTTCCTAATTATCTATGCATATGATTTTATTTTAGTATTTATTTGTAGTTGTCTATGTATTTTTGTCAGTCACTTTAAGGTTTATTGTAGTCACATACATACATTTATATAAAATGTCTTTCATTACTATTCACTATATAAACCTTCCTGTTTTACTACTTACCAATTGTTTGAATCCTATGAATTATTTTTTTATCTAGTGCATGATTTTTAATTATAATTTTTTTTATAGGTATTACAATTCTAAAGTCACGACTTCTCAAATTTCCTCCGGCATGACTCTAATTAAAGTGATCTCTCTATTACATGGATTTAAATTAATAAAAATTCCATTTCATTAATCTACACTTTATATATCATACCCCTCCCACAATACATTCATGTACAGTATTGAAACTGTCTCATTCTAAATGTGGGGGATTATTTATCTTGGTTTAACATCGCTAAACATCAATTGATTTCTGTTTTCATTTATCAAGGAGATATTTTTCATATGGAAGAATGATTTTAAAAAATAAACTCATTACACACATTTATGTAAAATAAAAAGATAAAATAAATTTTTCTGGGGATACATGTTTCAACCCTGTCAGTATTTTTAGAATGACTTCTAAGTTTAGTAATTTAATTCATATTAAATTTATTTCAAGTTTCTATTATGTGACTAATTACTTGATTTTATACCCTCATTAATTTCTTGTTTTCAATAATTACATCAATTAATGAGAGGATTCATAGCCTGTGATTGTATATTATTTTTTGATCATATTCCATGTGTGATACCTAGGACACTTAATCCTATCCAAATATGAATTGACATCTTCTTGAGGCTATGAATGAAAAAAATACAATTTCAATATGATTGAGGATGTCTTTTTTGAGAAATTATTTCATGAGACCCACCATAAAATTATCTTTCATTAAGCCCATAATTTCTAATAATTACATTAGTTAGATGCAGCAATTCCATGTTTATTGTACCTTCATACCATTCTATTTTCATTCTTCATGAGTTTACTTTAAACAAGTGTGGGGATTCTTTCATCCAAGGAATATATGGTGATATTACAGAGAAAATGTATTGTGGTTCTTACTAGAATATTTAATTGTGATACATGTATAATATTTTCCATATCATGCCTATCATATTAAATTAAAAAAGAAAAGAAGAAAAATAACATTGGGTTGTGTATTAGGAAGGTAAAAAATCACTATTTACATACTAATGAATCCCCTAAAGGATCATATGTGCTTAAGGGATGAATGCGAGATATTACATAGACATGAATTTAATAAATAAAAATAAGAATATAATAACAAAGGAATAAGGCACCTTTTGGGATAAGTTGATATATTCATGGATTTTACTTGAGATAATGGGAGAACAGAATTGCATTTTATGGGAGGATTTATTTCATTTCACTATTCACCACTTTCATGCATTATACTTTAGAGATTACAATCTTTTTAGATTTTTTTCACTATCTAACAAGCATCCCTCATCCTAAGATTCATTTGAACATATTTTTTAAAGCCCTCATGATTTATTTTGTATGTGTATTTATGATATGGAGATGGTAGAACCAATTCAAGCCTATAGTTATGAACATTTATTTAGGATGTGAGCATAAATCTTATTTTATTTCACCCAAATTGGTGAGAGAAAATTCATATTGAGGTAAATTTCAAATGGGTACAAAATGTAAGGAACTATTATGAAAATTTAACCCAAAGATTAAGAATTTGTATATAGAGATGAGCTAGGAGGAAAGAATTGTTTTCTTAGCCAGGTTGATTATTGAGAATGATTTTTTAAACTGACACTTAGTTTTATTTAATTGGTTTTATGAATGTTTCCTATTTTAAAAATTTTTCCTTTGGAAATATTGATTGAGATTTTTTAGCTTGAGGAAAATAAATTATTCGTGTGTGGTAGAATTTGATAAGGTGAAATTATATATACATTCTGATATCATTTGACTAAATATTTTCCATGTTTTACAATACCATCTACTATATATATTTTGATTATTATATGAAATACCATTCCATGATTTTAAAGGTAATGCTCGAGAAAAGAAAAAAAATGATTATTACAGGTCATGATGCTCACATACACGACTTGTTGTGATATTTCACAGCATATTTCAAGTCATGAATCAAGTCATGAGAGAATTCCAAGAAATAAAGAAATTACATGATGTGATTCACCTATAAACATCATGTAACATTCATATCTAATTTCTCTATATGAATATCTTGACAAAAAGAAGAAAGACATCATGAAGACTGGTAATACATCGTGAAAGTAGTCAACATATAAATATCAATGATCTGGGATGAGAATCGTATAGGATTCAAAATTCATGAAGAAAATATTGGATCAGAATTACATGATGGGAAGTCTAGTGACACATCCTATAATTTCTTGATTATTTACATATAGTAGGCATGCAACGACTAGAACATTCGAGACCTCTTTGATTCTCTCATTTTTCTCTTATGTCTCTCTCATTCACTCTTATTATTTCATCCTCAAATAAACCTTCATCCCATAATTTTAATGTTTTTAATCTATTCATGCACCATTTTTAATGGTGAAAATTATTAATCATTGTTTCACATCACCAAGATGAGTTATGTGTGTTTTCTATTTCAATCATTGATCGACAAAAAACACTTGTTGAGTTCTTCCCTATTCTTGTTTTAAGAAATTTTTTGGTTGAAGTTGTGACTGATTCATGTTTTAAATTTATTATTATATAATTCATGAACATTAATTTATAAATAAAAATTTTTATTTGTAAAATCAATATGTTTTAAATTATTTACATGTTCTTGATTAATTCTACCTTGAGTGGCTAAAAAAATTAGCATATGGTTTGAGAGTAAAGATATATGATTTTAATAAATCATTAATTATTAACATAGTGATAGTATATATAGAAATCAGTTTATGAAAAAAAAAATATCTTATTATATTGATAAGCAATTTCCACAATGAGTTTGAGAGAATGACCATGACATGATTAGAGTAGAACTGATTTTGGCCAATAAGCTTATGATACTTTCTACCTCAGAAAATTGGTCTAATTAATCTTTATTGTAGCTGTATCTAGACTAATGAATATTTGAATCTTAAGATAGATCATGTTATTTTGACCATAGTCAACTAGTGTCCCTTTCTTTCTTACCATACCAAGTAATGATTTATATTATCCTTTTCTTGAACCCAGAATTGTTATTAATCTACATTCTATATCTCTGAGCTTAATCACCAATCCATTAGAATTAGTTCAGTCCAGAACCCAATAAATATTTTAGGAAACTACACATAGTGTTAAAATATTTAGTTCCTTGCATCCTATTCAATCCGAATTGGACCGACCTCATATTATCATTATACAGTTCCTCATAAGTATGTGTAGTTAGGGAAGCAATAAATCTAAAATGACTGCTGCCCATGAAAATTAAATGATGCATGAGGGAGTGTCATATAGTAAGATATTATTATAATAATATTTGAATAAGGTACCCCATTTTAACTTCCCACTACTGTAAAATAGGCATTTAAAAACCATATAATATGCCTGTATTAGTGATAAAAAAGCACTGACTATTGAAGAGTTGTTAACAACCCAATGCTTTTATTAGCACTAGAAATGAATTGATAAATGTTCCATTTATTAATACTAAGTAAGTGCAGATAAATCACCCCTTTATCTATTCTTTTTTTGTGCTGTTAAATGAACCATTTAATAATGATTTTTTACACTATTAAAAGGCCCCTTTAAGTGTGTTATTTAGTGTAGATAAAAGGTCCTCATTTTTAGAGCTATAAAATTCATGTTAGAGGGGGTAAAATTATATTTTTTCCAAAATATATTCACTTTATACATTTATCACTTCTTCCATGACCCCTTTAACAGTGCCCCCCTTTATCAGTGATTTTTACTACACTACCCCTATATTTGCACTTTGAAAATTTTCAACCTCTAGTAAACACCTAGATTCAAACCCTTATCCTCTCCTTTGAAGACATAACTCCTTTACCACTACACCATGTTGTTTTTTTATGTTTAAATTTTTTTTGTTTTTTATATATATATTTACAAAATATAATTTTTATTCATATATAAATATAATTATTTTTAAATACATTTATAAAATACATGTGTATGAATGTGATATATATACTTATATTTATTTCAATATATTATATATTACATTATTTTATATATACAATACTATAATATAAATATATATCTCTTTGTTACTAAACACATATAAGTATATTTAATCTTATTTTATGTATCTTTGTATACATTAAAAAAATAGTTACATATTTTTTGAAATAAAATTTTAGAATATATATTTATTTACGTATATTAATATATATATATATATATATATATTAATTATCGACACACACATGCTTATATATAAATATTAATTATATATGTATATATATACATATGAATGCATTTTTATAAGGTAAATAAAATGTATAAATGTTTAATTTAAATAAAATGAATGATAAATGTTTATTTTATATATTAATGAAAAAATTTCAATATTAACATATTGATATATGTATTTATACAAGTTATTTATAATAATTAAATATAAGAAAATATGCATATATTTTATTATGTATAAAATAAATTAGAAAAATTGTAAAATTTCAAAACCATAATATCAATATGAATTTAATCCATAGGAATAAATTCATTCCCTCTAAAAGTTGTAAAAATTCTGCTTAAATGAGGATAAAAATCAATGAAATGTTTAAAAAAATGTGGTACCCCAACAAAATCATAGTTTTTTGGACTTTTGAGCCTTTTGTCCTTTAAATATGTGTGTACAGGTTCCTACAACTATTGATGATGTAGAACTGATCACATTATTTAGTTTGATATGTAGTAGAGTCCAAAAAAACACCCAGATCAAAAGTTATGTCCGTTTGAAGTTTGAGTTATGATGCAACTTATATTAGAACATTTATTAATTTTTTATTTTTTTTATATTTGAATTTTCATTAAATGAATATTATTCAATAATAATTAGAAATTTATTAATTAAAGCTTTTATTAATTTTTTTTATAATCCATTTTCACTAAATATCATACATATTAAGTGTAAATTCCTATTGAACCCGATTTAAAATATATTATATTTATATCAATATAAATATATTTATATATTACAATTTTATTTTCAATTAAATATATATATATTGAAATATACACTTTATCAGCTCTTTTTTACCAGCATTGATAAAGGGACCCCTTTGTGAGTGATTTTTACTAGTACTGTTAAAGGGGTGGCTTTATCTAAACTTTTTTTACAAGTGAAGATGAAGGCCCCATTTTACAATTTTTTATTGTGGTTAAAGAAACCCTTTAACCACACTAAAAAAATAGCTATTATAGATACCAATTAATAGCAGTATTTCTAGAACTGACAATGGGGGTCTTTAACAACACTTTTAACTAGTGTTGTTAAACACATAGCATTGGGTAAACCTACTTTTGTAGTAGTTTCCCCACTAAATTAGTCCACCTCACTCTTTAGTGGAATTATTATTCATACTATTATCCTTCCCATTACCATATATCCACAAAATCTCATCACAATACACCCACATACCACATCATCATCTTCATATAGTTCCAACTTTTAGTTATCCTCATTACACCAACACAACTCATCCTCCACACAGTAAGGTGTATAATATTTTAAGACAAATAATTTCCAACTCCTTCCATGTACACCTACTCTATGCATAAAGTCACAACACCTACCACATCATCATCGCCACACAACATTTTATGTAAACTTTCCTCAACCCATTACAATTGATGAAATATTGAGACTTAGAGGTGTAGATTTGTGATAGAATAGAAATAAAGATTTATTTGGGTTATATTTTATTTTATATACATAAATCACTTTAATGTGTGAGGATAATAGATTGAGGTATTCATACATAGGCTAGAAGACTCAGGTGATCAAATTGAGTTGAACATATTTATGTGATCAGAGATAGCCAAATGGATTGAAGTGATCTGACAATGTGGAACCGACCGACTTAATTATATGGAGGATATATGAATTTATTAATAGTTTCACTAGAAATTAATGTTTAAATAAAAAAATCAGATTATAACATTATATATATTATATGAATGGAATATTAATATTCTAGCTGAGTTTTTAAGAATTTTTTATGATAGTTTTTGTCGAGATTTGAGGAATATTCCTATGAATATTTTTGAGTCAATTTTTGTGGGAGGTTTGAAGGAGGTAAATTGATGAATGAATCAAATATGAATTCAACATTGGTAACATGATATTCCAATTTTTTGTTTACAAACCTCCTTTAACTTTTAATGAAACTATTAATTTATTATGGGAATCATGTTCGATTTGAAGTGGTTTGTATACTTTAATTATCATTGAAGAACTAATGTACTCACTACAAGCTTAAGAATGACTTTATTTTATTCAGTGTAGATGATATAGAAGTACCAAACAATGATTATAAAATAGAGGGAACCCAATAAAGAGTAACATATAAAGAGTAAAATATAAATTCATATCAGAAAGAGGTATACCAGACTGAGTTTACCAGACTGATAGGTTTCAGATAGAGGTATACTAGACATAGTATACAAAACATAACAGTTTCAAAATTACATGTACCATATAGAGAAGTTAGCATGTATATTTGTTCAAGAAAATAATTTATTTCTCATTGATATTTATTGAATCAAATAGGAATAAGAAGAAGGTATATGATGAAAAGTGTGATGAATTGAATAAAAATGAAAATTTATTGAATCATTTTGATGATGGTCAATTTTATTATTAAAAAATTTATTTTATCATATTATCTATGTGATCATCTCATGAAAAGTCAAAAGACTATAGTGATATTAAATTAATGTATATAACCATGTTTTTTAATGATAAGGGATTGTTTTCTATTATGTATGAGGTATTTGATTATCATTAAACCATGACATGTAATAAGTACTCTAATTGGCTAGTGAACCTTATAAATTCTTATTTTTCTATAGGTGTGCATGGGTGTTGTTTTTCAGAAGATTATATTCTCTATATCTAGAGGTAAATGTTATTTTTAATGAATAAATCCTTGAAATGCTATACCACTAATTCACCCCTCTAGTAATTTATCACATAGACCCTTGTGGGTTTTTTCAATAGATACCAAATCAAAGACTCCCTTTATAAAATCTTGGATGTTTGATGTTTTAGAGACTAAAAATGTGTCTATAGATATTCGAAAATCTATTAATATTATGTAAAATAATTTCTTCTATGTAAATAACTATCATATCAATAAATATATAATGAAACTTTATTTAATATTTATTAGATATGAATTTCCAGAAGCAATTACAGAAGGTTTAAATACTTCTATTAAAGGGTTTCCCTTAACATTTGAAGGTAATATGAATCTACAGAATTATTGGTGATCCTGAAATTCCATAATTTCCTACCTATCTAAAATTTAATTTCATAGGGATAAATTAATTAGAACAACAAAAGGCTTCTTGGAAAGGTGAAAACATATATATTAAAGAAATATAGGAGTGAATAATAAAAATTTAAAGACCTATAAATTGAAGTTTGAAGATCATAAAATGGAAGATAATGATTCTACTAATGAGTTATTTACAATGTTTAATGTCATCATCACCACGATAATATGTTTTGGAGTGAAATTGAAGAATTACACTATTATTAATAAAATTTTAGGAATCCATCCTAATAAATTTGATTCTATGGTACCATCTTTAAAAGATAGAGATATTTTGACTTTCTCAAAATTATTCAAATTTAATCATCATCACATATAAAATGATAAGAGAAAAGACATTAATGAATAAAAAATGTTCACTGGAAAATCTATTTCAACGTTTATAAAAATGGAAGGTCTACGAATGTTAATGAGGAAGAATGAAATTTCTTTAACACTGAAGATAAAGAAACTAAAAAATTTAATGAATGCATGTATTTGTTTTCTAGAAAGGTGAAAAGAGACACATGAAATTATAAAGGACATTTATTAATGAAGGTCTTTAACTAAGAATCCATTAGAAATTTCACAATAAACTATCCATAGATAAGGGAAGATTATGATAGATATGAAAAAGATAGAAATTCAATAATAACACCATAGGATATGTTTAAAAAAATTCCAATTTATAAGGAAATGATAAGAAGAAATCTAAATATAAAAAGAGAAACTTCTTTTATAATTTTGATTAAAATTGTGATAATAAATAATAAGTCCAAAATCACTATGATTATGGTGCTAAGATGTTTCTCATTATAGATGTGAATGAAGATAATATTTAAAACGTTGAATATATAAAATCTTCAATGATAAAGACTAATTTCAGATGTGGCTAATGTTTAAAATATAATTGAAATAATTTCTTTCAAATATTGTTAAACTTGAGAATGAGAACAATAAGAGGATGAAAGAAGATCTATAAGAAAAAACTGGGAATCAAAACATGAATAAAAATATAGGTTGTAAAAGGAGATTGATGATTTGAAAATATTACTATATGATGAGAAAAATATAAAGATAAATATTGATGATATGTTAATGGTGATGGAGAAGGAAATTGATATTGTTCTGTAGAAATTAGCTGATGCTCGACAAGGAATGTCAAATTTCCAAAATGCAATTTCAGATGTCGGTGAACGTTCTAAGAAGTTTAGACCAATAATGATTAATAAATATCATACTTAAGTGTTATTAATATGTTTCTAAATGTATAAAAATGTCACAATTCAAGAGGACCATGTATGTAACTAAAAAATTTTAATTCGAATATCCTAATATTTATTAGGAATCAATTTTTGATGGAAGAACCAATAAAACTGGAAAATTATTAAATATTATAGAAAATCTACTATTAAGAGGAATATGTCAGATGTTTATAAAAATATTGGTTTACAATATAGATCCATGTTTCATGTTTGTGAATGTGATAGAAAAGAGACACATAGTCCATGATAACAATCATATTCAAAAATAAAATGTGATTTCTATGGATATTACAAGTATTTTGAAAGCAATATGCTTAAAAAAGTATTATTTCAATCATAAAAACTATAATGAATGTAAGAGTTATTAGAGGCAGAGTTTGAGGGGGGCGAATATACTAAAATGAAAAACATAAAAAATTCATCTTCAAAAATAAAAAAAAGATTTCAACAACTATAAACTATTTATGAAAGATGTGATCAATTGAGACAACTTAATAAATGATGTGTTATTATTATACCATCTCAACAATGTTTATATAAAAAATAAATGAAGCCTCATATAAAGGAAGGAAATGGTAAAGTAAATTCCTTTTTCGTTAAAATCGGTCTTAAATCCAGAATAGGATAATGAAATTGGGTATTGTATAATGGTTTTAATTTAAATATGATAAAATTTTTGTAATTGTTTAAAATGTGAAAGATTAAAAATATGGGATACTGACATTTGTATGTAATGAGTCACTAAGAATAAAACTAATTGGATATTCTATCATCATTAAATAAAAATTAGGAAAACTAAGTGCCTTATTTTATTTTGATAGAAACAATATTTATTGAGTGTTTTATATAATTACGATGAATTAAACGAAGTAATTTCAGAACGATATAGAAATTTTTATAAGACATGATGGTAGGAATTTTTTTACTCTAGGAAAAAACCATAGGAAATATATTTCAAGTTAGAGATGCCATGAGATTATGATATTTGAGCATGATAGATGAAAATTAGTTATGGAATAAAAGGCCATGAATGTTTTTCTGTAGGAATAAGAAAAATAGAAAAATAGAGGAAGTATTCATGATTTTCCTAATATTATAAGAATAATATATTTGTGTTGTTCATTATTATTGAAAGGAAACATTCTAAAATCAGTATATAACATTGTTGAGATTCATTAAACTCATCCATTAGAGATTAAAAAATTTATCATATGGTTTCCCATGAGAAATAAATCTAAAAAGGGAGATAATTTTTCTATTTATTTATTGAATATTTCACCCCTATTATATGTGTAGGTGTTATGAAATATAAATCCAAAGTTCATATAAATTTTAAGAGTTTCAAGAGATGTGCAGAAAAGGATTATAAATAATCCATGAAGATGATTCAAAATTTTAATGGTCATAAATTCAATAGTGGTATGTTTAAATATTATCTTGAATAACATGTAAGTCATTATGAACATAGTGTATAATACACACCATAATATAATAGTGTTGATGATTGAAAAAATAGAAGTTTAGTTGTGATAACTCGAACTATGCTGATTGAACATGATAATTCTCAATTATTTTGAAGATAAGATATATGTTTGTTGAACTAAATATAATAAATTCTCAATGAATATATGAATTATAAAATCTGAGTATGTATCTTCCACTAAAGATACAACTCCATGAATGTGGATGAAGACACAATTGGAAGAATTTTTTTCCAATGTGAAGTTTCATCTTCTCTTGGGATATGATAATATATTTACTTACTATAAATCTAACCAAGAATCCTGCGAAATATCCATGATCTAAAAAAATTGATATTAAATATCACATAATCAATTAATAGGTGCAATTAAATGAACTAAAACTAGATTTTATACCTATAAAGAAGTAGGTAGTAGATATCTTCATTAAACTATTTCTAAATTAAACATTTTAAAACATGAGGTTGATTATAGTCAATCAAATTTTTTCTTTTAAAGTGTAAGGTATGTGATCCTTCCCTCCTCTAATATTTTCATTGGATATCATTTTCAAAGAGGTAGAAATATATGAAAACATCCATTGGTATCTTATTTATTTATCTATGGATAGAATATATTTAGGGTGTGTTTCTAAAATGGGCAAGTAGTGATATAAAAATGCAAGAACTATTTAAATGGATTTTATAAGTTGTTGAAGTAACTTTTTGAAGTTTGTTTTTATTTTGATATAATGATGTTTTTACTTCAAGAAAACAATTGAAAAAATTTCTAATCAATTATTTATAGACAACATGATATTAATATTCAATGATTCTTATTTTCTATTCAAATACCGATCATGTATACATAGAATTTTGGTATTGTGATTCTTTTTATAAGTATCAATGTTTCAATGTTTTATGTTCCCCTGATTACAAAAAAATACAATTGGGGGGATTTTTGTTACCTAGATGTGTTGATTTTTGATGAACATAAAGAAGGATTTATTTATGTTGTCTTCCATATTCAATATATAAATCACATGACAATGTGAGCGTAAAAAATTGAGGCAATAAAATATAGGATAGTGGAATTTGGTGATCATACAGAGTTGAACAAACTAAGGTGATCTGAAAGAGTCAAAGTGACTGAGGTGACCAGATAGGGTTAAAGGGACCAAGGTGCTCATATATAGGATGGAACCAAATGAATGTACTTATGTATTCATAGTTATATCTTATAGAGATGTTCGAACTAAAAAAAAATTATTATTCAATATACCAAACATACAAATTACATTAATATATTATTAATTCAAGCTATTTATTTTAAAATGGATTACCTTAAGAAATATAGGAATTCCATATATATTTTAACGGACAAAGAATAGTTTTTTTTATTATCAAATGAATATATATAAATGAAATTTTATGAGTCCACTAGATAGATGAATATTTTGGAATCCATGGTATATATTCCATCAAATATAGAATTTATCTATGGGAAACAAATTAATTTTTTTAAGATAATTCAATGGATAGATCCACCGGAAAATGTAACTCATGAATCTCTAGAGAGAGAAAAAATGAAAATATTAACAGATGAATAAATACAATTTAATACTGGATGGAGAATTATTAGACTTAGAATTTAATAAAAATATGTACTAGATATGGATTTTGGAATCTTTGAAATCTTTCTTAAAAGGAATAAATTGTGATGATGTTGATATAATGATTTAATTACTCAATTATCACTAAAGATAGATCATGATTCTAGTTGATATTTTAATAATTTTTTGAAATCACCATCTCTAAGATTTGAAGAATTATTAAAGGAATATTTTTGACTGAAATCTATTTAGAGTTTTGAAGGTCGTCAACTAATGAATGAATCGAGTGGGGATTAAAATTTGGAAGAAATAAAATTTAATTTATATTTACAATCCTAGCATTATTTTTAATGAAATTTTTTCTACATAAAGTGATGTGGGGGTGATGCATTGTTGTTTTTTCTATTTTGATTGTAATTGATAAAGTGAGGTTCTAGAAACAAACCTTCAGAGTTACTTTATTTTTTTCAATGTACCAGAAAAAGAAGTAACAAATGATCTGTATAAGATATAGGGTATTTGAAAGAAATTACAAGACAAATAGTACCATATCGACTAGTACTAGAATACAACATATGCGATTGAGTATACCAAACTAAGGGGTATCAGATAGATTTTTACATGATAGAGTATACCATATAGAGACATATTAGATGGACATGTACTAGATGGATAAGTTATCAGATTGATAGGATCAAACAAAGGACATCATTCTCACTGTTGATCATGAAATTGAAGAGGAGTAAAAATAACTTCCAAGATGTAAAGTGTAAATAATTCAATTAACATAGTGGATATTTATTGAATAATGTTGGTGAAGGCTAAATTTTATAATGAAATTTTTTTATCATATTATTTCTTTGAGGTGTACTTACATTGTTGAAGGTTTATAATTCTATGGAAGTAATAAAAATAACTTGATTACTATAATATAAGAAGGATTTTTTTTCTAGTGTGTAGAGGATTGGATTGTTTAGAAAACATGATATGGTATAGCCTACCCCTTTGGTGTTATAAACCTTGGGAATTTTTGTGATTCGGTGGGTGTTCTTATTTGTTTTTTTCAGTAGAGTCAATTTTCCCTAAAAGTAGGTAATGGATGTTTTTGAAGGATAAAAACGTAAAAGGAGGACCACTAATTAACCCACCCATCATAGTTTCCACAAATATCATGATGGTCCCTTTTGGGAAACATAACATGAGGCCTTATTATATTACATTATACTTGTAATAGAGAGTAGGTATGGGTGAGTATTCATCTATATCTGTCAACTCGTTATTAGATATTGGGGAAAACTCTAGGAACTGATGAACTCATTTGGGTATCATTAAGGTATAGTAACTTGGGTGGGGGTGTGTTAGAAATATAATGAACATATAATCAATTCAGTAGAGAAGACATGATTATACTGTGGGTAAAGTCACGAATCATTTAATTTGTTATTTGATATGATATAAACACATATTCTTGACTACCTCACAGTAATAGCTGCAACTATATTTAATCATAACATTTATTGACCAATCAATTTCCATAAAACAACCATATAATAAAAACAATATCTAATTTCATGTCATCGTTATAAATTTAATGAATTACTATTTCTGAGAAAATTATATACATTATAATATGTTAATATTACTCCATTATTTATTCATTAGTCACCTTAATTCTGTCACTCAACATTTTATTTCACCAATAACATTTTATATTTCCTTAAACACCACATTTCTCATAAATTTCAGACCTACACACATTTATGAAGTTATTTATTTCAATCACAGTTCAAATTATCATGGATGTACCAAAAAACCACATTAACCTATCACAATATTTCATCTACTACTACATATTAAAATCTAATAAGTACAATCATAATCCCACTATAATTCCACAACAACCAAAATATAATCCCCCTTTACCATAAACCAACAATACCACCACAAACAAAATCCACATATCATCACCCTAAAACCATTGGAAAAACCAACTAAGACCCATTTGGCCACAATAAGTAAAACTCAATAAATAAATAAAAGATCTATTATAAACCACATAAAACATTTTATGTTGAACAAACATCCACATTCAATTGAACCATTATACATAAAAAAGATCAGTGATAATTCTCGATATCCTTCATTTAAAATTTTTTATCATCATTAAGTTATTATACCATTTTAAAGGTTTAAATGAAAACTGATATCTATAAATAATTTCATAACAACATAACTTATCAATCAATATGAACATATTCATAGGAGATACTGTGAAATCCCATAAAAATGTGAATCTCCCATTCATCATTTTTTCCAAATTCATATTCATTATATTTGTTAGATCATTTCAAACTATCTACCCAATTAAAATAAAGGCATGCATATTACACATTATGACATAGTTTATAGAGAAAAATTACTGAATTAACTACCTCAATTGATGTATTAGAAACCAATGTATATGAATGAAGTGAAAAAAATTGATCAAGTACCACCAAACTCCTAATTATCCACCGTAAGACATATAAAAAACCATCCCCATAATGAACAAAACAAAACATCACAAAACCTAAAAAAATATTATCCAATATCTCCATGATTAATAATTATGATAGTTTAATAGAGATAAATTGGAGAATAAATATCCTTGGATCATGTGAGATTGATCACCTGCAATATAGAGATTAAACCCACTAAGTAATGACCGTGATAAACCAAAAATAAAATAATGGTACCAATGGTTTAAATGGATATTAGATAAATTGGTGAGGATTTTAGAGTGAGAAATAATTTATATTAATAAATAGGAAACATAATATTAATTTGTAACAAACATAGTCATGCATCTACTATGACTCGATCTCGAAATCATTGTACGATCCTCCTCAAATATCAAAGAGTTACATTTTTACAAATTTAGTTAAATAGTGAATGTAATGAAATAATGGGTAGCTATATACTAATATAATTGAAAACCTAATAGTCATGGTATAATCCTTGATCTTCTCCCTTAAATCTGATCAACCAAAGGAAACCACTATAGTGGAATAATAACAACCACAACACAATGATCCTAAAAATGGAAGATCAATGAAATTACCAACCAAGAATCCCATGGTGTAATAAAATAGACCCTGGAGTGAAAATAATAATGTAATATTCTCCCATAACTCTTTAATCAATAATTAAACACACTATGAATCAAAAGGAATCCTACAATTAGATTTAAAGACACCAAAGTCTGATAAACTAATCCCTCTATCACAATAAAAGTCTTATATAAAAAACTATTGATCAAATAAAAGATTACTAAAATATAAAAAATTGTCTTCACCATCTAACATAACACGACATTACATATAATTTCATGATGAAATATTATATTACAATTTATATTTTAGCTAATAATCCTCATTTATCTTACCAAAAAACCCAATAATATTTCCCTCACCAAAAAAATAAAAAGTAAAGGTGTTTGATAGTACAATAATAATAATTAGATAACCCTTATAAATTTCTCTTCCCCAATAATCAAAACCAAACATACGAATAGTATTAAATAGCCATAAAACCAAACACTCCTTGGAAATACCTCTCAAACATAAACTCATCCACTATTAATAAAAGGGAATAGAATAGAATAACATCAATCATATAAGAACTAAATCAATTGACTAAATATTAATAAAACAATTAAAAACAACTGGAGTCACTAATCATAAATATGTGATTCAAGATCCAATGTACACTCCACTAAACCACCACTCTCACAATACATAAGGTATGGTATTTATATTCCCATGAAACATTTTTTATACTGATGATAAGATATCTTTACCATTAAATCCATAAATAAATTATTTTAATTAACATCCAATTAACCATAATCAATTATATGAAATCATTTTTAATATATTTATGAATCTATGATATGTTATATGTCATGGAATAGATCAATATATTTAGGTATATGTAGTCGACATGAAACTTTTCTAACATGATCAAACATCATGGAGGATCCATAAAAAATGTATAATGCCTAATTCCTTTACTAAACCATTACTTCTTATGTTGGGGTGAATGTTTCATGAAAATATAATCACTAAACTCAAATTCTAGAGGTATCATCATTCTATTATCATAATACATTTGATGATCTTCAGTAGAATTAATCTTTTGAAGAATCACATTCACATTCTATTTATGTATCTACCGTAAATACGATCCAATATTAATTGACATTACAACCTCAATATTTTATATCAGGGATCAGTATGATATCCCACATGATTCTATTAATAGAGAAATTATTATAAAATAGTTATAGTAATTGTAATAAGTATACTATAGTAATGGAAAATTGATGATCCAAGAAATTCTAAAATACAAAAGACATTCACAATACATGTACTCTTGAATCAAATGGTCTTGTAAAATAAAAAATCTATCTATGGATGAATATTAGTTCTAAATCATATTTGAGTTCCAAAATAATACTAAAGACCCATAAAAATAATGATATAAGTTGAGGATCTAATCAGATATGATCATCCATAGAACCCCATGATGTTTCGCAGTCATCTCCTCAAATACCTAGATAATGAATCCATTTTACCAAACTCCTTGGTCACTAATAATGTTTTAGACCTTTTCAAGCAATCCATAATCACCGTGATAAAGTCACATCTTCCACATTCTCATGGGACCCAATAATGAAATTCATCATGATATCCTCTAAAAAACATAGAAAAAACTAAAATGGATTCAATAATGAATTTTGAATATGATTCTTGAATTTCACCCAAAATAACCCCTTGTTGTAGTTACATGATCTTTTATTCATGTATATTTAGTCTATATGATTCATGGGTTGGTTTCTAGGAGTTTATGGGGGGGGTTTAGGAATGTTTTAGAGAATTTTATGGAGGTTCATTGCTTTTTATGGTTAGTATAAATGAAGAAAACCCACTATGAAATCATGAAAGGGATGATAGTGGGTACCCGAAATGTACATGGCTGGTGCACTATTTGGACAGACTATGTGAGTGAACAAGTGAATCTATACTTCTTGAAACCAAGGGACAATCATAGTTTTCCCATTATTGTTTTAACCTTGTGAGATAACCATGCAAGGTTTGGAATTATGAAAGTATCACTGAATGGTTGGAACATGATTATACATACCATGTGGCCTATCTATGAAAAAATCAACACAGAATCAAGACCTTGGAATATTTGTACCGCTATGTTATATTTGGGATATTACATGAAAACAACTACTTCATTCATCAAAGGTTCAACTGCCACTCATTTCTAGGACATATCATGCCTATGGAAATGTTCCTCATGAGTAAAGAACATACAGTTAGATAGATTCTTATAGAGTTGATTTCAAATTAAGTAATTCCAAAATATCCACTAAATAATTATCATAATCATCATATTACTTACATTACATGATGATTCCATTGATGAGCACCACTATAAACTTTTTTAGGAACTCAAGAAACACTAAATTCCTTCGTACCATGAAAATATTTAGTGAAATAGATAGAAAAATGACATAAAAATGAACTCTAAGTAACCATAGTGACACTTGATGTTAGTTTTAAAGATATCCTCCAATTTCAGCCCCATATATTGATAACTAGAAAAATATCAGATCATAGAAAACTGATAGGGTCCCTTTAACTGATCAATAAAGTCATTAATCCTTGAGTTATGGAAATATATTTTCACTATTACCTATTTCAACCATTATTTGTCTGAAAAAAACCTCATACTACCATCTTCCTTCATCATGAAAAAAATTGAGTAGCCATGGGTGACACACTAGTATTTATTAAACCCATATACATAAGTAAATCGATATATATATTCCACTACACTAATTTAAAAGTTGTTATCTTAAAAATCAATCAAAATTAGGGAGATATAAGATTATAACTCTATATAAAACACGATATGATGTTAATTTTTAACATTACAACCATTCTAGGGAATAATTTTGGGAATTATTAGAAATAACATAGAAAATTTTAAAAAAATATCTTCCTCCAAACTCATCATCAACTATAAAATATAAGAAAAAAAGGATATGAACTGAGGAAACTGATTTGATGATTCCCATAAAAGAACATTGCATGACCTCCTTTCAATTCAAAGATGGAAACTCTGATTTGGATGAATCAGATAATATAATGAATTGAATACAACTAATCCTTTCAATTAATTGAATAATATTTCTATGTCTACAAAAAAATTAAATCCACCAATGACATATGTTTCCCCATCATTATCACATTACCCTAGAACAAATCATACAAATGACACTAAAAAATGACACACATAGTCAATACCAAGGAACTTAAATGCATATTCACATTGAGTCCCAATGATTAGACTCTGGTAGGAACTATTAAGGAGTAGGAATCTAAAATACACCACATATCGTGATCCATTGTATAATATAAATAAAATGTACATCAAATAATCTTTGGCCCACTCTAATCTTGAAATATCATTAAATGAAACTGACCACATTTTACTCTTCCACCCTACTGGACCTAGTGATGACAGGTACCAAGAACACATTTATATGCATACTATAGAGGATTTGTAACACCACAACGTTTTACTCTTACTTATCCATCACCTTTATAATGAACAAATGACTTTTAACCGTGTAACTATTAATATGTCCTTAGAATAAATCATGATGATGTTACAAAAGGATTTGAACAACTTCCTTTATTGAATATTATGAATATTCCAATATAAGAACCACCAATTGTAATATAATTTTTAAGAAAAAAAAAATTTATGAGAAAATATGTTATAGTTTTGATAATTTCAATCACCATAGATTTATATGGAGGAATGTTGAGACTTTCTATCGAACAAACAAAACCAAGATTATCCAATCATCTTATACCCTTTATATGTATTTTTTGATCATCATGTTATGAATTACCTAATGATACGTCATAGTATTCGTGAATATCTTATTGTTCACTTATACCTTTTATATTGCATGAAAATATGTTAACAACATAAATGGGGAGACCTGATGCTAACTAGGCTGGTGAAACAACTATTAAAAATATATATCCTAAGATTCCTCATTATGAAGATGTCCACGAGAATAATGAATATGGTACTTGAACTAAATTCTATATCTCAAACAATTAGACTCACTTTCATGTCAAATGAAACATAAAATAAAGGAACTCTCCATGGACCTTATTTTGGAAATCATCCCACGGTACTATTAACTCTTTAAAATATCTACGATATATGAAACACTACTCATGATCGAATTCCTTAAACATAATAGTATGTGGTGTAATACAATTTTTGGGATTTTTAAGAATCAAAATTGATTTTATATTCTTCTCTATTAAAAATTTTTTTATTACTGATTGAATAATGTCCCTTTATACATCAACATGACTTTGAGCTAAAACTCACATAATATCTTATTCCACAAAGTTCTAACTTCATACAATTCAACAACGCATGCTACATCACCAACCAAACAAAAACTGAATGATGATGGGTACCAAAAAAATATCTACATTAAATTACAATAAAATTATAATCATAAAAAACATACAATTCATTTAATATATTTAATTTTGTTTATTTTAATTTCTCTAACTTACACAAATTTAAACACCAGTGTAATGAACATGATGCTTGCACAAAACATAGGTACCCACATTGCAATAAATATTAACTTTATTAGTATATTATTTATGTTTAAGATACTTTTATCATATTAGATGGTTACATAATCAATTATGATCTTTCAATTCAACCTTTCTTATATCATGTATTATATTTGAATGACATTTTTCTCTATCAATCCCAATGAAGACCTCACTAGTTCTTAACACCTAAAATTATAATTTATGTCATAAAATACACGAATCCAAATCTTTCACAACCTAATCCTATAAGAGTATCTCTTAGGTTAGCATTTATAAAAAGTGTGAACCCCAATGATTTCCTTTAATAGGCTATTGTTTGGAAACAAGCACCAAGTGTGCAAAACACACATAATGGGATAAATTATGCTCATAAATCCCATGAACATAAAAGAGAAAAATGAATAATATATATAATATAAAATAAAAACAATTATATGACAATACATTAAGTTTAATAAAAAATAAAAATGTTAAAATTTCCATGAGAAACTCTTATAATTGTAATCGAAGAAAACAAGCCATGAACTCCTTAGGCTAATATTACCCAATCTGAACACAAAATTACTTCTATATATATTGAAAAGAAATTATATATAGAAATGGATGAGAATACATATATACTTAGTAGGAACATCCACAAAAAATTGAGTGAAAATGTGGATGAAACATATTAATTCTTCATTGAGTAAAAAATATAAATAACTATTTACCAACTAGGTTATCTTCCACCCAACCACACCATGGTTTTCTAAACAAATACATATACAAGGTATAATAATATAATATCAAAATAATATATTAGGAAGGTACCTTGTAACAACATCCCCATATATCCTGTCACTGTCACTCCCCAAGGAATATGTTTTGGTACTTTAATACCTTCCACAACAAAAAATCCATATCCTTGTATCACATCATAACACAAACACATACCACATCATTATTCACAAATAGTACCACCTTTTAAATAATGAAATCACAACCATCCAATATATTATCCTTATATTAAGGTATGCAATAACATAGGACATCAACATAATGCTATACAGCTTCCATGTACTTCCCCATAATGAATCCCATTACATCCCCTACAAAATCATCTTTACCACATAAAATCTTTAGACCACTGACCTCATTCCATTACCACCTTGGAGAAAAAATTATTGATATTAAATCCAATAAATTGTTTTGAAGAGAGATCATGGATGAGGGAGTAGTTATACATGCACAAAATAGCAAAAATCCAGGAACATAGATGAGAATTTGTACGGATACATGACTCAGGTTGTGGTGTATAATAAAAATAAAATAAAAATAATAGACTAGACAAGACCATCCTAATGGTCAAAACATAACAAATTTAATTAATTACTATGATTTACAATAACCCAGTCATCTTCACTACCTCGCACCAAGAAATACTATGTTAAATCCTCAGAACACAAACCAAATATACTACAACTACAATATAGACACAAAATAACATCAAAGTAACATTTTATCATATCATTATCAATCTATATAATTACTATTAATATAAACACAAAATTCATTATAACAGATTATTTATAAGAATTCATTATTTATTAGTTTCATTAATTATAAAATTTAACATTTTTTTCAACCATTGAATTTAACATTTCATTAATAATCCCACTGATTATGAATTTTAAACCATCAACAATTTATAATTTAATTTATTTTATTATATTCTATAATAGTTGAAAACTACAACATAACCACATCAACGTCTCCCAAAACTGCACCCCCACTATTTTATCCTCACTAGAATCCAAAAAATTACCACTAAATCTACAATATAATCTTTTCATATCAATAATAATAAAAATATCCACACTCTCTAGGCATATAATCACTAGTACAAATGGATTTACCCATGCTATGATAACTAGCAACATATCCTCAGCCAAAACCAATCCCAAATGACAACCAATACCATTATAAACATAGTAACATTATCTCAATGAATAGTATAAAATAAAAAAATCATAAAGGTAAACCATATTAAACAACTTTTATTCGACATACAACTATATACATTTAACCCCTTATACATTAAAAAATCATTAAAAATTGTTTATTTCCATCATTTCGATATATTAAAATCATTAATTAATTATCCAATTATTAAGGTGAAGATGCATAAAATTATTTTCAATAAATGTTACCATAAAAATATATTTAAAAAAAAAGGAAATATGTATATCCATAAATGTAAAATTCCATAAACAGAAGAAAATCAACCTGTTCTCCTTCATTTTTCTAAGTCCAATTCATTATCATTGTTAGTTTAATTCGATCAATCTACATAATTAAAAATAAATCATGTAAATTTAATAGTCAAAGATAATTAATAGAGGTGATGTATGAAATTCCATAGCATTATTGAAACTTCAATAGATTCAATATAATAATGAGAATAAAAGATAGATGAACACCACCAAACTCTGAAGGAACGACCCCCAAAAATATACACAATTTTTCCTCTTAAATACCATGACTAATATTTTCAATCCTATACCTAAACCATTTACATTTCCATGTCTTACTAAATTTTGAATTTCATGAAAAAGAAATATTATAGTTAAATTATCATTGAAAATGATGGATTAATCCATTTATGTTGAGGGATAAAATCATAAAAAAAATAACCCAAAATAAAGACAATGGAAGCCACTGGTTCGAATTAGATTAGTGAAATTGAATAGGATTTAAGGGATCACACAGACTTATATCTATAAGTAGGAAACATAACCTATTTATGTGATCGGAAATAATAATTTATGATATAGAAATGAACTGAAACATATGGTTATATCTTCTCAAAATCTCATTGTGAAATCCTTGCTTTTTAATGGAAACACAATGTTCTATATCATACATGATACACAACACGATGATTAAACAAGATACTTAATATTATTATTTAAATGTTCTATTATTACCTAGTTGTTTGATTGGTAGGAATGAAGAGGGTAAAATTACTTTTTAAACTATGGTTTCAACTTTTCAATATAATAAATTTATTACAGTCTAATTATATATAAATTAAAATAAATCCATTTGTTTGAAAAATTGTTTTCTAAATAAAAATATTTAAATGCGCACATTTGTGTTTTATAAAAATAAAATTAACAAGTAAATGTTTTTGTATTATTTTAATGATATTTATATATATAATATTCAATATAATGTTTAACATTCATTTTATGTGTTTTATATACATGATATTAGATCAAATCCAATTTTACACATAAAAGATGTATTTTTATAAAAGTGAGTTTTACCACCTTTTGATGGTGAATTTGTTTTAAATATAATTTTTGACAATTATATTACTAATATTTAACAAAACAAACTTCTTATTGGAAATCAAAATATTAAAATGTATATTTATTTATTTTGTTACTTTTTTCTAATGAGTTTCATGTTTTGATGAATAGTCAGAAAATACTGAATTTTAATTTAAAACATCTTTTAATATAAATAATTTATCGGGATTAATTTAATATTTGATTTTTTAAAAAAGTTATAATTATATCACTTAATCTAATTTAGGTCATTGGAATCAATTTTACATTAATTTTGGTTATAAAACCATTTCAATCTTTTGAACGTTTTAATTTTAAAAACTCGTCTTCTCATTACATCTATGAGAATAAATTTAAATTAATTATGTCCAATTATATGTTTTGAATTTTGAAAAATGGATTCCATGTTTGGAAGAATAAGGACAATTTTTTTTAAATATTCCCCTTTAAGTTTTGAAAAAAAAATAGTAACATTATTAATTTTTTTACAAAAATTTATAGTTAATAATGTAATTATGTTTAAAGATATTATTACAAAAATTATAAAATTTCTGTAACACTTTTCCAAATTCTATAAAATGCGTTGTGTTCAACCAAAATAATATATGGGCCGATTAAATGGCCTCTTTGATCCACCTGAATGATTTTAATCCTTTTATAGTATTTTATTTTAAGTAATGTCCAAAATGTCATGCTCATTTTTGTAATAAGTATTTCATTTTCAATATGTGTTTATTAAGAACATATCTTGGACTATAAATATTATTTTTACTAATAAATTTATTATCTTAATCATGTTAATTTATTTATATATTTTTTGATTTAAATGGATAACTTCATGGATTAAACAATGATTATGCAATAATTCATTAATTAATCAACATATCAAATCAATGGTAATAATTTTTTTAAAATAAAAATAATTTTATATAATTAATGACATATCTGACTTTTATATATTACCTTCAAATGTTAGTCATGAGTTGAAATATTTGGTTTGAATATATCATGTTGTTTTTTTAGAATTGTTTCCCTAGAACAAACATCATTGTATATTATGATAAATATTTATTCATTATTTTGAATATTAAAAAATTAACTATCACATCATGATTGTTCTTCTACATGACTTATTTTTTGATAATTTCTTAATAATCACTATCATATTAAATGTTTATAGCATTTCCCCACTATGATTGGAACCTGGATGTGATGTGACACAATTGTTAAATATATGTTCTATAGCTGGATGATATCATTTGAGGGACAAAAATGATACAAGTTATTAAGGGTAGAAAATCATAGGACATTGAGTCACCTTCTCATGGTGTATGTCCTTGGTAATATATAGTAGGATATTTTGAGAATGATACTTTCTAGTAGGAAACCCACATTTATATGTGCCATTAGATATTGTAATTTCTTAGGATTTCCATGTATTTTTTACTATTATATAGAATTATTTTGAGAGTGTGAAATTTGACGGCACGTGATTCCGAGGTCTAGAGAGCCCGGAATAGAATTTTGAATATTTTTAATATAAATTCTATAAACGTGGGAGCTAGATTTTCTATCTTTTTAACCAGTTCTTGGATCGAATATATGAGGGCATCGCTATGTTTTGAATGCTTGGACTCACCTAGAACTGAATTAACATCATCCATAAAGGGATGAACAAAAAGGATATTTTTTGGAAATTTAGAGAAAAATAATAAAATAATTTAAATGAATTATTTTATTTATTTCTCATCGTTGGGTGCTGGATGGTGACGCTGTGGTGCAACGACGAGGTGGTGACGAGGTGAATTAATGGAGGGTTCATGATGGATCATTTGAAACCATGTATCTATTATCTTAATGAATCATTTAATGTGTCTCATTAAATGAGGCTAGTTTAATGATCATTATTAATGGTCATAATGTCTCAGTGCTTTTTGTTTTCTTTTAATAATCCAACATGTAGAGTTTTTGAATTGAACATGGAGGATTCTCTGACAAAACTCTGGTGAATCTCCTCCCCAATAAAGGACAACGAACACTCTTGCATAGTCATCATCTTTGACACACCATGAAGAACAGAGTCGGAAGTGATGATGTCGATGCCTTGGACTCCTTATGATGAACACTTAGGCATCAAATCTTAATGAGGTAGGGGTTGCTTTATTTTTATGTCTTCCCCATTATTTTTTAAAAATGACGAAGACAGATCAACCCACGAACAATTTGATTAGTGATTCCTACGTTATGCAAGAGGGTGACTTTTTCTTGGAAATTTATTATCTGGGAATCAGACTTTGCATGAAATGGTTGATCTAAAATACCCAAACCACTCTCTTTGGTTTAAAATTCTAAGACAGAGAGTCTGGGCAGACATGAAAAAGGCCTTAGAACCTCTGCTCATGTGTTCAAGGTGGATGTATTCTGAAAGTGGTGAACATTCGATTGTGGGGCCTGATTAAAGATTGAAGTGACCTAAGAGGCCCATAGGTGTAGAAGGATCATAAAACGGACCACTAGAGCCACTCAGGTGGCCCGCGAAAGGTACTGCTGGCGCGACCCCACCGACACGGTGGCTTCCACCCATGCCGGCCACGTGAAGAGGGAGGTGACAATGGGCGTCGTGGCTATAGTGTAGGTGGAATGCCCAAACTACCATCATTGAAGGACGGCAGCACGTCGTGGCAGCGGGAATCACGGTCTGAGGCAGGCACCCCATGGAGGAGGGTGGCCCATTTTTTGCGCCACCCGAGTGCCAGCGAGTTGCACTCTGATGACCATGGCTAGAGAGAACCCATGTATGCGGGTCAAGCTAAGCAGGAAACAAGCAGTGTGACTACCATGTCTCGGTTGGGTGGCATAACCTGACCGCATCATGTGGCCGGCCCTCGGCCCGGCAGGTCGCGCCCTAGCTAGTGGGTCAGACTCCATGGCAGCTTGGTCGGGTAGCCTATCGAGCTAGCCCTACTGCCCTGTGGGTCAGACCCGCACCGGCATGCCTCACCCACATCCATTAGGCTAGACTCGTTCCACAAGGCCGAACCCAGCCCCTTCGGGCTGGGCCGGACAAGACCTGGGTCACTGGACGACCCAACAAGATGTATCCTCGGCCAAACTGGGTTGGGTCCAGGGAAGACAATCAGCCCGACTGGACCATACCGACTCAGACTAAAACATGGTCTGGTTGAGTTGGTCGATCATAAATGAGGGGATGTGAGACCCCCCAAGCCGAGATGGTTATGTCGGTCAGACCGGGTCAGATCAGGCCTCGTTGCAACCAGTCCCAAGGTTACTAAATATCTCATATCTGGAAAACCAGGCATCTAATTGAAGCTTCATTTTGGTGTTTAGACACTCTCAACAAGGAGTATATTTTGAAACAATCTATGTCGAATTTTTGGGATGTTGAGATACGAAAAAAGAATTGAATAGTTGTTCTCTGAATAGAGCAACATACGGATCCCTCCAGGTGGCTGAGACCTGAGGTCTACTGAATTTCAACTCTGTATGACACGACCATGGACTAGTGGGAAGAAATTCTCTATGAAAATGTAGAAAAACGTTGGGAAACACTTCTCTGTGATTTTTAACCTCATAGTACATGATGAGGATGAGTACATTAGTTGGCCATGACAAGTGGGAAGCACTTCTCCCTGATTTCGTAGGCCCACAATACATGATGGAGAGGTGTAAAAAAGTAGTCCAAGGATTGTAGGAAGAACTTCTTCATGACATGGAGGACCTACTGTACTCATTAGAGGAGATTTTCATCAGTTTTTGTTTTGTTCGATGATGTAACTAGTGATTCTCCTGTTACTACCCTAGAATATTCCTTGTGCAAGCTGTCTTGTGATTAGTAATTTACTTCGAAAAATTATTGTGTGGTCTTACCTTTTTTGTTTTGGGGTCCCTACTGAGTACTATGTTACTCACCCCTACATGGGATTCTCCAGTCTGTGAGGTGTCTCATACAGACGAACATGATTTCGACAGGGGTCTCGGAGAGATAGGACTGATGTATGCTTTGAAGGTGGGCTTGGTGGCCAAGGACTAGGTGTGGCCTAGTAGGACCAGGAATACATGACATACTACATAGTCATCCATAAGCTTCAATAATCTCACATTAAGGTGGTGTTTTCTTTGGATGTCCATAAGAGTTTCCTTTGAGTACTTGCTGTTTTTAGTTCATTGTTGGTTTTTTCTGGCCCACTTAATTTCAGTTGTACTTGCACTCTAACTTGTTTTAGTGGTACTTGTTTCCCCCATTTAGTGAGTTTGGATGTGGTTGGGAGTTATTGTGAATAAAGGTACTCCAAGAAAATCATCCCACATGCTGGTTGACGCCTTCAGAACTAAGCACCAGCCTCTGCTCTTCGGGAGGTGGGCTTGGGGTAGTCACTACACATACCCCATGGGATGGGTCGTGAAAAGTAGTATCTAAGTGGTTTCGGTCCTACCACAATGACTGGGAGACTATGTTATGTTTTGGTGAAATAGTATTAAGTGTTTTAAGTGTGAATTTTAGATGTGGGGAGTCCAGTGTTGGTGCGTCAGTTGACATAACCATACAACATGACCTAGAATTCTGTTTTTAGGCTCAATACACGAAAACATTGGTTGCATTAGTGTATTTTTATGTCCTTTGGAATAAAATTCATCTCACTAGGTATAATATTCCAACTATCCAGGAAAGATCCCGATATGTGGCCGTAAGGAAGACCTTCATAGCATTGAGGCGTCCTTTTAGGGACAAGTGATTGAGAAGGCCCCATCGGGTGGTGTCGCAGTGCTAATACCACCCAATGGTCAGCATCTACTTCTGGATTTTTTGGAAGAGAACTTTCTTAGTCTTAATCCCCTAAATGATTTTCCGAGATAAAGGCCTCCCTTGTTCAAAGGAGTTATAGATCCTCAAGTCGCTAAGGATTGCTTGTAGGATTTGATGTTGGTCTTACACATAGTGAGGACATCACCTGACCAGATGAAGATCTTAGCGGAGAGCCATCTGTAGGGCTTGACATGGAGATGGTGGAGGTTTACCACCCAAATTCATGATAAGGAGCCACTCACCTGGGTAGACATTGAGTGGATTTTATCGGAGGAGTATTTTCCTACGTCCATGTGTTCGGTGCGTATTCAGGAGCTTCTTTACCTACAGTTGGGAATCATGAGAGTGGATGAGTACTCAACCATATTCACCATGCTATCTCACTACTCCACAGATATGGTGCGAGACCCTTTCATTAGGGATTGAACCATTGATAAGGGACTCAAGTGGGATATCAGGGAATAGGTGTTGTCTCTCAGCCTCCCTAACCAGGGTGGGGTTCTCGAGCGAGCCCTTATAATAGAGAGCTTCATGGTTGAGTAGTCACCAACAGTTAGAGCTTCCAGTAGAGTCCAGGTGTTATTGTCTTCAACAGGCAGCAGATAGTATACACGAGGGCCCAAGTGGGCCAAGTCTTTCAGTGGATAACCCTAGGACTCTAGGTCAGTTGTGTGAGTCTCCCACAGCTAAGGGAGTCAGCCAGAAACAAGGATTTTCTACTCATGTGGTAGGTAGGGACACATGGTCCATGATTACCATACCCAACATACATATGACCAATAGACAGTCGGGGGGCTGTTGAGATAGTGGCAACAGTTCATAAGAGGAGGTCCAAAGGGTGGAGGACAAAGAAAGGGAGTAGGACGAGTAGCCGATGGGGGGGCATTGGTTTGAGATGTTACCGCTGCCACCGTTAGTTGGTCCACCCCCGACCTCATGGAGTAGGCGAACAGAGGCGAGAACAACATCAAGAAGTAGAGGCTTATGACCCCGTTTCTCTAGATATGATATGAGGCATGATATGGTTATACTCTACCATAGATTCATTAATTATATACAAAGGTGGAAGTCACTCCATTCTTTCCCCGACTATCTTTTATAGATCATAGATTCTGATGGATCTATTGGATCCATAATTACGACTAGAGACTCCCATGAGATGGTATTTGATGATTACACACTAGTTCTGGATGTGTGAGCGTACTTTAGGAGGTGAGATATTTGACTGGGATCTCCTAGTATTGACATTGAGCCCTTACGACATCATATTGGGTTTGCAATGGTTATCTATAGTCCATGCTTTGATCGACTATTTTAGGCATATAATGTGGTGTGTTTGGGAAGATGGGACCAGGTTTTATTTCACTAGAGATAATTAAACCCTTCATGTTCATGAGAGACTCTCTTGGAGGAGGGTACATCCATTCATCCACCAGTTGGCCAGCCACACCCTAATTGTAGTGGATGAGAGGAGTCCAAGATTCCCAATAGTTGTGGACGACTGCAAGGATGTTTCTCCTAAGAATGTTCTGAGACTACCTCCTCATAGGGAGGTAGAATTATGCATCGATCTCTACCCCAAGACACCACCGATATCCATACTGATATATCAAATGGGACCTGTAGATATTTACGAGATGAGGGAACAAATAGAGGACTTGAAAGAGACGACGTTTGTAAGGACCATCATTTCACTATGGGCAGCCTTAGTTCTTTTTTCCAAGAAGGTAGACAGGAGTTTGAGGTTGTGCATAAACTTACGGTGCTAGAAACAAGTGGTCGTGAAGAAAAAGTATCCACTGTCGAGGATCGATGACCTCTTCGACCGGATGAAGGGGGTGAGTATAGCATTCCACCTTTTTATTACATAACATTTCTTTACATTTTACATATAGAGAATCTTTAAAGCCTAGTGTTTTGGAAATCAGGAACAATAAATCTTGAAAACAACATAAAAAATTCTTCAAATCCACCTATAATGCTTCATCATATGTTCATTCTATGTACAATTACTGCATCTCGTAACCTAGTGACATACATTCAATGGAAAGGGTTAGCAGAAGGCCCAGTAAGGGTAAAAAAGGGAATCAGTTTACTTGTGACATTAATACGAAGTTGAATAAAACATAAAAACATGAGTAATGAAAGAATATGCATATCAAAATTAAAATAACTTGAATCATATCTTGAATATGTGGCTACAAAAATTCATTTAGACATTCATGAACATATCACCAAGGTCCATCCCTAAGGTGTCATAAAAAATTACCATGGTTATTCACCAAGGTATCAAGAAACATGTCATTTCTAGAGATTAATTATTTACCCAATGCATTATAGCGCTATTAGGGTGAACCCTTAATATGTATTTAAATTCATGTGATACACATAAATCATAAAAAAACATTTAATAAATAACCAATAGGGAATTATAGAAATGGGTTTACTCTCAAAATTGTTACGTTTTAAATGTTCTTAAAAATAAGATCATTATGTCATTTTTAACCCATAGAATGGTATTGAGGGTTATATGTATGTCAATACCAGGATAAAATATATAATTTTTATATATTTATGAAGGCACATAGAAATGAAATAGGTATTGGTATTCACATAAATAAAAAATAGAATTTCTTGAGAGAAAGAGATAGAAATTTTGAAATGAAATTTCTACAGCATAACGACTATATAACTTGGTTTTAGAAAACATTGAAAAGAGAGGGGAGAAAGGTCACCCACTCATAAATAATTCATAATAATGTATGGGTACTGATTCAGATCATGGTATGTATATTTTAATGACATTCCACCTGAAAAGGAAACATGAAAGAAAAGAGAAGAAGTGATTTCTTTTATTAGAAATTCGACAGCATAATAGCGTCACTTAAAAATTCAGAAATCAAATTGACGAGACTAGAAAGGGTATATCTACAATTATACACGAAGTGGAATTTAATGAGAACATATATTAACATACCCTCAACATAAAATGATTTAAATTAGAAGACACAACATAATGATATTCATGACTTAAAAGAGGAGGGTGAAAGGATCCCTTAACTTGAAGAGTAACTTAAAATGATTGATGTTCGGGACCGTGGAAGGCTTGAGGGAACCTTGGGAGGACACCTTGGGAAGTATGGAGACCATAAATTTTTTGAGGAGGATTTCATAATGAAATGGATGAGGGAAAGGCTTGGTATTGAAAGGGGATGTGAGGGAACAAATCATAAATTTCCAAGGGATATCTCATCGGTGGTATTGGAAAAACCATGGGATTTCCATTGATATTTTCCCATGGTATTGACCACTAGGGACACCTAATACATTATTTTACTATTAATAAGTCCACCACAATGAATAGATAATTATTACATCCGTAATGATGTTGTTAAACACCAGAAACTAAAAACAGAATTTTCACTATTCCCCAAAAATTCTATTTATTCAAAAAACCCCCGCAAAATCACCTTAACATAATATCGATGCTCTAAATTAAAAAAATTAACTCCATTTTATAATTATAATTTTCTAACTATTTATAGTTTACGTTTTAGTTAAAAAATAGTATTCACACGAAAAAACTAATACTTGTCTAATAATTTCTGAAACAGTTATTTACCGATTTTATTGAATCACATAACTTAATCAAGGTGACTAACCTAAATCAAAACTTTCTTAAGTGATGTTACTTAATCAATTTGGTTACATTATTAATCATAATCATAAAATAACTATTCATAATTTACTATTCACCAAAAAATAAATTGATTTTACTAGATTCAAAATTTATTACTGAGCACAACTGTAGAAGACCATTTTTTAAACATCATTACACATTACTAATTATTTATGGTTTATATAAATATTTTAAAAAATAATTTTTCAAAAAAAACATCAATAATAGACATCCTACATTTATCCCAACATTTGAAAATTTACAAACTTCATCATAAAGAGAAAACACAATTTTTATTTATATCATAGGATTACATAAGGTAGATAAGGTCTCATTATATGCCCTCTTATAACACCAACATATGACCTATGTGTAAGGTGTTCTAAGGTGATAGAATCTTCCGGCGGCATCACCATCATTTCCCGAGTGGTGATTTCTATCAGCTTGAACTTCTCATGAAGGTGATTCCGTTCCAACTTCACGAGATGATGTTCAACTTGGGTTTGATCCAGAGGAAAGCCCAGTGGTGCTACCTCCTTCCCAAGTTCCATCATATGGGCTTCGATCGGCCCAAGACTACTGTATGAGTCCATCGAATCTTCTTTCTATATTAATTAACCATGATCACTTGTATTTATAAACAATAATCACAACATTTAGTTTCCAACAGTTATATTGGCCAATGTTCATATAACAGTTGAAACCCAACGGTATCATTTTAGTTATAATCATTTCATTGAATGAAATAGTTTTGTTGATTATAAAATAAAATAACACAGAAAATTATAAAAAAAATTATTTAAAATTTTTGGTCCTTTTAGTGAGGTGGTTCACAGAGATAGACCATAGATTAGGCTATCACTAGCTTCTGGTGCGGGATGGGGATGTACCGAAGACAACCTTCAGGTCGTTTTGAACACTATGATTTCCTGGTGATGCCTTTCAGTATGACTAATTCCCAAGTAGTGTTCATAAGACTCATGAATAGGATCCTCCTACCCTATCATGACATGTTATTTGTGGTCTTCGTTGATGAAATCTTTGTGTACTCAACATCAGAAGATGAGCACACTACACACCAACTGATGGTCCTGGATAAACTCTACGAGAACTATCATTATAGTAAGCTCTCTATTTGAAATTTTTATATTTGGGAATTATTCTTTCTGGGAAACGTCATATCAATGGATGGAGTTGTGGTAGATCCAGAAAATTTATAGGCATTATTTTCATGGGAGCCTCCCAATAGTTTGACTGAGGTGCAGAGCTTCTTGGGGTTGGTTTGATACTATCAAAGGTTCATACCTAACTTTTCCAGGGTAGCATCACCCTTTTCATCATTGACATAGAAGGGAACATCGTTCGTGTGGATGAAAAAATTTCAGTAAAGTTTCTAGTAGGTGAGATGAGGATGGACTAGTGCCCCCATAATTAAAAATCTAGATGAGGGAATTGGGTATTTTGTTTACTACGATGCATCATGGATCAGACTGGGTTGTGTCTTAATGAAGGAGAAAGTAGTTATCACTTTAGACTCCAATGATTTGAGACATAATAAGAATAACTACGCGATCCAGGATGTGGTGCTATCACTATTGGTCTTTGTATTGAAGATGTGGCAGCACTATTTAATGGGTGAACAGTTTACAGTTTACTCCAACCACAAGATTATCAGGTATATTTTCTCCCATAAGGACCTAAACCTAAGGTGGAAACGATGGATAGAGTTCCTCTAAGACTATGACTTTGAGATAGTCTAAACTCATCGAAAAGGGAACGTGATGGTAGACATGATCAGCAGGAGGACCGAGTTGCAACTATTTCGGTGCGGATGTGTGTCGGGTTTCTGTTCCGACGCTGTTCCGCCAGGACGCGTTCGCGCGTGCACCCGTCGACCCGAGGGGATGGGCGCACGGCTTGTGGCCCCGCAGTCCCGCTTTCCAAGGGCGGGCGGCATTCATCCCTTATTCAGGGGCGTCTGCTCCTTGATCGAAACCGGGATGATGGGATGTCGGCTCCTCCTTCCGTGGACGTCTCCTCGGAACTCGTTGCCTAATTCGGGTCTCCCTCATAGATTTAAGAATGTTCGTGAATCTCGTTCCTGGTGCGATATCTCTATGGACACCGGTTAATTACGCCGCTTCCGCCCAGACGCTCCAAGGGGTCTGGTCGGGGCAGCAACCTGCGGTGAGGAGACCGGGTGACTCCGGGTGTTGGGGGCGTGTCTTAACACTGCAACTCTGCATGTCTGCCTTCCGTCCCTAATAGGGCTTCTCGAAGGCGTGATGGCCTGAGGCATCCCACGCTGGGTGCGGGGAACTGTATCACCTGAGGTTTTCCTCAGCTTCCCATGTTTAACACGGGGTATGCCGCAAGTTTAACATCCAGCGGGGACGGCATCGGACTGATCAACACGAGAAGTGGATTAGATGACAGAACCCCTTGCGAGGAACCTCCGACGATGGGGCCAGCACATGGGCGGCTTCCCGAGTGGAGTGAAATGAAGTGGCATGACCCCACCGGGATGTGGCGGCCCGGGTAAGGATCAGGATGGATGATGGAGTGAAGAGCTTGAACCCCGTAGGGGCTTCCTACGTACCGCGCGTTGGCGCGGATCAAAGTCAGCGTAGTTCGGATATACAGTTTAACGTCATGCTGGACGTCGGCAAGCCGACTCACGAAGAGGTCGAGGCTGCCGGGCGAAGGATTGAACCGAACCACCTCACACAGAGGGGGATGGAACGACCGGGTGGATCAAAGTTTCACGTCATGCTGGACGCTGAAAGGAGAAAAGGGAAGTGTGGAAGCACAATGGAGATACACATGTGGAGTCTCCCACAAGGGCGGATTCATAGGTGAATCGACGTGAGTGTGAACCCAGGAGGGGTCCACTGATGGACGAACCGACGTGAATACGACCGGGACGACCAGGTGGTGGGATTGAACCTCGGAGAGGCTTCCTACGTACCCTGTTTAGGAGACAGGGATCAAAGTCCATGTAGTTCGTTCTATCTGTAACACTCTACCCCCGTGGGCGAAGGCCACTCCAATCCCGACATCCCTGCAGAGACGCGTGGGTGGGGGCCACATCCAAACCGGGAGGACCCTGCGTGCGAGACACGGGATCAGGTGATGCAGACGGTTTAACGTCCTGCCAGACGAAGTACAGTTTAACGTCATGTGTTGAGGACGAAGCGGACGGTTTAACGTCTTATCGGACGAAGTACAGTTTAACGTCGTGTGTTGAGGACGAAGCGGACGGTTTAACGTCTTGCCGGACGAAGTACAGTTTAACGTCGTGTGTTGAGGACAAATCGTACGGTTTAACGTCTTGCCGGACGAAGTACAGTTTAACGTCGTGTGTTGAGGACGATGTATAGTTTAACGTCATGTTGGACGAAGCACTCGGCAGTTTAACGTCTTGCAGTGCGGACGTAGATGCTTGGCAGTTTAGCGTCTTGTCGCGCGGACGATATGCTAGGCAGTTTAACGTCGTGCAGCTTGGACGTTGGAGCACCGCCAAAGGGTCCGTGTCACTTCGCGCGAGCCTGGAGGGCCGCACGGGAAGACAACGCACGGTGCGGGGCACCCGGGATGAGGATCATCGGGCGCCACGTAGGCGGGTACCCTCAGGGGGTCAAAGGGGGCGACCCCGGCGGATTGCTCGCAAAAGAGAAGCTTGGCACGCAATACCGCGGGTCGGTGCGCAAACGGGCGGGCTGGAGCACAATTGGGCCAGCGCTTTGCGCACAGATGATTGAGATTGCGCGCACCGGGCTTCGGGTAGCACGCGGGGGCGACGGCTCATTCTTTAACGAATGACTACTTTGAAAAGGGGGGGTGAGCGCAATCGGGCCGGATTGCGCACACCCAGGGGGAAATTGCGCGCAAGAGGATTCTTTTGCGCGTGAATGCCTTTGGGTGAAGAATTTATTCAAAAAAAAGTAGCCAAAGGGATTGCGCGCGAAGGCGAACCCCGATGCTTTCTTGCGCGAAAGAAAGGAGGTTACCTGAAGATCGGCATCGCGCGCGGAGCTGGTTGGATTGCGCGAACGAGCGACTCTTCGAATTCCGACAACCTTCAAAACGTCGGGGGTCGCCTTATATTTATAGGCAACCCCAGGCGCGGAATTTGGTCCGCGGGCGCGGAATTTCTTTCGCGGGCGCGGAATCGGGCCCGGCGCGCACGGGAGTCGCGCGGGCCACGGGCACGCAAAATTGCGAGCCGGCCCAGCGCTTTGCGCGCATCCCGGGAGGTTTGCGCGCGACACTACAACTTTGCGCGCGGGTCTCCAAAATTCCGCGCAAGGCCTCCGGGCCCTCCAAAACGTGCTTCCGACTCCAAATACGGCCTCGCTTTCTGCATCCGGAGTTTTGTTTGGGAACAACGGACTTTTCCGGCGTCTACAAAAGCCCCCCCTCGGAATCTAATCGGCGAGAGGTCGCAACGATCGGGTTCTGAGGGAGACGCCGGAATGCCGAAGTCCGGGGTGGCGCGAGACTGTGGCTTAACGTGCTCAACAACAATTCATTGTCTTGCGGGAGCGTTAACCAAGCTTCAGGCATCCACAATTGGGCATGGATTTCTAAAGAAAAGAGGGAGATCATTCCTAGGAAAGGAGACCTCAGACATAATCAATGTATCATCCCCCCAACTTGTTCCAACACACGAGCGGGACAACGCTAGGGGCGTTGAGATTTTATCCGAACATAGGGAAATGAGAAAGGGTGAATCGTGTGTCCCAAATTCCGAAATCCACAACGGTCGGCCTTCCAGGAAATGCCCAAGACGGAAAGCGGACAATGGATCAATCGACCATACTACTGCAATAGACGGACCGAAGGTCATCATTCATATCGCAGGAGGCGGATCACATGTCATCATCAATGCCACTTTGGGGGTTCCTTCAGGAACAAGGGTGGAAATCCACATCAACAGGGCATGCGAAGCGTGGGGCGAAGTGATGATTTGTTCGGACAGAATCCAACGCTCCCAAGATTGTGCCACCGTGGGGAAGGTGTATTAGGCAGATGCACTAATCTGGCCATGAATCACCTCAATTCTCAGACAGAACCTCTTTGACGAGGAAACTGTCGCTTCCCATCATTGCAATGGGGCATCCTGAGCTGAATCGGGGAAAATATCACAATCGCACCACTCTACTAGAAGCCAGGCCAGACGGCCGGCGACGAGGAGGGGTGGGACTTAGCGATCCCTGAGGCTGGACCCGAGTCGAGATGTACGTGCGTTCCTACGTACTCCATCAGGCTGGAGATCAAGCCACACGTAGTTCCGAAAGTGCAGTTTTAACGTCATGCAGGACGTAGAACCCCGTTTGGGGAGATCTTAGTTTAAGATCGTAGAGCTCGGACCAAAGGGGCAGATCTTAGTTTAAGGTCTTAGAGCCCGGACCATAAGAACCTCAAAGCACGCCACATCGTGTTCACATCTCTTGGATATGAAAAGATGCACTGAGGGATAGTGTCAAGAGTGTCGGGGTTTCGCCTGGTCAGAATGGGAGGTGGAGAATGTAATGTGAATCATACGGCCATTCACTCAAGGACTGGGGGCACCGGCGTGAAGAAATGGGAGTACTGCCGACCGTGGTGGAAAAGAAGCATCCATATCGCACTGACCGTTGATGGAATGAGGCAGCAAACGAGCATCAACCGCTCAAGCGCAGGATTCATATCGATTTGCTGCCCGAGGCCCTTGGGGGCACCAGCCCGAGTCGGTGGGAGAGCACTGATGCATTGTGTCCAAACCGCTCACGGGGGCTCCACCCAGGGCATAGGCGATGGGTCCGAATGAAAGGGAGCACGAAGCCTGAAAAGTGGAAGGAACCTGACCAAGCTGAACCTGACCCTCCTGGCAATAAACCAGAGTACTCTTGACACCGGTGGACCACTGCAAGGGGTCGAGGGACACGACTTGAGGGTGACCTGAAGGCGGCGGATTCCCCAGAGAAGGGGGGAATCTTTAAGAGGTGGGGGCTGGACCCGAAGTTTCAAAAATCCGGGCGTTCCTACGTATCCCATAAAGATGGGAATCAAGCCACACATAGTTCTTGAAGCGCGACACAACACAATCAGGCACCAGCGCGGGGAGGGGTGCGGGTCTGGCCCTCGCACCCAGGAGAAGCGGCATTTGATATTTCTTGTTTGTCCTTAAAGGTGGATGGTTTTTCTTTATGCAGTGACATGCCTGTGATTAAGGAATCCCTGGCGTCGCCACAATAATGAAGCCATGAAAGGCATTGATAAATGGCGTGGTTATTAACCAGCGCCCAACGTGAGTGTCCTCTGAGGATAACATCACGATGCAGTGTCGTTTCTCGTCGGGCGGCCAAGACGATCACAGTTTACGGTAGTGTGGTAGGACCGGACAACACAGTTTAAGGTCGTGTGGTTCGGACCATGGAGGAACCCGCTTATTGCGATATGGCGGACTCAGCGGAGGTGGGAACATACCCAGCCCTACGGTCACACACGATTCTAGGAGAAGAATCCTGGGATAGGGGCCTGCGTATGTCCATCACCCGAGGGGCAGAGATGCTAGCCTCCAGCTATACTGGGCCCAGAACGCGATTGTTCGGGCGACTCCTTCCTCCTTATGGGGACGAGGGTCCAGCTACACATGGCCCTTAGGGAGGAAATCAGCATATATCCTTGGTGCTCAGATCATGGGAGCCTCGAAAGACACCATTACCCTGGTTGGCCTACCTAACGTGTAAAGGTGTACTGAAGGTCAGTATGAAGAGAGTGTCGAGATTCCACTACAATGCACAAAGGCGGAGTGTGATGAGGACTGCGCAACCAATGTTCGGAGCCTGAAAGAGCCGACATGGCGATCAAGGATGTCGCTGACCATATTCGCAACACAACATCCGATCGTGTTAGCCTAGGACGGGGCAAGAAAACAAGCATCAACCGCTCAAGCGCAGGATTCATATCGATTTTCGGCCCAGGACCCGCCGGTAAATCGACCCGGAGCGGTAGGAGAGCACTGAGGCATCGCACCCAAACCGCTAACGAGGATCCCTTTGAGTGAAGGCTCAAACAAGAGGAAGCGCGCGGCCCGACAAGCAACACAGGACTTGTCGGGATTGAATCCGACACCACGGGTCATAGACCGAAGTACCCAAAACATGTTAACAGATCACCGGAAAGGGTCGGAGGACTCATCCTGAGAGCAACCAAAAGACAGCAGATCCCCGTGATCAACCAAGAGACGGGGCTGGACCTGAGACGCAAGCGTCCAGGCGGTCCTACGTATCCCATAAGGATGGGAATCAAGCCGCACGTAGTTCTTGAGGTGCAGTTTAGCGTCATGCGGGACGAATGCTGAACAGTTTAACGTCTTGTAGCTCGGACGTGGTGCAGTTTAGCGTCATGCGGGACGAAGATGCTTGGAAGTTTAACGTCTTGCAGCGCGGACGTGGTACAGTTTAACGTCATGTTGGACGGAACACTTGGCAGTTTAACGTCTTGCAGCGCGGACGATGTGCTAGGCAGTTTAACGTCGTGCAGCTTGGACGTGGTGCAGTTTAGCGTCATGCGGGACGATGATTCTTGGCAGTTTAACGTCTTGCAGTGCGGACGTGGTACAGTTTAACGTCATGTTGGACGGAACACTTGGTAGTTTAACGTCTTGCAGCACGGACGAAGTGCTAGGAAGTTTAACGTCATGCAGCTTGGACGTGGTGCAGTTTAGCGTCATGCGGGCCGAAGATGCTTGGCAGTTTAACGTCTTGCAGCGCGGAAGTGGTACAGTTTAACGTCATGTTGGACGGAACACTTGGCATTTTAACGTCTTGCAGCACGGACGAAGTGCTAGGCAGTTTAACTTGGTGCAGCTTGGACGTAGTGCACTCAGGCAAAGTACTGCTTGAGGAACCTAGCGTTGGTGGGAGGAGTGACATGCTCACCATCCATAGTTGCTAAGGAGTACGCGCCATTGGGATAGACCTTGTGGACAACAAAAGTTCCCTCCCACTTGGGCTCCAACTTGGGTGGCTTCCTGCCGGGGATCATTGGCGCTCTTAGGGCCAGCACTAGGTCACCCTGTAGGAAGGAGCGGAGGCGAACCTTCTTATTGAAAGCTCGGGCCATTCTGCTTTTATGCCTCTCCATGTTGTGCAAAGCGCGAAGTCTATTCTCATCCAGTGATTCCAACTCGACTAGACGGGCTTCAGCAGCTCTGTCCGGCGCTTTCTGGGCGTAGACCACAGTGCGCAAGGACGGTAACTGGATCTCGATGGGCAGGACGGCCTCAGCTCCATACACTAGGGAATAAGGGGTCATCTGGGTGGAATTGCGAGTCGTCGTCCGATAAGCCCAGAGGGCGTTGGGGAGCTTGTCCGGAAAACTCTTCTTGTTCTGACCAACCATCTTTTGCAGAATGTAAGAGAGGGTTTTGTTAAATGCCTCAATCTGTCCATTCGCCTGCGCATGATAGCGAGATGTATGGTTCGAGCGAATGTTGTACTTGGCGTACAACTTCTTCAACTCGGCTGCTCGGAAATTGGCTCCGTTATCCGTGAGGATAGCGTGAGGCACTCCAAATCGATAGATGATGTTGGAGGTCACGAAGTCAGCGATCGAACAGGATTTGACCTCTCTGAGCGGAATCGCCTCTGCCCATTTGGAGAAGAAGTCCGTAGCGGTCAGAATGAACCAGCACTGGCGAGCCGTCGCCGGAGGGTAAGGTCCCACAACGTCCATCCCCCAGACTGCAAAGGGCCAAGAATACCTGGTGGTATGGAGAGGCTCCGGCGGCCGATGCACAAAGTTTGCATGAACCTGGCACGCATGGCACCTACTGGCATACTCGATGCAGTCATGGATCATGGAGGGCCAGAAGTATCCCAACCTCCGAATCTGGTGGGACAGCTTTGGCCCAGTCTGATGGGCACCGTATGAACCAGCATGAACCTCTTGCATGACTCGTGGGATCTCAACTCCATGAAGGCAACGGAGGAGAACACAATCAAATCCGCGTCTATAGAGGATCTGCTCCAGGCCGGGACTGCTCTGGAGGACAAACTGCGATGCGCGGCATCGAACTCGCTCGCGCTCGGCCCGATCCGACGGGAGAATGCCATGTTGGAGGTACTCAACCAAAGGCGTCCTCCAATCAGGGGCTGGTTCGACTGCCATATCTGGGGTACTCGGGGCTCCGGGCATAGGGGAAATCGTGGTGAGATTACTTACCGACGGGCCGCGATCTCCCTCCAGGACAACGGGAGCGATGAGCCTGCGGTGCGTCACGCGGACGATCAGGTTATCCTGTTCAGGCTCTGCAAGTGACGCAGCAAGGCTGGCCAAAGCATCTGCTCGACCGTTCTGCGACCGGGGAATATGGACAATTTCTGGACGAGAAGGGAACTGGGCCATCAGAAGGAGGGTGCACTCCAGCAACGGCACAAGTTCCGGCTTTCTGACAACATAGTCGCCATTGATCTGATTAACAACCAGCTCAGAGTCCCCTTTCACACACAGATGGGGCACGTCGATCTCGAGAGCCAACTCGAGGCCAGTGATGAGGGCATGGTATTGCGCCTCATTGTTGGTACAGCCCTCTCACAACAGGAAAGAGTATGGCAGAACGGCTTGCTCCGGGGTAATGAAGACGATACCCAAGCCCACTCTGTTGAGCTTAGGATTATCGAGCCTTCTACCGGTGGGGCTTCGGGAGGCACCGTCAAAGTGCATCTGCCAGCACGGATCAGCATGATCGACCGAGAGAATGACCTCATCAGGAAAGCCTAGATCCAGCGGCTGATCCGCGGAGGTCGGGTGAGCAGCCAGAAAGTCTGCCAATGCTTTCCCTTTGATGGCCTTCTGAGACACATACCTGATGTCGAACTGCTGGAGAATCACAGCCCACCGCGCTAGACGGCCATTCAACATAGGCCGGATCAGGATATATTTCAACGGGTCTACCCGAGAAACCAACTGTACCTCATGGTGCTGCAAGTAGTGCCGTAATTTCTGTACGGCAAATACGAGCGCCAGGAAGCTCTTCTCGATGGGGGAATACCTGACATCCGCATCGAGGAGCATGCGACTGAGGTAATAGAGGCTATTCTCTATTCCCTCGTTGTTCTTCTGGGCGAGAAGGGCACCCAGGGACCGTTCCAGGGCGGTCACATAAAGGACCAGCGGCTTCCCGGATACAGGCGGCATCAGAACTAGAGGTTGAAGCAGGTACTGCTTGATTTCCTCGAAAGCGGTCTGACACTCTTTATCCCATACATAGGTGGCACCTTTCTTCATGAGCCGAGAAAAGGGCATACACTTGCCGGCCAGATTCGCGATGAATCGGCGTATATAGGCTAAGTGGCCTTGGAACCCTTGCAGTTCCCGGATGTTACCTGGGGGAGGCATCTGGCTAATCGCCCTGATCTTCTCCGGGTCGATCTCAATACCCCGGTATCTTACCAAAAATCCAAGGAACTTTCCGGAGGTGACCCCGAAGGCACACTTCAACGGGTTCATCTTCAGGCAGCGAGACCGGAGGAAGCCGAACACTTTCTCAAGATCCTTGAGATGGTCCTGACGCTGGCGCGATTTGACCACCAAGTCGTCGACGTAACATTCCACCAGTGTGCCGAGGATTGGCTTGAATATGCGGTGCATCGCCCGTTGATAGTTGGCACCTGCATTCTTCAGGCCGAAGGGCATGACCAGGTAACAAAAGATACCTTGGGGGGCCCTGAAGGCAGTGAACTCCTCATCCTCAGGGGCCATCCGGATTTGGTTGTATCCGGAGTATCCATCCATGAAGGAGAGGGCTTGGAACCCTGCCGTGGCGTCAATCAACAGCTCTGTCACCGGAAGGGGAAAGTCATCCTTCGGACAGTGGCGGTTGAGATCGCGGAAGTCGATACAGACTCTGATCTTCCCGTTCTTCTTCCTGACCGACACAATTTTGGCCAACCATTTGGGGTACTGAACTTCCCTCATGAAGTTGGCTTTGATAAGCTTGTCAACCTCGGCCTCAACCATGGCACTGTGGAATGGGTGAATCTTCCTGGGAGGCTGCTTGAACCTGCGATGGTTCGCCGAGAGACCAAGGCGGTGGACGACTACCTGAGGATCTAGCCACGGCATCTCGTCATAGCCCCAAGCGAACACATCACGGTGCTGCCTGAGGAAGTCCACGTACTGCTGCCGATCCTCAGAGGGCATGGCGGCACCGACCAATGTGGGTCTTGGATCTGCTTCGGTTCCAAGGTTCACCTGTACTAACTCATCGACCGTGGCAGAGACGCCCTCCTCAAAGGCTGGGGGTGCATCTTCCACGTCCTCTCCACTCGGGGAGGGATCGTCCACGGGAGAGACTGCGTTGGAAACTGCATCGGGGCTACTAGATCCTTCTGGGCCGCTGGTGCTGGCACGGGTGGTTGCGGTCATCTCATCAGGAGACTCACAGGCCGTCGAGACCATGGCCACGTCCAACCGATGAATCGGGAGGAAGTAAGCGTCATCCAAACTTGCCCAGGGATCACTTACAGCAGTGACAGCTCAACCTCACCTGCCAAGATCTGCTTATCCTTGCTCTTGTAATAGTCCGCGTCCAGATAGCGGGCTTCACATGAGGCAAAAGGAGAGGCATCTCCCTGAATCACGCCTACTCGACCGTTAAGGGAGTATTTGAGGCATTGGTGGTATGATGAGGGAACCGCCGTGTGAAGTTGGAGCCATGGCCTGCCAATCAATGCGTTGTACGCAGTGTCTTCAGAGACTACCATGAATTCGGTGTTGGCAACCAAGTCACCGAACTGGGTCTTCAAGCGTATCTTGCCGACCGGGGTTTGCTCGGTGCGGTCATACCCCTGGATCCTGAGGTCGGAGGGGATCAAGTCATCCTCAGACAACCCCAATCTCCGGAGCGTCCGAGTTGGAATCATGTTAATCTCGGACCCCGGGTCGACAAGACAGCGCCGGACTTCAAGTCCATTGAACTGGCCAGTAACATACAGCGGACGAATGTGCCCCTGTATATGAGGGTCTTCATCCTAACCAGAGAACGAGATAACTGCCTGACATTCGGCGTCCTCAATCGTTTCGGCGTGAAAGTCCTCTGCAGCCGCAACCTCTGTCTCAAACTGGAGGGGGCTCTTCAGGGCTTCAGCGAGTGCCTCGCGCATCTCAGATGACATGCGCAGAGCCTCAAGGATGGAGAGACTTGCTGGGATGTCGGCCAAGTGCTTCAGGACATCATACTTTTTGGCCAAGCGCGAGCCCCTGGTTGCGGGAGTTTGCTCTGCGATTGGAGGCATGACGGGCCTTGCCGGTTGGGCCGGCGGCCGACCGTTACTTGGCGCATCTCGCTGTTCATTGGTTGAAGCCCGGGAAGTAGTCACCGTACTGGGGTCAGGAGGCCGGGACGGACTCGTGGCAGGGCGGAGCTGATCGCGACGCGGCTGAGGTGGTTCTTCCTGGTCCCACACCACAAACAGTGGCGGAGGCGAATCCGTCATCCCCGGATGGGGGGGCTACGCACGCTGAGCTCGGTTTTGAGAATGTTTCCTAGTCTCAGTGGCTTGCACATCCTGGCTGGAGGTACCAACTGCTGTGCCCTGGCGACTCCTGTTGTTGCGATTCCTCCGACGGTGGTGACGACCGGGGACACTACGGAGGTCCACCTGGTGCTCCTCAGCGTCGGGAACCGAAAAGGGGTTTACCAGCTCGACGGTATTAACCGAAGCGTACCCAATACTGTCATCGGATGAATCATCCATCACCGGGCGGATCCGAGGAGGGATCCCCATCTCCGGGGGCATGAAATCGCCGAGAGTGCGGGATAATGGCGGAACTGGCGGGGCGCGCTCTTCCTTCTTGCGCCGCCGCCGTTTGCTCTTCTCGGAAGAGGCAGGCTGGGATGACGATGTCGAAGCAGCACCCGCAGATTCTGGGGGCTCAGGCTGATTCAAGCATGCACGGATGATTCCATGGGCGCGAATGATCGTCTTGCGGGCCATCCAGTTTTTATACTTCTGGGATCCGCGGTCGGAGACCAGCTGCCATTCGTCCTCATTGCCACTATCGTCATCTGATCCCACGAACACGCCCGCCACTTGTGCTAGAGCTGGGCCCAACCTGATTACATTGTTGTTAATTTGGTCTTGGAGCCAGTACTTAAACACGTAGCACCGCCGGATGGTGTGGCCCAGGGCCCGATGGTAAGGGCAGTAGCAGGGGTTATCCGTGAGATGTGCCTCCTCTGGCCTCCAACACTCAGGCAGTCGCACAATCCTCTGCTCCAGGGCGCTCCTGAAATAACTGGGGACCTGATCCTCGTGAAATGAGTAAGTCAGGTATCGCGGGCCCCTGGGAGCGTGGTCTGGACGAGGGCCTGGAGGGGCCTGCCGAGGAGGTGGACCCTGATTATCTCGCCTGGGTTGTGGCGGTACATTACGCGGAGGGGCCGGCCGGTTCTGGGGTTGCCGCTGCTGGGCCGGTAACTGAGCCCGTGGAGGCGGCTTCCTGTGAGGCCGTGGAGTTGGCCTCACCGGCAGCAGCTCCAACGGCCTGGGGGCCTCTATCTGGGCAACAGCAGCGGGCTCAGCCCTGCTGACTCTTCTTGCAGGAATCATAGGAGGCAGCGGGTGTGCCTTGCTGGCCTGTTGCAGGGCTTCCTCAAGACGTTGAGCTTTGTCTGAGAAGTCCCTGAACCCTCCGGGGTAATTCTGAGTGATCAGGGAAGGGACCAGCACGGTCTTGACGTTCCCGACGCACATTGTCAGCAACTGCTCCTGAGTCAATGGCATGTCAAGGGAATACGTGAGACCCTTCCATCGGGCGACGAAATCCGTGACTCTCTCATCAGGCCTCTGTTTGCACTTGAAGAGGTCTGCGATACTCGTCTTCCGGGTCGTGGAACTAAACTGGTAGAGGAATTTTCTACGAAGGTCCTCCCAGCTAGTTATCGACCTGACGGGGAGCTGGCTGTACCAGACAAATGCTGGCCCTTCCAGTGTCTGGACAAAGCAGCGAAGCTTAGCGGCCTCCTGCTGCGCCGGAGTTCCCAACATAGGCCCGCACCTCGAGTTGAAATGGGCCAAATGTTGTGGTGGATCTCCAGTCCCGTTGAAGGGGGTGAAAGTTGGATTCCCGAATCCCGGAGGTGCCGGCATGTCATCCACCCATGCTGGGTATGGCTTGCCGTCCGGTGGGATCGCCACTTGCCGAGTCTCCAAGGCTTCCAAGCGGGCGATGAGTGCCGCCATCGGATCATCCGGACATGGTTTCCAGTCCTGGCGAGGATCTCTAACCACGAGCGCATTGCATGACCCTTCAATCGGGTCGTCGACCGGGTCGTCGAACTCGGCGGCTTGTGGGATGGCGGGCGGAGCGGCCCTTGGGGCAGCGGGAGGAATCCGAGAGGGGTCTCTCAGGTAGTCACGCCGCTCGGGAGGGTGCGGTGAAACATACCGCGCCCTCTTGCCATAGGCAATGGCCTCTCCCCTGTCGGCAAACACGGCATAATCACGGTTGCCCGGGAGAGCCTCATCGAGGGGTGGTTGTTCCTGTCCCTGCTGTCCTGGCCTAGGATCACCGTAGTCAGGCCGCTGCTCTGCAGCGCGCTCGACGAGGAGCTGGTCAACTAGCTTCTTCTGGCCGGCGAGCTGTTGACGTAGCATAGCCTTCTCGGGATCCTCATCCGCCCTCTGCATGGAGGCAGATGGGTCGGCGGGCTTCATAGCCCCGCCGTGCTCTTTACCTTTGCTGACGTTTCAGCTCAACGTCAGTGCATCAGTGGGTGTGAGGAGACCCAGGAGGTTCCTCTGGTGATGAGTAACTCTCGCCTATGGATCCAACAACGGCTTGTCTTCGGGGGGAGAGCCCCCGTCGAGAAGTTCCAAGCCGTTCCCCTCCCCCGACAGGTCAGCCATATTGACTGTTTCCGTCCCTGGGGATGTACCCTCAGGGCCACCCAGTGAATCGGGCTGTCGGCGAATCGCACTGAAGCGTAGGGCAGCGTACTTCCCCCATCCACGGATATACACGTGGGGAGTGGCTCCCTCGATAACCTTGCGGAGTACTTGAAAACACTCAACGCATCGTTGTTGGAGGGCCTCGTGGTGCCCAAATGACCCGGGGTGCCGAACCGCGGGGAGCATGGCCAGGTCAATTTGACGGAACTTCTCACCAATATCCTCCAAGTGCACTTGACTCCCGGGATATGGCATTTTTAGGCGGTGAAGACGGGAGTGAGTCTCCCGGAGAGTTCGGCGGAAGCATTCGAACTCATCCGGGGTGAGTGATTCGGGTGCATCAAAGTCCGGTCCTGCGACTGGCCAAAACTTCTCAGGGAAGTGGCCCTCTGCAAGGACGGTCCAGAAGCTCCACGACTCATACTCGGTACCCAGGTCTCCTTGGTCCTCTTCAACGATTGGGAATGGATGGGGAACCGGCAGTGGTGCCGAGGCGGGCCGCCGGGCCGACGGGCTGGCCGGCGGTGAATACGGCGAGCAGGCCGATTGGCCTCCATATCCCGGGCCGCCCTCTGAGGGTGGCGGTGCCCCAGCTACCACATCACGATAGGATGGTCCGGCGAGCAAACATCCTACCGTAGCTTCGGTGCTCGCCGAGGGTGCACTAGATCGTGGTTCGACCGTCGGTCCCCAGAAAAAGTCTCCGGCTTCTCCGATCGAGGCAGAAGGTGCTTCCGGAGGGGCTGGTACCAACCGCAAGCTTGATCCTTGGGGGTCTACCAGGCCCTCGCTACTCCGGATATACCTTCGGAGAGAAGCGGGGATCATATCGATCTCGCTCTCAGGAAGTACGAGGCTGACGTGCCGCATTCCTACCCCTGCCCCTAACTGGCGGGATCGGGGGGAGGGCTCCGTCGCCAAATCGTACTCCGCCTCTGTATCAGAGAAACGAACCGGTCAGATCTCTGTCTGGAATTCCGTGACATTCTTCCCTCGACGTCGACGCCTCACCTTCCTGCCCCTGGGTGGTTCTTCGTGGCATGACTGATCTCTATCCTGGCGTCCTCCGGACACACTGGTGCTGGGGCCAAGAGGACTGGAAACCAAGGTGCGAGGAGCACCGGGACAGATATCAAAGGGGACGCGGGGAGAGATGATTCCGGGAAGGCCTCCGGGCCGGGATCGAAAGGTGGGGTGACCCATGCCTCTTGGATCGGCCACGCGGAGTAGACCCTGTTGGTGAATAGCGCTACCGCGAGGTGGTCCGCGGTGGCTATTGCTTGTACCAGAACCCGGGAGAGTCAACCCAACCTGCCTTTGGGGCGGTCGGGGCCTCGATCCAGGTCGGGCATAGAAGTGCCCCTGCTCAGGATGTGCAGGGGCCTGGTGGCTAGAGCCAGCAGTGGCTTGAGCCAACACGGCCGCTGTTTCTAGGGCCCCAAGGTGGGATCCTCTTCCGCTCGTGCCCGACATTGGCGTCGGGACAAACGAGTCGGGAAGAGCGGCGCGGGCAGGTGGAGAGCCCGTTCTTCGACTTGAGAGGCCTGGCGGCGGTGTCGCCGTGGCCTGACAGGAGCCCTTATCGCGGATCCCTGGAACGAATCTCGGATAGGGTGGTCCCGGACATCTTCCACCTCATCCGCATAGGGGAAGGAGTTGTCGGAGTGCTCCGGGAATAAGCTCCTGAAGCGGTTGGACGTCGAGGTAGGCAGCGGTGCCTCCCTGCGCGGCCCTCGGGGGCGGCGTTGGTGGCGAGGTGGAGCTTCCTCGAGGTCTAGGCGAGCCATGTCCCTGGTGTGGATGACTCCCTCTTCCTCATATATCCGCACCAAGTTGTTGATCACCCTTCTCTGGATGACCTCCGAGGGGGAGAGAGGGCGTGGTTGCCCCGCAGCTGCGGCTGCTGGGACGGCTGTGGAACGGGCGGGACCGCGCGGAGGAGCCGCGTCGGTGTTTCCCCTACCCCTGCGCCAGTGGGCGGGTGGCGATCAGGCACTAGATTGGGCGACTTGATTCCTGAAAGCAGGGAGAAAAACCCATTAACACTGACAGGAAAAGGAATCGACAACCAACCATTAGTGCCACGACGCCTTCCATGGGGGGAACCCAGGCCCTCGACGTCGTGAGATGGAGTGCCCGATTTCCCTTCCCCAGCCCCGGGCGGGTTTCGTGCTCCGGTGTTGAATGCTCGGTCGAGTAGCATGATGGTCTTCCAACACCTCTGAAAGCCATCGGTCTTCGTATTGAAGAGAAGAGATTCACGTCGGGTTCACCATTTTTCTGTTTCGGTGCGGATGTGCGTCGGGTTTCTGTTCTGACGCTGTTCCTCCAGGACGTGTTCGCGCGTGCACCCGTCGACCCGAGGGGATAGGCGCGCGGCTTCTGGCCCCGCAGTCCCGCTTTCCAAGGGCGGGCGGCATTCGTCCCTTATTCAGGGGAGTCTGCTCCTTGATCGAAACCGGGATGATGGGATGTTGGCTCGTCCTTCCGTGGACGTCTCCTCGGAACTCGTTGCCTAATCCGGGTCTCCCTCATAGATTTAAGAATGTTCGTGAATCTCGTTCCCGGCGCCATATCTATATGGACACCGGTTAATTACGCCGCTTCCGCCCAAACGCTCCAAGGGGTCTGGTCGGGGCAGCAACCTGCAGTGAGGAGACCGGGTGACTCCGGGTGTTGGGGGCGTGTCTTAACACTGCGGCTCTGCATGTCTGCCTTCCGTCCCTAATAGGGCTTCTCAAAGGCGTGATGACCTGAGGCATCCCGCGCTAGGTGCGGGGAACTGTGCTGCCTGAGGTTTTCCTCAGCTTCCCATGTTTAACACGGGGTATGCCGCGAGTTTAACGTCCAGCGGGGACGGCATCGGACTGATCAACACGAGAAGTGGATCAGATGACAGAACCCCTTGCGAGGAACCTCCGACGCTGGGGCCAGCACATGGTCGGATTCCCGAGTGGAGTGGAATGAAGTGGCATGACCCCACCGGGATGTGGAGGCCCGGGGAAGGATCAGGATGGATGATGGAGTGAAGATCTTGGACCCCGTAGGGGCTTCCTACGTACCGCGCGTTGGCGCAGATCAAAGTCAGCATAGTTCGGATATACAGTTTAACGTCATGCTGGATGTCGGCAAGCCGACTCACGAAGAGGTCAAGGCTTCCGGGCGAAGGATTGAACCCAACCACCTCGCACAGAGGGGGATGGAATGGCCGGGTGGATCACAGTTTCACGTCATACTAGACGCTGAAAGGAGAAAAGGGAAGTGGGGAAGCACAATGGAGATACACATGTGCAGTTTCCCACAAGGGCGGATTCATAGGTGAATCGACGCGAGTGTGGACCCAGGAGGGGTCCACTGATGGACGAACCGACGTGAATACGACCGGGACGACCAGGTGGTGGGCTTGAACCTCGGAGAGGCTTCCTACGTACCCTTTTTAGGAGATAGGGATCAAAGTCCACGTAGTTCATTCTGTCTGTAACACTCTACCCCTGTGGGCGAAGGCCACTCCAATCCCGACATCCCTGCAGAGACGCGCGGGTGGGGGCCACATCCAAACCGGGAGGACCCTACGTGCGAGACACGGGATCAGGTGATGCGGACGGTTTAACGTCTTGCCGGACGAAGTACAGTTTAACGTCATGTGTTGAGGACGAAGTGGACGGTTTAACGTCTTGCCAAACGAAGTACAGTTTAACGTCGTGTGTTGAGGACGAAGCGGACAGTTTAACGTCTTTCCGGACGAAGTACAGTTTAACGTCGTGTGTTGAGGACGATGTACAGTTTAACGTCATGTTGGACGAAGCACTCGGCAGTTTAACGTCTTGCAGCGCGGACGTAGATGCTTGGCAGTTTAGCGTCTTGTCGCGCGGACGATATGCTAGGCAGTTTAACGTCGTGCAGCTTGGACGTTGGAGCGCCGCCAAAGGGTCTGTGTCACTTCGCGCGATCCTGGAGGGCCGCACGGGAAGACAACGCATGGTGCGGGGCACCCGGGATGAGCATCATCGGGCGCCACGCAGGCGGGTACCCTCAGGGGGTCAAAGGGGGCGACCCTGGCGGATTGCTTGCAAAAGAGAAGCTTGGCGCGCAATACCGCGAGTCGGCGCGCAAACGGGCGGGCTGGCGCGCAATTGGGCCAGCACTTTGCGCGCAGATGATTTATATTGCGCGCACCGGGCTTCGGGTAGCGCGTGGGGGCAACAGCTCATTCTTTAACGAATGGCCACTTTGAAAAGGGGGGGGGTGCGCGCAATCGGGCCGGATTGCGCACACCCGGGGGAAATGGCACGCAAGAGGCTTCTTTTGCGCGCGAATGCCTTTGGGTGAAGAATTTATTCAAAGGAAAGTAGCCAAAGGGATTGCGCGCGAAGGCGAACCCTGAGGCTTTCTTCCACAAAAGAAAGGAGGTTACCTGAAGATCGGCATTGCGCGCGGAGCGGGTTGGATTGCGCGAACGAGCGACTCTTCGAATTCCGGCCACCTCCAAAACGTCGGGGGTCGCCATATATTTATAGGCAACCCCGGGCGCGGAATCTTGTCCGCGGGCGCGGAATTTCCTTCGCGGGTGCGGAATCAGGCCAGGCGCGCAAGGGAGTCGCGCGGGCCATGGGTGCGCAAAATTGCGTGCCAGCCCAGCGCATTGCGCGCATCCCGGGAGGTTTGTGTGCCTGACTTCAACATTGCGCGCGGGTCTCCAAAATTCCGCGCAAGTCCTCCGGGCTCTCCGAAACGTTCTTCCGACTCCAAATACGACCTCGCTTTCCGCATCCGGAGCTTCGTTTGGGAACAACGGACTTTTCCGGCGTCTACAGAAACTACTGAGTGAGGTGAGAAAGTAGTTAGTCATGATGCAGATATCCTTTATGGATGATAGTGAAGCTTCGTACCTTCAATCGATGAATTTTATCCCCCACTCTTACAATGAGTCTGGGATGAATATATAGTGGATGTTGAATGTGAGGCCCGACATGCTTAGTTATCCCCATGATGGGATCCTGATGTATTTTTGATAGGTATCAAAGGGGACACCATTGTACCAGTGGAGTTATAGGAGGATGTTTTGGGATAGTTTCATAAATTTTTATTGGCAGTGAATCATAGAGTGGAAAAGATGTACTAGGACCTCTGATGTTAGTACTGGTGCCCAGTGATGAAGAAAGAAATGGCTGAGTTCATTTCAGAATTCCTTACTTGTCATCAGGTAAAGGTCAAGAATCCAGTTACAACTAGCTTTTCCCGGACACTCGAGGTACCCGAGTGGAAGTGGGATGGTACCTTGATGTATATTGTGACAGGGTTACCATGTACATTCAGGTACCACAACTATATCTAGGTGATTGATGATTGACTCACAATGTCATCCCAATTCCTACCCATTCGAGAGCATGGACTGGTAGAGGGCTTGCGATGCATGTGGCCTCAAGGGGTGCCTTGGATGATCATCTCCGATCATGAAAACTAATTTACATCCTAGATATCGTGGGGATTATAGGAGGAATTCAGGACTCAACTGCGCTAGAGTGCATATTTTCACCTATAGATGTATGGTCAGATAGAGAAGACCATATAGACATTGGAGGACATGATTTCTGCTTGTGTCTGGGAATTTGTTCTTATGTGGGAGTACAACCTTCCACTATTATAATTTGTATAAAACAACAACTAAAACTCCAGCTTTGGCATGGTACCGTTCGATACCATGTATGGGTGGCCTTGTAGATCACCCATATGCTAGACAGACCGATTGGAGTCGGTACTCATGGGTCCAGAGTTGGTATGGGATACCACTACGAAGGATCATATCATCCATAAGAAGATGAGGAATTAACAGAGCAGGAATAAGTCTTATGCTGACAAGATATGGAGAACCTTGTAGATTAAGAAGTGAGATCATGTTTTCTTTTGGGTCTTACCCTGATAAGGATTACAACGATTTGGCCAGGGCGACAAGCTATCTACGGGGTTCATCGGACCATTTTATATCCTGAGCAGAGTTTTTATGGTGGTGTACTACCTAGATAATCCACCATAGATACACCAGGTGCATGGTGTTTTCAATTTGTCTTAGCTGACTAGGTATATGTATTATCAATCACACGTCATCGACTGGGGTGAGCTGGATATTAACAATGGGGTGATGTTTATGGAGTTCCTGATGGAAATAGGGGATTGACAGGAGAAGGTCCTTCAAGGCAGTCAATTCCTCTAGTGCACATTAAATGACAGCATAAGAATCTCAAAGAGATCGCATGGGAGCAGGAGGCTCAGATTCGTACTCAGTACCCCCATCTTTTTATTTAGTGGTTGTTTTGGCTTTCAGAGAAGTAAATATCTAAGGTGGAAAGAAAATAATGTCTTAGAATTTATTGTAATTTGTTATTACTGTTATATAGAATTATTTCAAGACTGGAAAATTTGACGGGACACGATTCTGAGATCTGGAGACCCCATAACTAAATTTTGAACTTTTTTTATGGTACGTTCAGTAAATGTGCAAGCATGTTTTTCTATCTTTTGAACCAATGCTCAGATCAAAAATATGAAAGCACCATTGAATTCTAAATGCTGATATTTTCCTAGAAATGACTTAACGTCGACCGATAAGGGATGATCTAGAAATTTTTTATAACAGAATTTTCGAAAAAAAATTAAATTATTTAAAAGAGTTATTGTATTTATTTCTCACTATTGTGTTGTGGACGGTGAAGCTACGGTGTAGTGATGAGGCGTTGATGAGTCCCATAAATGGAGGTTCAATAATGGGTCATTTGAAACCTCGACGTTATTATCTTAATGGATTATTAAATTCAGATCATTAAATAAGGATAATTTAATGAGAATTATTAATGTGTGAAACATCACCACGCATTATGTTTTCTTTTTATAATCCGGAATGTGGATATTAGGAATTGAACTTGGAGGATTCTCGGACGAAAATCTAGAAAATATCCTCCCCAATGAATAATGATGAATGTCGGTAGATCTGAATCATCTTCAATTCACCTCAAAGAATAGAGTCGGAAGTGATGACGTCAGTACTATTGACTCATGGGGATGAAGACTTAGACATCGAATATCAACGCGGTAGGGGTTGTTTTATTTTGATGTTTTCCTTGTTCTTTTTTTAAAAACAACGAACATGGATAAACCCATGAACATGTCGATCCGTGATTCATGTGTTATAGGGGATGGTGTATTTTTATTGGGGATTTATTATCTGGGATTCAAATCTTGCATGAAATGGTTGAACTACAATCTCTGAACAACCCACGTTCCTTTAAACGTCTAATGCGGAGGGCTCGAGCCGACAAGAACAAGGCCCGAGCACCTCCACTGATTAGTTCTTGGTGGCCACATTATCAAAGTGGATGAATTTTTATTCTAGTCCTGAGTATGTTTGGCGGTGACCCGAGGGGCCTATGGGAGAATACAGATCGTAAAACAAACCACCAGAGAAACATTGGTGGCCTACAGAAGGTTCCTCCAGCGTGACACCACTAGTGTGGTGCCGACAAGCCCTCACCGGCCACATGAAGAGTGAGGTGCCAATGGGAACCACGGTAGTATCATAGGTGGATGGACCTCAACGACTATGCTGGAGGATGGTAGTGTGCCATCAGTGCACGAATGTGGTTGGAATCACGGTGCTAGGTAACTGTCGTGTGGAGAAGGGTGGCCCGCGTCCAGGCCACCCAACTACTTGTGAGTTGTGGTTTGATGACCATGGTTTGAGAGGCCCCACGTCCTGGTCAGGTGGAGCACCATAGAAGCCACGTGCGGTTGAGCCTCAGGCTGATTGGATGCACCCCATCCAGTGGATTTGACCCGCCCGGCGGGCCGATCCCGCAACCCATCGAGCCGGCCCCACAGCCCAGCAGGCCGATCCCAGAGGCCTCACCCACACCGGAGAGTCAGACCAATTCCGAAAGTCCAGACACACACCCATCAAAACTGACCCATGCCGGAAGGTGGGACACTAGACCTTTAGGCCGGGATGGATTATGCTTGGGTCACCGGGAGACCCAGTAGGCTAGAACTTTGGCCAAACTGGGTTGGGTGGAGTGAGGCCCATTGGCCAGAACGAACCAAACCGACTCACACCTGAATAGGGTCATGTCGAGCTGGTGAATCTTAAACATGTGTATGTGGGACGTTCTGGCCGGTTTGGTAGGGTGAGTCTGACCGGTCGGATTGGGCCCAATCGCAACTGGTCCCCTTGTTACTAAAACGCCTATATCATGCAAACCCTGCATCCGATTAACGATCCATTTATGGTGTTGGGGCCCTATCGGCATGTATGATCTTTTGGAATGATCTATGGAGACATTCATGGATGTTGAGATACAAATAAGTGATTGATGATTGGTTCTCCGATGCATGCTACGTACAAAATCCTATGATAGGATGAGACAAGAGGACTACTGACTTTCATCTCTATATGACCCGACTATGTCCCAATGAGAAGCATTATCTGTTAAATTATAAGAACAAAGTGGTAATAACTTCACAGTGACTTTGAAGGCCCACAGTACACGACGAGGTGTACATTAGTTATCCCCGACTAGTGGGAAGAACTTCTCTGTGACTTAGCAAACCCTAAATACATTATGGGGATGTGTACCTAAGTCGTACAAGGATAGTGGGAATAGAATTTTCATGAATTGGAAGGCCCACTATACGAATTATCGAATAATTTCTCCCGAAGATGTGTTGTTTGATGATGTGAATGATGATCCTCCTGTTACTACCATAAAATGTACCTGGTGTGAGATTTCTAGTGTTTTGTTCTTTACATTGAGAAATTGATGTGTGGTTTTTCCTTTTTGATTTGGGGTCCCAACTGAGTACTGTTTTAATCACCCCGGCATGAGCTTTTCCTGCATGTGTTGTGTCTGGTACAAATGATTGACGTTTTGATATGGGTGCTCGAGGAGGCGGGACTGACAGATGCTATGATGGTGGACTTGGTGGTCTAGGACAAGGCGCGGCCCAGTATGACCAGGCGGGGTGGAAATACTACTTTGGATTCCAATAGCTTCACTACTCTCAGGATTATGTGGGGTTTTATGTGCATGACCATCAAAAAAACATTTTGTACGTGCTATTTTAAGTTTATTTTTGGATTTGTATTCTAGCCCACTTAATTTCAGTTATACTTGCACTCAACCTTGTTTTATTGGTACATGTTTCCCATTTTCACTATGTTTGGATGTGGTTGGGAATTTGTGTTCGTACACGTACTCAATAAAATGCCTCCCACTTACTGGTTGATTCCTTAGACACAATTCTCCAGCCCTAGCCTTTAAGAGGTGGGCTTGGGGTTGTAATGACACGGGCCCCGAGGGATGGGTCATGACAGATGTTCCTATCTGAAGATTTTTGTATTGGTCCTTAGAATTTAATATTATTAGTAATGATTATTATGAGTTTTGAACTTAGATGTAATGATTAAAATTGTGAAGATAGATGTTTTCAGTGAGGTAGGATATGTTGGGTGCATCACAAGTAATATTGCATTAATGAATAATTTGAGAATGGATTTATCCATTATATTCATTGATGGAAGTTGACATCTTAGGACCATTGAGGGAAATTATATAGACTAAATAAATCCATTTCCATGATGTTCTATAGGCACGTTTGATTTTTAGAATGATAGAGAAAGATATATCGAGCACATCGGTTGATAGTACTAGAATGTAACCTACTATATTAGAGATATTTTGATAAATGGAATATATTACATAGCCAGAACCCATATGAGGTTACGTGCCATTTTGACATTAACTTATTTCTATATGGGTCCTTTGGAATGTCGATAAATGCCTACCTTGGTCTTTAGGCTACCTCGACTAATGCCACTGAGAAAGAGGCATAGAGGGTTACACACTAAGTGTATATAAAATCTTGGTAAAATAATATATTATTATTTATTATTTAATAAGTTAAATAAATAATATCCCCACACATAGTTTAATAATAATTTTTTTTTGATCACATTTATTCCATCTCTAATTGTTAAATAGAATATATTGTCAGCGGAATATTTCATAAGTATTTATTTATTTTTTGTGAATATAATATTTATTTATTTATTAGAGAATAATGCAGTGATATTTATTTAATAAATAACATTGCATTATTTAATGCCTGATAAATATCCTGGAGGAATGGAGGTTTGATTTTAATTTACTAATGAGAAATAACAAAAATTTAATATTATTGAATTAAATAAAATTTAATTATAATTCATTTGGTAGGAACAGGTCATGAAAAAATAATATTTCTATTATTATTTGATTTGGGTTTTTATAGGATAATATAAATATTTAAGGACACTTGTGCAATTACTTAATTTCATCCCTATAAATATTAATACCCAACTATGTTATTATCTCAGGGCCTAATTCAATTGTTCACAACGAATCTTAGAGGACCCTTTGAACGCTTGAGAGCTCCCTTCTCTAATAAGTCTCTCAAGAACAATAAGTAATCATCCTCCCACGGATCTAGGGGAACGCTTTGCAAGTGATTAACCAGGCAATCCAGGCAGACGACACAAGCAGAAGTATCTTCGATGATAGTAATAGAGACTCCTATAATGACACTTAGAGATTCTTGGAACATGTGTGAATCACCACTAGATGAAAATCAACACAAGGTTCCTATAACATAATGAAGATGCACCATAGATCTTTTTCCTGACTCTTCAACAAAGAAATAATTCTATAGAGGAAATTATTTATCCAACTAAATTAATTATAAACAATATGGTTTGATCTCATATCTCTCATTTAAAGGAAATTCTTTATTGTCTATTACATTGAATTAATTCCACAGATCATGATGTACATTATCTTATAGATCTTGGAATGATCATTGATTATGGAAAAAATTAATGTTGGGCATTTCCCATTTCGAACATTTGTTCTACCATGAACCGGCAAGTGGTATCCGAGTTAGAACATAATAATTAATAATTATTTAAAAATAATTTTCAATTTACACATTGGTAATTTAGTTTTTCAAATCAAATTTAATTTTTATTTTAATCTTAATTGTGTGATCTACTTCTTCTCCCATCGTTTCCCATAGATCTAATGGAATCATTTAATTTTTTGATTAAATAAAAATCAAGGAACTCATTAGAAGGAGCCAAGGTTTTTTGTCAGACAAAACTAGACTATACACCATGTAAATAGAGTTACACGCCATTTAGTCATGTTCAATTCTTCAATATTGATATAGAAATCTATTCAAGATTATCTGTTAATTACCACATTAATTACACCCTTAATGCACCAGGTGTTGACTAGAAATAAAAGATACATGATCAGCCAAACCACATGTTGTGTGGCCCATTGGATATAGTGTGTAGTCCCATTGGAGAAGATATGGGTCATGTTTTCCAAACATAGCCTACCCAACAGTGACTGTGTGACACATATTCAACACCACGTGTGGCCCATTGGACAGTCCATGTACCCTAAATGTTTTTTGGTACACTTCACTGATCGATTCCCTTGGCGTGTACCTCATATAGATGGTGAGAGATATATACACCATTAATATTGAATCTACATTCCATATAATTTTACTAGGAAAATAGATTTATAATTTTTTTATTGTATAGAATAAATCTTGAGAAATGTAATTTCAATTTGTATTAAAGATGGGACATGCCATGTGATAGGTTTTAATATATATATATATATATATATATAATTAAAATTTCCTTAATGTTTAGATCTACATATCATGAATGAGAATTATTACAAGTTGATACTCTAGGTACATTAGAGCATAACATGTGACAAAAAATCATGTAATTTGTTTAATCATCTATGATGTACATATCAAGAAAGTATGTGATAGGGATTTTATTTTATATGTCAGAAGAGTAAAACAACATACGAGTATAATTCATGTCTGGTAGATTTGGATGGTTATTCATTGTGTTTCCTCCAATGTACATTTATGTACAAAGTTAATTTTTAATTAAATTATATATTTGATTAAAATTATAATGGATGAGAATCTCAGGAAAATTCCAATATGAATTAAGATAAAAAATTGATTAATTAAAGATAAAACGTAAATGATTCAAGAAGTATTTATCATAAATAAGAATTATTAAGAATTGAATTATTGTTCCATTAAATGAATAATTATTTTGATTCTAGTGTATGATCATGAGTCATACAAGACATTTGGAATGTGATTGGTATTATTTTATTTATTTTTAAATTAAATTATTGCCCAATGTTCCTTCTCTACTAATTATTATATAGGGCCTTCATGCACACGGTTTCACACATGCATGTAAGTTAAATGAATAAGTAATGGATGGAGATCCCAAGAATGTGTAAGTGGCTCAAGAATGGATCTCAATCGAAACCAATTCATGGTCATACATAGGTGGATAATAGGAAAACAACAACATGAACCTCAATGGTTCAAGGTGTTTTTATCCTAGTTTAGATAATAGTTTATCAAAATCTAGATAAACAAACCATTAGTATATTCCCATGAACATACCATTTATTTTATTCATTTTATCTGCATTGTTATTTTATTTTGGATGTATTTTCATGATCACATAATTAATGAATTAAAAACCACAGAAGATGGAACTAAAATAAACTTTCTTATGCATAAATATAATCTAAGACATGGTTAGTCACTTTAGTAATACCAATTAATATTAACAAGCATGTGTTAAGATAATAATTGATAATTTATTCATAAAAGAAAAAAAATAATTCAATAAAATATCAAGTCGGTATATCCTTCAATTAATTCTGTTATAATCGAACCATCGTTCAAAGTGCTTGAATAGCTAATGGTGTGGTGCGTTCAATTATCTTTGTATTATAACATGATCTTTTGGTTTGACTTAACATTGTCCACATCAAGGGTTTACTACCAAATAAGTATATGGTGAAATTAAGAGGGAAAGGGTTGAGGAAATCTAAAAATTAATGATTTTAGAATGGGTTAGTCCACTCTACATATCAAGGAACAATTAGTTAATGATGGTGGGATTTGGAATGCCGACCTAAAACCATTCAAGTAGCTTGACCAATGAATGTTTGGGTAATGGGAAAGGGGATATTGATACATTCCACTATAATGCCAAATTAACAAGGTATTTTTAATCCAATGGCGGGGGATATTGGGTTTTTATTAAATAGAGGGAGGCTAATAAATATAATATTTATTTATCTATTTAAATTTTATCAGATAAAGTAATAAAATTGTTCTTATATTATCTTTTAAAAGAAAAAATAAAATTATATCAAACATTGAAGGACCCCGAGACACCCTGAGAGGGGAGGGGTGAATCAGCGTGAAATTTTTTTCTTTTAATGTGATGGATCTTTTTCCCATGTTGGTAGGAACTTATTGAACCTGTATGATGAATATGATCATAAAGCAAACATTCACTTGCACAGAGAAGACACATCACTTTTTAATTGGTTCACCACTAAGGGATACGCCCAAGGAGCATACGCCGACAAGTTGTTGGTCGTACCAAATTCCACTAATCTTCACTAGATGTGGATTACAAAGTTTGGGCACAATCACTCTCTCCCAGGCTCACTTACTTTACAAAGGGTCAGGGGTAGCTCACTGCTTCCCACGGGTCACTCCCGTTGACTCCCCCTGGCTCACTACCCTTGGTGAAGCCACACTCAGTTTATAGACATGAAGGTATCTTCTTCATTGCATAAGAATGCATCATCTGTTGTATGTACATGATCTATTGAAGTCCAACTCTCACCCGAAGAAGAATCTCACATTATGATGAGGGTACCAGATGATCCTCCAGCTTTTTTGCAGATTCAAAATGATGGATGTACTATAACAACCCTGGCGCGCTTCTCCAAGCTCTGACGTGAATGTTTTAGGAATACCGCGCAAGTAACTTGCACAGTAAAAACTCAGTACGCAGGTGACTCCATGCATCTTGCGCGACACTGCCTCTTTGAACTCCAAACTTGCGCGACTCAGCACCCCTAATTCCCAAACCACTTTGGACGCGCAACCAAACAGCCGGTGCGCAGCCTCTTCTTGCGCGACCCAAGAACCACTTGTGTGATGAGTGATCGAAAAATCTCCATGTCTCGAACTTCCTTACAAATGAGGAGGGGTGTTCCTCTATTTATAGGAAAACTGGACACCCTGCACGGTGGAATGAAAGTCATCCCTCGGCGCGCAGGTTCCAGCGCGTAGCTCATTATTCAAAGCCTCTATCGCACTAATCACATGAATGACCACACAAATACTTGCAAGAACTTCTTTCCTTTGGAATATTTTGAAGTTATAATCTTGAGAAAAAAATAGATGCTCAAGTTTTAAATCCTCATAGGCATCAGCGCGCAAGTCTCTTCACGGCGCGCAGGTCACTTGCGCGACCATCAAAAAACTTCCACAACCCTTATCCCTTTTCCATTTTTCCATGTTCTGATCTTGAAAAACATATGGGGCACATGTTTCTTCTCCTTCAAGTACACGGCACCACTTTCAATACTGTTTTCTGCTTGAAATGTATGATCTCTTTGCTGGTACACATTCTGAACATCCACTGAGGATTGAAAACAAACACAAACCATACTGAAAATCATGCATAAAACACCATGGTTCCAACAAACGTATCATTATAATCCATAAATGAGAATGATATTCTTCTCACTAACTTAATTTCCAAAAGTGGAAATAGTACCTACGTGTCATACTTCACCTTGAAAAGAAATTTTATGTGATGGAAGATCTGTTAAATGTTGTGCCTAGAAAAGAGGCTTGTGATGAAGAACTATCTCTCTATGGGAAACATTATAATGATTATACAGAGGTTTTGTGCTTCATGCTATCATCCATATCCAATGATATTTTAAAGAAACATGAAGATATAGATGAATATATCATGATATCTCACCTTTTTCATCTCTATCATGAGAAGGTGAGATAAGAGAGGTATGAGATCTACAATGATTTGTTCAGAATTAATCATGTTGAGTCTACACCCATTGTGATTAATATATTCAAGATTATCAGCAACTTTGAATTCTTGTACATCTTAGGGATTAAAATTCCAGATGAATTGCATGAAGATATCATACTTTCATCACTTCCCTATACATTATCTAACATTATTATGAATTATATTTTGTTAAATAATGAGAAGAGTACTTCAGAACTTCTAACCGTGATTCCCTAAGTAGATAATATCGTGAGGGGTGGGGGAGATAAAACTATGATACTCATGGTCAAAAATAAAAGGGAGAACAAGGAAATGGGGCCAAATCATTTAAAAATAATCTAAATCTTATGATAACTATCCTTCTAAGAAAAATAACAAATCAGAGGTAGGGAACAGATATTGAAGCAGTATGTTTTACATGTGGAAATATTGTCCAGTAAAAGAGGAACTGACCCATGATGAATGGTGATGTAAAGGTTCATTATTTATAATGTGGAACCTTTCCATTTCTACACATTGGTTATTAGATATATCATGTGGTATTCATATATGAATCTAAATGCAGGAAGCAAGTAGTTTCCAAAATATTTCCATAAAAGAGGTATATTTTTGAGATACCAATGGTGTGAGGCTGGATTATCTGGACATCAGTGACTACCACCTTTCATTGATAACATGAATGATTTTAGTATTGAGGGATTCTTATTATGTACCTACAGTTCCCAAAAATATAATTTTTGATTCATGTTGAGATAAAGATGATTTTATATTCAAATTTTGAAATAAAAGACTTTTCTTTTATAAGGAAAACATATGTTATCATATGGAACATTTAAATAATATTATTTTTGTATTAAATTATGAAAAAAATTGTTCGAAATTGATAATGAATCATGTTTACACAACTCATATAACACCTAGATGTGGAATCACTTTCTTGGTCGAGGAGACGAGAAGTGTTTGATAAAGATATGCCATGATGGTTATTTAGACTCTTCTGAGCTAAAACCACTTGAGAGATGTCATTCTTATTTATAATGAAAAAGAACAAACCACAATTCAGTGGAAATTGAGAAAGAGATATTGAATTTATAGGATTCGTAAACACTAATTTATGTGAATCATTTCAAATAGAAGCCATAAGATGATATTATTACATATTTTCTTTTACTAATGAATTGAGTAGATATGGATATATCTACAAGGAGAGGTATAAGTTTAAGTCATTTGAGAAATTAAAGGAATTCATGAATGATATAGTAGATTAGATTAGTATAATGATAAATAATCATATATTGGATCAAGGTAGTTATTATATTAACCAAGAGTTCATCGACTTTTTATGTGATTTTGGGATTCTATCTCAACTCACTCCACCTCATAATCCACATTGGAATGGTGTATGTAAAAAAGAGGAACCATACCTTCTTAGAAATGGTAAGTTCTAAAACATTCTTACTAATTATAGAATAATTATGTTTTATATTTTTTTAAATATTTATTAATTAGAGAGTAATTTTAACTTAAAATGGATGATATGTCTGATATCATACCTGACACACAACAATAAGATTCTTCAAAATATTACACTACACACAATTTTAAGTCTTACCAAAATATAATATATTAATAATATCATTACTTTATGTTTTAGTTATCGCATAGGAATTAGAATGTAAGGAATGAATTATATTAACTGAATTATGGAAATAGGTTTTATAAATTTTATATAATGATTCTTTTTTAAGAAAATAAAAACAAATTGAATATAATGGTTTTTTATATATTTCTAGGCGAATAATTATGCTTATAAAATAATAAAATTACTCTTTTTGGATTATATTAAAGAAATATAAATTAAATGTGATTTATTAAATTCATATTATTTGTTTTCTATACATTATAAAAGATCAAATACAATTTTATTGATAAAATGAGGGTTTTTCTAAAATTACATTTTTAACAGCTTTTGATGGAGAAGCCTTTTGAAATCTAGTTTTTACAAACTTATTTTTTATATTATAAAAAATAACCTTATTATTTGTAATTGGGACATAAAAATTACATGTGGTTTAATTTTTTTTATTTTCTAATAAAATCCATTTTTAATAAATAGTTAAAAATTACTGCATTTTAATTCAGAACTTAGTTTTCATCTAATTTAATTATATGGTTTGATTATAATTTTTCATATTTTAAGGAATAATTAGTTTATTTTTTTCATTTAGTCCAATTTTGTTCATTTTATGCAATTTTTCATTTAAGATGGATTTAAACACATGTTAATCTTTTGATGGTTTTTACTTTTTAAAACTTGTTTCCTCAAACCGTCAACGATAATAAATTTATATTAATTTTATTTAGTTATATTAATTGAATTTTTACAAATGTACATAGATGGTTTTAATCATTATGAAAAATCTTATCTAATATGATTTACAAATTTTTCTATGAATAGTAACTTCAATATTTTATTTACCACAGTTATATGTTAATCGGGTAAATAAAGGTATTTTTTTATAATAATATAAAACTACCTGAAAAATTATCCAAATATTATTGGATGAGTTATGGATGGCCAGGAAAATCCCTGGTTCTAAATGGTGGCCTTTGGAAGCCACTTGGATGTTATGATGACATTTATAACATCTAATTTAAAGTAAAGTCAAAAATTTCATAATCATTTCTTTTCTTACTAAAACAATTTTAATATGGGGCTATATAAGTTATATATTTGACTAAAAATAGTAATTTAAAAGATAAAAATAATACCAACATCATGGTAATATATTTTTCAATTTTTCGGAACTGAATAATTTAATTTAACTATGACACAATGATTATGCAGTAATAGATTTATTAATTAAAGAATAAAAAAAAATGAAATTGTAAATATTAAAATAAATATTAGTAGAAATAATACATGTAATCCAATAATGTTTTAGGTTCTTATTACATGTTACTAGTCTATTAAATTATTTTTTATGTTATCTCTCAGTTTGGATTTTATTTAAATGCAATGAAATGAATAGTTTATAAATAGACATAATTGATATTTTATAAAAACAATAATTTATTAAATTATTTAAAAAAACTAAAAATATTTTAAAATATAAAAGTGATTTTTATAAGGTATAAAATTTTCTTAATTTTCCAATTATGTATTATTGAACCCAAATAATTTGAATATATAGCCTCTTAATATTTAAAATGTTGTTACTATAATTAAAATTAAAAGAGAATAATTAATGGTAAACCGGAATGATAAGGTTTGAAATATAATAAATACATGTATAAAAATTATGGGATGAGTTTATTTAGAGATATAATAATATTATATTATACATATCTCAATTTAGAGTCCTTTGGATTAAAAAATTATTATATATTTATTTAATATTTTAATAATTTCCAAGGGTGTGCCTCCCCTGTCCTTTTAAAAGGTACCCATTTTTCTCTAATAATCACACATAAAAAACCATTTTTTGGCAATTATTTTCCCAAAAACATTCTAAGAATTCCACCCCACTTTACTGATGCATTATTTTTGTTATAACGCCCTTTTAGAGTTTTTAAGGTGTTCATCAAATATGTTCAACTGAAGAAGAGGTATCATTTTTTTAGTGTTTGTATTTTATTTCTTCTTCCACTTCCTTTAAATATTATTATTCAAAGAAAAAATAATAACTATATTATCATTAATATAATAAGATGTTATTGTATTAATATCAAAACCTAATTCAATCTCCAATTTCATCAAATGGGAAATGAACATTTCATTCATGTGTGTGGCAGATTACCATCTCACAAAGCGATATAGTTCATTTTTAATTACCACCTTTCAAGACTAGTTAAAATGATGGAATTGGTGTTTATATATGATATTAATTAATTATTTATCATTTTAAAATAATAATATTTCAATTATGTTCTTACCTACCTTGTACACTGAAACGATAACATAATTCATTCCTACGTGTAAACTATCACATCCACAAAGCGATGCGATTCATTTGTATTCGCCACATCAACTGAATAATATATATAAGTATATTTAAATGTTTATTATGATGTTAATAATATTATTATCATATTTTAAGGATAAAATATTAATTACCTTATATCCATAATTATCAATGAAAAATTGAAAACCTTACTCATGCGTAAGTACGACCTACAGTCTCCATGATTATAACATTGTTCATTTTTCATTACCATAATTAGTGGTTTCATTTAAAAAGTATAGTTAATGTATAAAAGTGATTTATATGTCATGAAAAATATTCTGGAGAGGATGGAATTATGACCACATGTGTAATTTATATCATAACAAGTTCATTATTTCCATACATGGACCTTCTATCCATGTGATAAAAATGATGATGAAAACAGGTAGACACCATGGTCATGGTATAATGAAATTTACATTGGGAATAGTTTTAATAAATAATTTGGAGGCGAAACAAATGTCAGTATATATAAGACTTAATGAATTAATATTTAGTGTTCATTATGTGTGGGGATACAAATTATAGGTATATGAAAACCTTTTAGTTCGAAAAATTTTATCATTATTTATAAGTATTTTATATTATATTGGTATTATTTTATAATAATGATATAGTTTTATAAAAATGAAAACCTGTAGGATGGGTGAAGACCCATCATTTTAGCCTAGGCATTGAAAATTGAACTCGGAACTGAAGTGCGATAATGCTTTATCACCTACCACAAGCCTATGTAGAGTCCCTGATTAGTACGCCATTTTTTTAGTTAAACGAGTTGATGGGGTAAGAATATTTTTATTTTTGGAACTTATGTTTTATTAAATAGATATACTTGGCTTTGGAAAATGATTTTTGGATTTAGTGATTAATGTTATTTGGGATGTCATTCACTATATTGGGAACCCTATATGACTACATAAAATAGAATACTATGTGATTTTATTTGGGGAGTAATGGTCGAATTATATTTTAAAATAAGATATGATTTTAATAATGAATATATGGGGAATTAGGTTTTTTATAAAAATGATTAACCTATCATAGATAATATGGGATTAGGAAATTACTTTTGTTTTGAGACATTAAGGGTGATCATTGCTATTTGAAGGTAAATGTTTAAACATATCCTGGAAGACTGTGCGATCAAATCCTTATAAATTTTGGGTTTCAATATTAGTTTGAATTATTAGAGGAATTTTACGGAATTTTATTTTTTTGAATGGTCTATGTTGGACATTGGGTATTACTTTTTAATTTATGAGATCAAAAGTCATCATTCTTCTTTTATTGTTTAATATATTTGTATAATTATATTATTTTATAGTATCTTTTTTGGTTTTAGATAATTTTTCAAGACATGATGAATATATATTTAATATTTTGTGGATTATGTAATTATAAAGTAGATTATTATATTGTTTCAGGCAAGAAAAAAGGTCATCTTAATTATTTATCATTTTGAGAAAAAGATTATTTTGTTTTGGAATTTTATTAAAGGATGAAACTATACTTTTGAAGTAAGTGTATTTCCTTATGTTATTATTTTAAGTGGAAAATTAATTCCACAACATTTTGAAAAGTATCATAAAATAATATCTTTTCTCTTTTCCTTTCCTACCATGAAATGAAAGACTGTTAAACCCATAACAATATTGTGGTTTTCTGATTGTTAAATTACCCCAAATTGTTTTTAGTTTAACTCTCTCTTAGAACATGATGGATATTTTTTCTTCTATAAAAATCATTTACTAAATGGAATACTAGTATATGTTATCTTGGTTGACTTTTATACTTCACTTTCATTATTTTAAAGTGGAGGTTTTATTGAATATTTTTCCTATGTGGGATTTCAATGAAGTTATTTCGAAATGTGAATCCTTAGTTACTAGGCCCAAATTTTAATTCGCCAGATGCAATTTCTACTAGGCATAAGGATGTAACATCCTGAGTAATTATAGAATAAGACATTTTCATATTTTTTTTAATATATATGAATTAGATAGTAATTTTACTTTAAAAGGGATGCTATATCTTATAGCATACCTTACATGGAACAATAGGTTTCTCTGAAATCTTACGTTGCACAAAATACCGAGTTATGCCAAAATATTATAAATTATTAATATTATTATTTTAAGTTTTAGTTATTAGATAGCTATTATAATTATGGGAATGTATTGTATTAACAGATTTATGTAAATATGGTTTTCAAATGTTTATACAATGATTTATTGGTTAGAAATAAAAATCAGTTGAATATAAAGGATGTGTTTTTAATATTTAGGTGTGAATAATTGTGTTTATAAAACAATGAAATAACTAATTTTGGTTTATATTAATGACATATAAAATAAATATGATTTTTAAATTTCATCATATATGATTTTTAGAAATTATATAAGTACGAATACAATTTTAACAATAAAATGAGTGGTTTTTTTAAAATATTGTTTTACATTCTTTTGATGGATAACCATTTTTAAATTGATTTTTTATCACTTTAATATTATTAATATAATATTCTTCATTATAAGTGGGATATCAAAATTCATTTTTGTTGAATTTTTGGTATTCAATGATAAAATTCATTTTTTTAATGAATAGTAAAAAATACAGCATATTAATTCAAAACCGCCTTTTCATATAATTCAATTAAAATTTTATATAATCCTTTTATATGGTTTTAAGGTATAATAATATTATTTTTTCATCCTTTAATAAAAAAATTTCTATTGAATGTAATTTTATCATTAAATTTAATATAAACACATGTCAATCTTTTGATTGTTTTTACGTTTTAGAAACTTGTTTCCTTAATCCATCAATGAGATTAACCTTAAATAAATTTTATTCAATTTTGTGAGTTTAATTTTCAAAAATGTACACAAATGTTTTATAATAAGTATGAAATTTTTTATTTAATAGAATAATTTTATTTGGTGAATAGTAAATTTAGTATTTTATTTTCCATGGTTAAAGGTAAATCTAGTAATTAAAGGTTTAAATAATTTTATAATAACGTAAAACTACCCTAACAATTGTACTACTCTTATTGGATGAGTAACTGAAGACTAAGACAGTCCTTGTGTTGAAATGGTGGACTTCGGATGCCACGTTTGTATAATTATGACATTTATAACATTTAATTTATAGCAAAGGAAAAATGTTAAAATCATGTCTTTTCTTACTAAAATAATTTTAATATGGGGTTATATAAGTGATATATTAGACACTAAATCTTAATTATAAAGATAAATAGATTAAATAAATAATCTAAATTTATTTTATATTTTTATTAATTAAATAATTAAATTTAATTGTGACAAAATGAAGGTTCAAAAATACATTTATTAATTAAAGAATCAAATAAATGATATTATAAATGTTAAAATAAATATTATTTGACATAATTTATCACATAAAATAATTTTTTAGGTGACTATGACATGTGTTAAGTATATTAAATTGATTTTTTGAAGTTATATATCTATTTTAATTTTATTTAAATTCAACAAAATGAATAGTGAAAAAATTTACAAAATTGATATATTATAAATTAAATATTTTTTAAAATTATTTAAAAATCCAAAAAAAATTAATATAACAATGTCAGCTTGATAAGATCCAAAAGTTTATTAAGTTTCCAATTTTGGGATATTTAACAAGTATAATTAAAATTTATAGCCTCCTAAAATTTTAAATGTTTTAACTATATTTAAAATTAAGAGAGAATAATTAGGGGTAAACAAAAAATATAAAGTTTAAAATAAAATAAATAAATGTAAAATAATTATTAGATTTGTGTGTCTATTACAATACTAATATTATATCTAACATATCTCATGTTATAGTAATTTTGATTAAAAAATTAATTTATATTAATTTAATATTTTAAGAGTTTCTAAAGGTTCCTCTCCCCTCTCATATAAAAAGGTACCCACTCTTCTCTAATAATCACACTTCAAGAACCATTTGGTTAAATAAATATCTGCCTAAACAACATTCTATAATCTCACCCTACTTTCTTGAGGCCAAATTTTAGGTAGAACACACTTCTTGGAGGTGTTAAGGTGTTCTTCAAAGGTGACCAACTGATGAAGAGGTATCATTTTTTATGTGTTTCAGTTTTATTTCTTCTTCCACTTCCATGAAATTTTCTTCTTCTAAGATGAAATAATATATCTAGTATCCCCAATATATTTATATCTTATTATTTTAATATCATCACTTAAATCCATCTTCAATTTTAACAAATTAGAAATTAATATTTTGTTTGTGTGTACAACGAACTACCGCCTTGTAGAACGATATAGTTCATTTTTCATTATAGTTTGGCAGGACAGGTTATAATGATGGAATCCGATTTTATATATTTTATTAATGACATAATTATCATTTTAAAAGAATAATATTTCAATTATTTTCATACCTTCTATGAACATATAAATGATAACAATCTTCATTCGTACATGTGAACTATCACCTCCACGAAGGAATGTGAATCATTTTTATTCACCACATCACTTGTATGATATATATATATATGTGTATTTAATTTATTATTAATATGATAATAATATTATGATAATATTGAAAATATTAAATAATAATTACTTTATTTTCATAATGATAAATGAAAAATGTAAAATGTTACTCATGCGTATGTATGACCTACCATCTCCATGATTATAATATTGTTCATTTCTCATAACTATAATTAATTTTATGATTTAAAAACAATTTTTAATCTATAAAAGTTAATATTATGTCATTAATACTATTCTAGATATTATGGACTTATGACCACATGAAAATTTATATCTTAACAAGTTCATTTTTTTCAAATGTACCGAATATCAACAAAATGCCTGACATGAACTTAAATAAATATATAATTGTGATAACATTGTAATACGTGATATAAAATGAATTATAAACTAGAATTTTTCTTGAAAACGTATAAGTTAACTTCAGTTTATTTTTCAAGAAGATCAAGATTGAACAACACAAGTTAAACTTAAGGTAAGAGAATTTTTTACTAAAACCTAATTTTATTATTTTAATGATTTATTCTTATAGATAGTTATTTTTAATGTACATGTTTTAAAAATGATTCTAATGATTTATTGACATGTACATGAATGTTGAAAAATTTTAGTTCCCATTAACGGTTTCAAATTAGTATGTTATATTTTTATTAAATAATATTCTTTTAAATGTTTTAATTGTGTTTGGAAAATAGATTGAACACATAATTTTTTTTAATGTATACGCCATGATTGGAATTTACCACTTTGATGTATCTATCATGTATTAATGATTACTTTACATGTTTCCCATTTAATTTTAAGATATTTTTTTTTTATTTTTGAGTGTGTGTCTTGTAAAGATCGAATGTGATTTCATATTGGAAGTGGTATTTTCTTTTATGCTTGATTTATGTATTAAGATTATGTTCTTGATCTTGGGAATTTTTATGTATAAGGGTGGTTCCGTCATAAAACAAAGGTGGGTGGGCACCTGATATTTCTCCAATGAATTGGTTAATGAGACAATGTTAAACAATAGGATTTCTCCTAATATATTTATTGAATATATTATGATGGGTATTCAAAATGTAACCATGATGGATACTCCTTATGTAGACATAACAGTTACAATGTAAGTATAATATGGATTCCACAAGTTACCTTTATGATTTAAGATTAATAAGATGTATCTCAAGAATATTATGATTTCATGAGGTATTTTATGGAACTTTTGTTTTATTGATAAAAATATGATTTTGTGAAAATGTTTTCATGAGTTTAAAATATTCAAGGACTAATAGTTTATTTCATTATTTTATATCATTTACTGAGGTTTTTGTGCTCATATAATGTTTTTGAAATGTTTTCTACTGGGTATAAGGATGTGTAAGATAAAGAAATATGTTAATATTAATTTTATTATGATTTCTATCAAGAAAAAAAAATCATGTTTTAAATAGTTTTATAATGTGAAAAAATTGATTGAAAGTAGAAGTGTCTACTTTATAATATTTGAGTTGTTTTGTAATAGATATGGAAAAATTATTTAAAAAAATTTCCTGAAAAGAACCACAATGTGAATTATGGATTTAACATAAGATTATATAATGGTTATGGTTGGGTCCTTATAGTTTTTATCAAATGTTGGTTTAGAAAAAGTTATGGATTGGGAGTTTTGGTTAAACATATTTTAAAATTCTATCTAGTGTTGTGGCTAAATACATGTACCATATCTTATTCAGATCATGGAAAGTCTATTACAAATGGAAGTAATAGGGTCTCAAACAATATTCATATCTCTTCCTGATGGCTTTCTTGAAATAATAATTACAAATTCTTGTTCGGGAGATTTTTAATCATTTTCTAAGATACAACTCTCTTAAAAGTTGTTTTTTGAGATTTCAAACACCTCCACTATACCATGACACCATCGTGGATCTTGGGTCATTTTTAATCAAATCATATTTTCTCATTATTCTCAAATTTTCAATAAAGTTAATTATTATTAAATAATTTTTAGATATTCTACCTTATCACAATATTATAAATAATATAATGATTTTAAAAATTCTATTGAAGAAGGGGAACCTTGGAAAACATATTTATATTTTTTTAAAAAATACATTTATTTAGAATATACTTATGGTATTTTAAAATGAGGAGTGATTCAAAGTTTCAACTCAATATCAGACTGATTTTTTTGTAAAGAGAAAGTCATATATGATTTTTTGAAATAATATGTAATAAAATATTATTTTCCAAAACTATTTCCCTAAAAACACCCATACGACCCAAGTTGTACTAGGTGTATTTTGAAAAATGAAGCAAGTGATTTTGAATAATCACTAAATAATTCTTACAACACATGACCCTTCTATCTATTTGAAAAAAATGATGATGAAACCAGGTGGACCCCATGATAAAGGTATGATGTTATTTTTTCAGAATAGTTTTATTAAATCTTTTGGAGGTGAAAAAAATTGAATATATATGAGACATAATGATGGAAGATATTGAGGTTATTATGAGGTGGGATGAAAATGAGAGGTATAAGAAAAAATATAAGGTTAAAAATGTTTATGGTTATTTTTTTATGATTTTACCTCATATTTGAAATATTTTATAATAATTATATAGTTTTAGAAATTAGACAACCCATAGGATGGGTAAAAAACCGTCCTTTTAGACAAGTCTATGGAAATAAAACCCACAACCGAAGTGTGACAAGGCATTATTCCATCCCATAGGCCTACATGATGTCCTTTGAAAGTATTCCATTTTCTAGTTAAATGAGTTTATGGAATAAGAATAAGTTTATATTGAAGTATTAAAATTTATCTAATGGATATAATTTGTAATGAAAAATTATTTGGGGATTAAGTGATAAATGTTTTATGGGAAGACGTTCATTATATTGGGAACCCTATATGATTATGGAAAATAGAATACTATAGGATTTTATTTGAGGAGTAATCATTGAATTATATTTTGGAGTTATCTATGATTTTAATTATGGAAATATAGATAATTATATCATTTATGGAAATTATTAAACTATAATGGATAATATATGATTAGGAAATTAATTTTTGTAATAGGCCTTATGAGTGATAATTTTTATTTGAATATAAACATTAAAACTTATCTTGGAAGACTATGTGATCGAATCCTTCTAAATATTGTGTTTCAATATTAGTTTGTATTATTTGAGGTATTTTAAGGGAAGTTATTTTTTTAATGTTCAATGTTGGACTTTGGGTATTCCATTTATATTTTGGAGATTAAATTTACTCATGATCCTCTAAAAATTATTATATACATAGAAATATATTATTTTATAAAAAAATTTTGTTTTTCGAAAATGTTTAAAGAAAATATGAATAGAAAATTAATATTTTTTGAATTATGTGATTCTCTAAAATTGGATTCTAGTGTTTTCAACATGAAAATAATTATTTTTAAATATTTTTCATTTAGGGAAAAAGTTTAGTTTGTTGGAGAATTTGATTATAGAGTGAATCTCTACTTGTCAAGTAAGTGTATTTTCTAATGTAATTATTCAAGGAAGTGAAATAATTCCACAAATATATGAAAATGATATTAAATTAAAACCTTTTTATTTTTTATTTTCCAACTATGAAATGAAATACTATTAAACCCATCACAATTTTTTGGTTTTCTGATTGTTAAATTTCTCTTAATTGTTTTTTCTTTCACACCCCCTTAGAATATGATGGTTAGTTTTTCTTATATATCAATTATTTCTTAAATTGATTCCTGGTATGTGTTATATCAAGTGACCTTTTTTACATCACTTAAATTATTTTAATGTGTAAGTTTTATTGACTATTTATCTTGTGTGGGATTTCATTGAAGTAATTTTTAAAAGTTAAACCATAGTTACCAATCCCAAATTTAAAATTGAAATGATGAAATTTCCCAAAGGGGGGAAGGATGTAAAATCCCTAGTAATTATATAATAATAAATTTTCATATTTTCTTTAATGTTTATGAATTAGACAGTAATTTTACTTTAAAAGGGATGCGAAAACTGATATCATACCTTAAATGTAATAATAGGTTTCCGTGAAATCTTATGTTGCACACAATAGAGTTATGCCAAAAAATAATATATGATTAGTATGATTATATTATTTTATAGTTATCGAATATCTATTTAAATAGGGGTAACGGAAGATATTAATTTAATTATGGAAATATGGTTTAAAATTTTTTATATAATGATTCATTGGTTAGAAAATAAAAAGAAATTGAATATAAAATATGTTTTTTTATATTTAAGTGCGAATAATTCTTTTTATGAAAAAATGGAACCACTATTGTTGGATTATATTGATGAAATATAAATTTAATATGATGTTTAAAAATCATCTTATATGTTTTCTAGACAATATATTAGTACAAATATAATTTTTTGGATAAAATGAGTATTTTCTAAAAATGTAGTTTTATCGTCTGTTGATATAGAACCATTTTAAATTATAGTTTCTATCAAATTTATATGTTATATTTTCCATTATACACTTTTTAATTATAATTGGGACATCAAAATTCAGTTTGGTTGAATTTTTGGAATTTTCGGATAAAATTCATTTTTAATGAAGAGTAAAAATTACTGCATTTTAATTAAAAACATCCTTTTCATCTAAGTCCATTAAATTTTTATATTATCCTTTTATATGGTTATAAGGTATATTTATATTATGTGTTTATAATTTAATAAAATTTTTTCCATTGGAAGAAATTTTAACTTTAAATTAGATATAAACACATGTCAATCTTTTGATTGTTTTTAATTTTTAAAAACATGTTTCCTGAATTCGTCAACGAGATTAACCTTAAATTCATTTTCATCACTTTTGAGAATTTATTTTCCAAAAATTTACATACATGTTTTTAATAGGTATGAAATTTCTTATCTAATAGGACAATTTCTTTTGGTGAATATTAACTTTAGTATTTTATTTACCACAGTTTAAGGTATATTGGGTAATTAAAGGTGAAAATAATATTATAATAATGTGAAACTACCCTAGAACTTGACCTAATATTATTTGATGAGTTATTTATGGCCAACACAATATTTGGGTCGAAATTGTGGCCTTTAGATGCCACTTGTGTATGATTATGATATTAAAAACATTTCATTTGAATGTAATGGAAAAATGTCATAATCATCTCTTTTCTTACTAAAACTATTTTAATATGGGGTTATATAAGTGATATCTTATACTATAAATATTAATTAGAAAGATAAATTGATTAAATACATCATTAAAATTTATTTAATGTTTTTATAAAATAAATAATCTAATTTAATTATCACACAATGATAATGTAATAAAACATATATTAATTTAATAATAAAATAAATTATATTATAAATATTAAAATAAAAATTATTTGACATTATTTATGACATAAAATCATTTTTAGATCATTATGACATGTTTTATGTATATTAAATGTATTATTTGATGTTATATCTTTGTTTTTCTTTTATCTAAATTCAATGAAATGAATAGTGTAAAATTAACATAATTGTTATTTTATAAAATAAATAATTTATTAAATTATTTAAAAATACTTAAAATATGTTAAAATCATAAAGTGAATACAATAAGGTGAAAAGGTCCATTCACTATCCAATTATAGGAAATTGACCAAGAATAAGAAAATATTTAGCCTCATAAAATATAAAATTTGGAAACCATAATTAAATTTCAGAGAGAATAAATAAGTGTAATCTAAAAGGAGAAAGATTAAAATAAAATAAATAAATTTCTTAAAATTATATTATGAGTGTATATAGAACTATACTAATCTTATATATGACATATCTTACGTTAGGGTCATTTTTATTAAATAATTAATTTATATTAATTTAATATTTTAAGAGTTTCTTAGGTGCCTCTCCCCTCTCATATAAAAAGGTACCCACTCTTCTCTAACAATATCTCTTCAGGAAATATTTGGTTAAGAAAAATATCTAACTAAAACACATACTATATTCCCACACTACATTCTTGAGGCATTAGTTTAGGTATAACACCTTCCTTGGAGGTGTTAAGGCATTCTTCAATGGCGATCAACCGATGAAGAGGTATCATTTTTTAAGTGTTACTATTTTATTTCTTCTTTGACATCCATTAAGTCTTATTATTCAAATATTAAATAATAAATCAATTATCCCCAAAATAATTATATCTTATTGTGTTAATATCATCACCTAAATCTATCTCTAATTTCATCATATGAGAAATTAATATTTCATTCGTGAGTACTATGGACTACCGCCTCAAGAAACGATATAGTCCATTTTTCATTATGGTATATATGGACTGGTTATAATGATGGAATCATATTTTATATATTATATTAATGACATTTATATCATTTTATAAGGATAATATTTAAATTACTTTCTTACATTCCATGCACATAAAAATAATAACAACCTCCATGCGTACATGTGAACTATCATCTCCACGAAGCGATGCGAATCATTTTTACTCAACCAATCACTTTTATAATATATATATATATGTATATTTAAAAGATTACTAATAAGATAATAATATTATGATAATCTTGAAAATATTAAATAATAATTAACTTATTTCTATAATGATCAATGAAAAATGGAAAACGTTACTGATGCATATGTAGGACCTACCATCTCCATGATTATAAAATTGTTTATTTTTCAAAACCATAATTAATCGTATGATTTAAAATGTATTTTTAATCTATAAAAGTTAATATAATTTCATTAGTAATATTCTAGATATGGTGGAATTATGACCAAATGAAGATTTACTTCATAACAAGTTCATTTTCGACTAATGTACTGAATATCGACAAAATGCCCGACATGAACATAAATAAAATATAATTGTAATAACATTGTATTAAGTGATATAAAATGAATAATAAACTAGAAAATTTTTCTTTAAAATTTATAAATTAAGTAGGGTTTATTATTATGGAAGATGAAGAATGAACAAGACTAGCCAGGCTCAAGGGAAGCAACTTTTTAACTAAAAACCTAGTTATAAGGTTTTAATGAATTATTCTTATAAACAGTTCTATTTAATGTACATTTATTAAAAATGGTTCTAATGATTTACTTAAATGGACATGAATTTTTTAAAATGTTAATTTCCTTGAAATGTTTCAATGTGGTATGTGAGACTTTTATTAAATAATCTTCTTTTTAAATGTTTCAATTGTGTTTTAAAAATGGATTGAACACTTAATGCTTTTAACATATCTTCCATGAATGGAGTTAATCAATTTCATGTTTTAATGGCCCGAACCTCTCCGGCCCATTCCTTTTTCAAAAATAAGGTCACGAAGTGTTCTGGAGGGTAAAATTGAAATTTCCCACAATTTCCAGAATTTTGAAACTACACGCCATGTAGTTTGAGTACACGCCATGTACCCCCTAGCCGGGTATACCCCATCTTGCAGGTCGTGTCCTTGCTGTGTACAATAAATGAGTACACGACGTGTGTCCAGACTACACACCGTGTAGTCCTTCCCTGCGTACGCGTTACCAGTCGACGGTCGTGTACCGTGTTGGAGAGGTGTCCTTGCCATGTGCAATAAATGAGTACATGTCGTGTGTCCAGACTATACACCGTGTAGTCCTTCCCCACATATGCATTACCCTCAAACTATGTGTTGACCAGTCAACGGCCACCGAGCCGTGTGGGAAGCCGTGTGGAGACCAAGGTAAATAACCAAGTACACGCTGTGTACCATAAATTACACGCCCTATACTTTATTTTTTCATGCCTATAAAAGGAGGGCTCCCCTACTCCTTTTCAACACACACCTCTCCTCCCCTCTCCTCTGAGCCGAGCTTTCACAAGAGACTCGAAGGCTCTTCCTTCCATAACTTCTTCGTCTGAGCTCCAATATGCAATCCTTCAGTGGCCATGGGATTGTAACGACGAGGCAGAACTTCCGAACTTGGATCCATTGTCTTTCCTTCGGCCTTTCCATTCCGACTTCCACCTGAGGAGGTTTTTTCGGGACCCGACAGAAGTGACGGACGCCGACAGACTTCTTATAAAGGTGATCTGGGGGAGCGTTGTGATTGATGTTACTTTTTATCCTGTAATGTTATGTTGTAAATTGAATGATCTTATACCTACTGAAAATCAAAGTCATTGGGGGGCTTTTCATACGTAATTAAATTTTTCCCTCTCCTTCTGGATTTTCTTATTGATGGAAACATTGTGGAATGTGGAATTTGGTTAATCACGTAAAGTTGGATATTTAAAATCTGGAACCCTTGTGTGATCACCCAAGTTTAACAAAATGGAATAATGAACATGTGGGTGTTGTCTTGGATACGTGGCTTGTGATGGGGGTGTTTTGTGGTTTGTTGTGGATTGGGTGAGCAGCGGGCTATGGTTAACTTGGTTGGGGGTTGGTGTAAATAATATGTTGGTGATGTTATGCGAGGCTGTGATAAATGGTATTAAAGGGATAATGATGTACGGGTCTCAGTGCTGTTGGGGTTATGGTGGTTGGCAGCGGGACTGTAGGGATGGGTTTAAATGTGATTAGGCAGTGGGTTGTGAATAATAAATAAAATTTGTAGAATTAATGGTGGGTCATGGTAATGGAAAGGGAATAATAATCATGGGTTTGTTGGTTGATAAGAAGGGATTGGTTGTGCGGCTTGTGTTTTTTCTAACTTGATTTGTGGATTGCAAGGATATGTTTTACGAATGATCGATGTGGTTGGTTAGTTTCCCAGTAGTTAAGGAACTAAATAAACTAATTCTGCTAAAATGTGAAAACTTAAATAGGGTTGGGGTGGTTTATTGTATGCATGCGTCGTAGTAGAAGTGCTGAGGCACGTGCTCAGTTTTCCATTTAGAAGCCATAGGTTGGGCTGTGTGTTTGGTATACATATATATATATATATCTGTATCTTTGTGTTTTATCACACCCCACCCATGGTGATCACTTAGTGCCGAACACTCCCATTTCATGGGAGAGGGTGTTTATCCCTTAGTTACTAGCTCCTTCCTGCTCCTTCTTTCCTAGGCTGTGATCTCTTGAGGTGACCTTACACCTAATACTCTTCGGGTAGGTTTTGATTGGGGTGGTTTTAGCCCAAGACTCATCGGGCAGTTTCTACTGTTTCCCAAGAATCTTTGGGATGAGGCCTAGGTGTGTGCGGGTGGGAAACGTGGTTGGGAGTCTCAGGTGTGAGTGGGCGGGATACATGGTTGTGAGGCCCAGGTGTGTGCGGGCAGGATTCGTGGTTGTGAGGCCCAGTTGTGTGCGGGTGGGGAGAGTGTGGTATCATTATGACATTTGTCATTAGGAAGAGCATCTAACTAATGGGAAATGGTGCTGGGTACCCAAATAATCGTGATCTTATATACTACTACAACCTGTTGTGATTGTGTTTTGGTGAGTGTGGTTGGTGATGTTGGGTGGATAAAATTCCTTCCTAGGTTTCTTCTATTGTTCTCACGGGACATTAGGATGTCTCCCCCCTTGTGAACAAGAGTTTTAGGTTTCCTTATTAAGTATACTTGTATTCTCACCCTACGTAAACTTTCAGGTTTCCAGGAGGACTACCAGGGCCGTGCGGGACCCCACTAGTCAGACAGTTGGAGTTTTTGCTGTTGTTGTACCATTTTTTTCTTTTGGTATTGTACTTTGAGCATTCTTGAACTTTTACCTTGTTATAAAATTGTTTAAACGTGCATGTGGGATTAGTTTGGGTTTATTTCAATAAACTTTCTCTTTTCTTTTTTGGGGGTTGACTTGTCCTATTTCCCAATCCAAAATAATAAAATGGGTAATGCCTCCCATATTTGTGAAAAATCATACCCTTGGTGCTAGTTTCCACCCTTGGGCCTACTGGAGGCAGGACTCGAGCGTCATTATCTCTCTTTCACCAGTGCCAGCTCAAGAGGGGAATCTTTTGTGGGAGGGGGTCATGAATGAATGTTATCATATGTGATGGTTGAGAGATAGGATGGAGTCTGTAGTTAGGCACAGTTAGGATTGCATGGGATGGTAGAGCAATAGTGTTAGTTAACATTGGTGCGTGACATAGGCCCAGGGAGACCGGCTAGGACAAGGGATTTGAGGGTCCCCCTGTGATCCAATGGAAGGAATCCGAGCCTACTGAACGACCAAATGAGAATACATTGATTATAGGGTAGAGACCCTAGGGAAGGTACATGCATCATCATGATTGTGTTTTACTTAATTTGGATTTTATGGGAAAGAAATTGAAATAAAATGTTAAAATGAAACTTCGAGTTTTTCCTTACTACTTGGGCTTAGGCGATATTTGTTTACCATACAGCTTTGTCACCTGGACATCAACCCTAGGTGGCTCAGATGGCCAAGGCCCAGCAGATTCAGGTGGTCGACCATTTGAGGATTGACCGAGAGGAGGAAGATAGCCAGAGGCAGAAGACTCTCCATTATTTACAGCGGCAGACCCTCAGGAAGTATGAGGGTAGTAGTTCAGATACAAAGACTGAGGGGTGGATTGAAGAGCTAGGGATTTCTATTACCTAGATCTGTTCTCCGAGTGAGTAATGGGTTCCCCTATAAGTTAGTCAGCTGAGAGGTGCGGCGCGACAGTGGTGGATTCTCTTCCTCGGAGAGAGGATAGAGGCAGAAGTTTCATGGGCTGACATTGAGAAGAAATTCCGAGAAGAATTCCTTTCTTCCATGATCAAGGCGGAGAAGCGGTAGGAGTTACTCTCCCTTCAGTAGGGGAGTATGTCAGTACGAGAGCAGGGGATCAAGTTTAAGGATCTTATATGCTTTGATCCGGATCTCTTTCCGGATGAGGAGTCTCGGGTGAGACGTTTGGAGGAGGAACTTCGTCCTTCGCTCCAGTATGCTGTCACCCCCTTCACCCTTCCGACGTACATAGCAGTACAGAAGATGGCAGAGGTTGTAGAGAGTATGCACTTGCTGGGAGGTGCACCGCGTGAGGGGAACCTGCCAGTCTCGTTGAAGGGGAAAGCAGTCAGCAGCAGGTCTCCTGCGATGGGACCTTCCAGGTTCAGGCCAGTGGGGAGCAGGCCCCAGTAGTTCCAGTTCATATCATCAAGTCCTCGTCACTTTTTCACGAGCCGAGGACCACAATGTTTTTCTTGTAGAGGTTTTCGGAATGTTCAGAGTCGGTGCCCGACCCGAGCACTGTACGGTGGAGGTGGGCAGGTTCAGCGCCCACCTCACCAGCACCAGTTGCCGGAGAGGCCCTTCCAGCTACAGCAGGACCATGCTCCTCCGAGGGAAGACCTTGCGGGAGGGAGCTGACCATAGGGTTCTCCTCAGGGGCCTCGACCAGGGCATGGTCAGGGAGGTGGATGAAATCAGAGAGGCAGAGGAGCTGGGCGTGGACAGTTGCATGCAGCAGAGTTGGCAGCTCCAGCGTGACCAGAGGTGGTACAAGGTATGATTTGTTTGTTCAGCACACTTTTTTCTGCTTTGTTCAATTCGGGAGCTTCACACTCCTTTTCTTCACCTGTTCTAACCCATGATTTGGGACTAGAGGTAGAGAGACTTTCCGTGCCACTGGTACTAAGTACACCAGATGGGGGCCAGACCAGCGTATCTTGTGTTTTTCAGGGATGTGGGCTGATGTTGGGACCACATCGATCTAGTGGGGACCTTCATCTGTTACAGATGTTGCCATACTATGTCATTCAAGGCATCGAGTTTCTTTTTTCTGTTAGTACCATTATCGACTGCTTCCAGAGAAGAGTCATGTTCTTTGACGTGGATAGGCAATGCGTAGCTTTTGTTGGTGAGAGGAGCTATCAGTCGGGAAGCTGGCATGTGGAGCCTCTCCTATCCTTTTTGGGTTGGTTATCAGTGGTTCCAACTGATACAGTGATGATGGATGTCCCAGAAGTTGTTGGGGAGTTCCTCAATGTTTTTCCTGAGGAGGTTGTGACTCTACCCCCCGACATGACATTGAGTTCAGGATAAACTTACAGCTTGGTGTCTGTTCGATTTCGATGGCCCCTTATCGGATGGAACCTTCGGAGATGCAGGAGTTGCAGATTCAAATTGACGATCTAATAGAGAAGGGTTTTGTTCGACCCACCGTGTCGCCATGGGGTGCTCATGTTTTGGTCATGAAGAAGCCAGATGGTGGTCTTAGGCTATGCATAGCCAACCGAAGGTTAAACCAGGTAACAGTCAAGAACCACTACCCCCTTCCAAGGATAGATGATCTCTTCGACCCGCTGAGGGGAGCAGGTTGGTTTTCTATGATTGATCTACGATCGAGATATCATCAGATGAGGGTGAAGGACAGTGACATCTCGAAGACGACTTTCAGGTGCCGGTATGGTCACTTCATGTTTATAGTAATTCCGTTTGGAGTTAAGAATGCACCAGCTGTGTTCATGGGACTTATTGACTTTGTCTTCCAAGAGTTTTTGGACTGGTTTGTTGGTGTGTTTATCGATGACATCCCGATCTACTCATGATCAGAGGAGGAGAACGTTGATCATCTCAGGGCAGTCTTGGAAGTCCTTCGACAACACCAGATTTATGGGAAATTGTCAAAGTGTATGTTCTTGAAAGAAGAAGTACACTTCCTTGGGCACGTAGTATCTCGGCAAGGAGTGTTAGTAGAACCATCGAAGGTGGAGGCAGTTGTTTCTTGGGGAGCACCCAAGTGCGTGGTAGGAGTTCATAGTTTCCTGGGGTTAGCAGGTTACTATCGAAGGTTCATTTCAGACTTCTCTCGAGTTGCTGCTCCATTGACAGCTTTATGAGGAAGAACCAGGTCTTCTAATGGAGCGATCAGCGCCAAAAAGCTTTTGACTACCTGAAGGAGATGTTGGTCAGTGCGACCGTACTCAGGTTTCCAGAGTAAGGGTTGTTGTATGAAGAGTATTGTGATGCTTCTGGCCTTTGTCTGGGGTGCGTGCTGATGCAGAAGAAGGGTGTGATCTATTATGGGTATAGGCAGTTGCACCCTCACAAAGCGTAACTATTCCACACATGACCTGGAGCTTGCAGCAGTAGTGTTCGCATTGAAGATGTGGAGACATTACCTCTTTGCATAGTGCTTTGTGGTCTTCTCAGATCACAAGAGTCTGTGTTATTTCTTCTCCCAGCGTGACCTGAACCTGTGGTAGCGGAGATAGGTTGAGTTTCTACAAGACTATGACTTCGAGATCTCTTACACTGAAGGTAAGGGAAACATTGTGGATGATGCCTTGAGCATAAATTCACATTAGGAAGTAGTTCGGGAATCCACTTATTCTTGGAAGGCGATGGGAGAGTTGGATTCCTTGCACTTGGATGCCAGGGTAGAAGGTGTTAGAGGCTGTTTGTTTCAGATGATGGTGCAGTCCTCTTTGTTGCAGCAGGTGGAAGAATCTCAGTGGGGGGACTCCGAGGCGGAAGTGATGCGTGATCTTGTCGATCAGGGGAGTGCTCTATAATGATGGTCAGAGGACAGCCGACATCGGATTCTTTTCCATGGAAGGTTGTTTGTTTCGGAGGGAATGCATGAGGGAGTTCTCTGTGAGTTCCATAGATCAGCCTTGACAGTATATCTAGGAGTTTCGAAAATGTATTGAGGCCTGAGGGAACAATTTTGGTGACGGGTAGTGGCAGAGTTTGTGGCTAAATGCCTAGTGTGTCAGCAAGTGAAGTCTGAACACCGTGTTCCCGGTGGTTTGTTGCATCCTTTAGGTGTCCCTGAGTGGAAGTGGGATGACATCTCAATGGACTTCATTACAGGACTACCCAAATCTTAGTGTGGTTATGATGCTATCTGGTTAGTGGTGGATCGTCTGACGAAATCAGCTCACTTCCTAGAAATTAAGGAGTCAGGCCCAGTGAGTACCTTAGCACAGAGGTACGTAGACGAGGCTGTGCAGTTGCGTGGAGTCCCAATGACTATCATCTCAGATCGGGAAACATGGTTTTCCTAACAATTCTATAGGGGGTTATAGCTTGCTTTTGGCACCCAGCTACACCTTAGCACTGCTTTCCACCCCCATACAGATGGGCAGACGGAGCAGACTATCTAGATGTTGGAGGACATTCTGCGAGCATGCGTTCTAGATTTCGGAGGATCATGGGTATGACACTTTCCTTTAGTATAGTTTTCCTACAACAACAGCTTCCTCTCTACTATTGGCATGGCACCGTTTGAGGCTTTGTATGGAAGGCCATTTAATTCGCCCATTTGCTGGGCAGAGGTTGGTGAGACATGTGCTCTTGGGCCAGAGGTAGTGCAGAGCACCACAGAGAAAGTCAAGCTTGTACGTGAGAGGATAAAATTGGATCAGGACCGACAGAAGTCGTATGCTGATCGTCGGAGAAGGCCCATGGAGTTCGAGGTGGGTGTCATGTGTTCTTGATGGTTTCCCCTCGACGGGGGCAGCATAGGTTTGGGAATGGTAGAAAGATATCACCTAGGTTCATTAGACCTTTTGAGGTGCTGAGGCGAGTCGAAAATGTGGAATATCAGCTAGCACTGCCACCTTAGTTGGAGAAAGTTCATGACGTCTTCCACGTCTCCCAGCTTCATCGGTACTTACACGATGACTCCCACATTATCGACTGGGGAGAGTTAGATATGGGAGATGACGTGACCTTCGAGGAATGACCAGTCGGAATCAAGGATCGTAAAGATAAGGTGCTTCGTGGAAGAACCATTCCAATGGTTCGTGTGTTGTGGAGGCATGACGGCCTCGATGAGAGAACTTGGGAGCGGGAGACCCAGATGCACGCTCAGTACCCAGAGTTGTTTTGACTTATGTTTTCCTTGTTCTTTTGAGCTTTGTGTTGATGTTTTACTTTTTACCGTTGTTATGTGGAATTCTTGGCTAGTCAGTTGTGTGACGTTTTGTTTCCTTGTTCTCTGGTAATGTGTTACATGTTCGAATGTGTGGGAAAGAGAAAAACTTGACGCTTAATTGAGATGCATTAATGCGTATGCTATTGAACCCATATGGGCGAGTCAATGCCACCTAAAGAGGATAATATCTAGAAATAAGAGAATGAATTTCCCAAACCCACCTGTTCAGGCAGTGTGTTGGTTGTGTGGTGTTGGGGGTAGTGCGAGTTGAAAAATCCTAATGTATGAAAGTGCGAAGACCCAATTCTTAATCGAGATGCATTAATGATTATTCGATTAAACCCATGCAGGTGAGTCAGTGCCGCCTAAGGTGGATAATATCTTGACATAGGAGAAGGAATTCCTAAGACATAAGATTAGGGTTGTTGGTTGGGTTCCTGTTATAATGAGAACCCTAAGAGGTATCTTTTTGGGTTCCTCTGGGTTGGTTTATGAATTATCGAGGACGAGAATGATTTAAGATGTATCTGATTTAATGGCCTGGACCTCTCCGGCCCATTCCTTTCTAAAAAAGAAGGTCAAGAAGTGTTCTAGAGGGTAAAATGGACTTTTCCCACACTTTCCAGAATTTTGAAACTACACACTATGTAGTTTGAGTACACGCCGTGTACCCCCTTGCTGGGTATACCCCGTGTTGTATGTCGTGTCCTTGCAGTGTGCAATAAATGAGTACATGTCGTGTGTCCAGACTACACGTCATGTAGTCCTTCCTCACGTACTCGTTACCAAACGACGGTTGTGTACCATGTTTGTGTTGTGTCCTTACTGTGTGCAATAAATGAGTACACGCCATGTATCTAGACAACAAGCCGTGTAGTCCTTCCCCGCTTAGGCATTACCCTCAAACAATGTGTTGACCAGTCAACAGCCACGGAGCCGTGTTGGAAGCCGCGTGGAGACCGTGTTAAATAACCGATTACACGCCGTGTACCATAAAGTACATGCCATGTACTTTTTTTCATGCCTATAAAAGGAGGGGTCCCCTCCTCCTTTTCAACACACACCTCTCCTCCCCTCTCCTCTGAGAAGAGCTCTCTCAAGAGACACAAAGGCTCTTCCTTCCATAACATCTTCGTCTGAGCTCCGATTTATGATCCGTCAGCAGCTACGGGATCGTAACAATGAGGCGGAACTTCCGAGCTTGGATCCCTTGTCTTTCCTTTGGCATTTCCTTTACAAATTCCACCTATGGATGTTTTTCCGGGACCCGACAAAAGTGACGGACGCCGACAGATGTCTTCTAAATTTGATCTGGGGGAGGGATGTTATCAGAACCTGTTGAGGTAGGGATCTTACATTCGTCTCTCTAATTTTTGCATCATGCGGGGTGGGTATCCTCTTGTTTTCATGAGAAACAGTTGATCCTTTAATTAAATATAATAACTGCTTAAAGAACGGGGATGGGAAGTTGTGATTGTTGTTACTTTATATCCTGTAATGTTATGTTGTAAATTGAATGAGCTTCTACCTATTGAAAATCATGGTCATTGGGGCCTTTTCTTACGCAATTAAATGTTTCCCTCTCCTTCTATATTTTCATATGGATGGAAAATTTATGGAATGTGGAATTTGGTTAATCATGTAAATTTGGTTGTTTAAAATCTGTAACCCTTGTGTGATCACCCTGGTTGAACAAAATGGAATAATGAACATGAGGGTGTTGTCTTGTATACGTGGCTTGTGAAGGGGGTGTTTTGTGGGTGTTGTGTATTGGGTGAGCAGTGGGGCTGCAGTTGACTTGGTTGTGGTTTGGTGTAAATGCAATGTTGGTGATGGGCAGTGAGGTTGCGATAAATGGTATTGAAAGGATAATGATGTATGGGTATCTGTGCGGTTGTGGTTATGGTGGTTGGAATCGGGGCAGCTAGGATGGGTTTAAATGTGAACGGGCAGTGGGTTGTGAATAATAAATAAAAGTGGAAGAATAAATGGTGGGTCATGGTAATAGAACGTGAATAATAATCATGGGTTGGTTGGTTGATAAGAAGGGCTTGGTTGTGCTGCTAGTGTTTTTTCTAACTTGATTTGTGGATGGCAGGGATATGTTTTATGAACAATCGATGTGGTTGGTTAGTTTCCCAGTAGTTAAGGAACTAAATAAACTAATTCTGAAGAAACGTGAAAACCTAAATGGGGTTGGGGTGGTTTTTTGTATGCATGCTTCATAGTAGCAGTGCCAAGGCACGTGCTCAGTTTTCTGTTTAGAAGCCATAGGTTGGGATGTGTGTTTGGTATACATATATATATCTATATCATTGTGTTTTATCGCACCCCACCAATGTTGAGCCCTTAGTGCCAAACACTCCCATTTCATGGGAGATGGTGTTTTTCCATTAGTTACTAGCTCATTATTGCTTCCTCTCCCCTAGGATGTGATGTATTGAGGTGACCTTACACCTAAGACTCTTCGGGGTAGGTTTTGATTGGGGTGGTTTTAGTCCAAGACTCTTCGGGTAGGTTCTACTATTTCCCATGAATCTTCGGGATGAGGCCCAGGTGTGTGCGGGCAGGATACGTGGTTGTATGGCCCAGCATTGTGTGGGCAGGATACGTGGTTGTGAGACACAGGTGTGTGCGGGTGGGATACGTGGTTGTGAGGCCCCAGTGTGTGCGGGCTGGGTATGTGGATGTGAGGCCCAGGTTTGTGCGGGCGGAGAGATGTGGAAGCGTCAGGACGGTCGTCGTTAAGAAGAGCGGCTAACTAAATGGAAATGGTGCGGGGTACCCAAATACTCTTGTCCTTATATACTACTACTACCTATTGTGACTGTGTTTTGGTGAGTGTGGCTGGTGAGGTTGGGTGGATAGAATTCCTTGCTAGGTTTCTTCTATTGTTCTCACGGGACATTAGGATGTCTCCCCACTTGTGCATGAGAGTTTTAGGTTTCCCTACTGATTATACATGTATTCTCACCCTACGTTTACTTTTCGGTTTCCAGGTGGACTACCAGGGCCGTGCGGGACCCTACTAGTCGGATAGTTGGAGTTGTTTCTATTGTTGTACCTTTGTTTTCTTTTGGTATTGTACTTTGAGCATTCTTGTACTTGTAACATGTTATAATATTGTTTAAACAAGCATGTGGGATTTGTTTGAGTTTATTTTTATACACTTTCCCTTTTCCTTTTTGGTGGTTGGCTTATCCTATTTCCCGATCCTAAATAATAAAAAGGGTAATTCCTCCCATATTTGTGAAAACTCATACCCTTGGTGCTAGTCGCCACCCCGAGGCATACTGGAGGCGAGACTCGGGGGGTCATTATCTCCCTTTCACTATTTCCAACTTAGGAGGGGCATCTTTGGTGGGAGGGGTTCGTGACACATGTCTCTATAATGTATTAATGTTTACTTTACATGTTTACTATTTTATTTTAAAATATTTTGTTTTTATTTATGAATACGTGGCTTGTAATGATCAAATGTGATTTCAAAGTGGAACTGTTATTTTCATTTATTCTTGTTTTATGCGTTATGATTTTCTTATGGTTATTGAGCATTGTTTATGTATATGGGTTGTTCGATGATAAACCAAGGGTGGATGAGATCGTGATAGATCTCCAATGAATTGGTTAATGAGACACACAGTTTAATGATAATATTTCTCCTACATGATTTAAAGAATATATTATTATGGGTTTTCAAAATGTAACCATGATGTTTCACCCAATATAGATATCAAAGATACAATGTAAGTATCATATGGATTCCACAATTTGACATTATTATTTATGATTAATAATAATTTTTTCAAGTATTTTATGATTTCATGAGGTATGTTAAATAACTTATATTTTATGGATGAAAAATATGATTTTGTGAAAAAGGATTAATGTGTTTAAAATATTTATGGACTAATATTTTCTTTCTTTTTTTTTATATCCCTTATTGATATTTTTTTTCTCATATCATGTTTTTGAAATGTTTTCCACAGGGTATAAGGATGGGTAAGATGAAGGAATATGTCAAGATGAATTTTATGAATAGTTATATTAACAAAAAAATAATGTTTTAAAGTGTTTTATAATGAGAAAAAATGGATAGTGAGTAGAAGTGTATAATTTTTAATATTTGATATTTTATGAAATAGTTATGACCTATTTCATTAAAAAAACATGACAATATCCTCAATGTGTATTCTAGATTTAACTTATGATTATGTAAATTTTATGGCATGGTCTTTATAGTTGGTATCAAAGGTCGGATTAGACAACTTTAGGGAATGGGAGTTTTGGATAAATATATAGTAACATTATATGTCTATTTTTTATATTAAATCTATGTTCTATATCTTATTTAAATCAGATAAAGTCTATTACAAAAGGAAGAAGTAGGGTCTCAAACAAAATTTTCAACTCCTCTTGATTACTAGCTAGCAATAATTACTAAAAATTAAAGTCTGGATGATTCAAGAACATTTTTTAATATATAAATCACTTACAAAATGTATTTTTACATATGAAACACCTCCATTATACCTCGATAGAGTCATGGATCTTGGGTCATTTTTAGTCAAATTTTATTTTCCCAATATTCTCATATTTTCTAAAAAGGTTAATATTATTAAAGATTTTTATGATATTCTACCTTGTCACAATATTTTGACGAAAATTATGATTTTGAAAAGTCTATTAAATAAGAAGAATCTTGGAAAAAATATTTATATTTTCTTTTAAAATATAGTCTCTTAGTTCATACTTATGATATTTTAAATGTATCAATGATTGAAATTTTCAACTCTAGCTCGGACTGAATTTTTTATAAAATGAAATTCATAACTGATGTTTTAAAATTATATGTAACACAATATTATTTTCCAAACCTATTTCCCTGAGGACACATATATTACCTAATTTTTATGAGGTGTAGTTATAAAAAATAAGCAACTGATTTTGAAAAATCACTAAATCATTTATGCAGTGCATGGATCTTCTATCCATGTGAAAAAAATAATGATGAAATAAGGTGGACAAAATGATCAAGGTATGATGTTATTTTTTGTGAATAGTTTTTTTAAATCATTTTGAGGTGAATAAAATCAATATATATAGGACGTCATGAATGAAGATTTCGAGGCCATTGTGTGTTTGGATGCAAATTAGAGGTATAAATAAAAACTTTAAGGTTAAAACTGTTATGATTTTTTTGAGGATTTTATCTCATATTGAAAGTATTTTATAATAATTATATAGTTTTACAAATCGGACAACCCACAAGATGGGTAACAACCTATCGTTTCATACAAGGCTTTGGAAATAAAACCCACAACCAATGTACGATAAGGATTTATCTCATACCACAGACATACGTGAAGTCCTTGGTTAATATGTTATTTTTTAATTAAATGAGTTGATGGAATAATAATAAGTTTATTTTTGGAACATTTGGTTTTATCAAATGGATATCCTTGGTATTGGAAAATGATTTTGGGATTAAGTGAAAAAATTTATATTGGAAGACATTCACAATACTGGGAACCCTATATGACTAAGGAAAATAAAATAAAATAGATTTAATTTGAGGAGAAATAGTTGAATTATATTTTGTAAGTATATATGAATTCAATTATAGAAATATATATAATTAGGTTATTTATGGAAATTATGAACCTATTATTGGGAATATATGATTAAGAAATTACTTTTGGTATGAGACATTATGAGTGATCATTTTTATTTGATGATATATTTTGAAACATACATAGAAGACTATGTGATTAAATCCTTCTAATTTTTTTGTTTCAATATTATTTTTTATTATTTGATATATTTTAAGGGAAGTTATTTGTTGAAGGTTATATATTGGAATTTGGGTTTTACTTTTGATTTCTGGAGATTAAAGGTAGTCATTATTCATTAAAGATTATTATATTTGGATAATTTTTTTATTTTGTCAAAACAATATTTTTTTTGAAAATGTATTGGGAAAATATTAATAGATAGTTAGTCTTTTTTTTTCTTGTTACTCTCTCAATGTTGATTCTACTCTTTCTGGAATAAAAATAATTCCTCTAAAATATTTATCATTTCGTGAAAATGTTCAGTTTGTGGTGGAATTTATTTAAAGGGTGAAACTATACTCATCTAGTAAGTGTATTTCCTTATGTTATTATTCTAAGTAGTAAAGTAATAATACAACATTATGAAAAGGATATAATTTTTTTTACATTTCCTACTATGAAATCAAAGATCGTTTAATCGATCACATGTTTGTGGTTTTCTAATTTTTACCTTTCTCCTCATCATGTATTCTATCACTCTACATCATTACATAATTTTTAGTGTTTCTTCTATATCCATGTTTTCCTACATGAAATACAATTATGTGTTATCTATGGTGACCTTTATACTTTACTTTATTTTTTTAAAGTGTAATTTTTATCAACACTTTTTCTGATGTGGGATTTCATTGATGTAATTTTGAAAAGTCAAACATTTACTACCATGTCCAAATTTTAAATTATGAGGAAAAAATTTCCAAATGTGGGGACGGATATAAAATCCCTCATTATTATAGAATAATAATCTTTTGATATATTTTAATATCTATGAATTAGAGATAAATTTAATATTAAAAGGTATTCTATGTCTCGTAACGTACTGGACACAGAACAACTAGTTTCTCCGAAATCATAAGTTGCACACAAGATTGAGTTATAAAAAAATAATATATTATTAATATTACTTATTTTAAGTTGTATTTATTATATATACCTTATAATAGTGTGAATGAATTATATTTACTGAATTCTGAAAGTAGGGTTTACAATCATTTATATAATGATTATTTGGTTTGGAAATGAAAACAAATTGGATATAAAGGATATGTTTTTTATATTTAAGTGTGAATAATTGTGTTTATAAAAAATTAAAATCACTGTTTTTGGATTATATTAATGGAATATAAATTAGATACGATGTTTAAAATTTATCTCCTATTTTTTTCAAACATTATATAAAAAGTACAATTTTAACGATAAAATGATTTTTTGTTTAAAAATACAGTTTTACAACCTTTTGATGGAGAAACCTTTGAAAATATAATTTTTCAATTTTATATGATATATTTAATGAAATAAAAATAAAATTTTAAATCTGGACATCAAAATTCACTTTGGTTGATTTTTTTGATACTTTAATGATAAAATTTATTTTTAATGAATAATTAAAAAATATTTCATATTAATTTAAAAATTCATTTTAGTCTAATTTAATTACATTGATAGATTATAATTTTAGGTGGTTTTAATCTATGATTAGACAATTTTTTATCATTTAATACAAATTTTGAAATTGGACGTAATTTCACTCCAAAATTGCATATAAACACATGTAAATATTTTGATGGTTTTCACTTTTTATAAACCCATTTCTTCAATCCGTTAATGATACTAACATTAAATTAATTATAACAACTTTTTTGAATATAATTTTAAAATATTTACATACATGGTTGTATTAAGTATGAAAATTTTGATCTAATATGATCAAAATATTTTTTGGTGAATAGTAATTTTAGTATTTTATTTACCACGGTTAAAGGTAAATCTAGTAATTAAATGTGTAAATAATATTATAACTATATGAAACTATCCTAAAACATTTAATTTTAATTTTGGATGAGTTATGGTTGAACAAGAAAATCCTTGGGTCGAAATGGTGGCCTTTGGAAACCACTTGGGTGCGATTATGTCATTTATAAGATTTAATTTTAAGTAAAGAAAAAAAAATTTCATAATCATGTCTCTTCTTACTAAAAAAAATTAATATGGGGGCATATAAGTTATATTATATAATATAAATAATAATTATAAATATAAAATGATTAAATACCTCATGGAAATTTCATTACTATTTTTAGGAAATATATAATTAAATATAATCATGACACAATTATGATGAAATAATAGATTAATAAATAAGAAAATCAAATAAATGATATTATAAATAATAAAATAAATTTTATTTGACATTATTTATGACGTAATTTTTTTTTACATTCATATGACATGTTATAATTCTATTTAATGGGTTTTTATAAGTTATCTCTCTATTGGGATTTTATATAAATTAAATTAAAGGCATGATGTAAAAATTTACATAAATGATATTTTATAAGACTAATAATTTATTAAATTATTTAAATATCCTAGAAATATTTTAAAATTATAATGATACTATGATAAGGTCTAAAATTTCATTAAATGTCCAATTATAAGAAATTATCCCCATATAAGTAAAATTTATAGCCTCTGAATATTTTAAATGTTGTTAGCACAATTAAAATTAAAAGATAATAATTATAGGTAAACATAAAGGATAAATATTCATATAAAAAATTCAAGTGTAAAAATTATTTTATGAGAGTATTTAGAACAATACTCATATTATCTTTTACATATATCAATTTGGAGTAAATTAGATAAATAATTTAATTTATATCAATTTAATATTTTTTGTATTTTCAAGGGTTCCCCTCCCTAAATCCCTTACTAGAATCCCTACCGACTTTATTTATGCCTTAGTTTTGTCATAACAACATTCTTATAGGTGTTATGATCTTATTAAAAAGTAATTAACTCAAAAAGTGGTATCATTTATTACATGTTTATATTTTTTTTTCTTCCACATCATTTCAATATTCATCTTCTTAGTTAAGATACTAACCCAAATATCATCAATATATTGAAATATTTTTATATTAATATCATAACATAAATCCACTTCCAATTTAATCAAATGAGAAATTAACATTTTGTTTGTGTGTATAGCGGATAGTCGCCTCACGAACTGATATAGTTCATTATACAATACTCTATATTATGAATGTTTATAATGAATGAATAAATATTTATATAATATATTAATGACATATTTATCATTTTAAATTCCATTCACATAAAAACGATTATGTTGTTCGTGCGTACGTGTGAACTATCACCTCCATGAAGCGATGAAAATTGGTTTTATTCAACACATCATTTGTATGATATATATATTTAAATTATTATTATGTTTTGAAAAATATTATTATAATTATGTAAATATAAAATAATAATTACCATATTTCCATAAGGATCATTGAATAATGGAAAGTGTTACTCATGCATACGTAAGACCTACCGTATCCATGATTATAACCATGTTCACTATACATAACCATAATTAATGTATTGATTTTAAATGTATTATTATTGTATAAATGTTTTAATTATGTCAAGGATAGTATCCTATAGATGATGTACTTATTACCATATGAACAATTTACATCACAACTAGTTCATTTTTGACTAAATTACCAAATATCGAATAAACATATGACATGAACATAAAAAAAATATGTAATTGTTATAAAATGGTAATAATGGATATAAAATGAAAAAAACGTGAAAAAAGGTTTTTAAAAAATTATATATTAAATTATATATTTTTATTTATGATGATAATGAATGAACGTGACATGTCATACTCAAGGTAAGGGACTTTTTAACTGAAAACATTGCTTTAATGTGGTTATGTTTTATTATTATAAATCATTATATTTAATGTAAATGTTTTAAAAATTATTTTAAAGAGTTATTTATATAAAAATTAATGATTTATAATTTTAATTCCCTTCAAAAGTTTCAATGTGGTATGTGACACTTTGACTCAAAAATAATCTTTTTATATGTTTTAATTGTTTTTTAAAAATGGATTGAACATGGAGTTTTTTTAACATATATTCCAAAAATGGAATTTATGGATTTCATGATTCTATTATGTATTTATGTTTAATTTAAAATTTTATAATTTTCTTTTTAAATAATCTATTTTTATTTATGAGTGCGCGACTTGTAAAGTTTACATGTGATTTCCAAGTGAAAATATTGTTTTTTATTTATGCTTGTTTTATGTGTTATGATTACGTTTTGGTTCTTATGCATGATTTATGTATATGGGTGGATCCATGATAAACCAAGGGTGGGTGAACCAATGATATCCCTCTAATTGATTTGGTAATGAACCAGAGTTAAATGATAAGGTTTCTTATAAGAGATTTAGGGAATATACTATGATGGGAATTCCAAATGTATCCATGAATGATACTCTTTTTGTAGATATGAAATCTACAATTTATGTATTATATGAATGAAAAATGTTATATTTATGATTTATTATTGTTAAGACGTTTTTCTGGAATATTATGATTTCATGTGGTTTGTTATGGTAATTATGTTTTATGTGTGAAAAGTAAGCTTTTGGGAAAAATTTTCATGAGTTTAAAATATTCATGGACTAATGGTTTACTTAATTTTTTTATATCCCTTATTGATATTTTTCTACTCCTACCACATTTAAATAAAATTATTTGGGTATATGGATGGGTAATAGAAAGTAATAAGTCAAGATGAATGTTATGAAGATTTCTATTAAGAAAAAAATAAATCATTTTTTTAAAGATTTTTATCTTGTGAAAAAATAGATAGTGAGTATAAGTGTCGAAATTGTAATATCCTAGTGTTTATGTAATAGTTTTGATCTAACTCTATAAAACTCTAAAATTGAATAGAACCCCAATGTGAGTTCTTGATTTAACGCATGATTTTGTAAAGTTTAAGGTTGGTTCCTTATATGGTTGACGATGAATCATCCAGATCTTCCATTATTATTTTGGGAAAATGAATTAAAAATGTGAAATAAAAATTAAATAAAGATCAAAATAAAGTGGAAAATGGAATTTCTTTCTAGCTATTTAGTGGAAAGAAACCCATTTTATTGCATAAACATGTATGGGTTGCGATGCATTAGTTAAGGCCTTGCCAGGCAACAAACCAGCACCTTGGGGCACAATGTGTATCTTTATTGGGTATCCTAATGAAACAAAGGGATAATACCAACACAACCCCTTATAAAAGAAAGTTATTTCCTCCAGAAAATCCATATTTCGTGAGAGGGAGTACATCCTAAAAAATGATAGTGGAAGAAATACTGAATTTGATAAATTTGATGCTCAAGATACACTAGAGTTATTATAGGAATAGATTCTACATGTCCTCATAAAATAATTAGTTCATGAAACAAAAGTACTATAAATAAGCATATATATGTAAGAGAACCAGAGAGATATAGATTTCTACTCCCCGAATATGGTGACTCATTATTTATTGAAAATGATAATCTTCTATCCTAAAAGAAGGTAGTAGAGATATCAGAAGGTAAAAGATGCCTAGAAGCTATGAATTAATGAGATGGATTCCATGTATCAATAATAAGAATGGGTTCGGGTCATTTCACTTGTTGATGTAAAGCCTTATCAGTTACAAATAAGTATTCATGAGGATGGTGGGAATGGAAGGTAAAATAAGTATCTATAATGTAAGACTATTTTACAGTCTTTAAACAACATCAAAGGATCAACTATGATAAAATATTTTCTATAGTTTCCATGTTTAAATATATTAGAATCATACTTTCTATAGCATATTACCATGAATATGAGATTTTGAAGATGGGTGTGAAATATGAATTACTTAATGGGGTCCTTCAAGAAGGTGTCTATATGACACAACCAAAAGTATTTTCAAGTTGTAGAGATCCATGTACTTATGGAAGAAAACATCCAGGTCACGGAATATTTGATTTCATGAATCCATAAAGGACTTTGTTTTCATTAAGAAGTAATGCGAGATGTGTGTTTACAAGAGGATTAGTGGGAATGTAGTCATTATCATTGTATTCTATATGGATGAAATATTATTATTAGAAACAACATACCAATTTTACAAGCTATCAATGACTGGTTAAAAAAGTGTTTCTCCATCATCATAGGTAAATAAACCTATATTCTATGGATCAAGATCATTCTTGATAGATCCAATAAGATGATTGGACTAACTCCTAGTAGATATATTGACGAGATACAAAAGAGATATTGTATGAAACATTATAAGAGGGGATTGGTTCAATTATCACTTGATATATATCATTCTATGAAAATGTGTCCCCATACACAACATTATGAGGAGAGAATAAGTAAGATCCCATATTCTTAGGTGATTGGATCAATCATGTATTCCATATTATTTACTAGACATGATGTTTCTTATGCATTGTGGGAGGAAGATATCAAGAAGATCCAAGTGAAAAATAATGGACTACTGTTAAGGCTATCCTAACTTATCTGAGAAGAACTATGTACATGTACCTAGTATATAGAGGAGATGAGGAGATGTTTGTTTGAATTTATACTGATGATAGTTTTATGATAAATTATAATGATCTGAAGTGACAGTCAGTATATGTTTATAGTCTCAACGGAGGAGATGTCAGGTAGACGAGTTTAAGAAAAAAAGTTTTTTCTGATTTTACAGTGGAGTATGAGTATATAGAAGATTATAATATAGTAAATTAATCCATTTTTATTTAAATATTTATCCAAAATCTTGATGTGGCACCTAACATTAAAGACCATATCACGTTATGTTGTGACAATACTATAGAGGTGGACCTTGAAAAAGATCCAAGGTTACACTAAAGGACAAATAATATACTTCAGAAGTATCGCCTCATAGGGAATTTATATCCTAGTGATGAAGTTCAAGTGAGATGAGTTCCCATGGAATATGATGTGGTAGAATCCCTGACTAAAGACCAATCTCAACAGAAGCTTGAATAACATTTGAGATCTATCAGAATGAAGATTTTTATCAGTTGGATCTAGCGCAAGTGAGAGTTTGTTAGAGTTTGTTATCTAGAACCAACATATTTGTACTTTATGATAAAATTTTATTCAGTGTTTTTAATATTAATATACTCTATATGACATCATGAATTATCTTATGCATGACATAGTATATGATAATGTCCTAAGATTAGCTGTCACACTAAAACGTCCTAAAAGTTTCCCACTATGAGGGGAACACAGAAGTTGTATGAAATTATTTTTGAATATATGTTATATAAAAGGATGATATCATTTTAGATACACATATTATACAAGCTATCAAGGGTGGAGACTCATAGGACTTTTAGGAACCTTCACATATTGTATTCCCTTAGCAATATCAAGTAGGATATTACAAAAATGTGACCCTTCGGTAGAAAACCCACATTTATATGTGAAATTAGATGTTTTTATATGTTGATGTGTCTATTGGTCCTTAGAATTTAAGATTATGATTAATCATTATTATTATCCAAACAATTATATTTACTGATTAATACTATGAAAACAGATGTTCATGGAGAGGTAGGATACAGTGGGTGTGTCATGAGTAATAATGAACTAACGAATAATGTGAGAAAGTATTAACCCCTTCCATTCATTGAAGAAAGTTAATATCACATCCCCTTTGATGGAAATGATATAGCCTAAATAAATCCATGTACATGATGTTCTTTAGGAATGTTATATTTCAGGAATGTTAGAGAAAGAGATATCAGGTACATAAGAAGATGTCCCTGGAATACAACCTACTCGATTAGAGATATTGTGATAAATGTATTATATTACATGATAAGAATATATATAATGTAAAATTTTGGTGTGTAATTATGTTCAATCTTGAGGGGCACCATCGAATATTTCTAGATTCTAACCTTGGACTTTAGACTGCTTCGCCTAATTCCATAGAGAAATATTCCTAGAGGGCCACACACTAGGTGTTTCCAGAATCTAGGATAAATAATATATTATTATTTATTATTTAACAGGTTGAATAAAGGTTATTTCCACATGTAGATTAATATTTAGTCCTATTTTCTTGATCACATGTATTCCACCATTAGTAATTCAAGAGAATATATTGTGATCAAAATATTTATCAAATATTTATTTTATGTTTTGTGAATAAATATTTAGTCATTTATTGGATAATAATGTAGTGATATTTATTTAATAAATATATCAAAATTTATCAAATCCTTATAAAATCTCATAATTTAATAGTGGACTGAGTTTAATGGTTTGATGAGAAATAATAAATATTTAATATTATTTAATTAAATAAAATTTAAAAATAATTCACATGTTAAGAACGTGTTGATTAATAATAATATTAATATTATTTATTGACGTGGGGTTTTTCTAGGATTAAATATATAATTAAGGTCGCCTATGCAGTTACTTTATTTTCACCCTAGAAACCTAAATACCCAATTATGTTATTTTCACAAGACCTAATTCAGTTGCACACATTGAATCTTAGTGGACCCCCCCCCCCAAGCCTAGAGAGCACCCTTGTCAAACAACATTCCCATGAATGGTGAGAAATCCTCCTCCACCGGATCAAGGGGAACAGTTTGGAAGTGATTCACAAGGAGATCAAGGCGGAAAAATACAAGAATAAGGAATATCCATGCTAGCACTTAGAGAATCCTTTGGCAATGCCTAGATATTCAAAAATCACATGTGGATCACCACTAGATGATGTATATTTTTGGTTTCTACAAAGAAATGACGATGCAAGTCAAAAGTCCTCTTCTAATGTTTCTATTCCTTTTTGTTTTTGGAAATAAAAAACACCATTTTTAAATTGATTAAAATGTTGTTTTATTATATTTACTTTAATAATTTTATTTCAAAATTCAATCATTATATTTTTTTATACTGAGTGTGATAAATATTGTACACACAATGAAATATAATTTTAACTATTTCCCTAATTATCATAAGGATGATAAATATGATTGAAATCGTACTCACTGAATATGATTTATATTAGTCACGCTGATTTCAATTTACGTCATTCATAACACACTGACCGGAAAATAATATTCACTATCGACAAAATAATCACCGTACACTTTTTTTCCAGTTTTCCATATTCTAAAAACATAATTGTAATGAATGAAAAACTATTTTTTCAAAATGATTTCATATATATTATTTTGATATACATGAAAGAACATTGTTATTGTTTTAGTTATAAGATGACAATTTGAGTGACCGGTCTCCAAGTCCATCAAATATTTTTGGAATAAATCCGAACATTGGAGGTAAAATATGACCGTTGGGACAAGAACGATAAATACCAGTTCATTTGAATGAGCTCAGATATATGGAAGAATTAGAGAGATCCTATGAGAGCCTTATCAAATCTATGCTTTGTGTGAAAGACTCTGAAGTCATGTTGTGAACTACTCTCTCTAAATAATTGTTTCCTTCACGATTTTTTGTTTTTCCTAGTGTAATTTTGATCATTTGGTGATTCTGATCAGTGGATTCAAGGGATATGAAGATATGCATACAGATCATTTGTGGATCCATGGCTTCCAATGCTAGGAAGGCAAAAGTTCCGATTACCTTTTTTAATCAAGGTCATGAAGGGATTACTAGAAAGAAGATGATCATTATATCAAGGTCTTACCCTAGTGTGGGTAAGATAGACATTCTTGAAAGTATAAATCAAAGGACCTCTTTCCAATGTTAAAGGAAACCCTTCTCTTTGGATCAAAATATTTGTATTCTTTTACATTTCTACTGCATTAAAATAGGAAGTGAATCATTTTATTTATTCAAATTTCTATTCTATATTCTGTTTATCATAACCAATATGATAATGGTATACCGGTATTAATCTGATTATAATATATTTTTTTTACTCTGAGTACGGTATTTTTAATTATGATTTATATTTTTAAATAATAAAATTATTTAGTATGCTTTATGATTAACTCATTGAATTTTTTTTATCTGATCATCCTAACCTTAGTGGTTATGATATTATTACACTCTTCCTATATTTAAATCATTTCAACAGTGAATGCGTTTAATTTCAATTAAGAAACGTGGAATACTTATCATAACTAATCTCATTGTGATATTCTTTTTCATCAGAACTCAGTCTGAATCCTAATAATTGTTTTAAATACATTAAGAGGTTTTGTGAATTAAATTAATTTAAATTCCTTTAACATAAATCCATTTTAGGGATAAATTTTTTATCCTAAAATTAACCCCTTTTGTATTTTACTATCTACAAATGCATTACGATACAATAGTTTGTATCAATGTAGGTTTTCAATACTCATATTTTTGTATAAATTTATTTTTTATGTTAGTTAAATTTGTTTTGTAAATATTTTTTATAAATATCTATTACTCTAATGTGTACTATAGAAAAAAATTATATATTAATAAGGATGTTATATTTAAATGCCAGTTTTATTGAAAATATTAATCCCACAAGAGAAAATATATTTTATGGTAATGATTATGAATACATGATGGACAGAATGAAGACTTTTGTGATCAACACTAATGCTGGTAATTTTGTTATTCATTATAGAGATTATAAACTTACTAGAAAAGAATTCATAATTTTTACCAACTAAGAGAAGAAAGGGTATCAACTAAATTTAACAGTATTAAATACTTTACTATGTACAATGACTAGAAATATATATATCGTGATTTATTCTTGTGTAGTAACTAGTAGTATTTGGAAGAAATTAGAGATTAAACATTTTGATAATTCTAATGTTCTTTGTACTAGAAGAGATATACTATGAGTTGACTATCATACTTTTTAATTCCCTCGTATATAACATATTTTTATGGTACATCAACAATTTATGAAAATTGTGAATAGTTTACAATCTATGAGAGAGAGAGAACTAGATGATGAAACTCATGTCGATAATATCATAGACATCATGCCTAATGAGTGGGAATCAAAATAAACTACTATTGTTGAATAAATAAAAGTTTCTAGTTTTACTCATTGTCAATTTTTTAGAACTCTTTTTTCAACTTGAAAAATTATTTAAAAGAGATATAGAAAAATCCATGAAAAATATTGTGTGAGTTTTTTTAATACTAATACAAATCAGAACAAATCTATGTATCCTGAGAATATTGATATGTATACAAAGGAAAAGAAAGTCGTAATTTAATAAGATTAAAGTGAATTAGAAGATTCATAGAATGAGTTATAAAATATTTCTAGAATAATGATCAATATTGTTGGAAATAAGTATTTTCAATACTAATATAGGAAAATCAATAATGATAAGAAAGATAACGAATTTACTTGTTATGAATGAATGAAAGATGGAAATATCAGACCCGATTTCACAATGTTAAAAGAAAGGATTAGAAAGAAAGGGATTATTAGAGGAATCATAAAAAGTAATATACTTCAAAAATTATGATTTTATGACCAGCTATTGACTATTGAAGTGATAGTGGTGGATATTCATCATATGAATCATTAGTTAGTGAACACTCTAAAAAAACATATTTTTACTCTTACAAAAATAGCTATTGAAAATTTTTGTTTTATGGAAAATGTACACACTACTGAATTTTTGACTAATATGTCTCTAAAGGTAAATTACCCTAATGAAAATGTTCATATTTCTTCGGATGAAGAGAATTCCCCAGTATTAGATAATTCTTTAACATTATATGAAGTGGTTTCTAGATTTTTAAACTTATATGAAATTGAAAATTGCAATGTAAGAAAGAAACATGAGAAAGAATATTCTAGAATAATTTTTTTAACAAAATATGTATCCGAAATTTCTAAATTTCTTGATATGAAATGTTTTGAAATAATTTACATTTTGATAAACCGGGAGAAATCTATTTTTTTAATTTAAAACCATTCACAATATTTTAACAATGTAATTTAAAAAAAATTAGATTCAAAACTCACTTCTGAATCTAATACTAATGAGGATAAAAATTTAGTTATAAGACTAAAGTCAAAAATATTTTAATTAAAAAAATGTCACAAAATTTACCATTAGTAATGATGGTTTTTTAAAAATGTATAAACAACTTAGTCCATAAGGTAATATTATAATAATGGGATATACACAATCAAAACCGTTTTTCGAAATAATTATTTTTTCCTAATAATAACCCCTTTGGCACTAACTATAAATATAGTGCTCATTGGAGTAAAAAATGACCTTTAAATAAAATTAAATATTTGGGATTCCATAAATACCATTTTTCCTAACAAATGTGGGTTCCCAATTTTTTTATATAATATTTATGGATCAAAAAATGTTTGGATTCCAATAGCCTAATTGATTTATTTATTGGAAAACCAAGGGAAGTACCAAAAACAAATACATTTAATAAAGGGATAGTGGATGCTCCCGACATATGAATAGAAAGTAATAATTCTTTATGAAGATTATAATAATGAAAGGTGGAAGAGTTACATTAAAAGAAAATGTTCAGGAAAGATTGTCAGTATACGTAATATTGTTCTTCTTTAAAAATAATTGATTTCATATGTTTTATTTTTTATGGGTATTAAGAGCATCCTTATAAGAATAATTAAATTATGTGAGGAATGTTTAATTTGGAATTTTAATAATTATAAATGATTATTACACAACTCCAAAGACGAATTCATTATTTTTTAAAATCGGTATGATAATATTTACACACTAAACATAGAAGACCATAGGGGCTATGACATACCCTGCATTAGTGAAATAAAAGATCAATTTTGGTTATGGAATATAAATTTAGGACACAAAACCCGTAGGAACTAATATAATTTGTATAATAAAACTCATTTTAAGGATCTAACAAAACTAATATTTGATTATTCAAAATCCTCTGACCCCTATCAATATTGAATGAAACATATTTCAAGATTTAAATCTATTAGAGAAGTCTCGAAAACATGTTATTTACTATTGGTGCACATGGATATTTTTGGTCCAAAATAAACTGGATGTATTGGTGGCATGTATTATGTATTTGATTTAGTTCATGACTACAATAGATATACATGGGTCTATTTTTCAAAAAAATAAATCTGAATCAATTTATTATCTGAAAACAGTTTTTTTCAAAGTTAATGATTATAAAAACCAACATTTGATAACTATTCATAGTGACCATAATGGAAAATTAGAAAATTATAATTATTAAACCTTTTTTAGTAATAAAGGAATTACAAATAACTTTTTATCACCTAGAACTCCTCAAAAAATTGATGATATCAAAAGAAAAAACAATATTCTTCATTAAATAAAAAGAACCATAATATGTGAATATTCTGTTACAAAAATTTTTTCAGATAAAGCTATGAGTACTACTTGTTATACTATAAAATAAGTTTTAATTAGACCATTTCATAATAAAACAACTTATGAATTATAGACTGGATGAAAACCAAATGTTCCAAACAACAAAGTCTTTGGATCCAAATTATTTAATTTTAATACAAAATATAGTCTATAAGAATTTTCACCTAAAATAGATGAAGGTATTTTCTTAGTATATTCCACTACTTCTAATCCTTATATAGATTTCATTAAAAATTATTCTATTCTTGAGGAAACAATAAATATCAAATTTGATGAAATTGATCCTTTTTTTTTAAAAAACTTTAAAGTAAATATTTTTATGTGTTTTCAAAAATTTATTACCAATATTTATTGAATGTTATTATAATAAGGAAAATAGTGAAGAAAGTATTTCTGATATATTCATTCTATAAGACATTCAATCTTATGTTGATGAACATGTTTTACAAAACCCAAAATCATTTGGTTCCTATGAATCATCATAGTGATAATATCATTTTTTATGTAAATCAACCTTTATGGACTAGAAGTTAATGAAGTAGAACATATATAATTCCATTAAAATATTGAACATAAAAGTACTTAGGAGGATATAGCTGATGAATATTCAATAAAAGAAATGAAAGATGAACTAATTTAAGTCAAAAGGAATAATTTTTGGACCATGGTTAAAAGGACTAAAAATCATATGCTATTTGTGTAAAATTTGTTTTTGGAAACAAATGTGAAGAAAATAGAATAATCATTAAAAAAAAAGCGAGACTAGATGTTAAATATTTTAATCAATAAGAGAGAATAATTAATTAATAAACCTATGCTTCGGTATCTAGACTTGAATCTATTTAGATACTATTTACATTTACACCATTCTTTAATTCCTCAATTTGTAAAATGGATATGATGTGTGTATTTCATAATAGATATTTTTAAGAGGATGTTTTTTTGAACAACCTTATTTTTTTAAAGATACCAAACATCTTAAATATATTTTCAAACTAACGGATGTTTTATATGGCATTAAACAAGCCCCTAGAACCTGGTATGATAGATTAAGAGGATTTTTTCTTCAAATCAATTTTATTAAGGGAACTAACGATACAATTTTTTTAAAAACATTGAAAATAAACATGTTTTGATCATTAAAATTTATGATGATGAAATTATATTCATATCAACTCAACAATCGTTAATATATTCTTTTTTGAATCTTATATAATTTGAGTTTGAGATGAGATTTATGGGTGACTTAAAATACATACATGGTTTGAAAATTTCACAGAAACCTAAGGGGACTTATATATCCCAATATAATTATATTAATAATATTCATAAAAACTATAAATATGGAAATACAAGATTCACTAGTACTCCAATTAGTCCCTCAAATACTCTTGAAATTGATGAAGCTGGACATCTTGTAAATAAATGAACTTCTAGAGGGATGATAAGAAGTCTATTATACTTAATAGCTAGTCATCCAAAAATAATTATTTTAGTAGTATTATGTTCAAGATATAAATAAATCGAAAATAATCTCATATAAAATATGTGAAAATAATTTTTTTCTATTTAAAAGGATCTATGGATTTGGGACGTTTTTATTCTTCTGTAAATGATTTGGAATTAAGAAGATTAATTGATGCCTATTTTGGAACCTATATAATTGATAAAATGAGAACATTTAGAACATGTCATTTCTTAGGTTATTATTTTGTTTTTAAATATGGTAAAAAAATACCCAGTAGCACTTTCCACTACTGAAGAAGAATATGAGGCAGCTGGATGTTTTTTTCTCAAGAGTTGTTGATGCAACACACACTAATTGATTATAAAATGAGTTTTACTTAAACTCATATACAATTTGATAACACTAGTTCCATATCATTAAGTGAAATCCATGAACAATAGTCATGTTAAAAAAACAAAGATATTAGGCATCAATTTGTTTGGGATCACTTACATAAAAAAGATATCATTTTATAATTTTTCAGAATTAAAGAACAACATGCTAATATATTTACAAAACCATTACCTAATATTAGATTTGAATACATTAAATAGAATCTAGGAATGAACATTGTAATGTAATCATTCATATATACATTGTTTTAAAATAAGAATATCCTTATATTAATTTACTCTTTTTTAATTAAGGATTACATATGAATGATAATTTAGAACAAAAATTTTATACCTGAAATGTTTGTACCAAAAAATTTCATACCCAAAAGTATCATAGACAACATTTTCATTCCCCAAATTTTCATAGAAAAAATATTCATAACAATAATTTTTGTACCCAAAAATTTTGTATTAAATAATTTTTCATAATCATTTTCAATATCGACTTTAATTTTTTCATCATACATATTAAAAATGTTTTCATACTCCATTTAAAAAAACAATTAATCAATAAAAAATATATCTTAAGACTTCGAGAGGCACACATTCTTATTTTATTATTTTTATCTTCAATTTTATTCTTTGTGTTGGAAATTATATCAATTTTTTTTTGGGTTAATCCAATTGTTTAATTTTTTTAATTAAAAAAATTCAAGTGTTTATTTTTTACCATTGGATATTTCTTGATCTAATCTGAACTGTAGAAGTTCAACGATAATTTTTTCAATAACCTATAAAAAGGGACCTCCCTCTTATACAACATCAGATTTCTTCATCTCGTAGTCGAAGCTCAGCTACCCCTATTAAAGCAACAACCAATAATTCTTTTGCTCTGATATTTGCATCTTACCCATGTCTCATTCATCAGCAACCTCCCCAAAATCAATGTCTCTAAAGGGTTCCAAAAATATGATGTTTTTCAAGGTAAGGTTATTAACCATATAATTCTATGACAAGTATGGTTCATCTTTAAAAAGAATCATTCTATGTCAGAGATGGGAGTTAGTATCTATTTGAAAAATCAATACTTTTCATGACCCCATTATTATTGTTGAAGTTATCCAGGTCTTTATTACTGAGGAAGTCAATAAAGAGTTGAATATTACATTTCATATATATGATAGAGATATTGGTGAATCTTTAAAATAATATTCTCATTTCTTAGTTGTTACTTCTGAGGGTGATGGATTATGTCTTTCCTCTAAATTTCCTAAATAAATGGGAACATTCATTATGATTAAATCTAAGGAATCTCTTCTTGAAATCCATGGATGTAAAATAAAAGCAAATAATCTTTCAGCTGAGAATAATTTGATAGATCTTGGGATAAAAGTGGACTTAATTCAATGGTAATGTAATATAAAAACCTTGAATATTTAAAATGTATTTATAATTAACAATTTAGTGAATATTAAAAAGACTAAATTGATGGATTACATTTTTAAAACCCTAAAAAAATTTAATTCTTGTGTAATCAAATCCAAACATATTAGGTTTCAAACAATTCAAATAAAGTTAATTTTTTAATTCCTTACATTTTTTCATTCAATAAATCATGTTAGAACCGTGAAATATTAATGTTTCCTTTCTTGATGATTATATAATTAGAAGATTGAAATTTTATTTCGATTCTATAATTAATAATTTTGTTACAAATGATCAAGTAGAAACATAAAAACAAATAGTTTTCAAGGTATCCCAATAAAATCCATACTGATTGTTACGAGATGGAAAAGAAAGCCAAATATTATACTATTCAAAATCCAACGAAGAAAATGTTTCTTTTTCTGAAACTACTGATAAATGGAGAAAGAGGAATGATCAAAGAAAAGGGGGAGATACTTAATTCAGTTTGAACCCTATAGAATCCTTATTGGAATGAATTTTAACTCTTTAAATTATAAAAGAAGATTAGAATAAGAAAAACCTCAAAAAGATAAATGGGTACATTGTAATTATTTAAAATCTCATAAAAGGAACAGAAGAAACTTTTGTAAGTATTATCATTTGAGAACCAATTCCTCAAGAAAAATAAATCATTTCCTTTATCTAAGACAAGGAAAAGTAATTGAATGGAACTATGGAAGATTCAACATCTAAAAAAATTTATCAAGTGAATTTTTCAAAATAAAAAAGAAGATACAGGGATGAGAGAGATAGATGAATATCTTGGTGAAAATTTTGAATTAAAAAAGGAAGTAGATAAGGAAAAAGAATCTGATCAAGAAGAACAATGTGATAAATTACGAGTATAATATTCTCAAGAAACATCATGTAATATTCTATCACTATAAGTTGAGTCATCAATTAAGGATTCTCAAAGAGTTAAAACAAGAAAAAATATCAAATTTAAGATAATGATGAAGATATGAGATCTTATAGAAATATGAATCAGGATTCAGATGCTGATGCTGATGGAAGTCTATTTGTAGGTCGTCTAGATTATATAAATGACAGTAATTCAATTAACATTTCCCACTTATAAAGAAATTAGTATATTGTTCAAGATGTTATAAGAATTAAAAAACATTTTTTACAAGAATATAAGTAAATGTTGATTTTGCGGTGTAGAATCAAAATAATAAATTAGAAGAAAACAAGGGCCAAATAAAAAGCATTATGAAACATGAGGTCAATTATAATGTCTTTGATGAAATATCTAAAGAGCACATAAAATCCTGTAATAAAGATGTAAAGTGGTCACGCAAGTCTGATGATACTATCAAGATTCATGAAGACAAAATATAATATCTCAAAAATCTTGTAAATGAACTCTTGGAAAATTTAAAAATTTTAAAATGAAACACCTATCAAAAATTGAAATATTACAAGGGCTGGAAGATAGTCAGTCTAAGGATTTAAAAGTGTTTTAAAAGAATCTTAATTTAGTTAAAGTAGAGGTCGCAATGATATTATTACATAAGAATGATATAATAGAGTTGAAAATTCAAAATATATTTATGTATGATAGGTTTGAGGATTAAGAGGAAAAGATTATGGATTAGGAAGAAATAATTCGATCTATAGAAGAGAAACTGGAATCTTTGAAAGATTTACATCTTACCTAGGTCTAAATATTTGATGATCAGGAGCAACATATGTGGTCTCAAAAATAATCTCTTAGAAAACTCATGGAGGGTAGGAAAGAGTTCAAAAAAAATTAAAACCATCATTTTGGATCTTATGAATAAGGAGAAAGAAAATGAATTGAAATGAAATATTGGAACTATTTTTGTATTTTGGAAATATTAATGAAACTAGTTGACATCTATATTTTCTTTTGATTTATTTTTTTCCATCCTTTCAATGAATTTTCATTCACTTTTTTTAGATGATCAAATACTTTATTTTTTCCGTTTTTTTTCTCTATCCATTTTATAGGTATTAGAAGAACTCTCCTATTCATTTATGAAAATCACAAAGAGGGAGAATATTTTATAAGGGAGGAGAATATGGGAGAATATTTTTAACAAGGAGAGAAATTATCAAAATAAGAATACTTTTAGTAAGGGGGAGTATTTTTATTTAATATGATTATAAGGGATTTTGATATCCTAGGGGGAAGATAATCATATTCAAATTATTTTCAGTTGAGTTTTTAAGACTCAAAGGGAGACAATTATAAATGTTTTAGTTCTAAATATGAAATCTACCCAATATTGTAATATTCTATTTCTTTAAACTTACGGTCTATGATTTCAAAAGTGGGGAATATTGTTTTTCAAAATTCCTATTTTGAATTTTCTTTTCATTTTTCTTTTAGAAATCAAAAAAAAAATCAACTAATTTCTTATATTGTTTTATTATATTTAATTTATGGATTTTTTTTCAAGACCATCATTAAATTTTTCATATTGAGTTTAATAAATATCAAACACACCATGGAATAGTGTTTTAACTATTTCCATGATTATCATAATGAGGTTTAATATTATTTATATTGTACTAACAAAACATGATTTATATTAGTCATGCAGATTACGATTTACATTGTACATAACACATTGTCCTTAAAATCTAATTCACTATCAATAAAATAATCATCATACTTTTTTTATTCAAATTTTCCATATGTTGAAAACATAATTGTAATGAAAGGGAAGATACTACGTCCAAACAATGAGGTATATTCTGTTTTGATATGCATGATAAAATGAGGTTGTTTTTTATTTACAAGAAGACCCTTTGAGAGATAGGTTTCCATTTCCCTCTAATATTTCTAGATGAAATACAACCATTGAGGCTAAAATATAATTTTTGGGATGAGGCCTATAAATACCTAGTCATTTTGATGAGATCATAACTTTTGAAAAATTAGAGACATCCTACGAGATATCTGTCAAATCACTGCTTTGTGTGAATGACTATGAGGTCATGTTGTGACTTAATCATTCTACAAACATGTTTCTTTCAATAGTTTATTTTTTCTAGAGAAATGATGATCAATAGTGATTACGATAGTGGGAATCTTGGGGATTGAAATCCAGATGTGCTGATCATTTTTGGATCAAGGGATTCTAAGGATGAGAAGAGAGAGGTTTCATTAACATTTTTAATCAAAGTCTTGAAGGGATTGAAATACAAAATCTAATCATCGTATTGAGTGATTACCTTGGTGTGATTAAGGAAGACTTGCCTGAAAGTAGGAATCGTGGGACCTCTACCTTAGTTTAAAGGATACCCTACAGTTTTAGTCAAAAGAATTGTATTATTTTTCATTTCATCTATATTGAAATAGAAATTGAATTGTTTTACTTATTCATATATCTATTATATATTGTGTTTATCATATCCAATCAGATTACAATATACGTGATTCAATCTGATTGAAATATATTTGTATTATTTTGATTATAATCATTGTAATTAAGATTGTAGTGATTACAATATTTTTAATTTGTCAATATTATTCATTACATTTTATGATATTATCATTTCATTTTTACTCTGATCATCGAAAACATAGTAATTATGATATTTTTACATGCTTACTTAATTTAAATTATTTCAACTATGAAATTGATTAATTTCAATTACGATGCATGGAATAATTATTGTAACTAAACTAATTATGTTTTTTTCCTTTGGAACAAAGTCTCAATATGATGAATTGTTTCAAATACATTAAGTGGTTTTTTGAATTAAATTAGATTAAATTTCTTTAAAGTAAATCCTTTTATGGGATAAAAGATATAATGTTTCTAACCCAACAATTAACCCACGCCACTTGTATTGTGTCATCAACATATAAATTATGATCCAACACACCACAGATCTGTCTGTGGACTATTTAGTGAAGAAATAATTCCATAGAAGTAATTATTTATCTAATCAAATTATTTATAATAAATATGTTCCAATCACCTCTATCTCTGTTCTGGAACAATTCATTATTCTTTATTTATTTGATTCAAATTTCTATATTAGAGTGTTCATCACAGTATAGATATCAGATTGATTATCTATTATAGAAAAAAGAAAGTTAGGTATCACCAATCTCTTGCTTCTGTTGCACCCAAAACGTACAATTATGATATTGTTTAAAATTCATGTAATGAATAGTGTCAAACATGACATTTCTAATATTTAAAAATAAATAATATTTTATTAAAAGTTATAAAATTCATAAAAATCTAAAATTAGGCAGACATATTTTTTTGAGGTCTAAAATATAATCCATGATTCATTTATTATTAGTTTTGTTATTTTATAGTAATAATATTCACTCTTAAATAGTAAAATCCATATTGTCATGGTAAGAGTTGAAGGGGTTAAATAAGGGTTTAAACTAAATTATAATGGTAATAATGTGACCTAAACTTGAATACAAGTTTTAGATGAGAGGATTTAGACCTATCCTCATTTTATATTAAAAATAACATTTTTTGGAGCAATTTAGAATTGAAAATTAATAATAATTAATTTAATATTTTGGGAGATTCCAAAATTTCCCCTCACCTGAATTAAAAAAGGAACCTCCTTCATCACATTATCATAACACCATGCAACTTATATCTAGATCAAAACCTAATAATATATCTTACGAAAATCATTTTTCATGTTATAGATATGTATTTATTCCAAAAAAACAACACTAGATCCATTAAGAAGATATCTAATGGAAGTTCACCAAAGAAGAGGAGGTTAAAGCATGTACAACTAAAGGGAAGTGCGAGGTAAGGGATTTCAACAAAAGAAATAATAACAGAATTTTTTAACAAATGAAGCATGGGGGTATTTTTCTTGAATCATGAAACCTAAATAGTTTATATCTTAGTTTAAAATATTAAAATATTCTTTAAAAATAAATTCTTTTCTTTTATAAATTCATGTATTTTTTAAAAGAAATTTTATTAATGTAAAAATGGTTCATTTATATAAAATAATTTTCAATGATTTTATTATATTATTTTATCCTTTTTAAAACACCTTTTTTAAATCTTATACTTCATTAATATTGATCTATTATGATATCATCTACCATATTTTATTAAATGGTTTATGATCAGTTATTTTCTTGATGTTCCAATTTTATTCCACTCACTATATCAATCCAAATGGTTTTTTATTATATTTACTGAGTGGTGAAATTTATTTATATTTTCTATGTATATGTATTCATGTTTCGTCCCATTAATATGTGGAATGAATTCAACTTAGTAAGTCACAATAATTCAACCCTATATACTCTCGATGCATTGCTAGATTTCAGGAGTAAACTAAACTATGTTTTGGCCATGGCCTTACCCATTAATTAGATTTCTGGTATAAATCTTCAATAATGATAGATTCTTGGAATGAAGACTTTATAATATTAGATTCTTTATATGAAGAATTGAAAATGTTATATACTTTTCCTAAATCCTTGAAAATATTAGATTATGCATATAAAGTCTTGATAGTATGTTTTAGGTGTCCATCGTTATGAATTCCATTATTATGAGAGTGGTCATTGATTTCCATGTGATTATCAAACTAGTAGAATATTGATGGTTATGTTTTCTAGATCATGTGATTATTGATATGGAATTATTTGATTATATTCTATTATATCCATATTATTACTATGTTAATGATTAAAGGGCTTCAGTTTTCAGATATTTAAATTTCCATGATTGTTTTTTATGAACGATTCCACTATGAACCTACCCTTACAATGCATTTTATCTCAACCCTTTCATATGTTTTATTTTTTCCCAGGATTCAATGATGAATATTATGACTAATATATAGGGATAATATTGAATAATGATGATTTTTTTAAATTATTAATTACGTTTTATTTTCTAATTTCAATTGTAATTTATTTTTAATGTATGTATCAAGTTTTACATGACTACTAAACTGTTTTGTCCTTTGAGATGTGATTCCTTTAATAACATGCAAATGTAATAAAATAACCACCGACTCTCGACAAATATGGTTGGGTAATTTACAATTGATATAAGGGTATGTTTATTAGAAACCTTAGGAAATATATTTTGGAAAACATATATTATAGAATAGAACCATATGATAGAATTTGGAAATAAATCCAAATAAACTAAGCTTCTGATTTAAATATTAGTTATACAAAAAAAATTAATTTTGGATATTTTACGTGTTTTGATATTACAAATTATGTTTCGTAATGTTATGATCGGATATCGTGTATAACATTGTTTATTATTGTCTCCCTATATAAATAATGGTAACCACATTAATGTACATAATCCATAGAGTAAGAGTTATCATTTCTTCATTATTTTTAATCCAATATTTGAAAGGGAACTAATATTCCAAATATTCTCATCATATAAGAAAATAATATCATGTGCTATTTTTATAGAGAAAAAACTATTTGAGTGTTATGGGTTCAGAGGGAATCATGACAATAAGGGAACAACATGAAAAATTTGGATAAAGGAAAGAAGAGAAAGAAGTATCTTCCCATATGTGATAATTGTTGAATGAAAAACCTTGGTACTTACTATGAAGGGATGGTATGTTTCTTGAAATTTAGAGATAAATTCCATTATGTTAGTGATTGAAAGTGGAATAAAATTTGATCCAATGTAATATTAATTAAATTCAAGGATATCGAACACTACACAAATCAATGTCTTAAACATCAAAGGAATACGCCTCAATGGAAGCTAATGAACCATGGTTTGGATTTTGATCCTAACACATATGAAAGAAGAATGATATATGTTAATATTATAAAATTATTGAATTATTGCATTTGAGAAATGATGTATTGACCCTAATTATTATCAAATAAATAAGGGTTTTACTATGGTACTTCTTTTTTACAGATTTGGAAGCATTTGATAAAGAGTACTAATAACCAAGAAAAGTGATTTTGTTGTTGGTATTTATTTTTTAAAAAACATCATTGAGGGAATATAAAAAATAATATATGTTTGATGATAATGGGATTTATATGGGATTTTATTGGATAGTTTATTATTGGATTATGTTTTGTTTACTAGATGTTTATATTTCCGGAATATATTCAAAAACATGAGATTTTATTTTTGGGTGAATGTATATTTTCACTTATTTATTAAGGTTATTAAATATTTGGAAAATGAAAATAATATCTAAATTATATTGTATGGGTAATGTGATGTTAATTATAATTTGTAACATTATTGACCTTTCTTTTAAAATTTTGGCCTTTGAATTTGAGAAGTGATATCTTATATGTGTCATAAGATTAACTACAAGTAAAATGGATTAACATTAACATTGGAAATTGTTGCTTATGTTTAATGTATGTTTTATATTATTTGTTAAACTATTCTAAACATTTTGGATTTCTCAATATTTTAATGGTAGAATGAATGAATTATGGATCTTTTGATAAAGTTGTTTCAGGCATAAAATTAATCTTGAATATCTAACTATTGGATTTATAGAAGACATGAAAATAGATAAAAGAATAACTAAAGGATGAGATTATGACATGGAATGAAATAATGTAATTATTATTGAGTGATTTATCGTAATAGTAAAATAATCCCTAGACTCTAGGAAAATGTTTTTTTTTGAAAAAAATCATATCCCTCTAATTTTTTTGTCTATGAAATCACGGTTATTTTTAACCAATAGTAGACTTATGGTTTTTTGATTGTTATGTGTCTCATGACCACATTCTATGTCACTCTACATCAGAATTTTATATTTATTTTTCTCATTCTTTTCAATGTTTTTCATAATGCAACTGTAGTATGTGTTATATTAGGTGAACTTTTTTACTTCAATTTTATTTTATTGTGGGTGTTACATTAATCATTTTTTGGATGTGGGATTTCAAGAAAGGTATTCTAAAAAGTCAAACCCCATGTTTTTTATCTTGAGTTAAAATTTTGAAGATACAATTTATTAGGGGGGTATAATGTGACAAACAGAGTCTTTAATTGGAAACAAAATGTTTGACATCATACATGATTTGCCACATCGAGGTTAAATGAACAATTATATATTATTATTTAAATTTTACCATTATAAACAACAATTAAAATGCAGGGAATAAATAGTAATTCTTGAATTATAATAATATGGTTTAAACATTTATATATAATGAATTATTTTGTGAAAAATAATTTATAAGTGAAAATAATACTTTTTTTAAAGTAAATCGTTTTTTAAAAAACAATTTAAATGTGAATAAGGGTGTTTTTTCCATTAAAATAAAAAAACATTTTGTATTATATCAATTATATATATATATATATTTAATATTAAATATAATTTTTAACATTCATCCCATGTGATTTCTGAACATTATATAAGAACAAATCCAATTTTACTCATAAAAGTTGTATTTGTATAAAATGACTATTTTATAGCATTTTGATGGAAAACTTATTTTAAACCAAGTTTTTAATAGATTAATAAAAATATATTTGAAAAAATATTATTATTATCTAAACTATGTATATAAAAATTTACTTTTATTGAATTTTTTTTATAATAAGTTTTATGTTTTTATGGATAGTGAAAAAATATTAATTTTTTTTTTGAAAGAAATATTTTCTTCTAAAGAATTTATATTGTTAAATTATATTTTTTATTGGTTTTAAAATATAACTAGACAAATTTTATATCAATTAATCAAATGTCAAAATTTGGATCAATTTCACATTTAATTTGGATATATAAAATTGTAATCATTTGAACAATTTCACAAAAAAAGCACATTTTTTAAATCCATATAATAGTTTAATTTTAATTTAATTTTATCCAATTATGTGTTTTGAATTTTGAAAAATAAATTACATATTAGGAATCATAAGATTATAATTTATTAAGTAATTCAATTTTATTTTTGAAAATATGAATAATAACTAGTAATTTGTTCATTTCCATTGTTATGGGTAAATTGGTTAATTAAGGGTATAAATAATGTTATAAATTTTAGAAAATTACAATTAAAATTGGCCTAATTTTATTTTATGAGTGTATCTTGACAAAAACCATCCTTGGGAAAATTTTAAGGCCACGTGGATCCAATTTAATGATGTTAATAATTTTATAGTAATTTATTTTAAAGAAAGTCAAATATTCCATACTCAAGTTTGTAATAAGTATTAAATTTTCAATATTTATTTATTCAGAAGATATATTCTAATATAAAAATTAATTTGAAATATAAATTTTTTTTTCTTCATCATGATAATTTATATTAATTTATATGAAATAAAAAATCACCCTAAATTATTACACATTGAGGATGCATTAATTACTTGATTAGTCAAAATATCAAATATATTTTGTTAAATATATTAAAATCAATGTAATAAAAGATAGTTAATGTCATTCAGAAAGTTTTTAAACTACGTTTAAATGTTATTGAAAATTTAAAATTTTGGGGAGGATATATCATGATGTTATGATATTTCTTAAAAGTCATGTAATGAATAGTGTCCAAATTGACAATAATGATATTTTGAAATAAATAATATTTTATTATGTATTATAAAATTCATAAAAATCTATACATCCGTCAATAGATTTGTATAAGGTTGAAAATTTAATTCATAATTTATTTATAATTTTTTCATCATTTTATTGTAAAAATATTGACCATTAATTTATAAAATTATTTTTGTCATGGTAAGAGTTAAAAGGATTATGTAGGGGTTAATAATAAACGATAATGATAATAATGAGACCTAAACCTGTCTAAAAATTACCGGATGAGATAATTTATACCCATACCCATTTTATCCTTGAAATAAATCAAATTTAGGTCATTTGGAATTAGAAAATAATTTATATTAATTTAAAATTTTGAGTGTTTAAAAAATGTACCCTCACGTGAATTATAAAAGAGAACCTCCTCCCTACTTCTTCACAACACCTCGAGCCATCTAACTCAACCAAACTATACCCACTTCTACTCTCAACATTATTATACATGATCTATGAATATGAGTATTCCAAAAGACTAAACCTATATCCCTTAAGATGATATCTAAAATAAGTATGCTGAAGAAGAGGTGGTTAAAGAACGTACTACCAAAAGAAAGTGTGAGGTATGTGATTTCATAACTCAATATAGATTTAAAAAATATAGAATACTAATCGGACTATGAAATAAAACTTTATAAATATCATATCATTAATTAAATTAATCAAATATTTATTTCTGATAATAGTAATGTTTTTTAACTTATGAGGCACGAGAATGATTTTCAATATTCATAAAACCATAATTTTAAGAAACATAATTTAAAATTAAAAGCTATTCTTTTTATAGAGAATGTTTTGTTTTATAAATTCATGTATTTTTTAAAATAATTTAATTTCCTGTAAAAAAGGGGTATTTCTCTGAAAGTTTTTTTCAACGATATTATTAGAGTCTTTTCATTTATATAGCCAACCTTTTTAAAATATTCTACTTCATTGAGATTGAAATTTTATGATATCATCTACCATATTTTATTAAATGGTTTATGATCAGTTTGACTATTTATGTGCTATTTTATTACCATTCATCATATTAATCATAATGGTTTGGGATTATGGTTCCTGATTATGGAAATTATATAAATTTGGTATGTATATGTTGTTATGATTCACCAAATTTATATGATAAATTAATTGTACTTAGTATGTGGATGGTAGGGCATACTATAGACCCTCTATGCATCGGTATGTTTCATGAGACTAACAAAACATTTTTTTTTCAAAGGCATTACCTATTTATTAGATTATTCTTACTAAGCCTTGATAATGTTAAATTCATAGCATATTTCCTTGATAGTAATATATTATTTGTACAAAGCCTTGATAATGTTATATTATTAGCTAAAATCCTTGATATTGTTATATTCTTGGTATGATGTATTGACTATATATTTCAGATATCAAGAGTTGTGCATTCCATAATTATGAGATTAATGATTGATTTCCATGTGATTATTCATTTATTAGAATATTCATGGTTAAATTATCTAGATCATGTAATTATTTATATAGGACTAATTGATTATATTTTATTCTAACTTTATTATACTCTAGTTATTGATTAAATGGATTGTGTATTTTGTTATTTACCATTTCATAATTATTATTTATGAAATTTTCCACTATACAATTAGTCTTTCTTGAGTATTTGAGATCACCCCATTCATAAGATTCATTTTTTCCTAGAATTCTAGGATGTATATTATAAATAATATTTAGGGATAAGATAAGAGAATAACAATGATATTAATGTAATCAATTTGTTGAATTTTATAATTTAAATATTAATCCATATTTAAAGTATGAATATAGTTCTCCTATTCTACTAAAATGTTAGGTCATTTTGGTTTCGATTCCATGTATCATATGCCAATATAAAAAAGTAACCACTAAATCTGAGCTACTGGGATCCCGATTTTTTAGATTATGGTTTAAAACCACTATAAATTTACATAATTATATATTAAAACAATTCAATGGTTATCCTAAATCCTTAAATATTTAACACCTAAGAATTTTTAAAAAAATCATGTCCATTCCCCCACACTAGATAAATTTTAATGAAACAATGTGGTGAAATGATCATAACCAAACTGCACTAATTCTCAAATTGAAGATTTATTAAATTAATAATAAAATGTCCTTCGACAAAATAAAACTATCTATGGAGTGTTGATACTCATGTAATAATGGGCTCCAAATCCTCCTGATTCAATGAAAGAAACCACACCCAATGGTCTTACTACAACTTACAAGAAGGAAAAAAATATTTTACCCTAAACCCCACACTATAAAACAATACTAACACTAAAACCTCATTGATTTTGATATATCCTATTATAATTTAACATTAAATTTTTTTTAACTAACTCACAATAATGAAACACACATGATCACATTTAAATTTTGGCTTCCAGTTGAATTTTTTTTCCATTTATCCTCTTTTATTTGGTAAAAAATTCCTTTGACACCTCTATTGTGGAAAACCCAAACAACTTATATAAATATTAAATTATTTTAGAAAATTTTTAAAAATATATCATAATAATAAATACCCCATGACCAATTTTTTTTATTTCATGACTAGATACACAATAAACTTATTTATAAAAATCTTCATCATTTCCCATAAATATTCTTCTCACATAGTGCCCTTCTAGATTTATTAAACTTAATTTCTTTTTAAATTTCATGTGGAATGGAAATATAAGAAATGTGTGATCTTAGATTATCAGTAGAGGTAAACATAATAGATACCAATTAATAATAATAAATGAGAAACACATAAAAATGGTATGATACAATGATCATGACATACAAAAATTATATCCAAAAAGTCATAGATCATAAAACACGAGTAATGGATCAGTCACAAGAGTGGATAATCACCTAAAACTAATAATTATGCATGAAACCATATAATAAGAATAATATTTTTTTCTGGAAACCCCATTATTATAAAAAATAATTTCTTTAGTCGTGGATGAAATTCAAGATCATTATTGTGGGAAGGGACCCATTAATGATTGGGTTCACTCCCAATTCCAATAATCAATATTCACTAAGTTTTAGAGTTTTTTGGGTTAAATACCCATTCCATTTTAATATTATCTCATTAGATATAAATCATTACCTAATTAATTAGGGATATATAAAATTTTAGTTTCACCCAAAAGAGAATGAAAATGATGCATATGTTTTCAAAAAGATAAAAAACATCTATACATTAATATCACTTATTTGAACCATAAAAAAATATGGGTTTCCTAAAATAATTCATAGAATATTTCATAAAATTCATAGAAAAATATTGTGGATCATATTATAATAGCTTGTCATAAGTGTAACTGAAGAAACATTAAAGGATATTGACAAATTTAAAACAAATCTCCTTTAAAATCATTAGAAACATAATGCAAAATTACAACAGAAATATCACCTTATATAAATTCATGAAATCTCATTGAAAGTGTTTTCATTAAAATAAAATAATATAATCTAGATAAAACATTTTAAAAATTACATTTAAAAAATTGTTTATAGGAAAAAAATCATTAGAGAAATTTTCCTTATTAATTTTTTTAAGTAGACATAACTACCCTAAAGAGATAATTATTAAAAAAAACTAATACTTTAAATTTCCCTTAAAAAATGAAAATTTCTATAGAAGTTATACTTTTAATATTATAAAATTATAAAAATATTTCTTTTCTTAAAAAACAACTATGATCCTAAATCATATGGAAACCAATTTATAAATATTCATAGGTAAGGGAAAAAAATTCCCTAGAGGGATAATCACTTGTTTGAATCTCAATTTGAAAATGAGATCTAAAAGAAAATCTCACGGATTTGAAATAATTTGCCTCAAAACATATGGAATTATATAACTTTAAATATTTTTAATTTCATGATGTAATCATTCTATAGGGTAGTATATATGCCAAACAATTTAAAAAAAGGATGATATGGACTAAGTCTCAATGGTGGAAAATTGATACAAGAAGAATATTTCCTTTTATCTTGAATTCCATGTAAGCACATTATCCTCCCTTCTTTTAAAAATTATAAAGTAAAAATTTATATTAGAAATTTATTCATATATTGATATTTTTATACTCTTTTTTAAATCATTAATTATGGATCCATTCATTATTCATCAATTATTTTCATTACTAGATGTTGGTATTTGAGACAATTTAGTATATTTCTTATAATAAGAATATCATATCCAAATACTTGATAACATGTTCATCATTATTAAATAATTAAATATATTTAAATAGTTATTTTTCAATAATATATGTATTCCAATTTTCAATTAATGGAAATTATGGGTATAGTTATTGAGAAACTGAAACATGAAGAAATTTTTTTGCATAATTAATCAATATAATTGAAATACATTGTAATGAGTATTATATTTCCTTTAAAATTATTAGTATTATATTAATGATATATATTACTCCATAATATTATATATATTCACCATAAGTATTTTAGAATCATATATGTTGAGTGGTGATGAAAAATAGAACATGTCGCACTATAGAAAAGGTAACCCACATGTACACACAAATGGTTTTTTCTTATAGAACAGAAAGCATTAAGAAATGGTTTTAACTTTTCAAAATTTTATAATGTTATAAATATCATATTTATTCATAAAATAATCCTTTTATCCAACCATGTAAGGTAGTTATGAAAAAAATGAAAGAGGTCACTTCAATGAGGTAGTACTGGTCATAGAAAGATTCTCTCTTTTTCTAAGGGGAAATTATAGATAATGGTTTAAGATATAAAATAATAACATTTTATTATATTAATAATACTAATTTCAATATATTTTAAAGGTATAAATAATTATTTTATAAGAACATAGAGAAGAAAAAAAATGGGATGTGATTAGTACTTGTGTCGAATGTTTACAACATCTCTTGGAGTACATTTTATAAATAGAGGATTTTGGGATTTTATGAGGTTAATAAAAAGGATAAAGTGATCAGTTATATCTAAAATGGTTAGAGATTAAAGAGGAAGTTTAATTTTAGAGTTTATATCAATATTTTGTGGATTTCCCCTTCTATAAGTGAAAAGAGATATATTTTTAGAATAATGTAAAAGGAAAAGTCACTATTCAAGGAAAGTGGCTCCAAAAGTTTGAAATAATGATGTGTGATAGTTTTTGGGTCCCAAAACCCCTCACCTTACACCCAAATGTAATATTTTATTGTTTTAGGCATTGTATCCTATGTTATAACTTTTTACCCAAATTAATTTTTACCAAGATATATTTTTCAATCCTTAATTACATATTTTTAATCGAAAAAAATTAACCTTATTGATAATTTATATACTATGATTCATAGTTTTGAAAAATTTCAAAATTTTAAAATTTTAAAATTAAAAAAGAATATTTCAAAAATAACATTTGTTCAATTCATAAAACCATTTTATTCAAATAGGATTTTTCAATCTAAAATTTAAAATAAAGGTTTATAAAATAAAATTATTGTTTTTAAACGTATAACCTTACATTGAAAATAGATATATGGTCAAAAAAGGATTAAAAAAATTTTATGGAGTGGTTATATCCTAATATTATTATAAAATTCATAACATTTTTTAAATCATAATATTTACTCTTCACCTAATAATTTAAATTTTCTATAAAATCATAAAATGAAATCCTCAGACAATATTTCTATGTTGAATAAAAACATATAGTTCATTTTATCATATTAAAATAATAATTTTTTTATAAATTTTTCCCAATAACATATAATATACAATAAAAAATGTTTAAACAAAACATTTTTGTTTATCCAAGAATAATTAATTTATTAATTCTGATAATTACTAAATTGATTTAACAAAATATGTTTCATTTAATTGTATTTTGATATATTTAATTTTTTATTGTAATAAATCATTATGTAATGAATATTTGTTTTTCCCTCTTTATAAGTTATCATATACATTGAATTCATTAAAGAGAAATTTATTCTAAAAATTTGTGCTGATGCATTCTTCGCACCTCATAAAAATTGAGCCTCAGAAATTATATTATTATAGATGAAGTAGATGATTATTTTCATTCATACTTTCGTCATCATTTTAAAATGTAGTTTACTAAGATTTATGGTTTCGCTACAAAACATTGACTAGGTGTGTGGTCTTGTTCCATAAAACATTATCTATTTGATTTGAAATCAATAACGATTTTCCTCATAATAAGGATAACCATACAGCTTTAATCTACTATATTTATAAATATTAATTGATCATGTATTTACATCCTCATATTTGATACATGGAAAACATTCTGAACAAAGGAAAGGTTTTCATTAAGCACGTAGTGATGAGATACCACCTTGATATGACCAAGAATCATATAGGGAAAATTATATATGGGGCTTAGATTCATTTTCTCTCTAAGTCACACAAATTTCAATCATGGATATAATTATAGGAATTAATTATCACCAAGAAAAAAACCTATATTATTTCTATGATTTTTTTCCTAAAGCCTTTTTCAAATTTGACCTACCCTAATGTGCTACTTAATGACTCTTAATTTCTCTATTATTTAATCAACTATCTATGGTCAAAAATATAACAAACCATTCTTTAATTAGGTTTTAATTAATGATTAATTAAATTATATTACACATAATAAAACCTATAATATTAATAAGTATGGTGTATTTGGGATTTTATTATGTTACATTACTTCTCAAAACATGGGATACATCCTCATTATTGCAAACTTCCTTTACATTTTTATATTATTCCATAATTCTTTAAATAACATGGGATAAACTAGGGAGATACCTATGTAATAGATGAGATATAAATCACACTAATGGAATAATTAATTCATAACATGAACAAGGTATTATATGTTAATAAATAGGCATATTAATGGGACATACAATTAGTGGCAACCATATACATGAATAATGAGGAATGATATAGCGTGACTACATAAATGCAACATGGGAATGTAGAAACAACATTAAATATGACATCATATAAATAATTAATCTTTATAATCCAATAAAAAACATAATTTTAAAAGGATATACTCTCATGAACCATAGATGACATCTCATGAGACTAAAAAATTATCGAATGCATTAAGGCTCTATCTAGGTGCACCCATCATAGTCATATCTTGTAAATGGATAAGTGTTCTACATATATCATATATATAAAAACATATTTCATTTTATTTAATACAATGATAATGTAGTTTGAATTACATACTTTTATTCCATTAATAGAAAAATTATATGTGCATAAATTTTAATACCCTTAAAAATAAATGCATATAAGTATTCACTACACAATTGTTTGGCACGAAAAATAATAGTTATATTTTTACAGAATAATGGGGGAACATAAAAATTCACTATAGGTATTAATGAGAGTCTAATTGTTGTATAATAATTTGAAAATCATATAGTATTTAAGAAGTAACTTTAATAACATATACCAACATAATGAATTGGGGATTAAAGTTATATGATAGTTAAGATTCTTAATTAGATAAGAGAAGGAGAAGATCTCTTACCTTGAGTGGGTGATTACAAAAGCTTCGGAGTGATTATTGAGATATTTGGACCACCTTGGTAGGACTATAGAAAAGTTATGTAAGATTAAGGATGTTCTCCATGGTTTTTAGTGTAGTGAAATACGATCTTGGGTGGGTTTATATAGTAATGGACAGAGTAGTTCTTTATGGTTTCCCAAATTTAGGATTTGGAATCTATATGATAAATTAATCAAAAAAACATACCATTGTTTTTACAATGATTTATTTCAAATAGGATTTATTTTAATTATTTTAAATGGACATGGGGAGTCATTTTTTAAATATTACCCCTAGTGATGTGGATATGAGTCATGTTCTTAAAGAAATGATTTTAAAATCATTAAATATAATATATTTTTGCTAGAATTCATAAAGGATTTATAAAATTCAAAAAATAACATAAAAACATTAATTTAAATGTTAAAAATATATTTTGTTGCGTATACATTTTATATCATTTATTACATAACGTTTTCTTCATTATGATGTCATAATACACCCTGTATATTTATATCGTATAGAAATCTTTCCCAAAAATTTGATGTTCGAAGAAAATTATTTTAAATTAACTATTTGATAACTTTTATGTGAAGATTAAAAAAATAATATTTATTTTATCAAAATATTTTTATAAATATACGAATTTTAACTTATAAAATAGAATCGACATTTGCTATGAATAGGTGGGTTTTTTTTAAAATATATGTTTTATAACACTTATAAAAATTATTTCAGAAATAATAAAAATTATTTGATTCTTTTTTATATAATAAAAATTATTTAATAAAAATATTTTTTATTTGAAAAAACGATTAATTTATCAATATATATATCCTAATTGAAATTGAATACCACTAAAAAAAATTTATTGTATCAAAATCAAAATCTTTTATAAAGTAAAAATAAAAATAAAATTATTCATTATTCTATAAAGTATATATATTCATATTATTTGATTCTTGATAAAAACCCATTTATTACATTAGAAAACACACTAAGAGTAAGGCGCATGATATGTAGATTTTCATGGTGTTGTTCAGCATACATGATTTCAGTTGTGATCTTGATGGGATTGAACTATTCCTCTAAACATTTTCTCTTATGATTTAGATATTGGATATCAGCTTGGTATTTTTTAAGGAAAAATATCAGTTATGATATCTCCCACAAACGCTCAGATAAACATTCTTCATAAGGCATAATCCAATTGGTTGAGGCCATAAAATGCTTTGTTTTTTCAATTAAATAAGTCAAAAAAATACATTTATTGAAACCATATGATCATTGTTTAAAGGATATACTATCAATAGTAGTGATTTTTAATGGTATTTTAAATTTTATAGGATATAAAATAATAATAATTTCATGTGTTTTCTATGATCATAATACATTTAATTAATTCACAGTGATAATTTTATTTATTAATGTTTTGTTCATTAACATATCCCCCTTCAAAAAATTTACCGTTGAAATTTTCATTTAACACACTAAAAAATAAATGGGTAATTATATTTCACAACCTCCTCTAGTTCCCATGTGGCTTCTTTAAACTTTGTATTTCTCTATAACACTTTCTTTGGAGAATTTCTTTATTTTACATAACATTGTCACAATGATATAATATATTCACCAGATGCTCCTCATATGATAGAATATTATCCCAAAGTTATACCATTGGATTTTGCACATGTGTGTGATCTGATACATACTTCATTTAGAAAGATACATGGAACACATCTTGTACTTGAGATATATTAGTTGGGTGTTCTAGTCGATATGCCACTACTCTGATGAGATCAAGTATCTAAAAGGGACCAATGTATCTTAGACTAAGATTTCAATTAATTCTTATTCCCCTAACCTTATATAATGGAGATATTTATTGGAATAACTTATCTATATCCAAAAACTCTATCCTTCATCGATGACTATCAATATATATCTTTTGTCAACTCTGAGTTTCCATGATGTGTTGTTGAATGGTATTAACCTTTTCCCTCATTTCCATGACTATTTCAGGATGTATCATTTTACATTCCCCAACTACATCCTAGCATACAAGTATTCTGTACCTCTTCCCATAAAGGGATTCTTAGTGAGCCATTTGGATTCATTAGTGAAATATATTTTTGTATGAGATATTGACCAGAAAAATATATTGATCCCATCCTCTATTGATGTCAATTAATAATTCTACCAACAAGTCCTCATGTTTCAAGATAATTTGCTCAGATTTTCCATTAGTTTAGGAGAGATAATACATGATAATGTTGAACACAATTTTAAAACATTTTAGTGATTCTTATAGAACTTCTAGTTAAATCTTATACCTCGATCAGATAAAATCTATAGTGGAATTCCATATAACCTCACCACTTCACTTATGTATATCATTGCAAGTTGATTGAGTGATAAGTCCTATCATATTGAAATAATGTGAGAAGACATTATTAGATGATCCACTATAACCCAAATATAATTATTTTCTCTCTAGGTATTTAAAATAATAGTAAAAAATTTTATGGTGATGTTTTCCCATTTCCATATAGGTATAGTAAATGGTTTCCTAATTCCCTTGGATTTTTTCCTTTCATCCTTCACTTCTTGAAAAACAATTCACCTTGATGAATTTTCTATAATCTGCTTCTTCAAATTATCCTATAAATAGGACTCTCATAGATCTCAATATATCATTTTTCTCTCTAGATAGATAGAGAAGCTATATCTATGCAGAACATTCAATATATCATTTGTTAACTTGGGATTTTATGGTACACATTGTATTGACCAAAATCTTACAACTCATTCTCCATTAAATTTGAACTCTCATCATTTCCCTTTTAATATAAATTCCACCTTCTTTTGAATTCCCACATCATCTCTTTGAGCGTCCATTAACTTATACAGAAGGGATGATTGGGGAATCATTTGTAAAAGGATTGATATTGTTCCTTTGAAATTTTCGTGTCTATACTTTTAAAATTTAAGAAGTTCGCATCCTGCTGAATTATAATAAATGAAAAATTTTCTATATCCTTTCTAATTAGATAATTTTAAACAATATTTTATTTCTCAATATGGTAGTATTTAGAGTACTCATAAACACTAATTAGAAATAACTATCTACAATGGAACATATTCACCTCTTTCTCTGTTAATAAATACTTTATTCTCTCATGATCTATATATATTTGACACTTCTACCCAAAGATATAACACCACTATATTATCTAGGTGAAGATCTATGCATTCAACTCTAGGTCATGCATTTTATTAATTTTGTTCATGAACATTTATTTTACATGGGTTATAGGCTATCACATTATCATTCTATATTAACACACATCCAAATCTCTTCTTTTAAGCACTATTGTATACCTTGAAATGTTCTCCACTTGGTTGTAGAATAAGTACAGGTTTAGTGAAAATCCTACTTTCACCTAATTTAAGATGACTTCACATACATTTTTCCAATGAAATGTGACTCCCTTTTGAGTTTTTTTGGTTAGAGGGTTTGAAAATGATGAGAAATTTCTCACAAATCAATGATATTACCGCACTAATACAAGTAAAATATATCATTCTATAATATATTTTTTCCTCAAATATCCTTTATGTTTTTCTTTCTTTTAAGTGTCCAAAAAATACCATTTCTTGTAATACTATTTACCATGAATGATATTTCATTATACTAGAAATCACATTTGTTTTACATGTCATAAATCTTCTCATTTCATAAGGCCTTTAGCATAGTGACCATATTTTCTTCATGATCTTCTGTTCTTTTGGAGTATATTAGAAAATAATCTACAAAGACAACCACAAATTCATCATGTTAATCACTAAAAACTATATTCATAAAGTATATTTTTATTTATGGAGCATTAGTGTATCTAAATTGTATTACTAAGAACTCGTAGTGCCTTCACCTTATATGAAAAGAAGACTTGGGGATATCCATCTTCATCAACCAATAAATATTATACCCCAACGAATGATCCATATTTAAGAATTATTGGGATCTTTGTAGCGGAAAAGTCATAAATATGTGGAATATGATAGTTTTAAATTATTTTAATATTGTTTATCTCATGATAATCAATGAAAAGACCCAATGAACCATACTTATTCATGAAGAAGAGGAATGGTGAACCCCAAGGAGAATCACATGGGTGTATAAAACGTTTATCTATAATTTTTATAGTTGTTTCATAAACTTCACAAGATCTACAATATCCATTATATACAGATTCCTAAATAATGGAAACAGATGAGGTATAATCTTGTTTGAAAATTCAAAAACATTGCTAGGAGGAATACAAAATAATTATTTGAGAAACATGTCATTGTATTCCCTCACAATGGTCATGTATTCAAAGGTGATATTTCCCTTAGAATCCATAATTTGATCAAGATATTCATTGTCATCGGGTAATAATATCCATGCTTGAGATGTTGGATCAAACGAAGATTCATCCTCCTCCTTTCTTTTGTACAGAATTGGTGGATAATTCACTATAAAGAGAGTTATTTCATTACTATAGTAGTTTTTGTTAGATCTAAATAGGGAAAGAAAATACAAACCCTGAATTGCATCAAATTACACTAAAGGTAGTATCAAAAGGTCTTATATAATGTTCATCCCAAAAAAAATTATAGGGGAGAATTTGTATACATGGGATTCCATAATTTTACCACCTTCCATTTTCATCAGAATCTCTACCTCCTCGAGTTGTTGTGGCGTTTCAATACTTATAATAAAAATGTGTGATATTAATGAATTCATATAACTAAGATCAAAAGGCATGTGCACAATTATTTAATGAATAACGAGCGTACCTAACACCACATGGTTTTCATGATCCACCGAAGTGGTTATTAAAGTATATTCTCATCATTGATACCCTTGAGGATGTTGGAATTTATTTTCTTCGACAACCATTGGCTTGTGATAGTGTTCTCCAACAGGTACTTATTCATTGAAGTTGAGAAATTGTATAATAGGATGAGTTTGGGCTCGATTATTCATCACTCCAATTACATTTTTGAGGCTTTCCCTCAAAAAAATTACTAGCTACATGTCCTACTATTCCATACCTTAGACACTTCATCACCCCATTATGAAATTTTCATTGTGTTTATTCCTCACTTTTGGGAAGTTATATTTTGAAATTTCTTAACACCATTATATTTCTCCATAGGATAACAAGAATTTAACTTCACCGTCCACTTAATATCCCCATGATACACTTAATATTCTTTGATCTTCATTTCTAATTTTAATGAACACTAGAAAATTGCATCATAGCGATCAAAGTCATAGATCTCTAGTGATTTTCATACACTAATCTTTAGCCCACAAATGATCTGGTATACCTTTAATTAAGGGTTAATGAAAATGTGTGAGGTGTATCATGCATGTATTTTTGAATTTTATCATATACGCCTTGATGGATTCAATATATAATTATTGAAGGAAAATAAAATCCCTTTTTATTTTAGGTCATAGAGTTTGAGGAAAATATATTTTATAAAACATTTTCCAAATCCCCATCTACCCCATCACATTGAAATATGCCTCTATCTTTATATTCTTGATTAATATCCACCACTAACTAGCTTGTAACTCTATAGAATAACTTGTTTTTATAACCTTATATTTCTCAGAACATTTAAGGATAGAGAATATCAATAAAATGTATTTCCATTATTCCATGAATAAAGGATCATATGATTCATTTAAATTTAGAGTCCCATTCCACATAAAGGTCTCAATTTTATCTTGTTATTTATTAGGTGGATTTGGGAACTCCTCTTGATTGAGTTTTCTATTTAAACCTTAGTCAAATGAGAGAGTATCTTCAAAAATTACATGAACCATCACCCATCAGGATGGGAATCTCATTTGGGTTTTCATCACATTTCCCTTCACATTGGTTTTTTACATTGTTCCTCATGTTACATACCATTGATTAAAATAATAAGACTATTATTGATGATTATTTTTAAACTATTAAACACATAAATTGGTATCCAGTGACATGAAAGGGATATCTTATAAATGATATGTATTTCCTTAATTTATGAATATCTAGGAATCAATCAATGTTATCCATGATATATTTACTAACATATACACATAAAGTATTTTTTCATCCCTTAATAACGCTTTATAATGAGCTTTTAAATTTACTTAATCATTTTCCCCAAGATTTTCAATCCTTGTGTTCAATAAGGGATATTATTTTACCCTAGTTCCCGATTGAGTCTAGATCAATGTGGGGTTTTTGGGTTTTCCCCATGGTAAATCTGTGCTTGAGCCACATTCATTTGTAATATACATAAAGGGGTGTATTTTCATAGAAACCAATTACACTCTAATTTACAAAAAATATATGTATTTATTAATATTTTTAGTCTTATCCCTATGTCTTTATCAACAATTTTTTAATCCTAATCCCAAAAATAAATGAAATTTAATCTAACACCAACTATGACAACCCTTGTCATTATTACACATTAATTCATGATTTTTTACATAAGAGTATACATAATAAAGCACTAAATACTATGAATTATAGTTTATTTGGGAATCGGGTAAATTACATAACAAATTAAAACATGGGAAACATCATCATTATAGAAAGCTTCCTTATAATTCTCAAATTATTCTCTCATTATTAAAAATAAATTCGATAACCTAGGGATATACATAAGAAATGGGTGATCTATAAAGAATATAAATGTAATAAAGAAAGAATAAAATGACTTAGAAATTACATGTTAGATAATAGGCATATCAGTGAGACATAAAAGTCATGATAATATTAAAGGTGAACAATAAGGCATGATATAGATTGATAACCTAATGGCAACATGGTAATGTGGTAGAAACATTAAACCTGACATCATAAGCATATGTCAACATTAAACACCAAGAAAAAACCAAATTTTCATAGTATAACCTCCCCAACACTATATATAGAATCTCATGAGACTAAAATATTAACCAATTAATTTTAGCACTATCTGGGTGCACCCATCATAATCATATCATGTACATGCATAACCATGACACCTAGATCAAAAACATAAGAACATGTTTCATCAAATACAATCCCATCATAATGGAGTGTGGATTACAAACATGTAATTACCCAACAAAATAATTATAATTTCATAAATTTTAACACCCTTGATAGAAATTATGTATGGGTATTCAATATAAAAAAATATTCATGGAAAAGATTATTAAAATTTTAACTGTATAACAGGGACAAATAAATGTTCATTGGATTGATTGATGATAGTGAAAGGGGTGTATCATAATTTTTGACATCATATGGGAAGTAAAAGGATATATAATAATATATCCCAACATTAATAATTGGAGATAAAAAGTGTAATATAATAAGGATTCTTGAATGAAGAGGAGAAGGAGAGGATTACATACCTCAAGAGGGTGATTCCAAAATATTGGGAGTAGATTCATGAGATACTGGGGGAACCTTTGGAGAGCTCTAGAGATGGAAGGATAGAGTAATGGTGTGATCTAAATTTTTTAGTGAATAGGTACATGTTCATAGGAGGGTTTATATAATAAAAGAGAGGGGGTTCTATAATATAAAGTAATCTAATCCTCAAACATTCCCATGGTTTTGGCGATTGATTCTACCAAATAGAATATTTTTTTTTATTATTTTATTAACATATATGAAATTATTTAAATATTACCCTTTGTGATGTACAAGTTATTCGTGTTCTTAAAGAAAAGATTTTATAATATTAAAATATAATATATGTATTATACAATTAAAAACAATTTATAAAAATAATAAAATAACCTAAAAAACAAATTATATTAATGTGGAAATATATATCTGGTCTTTTATTCCTTTTAAATAATTTATTACATTTCTTTTAGTTCATTATGATGTCATAATTCACATCATATATTAATAAAATATTTAATTTTCGCCAAAAAATTGACAGAATCAAAACATTCTTAAAAAATCACCATCGGATAATTTGGATAGTATGATTAAAAAATAATTTTTATTATATAAAAATAAATTTCTAAATATATGAATTTTCACTTTTAAAATAGAATCTATATTTATTGAAAAATTATGGGGTTTTTTATAATAACTATTTTCGAAACCTTATACAAATTATATTTGACATCATAAAAATTATATGATTTTTCATATTTAATAAAAATTATTTAATAATTATATTTTATTAAAATATTATTTATTTCAAAAAACCATTAATTCATCAAAATAACCATCATAATTGGAATTGAATATTACCCAAAAATACAACTTGTGTTTTATTGTATAAAATAAAAATAGTTTATAAAGTAATGATACGAAGACAATATTATAATTATTCTATACAATATACATATACATATTATTAGGTTCTCGATGCATAACCCACTATTAAAAAAAATTACCATTGTGTAATTTGTGAGAAAATGATATTTTCATAGGGTGGTCAACGTAAAAGGTTTTGGCTATGATCTGGATGGGCTTAGACTTCCCCTAAAAATAGTTTTTATAATGACTTATTTGACGGTTCTAAAATTAGCATAGGTCCTGGGAAAATCCTAGTGATGTTATATATATTAGAAGATCTGATAAATGGTATTCATAGGGTATGATCCTATAGGTAGAAGCCATCACATCCATTCTCTTTGTCAATCAAATTTCTCAAAAGCCTATATTTATACTAATCATACGATAACATTTCAATGACTGTACTATAAAAGGTTATGATGATTAATGTTCTTTTAAATCTGATAGAATATAAAGAAACCAAATAATTGAATTTTCTTTCCATAACTATAATATAAAATAATACATTTTATTAAATCTCATGGGAAATTTTATTTATAAATTATTGGGTCATTACCCAAATAGATTACATTCTCTATCTTTATTCCAAGATGTTGGAGTCCTTAACTTATTTCCATAGATGTATTCATATGGATCATTTGAATTAATGAGTGAAATATGTTTTTTTAATAAAATTGAATTAGAGGATGTTTTTTATACAAAACGCCATTGAAATTAATAGAGTTATATCAAAACATATCTTATTGGATTTTGATGTTTTTTCTAGAATAACTATCAATTTGAGGATGTTTTTCTAGGATAAATGTAATCGACTTGTTAAATTATTTATAAAAAAATTTAATAAATTTTGAAGTATAACTTATATAAAGATAAATTAATATTAATATTGGTATCCCATGAAACATTACAAATTACTTAATGAATATCATGATAAGTTGGTTTAAAAATAACTCTTCTTTGATTATAATGAAATTCATTGAATTAATAATTTGATCAACTATAATCTAATTGAAATTATAAGCATTAGTTATCTTGGGGAATTTTATGATGAAATTCATTGTATTTTTTTCCATTTCTATATATGTATATGTAATTGGTTCATCATCCCCTTAAACTTATTCAATTTTACATAAATTTTTGATACATTAAAAATTGAGTTATATACTCATCAATATCCTTATTCATATTGTACCACTAGAAATTCTCTTTGAGATATCTATACATATTTTTACTTTTAGGAAAAATAAATAATGATGGGCTATGATCAAGATATAGAATATCCTTTTTATATTTAGATATTATACAGACAGATATTTGGTTCTTGAATTTTATCATTCTATCCAAGAAAAGGTAAAACAATATAACATTACATCCATTATTTTTCTATTTCACTTCATTATTTATATCTTATTTAATCTTTACATGGATGGATGGTTTAACATTAATTTGATAAAGATAAGATTTATTCCCTTACCTTAGGATTTCATGGCACATCCCATCGAAATACTTAAGTATTAAAACTCTTTTAATCAATGTTATAGATATGCAAGAATGGTCCTTTTGACTGAGAGCGTCAACCACCCTGTTCACCTACCCGAGGAGGTAATGTATTGAGAAATGAAAATTTATAATTAATTACAACAATATAATTTGGTGAATATTATATTCTTCTAGTGTGTGTATATATACATTAATATTTTATGTTCAGTAGATATATATAAAACATTTCACAAAAAATATAATTCCTCTATATCTTCGAAGAAAAAATTAACCCTACCAACTCCAAATCATGAGTTGGTAAATGTTTCTCTTATATATTCATTATATTGAGTCGTATGATACTATAATTTAATTCAACATGAGAAAAAATCATAATACCTTTTTTAATGAATCATTTCATATTGAAAACCCTACTTTAATATTGGGTATTGTTCGCACTAGTTCTATATGCCACCTTCTCCTCAAATCCTTAAAAATTTATTCCAAATCATAAATCCAACTTTAATTAACAACCTTTTTGTAAACTTGATTATTTGATTTTATAGTTTTAGGAAATATCTCATAAGAAATCTTTTAGTATATAGACAATCTGTGAAATATAGAGATCTCAGTCACTATGGTTGGCTAAATAATTTATTTTATAATGTACATATTAGATGGATTCACCATTATAACATCCATCCTGATTATATGAACCATGAATGTGTCATCATAATTCCAAAAAAATATTAATTTTTTCATATAGTTTCACCTTCTTAATGGCCATTAAAAAATTGAAAAACTATATTCACAAACAACCTTACTCTTGAAATATAAGATAATATCTTCTATAAATTCTACCCCAAACTGACCAAGGGTGTCTCAAACGATGCTAATAATTATATCCATGATGATATCTTGGGAATTTATTAGTCCAAATGGAATCACAATAAATTCAAAGGTTCCATAACTTTTAAGGAAGGATATCATGGGAATATCATCATTTTCTCCATAATTGATGATATCAAAATCAATAGTCTATACCTTACCATTATTGATATCCATATCATTAATAAAAAAGTAATCAATGTTGGGGTATAAAATATTTTTTCTCAATAATTTTTTTTTCATTCCTGATAATCACTAATAAGATGTATTGAAGCATTTTTTATTAATAAAAATAAACTTTTATGCCCAAGGTGATGCACTAAGGAATTTGAATCCTTTTTTATTCTACTATAGAATATTATCAATTTTTTGTAGCTTAATAGAAGACATCCTATAAGGATTATTTGAAATAGAAATAACACAATGTATGATATGTATTGAAAACTGAACATCGTTATTTATGGCAGGAATATGAATAACTTTAAGAAATACATCTATATATTTATAAATAATAGCCATATAATCAAATGTTGAGTTTCTTCACAACTATTTGAGATAAATAACTCCCGTGAATAGGTAGAAGGAACCTTGAAATTTTAATAATTTAAATAAGATGTTATTATTTATGATCCCAATTGATAAAATATAATAGGCTGCTTCGAGATATCAATTTTGACTTTCCTTCTATTGAAATTGGTATGGGATATATATAGAGACACTAATAATACATGCCCAAAATCACATCAAATTCAACATTAGGGACAATGATTTGATTTTAAAGAAGACTATTCCTAAAAATTTATATTATAGAGGAGTTATATTATTGAAATGGATTTATCATACCATTATATATTTTCAGAGATAGTTTAACATATCTTTGTTGAGGGGGTGATATTACACACTTATATAATAATTCATATAAAAAAGTCTCGGTACAACCATTTAAAAAAATACATTTGAATATAATGAATTCATAATAGACCTACATATTTCAACTAATTAAAGTTCTCATCATTTTTTTATTTGAAATGGTTAGTATGAGTCTCAATATAAAATATTCATAGTCAGAATTCATATTCTAATGACATTTATTTCAAATATGTCCTAAATTATGTTAACTTCTTATCCACCAGTGACTTTTTAGGTTAAATCTAAATTATTTTCCAATCCTTCATAAAATACCATGAATAATATGAAAATTAACAAAAATATATACCATGTGACTGTCAAATGAGGTGTTTTTTAGGTATCTTTGTCATGCACAGAGTTAAGATCGTGTTAAAACTTAATACATCAAATTTAATGTTTATATACCCTAGGTAAATCTATTCTAGATCCCCCATACACATTTAGTCTCTATAAGAGGACGTAATTTAAAATAATGAACTCAGTCTATATTATATTATCTTAGGATACTTCTTATATATACAATTATCCATGGGGTTCTCTCTACTGTTTTCTAATACCAACCCACCAAAATAAAAAATCTCAAATCTGATACTAACTAAGGAAACCAAAACATCACATAAATAAATATAACAACATTTTATATGAATATTAAATTGATATAAAAAATCATACCTTCCCAAAATAATAATGAATTTTTGAATTTGGGGATTATATATAACATAAAATAATTTTACAAAAAATAATCAAAATTTCCCACAAACATTCTTCTCACATTATACCCTTTTATACTTATAATACTAAATATTTTTCTTCATAAACTCATGAATGGAAACATAAGAAATGGGTGGACTTGGATTCTCATCAATGATAAAAAAATAGATAACATTTAATGATCATAAATATGTAAAATAATAAAACAGGGGTGTGATAATATGACAATAACATATGAAAATCACTCCCAAGAAGTCAACGATCATTAATAATGATTCATAGAATATTTTTTCTTATAACAAAATAAACATTTCATAAGAGTGTAGAGTCATCAATAATAAATCATGACCTATGTGAGGCTTTTATAAGATTAAGATAAAAGATTGTGGGAAAGACATATCCATAGGAAATATTTTCCTTAATCAAGGCTAACAACCAAGATAATGATAGTGGATATTGTTCCATAATTGATTGGTTTCACTCCCCACATCTTTAAACATAGTGAAAAAGATCCAATAATCTATTAGGTCCACTCCCTATTACCATTTCATACTATCTCATGGGATATCAAGCATTACATAATGAATTGAACAGATGTATAATTATAATCCCACCCAACAAATAATATAAACCATAAATATATTTTTAAAAATATACAAAAAATATTTATACTTTAATATCACATACTGAACTAGTCTAAATGACACAAAATTCATGAAAACATTCATAGAACATTTTAAAAATCATCTAGAAAAAGAAGGTGGATCATAGTATATGTGGATATCCTAAGATTAACATAAAAAATTTCAAAGTATGTTGAAATGGATTAAAATATAATTTTTAATATCGTTTTATAAAACCCGTGAAATACAAGACGAAATATCTGATTTTTGAAATTCTTTTAAAATTCTTCAAAACATTTTATTTAAAATAAAATAATTCATGGCTGATAATTGAAAATAAGAAATTACCTTTCAAAAAGAGAAAATGATTTTTATAAAATAAATTATGTGAGAATGATTCTTTTAAAAATATTATCTGAGAATACATAAAAATTCAATGAATTTTTTAAAAATATAGTCATTCAAAATATAATTTATGAAATCAATAATTACATTTAATTTAAATTTTTATGTTATAAAAATATAAAAATATTTCATTTTTATTTAAAAATAAATAATAATACAAAAAAAATCTTTTTTAAATATTGGTTAAAAAAATTCCATAGATGGATTATCCTTCATAACAACCACAACATGAAAATGAGGATGGAGGAAAAAACATATGGATTTTACATACTTTGAGTAAAACCATATTGAAATAGAGAACATAAATTGCATTTTTAAATCCCTTTAATATGATGATATAATGAAGCCACAAGGTAGTATATACATCACAAAAAATAAATAAGTTGGTGAATATGGAAAATGTCTCAAAGAAGACAAATTGAGACCAGAAGACCCCTACCTTTCACCCGCAACCCTATGAATTCTTTTCAACCATATTTATAATAAACATATAAATTTTAATAACTAACTTCAGTAAATTATTCATATATAAAATGTAACACCCCAAAAATTCATAGAGAATAAATTTGTGTACAATATTAAGTATGAAACTCAAGAAAGATAATATAAAGGAATATCACATCCTTAAAAATTATAATATATTTAATAATTTAAATAAATTCTTGCTATGATATATCTTTCAATGGAAACAACACTTTTTTAGATTTTAATATAATCAACAATGACTTTCTTCGATATCTTGGGTTACATGAAAGATTGAGTTTTATTGAATAATATACATAATATTATTTAAAATAGGAATTATCTCACAGATGATAAATTGGAGGTTAAAACCATGATTAATTAACTTATGAAAATATATGGTTTAATTAATTAGTTACAGTGTGATTAGAACTGATTATAAAATCCAACTTAATTTAAATGAAATGTTTCTATAAAAAAGAATTTTATATGCTCCTCAATAATTTTGTTTTAATAAAATAAATTAATTAATATTTTTGATTGATATTAATGATATATATATTATATTCAGCCAAATATTTATGACTTTTATTTAATAGATTTTATGGTCATAAGATAAGTGCAATCACAATAATAGGCCTTAAAGCTGGATTTTTATAAAAGCAGTTTTACGACCATTAAATGGAACACCTATTTTTAATCTAAATTTTTGAACATTAATAATTTTATTGGAAAAAATATACCTCATTTTTTGAATATCAATTAAAAAATAAACTTAGGGTGAATTTTTTTTTATTTTTCTGTTATGTTTTATTTTTTCATTAATAGGGAAAAATAATGACTTTTAAAAGAAAAGTTATTTTTTATATAAAATATTTACATCTATAAATTATATAATTAATTGGTGTTAAAGAATTATTATATAATTTTTTCATATATTAATACAATTTATTTTATTTCAATAAACATTATGATAAATATAGATATAAAAACATTGTGAAATGTTTATCATTTTCATGTTAAAAATCAGCTTTCCCATCCCATCTGTGGGTTTAATTTGAAATTAATTTCTACCACTTATGAAATTTGAATTTGCAAAAAAAGATTCCATTTTAAGAATAATAATAATATATAATTTCATGTAAGTTAAAAGAAATTGACCAAAAATATTAGTGAAAACAATTAAAATTATTTAAAGTGATTAAGGTGGAAATGAGATTACTTGGACGTTAAAATTTAATTTTAATACGAAAAAATTACAGAACTTTTTCAAAAACCAATTCATGGAAATATTTAGACAATTCTACTTGTGTTATCAATTTTTTATGTTAGTGGGATACTATTATAAAAGAGGGACCTATATAAATAGTAATGCAAGGGAAAAGACAAAAAAGGAACCTTCCTTACCTTTAACATTTCTAAAACCTTGTGATATAAAAACACATTATTTGTGTTATACACATTATTTATAAAGTTAAATGTGTTTTCCTCTTGATATTAATTTATATTTAATTTTTAGAGATCAAATAGTTAGTTAAAATTCATATGGAATGACAATGTGGTAATTATTTAGTTAATAATTAAAAAAAATTAACTATATTAAAAATATTAAAAGTGACGTAAAATGAACTAATTATTATATTTTATTAATTTTATAGATTAATAAAACAATTTTCATAATTTTAAACATAATATATTTAAATTCTATCATCATATTGATATTTTTCAATTTAAATTAATAAATAAGGTAAAAATTTACATTAAGGATGTTTTGTAATAAATGATATGTTATTAAAAGATTTAAAATTACTAACAATCCCAACATATAATGATTTATTTTTACATTTTAATAATTAAAAAATAATATCTAATAATGGACCAATTTATCTTTTGTACTGAATATACTATCCCATAAAAAGTTATAGCATTATTTGTATGATTTAGGTTAATGAAAAGCTTTTTTTTATTACATGTGTTTCTGTTAAAATTAATTTTCAACCCATATGGGATTTTCATTTTTTAGATTAAATATATTAATTATAATTCATAGGATATATATATTATAATAAATATCACTTTAATTTAGTATTATTTTTTATGTTACCAAGGATAGAAAATTAGTTACCCTAATGAAAACCGAAAAAGGTAAAAATAAGTAAACATAGAAGTTAAAGAAAAAATTATAAAAATACCTTTAGTTTTATTGTTTTAATGCCCCGACCCTAGTTACCCAGAGTCGGTTCATTATTACATAACATTGACATGATCACAAAAGATCATGTCTCCAAAGACAGATTAGTTTAGTAGCCTTGGAAATACTAGACACATTCATAAGTTTTACATTACATTAAAAAATGAAAAACTACAACAACATAGTCTCCAAAGGCCACACTTATATACCTTAGACTATCCCTACAGGTCAGTCATAATATACTTCTTCGCATCCTGGTGAAAAAATAAAACATATAAAGGGGTGATCTCAGGTGATCATTAAGGATAACAAAATATCGGAAACTTTCATAAATAAGCATAAACATTTAAGGAAATGTAACGCTAAAACAAAAGGCTTTTAAACGTGAACATCAGCATAATAAAGAAAATATAAAATCATATAATTCCATTTACACATTCACATGGATATTCCACAATTAAAATAATCACATGAAATATCAATAGCCACTTTCATAATGATGGAATGCATAATGCTAGACTTCATAACCATATAGTCAAGGTCTTGTGCCATGAATACAAATAATATTTGGTCAATGCCTTATGCCAAGACCCTAGATTGTCTAATGAGACCTACCGATGCATCGAGGAGCTATAGTATTCTCTACCTGTCACTTACTAAGTCCAATGCATTCCTCATATGAAAAGTTTTAAACTTAACATAACCATTTGTATTAAAACTAGCATAAAAATGTCAATACATTATCCATAAACCATGAATGGTATAAAAATAAAACATACATAGTAAAAAATATCACAAATACTATTACGATATGGAAGTTTAGTATCATAATATGTCAACTTCAAATAAGCTCACAATCTATCAAAGGATGTTGACATTTAAGAAATCAAAACATTTCTGAGAGAAATATATCATTCTATTTTGAAATAATTTAAAAGTAATATAATTATAAAAGAAAACATTTATTTTGAAAATATTATTATAAGATTTTAAGGGAAGCTTCGACTATGTTATAATGGCTGAAAATAGTCGCACCTGCCGTACAAGTCTAATAAACATTCTTACATTAATTTTGTCAAAAAGGTCAAAAGGTAACATGTTTCGAAAAACAATGGAAAGATTCATTTAAATCCATTTTATAAAAAGTAAAAAATGGTATAAATGACTTTAACCCATAGTAAAGTAAATAGTAAATATGTTTTGGAATACATTTTTAAAAAATATGAATGTGGATGATAAAGAGGTCCTAGTAGATACTTACATAAAAACAACCTCAGATAATAAAGATATTGTGAAATTAACCCTTACCTTGTACTTTTCTTTGGTCGAGGGTAGATTAACCTCCTGTATAATGGTGAAATAATTATTATTCAATTATTCAAGAACCATAAACATTAATATTATATCATATATGTTATTTTAATATTTATTTGTTATTGATATTTCTGTAGTATTATCGTTTCGGATGTTAACTGATTCATTTTACTCTATATGATTAGTTACATAAGACATGATAGTTATGTATAGGATGTATTTGATTCATATCCAAAATGATATTAAGTTATTTATATATTATTTTTAATCATCACATGAAAATTATTCTTGAATGATTATGATGGGGAATGAATCTCATCGCATTTGTGGAGACGGTAATCCATACGTGCGCACGAGCGAAAATATCATTAGAATTTTATATCAATTATTTCCATCAATAATAATTCATTATTATACCCATCCAAATAATAATCTATTAAATAACAACTACACCATGACATGGAGATGTTAAGCAGTACGTACGCACGTATGGTGACATGTTATTCATAGGGTGGATAACATAATGAATATGGTTGTACCATTTTTATAAAAACATAATAGTACATAGAAGATACTAGATTTATTATTTTAAAATGGAAACAACAAACAAAGAAGATGTGGAAGTAGAGAAGAACTTGAAAGAGGTGATGAACTCTTTACCTCTTCTTCAGGATATTACTTTTGATTTGATAAAAAGGGATACTTATGTTGGATTTATGACTAAAGGAAGGCATCTAGGATGAATTGAGGAAGGTTGGGAGGATATTTGGTCAGGGGTTGGCCAAGCCAAAAGGCTTTTGTGGTGTGAAATTAATAGAAGGGGATGTTCCCATTTATAAGAGAGGTGTGGGGCACCTTAGGGAAAGATTGAAATATAATTTTATAATAAAATAATTTTCAGTTTCAAGTGTATAAAAATTTATTTATATCGAATTTAAGGTCAGTATGGGTCGAAATACTATTAGCCAATAGGTTTTAGACACGTTTAGTTTACCATTTTAACCTTATATTTTAGATTTCACTCGTAGATAAATAGTTTGACATTTACCATACCTCTTTGTATTTTAAGGTTATATGGTTAACAAACATACTATAACTTGCAAAAAGAACCCCAATTAGTTCATTATCAATATATATAACCTTATCTAAGTCATTTTATCAAACTATATATTTTTAAGAATATTATATCAATTAATTATATAATATTTTATTATAAACTCTTTTATGACAATTTTGACCCCATTTAATAAATTATTTTTGTTAAAGTCATAAAAACTTTATTACTTCGAAATAAATTTATATTTTAAATAATAACAGGTCATATTAACCTATAAAATTAGTTGAATTTATCAAAAGCCTCAACTTACATTTATTTGGATATTTATAATATCAAATATTTTAATATTTCCTTATTAATGTAATTACTGCATCATCATTGTGTCATATATAAATTAATATATATAATGTCTAAAATTTATAAATAAAATATAATTATGTAGGAAATATTTTTATCTTTCTAATAAATATTTATAGTCGAATATATATTATGTATTACCTTATAATAAAATGGTTTAGTTATTAAACATTGAATTTAACTATTTTACGTTTTCTTTAAATAAAATAATAATAAATGTCCTAATCTAAACCATGTAGACCTAAAGGTTCATATTTTTTTCCTAAGGTTATTTTTGTTCAAATTAAATTTATCCAATAGAATTAGGATATGTGTTAGGGTAATAATAATATCATTTTACCCTTAATTATTCTATTTACTTTTAAGCATGTTAAATAAAAGTAAAAAGTTACTATTCACAAAAATTATTTTCAACTTATTGAACCACATATTTCATACTGATATCAACCATGTCTCTTTTATTTTTAAAATTACTCTCATTGAAGTGGTAAAATTAAGTTTCATGGGAATTTAAAAATTCTCTTATGTGGTGGGTAAAAGACGGTGAAAACATCAAAAAACATTTATAGACATAATATTATTACAAATTGACTCCAATGAATTAAATTGAAAATATATAGGTTTTATGTATTCAGTTTTACCTAAAATAATTTAAATATTATAATTAAATATTTAAATAAGATGTCGATTTTAAACAATAACATGGTGTTTTTCACTATTAATCAAAAATTGAATGTTTCCAAAAAAACCAAAAATTTACGCAAAGATAATTTTGATATTCAAAATCCAAAAATGAAGTCCATTTTGATAGATAAATTTTATAAAATTTCAAAAAGTGGGTATTACTATTCATAACGGCTAGTTTGATTGGTCGCCGTTTGTTAGAACCACGAAGTTGTATACAATTCAAGATATTACATTATTCAAATGGAAACGTACTGTGTAAGCTTGGGGTTTTACATTCTCCCCTCCTTAAAATATTTTCTTCCTTGAAATTTCTGTAGTACTACCACACAAAAAGAATTGGGTGGTTCTTCATCATAAGTTCTTCTGGTTCCCATGTTGCCTCTTCCAACTTATGGCTTCTCAATAGAACATTTACCAGGCAAGTTGTTCAGTTTCTCATCACATGTTCTCTTTTATCTTGAATTTTGACAGGCTCCCCACAATAATACAGATAATGTTCCAGTTCAATTTCCTCATTGTTGATTACATGTGTTGGGTTATGCTTGTATTTTCTCAACAGTGATACGTGGAACACATCATGAACATTGGAGAGAATTGGAGTCATTCCCAAACGATAATATACAACTCCAATTAGTTATAGAAATTTTAAAGGTTTGATGTACCTAGGAATCGATTTACCCTTTTCACCAAAATGAATAACACCCTTCCATGGTGATACCTTCACAAAAACATGATCTCCTACCTGAAATTCCAAATCCTTCCTTTGGTTATATACATAGATCTTTTTCCCAATTTGGGCTGCTTTGATGTGGGTTCGGTTAGCCTTCACCTTTTTCATTATTTTCTCAACATGTTCTAGGAGTACGAGTTTTCTTTCACCAACATCATTCCAACAAGTTGGTGTGGGACATCTCTTTCTATATAACTCTTCATATGGTGTCATCTGAATACTTGAATGGAAACTATTGTTGTAGAAAAATTCTACCAGAGGTATGTATTGATACCACATAACATGAAAGTCACGTGAGAAAGATCTCAACATGTCTTCGATGGTTGGAATACTCCATTATGATTTTCCATCAGTTTGAGGGTGGTAGGCAGTGCTCAAACAATGTTTAGTATATATGGATTTATGAAGACTTTTAAAAAATCTTGATGTAAAACGTGGGTCACGATCAGAAACAATCGATAATGGTACTCCATACAGTCTTTCAAATTCATTAATATATAGTCCTGCTAGACGTTCAAGTTGTAAATCATCTCTTATTTCATGAAAATGTGATGACTTGGTAAGACGATCTACAATGAACCATGTTGCTTCATTCCTTCTAGGAGTCTTTGGTAGCCCCATGATAATTTCCATCTTAATATTATCCCATATCCTTAAAGGTATTGGAAAAGGTTGCATGACTTCTCTAGGTTGTTTCCTTCCAGCGTTCACCTATTGAAAAGCCATACATCTTGACATAAAATCAGCAATCTCCCTATTCATGTTGACCCACCATAAATGTTCTTTCAAATCTCTATACATCTTGTGCAACCATGGTGTATAGAGAAATTAGAGCTATGAGCATCATCTAACAATTCCCTTTTTAGATCTGGTATATCAAGAACACAAATTCACTTCCCAAATTTCGAAATCCCATATTCATATATAAAGTCACTCAATCTCCCATTATTCATAGAATTAATCTTTTTTTGAAACTCCTCATCATCAGTGTGAGATCCTTTTATCCTTTCTAGTATATATGGTTTGTCAACCATTAGAAAAAGTATTGAGGTTTCACCTTCCATGATTATTCCCATATCCAGGTTCACTAGATCCATGAAAATAGGATCCCTTTTAACACTCATCTTTTTCAAAACTCCAAGAACCTTTCTTCTCAAATGATCTTCCGCCTTATTTTCTTTCCCCGGATGGTAGTGTATAGTGAAATCCTAATCCTTGAGTAGTTCTAGTTATCACCTATCCCTTACATTGAGTTTATTTGTTAGAAAATATACTTCAAACTCTTTTGATCAGTATAAATATCAAATTTTTCACTATAGAGATAATGTCTCTATATTTTCAGAGCATAGATTTCATATGTTAACTCAATATCGTGAGTAGGATAGTTTTTCATGTGAAGTTTTATCTATAATGATGCATATGCAATAACTCTATCATTCTGCATAAGGACACATCCAAGTCCTTGCATTGGCATCACTATTAACAGCAAACCCATCATTCCCTCATGGTAGAGTGAACATAAGAGAATAGAGTAATCTTCTACTCAGTTCTTTAAAATATTCTTTACACTCTTTCCTCAAAAAAAATTAACCCCATTACATTTGATCTTAGTCAATGGGTTAGCCAATTGCGAAAAATTCTGGAAAAAAGACTAATAATATCCTGCTAAACCAATAAAACTACATACCTCAGTTATACTCGTTAGTGATGTCCATTTTTGGATTGACTTTGTCATTGGAGGATCAATAGTTATTCTATCCTTAGAGACAATATGGCCCAAAAAAATCTCTTGAACCCAGAATTCAAACATGCTAAACATCCCAAATAAATCATTTCTTCAAAGGGTTTTTAGACTGGTGTGCAAATGATTTTCATGATCTCCATTGATTTTGGAGTATACAAGGAAATCATTAATTAATACCACAACAAAGTCATCAAGATATTCCTTGAAAACTATGTTCATTTGATCCATGAAAACAGAGGGTTTATTAGTCAGCCAAAATGGCATTTCTGTAGACTCGTAATGCCCATACTTGTTTCGAAATGAAACTTTCAAAATTTCTTCCTTCCTCACACACAACTGATGATATCCATATGGAAGGTCAATATTTGAAAAATATTGAGCTCTATAATGTTTTTCAAATAAATCATCAATGTGAGGTAAGGGATAATTGTTCTTTATTTTTATAAAATTTATCTCCATGTAGTCAATGCACAGCCTCATAGATCGGTCTAGTTTCTAAACAAAAATGACAGGGGTTCCCCATGGAGAAACACTAGGGAGAATAAATCCCTTATTAATCAATTACAATAGTTGTTTTTTATTTACACTAATTCAACAGTGTCCATTCTATATGGGGTCTTCTATATGGGCCTTGAACCAGGAATTGAATCAATGGAAAATCAATTTCTTGTTTTGGTGGATGTCTGGGTAAATCCACTGGAAACACATCAACATAATCTTGGAAAATAGGTACGTCCTCTATTTGAACATTATTTTCCTCACCCAAAATTATTTCATTATATTATTCCCCAATTATTAAACAATGTTGGGCTACTGGGTGGGTATCTAGATAATAACCAGGTGGTGAGGTTTATGCTCTAATGAAAAGGTACTCTTTATCATCACCAAAAATTGTAACCTCCATCTTTTTACAATAAAGTTTTGGAACATGGTCCTAAAGACAATACATTCAAAGGATTATATCAAATTCAATCATGGGTATGATGATGAGATTAGCAAATAAATAACATTTATATGATGTAATAGGATCTGATTCAAAAAACATTGTTGCGATGATACTTCCCTTATGAGTTTTTTCAGAAAAATCCCTTGGTAAGTCAAATTGAAAATAACTAATTTTATTAGGAAGCTGGGAAGATATGAAATAATGCAGTAATCCTTAATGAAATAAAGAATTTTTTAATGTCGAGGAAACCATTATATTTCCTACCACCACATCTTTCGGAGCTTTATCCTTAAAGTAGTGATAGCATAAGCTTGGCCTTACTCCATTGGCCTTCAATGAGGTATGTTCACTTGGATCTTAGGACATTCATTTTCATAATGCCCCTTTTATTTACAATTTTAACATTCAATATTGACAACCTCTTTCTTCCTCGTGCAATTAAGAGCTTGCTGTCATTTTTCAACACACTTTTAACAGACTCCAATTCCCTTCAATAATGTACCGAGGTATTTCTTCCAACATTTACTGTAGGATAGAAATTCAAATTTTCCCTTCTTCCAATTATTTCCATTTCCAGAGTGTTCTGCGGATCTCTTCTTCTCCTGCTTTGCTTTAAATTTGTAAGACTTAATGAATTCTTTTTATATCTTGATAATACAATAAAAAATTTCTTCGTATCATGAGAAGGATTATGTGTCTATACTCAACTAAGAAATGTTTTTACCCATAAAATAATAGATCAATATTACTCCTTGAGTTACATATATAATTTGTTGCATGCCTTGCTAACCATGTAAAGTTAGCCTCATATTTGGCGACATTCTCATCTTCTTTTTGACTCAGAATCAAAAATTTACTTTCCATATCTACATGATGGTCATGAGGAAGGTATTTTTCTATAAAAACCTCTTCAAACTCCCTCAATTACATATTTGATACTTTATCATCTTTATTTTTGTTTTGAATCAATGAAAACCATTAATCTGCATCTCTCATGAGGTGATAAACTGCCAGGACTACTGTTTCCCTTTCTCTACTCGCCAAAGCATAAAATATTTTCTCTATGTAATTTAACCATTGCTTATATACTAATGTATTGGGACTCCCATTGAATGTTTTTGTTTGTTGACTCATGAAGTTGTCTAATATTGATCCTCTACATTGTGCATCTGGGTGCTCCATATTGGTATGTTTATTATTCATAACCTAAGTGAGTTGTCGTAGTATGGTGATAAGATGATCAACACCAGTTACTTCACCAGATCCACTATAATTATCTTGAATTGGAGGAAAATCTCTACATGGATTACCTGTGTTGATACAGTTTCAATTCCTTCCACTAGGCACAATTTCTAAACAATGGCATACACTATATTAGTTTAGGAATCACAATACAAAAATCCAAAATGTAAAACACTTAACATAAATTGAATAGTTTATGGATTTAATCCATAATCATAAGAAAACTTTCTTTGAAGAAGTATATACTCTAAAACCCTTCATAAAGGTTTGTAATTAAAATTAGAATTATCCTAAGCATAACCCCCGAGAGTGTCGTAACCAAGAGTGCAGCAAGGCTTGTTGTCGTGCACCAGTTCCCATTAAAGTCTAGTTCAATGTGGACTTTTGGGTTTTACCTCTAGGTAAATCTGTTCCAGAGATGCCTCTACATTCTCATATGTATACAAGGATCATGGAAAACTCACAAAATCTCTACAGTACCAAAATTCTACGAAATTCATCTATACTAATCCTCAATGTCCATCTTAGGGGAATGTTCTCTAATCAGAGTTTTTCTAAATCTAGCTTCCAATGTTTTTACTAAATTTTCTCTGATACCAATTTTAACTGCCCAACCCTATTTACCTAGAGTTGGTTCATTATTACATAACATTGGCATGATCACAAAAGATCATGTATCGAAGGACCAATTGTTTTTGTAACCTTGAAAATAATAGATACATTCATAAGTTTTATATCACATTATAAAATAAAAAACTAAAAAAATAAAGTCTTCATTGGCCACACTCATATCCCTTAGACTGTCTCTATAGGTTAGTCATAATATACTTCTTCGCATCCTTGGAAAAAATGAAACTTATAAAGTGCTGAGCTCAGATGCTCAGTAAGGATAATAATATAGAGGAAGCTTTCACAAATAAGAATAAACATTTAAGGAAATGTAAGACTAAAAAAAAGGCATTTAAACTAAAACTTCAGAATAATATAGAAGATATAAAATCAAATAATTCCATTTACATATTCACGGGGATATTCTAGTAGTTGAATAATCACTTGCAATATCTATAGCCACTTTCAAAATGATGGAATGCATAATGACAGACTTCATAACAAAATAGTCAAGGCCTTGTGCCAATACTACAAATAATATATTGTCATGGCCTTGTTCCAAGAAACTATTTTGGCTCATTTGACCTACCAATGCATCGGGGATCTATAGCGGGCTCCACCCGTCACTTAATAAGTCCAATGCATTCCTCATATGAAATGGTTTAAACATAACATAAACATTCTTTTTAAAACCATCATACGAAATGTTAATACATTATCCATAAACCATGAATAGTATAAAAATAACACATCAATAGTCAAACATATCACAAAACCTACAATACAATATATATTTTTTGTATCATAATAAATCAACTTCAAATAAGCTCACAATCCATCAAAGGATGTTGACATAGATAAAATCAAAAAAAATTAAAGAAATATATCTTTTTATTTTGAAATAATTTTAAAGTCATATAATTATAAAAGTAAATTTATATTTTGAAAATATTCTTATATTATTGTAAGGGATGATTTGATGATGTTATAATGGTAGAAAATAGCCTCCCTCACCGTATATGTTAAAAAACATTCTTACCTTAATTTTTTCAAAAAGGACATAAGGTACCTTATTTGGAAAACAATGGAAAGATTTCTATCAAACCATTTTAAAGAAAGTAAAACAAGGGTATAAATTACTTTAACCCATAATCTAGTAAATAGTAAAAAATATTTGGAATAAATTTTTAAGAAACATGGATGTGGATGATAAGAGCTCCCAGTTGATACTTATGTAAAATCAACGTCGGATAATAAAGAGATTGTGAAATTAATCGTTACCTTGTACTTTAACTTGGTTGAGGGTATGTTAAAATATTTTATAATGGTGAAATAATTTTTATTAAATTATAAAAGAACCATATACAATAACATGATATCATAAATTATCTTTTAATATTACTTTGTTAATGATATTTCCGTAGTATCATCGTTTCAGGTGTTAATTGATTTGTTCTCATATATATGATTAGTTACATAAGCCAAGATTTTTATAAATAAGATGTATTTTATTCCTATCCATAATGATATTAAGTTATTTAAAAATTATTTTTAATAATCACATGGAAATTATTCCTGAATTACTATGATGGGGAATGAATCTCATCGCGTTCGTGGAGACGATAATCCGTATGTACGCACGAGCGACAATATCATTATTTTGTAATTAAAATCATAAGTAAATGGATAGTATAACATATATGAAGAGTCATTAACAAGTTATATCTATTATTTAAATAAATTATATTTCATTATTATACCCATCCGAATAATAATGTTTTGAATAACAACTACACCACAAAGTGGAGATGGTAAGTCGTACGTATGCACATATGGTGACATGTTATTCATAGGGTGGATAACATAATTAATATGGTTGTACCATTTTTTATAATGACATAATAGTTTATAGAAGATACTATTGTTATTATTTTATAATATAAACAACCAAGAAACATGAAGTGGAAAATGAAACGAACATGAAAGAGGTGATGAAATATTTACCTCTTCTTCGAGTTCTTCCTTTTGAATTGATCAAAAGGGCTCCTAATATTGGATTTATGACTAATGAAATCCCACTAGGATGAAGGGAGGAAGGTTGGGAGGATATTTGGGTAGGTTTTGGCTGAGCCAAAACGATTTTGTAGTGTGAAATTAAGATATGGGGAAGTGTCTTTTTATAAGAGAGGCGAAGGGAACTTTAGGGAAAGATTAAAATATTATTTTATAACAAAATCATTTTTGGTTTATAATGTATAAAAAATTATTTATTTTATAGATAAGGTAGTGATGGGTCGAAATAATCTATACCAAAAGTTTTTATACAAGTTTACGATACCATTTTAACCTTATATTTTTTATTTAACTCTTAGTTAAATAGTTCGACATTCACCACGCCTCTTTGTATTTTTATATTATATGGTTAATAACCATACTATAACAAGAAAATCGAACCCCAAGTGGTTAATTATTAATATGTATAACCTTATCTAAGCCATTTGGCAAATCCATAGATTTTTAGGAATACTATATTAATTAATAATATAATATTTGTTTTAAAGACACTTTTATGTCAATTTTGACACTATTTAATAAATGATTTTTGATAAAGTTCTAACTACTTTATATCTTAGAACTAAATTCATATTTTCAATAATAATAGGTCATATTAACATATTAAATTAGTACAATTCATAAAAATTCTCAAATTACATTTATTTTGATATTTTTAATATCAATTATTTTAATATTTCATTATTACGTTAATTACCGCATCATCATTGTGTCGTAAATAAATTAAATTATTTAATGTCTAGAAATTATAAATAAAATATAATTATATAATAAATTTTTAGATTTATAATTAATATTCATAGTCCAATTTATATTATGAATAACAAAAATGGTTTTGATATTAAACTATGAATTTAACTCTTTTAACTCTTCTTTAAATTAAATAATAATAAATGCCTTAATCTTATCCAAGTGGACCTAAAGGATAATATTTTATACCTCATATTTTTTTTGGTCTAATTTCACATATCTAATAGATTTAGGACATGAGTTAGGGTAATAATAATATCTTTTTTATCCTAAATTACCCTATTTAATTTTAACCGTGGTAAATAAAAGTTAGAAGTTACTATTCACAAAAAATTATTTCCATCTTATTGAACCAAATTTTTCTTACTTATAACAACCATGTCTCTCGGATTTTTGAAATTTCACTGAAAGAAGAATTAAAAGTATGTTTTCGGCGAATTTGAAAATCCTCCTAGTAGGTGGGTAAAAGATGGTGAAAAGTTCAATAAACATTTATTTATCAAATATTATTACAAAATTACTCCAATGAATTACATTGAACATATATAGGTATTATGTATCTATTTTGACCAAAAATAAATTTAAATAAAGTAATTAATTATTCAAATAAAAATTCGGTTTTATAAAAAAAACATAGTTTTTTACACTATTCATTAAAAATTGTATGTTTTCAAAAAAATAAAAAAAATTCACCCTAAGCTGATTTCGATCATCCAAATCCAAAAATGATTTCTATTTTGATAGATAAATTTTATAAAATTTCAAAAAGTGGGTATTATAATTCATAACAGCTAGTTTGATTTGTCTCGGTGTGTTAGAATCCCGAAGTTGCGTACAATGCAAGCTATTACATTATTCAAGGAGAAACATACCGTGGAAGCTTGGGGTGTTACATTTGTGAGGGTTTTTATCGAAACAAAATTCACTTAAATCATTTAGTTGTTAATTTTGGAAGCAGGTAAGGTAAAGGAGACCTCCCAATTGTGTTTACCTTTTTAAATTTAGAAGAATGCCAATCCTCCTCCACTATAAAATAGAACCCACACTGTCATTTAATCAAACCAATTATGACATTTGGATTATCCAAAATAATACCAAATGAACTAAAAAATTACCTCCCGTCATCTTAGAAGAGTATATTTTTAAATTAATCATGCCAAGAATTGATTTTTGTATTATCTAGAAGTAGTTAACTAAAGAAGAGGTAACATTCTTCAAAGAGAACTTTTGATTCATTCCATTCTTTACCCCTTAAATTATTTTTTTCTAATTATTATATAATAATATTTGTATAATAAATATATTTAAAATTTTTTATACAAAATTCTAGGCCTTACACTCACACACTTCCAATAAATGGCGTACACAATCATCAATCGTGTGTACAATAGACTACTTCCTCATGAACAGTTTTAGTTTTTTCTCCCATTTACACATTTAAAAAATTATAATAATAATTAATTTATAGTTTTTATATTATATATATGATAATTATTTTGTTTTTACTCTGCTTTAATTTTTATATAACTCATACCTTCATGATTTCCATTTTTTGGAATATGATATCATCGTTTGTGGATGTGTGGACTACCACCTCATCAAAGCGATGTGATTGGTTCACATTTTACTGAGAATGTACTAAGGATGGGTTTTAATATAATATTTGACAAATATTACCTAAATAATACACTTTAATGATAATATATATATATATATAATAAATTTTAAATATGAAGACAAAATCAATGCAGTGTTCATATGTATGTACGACCTACTATCTCTAAAAACTGTGCATTTCATTTCATATATAGAAAATTAATGGATTATTATAAATACATATATAGTAAATATATATTATATTCACAAAATTATGTACATTATTTAAATTATTAATTCATGATATACCTAGGAGTAACAAAAAAATAACAATTCAAAACAGACCTAAAGAACAAGACAATTATCATATGAAACAATTAAAATAAAGAATGATTAATAACAAAAGGGTGGTAAGATATTTTAATAAGATCATATATGATATTATAAACATGATTATGGTTCTACTATAAGTTAATAATAATATTTAAATCATTATTTGGTATTTTAAATCATATTTAGCCAAAAGGATGTATAAGGTAAGGGATTTAATCTCAATATACATTCTACTAAGTCTTATTTATTATTATCCACAAATTCATATTAATTTGGTTTATATACATCAATTTTTTAATCTAATATCATAATTCAATCATATTTTAGTGTAATATATTTTTTAATTTAAATTTCCCCATCCTAGGGGTCTGACTTGAAAATCACCAAGTGGTTAAATTTATCCATACAATCTCAGTTTATTTTATTATTATTAACATTATCTTGAAACAATCAATTATAGAAATTTCCATTGGAAAGTAAATGTATTTTTAATATACATATTCCTATTTGAGTAGAAAAAATATATCCTAATCCATTTTCCATTTTTACATATGTTTCAAATTTTGAATGATATTCAATTAGTAGAAGAAATATTGATAAATTCATATCTTTTGCTCAATAATGATATTTGATAAGTCACGTTGTTCATGAATTAAATCAATTGATCAATATATTAGAAATTAATTGGAAAGGTATTACATGGTTGGGTCCTAGTTATTAATATCCCCTATATACATCAGTAGTCTCATGATACAAATCATTTTTCTAATCAAATTGGTTTTTCACGATATATTATAAACCATGTTGTGAAATGCCTTTATGGTAAATGTACTATGAATCAATGAAACATGGTGTAAAATAATAAATAATTGAATTTATTAATATTTAGTTATTATTTATCCATGATATTTTCTCTTTTAAATTATATATTGATGGTGTTTATTCTTAGATTATTTATTATATGACATGTGTTTTAGTTAGTTACCTAACTGTATTGATTTTTACTTATCATGTTATCTAAATATCATTTGTTCACTATTATTTATATGTCAATGTTGATTATTCTAATTTATTAATTACAGATTATTTTTTACATACCTTTAATGAGTATTTGATCCTACACTTATTTTGTTTCCTTTCCCCCGAACATGAGAATGAAATCTATGAATGGGAATTCAAGGATACAATTTATTTCATTTTATTATGTATCATGTTTTATTTTTTATTTACCAACATAATATGGGTATCATGAATGTAAAATGATTTTAAAAAACATCTAAATTGATTGGTTCTTTTGACATTTTATTCCATATAATCATTTCATTTTGATAAAGTAAGGCACTATCTCTAGGATTCTGTGGTCGGGGTGTTACGTGTTGTATCAATGAATGTTTATTAGAAATCATGGATTCTATATTTTGAAAAACATAGTTTAAAAATAATCAAAAAAATGATAGACATTGAGTATAAGTATTTAATAACATCCCAAATAAACCATTTTTATGATCATGAAATTAGATACACACAATTTTTCAAATTATGTAAATTATTTCACCAGTTTTGAGCTTATAAATTATTTTCTCTAATGATATGACCTAATATAGTATGTGTATTTATTTAAAAACGACACCTAGAAAAAAGAATGATAATCTCAAATATTCTCATGATTTAAAGAGTAAAAATTATCATATATTCTATGGTCTTAATCAAATATTTCAAAGGGAACAAGTCTCCAAAACATTATCATCATATGAGACCAAATTATCATATACTAATGAGATAGATAAATAATTATCTTAGTGTTTTAGATTTAGAGGGAATAATGAGAACAATAGGATAGTGAGGAGAAATATTGATAAAGGGAATATGTGAAAAAATTATTTTCCCATATGTGATAACTTTGGAATGACAAACCTTGTTTCTTTATTTAAGGGAATGGAGTATCTTATAATCATTGGGTTAAAGTCATCAAGATAAATAGTGAAAATGGATGAATAAAAATTATTTTTTTAGTCTTACAACTATGGGGTTATGGGGAACTATGTAAATTAATTCCAAAGCGTTTGAAGAATATAACTTTGAAGAAGGAAAGGGATAAAGGTTAATATTAAATTATCGATACAAACATGGTGGATTGATTAAAGTGCCAATGTATTTAGATCCTTAACTAATGATTCAAAAGAACGTTATCAAAGATGTATTTTCTCTGTGAAATATGAAATATATAAGGATTTTAATGAAGTAAATGTTCATTAATTATTTGAATGTATATATTGAATGACACCCAGAACCCCAAAAATGATTTATTGACAAGTTTAACTTATTGGAAAGAAACAATTTTAAGGAAATAACACCCTCAATATGATCCTCATGTTGAGATAAATGGATATTGAGATGATTTATATGGGTAACGTAAGTTGTATATTGTAAAAATACATTGGAAATAAGTAATTATTTATTGGAAATGTGCTTATGTTATCATTTGTGTGTTATAAAACATTTTTTTATTAAAGCAATATATCCAATATAATATTTTTAATATAAGTAATAAGGAAGAATGCATGTTTTCAATAAGGTTTTATGGTAATTAATGTTATTACTATGAATTAAAATAATACATGAAGAAAATATATGAATGTTGGTATTGAAAATTGAGAACTACTTCCTGTTATTTTGGGGATATATGATAAGATAATTTTTGATATTCTGTTACATCATTTCTAATGCTTTGGATCATAATATTTAGGAAGTGTGTTAAGGTTAACCATTTATGGAATGGTTTTTTTGGAACATTGTACATACTTTTACAGGTCAATTTATTACTTCACAATATGATTCTTCTTTTTGTAATAAGTGAAGTAGAAATAGTTTAAGGAACAACAAAAGGATAATATTGTGTTTATGAAATATAATTTTATATTTATATATATTATAATAGGGTGAAAAAAATCCTCATCTCTATGAAATGGGTATTAAAACAAAAATTTTGTCTTATTATCATTATTTATCATGATATTAATGAATATTTTTCATAACTATGGTTTCAAGAAGTGGTAATCAAATTTTTTCTGAACGTATTCTTTATCTCTCTAATTCTTGGAAACCCGGTTATGTGATTATTAAAGATAAAAATTTTAACCCTGTTAATATTTTATTAAGAGGATATATTACTATTCCATTATCGATATGGGTTTTTAAATAATGTCATTTTCAAATATAAAATTCTATATTACAAGGATCATATTTAAATTTAAAGGATAAAATTTATTTAAGTTGGGTTTATTCTAACACCTTGTAAATTCTAAAAGAATAACCTTTTGTTTAATAGCCTATGTGGTATGAAACAAAAATCCTAGAAGGGAACATGAAATCCTTATATTTTTCTATATTTTTTTTTAATAAAATCTATCTATCATAAAACATTTAATGTATAAAACACTGAGTTAGCTTTCATTATATGCTATAATGACTTTCTTCAATGGCTTTTGTTACATGTAAGACCATGATTTACCGAATACTACTAATAATAATATTTAAAATGAAAATTATCTCTTAGCCATTAAATCATAGTTTAAAAATAGTATTAACTGAATTATAAAAATCTATATTTGAATTCATCTGTTACAAAGTGATTATGAATGAATACAAAAACAGGTTGACTATTAAGAATGTTTTTATAAAAAAAATATTTTTTAAGCTCCCAAAGGCGTTTGGTCTTTAGAAATTAAATTAATTATTATTAGTGAATTATATTAATGAAAATTAAATATTATTTATTAAATACCTTTTTTATATTCACCCAATTGATTTTATTGGAATAATTCCAAACCAAACCCAATATTAAGCATAAAAACGTAAATTTTTATAATGGCGGTTTCACTTCCTTTTAATGGCTCTCCAATTTTAAAACTAAATTTTGACAATTTTATAAATTATATAAAAAAAATGAACATAATTTTTTAATAATAATGTAAAATTAATATTATGTCAAACTTTTGGTATTCTTCTGTGAAGTTTTACTTCTTTATGAATAGTAAAAATATAGATTTTTAATTAAAAACAGACTTTTTGTCTAAATAATTTACATTATTAAATTATATATTAAATTATGTTTAATGTATTATTATATCAATCGTCTATTTATTAATAAAACATAGTTCATTTTAATCATTTTCATGTGGAAATTCTATATAAAAACATTGTCAAATTTTGAACATTTTCACATTAAAAAACTACTTTCCCTTCCCATATGTGGGATTAATTTTAAATGAGTTTCAATTAATTTTCTGTTTGAAATATGAAAAAATGGATTACATATTTTGAATAAAAAAATATAATTAATATTAAGAATAAAGACTATCAATATGTTTCTTTTTGTGTAGTAGAGGTTTGAATGGATCCCAATTTCACTTTACTCCATTATTTTTCAATTTTAAAGTAACATGAGGTAAGGGATACCTCCCAATAATTTTTTTTATATTAACAATAATGAAACTCATAAACTATAAAAATAAACTCACACTCACACTTATTCAAAAGTATCAATCCATTTTTCTCATAAAAAATCTTCCCAAATGAATTAGAAATAATCATACTATCATCCCATAAGACTAACTTTTTAAAAAAAATTAATCCAAAAAAGGATTTTTTGTATAATCTATAAGGAGTTACCCGAAGATGATGTAGTGTTCATCAATCAGAACCTTTGTTTCATTAATTTAGACACCCCTTTAATTATTTTTATATCAATATTGTATAATAAAAAAGTATACTCAATATAATAAGATATGTTTATGCTAATATTTTGACCTAAAATCACACAAACTTCCATAAAATGTGGTACACAATCATCATTCTTATTTACTGTGAACTTCTGCCCAACGAACCAATTTTGTTTGTTCTTACATTACCACTATTCAAGGTTCAAAATAATGACGTATTTACTGTTTATATATTATATAGATGATATTTATAATTTATTTATTCTTATTTAATTTTTATATAACACATACATTAATGCTTTCCATTTTAGGGGAATACAATAACATCATTTATGGACGTGTGGAATACCTCCTCCTTAAAGCGATGTTATTCATTCATACATTACATAGAATATATTATGGATGGTTTTGATAAAAATAAGTAAAATATATAACATAAATATAATATTTTAATGATAATATAAATATATATTAAACTTACTTTTTAAATACTATAAGAAAATTGAAGCAACATTCATGCGTATGTACGACCTACCATATCCATAAATGGTGCATTTAATTCAATATCTCGGTTTTTTGGATTACTATAAATACATATCTAATGAAAACATATGATATTTAAATCATGATTTACATTTTAGAGTTGATGATATCATGATCTATGTAAGAGTAAAAAAAATAATATGTAAAAAATATTCGAAAAACTTGTCAACTAACAACTTAAACACTGAAAATAATGAATGATTATTAACAAAGAAGTAATAAGATGTTACATGAAGAACATATTTGATATTTTAAATTTGATTGTGGATTTATTATAAGTTAATAAGATACTTAAAACATTATACAAGATCTTAAAGCACATTCAACAAAAATAAATTATATCGTAAGGGATTTTATATCAATTTATATTCCATTGAGCCTCGTTTGTTATTATCCACTAATTCATATTAATATGGTGTATATACTTCGACATTATCATTTAATATCATAATTCATTCATATTTAATGGTACTTTATGTTTAAAATTGAATTATCTAATGCAATGGGATTGAATAGAAAATTATTAAGTGGTCAATGTCATCTTTTCATTCTCCCATTATTTAGTGATTGTTAACATTCCTTTGAAATAACAACGTATTTAACACCATTTGACATTAGAAACAATACTTATTTTAAATATCTTTACTCTTATGTGACGGGTATAATTACTTCAGAAAACTCATACCATTTATACTTATGGTACACTATTTGACAAATATTTGCTCAGCTAGGTAAATATTGATAAATACATATATTATACGTAATAAGATTATTTTAAAGGAAAGTTTTTTAATGAATTTAATTTATTACATGATATATTAGTAATGATTTGGATAGGTACGACATTTTTGGGTCCCAGTTATAGAGAACCACTAGATGGATCATTTGTCTCATAATATGAATCATTTGGAAAATTATATGGTTTTTTAACCGATATGTTATATATAATTTTATAACATGTCTTGATGGTAAAGGTACCATGTACATTGGAAACATAGAATAAAATATCAAATTATTACCTTCATTTAGATTAAAATTTTATTTATCCTTTGAATTTTCTCTCTGATATTTTCTATGGATATTGTTAAATCCCATATTATTGATTAAATAGCTTGTGTTTCAGTTACATACCTTGCTATATTGAGTTTTCCATTTCCATTTATATAAATGGCTTGTTATCTCAATTATTAACTTTTCCAGGTTGATTGTTATCATTGATTCCTTACTTCTTCCGTTGCACCTACTTTTACTAAGAATTTGATCTACCCCTTATTTTGTTATCTAACCCCATGATTTGAAGATGAAATCTTTGAGTGATATTGGAATTATTTTGTTTATTTTATTTTATTATGGGTGATGATTTATTTTTTATTTCCAAATATATTATGGGTATCATGTATGTATTTATGGGTTTCCAAAACTACTAAAATGATTAGTCATTTGGGATTCTATTCTTTTGAATCGTTTCTATTTAATAATATAAGGCATATATTCTGGGATTTTGGGGTGGGGGAATTATATAAAACCTTTTCCAATTCTTGATTATAGTCATTTATTAGACAAAAATTATATAGTTATCTCTAATTTTCGTTATCAGATATTGGTATTTTCAAAAAAATGATTTTTTTATAATTATGATGTCGAATCCTAATATTTGGTACCAATTTAACCATTTAAAAATAATATAAAAAATTAAAATAATCTTTTTAAAATTATTTTTGAATTTTGATGTTCACTTCATCTAATCTATAAGTATGGTTTATTAGAATAAGAAACATGATGCACTTCTTTGAGGTAATTTACTAATATTAACGTTCTACATTATAGTTATCATTAATTTTTGTGTTATACTTTAAAAATAATGTTAAATAAATATATTACTCATTAAGATTATATATATTGATGAAAAATATTTATAACTATACATGAATGGAGAAAATGATTAATAAAACATGTCACTCCATAGAGGTGGTAATCCTTATTAACATAGTGACAAATATTTTTATTTTCAATAGAACACAAATAATGTTGAAATTTATTAATATTTTCATAATATTTATAATTTTATAAAAAATATATTTCTTCCATAACTACACCAATTTGAAGATCCCTTTATTGTGGTTATGAAAAAAGACGCCACTTCATGGAGGTGGTAGTCAATATGTACAAACAGATGAAATTTTCATTTTTATAAAGTAGGGGAATGGGTAGATAATGTTAGTAATATGATCATAATAAAATGTTATTATATATATAATACTAATTTAATTGTATTATAATTTGGAAAATTTTGGAATAAAAACCTCGGAAAGAAATAGGATTTGAGAGGTGATTTGTACTCACAATGAAATTTTTATCCTTCTTTTGGAGTACGTCTAATAAATGGTGGATTTAGGGATTATTATTAGATTTATGGGTTGACAATAATGGAAGAGGGATATATACAAAGTAATAATGTAATATTTTTAAGTGTAATTCAACCCTTCGGGTATATGTAAAGGGGATGTGAAGTTACATTTTTTAGGTATAAAGACTGCAATTTTTGTAAAATTATAAAACGGTCAGTCACAATTCAAGGAAATTGGATCAAAAAGATGAAAATAAATGGTTGGGAAAGAGTTTGGGTCAATCCAGCTATTCACCATACACATGGATATGAAATTAGAGTGATTTATGCCTTTTATTTACTTTATTTCAATGTTGCGTTCTGGAAATGATTTCAATAAAATCATATTTATAAAGGACAAATATATTCAGAAATAAATTTTGTGAAGCTCTTGAAGATCTGATATGAGATTAATAAATTAATTTAAATGGAAATCATTCTTGAAAAATTGTACTTTAACGCCATGAGTTTTTATGGAATACTTTTCTCTAATAAATTAAATTTATATTTATGTATTCCAATGCAATACATCAATAATTCATTTCACAAGAAACATAACCACCATTCAATACACATGAAATTAACTCAGAAAACATTACACACAAAACTGACTTAGATTATGCTGCAGACAATACTAACTTGGTGTGTGTTACACACAACACTGATGTTTCTTCAAAACATCATTTTATTGATATAATTATTTCATTATAATAACTATAACCAAGTCATTAAAATTTTTAATATAAAAATTAATAACTAATTTTAAAATATTTTTTATATTTTTTTTATATAAATAAAATATATTGACCATGAAATATAAGATTATTGTTAAATTCCTTATATTTTTTAAAATACTATATTCTCGAATGAACTACTTTTAATTTCTTTATATGAATGATAATAAAATTAATTTTAAAATTTTTTAGAAATTTATTTTAATTAAATAAACTTCTTTTATAATATATAATTTAAAAATTATTTTAGGGGGGATTTTTTGGATTTTTTCTGAGAAACATCATTTTAAAATGAATAGTGAAAAATACCAAATTTTAATTCCAAACTAATTTTTCATTTAATTTATTTATAAGGATAAATTATATTTTAATTTGGCTTAAAAATTTAATTAGACTATATTTTTTTAGTTTATAGAATATGGGTAAGTGGACCCAATTTAACATTGTAATTGTGTATAAAAACATACCAATCTTTTGTTCATTTTTACTTTAAAACCCCACAGTGTTGAACCGAATATAGGATAAAATTTAAATTAATATATTCCAATTATATTATTGGAATTTAGAAAAATGTATTATATATTAAAAATCATTATAATTTATAATGTATAATAATTTCAACATATTTTCTTACAAAAAAGTATTAGTGAAAGTAACTAAAATAAATTTCCTCGATTAAGGTAAAATTAAGTTCAACTAAAGACTAAATCTTGAATTTAATAACCAAAACAACTTATAAACTTGTAAAATAACTATTTTCTAAAACATAATTGGACCTGAACCTTTAATTATCAATTTTTTGGTTTGGAGTTACTTTTTTAGGAAACAATGGGTATACCTAACTTGTTTTCCAAAATACCAAGTGAGTCATTTCCCTTACCTATAGAAGGCCACCATCTATAAAACATCTTCAAACCTCTAAAAACATTATTTTGGACAATATATGTGCAATAAACTTCCCAACATATCTCAATTCCTCTTATAAATCACTATCTAGGGAATAAATATCTCCAAGGAAGCCTTTAGGCGCAAACTATAAGAAGTTACTCGTTAAGAGGTAACATCTTATCTCACGGTCAATTATTTTATTTTTCTTATACGTATATACACTATATTTATTACATTATTGTTTAAAAACCCCATATAATCAATATAATAAAATGTAATTATGATAATTTTCAACCTAAACATACACACACCTTCATCGAATGGGTAACAAACATATTGTTTATCTGTATGGAAAACTGCCACCTTAGTTAACAATCATTGTTCATTTTTTCTTTACCACCTCTCATTGTGGAAATTATGATGGAAAATAAATTTATATATGTTATGTATTATATTTATCATTTCATTAATATTATTTATTTGTTTTAAAACCCATATTTGTTTCTTTCCATTTGTTGTAAATAAGATAATTTCATTTCAGGAATTGTTGACTACCACCCCCTCAAAGCGATATGACTGGTTCATACACAACATTAAATGTATTAAAGATGATACTAGTGAATATATATGATATATTTTGTAGGATAAATCTAATATAATAATTATATACATATACATATATTTTGATTTCACTCTTTGCTTCAATCCGACTATAAAATGGAAACAACATTATTGTGTATATAAGGCTTATCGTCACCATGAAAGGGGTATTACATTATGCAATTATATATTCTAAAAATTATTATATTACACATATAATGTATATAAATTTTATTTATATCATGTTATACATTATGGTATCATTATAAAATTATAAGGACCCATGATATGACAAATTAATACACGTGCAAAGAACAAAGCATAAATTATTCGAAGTGAAACCTAAACATAAGATGGTTAACAAGAAGGTAATTAGAATTCTTAATAAAACTATATATGGTATTATATATAAGAATATGGTTTTTTAAAAGATTTATAATAAATTTATATTTATTATACATGTGTTTTGAATGTGTTAGATGATAGTCAATACACAAGGTAAGGGGATTTCATCTCACTTTTTATTTCTGTGAGATAAATGCTTTGTTCACCACAAATTATTTTTTTTATGGTGTGTATAAATCCCATATATGTATTATATTTTTCATATAATTAAATTAATTTTTATTTAAATATTCACTATATGATATTTATTTCTTTGGTTTAATTTTTATAAAGTTATAAAATCGGTAATATAATTTTTTCTCAATTTTGCTTCTTCGAGGATCAGGTTTTTTATGCATATAATTTCTATTAAAAATTATATCCATCAATTTTAAATGTTATTGACTGAATATCTTTATTTTCATGATGTTTTATGATTCATGTAATTTCCTTTTCTTACATTGAGAGTATGATCACAAAATACCATGTTATAATAGTTAATCGAAAAAATATAATCACTTTTCAAGATTTTTTATGTTTACACTTACCTTGGCCAAATATTATGATACATATCTCAATAAAAATCATGAATTTTCTTTTTATAGGATTATTAAATATATCCTCACGTATTAGTACAATTTTCCACTCTTTAGTACTTATGATAATGTTTTAAGTAAAATATAACAACCTCTCTCTCATTGATCAATAATCTATTATATTCAAAAACCATGTTTTAACATAAGTACTCAAAAATTATTTTGAAAGATATTTGTATAATATTTTAGAGGTAAAAACGATTTCAAAAACGTTAAATTGTTTTCAATGATTTCTTTATATGTTTTTCGATCTAATTTCAAATAAAATGTTTTTCAATTCATTTTAGGTTTTGAAAAGTATTTTTATAACAATGATGATATTTTCCTCAATAAATGTTTTTAGAAGAAATTTCAAAATTATTTATAATCCAAGATAACAGAAATTGGAGTTACTTATTCCTTTTTTGGGAAATCATTTATTTATTCCTTTCATATTATTTCACTTAATTGAGTATTTTTTTATGTAATGATGTTTATGGGACACATTTCCCTTTCACAGGTTATATGATTTTGAATATCTCTTCTTTTATCAGGTTATTTTTATGATGAAATGATTATGAACCTATATTTTCCAAAGGTTATGATATGAATACACTGTTATAATACCCATATCATTCCTTGGGTGATTATATGATTACTTATGATCTTTTGGTAAATGTATGTATGATTTCATTATGAGATGGGTGAAACTTATATCTCCCTATATTGTATTTTGTAAATATTTAGATCTCTATATATATGACAATATGGTCTTGGGAATGATTCTTGACTACATTGATTTCCAAGGGAGTGAACCACGACTAAGAGGATGGTATGAGATGTGAACTCATGCTACCAAGATGGTATATAGAGTGAACTCGTTCTACCATGATGGTCTTGGCAGCGATGCCCTAGATACTACAAAAATCATATTATATTCATATGTTTCTTCAAAGATTCTATGTTTTATTCCAATGTTATGATTTCATGTATTATTTTTTTAATTTACATGTGATTCATGTATATGATTTTTGATATGCAGGTTATGATCTTCTATTTTGGTGATAATGTTCTCATACCATTTTTCTAATGAATATGCATACATATCTCCCTTGTTTAACATTATAGATTATTTGAGCCCACCCATTTTTATGTTTCATTTTCCAGATTATGATGATATGTATTGTGTTTGATGTGTCTAAGAAGGTTGATCGCTAAGAACAACATATTGGGTTATAATGTAGCACACATATGTATTAATGTTTATGTTTCCATGTTTCCAAGGGCACAAGACTAGTATGATCATTGGGTGTCTGTTTGTATAATGCATTATGTATATTGAAACAAGGATGGGAAAACCTTAGAAAGAAACCTAAATAAATTTCTATGGATAAGTTTAATGATAAGTAAAAGTATATGAAAATATATTGTAATTTTGGTAAAAGATAGAATGAGTGGATTTTAAGTAATACATCCCTGTCTGTATACTACAAGTGGATGTGGCTCTAGAATAGATGTACCTAGGGGTAAAAATATTAACAAGTTCTTCTAGTCCTTACTCAGGGTAATCTGGTACACAAAAAGAAGACATGCTTCACATATGGTTTGGAACTCCCAATGGATATGTTGTAATGACAAAAAAATTATCAATTAAAATTCCTCTTCATGTAATTAAATGTCTTCTTCTATAAAATGGTTATATAAAATATGCACTTCCTGGGATTTATGTTTCTGGATTTTAAAATACTGTTAAGAATTTTTTACCATTTCTAATATAGCTTTTGAAAAATGATCACAAGACTAGTATAAATATATGGATTTAACAAATTCAATTTAGCCAGACAAAGGATGTGATGGCCCCATCCAGTAGAATTACTCTAAACGAAGACGATTTGATAGAGCTCGGAAATAAGGTTGAATCATTGGCCTTCTATCTTGACCAAGAACAAGGTGAGATTCAACACGTTATGTTGGAACATAACCGCCTACAAGAGAAGTGGTAGTTAATAGAAATTACCACCCGAGTGATGTTATCTGAGCCACCCCAAGATTATTTCAACATTACACACCTTACCCTTAGGTCTTATGAGTGTGTTATATGGTATTATTTAACAAGAACCTATCACTATGATTATATGCATTATTGTTTTGAATAAATAATATACATTCATTTTATTATTCATTCATTGTAAATGGTTTTGGAATCACAAAAAGTATTTTTAGTTAATATTCAATTAAGAAACATATTTTGATGAATTATTGGATTCTTGGATTAAATAAAACTTTATAAAAATATTATAACTAAATTAATTTTTATTAAATATAAATGACTGTATAATTTTTTTAGGAATACAATTTAAATTTTTATTAAGGTTTCAAAATAATTTTTGTCAAAACCCATGAATTTTTTATAAATATCATATTTTATTTTGAATGTAAAAATTCACATATTTAGAAAATTATTTATATAAAATGAATATCATTTTTGGATTCAGTGAGTTGAAATTATATAACAGTGATTTTTTCCTAATTCTCTAAGACTATAAATTTTTTTAGTAAAAATTAAATATTGTTTAATATATAATGTGTTTATGACATCATAATGACCCAATAGTGATGTAATAAAATAAAATAAATGGTATTTTTGGAAAATATTTTTTCCCTTAAAAATAATGTAATTAAAGTTTTGTTTGATTATTTTTTTGTTTACTTAGTGGACCCTCCAAGACTTATAAAACATTGTAAATATTTAAATGAAGTCTTTGGGAGTGATACTCAACTCCACACAAGAAATCAAAATATTTTAAAAAGTTTTGAAATTGTCCTTATAAAATAATTTTTTCCATTCCCCTTTGGAAAAAACCATGGGAAGAATTTATAAGACCCCTGACATTTTATGGTATGTTTCTCTTAAATACATTATATTCATTAGATTGACGATATTTCATTAAGAACCGAGTTTCTTTGAAAAAAAAATTGGTTCTTTAACAGATAGTAGTTACCTTGCCATTAAACATAAATTTTACACTTATGTGTTTTAAATTTTGAAAAAAAATCATACACAATTGTGATCAAGGTGATATTTGGGTCCTGATAAAATCAATGTTATATTTCAATGAATAGTAACATACCCTTATGAATAGTAGCATACCCTTGTGAATAGTATCCCACCCTTATGAATAGTAATACACCCCTTATGAATGAAAACATTAACCATGAATGTATAAATAAAATTGAGGAACCTTAAAAATGAAGATGAATATTTTAAGTGTTGGTATTTTTCTATTAAAGGATGTTTTTAAATAAAAATTAAATTTATCTAATATAGAAAATTATTTTTAAAAAATGGAGTTTATTTTTTAATTCTATATTTCAAAAAAGGGTTTGGGTGAAATTTTGGGATTTTTCTAAAATTAAATAATTTTTGATGAATAGTAAAATAAGTCAAATTACGATAAATGTTAAATACTTGATTTAGTGCATCATAGGTGATGCAAGGCTGATATAATACCAATTGGTTTGAACTCTAATTCCATTATTACTTTTTGGGATCACATTAATCAATAATATTCATAGTCTTGAGAAAAAATATTAAAATATTTATTAAAATGATTTAAAATGCCTTCTCCCCTCCACTATATAAACCACCCCTCACCCCTTCTTACTCCCACACCAATAATTATTCTACACATGAAAAAATTCTGCTCAAATATATCCCTAAGATCTCTCCCCACATCCGAGACCTAATGGTTTCACCAAAAGGAAAAAAAGTCCTTACAAATATTTTCAAGGAGGAGTACTCAAGAGGTGAATATCTCTTCTCTTTTATTTCAAATTCTTTTATATGTTCCATTATTTTGTTGTTATCTACTCCCCTCACCACATCCAAATTCTATAATAATTATAGTACCACAAATTTACTATAATTTTATTTTTCTAATGGAATATTTCATCATCATCTCTCTTTTCACTCACCTCTTACACTATAAAGGAAAATACTGTCAGAGATATGCTATTTTATCACATTTAAGGATGACCCGTTTTCAATTTATATTAAAACCTTCAAGACTAGTCCAGAAACCTTCTTAATTATTTAACCAGATCATAATATAATTATTTTAACTTATTCATGGTTTTGGAATCCTTACATACACAAAAAATAAAATAATAACACAAAACATGTTCATTATATCCAAAACCACTTTGTTAATCCAAGTGTTTATCAATAATTTTTAACTATTGTATCATCAAAAATGTATATAACCCAAAATAATTATAAGAACGTATATAATTAAACTAATAATATATATTTACAATTATGGATGTTTAACCATATTTCGAATGAACTTCCATTCAAGATTACAAGGAAACTGATCAAGAAACCCATGGGAAAAATGCTTTCAAAATAGTAAAATTGAAGCTCTTAAACCCATAAAAAGGGTCTAAATGATCCTAATAAGGTTATAATAAATCAATTACTTGTTTATTTGGTTCTGTAATTATTAATTAATGAAGCTAAATTTGATTATTAAGGTCATTAAAATCAATTGAGAACACCTTCATGCATAAGGTAAGGGATCCTCGCTCTCGCTTTTATTCCAAAATTTCCCCTATGGTGTGTCATATTATTTTTAATTTATAATGACAGAGAATGTTTTTTCATATCCCCTACAATTTAATTATTATATATCAATGATGGTATACCCATTTACCTCTCTTTAAGACCTAACAAGATCACACGTTACCATGTATAAATGATTGTATGGGGTTTCTCATCTAACATTCAATTTTGTAAGATTTATATTGTTTGCCTCTTATTTATTATATGTGTTATATGCATAATTCCATTTGATATAAAATATAATTATTCTATTTATATTCATGTTATTATATGATTAATTCGGGGATTTATCATTGCTGGTCGTACAATTCAATTGATTTTAATGTGCTATGTTCCTTTGTCTCAATTTCTATTTCATTGAGACCTACATGGTATTGTGCACATAATCTTTCTAATATGGTGTATCTATTAACCATTGTGATAATTTTTCATATTAACTTATAATTATTTTAAATATGAATTTTCCTGTATCATGGATATGATTATTTCTTTAAGTCGTATACCATTTCACAAAAGCTGTTAATTTGGAAAGTTGTTTTAACTATAGAAACATGGATGAATCAGTATTTTATAACGTATTAGGATATCGAGAAGGAATATTTTACATACATTAATTTTATATATTAATAATTATTTGGTTTTAGTGATGGGTAGGGCATGCTATATCCCCTCGATGCATCAACATGTCTCATTAGATAAATCAATTAGTGACAAACCCTTCGAGTTTATTTCAAAAAATCAAATGGGTTTATACACGTAGAACTAAACCGTTTCAATAATTTTATGGTATCATGTTTCAAAAATGTGATTTCCAATTAATAATAATTCTCTTCATTCATTTTTAGTTATTACTATCCATGAGGTTTCCACTATGAAAAAAATCTATGGATTCAAAACGTTTCTCAGTTTATTAATGGCATGTAGTGTTCATTTATTCATTGTTCCATATTTTTGTATGATTAAATTATTATTTATTCAGGATTATACTATTTTTAACCCTTACTAATCATTTGAGATCACCCTTTTAATTTTTTACCTTCAACAGGTTATGTAGAGGATCTCATTTACTGAGTTCCAATGGTTTTAGTTTTTTTGTTTATATTATGTATTGTATTTTGTTACATTTCCCAATGTAATGTTAGTTAAATCTATGTATCTAGTTTCTTTAAGAATATTAAATGGATCATTACTTAGAGATTTTATATCTTTTAAGCATACAATTGTAATAAGTAATGCACCAACTCCAGTCTGGAGGGGGTGGGGTGTCACAGTTTTTATCCAAGGAAGTTCTATTGAAAACACAGAAACTGCATTAGAAATTATAGATTAGGGAAAAATCCTTATGGTAGTGTTTTAGGATAAACATACAATAAAATACTCATACTTTGGTAAGGAATAGATTATGTGGATCTTTATAGAAAAGACATCCATGTCTGGAGTCAAATAGGAAGAGGTGGCACTAATACAGATGTACCTAGGAGTGAAAGCTCTGACAAGGAGTTTCGGGTTTGACACAGGGTATTCGCATACACGAAAATGGGACTTGCTTCACTCATGGATTGACAATCTCATGGAAAATTATTAGGATAATTCACATTTTCATTACAATCCATTATGAAGGATTTTATTTTAATTTTTTTCTTAGAGAAACCATGTCTATGAGATTAGCTATTCATTGGATTTCAATTTTTTCTATGTACTTTTCGAGTCAAGATTATAAATTATGATTCATAACATTATCTAGTGTATTCCATTATTTAGAAATGGCACCTAATGGAAGAAGGAGAATTAGAACTTGTGGTGAATGTAATTATTTACCCATTGAGCAAGTTAACACAGTCAGTGTTAGAGTAGATCAGATCATGACCATATTATAATAACATAGGTTGTGATGAATAACCAAGCTACACCCATGTTGGATCATTTAATGTGGAAAAATACCCCATCTTTTAGTGGGAAAACTAATCCAGTAGAAGTTTAACAGTGGATCATGTCCCATGAAAACATATATATGGCATGAATATGAAATGAATATGAAAAAGTAGTGTTGGTAGGGTATTTTGTCATGAGTGATGCGAACCAATGGTGGTCCGTGATCCAGAATACCCCTGAGTATGAAGAGAAAAAATATATTTAATATATTACTTTTAATAGAATATTTAGTGAAAAATATATCACTCATGAGAAAAGAGCTAAAATGAAGATGAAATTATTTGGATTTAGAAAAAAGGAATAAGATAATGTTGCATAGTATGAGGATATCATCACAAGATATCCAGGTATACTATAGATTACGAACGTGACATAGAAGACAAGATTGATCATTTATTTGAAGGTATTAATCCATGTCTTCAATGGGAACTCGATTCTCAAACATTTTCATAGTATGATTAAATTGTATTGAGTGAAATCAAAATAGAGAGGGAGTTTTTTAGATCAAATATGTTCAAGGCAGAAAAAGTTAAGATGCAATACTCTGATTAGCATGTAAAAGGTGAAGCACCAAAAAAGAAAAAGGTAGTGAAGAAATTCTCATTATGTGAGAATTTTGGAAAGAATCAACCTAGTAAATTTTTGAAAGGAATGGGAGTCTTCTATAATTGTGGAGAAAAGGGTCATAGATTCAATGAATTTAAGGGGAAAAAACAATTCAATGTTGTTCAATGATATAATTGTAGAGATATGGGACACTATGAAAATGAGTTTCCTAAGTTCCAAGGAAACTTGGCTCAGAAAAGTCCATGAGGGAAAGGGAAAGCTTATGTGATTACAACAATGGAGGTTGAAGTTCCAAATGATGTGGTGGTAGGTACATTAATTTTTTCCTCATTCTTATCCAATGAATTAGTTTATTCTGAATCATCACGTTCATTTATATCTTCCTAGTTTTCCATGAAAATTAGACATGTCCAATTTGATTTAATAAAGTATTTGTAAGTAAAAAATACTATGGGATGTATCATTGAAACAAAGGCATGTCGATCAGTCCCCCACATGACACATACATGTTATTTATCTTATAACCTTATCATCATACCAATGATTTACTTTGATATAATTATTGGTATGAATTTGCTGCCAAATTTTGATGTGAATATCAATTTCAAGAAGAAGGATATTAAAATCTATGAAAATGGTGTAGAATCCATTATTTTTATAGAATAAACCTCACCATATGATTCTTATATAGATCTAACCCCAATATATCTACTAAAGTCTATTATTGGAGAGGAAGAGAATGTAATAACTATGGGAGAGGATTGAAATATTGAAATTAAAGATGTACCTATAATGAAAGAATACATGGACATATTTCCAGAGGATTTACCTGGACATCCACAAAAGAGAAAAGTTCAGTTCTCTATTGATATAATTCATGGTGCAAGACCTATATCCAAGACTCCCTATAGAATCTCCACTGTATAATTAGTGGATATAAATAAACTAATATAGGAATTGAGAGAAAATGGAATTTTTCAACCTAGTGTTTCTCCATGGGGAGACCCTGTCCTCTTTACCAAGAAGAATGTTGGATCCCTGAAGCTATGAAATGATAATAAAGAAATCAATGATATTACTATAAAGAATAAATATCCCCTGTAAGAATTTGGTGATTTACATGATCAACTTCAGGGATTACAAAAAATTTAGAATATTTTTGTTTGATATGGATATCACTATCCATGTGTGAAGAAGGAAGATATTTCAAAGACAACATTTCGATATAGATACAGGAATTATGAGTTTAATATGAGGCATTTTGGACTGACTAATGCAACTCAGTTTTCATGGATTTAATGAATAGTGTTTTCTAGGAAAATCTTGATAACATTTTGTATTATTATTGGATGATATCCTAGTATACTCAAAAATTTATGAATACCATGAGAATTAATTGCATATTATTCTAAAAACTCCATAAAGAAATGAATTATATAGGAATATTACCACGTGGGAATTTTTGCATCAATCAGTTTCTTTTCTAGTCCATAATGTATCTGAGGATGGATTCCTAGTTGATCTTATGATGAAAAAAGAAATCCACGAATGGCCCACACAAACAAACATAACCGAGGTACAGAAATTTATTGGCTTATCAGGTTGATATTAGCATTTCATTCAGAATTTTTCCCAACATTCTAGCCCGCTAACCAATCTCACACTTAAAATTGATTATGTTTGTATGGATGAAATAATGAAAAAATTTCTTTGGATAATTTAAAAGAATATTGTTCAATGCTCCAATATTGAATCTTTCATCTGTAAATGATGGATTTGGGATATATAATGATGCGTTAAAGATTGTACTGGGTTGCATCCTTTTGAAAAATGATAATTGTATTGATTATGAAGCAAGTTTCTTTAAGAGTCATGAGAAAAATTACACAACTCATGATCTTGAGTTGGCAGCTATAATATTTTCTCTGAAAATATAGAAACATTATCACTATGGTGAATGATATGAAATATATAGGGATCACAAGAATATAAAATACATTTTCACACAGAAATTACTCAACATGATGTCAATGTGATGGCACGAGTTACTCAATTTTTATAATTTTTCAATGCACAACCTCCTAAGAAAGGAAAATAAGGTTGAAGATTCATTAACAAGGAAAGATCCTGGACTTCTCACCCAAATGAGTATTGTGAGAGAACCTATATTTATGGATCTACTAGAGATGGATATAAGAATTTTTAAGGAAGGCGAAACATATTTAACCTTTAAAATGTTTTCTAAACCATATTTATTTGAGAAGACAAAAATATCTCAATATGATGATGAGATTATACACAAGAAAATTAATGTTGTTAAGGATGGGAGATTTGAAGAATTCATGTATGAGGAAGGAGTTCTGAAATTTTGGAAGATGTTATGCGTTCCATAGGTACCTAAGCTAAAAATGGATCTATTAGACTATTCTCATAGCTCAAATTTCTCCATAAACCATAGTATCACTATTATTTATAGAGATATGAAGACTCATTTTTTGAGGGAAAACATGAAGCCAAGAATTGTTGACTACAAGTCAAGGTGTCTAGTTTTTCTACAAGTGAAGGCATAGAGACAAATTCTAGAGGGGTAATGCAACCTCTACCTATTTGAATAATTAATTTTGATGAAAATATGATGGATTTTTTCATAGGACTTCCGAATACAACTAGAATGAATGATTCAATATGTGTATTTACTGATCATCTCATAAAATCAACACATTTCCTTGCAATAAGAGAGGATTTACCACTTGAGAACTTGGAAAGACTTTATATTAATGATGTTGTAAGAATTAATAGGGAACCTATATCAATTGTGTCTGATCAAGATCCATGGTTTACATCAATATGTAGTAAAATTATACATAAGACTTTTGATACTGATCTTCCAATGAGTACTTCTAATCACCCCCAAAGTGACGAACAATCTGAAAGGACTATTCAAACATGATAAGATTTGTTGAGATCTTTCTTTATTGAATTTCAAGGTATGTGGGATCAATAAATCCCTTTAGTGATGTTTTCCGAAAATAATAGCTTCCATTCTGGCATTCAAATGGCACCATATGACGCATTATATAGTAAGAGGTGTTGAACTCCAACTTGTTGGGAGAAGTTTGTGAGAGGAAACTTCTAGGGCTAGAACTTATTGAAGAGAAAACAACATAGGTAAAAAATTTAGGCCCATATTAAAGTATCCTAAAGTAGGAAAAAGATTAACGGTGAGAACCAGATAAAGGATTTGTAGTTTCAAGTAGGAGATATTTTCTTTCTAAATGTATCTCTGTGGAAGGGTTTATTAAGGTTTAGTAGAAAAGGGAAACTAAGCCCTGGGTACATCGAGCTATTTGAAATTATGGAAAGGATAGGAGCTGTAGCTTACCATTTTACAATGTCACCAAGTCTCACCAAAGTTCATAATGTGTTCCATGTGTCTTTTTTGAAGAAATACATGATAGAACCATTAAATGTACTCACTTATGAGGAAATATATATTGAACCAAATTTTTAATACTATGAAAGGGCCTATCAAGATTTTGGACACAATGGAATATGCATTGAGAAATCAGACAACTTGTCTAGTAAAGGTTCTTTGGAAAAACCATAATATGGAGGAAGAAATGTGGGTACATATGGATATTATAAAGAGGAACTAACAACATCTTTTAATAGTGATTTATAAATGAAAAATTTTGAGGATAGAATTTGAAATGAGTGAATAATATAATAACCCAAACATTTCATGGTATGTTTATCTTAAATAAATTTTAATCAAAAGATAGCCTATATTTTATTAAGAACTGAGTTTATTTGAAAATACACATGGTTATTTTATATATAGTCATAACCTAGACATTAAACACAAATTTTCCACTTCTATTTTTTTAATTTTGAAAAACGGACTTACACAGTTCTGACCAGGGTGATATTTTGGGTCTAATAGAATCAAGTTATTTTTTTGTGAAAAGTAACATAACCTTATGAAATGTAACATTCTCTAATTAATAGTATCCTAAACTTATAAATAGTAATAATACCCTTTTGAATGTTATCCTTACTAATTAATGTATAAATAAAATTTTGGCACCTTAAAAATGATGATAAATATTTAAAGTGTTGGGTTTTTTTATTACATAATATTTTTATTTAAAAATTAAAATTTTCATATATAGAAAATTATCATTGAAAAATGGAATTCATTTTTTCATTCTACACATCTAAAAATTGTTAGGGTTAATTTTTTGGATTTTTCTGAAATTCATGATATTTTAATGAATTGTAAAATAAGTTAAATTACGAAAAAATTTAAATACAAGATTTACTACATCATAGGTGATGTAAGGCTAATGTAATCTCATGTAGATAGAACTAAAACACCATTAATACTATTTGGTATCAAATGAATCATGTCTATTCATAGTCTTGAGAAAAAATTTTAAAAAATGTTTAAAATAATGTAAAATCCCTCCTCCCCTACACTATATAAATCCCCCTCACCCACTCTTCCTCCCACGCAACTCAAGCATCAAGACGTGCCTAAATTTTGATTAAATATCTCCCTAAGATCCTCCCCCACATTCAATTCCTACTGGACAAACCAAAAGGCCAAAAAAATGTACTTAATGATATTTTCAAGCTGGAGTACTCAAAAGGTGATCATATATACTCTTTTCTTTCAAATTCATTTACAAGTTCAATTATATTGTTTCTCTCTCCTAACCTCCCCACATCCAAATGCATTGATAATTATAATACCTCAAATGTAATGGAATTTTATTATGCTAATAAAATATTTCATCATCATCTTTTTTTAACCCTACCTCTTACACGAAAAATGAAAATATCCTTCGAGATTTGTCAATTTATCACATTTAAGGACTGTACGTTTTCAATTTCTATTATTATCCTAAATACTGGTCATTAAACCTTTTTAATCATTGAACTAGATTATTTTATATGTATTTTACTTTATTCTAGGTTCTGTAATCCTTGTATACACATAATAAAAAATAATAATACAAAATAACTTCATTATGCACAAAACTGCTATGTTAATCCAAGAATTTATCAGTAACTTTTAACTAATGAGTAATCCTTAATGTATATAACCCAAATTAATAATAATATCATATATAATAAAAATAATAATATATATTTACCATTATGTATGTTTAAACATAATTCAAATATACTTTCATCCATTAATACAAGTAAACCGGTTAGGAAAACCAAGGAAGAAAATGCTTCCAAAACAACAAAATGTAATCTCTTAAACCCATTAAAAAGGGCATGAATGAACATAATAAAGTTATAATACATAAATTAAATATTGATGAGGTTATGGAATTATTAATTAATGAAGTTAAATTTAATTATTCAGGTCATTAATATCTATTGTAAACACCTTTAGGAATAATGTAAGGGATCCTCTATCTGACTTTTATTCAATAATTTTCCCATTGTCGTGTCATCCTATTTTTAATTTCTAATGATGGGGTATGTTTTTTCACCTCCCCAATACATTCTTTATGATATGTAAATGATTATATACCCATTTAAATCTCTTTATACTCTCTTTAGAACACCAGTTACCATGCCAAAATGTTTGTAAGGGGTTTCCCATCTCACATTAAATTCTGTGGGATTTCAAATATTCACCTCTTATTTCTTATTTGTGGTATGTGTGTACTAAAATTTGATATAACGTATCATTATTTTTTTATGTTTATGGTATTTTGTGATTAATTATGTGATTAATGATTTTTGTTCATACAATTCAATTGATTACAATGTGGTAAGTGACTTTGTCTCAATTTCCATTTCATTTAGAACTATATGGTATTGTGAACCTATTCTTTGTATTGTCATGTATCTATTTCCCATTTGAGATAAGCTTTCATTTGAAATTATAATTCTGGTAAATATGCATTTTTTAGCATGTGTATGATTATTTCTTTAAGTCGTATACCATTTCACATATAGTGTTAATTTTGAATGATGTTCTAACTATGGAAATATTGATGAATCCATATTCTATACTCTATATAGATATTTAGAAGGCATATTTTACTTGTATAAAATATATGTATTACGAATTATTTGGAATTTATGTTATGGATATGGTTGTCTATATCCCCTCGATGCATCCAAAGGTCTAATGAGACAAATCAGTTGGCGACAAACCTTTTGTGTTTGTCTCCAAAAATCAGATGGGTTTCCACCCATATAACTAAACTATTTTAATGGTATTATGTTATAATTTTCTAGATAAATTTAGTCCAATTAATAATAATTCTCTTTATACATTTTCATTTATTCCTATCCATGAGTTTTTTCACTATGAAAAAATATATGGATGCATGCCCTTTCTGACTTTGTTAATAGCATTTGTTTTTCATTTATTCACCATGCCTTATTTTTTTATGATTCAGTTATTATTGATTCATGATTCGGCCACTTATAACCATTATTGAATGTTTGAGCTCCCCCATTTCATTTGTTTACCTTCAACTGGTTATGAAATGCAGATCATTTATTGAGTTCATGTGGTTGCAGGTTTTTTTAGTTTTTGTTATGTATTTTATTTTGTTACCTTTCCCAATGTAATTTGAGTCACATCTATGTATCTTGTATATTCAAGAATACTAAAATGATCATTACTTTAGGATTTAATTCTGTTTATTCTTTCCAATATAATAAGTAATGCACGGGCTCTGGTATGGAGTGGTTAAGGAATTAGAAAAACCATGGGGTCTGTCACACCCCGACTTTTTAATTAATTTTTATTTTATTATTTATTGGATCTGGGTCCTTAGTCCAAGGTATGGGATGGGTCTCAGTTTAAAACATTTGTCATTTAATACATATACTGGGTTTTAGACCCAATCACTGTCATCGCGCGGTTGTCTCTAGCCGTGTGGCCGGCCCAGGATTCGGGCAATTACTTATTATTCATATTATTATTAATATTTTCATTATTATTATTATTATTATTCTTATTATTATAATTATTTTTTTTATTGTTAATAAATTTTATTAAAATTATCTATATTAATCTTCTTTTAATTATTATTAATCTTGGTTTTCTTATAATTATTGTTATTGTTATTATTTGTATTGTTATTATTATTATTTTGGTATTGTTATTATTATAATTATTATTAAAATAAAATGAAAAAAATAAAAAAACCCTAGCCTAACCTAGTCTTGAATCAACCCCCTTCCTTGTTCCGAGCTGTAGGTCGCCCCCTCTCTCCCCCTTCATTTTCATTCTCAGCGCACCAGAACACTACATCGAGGATTTTGGCCCTACGCCTCCCTTCTTGTCCCTTTGAGCATGGGGGACACCATGGTTTTCCATTGGCTGGGATTGAACCTAGGGGAGGTTTCCTATGTACCTTGTGTAGACGACATGGATCAAAATGAACGTAGTTAGAAGGGGTGATGAATCATAGTGTACACGAAGGAAAAAAACTATATACATGATGGGGTTTACACATGGAAGGTGTCTTGTCGCAAGAGGGATACTCTTGGGGGATGGTTATGGATTGAGTGGGGATTATGCATGGTTAGTTGTCCGGGTGCCACAAGGAGTGGCACTGGGATGAATGTCATGATCTCACCAAGATGTGGTGACACAAGTGGGAATCAGTATGGATGATCGAGATTTTAATTAAGTGGATGGGGAATGCGATGAAGTCGTTTTAAAGGTGATTGTAGTGTTGGTCTTGAGCCTCGAAGAGACTTCCTATGTATTCTCGTGGGAGGGAATCAAAGTTTGTGTAGTTTGGTAGGGGTTTCAATGGCTTACTATTGGTTGGGGTTGACAATTTATAAACACTGATTAAGGGTCCAACGGCTTACCACTGGTTGGGGAACACAGCGGCTTACCGCTGATTGGGGTTCACATTGGTTTACCGCTCGATGGGGATCATAATAGCTTACCATTGTATAGGGGAAAATATTGGGTCAAGCTGGACAAAAGGAGCATACAGTTTAACAACATGCAGGATGGGGGTAAACTGACATGAATTAGTCAGGACTAATATAAGTTGGTCTTTGAATTTAGGGAGGGTTCATATGTACCCTCCCTTGTCAAGGATCAATGTCCATGTAGTTCAGGATAGTGTTACTGAGTCGATATGATGTGGTCTTGACTGATGGGTGTTGGTATTGAACCTGAGAGAGGCTTCCTATGTACCATTATTTGGCAAGGATCAAAGTCCATATAGTTCGGGAGGAGTTGGTGAACCGATGTGAATATGGTCAGGAACAATTTATGGTGTCATTGAACCTCAGGGAGGCTTCTTACGTACCCTGCCTTGGAAAGGATCAAATTCCACAAAGTTCAGGAGAGGTGTTGGTAAACAGACGAGAAGGGGCCGTGACCAATTGGTTTTAGGATTGAACCTCAAAAAGGCTTCCTTCTAATATTTCCTTGGCAAAGACCATGTCCACGTTGTTCAAAAGGTATTAGTGAACTGGCATTGAGATTGTTGGGACAAATGGTTGTTGGTAATGAACCTCAGGGAGGTGTCCTATGTACCTTTTCATGGCAAGGATCAAAGTCCACGTAGTTTTGGTCGAGTTGTTGAAACGATGTGAAGATGGTCAGGACCAATGGATGGTGGGCTTGAACCTTAGGGATGCTTCTTACGTACCTTTTCATGGCAAGGATAAAGGATCCAATGCCTCATTTATTATAAAAGAAAATAAAAGGACTCTTTAACTAGGTAGAGTGAGACCCATTACATAGCTCGATGGCCTAGTGGGCAGTTAACCCATTACATGGCCTGTAAGCCCAATTGTTTGTCCCAAGGGACATTATGTGAATAGTTCTGCTACAGTATTTGCGCTACTACAGTAATGCAAAGTACCGCCGCTGCTATAGTACCCTACCACTACTACAGTGACCTGCCACCGCTACAGTGCATGTCGTTGCTACAGTTCCTCCACTACTACAGTCCACAACAGTACTGTTATAGTACCTACACCCAATGGGTTTTGAACCCCCATTTTTTAGTTAGAATTAAGGGGTTATTACCACTAAGACAAACCCCAAATACACCATGGAAATGATCAATGTCACTGTAGTTTAGGAGGGAATGGTGAACCGATGTGAAGATGGTCAGGACCAATGAATGGTGGGATTGGACTCTAGAGGGGCTTCCTACGTACATTTCCTTGGAAATGATTAAATTCCTCGTTGTTCGGGAAGGGTGTAGGGCTTACAAGCTAAGGGGACCCGTATAGGATGCCATGGTCGATGCTTACTATAAGCCCACATGATTTTTGCTCGATGTGAGAAATAAGTGGTAGCAAAGACTTGACAATCACGTTATGAATGATGCATCCATGAGAACTGGTGTGGGGATGACACATAGTTAGAAGCTCAAAATGGAAGCAAGGGAATACACGTGGTCCGTAGCCCAAAGAGGAAACAGAGGTTTACGCATGGTTAGCAGCCTAGGGAGATGGAGATTGGGACTTACTCCAGGATGGAGGCCTGATGGTGACAAATACCAAAGGGAGAGAGATTTGGTATGGAAGAGAGGAAGGATCTACTGCCCATCCCACTCTATGGTCTTTTTCTAGGAAGAATATAGGAGGAGAAGTGATGCTTCCTCCTCCACAAAAGGGTTGGGGCTTACACCAAGGTGGTTGTCCTTTCCCCATGGATAGATGCAGCTCCATAAAAGAGGATCGCATTCCATGTGAGGAAGATCTCACTCCCATATAGACCAGTGAGCATTGAGAATGTCTGAGATGGGGTACCCCATTTATGATATATGGGATGGGGTCACAGTTTAACAGCATGTGATACTGTTGATGGTGTTTTGAAGTTTAATGTTCTCCATCACGAACGATGATGGTTCTCTCTGCACCCCTCGGAATTACATAACTGATACACACCCACCCTTGGGGATGGGAAGGCATCGACAGTGCTGTTTTGAGGGGGTTCTATGAAGTTGTCCATTGAAGGGACCACATTAATGTGGCTTTGAAAAGAAGCAACAGCTATTAACATGCATATGAGAAGAAGCAAAATGCGAAGCAATACAACGGGAAGCACAACCCATGGTACATTGAAATTACTCCATGCAAACCTAGAGGGTATCACCAGAAAATTATTTTTTGGGCAAAGGGGTTCATAGGTAGAAGCCTCTTGATTATCGGGGGATACATGTAGTGGAGGAGCTTCGTGAAGGGGTATGGTTCTTTAATTGAAGTGGCTTAGCCCAGGCGTAGGGAATATGTGCATATGGAAGATGCTTCGCGAAGTGGAAAGGCATTCGTTGAGCGGAGATTCGCACCACAACGGTGCCCTATAAAGTGTAGCATTGTGAAGCAAGTGCTTCAAGAATCATAGTGACCATGCCTAAGCATGTGGGTCACATGTGTATGGAGGGTATTTGTGAATCATAAGTGGTCGATGAAGATCCAAATCCCCTTGGGGATCCCCTTCCTTTATGGAGGTCGTGAAGGTCATCCCTCTTTGAAGAGGGGTTAAATTCAAGAAAAGGGAGAGTCACATCTCGATGCTAACGTACCTTTTAAAGCTCATGGTTTACAAAGCATAAAATTTTTTGTGATTTGAGTTCTAGGAAGGAAAAAGGTCATATGATCCATTAATTGGGCTTAAGGGGAACTCGATATTTATAGTCAAGAGGTGCTACGAAGTAGAGTTCTATGGGCATTACTACTTGAAAACAAAATATTTGTGACGGGCTATTTGCGACGGGATCCCGTAGCAAATAGTATTTAGCGACAGGGCCCTGTCGCAAATAGTATTTAGCGACGGGGCCCTGTCGCAAATAGCCCATTGCAGAAAATTGCTTCGCGATTATTATTTTTTTCAATGGGCCCATCGCAAAAAACTTATTTTTGATGGGAAAGGGCCTCGTCGCAAATAATCCTTCAATTATATACAATATATATATAAATAATCCTTTCATGACATACCTTCTCAAATAATATTTGTGACGGGGAAGTTCCCCATCACAACTAATCCTTTGATTATATACATTATAAACATAATAACCTTTTGTGACGGGGCCATCCTCCCGCCGCAAATACTATTACTAAAAAAATTTATTTAGATTATTTGCGATGGGAAACCGTCACAAAAGGACCCTTCGAAAATAATAAAATTTTAAAAAATATTTCATAAAATTATGATTAATGAAAAAATTATTTTAATATTATTAAATTAATAAAAGAATTGAAAAATTATTATTATTAAAATAAACAGATATTAAAAAATATAATAATGAAAAATATATTTAATAAAATTATGATTATTAAAAAATCAATATTGATTTTATTAAAATAAAAAAATTATTACAATTATCAATATTTACAAAAAAATATAAAAAAATCATAATATTTTATTATTATTAGTAAAAAAAATATTAAAAAATAAAATACTAGTAATAAATAATAAAATATTAAAAATAAAAAAAAATAAAATTATGAAATATTTGTACCAATATAAAAGACCGAAACTATAAATAGTTCATATTACAATAAATCTTAAATTTAAATTTTTTAACATAAAAAACAAGTCACTAGGGGGGTCTTCATATAGAGGATGTGGAGGAGCAATAGGAGATGGTGGAGAAAACTCCATCCCTAAACTATGAGTCAGACATAGCATGTACTCCATCTGCACATGATACTGCTGCTGCCATCGACGCATCTCCTCTGCATGCTACTGCTACTGTTACTGTTATCTCTAACACATCTCTTCATGATACTTTTTCAAACTCTCTATATACTCAGACTAAGTTCGCAACTGCTCTAGATATTGTGAGGCAAAAGATGATGCCTCTTTATGATCTCCTCTCAAGCTGGATGTTGACATCATAGCAGTACCATAATAAGTACTAGGAGTCAAATGAGAGATGATACCAACTACTCATCCCTTCTTAAAGCCATACTTTGTCGCCTGCATCCATGTCGCCTCATCAAAATGGTGTGCACTGGTCTGCTCAGTCATCTCATCCTGACTCTCAGCATGTGTCTGAGAGGTCGTATCCTCATATGACTCCTTCAATTCCAATTTGAAATTAAAATGGAGAATATATTATGTTTAGTTAATTTTCAAACTGAAAAAAACAATACTAACAACGATTTGATGCTGGTGATCACCTATAATCTGTCCAGTAGCTAGATCATTGTACATCCACCAATAAACGTCAAACTCTATAATATCGGAATTATTGACTACCTACAAAAATATAAAATAGAATTTTTATATTTAACGTTATATAAAATATTTAAATAATACACTTATTAGATTCTTTCTATGTGTACTAAATGTACGGCTACCAGCTCGATGTGTCACATCCTATCTCCCCTATTTCTATCGTCCCACTGAATATCTCCTCTGAATTCCACCACCCAACTAGTGTAATCATAATACATTCCAAACTTGAGATGAAATGTACTCTGGTTGGTGGGATCTACATGACTCATAAAACTCTATCACTCCTTCTTTCATAGTGGTTTTTCTTCTCAAATTGTGAAAAAACTGATAGAAACAGTCACACATAGACACCAGTCATGCTGTGTAGATAGCGTCACTAATGCTATCATCAATCGGATACCATGAACCCTACAAATAATTTATAATATCAAGTTATTAATAAAATAAATTTCAAAATAAATATTCTTTAATTATTTTCTATCCAATGATCGAACATGTCACGCGGAACATCAACGGGAATCTGTTCCCATGTGATCCATGGATGAGAAAAATAATTACGTAAGATAGTGCTCCACTATCCAAAATATACATGCGCAAAAATGTGAAAAAGAAATAAATAATCAAACAATTAATATATATATATATATAAATGAATGAATGTTAACTGAAACGTACTAGTTTCCATACCTTCATGTGCGTGGATGGAAGCCAAGTCGTGGATGTTGTTCGGGGATAGTGTTAGGAATCATAAATCATGCATGGCCACGCCCCCTCTGCATACCCCCTAAACCGTCAGTATGCTAAGGGTCAGATGGTCCACATTCCCCCTCATCCAAAGGTAGATCAACCTCTTGCAACTCGCGAAATCGATCAGGATCCATCTAAAACACAAAATGATTATTATTAGTAGAGAGTTGAAAATAACAATTATATATATATATATATTAGTTATGATTATAAACAACATTTAATTGTGTCAATTTCCATCTTCATCTTCATCTCCATAGCTGTCCATGTCAATGCCTTCATCTTCCTCCCTAGAATCATGAATATCTATATAAGTTTCAGTTTCATCATCTCATGTCATTTAAAATTCAAATTTATCATCATTAACATCTTCATCAACCTCGATCCCTAATCGGGGATTGTCATCATCGATATTCATGTCTCTTTGTGAAAAATTTGCATTTTGAGAAGTCTCATGAAAAATTTCAATTCCTTTCACTTCAGTGGAACCACATTCATTTATAGTAAACTAATTTTCTCAAGATTTCATTTGTATTATACTCTACCAATCACTCATGTCTCTTGAAGTATCACAGTACTTTGCGTAATAACTTTTATGTGCCTGTTGAGCTAGTAAAAATGGTTTATTTACTGCAAGAAGACTTTTATATTTAATATCGATGATTCCATGAGTCGGAAGAACATGCAATCCTCTCTCAGTATCCAACCACCAACATTTAAACATCATTATGTAATTTTTTCTAGATAACTAACTCAATAATTTCATCCAGAATTCCATAAAAGTCATCTTTAGTTTCTCTGGGATTCGATCCTCTCAAGAAAACTCCACTGTTCATTTTTATTTTTCATTCCACATATGTAAGTGTATGAAATTAAAACCATTTACCACATATACATTATAAGATTAAAACATTTTGGATGGTGGGTTACCCAATATACACAGTTTCTTATCAATTTTATCACCATGTTGATACTACTGAAAATTTTAAAAAAAATTATTAATATGATAAATAATAATCTTAATTAATATTAAACCATCAATAATTTATGTTACCAGTTTTTTAAACCATTGAAATTTTTCTTGTCTGTGTTCTTCAAGAGTAGCTGCTGTAATTTTTGGATGTTTTTTCTTGATATTATTATCAAATAACTAACAAATAAAATAAGTTTACATAATATAACCTAAATTATAGAATGAGTGATAAAAACAATCAATGTAAAAATGATGTCATTTCTTCGCAGTTGAGTAGAACATATGTATGAGCTCTGTGATGTTCATCATCTGAAAGCCATCGATAACAAACTCCACCAAAACCAAGAATCGTTTGATTGAAAACTGATAATTTGTTGTCCATTTTTTCATTAACAATCACCTCATTTTTTCCCATTTGATTTTTTTGAGGTATATTGCGATGAAAAATAATGAGAGCAGAAAAATGAATTTTCCTCTTGCAAATAAGCTTCATCAAATGAGCTTTCAACTGATGCTTTGTTACATAAATTTTTCTTCAATTTTTTCTTTCATCTATTCAATGGGTACATCCATCAAAACTATACTGGACCTCCACATTTAGCTTCATCTAGAAAATGTAAAATCAAACGTTCCATTGAGTCAACGAATGCTGGTTAAAAGATTTTTTCCAGTTTACATATAATTAAAGAATCATCTTCTATCAGTTTTCTTAGTTCATCGTAGTCTATTTTTTCTGCAAAAATGTCTCGAAAAAAATATGATATGTCTGTTATCAAATACAAAATCATATAATTAAAAAAACCACTAAATCTAATCAGCGTATGTCTTTCCGTTATGACATGAAAATCATGACTTTATATTCCTGTAATATATCCCTTCTTATCACATCTTCCCAAAATGGAATCATAGCCATCTAAAAGTTTTAAATCTGCAATCCACTAATAAAATAATAAGCAATCTCTTTGGACAGTGTATAAGCTGATTTTTGGCTTCATTATCCTCTAGGATATGACATTTTCAAATTGTTCAAGTTCTGGTCACCTGCAAATTTGTCCATGATCTAACTGTTCCTTTACTGTATATTTGGTATTACATGGTGTTTCCAAATTTGTATGAAATTTATTATCAAAAAAATTATTCTCAATATGCAAGACATCCAAAAAAGTAGACCAATATGGAAGATCTGAAAAATGCTTCATTTTATCCAATTATGTTCATTCCCAAAGCCATGAATTTCTGTTGGTTTACTATTGGCCCAAATGTGATGGAAGGTAATGAAAATTAAACTAATTTTAACTTTGTACCTGAGATAATTTGTGGTGGTTCATCCATTTTAATCTACCTTTTCTAAAATGTGAATTGTTTATCTGAAAAAGGATGATCAGTTGGAATAAATCTTTGGTGACAGTCAAAATATCAATATTTTTTCCATTGATGAGCATAAAGTCTTTGTTTTGATTCATATAGTAAGGACATGATTTCAGACCATGTGTACTCCAACCAGATAACATGCCATATTCTAGAAAGTCATTAATTGTTCACAGCAATGCAGATTTTAATATGAAATTTTTCTTCACAGCAACATCATATCTACTAACACCATCACTCCATAATGCATTTGACTTATCAATCCATGGTTTCAAATAAACATCAATATTCTTTTTCAGTTGTCCTTAGATTAGTAAGGTCAAAAAGATATAGGTCTGCTTCATAGACATCCATGGAGGTAAATTGTACGGATTTATAAAGACAGGCCAACATGAATACTGACTACCATAAGAACCAAATGGAAATAAACCATTAGTATAAAGACCCATACACATTCTTTGTTCTTCTAAATAAAAAGGATGGATGCAGACGATCAAAATGTTTCCATGAATCACCCTCAGATGGATGATTCATGATTTTCTGAGTTGAAATCTTGGTTTTCATCCACGACATCATTGACACTGTGATCTAAGACCTAAATAAATGCTCCAACCTGGGTGTAAGGGGGAAATATCTCAACTATTTTACTGGAATCGATCCAGACTTCCCTGGTTGAGTTTCTTTATACCTCAATTTTCCACATGTGAGACAAATATCCAATGAATCATTTTCACGAGAATATAAGATGCAATTATTTGGACATGAATGAATCTACTGATAACTAAGGCTCAGATTACGAACCAGCCTCTTGATCTCTTAGTAATTTTCCAGAAAGACATTTCCTTCAGGTTACAGTGTTTTAACCAAAGAAAATATCTGATCAAAATAGTTGTTTGACATTGCATTATCTGATTTTATATCCAAAAGTTTTCTGACAGCTTGTAATTTTCTTATCATGAAACCAAGATATAACACATCCTTAGAATACCTCAATAACTTATAAAATTCAGATGGTGCCATCTTAAGAGTGAAATCAATATCATCTTGAGGTTTAGTTTTCTAAACAGATAGACCTACAACATCCTGTACTAAATTTTGATGATGTGATGGATCTAGAATCAATAAATTAGTATCTTCTTTAGAACTGTGTTCTCCATGTTTATATCAAAAAACATAATCTGGTTAAAAACCAAACCACAAGAGATGTCCCTCAACCTTGTCAACTGTTTCAAAAATTCTCAGAAAAGATTTTTTACAAGGACTCTTTATTGTGCCTTCTGAAACATATTTTGGTTTTGATGATGCAAATTATAAGAATGCTTCATCACCCTCAATATATACAAGATTTAAACCAGAACTGTTTGGATTTCTACGCTGATTTATCCAAGCACTGTCATCTAATAATTATTGTTGTCGAGTTCATTATTCCATATTTTTCTACAAAATATAAAATCATCACTATTTTGGAATAGTTAGAAATTATAAAAAAACTATCTTAAAAGAAGATAAATAATTACCACTATATAATAATTACCATTAGTTATGTGTGACACAATTTCTAAGGGATTGACGAATACTCTTCTATCTAACAGCTCATATACATTAAAAATTCTCACACACAAATCACGGTGAAGAATCTGATCAGAGGTAGGAATATTCATTCTCATAGGCATTTGAATAAATATGCGTACCTATGAGAAGATTATTCATTACGGTTTCTCTATGAGAACGTTGCAAGAAAATGAGCCGTCCGATAAAAGATCCCCCTTTTTTCGATGAATCAACTTCTTCCAACTGTAACCACCTAAACACATTATGAAAAATGTGGTCATGTGAATTCATATTCAAACTCATGCATATGAGATTGGATATGGATAGGTATAAGTAATCTTTTCATCATGTTTTGAGTTGGTGAAAGTTCAAAGGAGAAGAGTCATCAAGCAAAACAAGTTTCGTCAATCTATTGGAAATTATGCCATGTTATTATAGGTTATTACAATTTATTACAACTGATTTTATTAATAATTGTTACTAATTTTTACTAATTGTTACTAATCATTCCTATTTATTCCAATTTATTCCAATTTATTCCAATTTATTCCTAATTATTCTTATTTATTTCTATTTATTCCTATTTATTTCTAATTATTTTTAATTATTCTTAATTATTCATATTTATTCCTATTTATTCATATTTATTCCTAAATATTCCAATTTATTCCTAATTAATACTAATTATTACAAATTATTATAAATTTTAACTATTTATTCCTCTTTATTCTTAATTATTTCTAATTATTTATAATTATTCCTAATTATTTCTAATTATTCTTAATTATTCATATTTATTCATATTTATGCCTATTTATTTCTATTTATTCCTATTTATTCCTATTTATTCCTAATTATTCCTATTTATTCCTATTTATTCTTATTTATTACTATTTATTCCTTTTTATTCCCATTTGTTCCTATTTATTCCTAGTTATTCCATGTTATTTTCTATTTATTCCAAATTATTCTTAATTTTTCCAAATTATTCCAAATTATTCCTATTTATTCCTATTTATTCTTATTTATTCCTATTTATTCCTATTTAGTCCTATTTAATCTTATTTATTACTATTTATTACTATTTATTACTATTTATTACTGTTTATTACTATTTACTTCTATTTACTACTAATTATTACTAATTATTACTAATTATTACTAATTATTACTAACTATTACTAATTATTAATAATTATAAATAATTATTACGAATTATTTTTAATTATTCTAATTATTCCTAATTATTACTAATTATTACTAATTATTCCTATTATTCCTAATTATTCCTAATTATTCGTTATTATTACTAATTATTCATAATTATTACTAATTATTACTAATTATTACAAATAATTCGTAATTATTACTGATTATTCCAAATTATTACTCATTATTCTTCTTTATTCCTAATTATTATTAATTATACCTATTTATTTCTAATTATTACTAATTATTACTAATTATCACTAATAAATACTAATTATAACTAATTATTTCTAATTATTACTAATTAATTCAAATTATTCCTATTTATTCCTAATTATTACTATTTCTTACTATTTCATCCTATTTGTTACTATTTCTTCCTATTTGTAACTATTTGTTACAAATTATTACTTTTTATTACTTTTTATTTGTAATTATTACTAATTATTATTAATTATTACTAATTATTACTATTGATTAGTAATTATTACTATTGATTACTTTTTATTACTTTTTATTACTATTTATTAATATTTATTCCGAATTGTTACTATATATTACTATTTATTCATATTTATTACTATTTATTCTTATTTATTCATATTTATACTTATTTATTCCTATTTATTCCTATTTATTACTAATTATTCCAATTTATTCGTATTTTTTACTATTTATTCATATTTTTTCCTATTTTTTCATATTTATTCCTATTTTATCTATTTTTATTTTTATTTATTACTATTTATTCATATTTATTGCCAATTATTACTATTTATTCCTATTTATTTGTAATTATTACTATTTATTCCTATTTATTCCTATTTATTCCTAATTTCTACTATTTATTTCTAATTACTACTATTAATTACTAGTTAATACAATTTATTACTAATTACTACTATTAATTAATAATTACAACTATTTATTACTAATTATTTCTAATTATTCCTATTTATTACTAATTAATCTTATTTATTCCTATTTATTACTACTTATTTCTAATTATTACTATTTATGCCTAATCATTCCTAATTATAACTATTTATTCCTATTTATTAGTATTTATTCTTAATTATTACTATTTATTCCTAATTATTACTATTTATTACTATTTATTACTAAAATACAGATAAAAAACCAATTTAAATATAATTTAATTACAACTAATCATTATTAATTAAAATAAAAATAAAAAATTAAATAAATATTAAACAAAATAAAATATAAATACCTTAAAACTTGATCTCTGATTGATGTAAGCGCCTTCAAAACTTCTTCATAAAACAAATAATTGAGAGAAATTTTCACTCTAAAATTTGAGTTTAGAAAGAGAAATGAAGTGAGAAATGAAAAGAAGAGAATGAAAAATAGAGGGGGTATATATTGGCTAGATTAGTGGCGATGGGACTTGTTGCGACGGTTTGCCCGTCGCGAAAGGTACTTTTGGTGACGGGGCTTATCGCAAATAACATTACCCGCAGTAATTGATGTCGGTGTTTAAAAGGGTATTTTCAACGGGGAAAGTCGCAAAAGGTGACCTACTGACACACCTTTTGTTACGGGACAACATCTCGTCGCAAAAACTCAGTTACCGCCACTAGTTTTTGCGATGGGACCTGTCGCAAATACCCTCCAAACGACACACTATTTGTGACGTGGGGATCCCGCTGTCACAAATAACTTTCCCACGCCTTGGCGTGCATCCTGCGCCAAAGCCTGCGTCACCTTTTGTGATAGGACCCCAAATCCCGTCGCAAATAACTTGTTATTTGCGACGGGACGAACCCATCATCCCAAATAACCCCTGCGATGGACTATTTTGCGATGTGAATTAATCCCATCGCAAATACCACGTCGCAAAAAATCTATTTTTCTTGTACTGCATGAAGACACATGTCATTTAGTCCTAATCGCGAAGCCTCCCGCCTCTTTGCTATGCGGTGGCTTTTCTAACATCAAACTAGTTTGCGCAGCCTCCCGTCTCCTTGCTCTGTGGTGCCTTCGCAAACGTCAAACTGCTTCACGGAGACTCCCTCCTCCTTGCTCCGTGGCAGAATCATAGATGTTAAAATGGCTCACAGAGCCTCTCACATCCTTGCTCCACGGCGGCTTCGCAAATGTCAAACTGGTTCGTGGATCCTGCCACGTTCTTGCTCCGTGGCATCTTCGCAAACGTCAAACTAGTTCGCGGAGCCTCTCTCCTCCTTACTGCATGTAGGATTCGCAGAGGGGGAGCATCACGCCGTTTGCGATAATGCGGGGGTCCACAGGAAAGCTCCGCAAGGCAGCCTTATGGGCCTGGCATTTGCTTTTCCTCTTCCCATATTTTGTCACCAACAAATCCCCCCTCATACTTGGAGTCGAGGAGAAACTGAGCGGCAATGTCTGAGGTTCAATCAAAAAAATTCTACAACCAATCATGAAGTTGACTCACGAAGAAGTCTCGCAAAGCAGATAGGTGATGTATGGGCATAGCACGCTGTGATGCTAGCCTCGGTCGGACGTGCCATGAAGCACAGGGGGTCCTCGCCTATAAATATGGGAGGCTGAACTCTTTTTTCCCTTTTTCACCTCCGCGTTTTGGCATTTAGCGCTCCTGATTCACGAAGCTCCGCATACTCCACGATTTCCCTCCTCGAATCGGGCCTTCCGCTTCACAGTGCACAACAAGTCATTGACATTGCGACTATGCACACTATGGCTTGGGTATAAAGGTCGGGGCAGGGCTCCAAGAACTATCTTCACAAACAAACTCTGTGAACAAGATCTGCGAAAGAGCCTCACAAAACAAAAAAAAAACAATTCCCAAACTAAAAAATTGAATGGCTCGCCAAGAGGCTGCCAGGTGGTCGTTAAGGATTTTTTCCAAATGGAGGAGATGGAGGATATCTTGGGTATTGGGTAGTTTGTGCAAATCCATTCTGATCATAACTCGCTGGTGGAACTACTGTTGGAGAACAGAAGGACTAAACACTATGCATGAGGCAGCCTCTGTACGGATTTGGCCTGAGGGATGATATCTTCATCCCAGAAGCATGTAGGGACACACTAACTTACTAGTTCAGGAGAATGTCGTTTCAGCGCTAGTGGATAAGGGTGGATGATAGCCATGCCTGTTAGGACTTCACGCATGTCAACACTGACTGTTTGTATAATCATCTGAATGATATTTACATGAAGGAACTACAGCAATAGAAATGTCCCCTACTATACCATACTATCTATAAGGTAGCCATGAGGAACACAGAAAATGGGTGGTCTGATGAGTGGTATCTACACTAGGGAGGCAACTTCACAGATGACTTGTCCTAGGCCTTATGGGTAGGTTCCTCATGCGATGAATTCAGGGCAGAGCTGAGAAGAGTGGACCTGTATGAGGTGGCTTAGGACTCCCAATTCCACGTCTATCAGTCAAACCAGTTGTTCCCCGACATGCTGGGAAGAGGGTCAACAAGGACCAATAACATCCACTTGCACCATGGAGAGGTCGACATTAGTTTATGGTCCGTGCATTAGATGTCAGGGGACCTAATACTGGGGGCGATGTAGGAATATTTCCTCTCTGTTATGTGTGCATGAGAGGATCTGGAGACAATGCCACCATTGGCGATGGCATTGATGAACCTAGTACAAGGAGAGGAAAAGCAGTCGGTGTGGGACGTCCACTTCAAACGCTGGTTTAAGAAGTTCTTGAACTTCCTAGAAAATAAAAAGTTTCTTGTGAGGACTAAGACCTGCCCGAAGGGGGATCAACGAGGCTAAGAGAACTCGTACAGAAAGATCTTAGAGGATAGCCAATGGTAGAAGTGGGGATTCAATTTCATTTCTGAGCAAAAACATGTGGTCATTTTGGCTACATTCATTGTGGTGCTCATTTTCGGTTGGATCCGGCTAGTGATAGATTCAAACATGGTCGTGCGACCAAGCACGTTTATCATGGGATCCATAATGGTGAAAGGAGGACGGTTCAACCTTGAGATCCCGATGCTCGCCAAGCTGTACAAGATATTGTGGAATAACTGTGAGTGGGTGAAGCCGTAGAAAATATGTGGGCCATTCCACATCCTGTATGGTTGGATAACGACACATGTTATGGGGGTCTATGAATATCTGAACCCCATCTTCCCTCTAGGAAAAAGCTTCCGCCCATCCATTCTGAATTCCATAGGGATCTTTCCGTCCAAGATAAATGTGCATGTAGTATTGAACAGGGTCTAGAATGTAGAGGAGTTCCACTTTCATCCGTTCCCATTTCCAACTAATGTATCTAGTTATGAGGGCTAGGGAATGGAAGAGAATCGATCATACCTCCTGGCCTTTCAAGGTGGATTGCTGGTGGAACAGGTGGACCGCTAGTCCCACTATAAGCCACTCACCCCACACAGATATTGAAGGAAATTTTGGTGTATGCAGTTGTTGACCCCACCAGTCTACTTTGGGGTGCACCACGAGGATCACCTATGTGTAATGAGGCAGATGTGACTCACGTTTACATGGGAATATGGGACGATTTGGAATGACCTACCTCTACCCAAAAAAATATTCATACTCGTGAAGGAGTACGCCAAAGGCTAGGAGGTGGCCTACCGTGTGGAGATACTGCAGCGGCCCACTATTCGGGCCAGCGATAGGGTGCCTCACCAACCTCAAGGATAGGGACGGAAGGCGGTGAAGACATATCGTGGGTATGGGGTTGTAGTGGCAGCAAGGCCCACACCGATTGAAGAAGAGGTAATAGGGGATCATGTGGTGGCAGCTGACTCGGCGGTCCCAGTGGAGCAGAGTCATTCGGAGGGGAGGCCACTAAGGAGATTATGTTACATTTCCACCAGAGTGTCCGAGAAGTGGCTACATCACATAGACATGATGGAATATTCTATCTTCTCGAAGGCTTGGGAAAGACGAGATGTCAACCAGTATTTCCTAAACCCATCCGAGATGTAGAAACACCTAAACCATCTCATGATAGATTTTTCCAGGATAGACCCAATCCGGGATAGCATTGTAGTTTCCCAGGTGGAGGTAAATCAATACCAGGATGAGTTAGAGGACTATGTGCACTCTCGGGGTGCTCTACATCCAATGAAAGGTCGGGTAATGGTTTTACTAGATCGTACGACCCCTCCTTAGTTGTCGGCTAATGAATTGATTGAGTGCTTGTATTTTCTGGAAGAATTGGAAAAATCTTCTTGGGGATAGGAGTCCAATAGAGGGAGCCCTTTGGAGGAACGTGATGTTTGTGATTTAGTCCTAGAACTCGAATAGTTTATTATGGATTCCAAGGCAAAAACCTATGTCCCTTCCTCAGAATGTGATTCCAAGTTACTTTGGACCCATCACTAACATTTGAATTATGCAGGATGGCCTCATACACAGAACCTGTTCTTTCCCATTAGTAGATGCATATGTGGGGCCTTTAGGATCTACGCCTGTGGCTATGGAGATTACCGCATCCAACGATTCCACGACACTCGAGGTGGTTTCTTTGGAGTTTTCCAACTTCCCCAATATATATGGAGGACCACACCTTTGGGTTTTGATGGAAACAACCCTGGATGGTGATCGAAAATTTGATCATTGTAAGTTCCCTTGAAAAATAATTCAAGTCTTCCAACCATTAATTAGGTTAATTGTCATCTTTGCACTTCATGGTTTTCACAGTTCTAAAAATGACATGGGCTTCCTTGGAATGGTTGGTAGGTACTCTCGGAAGTGTCTTTCCTAGGATAATTCCAGTGGTCATGGAAGTGGATACCCACAATTAAAAGGTTGCGGTGCTCCAAATCCCTGGTGAGAACCTTAGTAGGAAATAGACTAAAATTATTCAGGTAGGATTTGATGATGAAGATCAATCGTACAACACAGGTCTTTCCAAACCTGATCAGACACCAGATGTGGACCCTGCTGATGAGTTATTGGGGTAATTCCCTACGTATAAGCCTCCCAATCCCACAAACTAGGATGATACGACCTATGATGAAGGAGATAGAAAGTTAGTCTCTCACCGGTCATTGAAGTGTATCATGCACTTTACAAATGATACCGCTGAAGCACAATTGATAGACCAGATGGAGAGACCTCATTCATGACTGCGTGAATTGTGCGTTAAAGGAGTGGATGCCTAGAATCTCCAAATGCTCATTTAATATCTCATGGAAAAGAAGATCCAGGAATATGACTGCAGCCTTCGTGTGGGTTGGAAAAGGAGAAAAGAGGTGAACATCAAGAGGCTCTAGGATGATGAAAATGAGATTCAGTGGCTGCACATCCAAGTAGATGAACATTCTGCTTCCCTGAATATGCAATCAGAAATTATATCATGGTTGAAGGCCTAGCTAGCAGAGGCCGAAGTGTGCATAGGGAAAGCCTCTGAGGAGATGATCGTCATCCCAACCAACGAGGAGAGGGACTAGATCATGGCTGAAATACTATGCCAAATTTCTACAGAGGAGAAGTGCGAATTGAATAGGAGACAACGAATCATGGACGGCACAAGCCAGAGGGTGGTGGAGTTGCAACACTCCTTTGAGGGGGTCAAACTATCCATGGGAGGGGTCGATCCTTGGGTATTGTGATGCATGTTACTTTTTAATTCACTATCATGTTTTGATTATTCATTATAGATGCATGAATGAGTTCTCTTATTCATTTGTGGTCTATATCATTTCTATTACATTCATGAAACATCCAGTGATCAGTCCTAATGCTCACATTGTTCTGGCCTGATGCGATAATCAAAGGAATAACGCCTTGTCATTCAATTTGAATATAAGAGTGAAAACCATGATTTGGTTATTCTGGGTTTGAACAGCTAGTCTAGATTTTTGGAAAGAAAGAGAGAGTCCTGACTGGGGGATGAAGGTCTCAGAACAATAGATGTGTCACCTTTTCAATGTGCGCTAGTGCATGAGCGGGGAAACGCCAGAGGCATTTGGAATCAAAATGAATATAAGGGAGTGGAAAGTGTGAATCATGACACCCATGATTTGGAACAGTATGGGGGTGGAGTGACAATGAAGGATAAACATTGACAGCATTCGAAAAACAGTATCCTTATCGAGTAAGCCAGAAATGGAAATAACAAACGAGGGATGACCATTGACCATATTCAAAATAGAAGGCCTGTCTCAAAATGCCTCTCATTAGACATCCATAATGCTGGCCGAAGATAGTAGGAAGCCATAGGTTGAGCATCCATAATCTTAGGGGGGGTTTTATACATGAGAGAGGAATAGGGTCTGAATAAAGGGGATGTGGATATTGGAGTGTGGAGTGATGGGTTGTTCAAATGGAGTAAAACACTCTTGGAATCATGCAACCATGGGGGAACACATTAGGTGGGCGTACCAGTATGATCAGGGATCAAACATACATTCAAATAGGACCACTCTAGTATGGACCTGGATGGATATGTAGTTTTACGTCATACTAATAAGGATGAGAGACATGTAATCTAGACATGGTACGGTGAGGACAGTGAAATTTTTTTAAAGGTCATACTGCCTGGACCATGATCAGGGTCGAGGGTCCTGAAGGGTTAATGAACCTTGGGCTGGGCCCAAAGAGAACTTCCTAGGCATATCAGTGTATCCCATAAAGATGGGAATCAATCCAATTATAGTTCATGAATCACTGCGGGGTCCGAGACCAACACGGGTAGGGAGAATCCTCTCTGGAGAAGAAAATAACGCATCCAATGATTAATATTGGGTATAGTGAACTTGTTCAAGGCATAACTGAAGATTGATTTCACGTATTGAGGACATGTCTACCCAATAAATAAATCTTTTGTGCGGTAGATACCTCAATGTGAATGAGGACCATAAGAGTCCATGCCACACCACACACTCTCGAAAGAGTCCCTAGGTTGAGGGACTGAATGTAAAAACTGGGATGGGCCCTAGACGGGTTGTCTGAGCATTCCTACATATCGCATGTGGATGGTAATCATGAAACACATAGTTCTAAAAGCATGTCACGGTCAGAGACCAACACTGATAGGATAAAACCTCTCTGGCATGGGATCTAGTGTATCCCATGACTAGTGTGGGAAATCATAAACTTGTTTAGGGTAAAATAAAAATTTAGTGTCATGCGTTGAGGACATATGGACTCTTGCAGTTAAACATCATCTGATAGGATGGCGAGTGAAGAGAAAATTCCAGAAAGGGAGCACGTGATGTGGTACCCATAAACCTAACGTGAATGAGAACCCATAAAGTCCACAATACATCATCTCTCCCTAGAATAAGTTGTTTTTCATGTTGAGGGACCCAAAGTGGACGTTTGGATAGTCCTAAGGAAAGGTTCCTAGACATTCCTACGTATCCCATTAGGATGGAATCAATCTGGATAAAGTTATTAGAGCACAGTTTAACATCATGCGGGATGATGAAAGGCATTTGTGACATGGTTGTGCTAATACATGTCCAACCAAAACTACTAATCCAACATGAGTCGTGCTTGATGTTGGAAATAAGGAGTAGTGATGGGAATTTACTAGAACCACAAGGCACACCTTAGGGGAAGTGGGACGCTAGGTGAGTGATGTCCCCATAATGCTAACTCTCCCACTTAACGCACATAGAAGCACAAAGGGTTAAAGCTGAGTATGTTAGAATTCCTCTTAATCAAAAGGAAGTTAAAAAATGTGAATCATGGGGATTGAGATCTAAACAAAAATGACAGTGGCATGATGATAGAGGATAACTATTGACTATGTTTGAAACACAGAATCCATATTGTGTTAGCCTGGAATGGGGATAGACAAATGGATTTCAACCGCAGACCATGTTCAAAACACTGGACTTGTATCAATTTTTCATTCGAGGTATTTAGGGACGTTGTCCCATGATGGTAGGTAACCCAATGTGGCATGAGTCTAGACCGTAAAGGGGGTCCCTCCATACGTGGAATAGGATGATGATCAATATAATGGGCTCAAAATTTATGGACACAAAATGAGGGAATGTACATATTCAAATTCCTTAGTTCGAGATCTTTTCTACAATACATATTTGTACAACAATAAGGCATATCAGATAGAGGGATTTGAGTTCCCCTATAAGGAAAAGGGACCTAGGGTTTTATGCTCCCTAATTAATTGTCATTGGATGGGCCAATAAGGGGGGATTGATTTATTGGACTATGTGCCAGGCGGTGAAGTACCCAAACCAAATGCATTTTTTCCATAAAGAGATCTTATATTAGTGTCATAGAATTCAGGAAATATTGGAAAAAGACACAGGAGGAACATTGTGCAACCATGGAAAAATCGGATGTGAATGAGAACCCAAGATGTACTTGCCACACCACATTCTCTCGAAATAGTTTGGGCCAAGAGGTTGGAGAGAGGGGGATAAATTTTAGATTCATGGGTCTAGACTCGAAGACAATATGCCTTGGAATTCCAACATATCTCATGAGGATGGGAATCAAGCCATATGTAGTTCATGAATATGTCGTGTAGTTTAACATATAGCGATAAGGGTATAGATTGGACTTAATTTATGGTCCTAGAGCTCGTAGCATAGATAGAACTAGAGGAGGGAGACACATGGTGAAGTAATTACTAAACCTGACATGAATGAGGATAGAAGGTGTCCTTATCACCATAATGTTCTCCCCAAGAAACTTCTAGCTCAAGGGACAAAAAGTGAAAGTTATGTCAGGCATTAGGAAAGTGCTCCGACATTCATACGTACCCCATGAGGATGGGAATAAATCCATACATAGTTTTGAATATGAAATGGTAATATAACAGTTATAGGGATAAGAAGGTCATGTTGGTCTGGCTGTCGCACCAAAAGAAGCTGCATTTGATTGATCATGTTAGTCCTTTATGATGAATGTGTGTTTTTTTGTGAAGCAATGGACCTAGGATAAAAAGTAAAGGCATTTCCACAAGAATGAAGTCATATACAGGAATTGAAAAATGGTATGGTGTGTGACAGATACCAAAAATGATGTCCCCTCGAGTGAGGACGCCACGATGAATTGTCTTTTTTCATTGGGCGGCCGAGAAGATAATGTCAGAGTTTAGGGTCATGTGATGGGACCAACCATGACTTTTAATATCGGGGAATATAAATGTAATAGTTTAATGTCATGTGGGACTAAGCAGCATAGTTTAACGTCATATGGATCATTCACATATAGGATAATTGATGTTTAAGAGGGGATGTGCATGGTGTGATAAAGCATACCTGACATGAATAAGGATGTGAGTCTATAACACATAGTGCGTGATTCAAAGAAAGAAACCTCAGGTAGAGGGGCCAGAAAATGTTAGAGAATATGGGTTGGAGAGACTAGCTCTCAGTTGATCTGGACCCAAAGATGAGATGTCTGGGTGTTCTTACATATCCTATGAGCATGGGAATCTTGGTCGACATAGTTCTATAATATGACGTATATGTTGATATTAGTTTAAGGTCTTAGAGACCTATCCATGAATAATCGAAACTCTTCCAAGCAAGCACAGACCTCGATCTGGTCCCTAATCCTACGTGAGTCAAACTCATTGTGGGAAACAATGGTAAAAGTGGTCTTTGAAAAACATGGAATATATGAAAAGTGGAAGTTAGTGCAGAGCATCAAATGATGAATTACCATGGATTTGTCCTCCTAACATACAAATACGCCCTCAGGGATAATACAAATAGTGTTGAAATTCCACATGGTCATGATGGGGTGGAAAATGATGTGAAACATGTAACCAACATTTTATTCTTGATGGGGTTGGTGTAACGATGGAGGATAACTATTGACCATGTTCGAAAAATAGAATCTATATCTTCTGACCTAAAATGGGAACAACAAATAGGCATCAACCACTGACCATATTAACAACATAGGATTTGTATCGATTTGTTTTTTGAAACCCTCAAGGACATTGGCTCATAATGGTAGGAGAGACCTTGGGCTGAGAATCCATTCCCCTTGGGGGTCCCCTCAGATGTGAAGGATAATGAAATCCTAAATGAAGGGGAACACGAAGCCAAAAAAATTGGGTGAAAGTATGTGTAGGTAACATATTAAACTCCAGTTTCTGAACAAAAGTACTTCTAGGCACATTGTTGAATCACCGAAGAGGGTCGAGGGATCAGCTTAAGAGCAGCTGACTCAAAAAGGTTTAGTGTAGGGCTATGGAGAGAACTGTGCTCATGAGAGAGAGATATGTGTCATGGTTGTTACAAACCTAACATGAATAGAGACTCAAGCCCATACCACAATGTGTACCCCTCCCAAGGAAGGACCCAGACCAAAGGGTAAGAATGATTGGGAGGTTTCTATGAAATGGTGATGGGCCTATAGATGAAATGTTCATGCATTCCTACATATCCTATAAATATGGGAATGAATCCATACATATTTCTGAGTATACTAATGTTTAATTTATCATCGTTTAGCAAGGACAATGGTGCTACTAGTTTAAGGTCATAGGGCACAGACTGTAGATCCCTAGCTTAATGTCATATGCATGGGACAACTGAGTGGAGAGGGTGAATCATCATCTTTGTGGAAGACCATATAATGGAAACAGTGATAGAGGATAACTTTAGACCATGTACACAACACAACAACCATTTTTATGTGAATAGATGTTGGGGGAAAACAATTATGCATCGACCGTTGACCAAATTCGCAACACCGGACTCATATGAATTTATTGCTTGAAACCCTTGAGGACATTAGTAAGAAATGGTATTAGAGGATAAAACTAAAAATATACGTTGTTCAGGGGTCATTTTGGATATAGTAGATGAAGGAAACCCAAATAATGGGGCTCGCAATGAATGGAAGGGAATGTTCTCGTGGAAAGTGTGATAAGTGATGGAGGGGTGTCTCAAGGGGATGTATGTAGCATAGCTAACAAATCCCTATGTTAATGAAAACATGGAGTCCATGCCACATCTTAAAATCCAAGATGAGAACTTGGGACAAGGTCCAGGATAGGACAAAGGATCTGAGGATGGGACAAAGATGGTAATTTCCCACTAGTTTTCTGTTTATTATCAGGCAGGATGTGTTTTGAGTTGTTTTATGTACTTTAGCTTGGACAAATCACGCAGTTTAATGTAATTTGATGAGGATGGTTGTGATCATAGTTTAATGTCTTAATTCTTGGACCATTTTGTATTTTATTGTCATGTAGGATGATAATGAGCAGTTTAACGTCATGATGGATGATGATGTAGTTTAAAATCATGTAGAACAATAATGCAATTTAACATCATGCGGGATGAAGATGAGAAGTTTAAATTCATGCAGGATGATAATGTGAAGTTTAACATCATGAAAAATGAAGATGAACAGGTTAATATCATGCATGGATATTTTTTAGTTTAACATCATGGGGGTCAAAGATGAACAATTTAATGTCATATGGAATGATGATATATTTTAATGTCATGAAGGACTGCAATGCAGTTTAACATCGTGCGGGATGAAGATGAACAGTATAATGACATACAGGATGATGATGTAGTTTAATGTCATGAAACTAGGACATGGTTATTACAAAATTTAACGTCATGGAATTTGGACGTGAAACCACATGGATTGTTCCAGTAGATGGATGGTTATATCCACCTAATTATGGTGGGTTGGGTTGAGGGTGGAATCTATATGATGGGATTTCCCAAAAAATTTCCAAGCGTAAGCATGGATGTTCTTCATGCATGAGTAGGGAAACCTCACAGTGGACATTACACAAGATGGTTTCAAGGACACAGGGAGGACCTCTATAGTTAATATAATGTGGTATTTGGGATTACAAAGAGATTCACAAAGGGTTGTAGGGACGAAAACATTCCCTCAGTCCAGAGGGGCGGTGAAGCTAGGACCATTGGTACGATAGGTCGATGACGCCCAAAAGGCGTGGAAGCCTGGATCATCGGTATGAAAGGGAGATGTAGCCCAGAAGGTGTGGAAGCCTGGATCATTGGTATGATGGGGAGATGGAGCCTAGAAGCTAAGGAATCCTGGACATTCGTACGATGGGGGAAATGGAGCCCGAAAGGCATGGAAGCCTGGAGTGTCTGTATCACAAGGGAGATGGAGTTGAAAAGGCATGAAAACCTAGAACATCAGAATGATGAGGGAGATGGAGTTTAGAAGGTGTTAAATCTTAAAGCATCGGTATGATGGGTTGATGGATCCAGAAAGGCATGGAAGCCTAGTGCATTGGTATGATGGGGGAGAAGGATCCCAGAAGGTTTGGAAGCATGAAGCGTCATTAAGATGGGTCGATGGAGCCCGAAAGGCATCGAAGACTAAAATTTCACTAAGTCGGGGCAATGGATCTCGAAATGCATGGAAGCCAGGAACGTCAGTACGACGGGGCGATGGAGCCTGGAATGTGTGGAATCCTTGAGCATCAGTACAATGGGGGAGAAGGATCTCAAAAGGTGTGGATTCCTGGAGTGTCAATATGACGGGTTCATGGAGCCTGAATGATATTGAATCCTATAACATTGGTATGATGTGGCGACGGATCCTATAAGGTTTTGATGCCTGGAATGTTGTTTTAATGGGGTGATGGAGCCCATAAGGCATGGAGGCCCGGAGCGTCGGTACGATGGGGGCGAAGGATCCCAGCAGGCATTGAAGCATGGAACATTTGTACAACGGGGTGATGGAGCCCTAAAGTCATGGAAGCCTCATGCATCGGTATGATTGGGAAATGGAGCCTGGAAGGCATGGTAACCTGGGGCATTGGTTTGACTAGGGAGATGGATCCAAAAAGGATTTTAATCCTGGATCATCGGTGTGATGGGGTGATGGATATTGGATGGCATGGAAGCCTTGAGCATTAGTACGACAGGGTCGATCAAGCCCAGAAGTTATGGAAGCCTTTTCCTTTTCTTATGATGGAAATGGGGAGGACTCCCATGCCTAATGATAGTGGTGCACGGAGGACCTCTGCAATGGCTACCGGGGCCTTTGTAGATGCTCCATAGGATTGGGGGTAGTTGTACCCTATGCGTCCCATGAGGATGGCCGAGTCGGTAAGAAGCCGATGGAGTCGGGGGGGATGCCCCCGACATGGTCTCTTATAGAGGGGGATTCGGCAATGATCCGATGGAGTCGGGGGAGGTTACCCCTTGTATGACCTCTTAAGGAGGTGAAGTCTGAAAGGGGGTGATGGAGTCGGGGGGAAGATACACCCTTCACGACCACTTATGGTGGTGGTGTCAGTGATGGGTTGATGGAGTTGGGGTGGGATTCCCCCTACATGACCTCTTATAGTAGTGGGGTCGGTGATGATCTGATTGAGTCAGGTGGTGGATGGCCCTGCGCGACCTGTTAAGGTGGTTCTGTCAGCGATTAGTCAATGGAGTCAGCGGTAGATTCCCCCTGTGCACCCTCTTAAGGTGTTCGAATCAGTGAGGAGCTGATGGAGGTGGGGGAGGATGCCCCCTACTTGGCCTCTTAAGGCGGTGGAATCTATGAGGGGCTGATGAAGTCTGGGTAGATTCCACCTTCTTGGCCTCTTAAGGTGATGGGGTCGGCGAGGAGCCGATGGAATCAGGTGGTATTCCCCCTGTGTGGCCTCTTAAGGTGGCGGGGTCAGCGAGGAGCTGATGGAGTCGGTGGGCAGATGGCCTCGGTGCGGACTATTAATGCAGCGTCGTCAGCGAGGAGCCGATGGAATCGGGGGGAGAATTCCCCCAGCACGTCCAATTAAGGTGGCGGGGTCGACATGGATCTGATGGATTCGGGGTTAGGTTTCCCCTGTACATCCTCTTAAGGTGGTGGAGTCAGTGAGGCGCAAATGGAGACTGGAGGGGGGATGCCCCATGCACAACCTTTTAAGGTGGTAGAGTCGACGATGAGTCGATGCAGTCGGGGAAGGATGCCCCATGTGCGGCCTCTTAAGGGGGGAAATTTGGTGAGGAGTCGATCGAGTCAGTGGCAGATTCCCCCTGCCCGGCCTCTTAAAGTGGTGGTTTCGGCAAAGACCTGTTGGATTCAGGGTCGAATTCCCCCTATGAAACCTCTTAAGGAGGCAGAGTCGGCGAGGAGCCGATGGAATTGGGGGTAGATTCCGCCATCCCGACATCTTAAGGTAGTAGGGTTGGCGAGGTGTCGGTAAAGTCGGGGTCGAATACCCCTTGCACGGGCTATTATAGTGGTGGGGTCGGTGAGGAGCTGATGGATTCGGGGGAGGATTCCCCCTCCGCAACCTCATAAGGAGGCGAGGTCGGTGAGGAGCCGATGGAGTTAGGGTAAGATGCCCCCTACGCGGCCTCCTATGGCGGTGGCGTCGGTGAAGAGTCGATGGATTCATGGATGGATTCCCCATGTCCGGCCTCTTAAGGTGGCGGGCTTGTTGAGGAGTCGATGGATTCATGGGGGGGGGGATTCCCCTTGTGTAGTCTCTTAAGGTGGAGGGTTCGGTTGGGAGCTGATGGAGTCAGGTGGCGGATGCGCCCTGTGCAGGTTCTTAAGGCGGCGGGTTCTGTGAGGAGCTGATGGAGTCAGGGGCAGATGCCCCCTATGCGGCTTGTTAAAGGTGCAGAGCCGGCAAGGGGACGATGATGATGTGGGTGGATGCCCCCTATGCAGCCTCTTAAGGCGGCAGAGTTGGCAAGGAGCCGATAGAGTCAGGGGGGGATTCCCCATATGCGTCCTCTTATAGAGGTTGAGCCATCAAAGAGCCAATGGAGTCCAAGGGGGGATTCCTCCTGCGTGGCCTCATATGGCGGCGTGGTCGGGGAGAAGCCAGTGGAGTCAGGGGGAGGAATCCCCATGCGCGCCCTCTTAAGGTGGCGATGTCGGTGAGCAGTTGATAGATTCAGGTGGGAGATTCCCACTACGCGACCTCTTAAGGCAGTAGTGGCGGCGTGTAGCCGATGGATTCGATGGTGGATTCCCTCTGCACAACCTCATAAGGTGGTGGAGTCATTGAGGAGCCAATGGATTTAGGGCGGATGTCCCCTTCATGACCTGTTAAGGGGGAAGGTGCCATAAGGAGCCAATGGTGTTAGGGTGGATTTCGCTGCACAACCTCTTATGGTGGCAAGGTCGGCGAGGAGCCATTGGATTTGGGGGTTGATGCCCCCACTGTGGCCTCTTAAGGCGGTGGGGTCAGTGAGGAACTGATGGAGTTGGGGGTATACTCTCCATGCATGGACTCTTAAGGTGGCAATGTCTGTGAGGAGCCAATAGAGTCAGAAGTGTATGTCCCCTGCGCAACCTCTTAAGGTGGTGAAGTCGGTGCAGAGCCGATAGAGTCGAGGGAGGATGTCCCTTGTGATGCCTCTTAAGGCGGTAGAGTTGGTGAGAAGACAATGGTGTTGGGGGGATTCCCTATGAATGCTTTCATAATTCGGTGGGTTCGGTGATGAGCTGATGGAGTCAGTGGCAGATGCCCCCTACGTGGCCTATTAAGGCGGAAACGTCGGTGAGGAGATTATAGATTCGGGGTCGGATGCACCCTGTGTGGATTCTAAAGATGGCAGATTTGGCATGGAGCTGATGTAGTCAGTGTCGGAGGACCCCTACGTGGCCTCTTAAGGTGGAGAAGATGGTGAGGATCCAATGGAGTCGGGGGGGATTCCCCCTCGATGACCTCTTAAGCTGGAGGAGTCAGTGAGGAGCTAATGGAGTCAGGGTCAGATGCACCCTGTAGGGCCTTTTAAGGCGAAAGAGTCAGTGTAGAGCTGATGAAGTCAGGGACTAATGCCCCATGTGCTCCCTCTTAATGCGGCGACGTCGGTGAGATGCTGATGGAGTCGTGGGGTGGATTCCCCCTGCGCGACCTCTTAAGGTGGAAGATTAGTTGAGGAGACGATGGAGTCGGGGGGATGCCCCCTTCGTGGCCACTTATGGATCCTAGAGTCGGCGATGTGCTAATGGATTAGAAGAAGGATGCCACCTTCACGTCCTCTTAAGACACAAAATTTGAAGAGGATCTGATGGAGTCGGGGACAGGCTCCACCTGCCAAGCCTTTTAAGGCAGTACGGTCAATGTCGAACTGATGGATATCGGGTCAGATGCCCCCTGCGTGGCCTCTTAAGGTGGTGGGGTTGGTGATGATCTGATGCAGTCAGGGTCGGATTCACCCTATGCGGCCTCTTAAGGGAGCGGGGTCGTTGAAGAGTCGATGGAGTCAGGGGAAGATGCCCCCTACGCATCCCCTTAAGGGGACGAAGTCGGTGAGGAATCGATGGAGTTGGGGGGCAGATTCCCCCTGCACAGCCTCTTATGGTGGCAGAGTCAGTAAGGAGATGATGAATTCGGGGGCCCATGCCCCCTGGGCAACTTATTAAGGCAGTGAAGTCGATGAGGAGCCGATGGAGTTAGGGGCGGATACCACCTGCGCGGCCTCTTAATGCAGCATAGTCAGTGAGGAATGGATGGAGTCAGGGTAGGATGCCCCATGGGAGAACTCTAAAGGCAGCATAGTCGGGGAGGAGCCGATGGAGTTGAGGAAGATTCACCCTATGCTACCTTTTAAGGAGGTAGAGTTGGTGAGGAGCTGATGGTGTCGAGAGCAGATTCCCCTTGCGTGGCAATTTAAGGCAGCGGAGTCGACGAGGAGCCGATAGAGTCAGGGGTGGATGCCCCATGTGTGGCCTCCTAATGCAGTAGTGTCGGAAAGGAGATGATAGAGTCAGTGGTGGATTCCCCCTGCGCAGCCTCTTAAGTCGGTGGGGTCAGTGAGGAGCCAATGGACCATAGTCTTCACATGCCCGATAGTACAAATCCTCTCATAGATGAAGGAGAGTGGATTCACATGGGTGATTCCTCAATTTTCTAGATTCACATCGGGGTCACCATTATTTTCTGTCACTTTCTTCAGGGTGCACGCATCCATCTGTTTGAGGAAGATGGGGATGCACTGACTGTTTCCCCACATTCCTGATTTCCAATGGCGGGTGGCATCTGTCGCTCATTCATGGATGTTTTCTCCTTGATCGAAATGGGATAATGGGATATTCGGATTTCTGTTCCTCTTTACATGGATTCCTCCTCATAACTTTTTAACTAGTCCAGGTCTCCCTTATTGATTAAGTCATGATTCGTGAATCTCATTTCCGGTGCAATATCTTTATTGGCACTGGTTAATTACACTAATTCCGTCAGGACATTCCATGGGGTCTTGACATGGTAGAAACCTTCAGTCAGAGTAGATGACATCATCAGGAATGTCGGGGCATCTCTGGAAGCATGAACATCAGGAAACTGGTATTCTTCCTCATAAGAGGGAATCTCAAGGGCACAGAACTCGAGGCATACCATGTCAGTCGTAAGCTATATTATGCCAGAGGCATGTCTCCTAGGATTTCCTCATATTTCCATGTTTATCACAGGGTATTATATATGTTTAATATCTTGCGGAGATGGTTACACCAAAGGTGTGTCTTACGATGTTTTCCTCAGGAATATCATGTTTAACATAAGGTAGGCGGCGAGTTTAAATTCATTTAGAGACGGCATGAGAGTGATCAGAACATCCCATAGGGATAAATTTGATTTGTATGTCCCAAGGAGGGATCACCTGGAGAGTTCGCCAGGTGGATGGATCAGAACACCCAATGCGGACAGATCTGAGGTGGTGTGTCCTATAGAGGGAAGCTTTCACACCCTAATATTTTATATGGACACCACTGAGGGAAGACCAGGGAGAGTTCACCCTATAATATGGGACACTATGGTTTTACATTGGCTGGGATTGAACCTGGGGGATTTTCCTACGTACCCTCTGTAGACGACAGGGATCAAAACCCATGTAGTTTAAAGGGGTGATGAATCGAGGTGTACACAAAAGACAAAAACCGGAATACATGATGGGACTTACAAATGGAAATCAGCCCGTCGCAAGAGGTATATTATTGGGTAGATGTTTATGGATTGAGTGGGGCTTATTCATGGTTAGCTTCCCAGCTGTCGCAAGAAGAGGCACTGGGATGGATGTCATGATCTCACCAGGATGTGGTTGCAAGGGTGAGAATCAGGATGGATGATGGAGAGTTGAATTAAATGTAGGGGGAATGAGATGGAATCACCGTGAAGGTGATGGTAGTGTTGGTATTGATCCTCAAAGTGACTTCCTACATATTCTCTTGGTATGGAATCAAAGTCCATGTAGATATGTGGGGGTTCTAACGAATTTTAGATGGTTGGGATTAACAATAGATTAACACAGATGGGGGTTCCATCTTCTTACAACTGGTTGAGGAGAAAAACTACTTACCGCAGATTTGGGTTCACAATGGCTTACCGCTAGATGGAGATCAAAAAGGATTACCAAAGCAAAGGAAGCAATTTATTGTCTTGTGGGACAAAAGGGGATTACAATTTAACATCATGATAGACGGGGGTTGACCAACATGAAGTAGTCAGTACTGATGGTATTTGGGATTGAACCTCAGGGCGGTTTTCTACATACCATTCCTAGGAAAGGATCAAATTCTACGTAGTTCAGGATAGTGTTAGTGAGACAACATTAAGTGGTCGAAACCAATGGGTGTTGGGCTTGAACTTTATGGTGGTTTCCTACGTACATTTCCTTAGAAAGGATCAAATTACATGTAGTTCAAGATAATGTTGGGGAGTCAATGTGAAGTGGTCAGGATTAAGGGTGTTGGGTTTGAAGCTTATGGAGTATACAAACGTTCCATTCCATGGAAAGGATCAAAGTCTATATAGTTTGAGAGGGGTTGTTAAACCGACGTGAAGATGGTTGGGACAAATGGATGTTGGTCTTGAAACTCATGGAGGCTTCCTATGGACCTTTCCTTGGAAAGGATCACAGTCCAGGTAGTTAGAGAGAGTGTTGTTGAACCGACATGAAGGGGGTTGAGACCAATAGGTGTTGGGATTGAACCTCATGGAGTCTTCCTACATACCTTTCTCTAGCAAGGATCAAAGTCCATGTAGTTTGGGAGGAGATGTTGAACCAACGTGAACATGTTTGGGACTAATGGTTGTTGGGATTAAACATTAGTGAGGTTTCATACATACCATTCTATGGCAAGGATCAAGGTCCACGTAGTTCAGGAGTGGATGGTGAACCAATGAAAAGATGGTCAAAACCAATGGATGGTGGGCTTGAATCTCAGGGATTCTTCCTATGTACCTTGCCTTGGGAACGATCAATTTCCACGTAGTTATGGTGGGGTGGGGTGTTGACACACAAAGGAAGCTCATTGAGGATTCCATGCTTGAAGCTTACTCTAAGCCCATGTGATTCATTCTTGGTGTGTGAAACAAGTGGCAGCAGATACCTAATGATCAGATCGCAAAAGCTACGTCTGTGGGAAGTGGAGCAGAGAGGAAACATAGTTAGTAGCCCAAAATGGAAATAGGGGCTTATGCGTGGTCCACAACCCAAAAAGGAAATAGGCTCTTACGCATGATTAGTAGCCCCAGGAGATGGAGATTGTGAGTTACACCAGGATGGAGGCCGGATGGTGACAATACCCCAAGGGAGAGGGTTTTGTTATGGAAAAGTGGATGGCTTTGGTTCCCATTCCCCCCCCCTCTCTCAATGGTCTTTGGCCAGGACGAATATTGGATGGGCATGGATGTTGCCTCCCACAAAAAAGGCTAGGGGCTTACACCAAGTTCGTTTCCCTTTTCCCCATGGACAGTATCCACTACATCAAAGAGGAACCCATTCCATGTGAGGAAGATATCACTTTCATGGAGACCAGTTGGCATAGAGAATGTTCGATATGGGGAACCCCATGTATGATGCATGGGGTGGGGTCACGGTTTTACATCATGCATTGAGAACGATGGTTATAGTCATTTTAACGTCTTGTATCTCTGATGAGGTGGGTTATATCTACACCGCTAGGACTTACATAACTGATACTCACCCATCCTTGGGGAAGGGAAGACATTAGAAATGCCCTTGTGAGGGGATGTAATGGAGTGATCCATTTAAGGGTCCATATTAGTGTGGATATGAGAAGAATAAATAGCAATTAGCATGCCTATGCGATGAAGAATGAGTCAAAGAAACTCAATGGGATGCACCACCAAACTTACTTTGAAATTTCTCTGTGTGAACCAGGAGATTTGCATGGGAAAGGAGTTACTGAACAAATGGGTTCATAGGTAGAAGCCTCATTATGCACTGGTGCTCCATTTAGTGGAGGGGCTTCATGAAGGGATATGCATTAAAAAGTAAAGTGGCCTAGACTAGGTGTAGGGCATAGGCACATATAGAAGTAGCATCGTGAAGTGGAAAGGTATTTGTGGGGTAGTGCTTCACAATAAAAGGGGGCCCTGCAAAGCGTAGCATTGCGAAAAAATGTGCTTCGTGATGCATAGTTACCCTACCTTAGTATGTGGGTTACATGTTCATGGTTGGTATTTTTAAAAGCATAAGTCTCCAGCGAAGACCCAAGTCCCCTTGCTGATCCCCTTCCTTGGCAGAGGCTCGTGGTCTCCGTGAAGTGCATCCCTGTTTGAAGAGGGGTTAAATTCAGGCAAAGTGAGAGGCACTTCATGATGCTAAAGTACCTTGAAAATATCTCGGTTCATAAAGAGAAAATTGTTTCGTGATTTGGGAGAAAAGAAAGAGAATGGTCATAGGATCTATCTTTTAGGCTCAGGGGGAGCTTGGTATTTATAGGCAGGAGGAGCCATGAAGCAGAGCATTCTGCGTGCGAAGACACATTACATTTCAACGTAATCATGAAGCCTCCTACCTCTTTGCTATGTGGTAGCTTCGCTAATTTCAAATTGGTTCACAGAGCCTCCCGCCTCCTTTCCCTGCGACAGCCTCCCAAATGTCAAACTGGTTCACAAAACCCCCCACTGTCTTGATCTGTGGCAGCTTCAAAAATGTCAAACTAGTTCGTAGAGCAACCCGACTCCCTATTTCGTGGTGGTTTCGCAAATGTCAAACTGATTCATGGAGCCTCCTGCCTCCTTACTTCACGGCGGGTTCACAGACATAAAACCGGTTCGCAGGGCCTCCCGCCTCCTTGATCTGCGGTGGCATTGCAGAGGGGGAGCATTGTACCGGCCGAGGTGTTTTGGGGCTCCGCAGGCAAGCTTTGCAAGGAATCCCCAAGGGCCCCGTGTTTTCTTCTCCTCTTCCCAAATTTTGCCACCAAAAATGTAACAACATATATAATAGTGAATTATCATTATTTAATAGACAACAATATTTTTTTAAGTGAATAGTTAATTAACATGTTAATAATAAAATAATTAAAAACATATAAAATAAAGAGAAGGTGGTATAATAAAGAAATATCAATGACAAGGATCCAAATGTGGTGTGAAAAGGAGCTACTCAACAATATCATCTTTTTAGGTAATTAAAAAACTCCACCATATCAATTAAATTATCCCCTTTTATAATGATAAAATTATATCATAATGGTGATAAACAATAGAATGACAAATAAATTGAACTCAAGGTAAAATATGACAATAACAATTTATTTAAATAAATTTATAAAAAAATTATCTAAATAAAAAATTTTGAATAAAAATCATGTTTTCTTAAAAAACATCCTCCCCATGAGAAATTAAAAAAATACTAGAAAGCATTTATTTAAAAGTGTAAAACTCTTTCAATAATATTTTTTCAGAAAAATTTTAGAATCATTACTATAACCCCTGATAAAATATGATTCCTTTTAATATATATATATACACAATTATTTTGAAGTAATTATGAAACCTAGAAAATATATATCTATGGAAAATAAATTAATTTTACATGAATAAAATAAATATTTATAAATTATAATTCTTTCCATAAAATTAAAAAATATTAAAAAAGGAAAAATATTAAAAATAATTCCTTCTTAAAAAATATCTTCAATATTATTTATAGTCAATGAATTAATATAAATTATTTTAAAATAACATATGATTTTAAAAAAAATTGGACATTCCAGGATTATCTATAATCATATTCAATAATTGAATAAATCATGCTAATCTAAAAATCCAACACATGAAACAAAAATGCATAATAATAATAAAAATTATTACTATGAATAAGTTATAGTTGGAAGAAAATTTCCCAATGTTTTATTAAAAGATAAGAGACAAATGTAATAAGACAATAGACAAGGTAAAATAAGGGGACATGGCCTCATCCAAAAAACAATTTTAAGAATCATAAAATTAAAGATCATTTTCATATCTATAGTATGAGTCATCAGTAGTTTCACACACCATCTATAAGGTAACATGATTTGGATTCCTATCCATTGCTACTGGGGACCTTTTTGGAGGATCCATCTTTGTCCCCTCACTTCGTGTCATTTTCCCCTACCATTTATGAAGAAATTCATAAAGGAAACAACTCCACCAATTTCTAAAGGATGTGTGGTCTCCTATTAAATCATATTATTTTATTTATCACTTCCTTCATCCAAAATGTTGCCCCATTTAACAATTATTGATGGAAATTAATTTTCCATGTATCTTGGATTGATGTGTGGAACTCTAAAACCACATCTAGAAATTCCTTAATTTTTTTATTATTAAAAGAACACGTGGTTTTAATAGAATTAAATCTTAAATGTACAACCTTCAAAGTAAAACTCTCATTTTAAATAAAAATAACATCACATTATTTTATGATTTCTCTATAATATTTATTTTAGGATTCATGTTTATTTTAATCATATTATAATATTCATTAATCTCATTAAAGGAAATATTTTTTTCAATCCAGAATATGAGTGTAGAATGTTTGTACTCATCAGTGTATTCCATAAGACATATATTTTCATGTTTATTCAAATTTGTAGATATAGAGTGGGAATTATATTAATAACTGTAATCTTTAAATGCACTCTAAATAACCTAGACATATTCCTTGCATTTTTATTTATAATAATATTTTATTTGAGCCTTAAAAAGAGAGAATTCAATTTTAAATTGAAATTTATTTTTTTACATTCATTTCATATGAAAAATTTCAATTTAATATTCAATTTTTTTTATTTTTGTATTTATTATTGGGTTATATAAAAATGTTTTATAAATCATAACGTAAATATGAATATTAAGAATTAGAATTTGAAAATACACCATTCAAAAAATTGGGTGCACCATTGTCTTTCTTGATTTAAATATGATCATCAACACCATCTTAAATATGAGGTTAATTCATTACCAATGGTTCAATTAATTGATTCATAGGAAACTATTTAACTAATATTGAATGTCTAATTGATGCTGAAATTCCATTCAATTTGAACGTATAGTGTAATACCCTTCTCTAGACCATTATGTCTAGTACCCCAAACAGTAGTCCTACATGGCCTCAAGAACACATCCTTGTGTTCTAGAGGCTATCAAAAAGTAGTGACGGTTCATTAGAATTCCATGGGAAGACTATACCAACTAATCAAAGTCATAATAATAGGAAAATAGTAATAAATAACAAGAACTAGTACAAATGAACATAATAGATACGTCAGGGAGGGTTCCAAAAACAACAACATATCCAAATTATATAATAATTTGTATCCCATATATTCCCATGCTAATCACATAAAGGTACATCACACACCCAATAAAAAAATAAAAAAATAGAAATGAGTAAAAAATCCACCCTAGGTTGATTATGATTCATGTTTGGAACCATTATCCATACTCCAATCTAGTCATTCCCAGAAAATATGATGCAATCAACAAAATACCTCTCCATCCCGTACTAGAACGTACAATTAATTAGTTTTTTCTTTGGGAATCCCAATTAAATTGTTCCATGAGAGGGGTTTGAGTGTAAATCTAATTTTTTGAAAACAACATCCTTAAAATAATCATTCTATACAACATGTTCATGAAAAATTTATAAATATAAAATATTATTTCACTAGTAAATAAATAAACAACAAAACTTATGATCACAATCCCCATGGTGACCCCCAAGGACAAACCTACCTTGTTTGATCAGTAATGAAATATATCTATCAATGACACACAGTATTTATCATATGGTTCCAAGGTATACTGCTGATGAACATATATTCATAATTACCCAATGGAATCCACATGGAATAATCAAACATTCTCTTCCAATAAATATCATAGTAAATCTAAGAGGTGAGACCCATAGCATTAAATTGATCCAATCTACAAGCTTGATTTCAATTAAGTTTCCTTAAAATTCTAAAGCATGGCATGGAATTCCTAGATCACACTATAGAAATACTGCCCAATGAAATTAATCCAAATATGAGGATCTCATCTCGTGAAATTAATCATAGAAATGTACAAAAACTCACAACCTTAATATCTGACATTCAATAAATATGAAAATTACATGAATCCGAGGAGGAACATCCCAAAGGTATTGATGGTAATGAATCTATATGGTATTTAATGGATTTTTAGGTAATCCCACAGTATTGAGCATTTATTAATATAATGGTTTCATCAAACCAGGGAATTCATATGTGACCTTACGTACTATCTAAGGCCAACTCAAGACATTACATAGAAATATAGGTCTATATAAACCATAGGAAATCCTCCTAATAGATTATAATCTATAAAAATATCATATAAAATCTCTATAATTGGTTACAAAAAAATATTTCCATCTGACAATAAAACATTCATATATCAGTGCATATTTGAAAATTCTACACAATGTTTTCAAATCGAGGTTAACAACGTTATGTTAATTAAAAAGGGATCCAATAACATCATATAATTTAATTCCCATATAATCATTTACAATTTAAATTTACCCCAAAAACAAATCAATTTATATTAATAAATCATAATTCATTATATAATCACAATTCTTATTTCATAAATGTTTTAACATTTCCCTTATAAACCATTAAATACCACAACCTTCATTTATCACTTAATAATTTCAATTACAGGTTATACATTTTCATTCACTATTTTGTTTTTGTAATAACATTTTAAAATTCAATATATAAATTTACAATTCAACTTTCGCATTAAAATAGTTCAAATTCAGAGATTTGACCCATTCAAACTTAATAATAGTTGTGAAATTCCATTTCATAACTATCGATTCTAATAATAATTTTTTATTTGACCTCTAAACTTAGTTAAACACTTTCCACATCAAGCATATTCATGATAAAATCATAACTAAGGACATTATATATGTATATATACTTTTCCTATTATTCTAGACATGTTAATAGAGTTGTTAAACAAATATAAGATTCAATCAATACCTTAAATTAATTTTTTTACCAACATTTGACAAAGTATACATGGCCACAAAATGAATCCCTTGTGAATATGAAGAATCTAGGTTAGTATTAGAGGAAACCTAAAATAGGCATCAATAGGTCTACATATTCAATATTAGTCTTCGATTGATCTTGAATTTAAAGAAAATGAGAAACATTTTAAAATCTCTAAAAACAGGGAAAATTAGACATAATGGCTGTGAGTGCTTAAGAAGGGGGAAGATATAATGAATAAAAGTTAGTGGACATCAAGACATACCTCAGACTCTTTATTTCATCCAATAGAGAAAAAATGGAAAAATGATGAGGGTATTCTATTGTTGACATTAATGGGGAAGTGGAGAGTGTGGGAATTGAGATAATATACATATGTATTGAAAAAATTTAGTGAGATATAAGAGGGTCTGCATCGATGGTATTAAGGCGATTCCATTTATTAAAATCATCCCAGGAGGCCACCGAGTATCTAGTGTAGGTTCACTTGTTATCTCGTGAGCCTAGAATCCCAACTGGGATACAGCCTTTTCCAATGGTGATGTGGCCCAACATAAGCTAAACAGTTTTGTTGTAGTATCATGCCACATCCCCATATCTATTCCTTGAACCCCTAGGATACTCCATGTATAACTCCTACCCCCACCTCAAAATCATTGATCATGGGTAATTTCATGTTTTTCTAGAATTCCTAATCTATTCTACACCCTCGTGATGGGTGAGGTCTTACAGAATCCCCACCATATAATATCTCTTCTTTATGATACACTCTGATGTACCATCGAGCATCAATTAACAAACTAATAATTTCATATATTTTTTCATGTTAACTCTGCTACCACAAATGATCGACTCCGTAAATTGGAACCTCCAAAAACTACATATCACAAATTTTAATTATTAAACAAACTCCACTATGATACTATCTTTAGGTGGTTCTTCAGTGTCTCAATGGATGGAATTACATCGCCCATTATAATTTAATCGGTCTAAAAATGTTAGTTATCTATCTATTTATTCTTATCAAAACTACTAGTCTCTTTATTGAGGCCATTCATAACATGAATCCTTCAATCAACATTCACAATGAAACAACATTATAGATTACCATGATTCTCTAGGCTCAGATACTCCACCATCCCACTATCTTAGAAACCCATCTGATCCCTCCATCTGACCATCATCCCATACTTAACAGTTCTTCATTATCTGATCATATCATTTCCATATAATCCTCACCTTTTGAAACAAATACAAGTGTATCTGCAAGATATTTATACCTCATCAACCTATATCCAAGTGAAATCAAGAAAATGAAAATAGCCTAGTGCTAGGTTCTGTATCATGTCATCCCTTATTTTCACTCAACTACTTAAAACATACAATATGCACCAGATCCATCCATGGTGTCCTCCCCACTATAAGAAATTCGGTTTAATGAAATCCAGGCTCAAGAACCATAGTTAGAAATTTAATATTAAACATCATCCATAGTTCCAAATGAATTGGATGAGTATTCAATACCATAAATCGAGGATAGAACAAGTCATTTATAAAAGAACCACCTCAAACATAACCTTAATCATACATGTATTATTTACATGGAAGTTCCTAATGCGGTGGAAACACTAATATATATATTCCCTTACCCAATATCTATTCAAACCTTCTCTGAAGAACTAGTCATAAGAATTATCAGTTTCATCTATATATGTGGCATTAAATTTCTATATCACACAGATTGGATCAGAAAAGGAATTCCACGATTATCTAAATCACATGCTATTTTCTTACCCCCAACAACTATTGTGATCCCAGGGATAAATCCAATGATCTGACCCATGTTTTTATTACCAAAATCCAACATGAGGATGTACCAATCAATCATATCCCTCTATCATCACAAAAATATTAACCATTGGAATTCCCAAAGGAATCTAGATTATATCAAAATAATAGGTGTACCGGAATTTGGTGTCACGGCTGTAATTGGAAGATCAGTACCATGGATAATTTATAGAATAAAATTTTTGTCTAACCACAAGGGATACACACAATGACTACTATGACTCTCCCCACCAATGTATTATCCCTATAACTACTCTACAAGATCAATATCCTAGTCTAATTTCATTTGTATTATCAATTACAAAACCCAATGGTCAGACATGGCCAACTAACTTATACTGGAGTGCCACTATAGATGTAAAATGATGCCAGTCCATCACTCATAGAATGTTATCCTTGGTACTTTTATAAATTAATCTAAAGTGAGGGTCATTCCTTCTAATAATTTTTGGTGTGATCTCGATTATATAGCTTCTATTAGTTCACCCCTCAGGTGTTTACCCCCACATGTCCTTCCATTAACACACACATGTCACTCTTCTATAGCCACATTAGAAATCCCCTCAAAACCCAAATAGAATTGATGTTCTTGGTATAATATTTCATAACACACTAATACAAATATATTCATTATCTATCAACTGAGGTTCCATTCCCATTTATATCCAAAACCATAGGAACTATTCCTACAACACCTCCACAAGGACATAATCTACTAAAATATAAACATATAGTCGCTAATCTAATATTATGTGTCCACTATAATTTCCAATACATTATACCTTTATCTATCAAATCAAAATGACTACACAAACCCACACCGCCGAATCATGAAACTCATCTCACACACCCTTGAGCTGTGTCACACCAAAACTAGGATCACATGAAAAAAAAACTGACCAATCCCATGAGTTGGCCAACCTTACATAACCATGAGTAAAATAGATAACATTCTTTAAAACAAATCAATTAATTAGTACCATGGTCCATCACACAACCTCCCACCTAACAAAACAGTTCTATAATTTCAAGAATCTATCCCTTCCCTCACATTGTTTTCTGGATGCACATCCCCACTCAAAAAGGAAAAAAACATGACGAATCCATACCTATAATTCAAACCATGAAACTATGAACTATAAACCCAATTTATTTCATATTCATACAATTTCATGTAATCAAAAAGCTTATTCCATATACCGAGTTGCACCCCACATGCATCGATAAAGTATCATCAGGTGCCACAAGTGACCAACATGGATTGACACATATTATCCGATAAATACATGAAAAGATTCTCATATCTATCATTACATAGGAAAATGGGATCATGGAATTTTCAAACACGTCGTCACAACACATCAGTGTTAATCCAACACCATAATGCCTACCGATAATCCCATTATTCTCCAAAAGGTTCTTCTTGAACAAACATGATCATGTAATATACATAACATTATCAGTTCTTCACATCTAAAAATTCATGGAATACTCGTCATGCCTTTTATAAACCCCCTTAATAGTTTCCACAAACATAGGCAATTTTATTCTCAATCCAAGAATACATCCAAGTCATCATCTCTCACACTGATATCCTCAAGGAATTTTTTCTTGCCTAAGACATATTACCCAAAGAACTTTTTCCCAACATAGAACCTAACATATGCATTCAATCATAATTTATACCTATTAGGATCTCACAGAATGTGGCCAACAACTTTATGGTTCTACTCTAACATATCGTATAATACCGACTCACAATAGAAGATTCACTCTCAAGGGTTACCTCGTCTTACAACATATCTCCTAAACAAAGCCTCATAGTGGTCACCACTCATGAAATAAAATTAGTCAAAATCACAATGTCACATGAAATACACCATGTAAAATACCTACCTCATGTTCTAATATTTACATGGAATAACCTATCAATGAACCATATAGAAAATATCAAAAAATCAAGAAATAAAATAGTCCTCAATTTCTAACTCAAAAGGATCTCATCTATGTATAACAACTTACTACTTGATGCACAAAAAATCATATCAGTTCCATAATCCAAGGAAATTTATCTGGTCAAAATAACCTCGATAGTTTCATGATTAAGTCATAATACTTACTTAGGGTATATCTCAACCAATTTTACAAGGATATAGTAACCCAGAGACTCACTGTAACCCCAAAAACCTATACACAGGTCAAGAAACGTTTATATAGTTTTCTCAATAACCACTATCATTTAAAGTAATTAATTTTAATCTCTTTAAGATTAAATATTTAATAATATAAACCCTAGTATCCCATAGTAGATGGTTACCTTATTACTTTAGATCCAGATTTATGGAATAACATACCAATGGATTGGATAATTTAGTTGTCCTAGAAAACTATATGCATAGTTTAATTTCACATAAGATATTAAAACATGAAATAAAAATTGTAATTTCATTTGATAACTATACAATTAAATTATAGAATACTTATATGTTATTAACAATAAATTTACTTGAATATTGGGGAAAGGAAACATATGTAATGGGTGATCATAGAAGGTTAGTAAGGGAACAGATACAAAAGAAGATATTAATAATAAATAATTCACATTCAAGATGGAAATATAAATATACGCAAAAAATACCACTAAATCAATAACATGAGAAGGAAGAATAATATGTTAATAATAGATGATGATAAAAGAATTCAATATAAGTAATCCTATGATTTTGGAACTTATAAATATAAATCCTAACTAATCAAATTTTCACATGGACATCAATAAATAATCCCATGTTGATGTTATTCACAATGTCAGATATTATAATCATACCACTAAGACCTAATTAAATAAATAACTATATAAATAGGAATGTACTTTGACAAATACCCAAAATGTTTTGTCTCGCAAGACCTATCGATGTGTCTAGGGTCTATTTAAAGGCCCTATTGTCACTTAATAAGACTAATGAATTGTTCATATGGATGGGGGGAATAAAAATTCAATACATAATTGATGACTTATCCTTTTCACGAGGACGGTAAGGTTTAAATTTATAAAGACCCAGTATATAGCATAGTGGCTAACCATGGGGTCGCTCTCAGGGATACATTGTCGAGATACTAAATAGTCGTTCTGAATAACTTTTTGTATTTTTAAATACTTTGAAAACATAAAAATACACTCTTAAGGTAACACTAATCTGTGCTGAATGGCACAATGGAGAGGGAAATAGTGATGGAAAAAAGTGAACAAACATAGAGACACAGCATAAAAAATAGGACAAAAAAATGACACCAAGACACCGAAGAAGAATGTCAGTGAGAACAAGGCCAGATCAAGGATAATCCACCCCCTACTTGCCTTCCAAGATAAACATGAACAATTCTCAAATTCGCACATTCAATGATCGATGTCTCAGATCACACACTAGTCTCGCCTAGAAATTAAACACTCAAGCATCGTATTTCATCAATACTCAAGCGTTCCTCTGAACTGCAAGGTGATTCACAAAGAAAAATCATTCAAGAAATAAATTATCACAAACCAAAATGATTCCATTAAGATCATCACATTGCACAACCAATCTTGATTCTCAATTTGAGAAATCAGGATAGGAAGGGGAGAAGAAATTAAACAAGAAAGGGGAAAATTTTCCTACGCAAGATCTCACTCTCCCTTAATCTGACTTGCAGATGTGATCTACTAAGGAAAATAAAAATAACATGATCACGTTGATGTGTGGATCTCCAGATCGTGTTGGGTTTCATAAATTGGATCTAGCCCTACAAATTAGATCTCTATTTCTGGAGATTTGAGATCACAACGTGAGACGAGAGAGAAGAAAAACGAAAAATACATCAAGAACATCAAATATATAATTAAAAAACATGCACAGAAATATATTTATTGACTCAAAATAAATGAAAACTAAAACATAGTAATGGGGGATGAGGTGGAGAATGGTGGATCAGGGACCCGTCTCGCAGTCGAAGACGGTCCGAGTCCGTGAGATGTGGAAGGAATGGATTTGGGAATAGGGTGGAGTCTCCTCCCCTCCGGTGGAATGGTACCCTCTTCCGTTCTTATTCCAGCCCCTTGCCTCGACCCTCTATCTTCCCAATAGAGGAGTAGAGATCCTCTAATTTAGAGACAAAATAGAAAACTAAAGCTAACAGGAAGTGTATATCCACGCGGCGCACTTTAAGTGTGCTCGTCTCTAGCTCTTAGCGAAGTTCAAGTGAGTGCATACAATTCCCTTGCAACGAACTCACAAATATTCTTGCTTCTTTCCCACAAACAATTTCTTTTATCACTACTTCAATGAATAGCACCCCTTGCACGAAACACAGAAAAAATAAAACAAGTAATGAAAATTAATTGAATCTAAATTAAGTAACTATATATTAATATTATTAATTAAATTAGTTAATGAAAATACTTATTAATATATAAATATATATAATCCGTAATATTATTATTACTATTATATATAAATATAATTATTATATTTGTTAATATTCTACTTATTACAAAAAAATTTAATTATCATTATATATATATAAGCATTATATTTTATATATATTATATATTTGAATATATATAATGTATTATAAATATAATGATTATTATTTAAAAAAATATGAAATAAAGAAAAATAAGAAGAAGAGGGGGTGGGGTGTGGCGTTGAAAAGAAAATGGGGAAAGCAGGAGGGTCATCACAGCGCAGATGGAAGGAGGAAGGGGACAACGACGGTCTTTAGAGGATGGTCTTGGATCTTTTCGCACGGCGAGGAAGGAGACATGGGAGTGGGAAGCAGTTCGTTCGGGTTAGGGTGTCAAGAGTAGGAAGTGGTGGGACCGGAGGTAGGATGGTGTCGGCTTCCGTGGGTTACAGCATGGAGTGACAGCAAGCAGCGAGGGGTGGTGTAGTAGTGGTCTACTTGTTCGAATGAAGTGGCCAGAGATGGAGAGGCGTTGGGATGCATTGATGGAGGATACTGCTTCGAGGTCCGATATGGGCTCACAGGATCTTGTGCGGACCTTATTTGGTTTGATTTGCAAGCTTGATTTTCTGTTTAAATTTTAGTGTGTTCCTGTTGATTAGTTCTTAGTGCGCATTGATTTTGTTGTTACGATTATTTTCTTGTTTTGCTTTGAATCTGCTGTTGTTGATTGGGTGTTGTGCTAATGTTGGGTTGATGTGGTTCTACATAATTTTTTTATTTTTTTTGTGTGTTACTATTGTATAGATGAGATGGGAGAAGAAGAGAGCATGATGGTGGAACCAGTTCCTTGGGGGAAGATAAGAAAAAAGATGGAGGAGTCCATGAAAGTAGTCACCATTAATATTTTTCATGGTCTCACAATGAGTGAAATGGTGAGACAGTTAAAGAGTAATGGTGGTTGGAATTAGGTGTTCCACCGTGTGGTAGAAGCAGTTGAAGGATGGAGGGAAACAGTAGGTGATGTTCAAAATGAGACAGTGAGAGTGATGAGAAAACGATGAGATAATGAGGTGCTGCAAACGGTGGGAAAGTAGTGGAATACGGTGGGTAGAAAGTGGTGGCATTATAAGGTATGCTCATGGTCTCACAGTGAGGCTGAAAATTGTGGGACAGGAACGGAGACACCATGATGGAAATGGTGTGATGTGCCACTGTGAGTACCTGCAAACAAACACAACATAGAAAATTAAATAAATAATTTATTTTAATGAAACTAAAAAAATTAATAAAATAAATTAAATAGAATGGAATTAAAAACTAAAAACAAAAAAGTTAAATAATACAATTAATTTCGTTTTCAAATGAATGAATATATTTGGATTTAATAAAATAATTTCAAACGAATTATAATAAAAACTATTACTATCTTAAAATTTTTAACCAATTAATTAACCAATTTATAATGTAAATTAATGAATAAGAAGTATTAATTGAATAAAATTAAATTGTTAAAACTAATTAAATTATTAAAATACTAAAAACCAAAAAGAGTTATTTATTTACAATTGAAAGAATAAAGAATTAATTAATTTAATTAATGTATTAATAAACTAACTATAACGAAAAATTATAAAAATAAAATGACAAATAAATAAAAGTCTAATTCGTAAGACTAAGTTAATTTAAGAATTATTTAAAATTACACTAATGAACATTAAAACACATGGTTTAAACTAACAACTGGTTATTTGACACAGTAGGTTCAAAAACACAAAACTTATCAATTATTTAAAAAAAATTGATAAAAAAATTCAATAGAAAATACAAAAAGGAAGTGGCTAAGAGTGTTAAAACACTACCACATCAATAATCATCATAAAAATTCATATCAAGAAAATTGAATATGGTATATTAATTTTTTCCCTAGTAAATATGATTATAAAACTTTACAAAAAGAATAAGGTTAGTATCCTTACAACATATCCCCAGTGGAGTATAATAAAAATAAAGGGTTATGTCATTGAAAAATAGATTTTATATAAAAATATCATTAAAATAATTCGTCAGGAAAATACCATTTTCAATTTGAAAATAAATATTCAATACTAATATTTTCCAAAATATTAGGAAAAATTACCTTTTAAAATAGCCATGGTAACTTACAAATTATTTTTCAATTAAATGAGTGTTCATTTTAGTCGGAAAATTACATACATGTTGAGTATGTGAAAACAAGTGTTCCTTTCAAATTTTTGTAAAAATTTAAAAATTTCATTATTTATAAAATTACAAGAAAATTATACTAAAATAATTTTGAAACAATTAAATAATTACTAAATATAACATTAATAAATAATTGGAGAACATTAAAAAATTTCATTAATACATTTCAACCAAAATATAGACATGGAGTTAAAATATTACCCATTATATAGAAAAGCAAAGTTGGTATTATTTATGAATTTCTTATTGTAATCATGAGAATTTAAAAGTTTTAAATGAAATGTAAAATTATAATTTTCCCAAATAAATAAATTATAATAAAATAAAGTATTTTTATTATTTAAATATCAAATAATTTCACAATAGGATACTTAAGAATAAACAATATCTAATAATTATGATATTAAAAAACAAACCCCTACAACATTAGAAAATTTTGGATCATAACCCCATTGAAAGAAATAACATAAAATGGAAAATTAAATAAAATGAATATAAATATATTCAAGAAATAATATTTAAAAGTGGTATTAAATGAACCATATAAAATTAAAATAGATTATAATACTGAATATGTCTCTATAAAGTGGAAATCGAACTGAAATATCTTACAAAGATTATATTGTTGATGTGTAAATATATAAACGAATTGATTATGTTTATCAAATATAAATTAAATTTAAAAAGGATAAATATTACATAAAATAATAAAATGTTGTTATACACATAATCTATTAATATGATATACAATTAAGAATAAATATAACCCATTGAAAAAAACTAGTTATGAAACCTCTTACCACTTGGTAACTATAAATTCAAATCCCCTAAAATGAATTAAAATGAATAGTTATATAAAATAAAATTTATTATGAAGTATTAATTATATAACATCTAAAATTTATAGTGTATACTCCATATAAAATAAATATAGTTTATAGCATTAAACCAGGCCTCAATGAAAGAATGTTTTGATGAAATTCACTTCCTTCAGTTTGAATTCCTTTGTTTGTGTCCAAACATCCTATTTAGAAAATAAAATTTTTATATTAATATATTTTAGTTAAAAATAATATATATAATACCATATATAATTTACATATCTTATTTTATAACATATTTATTAATAGAACATTTTTAAAATCACCGTTTCAGGTAATAACTACGTCGTTGTTTTTTATATGTTTTGGCCTAGTTGTTTCGGTCCGTGTACATTGATTATGGTAACATAATATATATAATGTTAAAAATGATATAAATATAATATATATTAATTATATAATTTTTTATAATATTCTATTAAATTTAGATATAGAGAAATGAGTTTCACAGTTAATGGGGACGGTATACTATATGTACGCTTGAATGCTATTTTCATTTTTTAAGAATGGAAAGGAAAAAAAATTAAATAGTAATTTGACACTATATAGTCATTATTAAATATTATATGTCATAAAATATCATCAAATAAATCCTTATTATCATAAATTTAAAAATAAAATGAAAAACATTGCATCACTTCATGGCGGCAGTAGTCCCCATGTACGCATGTGAAATGTAATCATTTTCCAAAATACTAGATGGTAAATATTTATATGTGATATTATAATTTAAAAAGTATAATTATGTAATATATATATATATATTATCAATTGTTATATCATGCTGTTATTTGTGGTGATGAAAACAATTACATCAGTTCGCTAAGAGGTAGTTCACCGTACACATGATCAGGGGTTCTGTTTCACATATTATTTAAATAGATATGAATATACGTTATTACATAATGTTCATATAATATTATAATATTGTAGATAATGGTATTAAAATACTATATTTATTAATACACTAATGAAGGGGGTAATATATGATATAAAACAGATGATTTTAGTGAATACGATTAACTTTTCATAGAAAAAGCATGTTTGGATATTTTTTATGGATCCTAGGGGTGGTCTTTTGGTAATAATGCATTATATATAATGTGGATAATTATTTTTTGGAGATAATTTTTTTTGGGTTTTTTAAGAAAAATTGCTCATGAGTTGTGAATAACATGGTGGAGAAGGTTCACTTTTATAATTGAGAAGTGTTAATTTTTTAAATACCCAATGGTTTTCAATAATGGGATGTCACAGTCAACCCATGTGACTCATTTTTTTAATAATTTATTGTAAGAAATATATGTCTTATACACACCTCAAAAACTAAAAAAACATGTTTGAAACATGTTATTACCTAGACTTCTATGGTGACCCAGTTTTAATATTCTAGTTTTTTCAACGATAACTGGTTTTTTACATAGGTAATTTATCCTTTATGACCTAAAATAAAATGTGACCTATCAAATAATTTTAATTCATTAATGATAAATATTAAATAAAATTGATGAAATATAAATTTTATTTTCATTGAAAATTAAATTTAACATAATTGTATGTAATGTGAAAATCCCTCTTTTATGTTTAATTCTATTAATTTATTTCAACTATTTTCATTATTTATTATGAATAAAAATTTAGATGAAATTATTAACTAATATTAAATATAATAATTCATAATATGGAATTTTTTTAAAAAAATTCTATTAGTGTTATTATTATAGTCTAAATTAAAATAAAACCTATAAGCGTGATGAAAAGAGATTTTACGAATAATTGTTTTCCTTAAGTACACGTATTTTTGTTTTATCAATTTAAACCCAAAATTGATACCAATGATATTTAAGTGATTAATAATAATATAATTTCACTAAATATAAATTTAATACCATTTTAAAATGAAAATTATATATTTAAATTACTTTAAAACAAAATCACTTTAATAAAATCAGTATTTTCACTATTTGCTGAAAAATAAAACTTTTGCAAAAAATATAAAAAATTAACTATAAGATTATTTTAAAATTTTGATTTAAAAAATGAAATTTTTTTCAAATAAATTTTATAAATGTGGAAAATTAAATTTTTTTTAGTATCTGTGAAAAATTTGACGAACCCACTTTTTTGAAACAAAATGCGTCTTTTATGCCAAAAAGTGGATTTATTATTATCACATGTATAAAAAAAATAATACATGAATCATAAAATATTTCAATGAATATATATTATATAAATTTAATTAATATCATTCCCCAGTATTGATTAATTTAATTGATTCATAAGACAACACATTACGTGCATAAAAACCATTTTTAGAAAAAACAATTTTCTACCATTCAATTGAACTTATTTTTAATTATAATCAATTCCTAACCAATATATTAATTTAATATATCTGTAAAAAGTATACTTTAATAATTAATTAATTCCCAATCATTATTTCAAATTTAATAGTGGGTTATACTAGTATACTTATTAGAAATAAATAAGACTCGGGGTTGTGTGCGTCAAAAGTGATTGAAGAGATTGAATTTATTAAAAAAATGTATAATAAAATAATGGGGTGTTACAATATTAAATACATCAATATATTATATTCCATGAATTATAATCATCCCTCTGAAATAAAATGTTTTATATAGGAAAATACATTTTTTTTGAAAACCCACATTGTAAAAAGGTATAATAAAACATCCACTTAAAAAGAGGGAATGAGAAATATGAAGCTCATATAAAATAATATAAATCTTTTTTTATAAATAGAATAAAATTAATGTTAAATAATAATATATACATGGAGGATAAAACTAAATTCCACATACTAATATAGAGTGATATAAAACATTTTCTGGAAAATGTTAACAACCATGATGAAATTAATTTGTGATGGAAAAAAGACCATTGATTAATAAAAAATTAAAGTATTTTTTATATAATATTAATATTTATATCATTTTATTAAATTTTAGGGATCTATTTACTATCAATGTAATGAAAACTAGAACAAATACATACTTGATATCAATTCTTTAGTAAGAAATAATTCATCCTTTGGTTGTTCATTGATCAATCTTTACATAATTTCATACCCTAAGTAATAAATATACAAGATAAATTTTTATTCCTAAAGCAATAAAATTAAATTTTAATATATCATAATATCCATAACATAATATAATTTAATTCATAATGATTCAAAATATTTATCGAAACAATAATAGTTAGAATAATTTATCTAATAAAATAAATTAATCTATAAAACCTTAGTACTATCACCAAAATTTTAACATGGTGAATTCCATAAGTATTAATACTAAAAACCCTCCCAAAATACAGCTGACCAAATTCAAAATTAAAAATCTTTGAAGGAAGGTCACTAAATTTAAAAATCAACTGAACATTAATCCTCCAATCATTGTAATGAAACAATTAACATTACATACCAAATATTTGAATAATTTTTTCACCATAAATCTTCAATAAAATTAAAAAAACATCCAAAATTATCTATATCCTATTTCCTAAATAAAACCTCAAATTAACCAATATATTCAATGAATTTAAAATTTTATTTAACTGCATCATAAATTAAATTTTCATAGAATCACTAATTGTAACAGCCCAGGTAAATAAATAATTATACATTTTCATATTTGTCAATTAAATATTAATTTTACTTTAAATGTTATGCTATGTTTGATGGCATTCCTAATACACAATGATGAGTTTTTTTAAATCTTACGTTGCACACAATGTTGGGTCATACTGAAAAATAATAATATAATATTATTTTAAATGGTAGTTAATGCCTAGCTGTAGTATTGGTGGGAATATATAGAACTAACTAATATATGAATATACATGTTCTTAATTATTTTAACATTTATCAAATAAATTTTTGATTCTTAAAATAAGAACGAATAAGATTTTATGGATCAATAGTCTAATATCATTAAAAGGTCAATTTACCACCTTTTGATGTAGAAACCTATTTAAATATAGTTGAGGTCACTTTTATATGATCTTTTTGAAAAAATAAAATTCTTTTTTAGTATTGGGACATAAAAATTTACTTTGGGTAATTTTGTTTGTATTTTTGTGATAAAATTGATTTTATAATATATAGTGAAAAATATTATATTTTAATTCAAAACTACGTTTTAATCTAATTTATTTATAATGATAGATTATATTTTTAATTGTTTTTAAAGTATAATTAGAACAAGAGTTTACCATTTAATCCAATGTCTGTCATTGAATGTAATTTCACTTTGAAATTGGACAAAAACTACTATCAATCTTTCGATAGTTATTATTTCATAAAAACACACTTTATTGTTTTGAAGGCGGGAATATATATTAAAATAATTTCGTCCACATATGTGCATTGAATATGGAAAAATGGATTCCTTATTTGGAATCAGTTGGTCTAAATTTTCTAAATAGGTAACATTTATTTTTAGAAATTATGAATATTTACTTCAGTAAATATTTTATTTACCTTGGTTTAAGGGTAAATAGATTAAATAAGGGTAAAACATAATATTATAGTAATATTAAATTACCCTAACATGTGTACTAATCCAATTATTTGACACATTTATGACCATGTACATCCCTGGGTTGATTTAGGGACCCCATGGAGCCACTTGGGAGTGATGATGAAACTTTACATTAATTTATTTAAATTAAAGACAAATATGACTTAAACATATGTCTTTTAGTAAATCAATTATTACATGGGGTAATATAAGTCATCTCTATGACTATAAATATTTATTTAATAGATAAAAATATTTCCTACATCAATATTTTTTTTAAAATTTTTAGACATCAAATAAATAAAACTATTGATGACAAAATTTTGATATAGTGGTTACCTCATTAATTAATGATTTAAATAAATATGATTACAATGATAAAACCGATATCCAAAACCTGTACAATTATTATTGAATAAATTTATTACGAACATGAGTCATCTTATCTTAGAATTTAATGAGTTTTGGACCTTTAGAATGAGAAAATATTTTATATAATAAAACAATATTTTTAAACATTTTTAAAGAGACCCTACTTATGCTTATAAAAACCCTCACATATAACCCATTAGTCACACTTCTCAAGAATAATTTATTGTCCAAAATCTACCCAATTATGCTCCCTAAATCTCTATACATCTGTTATAAGCCTTACTCTAAGAGGAAAGAAATTCAATTAAACTTTTTAGTTCAAAAAAATTGGAGATACACGATTTAAAGGTAACATCTTCTCTTAAGTTATTTTTTTATTTTAATTCTCAACCCCATAAGATCTTTTAATTACTTTATTTAATAAAAAATAATTTTTCCTAAATAAACTATTTTGTTGTTATGAGAATTATTCGAACTACACTTACACACACCTCCATCTAATGGGTAAAGAATAAACAGTTTCTGTGGACGACGAACTACCGCCTCACGAAACAATGATTGTTCAATATTCTCCTAACACCTCTTATGGAGGCCATTAAGATGGAACTATATTTATATGTGATATATATTATATTTATATTGTTTCTATTCTTATGCATTTTTCATTTATATAATACATTTATGGTTTCAATAGTGGGTAAATATGATAATTTCATTTGAGGAAGTGCGGACTACCACCCTCTGAAAGTGATATGACTTGTTCATTCCATTCGTGGAACATATAAAGGATGAAGTTAAAGAAATTATATATGATATTATAATTGAATTTTAATATAACTATGTATCATTATGTTTTTATTCCATTAAATATTAAATAGAAATTAAAGTATGATTTGTGTTTACGTATGAAATACCATCTCAATGAACGGTGCATTTCATTTCATATCTCCAAATGTTATGTACTATTATAAATACATATATATAATAGATATATATGTTATATATGTTATCTATATCATTAATATAGATATATTAATAAGGTAATTTCTACCACATAAACAATTAATAATTATAACAAGTTCATTTTTAACTCAATTTTCAATCATCAAAAAAATGTCCAATACGAACTGAAATAAATATCTAGTTGTTATAACAAGGTAATAATTTATATAATAATAAACATGAAAAAGGTTATTAAGAACGTAGAAATTAACATTAGTTTATTATTCAAGATATTAATGAACAATCAAGTCATGTCAAAGACAAGGTAAGGGACTTCGCCTCAATCATTTTTTATTGAGGCATATTTTGTTTTATATATAACTTTATTTTATATGATGTATAAATGCAATTGACTTCTCATTTAATTCAAAAGGAATATTTTTCTATGTGGTGTTTTACTAAAGTACAAAAAGGAATGTTTCTTTTTAACATATGATGTGATAACAACCATTTCTTCCACTGTCATTATTATTTGATCTTTGGCCTCCTTATCAAGCCATAATGTTTTTAAAAGGAAAATAAATACCATATAATTTTTACATATTTTGTAATCGAAAATTGTTTTGATAATGAATTTGTAATATCAATATATTAAAATAATATATTTTTATTGAAATGTGGAAATGTTATCTTTCCATTATATTTGTTTTTTTTGTTCTGAATATGTCATGGTTATTGTGAATTTCCACATATATGGGTGGTTTCATGATAGACTAAGGGTGGGTGAGCCCGAGATATCTCTCCAATGCATTGGGTAATGTGACGGAGGTAAACTCGAGGTTTTCTCCTTCTTGATTTAGGTAATATACTGTGATGGGTATTCAAAATGTAACTCCCAACATACTTGTGATATCTTAAACGTAAGTATGTTATGTATGAAAAAAGTTACCTTTATGATATTATGATTTCAATGTGTTATTAATAAAACATTTTATTTCATGAGGTATGATAAATAGCTTATGTTATGTTGGTATTGATGAACTAATGTTTTCATTATTTTTTTATAACTCTTACTGAGCATTTTAGGCTCATCCCATGTTTTGAAATGTTTTTTCACAGAACATAAAGATGAATAGGGTCAAGGATGGGATCAAGGGAATGTCATGAAGTCTAAAACATGGAACTAGTCATGACACTTCATTTAAGAGTTTTTATTTTATGAAATAAAGGAAACTGAGTAGAAGTGTCTACTTTGAATCATTTGAGATGTGATGTAAAATTAATGTCCTAATTCTATAAAACTCTAAAACCTTAAAATATAATCAATGTGAATTTTACGTTTAATTCAAGATTATGTAATGTATAATGTTTAGTTCTTATAGCTGGTATCAGAGTCCTTTTAGACAACTTTCGAAGTTAGTATTTTGTTAAATTAATATCCTAGAATTTTTTTAGATTAAGTTATGATTGAAATGATAGAGAATTTACAAATTCCCATATTTCTTTACCAATGATATTTTTGTGTTTAGAATGGTTTTCCGCAGAGGAAAAATGGAAGCTATGATGGGATGAAATCAGGAGGAAAACAACCTTCCAAATCAGTAACCAGAGATGGTTAGAATCAAAACTAAATAATTTGTTATTGTGATGGAATAGTTGACTCAGGCTATAAATGGTGGTGGTATTTATGCATGAGATCATCCAGAACAACCATAGAAGTACATGTCAGTAGTGGTGCATTTCATGATGCCACAACCCCCATCATTCATAGGATCATCTGATCCTGTACTAGCAAAAGGGTGTATTAAATCACTAGAGAATATTTTTTATGTCATGAGGTGTTTATAACATCACAATGTTAGTCTTTTTGTTTACTTATTTGATGGTGAAGCTGATAAGTGGTGGTTGATGGTGATAAATATCCAGGATAGTAAGGAGATTTAGGTTATGGATTCGGATGAATTCAATGGTTTGTTTCTTGAGAAATATTTTCCTATGGTGGTTTGACTTAGGATGGATGAACAATTCTTGGAATTGAGGGGGAGGATGACTTAGTGGATTCTTAGGAAGAAAAATTCACATGACTTGCAATGTATGCTACAAATTCCATACAAGATCTTGACAGTAAAATAAAAGGTTTTTACTCATGATTAAAGCGAAAGTAACGAAGGAATTTAGCTTCTCATGAGTTCAAAAGTTATGAAAAACTTGTTCGATGTGAATTGTAGGTGTAAATGGAGTTTTCCAATGATCATGTGTTCTTTGTAAAACAAAATAATAAGTGGTGGAGGTTGTAGATGAAAAGGAAGAACTCTTTAAAAAAGTTTGATGGTAAGAAACTTATGTTTTTTGTGTGTAAAATTTGTTGTAAAATGAATGTTGGGAGTGTATTTTGAATTTTTTTAAGTGATACTGATGTGGTAAAATGGGTCATAAGGCTCGTAATTGCACTAAAAAAGGTCCAGGTAATGGTAAGAAAAAATCTGATTTACAGTTTGTAAAATGTTTTAAGTTTAATAAAATGGTTCATTATGAAAATGAGTGTCCAACGAAGAACTCTACTGGGAGAAAACATCTATAAAACAAGATTAAAGTGTTGGTAAAATCTTTTTCATCTACTTCAGCATATTTTGTGCCATCAAAAGAATTAGTATCATGTACACTATTTTTTATTTAGATTATGTAAATTTGTTATTTGATTCGGGGTCAACACATTCATTCATTTCTGTGAAGTTTTATAGTAAATTGGAAATTCCATCTCAAGATATGAATCCGGAAAGTATGGTAAAAATACATGTAGGAAATTTTGATACAAAAAGAAATTAAAAGAACTTTCCTATCCTTGTGTGATTAAAGAATCTACCTGCAAAAATTATTATTTTTCCACTATTAGAGTTTGATTTTATTTTGGGAATGGATTGGCTTTCTATTTATCATGCTAATATTGACTGTAGAGCTAAAGAGGATTCTTTTTAATAATATTTTTAGTTTTTGTACAAGAATTAACCCTTACATTTGGAAACATATAAGGAAGATGAGAAACTAGTAAAGATTACAACGAATTTAACCTTGCACATATTTATGAAAATAGAGTAAATGTTTAGATTAATGACGTGCCAGTGGTAAATGAGTAACATGATTTTTATTCTGATGAGTAGTCTGGTATTATACTTGATCGGGATGTTGAATTTACTATTAACATATTTGATGATGCTAATCCATTTCAAAACCCCCTTATTTAATTGATCAAATTGAACTTTTAATGTTAAATAAACAATTATAAGAGTTAATAGATAAATGATTCATTGGACCTAGCACCTCACCATTAGGTACTCTTGTCTTGTTTGTTAAAAATAAAGATTGTACAATGAGACTTTTCATTGATTATAGAGCATTAAATAACATAATTGTTAAGAACTAGAATCATATACCTCATATCGATGATTTTTTTGATCTTATTTAGGGAGCTCAGTATTTTTCCATGATTAACATATAATCAGGGTACCATTAGTTGATAGTAAAAGAATAAGACATTATGAATACCACATTTTATACTATATATGGCCGTTATGAATTTATACTTCAGAATTTGGGTTAACAAATTATCCTACTATATTCAAGGATCTTATGAATAGAATTTTCCATGACTTCTTGGATTAGTTTGTGGTTGTGTTCAGTGATTATATTTTGGATTATTCCAAAAGTAAAGAGGACCATGAAAGTCATTTAGTGGTTGTATTGAAAACCTTTAGAAAAATTGTTTGTAAAACTCAGAATGATTGAGTTTTGGTTACAACAAATTTTTTTCCATTGTCTCATAGTTTTAAAAAATTTATTAACTATTGATCCTGTTAAAAAACTTGTTTAAAAATGGACAAGACCCACTAATATAATCGAGATTCGTAGATTTCTTTATTTAAAAGGTTATTACTGGTGGTTTGTTAAAAATTTTGCACGGTTATCTATCCCAATGAATATGTTAACTCAAAAAGGTGTTAATGTCATCTGGACAAAATAATGTAATGATTTCTTTTAGGAATTGAAATGAAGATTGGTGAATGATCCAATTTTGGAACTGCCTTTTTCAAATGATGAGATTATTATCTACAATGATGATTTATTGAAAGGACATGGTTATTTCCTAAGGTAGAATGATTAGGTAATTTATTGTGATTCACATTAGATAAATCCTCACATGTTAAATTACCCTACACATGATCTTGAATCAGATGCTTTTGTTTTTACATTAAAAAATTTGAGGCATCATTTTTATATAGTAAAGTGTGAAATATTGTCTGATAAAAAATGATTAAAGTTTATATTCACTTAGAAATAATTGATAATGAGTTAAATGTGATGGATGGATTTAATAAAGGATTATGATTGAACAATTCATCACCAACCAGTAAAGGAAAATAAAGTGGTTGATGCATTGAGATGAAAAAGTAATGCTTCATTATCCATGATACGTTTGGAATGAGCTCCTGTGGTTTTTTATTTGATGAAAATTGTCTTAGAAGTTGTTGGTGTAGGAAATTACCCTGTTTTGTTTTAGGTTTTAGTGAAATCATCTCTATCGGACAGAGTTATGAAAGAGAGAAAGAAGACAATGAGTTGCAGAAAAAGATAGAGTTGGTTCACAAGGGTATTCTTCCTGATTGTAACATTTATAATGATTGTGTTTGAGGATTAGAAAGATATTATGTGTGGATTTTGATTCGTAGATGAAGAATGAGTTGTTATGTGAAACTCAAAGTTCTCCATTTTCAATTCATCTAAATAGTACTATGATGTATAGAGATCTTCGGGAGTATAACTGGTGGGATGGAATGAAAATAGATATTGCAGATTTTACTATGAAGTGTTTGAATTTACAACAAGTTAATGTAGGGTGGTAGTCAATGAAAGGGATGCTTCAGTCTTTACTGTTGCCTGAGTGGTAATGGGAAAATATATCCATAGACTTTGTTGTGGGATTACCAAATACATCTTGAGGTAATAATGTAATCTGGGCTACTGTTGATCGATTGACTAAATTTTCTCATTTCCTTTCTATTTGAGAAATGTTTTCTCTATGTCAGCTCTATCAGTTTTATATTAAAGAGATAGTCCGGAAACATGGAGTTTTACTCTCTATTGCATCTTATCGTAATCCTAGGGTTACTTCTAACTTTTGGAACATCCTTCAGAAGAAATTGGGTACCGAATAAAATTTGAGTATAGTTTTTCATCCTCAATTAGATGGGCCATCAGAACGAACAATTCATACCTTGGACGATATGTTACATTATTTCTAAATGGATTAATAAGGATGATGGTTCCTTCATGTTTCTTTGGTCAAAGTTTCCTACAATAATAGTTTTTATTCCAGTATATAGGTGGTCCATTTGAGGTATTATATGGGAGGCGGTTTTGAACACCAGCTTTTTATGATGAAGTAGGTGAAAGGAAGTTGATGTGACCATAATTGGTAGAAGAGATGCCAAAAACGTTTAGTTTATTCAGAAGAACATGAGAACAACTAAGAGTAGGAAGAAAAGTTATGCAGATAACTGGAGAAAAGATCTTTCTTTTGAGGTAAGAGATCATGTCATTCTCAATGTTTCTCTACAGAAATGTGTGATGTGTTTTGGTAAGAAGGGAAGTTTGAGTTTGAGGTTCATTGGACCTTATAAAATCATAGAGAAAGTTAGATCAGTTGCACAAAGAGTGGATTTACCTCCATGTTTATCCCAAGTACACAATTTCTTCATGTTTCAATGTTGAGGAAGTATATACTAGATCCATATCATGTTTTGAGCTAGGAGGAAGTTCAGCTGGAATATAATCTCTCATATGAGGAGCTACCAGTCCTGAATCTCGACCAAAGAGAGAAAGTGTTGCAGAATAAGGTAATTAATCATGTAAAGGTTTTGTGAAAAAACCATATGGTTGAAGAGGCAACGTGGGAATAAAAAAATGATATGAGGTATAAATACCCCAATTTATTTGATTAGTGAATAAAATTGCGAGGATGCGATATCCAAAATAGGGGAAGGATATAACATCCCAGGTAAATAAATAATAATATATTTTTTATTGGTGAATTAAATATTAAATTAACATTAAATGGGGTGTTATGATTGATGGTGTACCTAATACACCACAATAGGTTTCTTTGAAATCTTAAGTTTCACACAACATTGGGTCATACAAAAAAATATAATATTATTTTAATTGGTAGTTAACACATAACCATTGTATTGGTGATAATGGAAAAAACTAACTACAATATGAATATACATTTTTGTTAAACTTTTTTACATTTTTCCAATAAATTTTAGAGGCTAAAAATATTAATGAATATGATTTTAAGGATAAATATTCTAATATACATTAAAAGGTCAATATAACACATTTTGATGGAGAACCCTATTTAATTATAGTTTTGGTCACTTTTATATGTTCTATTTGAAAAAAATAAAATTCTTATTTATAATTGGTACCTCAAAATTTAATTTGCGTAATTTTTTTTATTTTTTAGATAAAATTCATTTTTTTAATAAATAGTGAAAATAATGTATTTTAATTCAAAACTTCTTTTTAATATAATTTATTTATAAGGATAAATTATATTTTTAATTGGTTTTAATTTTTATTTATAATATTTTTTTTCATTTAATCCAATTTTGGTCATTGGTAGTAATTTTAATTTTAAATTGGACATAAAAAAGTATCAATCATTTGATAGTTATTATTTCTTACAAACTTGTTTTTTATTTTAACCACATGAATTAATTTTTTAATAATTTTTTCCACTGGTATGGTTTGAATATGGAAAAATGGAATCCATATTTGGAATATGGAGGTCCAAATTGTTTAAATAGGTAAGTTTTACTTTTATAAATTATTTATATATTCTTTTTTCAATAATTTATTTACCATGGTTAAAGTGTAAATATGGTAAATAAGGGTATGAAAATAATATTATAATAATATTAATTTAACCTAACATGTGTCCTAAACCTATTGGTTGTTACATTTCTAACCATGGGCATCCTTGGGTATATTTTTGGACCCCATTGAGCCACTTGGTAGTGATAATGACAATTAATTTAAATTAAAGACAAAAAAGACATAAACATTTATCATTTATTAAATCAATTATTACATGGGATTATATAAGCTATCCCTTTAAAAATAAATATTCATTTGAAAGATAAATGTATTTTCTACATCATGATATTTTTTTATAATTTTTAGACATCAAATAAATAAAAATATCTATGACATAATAATGATGCATTGTTTACCTCATTAATGAATGAGTTAAATAAATAAGATTATAAAGATTTAAAAAATATCCAAAACCTATCCAATTCCTATTTGATGATTTTATTACGAACCTGGGTCATATTATCTTCAACTTTAATTAGCTTTGGGCCTTTAGAAACTGAAAATAATTATATAATAAAACAATATTTTTAAACATTCCTAAAGAGCCCCTCCTCCCCCTTATAAAAAGCCCTCAATTATAACCCATTCGCCACATTTATAAAGCCCCTTGTCTCATCCAAAAATCTTCCCAATTAATCTCCTAACATCCCTCTCCTCCTCCTAGAATCCTTTCCCTATTCATATGTCTATAAAATTAAACCATTTCGTTCAAACAAAAGAGAGACACCCAATTTAATGGTAATGTCTTCTCTTCAGTTCATTTGTTTTATTTTACATCTCCAACAACATAAAATATTTTTATTCCTTTATTTTATAAAAAAATCCATATCCTAAATATACTAGGTTTCTTTTATGTGAAATATTCGAACTAAACATACACACTCCTCCATCTAATGGGTAATGAACATATTGTTTCTGTGGACGGTGAACTACTGCCTCACGAAACGATGATTGTTCAATTTTCTCCTACTACCTCTTATAGTGGCCATTAATATGGAACTGTATTTATATGTGATATATATAATATTTATATTGTTTATATGCTTATTTATTTTTCATTTATAGAATACTTTTATGGTTTCCGTAGTGGGTAAATACAATAATTTCATTTGAGGAAGTGCAGACTACTGCCACCTCAACTTGATATGAATTCTTCATGCCATACGTGGAATTTATAAATGATGGAGTTAATGAAATTATATTTTATATTATAACATAATATTAAAATAAATATGTATAATTATATTTTTATTCCATTAAATATGAAATAGAAATGAAAGTAGCGTTCATGCCTACGTATGACCTACCGTCTCTATGAACGGGGCATTTTATATCTTATCTCCAAATGTTATGTACTGTTATAAAGGCATATATACACTGAATATATATGATATATATGATATTTAAATTTTTAATATCATTCTGTATGTAATGAAATTTCAACCACATGGACAATTAATAATTTTTACAAGTTCATTTTTAACTAATGTTCCATACATCGACAAAATCTCTGATATGAACTCAAATAAATAAATAATTATTATTAAAACATAGTAACTGATATAAAAGGAATAATAAAATTTAAATTGGTTCCTAATAAAGTATAAATTATCTTTATTTATTTTTCATGATATTAAATAATGATCGAGTCATGTTGGACAAGAGGTAAGGGACTTGGTCTCAATCTCCTTTCATTGAGGCATATTTTGTTTTATACATGACATTATTTTATATGGTGTATTAAAAATTTTAACTTCTCATTTCAATAAAAAAGAATCTATTTCTTTGAGGCATTTTACTAAATGACAAAAAGGAATGTTTCTTTTTAACGTAACTGGTGAAAACAACCTTTTCCACTGCCATGAGTATTATTTCATCTTTGGCTTGCTTAAAAAGCCATAATTTTTTTAAAAGAAAAATAAATACCATATAATTTTTACATATTTTCATATTAAAAATGGTTTGGATAATAGACTTGATATGTCAATATATTATATTACATATTTCAATTGAATGTGGATATTTTTCCTTCCCTTTATATTTTTTTATGTGTTATGAATATGTTATGGTTCTTGGGAATTTTCATGTATATGCGAGGTTCAATTATAATCATAGGGAGGGTGAACATGAGATAGCATTACAATGTGTTGGGTAACATGAAGGAGGTAAACGTGAATCTTTCAACTAATATATTTCGATAATATAATGTTATTGGTTTTCCAAGTGTCACTCCCTATGTAGTTGTGATAGCTACAACGTATGTATGTTATGTATACCATATGTTACCGTTATGATTTGAATATTTCAATGTTTTATTCATAAATCTTACGATTTACTGAGGTATGACAAACAGATTATGTTATGTATATATCGAAGAACTAATGTTTAATTTCATTATTTTATAACCCTTACAGAGCTTTTTATGCTCTTCCCATGTTTTGAACTTTTTTTCATAGGACTTAAAGATGAATAGGGTCAAGGATGGGATCAAGGGAAATTCATGCTTCTAAATCATGGAACTAGACACGACCCTTTATTAAGGATTTTTTATTATAAGAAAAAAATGGAAACTAAGTTGGTGTGTCTACTTTTTTTATTTTGATATGTAATGTAATAGTTATGGCCTAATTCTCTAAAACTCTACACCTGAAAATATCCTCAATGTGAATTATCCATTTAATTCAATATTATGTAATCCTTACGGCTAGTTCTTTATAGTGATTATCAGAGGTTAGTCTAGAAAAATTTAAGAGTTAGGATATTGTATTAATATCCATAAATTATTTTTAGATTAAGTTATGATTGAAATAATACAGAATTTACAGATTACCATGGAACATCACCTAAAATATTTCTATGTTCAAAATGGTTTCTTGTAGTGGAAACATGGTAGCTATGATGGGACAGCATTATGAGGAAGATGACCTTCCATATTAGTAACCTAAGATAATAAAAATCAGAACTGAACAGTTTACTACAATGATGGCACAGTTGAATCATACTGTAATTGGTGGTGGTATCCATGCATGAGATCCACCAGAACAACCACATAGGAACATATCAATAGTGTAGCATTTCATGAGGCATGATCCCCCATCATTCAGAGGATTAAATGTCCCTATGCAAGTAGAAGTGTGGATTAAATCCTTGGAGAGATTTTTGATGTCACAGGGTGTTCAGAACATCAAAACGTTAGTCTTGTTATTTACTATTTTGAAGGTGAAGCTGATCTGTGGTGGTCAATGGTGAAAAATATCAAGGATAGTAAGGAGATTGAGGTTCTTGATTGGGATGAATTCAATGTAATGTTTATTGAGAAATATTTTACTAAGTTTTGTCAACTTAGGATGGAAAAATAATTCCTTTAATTGAAGAGGGGGATGACTCAGTTGCTGCTTCTAAATCAAAATTCACATGATTGGTAAGGTATGGTCAAAATTTAATAGGATATACTGATAGTAAAATCAACAGTTTTTACTAAGGATTAAAGCCAAAGTATCAAAGGGATTTAGCTTCTCACGTATTCAAATGTTAGGAAAAACCTTTTTGATTTGTTTAGAATTTGGAAATAGATTTTATAGATAATCATGTGTTCTTTGACAAACAATGAAACAAGAGTACTAGGTGGCAGACGAAATGGAATAACTCCTCAAAAAAGTCTGATGTTAAGAAACTTATGTTTACTGTTTGGGAAAATTATTGTAAAAATCATGCGAGGGAATGACTTTTGAATTATGGTAAGTTCTACTGATGTGGTGAAATGGGACATAAGGATCATAATTGCACTAAAATATATTAGGGTAATGGTAAGAAAAAAAATCTAATTTATAGTCATTAAATTTTTTTTATGTGCAATGAAATTGGTCATTATGAAAAAGTGTGTCCAATGAAGAACTCAACCAGGAGAAATGATCCATACTACAAGAATAAAGGGGTGGTAAAATCATTTTCAACTAATTTAGATGATGTTGGGCCATCAAATGAAGTTGTATCAGGTACACAATTTGTTTGTTTAGATTATTCCAATGTGTTGTTTGATTCGGGGTCTACACATTCATTCATTTATGAGAAGTTTTCTAGTAAAATAGGAATTCCATCTCAAGATATGAATCCTGAACTTATGGTAAAAACATCTGGAGAAAATGTTTAGAAAAAAATTTATTATAAAAACCTTCAACTCCTTGTGTGTGGAATGAATCTACCTGAAAACTTTATTGTTTTGCCTCTCGTAAAGTTTGATGTTGTTTTGGGTATGAATTGGCTTTCTATTTATAATGTTAAGATTAAATGCAGATCTATAAAGGCTTGTTTTCATAAAGATTTTTTGTTTCTATACAAGAATGAACCCTAAATTTTGATAACATATCAGGAAGTTAATAAAATAGTAAAATATGGAAATGAATTTTACATTGCACATATTGTTTAAAACAGAATAACTATTCATATTAATGATGGGACAATGGTAAATGAGCAGGTTGATGTTTTTTATGAGTTTCCTAGTATTATACCTGATCAATAAGTGGAATTTACTCGTGACTTAGTTCATGATGCTAAGGATATTTCAAAACCCCAATATCGAATGGCTCAAATTAAACATTTAGAGTTAAAGAATCAATTTTAGGAGTTATTAGAAAAAGGTTTCATTTGACCTATCACATCACCATGGGGTTCTCTTGTCATGTTTGTTAAAAAGAATTATGGTTCAATGAGACTTATCATTGATTATAGAGCATTGAATAACATCACTATAAAGAACTAGTATCTTTTCCCTCATATCAATGATTTGTTTTAATAGCTCCAGGGAGCTCAGTATTTTTCAAATATTGACTTGAGTTCGGGGTGCCATCAGTTTAAAGTAATGGAAGCTGAAATTATGAAAACTACATTTCGTACAAGATATGGCCATTATGAATTTATTGTTATTCCTTCTGGGTTAACCAATACACCTGTTGTATTCATTGATCTTATGAATATAATATTCCGTGAGTTCTTGGATAAGATTTTGGTTGTGTTCATTGATGATATTTTGGTTTATTCTAAAACTAAATGGTAAAATGGAAGTCATTCAATGGGTTGTCATGCAAACCTTAAAAGAAAATAAAATATTTAGGAAATTCAGAAAGTTTGAGTTTGGGTTGCAAAATATTTCTTTTCTTGTTCACATTGTTTCAAAAAATGGAATAACTATTGATCCTACTAAAAAAAAAGTTGTTGAAGAATTTCCAAGACCAAAAAATATAACCAAGATTCATATTTTTCCTTGTTTGGTAGGTTATAACGAGTGGGTTGTTAAATGTTTTTTGGACAGTTTCAATCTCATTGACTAAGTATACTAGAAAAGGTGTTATGATCATCTGGGAAAAATAACGTGATGATTTTTTTTTATGAATTTAATTGATGATTGGTGAATTATATAGTTTTGGAACTGCCATACATAAATAGTGAGTTTTTTATCTATAGCAAGGTTCGTTGAATGGAATTGGTTGTATCCTAATGCAGAATGATCTGGTAATTTCTTATGCTTCATGTCAGTTGAAACCTTATGAGTTAAATTATCCTACACTTAATTTATAATTAGATGCAATTGTTTTTTCTATAAAAATTCAGAGGCCTCATTTTTATGTAGTAAAGTGTGAAATATATACTGATCAAAAAAGTTTCAAGTCAATATTTACTCAGAAAAAATTGAAAATGAGACAGAGGTGATTGCAAGAATTAATCATGGATTATGATTGTATAATTCATTACCATCCAAGAAAGAAAAATAATTTGGTTGTTTCTTTGAGTTGAAAAAGTCATGCTTTATTAACCATTCTATGTTTGGAATGAGATCCTTTGGTTTTTTATTTTATGAACTTAAGCATAGATGTTGATGGTGTATGAAATTCCTCTATTTTGTTTCAGGTTTCAGTAAAATCATCTTTATCAGACAGAATTTAAGAAAGCGTAGAAGGAAGATAGTGAGTTTCAGAAAAAGGAAGAGTTGGTTCATATGGGTATGTTTCCAGATTTTAACATTGATAATGATTGTTTTCTGATATTTGGGAAAAGATTAGGTCTGCCTTGTGATTTTTAGTTGATGAATGAGTTGTTATGTGAAGATCATAGTTCCCCATTTTCAATTCATCCTAAATGTTCTAACATGTACAAAGATCAATGAGAGTACTACTGGTTGGATGGAATGAAAAAAGATATTACTGATTTTACTATGAAGTGTTTGACTAGTCAACATGTTAATGTAGAGTGGAATTTACCAAAAGGGATGCTTCCGTCTTTACCAGGTCCCGAGCGGAAATTGGAAAATATATCTATGGACATCGTTGTGGGATTACTAGAGAAATCCCAATGTAATAACAAAATATAGTCTGTTGTTGATCTATTGACTAAATCTACTCTTTTTATTCCTATTAGAGATACATTTTCTCTATATCAACTATCTCAATTGTATGTTAAATATATAGTCAGGTTTCATGGAATTCCCCTATCAATTGTATCTGATCATGATCTGGGGTATACATCTAACATTTGGAGAGGCCCTCAGTATTCAATGTGTAATGAATTAAATTTGAGTATATCTTTTCATCCTCAATCACATGGGCTGTTAAAACGAAAAATTCTGACCTCGGAAGATATGTTATGTTCTTTCGTAATGGATTACTAGGGATGTTGGGCCCAACAACGTTATTTGGTTGAATTTTCTAATAACAATAGTTTTCACTCCAATATACAGATGTCTCCATTTGAGGCATTATATGGGATACTGTGTTGAACTCCAACCCTTTTTGGGTGATGTAGGTGAAAGAAAGTTTTTAGAACCCGAATTGGTAGAATAGATGGAAGAAAAAGTTCATTTTGATTCAAGAACACAAGAGAACAGCTCATAGTAGGTAGAAAAGTTAGGCGGATAACCAAAGGAATGATCATTATTTTGAGGTTGGTGATCATTTCTTTCTTAATGATTCTCTATGGAAAAGTGTGATGTGTTTTGGTATGAAGAGAAAGTTGAGTGTGAGGTTCTTTAGACCTGATGAAATCCTGTAGAAAGATGGATCAGTTGTGTATAGAGTGGATTTACCTCGAAGTTTATCCCAGGTACACAATGCATTTCTTTTTTCTATGTTGAAAATTTATTTTTCAGACCCATCTCATGTTTTGAGCCCATAGGTAGTTTAGTTGAAAGATAGTCTCTCTTATGAAGAGAAACCAGTCTAGATTATTGACCGAAGAGAGAAAGTGTTGCAGAATATGGTAATTAATCAGGTAGTGGTATTATGGGAAAACCATATGGTTAAAGTGGTAATGTGAGAATCTGAAAATTCTATGAGAGATAAATACCCTCATTTATTTGATAAGTTAATAATGTTATAAGGTAGAAATTTTTAAAAGGGGGAAGGATGTAACATCCCAAGTAAATAAAGAATAATAAATTTTCATATTTGTGAATTAAATATAAATTTTACTTTAAAATGGATTCTAGGTTTTATGGAATACCCAATACGCAATAATGGGTTTCTTTGAAATATTATGTTGCACACAACGTTGGGACACACTGAAAAATAATAATATAATATTATTTTAAATGGTATTTAACACCTAGTTGATGAATTGGAAGTAATGGATAGAACTAACTACAATATGAATATACATGTTTTTTAAATGTTTTTACATTTATAAGATAAATTTTAGATGCTTAAAATAGGAAAGAATCTGATTTTAAGCCCAAATACTCTAATATTCATTAAAAGGTCGATTTACCGCCTCTTGATAGAGAAACATCATAAAATTTAGTTTTCTTAACTTTTATATGTTATATTTGACAAAATAAAATTTTTCATTAGAATTCGGACATAGAAATTTACTTTGTGTAAATTTTTGGTATTATTCCGATAAATTTTGTTTTTATAATGAATCGTAAGAAAAACTATATTTTAATTCAAAACTACCTTTTAATCTAATTTATTTTTAAGGATAGAATATATATTTAATTGGTTTTAATTGGTAATTAGAATTTTTTTTATCATTTGATCCATTTTTTAATTGGATATAATATCAATTCAAAATTGTACATAAACAACACTCTATATTTGAATAGTTATTATTTTTTAAAAACACACCTTTTTGTTTTGACAGTGGGAAATACTTTTAAATTAATTTCTGCAACTTATGTGTTATGAATTTTAAAAAATAGATTACATATTTTGAATTAGGAGGTCTAAATTCTTTAAATAGGTAACTTTTATTTTTAGAAATTATGATTGTTTACTTTAGTAAATATTTTATTTACCATGGTAAAAGTGTAAATCTGGTATATAAGGGTAAAAAATAATATTATAATAATATTAATTTACTCTAACATGTGTCATAATCCTATTGGTTGAATCATTTCCCACCATGGGTATCTTTGGGACGATTTTGGGATCCCATGGAGCCACATGGGAGTGATAATGACGCTTTATATTAATTAATTTAATGTAAAGACAAAAATGACATAAACATATATCTTTTAGTAAATCAATTATTATATGGGGTCATATAAGTTTTCTTTTCAAGTATAAATATTCATTTGAAAAATAAAAATATTTTCTAAAACATGATATTTTATTCATAATTTTTAGACAATAAATAAATAAAAATATTTATTACACAATAATGATGTAGTGTTTACCTCATTAATGAATGATTTAAATAAATAAGATTATAAAGATTAAAAAAATAACCAAGACCTATCCAATTATTATTGGATTATTTTATTTCAAACATGAGTCATATTATATTCTACTTTAATGAGTTTTGGACCTTCAGAAACCAAAAATCATTATATAATAAAATAAAATTTTTAATCAATCTTAAAGAGCCCCTCCCTCCCCCTTATAAAGAGACATCACTTATAACCCATTCCTTACACACCTCAATCCACATGTCTCGTCCAATATCTACCTAATTAATATCCCTACCCCCCCCCCTCCACCTCCTAGAAGCCTTCCCCAAGGCAGAAGGAAATTCAATTGAACCATTCGGTTCAAACCGAATGGAGATACCGAATTTAAAGGTAACATACTCTCTTAAGTTATTTGGTTTTATTTTACTTCTCCATCCCCATTAACTCTTTTTATTCAATTATTTTATAACAACACCAGTATCATCAATATACTAGGTTCTTTTATGATAATTATTCGAACTAAACTTACAGACACCTTCATTTAATGGTTAAAGAACATACTGTTTCTGTAGTCGGTGAACTACTGCCTCACGAAACGATAATTGTTCAATATTGTCCTACCACCTATTATGGTGTCCATTAAGATGGTATATTATTTATATTTGATATATATTATATTTATACTATTTTAATTCTTCATTATTTTTCATTTATAGTATACCTATATGGTTTCCATAGTGGGTAAATATGATAATTTCATTTGAGGAACTGTGGACTACCGCCCCCTCAAAGAGATATGACTCATTCATGCCCTACGTGGAAGATATAAAAGATGGAGTTAATGAAATTATATATGATATTATACTATATTTATAATAAACCTATTTATCATTATGTTTTTATACCATTAAACATGAAATAGAAATGAAAGTAGCGTTTATGCATACATACGGCTTACTGTCCCCATGAATAGTGCATTTCATTTTTTATATCCAAATGTTATAAACTATTATAAATACATATATATAATGGATATATAAGATAAATATGTTATCAAAATCACGAATATAATTCTGGAGATAATGTAATTTTGACCACATGGACAATATATAATTGTAACTAGTTCTTTTTTATCTTAGGTTCCAAACATTAACAAAATGTCCGATATGAACTCAAATAATTAACTAATTGTAATAGAAAAGTAATAGTTGATATAAATGGAATAATAAAATTGAAAATGGTTCTTAAGAAAATTTAAATTATCTTTAGATTATTATTCAAGATATTAAATAATGATCGAGTCCATTCAGACACGAGGTAAGGGACTTTCTCTCAATCTCCTTTCTTTGATGCATATTTTGTTTTATACATGAATTTCATTTATATAGTTTATAAAAACATTTGACTTCTCATTCCATTAAAAAGGAGTCTTTTTCTATGAGGTATTTTACTAAATGACAAAGAGGAATGTTTCTTTTTAACGTAATCAGTTACAATGACCTTTTCCGCCACAGTGAGTATTATTTGATCTGTGGCTTCCTTAACAAGCCATAATGTTTTTAAATGGAAAAAATACCATATAATCTTTTACGTATTTAGGTATGGGAAATTTTTTTTGATAATGTATTTTTTATGTTAATATATTAAAATGATATATTGTGATTATAACGCCCCAGCCTTAAACCTTACTTAATCTTGAGTTATTACAAGATTACACATTGAGGATCTTTTCGGGTTTAGAGTTTTAGAGAATTAGATCATAAAACTTGCATTACATTCCACATATAAACAAAGTGGTTACATAAAGATAGTATTATTCATTCCCATCAATGGAAACACATTTAAAATAAAACATGGATTATTTCTCGACACATCCTTGACTCTATCATCTTATCATGGACCTTTCCCTTGACCTGTGAAAAACATTTGAAAAACTTGGGATGAGCATAAAAACTCAGTATGGGTTATAAAAAAAACATGGAAAGGAAACATGAGTTCATATATACATAAGAATGAAATCATACATTACCCATAAAACATAGGCACTTTAACATACCTCATAAAATCATGAATAAATCATAGAAATAATAAGACATAAAGGTAACTTGAGGCATTCATAACATTCTTACGTAGGGAGTAACCCTCTTGGTTACGTTTGGAATACCCATCATAGTATATTCCCTAAATCTCTTCGGAGAAACCTTAACGTTTCACTCCTTCATGTTACCCAATGCATTGGAGAGCTATATCGGGATCACCCGCCCTTATTTTATCATGGAACCACCCGTCTTCATAATAATGCCCATGAACCATAACATAATCGTATCACATAAAACATGCATAAAGGAAACATAACATTTCCACATTTCAATCAGAAGATATCAATACAACACAAAAACATTTTGAAAACCATTTTCCATACCAAAATAAAAGAAAATTAAAACATGGTATTTAGTTTTCTTTTATAAAAGAAGGTATGGCTTGTAGAGGAAGCCGAAACTCAAATAACGGTCACGACGGTGGAGAAGTCGTTGTCGCCGCATACGTATGACAAAAACATTCCCTTTTGTCGTTTAGTAAACGCTTCGTATAAAAAAGATTCCTTTTGAATAAATTTAAAAGTCAAATGGGTTTATACACCGTATAAAATAAAGTTTTGTATAAAATAAAATATGCCTCAATGAATGGAGATTGAGACGAAGTCCCATACCTCGTATCCGACTTGACCCGACCGTTCTTTAATCTCCTTTAAAAGTGTAACTCCTTTTGATTTGAGCCTAAAGGCTTCCTTTGAAAGGATTATGCCCAAAGGGAATCCTCTAGGATGAGGAGAGGGATGTGGAGAGAGTAAATGGGCAGGGGTTGGCCGAGCCAAAGGCTTGAGGTGTGTGTGAAATGAGGTAGAGGTGGGGGCCTTTTATAAGAGGAGAGGATGGGCACTTTTGGAAAGTAAAGAAATATTACTTTATTTGAAAATGTGTTTCGGTTTCAAAAGGTCCCACATTGATATAATTCGTGGATAAGGTGATAATTCTTCGAAATACACTCATCCAATAAGTTTTGGTCATGTTTAGTTCAAAGATTTTACATTATCTTTCCATTTTATTTAAATCGTCAAATAATGATGTCATCACTGCATCATTATTATGTCATAAATAATTTAATTTATTTAATGTCAAAAAATTATAAAAAAAATACTATGATGTAGGAAATCGTTTTATATTTCCAATGACTATTTATAATCAAAAATCTGATCTTTAAAACTCCATGTAAAAATTGTTTTTGTAAAACATCTCTTGTTTGTGTCATTTTTACTTTAACATTTAATAAAAAGTTATTTATGTCATTTCCAAACCAAAGTGTCTCCATGGGGTCCCCAAGTTGACCCATGGATTTTCTTGGTCGGCCATGACACAACCAATAAGGTTGGGACATGTTTCTAGGTCATTTCATATTATTAAAGCATTATTTATACCTTAAACTACACTAATTACCACTAATCGCGATTAAAAACTTAATAAGTTACTATTCACCAAAAAATTATTATAATCTCATTGAACCACATTTTACTTCATAATGACAACCATGTATGTCGGATTTTCAAAATTCAATACACATTAGTGGTAAACTTTCATTTAACTTAAAAATCAGTTTGCTTGATTACCACTTAGTGGTTTCACTATTCATCAAAAATTGGAGTTTTTCAGAAAATTACCAAAAATTCACCCTAAGCTATATTTGATATTACGAATTCAAAAATGAAATCTATTTTACAAAATTCAAAACATATAAGTCAAACTAATTAATTTAATAATTAATTCCCGCTGCCAGAGCAAATAGCGTGTTTTTACAAAACAATAAGTATCAAAAGATTGACATCAGTTTAAGTCTAATTTCAAAGTGAAATTGATTCCAATGACCACCATTGGATAAAATCGTAAAAATATATTCATATTACACATTAAGACAAATTCAAAAGATAATCTAATCATATAAATAAATTAGATTAAAAAGCAGTTTTGATGTAAAATGCAGTATTTTTCGCTATTCATTAAAAAATGAACATTGTCAGAAAAATACAAAAAATTCACACAAAGTAAATTTTGATATCCCAATCATAAAGAATATGTTTATTTTGACAAACATAGTTTATAAAATTGTCAAAATATAGATTTAAAAAGTGTTTTCCATCATAAGGCAGTAAAACAATCTTTTAAGGATATTAGTGTATTCCATGCTTAAGATTGTATTTATTTTCATTTTAAGCCTCTATAACACTATATTAATAATTAATAGACATAGATAAAAATATCTATTATTCATTACTTATTTTGGATGTTACATCCTTCCCCCCTTTAGAAAATTGCGTCCCCGCAATTTATTTACTTATCGAATAAATGGGGGTACTTATCTCTCATTGCATTTTCAGATTCCCATGTTGCCTCTTCAATAATGTGGTTTTTCCACAAAACCTTTACCTTCTTAATCACCTTATTCCGTAACACTTTCTCCCTGTGGTCAAGAATCTGGACCGGTTGTTCCTCATAAGATATGTTCTCTTCCAGCTGAACTACCTCTAGACTCAAAACAGGAGATGGATCTGGCATATACTTTCTCAACATCGAAACGTGAAAAACATTGTGTACCTGATATAAACTTGGAGGTAAATCCACTCGGTATGCAACTGATCCAACTCTCTCCAGAATTTCGTATGGTCCAATGAACCTTGGACTTAGCTTTCCTTTATTACCAAATCTCATCACACTTTTCCAAGGAGAAACCTTGAGAAAAACATGATCACCTACCTCGAAAGATAGATCCTTCCTCCGGTTATCCGTATAACTCTTCTGGCTGCTCTGAGCTGTTCTCATGTGTTTCTGAATCAGCTGAACTTTTTCTGCCATCTCTTCTACCAATTCTGGTCCCATCAACTTCCTTTCACCCACTTCATCCCAGAAAGCTGGAGTTCGACACTGCTTCCCATATAATGCCTGAAATGGTGCCATATGTATACTGGAATGAAAACTGTTATTATATGAAAATTCAACCAAAGAAAGATGTTGGTCCCAACTTCCCTGATAATCCATAGAACGAGCTCGTAGCATATCCTCCAATGTCTGAATTTTTCGTTCTGACTGCCCATCTGATTGAGGATGAAAAGCTGTACTAAAATTTAATTCAGTACCCAACGACTTCTGAAGGCCTTTCCAAAAGTTAGAAGTAAACCTGGGATCACGATCCTATACAATGGAGAGAGGAACTCCGTGTAACCTGACTATCTCTTTAAGATACAAACAGGAAAGTTGATCAAGAGAGAAAGTATCTCGTATAGCAAGGAAATGAGCAGATTTGGTCAAGTGATCAACAATAACCTAGATTGCATTATTGCCTCGAGATTTCTTCGGTAATCCAACAACAAAGTCCATGGATATATTCTCCCATTTCCACTCTGGCACTGGTAAAGGCTGAAGCATCCCATTCGGTAACTGCCGCTCTACTTTAACCTGTTGACATGTCAAACACTTTACAGTAAAATCAGCAATATCTCTTTTCATTCCATCCCACCAGTAATACTCCCGCAGATCTCTATACATCTTAGTACTGCCTGGATGAACTGAAAACGGATAACTATGAGCTTCACATGACAACTCTCTCTTCAACTGTGAATCACAAGGCACACACAATCTCTTCCCAAATCTCAAAACACAATCATTATCAATGTTGAATTCAGGCAACTTAACTTTCTGAACCAGCTCTACCTTTTTCTGCAACTCACTGTCTTGCTTCTGTGCTTGCTTGATTCTATCTAATAGAGAAGATATCACTGATACCTGAAACAAAACATAAGGACTTCCTGTACCAACAACTTCTATGCCAAAGTTCATCAAATCCAAAACCAAAGGATCACGTTCCAAATGCAACATTGTTAATGAAGCATTACTTTTTCGACTCAAAGCATCAACCACTTTATTTGCTTTTCGCGGATGGTAATGAATTGTACAATCATAATCCTTGATTAATTCTAGCCATCTCCTTTGTCTCATGTTTAACTCTTTCTGAGTGAATATATACTTTAAACTTTTGTGCTCGGTATATATTTCACACTTTACTCTATACAAATTATGCCTCTAAATTTTTAAAGCAAAAACAACAGCAGGTAATTCTAAATCATGTGTAGGGTAATTTACCTCATGAGTTTTCAACTGTCGTGAAGCATAAGCAATTACCTGATCATTCTGCATTAGGACGCAACCACGTCCTTTCAATGAAGCATCACTGTATATAACAAACTCACCATTCCTGGAAGGTAGTTCCAAAACTGGAGCATTCACCAATCTTCTTTTCAATTCCTGAAAACAATCATCACATTCTTTTGTCCAGATAAACTTAACACCCTTCCGAGTTAGCTTAGTCATTGGACTAGATAACCGTGAAAAATTTCTAACAAACCTTCGGTAATAGCCCGCCAAACCAAGGAAGCTACGAATCTCGGTTACATTTGTGGGTCTTGGCCCTTATTCCACAACTTTTGTTTTTGCAGGATCAACAGTTATTCCATCTTTAGAAACAATGTGACCAAGGAAGGAAATTTGTTGCAACAAAAACTCACACTTGCTGAATTTCCCATACAGTTTCTTTTCTTTTAAGGTTTTAAAGATAACCCTTAAATGTTTTTCATGCTCCTCTTTACTTTTAGAAAACACCAAAATATCATCAATGAAAACCACCACAAACTTATCCAGGAAATCATGGAAAATTCTATTCATTAAGTCCATGAATACAGCAGGTGCATTGGTTAGCCCAAAAGGAATTACTACAAATTCATAATGGCCATATCTCGTACGGAACGCGGTCTTCGGAATATCTGCCTCCTTTACCTTTAGCTGATGGTACCCCGATCTCAAGTCAATCTTTGAAAAAAAACTGAGCTCCCTGGAGCTGATCAAACAAATCATCGATATGAGGCAAATGATATTTGTTCTTAACAGTGATATTATTCAAGGCTCTATAATCAATGCAAAGTCTCATAGAACCATCTTTCTTTTTAACAAATAAAACAGGAGCACCCCATGGTGATGTGCTAGGTCTAATTAAACCTTTCTCTAATAAATCTTGCAATTTCTCCTTCAACTCTAAAAGTTCAATTTGTGCCATTCGATAAGGGGGTTTTGAAATTGTGTTAGCATCAGGAACTAAGTCAACAGTAAACTCAACTTCCCGATCTGGTATTATTCGAGGAAACTCATGAGGAAAAACATCAGGATACTCATTTACCACTGGTAAATCATTAATCTGAACAGTTCCATTATTTTCAACGACATGTGCAAGGTAACATTCATTTCCATCTTTTACAAGTTTCTCAGCCTCTTGATATGTTATCAAAAGTAAGGGTTCATTCCTGTAAACAAACTGAATGTATTTCTGAAAAGAAACTTCTTTAGATCTACAGTCAATCTTAGCATGGTAAATAGAGAGCCAATCCATACCCAGGATAACATCAAACTCTACTAGAGGTAGAACAATAAGGTTTGCAAGTAGGTTCTTTCCACAGATAAGGATAGGAAGATTCTTATAAATTCTTTTTGCCTCAACATTCCCCCCAGGTGTTTTTACCAAAAGTTCAAGAGTCATTTCTTGAGATGGTATTCCCATTTTACTAGAAAAGGTTTCAGAGATGAAAGAATGTGTAGACCCCGAATCAAACAACACACTGGAATAATCTGAAAAAACAAACAAAGTACCTGATACAACTTCATTTGATGGCCCGACATCTGCTGAAGTAGTTGCAAAGGATTTCACCACCCCTTTCTGCTTGTAGTCTAACTGCTTCCCATCAATCAAGCTCTTTGTCGGACACTCGTTTGCATAGTGACCCATCTCATTGCACTTATAACATTTCACTAACTGTAAATCAAATTTGTTCTTACCTTCACCTTGATCCTTTTCAGTGCAATCACGAGCCTTATGTCCCATCTTACCACATCGGTAGCACTTCCTAGAATTCAAAAGACATTCCCCAGCATGCCTTTTGCCACATTTATCACAACTGGAAACTTAGTTCTCTTACCATCAGACTTTTTTGAAGAATTCTTACCTTTCTCCTGCCACCTCGGTCTCTTCTTCTTGTGGTTGTTATAGAACACTTGGTCATCGGCAAACTCCATTTCCACCTTCTCAGCACATCGAAGAAGCTTTTCATAACATTTAAACTCTCGAGAAGCTAATGCCTTTTGATATTTTGGCTTTAATCCTACGTAAAAACGATTGATTTTACTATCAAGGTCTCGAATAAAATTTAGAGCATACCTTGCCAATCGAGTGAACCTTTCTTCATAGGCAGCCACTGAGTCTTCCTCTTGCCTCAATTCCACGAATTGCTTTTCCATCCTATGTCGAACAGCCTTAGGAAAATACTTCTCAAGAAACATACCTTTGAATTCATCCCAGTCAAAAGCATCAATATCATCGGCATCCATGATATTTTTAACCATAGACCACCACTGATCTGCTTCACCCTCCAAACGGTAAATAGAAAGACTAACCTTTTGATTATCTGAACACCCCATGACATCAAAAATCTTCTCCAGTGCTTTAATCCACACTTCAGCTAGCACAGGGTCAGATGATCCTATGAATGATGGTGGATGTTGCGTCATGAAATGTTCCACCACTGACATGTTCCTCTGCAGTTGATCTGGCTGATCTCGTGCATGGACACCACCACCATTTATCGCTTGAGTCAACTGCTCCATTACTACAACAAACTGTTCAGTTCCAATTCCGACCATTTCTGGATGCTAATTCGGAAGGTTATTTCCTTCTGTATGCCTTCCTAGCACTTCTTCCCTGTTTCCTCTACGGAAAACCATTCTGAACAAACATGTCTTAGATGAAGCAACATGGTAATCTTTAAATGCTATATCATTTCAAAAAAAATAAATAAATTTGGATAATCATTTAATAGAATTCTAACTCCTAATGTTATCTAAACCGACCTCTGATACCAACTATAAGGCCCCAGCCTTAAACCTTACTTAATCTTGAGTTATTACAAGATTACACATTGAGGATCTTTTCAGGTTTAGAGTTTTAGAGAATTAGATCATAAAACTTGCATCACATTCCACATATAAACAATGTGGTTACATAAAGATAGTATTCTTCATTCCCATCAATGGAAACACATTTAAAATAAAACATGGATTATTTCTTGACACATCCTTGACTCTATCATCTTATCATGTACCTTTCCCTTGACCTGTGAAAAACATTTCAAAATCTTGGGATGAGAATAAAAACTCAGTATGGGTTATAAAAAAACATGGAATGGAAACATGATTTCATATATACATAAGAATGAAATCATACTTTACCCATAAAACATAGGTACTTTAACATACCTCATAAAATCTTGAATAAATCATAGAAATCATAAGACATAAAGGTAACTTGAAGCATTCATAACATTCTTATGTAGGGAGTAACCCTCTTGGTTATGTTTGAAATACCCATCACAGTATATTCCCTAAACCTCTTCGGAGAAACCATAACGTTTCACTCCTTCGCGTTACCCAATGCATTGGAGAGCTATATCGGGGTCACCCGCCATTAGTTTATCACGGAACCACCCATCTTCATAATAATTCCCAAGAACCATAACATAATATTATCACATAAAACATGCATAAAGGAAACATAACATTTCCACATTTCAATCACAAGATATCAATACAACACAAAAACATTGTGAAAACCATTTTCCATACCAAAATAAAAGAAAAGTAAAACATGGTATTTAATTTTCTTTTAAAAAGGGAGGTATGGATTGTAGAGGAAGCCGAAACTCAAATAACGGTCACGACGGCGGAGAAGTTGTTGTCGCCGCATACGTACGACAAAAACATTCCCTTTTGTCGTTTAGTAAACGCTTCGTATAAAAATGATTCCTTTTGAATAAATTTAAAAGTCAAATGGGTTTATACACCGTATAAAATAAAGTTTTGTATAAAATAAAATATGCCTCAACGAAAGGAGATTGAGACGAAGTCCCATACCTCGTATCCGACTTGACCCGACCGTTCTTTAATCTCCTTTAAAAGTGTAACTCCATTTGATTTGAGCCTAAAGGCTTCCTTTGAAAGGATTCTGCCCAAAGGGAATCCTCTAGGATGAGGAGAGGGATGTGGAGAGAGTAAATGGGCAGGGGTTGGCCGAGCCAAAGGCTTGAGGTGTATGTGAAATGAGGTAGAGTTGGGGGCCTTTTATAAGAGAAGAGGAGGGGCACTTTTGGAAAGAAATGAAATATTACTTTATTTGAAAATGTGTTTCTGTTTCAAAAGGTCCCACATTGATATAATTCGTGGATAAGGTGATAAGGCTTCGAAATCCACTCATCCAATAAGTTTCGGACATGTGTAGTTCATAGATTTTACATTATCTTTCCATTTTATTTAAATCGTCAAATAATGATGTCATCTCTGCATCATTATTATGTCATAAATAATTTAATTTATTTAATGTCTAAAAATTATAAAAAAATACTATGATGTAGTAAATCTATTTAGTGTTCCAATGACTATTTATAATCAAAAATCGGATCTTGATAACCCCATGTAAAAATTGTTTTCGCAAAACATCTCTTGTTTGTGTCATTTTTACTTTAACATTTAATAAAAAGTTATTTATGTCATTTCCAAACCAAAGTGTCTCCATGGGGTCCCCAAGTTGACCCATGGCTTGTCTTGGTCGGCCATGACACAACCAATAAGGTTGGGACATGTTTCTAGGTCATTTCATATTATTAAAGCATTATATATACCTTAAACTACACTAATTACCACTAATCGCGATTAAAAACTTAATAAGTTACTATTCACCAAAAAATTATTATAATCTCATTGAACCACATTTTACTTCTTAATGACAACCATGTATGTCGGATTTTCAAAATTCAATACACATTAGTGGTAAACTTTCATTTAACTTAAAAATCAGTTTGTTTGATTACCACTTAGTGGTTTCACTATTCATCAAAAATTGGAGTTTTTCAGAAAATTACCAAAAATTCAACCTAAGCTATATTTGATATTACGAATTCAAAAATGAAATCTATTTTACAAAATTCAAAACATATAAGTCAAATTAATTAATTTAATAATTAATTCCCGCTGCCAGAGCAAATAGCGTGTTTTTACAAAACAATAAGTACCAAAAGATTGACACCTGTTTAAGTCTAATTTCAAAGTGAAATTGATTCCAATGACCACCATTGGATAAAATCGTAAAAATATATTCATATTACACATTAAGACCAATTCAAAAGATAATCTAATCATATAAATAATTTAGATTAAAAAGCAGTTTTGATGTAAAATGCAGAATTTTTCACTATTCATTAAAAAATGAACATTGTCAGAAAAATACCAAAAATTCACACAAAGTAAATTTTGATGTCCCAATCATAAAGAATAAGTTTATTTTGACAAACATAGTTTATAAAATTGTGAAAAGATAGATTTAAAAAGTGTTTTCCATCATAAGGCAGTAAAACAATCTTTTAAGGATATTAGTGTATTCCATGCTTAAGATTGTATTTATTTTCATTTTAAGCCTCTATAACACTATATTAATCATTAATAGACATAGATAAAATATCTATTATTCATTACTTATTTGGGATGTTACAGTGATAGAAATGAGGAAATTTTATCTTTCCATTATATTTGTTTTTTTATGATTATGTTATGGTTTTTGGGCATTGTAACATATATAGGTGGTTCTGTGATAATCGTTGTGTGGGTGAGATAAATATAGCTCTCCAATGCATTGGGTAACATGATGGAGGTAAAAATGAATGTTTATCCTAAGATATTTAGGTAACAAACTATGATGTATGTTCCAAATGTAACTCCCTATGTAGATGTGATAGATACAACGTAAGTATGTTATGTATGCCATAATTTATCGTTATGATTTTATGATTTCTTTCTGTTATTCATAAATATTATGATTTCATGAGGTATGATAAAGATCTTATGTTATTTATGTATAGATATAAAAATTCTTTCATTGTTTTAAATCCTTTAGTGAGACTTTTATGTTCATCACATGTTTTGAAATATTTATTACATGACATAAAGATGAATAGGGTCAAGGATGAGAACATGGGAAACTCATGCTATCTAAAACATGGAACTAGACATGACTCCTTTTTTATGATTTTTTATTTTAAGAAAAAATGTAAAATGAGTAGATGTTTCAAATTTTTATCCCTTGAGATGTAATGTAAGAGTTATGGAAAATTTCTCAGAAACTCTATACCTGAAAATATCCTCAATGTTAATTTTCCATTTAATTCAACATAATGTAATTTTTAATGATGTGTCCTTATACTAATCATTATCAAGGATACTAAAACTATCTAATTTTATTCCTCAATTTCATTCTTTTATTTATCCCAACTAAAAATTCTTACATATTCATCAAGAACATATTAAGGGATATATTTCCCTTAACCACGTGTTCTCAAAAAATACCACATTTCCACTAAATAAATTTTATTTTTATCAGTACTATTCTAATTACGCTTGAAATTCCTTTATAAAAAACTTTTTTGAATAATCCTTATATGTTTAATGATTCTAATAATAAGAATATTTCAGTTGTAATTCTTTTAAAACATAATTATTGGATAAAAATACCTAAATAGTTCAGTTATTCCACTTGAAATATTGGAATAACCTAAACCCATTCTTGGTTTAGGAGTTTACCTTTAGAAGAAGGAATTGACTTGGATAATTACATGGTTCCCCCAATTTAAGATGTTGAACTAAAATTTCTCTCTTGGGTGAAATTAATTCCCTCCATGGTACTCTTCATTTTTCCTCACAATATCTTTTCTTTATTCTTTTCCTTTCCAAAAAATAAAATATTTTTTTATTCCTTTGAGAAATTCCCCAAGGTGTCTCTTTATATATTTATTTCATGAAGGAAACCGTACATTCTTTGTATAATGGTCTCCACCACCTTATCACCCTATGAACTCTACTATTATCTTATTTGCGAAGTCCGATAGTTGGTTAACATGTTGTTTATTAATCTTATATCAGGATAACGGATTTGTAATAATCATGATATCTATAACTCTAGTGATAATTCCAATTAGTTTCCCATGATCAATAAAATATATATCACACTGGGTACTGAACATTGAATGAAACAAATAATCATATTATGAGGACAAATAATCATAGAGGGAAACTATATAATTATTCACAGGATGTCTTAATGATGGAATATTCCATTCAATTAAATATAACTTAGTATTTAACTAGTTCTTTAATTTTCATAATATATTCAAATACTTTATAATCATTTATAATGAAAATGTTAATTAAAAAAAGAACATCCTCTCAGCGTGTCAAACTAGTTGTGCAACAAGGACCATTTTCATTCACTATTTTAGGATTGTGTCAAATATCAATGCCCAATTTTTCAAGTTATAACCCCTTGGAACAACTATTCCATAACCACATAAAATTGTAGTATTCATACATGTATGCATTTCTTGGAAAACAACACAATATCTACCTTAAAAGACATTATGATGTAATCATATAGATAGAATTATCCTATGTGTCATTCATATGGCTATATTCCCTTATTTATGTTTTCTTAAATATAGTTACCAAGGTTTATTTTTAAACTAGATCAGATACCAACTATAAAGACCCTATCCCTTATATCCTAGATTGTTTTTTTACAATATTAAATTTTAACTAGATACAATGAATCACATCCCAAAGGACAAAGTATTTTTGTAGTCTTGGAAATCATGATACATAAAGGAATTTCACTTTATGCTTGAAAAAATAAAAAACAAATATAATCATTTCTTTGATAAATCCATTATTCCTATAGAATATTTCCTAAATACCAATCATAATAAATATCTTCATATCGTAGGAAAAGGGAAAATAAGAAAGGGGTTTGATTTGATGCACAGTTTGGGTATGAGTATAATGAAATATATCTTGAACAAATAAGGCAGATTCTACAAAATTGGATTTTAATATTTCTAGTAAAGGGATTTTATCAGCACTTATGAAGTTCCAAAAAACAAGGAGAGGTTAAAGGGAATTTTTTAACAATGCACTCAAATATATATGATAAATTCCCCCATTGAAACCACTAAAAAAACTCTAATAAAGGAGGCCTTTAACATCACATTTTTAGTGCTAATAAATGGGGCTATATCAGTGCTATAAAAATCACTGATAAAGGGATATTTCATTCAGTCCGCAATGAGTCGATACCCCTATCAGCACTTCCCCCTTCGTTAGTGCTTTGGAAAATTCTAGCCGCCTGTGCACGCCTGTATTTTATCCATGTACCACACCTTTGGAACTCAAACCCCTTTACCACTACACCAAGATGTTTTATTATCTATTTTATGATATATATATACATATATATTTTTTATTCATATATTTATATACATATTTTTAAATACATCTATTAAATATATCTATGTGTGATATATATATATGTATACACATATATTTATTTAAATATGTTATATATTATATATTATAAATTAAGTATTATATATTATTTTGATTCAAAAATACTAAAATACAACATATATATAAATATAAATATATAATCATTTTTTAATATTCCATATATGTATATATAAACATTATACATATATTTGTAAAAGTATATGTGTATATATATATATTCATATATTTATATAATGTATGAAAATTGATAAATATTTTTTAAATACAATTTTAGAATATGTATTTATCAACATATATTAGAATATACATATATATATACATATACATATACATATACATATATACATAAATATATATATATATTTGTTTATTGACAAATATGTGCTTATATGTAAGTATTAATTGTATAAGTATATATATATGTACATATAAATGCATTTGTATAAGAAAAACAAAATGTATAATTTTATAATTTAAATAATATTTCTAATAAATATTTTTTTATTTATTTAAAAATACATTTATACATAAATATTTTTCGATATATGTATTTATACAATCAATTTATTATATCTAAATATATAAAAATGCGAACATATTTGATTATGAATTTAATCTCCTTTGGAGAAATGATAAAATCTCAAAACCATAATATAAATATCATTATAAACCCTGGGAAAAAATTTATTCCCCCATGAAAATGGAAAAATACCCCATTAAATGTGGTTAAAATTCCATCAAATGCAAAAAAATGGGATAGCCTGACTAAAAACTCAGTTTCAGTGGCCTTTAGAGCCTTTTTGCCACAAATATTGTGTGCAAAGGTTTTATATGGTCAAAAGTGCATAGATGTTATCACATAAATTGATTTGATACTTGGTAGAGCCCAAACTGACACCTGGATCAAATATTATTTCCTTTTGAATTTCATGTCATGCTTTCCACTTATTTTAGACTGTTAGTTAAATTATTTAATGTTTATATCATCAAAATAATACTAATGAATATTACTCAATAATAATTAGATAATTGTTAATTAATTATGTTTTTTAATTATTTTATAATCATATTTTTCTAAATATCTCATATATTAATTATTAATTAATATCTATCTTTATCTAAAACATATTTATAAATTATATATTATATTTATACAGAAAATGATATGTTTATATATAAAGATATTATTTTTACGTAATTTTTAATGAAATAGACCCTTTATCAGTGCTAGAAAAAAACACTGATAAATGGATTCCTTTATTAGTGCTTGTAAAAAAAGAACTCATAAAGGCCCCACATTTATCAGTGCTTTTTTACTATAGATCATAATGGAATCCCATTTCAAACACGTTTTTTCTAGAACTAACAAAGGCCCCCTTTATCATTACTTCGTTAATATTACTAATAGGGGGATTTATCGGTGTTTTTTATAATTTCTGATAATGGAATCCCCTTATCAGTTTTTTCTTAGCAATGATAAATTCTATATATTATCATAGCTAAAAAAATATATAATAAATTCCCTCTTAATTGGTGTTCTTTCTAGCGATGATAAAGACACCCTATATCAGAGATTTTAGTTGTTGATGATAAATCCTTGAAGTAGATAATCCATATTTTGTAGTACTGGAAATAATCAATGTTCAAGTAAAATATATAAAAAAATTCCATTTAATATATAACATAGTAATGAAGAATGATATAGAAGGAATAAATGATGATAAAATAATGAAATATATATAATCACATGAACTTGATACTTATCCATGTAAATAATTCCAAATCAAATAATTACATGGACATCAAAAACTAATCTCATAATAATGGAACAAAAAATACCATATACCATTAACAAAATTTCAAGGCCACATGGAAAGACATGTTACTAAAATGGGTGAAACCTTATCCAAATACAGAAACTAGTTTGTTTGTTGAGACATACAGATATAGTTATGGTCTATATAGTCCCCCTCCCATCACATACAATTTCCAATGAAATCATTAAATGAATAGGGGTAATAAGAATTTAATACATTATCTACATAAACATTAGTATTGAAAAACAACCATACTAAATTATAATATTTTCCCCAATTGAAATAGATCATAAACCATCCATAAAAAGAATAATATGGTATCATTACAACATATCCCCATTGGTATATATGTAAAATAAATTATGTTTATCATTTGTGAATAGAAATTCCAATAAAATATTATTAAAATCATTCTTGAGGAAAATACCATTTTCACTTTGAAAGTCACTTCTAGAAACTAAATATTTCTAAAATATTAAAAAAAATTATTTGAATAGAAAAATGCAATATTATAATTTAAGCTTCAGATAAATGAGTGGTCAAGATTGTGGGAAAATTCAGTTCATTCTGATTATATTAAAATAAATATTCCGTTCAAAATTTCAGAAAAGAGTAAAAAAGTTAGTTGTTCAAAAAATGACAAGATTAATTTTAAATAATTATATAAAAATTAAAACATGGAATATAATGTCCTTAATAATTCATTGGATAATAGTTAAAATTTCTCTTAAAACTTTCTATGGAATGTATGGATAAAAATAAAATTTTCCTCACCATGTAGAAAATAAATTCAGTTTTCCTTAAAAAAACTTTTTGAATCTTGATTAATTAATATTGTAAAACGAATGGAAAACTAAAAATTTTCAGAAATAACTGAAGGGGGATAAAATAAATTTTTTTAACATATAAATATTATATAATTCAACCAATGGATACTTAAACATAACCAATTCTAAATAATGACATGATTGTGAAGTAAACACTTACCACATTGGTTACTATTGAATCATACCCCCATTAAAGAAATATATTCAAATGACATATTAAATAACATGAATATAATGATAATAATGATATAACATATTAAAATTTTATTACATTCACCACATAAAAATAAATAGGTTTATAATACAAAATATGACTCAATAAAGTGGGAATTTTAATGGAATCTCATACAAAGATAATAGCGTTGAAGTGAGAAATAACCAATGATTTGATTATGTATATGAAATTTCAATTCTTCTAAAAAATTAAATACAAAAATTTATAAATAAAATTCATTTAATAAAAAATCTTATAATATTAATGATAATGAGTATGTAATATAACCCAGTGATAATAAATTGAGTTGTGAAACCTTTTACTACTTGGTAACATTCAAATAGAATAACCATTTAATTAAATAAAATGAATATTTACTTAAAATACCATGAATTATGAAGTATTAATGATATAAAAATTAAAATTGGTAGTATATACTACGTATAAAGTAAATTAAGTGTGTTACCTTAAATTATTCATCAATAAAAATGATCCTGATATGAAATCCCTAATGTTCAGTTTTTCTTGTTTTCTATATGTATGAAACTACTATGTAATAAATACATATTTTTTCACATTTACTCCAAAATAAGATCCATATATATATTTATATATCATAACATAAATTATTTACTTATAATATTTTATCACATGTTTGTTAATAATTATTTGTTAAAATCACTTTTTTGGGTAACAACTGTTGTATTTTTCTTGAATATTTTGGTTTGGTAGTTTTGGTCCTTAAAATTTGATGATGGTTAAATCATATAAAAAATGATAAAAGTTATATAAATATATCATATATTCATTATATAAGTATTTATAATAGTACATAAAATTTAGAGATATAAAAATTAGTTACACAATTCATGGAGACGGTTGACTGTACATATATATGAAGGATGTTTTCATTTTTGATGGATGAAAAAAGAATTATAAATAATAATAAAATGTTCTGGAATCATTAATGTATCATATATATAAATATATATTCTTAAAATCTGTACTTATTACCATCCATTTCAAAATAATAAGAAAAATAATCACATCACTTCATGGAGACAGTAGTCCACATGAAAATACGAGTGACATTATCATTTTTCAACTAATAGGATAGTAAGAAGTCATATTTGTTATTATAATGATAATAGTATAATTATTCCATTAATATCATTTATATAAATTAAATCCATCATTAGTTCCATCCATTATATGTGGGTATGGGAAAAAATTACATTGGTTCCCGAGGTTGTAGTCCACCATATACATGATCGACAGAATTGTTTCCCATTTGATGGAAGAAGAAATGAATATATTTTATTAAATAAAAATAAGTAATTATAATTATTTTTTATATTTTTTTGTTATTATATTTACATTATTAAAACATCAATTAAGGTCTTAAGATAAGTAAGAAATGACGAGTTTAATTAAGACAATTATCTTTTCTTAGAAAAAACATCTTTATATATCTAATCAAGTACCTTAGGGATGTTATTATGGGAATAAAAAAATATAAAACATTTATATGTATTTTTTAAGGTTTTTGATACTAAATGGATTAATATTTTTTGAATAAGTTACGAGAGGATGTGAGCTTTTATAATTTCAGAGGAGTGGCATTTTTTAAATAACCAAAACTATTACATAATGGGAGGTCACTCTGAACCCAAGTGCCTAAAAAATTGATAAGAAATTTAGTGTATGTAATATATGTTTGAGGCACATCTACACCACTAATGTTTTTATTCATGTAATTCCTTTTATTTATAAGGTTACTAACTTTTAGAATTTTGGTTTTCATAATAGTGTCATGTTTTTTTGATATAGGTAATTTATCCATTATGATAAAAAAATTACCCTCATTAGAAAATTTATACCTATTTATTTTAAACATTAATTACAATTTATAAAATAAAAATATTATTTGTGTATAAATTGAAATTTTTTACAAGCGCATGTAACATAAAAAACCCAATTTTAACCATAACCGTGATAATTAATTTTTACTATTTTTACTGTTTATAACAAAAAAAACTAGTTTAAATTATTAAATAAAATTAGTTATAATGATTCAAAATATTTAATACATTTCAATAAACTAAATTAACATAAGGGGAAAAATTATATTTAAACCTAAACTAGCAAGCATGATGAAAAGCAGTTTTTCAAATTAAACATTTCTAGAAGTATAAAAAGTTTATATTTAAATTTTCAATATAGAATATATTTTAATGATATAAGTTAGATTATTAATAATATTATTGGAATAATATTTATTTTAAAACCATTCTATAATAAATATTATCTTCTTAAATTCATTAAACAAAAAAGAACTTTTTAAAAAAATAAGTAATTTTTTTATTTATCAGAAAATTAAACATTTCTTAAAATTATAAATAATACACTATAATTTATTATTTACCATATGATTTAACAATTCTATTTAATTTTCTCAAACAAATTTTTTAATTGTGTAAACAAATTTATTTTAAAAACAAGTGTGAAAATTTAAACAAAACAACTTTTTATAAAAAAATTCAATGTTTTTACAAATAAAATTGGATTTATTTTTATGCCATGTCATGAAAAATATTATATAAATGGTAAAATATATTAATGAATATATAATATATATAATTAATTAAAATAATTCACCAATAGTGATTAATTTAATTTCTTATGATAAAAACATATTATGCACATAAAAACAGTATTATAGAAAAACATTTATTTTACTTTCATTTTGTATTTTTCATTTATAATCAATTAATAACAGATTAATTTATCTATAAACGTCTAAATCATATTAATTTCATAATTTTTTATACCTCTCAATTCCTACTAATATTTAGGATAAGTTATAATAGTATATTATTTTATGGTTCTTTTAAACTCTGGACTGCATGTGTCGCAAGCTTTTAGAGAGTTTAAATTTTTTAAAAATGTATCATGAAATCTCTATGTGATAAAAAATAAGTTTCTAAGGAATAAATATCACTCATTACAATATTTAAAATATTTATTATTTCCAAAATTTGATTAAATAATATTCTATTCACGATCTACGAGTGAAAACACCTTATATGGTTTTTTCTATAAAGTTTTTCAACTGAAACCCTCATTTAACAATCCATTTATATATTCTTATATATCAAGGAATAATCCCATTATATGGTCATGAAATATAAAACCATACACTAATTTACAAATTCATAATATAATACACTTTTTATAATTTTAATAACTAACCAATACTTTACTGGTAAGTATCAATCAATCAAAAAAAGAAAATAACCCAATAATAAAAAACACGGGATAATTCTAAACATAGAAAAATATATATATCAATGAATTTTTTCATTTGGATGATAGAAAAATCCTATGTCCCTATCATGATTCTTATACACACATGCCCCATCTTACCATACCAATCCAATAATTATATTCCATAAATCATATCATCATAAACCATGTGAATCACTCCAGATGAAATCAAACCAATGGTAATAAAAAAATTTAAAAAACAATGAGTCCCATCCCTAGATAATTTTTTTACGTCATGCATGGGTTGATCAAGCTCGTATACATTATCATTAAATTGTATTGACATATTTATATTCATCTTTTTATATCTATAAAATAGTAAGGTATTGGAAAACATCATTGATACTATTTTGTAACAACATGCCCGAACACACTATGAGTAGTATCTGGACCTATGGCACAATAGGTTATTTATTGTGCCTCCCCTTACCCAATAGACCTCTAAATAGTAGTAGGAAACTATATGAATACCATTGGTAAACTATACCCTATATTCAAATATTCAATAAAAGAAGATTAATAATAAATTAGAAGAACCGGAACAATGTAACACCTCAGATAATTTAGTAAATTTTTCAAAAATTACAAAGATATCAATATTTTGTAATAAAAAGAATATCATATATAACTTAAATATTCCATGTGGGAGGATCAAACATGTGAAAATAAAAGGGAAAAATAAAAAAAATCCCTGAATGGTTATATTTCATTTTTATCCAACAATCTATATCCCACTCCTAGAATCCCAGGCCAATCAAAAGTAATCAATCGCATTTGGAACATGATCATAAAATATCCAAAAAACATATCATATACTTCATGGGGTACCGAATTTTCATATAATATCAATTAGTTTTTGAAAAAAGTTGTATAACACTACCAATGGTGTATTTATAATAACAATTCCATATAATAAGTGCATGAATAACTGGAAGGGATAAAAAATTAATTTACTATGAAATAAATAAGAAACAAAACTACTGATCACAGGATATATGGTGACACTTGAGGAAGAACCTATCTTATTGGCTAGATCTGATGAATATATGTCCACAATATACTATATATCTCATTCAATTGAAAGGTATATCACCAATTAATACACAATCATAATAACCCAATAGAATCTATATGGATCAACCATGAATTTCCTTCGAAAAAATCTCATAATGAATTCAAGGGCTGTGACACTTGGAATTCCACTAATGTGATATTTTATTATGAACATAAGGAAAATCCCTTTTAATATAGAAGAAAAAATTGATCATAACCTATGAATCACATCCGATGAATTCCAAAAAATTAAAATCAAGTCAAAATTGTGGATATTATCATGTGGAATTCATCAAGGTACCTTGAAATAATCCATGGTATTGATTCATCGAATTTGAGAAAAAATAGAAAATATAGGAATAAACTGTTTGGACTCCCCAATGTTTTTTCAATAATGAAACTAAGAAAAAAATAGTGGTTTTTTCAAGGCATTACATAGAATCATATGTCACTAAATCCAAGGGTTTCATTACACCATGGAATTCATAGGATTCCACTAGTGGAATAAATGGCTCAATAATGACATTAAACATAAGTCTATGTCTATAAGGAAACTGTGGAATCCTCCCATGGAATTCCAAAACATAATCATATCCAAAAGAATCTAAGTCAATTGTCATTACAAAACACTTATTCTCATCTAATAGAAAAACCTTCAATATGCCAATGTATATTGGGAAAGAATATACCATGATTTGAAATAATTGTTAACAAGGAAATGTTAATTCTTAAGGTATTTAATCAAATCATAGAATTTAATTCTTGTATGTCAATTTATCATTCCACTTTAACAAAAATATTTCAATTAATATTATTAATTATCAAGTAATTATATTATTAGAATTCCAATTTCAGAAAAGTTATAACATTTCCCATGGTAACCATTCAATTTCAGAAACATCATTTTTTTCATCTAAAAATTCTTATTTTGGGTTATACATTGATTGTAGCACCCCTGCCCACTAGGGCATATCAGGATGATGAAATGAGGGGATACTACAACCCCTATCTTTATTTGAATATAAAAGGGCCTTACAACAAGTTCTGGAAAGGAATAATATAAATTTGAGGCATTTTATTTGTGTACCTACTCTCACACACCCAACCATCTCTATAAAATAATACTGATAAATAATAAAATGTTTTGTAATTTATATAGTATAAAAATTCATTAAATAACCTCTAAGGAATATATCAGAATAAAAAAGCATAAAAAATGTTCAAATGGGGAAAATATGTGCCAAAGTAGAAATGTAGTCTCAACCAAATAATAACTAGAATAAATGAATCATGAGTGATTCTGACACAAGATCTTAATGACCAACCACTGTATATGGTCTATTCTCCCAAATATACCTATTCTCTACTAAAAACAAAAATTAACTATCTTTCATCTGTATAGTAAATGACACATATTGCAAAATTAATGGCATGGGTGAATATATAAAATCCAGGAAGGACACCCTTTAAAATTAATGGGATCAATACAGATATATGAGAGAAGTTTCCAAATAAAACAAACAAAATTGGGATTCAAAATACAAATAAATATCTTTTTATGCTCCTAAATAATCCCAAAAAATTGATAAATGAGATCTCCATCTGATTGTCCATCCTAGGATGATGAGCCTTCCATTATCTCTAATGGTTATCATCAAAATCCGTCCCCTAATGACTCTTACCAAATATGTCTTGGGAAGGACCTAAACCTCGGAAATTTTATATAACTCAAGAGAGTACAATATATAATATAAATAATTCATACATCCTAGCATAAAAGGTGGATTCCACTTAGTACATAGATAGATGACCCATGCCCTAGTACAATAGGGGACACCTATCAAAACATTTAGGACCCACATCCTTCCATGAAAGGGGGTTCCACTTGGTATGTATCATTAGTGAACTCATGCAGCAGTGTTATATAGTGATCCTACTCTATTCATAGAGAAAATGTTTCATTGCATGATATGGGGTTCAACATAGTAGATATAGGACCCACTCCCTAGTTCGTCGGGGGTTGGGGTTGGGGGGTTTACTTAGTCAATAGAGGTCCCATGCACTAATTCTAGAGCAGGGTTACACTCAAACTACTAAAAAGAGTATGGGATACCAATACCCTAATGCAATACAGGGTTTCTAACATTAGCCTATCTATGATGATCTCGCCTGATCATTGTCCCCATCAAGAGTCACCAAAAATAGAAATGTGCCCAAAATATTCGACGCCTTATGTCAAAATACACTAAGATGGATATCAACCCATTATACATAGAAAAATGATCAGGATAGGATACTCGCAAGCCAAAATATGAGTCCAAATAATGAGGATCCACATGGTGGATGTTTCCCATAGGGTTACAGGACACGTATTGGGTCCAAATTGTATATAGACCTACTTCGCTGCCTGGATTTGGTCACCCCTAGAAATATATTTATGGTATTGTCACTATACATATCATATCAGGATAACACATGGAACTTATCAACCACCCAGGGTCTTCCAGTGTTCTCTTGGCCATAGTTATGTTCGTAGGGGCATGCCCATGTACCTGGTCCTGTACCTGGTAGTGCCTCTGTACCGACCCCTGACCATGTACTCCTGGAGTACATGGCATGTCCCCACACATGGTTCCCTTAATATTTGTATCTTGAACATATCGTGACCACAATGGGTTAGTCGGATGTTGTGTGGGCCCAAAAAATGGCTTGGGGTCCATATCTTCCCTGAAACTTTATTCGTGACAGCTGTGTGAGGCAACATGACATATAATCATGGTCTAAAATTAATGTAGTCATGTTTTAATAATAACCACATTTTCTAACATGGATCACATTTCCACCACTTCCTTCATATTTTTTCCATTTACCACTCAAAATATACCATAATTTAAGGAAATGATGTTGGTCATCATTTTCTCAGCACTGGTTTTCGGAAAATCAGAATTCGGTCACCTACATGATCTATGTTACGTCTATATATGTGTATCCCATCATCTTTCATTGTTGATATAGATCCTGGAAGCACAAAGCCCTCAATTTTATTTCTCAAACTACCCAATTTTATTTGAAGACCATCCTTCTAGTCATCCTTCCCCCAACAATCAAAAAACATTGGGGTTCAATCATTCTCGAAACTACTTTGAAAACATCATCCCACAAACCAATGGGCCAATTATGAATATCATGAAGAATAGTGGAGGTAAATCCCCATGAATAATTCCTATACTTCATTTAACAAACATTCTTTTCCAATGTTTATAAAATTGTAATATCTAGGGCTAATGCTTTGTAATTTAAAATATAAATTGATCCAATCAATTTTAGTTTATGGAATGGGATAATGATAAGATAAAAGTATTATAGATCAATGAATAATATATAAAATTCATTATCAAACTTTAAATCATGGAAATAAACTGTACCAGATGATCCATACTGTGATTTTTCTCAATCTTTGGTAATGGACACATTTATCAGTCATGGGAAGACCAACATTGTTTATTTCTTTCTGATTCACCATGATCTAATCTCTTTCCATTATTTGATGTGATCCTCCAATGAAGATAGATGAATCTACAGCTTTGACAGATCATAAGGTATGTAGATGACCCTGATGAAATGATGTAACAATTTTTAAATTGAATAAACTAGGTCTGTTATAGATTTAAATTAAAATAAAATATTTAATTTATTAATTTCAATTAATTCACAACGAATGACTACCTAAACATAAAACCGGATGTTTCCAAATATTAGGTAGCACCTAGGGTAAACCCCTTGTTCTTTATTCATCCATGGTCTCATAATTTTTTATCAAAGGCTCATTATACAAGTTATTACACTTTTTAATGATAAATATGTGTTTGTTATATTAATATACTTATTATTTTTATAACATATATTCTCGAATCATCAGGGCTCAAAATCTTTAAACCTCTCAGTTCGTACATCCATGAAAATTTTTAATATATTCCATGACTTAAGATGAAAAAATAGGGTCACTAACTTATTCCCCCTTTATTTATTTTCATTCCCAAAAATCAAAAATATAAATAAAAATGTGGGGATACTAAGTGCACATCTAGATCTCTTACTCCCATGAGTTCTCTTGCATTCCAATTTATTATCAACACACATAAAATAATTGAATGTTCTATCATTTAAAGTTCCAATACTTATGATCTTTGGTCTACATAGGGTAGTCTACCAATGTGTATCATTCCCTAATGTCTAGTTATTCCCATTAAATGACATGCATAGGATCACACACGTATCTCCTCATCAACGACACATGGAATACCTCATGAAAAATATTCAACTATGGGTGTATGTCGAGCCAGTAAGAAACCTTTACATCCCTCCATTAGATCTTGAATGGAATGATGTAACTCTGGGGTATCTTGCCTCCCTATCCAATCATTTACAATGCACATCGTGGTAACTATTAGGAAAACATGATCCCCCTAATCAAAATACTAGGGTCTATGATGTCAATTTTCATAGGATTTATGTCAAATATATGATATCCTCATCCACTCAAGGATCACATAGCCCTTATCCATCATCACTATCACCATCTTTGGCCTAATAAGAGATTCCTCCTTAATCATAGTTCCACATAAGGTTTAATTGTAAGGTCTCCCATATAGGGCAAAAAAGGTGCCATGCTAATCATAGAGTGATAGATGATAATATAATAAAAATGTACCAATGACTTTTCATCCTCCCATCTCCAAAATATTTAAAAAAAGTATCTCGTAACATCCTCCAATGCCTAGATAATGAACTTATTCTTCCCATATTATTAGTGGTGAAATGTCATACTCATTCTACAACTTGGTTCTAAATTCCACCTATTTTCTTCTAAAAAAATATGACATAATACACACATAATTGTTAGAGAAAATAAATGATGGTACCCTATGTAGTCATAAAATATTCTTCTTGTACAATTGTTATAGACTCTCCACCAAACTCTTCTCTCTAATAGAAAAAAAGTGTGCTGACTTGATGAGCCTATCAACAATCACTGAGATAGCGTTATGGACTCTCATTATCGGTTAGAGACCTATCATTAAGATCATGGATATGACATCCCAATTCCATTATGGGATATCAAGAATCACTATCAAACCTATTGAAACATGGTTCTCAAACTTCGTCTATTGATATGTGAGACTACAACTTATGAAATCATCTAGGCTATGTCTTATGTCATCCCACAAAAACTACCACTGAATGTTCGTGTACACCATTTCCCCTCTAGGTTGTAAAAATAAATGGGTACTGTAAAAATCACTCACCACATCTTCTCACATCATAATTGTAACCACCATCCATCCCGGGAAAAGAATGACATATTCCCATAATTAAAGAAAATCAATGTGGTGAATGTACTAATGAGATTTTATTACGAAGAAACACATTGTCTATATATCCAATTTAATACCCTCTCACACACTGGAGAAGTAATGGAGTCAAAACAACTAACTAATGATAAGTTGCATGCCTCTCTTTCACTAGGGTAATCTATAAAAAAACCAATTACATAGACAACTCTTCTATCAAATGAGAATATGACTTTATCTTAAGGGAATCATCCCCCACATTTACCTTCTCAGGAGTAAATACTATATCCAAGTCATAGTCATATATAAAATCCAAAAAACTCATATATCTCTAGTTCCAATATCTCTATGTGAAGATATACCTTAGACTCTAATGGTCTGATTAAATTGCAATGCGCTCTCCTAGATGACAGTGCCTCCACATAATTGGAGGAAATACTACTTCTTTCAACACCGGATCATGATTCAAATAGGTATACTCATGGGTTGTCAAATAAGTAAACCTATATTGGTTCACTCTTTACCTCCACATCAACATGCATCTGATCTTAGATCTAGAGGAATTACAATAGACTATGTACTTTAAGCCCTCCAATGGTAGTCTCAATATAGGAACACTGGTCATCCTCATCTTGAACTGCTCTAAAGAACTTTGAAATTATTCATTCAAGGTAAATTACTCTCATTTCTATGTTACTGTGGTTAACGGGGATTTAATCATATAAAATCCACTGTGATCCTCCAATATTACCCTTGTAGGGAAAGAAAACTCCACACCCCAAGTACGCTCTTGGGTAGCCCCCAAGAAATTAATATATCAATCTTTATCAGGTCTAAAAATAATCAATATTTAGAAATTATATTCCCTAGAAGTTGAACTACATAGATCTATAACCTACACTATGAGAGTTTACCATAAACCTGATTCCCTTGGAGTAAGTCTAGGACCATCATTAGATACTTGGTATGCTCTTTATCTAGTATAGTGTAAATGAGTATGTCATCATTGAAGATGAAAAAAAATCTGTCCAAGTATGGTTTGAAGATCTGGTTTATCAGATCCATAGACATATATCATGTATTATTTACAATAAAAGGAATGAGCAGGAATACGTAGTGTCTATAAAGACATTAGAATACTATCTTTTGAATATCGGCCTCACAAACTCTCGACTGGGTGTAACCGAACATGAGATCGATCTTTGAGATCAGATGTGAACCCCATAAAAAGTCAAAGAGGTCCTCAATACATGGAAAGAGGTAATTTTTAACATTGGTGTTCTAGTTTATGTGTTGATAATCAACCCTAATCCCTATACTATTTTCTACCTTTTTCATGAACAAAATCAGAGCTTCCTAGAGGGACATAGTGGGTCTAATGATACCCTTATTTCAACAATCATATAGCTACACCCATTACTCCAATATCATGGTAGGGGGAATCATATTTTCCATATATGGAATTCATATAGTCTTGGGTTGAAGGATAATGAAGAAGTCCATGCACCACATAAGATGTAGTCCCATAATAGCCTTGGGAAAGACATACATAAATTTCTCCACTATCAATGGAATCTAGATTATTTATGTTATCAATGTGTAATGTGATAAAATTTTAATGTGAGGGGTGAAAGAATATAGCCCCCTTCAGACAATTCATACTCACTCGTCCATAGGTTCTCTCTCACAAATAAAATAGAATCACATATTATCATTCTGAGGGATTATTACCCACTTGTAATGATAGTCAATAAGGGATTAAAATGTGGAAAACCATTTCATATCTAAGATAATGTAATATAGTTTCATCATGATGACCAAGAGGTCCCATATGAATTACTCTCCACTAAGAGAAATCTCATACTATCATCAGATAAGAGTTATCAGATAATCACACCCAGATAGAGCCATTAGAAAATTCTATTGTGTTATAATATAAATGGATAGTTTTATCTCTCAAAAAGGGATATGAAATCGATTGATTTACATGGAACCATGTCTACAAGTATCAGAAAATTTTTATAATAAAAATATATCATACCTCATATCATATCATGAATTATTGGGTCATGATCCTCTATGTCATGAAGCTTCCCTTGGCCCTATATGTCAGCTCCCTCAGCCAGGAATAGTCTACCTTGTAATAGTTGTGGATGTATCTCAAAGCATAACCCTCCACTATAAGCTTCACATCCGTTATCCCTTTCCTCTCATTTTATATATCTGCCTCTTGGGGGGAACCCTAGACACATTTGAGGGAACCTTGATCATTAAATTGTCTCTGTCGAAGAAGCCCATCCACTACCTTCTTTCCCACCTCGGTATGCCAAGTTAGTAAATCATGTGCCATCTGACCATGCCCATCACGTGCAATACGGAAACCACACAAACACTGATCTATCCATAGATACCCTAATAAAACATATTTTCTCAGATGTAACCATACTACACCATGTCAAGGGAGTAACATGTTGGATTAGTGAATATCATTGAATACATAGACACTATCATACTACCCTTCTATATAATCATTAGCTCTTGAATATGAACATAGCGCAAGAAATAGGGGTAATAAATCTTGTAATAGTTGATGGAAGATGGCTCCTGAGAGTATTGTATCATTATTGTTTTAAATGAATATACTACTCCAATTCATAGCTAATACCAGTAAACTAATGTATACCAATGAAACCCTATGATTTGTATGGTTTTTCATGTACATAAATACACATATCACCAACTCAATCCAATCTGTTGTTTCTTGGGGATCTATCTCACTATTTAACCTTAGAAGCCTAGGGAAATGGAACTCCGAGAGCGCACTAAGTCTAATCACATCATCATTATTCTCTATTGTTACTATCTGAAACTCAATATTCATGGGTGTTTCTATAAACCCGTTTGGAAAAAACACATCAAGATATAACCCCAAAATTATTCCCTCATCACTCATAATGTTTTGTCCTGATCTTGAATTTGTAGCCTTGTTATATTTCTTCACAAAGGAATCCTAAAATTAATAATTATGTACCAAAAATAGAAGGTTATATATATATATGGAGAGGCAACTAAAGAAGAATAGTAAAAAGAGTTAGTCTTATATGATGTATGTACAACTATTCTTTGTATCCAATTTATCAGAATGTTGAGTTTACAAGTAGGTGGTCAGAGTCCTGGTGTATGGATATGTGTAACGATACACCAACACTGGGATCCTAGGGTTGAAAGATAAAATTGAGAAACCATAAAATTTTATACAATGTCCCAAAAAAATCCACACCATGGGTCTAACTAAAACATCTTCCTCCGGATGAATAATATTTGATATATCTTTGTAATGACCTAACCCATTGGAGCCTGGTTGGCTAGTTGAAGGCCATTCTATCACATCAACAATCCCACCCCTAATAGGCCCGGGTATGGAGATAAGAACTATAAAGTAATAATATAATTGAGAGTCCATTTTCCTAGTGTACCTATAAATAAACACACACACCATAAATATATTCATAATCTATATATGAAATGAAATGTGTAGGAAAATACCATGCATGAGTGAGTATATACCTACCATGTATGATTCCTTGAAAATTGAAGGAGTGAAATCAAGAGATAAAATACACATAGTCAACTTATTCCAAAGCATGTGGAAACAACAATCTGAAAACATCTACATATGATCATAAATAAACCCTGATTTGGGATAAAAGTTATTTCTATCTCACATCCTATCATAGAATTATGAGTTTTCTTGTAGCTCTAAATTTCTGTAATCGATGACCAACATCTCACATTTTTACTTGATGAATTTATGGTAAGGAACCAGACCTATCAAATAATCCACAACATGAGGGGAAAAATATTGAATAGAATGACACACACCCTAGTACAATAGAGGGATTCCACTAAGTATATTCATAGAGGACCCAATACTATGTACAATAGAGGGATTCCACTCAATACATTGAGGAACCATGAATGACATGGGGTGCCACTCACTATGTATCAGGAGAGGAGCAACATCCTATAACTATAGGGATGAAACATTGTAGATAGGGTACACACACCCTAGTTTTTCTTAGGGGTGAAACTCACTAGGTAGAGGTACCACACCATAATTCCACAGGGGGTTTTCCACTTAATCTAATGGATTGGGTATAGGGGACCCATGAACTGATTCAATAGGGGGTTTCTAACCCAGGAATCTCTCTGATAATATTACCCTTTCCTGTCATCATCAAGGGTTACTTAAAGAATCATCATGCTCAGAAAAATATATTTCATATCTCAAAATTAAAAATAAAATCCATCATCATGATCTTTGTGAAAGACTGTTGGGATACACTAAAAATGGGATAAAATCAAATTTCATATAAGAAGATAAGAATTGTAGAATTTTCTTATAGGGTTACATGACATGTATGGGGACCAAAATACTTGTATTCCCTTTATTCTTCTTGGTTATATTATCCTCTAGCCATAGATTGAAGTCTATTTCAATATACATGAAATTGCAGGGGGGGGGGCACATGGAATGTCTCAACCACCTGGGGACTTTACCTTTGATCCTAGGCATGCGCGTGTTCATAGGATTATCCATGTGTACATAAATGTGTACTAGGATGATCCCATGTTGTAGCCTCTGATTGTGTACACCTTGAGTACCTGACATGTTCTCCCATTGTACATGGTGTTTCCTCCCACATGGGGTCCTAGCCATAGAGAGCTAACATAGAGCTTAGCCACATGAGAATGGTCAAACGGTGTGTGGGCCTAGCCACCCATGTTGTGTAATAATTATTTTTCCAAAAACCCTATCCACCATAGCTGGTTGGGACTATATGAAGCGTGTTCCAAGAAATAATAAAATATAGTACAATTTCCCATTGAATCGATGGTTCTTCTTTCAATCCCCAAATCAGCTACTTCAAACATAATTTATGGAATTTGACTACTCTAAATCCCCAATAATTATAAGTGATGATGCTAAAAATAAATTTCTTATCATTCAATGAATAGATAGTAGAATTCAGCCACCTACACAATGCCCAAAGCACTAATCGATGAATCTTCAGTTACATAACATCACCTATTTGGAACCCGAATCAAAAAAGTTGTCACTCTCATCACACAACATATCCAATTCTATTCCAAAATCATTATAACTATCATTGTTCACAAAATCACCATGAATTTGGGGGTCCGATCATGCTCAAACCCACCCCAACCACATTGAACCCCAACTCCATGTCCAACAATTAAGAGAGTGATGAAATTTTGGGGCAAATTCATAAGAAAAAATTAATTTCATTATTGAAATAACATTCTTGTCTAATGATTATAGAACATGAATATCTATGGGAGATAGCCTGAAATATCAAAAATAATTTGATCCAAACTATAAATGTTTATGGAATGAGTACATGAAAATATCAAAAGGTTTCAAATTAATGAAAATAATACAATAACTTTAGTGAAACGTTTAATATATGTAATAAAATAAAATGGATGACCCCAACATCGATTTGGATCATTCTTTATGGAATAACATGTTCACTAGAAATATAGAAGACCCGCTACTTTCACTTCAAACCAATCCACCCCGATATATTATCTCTCCATCCTCTGATTTTATCCACCAATGAAGAATGATGAATATCCTCTTAAGAAAGATAATTTGGTTATACAGATAATCTCAGTGAAATTCTATAACTACATTTAAAAAGAGTAATTTAGGTCTGTTGGGAGTTTTAAATAATTTTTTAAATTATTTTTCGTTTAAATTCACCACTAACAACCACCCTAACTGAAATCACAGCACTCATTGGGCCTTATAATCTCATTCTATCCCATTATTTGGCTTCAAAAATATTTTTTAATATATTTCAAAGAATTATTAGAATAAATAGGGTAAAAATATTTATATTCCCCATTTTTTTCATTAATACCATGTTAAAACATTAAATATCCTTTTAAAAATTATGATTGAAATTGCCAAATGTATATTTCAAATATCCAAACCATTTCTAATTATTTATGGTTATAAAATTCCATTTCAAAACAATTTATTCAAATCATAATTTCTAATTTATCCTATAACCTTTTTTAACCATTTTTCACACATATCCCATTAAAGGTCAGAGAATAATAATTTTTACCCCATATAGAACTGTCCTTTTTCTATGTATCAAGGCAAGTTGAAAGAGGTGTTAAACTTAACCAAGATTGAAACAACCATGAAATGTAATTATTTTACCAATACAATACATGCAAAATATGGTTGACAATTTAATCACTTTTTAAAAAATATCAATAAAATGGATTAGGTTTGGTGATAAAAAATATTATCCTTAGAGGCATCCAATCATACATTATTGACCAACAGTTCAACTTGAATCAGAAGAAGAGGAAGAACAATTTTTATATGAATCCCATTCAAGGTAAAAGATTAATGAAGTCCATCCCCCAATGAAATTTCCTTTTTCTATGGTTTAAGGAATGATAAAATAGGTGTTAAACCAAACCATGCTTCATAAAAACTATTAATTTAATGGGGAGACCAACAAATTAAATGACTGACATGGTTACATAATTGCATCACTTTTGAAAAAATAACAAGACTGTAGGTTTGGTTTTTTGACCAACAACAAATGATTTTGATGAGTCCTCTCATCCTTTACTGACAATCAGTTCACCATAAATTATAAGAAAATTATGAACTATAAAAAAGAACTAAATGTTGGGAAAATTGTCATAGTGGGCAAGAGAGTGAAAAAAGGTCAAAGAGATAAAGAATCAATAGAATTGGACATTTATAATTATCTTAAAATCTTGATCACACGCAATGAGGATTGAAAGGAATAGGCGGTGAGAGAGATCCCTCATGTCATTCAATAGAGTAATTGAGGGAATGGGATAGTGGTTAATGTTCAAAATGGCAGAAACCCCTTATTGAGGGATAAGGGGATGGCCCTAGGAAAATTACAGCGATTCCCATTACTAAAATTATTCCTAGTTGTCCACCATAGAATTGGATGTCTATCAGGTGGTTAGTACTACCTCACCATCCATCTTGTAATCCCACAATTATAACAAAGATATTTACTTAGACACTAACTAATTAGTGTCCATATATCGGCTAATATATAGTTCTGCAATATCATTCTTCTAACCCAATTTTGAGTTCCATACCCTTGTATCACATTGGTTACACCTCTTACCAATGAAAATGTATCAATGATGGTTAATTACAAAAGGTTCTAGAAATTTAAAAATTGTTTGGTATCGTGGTATATGGAGGGATATTTTAGAAAAATTATCAGATCATTTAAATATTAATAATATTCAATTATATAGATTCCATGTGTAGCTTTGTCATTAAATATCTTATTAATTCTCTATTCATTTGAGTAGAACATTGTTTTTCGTACATGATGAATGTTTAAAATTATAGTATTGAATTATTATACCTTATTGTTCAAACACAATAGGTTCCATTAAAATAAATAATAATAATTTCCCACATTTTACATGTTGTGTCATAGTAGTAAAAAGAATTAAAATTTTGAGTTCAAAATTTATAAATAATAGAATCTAAATAATTTAAATTAAGGTTGTAGTTTGAAACATGAGACATACTCCACATTTATAGTTCACCCATAAGAATCTGAATTAGTTTGATAGTTTATAAATACATAGTTAATCCATGATTATCAAATTGATAATCATTTGATCCTTTAAACTATCATTACAATCACCATTAAATTAGGGATAAAAAATCATCACCATATCTTCCCTTAAATTCCCAATAGAAAATTTCCTTCATCAAGTTGATCATTATTTCTAGCTTGGTAAAGATTAAAAAGTATCATTTATTAAAACACCTTATCTTCATATATTTCTAGTATGTGAGCATTACCTATAACACCAACCGTTGTCCTAATATAATGATGATGACAAAATGGAGTGGGGGTGGGGGGTTATTTCCTTTTCAAAATCATGAGTAATTTAAATCATCCCACTTAAAATAAATTTATGTTTTCCTTCTATCTTAATGTTGAGTAATCTAGTGGAAAAAATAAAGGGAATGAGAAAATAATTTTTTGTTTTTCAGGGCATGTAGATCCTCTAGTCGAATCCACCAGTTCTCTTTCTCTGATCTTGGTGATTTTACTATTGAGATACTTTTTTTGTGAAACCAAAAAAATAGTTTTGGAAGTTGAAAACTTTTTGTAATGATTTTATTGGTATATCAGGATATTTATCTAGGAATCTTAGTATCAATTGAGTACAAGTATTCTAAAAATATTAGAAAGTGATTACTTATAGAATTGTTGATCAACATTCGCACAATGTTATAGTAGCAACTAATTAATGTTGATGTTCTTCTGTGTTATAAAAAATGAAAAAATTGATATTCAAATATCAAGAGAACTTACTTATTTATATATAATTGGATTTTAACATAAAATAAATAACAATGTCACAAATGATTAAATATTCAAATATAAAAAGAAAGAGGATCTTAAAACATTCATTGGATGTCTATTTTTTTCTCTTATTATGGGATAAAATAATAATGTGATGATAATTTTTTGACTCTTCGAAATAGGAAGTGATAGAAAATTATAAGGATATAAAATTTCAACACGTTAATCAACATTTATCGAGCCTTATCTTCCACAATATTTTTTTCTAGATCTTTTTATGAATATATATATATATATATATAATATTTCTAATAGTTCCTCCACATTCAAAAATTTCAAATAAGTCTCTCAAAGTAGTTCCATAAAATTATATAACAAATTTGGTGGAAAATTGAATTATTTTACTTTGAAATTTATATTTTAAATAAACCCAACCAAACAAATTTGTACTTTTTATATATTATCACAATGTAATTGAACAATCCTCCGTAAAAATTTAATTAAATCTGCATTTATATCTTTCTTTAAATTAATTGAAATAATATTTGAAATACCACAATATAATCTTTAGGAATATTGAAATATTTAATTTGAATAAAATTATATCACCCAAAATCTATTGAAAAAGAATTTATGAATATTTAATATGTTTTTATTCTAAAATATATATCAAACTATTCAAAAACTACTCGATATACATTGTTCATTTTTATGAGAAATTCCTAAACAATTAAAAAGGATAAAACAAGACACATAATTTAATAGAATAAAAAATATAAAAAAATGGAAAAAAATATTATTATAACTTATGAAATTAAAACTCAATTTTTAAATCATCTTATTTTATATTTAGATGATATCCCCCTAAAGAGTTATTTTCTCTGATTTAATAATAATTGAAGCTTCACCCCCAACTGTTGAAAAAATACTATCATCTTCATGTATATTTGGTAGGGGAATATAATTGATCTCATGTGTGATTTAAACTCACTATGATGAGTTTCTATATGACTTAGTAGCATGTGCATCAACTAGATATTTTAAAGAAGGGATTATTCCATCTTGATCATGTATAACAATTAACTCCTTTAAAAATAGTATTTTCATTTCATTTTGTAATTATGGTTATTAATTCCTTATTAAAATTCATGTAATTAGTTAAAGATATATAATGGAAAACTAATGCCATATTCACAAGTAATTTGAGCTCCTCTTTACCAATAAAAAATAACATTTCATCTTCCACAATTTATATCATTCCAAATTGTTTTAGATGCCCTATACTTCATATATTTAGTTTGTAAAACCTATTTTCTCATGATAGTGGTGTAAATCATATAAATGATCAAAATAATATAAAAAATGTTCTGATATGACACCTTATAATATGTACATTCTGCATGAAATTCATAGAATCCATTCATCAGAAATCGTTTAGGTGTATAGAAGGTGAGGCATTAATTTTATATTGGTGTTCATGAACCTATAAGAAGAAATATTATAGTATCATACAAGCATATCATTTTAGTTCTCACACAATGTGGGGTTCATCATCATACGAATATGGGGTTCTTATTATATACATATGGATATTCTTAACATTCCTGGGGTTTATCCAAAACCAAATTGGGGTTCATTTAAATGAGTGTATTATTACCAATGTGTGGGTTATTTTATGCAATGTGGAGTTTATTTTCAATTTAGGTATAAATCAAGCATGTGGTAAATACCTTTCTAGAAAACTATACAGTTCCATATAAGAAAATCCATCTAATTTCCAGATGCATTTAGCATAGAAATAAGAATTCATTGGATCATTATTATATTCTTATAAATTCAATTCCATTCTAAAATATTATTAGACACTTTAATCAGAGTTTTTTAAAATGATATATAATAAAAATATAGATGAAAATAAATTTCGAAAAACTGTTGCATGACCAAAATATCATATATATTTGGATAATTTATAGGGATCCATGAAAACCATATCATCCTTATAGTTGAATAAAAATTAAATAAATATCATATATATCTATATAAATAATAATAAATTGATTCTAATTTATATATCTTGATATAATATTAAAAAAATATCTAACTACAAACTGAAAATTGGTGACATATAGAAATATAAAAGTTTCCTTGGAAAAAAATTAATAGTATCAAAAATATTTATTTAATATTTTTCAAAATTCAAGAAAATGTTTATTAAATTCTTAAAATTATAAAAAAGTTATACGTATAAAATGAAAATGATTGAATCTCTTGGTAGGATAAAAATACAGTAGACTAGTACAACTGGAAACTACATAAGATATTCAGCTTTAACATAAAATCTGAAAGAATATAAATAAACAATGACTAACATATAAAACCATATACCATAGTGAATAATCATTAGTTAATAGATAATAATAGATTATCTCTTTAATATTGGATTAACAGTTTAAGAATTAACTAAGTAAAAACATATAAAATAAAGAGAGGGTGAAATAATTATAAAAAATTAAATAAAAATGTTCAATATAAGGAATGTGGAAGATCCAATCCACATAAATGACAATGGGAATTAATATATACCCTTTCTTTTCATACATTAATGTAACATAAATTTTTTGGAATAATTAAAACCTTATAATAATAGATACCTGGAGACTAAACTTGTCTAGTTCCTTTGGAAGCATGGAAACATACAAACTAGTACATATCAGAGATCACAAACAAGAATCAGGGCTTAAAGGTTGGATGTTCATAAGACATTAATCATAAGGAAATAAATAACATAATACATGAAAAAATAAAATAGTAATAAAAAATGGAATTGTGGGAGGTACATAATCATATAGAATTATTTTTATATTAGCTGAGGCATTACTGTGGAGACCGTATTTATGGGCAGAGTACTTTACTAAAATGGGTTCACACCTAATTCCATCCATGTATTATGGAACAGAATTTATTCCTTATTACATACCTATAATAATAAATGAATTTCATTTCTCATTTTATCCTTATAATACTAAAATATGTGCATTTCTCATTCCATCCATTTCAATATCATTAGATATAAATGTTTACCCAATGCATTCGTAGGAGATATAGCCATTAACCATCTCATAATGAAATCATACACACACGTTCCACAAGATCATAAACAATCATATTGAAAAGACACAACCCTAGTATCCTAAAACCTATGCCTTATTTTATTACATTACTGTTATTACAAGAATGTCATATCCTAAAGGAATGAATATTTTAGTAGTTTTGGAAAATTTTATACAGACATAAGTTCAACATTACAACTTGAAATGAAATACATAATAAAAAATCCCTATGACTCTAAGATTATACGAATGAGTAATTAATAATATTTATCTTCACAACTTGGGGAAAATAAAACATATAAAAGGGATGATCTCAGATTCACTGTAATGGTATGTAATAGAATGATAGTTATCCTAACACTGGGCATGGTGAAAAAGTAATAACCCATTCCTTTAAAAATATACTTCTTCATAATATGGTAGGAATGAAAGATTATTAAATGTGTCCACATAAATGATCATATGAGAATGAAACATAACCATTTCTATTACACTAGTCTTATGATCACATTGTTTATCAATTTCTAATACCGTAATATGTGAATGCATTATGTCGGACATCTAAAACATATTTTCAATGCCTCGAAAAAGATATCCGAAAATACTAGGGTATGGCCTCGACCAAAACCCAATTCTATTTTGTCTCATGAGACCATTAGATTAATTGATGGGATATAGCAGGCCAAAACCTACACTTTTTAATTCTAATTCATTCCCCATATGAAATTTTATAAACATAAACAAAATGAACATATGAAATAACTTTCTCCAATATGTACACATACACACTAACCATTATGAGTAGTATGGTGAATGGTATCAAGAAATCACATCCATAGTAAAACTGATCGTAAACTATTTAATACAAAATAGAAGATGATAAAAATAATATTTCAACCTCAATAAGACCTAAAATTAAATAGAGGTGTTGAAATAGACAAAAATACTCGAATAAAATCTTGGAAGGATTTTTGAGAGAAATACACTTTTATTTTGAAAAGAAGAGTTCTTTTGGTAAAATATTTTCATAAAACTATAAATTAATTAATTTAGTTTTTCTAGGATTAAATGAGTGGTTTTAAAAAACACTTTTGGCCTAAAACAAATTATAGAGTGCACTTGAATGTATGTAGGAATTTGAGAAGTTCCCTTGAATTGGGCTTTTTTGTTGGGATTAATTCACATTGATATTTATAAAAAATTTAGCTACCCCTAAAAAAAGATGGATTATAATTGATACACATATATAGAAAATTAAAAACGAATTTATGAGGAGTAAATAAGAATAATTAATAATTTAATTATGATTAACTGAGATGAAGAGTAACCCAAAATAAAATGAATGTTTGGGTAGGAAACCCTTGCCTTATGTGTGAATGTGTTATTCACATGAGATTAACATCCAATATAGTCAAATTAAATAAATTAAATATTTAATTAAGATAATTATTTAATTTTTTTATTATTCATTATTTTATTATGGTCATTAATTTCTTTTTTATGAGTTATAATATACATATTTATCAATCGGGAGTGTTCATTTCCATGGTATTCCTTATTAGTATAATTGTCAACGATAATGATAGTTCATGTGGAATGAGTATAATTCTCAAGAATTGAATTTATATGATATTGATAAACATGTAGTTTTTTAAATGGTTAAACATATAATTTGGTTATATATCATGAGTATGAATAATTACATAAAACATTTGAGACAATCAATTAAATTTTAATAGTGTTTTTTATCACAATGAAATATTTTTGTGTATTATTTAATATCATATATAAATTATAGTTAATGAATCATTAAATAAGATATAATAAATTTTTAGATACTTTTTCATCCAAAAAAAGGTTTCATGACTTTCTTTGTGGAATAAATTGATGGACAAAACTTCATCGTACACGAATATTTTAAATCGTCATTTTAGGGATGATGTTATTTTTTAACCAAAAGAGAGAGAGAGTAAGGATATTGATTATGTATATTTCATTAACATGATATAATTAAATTTTATAGATGATAATAGATTTATCATGATAGTTTTCATAGAGGAGGTGATGAAATAATAATAAATGAACGAACTTAAAAGAAATTAAAATGAAAAAAGGAAGAGAATATTACCTCTAGAGTACGCCTCTTTGAGAACCTAATTAAGAGATGGGGTTTTGGTATTTCTCCAAGTCCAAGATCTCCATAGTGTGGCGAGATACTGGGGAAGAGTACTTGCGTAGAACATTGAGATGCTCAAGTATTTGAGGATGGAAGAGAAGATGGGGTGAGATTTGGTTTTATAGTGGAGGAGACGAGTTATTTTTTAATATCTTATTCATTATTTTATTATTTCTCTCAAGATAAGAAATAATGTTTGATTTGTAATACCAAAAATAGTAATAATTAAATTTGAGTTTGAATCAATTTCCATTTAAATCATCTATGACTCAAGCATGATGTAGATATTCATTTATTTATTATATTTCATAAATTATCAAATTTCAATATTCATGAAAAATTCATGTATTTCAGAAAAATCAAAAAAATAAACCCTAACCATTTTTCTAAGTGTAAGATTCTAAAATGAACTCTATTTTATTAAAATAATTTTCTAAATATGATAAATTTAATTATTAAATAAATTAATTATTTACGTGAAAACCCATATTTTAAATTTAAAAATAATTTGATAATACTTTCAAAAATTAACTGATGTCTCATAAAATTATCCTAAAATTGTAGGAAAACAAAATATTTTTCAAAGAATACATTTTATTAAAATGAATTTTATTTTAGTTAATTTTAAAAATTTAAAATTTTAATTTAATATTTATTACTCACAAAAATATCAACAATTAAGTAAAAAAAATTAATTATGCACTCTCATTTATATGGGGCATGAATTTTATTTATACAAAATGGATGAGTTTTATATTCATAAAGGTGAATTAAAATTTATAAGGGTAAGTTACAATTTATAAGGACAAGTTATTATTCAATAAAATGTAAGGTGATCCTATCAGACTCTAAATAGATTCCTGATCGCAATCATGTATGGTAGTTTTAAAAATTCAAATCACAGAAATAGGAAAATTATGTTTAGATTCTTGGTTATGACTCTCTCCTGTATAAACATTTTTTTTCTCTTAGGAGCTCATTGTTTCATGCATTCTGTATAAAATTTCATTGTAAAATCGTAGTGTGTAAAATTCATCCCCCCATAAAGAAATCCATCCCCAAAATTATGAGAATGTTTCCTCAAAAAAATATTTAGGTAGGTCTTCATCATAACTTTCTCAAGATCCCACGTAACCTCTTCTATTTTATGATTTTCCCAATGTGCCTTTACTAGCCAAGTCATCTGATTTCACACAATCAATTCTTTAGTTTCTAAAATCTGAAAAGGCTATTCACAGTTAGATAATTCAGGTTACAATTCTATACCTTCATAAGTGAGTGTGTGTGTTGGTCATGTTATATAATTTCTCAAAATTGAGACATGGAACACATTGTGAACCTTATAATTCTTAGGAATAATTTCCAATTGATATTCCATAAATCCAATTCTCTCTATAATATCAAAAGTACTAATGAAAATTGGGCTTAGTTTACTTTTATTCCAAAATCTTATAACACCCTTCAATGGAGATAATTTTAAGAAAACATGATCTCCCACTTGAATTTATAAATCCTTCCTTCAATTATAAAAATATATCGATTGTTTTATTTGCGCTACTTTGATATAGGCTTGAAAATTTTTTACCATCGCTTTTGTTTCCTCCACAAGCCAAGGGCCCACAAGAATCTGTTAACCAACATCATCCCAACACAATGGTGTACAACATCTATTTCCATTCAATCCTTTATAATGTGAAATTTGAATACTTTAATAGAAACTATTATTGCAGGAACACTCCAACAATGTTAAATAATAATCATGAATACATTTAAAATTTAGTGGGCATGATCTCAACATGTCTTCAAATGTTTGGATCATCCTTTATGATTTCATGTCAGTTTGGGGGTTAGAAGAAGTACTCAATCAAAGCTCAGTATCCAAATATTTTTAAATAGTTATCTGCAATTTTGAGCTGAATAATGGTTCAACATCAGACACAATTGATAGCGGTGATCTATGAAGTCTTACAACTTCATTGAAATAGAGTCGTTCAAGGATATCTAGTGGAAAATCTCAAGATATAGTAAGGAAAAATGTATAATTTATATATCGATCATCAATTAACCATATTTCATCATTATTTCATAGTGATTTGGGTAATCCAGAAATAAAATCCTTGTTGATGTCTTCCCATTTACATGTTTGAATATGTTATGGTAGTACAACACCCCTAGGATGTTTTCAATTAGCCTTCACTTGTTGACAGACAAAATATCTTGATAATTAATCAGTAATTTCATACATCATGTTTTCCCCACACAATTTTTTTTAAATCTCTATACATTTTATTGCTAAAAAGGTGTATAGCGAAATTTGATCTATATAAATCATCCAATAACTTCTGTTTATGCTCAGGTATATAGGGAATACATAGCCTCTTCCCAAATTTCAAAATTATATCTTCACACATGCAATAAACCAACTTCCCATCATTCACACATTTAATTTTCTTGTGAAGCTTCTCATCATTAGACCGTGAAATTCTAATTATTTCCAATAAATATGGTTGGTAAACAAGTTGAAAAATTAATGATGTTTCACCTTATTAGATAATTACCATATCCATATTCACTAGATAATGAATACAAAATCACTTTTATTCCTCATTTTGTTTGAATCCCCATGATCCCTCCTACTCAACGCATCGACTAACTTATTTTCCTTTCCTGGGTGGTAGTGTATTGAATAATCATAATCCTTGAGTAGATCAAGCCATCTTCCTTTCCTCATGTTGATTTTTTTCTATGAGAAGATATATTTTAAAATCTTGTGAAATGTATATATCTCAAGCCTTTCTCCATAGAGATTGTGAATCCATATATTCAAAGAAAAAATTACTACTTCTAAATCAAGATCATGAGTTGGATAGTTATTTTCATGAATTTTTAACATCCTTGATGCATAGGAAATAACAGTATCATTCTGAATAAGGACACATCAATTTACATTCGTTGATGCATCATTGTAGATCAAAAATCAACCATTTCACGATGGTAGAGTCAGTATTATGGAAATCACTAAAATCCTTTTCAATTATTTAAAACATTATTCACATTTTTTTTTCTATAAAAACATAACCCCTTTACGGGAAATCATGGTCATTGGTATTCCTAAATGGGAGAATTTATGAATGAAATGACAATCATAACTTGATTAACCAATATAACTACATACCTCAGTTTTGTTCGTTTCAGTAGGACATTACTGGAAAACTATTTTCTTCATAAGATCAACTAAGATTCCATCATTAGAGAAAATATGGATATGAAAAGAAACTGAATGAAGCCAAAATTTACACTTGATAGACGTCTCATTCAATTTATTTATTCTAAGTGTCTACAGAACAATGTGCAGGTGATTCCCCTAATCGTCATATATTTTAGAGTATACCAAGATATCATCAATTAATACCACAAAAATTTCATCATGATATTCATTAAAAACTCTATTCATTATATACATAAATACATAGGGTGCATTAGTAAGTCTAAAAAGAAATCTATAAGCTCATAATGCCCATACTTGGTTCAAAATGCTATCATTTAAATATCTTCCTTCCTCACATGCAACATAAAATATACAAATAGACTTTCAATCATAGAAAAATATTTGGCTCTATGAATTTGATCAAATAAATCATCAATATGAGGAAGGGAATAATTTTTATTTATTTTAATAGCATTGAGTTCTCTATAGTCAATGAACTACCTCAGGGAACTATCTTTCTTCTTGAAAAATGGAACTCGGGCTCCCCATGGAGAAAAACATGGGTAGATAAATTCATTATTACTCAATTACTCTATTTTTTATTCAATTATACCAATTCCACTATGGCCATTCTATAAGCAGTCTTTGATAAAAGGCAACTCACTAGGAATTAAATCAATAGAAAACTCAATTTTATTCTCTGAGAGATGTCCAGGTAAATCCTATTGGAATACATCAATGTATTCATTAACAATAAGTACATCCTCAATTTGAATTCTTCCTTCTTCACTCATAGATATAGATTTCTAATCCTCCCTAATAATTGCATTCAGTAGAGATATTGGGAATGGATATACAAAAGAATCAGATTGTGATGTCTCTACACTATAGATAATAGACTATACACCTTCCTCAAAAATATAAATTTGATTCATATTGAAATAGATTTTACAATCATATTTTTGAAACCCATTCATGAAAAGTATTATTTCAGAGTCAACTATAGGTATGATGATGAAATTAGATGATAATGAATATTTATATGCCATAATAGGGACTCCCTAATACATTATTTTTTCAATGAGGCATCCCTTAGTGAGTTTGAATGAAAATTCCATTGTTAAATAGAATTTTAAACATCTAATTTTTAAAGAAAACTAAGAATATATAAAGGAATGTGATGATGAAAAATAAAATAGGGCATTGTCAAAGTTTTAGGAAACTATTATAGAAGTTACCAACACATCATTAGGATCTTCAGCTTTAGTAGTTGTGTCCTCGTAATATTAATGATGATCCCTTGGCCTTCTATGGTTAATTTTTCCAATACAATTATGAAAGTAATTTGTACAATGTCACATATCATTAACATTGAATAATTGAACATTGGTAGAATATTTCATTCCATTCACTGTTAAGATTGGTGGCCTCTTTCTCCACATTTTTAATATACTTATTTTCCCTTTTTGAAGGATCAGAGGTGTTTCTTTCCACATGTATCACATGTTAGAAAACACCCCTTTTTTATTCATCCCATTACTAATTCTTTCCTATTCCAAACTATTATACTCTATATTTACTTTAAATTCATTAGAATTAGATAATTATTTATCTATCTTGATTGAACATGAGTCTATATCTTCATATGGTAAGAATGTTTGGGAAAATAGTTCCTTTGGAGGATTGGTTTTAAACCTTCAAATAGTCGATAAATCTTTCTCCATGGATTGTTCATGTAGTCTAAGGCATTTATTTATATCCTTTTGAAGTAAGATTCCTATATTGAAGTAATCTCAACCTCCTTTTTCCTCAAATTCAAAAATGGGTGCTCTATATCAGCTAGTTGTTCTTGATGATAGATTTTTCATAGAAGATTTATTTAAAATACCTCAATAAAAAAGTTTCAATCTCATCATCTTCTTTTGAGTTTTGAATTAGTGACCACCTTTTGTCCGCATCTCCTAATAAATGATAAACTATCATGACAACCTTCTCCCTTCCATTATTTCCCACAAAGTGAGAAATATATTCTCTCAGGAACATATCCACTACTCTGATTTGAATGGGTTTGTAAACCCATTAAATAATGGAGTATGTTTTCATAGAAAGTGTTCTAAAATTTATATTCCATGTTTTAGTTTAGGGTGTTCCATATAGGTAAGATTATTATTCATGACATGAGTAATCTATACTTGTATATTTATAAGTTATTCAACACCAGTCGCAGCTCCAGAACCAAACTTCATTATCTTGAATAGGGGTAAAATCCCTACATTGGAAACGTGCATTCTTGAGGTTTCAATTCCTTCCACTAGGTATCATTTCTAAATGGTTTCCTACACTATATCAGGTTATGAATCCTATTGTATAATCTCCACTGGCCGAATACTTAACATAAATTGAAATCCAATGCATATTGAATCCCATAATCATAAACATTTTTACTTTGAGGAAAAATTTACTTTAAAATCCTTAATAATGGATTGTAAATGATTTTTTAATTAGCATAATCATATCCCCAGAGAGTCTCAATCCAGGTGTGCAGTAAGCCATATTTTCATGTTCTAGATTACCTCAGTTCAAGCTTAAAACACCTTTTTGGAGTTGTTAATCATAGGTACATCTATGCCAGAACTAAATCCATAAGTAATATAAAAACATAGATTTATATTCATAAAATATCTACATAATATCCTCCTTATAAAAATTATAGGATTATCTTGTGTGTTTATCCTGCATGTTTTTCTTTGGATTTTGTTCTCTAATATAAATTTCTTAAATCTAGTTTCAATGTTTTCCACTAAAATTCCTTTGATACCAACTATAACGAACCAACTCCAGTAACCTAGATCAGGTGGATTATTTTATTACATAGTCATGATTAAAATAACGTCGTATTCTGAAGAAACAAATAGTTTAGTTATTTTGGAAAACAAGATACTGATATCATCTCAACATTACAAAATGAAATGAAATACATAATAGAAAATCCATACAACTCCTGGATTATCCCTACATGTTATTAATAATATTCATCTTCAATACCTGAGAAAAAACACAAGGGGTGATCTCATATTATCATTAAGGTTATGTAATATAGCCGAATTTATCATAACACAAGCCATGGTGAACAACTAAAAACACATTCCTTCAAAAATATACTTTGGAATAATATGGAAGGAATGAAAGATGATAAAATATGGCCATATAAATGATCACAAGATAATGAAACATACCAATTTATATTCTACTATTTGAATGATAAAATGGTTTATAAATTACTAATACCATAATAAGGGAATGAATAATGATGGACATATGAAACAAATTGTCAAAACCTTATCCAATACGTCTGAAACTACAAGTGTAAGGCCTCACCCAAAACCCAATTATGTTCTGTCTCATGAGACCTACTGATGAATATAGGGGATATAGTTGGCCCTACCATTTTCTTGATAAGTACATGGTTGTCCTCATATGAAAGGGGATAATCACTAACAATATGAACTTATGAAATAATGTTCCCCAATCTGTACACATAAATACAAACCATTCTTAGCAGTTTGGTGAATGGTATCAAGATAAAATATCCACAAAAAAACTGATCATAATGAATATAATACAATATGATATATGAAAAACATAAGATATTATATTTCATAAGAAATAAAATAAAATAGTGGTGTTGAAATATAAAAAAATACTCTAATAAAATCATTGAGGGATTATTGAGGGAAATCAACTTTTACATTTAAAGGAAGAGTTCTTTTTGAAAAATAATTGGATAAAACTAGAAATAAACTAATGTATTTTTTCCATGATTAAATGAGTGGTTTTTGAAAAATAATTTTGTCTTAAAATATAATATAGAGTTCACTTGAAAATATCAATAAATTTGAGACATTCCCATGATTCAGGATTGTTTTTTGGGAATAGTTGAGTCAGATCATTATAAAACATTTAACTCCCCATAAAATAAAGATGGATTCAGATTGGTGAAAAAATATAGAATAATCAGATGTAATTTATGATGAGTACATAAGATTAATTCTTAAATTAAATAGGATTAATATAGACCAAGAGTAACCTGAAAGAAAATGGAGGTTCGGTTAGAGAACCCTTACCTTGTGTAAGAATGTGTTGTGAAATTTAGCTTAATGTCTTGGATATTGAAATTTAATCCACCAATTAATTAATTAAAAACCTTATTTACATGTTTTTTTATTATTAGTAATTTTGTTAAATTAATTAATGGCCTTTTTATTAGTTATAAGATACAAATTTAATGCTCAGGAGCATTCATTTTCTTGGTTTTTATTATCGGTATAATAATATATGATAATGGATGTTCATGTGGAATGGGTATAATTATACAGAGATGAATTTATATAATATTTATGATCATAAATTACTATAAATTATTATACATATCATTTTGTTATATAGTATGAGTATGTATCATTAGATAAAACATTTAGATATATTCGTTTATATTTTTATAGTTTTTTTTCGATCACAATGAACTAGTTTTGTTATATAATTTAATATATTGTAAAAATGATGGTTCTAGAATAATTAACTAAGATATAATACATATTATAAAATATTTTTCAATGATAAAAATGGTTTCATAATCAACCATTATGAACAAATTGAGGAATGAAACTTTATTGTCCATGAAGGTTATAAATTGACACCTGCCAGACGATGATTGTTTTTTTAAAATTAAAAAGTGAGAGAGTAAGGTTATTGATGATGTATATTTCATAAACATTATATAATTATAGTATATAGATTATAATTGATATACAAGGATCATTTATATATTGTAAATTAGTGGATTGTAATAAAATAAAGAACATAAAAGAAATTAAAAGGAAAATTGAAGGGGATTTTACCTCTTGAGTACTCCTCCTTGAGAACCTCTTTAATGGACGGGGTGTCGATATTTTGGTAAGTCCAACATCTCCTTGTCATGGGGAGAGTCAAGGGAAGTGTATTTTAGATGATATTTGAGAAGATTAAAGGCTTAGAGAAGCGAAGAGAAGAGGGGGTGAGGGAGGTTTTTATAGTGGACGAGAGGAGTGATTTTTGAATATCGTATTTATTATTCCATTATATTGCTAGAGGAAAGAAATAGTATTTTATTTTTTTGACTAAAAACTATAATAGTTTATTTTCTATTTTAATGAATAGAAATTTACTTCATTAATTAATTAATAATGATTATGAAATTCATATATTTAGCATAGTTCATAAATTACTGAATTTCACTACTCCCCAAAAAATTCAAGTATTTCATAAAAATGCTAAAAATTCACACAAACCATTTTTCAAAGTGTATAATTAAAAAATGAGCTCAATTTTATCCAAAATTATAAATAATACAAAAATAATTTTAAAATAAAATCATTATTTAGGTGAAAAATAAATATTTTAAATTTAAAATTCATTTTATAATGCTTTGAAAATATAACTAAGGTCTCATAAAATTATCCTAAAATTATAGGACAATGAAATATTTTTTTAGTATTATAGTTTATGAGAATTAATTTTTTTAATTAATTTTTTTAATTTAAAATTATAATTAAATACTTATTACTCACAAAAATATCTACGCTTAATTATCAATTTTTAAAATTTTCACTCTCATTTATATAGTTCATATATTTAATTTATACATACATGGATGAGGTTTCTATTCATAATGGTACATTAATATTAAAAAGGTTATGTTACTATTCATATGTATAAATTATTATTCACCAAAAAGTGTGTGTTGATACTATCAGACTCTAAATATCATAGTAATCACAACTATGTACACCCTTTTTTAGAAATTTAAATCACAAATTTAGAAAAATTATGATCTATGGCTAGTTTCGGAATATCTTCTATAACAAAGGGTTTATTAGGAGTTCAGGGTTTCAAGCATTATATATTAAATTTATTTGTAAAACCATAGGTTGTAACCAATATCATAACCAAAAAAATGAAATTTGATACATAATAATGTAATCATATCCCAACATTTATAAAAGATATAGTTTTCATTATAAATTAATCAAATCATAAGCTATGAAAAATTGGATTTCATAAGCATATAACCCATGAAAAAGAAATAGATTTCTTAAACATCATTCCATAGTAGTTAAACTATACAATGAAATAACATGAATGGAAATGTTGTACCATTTCCATTAAATGTAATGTGTAAGGCCAAATGATGTTATATTAGATTGTATATTATTTTTAATGATCTTTCAAAAATATTTCTTGAGAAAATACCCTTTCATATTAGATTTTTTTTATAAAATAACCTTTTGATAACATTTTTCTTTAAAAATAGATTTTAAAACATATAGAGTAATATTTGAAAACAATAAGTAATTTTTTAAATACTTTTTCTATGAGAATTTTCTTCAAATATAATTTTAAAAAAATTTATTTTTTTAAACATGGTTTTTGAAATTAAATAGATTTCTGACCGAAGAGAGAAATATAGTCAAGTTCTCTTAAAAACATTTTATTAATTATATTATGTACCAAAGATTAAAAAATAGTTATAAAACATGGATATTGATTAAATAAATAGAGTATACGTAAAATCATGAGTTTTCATGAGATATGGATCACAATATTTCTTCAAAGAAGAATAATCATTAATTGTTTGGAAAAGAGACGATATTGTTTCAATAAACTGTTACCATATGGTTACATGGGAACATAATCTCCATGTAAGAGAATTAAATTAAATAAATCATATAATATCATATAAATTATTATATTAATGATATACCATTTAAAATGAAATTATATACACCTCAAAAAATTATTTAGGTGCAAAACAAAACATGAGTCTCAATGAAGGATAATTGAGACAAAAATATTTTATCGATTTGAAAAACTTGAAACTCATAACCCATTAAACAAATATCATAAAAATTATTTTAAAAAAACCCATAAATATAAGTATCATAATAATTTAATACATACATGGGTAGTACACACACTACACAAAAAGAATTAGTGTTGAGTAAAGCATGCATCTCTCGAAAATAAAAAGTGAGAGGAAATACTATTAAATTGTGTGTTGACTCTCATCATACTCATTAAAAACTCTCATATAATTAGTATAAATTTATTAAAAATATTATATATAACTATATTAGTATATATAAAACCATATATGGTTTTATTATTACTTTATATTACCCACTTGCTGACAAACATATGTTATGGTTTCACTTTGGGTAATATTCACTTTGTTCTTCACATGTGTCTTAATTTGTTATATATTTTGTCATTATATTTGTATCAATATTTCCATAATGTACATAACGATATAAATATAATTGATATTCAGTTTAATTTTTTATAATAATATTTTGAATGTATAATTAAGAAATGGAATACACAGTTCCTGAAGATGGTAAGACATATGTACGCATGAATGATGTTTCCTTTTTTATTTTCATATTAAAAGAAATAATGTAATTATATATGAGTATATATACGTATATATGTTTCATTATTACATTTTAATTATTATATTATATATCTTATGTAATTTGAATAAATCCATCATCAATACATTCCATTTAGTGTGTGAACGAATCACATCTCTTTGAGGGGGTGGTAGTCCACAATTCCTTAGAAAGAATTATATTAATAAAAAAATGGAATGTATAATTAAATATGTTTTAAAATGAAAAAAATATATTAAATACAAAATAAATATAGTATATTACATATAAAAATTTAGTGTAAATCATAATTTCTACCATGAGAGGATGTAAGGAAAAATGAACAATCATCGTTTTTTGAGGCGGTATTTCATTATACACATAAATATTATGTTAGTTACCTATTATATGGAGGTATATGTTAGTGTATGTATAACATGTTCCATAAAAAATACTTTTATATTTAAGATGCTGGTATTGTTATAAAATCATGGAATAAATAGTGTTGAGGGGGTGGATAAATAAAAGAAAATAAAGGAGATTAAGGAATTTATTTATCTTTAGAAGTGTATTTGGAAAATATTTTTCAAACCTTAGTGGTTTTAGAGGTGTGAAGAATGGGTAAAGTGCATGCCTTTTTATAGTGGAGGGGGGAACAGATTTCTTTTAAATAACAAAAGGTATTCAATAATGGGAGGTATATTTTACTTAATGTGCCTCCAAAATGAAAATATAATAGAGTAATGTTAATGTATCTCCAAATAAAATCTACACCAGCCAAAAATATGTTCATATTAATAAATTGGTTCCTTAAATTATAAGATTCCTCACATTTTTTTTGGTTTTCATTAAAGTATCATGTTTTCTAACATTAGTAATTTAACCATTAAGATTAATATAAAGTGAGGTTAATTATAATATATATATCCACTAAAATATAAATAAGATATAAAAATTACAAAATAATAATATCATGTGTTTTGGAAATTAATTTTCAAAACAAGCGAATGTGATGTGCAAAACACTTCATAAACCCGGATCGTGCTCAAAATGTTAATACAATATATGGGACAATATGATAATTGTTAAAGATAAATTTCTAAATTAATAGACTTTATTTTAAAAAAAATTAACCTCTAAAAATAACCTAGAATAATATTTTTTTAAATTTTATATCATTTAATGAAATGTTATTTATTTAAAAATAACAACAATGTGAATTTTAACACTATTTATTTAATTTTAATTTAAAAATATAAAAGTAACATTTAAATTAAAATAATCAAGATTAAAAATTTGTGAAATTATATATTAGTCTTCAAATATTATTAAATAAAATAATTCATTCAATTACCATCACTTTTAACATTTATAGTATCATTTATTTTATTTATGTATTAACTAAATAATAACTATGTTGGCCTTTTGTATTAATATTATGAAAATAATTCATCTCTAAAAATTATTGTAAATTATCATTGTTAACAACAAACCATTTTTATTTAAAATTGATATGTATAACCAAAAATATTTTGTCTAGTATATATCTCAATGTTTTATAATTATTAATGGTAAGTAAAGTTCCCTTTTTTCTCTTTCCAAACATAAACTTTTTTATAGGAAAATTCCATTTTATAATATCCCAATAACCCATAAATTTTGATCCACGAAATGATTCTGTAGAAATATTGTCATAAAATGGATTTTAGACATGTTTCTAGGTCATATACATCCTTAAGACTACGGTGCAGTCCCTAATTAAACATAATCTTTCCTTAATAACTAAAATTAATTTTAATCACTTTCTCTAAATGTTTTTTTCAAATATTTTATTTGTCTTATTAAAATAGAAATATCTTAAATATTAAAACCTTGTATTTATATTTTTCAAAATTCAAATCACAATAATGGGAAAATTAAATATAATGCCAATCTCGTAGACATTGCGAGAACGAGAGGTTTTAAAACTATAAAGCATTCAAATGTTCAAAAAAAATTGTATCTAATTTCAATATAAAAATTAATCGAATGAATAGAATTGAATTAATATGTTCTTAATTTATCTATTGTGACTTTAAAACACATTTTAAAATTTAATTTAATAGTAATAATTATTGAGATGAAAATACCTTTTTAACTAAATTGATTAATTTTTTACTATTCAACCAAAACTAATGTTTTATGGAAAAATACCAAAACTTTACCCTCATCTAATTTCAATGGTTTGAATTAAAAAATTAATTTAATTTTTTCAAAATTTAGTTTCCATTATTGTTTAAAATTAATTTTATTATTTTTCACGAAAGGAATAAAGAGATTTTTTTTAAGAAAATGTTGTTTTGAAACATATAAATTCAGTACCAAAAATTATTTTTATTTCATTTTGAATATTCTATATTTATATCAAGAATTAATATATAAAAATTATTTATTATTATGCATATTAATAATTTTAACTTCTGGTTATAATTATCTAATTTAAATAAATATAATAATAAAATGATGCTACTTAGAAACTTGGTGTTTTGTATTCCACATTTCAAGTCAGTGTTGCATGTAGCGTAAGACAAGTCTATTCCATGTGAAATGAATATTTGAAATAGTGGAATGAAATACATCAATGAAAATAAATTCATTTGAAAAAGGTCCATAAAAATTGAAGTCGTTACAAAATGAATAAATCTAAACTGAAAATAATCAACAATGATAACCACACCACTGAAATTGTACCCATATAATTCATATACTAATCCAATCCTTTCTTTAACTTGACTTAAGTCCCACACATTAATTTTTATCATAGGAATTATTAACCAATAAGAACATTTTATCCCAAAATATATTTTCTTGCTTAATTTCCCCAATCTTAAATCATATACAAGATTCATTTATTGATGTAACGATTAAGGACACCTCACAAGGACACTAAATCAATCCTAAGAGAAAGAAACCTCTCAAAGAACTATTCAATAATTAAATACAACTTCACTATGGAATCACGGTCATCTATGGCCATTTTCTCAACACACTAGATGGGGGTACTTATCTTGGTCAACATGGTTTGCAGTCATTAAAAAAATGCATGGAAACTCCATTTCATACATATTTTTATTCTTACATGAAAAATATTGCCTTTATATTTCATAATTAATTCATATCTTCCAATTATATCACCTTGAACCAGTAAAATATGTGAACATCACATTCCAGCATGTAACCTCAGTATTTTCTAGAGTTTTAGCTCTAATTTGGAAAATCACCTAATGTTTACATTCCCATTTCCACTAATCCTTTAACATTATTGATATATCCATTAGAAAGTAGTTAATAAAAAATAGAGTTTGATTTTTTTCTAGGAGATTAACACTACTCTCTAGCCTCCCATCAAATAGGAGAAAGGAGTCATTGTTTTATGTTCGGTCACTAATATATTCTTTCTTACACCATTAATTTATAAAATATACGAATGAATATATAACGAGTTAATATCATGGATAACGTACCTCAAATAGATTGATACTTTTATTAATCAAGACTCATTATCCTTCCAAACTCATACAAGTAGTAATCCATTAATCCTCAAATGCTAATTCCATAAAAAATCCCCTTGGTTTAATAATAAATTAATTATTATTAATTAACTCAATTAATTAATTGTATATTTTTTCAGGTGTAAATGAGGAAAATCACTTCAATTGTCCTAATGATACCAACAAATCATGAAACAAGTTGGAATGTAGTCCCAAAATCCACCCGAACCTATTAAATAAAATATTCCCAAAATTAAAAATGAATCAATCACCAATTTTATCCTTATTTTTTGATAATATACAAAAAATAATTATAGTACATTAACACAATAGTATGATGTAAAAATATGGGTGTTCTTCTCTTTTCATCCTCCCTTATTAGAAATTGGTGAACACCACATCACTCTAAACTTTTTCATCCTTTCTTGGGTTTAATTGAAACAAAAACCATAAGTATTTACAACTATAATTAGAGGGAGAAAAGAACCAAGTAAAGGATGTGTGTGACATACCAACTCGAGATACACTTACCCTGTTCCCCAAGTCGTAGGGTCCCATAGACTTAAGAATGCCTCCCCATATGCTAGAGGCTTTCAAGTAGCAATGAGGTTTTAATAGTGGTATAATGGGGAGGGTTAACCCTGATAAAAATGTGGAACAATAGATAACAATAATAGGAATACAGTATATGAGGCATTATATAAATAGAAACTAATCACTTAACTAATAACCCATGATAAAAAAAGCAAAATGTAATAGATAAAATAAATAATAAATAGAAGAATTAATAACTGAAAAACTGTGTAATAATATCAAAAGATGCTACGAATTTTTGTATACATAGATTCATGTCTCTCCTATATACAAAATGCGAACATAGTCGCAAAAAATATCCAACATGCTATACTAAAACTACAAATAGAAAAAAGGATGACCCACTAGTATCTTGAGAAGATGATCAGTCATTTACTTTATGCTTCATCTATAAGTAATCCATTTCAAAACTCCATAGCAGGGTGGTTATCCATATTTGTGCCTACAACAAAGAATTATAATACGGTCCCAAAGGCAGCTCGAGTAAGGTGTGAGATTATATCTCAGTAGGCCACCACCAACTATTTTTAGAAGTAATATAATTATCTCTGATAGATAAATAGTGTACAGTTATAAATAAATAATTAAAAATTATGAATAAATATGTATCAACCTGATCAAGTTTTTAAAGGACACATGGAGACTCTACCTTCTTCATCTCATGGATATAATGAGCGTTAAATAATTATTCTTATATATTTTACTAATTTCCATAGAGTGTATTTTTGTATTCCATCCACCTGTATAGACCAATTATGTGAAAACATATGTGGTCATACACCTAGATTACCCAGTGCTGGAAGGAATAGGGAATAGCTCAAGCATCCATAACTTGTCTAAATGATCCTATAAGATCAAGAAATAGGTAAATTACCTACATCGCAAGATGAGTGAGAGATGACATTCTCATCACTCAAGAAGGTGGGTGTTTCTTCACGTCAACACCTGAAGCAATTGATGTATTGTGTCAGGCCCACTATCAAAATAGTGTCAATGGTGTGAGATTACATGCTCGAACCCTAATGTAATGGAGCATTTATATTCATTCTTAATAGAACCCGTACCATCGTTACACAACATATATCAAATGTGAAATCATATTTATAAAAATATATATTTGGAATTATCACTCATTGTTTATAATCACGAATCCCAAAGTAATCAGGGCATCATAATTTTATAAAATAATTTAATAATGTAAGAAATGATTGGCATCTTCTTTCCGCCATTTAATAAATAATAATATTTAAACTATTTAACACATTTTAGGATGGAAACTCATCATTAAAAATACATTCAATTTATTATATTCTATTTAATCTACCAAAATATGGAAATTCATTCTTCAAGGCTCAATGAATATATTAGATGAATTCATTGGAAATCAAGATACTATATAAAAGGTAAATTCAAATTATAAATAAATCCAATATCTTAATAGGGGCTTATGATCATTAAAAATATATATGTGTGTGTGAAAATTAAATTACAACCCAAGAAAAATGCTCAATATGGCATTCTGGACCATTATGAAATTAATTTTAAAAGGCCCTTTCAAGATAGAAAACCCAAGGGGTGGTGATGATCATGGTAGGTGTCCATAAATTACTAAACAGTTATCAATGGGAGTATATCATGGTGCATAAATAAATTTATAATGAAGAAATCAATTTTAGGGTGACACACGACAAATGAAATTTTGCTGAATAATACATAATCCATAAAACCACTCTAACTATTTTAGAAAATGATAAGAACACATACCATAGGGATGTTGATGAATCCTCATATGAAGGTGGCCTTATATTTGATGTAGATTAGGATAAATCAAAGAAATGGTCTGATTATCTAAAAATAAGAGAAAAATATTGAACCGAAAAATTGAAACATATCCCAACATAAACTTATATAGAAAGGGAGGGGAAAACACACCATACCTCAAGCTATTCAATTTTCATTCTTGATAATTATTTTGACTTTAGGTGTGGGATATATTGAAGAACCTAGGTAGAAGAGGATGATAATCTATAAGAGAATGAGGGAGAGAACATTAGCTGGAATGAGAGAGAGGAAAAATAAAATTAGATTTCAGGTTTCACTAAGATAAAAAATTAATTTCAACCTCAAATTGAGGGGAACCCTGTTTGGATGCAATATTTGGCTCAACCGTGCACAAATCGTGCTAGCCTCATGGCTTGTATAAATATTTCACACAAATAAGGTGCACAATTTACCTAATAGTGCACAACCCATCAAAATATAAATGTCCAACTACTATATGTTTTCTATGGGTATGTGCCTCAGGTCGCATGGTGTTGAAAAATAATTGATCCCCAGTCGCATCTCTATTTGTTTCTCACAAAGTTAGTAGAGACCATGTGGGCTGGGTGGCACTGTTTCTACTAACCATGCAACCCAGTCTATTTTTCAGAGTCTCCTTGTTCCAGGCTCTAAACCATCCTTGGACACCCTTATAAAATCCATTAACCCTTTCGTTAATATAATATGTTCCATTTAACGAAATTTAAACAAAATATAAATGATCCCTACATTCATGAAATGATGGGTCATTACAACTTCCAGTTTTTAATGTAATTTATCCCTGATTTGTCCTTATGAGGTTAAAGAGTTATCATCTATGAAAATATATTCCTATTAATCTTGTATATCAACTAACCATTCAATGTTCTTGTTCTATACTAGACCATGCAACCATAGAACCCACACCATAGGGTCTAACCTTCCTTCGAGCGTCTTAAAGTTATGATCAACAATACACACTAGATATTCCACAAAAGGGGATTACATCTCCAAATCAACCGCATTTGGCTAAAAGGCATGTGATGGGTCTTGATGATATCAGTGAAGATGAGATACATTATGGAACTCATGAGTTCATTGGTATCTCTGAGGAAGTGTCAACTAGTAAGACACTGGTCTAATCCATTTCAAAACCTCAAAAGGGTCCAACAAACCTCATTGGGAGATTACCCAAACTCTGAAAACATATATGGACCTATCTATGAGATACTCACAATAAACCCTGATCTCCAACCTCAAAATAAAGAGGTTATCAGTATATATTGGAATATGACTACTATCTAGATTGGTCCATCATCATACCCTTATTAATCAACTTGAAATTCCATGTACTCTCTAAAATAAGAGGTGGTCAATGAAAACTTTCATGACCTAACTCTATCCATAATAGAGTTTAATGATAAGGCCTACAATATAAGGATTCACTGGGAGGCATCTCGATGGTATCCCAAAAATTTCTATTATAACAGAACTCAACTATAGTTAAGTGTTTCTACCAAAAACCCCTAATGTCATGAAAACATGCACATATCACATCCTCCAACACCTGAATCATATGCTTTTTCTGTCCATCAAATTGAGGGTGGTACATTATACTCAGATGAACCTTTATCCCGAAGGCCTTATGCATCCCCTACTAGAACTATGTCGTAAAGAGATCATCTCTATCAAAAATGATTGAAAGAGGATCTACATAAGGATGTTTTACCCCCATAATGTATAGAATCCCAAGATCATATCTTAATAAGGTCTCTCAAATATGTATGAATTGTGAGACCATCATTAATGGGTCAATGAAAACCCATATAATATCATTTCCATGAGTTGATCTAGGGAAAATAGTCATAAAATCCATAGTAACATTATCAATTTCCATTCAAGAATGGATATCTGCTTTAAAATCCCTTCTAAATATTGATATTTTGTATTCACCTAAAAATAGTTGAACACCAAGTGATAAATCTTGCAATATCATATTTCATTACCAAACACCAATACTGGTTCAGAAGATCTTGAAATATCTTGGTGACAATGGTTTGTATGACCAATGTATAGGTATGGAATTCCCACTTCATCTCCTCTTGGATGTCTACTATGACCCACACAAACCCATGGGATTGTAAAGTATCATTCTTTTTCACGGTCTAAAATGAATATGTATAATAATTTGAGACTCATTCACTTTGTAAGTCCCTCAAGATCAGAATGATTCCACATTCATACTTGTTCTAGATGATTATAATTCGCTGCAAAGGCTTTGAGGATAGTATGAACTTGATCTTCTTAAACCTCAATTCACATCTCTAAGAATAAGACCATGAGATTACATTTTCCAAAGGCCACGTGAACTACCTTGGTCAAAGTCATTCGGTTTAGAGAATTATCTACTGCATTTACCTAACAAGGAGTATATGCAAGCTCAAAATCAAAAGACTATCGGTACACAACCATCCTGGGATACCTGAGATTCAGAACTCACTATGTAAAGAAACCTGAGTATTTTGTGATTAATTAATAAAAAAAAATTATCTACAAGTAGATAATGTATCCAACCATGTAGATCATGAACTAAAATAGCTATCTCACCATCGTTCATTGGGTAATTGTGATCATTAGACCTCAACTGACAAGACCCTTATGTAATGACTCACTTCTCTTAAATCAAAACGGAATGCAGCCTGATACCTGATGTGTCATAATAAAAAATATTTCTTCAACCTATCTCTAGATGAATAATTATTTGTTATAACATTATTATTTCATTCAAATCCTGAAAGGACACTACACATTATTCCAACAATATTAATTTCACAGTGTTTTTTTCCAATAACATAAAAGGCACTACAAGACTTGAGAAATACTAGATGTTGTGTCCATAATATTAGGATCCTTTCAAAAAAACTCTTTATTTCAATGAAATTATTTTCATTCTTTGAGGAAAATACATTTTTTACTTTCTGTGGGTCTATTGCAATTCCTAGCTCTGAGATAACAAGACCCAATATGTTGAATTCTTTAATCCAAAAGTGGAATTTACTAAGAATAGAAGAGATTTCATGATCCTTCTATATATTCAGTATGATTTCAAGATATTTTTTTATTATAATGGATGGTGTATGAATACAATAATATATCGTTAGTTAATAATACTAAAAATGAATCTAGATATGGGTGGAAAACCTGATTCATCAGGGCCATAAAAACTACTTGTGTACTCATAAGACCAAATGACATGACCAGGTACTCATATAGACCACACCTGCTCCTGAATGTTGTGAAAGGTATGTTTGATGACATAAAATGAACCAATTTATTACCTAACCAATAATATATCTTTTAAAAAACTCTCATTCCATTAATTTTATCAAATAGGTAATCTATTCTAGGAAAAGGATGTTTATTCTTTATTGTGGTCTAGTTCAATCACCTATAATCCATGAAAATCGTTAGGTTACCGTCCTCTTTTTTATAAAAAAAGAATTGGTGAACTCCACGGAGAAGTTATTGGGTGTATAAATCCATTATCCTTTAGATCCACAAACTATTTTCAAAAAAGACATTTCTAAAACACACCACTATAAGTGGGAAAATAGTGGGTAGTAACCCATGATCATCACGAAAAATACTAGTAATCCGAGAAGTCACACTACCCATACTAAACTACTTGGGACTTATTTCATAGAATTAAAATCACATTCTCTCGTATGCACATTTCTACCACCCATTGGTTATGTAAAAATCTCCCTCTAATGATAGAACTCTATATGTGATCAATAGGAAACAAACAATTCTATCAGGATTATTACATCAAATATCGTCATTTCTAGGATGAAAAGATTCCATTATAAAGGCATCTTACTATCTCAATGGGATAGTCATCACAACATAAATTTACCTCCAATAAGATACCTAATGGGGTATCAAGATTCAAAATTCCCTCTATGAATCATGAGTCTAACAACCTCTACATTGACTACCACCTCTTCCTGAGTAAGAAAAGGTATCCCATCTACCTATCTTATGAGACCCTTCTGGCCCCGCTTCGTTATGTGGGGTTGGAGTAGATCCCTTCTTTCTAGGAACTGATGGAGAATTTATACAAAAAATCTTGATATAGAACATCTTTCTACAACCTCTGCATTCACCTAAATCTTATAAGCACTGGGGTTTCATGTCTTTTGACTTCCGACATTAGTGACATATCAGAAAGATGTCTGTATAAGGATCATGGTATCTATTACCTCCCTAAGTAGACTCAAAAATAGGTTTCTCTCAAAATAAGAAACAATGAAAGATCTAGTTTCTATACCACTATAAATCACAGTATCATCTTCTATCAAATTTATCCATATAATAAGGGATTGGATGACAATCTCTGCTATGGTCATCAACCAAAATACATTGATATTTGATAGAATGACATATACCATCCCATCATCGAAGCACCTAGTGGTCATAATACCATCACCCTATAGTGTACAAGTGAACCACTATAGATCAGTATATCAAGTATATTATACTATAATAGAAATACATCAATTCTTTAGCATCATTAATTCTATAGCTCTACCATACCTTAATGTATGGGGAAAGAAATAGTCATATAAAATAGTCTAGAAATATTCCCAAACCATATATATATATATATATATATATACAGATGTAACTGGGTAACAATGACCCACCACTTCTTTTCAGAATCATGCAGCACATAAGTAAGAAATATTAATCTTTTTTACGATGTAATCTTGAGATACTTGAATATATAATGAATATATTTGTTCCATGAATTAATAGCGTTTCATCATCCATTCCCTAGAAATAGGAAGGATTATACTTCTTGAAATCAAGATTCAACTCTTGAATAGATGGGGCGTGTTAAAAAACACCTTTCATATTCTGCAACATACTTATAAATCCATCACGAAGCTGGGCCTTAGTATGAATTTTATGAACATGATTAGGTGCCATAGGGTGTAATTCAAAAGGGATCACTGGTTTCTCAAGACCCACCACCTCTGATTCCTGGTCATCGCCGCCTTTATGGAATATGAATGGATGATATCCTGGATTAATGATTCTACAATTCCAAATGTATTCTGTTGGAGAGATCATAGGAATTGAAAATATTGGAGATAGAAAACAATGAAAGATCTATAACATGCCTATTGATAGATAAAGCCCTATTCCTACTCTTAAATATTAGACTAGGTAAAAGATAAAGACCCTAGAAGCCCAAATGAATGTAAGAGAATCCCCAAGTTCCCATTAATAATGTTACGGTCAAGTTTGAGTCCCCATTTCAAATTTATAAAATCGTTATTCTCACTTACGAATTCATTTTAGTTTGTAATTTGTTCTTGTTATAATATTTATATTTAATTAAATGGTTAAAATTAGATGGACCACCATTTCCTATCCATAAAGGAATATACTATTTTTGAGACAAAATAAGGATTCAACATTACATATACCATAACATGTTTTACACCATGTGACAAATAGTCCATGGCTCAATATTTCAGAACTGACTGCTTAAGGTTTATGGTTTATCCTCTTCTAGAAAACACTATTACATTAAAGGAGGACCTATAACTGTCAATTGTATTTTTATCAGACCTGTAAGGGAATTAGAAACATTTCCATATAATTATAAAATCACTAATAAAATACATTTGTAAAATACATGCTGAAAGTATATGTGGCATATAAAAATTCATGGAATATTATTCCTTTTTGTGCAGATAATGATGCATGCAATGCGTCACCAAAACTTCATCGATCCATGGTAAAAAAACATCAATTCAATAATAAGGAAATCAATATGTCTAGACTTGTGTTCCATAAAACTATTATGTTTTATCAAATAAAAATGTGATAATAAACATCTAATATTACCATCCCTTGGTTACTAGAGTTTCCCCTATTGGTGGGTTAGCTACGTCTATGAATAAGGAAATTTCCCAATTCCTTTAACTCGCAGTCTCAAGTGTTGTACTCAAATAGAAAGTCAAAGGAATAATAAACTATGATAAAATACCAACCAAATATCCACTTAACACATGCCTCAAGCTGGCAGGTCACATAGGCCAAACCACACTTCCCTATATTCCAACGGCTACTGACTAAAAGTGAGCGTGTAAAGGTGGTATGTTGGGGAGACTATACCCGCATTTAATATTTTCACCATGGAAAAAAATATAATAAAAATCATGGAATCATTATATAAATAGAAACTAAATAATGGATGTGTAACCCACCATAACATAAAGTAGAATGAAAACGATATAGTAAATTAGTAGTGGAAGATTAAAAACTGAAAAAATTGTATAATAAGATAAAAATAATCTAGGTAGTGTTATATAAATGGATGCATGGAATACTAATTTAAAAAAGGGGAATAGGGGGAAGGTAAATACAATAAGATATACTAGAAATAAAAAATTACAAAAGTCTTCTCCACTAGAATCTCAAAAATATGGTCAATCCTCTACACCTATGATCCAACTATACGTAAGGAATTTCAAAACAATATAGTAGGGTGATTTACTTATTTGTACTTGTAGAAAAGTTATATATTCAGGTACCAAAATGCACCCATGTAGGGAGTGAGATAAAATAACAGTAGGAAACCTCCAATGGTTTATAGAAGTAATCCAAGCAGTGGTTATATCTAAATAGTAGGTGGCTATAAAAAATAATTTATGATGCAGAATAAATACATACTAGCATGCTTAGGTTCCAAAAGAAAATATATAAGATCTACCTTCTATGGGTCATCAGATCAATAACTATATATATAGTAATAGTATATATATATTGTAGTTATATATTTCGTCCACTAATATAGGCCATGTACATGCAGACTTCAGTGGTCATATACTTGAAATAATAGAAGCTGGATGAACATGGGCGTAACTCAACCATCCATAACCAGCCGAAAAAAACCTATAAGCTCAATTAAAGGGTATATTTTCTACATATCCAAATTTGTGGGAGACATAATTCTTTTCACTCGATATTGTGGGGGTGCCTCCATGTTAGTGCTCGATGAAAGGGATGTGGTGAATCATGGCCACCATCCCAACACTATCAATGGTGTCAAACAACATGCTCAGCAACCTATGTAAGGGGGAAAGAATGGTCGAGCCCAATATAATCATGAACATCATTCCACATCATATATCAAATGCGTAATCATATTTATATTAATAAGCATGATGTGTTACCTATCATTCTTTATAATATCAAGTCCCTATGTAATTGTGGTATCATAATTAAAAAAATTATTTTATAATGTAAGAAATGATATATATGGTGTTTCCTCGCACCAATAATTATTTAAAATTAAAACATTAAATTAATTTAATGAAGCCAAACCATCATGAACATTCCATTAAATTAAATGCATTCATTTTAATATACCAAAACATGCAAATTCATTCATCAAGGCTTAATGAATCACTTAAATGGTGTCACTGGATATTGGGAATCTAACTGAAAGGGAAATTCCAATTATAAAGAAATACAATAACATAGGATGTTATTTAGTTAATTAAAATTTTATATAGTGTTAGGAAGAATAAATTGAAACCCAACACAAATTGATAGAATGAGTTATAATCCTTTTAACAATAAATTTAAAACGAAAAATTCCATATTTCACACCAAAGGGGTCTCCATGATTGATGTTGGCATCACCAAAATACTAATAAATGATCAAAATGAGTATATAATGGTGCATCAATAAATTTAGAGTGATGAAATAATTTTTTGGGAGACACTTGGAAGTGGTTGGTGTGCAGAACAACATTGAAGCTATAAAAACACTATAACTTTTGGGTAAAATGATGATACCACCTATATTAGTGCTGTTGATGACTCTTCATCAGATAGTGAATTAAAATTCAGTGTATATTGGGAGAAAAAGAATATTTTTATAATGTCTTAAAAATAGGGCAATAGATCATTCATCTAAATAGAGAAACAGATTAGAAGATAAACTGAGAAAGGAAGGGAGGGGAACATAGAGCATACCTCAATCTATACAACACTATTGACAAAAATTGATTTGGTTTTCATACATGGGAGATATTAAAGAATTTTGGTAGAAGAGGAGGATAAGCCACAAGAAAAATCTAGGGAGATCATCTACTAGAACGAGAGAGAAGAAGAAGTAAATTAGATTTAAAATTTTATTAAGCGGCAGAAAGTAATTTCACCCATAAATACTGGGGTGTATGGTTTTGATGCGTAGTTTGGAAAAACCTTGCACCATCCATGCTAGCCTCACTACTTCAAGAAATACCTCACATGGTTAAGGATCACTATTTACCTAACTGAGCACAAAACATGATAAATCCCACTTTCAACCCTCCATAGTATTATTTAGGGGAATGTTTCTTCGGTTGAAAAGTTGTAGAAAAAAATGACCCCCTACCGCTTCTAGGTTTTTTGTCACATAGTTAGCAGAGACCATACAGATTTGGCTACACGGATTCTACTAACATTGTGGCCTAATATGTTTTCCAAAATCACTGGGTTCTAGACCATAATCAAGCCCTGGAAACCTCACAACCTCCAGGATTAAACCAAACATCCAATTTATTACACACATAAAAATTATTCATTAAATAAAATATTTACTTGTTAAAATATAGAATATTAAGAGGTCTAGTGTCTTTGGGGCCTAGGAACGTTACATAAAAACTTAAAAAATGAAATCCACATCTTTATTGAAAAACTCTTTTCCATGAACAGACACATTACTTCATACTTAGATTTGTATGGGATAAAGTGAGGACAAGCATAAGACAAGGGTGAGCTCTAATGCCCACTAAGGGAGTAAACAAGGATTAACATGAATAATACAGTACATGTTATACAATAGGCATATTGATGGAGCATAAGAGAAACATGAACATAAAGGCATGATATAACAGGATTATCCTAACATGGAAATGTGACAACAACATTTAACATGATATTAGAAATATCGAAGGCACATTGCACGTGGAGATGGAGTATAAACTCATTTAACTTTAATTATAATGGGCAAAACCTCATTGCACATGACGTATCATGATACTAATATTTTCCTCAATGCATTATAGCGCTATCAGGGAACAACCTTTTCAATCATTCATTTCATGCATAACTGTGCTGCATGGATCAAATAATGTGGATTAATTAAACAACATAACACATTCCACGATAAAGGAAATGTGGAATTAATATGTGAAACTATATAATAAATATGTAAATGTGCATTAAGGTGAATACCCTTAATAGAGAAATGGGCATCGTAATTACTACACAATTACTTTATCTTGGAAAATCGTAGTGTAATTTCGGTAGTTTAATGCCCCGACCCCAGTTACCTAGAGTCGGTGAATTATTTTAATACATTGGAATGATTAAAATGAATCAAGTCTTGAAGGACCGATTGTTTTAGTAGTCTTGGAAAATAGATTACAAACATGAAGTTTACATTACACTTAATAACATACAAAACAAAAAAAATAATCCTTTATGAACGCCATTATTCCCTTGTCTTAAACCTTCATATTAATCACAATACACTTCTTGGAATCCTGGGGAAAATAAAACATAGAAATGGGTGAGCTCAAATGCTCAGTAAGGGTATGAAATACAGCGGAAACCTTCATAAATATGTATAAACATTTAAGAAAATGTATAAAAATAAAACAAAATCCTTTTCAACATAAACTTCATAATAATATAGAAAATATAAATCAAAATAATTCCATTTACTTACTCACATGGATACTCTACTAGTCGAATAATCACCTGCAATATCAATAGCCACTTTCATAATGATGGAATGCATAATACCATACTATCATAACCACATATTCAAAGCCTTATTCCAAGACTACAAATAAGATTTTGTCAAGGACTTGTACCAAGTCACTAGTTTTTCTCATGAGACCAACCAATTCATCGAGGAGCTATAGCATGATCCACCTGTTGCTTACTAAGTCCAATTCATTCCTCATATGAACAGGTTTAAACATAACATAAACATTTCTATTAAAACTAGCATATGAAATGTCAATACATTACCCACAAACCATGAATGGTATAAAAATAACTCATCCACTATCAAACATATCATAAAAACATCAATACAATATGTAAGATTTGTATCATAATAAATCAACTACAAATCATGTTTAAAATCCCTTAATGTATTTTTAAATAGAAGAAAAGGATTTGTAAAACTCATTGAGAGAAATATCCCCTTTTCATGAAAACATTTAGAAGTCACAAAATTTAGAAAGTAAGACATTTAAAGACAATTTTGAATCAAAGTGTCCCTTACCACTTTGAAACTTCTTAATGTAATTAACACTTTAAAAAATTCATGTCCATATAAATAAATCCTTAAAACCTTTTTGAAAACATGGACATTAATGAGAATGATTCAAAATAATAAATATTTATAGCCTTTAAAATGATTTTAGTAAAAAATTCCCATAAATGAATCAATTTGAAAACTATTTTATGAAAAATGGACATGGATAACAAATATGTCCCAGTAGATTCTTATGTAACAACAATCTCGGATAATAAAGAGATTGTGAAATTAACCCTTACCAATTTGGTAACGTACGAAACATACACCCTATGAAAGAAGTACCAATCAATTAATATGTAAATACACATAAATTAAAGTGTATCACACAAATAATACAATAATGGGCAGTACATACACAACAAAAAATGTAATAGTGGAATTATGGCATTAATCTCATGGGAATAAAGAGTGAGATAAAAACTCCTTACCTTGCACTTCCCTTTAGTCGAGGGTACGTTTAGCATCCTGTATGGAGACCGTAGTATGATATTAAATTAAACCAGAACCATATTAATATTTATTATATCATAGATTATTCATTTATGACTTTATACTTCCCATTTAATAATAATTTCCATGTTAAATTAACATTTTGGGTAATAATGCATTTCTCTATCATACTATTTTAACTTTTTACGCTTGATTGTATCTCTTAGATAATTATTTAAATACTTCCAGAATATAAAACGAGATTTATATATCATATATATTTAGAATAAAAATATTAATAATAGACATATATATGGAATGTAAAACACTGTTTATGGAGACGGTAGTCCGTATGTACGCATAAATGGTGTTTCTGTTTTCATATAGTATTGAATGGAAGTAAGTGAATAAGATATTTGAAAAGTTCATAAATAATTATATATATATATATATATCTCCATTATCATTATTATTTCATATATTACATACTTATTATAAATATATTTTTATAATTGTCGATGAATGGTGATCTTGGAAATGAATCTCATCGCGCCGTGGAGACGACAATCCACACGTACACACAAGCGACAATATCATTCTTTTGTTATTAAAATAATATATAATTTGATGATATATCATATATAAAGAATCATTATCTTGATATATTTATTATTTACAATAATTTCATATCATTATTATACCCATCCAAATAATAGTAATTTGAATAACAATTACACCACGACGTGGGCCGTACGTATGCACGTATGGTGACATGTTATTCAAAAGATCGATAGAATACTGAATATGGTTGTACCATATTTATAATAACATCAAATTATATAGAAGATACTGGAGTTATTATTTTATAATGGAAATAACAAAGAAAGAAGAAGTGGAAGAAGAAAGGAACATGAAAGATGGTGGTGAAATCATTACCTCTTTTTTGGGTTCTTCCTTTTGATTTGATCAAAAGGGATCTTTAAGATGGCTTCTAGACTTAAGGGAGACCTCTAGGATTAACATAGGATAGTTTATAGGGTATTTGGGTAGAGGTTGGCCGAGCCAATTGTCTTGGAAGGTGTGAATTAGATATAAGGAGGAGTACCCTGTTATAAGAGGGGTGAGGGGCGCCTTAGGAAAAGCTAGAAATATTATTTTATATTAAAATCAAATTAGGTTCTAGATGGCTATAAAGTGGATTATTTTATGTTTAAGGAGGAGATATGTTGAAAAACACTCAACCAATAGGTTTTACACAGGTTTGTGTCACTATATTAACTTTATCTTTTTGATTTAACTCTTAGTTAAATAGTTTTAAATTTACCATGTCTCTTTGTATTTTTATATTATATAGTTACTAAACATACTATATAATTCAATGTGACCCCAAGTTGTAAAGACCCATAAAATTGAAGGGAATTTGTTTTCTTAATTTTCAATGCGATTTTACAAGAACGAAGTTTCTGACGGCACTTGATTCCGAGGCCCGGTGTGCCCGGAATCATTTACCGAAGTTTTGCTCGGGTACGTTCAGTGAACGAATGAGCGGGTTTTTCTATCTTTTGAACCAATGCTCGAAATTGAAATCAGAGGACACCGATGGAACTGGAACACCGATAATTTCTTACGAAGACCTTTACTGTGGTTGAGTGTGCTCGGGAGGAGTAATTAAAAATTGTGGAAGGTAAAATAAAATTGAGCTACAATTTTATTTCTTTGGAAGTGGTTATATCCTTTGAGAGCAAGTTGGGGAAGTACCCATGAGAGGTTAAGAGGGTGGTGGGGCCCACACGAACTCCACCTCTTCAAATTCTCTAAACCCCCATAAATCTTCCCCTCTAAACCCTCATGTATTAAATGATGGTACTTCCTTCACATTAAAGCATGCAATTTATTTTGGGAGTGAAGAATTTGAATTATCAAAATTTAAATGCATGGAAAGTTAAAATAAAATAATCATGACTCTTATTTTATTTGGGGGTTGATTCGAGGTGTTGGGTTTTGAGAGAGGTAGAAATATTTCTCTGAAGAAGTTCATCTTCCACGTTGAAGAAAGCAAAGAACTCCACTCTCTGACGCAGAACTCCAACTACAAAGAAAGATGACGTGTCTTTCTAATCCTCTCTGCAGCTAGTGTGAGACGCCGCCCCACCTTGGACGATCTCCGTCAAGCGTGTACATAACCTTCTTCCACGACGTTCAATTCCGTGATGAACCATCATTCAACCTTTTCTTTGAGGTAGGGGTTTGGTTTTATGTCGTGAATAAATTTTGGACGTTCATCGATTAACTTTAGCCGCATGTTATCAATTAACGGGAGGGGGCTGGACCGCACAAACACGGTGGACCCCCCTCTCTTATTATTTTGCTATCCTTTGTTGTGGTATGGAACGAAGATGGCGTGGTTCCCTCACACCATGCGGAAACGAGGGAAACACAATAAAAGGGTGTGGTGTCGTCGCGCGGCACCGGAGAACATCGAAGAGGCCGCGACCGGAGCGGGGCCACGACGGAGGGGCGCGGTGCCGTCGCGCGGTGCCGGTCGGACCAAGGTTACGGCCTCGGGCCGCGGCCGGCTACAGGCCGCCGGCGCCGGAGCAGGAGGGCGGGACCATGGGGTCTCACGGCAGCAGCACGGCCGGCTAGCCGGGCCGGCGGAACGAAGAACCAGGGGTCGAAACCCCCGGCCAGCCGAAGGAGCAGCCCCCCACATGGGGGCCAGGGTATACCAAACAGGGGGCAGTGCCCTCCCTCCCCCCTTCTTCCGCGTGGCCGTTACGGCCGAGCCGCCTGGCCACGCCAGCCAGGCCGAGCGCACCAGGTCGGGCCACCAGGCCAGGCCATGCCCAGGCCGGGTCGGGCCACGCCCACTATGTCGGGCCGCTCCCTATTGGGCCGAACCCGGACCCGGGTTGGGTCGATCCAGTTCGGGCCAACCCAGGGGGTATCGGGCCGGGTCGGGCCGGGTCTGAACCCCCTATTCTGGACCACTTTCGGTCTTTTTCCCATAACATGGCTACGAACCTCCGATCGATGCACCGTCAGCTACGATATGATTCGTGGATTGAGACGGTCGTTTCGGTATATTAGACTCAAGGTTTCAGAGAACTTTGGGTTTGGTCAGGTTGGTTAATACACGAAACCAACCGGGCCCTCGTAGTGGAAACAACTATAACTTGATCTCCAGACATCCAATTGACGCGCGGTCGACTTTGTTGGATTCCTCTTGGTGAGATAGTCCTTTTTGCTTAATCCACTCTAAGTTTGGACGTAGTTGGAGTACAGTTCGGTTGGTTTTGACTAAAAAACCAACTGGGACCCTCGGACGAAAAAACCAATAACTCACAGAACGGACGCCTGATTGACGCGCCGTCTGTGATGTTGAGTTTCTGTTGAAGATACTGAACTTTTGGATACATAAACTCCGGACTTCGTGACAGTTGATGTATCATCCCCTCGGCTCATGGAGCGGACCCTCCCAAAAGAGCTAGCTGTGTGCAGGAACCCTAGAGCTGGCTGCGACTGCGACGACGATGAATACTGTACAGAAATCCTCCATGGATTCGACGGTGATGACTAAAGCACTCAGTGATCCTATGTGTATCAGTGCTACCGATCCTGTGTTGGTCAGATACTATGTGGGTCAGTGCTCATCGGTCCTGTGTGGGCCAGCGCACACCGATCCTGTATGGGTCAGATCCTGTGTGGGTCATTTCGGGGGTTAGTGCCTATCGATCCTATGTGGGACCGACGGATTGGATTATTCAGTGGCTACATATTATCAACTATATCATCTTTAAAAGAAGTATACATGTGTGAGCTGACTCTTGACTTTATTCAATATCTTTGATATGATTGACCTGCTTTCCTATGTAGATTGTGTTGTGCTATCCTGTGTGGACGTGATAGAACATGGGTTCGGATGCTGGATCCGTACTGAAATTGATGACTTAGGTATATGTATGGACATATACCTAAGTAGTGTTGGTTGTTACTTCGTTATTTTATCTTTCTTTTTTGGATTCTGAGAGACCTTCGGGGGGTCTCGGGGTCCCTACTGAGTAGCTTATACTCACCCCTGCATGGGTTATTCCCGCACTACGTTGTGTTGGTTGCAGATGACGGACATCGTTGATCGTGGTTGAGGCTTGCGGAGCAGGTCTGTACCTGGAGGTGGACCACTGGACGGGACGTACACGGAGCAGATGGCTAGACCTGAGGAGCTAAGGTGGCTATCTGTACCCACCCTTCAGGTGGGACTACTAGTGAACAGATCGACGTTGCTTCTTTACTTTCAGTTGTTGTACTTTCTTTCCAGTTGTACATTACATTAAATTTGATTTTGTATTCTGGCCCATTTACATTCCCTAAATACTTGTGTCCGGTTTTACTTAGTGTTTACTTCTACTTGCTTACTCTGTGTGTTTGTTTACTTTAGAAGCCAATTCCTTCCGCTTTTATTCGGGATTTACGCCTTAGTGCTAGTCGCCAGCCCCTGGCCTATGGAAGGCTGGTTTGGGGTAGTCCTGGCATGGGCCCCGAGGACGGGTCGTGACAAATTTTTATCAGTGGAGTTTGGTTCTACCGTAGAACACAAGACTCTGATTTTTTATGTGAATAAATAATGATAAGATTATTGAGTGGGGTTATCAGTCCAGGGAGTCCAGTGTTGGTGCGGCAACCGACGTATCCGTACACCAGGACCCTAACTTCTGATTTCCGACATAGTGCACGAATGCATTGATTGTATATGTGTTTCAAGTTTTCTTCGTGATTACTTCATGTCAGCTCACCAGGTTTACTGTACTGACCGTGGTGCACTAGTCTCTTTTCAGGATGGCCCCACGATGGTGACCAACAAGGGTTCCGAGTTTGGTACGTGACGACAGCCCACCGAGCGACGAGGCCTCAGTACAGTTCCCTTTGACAGTAGAGGCACCGACAATACCACTACCCGTCGAGCCACCGATGACACCAGCCCCAGCCGCTGAGAGTGCACATTGCCTTATTGCACTGCACGAGTTCCAGCATTAGAGACCGCCTTGGTTCCGCGGGGAGATGGACCCTCAGGCAGCCGAGGATTGGCTGGAGGCAGTTGTATGTGTTTTTCGTTTGGAAGGGACACCATCATATCTCATAGTGATCCTTGAAGCGAGTCTCATTCACGCGGCAGCAGGCAGATGGTGGAGCTTGATACTCCAGGTGAACGTCGAGGCATCACTCCTCTAGACGGACTTTGAGGGAATCTTCTGCTCAGAATTCGTCCCAGCCACCCTCTGTGCGGTGCGCATCCATGAGCTTCTACAGCTGCGGCAGGGTAGCAAGACGGTCGCCCAGTACTTGGAGAGATTTACCGATCTCTCGTTCTATTCGACGGACATGGTACGAGACCCTTTTTTTCCGGGCCCGGCACTTCGGGCAGGGATTGAGGCATGAGATCAGGGCATCTTTGATCTCCCTCCGCATTCCGACACTGGAAGAGGTACTGGAGAGAGCCCTTCACATCAACAGTTTTCTTGCTGATCCTACACCAGCAGCGAGCCCTACCGCAGAGCGGCACCTACCAGAGTCTTCTGCAGATGGAAGTCGACTGATGACACATGGGTCTAGGTGGACCAGACCCTCAGGCGGACGACCTCAAGACACTAGCTCTGAAGTGAGGGGAACACAACGCCGGGCTAGTCTTACGAGAGGTAGACAGTGCTACGCATGCGGTGGATAAGGCCATATGGCTCGTGACTTCCCGACCTGCCATGCCAAGTAGCAGCAGACGGTTGAGGGACCACCCAGGAAGAGGCAGAGGGTCGACTGTGGCGGACCGTAGGGAGCAGGAAGACGAGGCAAAGGAGCTGGCCAAGCAACAGGTGGTGGGCTACGCTTTGAGGCTCTTCCACCACCACCACCAGGAGGTCCACCCCGACAACAGGGAGCTGGCGGGCAGAGACAGGCACAACTCCAGTTAGCGGAGGCCTACGACCACGACGCGCCCGAGATGATTTGAGGTACTATTTGTGTCTACTCCACCCTTTCTTAAATTCTTATAGAAATAGGAGTGAGTCATTCTTTCATTGTCGCTGCCCTTGTTCGGAGCTCGGAGATTCCGACGGAGCTGTTGGCTCAATCCTTACGACTAGAGACTCCTACGGGAGCAGACTCGATGATTACACACTGGTGTTGGTAGTGTGAGCTTACTCTAGGAGGCTAGAGCTTCGGCTGGGATCTTTTTTTAGTGACATTGAGGCCTTAAGACTTCATCTTGGGCATGGATTGGTTGTCTACAATCCATGCTCAGATTGACTACATTAGGCGCAAGGTGCGATGTGTTCGCACCGATGGGAGCAGGTTCACCTTCACCAGAGAGAAGGGAGCCTTTACAGTGCAGGATGAACTCAAGAAAAGGAGAGGACACCCCATCTCTCATCAGTTGGCTAGAGTCATCCTAGGAGATGTTGACGTGCGGAGTCCAAGCATACCTGTAGTGGTGGATCAGTATGCGGACATTTTTCCCGACGAAGTTCCAGGACTACCTCCTCACAGAGAGGTAGACTTTTATATTGACATGTACCCTGGGACAGCCCCAATATCCACCCCAGCATATCAGATGGCTCTCGCCAAGCTTCTAGAGCTACGGGTACTTCTGGAGGACTTGTAGGGAAAGGGATTCATCCGACCTAGTGTTTCACCCTGTGCTTCCACGATTTTGTTCGCCAAGAAGGAGAACAGGAGCTTGTGGCTTTGTGTCGACTATCGTCACCTAAACCAGGTGACCATGAGGAACAAGTATCTGATACCATGGATTGACGGCCTCTTTGATCAGCTCAAGGGAGCACGGTGGTTCTCAAAGATAGACCTCAGGTCAGGCTAACATCAGCTCAGAGTTCTAGATGAGGACGTGCAGAACACGACCTTCAGATGTCGGTATGGCCACTATGAGTTCTTGGTTATGCCTTTCGGCATGACCAACACTCTAGCAGTGTTCATGGGTCTCATGAAAAATATCTTTCATCCATACCTCAATCGATTAGTCGTGGTCATCATCGACGACATTTTGATATACTCGACGGCTGAGGAGGAGCACGCCTACCCCTTGCGGGTTGTACTGGACACACTCTGAGAGCACCAGCTTTATGGTAAGATCTCGAAGTGTCAGTTCTGGATACGTGAGGTCCACTTATTGGGACACATCATTTCTGAGGTGGGAGTTGTGGTGGATCCTGTAATGATCGAGGCAGTGCTAGCTTAGAAGCCACCCACGAGCGTGACGGAGGTGCGAAGTTTCTTGGGACTAGCTGGGTACTACCGGAGATTTTTGCCAGACTTCTCCAAAGTTTCAGTACAACTTTTAGCTTTGACGAAGAAGGGGAAACCCTTCGTATGGTCAGACAGATATCAGCAGAGCTTCCAGGAGCAGAGACAGAGATTGACTAGCGCACCTATCTTGAGGCTACCGGAGGAAGGAGTATGGTACGTAGTCTACTGCGATGCATCAGGGACCAGACTCGGATGTGTCCTGATGCAGGAGCGGGCAGTGATTGTCTATGGATCACGTCATTTTAGGCAACATGAGAAGAACTACGCTACCCATGACCTAGAGTTAGCAGCAGAGGTCTTCTCTTTGAAGATGTGGCGACACTACCTAATGGGAGAGTGCTTTATAGTCCATTCTGACCACCAGAGTCTCAGGTACATCTTCTCACAGAAGGACCTAAACCTGAGACAGCGGTGATGGCTCAAGTTCCTCCAGGACTACGCTTTTGAGATAGTCTATACTCCTGGAATGGGGAACATTGTAGCTGATGCCCTTAGCAGGAGGACGGGCATCCAGCTACTTGGTGAGGCGACAGTGTAGCTAGCCGCTTTGCAGATATCCTTCGTGGATAGTGATGGATCAGCCTTTTGCAGTCACTCACAATCACTCCTACACTACTTTAGCGGGTTAGAGAGTCACAGTGTGGGGATGTTGACTATGAGACACGGCGTGCACAGATATCCTCAGGATAGGCACCTGATGGATTCACTGTGGGAGAAGAGAACATTGATAGAGATAATATTTTCATAATTTTTAATATGTATTTAAATGATTTAACCCCTTCCAATTAATCAATTTGATCTGATTTGCATCATTTTAGTATTTTTGGTGAATTATGGGCTTAATTGTGGAAATTGGTTAATTCTGGAAATTTGGCAGTTTTGTGGAGCTTCTGTATTTCGGGCATATATTTTATATTTTTTATCCAAATTGTATGGTTCTTTTTTTGTAGGATTTCTATGCTCGTTGGCTTCATTTTATCCTTCTGGACACAAAGCTCAATCCATCATTTGGAAGCTCAAATTCAGCTCACAAACCAGGCCTCGAAAACTGTGTACAGATTTGGAATGTTTTAATGATGAGCTTGTATCTCGAAGCTGACCGATCCAATGGAGCTGATATTCGACAAGAATCTGTAATAGGAATTAATGAACATCTTTCATTAAGGAGGCCACGTCTGAATCGGCTGTTTTCAAGGGATTAATGTCATGGGAAGTTGGAGTTGTGGAAGACGAAGAGTCACATGGACAGAATTAAATATCCGGAGTAATGTGGCCATATCTCCTTCATACGTGGACCAATTAAGCTCAAATTTTGTGGGTCGACAGAGGAGATGTAGGGGAACAACTCACACGAAGGAACAATTCTCAAAATCGGTCATTTAATATGCCAACCGGACTCAAATTTCGGGGGAGTAATTTTGGAGGGAAATTTTCTACTCCCCAAGCCTATAAATAAGAGTATTCACTTCCATTCAAAGGGGTTGAAGAAGGTGAAAGAAGGGCTGTGCTGGAGGATTGAGTTCTTGATGTTCTTTTTATTTTCTATTTTCTTTTTACTTAGTTTGATTATGCTCTCTTCTTACCCTTTCAACTCTAATACCCTTCACATGGAGGGGTAAAACCTTTGAGTGATCGGGGAAGGGGGAGTTTCTCTTTTGTAATGTCGGAGTTTTGTGCTTAAATGTAAAACCTTATCTTTATTCTGAATGACATCTATTATCAGTGTTTCCCAATTCTCTTAATGCGATCGTGTTTTGAGTTTGGTGTATTCATTTTTAATAGCTTTGGTTAAAGACTTTTTATCTCCCTCTGCCTAGTGCAATTTGTCTCGATCGAGCAGATTGTGTTAGGTGGTGAGTGTCTAACGATCGTTGGCACGTGTGTGGAACTAGTAAACTTTTTCTAGAGTTCTAGGGAGCAACAATTCCCGATCGGGACTTGCCTTAGTTGTTTAGGAATTGTTTATGAACTTCCATGCACATAGGAGTGAGTTCTATTTTCTTCTTTAATCAAGGGTGATAGATGACTCGATCGAGGAGTCTTTCATTTGTCATTCAAAAGGAAGAGAGGTGAGATTATCTTTGTGACTATGATGACATTACAAAAGGTGATCCTACCCTGACCCCATCACTCTCTTCATCCATTAGTGTTCAACCTTTCTTTTCAATTGCTTGTTTTATTTTTCAACTCAAACAATTTTCAAAAAGAACCTCTTCTTCTTTCTTTAATTTAAGTGACAAAGATAATTGTTGTGCACTCCTCTCTGGAGACAACTTAGGTTACCCACTTTGCTACATTTTAACTTAGGTTTTATTTGTTTTTTCCACACCCCACGACAGGCACGTGTCAAACATCATCCTTTTAAGAGGACGTACCATGGTACCAGTTGCTTTACAGGAGGAGGTGTTGAGGGAGTTCCATACTTCTACTATAGAGGTACATCCAGGAGTGGCGAAGATGTACTAGGACCTCAGACGACAGCACTAGTGGCCGGGTATAAAGAAGGCTGTAGTAGAGTTTGTTTCTCGATGCCTCACCTGCCAGCAGGCGAAGGCGGAGCTCTAGGTACCAGCAGTCCTGGTACAGCCCTTGGAGGTCCTGGAGTGGAAGTTGGATGAGATATCTATGGACTTTGTGATTGGACTTCCACACACTTCCAGAGGCCATGACTCCATTTGGGTGATTTTCGACTGACTCACCAAGTCGGCCCACTTCTTACCCATCAGAGAGCAGAGCTCAATGGAGAGCTTTGGACGTCTCTATGTTCAGAAGATTGTACGACTTCATGGTCTTCCATCATCTATCGTCTTCGATCGAGATGCTCGCTTTACTTCCCGACTTTGGAAGGGGTTGCATGAGGCATTCAGGACGTAGCTACGTCTGAGCACCGCCTTCCACCCTCATACGGATGGTCAGATGGAGAGGACCATTCTGACTCTCGAAGACATGATCCGCGCATGTGTCGTCGACTTTGGTCGCGGCTGGGAGGACCAGCTACCCTTGGCGGAGTTCGCGTACAACAATATCTACCACTCCACCATCAGGATGGCACCATAAGAGGCATTTTACGACCGACCTTACAGATCACCGCTATGCTGGACAGACCCTGGAGAGTCAGCACTTGTGGGACCGGAGATGGTCCAGGCCACGACAGAGAAGGTCCAAGTCATCCAGGAGAGGATGAGGACAGCTCAGAGATGGCATAAATCCTATGCTGATAGGTGGCGGAGGCCACTAGAGTTCATGGATGGAGACCACGTCTTCTTGCGGGTGTCACCTCGTCATGGATTACAGAGATTTGGTCGAGGTGACAAGTTATCTCCTTGCATCATCGGACCATTCCAGGTCCTTAGCAGGATTGGTGAGGTGGCTTATCTCTTGGCTCTACCACCTTAGTTGCACCGAGTGCACGACGTCTTCCACATATCTCAGCTGAGGACATACGTGCATGACCCGACGCATATCATTGACCATGGGGAGCTGGAAATTGATGATGGGGAGACTTTTGCGGAGGTCCCGGTGGAGATTTAGGATTGACAGGAGCGGGTCCTATGTGGATGGTCGATTCCTCTAGGGCGCATCAGATGGCAGCATGGAAACATGCAAAAGAGAACTTGGGAGCGGGAGGCTCAGATGCGTGCACAGTACCAACATTTGTTTCCCTAGTTTTTGATGTATCTTTATGGGGACGTAAATCCCTGAGGTAGGAGTAATGTAAAGACCTGTACAATTCAATAGAAGATTTTTTCTAAATTATCTTTGGTATTTTACAAGAACTCAGTTTCTGACGGCACCTGCTTCCGAGGCCCGGTGTGCCCGGAATCATTTACCGAAGTTTGGCTCGGGTACGTTCAGTGAACGAATGAGAGGGCTTTCCTAACTTTTGAACTAGTGATCAGAATAGAAACCTGAGGACACTGATGGGACCACAACACCGGTAACTGCTTAATATGACCTTTACTGGGGTTGCGTTTGCTAGAGAGGAGTAATTAAAAATTGTGGAAGGTAAAATAAAATTGAGCTACATTTTTATTTCTTTTTAAGTGGTTATATCCTTTGAGTGGAAGTTGAGGAAATACCCATGAGAGGTTAAGAGGGTGGTGGGGCCCACATGAACTCCACCTCTTCAAATTCCCTAAACCCCCATAACTCTTTCCCTCTAAACCCCCATGTATTTTATTATGTGACTTCATTCACGTTAAAGAATTCCATTTATTTTGGGAGTTAAGAATTTGAATTTTAAAAGTTTAAATGCATGGAAAGTTAAAATAAAATAAGCATAACGCTTATTGTATTTGGGGGTTGTTTCAAGGTGTTGGGTTTTGAGAGAGGGAGCAATATTTCTCTGACAAAGTTCATCTTCCACGTTAAAGAACGTGAAGAACGCCACTCTCCGACGAAGAACACCAACACCAAAGAAAGACGATGTGTCTTTCTACTCCTCTCCGCAGCCAGTGTGAGACGCCGCCCCACCTCAGATGATCTCCTTCAAGCGTGTACGGAACCTTCTTCCGCGACGTTCAATTCCACGACGAACCATAATTCAACCTTTTATTCGAGGTAGGCGTTTAGTTTTATGTCATGAATAAATTTTGGGCATTCATCGATTAACTTTAGCAACATGATATCGATTAACAGGAGGGGGTCAGACCACACAAACACGGCCGACCCCCTCCCTTATTATTTTGTTGTCCTTTGTTGTGGTATGGAATAGAGAGGGTGCAGTGTCATCGCACCACACGGAAACAAGGGAACCGCAACGAAAGGGAGCGGCACCGTCGCGCCGTGCCGTAGAACCTCGAAGAGGCCGCGGTCGGAGCGGGGCCACGGCGGAGGGGCGCGGTGCCATCGCGTCGTGCTGGTTGGACCAAGGTCGCGGTCTCGGGATGCGGCGGAGCAGGGAGCGGCGACCGGCTACCCGCCGCCGGCATTGGAGTAGGAGGGCGGGACCGCGGGGTTGCGCGGCAGTAGCACGGTCAGCCAGCCAGGCCGGCCGAACGAAGAACCGGGGGTCGAAACCCCCGACTAGCCGAAGGAGCGGCCCCCCACATGGGGGCCACAGTTTTCCAAACATAGGGGGCAGCGCCCCCCCCCCCCCCCCCCCCCGTTCCTCATGGCCGTTACGGCCGAGCCGCCTGGCCACGCTGGCCAAGCTGAGCGCGTCAGGCCAGGCTGAGCGCGCCAGGCCGAGCCTCCAGGAAAGGTCGGGCCACACCCTATTGGGCCGGACCCGGACCCGAGTAGGGTCGACCCGGTTCGGGCCGACCCAGGGGGTATCGGGCCGGGTCGGACCGGGCCCGAACCCCCTATTCCAGACCTCTTTCGGTCTTATGTCCATAACATGGGCTACAGACCTCTGATCGACGCACTGTCAGCTGCGATGCGATCTTTGGATCGAGACAGTCGTTTCGATATATTAAACTCAAGGTTTTGGAGAACTTTGGGTTTGGCCGGGTTGGTTCGTACACGAAACCAACCGGGCCTTTGGAGGAGAAACGTTTATAACTTGAGCTCTGGACGTCCGATTGACGTTTCGTTGACATTGTAGGACTCCTCTTGGTGAGACAGGCCTTTTGTCTTACTCCGCTCGAGATTTTGAAGCATTTGGAGTATGGTCGGGATGGTTTTGACTTAAAAACCAACCGGGCCCCTCGGACGAAAAAGCCAATAACTCACAGACCGGACGTCCGATTGACACGCCCTCTGTGACGTTGTGTTCTTGTTGACGATATGGTACATTTGGATACATCTACTCTGGACTTTGTGATAGTAGATGTATCATCCCCTTGGCTCGTGGTGCGGACCCTCCCGAATGAGCTAGCTATGTGCGGGAACCCTAGAGCTGGCTGCGACTGCGATGACGATGAAGACTATACAGAAATCCTTCGTGGATTCCACGGCGACGACTACAACACCCAGCGATCCTACATGGATCAGTGCTACCGATCCTGTCTGGGTCAGATCCGGTGTGGTTAAGTGCTCAGTGGTCTTGTATGGGCCAGCACACCTCGATCATACGTGGGTCAGATCCTGTTTGGGTCATTGCGGGGGTTAGTACCTATCGATCCATTGTGGGTCATTGCGGGGGTTAGTACCTATCGATCTTGTGTGGGTCCGTCGGCTTAGATGATTCAGTGTCTACATCTGATCATCTCTATCGTCTTTCGAAGTAGTATACCTGTATGAGCTGAGTCTTGACTTCAATCAATATCTTCGATATGATTGACTTTATATCCTATATGGATTGTGTTGTGCTATCCTGTGTGGACGTGATCAAACTTGGGCTCGGATGCTGGAGCCGTACAAAAATTGATGACTTAGGAATATGTATGGGAATATACCTAAGTAGCGTTGGTTGTTGCTTTTTGATAGTATCTTTCCTTTGTGGATTATCCTTTGTTGATTCTGGGAGACCTTTGGGGGTCTCGGGGTGCCTACTGAGTAGCTTATACTCACCCCTGCACGGGCTATACCCGCACTACGTTGTGTTGGTTGCAGACGACGGACCGCACCGATCGTGGTTGAGGCTTGCAGAGCAGGTCGGTACCTGGAGGTGGACCACTGGACAGGATGTACATGGAGCGGAAAATTAGACCTGAGGATCTGAGGTGGCTATCTGTACCCACCCTTCAGGTGGGACTACCAGTGGATGGATCGACGTTGCTGCTTTACTTTAAGATGTTGTAATTTCTTTCCAGTTGTACATTACTTTCAGTTTTTGTTTCTATTATGGCTCATTTACTTTCTTTACTTACTTGTATACAATTTTACATAGTGTTTACTACTTCTTTCTTACTATGTGTGTTTGTTTACTTTACAAGGCAATGCCTTCCCCTTTTATTCGTGATTTACCCCTTGGTGCTAGTCGCCAGCCCCTAGCCTATGGAAGGCGGGCTTGGGGTAGTCACGGCACGGGACCCGAGGACGGGTCGTGACAGAAATGGCCCATTAATGATACAAATATCATTATATAAGTCCTTTTTCCTAACATTGTATTTTTAAGAATAGAATATGAATTATTAATATATTATTTGTATTAAATATTAAATTATGTCAATTTTGACACTATTTTGTATTTTTTTTTGGTAAAAGTTATAACAACTTGATAACTTCTAAAAAGATACATTGAATCAGCCCTAACATGTCATAGTCACCTAGAAAATTCGTGGATGTCATAAAAACTTTGAAATTATATTTATTTTAATATTTATAATACCATTTATTTGATTCTTTCATTAATAAAGTAATTACTGCATCATCATTGTGTCATAAATAAATTAAATTATTTAATGTCTAAAAATTATAAATAAAATATAGTTATGTAGGAAATCTTTTTATCTTTCTAATGAATATATATAGTTGTATTTATCTTATTTTTATCCCTATATTAAAAATGTTTTACTTATTAAACATTGATTTTATCTCTTTTAACTCTTCTTTGAATTAAATAATAATAAACATCCTAATATATTCCAAGTCAACCAAAGAGGTCCATATTTTATTCCTAAGGTTTTATTGGTCTAATTATACTTATCCAATAGAATTTTAACATGTTTTGGGGTAATAATAATATCATTTTTACCCTTAATTACCCTATTTACTTTTAACCGTGTTAAATAAAAGAAAAAAGTTACTATTCATAAAAATTATTTTTATCTTATTGAACTAAATTTTAATTACTGAAAGAAAAAGTGTCTATTGGATTTTTGGAATTCCACTCACAGACGTTGTAAAAAAATGTTTTATGTGAATTCGCAAATTCTCGTAAGAGGTGTGTAAAAGACGGTGAGATGTTCAATAAGAAAATTATATATCTAAAATTATTATAAATTTACACCAATGAAATACATTTAACATATATAGATATTATATATATATTTTGGAATCAAATAAATTTAAATAAAATAAATATTTATTTAAATAAAAATTTGGTTTTACATGATAACTTAGTGTTTTTTCACCATTCATCAAAAATTGAACATTTTCAGAAAAATACCAAAAATTCACCCTAGGATAATTTTGATATACCGAATCAAAAATTTAATTCTATTTTAAATAAATAAAAACATAAAAGATTCATTTATTAATTTAAAATGAATTCTCGCTGTCAAAACAAATATAGTGTTTAAAAAAACAATAACTATCAAAAGATTGACAATTGTTTATGTATAATTTTAATGTGAAATTAATTCCAATGACAAACATTGGATTAAATGGTAAAAATATAATCTAATTATACTTCCAAAACATTAAAATGTTTAATTCAACAATATAAATTATTTTGATTAAAAAAGTTGTTTTCAGGTAAAATATAGTATATTTCATTATTCACCGAAATATGAAAGTTATCAAAAAACACTAAAAATTTATTGAAACTAAATTCTTATGTCCCGATTCTAAAGAAGAAGTTTATTTTTTTAAAATTTAATATATTAAAGTTTCAAGTGTTATATTTAAAAATGTTTCACCTTTAAAAAGAAGTAAAATTGTATTTTTTGAAAAATAATTCTTTTATCTGAAAAGAAATGAATATGTTCTTGCATTATGTCTAAGAAACTCATAATATGGATTCTAAAATTATAATGATTATATAATGTTCAAAATTATGTTAATACTATTCATAACCGCTTTTGAATGGCTAGTTTGGTATGTCGTGATGTGCTTAAACTCAGTGATGGGTGTACTGCATGTTACTGCATTTCATTTAAGAAATAGCGTACTTTGAAATCTTGGGGTGTTACATTATTACCTCATTCAATAAAATGAGTCCTCACAATTAGAAATTGTTCTTCAAAAATAAAAGGTTGAAAATAGAAAATACCATTATGGGAAAACCCAAATCAGAAATTGGGTTAATAAAATTTAGTCTTAATAAGAGGAAAAGGGGAATGAAAATGTCACCACCAAATTATGATCTCGATTAATAGAATATTGGTGGGAATTAGAGACACATAAATGGAGTAAAAACATAAATATTTATAGGGAGTTTTTGAGGTCATCAATCACAAAAAATTGTAAAATTTTGGGTCTCAAAGCCACCAATATATAATGATTTAATATACCAACGGTTCTACAAAATGTAAGGTATTAGGATAACACATTTTTGGTTTTAAGATCCGTTCACTAAAGATTAATAATTTATTTATCAATAAAATTATTGGGAATATATATATATATATATGTATATGTATATATACTTGACAATTATAGTTTCATCCTTCAACTAATTCCTTCCACAAACTCCTCATTCACTCATAATATTTCAAAAAAATTATTCTATTTATTCTAATCGTATAGGGTTCCAAAAATAATGAATTTATAATTCACATATCAAAACCTTTAAAGACTACATTATTCAATCCAAGACATCACGTGGGTCAGTGATAGGTGATACACCCTTTCCTCCCATCAGTTGCATGTTCAAGTCTCATGGCCTTGCCGGTCGTGATGGGTTGTCGCCCGACCATCGGGTTGTCCTTTTTAAGGAAATTCAAAAATGACCTTAACAATAGTATCCAATTTCAAACATAATCCAATCCAACCATTAGAATTATCCAAAATACTTATATCCAAAATCTCAGTCCAATGTTTATAATAAAGTTAAACATAATGAGGATCCTTTTTTCCAGGTAATAACATGTGAACTCTTTCATTGTGTATTCATTTACGAAACAGGAACATCCCGAATTACCAAAATCAACCATATCTAATTCCAAAATCACTACCTAATTATCAGGCCCATATTAAGGATTACCTTTCCTTAAACCATTTATTTTCCAAAAACTGTAGCTCACTATTTAGTCACTTTTATTAAAACCATATAATCTCAAATCATCAATAAAATATTACTGTAGTAGAATCCTTATTTATCACTATAATTCATGTAACCCGTATACTATTGATACAACACTCAAATGAAATAACTCTATAATAAAAACATAAGAACACTAGTCATTCTTCTTTATCTGAGGTAGTACGATAACATGATTATTATCCAATAACATCATTTTCGGTATACTCTTATGAATTGGACATTGATTCGTGTAGTGTCTCAACACCTTGAAGATGAATCATTTTATATTTGAAAAAATTTTCTTTCCCTTACAATAACGTACTTGGTGTCCTTTTCTCGACACTTATAATATACTCTCATTCCCTTCAAATATTTACCAAGGTGATTCATTCCACATTTATCCCATATTGGAAAATCTTTCCTTCCTTTATTCCCATTATCCATCTTTCATTCTACCATCCTTTTCTTCTCTATCTTACCTTCAAAGCCATTGGATTCATAAAATTTTTTACTATTATTATTAACACATGATACTATTTATTCATATGCTGATAATAAGAGGGTGACTATTTCCATGCTAATGGTTGGCTTAATACCATGAATGATATGACCCTTCTTACTTTTTGGATCATATGTATTGTTGGAGTTCTCATTCCTTCTACTGGGTGCCATTTCTAAACAATGTCATACACTAGGTCAGTTTATTAATCACAATTCATAATTCCAATCATGTAAAATACATAATGTAAATTGAACAGTTTATGGATATAATCCATAATCAAAAAAAAATTCTTTGAGGAGGTAAATTCTCATAAACCCTTCACAGTGGTTTGTAAAGAAAATGATAATTATCCTAAGCATATCCCCCAGGAGTGTCATAACCAAGAGTGTAGTAAGGCCTATGGTTGTGCACCAGTTCCAGTTCGAGTCTAGCTCAAAGTGGTGTTTTTTGGCTTTTACCCCTAGGTACATATATGTCAGAGCCGCCTCATCCTCCTCGTATCCAGACAAGGATATATTTTCGTGGAAAACTCACAAAATCTATACATTACCAAAATTCTAGGAAGGTCTTTTGTACTAATCCTAAAAGTCTATCTTAGGACTATGTGATTTACTCAGAGTTTATCTAAATCTAGAATCCAATGTTATTGCTAAACTTCTCTGATACCAACTGTAATGCCCCAACCCCAGTTACCCAGAGTCGGTGCATTAGTTTAATACATTGGCATGATTACAAGGAATCACGTCCCGAAGGACTGATCAGTTTAGCAGCATTGGAAAATAGATTACAGACATGAATGTTACATCACAATTTATAACATACAAAACAACATAAATAATCCTTTATGAACGCCATTATTCCCTTGTCTTAATCCAGCATATCAATCAAAATACACTTCTTGGAATCTTGGTAAACATAATACATATAAAGGGGTGAGCTGAAACACTCAGTAAGGGTAATCAATATAGCGGAAACATTCATAAATATACATAAATATTTAAGATAGTTTATAAAAATAAAACAAAATCCTTTTCAACAAAAACATCATAATAATATTGAAATTATAAATCAAAATAATTCCATTTACTTACTCACATGGATACTATACTAGTTGAATAATCACATGCAATATCAATAGCCACTTTCATAATGATGGAATGCATAATGCCAGACTATCGTAACCACATAGTCAAGGCCTTGTGCCAAGAATACAAATAAGATTTTGTCAACGCCTTGTGCCAAGAAACTAGTTTATCTAATGATACCTACCAATGCATTGAGGATCTATAGCGGGATCCACCCGTCACTTACAAAGTCCAATGCATTCTTTATATGAAAATTTTTAAACATAACATAAACAATCGTACTAAAACTAGCATAAAAAATGTCAATACATTACCCATAAATCATGAATGGTATATAAATAACACATCCACAGTCAAACATATCAAAAAACCTTCGATAAAATAATGAAGATTTCTATCATAATAAATCAACTTCAAAACAAATTTAAAATCAATTAATGGATTTTGACATAAATGAAAATGATTTGTTAAACTATTTGAGATAAATATCCTTTTTTCATGAAAACTATTAAAAGTCACACAATTTAGAATGGAAGAAACTTAAAGAAATTATTGAATCAAAGTGTATTGTACCACTTTGAAACTTTTTAAAGTAATTAACATTTTAAATCATTCATGTACATTTAAATAAATCCTTAAAACCATTTTGAAAACATGGACATTAATGAGAATGGCTTAGAAGAATAAATCTTTAAAACATTTAAAATAATGTTTTAGTAAACATTCACTTAAATTAATCCCTTTGAAAAATATTTTATGTAAAATGGACATGGATAATAAATATTCTCTAGTAGATACTTACATAAAAACAATCTCGGATAGTAAAGAGACTGTGAAATCAACCCTTAAAAATTTGGTAACTTATGAAAAATACACCCCATGAAAGAATTATCATACAATGAATATGTAACTAAAAAAAATTTAATGTGTATTACACAAATAAGAAAGTTATGGGACGTACATACACCACACTAAAGGTAATAGTGGAAATATGTCATGAATCTCACAGGAATAAGGAGTGAGATGAAAAACTATTACCTTAGACTTTCCATTAGTCGAGGGTACATTTAGCCTCATGTATGAAGACCGTAGTATGTTATTAAATTATACCAGAACCATATTAATATTTATGATATCATAAAATATTCATTTTTGACTTTATACTACCCATTTAATAATAATTTCCATGTCAAATTAACATTTCGGTTAATAATTGCTTTCTCTATCGTACGTGTTTTAACTTGTTATTCTTGATTTTATCTCGTAGATCATTATTTAAATACTTCCAGAATATAAAACAATATTTATATATCATATATATTTATAATATAAATATGTATAATAAAAATATATATGAAATGGAAAACACCATTTATAGATACGGTAGTCTGTACGTACACATAAACATTGTTTCCATTTTCTTATCGTATCAATCAAAAGTAAGTGAATAAGATATTAGTAAGTACATAAATACTTATATATACATATATCTAGTATCATTATTATTTCATATATTACATACTTATTATTAATATATTTTTATAATCGTCAATGAATGGTGAACTTGGAATGAAACCTCATCGCGTCGTGGAGACGGTAATCCGTACGTACGCACGAGGGACAATATCATTCATTTGATATTAAAATAATATTTAATTGTATGTTTTATCATACATACAGAATAATTATCATGATATATTTATTATTTATATAAATTACACATCATTTTTATACCCTTCCAAATAATAATGTTTTAAATAACAATTACACCACGACGTGGAGACGGTAAGCCATACATACGCACGTATAGGGACATGTTATTAAAAATATGGATAGAATACTGAATATGGTTGTACCATATTTATAATAAAATCATAGTATATAAAATATAATGGAGTTATTAATTTTATAAGGGAAATAACAATTAATGTAGTAGTGGAAGAAGAAAGGAACATGAAAGAGGGTTGTGAAAACATTACCTCTTCATTGGGTTCTTCCTTTTGATTTGATCAAAAGGGCTCCTTAGGTTGGATTTACGACTAAAGTAATGCATCTAGGATGAATGGAGGATAGTTGAGAGGGTATTTGGGTATATTTTGGCTGATCCAAATGTCTTTGATGGTGTGAATTATTGAGAAGGGAGAGTTCCCTTTTATAAGAGGGGAGAGGGGCACCTTAGGAAAAGATAGAAATATTATTTTATAATAAATTCATATTCGGTTTCTAATGGCTCAAAAGTGGATTATTTAAATTTCAAGGTGAAGATAGGTCGAAAATCAATCAACCAATAGGTTTTAGACAGGTTTGGGTCACTATATTAACTTTATCTTTTTTATTTAACTCTTAGTAAAATAGTTTGACATTTCCCATGTTTCTTTGTATTTTTATATTATATAGTTAATAAATATACTATATAATTCAAAGAGACCATCAAGTGATCCAATAATGATACTCCTATAATTATATAAGTCCTTTGGATGAACCTTATATTTTTAGGAATATAATATCAATTAATAATATAGTATTTGTTTTAAATATTAATTTATGTCAATTTTGACAGTATTTGTTATTTTGTTTTGGTGAAAGTCATCACAACATGATTACTTCAAAAAAGATACATTTAATCAGCCCTAACATGACATAGTAACCTAGAAAAATCGTGTATGTCATAAAAACATTGAAATTGTATTTATTTTAATATTTATAATACCATTTATTTGATTCATTCATTAATAATGTAATTGCTACACCATCATTGTGTCATAAATAAATTTAGTTATTTAATGTCTAAAATTTATAAACAAAAGACCATTATGTAGGAAATCAATTTAGATTTATAAAGAATATTTACAGTTAAATTGTTCTTAATTGTAACTATATAATAAAAAAAAATTAGTTATTAAACATTGATTTTAGCTCTTTAGCTCTTCTTTGAATTAAATAATAATAAATGTACTAATCTAATCCAAGTGGACCAAAGAGGTTAATATTTTATTCCTAAGGTTGTTCTTGGTCTAATTATACTTTTTCAATAGAATTAGAACATGTGTTAGTGTAATAATAATATCATTTTTACCCTTAATTACCCTATTTACTTTTGACCGTGGTAAACAAATGTAAAAAAGTTACTATTCATCAAAAATTATTTTCCACTTATTGAACCACATTTTACTTACAGATATCAACCGTGTCTCTCAGATTTTTGAAATTAAACTCATAGAAGTGGTAAAATTATTTTTTATTTAAATTCACAAATACTCGTTGGAGGTGGGTAAATGACGTTGAAATGTTCTATAAAATTTTTTATATATCTAAAATTATTATAATTTTACTCCAATGAATTTCATTTAACATATATAAGTATTATGTATCTATTTTGACCTTAAAAAAAATTTATATAAAATAAATAATTATTTAAATAAAAATTTGGTTTTAAATAATAACTCCATGTTTTTTCGCAATTCATCAAAAACTGAACGTTTTCAGAAAAATACCAAAAACTCACCCAAGGATAATTTCGATATTCCGAATCAAAAACTGGAGTCTATTTTACCAAATTAAAAACATATAAGTTTAATTTATTAATTTAAAATTAATTCTCGTTGTCAAAACAAATAGCGTGTTTTTAAGAAACAATAACCATCAAAAGATTCACACTTGTTTATGTATAATTTTAATGTGAAATTAATACCAATTACCAACATTATAAGAAAGGTTAAAAATATAAATTAATTATACATCCAAAACAATCAAATTTATAATTCAACACTATAAATTATTTTTATTAAAAAAGTTGTTTTCAGTTAAAGTATATTATTTTCACTATTCATCCAAATATGAAAGTAATCATAAAAACACAAATAATTTATTGAAACTAAATTCCTATGTACTGATTCTGAATAAGAAGTTTTATTTTTCAAATTGAATATATAAAAATTTCAAATGTTGTATTTAAAAAGGGTTCACCATTAAAAGGCTGTAAAATTGCACTTTTTGAAAAATAATCATTTATTAGAAAAAATTGAATTTGTTCTTACATTATGTCTAAGAAATTCATAATATGTATTCTAAAATTATAAGGATTATATAATGTTCAAAATAAAGTTAATACTATTCATAACTGATTTTGAATGGCTAGTTTGTTAAGTCGTGATGTGCTTGAACTCAATGTTGCGTGTAGTGCATGTTATTGCGTTACATTGAAAAATATAATGTACTATGTAATCTTGGGCTGTTACAGGTAGCATCACAGCATGACATAAGAATTAATAAAAATGGTTGATGAGATAGAATGGGGTGTATCATAATATGTACACGAAATTCACTATAATGGTGTCATGTAAAAACATGTCCCGACATCTGTAATAAAAATTAGATTCATAATACAAAATAATTTCTTGAATGAAAATGATGAGACAAAAATCTCTTAGGAAATTTCAGCATGGTAACAGATGTTCAAAGAAGGAATTAAGGAGAGAAAAAGTGATCTCTAATAATTAAGACATATGGAGAGTAGTATGGGGGTGGTTATAAATATTACCCCAATAACATTAATTGAATACAAAAGTGTATAATAACATAATGAAATTTGGACAAAAAAGTTAAAAGAAGAAATCCCTTACATTGAAGTGTGATCACAAACGCTTTGGAGGGGCTTGAGATAGGATTCTTGGGATCTTGGGGAACCTTGGTAGAAATATATAGAGAGTATGAAAGAGGTTGGTCGAGCTCCAAATTTTTTGAGAGAATAAGAAGTGGGAGCTTGGGTGGGTTTATATAGGAAAATAGAGGGAATACAACATTATATAGGTTTTACACACTACTCATTAAACTAATAAAAATAGAAAAATATATCGTGTTTTTTTCCATTTGTGTCTTCCAGAGGGGAGTGGGAAAAATATTTTATAAGTAAAATTTCATAACTTATTAAAAAATTAGTCTTGCTTATGTAGAGGTGAGTCACACTCTCTGGGAAATCAGTTTAAATTGATAAATTATTTTATAGGTCTTGGAGGGTCCACTAAGGCATTGTAAAATAAATAAAATAAATCTAAAAACACATTATTTTAATGTTAAAAAATATATTTGATGAAAATATCGTTTATTGTATTTTATTACATCACTATTGGGTCATTATGATGTAATAAAACACATTATATATTTAAATGGTATTTATTTTTTATGCAAAAATTTGACTGTCTCAGAATGTTATGAAAAATTCACCATTGGATAATTTTGAAATCCTCATTCAAAAAATAATATTCACTGTATCTATTTTTTTCAAAATATTTGAATATTTACTTTTAAAATAAAAATTGACATTTATCAAAAAAATCATGTGCTTTGATGAAAGTGGATTTTAATCCTTCATAAAAATTACAATTTTATATATAAATATTATTTGATCAATTAGAATTAAAAAAAGTAATTTAGTGATAATATTTCCTTAAAATATTATTTAATTTAAAATTCCATTAACTCATCCAATTAGATATATTAGTTGATTATTAACTGAAAATTATATTTTATTTTAAAAAAACTAAATAAAGTGAGTTTATATTATCTATAATAAAATAATGTACCTAATAATATTTCTAACATCATGTTACATAACCCCTTATAACACCCACATATGAGCTAATGGTATTTTCTACGATGGTGACATACTCTTGGGGTGGCTCGGATAACATCGCTAGGGAGGTAATCTCTATCAACTTCGACTTCTCCCATAGACGGTGCCATTCTAGATTAACGTGTTAAAGCTTGACTTGGGTGTGGTCAAGATCCAATTCCAGTGACTCTACCTCATTTCCGAGCTCCAAAAAATTGTGCTTCTTTTGGAGAAATACTACTATACGAGGCCATCATTTCCTTTTTCTATGATTATTGGATTTTTTAAAACCTTATATTTATATTAATCATGTGATCTCTATTCAACGACTATATTAGCAACATTCACAATTTTTAATGGTATTTTAAAATCAAAAAACATTAAAATGGAAGTGAATATGGTTTATATAAATTTTTTTCATAATAATACATTTAATTATATCAAGAGTAATTTTCATTAATAAATGTTTTGGTCGTTATAATCTTCCCCCTTAAGAAATTTCTCCCTAAAAATTTCCTTTTACCACACTAAAACAAATGAGGGTAACTCTTCTTCATCGCATCCTTTGATTCCCATGTTTATTCTTCAAACTTTTGGCATCTCCACAACACCTTGAGGAGGGGCATTATCATATTTGGAAGAAATTTTTCTCTACAATATATGATCTTCTACTACTTCTCTTTACAGAAGAGGCCATTCTCAAATGCTACCGCCTTTGGATTGAATACATGTGATGGGTCAGGTATGTACTCCTCAAGAGTGATACATAGAATACATCAGGTAATTGAGATCAGTTCGGTGAGAGTGTTAGTCGATAGGCCACTGGTCCAGTGCGATCAAAGATTTTGAAAGGGCCGATGTACCTTGGACTAAGCTTTTCATACTTCCATATATCTTAACAATCATCCACAATGATATGTGGAGGAATAACATGTCTCTAAAATCAAACTCTAGGTCTGGATGAAGGTTATCAACTTATCTCTTTTGTCAACTCTGAGCAGATTTAATGTGTTTCTAGATGATCTTAACCTTCTCCACCATTTCTGAGACCATTTTAGGACCTACATGTTTTCGGTCCCCAAATTAATCCCAACGTGTAGTGTTCTGAATCTCTCCCCATAAAGGGATTAATAAGGATCCATTTGAATGTCTTAGTGGAAACTATTATTGTAAGAGAACTCAACCAGAGAAATATGTCAATCTCATCATCCTTGGAACTCCATTGAGAATAATGATAACATTTCCTCAAGTGTTTGAATAGTCTACTCTGATTTCCCATTAGTTTGAGGATAATAAGACGTACTGAAGTTCCTCATAGTATTCAAAGCACGTGGAAGACTCTTCCAAAACATCAAGGTTAATCTTGGATCTCGATCAGATATAATAGATAGTGGTACTCCATGCGTCCTTACCACTTATCTAATAAATATATGTTCCAGTTGATCTAATGAGAAATCCTCTCGAATTTCAATGAAATGTGCAGTATTTGTAAGAAAATCCATAGAAACCCAGAAATAATTGTATACTTTGGATGTCTTAAAATATCCGGTGACAAATTCCTTGGAATTGTTCTCCCATTTAAATGTTAGTATGTGTAATTATTGCATTATCCCCTAAGACTTCTTCCTCTCAACCTTAACTTGCTGATGTACTAGGAACATTGATGTATACTCAGTGATCTCTTTCTTCATGTTATCTCACCAATAATTCTATCAGATATCTCGATACATCTTTTTGTTTCTTAAGTGAATGGAGAAATATGAACTATGTGCATCATCAAAAAGTTCTTTCTTTATCTCTGGATTTGATGGAACACTTAGTCATGACCAAAATCTCACAATTCCTTCTTCATTGACATTAAAATCTTAGGATTTCCATTTTCTAATAGATTCCACATTATTTTAAAATCACACATCATCCTTCTGAGAATCATTTAACCATTCCAAAAGAGATGGTTTTGAATTCATTTGTGAATGGATTGATGATGTTCCAATAATTATGATTCCCATGTCCATATTCATAAAATCTAAGAAGATTAGATCCTTTTCAATTCTCATCAATAATAGAATATCATGGTCCTTTATACTTAGGGAGTTATCCATTGTGTTCTCTTTTCCAGGGTGGTAATGGATTTAGGAGTCATAGTGTTTGATCATCTCTAACAGTATTCATTGGAGCATATTCAACTCTTTCTGTGTGAATATATACTTGAGGTTCTTGTGATCTATATATTTTTCACACTTCTCCTCAAAAAGGTAATGTCTCTAAATTTTCAATGTGAAGATTACTTAATCCAACTATATATCATGTGTTGGATAACTTTTCTCATGATATATCAATTGCCTTAAAGCATGGTCATTTTATTTGTATGTTTTCATCAACACAAAGCCCATTCCCATCTTTGAATCATCACAAAATTCCACAAAACATTCTCCACTTGTGGGTAGTGTGAGCACAGGAATAGTTATAAGCCTCTGTTTCAACTCCTTGAATCTCTCTTCACATTAATCAATCAATAAAAACTTTAATCCCTTCCGAGTTAACTTGGTAAGAGGGATGGAAAATCATGTGAAATTTCTCACAAATTAGAGATAATATCCAACTAACCCCAGGAATCTATGGATATCCACTATACATGTTGGCCACAAACATCCCACAATTATACTTATCATGGAGGGATTCATAGATATCCCATTACATGTGATGATATGACCCATGAATGAGACCTCCTTTATCCAGAATTCACACATGTTGTGTTGTTCATAGAATTTAACCTTTCACAAGGTCTCTAGTATAGTTCTTAGATGCTTCTCATGATCCTCCATGGTTTTTGAGTATATTAGTATACTTTATATAATGAATTACCTAAATTGGTCGAGTTAATATCCAAATATTCTATTCATCAAGTCTATAAATATTTTTGGAGCAATAGTGTGTCTGAAAATAATTACTATGAATTCATAGTGCATTTATCTTATACAAAAATCAGTCTTGGGTATATCTTCCTTTATCACCCTTACTTGGTAATATGCCAACCTAAAATACATGATGGAGAATTATTGTACTCCACATATCAGATTGAACATATAGTAAATTCTTGGTAGAGTATACATGTTCTTTATCATGATTTTTTGAGATCACGATAATCAATGAAATGGTGCATTGACCCATCCTTCCTCACGACAAAGAGGACTGGTGCACCCTATGGTGAAGAAATTGGGTATATTAACCCTTTAACTAGAATCTCCTATTGTTTTTTCTTCAGCTCCTCAATATCCACAATATCCATTCTATATGGATTCTTGGATATCGAAAACAACCTAGTTATAAGATCATTTGAGAATTCAACATCTCTTCGAGGAGGAAGACCAAGAAATTCATCGGGAAACACTTACGTGAATTCCCTCACAATAGGTATATCTTCAAGAATGGTATCTTCCTTAGACCCATTCATCAATGTAAGATATGTGTTCTCATAGGGAAATAATATCCATGCTAGAGATGATGGGTCTAGAGATGATTCATCTCTCTCATTGCACTTGTATAGAATCATGGGTCTATTCTTCATATGGAGAGTGATTTTACTATCATGGAAATTTATGTTGGATCTATATAAGGAAATCCAATATATGCCAGTAATTTCATCAAATTACATAAGAGGGAGTATGAAGAGGTTCGACAGGATGTAAAATATACAAATTATTACAGGGGAGGAGTTATATTCATGGGATGCAATGATTTCCCCATTTTCCATTCTCACTAGAATCATTACTTCCATGATTTGTGGTTGTGTAGGAATCATATAGCAAAAAATTTGGGTTATAAAATAATTCGTAGAACTATAATAAAAATGTATTTTTCTATTCATCAATTAATAACCAACACAAATGTCCCCACATTGTTTTTGGGGTTCAATTCGGTGATTGTGATAGAAAAATCTCACCCATGCTGCCTTGGAGGTTGTTGGATGCCTCTGAAAACCCTTGGATGATGGTATTGTTTTGAAAAGTGCCCTAGTTCATTAAAGTTGAAGTATTGAACAACTTATTGAGGGTTGAATGAAGCCTTCCTTTTCTCAGTCACACCTGCTGGTTTTTCTTATCGATAGTTAATGACCAGGTGCCCTTGTCTGTCACACCTAAAGCATTTTCTCATCACCCTCATGAAAATTCTGTGGTGTGTGTTTCTACACCATTGAAAAGTGGGGTTCCATATTTCCTTTGAACCATTGGATTTATCAATCAGACCACCAGAATTAATGTACACTTTATACTTCTTATCCCCATGATACCCTTGTGATTTGCCGATTTCCATTTTGACTATGAAAGAAAATTATAAAATTTCTTCATAGCTCTCAATGTTACGAATCTCCAGGGCTTTCCATAGGCTAGGTTTTATCCCACCAAAGAAGTAATCAACCTTGTATTAGGGGTTAACTGGAAATATGGAGGCGTATCAATCAAGGCTCGAGAAGTTTTCATCATACAATATGATGGATTCATAGTCCTTTTTCTGGAGGGAAATGAATTCATTTTCTCTCTTTAGTCAGAGAGTATGAGGAAAATATTTATTGAAAAATATTTTCTATAAATCCTTCTATTCAAATGCCTCGATCTCCTCTTCAGTCTTTTTATTATTGATCAATGTCCACCATTGATAAGTTTCATCCTCCAAACGATAAGAACTCAGAAGAAGCTTCTCTTTTTTAGAACATTGGAGGATATAAAAAATCTTTTCAATGTATTTGATCCATTGTTCCGAAATTGTGGGATCAGATGATCCATTAAAATTATGAGGCCTTTATCTCATGAATATATCTATTACAACTTTTTATTTATTTGGGGGGGGGGTTAAATGTTCCTATTTACCCATGTCTCTATTCAAAACATGAGTTAACTGAGAGATTATCATGAAAAAAATTTCGATTCTAGCTCCCATTAGTTTGGGCATCTCATTCGAATAGTCGTCACATTGATCTTCACATCAGTTGTTACCCCAAGTCCTCCTATTACCAACCATTGGATGGAATTAAAACAAATGATAGTGGTAACACATACAGGGTAATTTTAATACCAAAATGGATGACTTATAAATTACTTTAATGTTATTAACATATTAATTTTTATGCTTTAATCTATGTTATCCAATATCTACTTCACAATATATATTCTTAGGGGAATTTTTTTAATTACCTAAATAATAGTTCGTACTAAGCTTATGAATTTACCAAAAAAATATCCTCTAGGATTGTCATAACCAAGAGTATAGTAAGTCCTATTGTCATGCCCCAGTTCCTGTTCGAGTCTAGCTCAAAGTGGTGTATTTGGGTTTTAACGCTAGATACATCTATGCCCGAGCTGCCTCTACCTGCTCGTATCATGACAGAGATGTATTTTCTTGATAAACCACTTACTCAATACTCACTGATATGTAGGGATGTTTTTATTGTACTTAGTCTTATCCATAAGGCTTTCACTAGGTTTTTCTAATCCTAATCTCAAAAATAACTAAACCTGTACTTTGTTTCTAACTATAACAACCCTACACTTTATTACACACATAAACATGATTCATTGCATTAAATATTCACTTGTTACAACATAGAATATCAAGATATATAGTGTCATTTTTTCTTCGGAACATTACCTGACAACATAAATCATTAAATACACATCTATATTGAAAACGTTTTTTACATGACCACACACATTCCTTCGTAATTAGCATTGCATGGGATAACCCGAGGACAAGCATAAAGAAATGGTCATCAATAAATCCCTTTAAGAGAGTAAAAAAATTCATAACATGAAGAATAAAGTACATGTTAGGAAATAGGCATATAAATGGAGAATAATAGAAACATGAACATAAAGGAATGATATATCATGATTATCATAACATGGAAATGTGAAAACAACATTTAAGATTATATTTTCATGATCCAAGGATCATTGCACATAGTGAATGATTAAACACTGCTTGTACTTGAATTATCATGATTATACCATCATTTCACTTGACGTATCAAGAAACTAATCATCACCAAATTCATTAGAGTGCTATCAGGGCACACCCTTCTTAATCATTTCATTTCATGCAAAAGTGTGCCACATGGACATATAACATGGATTCATTAAAAACAATAATTTATTACATGAGTAAATAAAGGTGGAATTAATACATGAATATATATAATAAATATGTAAATGATTATAATGGTGAATACCCTTGATGGAGAAATGGGCATGGTATTCACTACACAATGACTTTGGCTTGGAAAATCATGGTGAAATTTTTCCATCATAATGGTGTGACCTTAGAATTCATAAAAATGGTTGATGAGAGAGAAATTGGTGTATCATCCTGTTTACATGAAATATAAAGTAAGGGGGTCATATAAAAACATGTACCAATATATATAATAGATTATAGATTCATAATACAAAATAATTTCTTCAATAAAAATGAGGTGAGAGAAATCCCTTGAGGAAATTTTCCATGGTAAGAGGTATGTACAGACGAAATTAAAGAGAGTGAAATAGGTCTCTAAAAAATCAAACATTGGATGTTCGGTATCAGGGAGGTGAAAAATAATACCCCAACATTTTTAAATTGAAAAAATGATATAACAACATAATAAAATTTGGATAAAAATTAGAAAAGAAAAAAATCCCTTACATTAATGTGTGACTCTAAAGGCTGGGGATCAGCTTGAGAGAAGTTTCTTGGAATCAAGGGGAACCTTGGGAGGATTATAGAGAGATTAGAGAAAAGGATGGTAGAGCTCCAAAGGTTTTGAGTGAAGATTAAGTTGGTGATTAGGTGGTTTTATATAGGAAAAGTGAGGGGAATATTTATTATTTAGGTTTTGGTCACTATAAATTAATCTAATCAAAACTCAAAAACAACACACGGTTTTTTACCATGGTTTCCTAAAATTGGGAGAGGAAAACGTTATTTTATAAGGTTAATGGACGAAATTATTAAAATATTAATAGTTCTTATGGGTAGGAGAGTCGCATTGTCAAGGAATAAGAGCATACCAATAATATTGACATCTCAATAAGGTGGGTATGAAAGGGATTCTTCCGCTACCCAATCGAAACAACAAAAGTCCTGTACTCAAGACCTCACACCAATCAGTTAGAAATTAAGGGTATCTCAATACAATGAATCAAAACAAGAATTAAAATATTGAACTATGTAAGATAAATTGAAATTAATGTTTTTACACACAAATTAATCCAAATAGGTAGATAAAATAAGAATCGTAACTACATTGACATGTGTGTAACACCTTCACAATGAACACCCAATGTTTAGCTCGACATCGAGAGGATTAGGAATATTGGGTGAAATTCCTTCTTCATTATTGACCACCCATATAAGGATAGGGCCTCCAGAAATTCATGTAGAAGGAGGATACTTCTTTAGGACTTCATAATGACATAGTTTAACTTATGTTTTGAACTTAAAATCTGGAGCCCAAGCATTCATTTTATTGGAAAAGTGGAAGGTGGTTTTGGGAACACATATTGTGTAAAACCATAGTTCCCATGGTTTTAGACAACTTTTTAGTTGTATCATGCTTTGTAAAAAACTAGAAACATGTTTATCCACCTCTGGAATGCCTCCTCTGAATGTTTTAAAAAGTTTGGACAAATAAATATCGAGATATTAATAAAATACAGAATACCACTTTTGACTTTGGGCATATTTGATTATTTGGATAGATCAGTTAGTATGGGCATCTTAAAGGCCGAATGAGGCTTCAATTACTTCATATAAAATTTATCCAATTATATTTTGGACCAGAACTCAATATTTTAGTTCGTTTGGATTCAGATATTAGTTTAAATAAGAGTTATAGCCCACTGGTGTGCATGAATCCTACACAGGTTGGCTCATTTTTCGTGGACGTCATCATGGGACCTCCAAATCACCTCCACCTTTAATGATATTATAAAAATAAATATTATTTCCCGTAATAAAATAATAAATACATAATTATTTAATGAAACATGAAGTTAAATTTGTTATTATTTTTATAATTTTCAATACATAACTAGTTTAGCATAGTGGTGTAAGTGTGAAAATGAAACAATGAATTGTAGTGCAATCACACCCCCAAACATAAACATTTTCACTATTGGAAAAGTTACATTTTCAGAAATTATTTTGGTACATATTTACAACTTCATAATGATTTAACCTTCAATGAAAATTAAATTCCTGGTTGAAATGTGATCAAAGTAACAAAACACACCAAGGAGTTATTCTCAATAATCATTGAAAAAGACGTCTCAAAAATTGTATCCAAATGAAATTACCTGATATGTATGATAACAATAAAAGAAAATAATGTATATGTTAATCATGTCACTAATTATCCATGTGTGTGTGTGACAATCATTTCAAAAAATAGTGTCACGTGACATGCCTTATTATATTTTATTTTACATACTCATAGGATTTTTTTCACTGATAAATATTATTTTATTATTTTCCAATTTATTTTTTTAGAAAATGGGGTGAACTAAGATAAACCATGTAAAGATAAAATGTTATAGAAAATTAAATGAATCTCATAATGAAAATTAAATTGTTTCTGATATGGTGTTCAAACCATCATGGAAATTTTATTTATGGTAATAAATAATAAAAAAACCTTGTCAAGAAATAAAATAAAGTAATGAAGGAACACCAAGAAATTATGTCTTCAATGTAACTAAAATCTCTATTGATCGATGGAAATTTGAATAATTTAGAGCTAAAAAATTGATTGATACATTAAAGAATATATTTTAACCATAACACCCCTTTACCTTGTTTTATGTAATTTAATTATCGTGTATTTTCTTCTTCTTTTATTGGGTGTGCCTTGGGACTCCTGAGGATAGAGATAATTTTCCAATAAAAATGGAATAATGTTTAGGGATGCATGGTAGTTTGAATTAATAGATCATGGGTATGAATTTGTTAATTGATTTTTAGTGTCCCCCCCCAAATTTTGATGTATTCCATAGTTGGTTTGGGGTTTTTATGCAATCATTTGGGATTTATTGTATGTTATTGGAAATTACACAGCATTTAAAGGGGTCACACAATGTATAGTTGGTCAATATACACAAGTTGTGATCTTTTTACACAAAATGAAGTGGCTACAGTCTATGTAATGGTTACCTGATGTGTAATGTTAAAATATTAGGATTTAATAAAAATGTGATGGTTTTTTTGTTCAATGATTTCCTTGTGGGTTTTAGGAAGTGTATATGAATTACTTGTCCTTTAAATTCCAAGATTTTGGATTTTGGGGTGTTTTATCAGTTGATTTTTTGTTTATTCTTCTTTAACCCTTCTTCCTCGTGACCTATATCAATTATATGGGGTTTTTTGGAGCCCATGTTTGATCAATAATTATTATTTTGACTATTTATCACATTTTTTATTGTATTAAGTATCCCTTAGTGAGACAACATTCCCTCTAATTCATTTGTTGGATCGTGGTTTCAATGTTTCATTCAGTTTTCAGATATTTTTTCCCATGTTGTTGTTTGTTCATGATTCTCTCTAGATCCATTATTCCATCGTTTTCTTGTAAAAATTTCTTTTTTGGGTTATGGTGTTGTTGGTGTGTTTTCTTGTAGAATTTTCTATTTTCATATGTCCATTAACCGATTTTATTAATTTGAAATAATTATGAGAAGTGTTGACTTGTTCTAGGGACTCTGTTTTTGTTTTTTGTAGTTTCTTATGGTGGGTTCTAATGTGGTTATGTGGGACCTGTCTTTTTATGTAGGTGGTTGTATATCTATAATATGTTGGTGAACTACCTTACTCTTATTTTCGAGAAATTATTTTTTTAAATGAAATAACATGATATGAAATAATTTTTTACATGCGGAACACTGTTTTTATAAAATATTTTTTCACTAGGATTTGGTAAATGGAAATGTATTTTAAAATTACTATGAAACGGTTTTGTGAAATGTATTTTCAAATCCTGGATTGATGGAAATTTATAGGTGATCTGATTTTGAAAAAAGAGCACATGGGAAGACTTCAGTGCTTATGTTGACAGTAAAGTTATAGGTCCCATCCACTATTAGGATATTTTCCCATGGGTATTTTCTATACTCCCTATGATTGTTGTTCTAGGTACATGTTATAAATATTGGGGGGGGGGGGTTCACATGTTGGGTTCTTCCATTGCTTCCTATAATTGATTAGTATTTCTAGTGTCTTGATGCATATTTTATTTTCTATGATAGGTATGAGTGTCATTGATATCGGGACCATGTGTGATCCTTAATGTGATGTTACATGGGTTTTTTTCTTGTAATATTGTTTTGTTGTACCTTTATAGATATGATATTATATGTGATGCATGATTTGATTTGACATGATATATCTATTGTGATATATTAATATGATATGTTTTGAAACTAATTACTCTAATTTATTGGGAAAAGTGTAAAGATGAAAAATTAATCTTTTCTCCATGATTTTGATATAAAAACATTTAGATGTAAACCATGCCCTGTTTTTATACAGTTGAGTATAATTGGATTAATTTTTTGAGACATTATATGGATCACTTGGGTGAGCCCCTATTGATCCGATTAGCTTACACCCATCATACCCATTTGGATACACATAGACCAGGTTATGTCTTCCGATTCAGGGGATGGGATGACATCTTAGTATGTGGTGAGGTTTTCTTTCCATTGACTTGTGTAATTGGTGGTGAAATGGTGGTCTCCTACCCATACTGTTTCATGGGTTAGATTTTTTTTCTTTTATTGGTAGTTCTTTGTGGTTGGACCAATACTTGAGAATGGTTTATAATATTGATTTTTTGGGTTTCATTTGTTGGTTTTATGTTTGGATTTATATTTATATTTCCCACTATTGTATGTTTTGTTTATATATTCTATTTTGATACTTCATATTGGGAAAAAATCATTCCCAATGATTATTGTTTGATGCTCGGGTTAGAGTCATAAACCAGTGGGGGTTATAAAATCCATTCAGTTATGTGGAAGAGTAGGTTCGGTACCATTTTGACAGGGTATTTAGGTCACCTAATTAAAATATCTCATTCAATGACCAAAATATAGAAATGTATTTCTATATGTCTATTAGTTTGAAAGTGAATTTGAATTTTCTTTTAATTTTATGATTAAATCATCTAGAAAAGTGTGATATGACTCCACAAAATGGGAAATGTTTCAATGAATATTTTTTCATAAATATATTACACATATTATTAATATTAATGTGTAAAAAATTATTATATATTAAAAAAAGAGAAAAATATTTATGGGTCTATGAAGTAAATATTTAAAGGCTTGTTATGTATACATAAAAATTTATAATTTATTTTTAAAACAACGTTTTTAAATTTTAGATTTCTTAAAACCAAGTCAATACATATTGTTAGTGATATGTTAATTTGATAGACCCAAATGTATAATTCAATGGTCACACATAGTTGAAACAAAAGATGGAGTCTTTTAATTGAATAATATATTTATAGATAACTGAGGATCCCCTATTAAGTATGGAAGTTGGTGAGATTTAATGGTTATATATGTCGCTAATTATATGAATTGAAAAAAGGTGGATTTATGTGGATATAAATTTGTACATGGTAAACACCGTAGTGGTATTTTACCTGAGAGGTTGGGAAAATATAAAAAAAACCTTTCTATCCTATGGTGTTATGTTTAGATAATGTTGATATTGATATATACTTTGAGTTGTTTCTTGAGTCAATTAATTCACGAGTACTGAATGTTTTTCTGTTATGTTGATTGAAAAAATTATCATGGATGAGTTGGAATCTTATTGGATAATATACAAAATGTTAAGGAATGATGAAATTATGATATACACTTTCAATAATGTGGTGTCTGTAAAAATAATCATTCATGAGTTAAAATATTGTTGGTGATTTATTTCTAATATAATGGTCATTTAAATGAAAAATTAAATTATATAGATTTATTAAAACATATTAGACATGATTAAATTCTCATAGGAGAGGCTATTGTATAACTATATTTGTATTAGTATGTCATTGGGATCCTATAAATTAGCATTAGAGGTCACCCCTATATTATAGTATCTTGAGAAAATTCTAATAGTGATAATGGGAATAAGGCCTAGATTAAACACTTGATGGCATGAAGATTAAGCAGATAGGTATCTCTGGTTCAAATATTCAATAATAATTATTTCATGATAAGCAAGAGTGAAATCCATGAGTAAAATATTTTGTAAAAATACCACTACATGCCTTTCTGCTTCAACGAAAATATTAGGTGAGCATATTATGGATGAAAACAACCAATACATGAGAGACTTAGTTTTTAACACTTTGGGAATATTGTTTTTTTCGAGTGTATTTAGTTATATTTATATCTAACATGTCTTAATATAATTGGGATATAGTGAGAGGTTGTTGGAGTTGATTTTATATATGGATTACATTAGTGCTAAAACATGCATGGTGAAGACCTTCATTCCTTGGAGAGACCATGTCTATAGATAAAATATAAGTATCTCTAAAATTTTTGAGTATAAGGAAAATGGGAGGAATTTAAGATATATCCAATCACACATTTTCAGGAATATTTTACATAAACCTAAATGTAGAATAAGAGTGTACAAGATATCAAGTTTCTAGAGGCACATTATTTGTTGGGATTTAAATATTGATTTTTTTTAACAATAATAATTTATATTAAACTCATAATATAGGGTCAGATCCCAAATACATTATTTTTTCTAATTGATAATAAAATAGAAACACATATAATGATGTCATGTGGTTCCTTCACCGATTATTAACCACTTTATAAAAAGAGTTTGTGAACCTTAACTTATAAATTTTGTAATATGTATTCTTCATCATGCTATCAAAAATCAATACATCATAATCATTGAAATCCACTTTCAATAACCATTGATGTTGGTATGTTTTATCAGGGATATTTTATTCTAGAAACCAATGATTCATCCACCTCTTAGTGATGGTATTATTTTTCATGGGCCTATCAATTAGTATCATAGCATTATTTTTAGACGCTCATTGTATCTTTTCCCCTGTATATATATTTTTATATCTTCTAATATTTTATCAATTAAATCAATCGATTCTATAAATACTGCCATCAAAAAATGTGTATTTATGTTTTATGGAAATGGATTATACCTATTGATGGATAGGATGCTTCATTATATTTTATCTCTTGGCATGGTTTTTCTTAACATAATTTAGAATGGAATATATATACACATATATTTATAATATCCTATACTCTATTTGAGAATAAGAAAATTAGTCTGTATATGAGAGTATACAACGTGTCTCTTTAACCCCTATTGAAGAATGAGTTGACACAAGTCATATGAGCAATAAAAATAAATTAAATAAGGAGAAATATATAGATAAATTATCAGGGATTAATGATAGTGAATAATAAATTTTTATAATCTTGTAAATATCAATTCATGGCAATTTTTATGGGATAAGTTGATTCTATAGAAGTGTATTTAATTTTCATAGTAGGAAAATTTTACAATAAGTCCACATTCAGATATTAAAAAGGATCAAATATTGATAAACCAATAAATTATTATTAAGAATAAATGGATTTCTAGGATGTTTCATTGATTTTTAAGTATCAGATATCATTATTATCAAAATTTAAATTATGAAGAAATAATAAATATAAGAGAAAAAATATATTTAATTGATTTAATTTTATAAATATTGAATTATTTTAAAATAATTTCCTTAATAAGGAACATTAATATAAGTATGAAAACCAAAAAAATCTCTATTACATGGTATAAAATGGAATGTAGTCACATCAAGAAAAGTATTTAAAATGCAAAAAGGTTAACATAATAAAGAAGAGTATATTTCTTTCAAAACAAGATTCAATATCGTCTGATAAGGAATTTCAAGGAAATTAGGAGGAATCTATGTATGAATGAATAAACATTTAGGATAATTGAATAATAACATTAATGGATAAATAAAATCATCATATATATATTCCTTATGTGATGAGGAATAAATAAGTAGTGAATATAAAGAATGAAGACATGACCAAATAAAGAGTTCCAATTAAAAATGATGATTTTTGTATGATTATGGGAAAAAATCTGGAAGTAATAAAAATAATTTTATATTTAATAATGATTAATAAATAAAATATTCCAACACAATATAATAAAAATAAATAATTGAGATAAATGTGTAATGTTCATTAAATTTGAGAAAGATCAATGAAATCTATAGATCCAGATATAAGAAAATTTAGAATATAACCATGAGTATCATTACTTTAAATTAAGAGTTTAATGATCTCATGGAAAATTAGTAGAAGATTAACATTCCCTTTGAATATCCCCTGATATAGAGTTAAAAATTCAATAAATAATTTTTTCAAATGTTTAAAAATTTATGATAAAGTTAATAATGTTACGAAGAAACATTATATATATTCTATAGTTTTATAAATTGTTATCATGGACACTAATGAATGAAATACATGTGGTGATAGTAATGATAATAAAGTGAATTAGGCGATTACCTCAAATATGAAGGATAATACATACTTTTCTATATCAAATTGTTTTTTAAAATTTCCCAGAGCTGTGAGGTGTATAAGAAGAGGGATATTATAACGCCCCGAGCCTCATCTTATGGACTTGGTAGTTGAAAAATGCTGTGTAAATTTTTTTAAAAAGTGAATAAACAATTACACAACACTTTAATGAAACGAGGACCTTTTACCGGTCTCAGTTTAAGAAGATTAGACATAACCTTACATTTATCAGAGTTGAAACAATATATCTACTTTCCACTATGATTTGGCGCATGCAACCACAAAGAGGACCAACCCTAGAATTCAAGGAAACCTGTGATTAACATTTCAAAAATGCAGGGTGAGCACAAAAGATGCCCAGTAAGTGGTTTTGAAAACCTTTGATAATTCTCTTTCAAAAAGACTCGATTCAATAATACATTTGAAAAATTTCTATTGTAAATACATTTGTAAAACAACCTGTACAAAATCATGTAATTCTTTTGAAAAATAATTATACTTTGAGAACCCTTTTAAACTATTCCAGTGATTTTCATTGGAAAAAATTAAGAAAATATCATTAAAACAAAACAACATTTTAAGGAAACTTCATTTGTTGAGGGCTGTCTTGGGCCGAACCACACAACAAAGGATGGGTTCAATCCCCAATGACCTTCTATTTTTACAACAAACAAGAACCCGTATATTTAAAAAAAGGTTTAATGTTTTCTTTACAAACACACACACACACACACATATATATATATATATATATTATTTGTCATTGGAATTTTTACTTTTAAATACGTCAATGTATTAAAATACACATGCATACTTATATATATATTTTTATATATATGATTTCCATTTCATCATTTGAATGTTTGGTTACTACCAATACTTTTATGGCTAGACCTTACATATATATATTCATAGGATTATATCTTTTTGTTCTGAAGTAGTCGATTTATGCTTCGACATAACTTTGCATGATTTTCCGTACATACTTTTCCCTTTAACGAATCATTATTTTAATAATAATTCATGAATATAACAATTTACCCATACAACATGTATATATATATATTGTGAATAAAACAAGAAAAAATATTATCCATACTACTTACACACACGGTTAATAAAACTGATGCGTGTGAAATGTCATTAAATAATGGACAATACTTATTTTATAAATGACATTCATGAATTAATTAAATGAATCACATATGAATATGTATAATATATATGAACATGTAAACATTGTTTGCAAGACAAACTCCTGTTAAAACATAAATTAAAAATATGATTAAAATATATAATCGTATATCTATGATTTTACAATTTGTGAGTATTTTTTATATCAAAAACATCAGTTATATATTGATAATTAACCATTCAAAAATCCAAAATAATTTAAGATTGAAGTATAAAATCATATATACACAAAATTATATAAAAGGATTTTATATATCATAATTAAAGCAAAATAAAATCTTGAAATCTTTGTTTTCATCCATAACATTAATTAATAATTTATAAACATCTTTGAAAAACTCAAAATAGACTTAGAATATAACCATGTATACATAAAAATATATACATGGGTTTTTCATAATAAAAAATTAACAGCATAAACCCATTTCAATTCATAGAAACACCTTTAAAACTAATTTAAATAGAAACATAATCCATACCATATATATTTTAAAAAATATATATATAATTATCATTAAATGAAGAAACATTTAATTGAGAAAATAAAAATGTTGATTTTGTTTTGAAGATACCCATAAGTAAACATTGAAGAAGAAAGTAATCTGATAAAAATTAATATCCCTTAATAAATTAAAAATGGGATTGTGTAAAATTAGAAAATAGAAATTGTAACATGAGATAAATTGATAGAGGTCCCTTACCTCTAATGTAACATCAAATGACCATTTATAGTAAAAAAGAATTTGGCTGGAGAATAGATTTTTATTTTTGAAGACCAACAATACCCACTCAAGGAATGCGATACTCAAATATGAATAGTGGAGATGAAGTACTAGTATTCTATTTATAGACTTAAGAGGCATTATTTTATTATTTCATTCAGCTTGCACGGCATGCTGATTTATTTATTATTTTCTTTATTCATTGCATACATACAAGAAGATAGGAAGACAAATTTATACATTTTTTTATTTCCAACATGCTTGATAAAATGATTGGATAGAATTACAATCAGAGATAATAAATTAAATTTGTGAAGAATTATTCAAAGACGAATCTAGATTGCATTAAAAACAAGTAGTGAAGATAACCAAATATAAAAAAATCAAGAATATGTGGTGTCAAACGATTGTGTATCGAGCAATGTTGTACCCAGATTGAATATATATATATATATATTGTTTCAACCGATTGAAACAGATGAATAAGAATTTAATATTTAGATATGATTGTTGAAAAATCGATATCTGCATTAAAAATATCTCTCGTAACCTTGGAAAATGACCATGGTCTGTAGATGTAAATTTTTAGAAGGAATTGAATAAAAAAACCAGCAAAACAACAAATGTATGATGATAAGATGACAATTAAAATTAAAAAAAATAAGAAACATGAATACTGGATTTGTAGAAGATTCAGATAAACCTTTTATCAACAAAAATTGAAACCCTAACCATGAATTAGATATTTTCTTCCTTCAATACAAACTCAGGACTTCTCCTATAGCTTCAAAACCCTATATTTATACTGTATGTCACTGCCACACCTAGCACTCGAGCCTCATCCTTTACTCACGGCTCGTCTTCTCCTCACAACGCATAAACTCATCTCAAAGCGAGGACCTTATTGAATCCACGTCGACCTCTACCCACAAATTAGAATAGCACTAGACATGATTGGGTTGCACTTCTCTTAGAGGCGCGATCTATGGATTTCGATCAGAAACCCTACCACACATTGGACTCGAACGAAAACCCCTTATTCTCGATTAATTTATCCATTATTTGTTTCACATATATTTTTTTATATATATCTTTTATCATCATTATATATATATATACATAAATTTTTTTATTTTTATATCAAAATTAATAATTCTAATTTTATAAAAATACATTTAATAATTTCCATTTGTAATAATATTAATTTGTTTTGAAATTTGAATAACATAAAACAATTAATTAGAATTCATTTAATATTTTGATCATTTATAAATATTTATTAATTCATATTATTTAAAATAAACTTATTTTCTTATCATAAAATATTACTAAAATTCAAATAATTAAATCATTTTAAGAACCTTAATAATCATTATTTAATATCTCAACAATAATAAATACTGTTTATTCAAAAAATTATAATAAAATATTAGTTTTTAGGTTACTTTTATGTATTGTTTAGTTATTTTATATCAACAGTTATCATATTCCATTCCTCGATTTTATCTTATAAAGGATAGTTTTTATAACGGTCAGGAAAATATTCTATAAATTTCAATAACAAAGGGTTATTCAAACAAACATGAAAATAATATTATGATGCTCACACCACTATTTTTAGAGACGTTTTTATATTTTCATATTATTTTTAGATTCATTGCTATTGTTCTTACTACAAAATTTGTGCTTCTATCATATCCAAAAGATGATAAATACCTGATTGGCATCATTGTGTTTCTAGGTGGTCTCCCAATTGTTTTATTATCAATAGTTGTGGGGTTAATGGGTTAGTTCTTGTGTGTCAAGGATGTATTCTGTTTTTTGTATAAATAAATTGATTAATATGTATATTTCTGCATTCAAAAGTTAATGTATTTTATTTCATTATGGAATGTTGACAAAACATAAAATTGACTCATAAACTTGTGGTGTTACAGATATAAAGTCTATGTCTATGGGAATATCCAAGATAAATAAAATTGATTCTTAGTATGATAAGGATGTATAAAATAATTTAATTTCAAATTATAAGGAAGAAAATGAGTATATATAGAAGAATTAATATATTAACCAAGGATATATTCATTTTATAGAATATTTTACTAAGGTATATTTTATGATAATAAAACATGTGTTCATGTATAATTTATCATCTCCCCAATTGAAGAGAATACATTTACTGAGGATTAAACCAAATGTGATTATAGTTTAGGTGTGGATGTATCCAAAATAGATGATTTTATTTTATACTGCCTAGGATTCTTATAAGAATACTTGTACTAAATATAATAAACATAGACACACTGAGAACTAGTTTCAAATAATTTCATTAGGTCACGAATCATTAAAATTTATTAGAATACAAGGTATAATAAAATATCTCTATATCTTTAATCAGTATCTAAATTGACCGATTTAATTTATAAAACTATGTGTTTTGTAGTTTGTAATGAATAAATTATAGAGAATCATAAGTGTATTTAGAGTCTCATTACATTCTTATATAAAAGAAAATAATTATTTATGTTTGATGAGAGATTTAATGAAGGTATATTTTTTAAATACACACAATTTTGAATGAAAGTACTTTTATTATAGTAATAAAAAGAAAAAAAGTTTGATATAATTGATTTAATTATTATTTTAAAATAAAACTACATCATATGAATAACTACCTATTTGTGATAGAGAAGAGGATTCTATTGGAGAAGAAGTTGGAAAATATCGTATTATTCTAAATGCACATGCGGATTTGTAAATATATTATGTTGATTCAAATATTTCTTTCGGTGATAAAAAAATATGGAATTGAGAAACTATATTCTCAAGAGTAAAGATAATGTTCAGTCCCTGAGAATTCATATAGAGAAAAAACAATTTTCAAATATACATAATTTTGAGAAATTCCAATAATAAAATATTCCTTTCTCAACTAGAACTAAGGATTGTGAAATAGGTGTCACAACCTGATTATTGGGTAGTGTAAGTGAAAAAATAGCTTAATAAAATATATAAAATTGAAATATGAAATTTGGTGTCACAAAATTAGGACAATAATATAATCAATATAAAGTGGGTTTTTATAAATAATCTATACAAGAAATGATAATTATCATGAAAAAAATCTCATATTTTCTACTGGGGATACTATCAAACTGAAGGTAATGATTTCAATTTTACCTTTCTTAACTCAAAAGTACTAAAATGATATGACTTATTCTTCTAGTATGTACTCAAAGAAATTAAAAAGTTTTCTAAATGGATGGGAAATCAGTGTTTCTGAGTGGTTAACTCGGGGAAGAGGTTTATATTTAATAACTCAAAGGGTTCATCACTAAATCTGATGGTTCTAAAGTTATAAATGAATTATTTAATTATATTGGATTAAGTAAGTTTTCTAATCTTGGTATTTAAATAATGAAAACATCATAAGAGGATTGACATTCAAAAAAGGCTTGTTCTATTCTAATATTTATATAAAGGGAGAAGAAACAAACTCACTCATTGTAATTGTATAGATCAATGACATAATGTTTTCCAATAAAAATAGGAAACTTTTGAGAAATTTTTTATCAAAATGTGGAATCAATTTTGGATATCTGGTTTTTGTGAGATAACATTATTTTATGTTTTGAAACAATAAATTAAATAGTTTTTTTCTTTATATCATTAGAAATGTATGATTGAGATTTATTGAATTTTCTAAAATGAAATAATCAGGAGATGTATATACTCCAAATGAACATGGAAATAAGTTATTCATTGACAAATAAAAAAGGAGTGAGGATGAGATTGTTTAATTTTTATTATTAATCATTTCTATTAAATTATAACATCTTTTCTACAAATCATTTTTGTCATTAATTTATCTTCATGATTCCAAAGAAATAAAATGGAGTATCATAATATTAAGGTGAAGTGGATAGTATGCTACATCCAAGGGACTCTATGTTTTGGATTTATGTAATAAAAAAACAACATTTTAAATTTTTGCATATTATAATATAGATCGGTCAATAGTTATTACTAATATGAAGTCTAATTCTATAGCGTCATAGCCAAATAAACAATGATTCCTTCTTATAATTCCAATAAGAAAAATTAAACCAAATGGAAAACAATAGAAGATGAATATATTTAATAATTTAATTCATTGACATAAAGGATGTGTATGAAGCCAGAACATGATATAATGAGATTAAATTTCTCATACCCATTGGTTATTGGGAGAGATAATCAACGTAACGTTAATGATTATAAGAATTTAATATGCCATTTACATGATTCTATATTCATGTAAATCACCTCATCTTTATTATATGATGTGATAATTCATTTGAATATGTTTAAACAAATGATGTTTTATGGATATCATGGTTAAGAACCAAAAAAATGACTCATTGTAGTAGTTTTTTGAGTTTTTGGGATTTTATTCTATCATAAAATCCATAAGATATTTCTTGTTTATTTCCACCTTTTATTCATAAACAGTTTTGAAAATGGGGAGTGTAATAAATGAGTTCTTGTTTAAATGTGGTAGAGACCATTTTTATCTTTTTTAGGACATGATTAATTTGGATACTTGAGGTATTGGTAGATAAATATGAATCATAGAGAATATATCATGTGTTGAGTCCAATGTTTCCAATTAATGAATTGGTAAATATAAAAGATACCTTGATAGGAGTGGGTGATCATGAGTTTTATTTTTTAAATGTATCTCAACAAGAGAATTGAAAAGGGGGGATTTATGAGTTAATCTAAATTAATACTTGGATAATATAGTAATGGTATTTACACAGAATGGTTGGAGAACAATCAAAAACACAATTCTTTAACAAGGAATGGTGTTTAGATAATAATTAAATTAAAAGAATATGATGAACTATTTTCTGAGTAACTTCTTGGAAATTGACATTTTATTAGAGGAATCCTCACAGATTAGGGTTGTTTGAAGTGATGTAGTTAAATTGAATTACCACTAACAATGAGGTTAAAATCACTCTAAAGGGGAAAATAAAATTTTAAAGAAGAGTATTTTTGTTAGATATTAGATTATTAGCACTATTTTTTTCGAAAAGTTCCCTTCTAAACATTTATTCTTGAATTTAATTCCCTTGTCTATTAGAATCTATTAGTTTATAATATAGGAAGACAGGTACCATACTGCATTTTCCTTTCGATAAATAAATCCAATGAAGAGTTTGGAGTCTCTCTCCATGATTGAGAGGGAGAATTTATAGATTTTGAACACAAATATACAATTGAAAATTACCCATATCATGTCTCTAAAAGAGTTATCAATGCCATAGAATAAATTATATATAAAGAACATGGAGTTCCCACTATTTTTCTCTAAACCACAACTAATAATGGCTTCATGAACACATGACCCATCCACGTTCTCCATCAGTCTTGTGTAATGAGACCACAATTTCACCCACTATCCTCGATAACCCATGTTATCACCTTATCAAATTAGATGGGTCTTGTAATGAGCTCCCTAAATGTGGAATACTACTCAGCAGATAGTAAAAGTGATCCTCGTTCTTCGATGAGAGAAAGAACTCTTAAAATAATAAAGGTGTGAGAGAAATGTCTATTATCATATATCCCCTTATTTTGTACCTCCAAAACATCCCAAGACATAAAATTAAAAACCATAACCAAACCTTCTTTTTATGGCCATTATTCCCAATAATCTAAAACCAATATGGTATAAAGAAGTTTTCCATATCCCTTTACAAAATGATTTCCATGTGAGAGTTGGCATACTCTTATTTGATCCAAGACCACCATATATTGAAAAATATAATCTATAAATACTTAGTATTTAGAGACTCACAAAGAAAAAATCTTGATTCATGATTATAACACTTGTTTTGTATATTTGTTTCATTTGGAATATCCTTGTTACTCATATGTCATACTAAGAAGTTCAACTTTACCGAAATTTCTTTTCAATAACACTGAATAGCTCATTTATAAATCTTGTGTGGTATCCATATCAATGGTTGATAATTTATTACACTTAATTAATTTATCAATTTATCTAAAACAAAATAGTGGTATGGATCATTCATAATAATTGTGCTCCCATGAAAAACCTTTTGTTCTTCATTGAGATTAGAAGAGATAAATATTGGATGCATGGTCACCTCTCTAAAGGTGGTATCTAAAACTAGACTCCCCATGAAGAAAATTAATTAGAAAACCCATTTTCCCAGAGAGAATTTGTTGGTCCCACACTTGAACGCAAACCTCCAAACCCCTTTTATAATGTACATATGCCAAATCAAGAAATTATATAAGATAGAATATATGACTGATCTCTTAGCCAAAATTCTCCAATCCTTATCGTACCTGTACAGTATGAATATCACCAAAAGTAAAAAATCTTTGATGATTTCATTGGATAAAATTTATTATAACACCAAAAAATTTTAAATTCATAACACTTTTTTTTATAGATTATATGACACACAACACCATGTTTAAATAACAAAACATATATATTTTCATAAATATAACATTATTGATACATTGAAAAACACACAACTCAGAGTTAAAATAAAGCTTAATATATTATACAATTATATATTGTCTATTAAATTGGAATTAATTAACAGTACTCACTAAATTATGAAAATTTGTTTATCGAATGATTATAAAAATAACAATTACTATTTATAAGAAAAAAAAACGTTTTATAAAAAAACATGATTTATTTAAAAGATAATTTAGTCACGATTCTCACATAAATTTTGAAAATATTTTGTTTACTAATTGTGGGGATTTTATTGGATAAATTTTATATTATAATATAAAAAAGATATTAGGGTTTATTTTGGATTTTAAAAAATGATTCATTTTTTATGAATTGTGAAAAATACAAAATTTTAAATGAAATCCGCATTTTCAACTAAATTATTTATGTTGTTAAATTATGTTTTGGATAGGTATAAATTTAAAATTTGTTAAACTATATAATATTTAATCCAATTTATTTCATTTTATTAATATTAAATTGTGTTTTGACATAAAAATATTGTAAAATTTTGAATAGTTTCTCATTGAAAAACCACTTTCTCATTGCGACGACATGATTAATTTTAAATTATTATTTTTTTAATAATTTAAATTGAATATAAAAAATGGATTTCATATTTTAAATCGAAATATTTTATAATTTATTATATTTTTCACTCAATTTTTTTAAAAAATGAATATTGATAATGGTAAAAAATTATTTACCACAATTATGTTAAGAACTGATTCACCAAGGGTTAATCTAGAAAGATAGTTGTTAAAATTGGCCTAAAAACATTTCAAAAACATATATATTGGAAATATTTCCAAATTATCTATTATATTTTTTTTAATGTTTCATTTTTTATGCTTTTATAAATATAAAAATGAAGGAATGGTTGATTATTTTCAAAACATTACAAATGTCCCACACACCTCACTTTTAAAAGGCCACCCCATGAACTCTCTAATTCACATAGTAATTTTTTCTCATCCAACACCTACCAAAATCACTTTTTAAATTCACTCCTCTAAAACTGTAATCCTTATTTTGTAAATAAATCTACCTAGTTAGTATTTTGGTGCAAACATAAGGAGGATATCAAAAGAAGAGGTAACATTCTTCAATAAGCATTTTTATTTTATTTCTTAGTCCACCTCATTCTATTATTGTGAAAAATGATGATATAATAAACATAATATTTCCATATACCAGGATGTTTATAAAATAATGGAATGACTTAAAACAATTCTCACTTCAATCATATGGTATACAAAATCAACACTCATTTGTACAGTGGACAACCGCCATGTGAACCAATGTCATTCATTTTTTCAATACCACTATTGATGGTTGGGTATGATGATAGATATAATGTATATATGTAATATTTATAACATGATAATAAATATGGAGACATTATTTCAAATATAATGTTTTTACATTCCATTCCATGAGGGATACGATTACATCGCTCATGTTTACAGTGGTCTACCACCTCGCAAAGCGATTTGACCCTTCGTTTCACTAATGATGTGACTAGAAAGTGATTACGATATGTTTAATTATTATATGATATATAAATGGTATTAATTACATATTTATTATTATCTATGGATTTTATATCATTTTAATTCTTACCTTTTCACTCACTTAATGATTATCACATCATACGTGTACGTGTGGACTACCGCCTTCATGAAGCGATGTGACTGTCTATTCATCACCACGCCACATGGATGATATATATATAATTATATAAAATTGTATTTACGATATTTTTATATTTTTTTAAATAAAATATATTTCTATCTCATTTTGATATTGATCGTTGAAAAATGGAGACATTACTCATTTATACGCACGACCTACCGTCTCTATGATCACAAGAAACATCATTTTTTATATCCGCAATTCATGAAAAGATTAAAAATTAAAATCGATATATAAATAATCTAATTATTTCCTGATTATTATTCAAAAGATGATATAACTATATAATATGTGCATGAACCATATCGTTTATGATGAAACATGATTGAGAAAAGAGGTCAATTAACACCCGAAACAATGAAAATAAAGAAATATTATTTAAGGAAGGGTCGTAATTTGTAATAAAAGGATCAGACATGATATTATAAATATTAATCTATTTCTATAGAAATATAATATAATTTTTAAGAAAATATAATAGTTAGTTAAATCATGTTAAAAAAGGAAGCACGATTTAAGAGATTCTCTCTCAATTACATTTGTTTATTGCAGAATTTTATGTTATGCACACCTTTTATTTTAATGGTGTTTATAATTCAAAATTAACATGTAATATCCTGATTCCATAATAATTCATTTTATTTAATGTTTCAATTTTAATTATTCCATCAAATGAGATTTTATTTAAAAGTTACCAAGTGGTAAGAAATTTCATAACTCGATTGCTTTTAATTGAGTTATAATTCTTATTTATCATCAGTGATATTATAAGATTTTGTGTGAAATGACTATAAAGTATATTCTGTTGTATTTAAAATTTTATTATTTTGATTTATTTGTCACACACATAATCGATTCATTGATTAATTATTACATAAAATTTATGATCATTGTAATGAGTTATTTCAAAACCTCATTTTAATCCGGATTATTTACACATGACTATCCATTAAAGGAAAGTATTCTATAATTTATTAATAAACCACTTAAATGATATTTTATTATTGTTTCTTATTTAAATTTTCATGTAATATTTACATTTTACACTCTTTTGAACTTGAAATTACAATGAAAATGTTTTTTTGAAAACAAAACTTCATATCCATCTTCAATCAGAAATCCATTTTCAGTCAAACCCATGTTTTCTAAAGATGTTATCAAAATTGATTTTAACAATTTAAAAATGATTTATTAAATAAACTTTTCCAATTTTTAATTTTTATATAATAATTTTAATGGAATCTTCATTCATTTTTTAAAATATAAATTATTTGTATTATACAAAAAATCCAAGGGAATATTTATATTAATGTATACGCCATGAATGGGATTTATGGCTATCATAACTGCTAAAATATTAAAATGACCACTGAATGTTTTTAAAATATTATTCTAAAAAAGAATATTTTCAAAATGATTTTGTAAATTTTATTTTTCAGATGATATTTTCAAATAAAAAAAGATATTTTCCTTAAGAATGTTTTAATGATTTTTTATAGAATTTATATCCATCAATGATAACAACCCCTCATGTAAAGACCTTAAAATTCCAAGGAATTTTTTTTAAAAATTCTTTGGAATTGAACGAGTCCGCAGTTTTTTACGGCACCTGATTCCAAAGCCAGATGTGCCCAGAATAAATTAATGGAGTTTTGTTCGGGTACTTTCAGTAAAAGTACGTGCATGTTTTTCTATCTTTTGAACCAATGCTCCGAATTAACATCTGGGGGAACCGATGAACTCGCAGAACCAATATTCACATAAGTGGACCTTTATCGTAGTTGCATTTGTTCGGGAGGAGAAGTTATAATTTGGGGATTTATATTAAATTAAATAAAATTTTTGTAATCAATTTTATTGTTTAAGAGTTGGTTATTTTCTACAAGTTGGAGTTAGATGTAGGGCCAATACCCACATAACCTCCCATGAGAGGATAAAGTGTGGTGGGGACTACATGAGCCCTAACCCATCAACTTCCCGTAAACTCCCATTTAACCGCCCTTTATTTAATTTGACAACTCCCCTCTTTTAATGTGAACCCTCCACCTTATCTCTTTTGTATTTTAAACTCTTCACCTCCTCTTAATTAATGCCAAAAACTAGGATTAATTAAATTCTAAATTTATTTAATATTTCAAATGATTTGAATCAATTGGAATTTCATGGAAATTATTTTAAAATTGGGTAGATTTTATAATATTTTCCTTCAAAAATATTTCTGTGGGGAAAACCTCTTGAGAATTTAGAAGAGTGCGTCATCACTCACCAATTAAGAACATGAGGAACGATATCCTCTAGTCGACTGGAACAAGACCATGAGGAACACCTTCATCCTTTCTTCTTCTCTGCATCTAGGGAGAAGACATTTCTCGCGAGGAACGTCATCTACAACGACGAATTCCAACGTTGACGGGAAGACACTGTTCTCTGCGACGTTGTCTTCAACGACAACCGACTACCGTGATGCTTATCTTCCGCGGCGCATCGAAGAACGAACCTCAATTACGTCATAGAGTGTTTTTATAATTTAATTTGAATAAATTATACCCTTTTCGTTGATGAAACCAAGTGATCGTTTGTAGTCAATTGATAACGCCTAACGCGGAGGGCACGGGCCTAAAAAACACAACCCGATGACCCATCGAAAAATCTTGAAAATTTTGGGTGTAGTAACAAGAGGCAGTGGAGAATAGAGGTAGTGGCAAGCGAAGGTGGAGGCCGCATTCCGGCTATGAGCGGAAGAACCATAGCCCACAACCACGGGCCGCTCGGCCAAATAAGAACCTGTCGACCGTAGCCGGCCAGGATGGTCGAACCGCGGTGCACCATGGCGCCACGCTGTGGAGGAATGTGGCCTACGGAGCATGGCCATCTTTAGCGGGAGAACCGGCCGGCTCGTCAGACGGTCGGGTTGGCGGAGGCCACGACACCCGTAGGTGCCACCTGCCATGGGCCAGTCTGTTCCCCACCCTAGCACAGGCCGGGCCACCTGCCATGGGCCAGTCTGTGCCCCACCGGTCTGGGCCGCGCATTATCAGTCTGGGCTGAACCCTTATCTAGGTCAGACCTGCCGAGCCAGGACGGGCCGACCCGCCAGCCCGTCGGGATTGACGGGTCGGGCCCATTTTTCTTAAATGCAAATAACTTCACGACCGTGCATCCGATCGACGCGCTGTCTGTGGCATTAGGATCCTAACTACGAGGCGGTCCTTTTGTGATACACTAAGTGTGTTTTGGACAACATTGGAAACTTATGGGTTTCGAACGAGAGTATTTCCAACCGGGCCCCTGGATCGGAAAAGCCAATAACTCTCAGACCGGGCGACTGATTGCTGCGTTTTCTATTGCGTTGGGTTTCTTTTGATGAGATTGAACATCAGGATATGTCAAATCTGGATTTCATGATAGTTGATGTGACAACCCCTTTGCTCGAGGAGCGGACCCTCCCAGAATCGAGCGTACTGTTTGGGGGAACCCTAGAGCTGGCTGCGACTGTGACAACAACTGTACTAGAATCCTCCGTGGGTTCGGTAGTGATGAGAACTGTAATGGAATCCTCTGTGGGTTTGGTAGTGGCAAGAACTGTACAGGAATCCTCCATGGGTTTGGCAGTTTGACTTATGTACTTGTATCCTGAGTGGGTTTGACAGAGTAGCTAGTCTAGTATCCTACCTAGGTCTCACAACTTAGCTGGTCTAGTATCCTACGTGCGTCAGACAACTTAGATGAATCAGTGACTACATCTGATCATCTCTATCTCTATAAGAAAGATGTATACCAGTGTGAGGTGATTCTTGATTTTCAGTCATTATCGTCGATGTGATTGACTTCTTTCCTTTATGGACTAGGTATTTCTCGGGCTCGAGAGTTGGAGATGAACATGAATTGCTGACATAGGTATATGTATGGTCATATACCAATGTACAACTACTTGATACTTTGTGATTTTATCTTTCCTCTGTGGTTTATCCTTTGTCGATTCTTGGAGACCTTCGGTTGTATCAGGGTCCCCATTGAGTATCGTATACTCACCCCTACATGGGTTATGGCCGCACTATGTTGTACTGGATGCAGTTGATAGACAACACTTATCGAGGAGGAGACTTATGGAGCTGGATGATACCAGGAGGTGGAAAACCTAGCAAGACGTACACAAAGCGGACAGATGGACCTGGGGTGCTGAGGAGGCCATCGGTACCCACCCTTCAAGTGGTATTCCTGGAGGATGACTCAATGTTTTCTGTTTACATTAATGCAGTCGTACTAGCTTTTTAGTTGTACTGTACTTACTATTGGGCATGTATTCCCAGCCAATTTCCCTTTCAGCATTTACTTTTGTATACAGTATTGCTTAGTGCTTACTTCAGTTGCGTACTCTGTTGTATTTGTTACTTATTTAAAGGAAATTCCTTCCCAGTATAGGGATTTATGCCTTTGGTTCTAGTCACCAGCCTTTGGCATATGGAAGGCGGGCTTGGGGTAGTCACGACATGAGCCCCGAGTACGGGTTGTGACAAATTGGTATCAGAGGAGTCGGTTCTACCGCATAACTCAAGACTCAAATAATTCCTTACTATGATGAAATAGTGTTAAGAGAATTGAGTGTGGTTTTCAGTCCAAGGAGTCCAGTGTTGGTGAGGCGGTCGACGTATCCATACACCAGCACCTTAACCTCTGATTTCCGACTCGGTGCACAGAAGCACATATTTCATGTTTGTTTCAAATGTTTTCTTTGTGATTACTTTGTGTCATCTCACCAGATATACGGTTTGACGGTGGCGCACAAATTTCTTATCAGGATGGCCCCATGAAGGCATCCATCTAGGGTTATGAGTTACGTACATGATGTTATCCCACCGAGCGATAAGGCTCGGTGAAATGCCCCATCACAGCAGAGGCACCAGTGGTACCACTGCCCGCTGGGCCACCGATACCACTAGCCCCAGTAGTACATAGTGCACACTGTCTGAGTGTGTTTCACGAGTTCCAGTCCCAGAGAACGCCTAGGTTCCACAGGGAGATGGACCCACATGCAGCTAAGCATTGGCTAGAGGTTGTTGTCAGAGTATTTATATTGGTTGGGACACCATCTGACCTCATGTTGATCCTTTCCGCGAGTCTTCGTCATGCAGCGACTTGCAGATGGTGGAGCCTGAAGTTCCCGATTCACGAAAAGGCATCACTACTCTAGATAGAAATTGAGATCCTTTTTCAGATAGAGTTTGTACCATCCACTCTTTGTGTGGTGCGGATTCAGGAGTTACTTCATTTGAGGAAGGGCAGCATGACAGTAGCTCAGTACTCAGCAAGGATCACTGACCTCTCGTGATACTCCATAGATATTGTGAAGAACTTGTTCATCAGGGCCCGAACCTTCGAGCAGGGACTCAGGCATGAGATCCGGGCTTTGATGATCTCCCTCAACAACCTGACGCATGCGGGGGTTCTATAGAGAGCCCTTATAGTGGAGTGTTTTCTCACTAAGCAGTTACCAGTGGCGAGAGCCTCCGCAGGACGACATATAGTGGAGTCTTCTGTAGCCAGTAGTAGACAGTTGATGTAGAAGTCAATGCAGACGAGGCCAACAGTTGGGTGACCTTTGGATACAGGTTTGGTTGTGTAGGGTACACGAAATAGAGCCATCTATACGAGCATCAACTAGTGTTATGCATGCGGAAGGCAGGGTCACATGGCTCAAGACTACCTGTCCCATCCTGCAGATGAGCAACAGGCAGTAGAGGAACCATCCAGGCAAAAGCAGAGGATTGACCGTGGAGGTCCACTGGCAGCGGGCGGACCAGGCAGTGGAGCTGATCGAGCAGTAAGTGGACAAGAGGGTGACTAACTTTGTTGTTGTCATTTTATGTGGATGCTTTGTGTATTAGTACATTGAGCTGTAGTAATAAAAGACACTTTTCCGTGAGACGTTTTCTTCCCTGTCTTTTTTGTATGGTTGAATCTAAGAGGTTCCAGTTAAAACCGTTGACTTGACCCTCACATTTGAGATTCCTATTGGAGGAGACCCAGTGACCACACACTTCTGCCGATAGTGTGACTCGACCCTTTGATGCAAGAGAAACGGTTGGATCTCTTGGTAGTACTGTCGAGGCCTTACGACATCGTCCATGGCATGAAATAGTACTGTTCATGTCAGGATTGAATGTATTAGTAAAAGAACTTTGTTCATCCATGGGATGAGACCATATTTCTCTTTTTGGAAAGGATAAATCTTAGCAACTCTTGTAGGACATAAGCAAAAAAGGGTGTAGGTGAGTTTTTTACAAATGGTTAGTCACACCCATAGGTTGTTGAGTGAACTGTTTATGGTTCACTCCAATACAAAAAGTCGCAGGTGTGTCTGTCGTAGAAGGACCTAGGCCTGAGATTGTGCCGTTGACTCGGGTTCTTCATGGACTATGGCTTTGAGATAGTCTATACTTTTGGGAAGGGGAACATTGTAGAAGATGCTCTTAGTAGGAGATCGGGCATTCAGCTGCAAGGAGAGGTGACCCAGCAGTTGGCCACGTTGCAGATATCTTTTGTGGAGAGAGATGGAGCAGCTTTCCTACGGTCTCTCATAGTCACTCCTCCACTCCTTTAGTGAGTCATAGAGGAACAGTGTGGGTACGTTGACTATGAGATGCGGCGTGCTCAGATATTCACAGGGTAGGATCCTGATGGATTTTTGGAAGGAGGGGAGCACGCCATCCACTTCAGGGGACATACCATGGTACCAGTTGCACAATAGGAGGAAGTGTTGGGGGAGTTTCACAATTCCCCTCTAGCTGTACATCCATCAGTGCCGAATATGTATCAAGACATCCGACGATAGCACTGGTGGCCGGGAATGAAGAAGGTAGTAGCAGAGTACGTTGCATGATGCCTCACTTGTTAGCAAGTAATGTCGGAGCACCAGGTACCAGCAGGCTTGGTACAACCCTTAGAGGTCCCAGAGTGGAAGTGGGATGGGATATCCATTAATTTCTTGACGGGGTTTCCACGTACATCTAGAGGACACGACTCTATTTGGGTGATCGTAGAATTACTCACAAAGTCGGCCCACTTCCACCGATCAAAGAGCATGGCTCAGTTGAGAGCATGTGACACCTCGATGTTTAGGAGATCATATGGCTTCTTGGTGTTCCATTGACAATCATTTCTGATCGAGATGATTGTTTCACTTCCCAGCTATGGAAGGGGTTACAGGAGGCTTTTGGGACGCAGCTTTGTTTGAGCACCACCTCCCATCCTCAGACGGATGGTCAGACTGAGAGAACCATTCAGACTCTCGAGGACATGCTTCGTGCCTGTGTCCTCGACTTTGGTCATAGTTGGGAGGATCACTTACCCTTGGTGGAGTTTGATTACAACAACAGATACCACTCCACCATCGGGATGGCACCATAGGAGGCACTGCATGGCCAACCTTGCAGATCACCTCTGCACTGGACTGACCCAAGGGAGTCAGTACTTATAGGACCAGAGATGGTGTAGGCTACGACGGAGAAGATACAGATCATCCAAGAGTAGATGAAGACTACACAGAGCATACAGAAGTTCAACGCTGATAGAAGAAGAAGACAACTAGAGTTCGATGATGGAGACCACGTCTTCCTATGGGTCTCACCTCGATGAGGTCTAAGGAGATTTCGATAGGGTGGAAAGTTATCTCCACATTTAATTGTACCTTTCCTAGTTCTTAGCAGAGTAGGTGAGGTGGCTTACCACCTATCCCTTCCACCTCAGTTTCACCGGGTGCATGGCGTCTTCCACATATCTCAACTGAGGAGATGCCTGCACGACCCGACCCACATCATCGACCATGGAGTGCTGGGCATCGATGGCGGAGATACATTGATGGAGGTCCCATTGGAGATCGAGGATCGATAGGTGTAGGTACTACATGGATGTTTGATTTCTCTTGTACGCATTCACTGGCCGCACGAGAACCTTAGGGGAACACATCGGAGCAGGAGGCTCAGATGTGTGCTCAGTACCCCCATTTGTTTTCATAGTTTCTGTTGTAGCTTTACGAGGACATAAAGCCCAGAGGTGGGGGTAATATAAAGACCCATAAATTTCAAGGAACATTTTTTCATAAATTCTTTGGAATTTTATGAGTCTTGAGTTTCTGACGGCGCCTGATTCCTAGGCCCGGTGTTCCCAGAATAAATTTCTGAAGTTTTGTTCGAGTATGTTCAGTAAATGTACATGCGGGTTTTTCTATCATTTGATCCACTGCTCTGAATTCAAATATGAGGGCACCGATGAACTCACAGCACTGGTATTCACTTAAGGGAATATTTACCATAATTTCGTTTTCTTGGGAGGAGAAGTTATAATTCGGGTATTTATATTAAATTAAAAAAAATTGTTGTACACACTTTTATTATTTAATAGTTGGTTATTTCCTACAAGGGGGAGTTAGAGGTGGGACCCACATCCACATAACCTACCATGAGAGGATAAAGTGTGGTGTGGCCCACACAAGCCCTAACCCTTCAACATCCCTTAAACTCCCATTTAACTCCCCTTTATTTAGTTTTACAACTCCCCTCTTTAAATGTGAACTCGCCAACTTCTCACTTTTTAATTTTAAACTCTTAACCCCCTCTTAATTAATTCCTATAACTAGGATTAATTAAGTGCCACATTTAATTAATCTTTCAATTGATTTGAATCAATTGGAATTGCATGGAAATTCTTTTAAAATTGGGTGGATTTTATAATATTTTCCTTGGAAAATATTTCGATGGGGAAAACCTCTGAAGAATTTGGAGGAGAGCTTCAACCCTCACCAATGAAGAACAGGAGGAACGATATCCTCTCATCGACCAGAACTAGATCACGAGAATGCCTTCATCCTTTCTTTTTCTCCACGTCAAGGGACAACACACCTCTCACAAGGAATTCCTTCTACAAAAATGACTTCCAACGTTGACGGGAGGACACCGTTCTCCACAACACCATCTTTCGTGACGCCCGACTACCTCGATGCCCATCTTCTATGGCTCGTCTACGAACAGACCTCAATTACAGGGTAGGGTGTTTGTATAATTTAATTTGAATAAATTATACCCTTGTTGTTGATGAATGAAATTGATCGTTTATGGACAATTGATAATGCATAACGCGGAGGGCACGGGCTGAACAAACACGTCCTGACGACCCTCCAAAAATTCATGAATATTTTGGCGGCGGCAACGAGAGGTGGTGGTGAATGGAGACGGTGGTCAGTGAAGGCGTCGGCCACGTGCCAGCTGTGAGCGGAATAACCGTGGCCCTCAACCAAGGGCTGATCGGTTGATGAAGAACTGGATAGCCGTAGCCGGCCAGGACAGTGGAACCGCGACGCCCCATGGTGTCGTGATGCAGAGGACCATAGCCCGCAGAGCACGGGCTGCTTCGGCTGGAAAAAACGGCCAGCTCGTTAGCCGGTTGGGTTGGAGGAGGCCGCCGCACCCACAGGTGCCGCACAGGAGGACAACTGCCTGCCCATGCAGGCCGCTCGGCCAAGAAGACCGGCTGGCATCGCCAGCCCGGATAGGAGGGCGGCGCCCCTCGGCACTGCCGGTTCAGGATGTCAGGGGGTCGCACCCCCTGCTCCATGTCACTTGGCCAATTGGCCGAGCCGCAGCCATGAGTATGTCGGGCCGGGACACACCCAGCTGGGCCTGGCCACGCCAGGCGGGCCAGGCCGTGCCCCACTGTGCCAAGCCACGCATTATCGGGTCAGGCCGACCCCTTAGCCGGGTTGGACCTGACAAGCCAGGATGGGCTGACTCGCTAGCCCATCGGGCTTGATGGGCTAAGCCTATTTCCCTTAATTGCGAAAAACTTCACGACCGTGCATCTGATTGATGTGCCGTCTACGACACTAGGATCTTTACGACGAGGAGTCCCATTTGCGATACCTTATGTTATTTTTGGACAACTTTGTAAAACGGTCAGGTTTGGAACAAGTGTATTTCTAACTGGCCCCTAGAATGAAAAATCCAATAACTCTTAGACTGGGCGACCGATTTACGCGACGTCTATCGCGTTGGGTTTCTTTTGACGAGATGGAACTTCAGGATACATAAAATATGTACTTCTTGGGAGTTAATGTATCGACCCCTTTGCATGAGGAGCTGACCCTCCCGAAATCGAGCGTGATGTGTGCAGGAACCCTATAGGTGGCTGCGACTGCGAAAACAACTGTACTGGAATTCTTTATGGGTTTTGCAGTGACAAAAACATAACTAGAATCCTATGTGGGTTCGAAAGTTTGACTTTTATACTTGTATCCTATGTGGTTCTGATAGAGAAGGTGGTCTAGTATCCTACATGGGTCTAAAAGATTAGTTATTCTAGTATCCTACATTGGTCAAATAGATAAGATGAATCAGTGACTACATATAATCATCTCTATTGATAATAGAAAGATGTATACCTATGTGAGATGAGTCTTGATTTTCAATCATTATCATCGATGTGATTAACTTCTTTCATGTGTAGAGTGGGTTGTGTTTGGGCTCGAGAGTTGGAGCCGAACTGGAATTGATGACTTAGGTATATGTATAGGCATATACCTAAGTAGAGTTGGTTGATACTTCATGATTGTATCTTTCTTCTGGGGTTTATCCTTCATGGATTCTAGGAGACCTTCGGGGGTCTCAGGGTCCCTACTGAGTATCATTGACTCACCCCTGCATGGTCTATGCCTGCACTACATTATGTTAGATGCGGATGACGATTAAAAATGATCTAGGAGGAGTCTTGTGGAGCTAGACGGTACCGAGAGGTGGAACACTTGGCGAGACATACACGGAGCAGACATACGGACCTGGGGTGATGATGAGGCCATCTATACCCACCCTTTAAGAGGGATTCCCAGAGGACGACTCAGTGGTTGCTGTTTACATTACTACAGTTGTACTAGCTTTTCAGTTGTACTGAACTAACTGTTGGCTTGTATTTCCGGCCCCTTTCCCTTTCAGCATTTATTTTTGTATACCGTATTTCTTAGTGCTTACTACAGTTGTGTACTCTATTGTGTTTGTTACTTTTCTAAAGTAAATGCCTTCCCAGAAGAGGGATTTACGTCTTTGGTGCTAGTCACTAGAGCCTGGCCTACAGAAGGAGGGCTTGGGGTAGTCACGGCACGGGCCCTGAGGACAGGTTGTGACACCTCATTGTACATATCCTTATTTAGCGATATGTTATATTGCTACTATATTTATTTTCACTTTTGATGGTATGTGATTATTTTGATAAAGGATTGTATTGACGATCACTTCCTTGATATATTTTTATTAGCAGTAACATTCCCTTAAAACGATAAATTTCTTCTAATAGTTTGATATTAAATTTCAAAAATATATATATTATTTATCATGTATATATATTTTTTATAAACTGTATATATTTTTTATACATTTGGAATTCTACATTGAAAATCATTTGTTTATATAAGAAATAATGATAAATCAGTATTCTTTACTCAATACCGATATTTGACGTTATGAAACATTAAATAAAAACTAAATAAATTATTTCATATATAAGGAATTATTTGGAAAGTCAATACATTGGTGGGTCAAATATATAGATAGGACATAGATGATCAATATTTTCATGGGGAAATTTTTTTCCAAAATAAGAAGGGTTTCAACAAATTAGGTTTAACCTATTTTGTAGATAGATCCTGATGGTAAAGGTATCATGTCCCTAAGAAACATGATGTACAATACATAAGAATTTCATTTCTTTATAATTCATCAATTATTTTTATCAATGATATTTTATCAATGATATTATCTGTAGATTGATATCATTCTCATTTTTTGATTAAATGTAATTTGTGTTTAGTAATTTACCTTTTATATATTTTTCCTCATCTTGTCATGATAGTAATGAAAATAAGTTGAATTTTTGTCAATTTATTTACCTTTAAAATTTTATTATTTTTATTGATTCGTGATTTACTACTTTTAAATTAACCATTACTGTGCTTTGGAGAATTCCCTTATTTTTTCCCATTCCCAGGAATACATGATGTTTAATAAGGAAGATATGCAAGAATATTCTTGGAGAATCATTATATTCTTAAAAAAAAAATATGTTATAATTTTGTGTACAAATTTGATATCATAATCATTAATGCATCTTGTTTACAGAGGAAAATAAACTATTTGGTCCTTTGGGATTCAATTCCCTACTTTGTATGCATGTGTATTAAATAAGTCACAAGCTTCGAGCTACTGGGGTTGAGGTCACTATATTTGGTATAAAAATAATTTTAGCAGAATCCTTGGGAAGTTCAGAAATGAAAAATATATTAGTCAACATAAGGCTATGATATAATATGAGGGTATGTATATAAGAACATCTAAATGTTTTGGTAATGTTGAGATTGTTTGGTTTTTACTGTAAATAAATCTCCATCTAGATATTAAATACTGACATAGTTTTGGCACATATGTTGGTAGGGGTAATAAATATGAAAATGGTGTATTGGGTTTGACTCAATAATAACTAGGTTCCTGACAATGGGCCTCACTACACACCTAGTTTGACACTCGTACAAGATATGCTTAGGATAATTCAAAACCTGATTGAAACCCGTTATGAAGGATTTTAATTGATGATTATAGTGAATGAACAGGTTTTATCCTAAAGTTCCTTAGATTGAAAATAAGTTGTCTCAATGAAATTGTAAAATAATTTTTTATGTGAATATACAGGGAATAATGTAATAAATGTTTGAGAAAAAAAATAAAGTGTACAATGGAAGGAAATAAATCTCATATAAGGGAACCATTTATTGTATGATGTCTTAGTTTTATAGAACTTGGAAATTGTCTACATCAATTCTCTATTCTATAGTTTAACCCCTAGTCCAAGGAAGGACTTATTTTAAAATTATAATATTAATCTATTTATGAATTTTGATCCAACTGTAATTTTTTATGTATTTTACAAATATAATCTTGGTTATAAGGGTAATGAAACATTTAAAGATTGTGTTAAATTTTAGAATAATATATGTTTTCATTAACATAACAGTTATAGATAACATCATGAAATTGTGAGTTTAATATTGAACTTAAGTTAAAAGTATTAAAACCTCCCTTTTTAGGTTTTTTGTTATGGGAGTCTACAAATATTAAGGATATGTTGGGATAATTTTACAAATAAACAAATAATTGGTTTTATGTTTGTTTCAGTCAAAAAAATATTTAAGGAATAATTCATTTACATTTTATATAAATAAATTTAAATGTATTTATATCCTCTATGGTTAATATGATAATAAATGACATTTTAATTATACTTAGATTATATTATTACAAATTTTGGGAATGAAATAAAGGTTTTATTGAAAACCTTAGTAAAAAGGTAATTCAGTTATTAATTTAATTTCGAGTACATATATATAATTTTTTGGAAATATTATAGGAATTATATTTATATAGTTTTGAAAAAGGATAATCTACCATATGGGGGAAAAACCTTTCCATCCAGCAATGCCATGGTGCATGAACCCACAATTGAGGGATGATAAGTGTTTAACACCTATCCCCAGACTATGTGATATATTGGTTAATATTTCATTGATTTTAGATAAAAAATTTGAAAAAATATATTAATGATGAACCATTGGTGTTAACTTTGAGGTTTACATATTAATGTATTATATTGGATATATTGTGTTAACTCTATTAGTTTTGAAGAAAATAGTTACATATAGATGAAATGAATTTTCAATCTTTTATTGATTTTAGGAATTGTTAAAATTGAATTTTAGTTTTTGAGGCTTAATGATATTCTTTTTTAGATATTCATTTCCTGGGGTGAGTGATGAATTAGTAATTTATTGAGGCATCAAAATTGTTGAAACAATGATGATGAAGTATAATCATATGAATTACGTTTATTTTCTTATATAGCTGGATAGTAAAATAATTACTCATATATAGTAAATAGACCTTGAAATAAAAATATTATCCTATAACATTCACATCTGATGTATCATATGGTCATTTAATAATTACATATTTAAGATTTTGAGGCAATTAATTATCCATTTATCACTCACTTGTGATAAATTCCACATATTATACAATATGATTATTTAAAATTTTGCTTCTATGTTGTCATGTTAAATTTAAAACAATTTTCACAATTTTATAAACCTAGTTATGTGTTATTAAATATTAACTTTTTATTTCATTTTCCCAAATATTTAGAGGTTATTTTATTAAATAATTATAATATATTTTTTTCAATAATTGTATTTCTGAATACCAAACCCTTGAATATGGAAATAATTTTTAAAATATAAGAAAAAAACTTATTTAATGTCAGGATAATGTAGAACCCAGATATTTTGAAATTATTACACATTTTTTAGATAATATACGACATGAAATTATAATATTAAATAACCCAGAAAATATATAATACTATAATTAACCTATTCGATAACTTTCAAAACATGTAACCCTAGAGATAATTAAACCTAATATAGTTTACCATTATAATGTAACCATTCAATTATAATTTACAAATATTAATAACTAAATTATAAAAAATATTCTTTTATATTTATTAGAAATAAAATTAGAATAATTTAGAAGAAAAAGAAATGTTTTCAGAAAGACTGTATTTTTCTTAAAAGATGATTTAGTAATATTTATAAAAAATAATATAAACTTAGTTTTATTTTTTAATTTGAATTTTTTTTAAATAATATTATCAAAATTATCTTAGGGTAAATTCTTTGGAATTTATTAATTATTTTTTTATGGATAGTTAAAAATAATGGATTTTATTTAAAAACTACCTTTACATTTAAAATATCTATAATGAATAATTTTATTTTTTATTTGTTTTAAAGTAATGTTAGTTCAATTATATATCATATAATATAATTTAGTTCATTTAAATTATTCCCATATGTAATTTTAATATAAAAACATTATAAAATCTGGAAATTTTTCTCTTTGAAAACCAGCTTTTCTCATCACATCGGTATGAATAATTTTAAATTAAAATTCCCATATTATTTGAATTTCATTTATAAAAATGTATTACATATTTATAATCTGAATAATATTAATTTTATAATAAGGTTATGTTAATTATTTACCAAAAAATAATAGAAAAAATAGTAAAAAAATATTTTCCACATTTATGGTAAAAAATTATTTACCAAAGAGTAAACTAAGAAGTTAAAGGATTAAAATGACCAAATAACTTATAGAGAATAATATATATGGAATTATTTAGACCATAAATATTTTAGTATCGAAAATTTATGATTTTATACTCTTATATCATGATAAATTTGTGGAATTATTGAATCTTTTCTAAAAATTACATGTTTTTCACACACCTCACATATAAAATGTCACCCAATCTCCTCAACACATCACTCATTAAAACATGTTTGTATCAAAAAATACCTAAATATAGATAATCCCAAAATTCTTATTCTCATACTAGAATAATTATGTTTGGAATTTTTCAATCTAAGAATTATTTTGGTACAAACCTAAGTAAGATACCTGAAAAGTAATTAATGTTCCTCAATGAGCATTTTTATTTTATTTTTTTATCAAAATCCTAAAATTATTTCTAAAATATGTTGATATACTAATTTAAGTACATTTAATATTCTGGTATGTTATTTTAATAAATTCATCACCTATAACTATCCCTTATTCCATAAAATTCACCTTGAACCATAATTCCTATGTATGAGAAACTATCTCTTTGTGAGCTGATGACATTTATTTTCCTATTACCACATATCAGAGTAGGGTATGATGATGGATATAATTTATATATATGATATTTATACAAGTATTATTAATATAGAGTAATTATATAATATTTTAACTTTTTAAAGTTTTATTCTGTAGGGGATATGATAACATTGCTCACGTGTCTGGCGAAGTACCACCTCACGAAATGATGTGATTCATTTTTTCACTAGTGAATTACATGGAATGTGATAAAGATAAATTCAATCAATAGATGTGAAATAATTAAATAACTATGATATTCATAACATATAAGTCATTATGGAAATTTTTTGTATCATTTCATTTCTTACCTTTTCACTCATTTAATGACAATAACATCATTTTCTACACTTGGAATACAACCTTTATGAAGAGATGTGACTCTCTTTTCATCACCACACTGAATTGATGTTATATATAACTATATTATATTATATTTTTTAAATTATTATTTATTTATAAAGATAATATATTAGTACCTCTATTTCATAATGAGCATTGAAAAATGGAAACGTTACTCATGCATATGTACGACAGTTTGTCTCCATGATCGTAACACACAACATTTTTTATAAAAATATTTGAGGATTTGTTTTAAAAGTAAAATATATTTAAAAATATGATAATTAATTAATGATTAATATTTTTTATGATACAACTATATAATATGTGAATGAAACAGATCATTCTTGACGAAACATGCATGAGAATATAAGGTAATTAACACATAAAAAATCAAAATAATTAAACATTATTAACAAAATGGAGATAAGATATTATAAAAGGGTCATATATGATATTATGGAAATTAATAGGGCAATTTAATAAGTTAACAACATGTTTAAATACACTATACATATGGTTAAATAACATTAAACCAAAACAATACATGAGGCAAGAGATTTTATATCAATTACTATTCATTGAGTAACATTTGTATAATATGAAACAATTTCATTTATATGGTATATATACAAACCCTCTTACATGTAAAATATTGATTCTTTAATAATTAATTATATTTTTATTTTTAAATTGAATTACATTATCCAATGGTTTTTCAATTTATAGTTACCATGTGGTAAATTATTTGATAACTCATTTTCATTTCATCGGGTTATATTACTTATTGTTCATATTTTATATTCTAAGATTATGTGTAAAATGGAATTTTTTTTTATTTTTTAATTTTTCATATTTTATGTGGATTTATAGTTCATACAATATATATATTCATAATTTTATTCTCACATCAATGTTAGGATCTTTTTAAGAGTTTGTTACAAAAGCTTATTTTAATATGGATTATTTATACATGAGTTTCCTTTGAAATAAATTATTTTAGAACTAACTAATAAACCCATTATTTATATTTTAAGATATTTATACAAGAAATTTTCTTGGAATAATTCCATTTTACAACTCTCGTACTTAGAATAATTGATAAAATGTTTTTAAGAATATCCAACTTTATTTCTCTGTTCAATAAAAAATACATTTTCTTCCAATAATATGTTTTCTAAAAGTGTTTTAATTTTTTCAACATTTTCAAAATTATACATTAAATGAATTTTTATCTAGTTTAATGTTTTTATAATAATCTTTATTTTGTTTTAAGAACAATTCCCTGTTTTCCTTTACTGAAAAAATTAATGGAATTTTTCTTTTAAAAAGTGGAACTTGAACATAATTTATACCTTTTTTACCAGTAAAATATTTTGAGATTTATTTACCTGATTCAAAGATTAATCTAAAAGAAAATTATTTTCAAAATTTTTTATGAACTTTTCTTTTTAAAAACCCATTTTAAAATGAAATGGAAATTTTTCTCAAGAATATTTTTAATGATTTTTATGGTATTTCGATTCATTAATGAGAACAACCTTTCTTTTTACATATAATTAACATGGGATATATTGTCTCGAGACCATCCATGTAATCCCTCTATATGGTTTATGTTTTTTTATACTAAGGATTGTATTGAAATTAACTTCCTTGATTCAATTTTGCAGTAAATAACATTCCCTTGAAATTTTCACTTTCTTGTGATCAGTGGATATTAAATATACCCAAAATATCTATACTATTTATCATGGATATATTTTTTTTTAAATTCCAAATCATATCTATATATGGCGTGATACAATGAAATTCATTATTTTATCTAGTAAATATTTATATATCATCCTTCATTACCCAAAATAGATATTTTATGATCAAGAATAATCTTTCTGAATTTAGTTGATTATTTGATATATGAGGAATGATTTGAAAATTCAAGACATGGGTGGGTTCCTATTATAGATTTCCCCTCGATGCATTGGAAATATCATGATTTGAATTGGCTTCCAAAATCAAATGGGATTACCTAGTAGTTTTAAACTATATTGATGATATATCTTGAAAGAAGAGGTATCATGTTCTTTAAATACATGACGTTAAATAATTATCCATTTCCATCATTTAGAATTTAATTATTAGTATTTTACATTATATTTTTCTCTATGATATTATCACATGATGAATTTCTTACATAGTTATTATTTAAATGGAATGTTTTTTATGTTATTTACCTTTCATATTGATTAGTCCTAATCTTATCAAGAAAGTCATGTTTTTAAATAGAATGCAAGATCAATTATTTACCTTTAAATGTTTATTTTTCTTATTTATTCTATATTTATTCCTCTTTACTTAACCATTATTAAGAATATGATCTCACACTTATTTTATTTCCATTCATAGGATTCTATGAGGTGTACTAAAATGATATGCAATAATATTCTACAGGGAACAATGATATTCTTGAAAAAAATTGTTGTAATTTTTTGTATTTAAATTGAATCATTTGAATCATGTATGTATCCAATTCACTAAGACTACTATACTATTTGGTCCTTCCAAATGGGATTAATTATATCCTAATCCAACTTATTAAATCATTAACTAGCTCTAGTCTATTGGGTTTAGGGTCACTACATTTCTTGTATGACATGCATGATCCACGTCACACTTCTTAGTGTGTCACCTCCCTTAACAATTGGCTTCAACAACCTTTTCTGAGAAGCTCATTATCATTCACCCACCTGATTAGAATCATAAAAAAATCCATCCATGATATTTTACATATTGAAATCATGATTATTCATATGTTAATATATTATTATAGATGATATGGTATGTATTGGAATGTATTAATTCTCAGGAGGCATTCTCAATACCATGTTTTCTATGAAAACATAGATTTTAAGGATCAAAAATGCCTTATGATGGATTCTAGGTGTAAAAATCATTAAAGTTAGTAATTTTAGTTATATTATTCTTTTAAATTGTTTAGAGAATGTTATATACACATAGAATAGAGAATAGTTCAATGTGGTTCTAGATACAGGTAGTTGGGAGGATAATAATTGGTGGTATATACCGTCCGAGTGTTTTTTTTCAAACATTGATATTTCCATATTGAAAATGGGAAAAGTGCCTATGATTACACATTATGGACTTAAAAATATATTTTATAAGTCACCATGAGAAATATAATTCTTAATTAGAAATTTTTCTCATATGGTGTGATGTTGAATCTAACACATCGATATTTCACTACATGTTTTCCTGAAATTAAAAATTTGTTTGGTTTATTTCTATACAAATACAACTAAACTAAATATAAATAGTAATATTTAATATAAATTATATATGATCATTAAAATGCATCCACTGTATTATATGATATTAATATTATCAAAACACATCCTAGAGGGGCCAGTGTTGTAACTACCCCAAGCCTGCCACTAATAGGTCAGGGCTGGTGACTAGAACCAAGTAGGCATATCCTACAAATTGAAGGAATGAGCCTAAATTAACTATACACACTAACACATATACAATACAAAAAATTAAGAAATTTAAAACAACTAAAATGAAATATTCATACATCTTAGATCCCACAATACAGTAAAATGGAGAAAGTAATGGAATATAAATAGGGTGAAAACAATCCCACCACAATGAGTATGTACATAAGTCTAATTGAAAATTAAAAAGATCCTAACCTGGTACACCAGTGTGGACTAAATCAATTAAACGATCATGGGATAACACCTTGTTCTATCTATCTCCATCTATGCTCCGCCCGCTCTTATTCATTCAAGGACCCTATTAAATGGTCACTCGTTTTCCCAAGACACGTCACGTGCAGGAAAATCCCATAGTGGGGTGAGTATAGAATCACTCTGTATGAAACATTTAAATCATTAAAAAGAAATCCTGATGTATTCATCTTAATACAAGATGTATCACTTTATAATATATATAGGACATAATGAAAAAACTCCAATATTTGTAAGAGTGACACCACACCGCCAGGCGGTCATAACCAACTGTCATCAACAGGACTCTGCTCGAAGAATGATCATTCCATGAGAAATAACTCATATAGACAATATATCACCAAATACACTTAATCAAGAGGTATAAATAATTTGGGCCCCACCAAAAGAGAACACATTGGTCATGGAATATTACGATACAAAGAGAGGGGATTATTCACAGAACTGTTGGGGGAAACCATGAACCCAATCAGGATCAACCAACCATTGTTATCAAAATGACTATCTCAACATTTGCGTCACAATTAAATATATGGATCATTGATTAGACACACCATTAAGGATTTATGTTCATTAGAATTAAACCTCCCAAAGACCTGCTAGGGGCTTCTAGACTGACTACTGCAGAAGGTCTACCTAGCACCAAGGTCGACTGCCACGGTCCATCCACCTACCGCATGGACTGGCTTCTCGTACATTGACCGTCACAATCAGTCCACCTATAATTCTTAGAGGGTCATTGTGGTAAACTTCATGCCTAATGGTCATGAGATCATTGCACATGCGGTAGCTCCACATGTTTTATCTCCTCACGGTGGACCGCACCGCACAGTTGACCACCATGGTGGACCACAATGGCGATCTACCATAGTTTCCATGGTTCTGACCCATTTCTGGCCAGAACTATCAGCTTAAACCAACCCAATGACCCGACCCAACCAAAACATCCAATCTAGACCAGCCTACTTCATATCCCATGCAGTCACCCCATATCTACCACCATCACTGCCATTTTCTCCATTGCTCGCTTCCACCGTAGTTGACAGCTCAACCACCTTAGGCATTGACCACCTCCTCCTGCCACCAGTCACCACTATTTGCTGGATCCCACCATTAATCTCTAACATTTGTCACCACCAATTCCATCCACCTACACCTCACACTGGTGGTCCCATCCAAAGAACATCTTTCTTCTTCAAATAACCTAAAATGAAAATGACTGCATAACCAAGATCCTTCGGTCCCAATTTACACAGATCCATTCATGGATGGAAATTCACCTCATATTCGGGGGTCTGATAGAGATTTTAGCCTCCTAAAACATTGAACTAGGAATCATGGGATTCCAACAATGAAGAATGCAATGAACGAAAGTAGGAAATCCATCAACTACAAAATTTAGTAATGAAATATTTATATTTTTTCATTTGGACTCAATTCATTATCAAATAAGGGTAATAAAAGAAGAAAAAATCAACAATAAATATCAAACCAATCCAATTGAAATATCATGATGATGAATAGATCAATTCTTGTTTATTTAACTTACCAGTGTAGATATATATTATGAAAATTTTAAAAATTCAAAAAAAAACATACCTTGAGTTTGGATTGATCAATTATGAAGAATGGTTACCACAACATTGTCCTTTATCAATCCTTTATATTTATTCATTTGTTGGGAATGTTTCTTCATAGGATTTTATTCAAACATATATAGATGATTCTAATGTTATAGAATAATCATATATCTCTAAAAAAATATTATATTTTTATAATGAACTTTTCATTGCATCGATCAAATAAAATAATTTTTTTCTGAGTTTATTCTATCCATTCAAAACACATGAGATGACATTCCACAATCAACCTACACTGACCAATGTTATGTCACACCTGGGGTAAATCTATTTTTCTGATCTCAACAGTTCCCTCTTAAGTCGGATTCGGATAGCCATTTATATGTTATTACACTTTGTTAGGAAAATCACACACGCATGATATTAAATAATATAATATTTGTCAAACATTTGTTACGAGAACACAATGTCTAAATCTCATGAAGTCTCAGCACTTGGTTTCAAAATCAATCCATATAATATCAAAAAATAATACAATGAAAATAATGAGACATTACATTCTCCCTACTTTGGGGTTTTATATCCCTAAAAATCCAAAACAAGGACTACTCAAATAGAGGGAGGGGGGGTATTGGGAATGAATAAGTTCCTTCTGCTCCCCTGTTCTCTCTTGGAGATTCTCATGCCTCCACTAGACACACACAAAAAATAAATCAATCACACATAGATTATCCTCTCCAACTAATCCTCAATTTCCACTGCTATTGATCAAAGGTAACTCCAATCGTGAGGTCCATCTTATCCTATTTGATGATGTGTGATGGGTCATGCACGTACCTCCTCAGTTGCGGCACATTGAATATGTCGTGTACCCAATCTAATTACACATGTAGACATAAGTAGTACAGCAACCCAAAAACTATACTCAATACCTATAAAGGGTTGAAAAACCTTAATGATAGCATGCCTCCCTAGCCAAATATATGTAGTCCCCATCAAATTGAAACCCTAAGGAACAAATTATCTCCTTCTATGAACTCCAAAGGTCTTTTTCACGTATCAACATAATAATTTTGATAGCTCTTCATGTTCTTCATCAACTCTTGGATGATCTGTACCTTCTTTGTAGTATCTCACCCCAAATATAGTTTTATGAGTTCAAACTCTCCTCTATCTATTTTGAAAAGTGGTGAACTACATGGTCTCCCATAAAAACATTGAATGTTTCCATACCAATAGTGGACTGATATCTATTATTGAATGAAAAATCCATTGGTTGTAGGTTATCCTTCCAACTACATCGAATGTCTAACATGCAAAGCTGCATCATGTCCTCTAGGAATTGAATGGTTCTCTCAGTCTATTCATCTATCTATGGGTGAAATTATCCACTCAAGAGTAACTAGGTCCCAAATTCATCTTGTAATCCTGTACAAAAGAAAGATGTAAAGAGAGAATCATGATTAAAAATAATCATCAATGGAATGCCTCCATGGAGTTGAACTATCTCATGCACATAGAGGCACTAGGGATCTCTATAGATCTTTGCTCTTGGATATCTAATATGTGGTCCGACTTGGTGAGTATGTTAATGATCAACCAGATAGGATCATTTACCCTAGACAAACATGGTAAAAATTTCATGAATCCCATGGATATCCCATCCCACTTCCATTATCACACCTAAAAGGGTTAGTTTAAACCTACTGTAACCCGGTGCTCATCCATCACTTACTGAATAGTAAGGTACCCTGAAACATACTTTGAAACTCCCTTAATTATTCCTTAACACCAAAAAATACGTTAAATTTCATGGTATAAGTTTTTCTCACTCGGATGTACTACTAAATGGGTTTTATTAAACTCACAGATAACCTACTCCCAAAAGGCCATGGGTACTACTAGGCTCCCTTTGAAAAGAATGGTCTGCTCCCCACCATCTAAATATCCACCAGGATTATTCCCTATAGAAATATTAGCTCGTAAGGTCTCATAGTCAGTATTCTCATGTTTTTCACCCTTGGATTGATCTATGTCTTGAGGGGTGAAAACTATCGACTAGAGAAAATATGATCTATCACAATCCATAAAGGATATCTTCCATGAGGATTAATTCTCAAATGAATCTTTTAGAAACTGTAAAAAAGATCTTCCACATAGAGTATTTTCCATAATTTTACCCTTCCTATGAGTATAGAAAATATGAAATTCATAATACTAGATTAACTCTATACATAGCCTATTTCTCATCTTTATATCCATCTGAGAGAAGATATACTTGAGGCTATTGTGATCAAAATAGATGATAACCTGATGGCTCATCTGGTAGTGTCTCCACATCTTCAACATTAAGACTACCACTATTACCATAATATCTTGGGATGTGTACTACATATCATGTGGTTGAAAATAAAATGAACAATAAGAAATCACCTCTTATCTATATATTAGGAAACAACCATTCCTATTCATTGAGGAATCAAACAACACCATGTTATTGACACCTTACTCCCATAACTTCAGTATGGGAGTACTCATCAACTGTAGCCTTAGCTTTTGAATGAACTACTGGAACTTTTCTATACACATAAATGGATTACCAATTCATTTCAATGATTTCAAAGTTGAAACCACCTTGGAGAATTCAGGTAGAAACCTATTATAGTGCACTAGCAGTCCATAGAAACTCTACACTACAATAGCACTCTTCGGTGGCTCTCAAGAAAGTGCTGCAACAACCTCCAATGGATCCACTGTTTCTCCCATCTATGAGATGATGTTTCCTTGAAAATAGAAATCTAAAATACAAAATTGACACTTCTATTTCTTTTGGTAATTTTTTTCTCGTGTATTACATCCATGACTATCCTCATGTTTCTCACGTGCTCATATGTGGACGCTGAATACACTAGTATTTCATCGATGAAAACCACTATGAATCAGTCTATGTATGTCTGAAATATCTAATACATGAGCCCCATGAACACTGTTGGGGTTTTCATAATTCCAAAAAACATCACCAAGTAATTTTTGTGACCATAACCACATAAAAAGGTTGTATTAAGTATATCCTCATCATGTACTCTCATCTGTTGATATTCGGATCTGAGGTCTATCTTCGAGAACTGTGACACTCTATTCAACTAATCAATTAGGTGTTCGATCCTCTATAGTGAATAATTATTCTCTATAGTAACCTAGTTTATGTAATGTTAATCCACTCATATCCTCAATATCTTTTATTCCTTCATGGAAAATAAAATTATGGTTGTCTAGGATGAAACACTGGGTCTCATAAAGCCCTTACTCTTTAAGCCCTATAATTTTATCTCCCACTCATGAATCAATATGAGATCCATATGATATACAGGTTTAAATATCTTTGACATCCCATGGTATATATCAATTCAGAATTCAATAACCCTATAGGGTGGTAAACCAATAACATATTCAAAAAATATGTCCTTATACTCCACCACCACTATAGGAAACTAGTGACTCATATCACCTACTACATCAAGGGTGAGGATAGCGAGATGATGAGTAATATCTTGTAACCTATTATGTGAAAGTACATTATACTCTTCATTTGTTTCATTTTCACAAATCGAGGAAAACATGGTTCTATCAATTCAGACACAACTCACTCATCATCGAAAACATCCAATATTATCATGAATTGTGGGTAACCAATTCATACCATGAATGACGTCGTAAGGCCTCTACTCCACTACCAAGATATCCCAACAAAAAATATCTCCTACAAGAGTCTGGTCACACAATTTGAACTAGTGTGTGATCATCGAGTCTCCTCTACTAGAAGTCTCCAAGTGTAACGGTTAAGTCAACAGTTCAACCAGAATCTCCACGTCTTGAAAAATAATTGAGACAAGAAATGAATTACTAGATACTATGTCTATCAAAATTGTTGATAAAGTAGAAATGAACAAGATCATACCTCATATAATCCATGGAGTCTTAGAGTTGTAAGACTCCATAGCCTGCAGCTGGCCACATCCCTACCCACCAGCTCATTGATCCCTGCGTGGACCACCTGAGGTGGTGGCGATAACATGTCGAAACGTCGACCACCTCCTTCTAATTTCATGTATTATATTCCGTTTCATCTACCATATAGAAAACCCTACTATTATTTATATTTATTTCTTTTCGGTCCCTCGATCATTTTCTAATAAGATATACGATGAGCCATTCAATCACGTGCCATATGTCCCCTACCACTACATCAGTAATGCCATCTATCCCGTAGCCGATTCGATCCACCCAGGTATCCCTTCATCACTGAACGGAAGTCCTAGGATCCCATCTTGAAGTGATTGTACTAATTGGGACCCTACAATTTTTGTTGACAAAATGTATCTAAGATCATATGTATCAGGTTCCCACTACTAGCTCCCACTATTGATGTCTTCTCTTCTAGAAAACTCCCCACTAGCAGGGATCGCTCATTAACCCCAGTATAGGTAGAAATTAAAATGGAGTCCACTGATTCTATAATGTCCCTCTGTAATCCCTACTCTAATGTCTAATACCTAAAGAACTGGTCTCATACCATGTTGATAGGGTATTATGAGTGATCCTAAAACATCACTAAATATTCTTCCATGGTCAAACTGCCAGGATGCAGATGCAGAAGCTTCTGTATGTATACAAATCAAAACATGGATGGATAGAACTACTCCATAATGATATTCCCTAATTATATCTATGAGAGAGATGTATCATCATGTGACTGAGTCACTGATCTCCTCCATCGCCCCATAGATCCCTGAGGAAGACACTTTTCCAGAACATTAATCTGGTTAGCAAGAATCCTCACAAGGTCGAAAAACATGGGTGACTTCCACTATCTAGTCCTAAACCATTTGGTGTTATGGCTCACCCTAAGACCTAGCTGGTCTCTACCTCTGAAACTTTTTTAATGCACTCAGCCTATGTTCACACTTACCAGGTAATGTTGGTAGTAGCTGCTACTCAACTGGTGGTGGTATAGTTGGAAAACTACCCAGAGGTTCTAGCTCTGGTACATGCCTCTATTTTTATGCCTCCTCACAAGGTAGATCATCCTTATGATCATGTAGTAGAATCTGGGATGGATTTCTATGTGGATGAATTCTAAAATAAATAAATATGTATCATGGTCGATAGAGTATTTCTAGGGAGATGATTCAATAAGGACATAAATGACACAACCATTCCAATATGATGCATGTACCCTTGATTTTTATTTGAACTAATTTTCTAATGTACCATGTCGAAAAGTAGGTGACCAGAGTCCTCGTGTATAGATGAAACGGCAATCACACCAACACTGGTGTCCCTAGCCAGAATGTCAAATTCAAAACACATAACATTGTTTCCCCAAACCGAACTCACATTCTACCAATCATAAAGTAGACCCTGCAAACTGTAATACCACTCTTTGAATACTCATCTCAGAGGGACCCATTCAATGGATACCCTAAGACCAACTCTAATAGGCTAGTATATGATGATTGGGACAGAGTAAAAATATCCCACAATTGGGAGGAATTATCCTAATGTACATGTACACAAACACTCATATCCAGGACACAAAATGATGAAATTTAAAACAATAAAAAGGATTCATGCATACATATATGATCCCACAATAGATCATGACAGTGAAATTATGAAAAATTGAATTGGTCCAAAAACAAAACCACTACAACGAGATTGTAAAACAGTCTAACTAAATCTAATAAAAGTACAATCTACTCTATGGGAGAGGAATACATTAACTGTAACGCCCCGACCCCAGCTACCCAGAGTCGGTGCATTACTTCGTAACATTGGCATGATCACAAAAGATCATGTCTCGAAAGACCGATTAGTTTAGTAGCCTTGGAAACACTAGATACATTCGTAAACATTACATTACATCATAAAGTGAAAAACTACAATAACAAAGTCTCCATAGTCCACTATCATATCCTCTTCTGACAATCCATGCAGGTCATTCATAAAATACTTCTTCACATCCTGGAAAATATTAAAACATTGAAAGGGGTGAGCTCAGATGTTCAGTAAGGATAACAATAATGCGAAAGCCTTCATAAATAAACATAAAAATTTAAGGCAATGTATAACTAAAACAAAAGCCTTTAAACTCGAACATCAACATAATATGGCAAAAGTAAAATGAGATAATGACATTCACTTCCTCACATGGATATTCTACTGGTAGAATAATCACATGCAATATCAATAACCATTTTCATAATGAGGGAATGTATAATGACAGACATTCTGAAACATTTTGTCAAGGCCTCGGCCAAGACGTCTAAAATGATTAGGGCCTCAGCCAAAACCATAAATCAAATTGGGAAAAGGCCTCGGCCAATTCCACGTCTAGTTGTCTCATGAGACCTACCGATGCATCGAGGAGCTATAGCGGGCTCCACCCGTCACTTATTAAGTCCAATACATTACTCAAATGAATAGGTTTAAACATATCATAAACCATAACATAATCGTATCACATAAAACATGAATAAAGGAAACATAAAATTTCCACATTTCAATCACAAGATATCAATACAACACATTGATATAATAAAAACGCTTTCAAAACCATTTTCAATACCAAAATAAAAGAAAGATAAAACTTTGTATTTATTTTTCATAAAAAAAAGTGATGGCTTGTAGAGGAAGCCGAAAATCAAATAATGGTCACGGCGGCGGAGAAGTCGTTGTCTCCGCATATGTACGAAAAAAAACATTCCCTTTTTGTCATTTAGTAAAACTCTTCGTATAAAAAAACGATTCCTTTTGAATAAACATAAAAGTCAGAGGGGTTTATACACCGTATAAAAGAAAGTTGTGTACAAAACCAAATATGGCTCAATGAAAGGAGATTGAGATGAAGTCCTTAAAAATATCATTTTTAAAATAAAAGAGATCTATTATGTGTATTCACTGTAGGAACACATATATAAAGTAAATATACAAAATAGGACATAATAATATCATGACATAATTTGAATGTAGGAGATTAACACAAAGAATGGAAGTTGGGTTAAGAAATTCCCTTACCTCGTGTCCGACTTGACTCAACCGTTCTTTAACCTCCTGAATAATAAACTAGAGTTAATATCTACCTTATTAAGAACCATTTTCATTTTCATTATCCTTTTTATATCACTTATTACAATGATATGAAGATTATGTAATTATTCAAGTTAATAACGGTAGTTTTGTCGATCTTTGGTACTTGAGTCAACAATAAACTTCTTATAATTACAAGTTGTTCATGTGGTGAAATATCCATTATATCCAGAATTATATTCATGATGTAGTTATCATATATAACATATATATTCAGTATATACATGCATTTATAATATTACATAACATTTAGAGGTATGAAATGAAATACACCGTTCATGGAGACGGTAAGCCGTACGTACGCATGAACGCTACTTTCATTTCTATTTCGTATTTAATGGAATGATGTTATATTTGTAAAAAGTTATAATATAATACCAGTATAATATAATGTATAATACCATTTACATCATCCATTATACATCCCACTTATGTCATTAACGATTCAAATCACTTTGAGGGGGTGGTAGTCCGCACTTCCTAAAATGAAATTATCGCATTTACCCATAATGGAAAATCATAAAGTATGCCATAAATGAGAAATACAGAAGCATAAGGAAGACATAAAAATAATATATATATCATATATGAAAATAGTGTCATCAAAATGGCCACCATTAGAGGTGTTAAAGGAATATTGAACAATCATCGTTTCGTGAGGGAGTATTTCGCCACACACAGAAACAGTATGTTATTTAACCATTAGACGAATGTGTGTGTAAGTGTAAACCAAATCATTATCATAACAAAATCCTAGTATATTTTAGATACTGGTTTTGTTACAAAATAATGGAATAAAAATAGTTTAAGGGGTTGGAGAAGCAAAATAAAACAAAACAACATTAGAGAAGACATTACCTAAAAATCGGGTAACTCTTTTTGATTTGAGAAAAAGGCTTCCTTGGGAAGAATTCTGCCCAAATTGAGGCTTCTAGGAGTAAGGGAGGGAAGTTGGGAGAGTATTTGGGCAGAGGTTGGCCGAGCCAAATGGCTTGAAAGTGTGAATGAGGTGGTAGAGGTGGGGGAATTTTATAAGAGGAGAGGAGGGGCACTCTTGGAAAGTAAGGAAATTTTACATTATTATACAATGATTATCGGATTCTAAAGGTCCCACACTTATATAATTAGTGGATAAGGTGATAAGGGTTAGAACTATACCCATCCAATAGTCTTTGGACAAGTGTAAGACTTGGATTGTACATTATCTTTTCATTTTATTAAAATCATTAAATAATGAGGTCATCGCTGCATCATAATGATGTCATAAATAATTTAATTTATTTAATGTCTAAAAATTTTAAATAAAATACTATGTTTTAGGAAATCCTTTTAGCTTTCCAATGACTATTTATAGTCAAAAATATGTCTTGTATAACCCCATGTAAAAATTGTTTTAGTAAAACATTTCATGTTTGTGTCATTTTTTACTTTAACATTAAATAAAAGGTATTTATGTCATTTTCCAACTAAAGTGGCTCCATGGGGTCCCCAAGTTGACCCATGGATTTTCTTGGTCGGCCATTACTCATCAAATAGGAGTAGGACAAGTGTCAAGCTTGTATCATATTATTAAAACATTATTTTTACCTTAAACTACACTAATTACCTCTAATCGCGATTAAGAACTTAAAAGTTACTATTCACCAAAAAATTATTTTAATATCATTAAACCACATTTTACTTCTTAATGACAACTATGTATGTCGGATTTTTGAAAATCAAATCACAGAAGTCGTAATATTTCATTTAAACGAAAAATCAGTTATTTAACTACCACTTAGTGGTTTCACTATTCATAAAAAATTGAAGTTTTTCAGAACAATGCCAAAATTTCACCCTAAGCTATAATTGATATTCCGAATTCAAAAATGATGTCTATTTTAAAAAATTACAAACATATAAGTTGCATTAATTAATTTTATAATTAATTCCCACTGTCACAACAATAGCGTGTTTTTAAGAAACAATTTATATCAAAAGATTGGCAATTGTTTATGTCCAATTTCAATGTTAAATTAATTCTAATGACCACCATTGGATAAAATGGTAAAAATATATTCTAATTATACTTTAAAACCACTAAATAGTATAATTTATCACTATAAATTATTCTGATTAAAAAAGTTGTTTTTACGTAATTTTCACTATTCATAAAAAAATTGGAAGTTCTCAGAAAATTACAAAAAATTCAACATAGGCTAATTTCAATATTCCGAATCCAAAAATGAAGTCCATTTTGAAATATAAAATTTCTATAATTTTAAAAAGTGGTTATTACTATTCATAACAGCTACTTTGATTAGTCGCGGTGTTTTAGAACTCGAAGTTGCGTACAATGCAAGCTTTTGCGTTATTGAATGAGAAGCGTATCGTGGAAGCTCGGGATGTTACATTCTCCCCTCCTTCAATGAATTGTGTCCTCGCAATTTAAAATTTTTCTTTGAAAATAAAAGGTTGAAAAGAGAAAATACCTTTGAGGAAAACCCACATCCGAAATAAGATTAATAAAATTTAGCCTTAATAAGAGGAAAAGGGAAATGAAAAAGTCACCACCCAATTATGATCTCGATTAAGAGAACATTGGTGGCAATTAGAGACATATAATTGGAGGGAAAAGGTAAATATTTGTAGGGAGTGATTGAGGTCATCAATCACAATCAACTGTCAAATTGAGGGCCTCAAAGCCTTCAATCTATGTTGATTTAAATTATCATCAGTTCAACAAGACATAAGGTATTAGGATAACACATTTTTTTGTTTTAATATCCCTTTACTAAAGTTTAATAATTAATTTATTCATTGAATAAGACATAGGTATATATATATATATTTATGCTTGACAATTAGAGTTTCAACCTTCAACTCATCTTTCACCCAAAAAGATAATAGAACTCAAAAATATTATACTTATCCTAATTGTATAAGGTTCCAAATGTTAACACATACAATTTAGATTAGTAAAATTATTTTGTAATAACCAGGGACTTCCTGTAGGCTAGTGGTAGGAAATAAAGGCCTGTCGCACTATGATTGTGGGTTCGATTCCTGCAGCTTTGTCCGACGTGACGGGTTATGCCCCACCCTGCAGGTTGTCCTTTTCCTAAAACTATAGTATTATAATATTCCAAAAATAATCTTCATAAATTTTTTAACCATAAACAATACTATACAAAGATCAACTTAATCCACTCCAACCTTTATAGTTATCCAAAATACCTCTGTCCAGACTTTCTCTAAAAGGTCTCTTAATTCCAAAATCAATTTATCAGATTCCCCAAACAAAGTAAAGTTTCTCTTATTGTCACATACTAAAAATATAATTACCTTCATCATATTAAAACCTTACTGAAATAAACAAGTACCGCAGTATAATCCTTATATATATATATATATCACATTATTCTAATAACCAGAATATAATCCATGAGTCCAAAAGCACCAATACATAAGTTATTCTGCTTCAACTGTAGTAACAGCATAAGATTGTCCTTGATCCCTTGGACTTTCCTGAGGTAAGTTTCCCTGACTCTTAGGACATTCATTTTCATAATGCCCCATTTCCCTACAATTGTATCATTCAACTTTGATAGCCTCTTTCTTTCCCTTGCAATCACGAGCCTGGTGACCCTTTTCTCCACATTTATAACAAACTCCCATTTCTTTTAGGCAAGTACCAGGGTGATTCTTCCCACAATTATCACATAATGGAAAATCCTTCATTCCCTTTTTCCCATTATCTGTCTCTTGTTCCACCGTTCTCTTCTTCTCTTGCTTTACTTTGTTGTCATAAGACTAAAAGAATTCCTTTTCTGTCTTGATAGCACACGAGACAATATCTTTGTATGATGAGAAGGATTGTGATACTAAATCTCGACGGAGAAATGGTTTTAACCCATCAAAGAAACGATCAATCTTACTCCTTGGGTTACGTATATAATCGGCAACATGCCTCGCTAACCTTGTAAAGTTAGCCTCATACTTTGCGACATTCTCATCCTCCTTCTGCCTCAGACTCAGAAATTGCCTTTCCATATCTTCTTGATGGTCACGAGAAAAGTATTTTTCTAAGAAAAGCTCTTTGAACTCCCTCCATTCCATATTTGATACGTCATCATCTTCCTTTGTGTTTTGAATCAGTGACCACCACTGATCGGCATCTCCAGTGAGGCGGTAAACTGCCATGACAACCTTCTCCCTTTCGCTACTCCCCAAGGCATGGAATATTTTCTCTAAGGAGTTTATCCATTGCTCAGCTACTAATGGATTTTTACCCCCATTAAATGTTGGCGGTTGTTGCCTCATGAAGCGGTCTAATATTGATCCTCCACGTTGTGGATCATGGTGATCCATACGTGTAAGGTTATTATTCATAACCTAAGTGAGTTGTCCTAGTATGGTAATAAGTTGATCAACACCAGTTGTATCTCCAGATCCACAATAATTATCTTGAGTAGGAGGGCAATCCCTACATGGAGTGCGTGCATTGATATGGTTTCCATTCCTTCCACTAGGCGCCATTTCTAAACAATGGCATAAACTAGATTAGTTTATTAATTAAAATAAATAATTCCATACTTATAAAATACTTAACATAAATTGAACTATTCATGGATATAATCCATAATCATAAAAATGTTTTCTTTGAGGAAGTATATACTCATAACCATTCATAGTGGTTTGTAAAGAAAATGAGAATTATCCTAAGCATATCACCCATGAGTGTCGTAACCAAGAGTGCAACAAGGCTCGTTGTCCTGCACCAGTTCCCGTTCGAGTCTAGCTCAAAGCGGTGTTTTCGGGTTTTACCCCTAGGTACATCTGTACCAGAGCCGCCTCTACCTGCTCGTATCCAGACAGGGATGTATTGCTTGGAAAACTCACAACATCTCTACAATACCAAAATTCTAGGAAGTTCTTCTATACTAATCCTCAAAGTATATCTTCGTGCTATGTTCTCTAATCAAAGTTTATCTAAATCTAGCTTCCAAGGTTAGTACTAAATTGCCTCTGATACCAACTGTAACGCCCCGACCCCAGCTACCCAGAGTCGGTGCATTACTTCATAACATTGGCATGATCACAAAAGATCAAGTCTCGAAAGACCGATTAGTTTAGTAGCCTTGGAAACACTAGATACATTCGTAAACATTACATTACATCATAAAGTGAAAAACTACAATAACAAAGTCTTCATAGTCCACTATCATATCCTCTTCTGACAATCCCTTCAGGTCATTCATAAAATACTTCTTCACATCCTGGAAAATATTAAAACATTGAAAGGGGTGAGCTCAGATGCTTAGTAAGGATAACAATAATGTGGAAGCTTTCATAAATAAACATAAAAATTTAAGGCAATGTATAACTAAAACAAAAGCCTTTAAACTCGAACATCAACATAATATGGCCAAAGTAAAATCAGATAATGTCATTCACTTCCTCACATGGATATTCTACTGGTCGAATAATAACATGCAATATCAATAACCACTTTCATAATGAGGGAATGTATAATGACAGACATTCTGAAACATTTTGTCAAGGCCTCGGACAAGACATCTAAAATGATTAAGGCCACGGCCAAAACCATAAATCAAATTGGGAAAGGTCCTCGGCCAATTCCACGTCTAGTTGTCTCATGAGACCTACCGATGCATCGAGGAGCTATAGCGGGCTCCACCCATCACTTATTAAGTCCAATACATTCCTCAAATGAATAGGTTTAAACATATCATAAACCATAACATAATCGTATCAAATAAAACATGCATAATTGAAACATAACATTTCCACATTTCAATCACAAGATATCAGTACAACACATTGATATAATAAAAACTCTTTCAAAACCATTTTCAATACCAAAATAAAAGAAAGTTAAAACATTGTATTTATTTTTCATAAAAAAAAGTGATGGCTTGTAGAGGAATCTGAAACTCAAATAATGGTCACGGCGGCGGAGAAGTCGTTGTCACCGCATCTGTACGGAAAGAAAAACATTCCCTTTTTTTCGTTTAGTAAAACGCTTCGTATAAAAAATGATTCCTTTTGAATAAACATAAAAGTCAAAGGGGTTTATACACCGTATAAAAGAATGTTGTGTATAAAACCAAATATGCCTCAATGAATGGAGATTGAGACGAAGTCCTTAAAAAGATCATTTTTAAAATAAAAGAGATCTATTATGTGTATTCACTATATGTAAACATATATAAAGTAAATATACAAAATAGGACATAATAATATCATGACATAATTTGAATGTAGGAGATTAACCCAAAGAATGGAAGTTGGGTTAAGAAATTCCCTTACCTCGTGTCCGACTTGACTCAACCGTTCTTTAACCTCATGAATAATAAACTAGAGTTAATATCTAACTTATTAAGAACCATTTTCATTTTCATTATCCTTTTTATATCACTTATTACAATTCTATGAACATTATGTAATTATTTAAGTTAATAACGGTCGTTTTGTCGATCTTTGGTACTTGAGTCAACAATAAACTTCTTATAATTACAAGTTGTTCATGTGGTGAAATATCCATTATATCCAGAATTATATTCATGATGTAGTTAACATATATAACATATATATTCAGTATATACATGCATTTATAATATTACATAACATTTAGAGGTAAGAAATGAAATGCACCGTTCATGGAGACGGTAAGCCGTACGTACGCATGAAAGCTACTTTCATTTCTATTTCATATTTAATGGAATGATGTTATATTTTTATAAAGTTATAATATAATTCTAGTATAATATAATGTATAATACCATTTACTTCATCCTTTATACATCCCACTTATGGCATTAACGATTCAAATCACTTTGAGGGGGCGGTAGTCCGCACTTCCTAAAATGAAATTATCGCATTTACCCATAATGGAAAATCATAAAGTATGCCATAAATGAGAAGTACAGAAGCATAAGGAAGACATTAAAATAATATATATATCATATATGAAAATAGTGTCATCAAAATGGCCACCATTAGAGGTGTTAAAGGAATATTGAACAATCATCGTTTCGTGAGGCATTATTTCGCCACCCACAGAAACAGTATGTTCTTTAACCATTAGACGAATGTGTGTGTAACTGTAAACCAAATACTTATCATAACAACATCCTAGTATATTTTAGATACTGTTGTTGTTACAAAATAATGGAATAAAAAGAGTTTAAGGGGTTGGAGAAGCAAAATAATACAAAACAACATTAGAGAAGACAATACCTAAAAATCGGGTAACTCTTTTCGATTTGAGAAAAAGGCTTCCTTGGGAAGAATTCTGCCCAAAGTGAGGCTTCTAGGAGTAATGGAGGGAAGTTGGGAGAGTATTTGGGCAGATTTATGCCGAGCCAAATGGCTTGAAAGTGTGAATGAGGTGGTAGAGGTGGGGGCCTTTTATAAGAGGAGAGGAGGGGCACTCTTGGAACGTAAGGAAATTTTACATTATTATACAATGATTTTCGGATTCTAAAGGTCACACACTTATATAATTCGTGGATAAGGTGATAAGGGTTCGAAATATACCCATCTAATAGTCTTTGGACAAGTGTAAGCCTTGGATTGTACATTATCTTTTCATTTTATTAAAATCATTAAATAATGAGGTCATCGCTGCATCATAATGATGTCATAAATAATTTAATTTATTTAATGTCTAAAAATTATAAAAAAAATACTATGTTGTAGGAAATCCTTTTATCTTTCCAATGACTATTTATAGTCAAAAATATGACTTGTATAACCTCATGTAAAAAGTGTTTTAGTAAAACATTTCATGTTTGTGTCATTTTTTACTTTAACATTAAATAAAAGGTATTTATGTCATTTTCCAACTAAAGTGGCTCCATGGGGTCCCCAGGTTGACCCATGGATTGTCTTGGTCTGCCATGACTCATCCAATAGGAGTAGGACAAGTTTCATGCTCATATCATATTATTAAAACATTATTTTTACCATAAACTACACTAATTACCTCTAATCGAGATTAAGAACTTAAAAGTTACTATTCACCGAAAAATTATTTTAATCTCATTGAACCACATTTTAATTCTTAATGACAACTATGTATGTCAGATTTTTGAAAATCAAATCACAGAAGTGGTAATATTTCATTTAAATGAAAAATTAGTTATTTAACTACCACTTAGTGGTTTCACTATTCATAAAAATTTGAAGTTTTTCAGAACAATGCCAAAATTTCACCCTAAGCAATAATTGATATTCCGAATTCAAAAAATGATGTCTATTTTACAAAATTTCAAAATATAAGTTTCATTAATTAATTTTATAATTAATTCCCGCTGTCACAACAATAGCGTGTTTTTAAGAAATAATTTATATCAAATGATTGGCAATTGTTTATGTCCAATTTCAATGTTAAATTAATTCTAATGACCACCATTGGATAAAATGGTAAAAATATATTATAATTATACTTTAAAACCACTAAATAGTATAATTTATCACTATAAATTATTTTTATTAAAAAATTTGTTTTTACGTAATTTTCACTATTCATAAAAAAATTGAAAGTTCTCAGAAAATTACAAAAAATTCAACATAGGATAATTTCAATATTCCGAATCCAAAAATGAAGTCCATTTTGAAATATAAAATTTCTATAATTTTAAAAAGTGGTTATTACTATTCATAACAGCTACTTTGATTAGTCGCGGTGTTTTAGAACTCGAAGTTGCGTACAATGCAAGCTTTTGTGTTATTGAATGAGAAGCATATCGTGGAAGCTCGGGGTGTTACATTCTCCCCTCCTTCAATGAATTGCGTACACGCAATTTGAAATTTTTCTTTGAAAATAAAAGGTTGAAAATAGAAAATACCTTTGAGGAAAACCCACATCAGAAATAAGATTAATAAAATTTAGCCTTAATAAGAGGGAAAGGGAAATGAAAAAGTCATCACCCAATTATGATCTCGATTAAGAGAACATTGGTGGAAATTAGAGACATATAATTGGAGGGAAAACGTTAATATTTGTAGGGAGTGATTGAGGTCATCAATCACAATCAATTGTCAAATTGAGGGCCTCAAAGCCTTCAATCTATGTTGATTTAAAATATCATCAGTTCAACAAGACATAAGGTATTAGGATAACACATTTTTTTGTTTTCATATCCCCTTACTGAAGTTTAAGAATTAATTTATTCATTGAATAAGAGATAGGTATATATATATTTATGCTTGACAATTAGAGTTTCAACCATCAACTCATCTTTCACTCAAAAAGATAATAGAACTCAAAAATATTATACTTATCCTAATTGTATAAGGTTCCAAATGTTAACACATACCATTTAGATTAGGAAAATTATTTTGTAATAACCGGGGACTTCCTATAGGCTAGTGGTAGGAAATAAAGGCCTGTCGCACTATGATTGTGGGTTCGATTCCTACAGCTTTGTCCGACGCGACGGGTTATGCCCCACCCTGCAGGTTGTCCTTTTCCTAAAACTATAGTATTATAATATTCCAAAAATAATCATCATAAATTTTTTAACCTTAAACAATACTATACAAAGATCAACTTTATCCACTCCAACCTTTATAGTTATCCAAAATACCTCTGTCCAGACTTTCTCTAAGAGGTCTCTTAATTCCAAAATCAATTTATCAGATTCCCCAAACAAAGTAAAGTTTCTCTTATTATCACATACTAAAAATATAATTACCTTCATCATATTAAAACCTTACTGAAATCAACAAGTACCGTAGTATAATCCTTATATATATATATCACATTATTCTAATAACCAGAATATAATCCATGAGTCCAAAACCACCAATACATTAGTTATTCTGCTTCAACTGTAGTAACAGCATATGATTGTCCTTGATCCCTTGGACTTTCCTGAGGTAAGTTTCCCTGACGCTTAGGACATTCATTTTCATAATGCCCCATTTCCCTAAAATTGTAGCATTCAACTTTGATAGCCTCTTTCTTTCCCTTGCAATCACGAGCCTGGTGACCATTTTCTCCACATTTATAACAAACTCTCATTCCTTTTAGGCACGTACCAGGGTGATTCTTCCCACAATTATCACATAATGGAAAATCCTTCATCCCCTTTTTCCCTTTATCTGTCTCTGGTTCCACCGTTCTCTTCTTCTCTTGATTTACATTGTTGTCATAATACATAGAAAATTCCTTTCCTGTCTTGATAGCACACGAGACAATATCTTCGTATGATGAGAAGGATTGTGATAATAAATCTCGATGGAGAAATGGTTTTAACCCATCAAAGAAACGATAAATCTTACTCCTTGGGTAACGTATATAATCGGCAACATGCCTCGCTAACCTTGTAAAGTTAGCCTCATACTTTGCGACATTCTCATCCTCCTTCTGCCTCAGACTCAGAAATTGCCTTTCCATATCTGCTCGATGGTCACGAGGAAAGTATTTTTCTAAGAAAAGATCTTTGAACTCCCTACATTCCATATTTGATACGTCATCATCTTCCTTTGTGTTTTGAATCAGCGACCACCACTGGTCGGCATCTCCAGTGAGGCGGTATACTGCCATGACAACATTCTCCCTTTCGCTACTCCAAAAGGCATGGAATATTTTCTCTAAGGAGTTTATCCATTGCTCAGCTACTAATGGATTTTTACCCCCATTAAATGTTGGCGGTTTTTGCCTCATGAAGCGGTCTAATATTGATCCTCCACGTTGTGAATCAGGGTGATCCATACGAGTAAGGTTATTATTCATAACCTGAGTGAGTTGTCCCAGTATGGTAATAAGTTGATCAACACCAGTTGTATCTCCAGATCCACAATAATTTTCTTGAGTAGGAGGGCAATCCCTACACGGAGTGTGTGCATTGATACGGTTTCCATTCCTTCCACTAGGTGCCATTTCTAAACAATGGCATAAACTAGATTAGTTTATGAATTAAAATACATAATTCCATACTTATAAAATACATAACATAAATTTAACTATTCATGGATATAATCCATAATCATAAAAATGTTTTCTCTGAGGAAGTATATACTCATAACCGTTCATAGTGGTTTGTAAAGAAAATGAGAATTATCCTAAGAATATCCCCCAGGAGTGTCTTAACCAAGAGTGCAGCAAGGCCCGTTGTCGTGCACCAGTTCCCGTTCGAGTCTAGCTCAAAGCGGTGTTTTCGGGTTTTACCCCTAGGTACATCTGTACCATAGCCGCCTCTACCTGCTCGTATCCAGATGGGGATGTATTGCTCGTAAAACTCACAACATCTCTACAATACCAAAATTCTAGGAAGTTCTTCTATACTAATCCTCAAAGTCTATCTTCGGGCTATGTTCTCTAATCAGAGTTTATCTAAATCTAGCTTCCAAGGTTAGTACTAAACTGCCTCTGATACCAACTGTAACGCCCCGACCCCAGCTACCCAGAGTCAGTTCATTACTTCGTAACATTGGCATGATCACAAAATATCAAGTCTCGAAAGACCGATTAGTTTAGTAGCCTTGGAAACACTAGATACATTCGTAAACATTACATTACAACATAAAGTGAAAAACTAAAATAACAAAGTCTCTATAGTCCACTATCGTATCCTCTTCTGAAAATCCCTGCAGGTCATTCATAAAATACTTCTTCACATCCTGGAAAATATTAAAACATTAAAAGGGGTGAGCTCAGATGCTCAGTAAGGATAACAATAATGCGGAAGCTTTCATAAATAAACATAAAAATTTAAGGCAATGTATAACTAAAACAAAAGCCTTTAAACTCAAACATCAACATAATATGGAAAAAGTAAATTCCGATAATGCCATTCACTTCCTCACATGGATATTCTACTGGTCGAATAATCACATGCAATATCAATAACCACTTTCATAATGAGGGAATGTATAATGAAAGACATTCTGAAACATTTTGTCAAGGCCTCGGCCAAGACGTCTAAAATGAATAAGGCCTCGGCCAAAACCATAAATCAAATTTGGAAAGGGCCTCGGCCAATTCCACGTCTAGTTATCTCATGAGACCTACTGATTCATCGAGGAGCTATAGTGGGCTCCACCCGTCACTTATTAAGTCCAATACATTCCTCAAATGAATAGGTTTAAACATATCATAAACCATAACATAATCGTATCACATAAAACATGCATAAAAGAAACATAACATTTCCACATTTCAATCACAAGATATCAATACAACACATTTCTATAATAAAAACGCTTTCAAAACCATTTTCAATACCAAAATAAAAGAATGTTAAAACATTGTATTTATTTTTCATAAAAAAAGTGATGGCTTGTAGAGGAATCCGAAACTCAAATAATGGTCACGGCTGCGGAGAAGTCGTTGTCGCCGCATATGTACGGAAAGGAAAACATTCCCTTTTTGTTGTTTAGTAAAACGCTTCATATAAAAAAACGATTCCTTTTGAATAAACATAAAAGTCAAAGGGGTTTATACACCGTATAAAAGAAAGTTGTGTATAAAACCAATTATGCCTCAATGAAAGGATATTGAGACGACGTCCTTAAAAAGATCATTTTTAAAATAAAAGAGATCTATTATGTGTATCCACTGTAGGTACACATATATAAAGTAAATATACAAAATAGGACATTATAATATCATGACATAATTTGAATGTAGGAGATTAACCCAAAGAATGAAAGTTTTGTTAAGAAATTCCCTTACCTCGTGTCTGACTTGACTCAACCATTCTTTAACCTCCTGAATAATAAACTAGAGTTAATATCTACCTTATTAAGAACCATTTTCATTTTCATTATCCTTTTTATATCACTTATTACAATGCTATGAACATTATGTAATTATTTAAGTTAATAACGGTCGTTTTGTCGATCTTTGGTACTTGAGTCAACAATAAACTTCTTATAATTACAAGTTGTTCATGTGGTGAAATATCCATTATATCCAGAATTATATTCATGATGTATTTATCATATATAACATATATATTCAGTATATACATGCATTTATAATATTACATAACATTTATAGGTAAGAAATGAAATGCACCGTTCATGGAGACGGTAAGCCGTACGTACGCATGAACGCTACTTTCATTTCTATTTTGTATTTAATGGAATGATGTTATATTTGTATAAAGTTATAATATAATTCCAGTATAATATAATGTATAATACCATTTACTTCATCCTTTATACATCCCACTTATGGCATTAACGATTCAAATCACTTTGAGGGGGCGGTAGTCCGCACTTCCTAAAATGAAATTATCGCATTTACCCATAATGGAAAATCATAAAGTATGCCATAAATGAGAAATAAAGAAGCATAAGGAAGACATAAAAATAATATATATATAATATATGAAAATATTGTCATCAAAATGGCCACCATTAGAGGTTTTAAAGGAATATTGAACAATCATCGTTTCGTGAGGCAGTATTTCGCCACCCACAGAAACAGTATGTTCTTTAACCATTAGACGAATGTGTGTGTAAGTGTAAACCAAATCCTTATCATAACAACATCCTAGTATATTTTAGATACTGGTGTGGTAACAAAATAATGGAATAAAAAGAGTTTAAGGGGTTGGAGAAGAAAAATAAAACAAAACAACATTAGAGAAGACATTACCTAAAAATCGGGTAACTCTTTTTGATTTGAGCAAAAGGCTTACTTGGGAAGAATTATTCCCAATGTGAGGCTTCTAGGAGTAAGGGAGGGATGTTGGGAGAGTATTTGGGTAGAGGTTGGCCGAGCAAAATGGATTGAAAGTGTGAATGTGGTGGTAGAGGTGGGGGCCTTTTATAAGAGGAGAGGAGGGGCACTCTTGGAAAGTAAGGAAATTTTACATTATTATACAATGATTTTCGGATTCTAAAGGTCCCACACTTATATAATTCGTGGATAAGGTGATAGGGGTTCGAAATATACCCATCCAATAGTCTTTGGACAAGTTTATGCCTTGGATTGTACATTATCTTTTCATTTTATTAAAATCATTAAATAACGAGGTCATCACTGCATCATAATGATGTCCTAAATAATTTAATTTATTTAATGTCTAAAAATTATAAATAAAATACTATGTTGTAGGAAATCCTTTTAGGTTTCCAATGACTATTTATAGTCAAAAATATGACTTGTATAACCCCATGTAAAAATTGTTTTAGTAAAACATTTCATGTTTGTGTCATTTTTTACTTTAACATTAAATAAAAGGTATTTATGTCATTTTCCAACTAAAGTGGCTCCATGGGGTCCCCAAGTTGACCCATGGATTGTATTGGTCGTCCATGACTCATCCAATAGGAGTAGGACAAGTGTCAAGCTCATATCATATTATTAAAACATTATTTTTACCTTAAACTACACTAATTACCTCTAATCACGATTAAGAACTTAAAAGTTACTATTCACCAAAAAATTATTTTAATCTCATTGAACCACATTTTACTTCGTAATGACAACTATGTATGTCGGATTTTTGAAAATCAAATCACAGAAGTGGTAATATTTCATTTAAACGAAAAATCAGTTATTTAACTACCACTTAGTGGTTTCACAATTCATAAAAAATTGAAGTTTTTCAGAACAATGCCAAAATTTCACCCTAAGCTATAATTGATATTCCGAATTCAAAAATGATGTCTATTTTACAGAATTCCAAACATATAAGTTGCATTAATTAATTTTATAATTAATTCCCGCTGTCACAACAATAGCGTGTTTTTAAGAAACAATTTATATCAAAAGATTGACAATTGTTTATGTCCAATTTCAATGTTAAATTAATTCTAATGACCACCATTGGATAAAATGGTAAAAATATATTCTAATTATACTTTAAAACCACTAAATAGTATAATTTATCACTATAAATTATTTTGATTAAAAAAGTTGTTTTTACGTAATTTTCACTATTCATAAAAAAATTGGATGTTCTCAGAAAATTACAAAAAATTCAACATAGGCTAATTTCGATATTCCTAATCCAAAAATGAAGTCCATTTTGAAATATAAAATTTCTATGATTTTAAAAATTGGTTATTACTATTCATAACGGCTACTTTGATTAGTTGCGGTGTTTTAGAACTCGAAGTTGCGTACAATGCAAGCTTTTGCATTATTGAATGAGAAGTGTATCGTGGAAGCACAGGGTGTTACATTCTACCCTCCTTCCATAAATTGCGTCCTCGCAATTTGAAATTTTTCTTTGAAAATAAAAGGTTGAAAAAAGAAAATACCTTTGAGGAAAACCCATATCAGAAATAAGATTAATAAAATTTAGCCTTAATAAGAGGGAAAGGGAAATGAAAAAGTCACCACCCAATTATGATCTCGATTAAGAGAACATTGGTGGAAATTAGAGACATATAATTGGAGGGAAAACGTAAATATTTGTAGGGATTGATTGAGGTCATCAATCACAATCAACTGTCAAATTGAGGGCCCCAAAGCCTTCAATCTATGTTGATTTAAAATATCATCAGTTCAACAAGACATAAGGTATTAGGATAACACATTTTTTTGTTTTCATATCCCTTTAATAAAGTTTAAGAATTAATTTATTCATTGAATAAGAGATAGGTATATATATATTTATGCATGACAATTAGAGTTTCAACCTTCAACTCATCTTTCACTCAAAAAGATAATAGAACTCAAAAATATTATACTTATCCAAATTGTATAAGGTTCCAAATGTTAACACATACCATTTATATTAGTAAAATTATTTTGTAATAACTGGGGACTTCCTGTAGGCTAGTGGTAGGAAATAAAGGCCTGTCGCACTATGATTGTGGGTTCGATTCCTGCAGCTTTGACCGACGCGACGGGTAATGCCTCACCCTGCAGGTTGTCCTTTTCCTAAAACTATAGTATTATAATATTCCAAAAATAATCTTCATAAATTTTTTAATGTTAAACAATACTATACAAAATCAACTTAATCCACTCCAACCTTTATAGTTATCCAAAATACCTCTGTCCAAACTTTCTCTAAAAGGTCTCTTAATTCCAAAATCAATTTATCAGATTCCCCAAACAAAGTAAAGTATATCTTATTGTCACATACTAAAAATATAATTACCTTCATCATATTAAAACCTTACTGAAATCAACAAGTACCGCAGTATAATCCTTATATTTATATATCACATTATTCTAATAACCAGAATATAATCCATGAGTCCAAAAGCACCAATACATTAGTTATTCTGCTTCAACTGTAGTAACAGCATAAGATTGTCCTTGATCCCTTGGACTTTCCTGAGGTAAGTTTCCCTGACGCTTAGGACATTCATTTTCATAATGCCCCATTTCCCTACAATTGTAGCATTCAACTTTGATAGCCTCTTTCTTTCCCTTGCAATCACGAGCCTGGTGACCCTTTTCTCCACATTTATAACAAACTCCCATTCCTTTTAGGCAAGTACCAAGGTGATTCTTCCCACAATTATCACATAATGGAAAATCCTTCATTCCCTTTTCCCCTTTATCTGTCTCTTGTTCCACCGTTCTCTTCTTCTCTTACTTTACTTTGTTGTCATAAGACTTAGAGAATTCCTTTTCTGTATTGATAGCACACGAGACAATATCTTCGTATGATGAGAAGGATTGTGATACTAATGCTCGACGGAGAAATGGTTTTAACCCATCAAAGAAACGATCAACCTTACTCCATGGGTTACGTATATAATCGGCAACATGCCTCGCTAACCTTGTAAAGTTAGCCTCGTACTTTGCGACATTCTCATCCTCCTTCTGCCTCATACTCAGAAATTGCCTTTCCATATCTGCTTGATGGTCACAAGGAAAGTATTTTTCTAAGAAAAGCTCTTTGAACTCCATCCATTCCATATTTGATACGTCATCATCTTCCTTTGTGTTTTGAATCAGTGACCACCACTGATCGGCATCTCCAGTGAGGCGGTAAACTTCCATGACAACCTTCTCCCTTTCGCTACTCCCCAAGGAATGGAATATTTTCTCTAAGGAGTTTATCCATTGCTCACCTACTAAAGGATTTTTACCCCCATTAAATGTTGGTGGTTGTTGCCTCATGAAGCGGTCTAATATTGATCCTCCACATTGTGGATCAGGGTGATCCATACGAGTAAGGTTATTATTTATAACCTGAGTGAGTTGTCCCAGTATGGTAATAAGTTGATCAACACGAGTTGTATCTCCAGATCCACAATAATTATCTTGAGTAGGAGGGAAATCCCTACACGGAGTGCGTGCATTGATACGGTTTCCATTCCTTCCACTAGGCTCCATTTCTAAACAATGGCATAAACAAGATTAGTTTATGAATTAAAATACATAATTCTATACTTATAAAATACTTAACATAAATTGAACTATTCATGGATATAATCCATAATCATAAAAATGTTTTCTTTGAGGAAGTATATACTCATAACCGTTCATAGTGGTTTGTAAAGAAAATGAGAATTATCCTAAGCATATCCCCCAGGAGTGTCGTAACCAAGAGTGCAGCAAGGCCCGTTGTCGTGCACCAGTTCCCGTTTGAGTCTAGCTCAAAGCGGTGTTTTCGGGTTTTACCCCTAGGTACATCTGTACCAGATCCGCCTCTACCTGCTTGTATCCAGACAGGGATATATTGCTCGGAAAACTCACAACATCTCTACAATACCAAAATTCTAGGATGTTCTTCTATACTAATCCTCAAAGTCTATCTTCGGGCTATGTTCTCTAATCAGAGTTTATCTAAATCTAGCTTCCAAGGTTAGTACTAAACTGCCTCTGATACCAACTGTAACGCCCCTACCCCAGCAACCCAGAGTCGGTGCATTACTTCGTAACATTGGTATGATCACAAAAGATCTAGTCTCGAAAGACCGATTTGTTTAGTAGCCTTGGAAACACTAGATACATTCGTAAACATTACATTACATCATAAAGTGAAAATCTACAATAACAAAGTCTCCATAGTCCACTATCATATCCTCTTCTGATAATCCCTGCAGGTCATTCATAAAATACTTCTTCACATCCTGGAAAATATTAAAACATTGAAAGGGGTGAGCTCAGATGCTCAGTAAGGATAACAATAATGCGGAAGCTTTCATAAATAAACATAAAAATTTAAGGCAATGTATAACTAAAACAAAAGCCTTTAAACTCGAACATCAACATAATATGGCAAAAGTAAAATCAGATAATTCCATTCACTTCCTCACATGTATATTCTACTGGTCGAATAATCACATGCAATATCAATAACCACTTTCATAATGAGGGAATGTATAATGACAGACATTCTGAAACATTTTGTCAAGGCCTTGGCCAAGACATCTAAAATTATTAAGGCCTCGGCCAAAACCATAAATCAAATTGGGAAAGGGCATCGGCCAATTCCACGTCTAGTTGTCTCATGAGACCTACCGATGCATCGAGGAGCTATAGCGGGCTCCACCCGTCACATATTAAGTCCAATACATTCTCAAATGAATAAGTTTAAACATATCATAAACCATAACATAATCGTATCACATAAAACATGCATAAAGGAAACATAACATTTCCACATTTCAATCACAAGATATCAATACAACACATTGATATAATAAAAACGCTTTCAAAACCATTTTCAATACCAAAATAAAAGAAAGTTAAAACTTTGTATTTATTTTTCATAAAAAAAATTGATGGCTTGTAGAGGAATCCGAAACTCAAATAATGGTCACGGCGGCGGAGAAGTCGTTGTCGCCACATATGTAAGGAAAGAAAAACATTCCCTTTTTGTCATTTAGTAAAATGCTTCTTATAAAAAAATGATTCCTTTTGAATAAACATAAAATTCAAAGGATTTATACACCGTATAAAAGAAAGTTTTGTATAAAACCAAATATGCCTCAATGAAAGGAAATTGAGACGAAGTCCTTAAAAAGATCATTTTTAAAATAAAAGAGATATATTATGTGTATTCACTTTAGGTACACATATATAATGTAAATATACAAAATAGGACATAATAATATCATGACATAATTTGAATGTAGGAGATTAACCCAAAGAATGGAAGTTGGGTTAAGAAATTCCCTTACCTCGTGTCCGACTTGACTCAACCGTTCTTTAACCTCCTGAGTAATAAACTAGAGTTAATATCTACCTTATTAAGAACCATTTTCATTTTCATTATCCTTTTTATATCACTTATTACAATGCTATGAACATTATGTAATTATTTAAGTTAATAACGGTCGTTTTGTCGATCTTTGGTACTTGAGTCAACAATAAACTTCTTATAATTACAAGTTGTTCATGTGGTGAAATATCCATTATATCCAGAATTATATTCATGATCTAGTTATCATATATAACATATATATTCAGTATATACATTCATTTATAATATTACATAACATTTAGAGGTAAGAAATGAAATGCACCGTTCATGGAGACGGTAAGCCGTACGTACGCATGAACGCTACTTTCATTTCTATTTCGTATTTAATGGAATGATGTTATATTTGTATAAAGTTATAATATAATTCCTGTATAATATAATGTATAATACCATTTACTTCATCCTTTATACATCCCACTTATGGAATTAACGATTCAAATCACTTTGAGGGGGCGGTAGTCCGCACTTCCTAAAATGAAATTATCGCATTTACCCATAATGGAAAATCATAAAGTATGCCATAAATGAGAAATACGGAAGCATAAGAAAGACATAAAAATAATATATAAATCATATATGAAAATAGTGTCATCAAAATGGCCACCATTAGAGGTGTTAAAGGAATATTGAACAATCATCGTTTCGTGAGGCAGTATTTCTCCACCCACAGAAACAGTATGTTCTTTAACCATTAGACGAATGTGTGTGTAAGTGTAAACCAAATAATTATCATAACAACATCCTAGTATATTTTATATACTGGTTTTGTTACAAAATAATGGAATAAAAAGAGTTTAAGGGGTTGGAGAAGCAAAATAAAACAAAACAACATTAGAGAAGACATTACCTAAAAATCGGGTGACTATTTTTGATTTGAGAAAAAGGCTTCCTTGGGAAGATTTATGCCCAAAGTGAGGCTTCTAGGAGTAAGGGAGGGAAGTTGGGAGAGTATTTGGGCAGAGTTTGGCCGAGCCAAATGGCTTGAAAGTGTGAATGAGGTGGTAGAGGTGGGGGCCTTTTATAAGAGGAGAGGAGGGGCACTCTTGGAAAGTAAGGAAAGTTTACATTATTATACATTGATTTTCGGATTCTAAAGGTCCCACACTTATATAATTCGTGGATAAGGTGATAAGGGTTCGAAATATACCCATCCAATAGTCTTTGGACAAGTGTAAGCCTTGGATTGTACATTATCTTTTCATTTTATTAAAATCATTAAATAATGAGGTCATCGCTGCATCATAATGATGTCCTAAATAATTTAATTTATTTAATGTCTAAATATTATAAATAAAATACTATGTTGTAGTAAATCCTTTTATCTTTACAATGACTATTTATAGTCAAAAATATGACTTGTATAACCCCATGTAAAAATTGTATTAGTAAAACATTTCATGTTTGTGTCATTTTTTACTTTAACATTAAATAAAAGTTATTTATGTCATTTTCCAACTAAAGTGACTCCATGGGGTCCCCAAGTTGACCCATGGATTTTCTGGGTCGTCCATGACTCATCCAATAGTAGTAGGACAAGTGTCAAGCTCATATCATATTATTAAAACATTATTTTTACCTTAAACTACACTAATTACCTCTAATCGCGATTAAGAACTTAAAAGTTACTATTCACCAAAAAATTATTTTAATCTCATTGAACCACATTTTACTTCTTAATGACAACTATGTATGTCGGATTTTTGAAAATCAAATCACAGAAGTGGTAATATTTCATTTAAACGAAATATCAGTTATTTAACTACCACTTAGTGGTTTCACTATTCATAAAAAATTGAAGTTTTTCAGAACAATGCCAAAATTTCACCCTGAGCTAAAATTGATATTCCGAATTCAAAAATGATGTCTATTTTAAAAAATTCCAAACATATAATTTGAATTAATTAATTTTATAATTAATTCCCGCTGTCACAACAATAGCGTGTTTTTAAGAAACAATTTATATCAAAAGATTGGCAATTGTTTATGTCCAATTTCAATGTTAAATTAATTATAATTATCACCATTGGATAAAATGGTAAAAATATATTCTAATTATACTTTAAAACCACTAAATAGTATAATTTATAAATATAAATTATTTTGATTAAAAAATTTGTTTTTACGTAATTTTCACTATTCATAAAAAATTGGAAGTTCTCAGAAAATTACAAAAAATTCAACATAGGCTAATTTCGATATTCTAAATCCAAAAATGAAGTCCATTTTGAAATATAAAATTTCTATAATTTTAAAAATTGGTTATTACTATTCATAACGGCTACTTTGATTTGTTGCGGTGTTTTAGAACTCGAAGTTGCGTACAATGCAAGCTTTTGCATTATTGAATGAGAAGCGTATCGTGGAAGCTCAGGGTGTTACATTCTACCCTCCTTCAATAAATTGCGTCCTCGCAATTTGAAATTTTTCTTTGAAAATAAAAGGTTGAAAAAAGAAAATACCTTTGAGGAAAACCCATATCAGAAATAAGATTAATAAAATTTAGCCTTAATAAGAGGGAAAGGGAAATGAAAAAGTCACCACACAATTATGATCTCTATTAAGAGAACATTGTTGGAAATTAGAGACATATAATTGGAGGGAAAACGTAAATATTTTTAGGGAGTGATTGAGGTCATTAATCACAATCAACTGTCAAATTGAGGGCCTCAAAGCCTTCAATCTATGTTGATTTAAAATATCATCAGTTCAACAAGACATAAGGTATTAGGATAACACATTTTTTTGTTTTCATATCCCTTTACTAAAGTTTAAGAATTAATTTATTCATTGAATAAGAGATAGGTATATATATATTTATGCTTGACAATTAGAGTTTCAACCTTCAACTCATCTTTCACTCAAAAAGATAATAGAAATCAAAAATATTATACTTATCCTAATTGTATAAGGTTCCAAATGTTAACACATACCATTTATATTAGTAAAATTATTTTGTAATAACTGGGGACTTCTTGTAGCCTAGTGGTAGGAAATAAAGGCCTATCGCACTATGATTGTGGGTTCGATTCCTGCAGCTTTGACCGACGCGACGGGTTATGCCTCACCCTGCAGGTTGTCCTTTTCCTAAAACTATAGTATTATAATATTCCAAAAATAATCTTCATAAATTTTTTAATGTTAAACAATACTATACAAAGATCAACTTAATCCACTCCAACCTTTATAGTTATCCAAAATACCTCTGTCCAAACTTTCTCTAAAAGGTCTCTTAATTCCAAAATCAATTTATCAGATTCCCCAAACAAAGTAAAGTATATCTTATTGTCACATACTAAAAATATAATTACCTTCATCATATTAAAACCTTACTGAAATCAACAAGTCCCGCAGCATAATCCTTATATTTATATATCACATTATTCTAATAACCAGAATATAATCCATGAGTCCAAAAGCACCAATACATTAGTTATTCTGCTTCAACTGTAGTAACAGCATAAGATTGTCCTTGATCCCTTGGACTTTCCTGAGGTAAGGTTCCCTGACGCTTAGGACATTCATTTTCATAATGCCCCATTTCCCTACAATTGTAGCATTCAACTTTGATAGCCTCTTTCTTTCCCTTGCAATCACGAGCCTGGTGACCCTTTTCTCCACATTTATAACAAACTCCCATTCCTTTTAGGAAAGTACCAAGGTGATTCTTCCCACAATTATCACATAATGGAAAATCCTTCATTCCCTTTTTCCCTTTATCTGTCTCTTGTTCCACCGTTCTCTTCTTCTCTTACTTTACTTTGTTGTCATAAGACTTAGAGAATTCCTTTTCTGTATTGATAGCACACGAGACAATATCTTAGTATGATGAGAAGGATTGTGATACTAATGCTCGACGGAGAAATGGTTTTAACCCATCAATGAAACGATCAACCTTACTCCATGGGTTACGTATATAATCGGCAACATGCCTCGCTAACCTTGTAAAGTTAGCCTCGTACTTTGCGACATTCTCATCCTCCTTCTGCCTCAGACTCAGAAATTGCCTTTCCATATCTGCTTGATGGTCACGAGGAAAGTATTTTTCTAAGAAAAGCTCTTTGAACTCCATCCATTCCATATTTGATACGTCATCATCTTCCTTTGTGTTTTGAATCAGTGACCACCACTGATCGACATCTCCAGTGAGGCGGTAATCTTCCATGACAACCTTCTCCCTTTCGCTACTCCCCAAGGAATGGAATATTTTCTCTAAGGAGTTTATCCATTGCTCACCTACTAATGGATTTTTACCCCCATTAAATGTTGGTGGTTGTTGCCTCATGAAGCGGTCTAATATTGATCCTCCACATTGTGGATCAGGGTGATCCATACGAGTAAGGTTATTATTTATAACCTGAGTGAGTTGTCCCAGTATGGTAATAAGTTGATCAACACCAGTTGTATCTCCAGATCCACAATAATTATCTTGAGTAGGAGGGAAATCCCTACACGGAGTGCGTGCATTGATACGGTTTCCATTCCTTCCACTAGGATCCATTTCTAAACAATGGCATAAACAAGATTAGTTTATGAATTAAAATACATAATTCTATACTTATAAAATACTTAACATAAATTGAACTATTCATGGATATAATCCATAATCATAAAAATGTTTTCTTTGAGGAAGTATATACTCATAACCGTTCATAGTGGTTTGTAAAGAAAATGAGAATTATCCTAAGCATATCCCCCAGGAGTGTCGTAACCAAGAGTGTAGCAAGGCCCGTTGTCGTGCACCAGTTCCCCTTTGAGTCTAGCTCAAAGCGGTGTCTTCGGGATTTACCCCTAGGTATATCTGTACCAGATCCGCCTCTACCTGCTTGTATTCAGACAGGGATATATTGCTCGGAAAACTCACAACATCTCTACAATACCAAAATTCTAGGAAGTTCTTCTATACTAATCCTCAAAGTCTATCTTCGGGCTATGTTCTCTAATCAGAGTTTATCTAAATCTAGCTTCCAAGGTTAGTACTAAACTGCCTCTGATACCAACTGTAACGCCCCGACCCCAGCTACCCAGAGTCGGTGCATTACTTCGTAACATTGGTATGATCACAAAAGATCAAGTCTCGAAAGACCGATTTGTTTAGTAGCCTTGGAAACACTAGATACATTCGTAAACATTACATTACATCATAAAGTGAAAATCTACAATAACAAAGACTCCATAGTCCACTATCATATCCTCTTCTGACAATCCCTGCAGGTCATTCATAAAATACTTCTTCACATCCTGGAAAATATTAAAACATTGAAAGGGGTGAGCTCAGATGCCCAGTAAGGATAACAATAATGCGGAAGCTTTCATAAATAAACATAAAAATTTAAGGCAATGTATAACTAAAACAAAAGCCTTTAAACTCGAACATCAACATAATATGGCAAAAGTAAAATCAGATAATTCCATTCACTTCCTCACATGTATATTCTACTGGTCGAATAATCACATGCAATATCAATAACCACTTTCATAATGAGGGAATGTATAATGACAGACATTCTGAAACATTTTGTCAAGGCCTTGGCCAAGACGTCTAAAATTATTAAGGCCTCGGCCAAAACCATAAATCAAATTGGGAAAGGGCATCGGCCAATTCCACGTCTAGTTGTCTCATGAGACCTACCGATGCATCGAGGAGCTATAGCGGGCTCCACCCGTCACATATTAAGTCCAATACATTCTCAAATGAATAAGTTTAAACATATCATAAACCATAACATAATCGTATCACATAAAACATGCATAAAGGAAACATAACATTTCCACATTTCAATCACAAGATATCAATACAACACATTGATATAATAAAAACGCTTTCAAAACCATTTTCAATACCAAAATAAATGAAAGTTAAAACTTTGTATTTATTTTTCATAAAAAAAATTGATGGCTTGTAGAGGAATCCGAAACTCAAATAATGGTCACGGCGGCGGAGAAGTCGTTGTCGCCGCATATGTAAGGAAAGAAAAACATTCCCTTTTTGTCATTTAGTAAAACGCTTCTTATAAAAAAACGATTCCTTTTGAATAAACATAAAAGTCAAAGGGGTTTATACACCGTATAAAAGAAAGTTTTGTATAAAACCAAATATGCCTCAATGAAAGGAAATTGAGACGAAGTCCTTAAAAAGATCATTTTTAAAATAAAAGAGATCTATTATGTGTATTCACTGTAGGTACACATATATAATGTAAATATACAAAATAGGACATAATAATATCATGACATAATTTGAATGTAGGAGATTAACCCAAAGAATGGAAGTTGGGTTACGAAATTCCCTTACCTCATGTCCGACTTGACTCAACCATTCTTTAACCTCCTGAATAATAAACTAGAGTTAATATCTACCTTATTAAGAACCATTTTCATTTTCATTATCCTTTTTATATCACTTATTACAATGCTATGAACATTATGTAATTATTTAAGTTAATAACGGTCGTTTTGTCGATCTTTGGTACTTGAGTCAACAATAAACTTCTTATAATTACAAGTTGTTCATGTGGTGAAATATCCATTATATCCAGAGTTATATTCATGATCTAGTTATCATATATAACATATATATTCAGTATATACATGCATTTATAATATTACATAACATTTAGAGGTAAGAAATGAAATGCACCGTTCATGGAGACGGTAAGCCGTACGTACGCATGAACGCTACTTTCATTTCTATTTCGTATTTAATGGAATGATGTTATATTTGTATAAAGTTATAATATAATTCCTGTATAATATAATGTATAATACCATTTACTTCATCCTTTATACATCCCACTTATGGAATTAACGATTCAAATCACTTTGAGGGGGCGGTAGTCCGCACTTCCTAAAATGAAATTATCGCATTTACCGATAATGGAAAATCATAAAGTATGCCATAAATGAGAAATACGGAAGCATAATAAAGACATAAAAATAATATATAAATCATATATGAAAATATTGTCATCAAAATGGCCACCATTAGAGGTGTTAAAGGAATATTGAACAATCATCGTTTCGTGAGGCAGTATTTCTCCACCCACAGAAACAGTATGTTCTTTAACCATTAGACGAATGTGTGTGTAAGTGTAAACCAAATACTTATCATAAAAACATCCTAGTATATTTTATATACTGGTTTTGTTATAAAATAATGGAATAAAAAGAGTTTAAGGGGTTGGAGAAGCAAAATAAAACAAAACAACATTAGAGAAGACATTACCTAAAAATCAGGTAACTATTTTTGATTTGAGAAAAAGGCTTCCTTGGGAAGATTTATGCCCAAAGTGAGGCTTCTAGGAGTAAGGGAGGGAAGTTGGGAGAGTATTTGGGCAGAGTTTGGCCGAGCCAAATGGCTTGAAAGTGTGAATGAGGTGGTAGAGGTGGGGGCCTTTTATAAGAGGAGAGGAGGGGCACTCTTGGAAAGTAAGGAAATTTTACATTATTATACATTGATTTTCGGATTATAAAGGTCCCACACTTATATAATTCGTGGATAAGGTGATAAGGGTTCGAAATATACCCATCCAATAGTCTTTGGACAAGTGTAAGCCTTGGATTGTACATTATCTTTTAATTTTATTAAAATCATTAAATAATGAGGTCATCGCTGCATCATAATGATGTCCTAAATAATTTAATTTATTTAATGTCTAAATATTATAAATAAAATACTATGTTGTAGGAAATCCTTTTATCTTTCCAATGACTATTTATAGTCAAAAATATGACTTGTATAACCCCATGTAAAAATTGAATTAGTAAAACATTTCATGTTTGTGTCATTTTTTACTTTAACATTAAATAAAAGTTATTTATGTCATTTTCCAACTAAAGTGACTCCATGGGGTCCCCAAGTTGACCCATGGATTGTCTTGGTCGTCCATGACTCATCCAATAGGAGTAGGACAAGTGTCAAGCTCATATCATATTATTAAAACATTATTTTTACCTTAAACTACTCTAATTACCTCTAATCGCGATTAAGAACTTAAAAGTTACTATTCACCAAAAAATTATTTTAATCTCATTGAACCACATTTTACTTCTTAATGACAACTATGTATGTCGGATTTTTGAAAATCAAATCACAGAAGTGGTAATATTTCATTTAAACGAGATATCAGTTATTTAACTACCACTTAGTGGTTTCACTATTCATAAAAAATTGAAGTTTTTCAGAACAATGCCAAAATTTCACCCTGAGCTAAAATTGATATTCCGAATTCAAAAATGATGTCTATTTTAAAAAATTCCAAACATATAATTTGAATTAATTAATTTTATAATTAATTCCCGCTGTCACAACAATAGCGTGTTTTTAAGAAACAATTTATATCAAAAGATTGGCAATTGTTTATGTCCAATTTCAATGTTAAATTAATTATAATGACCACCATTGGATAAAATGGTAAAAATATATTCTAATTATACTTTAAAACCACTAAATAGTATAATTTATCAATATAAATTATTTTGATTAAAAAATTTGTTTTTACGTAATTTTCACTATTCATAAAAAAATTGGAAGTTTTCAGAAAATTACAAAAAATTCAACATAGGCTAATTTCGATATTCCGAATCCAAAAATGAAGTCCATTTTGAAATATAAAATTTCTATAATTTTAAAAATTGGTTATTACTATTCATAACGGCTACTTTGATTAGTTGCGGTGTTTTAGAACTCGAAGTTGCGTACAATGCAAGCTTTTGCATTATTGAATGAGAAGCGTATCGTGGAAGCTCAGGGTGTTACATTCTACCCTCCTTCAATAAATTGCGTCCTCGCAATTTGAAATTTTTCTTTGAAAATAAAAGGTTGAAAAAAGAAAATACCTTTGAGGAAAACCCATATCAGAAATAAGATTAATAAAATTTAGCCTTAATAAGAGGGAAAGGGAAATGAAAAAGTCACCACCCAATTATGATCTCGATTAAGAGAACATTGGTGGAAATTAGAGACATATAATTGGAGGGAAAACGTAAATATTTGTAGGGAGTGATTGAGGTCATTAATCACAATCAACTGTCAAATTGAGGGCCTCAAAGCCTTCAATCTATGTTGATTTAAAATATCATCAGTTCAACAAGACATAAGGTATTAGGATAACACATTTTTTTGTTTTCATATCCCTTTACTAAAGTTTAAGAATTAATTTATTCATTGAATAAGAGATAGGTATATATATATTTATGCTTGACAATTAGAGTTTCAACCTTCAACTCATCTTTCACTCAAAAAGATAATAGAACTCAAAAATATTATACTTATCCTAATTGTATAAGGTTCCAAATGTTAACACATACCATTTATATTAGTAAAATTATTTTGTAATAACTGGGGACTTCCTGTAGGCTAGTGGTAGGAAATAAAGGCATGTCGCACTATGATTGTGGGTTCGATTCCTGCAGCTTTGACCGACGCGACGGGTTATGCCTCACCCTGCAGGTTGTCCTTTTCCTAAAACTATAGTATTATAATATTCCAAAAATAATCTTCATAAATTTTTTAATGTTAAACAATACTATACAAAGATCAACTTAATCCACTCCAACCTTTATAGTTATCCAAAATACCTCTGTCCAAACTTTCTCTAAAAGGTCTCTTAATTCCAAAATCAATTTATCAGATTCCCCAAACAAAGTAAAGTATATCTTATTGTCACATACTAAAAATATAATTACCTTCATCATATTAAAACCTTACTGAAATCAACAAGTACTGCAGTATAATCCTTATATTTATATATCACATTATTCTAATAACCAGAATATAATCCATGAGTCCAAAAGCACCAATACATTAGTTATTCTGCTTCAACTGTAGTAACAGCATAAGATTGTCCTTGATCCCTTGGACTTTCCTGAGGTAAGTTTCCCTGACGCTTAGGACATTCATTTTCATAATGCCCCATTTCCCTACAATTGTAGCATTCAACTTTGATAGCCTCTTTCTTTCCCTTGCAATCACGAGCCTGGTGACCCTTTTCTCCACATTTATAACAAACTCCCATTCCTTTTAGGCAAGTACCAAGGTGATTCTTCCCACAATTATCACATAATGTAAAATCCTTCATTCCCTTTTTCCCTTTATCTGTCTCTTGTTCCACCGTTCTCTTCTTCTCTTACTTTACTTTGTTGTCATAAGACTTAGAGAATTCCTTTTCTGTATTGATAGCACACGAGACAATATCTTCGTATGATGAGAAGGATTGTGATACTAATGCTCGACGGAGAAATGGTTTTAACCCATCAAAGAAACGATCAACCTTACTCCATGGGTTACGTATATAATCGGCAACATGCCTCGCTAACCTTGTAAAGTTAGCCTCGTACTTTGCGACATTCTCATCCTCCTTCTTCCTCAGACTCAGAAATTGCCTTTCCATATCTGCTTGATGGTCACGAGGAAAGTATTTTTCTAAGAAAAGCTCTTTGAACTCCATCCATTCCATATTTTATACGTCATCATCTTCCTTTGTGTTTTGAATCAGTGACCACCACTGATCGGCATCTCCAGTGAGGCGGTAAACTTCCATGACAACCTTCTCCCTTTCGCTACTCCCCAAGGAATGGAATATTTTCTCTAAGGAGTTTATCCATTGCTCACCTACTAATGGATTTTTACCCCCATTAAATGTTGGTGGTTGTTGCCTCATGAAGCGGTCTAATATTGATCCTCCACATTGTGGATCAGGGTGATCCATACGAGTAAGGTTATTATTTATAACCTGAGTGAGTTGTCCCAGTATGGTAATAAGTTGATCAACACCAGTTGTATCTCCAGATCCACAATAATTATCTTGAGTGGGAGGGAAATCCCTACACGGAGTGCGTGCATTGATACGGTTTCTATTCCTTCCACTAGGCTCCATTTCTAAACAATGGCATAAACAAGATTAGTTTATGAATTAAAATACATAATTCTATACTTATAAAATACTTAACATAAATTGAACTATTCATGGATATAATCCATAATCATAATAATGTTTTCTTTGAGGAAGTATATACTCATAACCGTTCATAGTGGTTTGTAAGGAAAATGAGAATTATCCTAAGCATATCCCCCAGGAGTGTCGTAACCAAGAGTGAAGCAAGGCCCGTTGTCGTGCACCAGTTCCCGTTTGAGTCTAGCTCAAAGCGGTGTTTTCGGGTTTTACCCCTAGGTACATCTGTACCAGATCCGCCTCTACCTGCTTGTATCCAGACAGGGATATATTGCTCGGAAAACTCACAACACCTCTACAATACCAAAATTCTAGGAAGTTCTTCTATACTAATCCTCAAAGTCTATCTTCGGGCTATGTTCTCTAATCAGAGTTTATCTAAATCTAGCTTCCAAGGTTAGTACTAAACTTCCTCTTATACCAACTGTAACGCCCCGACCCCAGCTACCCAGAGTCGGTGCATTACATCGTAACATTGGTATGATCACAAAAGATCAAGTCTCGAAAGGCCGATTTGTTTAGTAGCCTTGGAAACACTAGATACATTCGTAAACATTACATTACATCATAAAGTGAAAATCTACAATAACAAAGACTCCATAGTCCACTATCATATCCTCTTCTGAAAATCCCTGCAGGTCATTCATAAAATACTTCTTCACATCCTGGAAAATATTAAAACATTGAAAGGGGTGAGCTCAGATGCTCAGTAAGGATAACAATAATGCGGAAGCTTTCATAAATAAACATAAAAATTTAATCCAATGTATAACTAAAACAAAAGCCTTTAAACTTGAACATCAACATAATATGGCCAAAGTAAAATCAGATAATTCCATTCACTTCTTCACATGTATATTCTACTGGTCGAATAATCACATGCAATATCAATAACCACTTTCATAATGAGGGAATGTATAATGACAGACATTCTGAAACATTTTGTCAAGGCCTTGGCCAAGACGTCTAAAATTATTAAGGCCTCGGCCAAAACCATAAATCAAATTGGGAAAGGGCATCGGCCAATTCCATGTCTAGTTGTCTCATGAGACCTACCGATGCATCGAGGAGCTATAGCGGGCTCCACCCGTCACATATTAAGTCCAATACATTCTCAAATGAATAAGTTTAAACATATCATAAACCATAACATAATCGTATCACATAAAACATGCATAAAGGAAACATAACATTTCCACATTTCAATCACAAGATATCAATACAACACATTGATATAATAAAAACGCTTTCAAAACCATTTTCAATACCAAAATAAAAGAAAGTTAAAACTTTGTATTTATTTTTCATAAAAAAAATTGATGGCTTGTAGAGGAATCCGAAACTCAAATAATGGTCACGGCGGCGGAGAAGTCGTTGTCGCCGCATATGTAAGGAAAGAAAAACATTCCCTTTTTGTCATTTAGTAAAACACTTCTTATAAAAAACGATTCCGTTTGAATAAACATAAAATTCAAAGGGGTTTATACACCGTATAAAAGAAAGTTTTGTATAAAACCAAATATGCCTCAATGAAAGGAAATTGAGACGAAGTCCTTAAAAAGATCATTTTTAAAATAAAAGAGATCTATTATGTGTATTCACTGTAGGTACACATATATAATGTAAATATACAAAATAGGACATAATAATATCATGACATAATTTGAATGTAGGAGATTAACCCAAAGAATGGAAGTTGGGTTAAGAAATTCCCTTACCTCGTGTCCGACTTGACTCAACCGTTCTTTAACCTCCTGAATAATAAACTCGAGTTAATATCTACCTTATTAAGAACCATTTTCATTTTCATTATCCTTTTTATATCACTTATTACAATGCTATGAACATTATGTAATTATTTAAGTTAATAACGGTCGTTTTGTTGATCTTTGGTACATGAGTCAACAATAAACTTCTTATAATTACAAGTTGTTCATGTGGTGAAATATCCATTATATCCAGAATTATATTCATGATCTAGTTATCATATATAACATATATATTCAGTATATACATGCATTTATAATATTACATAACATTTAGAGGTAAGAAATGAAATGCACCGTTCATGGAGACGGTAAGCCGTACGTACGCATGAACGCTACTTTCATTTCTATTTCGTATTTAATGGAATGATGTTATATTTGTATAAAGTTATAATATAATTCCTGTATAATATAATGTATAATACCATTTACTTCATCCTTTATACATCCCACTTATGGAATTAACGATTCAAATCACTTTGAGGGGGCGGTAGTCCGCACTTCCTAAAATGAAATTATCGCATTTACCGATAATGGAAAATCATAAAGTATGCCATAAATGAGAAATACGGAAGCATAAGAAAGACATAAAAATAATATATAAATCAAATATGAAAATAGTGTCATCAAAATGGCCACCATTAGAGGTGTTAAAGGAATATTGAACAATCATCGTTTCGTGAGGCAGTATTTCTCCACCCACAGAAACAGTATGTTCTTTAACCATTAGACGAATGTGTGTGTAAGTGTCAACCAAATACTTATCATAACAACATCCTAGTATATTTTATATACTGGTTTTGTTACATAATAATGGAATAAAAAGAGTTTAAGGGGTTGGAGAAGAAAAATAAAACAAAACAACATTAGAGAAGACATTACCTAAAAATCGGGTAACTATTTTTGATTTGAGAAAACGGCTTCCTTGGGAAGATTTATGCCCAAAGTGAGGCTTCTAGGAGTAAGGGAGGGAAGTTGGAAGAGTATTTGGGCAGAGTTTGGCCGAGCCAAATGGCTTGAAAGTGTGAATGAGGTGGTAGAGGTGGGGGCCTTTTATAAGAGGAGAGGAGGGGCACTCTTGGAAATTAAGGAAATTTACATTATTATACATTGATTTTCGGATTCTAAAGGTCCCACACTTATATAATTCGTGGATAAGGTGATAAGGGTTCGAAATATACCCATCCAATAGTCTTTGGACAAGTGTAAGCCTTGGATTTTACATTATCTTTTCATTTTATTAAAATCATTAAATAATGAGGTCATCGCTTTATCATAATGATGTCCTAAATAATTTAATTTATTTAATGTCTAAATATTATAAATAAAATACTATGTTGTAGGAAATCCTTTTATCTTTCCAATGACTATTTATAGTCAAACATATGACTTGTATAACCCCATGTAAAAATTGTATTAGTAAAACATTTCATGTTTGTGTCATTTTTTACTTTAACATTAAATAAAAGTTATTTATGTCATTTTCCAACTAAAGTGACTCCATGGGGTCCCCAAGTTGACCCATGGATTTTATTGGTCGTCCATGACTCATCCAATAGGAGTAGGACAAGTGTCAACCTCATATCATATTATTAAAACATTATTTTTACCTTAAACTACACTAATTACCTCTAATCGCGATTAAGAACTTAAAAGTTACTATTCACCAAAAAATTATTTTAATCTCATTGAACCACATTTTACTTCTTAATGACAAATATGTATGTCGGATTTTTGAAAATCAAATCACAGAAGTGGTAATATTTCATTTAAACGAAATATCAGTTATTTAACTACCACTTAGTGGTTTCACTATTCATAAAAAATTGAAGTTTTTCAGAACAATGCCAAAATTTCACCCTGAGCTAAAATTGATATTCCGAATTCAAAAATGATTTCTATTTTAAAAAATTCCAATCATATAATTTGAATTAATTAATTTTATAATTAATTCCCGCTGTCACAACAATAGCGTGTTTTTAAGAAACAATTTATATCAAAAGATTGGCAATTGTTTATGTCCAATTTCAATGTTAAATTAATTCTAATGACCACCATTGGATAAAATGGTAAAAATATATTCTAATTATACTTTAAAACCACTAAATAGTATAATTTATCACTATAAATTATTTTGATTAAAAAAGTTGTTTTTACGTAATTTTCACTATTCATAAAAAAATTGGATGTTCTCAGAAAATTACAAAAAATTCAACATAGGCTAATTTCGATATTCCGAATCCAAAAATGAAGTCCATTTTGAAATATAAAATTTCTATAATTTTAAAAATTGGTTATTACTATTCATAACGGCTACTTTGATTAGTTGCGGTGTTTTAGAACTCGAAGTTGCGTACAATGCAAGCTTTTGCATTATTGAATGAGAAGCGTATCGTGGAAGCTCGGGGTGTTACATTAATGGTATGATATAAGAAAAATATCTTATTATCCCTATATCTATCTATTCTTCACCCACTTCTGTTCCTCCTAGGACTACATCGAACAATCACATATTTGCGTAATACCTAGCACATGCGGGAAAATACCATGTAGGGATGAGTATAATAGAACACATTATGACACACTGAAAATAAGAATCATGAAGCACCATGTAGTCATCCCAATAAAATATGTAACACTATATACAAGATAAAAAAATTAAATAAAAAGAACCCATATATACTCAAGAGTAAAACCATGGTTGCAAGGCAGTCATATCTTTCTTACAACCATATGAATCTTCTCAAAGAATTCTCATTCTAGGAGAACTCACTCTCTGAGACAAAATATAATCGTAGACACTCTATAAATATTTCTAATTTATTTGGGACACACCCAAAAGATAATTCATTAGTAAAAGAAAACTATGATGCACTAAGACGGGAGTCACAGAAAAAATCTCTAGGGGACACAAAAAATTTAATTTGGAACAACCCGCTATGTTGGGGATCTTATGTCAATGATTTCACAAATTCTATTAATGAAGCCCACCAGTTGGAAAATTAACAGACTCTATAGGGAGGTTACACTAATTCCAAAAATTCGAAAAGGGGTGATTTAAGACCATACATAAGTCACATAGAGGGATAACATACCCTATTTGAGACTGAACTTCTTGATGGGATTACAATCCATTGATGTGGATGTAATGAGAATATCTCCCTTGATTAATGAACCATTGGAATGAAATAAAATTATATTGGTCTAAAATAAAAACCCACTATTACTCTCATAATTTTTGTACTATCATTAGGGTCTCAACGCTGCAAACGTCTCAACGATTGGATGCTCTATTTGGGAGTTATGGCCATTTGAACGAAACCGCCTCCACACCTGTCGGGGGCATGCGGACCTATCACCGTAGTTGGTCCACCAACTATGTTCAATAATCACCTTTAGAGGAACCATCTTTATCAGTCCACCTACTGCATGGTTTCTACACCGGAAACACCTCCACTCACTGCTTCACCTAGCGGTCCACCGCACCACACGGTCAACCGACATGGTCAAATGTAACCAAGATCCACAAAAGATTCCAGGTATTTAACCCATGTCAAACCCATGTCTAGGCTATCCCACAGGCCTAACCTGGCCAAAAAACACGGCCTATCTGTCTCGACCTGGACTGGTTGGCCTGACTCCTTCCATGTCCTCCTCCACCACTTTGTGCCTTCCATGTCTGTTGCCAAGGCTGCTGCCTGCGGCACTAGATGCCTCCTTTAGTTTCCGACTATTATTGGTCATCCGCGAACCTACACCTCACACTAATGGTCCCTTTAGTGAACCAACATGCCCCCTCTGATTCCTGAAAACAAAAATGACCACATACTTAAGCTCTTTGGTTCCTAATGTACATAAATCCATCTTCTATTGTCAATTTTCTTATAATCAGGGGGTCCAATGGTTCTAATGGAGATGAATGTGAAGAAGGGATGGGGAAAATAAATAAACCACAAAAGTGAGAAACGAACCTTAGCCCATTTTCATTTTTCCTTGATTCATTTTCATATAAGGATAATAAAATAGGGAAAACATAATGAATAGAATTTATCAAAAATATCCAATAGAATTCAATCGATGATGCATGGATCAATTCCTATTCATTGAATCCACCCATTTTTATCCATTATTATGAAAATGATTTAAATTCAAAAAAAACAACATACCTCGAGTTTGGATTGATCATTGAGGAAGAATAGTTAATGAATCATGGATGTTCATCGATCATTGATCCATCGTCGTCCGTCGGGAAGGATTTTATAGAAGATTATTCACAACATCTCTTCTGAATTATAGAGTTATTTGAATAACCATGGATCACTAAAATATGGATTATATTTAAAAAAACTAAAATAAACACATCACTACATCAAAAAACTAAAATAAATTTTTTTCTAAATTTTTTTTATCCCCTTAAAAAGCCAAGAATGAATTTCAAATATCCTCCCGCACTTACCAATGTTAGATGATTTCTAGGGTAAATTTGATGTTTTCAACTCAATAGAGCACTCAAATTTATGATTCTAGAATCCATTTAGATGTTCTTTCCATATTTTCGGAAAATCGTGTGCATGTGCTTTTAAATATTTAATATTTTCAAACATTTGTTCCAGACACACTAGGCCTTGAAATCACACATCGTCTCAGCACCTAGTCTCAATATCAATCCATATAATATCAAAACATAATATATGGAATAATATGATACATTAAAAATATAAATCAACACATTATTAAATATTTGTAAAATTAAAATAAATAATACTTTTAATGCAAATAACATTCAATTAGGAAATCAAAAAAACTCTAAAAGTAATTTTACACATACAAATAGATTTGGAAAAAAATCAATATTTTATTTTATGAAACTATGTATATCTTAATTAAATAATATTAAAATATATTTTAAATATTAATAATATATTAACAATAAAATATTTTTTAATTTATAGGAAATAAGAATATCGAATAGTTAGTTATTTAAAAATCTATTTTTCTAAATGAATATTTGGCCACTATATTTTGGGATTTTATTTAAATATTTAATCCATAAATTTTAGTAATATAATTTTAATAACATTGAAATTAATTTTGGATTAATCATTATATTATAATATTTCTGAATTATTAATAGTGTTATTCTATAATAACTAATATTTAAGTGAATAGTACAAAATACAATCATTAAAAATTTTCCTACATTTATGATATAATTTGAATATAAATAATATTTTTTTTTAAACCACACATTTTAAAAAATATAGGTTATGTTTATAAAATTTTATATTTTAAATTATAATCTATAATTTACAAAAGATTATTAGATATTTTAAAATTGAAGTTACTTTTTCATTAAAACTATTTATAATATATTCCACAATTTGTTTTTTAAAATTATTTATTATCACTTTTATAAATGGAATAAAATAAAATTTATTTTTATTATGGAATTATTGGGGTTAATTATTTAATTATGACCATGTTATTTCATAGTTTTTATAGATAATTAAACATAGGTGAAAAAGTTACTATTTAAAAATCTAATTTTGTAAAAGTGAAAAATATAATGGTAAAGAGTTTAAAAATGGATATAAAATAATAAATGTGTTATTGAAAGATTTATCAACCGTATCACTTACATTACACTATATTCCTCAATTTTAAATCCTTCTTTTTATAAAAACTTCTTATTATTAATTTTTTTTCTTATATCTAAAAATATTATCCATTTTTACTTATAAAAGTGGCCCTCAAACCCTCATTTCCTCTCACAGCAAAACTACATATATTATCCTATAATCAACCAAAAAATATCTTAAACATTAAAATATATCATAAAGAATATTTTTTTCTTCTTAAAATACAATCCTTTAATGTTTTATCTCACTTCACAAATAATATAATCCAAGAAATGTGGTATAAATTTCAAACTACTCCTTTCTCATTTCTATTTCTTCATTTGGACTTATTATTCCTCAAATTACATTAAACAAAATTAAAATTATAACATTAGTATCAATAGTTTAATAATATTTTATTATAATTATTTTATAATAAATAACAACCTTTCCCCTTTTCCATTAATAGTAATGAAAAGCTGAAATGTTCGTTCGTGAATACTACTACCTCCACGAAGTAACATGTTTCTTTACCTTAATCGACTATCATGAATGATTAAAAAATTAAATTAATATATAATGATGATGTATATATCTATATATATTATTTAATATTATGATGTGATTGTTCATTTTATTCCTCTCTCCCTTTCTAAGGAATTTTAAAACATCATACATGTGTACATGTGGACTGCGATATCCATGGAATAGTGAATTTTTTTTATTATCACCATTCTTTGTTGGATCTAGGAATGGTTTTAAAGGAAAAATATTTTTTTTATGAAACCATTGAAATTTTGGAATGAAAAATTGGGGAACCTATTAATTATATGATCAATAATAGATTATTGTAAATTGAATCATTCAAAATGAGCATAGTATGAGGAAAATAGTATCTTTGTTATTATTAATATATTTATATGAATAATAACCTTTTAATTATTTTTAATTATTATATATCAATATAATTAAAAGAAACTAATTTTTTATGCATTTGGTATAATAGTATGACTACTAAACCACTTCATAGCCATCTATTAGTTGAGGAGCGTTCATATTTCGGTAAGTTTAACCACCTATATGAACAATGTTAAGAAATAGTATCATATATAATTTAGGAAAGTAAATCAATAGTATAAAATGAGAATAATATTTAAATTTTTATTTTTTATTCCTGAAGAGTTATGTAAATATTCATCTTATTTATTAATAATACACTTTTCATTTGTTAATCATCACTGAGAAATGAACATTACTGATTTTATCTTCAAGGATAAAGAAACCAATCCTTTTGAAATGAATTTGAAAAATTCAAAATTCATTATAATAAATAATATATTTTACATGTAATAATCAATTTATGATTAAATTTTGATTACTACTAGTATCATTCTTCTGAAACATGCACAGATGATCAAAATTATTATCACACAATGTAGTAAAATAAGTAAAAAAATTTACAGGTATACATGTCTTCATTAATTATAGTATAATTTTATAAATGTTTAAAGGTTTAAATATGGTTCTATAATAAATTATTATGATTACTATTTTTTATACAGGATATTTGAGTGAATTTGTGGACTTCCTCATATAAGGTAAGGGATTTCACCTCAAATTATTCTATTGGAGGCATGTTTTCTATTATAATACTAATTTAATTTATGTTGTGTATGTAATTCCTAATTGTAAAATAATATCATGACATAAATATTATTAATAGATGGTTACGTTTAATATATATCTCTAGCCTTAAATAGTTTTTTTATTAAAATGTTTGTTGTGTTATAATGGTTTTTGTTAACCCAATTCTTATTAATCGAGTTATAATTTTTATTCTTGGTTTTATTTAATATATATTGGGTAAACTATACTATATTATTGTATTCTGTGATATTTTATATTTTAAATGTAGGGATTTATATTTTTACCACATAAATGTATTTTCAAATGTTTCTTACATCTTCAACTATTTTTACAATATTGGATTCTGGTAACTCAATCATCTTTCATTGAAATATATTGAACGTAGATCTTATATGTCCTATATGATCTTACAATTAAATATTTAAATGAAATTATCTCTTTTATATCACTGAGGAAAATATGTTTTCATACAAATATCTTTCTATGAATGAATCCTTTCTATATAATTATAATTTTATTTGAATAAACTTCATCCACATAAGTGATTATTTCTCTTACATATACATGTTTAAGAATTCCAATAATGCTATACTATCTTATTTTGAAATCCTTTTATCTATTAACTCATGTACACATCATGTTTCCCTTTATTATTCTGTAAAATAATTTTTTACTTATTTATTTATAATGTAAATTTTCAACAACGTTTTGTTATTATATTAAAAATGAAATTCCACTCAATAGTTATCAAATGGTTTAGAATCCAATCAAAATTCATATTGATAACATTTCTTTCTTCTCCAGATACTATAAATTTAAATGAAATTTAATGTTTTTTCTAATGTCTTCACTTTACCTTTTCAAAAATTAATTCTGAATTTGATATTGAACATATTCTTTAATATAAATGATAAAAAAATATAAAAAACTCTTATATGGGTTCCAAACCCATTCCAAAATTATTCTAAAATTATTTATTTCTTTATAAATTAGTTTTCATGATTAAAAAATTAATTTTTCTTATGAAATACTCTTTTGGGGTGTGTAAATGTTGGGTATCAATAATTTTCATCCAACTGTAAATTTTTTAAGATACCATCTAGAAATGTTGTGAAACCATTTTTCTATGCATAAGATCTTTATGATATAAAGAATGATTATTTTATAGTGGAACAGATATGTATGTTTGATTTATGGGTGGGGTCCTATGTCCTCCTCCCCCAATGAATTGGTTAATGTTTATTATATCATAATCATCAGATGTTACATGGGTTGAATCCCAATCGTAAAGTGGTACACAAGATGATGTTCGAGCCTAAATTAGTACGCATGTTATTTTTGAAACCCTAATAGGTATAGAGGTTATAACTCATTCCAAAGAAGTCACACACCAAATCTTAAAGAGGAAAATGACTTGATTCCCAAGCCTAAATATATACAAAATTTTTATGAAAATCCTAAAGATGGCTCATATGTTATTATACAATACCGACTATGAAATGGGAATCGAGTTGTGACGCCAACCCCACTATGTTATTTTACTTTCATATAATTTATTTTGTGATATTATTATTAGACATTAAAAATTATTTTCTTGTTTCCATGATTTATTATTGTTCTTATGTGATTCAATTATATGATTTGATTTTTATTCCTCTTTTATGACTGCAGTATTGTGTTATACTCCAATAATCTTTTCAATCATATATTTTTCTCCCTATCTTTGATTTCTAATGAGATTATAATCTAACCCTAAATATTTATTTAAAAATTTAATTTAGTTTTTTTTATATCACCCATTTATTTTTTTTCTATAACCTAGATAATGATGATAATCTTTGATTATATGACATTTGGAAGAAGGCCTTGTATGGTTTGATTATAAAGTAAGGTTTACAAGTATTTCCGACTAAGAATTTTACATAGTTAATCTCCAAACACCCAAAATCTCTCAGTTATTTGGAATAATGTGACTATTTAGAGATGTAAAATTTTATATTTTATATTTAATTTATTTTTATCCTGATTCATCATAATTATTTCCAAGGAGAGTTTGTATTGGATGTATTTTTATCTCAAGGCTCTATAGTGTGGGTTCAGTGTGTCTCAATTAGTATCAGAGAATGGGTTAATTTTTTTAATAGATTTTATTAACTATTTTTGGTATTATGGTTATATTTGATTATTTAAAACATAAAGGATATATTTATATCGGATAATATTCTAAAAATTTTGTAATGTAGTGATTTTGTGGGTTCCCTAGCAGTAACATCATTATTTCTATACTGCAAGTGGAAACATGCTCTAGCTCCAATGTACCCACGGGTAGTAATTTTATAAAGTGAATGTTGTGTATTAACTTAATGGTCACTTGGTGAATAAAAAAGAGTGAAACATTTAAAACATTTTTGAAAAAAATGGAGAATATTATTGGGATAATAAAATTAATTTTTGAAGCCATTAGGTTGTATCTATTATTTTTAGGAATTAAGTTAATGAATATGATAGAACTAAACCAAAAAACCAATACTAAACATAGAGTGAGTTAGGTTGAATAGAAATCTAATAGGATTGTTTAAAAGAGTAACACATTTTTAGGTGGACTGTTTTTCATTATTTTATTATTATTTAAATATTGACCATTGAAGATAGACTATTATGCATTGATAATTTTTTGGATCAAATAGGAACTAAGATGAAAAAAATGAAAAAGATATTCCAATTATTGTCGGGATAATTAACGAAATTTTATGGAAAATTAAGTGATCCCATTCTAAATAATGTTATCCAAGTTTATAATCAATAAAACGAATCATATTGGGTTCCCAAACACACAAAATAAATAGAAACATGCTATCAAGTCTTACACATGACATAGTTTACCATAATTTATTGTCTCTTATAATCCAATTATTTCTCAATAATTGATCAGTGCGATGGAACAAATATTTCCTGTCCACCAATTATTTGAGCTTGAGAACATTATTATTAATTTATCTTCTAGAAGGTGAGGTAACCAATTATAGACTCTCTTTTTAAATGTGAATAGAGGGGTGAATTTTACACTATGGAATGGAAGAAATTATACAAGGAAGTCATCCATAAAAATTTACAATAAATGATTCACATGAAAATTGAGAGAGAATTCATATTGTTGAAATAATAAGAAAGATGAATCAGTGAGTACCTATGAAGTAATATATAAATGTGTCACATGTTAAGCCTCAGGAATTATTACCAACCACGAGTAAAAGATTCAACAGATTATTGGTGGCAAGAAAAATGTATTTAAATGAATTATATATAAGAGACTTTGACAGATATTATTAGACTATTCAATATACCCATATGGTGGAAATTGAAACTAGAGACTCTCATTATACTCTTAGTTTTGGGGATACAAAAGGAAAAATCTATTAATTTGGGAATTAATGTGATAAAACCAAATAGAAAAGTAAATTCTTCCATTCACATAATGAATATTATTTATTAATTATAGGGGTATCAGTCTCTAAGGAAAAAAGTAATTACTTCAATTGTGAAATTGAATTTCATCAAGTATATAAATTCATATGAGACATGAAGAGACCAAATAATGAAATTGATAATGGGATGTACCATTCAAATAAAAAACCCTATATACAATTCATAAATTGTAATGATTATGGGAAATATTCAAAACAATTCACCAAATTAAGAGATAATGATGAAACCACACATTAATAACCTCTTATGCCATGAGAATAAAGGAAATACATTATAATTTTCAAAACTGAAGTTGATCTTGAAAATTATATGGATCATGGTGGTTAAGGAATAATTATATTTTCTTTTGGATTACTCTCTGCCTTATTGGATACCAGTTCTAGAACCTCAAGTTTATTCTAGAAGTTTACAAAGAGAATATGATCACTACTTTGATGAATTGATTTTGAAGAAAAAATATGGTATTAAGATTATTTTATCCCATATTGAGGTATTATTGTACTTCAATTAGATAAATTGTTGGTATATTTTGAAATGGATTGGACAATAAAATAACAAAATATGGAAATCACTTTTCATATCTAAAATCAACCTAAAATCATCAATCATTTTGAGGATGACTGTGAAATCTCAATTAAAATTAATAATGAGGGGTAGAAAGACCAAATTTTATATTTATAGTGGATTTTACCAGACTTCCTTAAATTATAAATACTAATACGTAATTCGATAAATATTTCTATTTCTATGTATATCTCATGGGTACCGTTAGTTATCTTTCATTATTATGTAATTATTAAAAAATTGTGAGGAATTAGATTATTTAAGGGGTGTGTATAATCACCTAATATTTCAATGTATAATTTTCATGGTTATACAATGTATTATATGACATTATCTAATATAATATTTAACTAAAAAACCATTTTTATAAAATAAACATATTAAAAAGGACCCTTTAACCCGGATTTCAAACTAGTTGGTATGAATAGAAATAAACACATTATAAATATGTGTATGAAAAAAAATAAAAAATACATTTAATAAAAAAGGATATTTAGTTAGAATAGCTAAAACAACTGTGAAAACTCATGTTGTTCTTAAAAATATATCATCATAAAATCAACATTTTATTTCCTAAAAATAAAAACATTATGAATAAATAATAATAAATATATTTTTATTATGATTAATAAATTACCAATAAATAAATAAACAAATGACAAGAAATATAAATAAAAAGTTGATAAAATTCTCCAAAATTATTTTCCTATATGAATAATTTTTCACTATATTTTCTTGAAATATTATTTTCCTATATAAACACATTACCCCTATATTTTGTGACATTATTTATATATTGAATTCTAAAATTTTAGAAAATAAATTTGAAAAATTGAACATTTTTTTGGATTAATCATAATTATATAAGAAGAAGATGCATTTTTGGAATCTTTTTTTAAAAAATAATTTTTACGTTAATTGTGAGAAATACAATTTTTTATAAATACCAAAAATTTTATGACATTTTTAGCATATAAGTATTACATTTAAATTATTGTAACACCTTTTTTAAGCAAAAAATTATAAATAAAAATATATATTTTTAAAGTACTTTTTTTTATGAACATATATTTGATATTTTAGAACATATGTTTCTTTTTCTATAAAATATTTTTAATACATTTAATAATTAGTATTTTAAAATTAATTATTATCAATTTTATAAATGGAATCAAATATTTGAAATTCATAATTTTTGATTCATATTTTTTAACTAATACAATTTGTTTTATGTATAATGGTTAATTTACCTTAGGTAAACACTAATTATAATAGTAAAAGCTAATATGATGAAATTTAAGAATATAATCGTGAAGAGTTGAAAGCATAACTCTAAATTGGTGGATGATGGATTTATTTACCTTATCACTTAACTTGTTAATTATGTCTCTACTTCTGATGCTTTCACTAGGGTGCACATCTGTCTATTGAAGATGCTCTAATTGTTTCCCAGCATTCCCGATTTCCAAAGGTGGCAATCATCCCATGCTTATTCAAGGACGTTTACTCCTAGATTGAAACAGGATGATGGGATTTTGGTATTTCCTTCCACGGATTTATCTTTGGAACTCATCACCTAGTCTAGGACTCCCTAAAATAATAAAATGTTGTCTGTGAATATCTTCCCTAGGGACATATCTTCATGGATTTTTGTTAATTACACTTATTTTGTCATAACATTCCAATGCATCAAGTCCGAAAATCAACCATTGTTTAGTGGAGTAGTCATGTTTGACATCACTGACCTGTATGGACACTGAAACACTAGTACACCTGGATGTATTCCCCTTATTATTGGGCTTCTTGAGGACATAGAAGCCAGAGGAATCCCAAATCAAATGTAGGGAATTATATCCCATAAGCATGTCCTTGAGGCTTTCCTCAGCTTCCCATGTTCAATACAGGGTATTTTTTTAGTGTAACATCTAGCGAGACAGATCAGAGAGATCGGGACACTAATGATAGGGGATCATATGGGTGGATCAAAACAACCAATGTAGAAAGATTCGAGGATTCTTCGGTCCCTATAAGGGGGTCACCAAGGTTTACAATTGACTAGGATTGAACCATATAGAGGCCTATTATGTACCTTGTATAGAGGATGTGGATAAAAACCCATGTAGTTCAAGAGGGTGATGAATCAGGGTGTACAAAAAGAAAAATATCTAGGACACATGACGGTGCATATGCATGATTAGAGGCCCATCGCAAGAGGGACCCTTTTTATTGGATGAGTATGGATTGTCTGGGGGCTTATGTGTAGTTATCTGCCTGGTGGATGGCCTGATCTTTTCTGGATGTGGCGGCCTATGTAAGAACGAGGATGAATAATTGATGGTTGAGTGATGTGAATAGTTAATGATATGAGATCATAACAAATATGAAAGTGATGTCGGGCATCAAACATCGGGGGGGATCCTACGTATCACCAAGGTATGGAATAAAAATCCACGTAGTTCATTGGGTGATGGGACAACAAAGTAGGTGGACTGTGAAAATAGATGCATGGATGTGACCTGACAAAAGTTGAACCCCCGTGAGTCAAGGCATGACCTTCCCAAAACACAAAGGCTCAATGGAGAGACCAAGATGGGACATAAATGACGGTATTGAACCTAATGGTGGCTTCCTACGTATCCACGTGGTTGAGAATAAATGTCCACATAGTTCGGGATGGGGTATGAAATCAGGGTGTATGCAAAGAAAAAAAACCCAACAATATGATAGGGGCTTACACATGGTTAACATCCCATCAGAATAGGGACACTCTTGGTGGGATGGTCATTGATTGTGCGGGGAATATGCAGGGATAGTTTCCAAGAGCTTGTCAGACACCACTAAGGGACAAACCAAGGGTTGGGTCCCAATATAGGGGGAAACTGAAGTTTACTAGTGATAGGGGTTGAACCATTGGAAAAAATAATAGGTACCATGTATAGGAGATAATGATCAAAACCAACATAGTTTTAAAGCATACAGTTTAACTTCGTGAGTGAAAAAAGTGGTAAACAGTTTAACATCTTAGAGGATGAGGGTGAACTGATGTGGAATGGTCGGAACCAATGGGTGTTGGGTTTGAAAATCAGAGAGGATTCCTATGTAGTTTTCCTAGAATGTGCAACGATCAAATTCCACATAGTTTAGTATTAGGGAATGGGGCTTACCCACTAGGGTGTTCCACAAAGGATTCCATGGTCGAGGCTTACTCTAATCCCATGAGATTCATGCTTAGTGTGTGAAATAAATGGCAAAAAATAACTAACGACCACATCGTGAAAGGTGCATCCTTGAGGAATAGAGTGGGTATTATTCATGGATATTGGACCATAGAGATAGAGATTGGTACATACTCTAGAATGAAGTCATGGTCACGATAAATAAAAAAGTTATAGGGATGGGGTACCAAGAGTCCCCTTTTCCAATCTCTCATCTATTCATTGTACACAGAATAAGAGATGATAAGAAAGGGTGTTACCTCCTTCAAGAGAGGCTTGGGGAATACACAAGGATGGTTTCCAACCCCCACAAGAATATTTAATTACATGTGATGAGGATCTCATTCCATGTGAGGAATATCTCACTCCCATGAAGTTGAGTGGGCTTGGAAAATGACCAAGGTGGGGCACCCCATGTATATTGCATAGGGAAAGGCTAGAGTTTTACATCATGTGATGATGATTATGATACTTGTAATTTTACCATCTAGCCTCTTGGATGATGGTGAATCACTCCCCACCACAAATAATTACATAACTGGGGTTCTTTAACCCTTGGCTAAGGGAATTCACAAAAACCTTTGTACAGAGATGGGGTTGTGGAGTGATCTATTGAGGGGATCATGTTAGTGTGGCTACACGAAGAAGAAATAGATGTTAACGTGCATATGAGAAAAAGCATGAGTAAAAGAAATTAAACATGAAGAATATCCCAAGGGACCTTTAAATCTCTTCGTACTAACCTGGAGGGCCATACGGGAGAAGTAGGGTTTGGGAGGCAAGGGGGTTCATAGGAAGGGACCTTGGGAAGCTTTGGTGCTCCACAAAATGGAGAGACACCTCAAAGGGGTATGCATCATGGAGTGTAGTGGTATATCCTAGGCATGGAGTATAATTATATTTTATTATAATTATACTATAATAATTACCACATTTTTCTATTTCTATTAAGAATAACAAAACATGTGAAACATGTGTATGTGAGAACCATCACCTCTATGAAGTATTGCATTTATTTTACATCACCAAATAACAAGGATGGTTAATAAAATGAATTTAATATATAATTATGATATATATATATATATATATTAATTACTATTATTAACTAATAAACCATATCATTCCACTCTTACATTCTATGCAAAAAGAAAAATAATCAATACATACATGCGAACTACCATCTCAATGGAATGATGCATTGCATTTTTCATTACCACCATACATATATACTTATAAGAATTATGTTATGGATAAATAATAGTTTTATAAAATCATTAATGTTATGGTATGATAAATTTTAGAAACTATTAATTATATGTGAAATAAATGGTCATTATAAATTTAACCATTGAAAACAAACAAACTGAGAGGAAGATGATTTATTAATTCTATGTAATAAATTTATATGAATTATAATAATTTATACATATGTATAAATCTGAATTATCACTCTCATGACTATTAAATAGTATCATTATTTTGTTTGGTATATTTTTATTACAACTAAACCACCTATTAATCATCAATTAATCCTCATTTGATAACATTTTGGTCGATTTGACAACCTGTTCGAACAATGATATAAAATTATATCATGGATGACTATTCTGGATTAAGAACATATATAATATGATTTAAATATTTAAATGATTACTTATTTTCTATTCAATAAATTTTACATAAATATTAAACTCATTAATTTAGAAAATACTTCTTGTCCTTTTAGAATAATAGAAAATGCTCTTTACCGATTTCATATTCAACAAAAAAGAACATAAAAAAATTAAAGGAATTAAAAGCTTATAAAATCATTTTATAAAATAAAATATAGTATATTTCAGGATATTAGAACGAAAAAGTTTCAAAATATACCAATAAAACTCTATCAAAACTAGTATTACCGATAAAAATTTTATACACCTTATCTGAGAAAATGGGTAAAAACTAACTAATATTCAAGTATATATTTATTATATATTATGTTTATTACTAGTTATAGGTATTAATATGATTCTAAAATCAGTTATTATTATAATTATATTTTTATATATGAGGCTATATTTCTATCATGGATGTTGGGATATAAGGTAAGGATTGTCATCTGAAATACTCACATTAAGTCATGTTTTGTGTTATGTACCTATCTTCATTTTTGTTGTGAATATACTACCTTATTGAGATTTTATATTATTTTATAATTTTTATTAATGGAATTTTATGTTCAATGTATATCTATCACTTTCAATAGGATTTGATTTAAATTCCCCAAAAGTTATATGGGTTTGTTTTTAACACAATTCACATTCATTAGGTTATAATTTTTCTTCTTGAACTTATTTGATTAATGTTCGTACATCCTACCAAATGATTGTATTATATGGTATTTTATCTTTTCCATATTTATATTTACATTCTAATAAAAACCATTTTTCCAAGGTTTTTATCATCATGAACTATGATGTCCATAAAGATATTTCTAGAACTCAAAATTCTTTCATTGAGTTATAACATTTCATCTTGAACATTGTTCTTCTATATTATTTTTTTCCTCCATTTCCAAAATCATATGATATTCAATCTGTTATCTCTCTTAATATAATGATATTTCATTAAAATATATTTCTATATATGAATTGATTTTTTATAAAATTAAAATATTATTTGTATAAATATTATTTTTCTTAATTGATGACTTCAATTCAATATCCATGTTCGACCTCCCCAATAATGTTCTCCTGTCATATTTTTAAACCTTATTATGAATTAAATTAGGTAACCATTATGTTTTCCTTTAATAAATATCAAATTAATGTTTTATTAATATTTTAAAAATGATTTTTTTAATATAGGTATTTCAAAATATTAGAAATTTATTTCCATCCTTTCATAATGTAATGTTTTATCTTCTATGAAAAATTAATATTGATAAACTTTAAATCAATTAAAAATTTTTTATGATCATTTTTAATTGAAATTGATTCCAATGTCTTCAATTCACCTTGTCATAAATGACTTATGAATGTGACTCAATTATTATTCTTTTTAGAAAATGTCAAAAATGATTTCTAACAACTCTTTTAGGGGTTCAATACCATTTTAGTGTTTTTATTTAATTTTTTTTTCATTAGAAATTGTATTTCATGAATCAACCTCTAAATTTTCTTATGGAAGAATATTTTGGGGTGATTGAATTTGGGGTATCAACTGATTTCATATTTAAGGTTAATTTTGGTGAAACCATCTATAAATGTCATGAAACCAATTTGTTTTCCCTATATTTTTTAATATTGTGAGATTTAAATAGAAATCTACATTTTATATCACATATAACATAGAACAATGGGATTAAATGAACCCATAAATAATATTAATATAATTTTATAGTTAAAAAATAGCCATTAATTTGGAAAATATGAATAGTTTTTTCTACATTATTATATATATATTTATATTTATTACTCTTTGAAAAAATTTCAATTATTTTATAGGAAATGATAATTTAATTTTTTTAGTAATAACATTTTATGATTCAAAAATATGTTTTCTTCAAAAATGGTTTTTAGTAATTTTTGTTAGAAAATATTATGATTATTTTCCAAAATAGATATAAATCTTATTTGATAAAAACAAATTGTTTTTAATTAAGAATGTAAAAAGTATCATTGGATTAATTTCTGTGATTTTTTGAATATTTTTATATTTAAATGAATAGTTAAAATAATGATTTTTAATCAAAACTATATTTTTTCAAGAACATAAAGTCACTTTCTATTTTGGATAAGTTTTAAAATTTAATTGATTAACTTTTATTAATAATTATTATTTAAATTTACATAGAAAAAATATTATACATGAATTTGGGGTAAAAATATTTATATACATAAAAGGTTTTTTATGGAACATCACCTTTCATCACGTTTAATGGTTTTTATTTTAAATTAAATATATCAACTTATGTTAATTAAATATGATAAAATGGATTCAATATTTTTAATTATATTAATTATTATCCGGTAATATGGTCAAATTAATTTTTTCCCAATAAGTATACTAACCAACAAAGATTTTATTACTACATAAATGGTAAAATTAGTTAATTAGGGATTAAAACAAATTTCATAATGCTTAAATTTCATTATTTTTATAAATTAAATTTTATTATAATATTTTATCCTTAATCATCAAAATTTAAAAAAATATGACCTTTTTCACATTTAGCATTGATTTTGACCATTATAATATCTTTTGTAGAAAATAAATCCCAAAAAGTCACTCTCTTGCTTTTAATATTATTTAAATTTTTTTAAATGGGTAAAAATAACTTATTTTTACTTATAAATATTTATTCTAATGACATATTTCTATCATGAAATTTTTAAAGGATGAAAAACATTACCTTAAAATATTACACAAATTCACCACAATGGTTGTACAAGCAATAGAAGAATCAAGTAAACAATATTCAAAACACTCTAATTAATATTTTTTAGGAGATTTATAGTCTGAGAAAAAAATTTAAATAAATATAAAATATTTGGGAATATGTGAGAAGTTTATATTCTAAATATAATACCTATATTCTTGTCTTTAATGTCAAACTAAATGAATAGTGTAAAAAATATCATTAATCATATTTTTTGATTAATATTAATTTATTAAATTATTTAAAAAACATAAAAATCATTCAAGATGACAATTAGGATTATAGAAGGTTTTAAATCTCATAAAATTTCTTTTTATAATCTAATTTTTAACTCAAATGTAAATTTATATCCCTTGTATTTTTAAAAAGTTATTCCCATGATTATGGTTAAAAACAGTTGATGAAATGGTCAATATAAAAGAGAAGGTTCAAAATGATATCTATAATTTTAAAATTTTTACATAATTATTAATTAAATACCATATACTCATTATATTATATTCCATGTCGTTTTTAATCTTTTTAAATGTATTAGAAAAATATAATATTATAAAATTTCATGAATTTTCAAAATATGCCCCTCCCCACCCTTATCAAAGAATTCCCCTCCTATATCTTATTTTCCCCCATTTGATCCATCTATATCATCTTAAACCTGACCATTTATATTTTTAACTTTCCTATCCATTATTTAGTTCTTTTCTCTTAAAATATTAGTAATATGGTCTATAATAGGTGATCTAATAGAGGTCAATCAAAGAAGTGGTAATCATCCATCACGACCTCTTATAATTTATTTATTTTTATACCCATTAAAATATTATAAATACTGTATAAAATAATAAAATAAATATATAATATATAATTGAGCTTTATTATGAATATATTATAACCCCTTTTCATCTCATTTTCTATCCTATGGGAAATGACCACATCGTTTGTGCGTACTTGCATACTACCACCTCCACAAAGTGATGTGTTTCGTTTTCCATTACTATTTCATATGTACAATTAAAACGATAGATTTATGATGTGTATATACATATTATATTCATTATACAATTGTAAATATGGGATTTTATGATATCATAAATTTTCATACCTTTATACCCATTAAAAATGATATAATCATTTGTGTGTATGTGTGGATTACCACATCCAGAAAGTAATGCGATTCATTTTCACTGCATCAAATGGATGGTGCATATATACACATATTATTTATATATATAATATTTTATTTATTATATAATAATATTTTCATGTTTATAAAATATTTAATTCCTTTTATCTCATGTTTATTTTATAAAGAAAATTTTTCTCATGCTATGTACGACCTACCATCTCCTTGATTCTATAATAAATCATTTTTCATAACCATCATTAATATTTGGTTTTTATAGTTTAATTAATGTATCATAATTATAATTATGTCTTTACTATTATTATTGAGGGGATGGAACAATTACTACTTTGAGGATCTCAACATACTAAAGTCATTTACAACTATAAACTGAACATTCTCAAAACATACAATCAGGATTTTACCAATTTAGTAATTAAATATGTAATTTAGATAAATCAATATAATGGATAATATATATTAAAATATAATTATAAATGGATCTTAAACAAGTAAGTAATTGAGTTTTGTTGATTATACTTGAGTTAATAGACTAACAAGACTAGTCTGGATTCACGGTATGGGATTTCATCTCAATTTATCTTTATTGAGGCATGATTTAATGTTGTGAACCTACAGTATTTTATTTTTTGAATATAATTCTCTTTCTAAATTTCAAATCATTATTCATTAATTATTAACATTTATTTATTTTACAATTAAAATTAATATCTTGAAAGGTATTTTACTTGAATATTACCATATTGTAAGAGATTTCATAACGTAATTCCTATTCAATAATTAATACATTTACATTATTTATTTTTTGAGAAATTATTATGTTTTAATTGATATATAAGTTGTTTAAATTTATTTTAAACTTGATATATTTTGATTTACATATTTTATAATAACCACTTCATGGATTTTTTATCACATTAAAAGATACAAAATTTTAAATGATTTTATTTGTCTTAATCTCATTTTCCTAAGACATGATTCATGTCATGCCCCATGATTTCTATATATGGTATAAATACTGCCTATTGAATGAATTTTTACTTTTTAATTCATTTAATTCATTATATTTAGGGATATATATAAAAAAATTATTTCAATTACTTTATATTTTAATGTTACCAAAGAGGTAAAGGCATTATTTTATAATCTCATTTATATTCGATATTTTATATATATGATGTTTATTTGAGATACATCACATGATCTTATATTCTTTACCAACATATATTTTATTTTAAAATATTAAGGAATTTTATTAACATGTTTTATTTCTATTTCCACCCTTATTAATTTATGAAATATCACAAATGTTGTATGTAAGTGATACAGATCTTGTTTCATATTTTAAATCAACAATATTTCTCTTATGTATATATGATTACAAAATTGATTTGAATAATTTTATTTTCTAAAGATAATTTTTCCCTAATGTTATTTTATATTATATTCTACTATCATTCAAAATATTTTAAAAGTAATATCGGTATCATTTTAAATATGGGTAAATTTTGAATCTCTTACAAAAGATTGAAATGAATGTTTATTTTTAACAATTATGGCATAAAATGGTGTTTCTATCACCATGATCATTAATTAATTTGAATCCCCATTTTTAATTTTAGTAATTCATTTTTAAGGAAAAGTATTTCCATGATTTTTTTTAAGTTTTTAATATTTTCATTTTGATTTTCAACGTGAAATGTTTATTTTATATCATAATGTTTTTAATGATTATTTTTCAGGGTTTTCTATTTATCAAAAGAATCAATCATTGATGTTACTTAAGAATTAGTGGGAATAAATTTTAATTATAGAAAAAATTTCTATAGAAGGATTATGATTGTTTAAACTACATTTTCATGTAACATGTTTTTTTTCCATGGGTAAATCAAGATATGAATGAAATATGATCATTCTTATAATTAAAATTTAAATAATTCTAATGTTATGAATATGTTTTGGTTCTTAGATATTTTTTCAGATGAAGGGTGATCCCTAAATATCAAATGATGATGGTTAACCAGAATATTTCTCTCTAATGAATTGGGTGATGAAAAATAGTTAGTAGAATATAAGTATCTATTAAGAGATGATGATGTTATCAACTTAATAGGTTACACTAAAGAGATTATCAGTATCAACAGGGTAAGGTAATCCAATATATAAGGGTTATTTTAAGGGTTCTAAGAAGATAATGTTACAAGACACCAACACATTTCCATTATACATTCAATGATATTTTAATTTTTCTGTTGATTAATATTTATAACATGTGGCTCATAGTTATTGATTCTCATGACTCATTCCTTTGAAAAAGCATTAACATTGGACCCATATTTTATGAAACATGTTTTAAATGGTTTGAGTTTTATGATGTTAACCTCATATACTTTAAATCAATCTCATTTTATTCTCATGTTATGTTTCTTGAATATTTATTATTTAGAAAAAAAATGAGATCATGGTGAAAATTGATTGAAGGATGAATTTTTAATTTTCACGTAATTATATTTAATTATGGTACTAGTGTATATAGTAATGTTGTTCCTTAATTCTATGTAAAGGATATTGAAAAAAAATTATCTTATTACAGTACATTTCGATAGGTATGTGGTCTATATCAAACATCATTATTTTATGGTTTTATGTTATTAATATTGTTATCCTAATTCGCATTATTGTGATTAATGTTCTATGTCACTATAAATGATTTTTTGGACATTACATTTCTCCTTAACATCCATTTTTTTACTTTTGACAAATTTCATCATAATTGGAAATTAAGATATATGTTATTCCAGACCTCCATCATTTTCCTTTTCACTCTTTTTAATAGGAACTTATATTAACCCTTTTTATCATGTAAGATTTCATTAATTGTATTTTAAAATACAAATCCATTTAATACCATGATAAATTTAAAATTTCTAGGACCTAATTTATTAAATTTCATTTGGGGGGGGGGGGTAATATCTTGAGATTCAAAATGAACAATATGGTTGATAGTATATAAAAAACAACATTGATAATAATTGAACCCTGAAATTTTATTATATAAATTTTACCCTTATAACCTACATTATAAATTTGTGGGTAGGAATAGGATTTACATCATTATGATATATAATTATATATCTACTACTCTATAAAAAATTATTGATTAACAATTACTAAATAAGAACTCAAGTATTCAATTAGGTCATTTTATATATCAAAAAAAAAATTTATTCTAAATTAGGGTTTATTGATTGTTATGATGGAGTATTATAATTAATTTATGTAAAATATAAAACATTAATTTGAAAAAAAAGTACATAAATTTTTAAATAATTTTGTCAACATTAAATTAGGATTATTTTTTCCATATTTTCTAAATAATATTGTATTTTAATGAATAGTGGGGGAAACTATTTTTATTGAAAATCATATTTTTATTATCCAATAAATAAAAAATTATTATTCTATTTTTTATTAGTTCTAAAATGAAATTAGTTGATTTTTATTAAATATAATATAATAACTTATATTTTATTCAATATTATACTTGGATTTGTATTAAAACATTTTTATATATAAAAGGATTTTTTCTAGAAAAGGTATTTTATTCCTAAATTATGGGATTAATTTTAAATATAAATTAAAAATGTTGGGTGAGTTTAATTTTATAAAAATGAATAAATATTTAAAATTATCATAATTAATATTAGTTAATACAATCAAATAAAAATTCAATCAATATGGATAGTGACCATAATATTTTTTTTACCATGGTAAAGGTAAAATGAGTAAATTATGGTTTCACATAATGTGATACGGAATAAAATTCCTTTAAATATATTCCTCAATTTCATTGGATGAGATTATTTCCTCCATAACCACACAAGAAAAAAAATACCATTTGTTTCCATTTATATTTGATTTTGACCATTATATTATTTTACCTCAAGGATATCATTAAAAATGTCACTCTCTTATTTTCAATATATTCAATATTTTATGAAATGGGTAAATAAATATTTTTAGTTATTAATTATTATTTTATTTTATTATTTTATTATTTTAAAATATTTAAAATTTTTAAGGATGAAATAATTCTCCTAAATTCTTATGAATCATCGACCAAGTTCTTGTTCACATTATAAAAAAATACTGATAAATAATTTTAAGAATGTTAAATCTAATATTTTTTGGTTGATTTATAGTATAAAATGAATTTTACATTTCAATATAACATATTAGGGGATGAATTAAATGTTCATATTCAAAAAACATTAATATATTCTTATCTTTAATGTCAAACTAACTGAATAGTGACATAAATGACATTAATAATAATTTATGTTAATTTTTTTATTAAATTAATTATAAATAACAACAATATTATAAGATGAAAATTTGTATGAAACTTTTTCATTAATATCATTCCTTGAATTTATTATGGTAAGTAATTTTATACAGTATCTTTGTTATCTTAAAATAAATTTTCATTTTTTCCATTTTAAAATATTTATAATAATATTATATAGTAATATTTAAGGAATTTTCAAAAATACCACTCATTATAAAAGGACACACATCCTTTCTCTTATTTACAGCATTTTGAGACATATATATCGATAAAACCTTGTAAATTTCTCTTTTAAAATCTCCTATATAATAAATATATATTCTTTTATTATTATAAGACTATTTCAATGTACCTTAAGAATTTATCTAGAGGAGGTCTGCTGAAGAAGATATAATCATTCAACCCGGCCTCTTTCAATTAATTTCTTGTTCAACCACTCAAAATCATTATAAAAAATGATTATATAAAAATATAAGTATAAAAAATATATTATTTTTTCTTAATTATAAGTTATAATCCTTTTTAGTTTTTTTTATCACATATGAGAACCGATTACATCATCCTTGTATATGTGTGAACTACCACCACTACGAAACGTTGTTTTTTATTTTCTGTAACTATATCTCATGGATATTTATAATTATAGATATAACGTATATATATTATCATCATTTAAAAATTATAATTATTTAAATATAATATATTTTCTCTTTAGTTACTATTAAATCCATTGAGAAATGAAAATGTGGTTTGGGTGAATAGTTGGATTACCACCACCAGAAGAGATTTGATATGTTTCTCATCATTGCATAACATGGATCATATATAAAAGTACATAAATATATAATATTATACTCATAACATATTTATAATTTGGTAAATATAACAAAAAATACATAACTTTTTTTATCTTTTTTGTTGAAAAATTGAATCATTATTTATTCAATAATATGTCATGCCGTCTCCATGATTGTAATGCAATTAATTTTTCATTACCACAATTTTTTAATTTGTTAAAAATGTATAAAAATTATAATAATTTCATCATTATTATTCTAGAGATTATGGGATAATTACCTCTTTGACATATATCAGCATACAAAGTCATTTTTCAACAATGAACCAATCTTACATAAAGCACACGAATTGGATTTTACTGATTAAGTAAATTAATATGTCAATGAGATAAATGAAAAAAAAATTGTTTAATAATAAATTAAAAAATCAATAAAATTTTTCTAATTAATGAAATTATTGATATAATTTGTTGTACATGAGTTAATGGAAATTATTGGAAAGTATGGACTCAAGGTAAGATATTTCTTATAAATTTCTTTTTATTGACACATGATTTACTGTTATGAGAATAATTTATTTTTAATGGTTCTTATAATTCTGCATAAAAATTTTATATTATAAATAATGCATATTTTAGGGTATTATATGGTACAATTAAACATAACTTATTCAGAGGAATTTGACTTGAATGTTATGACGTGGTAAGGGGTTTCTTAACTCAATTTCCATTTGTTAGGTTATAATTCGACTTAATTGATATTAAAATTACATTATTCTCTGTGGATTGATCTATAAATTGATTGAATATTTATTTACACTTTATTTAGGTGGATTTATATAAGTAAATATAATCACATCATGGATTAATTAATACTTCCAATGTTTTGAATGTTCCATGGTTGTTATTTGACTCAATATCCTTCTTCGGGGACCTAATTCATGTCATGAAATTTATTTTCATTTAACGGATATACATAATACCTAATATTAATTCATGTAAGTCATTGCATTTAAATATATGTATCATATTAATTATTTTCTTGAATTTTTATTTGAATGTTTTTAATGTCGTAATGGATTTGTGATGCAATCTACTTTTTATATGTGATTGATTATGTTCAAGGTTAAATTTGTGAAAATCATATGATATTATTTTATTGAACCACATAAATTTCCTTATCCTATTGTTATAAATGTGTTTTAAATGTTTTATTTTTATTCCCCCAAATTTATTAATGGGACTCAATGAAATCATTATATAGTTTATAATGATCATGTATTTTCCATTAGATTTGGAATCTTTCACTTTTATATTTATGTTTCCTAAATTGATTTTAATAATGTATTTTTAAAATATAAATTATTTATTAATGTTATTTTCACGATATTTTAACATCTTTTGAAATGTATTTAAATGAAATTCCGTATGTTTTTCTTCATAGGTCACACCTGAATCTCTTTTTAAGATATTGAATATCATGTTAAATTTTATGATTTGAAACATGAATGGGGATTATTTCCATCATGAATGTTAATTTATTTGAATCAACCATTATAATTTTTGAAGGATATTTTCAATGAAATGTATTACCACTATATTTTATGATGTTTTTACTTTTCAAAATTAATTTTTTAATTATGAAGTGTATTTTCTTTAGAAAAAAATTTAATGATTCTTTTTATGGTATTTCTATTAACCAATGACAATAATAATTGAGATTATTTATGATAAAATAAGTATAAAATGTAATGATACTATCCTTATTATTTATCTAGATGGATTACGATTATTAAAATCATATTATCATGGAACCCATTTCATTTCCATGGGTAAATCAATATATTAAAAAGAATAGTTATTTTTGAACTGAAATTTAAATATTTCATATATAATGATTACATTAGTGTTATTGGACATTATTTTTTATGATTAGTGAGCCTCATATATCTCACGATGATGGTTGATCCTGATATAGCTATCCAATTCATTAGGTAGTGGTGATAGAGTTGAATGAATATAAATAACACCAAAGAGACAGTAATGTTAACTGGTTAATAGGTTACTCCAAAGAGATTATGAGTATTAAATAGGAATCGTTATCCCAACTATAAGTGTTATTGTAATGGTTCTATGAATATAATTTGATAACATACCAATATGTTTTCATTGTGATTTATATGTTATGTTAATGGTTTATTTGATTATGATTTATATCACATGACTTAAGGGTATTTATTCTCAAAACACTTTCATTTGATAATGCATTAATTAATGAATAATGATTTATGAAATGGGTTTTGATGGGTAAGAATTCACTCATGTTAATCTCATTATATTTGATTATATCATCATACCATTATTCTTATCATCTGTTCACTAATGGAATCCAACTATCAATCGTTATGTATACCCTTAATTAGTTCTTGAGCTCACACTTTTTATGTTTCCTTTAACCCAGGATATGTAGAATTTTTTTAATTATGATATAGTAAATTTGGTTACCATATGAAATGAAATTATAGTGAAATGACATAGAGTTTTAAAATAGTTGTTTATGTAATAATTGTTTCATGTAATAAATTGTATGAATTACCTAAAAATGTAAACCAAAAGGTCCTTGGGTATATAACTGATCCAATATTTTAGTTTTAGGTTAAATTGTTTTAAGAGTTAAAATTGCCACACATTTAACATTACTAATGCTTGGAATGTACATATTATGTCTTAGCATTAAATCGACGAGTGTGGGACCAATTCTATTATAGGTTCTTTATGATATAATTAATGATTTTTTTTCATGTTTCACATATATGTATGGATGATAAATAGTAGGTGTGCAATATTACCCTCCAATACTTCTGTCATAACATGACATTTTAGATCCTCCAAATTAATACTATCTTTAATAGTTTTTATCACACACAACAAAAAAATTAACACAAAACCCAACTAAAATGAAACATACAATATTACTAATTCATAAATAGTATAATCATTACGTGATGAAATGATAAAAATAAATTATAATTATTATATATAATTATTCTTATTGAATAATATTTTAGAAAGGATTTATTTTTTAAGAACTATTTAGAAAATGGTGTTGTATTTTACCATAATAATTAAAATTGATCCTAAATTAAAATTTATAATGAAAGGCCATATTTATATTTATAACCTAAAATATAAATATTAAATTATTTATATATATATATTAAATAAAAATAAAATCACTAGGCATTCAAAAATGTTATTTTTAATAAAATATGTTTTTAATAATATGTTGTATTATCATTTAAATAATAATTTATAAATATTAAATTTTAATTTACAAAAAATAAAAATACACGTTTTGTTTTAAATGTGTTAATATTATATTATGATGTTTTTTGTAGAGATTTACTAAAAATATTAAACGTTACAAGAATTGTGAGAATATTATTTTTAAAAATAACCGGAAGTTTATGATATTATTAGTAAATTAGTATATTAGTACGAATTGGAAATTAATGAAACCATTTTATTTTAAAAAATATTTATTTAATAAGATAATATATAGTTTTAGGAATTTTTGTTATAATTTGTAAACCCGTATCGAATATTTTAGAATCTATGTAATATTTTTCAGAGAATAGTTGTAAATAAAATAAAATTTAAGAATTTAAATTTTTTTTCACATTTAGAAATTAAAAAAAAATAAATTTTAATTTAAATATGAAATCATATCTCAAAATTATGTAATAAAACCCATTTAATATTTTTGATTAAACATTACTTTAGTAAGGTAAAAACTAGTTGTCTTACTGAAAACAAAAATGTAAAAAGAAACTAACCCTAGAGTTAAAAGACCAAAAATATTTATAAAATGTTTCTATTATAATAATAGAGTTGTGTTTATACTTTAAATCATATAATATATATTATTTATCAAATTTTAATCCACTTTTCTTTGATAGTGACTTCCCATTATTGAAATGTTTTGGGTATTTATAAAAATGTCCTTACTTTTGAAATATAAAAGGGGTTCTCCTAACCTCAAATCCCATCAAACAAAAAAACATATATTCAGATAAAAATAAAAATAAAATTATAATATAAAATCTCATATATATTAATGTGGTTCTAGTGTTCTCAAAAGCCCATCCCTCAATGTTTTAATCCCCTTCAAAAAGGAGATAATTCCAAATGTGGGGTATTGGTTCATAATCTATATTTTCCTTTTCTATTTTATAAGATTATTTCCTCATCCTCCAATTACATTAATAAATATTAATATCATAACATATGAATAATTTTAAATATAGTATTTTATTAAAATAATGGTATATGGATTAACCTACCTACTTTTTTCCGTTAAGATAATTGAAAAAATAAATGGTTTGTTGTGTAGAATACACAATTAACCTACCTATACCACAAATCCTATTTCATTTTCATAAATTAAAATAAAATTATATTAATAATCATTAAGTTAATATATTATTATAATATTTATTACCTATTTTGGATAATTAATTGTAAACTATGATACCAATTTTCCCTATTATATGGAAAATGAATGTATCATCCATGCGAACGTGTGGAATATAGTCTCCATAGGATGCTTAGTATCCAATTTTATTTTCATTAAAAATATAAATTAATGATCATGAAAAATATTTTCAAAGGATAAATGTTTTTATGAAATGAATATGGTTTAATTAAATAAAATTGAATAATCATATTAATTATTTGAAGTGTAAATAGTCAATATAAAATTCATCGATATAAATAAGAAAACTAAGAGGAAAATAATTTTTTCACACTATGTTCTAATTTTATATCCACTAATTGTTCTTATAATACTTATAATTATAATATATAACATGGAAAAACAGAAAATTATATCAACATTATACTAGTATAGTAACATTGTGACATAATCTTCTCATAATCCATTAATAATAGTGTTCCCCTGTTTGGGAAATTTGAACAACTATAAGGAACATTATGTGAAATAATATCCAGTTTTATTATAAAAAAATAATTAATAGAATAACATGATATAATATATAAATAATTATTTTTTCCCTGAAAGGATAAATCAATATTTACCTAATTAAATAAAAAACATCTTACATGTGTTTAAAATCAAGGGAAAATCCTCGTTGTTGATTTCATCTTCTATGATAAATAATACATTACTCATGTATGTAAATTTAAAATTTATAAATATTTATAAACCAATCATTATAGTAACCTTAATGATTTGTAAAATATTAACTTTTTATGAAGAACAAATATTAACACTGCTATTACAAAACTATACAAAAATTATGAAGGATACCAACACACGAAGTCCAACATAGGTAACAAGTAACTAATAGAAATGCATAGAATAATTAAAAATTAAATTTATAAAAAGGATATATATATCAAAAAAATTCTAAAATTAGTGATTAATTTATTTATTTTGTATAGAGGATTGTAGAGTGTGTTCAACATAGTGGCAAAATAAGATCATAATTATCATTAACATATCATCTCTTTAGAACAGTTTTGGTATTATGAATCTATTTCCATTTATGTGGTGTATATACTAAATTTTTTAAATATAATATATTTAATTATCATTTAATTTAATACATTTTTGTTCGAATTCTAATCCCACTTTTTCCAGGGGTTCTCATAATGGATTTACTTAAAGGTTTTCTTGGATTCAATTCTGATTATATGATACATGGTACATGTAATGAGCCATATTTACTTTGTATGGTATTCAATTGATTTACAATTAATTTAATTTTATATAAATTATTTCCTTTCAATTCATGGGATATATTAATCCTAATGATGGTATTCCTTTAATCATATATTTACTCAAGTGCTATCCCAATCATAAGAGTGTTTGGTTTCTAAAAATTCATTTATTAATTTATGATTATTATCATAAACTTATTTTATATAAGTTTGGTACTGATGGTTCTTGTCACAGTGGGAGAATGTGTTTTTTGATAATAGAAAACTTTTTTATGATTCCATGGATCAGTCATAATATACAAGAAGAAAATTTCATGACTATATAAAATTATTTTAAATAATATTTAAAAATAATACAATATAACAAAGATAAGATGTTTTTTACATTAATTTTATAATTGATTTATGAGTTAGAATATAATTTATTTTATTCATTATATGTATATTTATTGAGGATGTTGATTATTATAACTATATTGGGTAGTGTTTTTATGTAGTGAGGACCTAAGATAGACCCTTCTAGTGGGGATCCACGTGTTCTCCTTCAGTCTCAGAATAATGTGAATGAATAGTTGGGTGCTAGTGTGTTATATAGATCATATTAATATATTAATCTTTGATCACTTTAAATTAATTCAAGATTGAAGAAATGTCTCTTATTCTTATCATTCCTTTGACTATGAGAAGAGGGGGAAAATCTGGAGAGGAATATGTTGTGTGTAATGATTAACCCTCTCAAAAATTTGATAATAGTATATTAATAGACCTTGGGATATTGTCTCGTAATTAATTAATTCCACAAGGTCACTTTAATATAATATTAAATCTTGAGAAACCAATTCCACGTGATAAAATAGTAAGATTATTTTATTATATGATATGTGATAACTCAATATATAAAAAATATTATATTATTGTCTTGTAAATTAATATTCATTGATTGAACTATAATCAGTCTACACTTCTTCATTAGTATTCATTGAAAACTCAAATTAATATTATTAATAAAGATTTATTCAGTCGATAAATAAATAAATATTTTATTAACAAACTAGATAATAAATAATTATTTAATTTTTTCCTAACAAAATAAGTTATTTATTTAAGAAATAAATAATTATTTATTAATGAGTGAATAATAAGAGATAAATAAATATTATATATTCCTATAATTAGACAGTTGTTTTTTTGAAAAAATATTTTAATATTTATGATCTTTTACTAAATCATGAATAAATAATAACTCTCATTTTGGAAAATTATATTTATTAATATTTATTAAATATAAATAATCATTATCTAGAATCAAAGAATTCATATTCTGTATGACCTTCTATGCCACTTCCTCAGTGATATAATATTTTCATTCTTAAAAACCAATATTAATATTTATCCATGGGGAAACAAATCTATAGAGGAAGAAGATATGTCTCATTTAAAAAATCATATACAAGTACTCATTGTCTAATATAATCCCTTTATCATGATATTTCATCAAAAAGGTTTCACACCTATTTCATTAACCTATATGTTTGATATTTATTTCATTGACTACATGAAATAAAATCATCATTACAACATGTCCTTGGAATTTAATGTGATGGTTACATTTAAATCAATAGTGTGACATATCAACTTCCATAAATATGGAAAAGACAAAGCCTTCCCTGACAAACTCATTAATAACATATTATTCATGGTACACCCAAAACTCCCATGTTTTTCATGGACTAAATGGTTTATAGAAATACATAAATGTGTGAGAGTCATGACATGAATTATTAAAAATGATTAAATAGAAGGATCGGTACAAATTATCAGAAATTGGAAAATCTAGTGACATATATAATGTTAAATTCTTACAAGAGTGCATGTTCACATAATCTCTCATCTTAATGATTACTAATCAAAAACCTCTTGATATGAATTCTCATCTTGTTATAGGTTATAAAAACATAAAATAAATATACTATGTTACCCATCATTTAATTTTAGTTTACTATAGAACAGTGTATAAAAATATTTTCAAAAACATCACGGTTCTCATTATAGAATGGAGTTTCTAGGAACTTTTTAAATAAAATAGATAATTTAGGATATTATTAGATTAAATTATATAGGAATATAAAAAATATGTCATAAGGTAATTTAGTTTTTATTAACTTCATTGTATATATATAGAATAGAGTGTATAAATTTGTGGTTATTGGATGCCGACTACAATAGTCTCCCACTTGGGAAAGATCCAACAACCAATTAATTTCAATCTACTATCTCCCACATGATGATTTTCATTCTGATGAGTTAAGGATTTAGTTAATGGATCCACAATGTTTTCATCCATGGAAAATATTCTCACAAAAAATCACCTCTCTGAGAAAAATCTATCAAAATATGATACATCTAAAGTATCTTATTTTCTTGCTAATGTGACCTAGGATCTTTTGGAAGAAATGTAGTTATAGTATTATCAAAAAAGAGTGTAACAGAATATTTTCATCAAGGTACACTATCAGTATCTTAGATGTGTTTTTATATCCAAAATGGTTTATTATATACATTTTAGGAAAAATATACTTAGACTCCACTATTGGAAGATTTATCATGACTTTGTATGAGCTCATCTAGCTCACAATACCTCTATTGATAATGAAGATGTTCCCCAATTGAAATTATAGATTTTAATGATTTGTTTGGAAATTAGATTATTCTTATCATATAATGTTTCATTCATAATATAATCCATATAATAAGAACATATCCTCATTACACATAAGATACATAAGAATAATATTGACTACTATTGGAAAAAATACCTCTTTATGGTTCCATTAGGTTGATTATATTTTTCAAACCGTTTTATGTACGAAGGATTGATCTAAATGGAGAAATGAATTCTTTTTCAAAAATGTATGAAATAGTCCCCATTAATGTGAACATATGAACCGATCACATAGATTGTAAATGTTATGAAAGGAAGCTTAAAATGACAGAGTCATCTTGTAGACATTTAAAATCAAATGTATCATACATGGTTGTCTTCGAATATCATGATGGGATCAAATTATACGCATGAATACAATAAATCATGGTAAGTGATTGTCTTTGGATATTGTAATAAGATCATGTGAATCCCACATTAATGTCACTTGATCAAATGATGGGATCACATGACATGCTCAAAGTCAACACAAATGATCACATGAAGCGCTTGTGACATGAAGCTGTGTGGAGCGATCACATGATACACGGAATGATGATTGAGGAAGTTGTGGAGATAATGGATAACAATGATATATGGAGTTAACAATGTGTATTTATGATTATAAATACCCTATTACCCATCATTATAATGTTATATAATCATTGCCAAGTGGATTAATCTAAATAATTGTATTTCCAATGAGATGAAGAAGGCCTCACATTTAAATTGCACAATGTACATAATAACAATAAGTTCTCATAAATGAGTCTTACAGAGAGATTTCTCAAAAGAATCATGAAAATTTATGTTTGATTAGGTCATTTTTTTGCATTGGTAGAACTAATGATATCACTTGAACTGGTAACATTACAAGGGTCTTGTTCTAGTGTCACACGATCCATGTGAATAGAATAAGGGATTGTGAAGGTTTCTCACAAAGGATGTCATGGGGTGTCTCACAGAGGGGTATCGTAGAGAAGTATCATGGAACTTATGAATATGTATTATAGAGCCATCTCAAAGATAGGTATTTTGAATAAGCCGTACACATCGGATTCGTACTCTAAAAAATAAATTTTTTATATAGGTTGGTGTCATCTCATTAATGGATCAAGATCATAAAAGTGCATAAAATTGTGAATCAACTCAAAATTGATTGTCCTATGATTCTATAGGTGTATTATAGAATTTAATTTAGAATATATTTTAGAGGGATTTGAAATATTTAATGGTTATAAACTAGGAGGGACAATGGGTGTCTCTAATCCTTATAATAGTAGTGCAATTTAGAGGATTTGGTACATTGGAAAAATTCATCTATATAGTATATGGAGGTATCCCGGTGATGGTAAACCAAGTAAAAATGATGTGTATCACATATATTTAAATTAACATTTATAATTTTTAGTGGGTAGGATATACCGGATATTTCTTTTTAACAAAAAAACATGATCTAAAAATATAGTTCTTTTAACCTATCATACACTGATTCACCACCCTCCCTCTTTGAGGGTCATTAACCAAGACAGTATAAAAAATATTATCAGAAGAAATCATTAAATTCCATGTTTATTTATTAATAGAAATAATGTATTTAATTAATTAGACATGGTTTTTTATCATAAATAGAAACAATTTTCATACATGGAATAATCATATCGAACACACTATTCAATCATAAGGTATATATATGTTTACTATGACAATTAATGGTATTTATACTAATTTGTATAATGGACAATTATTGAAAATAGATCAAATAAAATTATATGGATATTAAAAAATAATTAATTAAATAAGTGGATCTTTATCCAATAAAATCTACATGATGTTGATTTCATGTAATCATCCCATTCCATGTGAGAAAAGCTACTAGATATCTACATATTTTATTCAAAAGATCTAGAATTTAAATTAAATGTTTTTTGGAATAAGTATTAGAACCTGAGAATACACCTCAATTAGTCTTTGGATAAATTATTTGATTTCATGAATGTTTTTGTGTGGAAGACATGTATGCTATTGGATAAATTCTCAAAGATGTGGTGATCGTTAAGTGCATCTTGATAAAACATCCACATCAATTCAACCAAAAGGAAAATTTTTTGGAAGATAAAGATCCAATGGATCTAGAATAGGATATCTTACATAATACTCATTTTGTATAGCATATGAGAAAAGATCATAAAAAATCGGTTGAAAAAGGAATATTTAAAGGGGATTCATTCAAATACATGAAAAATATCACTATAGAATACACTCTAGAGAAATAAATAAGGGATTAGGTTATTTTATTTATTTCTTATAAACTATATTTGAGAAAATGAAAATTTAAATGGAAGCATACTCTGATATGATTTCATTACGGAAAGGTTATACATCTTGGAATTATGTGAAACAAAAGGCTCAATATAATGATGAAGATAATGATGAATCTCCTATGTATAAGTATCAATATATAATGAATGGTGATAAAAGTAATATTAGAAACATATTAATAAAATTGAATCTGATTTCACAAGAAAATGATGGTTTTTATGAATATGCTGTAGAAGGTATAGAATACTACAAGGATGGTGAAAAATATATTATAGTGGAATTTATGAAAACTTCTCAGTCAGGGTAAGAATGTAACAATGATAAGAGATCATTTAAAATAATATTTTACATTTAGGTTTAAATATATTCTTCTCTTGAGGAGATCAATATTTAGAGAGCCAAAACAAATCTAATAGATTATTTCATGATTCCAAAATCTATATTCCAAAGATATAATAAGATAAGTCTTATAAAAAAGGTGAAATTTATATAGTTTGATACAAAAATACAGATAATTATGATTTTTTTGAATTCAAACTCAAGGTTGAAGAGAATCCAATGTTATCAATATTATGAAAAACAATAAAATATAGAGTCATGTGTACCAATGGATGTAAGGAAGATGTTTTCATCCAGTGATGAATATTAAAGTATCACAAGAAACTCTTAACTCCTAATATGATATTGGGAAATAATATTTCACAGGTACAAGAAAAAGTGAATTTACAAATTGGATATCAAATAAAACATTCAAATTAATGTATATAGAGGAAGAAATCACAATAGATTTATACATATAAAATAGAAGTTGTACTTAAATAGAAATAATTAATGGTCGACATAAAACCACATGATCCCCCTCCACGGTTAATGATTTATTTGGGCATATATTAAAATATGTTTTTTCAAACAACCCAAGGGAAAATAAATTGTGAATAAATGATACAGATGATTACAAGTCATATATAAATTTAATTTTTTTCAAAATATGTGGGAATTTCCAAAATTTATATTCCATATCTAATAGGTATCAATGAGAGAAATAATAATAGATGTATCTTAAAAGAGAATAGTATTCCATGAATTCATTTGGTGCTCATTATTTTTGGTATAGAAGATTCTGAAACCTGATCAGATGTTTCTCATTAAAAATATAGTTAAATGTTTTATAGTTCACCAATACTGGTTTCATATTGAAAACAGGGGATAATCGAGTGAGTTGTGAATAAAAAATCAATTTAAATATTTTCAAGATGAGGTTGGACCATTATACAAGATAAATATATATATTATTATTCAATGTAGATTTTAATGTCAAAGACAAGAATTGTAATGAAAATGGAAGAGAAATAAGTGGTTGTAGATAATTCCAAAAAAATAATTAGATCACACTAGAATATGGATCGATGGTAGTGGATTAACATCTCAAATGACTATGAATAAGAATATGGTCATAAAAATTATTTGTGATAAAGAATGTGTCATTATCGAAGGTCTCATTCCCATCTTTCTATGTGTCAATCTAATTTTTGACATTTAAAATGTTATAAACCATAATGAAAAGTTGTGTATTTTAAATTTAAATGATATATTAGTTTTTTTCTAGGAAATTACAAGATGTTAAATCCCAAACATGTTAGTGTATAAGAATATATTTCATTCCAACAAAAGACAGAAGAAAATTAGTTCTGGTTTAAGCGCCTTCTTTATCATATCCAATCATCCATAAATGAACCTGTGAAATATAATTACACTCAAAATATCCATAAATTATAACATAATTGTACTCATACATATGATACTTTCCAACAATAGAATATTACTTGAAATACATATAAGAAAAATAACCAAAGGTCCACAAGGGTTCTTGAACTTGTGAATATTAATCGATGTGGATCTATCTCACCAAATGTTATTAATGGAATAGGATATTATGTCCTTTTCATTGATGATTTTAGTATATTGAATTGGTTTCAATTATCACACACAAGTATGAGGTTTTTTAGTTTTATGACACATTATTGGAGGGATTTTGAAAATATGATAGATTATAAAATATTTATGTTTTAAACATATAATGGAATAAAAATCTAAAAAAAAGTTACTGATTATATTGACAAAATATTGGATAAGGAAATAAGTTTCAGTCATAATAACTCTTCCACAAAATGGAGTGGTTGGGAGAAGAAACTACATTATCAACAACTTGGATATAACAATGATTGTTAAGAAAGAACATACATATTTAGTTTGGAAAGAAGCAGTGATGAAATTATTCAATATATCTAATAGGGAATTATTTTTTCCAATGGAAGAGAAGAATCCATATTTTTGAGTCAATAAGGTTTTCCTTATGACTTTTCAATTCCTTCTTGTTTTGAAAATCATAAACACCTTATATTTAAGAAAATGTATGTTTTACCTCCATAAGGAAATTTATCCTAACCCCAAGTTTCTTATACATAGCAATATTTTTCTTAATTGAAAAACTCAGATTGTTAACCAAAATCCCGGTATCATATAATGATAAGTTTTGGAGTATTCTGTTTTAAGGATCTGAATTCTGGACTCCGAACTCTTAAGTAGTTCGACTTCGAACTCTTAAGTAGTTCGATTCCAAACTCTTGAGTAGTTCGATTCCGAACTCATAAGTAGTTCGACTCCGAACTCTTAAGTGGTTCGACTCCGAACTCTTAAGTAGTTCGATTCCAAACTCTTAAGTAGTTCGATTCTGAACTCTTAAGTAGTTCTACTCTGAACGCTTAAGTGGATCGACTACGAACTCTTAAGTGTTTTGATTCTGAACTCTTAAGTAGTTCGATTCCGAACTCTTAAGTGGTTCGACTCCGAACCCTTAAGTGGTTTAACTCCAAACTCTTAAGTGGTTCCACTCCGATCTCTTAAGAAGCTCGAATTTGAACTTTTACTGGTTCGAATCTGAACTTAGAAAATTCAGATTCCAATCTCTAGTAAAACCAGACTCCTAATTCCTATAAAAATAGAATCCGAACTTTTCATAATTTTTTCATTCCGAATTTCATTTTGGTTAGACTCCAAACTTTTAAACTTGCTTAAACTCCAAAATATTGAAAGGCATTAACTTGCAAAACGATGTTGTGCATTCAGTTATACATTGTTTGTTATAAAATAATGTTTTATATTCTGTTTCTAATTAATCGTTGGCTGAGTTACACATGTACATTTCTCTCTGAATGTTAGTGAATACATTGGAGGACTTCCGGGGATAGGAAGACAGAGGTGTTGACTACCTTGAAGTTCGAGGGCTTCCTTGCTGAGGAAGACAGAGGTTATAACTACCTTGATGTTGAGGGCTTGCGGGGATAGCAAGACAGAGGTTATGATCTTCGTATCAAGGGATTAACCTGGTGTGGGTAAGACAGACTTTCTTGAAAGTATAAATCAAGGGAACTTTATACAAGTTTGTTGGATACCCTTCTCTTTGGGTTAAAAGACTTATATCTTGTTACTTGTAGTTTTACTACATGATTGTTTACGCTGCATATTGTATTGTAAGGAAAGTATAACCTTCATATATTTCCTTACACTTGTACTTTGATAAGTTTACATTCTATACGCTTTAAGGTAGAATCTCATTTTGTAAACCTTGTTCCAATTCTCAAGTTGGTGTTAGAGGTGTTGTGAATTTTCTTAGTTTAACTTTGTTAAACTTCTTTCCTTTTCTATGGAAAACATAGTTATCTGTATCAATATTTAATGGTTCCAAAGGAATTTTTAAAGTGTACAATTCACCCCCCTCTTGTATATTTATCATCTACATCATTATTTCGATCCTAAAATTGGTATCATAGGCGGTCTCTGGGATACATATACTCACGAATAGGTTTTTCTTTTCTCACTTTTTCATTATTCTTTCTTCTTCATTACGAAATTTGTCATTCCGAACATCGTCATTCCAAACTTTGTCATTTCGAACTATGTCGTTCTGAAAAATTATATTCTGAATTGACATTCTAAACTTTGTGGTTACGTACTTTTTCTACTAACTTGTTTGGTTGGAAAGTTTTTATACGTATGGAAGGAATCAATGTTGGCTCCATTGATAATTTAAATCCTACAAGACCACCAATCTTTGATGGTAATGACTATGAGTACTGGAGAGATCGAATATAGACTTTTATTATCAATACTGTAGTGGATAATTCTGTAATGCTTATTGGTGATTATAAAATTTATGATAAAGAAGTTAGAACCTTCACTAACTATGAAAATCATGAGTATCAACTCAATTATAAGGTACGCAATACCTTACTCTGTTCAATGACTATAAATATATATAGCAAAATTTCATCTTCTGAAGCAGCTAATTGTATCTGGATGAAATTAGAGGTTACACACTATGGAACTTCTAATGTGATTGAGACTAGAAGAGCTGTGATTAGAGTTGAATACCATGGATTCAATTTTCCTTATGGTGAACTAATTTGCAAAGTTCAATAGAGATTTATGACTACAGTGAACAGTTTATAGTCTATGGGAGAGAAAGGTTAGATGATGAAGCTCTTGTGAATAAGATAATTGATATTGTGCCCAATGAGTGGGAATCCAAAAGAACATCTATTGATGAGAATAAGAAGGTAACTCAAATTTCTCTTGATGAGCTATTCGAAATTCTACTTCATCCTGAAACAAGAATGAAGAGAGATGTTAACAACATCAAGAAGAAGAATGGGAATGGTACTATTGCTTTTAAAACCACATCAAGCCAAATAAAATCAAATACTCCTGAGAGAGTAACCAGATCCAGGTCTAAGAAAGTCATTTTCCAATCTGAATCTAGTGAGAGTGAAGTATCAAAAAATGAGTTAGCAAATCTTGCCCGAAGGATGAACAAATTAGCTGGACAGAGAAGTTTACAATCCAAGTACAAGAAAAAGGAAATGAAAGATAAGAAAGATGGAGAATTCACTTTTTATGAATGCAAGAGAGCGGGACATATTAGACTATATTTCATTTTTCTCAAAAAGAAATAAAGCAAGGAAAGGAATTCAGACAAGAATAGAAAAAAGTATTATAAAGCCAAAGCTAAGAATGTTATGAAAGCTAGGGATACCTGGAGTTCTATTGGTGGTGACTCTATAGATAAATCTTTTGATTATGAATCTTCAGGACATAAGAATCTTGGTCTTATAGCCAGACTACCTATTAACAATCATTGTTTTAGGGCTAAGGTACGAAATGCTGAATCGTTGACCAATATCTCTTTAAAATCTAATGATAGAGAATATTATAACTCTTCTGATAAATAATCTTCTTCTAATGATGAAAATACTTTACCTACCTATTAATAGGTTTCTAGGTTTGCTGAACTTCTTGGAATTAAGAATTCTAAACTCAATAAAAAACATGATACGGAAAAATCTAGAAATTCTATTCTCACGAAAGAAATATCATATCTTTCTAAAGAACCTTATAAGAAAAATGATCATTTTATATGTATTTCAAAAAATCTTGAGGAGTAAGTTCGGAAAAGAACAAACATTCTAAAGAGTTAGATAATGTAATTTCTAAGAAAAGTATCTTCGATCCATGCTCTAGTTCTAAATCTAATAATTTTGAAGACAAAAACATGGTTATAAAACTCAAGTCTGAAGTTTTCTCCTTAAATAAGTGTTTATAAAACTTTACCAATGGAAAATAAAATTTTGATAAAATGTATTCCCAAATACGACCTTTAAGAAACAAATCCTGATTTGGTTATACCCATGCAAAACCAATTTTTAGTAACAATTAATTTGTTCCACAAAGTGCCCCATTTTGTACCAAGTGTCAAGGTGGTGGTCACTGGGTAAAGAATTGTTCTTTAAACAAAACCCAATCTTTAGGTTTTCATAAGGCATATTTCTCAAAGAAGTTGTGGGTGTATAAAATTTTGTTATCTAGAAATCTCGGATCCAAACAATTTTGGATTCCGAAAGTCTAATTCTTTTCTTGATTTCAGGAAAATAAAGGGAGTACTAACAACAACACATGGTACATGGATAGTGGATGATCCCGGCACATGACTGGTAACAAATGCTATTTTGAAAATATTATCAAAACGAAAGGAGGAAAAGTAACTTTCGGAGATAATGCTAAGGGAGAAATTGTTGGTATAGGTAATATTGTTCTTCTTGGTAAAACCTTGATTTCAAATGTTCGTTTTGTTAAGGCTCTTAAGCACAACCTCATTAGTAAAATTCAGTTATGTGATGAAGGATACCTTGTGAATTTTAGGAATGATATGTTCTTAGTTCACAATTCCGAGGAAGACTTTATTCTCTCAGCCAATATGCAAGAGAATTTTTACACTTTGAACCTAGAAGACCTTAGAAGCCATGATTTACCTTACCTTAGTGAAATGGAAGATCATTCCTGGTTAGGGAATAGAAAATTAGGTCACTGTAACCATAGAAACTTATGTAAAATCTCTAAGAGGAAACTAGTTAAGGATCTACCTGACCTTAGGTTTGATTCTTCTAAAGTTTCTGATTCTTGTCAATATAGAAAGAATCATAAATCTAGTTTTAAATTAATCGGTGAAGTCTCAACAACTGATGTATTACAGTTAGTGCACATGGATCTTTTTGGTCCAACACAAACCAGAAGCATTGGACACAAATAATATGTATTTGTTCTAGTTGATGATTACACTAGATTTACATGGGTCTATTTTCTAGAATATAAGTCTGATGCTTTTTCTTATTTCCGATGTTTTAGAGCCCAAGTTAAAAATGAGAAAAATCTTCAACTGAAAACTATTCATAGTGATCGTGGAGGAGAATTTCAAAATTCCGATTTTGAAACTTTTTTTACTAGAAAAGGTATTACTCACAACTTTTCAGCACCTAGAACTCCTCAAAAAAACGGTGTATTCGAAAGAAGAAATAGAATTATTCAACAAATAACTAGAACCATGTTGAATGAATATTATATATCTAGACATTTCTGGGCTGAAGTTTTTAGTACTTCTTGTTATACTATAAATCGAGTTTTGATTAGACCTTTTCTTAATAAAACTCCTTATGAGTTATGGAACGGTAGAAAACCAAGACTTTCCTACTTTAAGGTTTTTATTTGCAAATATTTCACTCTAAATACTAAAGATAATCAAATTAAATTCTCACCTAAATCTGATGAAGGAATTTTCTTAGGCTTCTCCACAACTTCAAAGGCTTATAGAGTTTTCAATAAAAATACTAATACTGTTGAAGAAATAGTGCATTTAAGAATTGATCAATCTGATCCTTTTGTTTTTAAACCATCTCAACCTACATCCATGGATGTGTTTTCAAAAACCGATTATCATCCTTTGATAGAAGATATTCTTGATAAGGAAAATGTTCAAAAAGAAACTTCTGAAACATTTACCCCAGAAGACTTTCTGCCCTATGTTGATGAACAGGCTTTACAAAACCCAAATCAGGTGTTCCTTAAGAATCATCCCAGTGACAGCATCATTGGTGATGTAAATCAACTTGTAAGGAATAGAAGTTCCTTGAGAAATGAAGTAGAACATCTTGTATTTCTTTCCCAATTAGAACAAAAAAGCACTGATTATGCTTTAAGTGATAATGATTGGATCAAAGCCATGAAATATGAACTAAATGAATTTGAAAGAAATAAATTATGTACCATAGTTGAAAGACCTAAGGAAATTTCTGTCATTGGAGTAAAATGGGTCTTCAAGAACAAATTTGATGAAAATGGAGTAATAGTAAGAAATAAAGCTAGACTTATTGCTGAAGGGTATAATCAGCAAGAGGGAATAGACTATGAAGAAACCTATGCTCTAGTAGATAGACTTGAATATATTCGTATTTTACTTGCCTTTGCAACATTCTTTAATTTAAACCCTTTTCAAATGGATGTGAAATGTGCTTTTCTTAACGGTTATGTTCAAGAGGATGTTTTTGTTGAACAACATCTTGGATTTGAAGATACAAAACATCCTGATCATGTTTTTAGACTTACCAAACTATGTATGGTCTTAAAAAATCCCCATGATCTTGGTATGATAGACTCATTGGATTTTTGCTTCAAAATAACTATGTTAAGGGAAATGCAGATTCCACCCTTTTTATAAAGAAAGATAAGAAAAATGTTTTGATCGTTCAAATTTATGTTGATGAGATCATATTTGGTTCAACCTAGCAATCTTTAACTGATTTTTTTGCAAGTCTAATGAAATCTGAGTTTGAAATGAGTATGATAGGTGAATTAACTTTTTTCCTTGGTTTTCAAATTTCTCAAAGACCGGAAAGAACCTATATATCTCAACATAAGTATATTAATGATCTTCTTAAAAAGAATGGTTATGAAAAAACTAAGAGTATAAGTACTCCCATTGGTTCTTTACACTCTTTAGATCTTGATGATGCTGGGAAACCAGTTGATCAAACATATTTTAGAGGTATGATAGGAAGTTTACTTTACTTAATAGCTATTCGACCAGACTTAATGTTCTTAGTATGCTTATGTGCAAGATACCAATAAAATCCTAAAGAATCTCACTTAAATGTAGTAAAAAGAATTTTATGCTACCTAAAGGGAACCATGGATCTAGGATTATTTTATACTTCTAGGAATGATTTTGTTTTAAAATGTTTTTTGGATGCTGACCTTGGTGGATGTAGAATGGATAGAAAAAGTACATCCAGAACTTTTCATTTAACAAGAGATTTGTTAGTCAATTGGTCATGCAAGAAGCAACATTCTGTATCACCTTACACTGATGAATCTGAATATGTAGCAGCTGGAAGTTGTTGTGCTCAAATATTGTGGATTCAACACACACTCATAAGTTATGGTATGAGTTTTACTAAGACTCAAATTATGTGTGATAACACAAGTGCCATTTCCCTAAGTAAGAAACCTTCACATCACTCTCATGCAAAACACATAGACATTAGGCCTCACTTTCTTAGGGATCTCACACTTAAAGGAGATATCATTCTTCAGTTTATCGGAACACATGATCAAATTGGTGATATTTTAAAAAAATCTTTACCCTCCGATAGATATGAATTTATTAAAAAAAAATTAGGAATTATAACCATGAGGTAATCATTATTTAATAACTTCTTTTTGAACAAGTCTCCTAACAGTAATAAACTCATTCTTTATAGGGGGAGTACATTTGTTTGATAGTGTTTCTAAATTTTCTTTTCGTAATTTGTTTTTCAAAAGTTTTGTTTTAACTATTTTTTTCTGGAGTTATAATTTCCGAAATGGAAGTTTCTGGAATGGAAATTTATGAAACTAATGTTTTTAGAATATAAATTTCTAAAACTAAAATTTCGGGAATAGGAATTTCCGGAACTGAAATTTTCTGGATTGAAATTCCCGGAATAAGATCTTCTGGAATGGATATTTTCGTATTGATGTTTTCGTAACGAGATTTTCGTAATGAAATTTTTTGGAATTAAGATTTTTGTACTGAAGTTTTTTTTTCATCAAGAAGGATATTACCAGATACGAACAATTTTTCTAGCCAATCCGAAAGCTATAATTTCCTTACTTATAGTTTCTTAGTTCTATTTTTCTTGCTGGCATTTTCCTTGTTTTTTTTAAAATTCGGATTCTAGTTCTTTTCTCAAATTCAAATTTTTTCCCTATAACCTTAAAAGATCGGAGTCCTTTTTTTCTTGGGGGAATATTCTAAAAAGTCAGATCAGATCAAGAAGTTATTCAATCGTTAGATGGCTATTTAAAGACCAACGGTCGCATTCATCGCATATATAAAGGGGACCCAATTTCTCATCCCACATCGGTTTTTCAAGCTTTTGCCTCTCGAAGCCCTGATGCATTTCTTAAGGTCGGTTCTGAACTATGCAACGTCATTCTGAATCATTCAGATTTATCCACTCTGAATGTCTCTAGAAGCTACATCTCAAGATATGTCAACCACAAAACCAATCTCTGAGTGGATAGTCTTCAGGGAAAGATTAGTGCATCCAAATTTCTACACACCTGAATATATAGTAACCAAGAATATCAGACTGAATGGATGGGAAGATGTTTTCTTGTTCAAGTCAGAAAAGTAGGATCTGGTGTATACAAATTTATTAGTAGAATTCTATGAGTCTGTTTCCTTCCAAATGGAAGATGGAAGAGAAATGTTTTCCTTTAAGTCTTACGGTAATACTTATAAACTTTCCTACACCAAGGCTGCGATCTTCATTGGGTTGTCCTATGAGAGAGAATCTGAGTTTTGTTCTCATAAGCTTCCAGATGAGCAAGGAAGTTTCAATAAGGTGAAGGCCTTAAAATTCCTGGTACTTAAGGATGCAACAGCAGCCAAGATTTCTCATCTCACTCTAAACAACAAGATTTTTAAACTTTGGGTGCAAGGTTTTCTCGTTCCGAGAAGGGGCGAAAAGGACAATCTGAAGAAGATTTATATCTATGTTTTAGATTTCTTGGTGAATCTAAGGAAATTTAATTTGATGAGGTATTTATTGATTATGATCAAGAACATCATGGAAGGTAATTTGCGAGCTCAGATTATTATCTACCCTGCTTTACTATCAAGGTTGATATTTTGTTGCTTAGAATCCTTCAAAGTTGCTTGCAAATTAAAAATCTGGAATTGCAAGATTATGCTACTCAATGATGATACTCTGAAAAGGATGAAGATGGGTTTTTACGGTGAATCTGGAGATTTTTTCCTTCTGTCTGTGGAAGAGGTTGAAGTAGCTCAAAAAGAATCACAGAATCTGGAACCATCCAAGAAACAATGGAGGAAGAGAAAAGTTAAGGAAGTGGTTCATGAGGAAGAAAATCCTAAGGGTAAGGAAACTCAGTCTGCTTTCCCTAAGCCGAAGAATCAGAAAATTTATACAGATGAAGTAGAAACTATGTGGAGGGAAGAAAAAGAAAAGAGGAAGGAATGGGATCCACAATTTGGATTGGACCCTGCAGAGGATAAGGCCTTGAAAGAAAGAACTGCTGAAGAGTTAGAGAAGCAAGCGATGGAGAAAAAAATAAAAAATAAAATGTCTGAAGCTGAAGTGGTACAATCATTGTTGAAAGATACAGAGATAGCTTATGAAATACTTCTCATTATTGAAACTTTCGGCAATTGAACCTTCGTTACCAGAAATTCAAGCAAAGAGTTATGTCACTCTGGATAAGACCAAGGGTAAAGAAGCAGTTGAAGAGGATGAAAAATAAATCACTGAAGAAGTATAAGTAGAGGAAGAAGTTGAGTAAGATGAAGAATAGGATAGTGAAGATTTAGGTTCCTTAATAAAGCATGTAGAGGAATATAAAGAAAAGGCTGAATCCGCAAAGATAGTATCTCTAGGGAAGGGAGATAAAGAATTAATTAAGCAACAGTGGGAAGAAGAAGAAAATGTTTTGTTTAATGAGGAAGAATCCTATGAGATGAATTTTCATGAGGAAGGTCAAGTAAAACACAAACCAGATGAAGACCAGATTTTTCGAGTTTCTGAATCCGAGGAAGTATCTCCTGATGAGGAACAAATTCCGAATTCTAATAAAGGGAAAGATGTCTTGACGCAAACTCCTATTAAAGATGTTATCAGGAAGAAAGAGGTTGGTGGTACCTCTAAAAGGAAGTTGGTGCAAGTTGAAGAGGGGAAATCTCAAAGAGATGTATCTAATTCGGAATCATCATCTCAAGGTGATGATTTTATTGTTGAGTACTTGAAGAAGTTGGTGGACGTCATTCTGATCTTTCCCACCATTGACTCTAGATGTCAAATGCTTCAGCAAACCGAAAATCAAAAATCAGAGACACTATCCATGTTAATGGAAATATGTGTGAAGATAGAAATGGAACAGAAAAGTTTTTTATCGATTATGATGTGCATATAAAGTCTTACAGCAAGGTAACCAAGTGGTCTAAGAGAGTTGAAGAATATTTGGCTGTGCTTGATAATTTCCGGAATGATGTGAATGAAGACTTTGACACAACAGATAAAAAGATTAAGAATCTTCAAGATGATTTGATTATTGAGCAGAGTTCCCGGAATCAATAAGTGAAGGAACTAAATGACAAGGAAAATTCTTTGGCTCAAAATCATATAAAAGATAAAAATCTCCAGATTGAGCTTGAGAAGAGAGTTGTTCAGCAAGATGAGTTGGTCAAGATGCAAGAAGAAGCTTTGAAAGATTAGGAAGAATCATTAAAAGTTCAAGGGGAAAGGATCACAGCATTGGAGAAGCATGATAAGGAATTTCAAAGTGATCTAAAGAAGCTCAAAGCCTTGTTAAAAAGATGATCCCAAAGGAAAAGGATGACAAATGACTCCACTACGATCATTTGTTGATTTTTTATTTCCTTGTAAAAATGTTTTTAACTCTAATGAGAGTTTGGTTGTTTGTATCTTGTGCTTCTATGAACTAATGTTTCAGGTACTTTAATTCTTTCCATTCCATTTAATTCATTTTAAAAATCACAAAGGGGAGAAGGATAAGAACTACTCAAAAGAATGAGAAAGAAACACTCTAAGTCAAAGAACCATCCTGAAGTAAGGGGGAGTTTATCATAGGGGGAGACCTTCATTTCATTCTCAGAATAATGAGAACCCCACTCCGGAAATTTAGAATACAATCCTTAGAGTTTCAATGCCTAAGGTGGAGTTAGTTGTATTCACTTTCATTCATGATCAAAGGAAGATTAGTTTTATTTTCAAAGCCTAATGAAATTTTTTATCTCTTTTTCGTAAGGATGTTTGTGCTTTCCAAAAAGGGGGAGATTGTTGATTCAATAAGGTTTTCCTTATGACTTTTCCATTCCTTCTTGTTTTGAAAATCACAAACACCTTATATTTAAGCAAATGTATGTTTTACCTCCATAAAGAAATTTATCCTAACCCAGAGTTTCTTATACTTAGAAATATTTTTCTTGATTGAAAAACCCGGATTGTAAACCAAAATCCCGGTATCATATAATGATAAGTTTTGGAGTGTTCTGTTTTAAGGATCCGAATTCTGGACTCCGAACTCTAATGTAGTTCGACTTTGAACTCTTAAGTAGTTCGATTCCGAACACTTAACTAGTTCGATTCCGAACTCTTAAGTAGTTGGACACCGAACTCTTAAGTGGTTCGACTCCGAACTCTTATGTAGTTCAATTCGGAACTCTTAAGTAGTTCGAGTCCGAACTCTAAAGTAGTTCAACTCCGAACTCTAAAGTGGTTCGAATCTGAACTCTTAAGTAGTTCTATACTGAACTCTAAAGTAGTTCGAGTCCAAACACTTAAGTAGTTCGACTCTGAACTATTAAGTGGTTCAACTCCGAACTCTTAAGTAGTTTGACTCCGAACTCTTAAGAAGCTCGACTCCGAACTTTTACTGGTTCGAATTTCAACTCAGCAAATTCAGATTCCAATCTCTTGTAAACCCATACTCTGAATTCCAGCAAATATAGAATCTGAACATTTCTTAATTTTTTCATTCCGAATTTCATTTTGGTAAGACTCTGAATTTTTAAACTCTCTTAAACTCTGAAATATTGATAAGATTTAACTTACAAAACAATGTCATGCATTCAGTTATACATGGTTTGTTATAAAATGATGTCCTCTATTCTGTTTCTAATTAAACATTGGATGAGTTACACGTGTACACGTCTCTCCGAATTTCATGGAAAATATAACCAATGGAGGAGGGAGCCGACCGTTAGAAATTTGCCTATAAATATGAGATCATTTGAAAGAGCTCACAACATATGTGTGATATATGAAAGAGGTTGATCGAACTAGAGACCACACGCTGTTAAGGTGATTTCTAGAGAGGGAAGATTTTCATTCCTTGTGCGTACTGAACCGCCCATTCAGATTGCTTTGTCTGACTCCGAATGTTAGTGACTACATTCGAGGACATCCAGGGATAGGAAGATAGAGGTGCCGACTACCTTGATGTTTGAGGGATTCCATGTTGAGGAAGATAGAAGTAACAACTACCTTAAAGTTGAGGGCTTGTGGGGATAGCAAGACAGAGATTCTGATCTTCCTATCGAGGGTTTACCCTGGTGTGGGTAAAACATACTCGCTTGAAAGTATAAATCAAGGGACCTTTATCCAAGGTTGTTGGATACCATTGTCTTTGGGTTAAAAGACTTATATCTTTTTACTTGTAATTTTACTAGTTGATTGTTTCCGCTGCATATTGTATTGTAAGGAAAGTTTAACCTTCTTATATTTCCTTACACTTGAACTTAGATAGGTTTAGATTCTATACGCTTTAAGGTAGAATCTCATTTTGTAAACCTTGTTCCTATTCTCAAGTTGGTGTTAGAGGTGTTGTGAATTTTCTTAGATTAACTTTGTTAAACTTCCTTCCTTGTCTAAGAAAAACATAGTTATCTGTATCAAACATTAAAGGATCCAACGGAATTTTTAAAGTATACAATTCACCCCCCTCTTGTATATTGAGCATCTACATCATTATTCTGATCCTACACATATGAGTTTTTTAAGGAAAGAAACCAACATTGAAGTAATTTCAAGTCATTAGAAATAAGTCATTCAATATAAATAGAGAGAAATACTATAATTTTCAATGTTTAAGAGATGAAGGGATATTTGTTGGTTACTCAGGAGAAATAAATTATTATATATTACTTAATAATCACCTAGAAACTTTTTAAAAAGAAACAATGTTTCTATGGTGGAAAATGAGTCGACTATTTAGAGAATCCATGAAAACATTCAATAGGATATGGATTAAGAGATTGAAAAAATATGGGAAGTGAAAATACATATTGAAAATTCGGAATAAGATCAATATCATTTGAAAAATAATTTTTGACTAGTTTCTAAATAGAAACTGAAGAGCTAAGACAAAATAGACAGGAAAAACATAATTCGCGATGAAATATTTATAGTAAAGACTATAGGATGGAAAATATACATAATAATTCCTTCCAATCATTGGTAAATAATTTATTTGTGGACATTTTATTTCATGGTGATGATAAAATCAAGATTACATTTATTTATAAACCATATAAATTAAATAAAAAATGAATAATCAATAATTCATAGAGTATCTCTACTTGAAGAAAAAACATTATGATATGGGAGTTAAATTTACATTTCAAATCAACATTCACTGTATCATTTTTGGGGTTATAAATCTTTATAAAAATCAAGTCCATCACTCCTATAAAAATAATAATAAATTAAAATATCAATTAATAAAAAAATTTGGATAATAAATTATAGGTTGTGGACAACGTAATGAAAGAATTACCAAGAAATGAATTTGAAAAACAAGAATTAGATCATAAATTTTAATCAACTCCCTAAACATAAAAAATATCAATGTGGGAGCCCCTATCTTTGAGGTATGGTGTTGTTTTACATAATGTACTATTTTTTTTCTTATCAGGTTATAGACCAAAAAGATGTGACCCAAGGATTCATTAACAGAGGAGTATAAACATTCATGTTCAAGACATGTGGAGAAGCTAATAGGGGTAGAATTAAAATAACTAGTGTTTTAAATATGATGATTATAAAATTAGTATTTCAATAATTTATAATCGTGAAAATGAGTTTCCTTCTCGTAATATGATGTGATTAGTTCACGTTTTTAGGATATAAATTGATCTTAATGGATGATATTATTCAATATTTTGGTATCAAAGATATTTTTAGTGAAATGTTCAAGAATTATGTGATTCACCAATGAAATTTACATGGTAATATTGTTTCTCATTCCAATAATGACTCATGTAGGCTTAGATTACATGTTAAAGAAGTCCCTAATCACTATTTGGGATTGCAAAAGTAAAATGGTTTCTATGTGCATGACTTTTCATTAAGTTGGTTCATGAAGATAAAATTTTTTTCAATGAACCCAATTGATGATATTATTGGAAAAAATCACTTTATATTTATATTTTGTTAATTGTGTTTGTGGATAAGGCTGGATGTTAGTGAAAAATTATGGTTTTCAAAGGAGGCATAATGGTTTGGAATGAATGCGTGAAATTATCAAATACATTATAAATGCCCAAACTAATCATGTGAATATGTTGAATACAAAATATGATATTTCTTGGATCTCATAAATAGATCATGTGAAGCACCTGGAGACACCATATTATGACTAATGTATCTTATAGTGATATTATACAAAACACAATTTATTGTAAGTTGGTCTTGTAAAGTGATCATGTAAAGTGCATAATGAAAAAAAGGATATAAATAAAAGAGTATTTTTTCATTCATTCCAAATAACACAAGTCAAAAATGGTTTTCATTGTATCTTTTAATGGGATCATGTGATGTGAAGGAGGAAAATAGAATTAGGAACCTGATTGTCTTTGGAACTCAAAAGGGGATCATGTGATGGCCGCATGATTTTCAATTGATCAAATGATGGGACCAGATGACATGGAAAAATACAATATAGGTGAGCACATTACTAACTTTTGGAATGAGTTAGGTGATAATTTAGATTGATCACATGTAATGTGTGAGGCCAATTGATGATGCAGTGAAACAAATGTTCTAGGACCTTCTTTTAATGATAATAAAATAAAGTAAATTATTTTTATAATGGATTTATTTTTTTATGATAGTATTTTATAATTTAAGGTAGAATGATGGAATTTCTAATAAGAGTTAAAAAAATTCTACTGACAGTGTTAAGTAACAATCAGGAATGACTCAAAACTGAGAATGAGGCACCACGAGAAAGTATTGACTACTTAGAACAACTCAGTATTGAACATGACTCGCCACAAGAAAAGAGTCACCACTAGAAATGAATCACCATGTATGATGACTCACAATTGAACATGATTCAACACTATAATGGTTTCACCACTTGAAAGGAATTAACACTGATAATGATTCATCGTTGAAGAATATTCACTGCTGAATGGATTCAGTGATGAAAGAAGACCCCACCAAGAATTACTGAATATTAAAGATAAATCACCAACATGAATGACCTACCATCATACCTGAGTCACCACAAATACGACTCACTACTGAGAATGACCTTCCATCAAATGACCTAATGTCACCATAAATCACTATTTCACTAACTCACTGCCATAAATGATTTTCCACAATGAGGACCCACCATCACTATTATAGTACCTTTGAATTATTAAATCCCAATTGATATATTAATGCAATTAAATTAATGAATTATTTTAATGATTATTAATAATTATTTTATTGGAACATTAAATTCCATGTGAGATGATAGTATGAAGATATATAGTATTGTGATTATTATTCTTATAACTGGCTCTCTATTATGAAAAACTATATATTCAAGATGTCTTCCCCATACAAGGGTGGCTTTGTGCTATTAGAAAGAAATCCCACATGATAAATACTAGAATGATAATTACATGACCAAACCCCATTTTTTAGACTCAATCGTCTAGAGTACTTCATAATGAGAAACAATATATTTTCCTTGTCCAATACATTCATTTCAGTCTACAACATTTAATTTTGAGAAGTGAATTGTTTGTATTATTTTTCAATACACATTGACTAATATACTATAACTAGATAATACCAGATATTATTTCACTCTATTATCATATATTTTCTCATGGTGTTTCTAGATGAGGTCCTTTCATATCATATGTTTCTTTTCTTTCCACAGTTATTGTCGAAGAGGCCCCCACATGGCCAAGATAGTTTGAATATTTTTTTGTACATACCTAATATAGGTTGTGGATTAGAACATATTTTTTATAATTTTCTTATATATTAGTTATTTTTAATTGGATATGAGTTTGTATCATCTTTATACTGAACCCCTTGTTTTAATCCTAAAGTTTGTTTTTGTATTTTGTTTCTATATTAATGATTAAATTGTATTTTCTTTTAAAATATTACCAAAACATATACTTTGATGGTTAATCTTAACTAATGATTAAATAAGAATTTTTTCAGTAACATTATCTCAAACCTTAATGTAATTTTTATATTGTTTTAACTAGTCACCAATAAACCTTTTTAAAAACATTTAAAGGTTAAAAATTATATTAATAAACTATTTAGATTAATGGGGTGAATTATGCTTAATAGGGGGATTTAGGTTTTTTTATTGGGAACTCATTTCAAATCTCCTCTTGAGTTACTCACTAAAAGAAACATTTGGTATCAATGTCACTTCCAAGAATCTTTTCATATGTGATTTTTTTGTTTTTAATATCATAATGTAACATCCCCAGTTGTTAAAAGGAGAAATTATGCTTGATAACATACATAATATGCCACATTGAGTAAAAGAAAACAACTTAACGTTATATTGTTACCTTATAACCTAGCTATTAGAATGGTGTGACTGAACTGTATTAATGGATTTGTTAAAATAATTTTAACACATTTATTTAATTATTTCTTTTGTGATCAATTACTTAAAAAAGAAAATAAAACTCTTTTAAAAATAAAAGGACATGTTTTAATGAAAAACTATTTAAATTTAAATAAGTGAGTTTATAAAATAATTAAATCACTCTTTATGGATTTTATTAATGAAATATATATTTATTATATTCAATTTAATGTTTAAAATTTATATTATATGTTTTCTAGATATGATATATGAACAAATTCAATTTTTTTAGATAAAATAATTATTTTCCACATAAATGTGGTTTTACTGCCTTTTGATAGACAACCCGTCTATATATAGTATTTAACAACATTGTATGTTTTATTAATAAAAATAATCTTTTTTTTATATGTAATACATCAAAATTTATTTTGGTATAATAATGGTATTTTTTGATAAAATGCATATTTTTAATTAATAGTGACAAAATACTGAATTTTAATTCAAAATTTCATTTTCATTTAATATAATTATATAATTAGATTATATTTTTAATTTTTTTTAATGTATATTTAAATAATTTTTTAACATTTAATCCAATTTCAGTCAGGTGAAGTAATTTCAAATTAAAATTAAATATAAAATCATGTCAATATTTTGATGTGGTTTACTTTAAAAAACATTTTCTCATTATCCCAATGAGGAATAATTTTATATTTATTACCATATAATTTTTATTATGAATTTTGAAAAATGGATTCCATATTTGGAATCAAAAGGTCCTAATTATTTAAATAAGTCATTTTTAATCTTTTGGACATTATGAACAGTAATTTTGTCATTATTTTAGTCACAACAATTAAGGTTAAATCTTGTAATTCACTACTAGAAATTTTGGCCAGTGCCTAAGTTTGAAACTGTGGTTATAAGCCCAAAAACTATGGAAACATGTTATAGCCACGATTTAATGGACTATAGATGGTATTCGTGTGGCTATAGGGGAAGGCATATAGCCATAGTTTCAAACCGTGGCTAATGCCCTATAGCCATAGTTTTAAACTGTGGAAGAACATTAATCCACATAGGGACTATAGCCACGGTTGAGACCCCATACTATTGGGATATAGCCATAGTTAAAAACTGTGCCAATAGCCCTATAGCCATATTTTAAAATTATGGCTATATGGCTTCTCATTTCATAAAAAACACCCCCCACTCTCCCAATGGGAAACCACCCTAGACAGACCCCCCCCCCCAGCACACCCTCCCCCCTTCACCCTCCTTAAATAAACCCCACTTCTTACCCACCTTACACCTGCCCCCTCCCTAGAAAGAGCCACCTTGCAGCCCACTAGACAGACCCCTTAGGACCCCCCCCCCCCCCACACCCCCTTTCACCCCATACTCTCTTCCTGGATAGACACCCTAGGACACCCCCCACCCCCAAATAGAGCCCATTTTCACCCCCTTGGAATTCAACCTCTCTTTCACCCCCACTCCACCCCAAGACAGACACCCCCAAGACACCCCCTCCTTGGGTAGAGCCACCTTGATCCCCCCTGTATACCCTACCCACAACTTGGAAATACCACCTTTTCACCCCTCGGATACCCCCCCCCCCCTCGCACCCCCTAGATAGACCCACATGCTGACCCACCATGCCCCCCCACTGGACTCCCCATCACTGAACAGACCTCCTTACACCCTCTGGACACCCTAGACAGTCCCCCCTAGATAGACCCCCCCACCCCCCTCTTCCTTTACACCCCTACTCTCTCCCTAGATAGTACCCCAATTCTAACCCCCCTTAAACCCACCTCAATAGCCCCCACCCCTCTCAAGAGAGACCCCCTTTCACCTCTTGAACATCCACCCATCCCATCTGGGATAGACCCCCTTGCACCTGCTGGACAGCCTCCATTGAACACCCACTCTCTCCCTAGACAGACACCCCTACAGACCACCTTGCACCCCACCCCCCAGGACACCCCTACCTCGACAGAGTCCCATTGCACCCCCTTGACACCCCCTTGAAGAGACCCATCTTGAAACCCCCTAGATAGCCCCCATAGGATAGACCGCCTACACCCCCCCCCCACCTTGGACCCCCACTCTCCCACTAGATAGACCCCCCTACTAACCACCCTGAACCCCCCTGAGACACACACACTAGACACCCCCCCCCCCCGGACACCACCCTGCTAGACACCCCCACCATCCCTCATGGACACCCCCTCCCCCTGGACACCCTCATCCCTCCTAAACACCCATAGACACCCCCCAGATCAATCAAACTGGTATTGAAACAACATATTAATGTTCGGTAACACGAATATAATAATATGTAATACATTTCAATTTGTACATTAATTAATATAAACAACACCATTCAAGAGCTGTAAAAAAAATACATGAACAAAGACACTAATTTCAATGTACATGACACAGTACTTCGATGATAGAATTTTATATAGAATCAAAAGCATACCAAAAAATTCTCAATAATATGCCTCCGTTTTATAAAGTATTTAAAAATGGAAAAAGGTAGAACATGTGCTTTCAGAAAGGGTCTATTTGTTGCTTATAATTTTTTTTACACATTTTTTGTAGAAATTAATAATTATGTGTGACATATGCATGTAAAAATATTGAATACCATACTAAAAATACTTCAAGAAAAAACTAATCTTGCTTTACCAGGAAATTTATTTGTGAATAATACGTTATAATCTAGGAGTTCTCTACCTAAAAAATCATCCAACATGTATATCTATTCATAAAATAATGTTTAAATTAACAATACATACTAATAAATAATGCAATATCTGGATCAAATTTTTAAATTACAAAAAAGTGCTAAGAAATATATGTATTCTATGTACTGAAGGAATGCTTTGTGTTGTGCCTTTCCATTTTGTCTCATCATATATAATTAATACTTTCATTGAGGTTAGGCTACAAACTACCCCCATCCCCACTACACACCACCTCCCCCACACCCTGCACACACCCCTACCCTCTTCACTAGCCCACAACCCTCTCCTTGGATAGACCTATCCCTCTTTGACACCCCTACCTCTTAAACACCCCCTATATAGCCAAAGTAGTTGCGCAAAAGATTCTCAAAAATTGTTTCCAATGTCCTCCCAAAATTCACCACAATATAGCATTTATATCCAGATGGCATGGGTCTTTTTTCAAAGCTACCTTGGCAGATCACAAGTTTTATTTGAATCTGTGATATTTTTAATGGAAAACAGTGGAGCAGAATTTGTGGACAAATAAAAAGTTGAAAATAATTGAATCATATTAAGCATTAAAACCAAGAAATATTCTTATGAAAAATTACAAAATTGGATTGGTAAACTTACATAATCACTATAATTATCAATCAAAACACCAGATGAATGTTGACCATCTCTACAAGGATGACACCACACTTGGAGAATGTGAAGATAATAATAGATTTTGTATTAGATGTAACAATAAATTTTTAAATCCATCCATATGGACATAGAATTGAAAACAAAACATCAATATAAATTTGGATAACTAACGTGATGATATCCTTTAATAGACTTTGGCATTTAATGTTAATGCCCAATGTGAATAATATGTTTAAATGATACCAGAAATAGTACTATGAGCACAGGACTGTTAACTCAAACAAGTAATAATATCATTATCAATATCACCCATTCCAAATGCAACTGTTCCACATAATATATTAATCTTATCTTTCCTCCACTATTTCTGAACAAATGCCCTTCGAGAAGGATCCATGATACTATAGTAAGATACCACTCTATGAAAAAATTACGAGAATAGTATAATTTTAATATATTAATTCCTGAAATTTTAATATAAATTCTTTTCATTAGAATGTATATTAAATATAATGTTTTAATCAATTGTAAAAACATCCCTGGGATAATCTAGTGAAAAGACCACACAATCATGATCAAATTATTTATCATTGTATCATATTATTTCAAATATTATGCTAAAAATGAATGGGTAAAGGCATCATACTATCATTACCCATGGGATATTTCAAGGTTTCACATAGGTTGGTGCCAATAATAACAATCTACTCAACACGCAGGATCTGACCACCAAACATGTCCAACACCACCATGAACTGCTAAGCTCAACGAACACCAGGTCCAATAAATTCAAAATCATTGTTTCTACCATTTGTAAAAGACATAAAATGTATAGGAAAATACCACTTAGGTATGTATATATACATACCACATACTAAACCTAATGAATGTAGAGGGAATCAAAAAATTAAAATGGTTTGATGAACCCATAAGGTAAGATGGTAATGAAACCCAATTCCAACAGCAATCCAACACATCGAATAAAATTCCTAAATGAAAACAATAATCTTTCATCAATCCCATCAGAAAGACTTACCAAGAACCCCCCCCCCCCCCCCCCGCCCTTCATGCACCCACCACTATCCCCCTGGAGACCCCCTGGACTCGCACCCTTCCACCCCAACCCCAGCCAGCCCCCCATGACCAGATCTATACCAAAACATTTGATGTAGTGGTTTCGAACTTCTGTGTTTTAGTCTATGGAATTATTCCATGCATAGAAATTGTTTTAACAATGTATGTAGTACATGTATGGCCATGGGATAGACATGTAAATTTGAGTTTAGTACCATGGTTAATTCCATGGAAATTATAGGATAAATCCACGATCATAATAATGGTAATATTTAACTACACCAATGGTTAAACCATGGATCTTGTTCCCTAATAATACTTTTAAAACCATCAAAAATAGACCTTACCAAAATAATTAATAACCATGTGAATTTATTCCAACCCAACTATACATAATCACAAAATTCTTCCATAATAAATGCACCTCATGGTAGTACTCACATCCTCTAGCTACAAGAAAAAAACACCATATTCCAAATAAAATAGAACTCAAACATAATACAATATATAATAATAATTCAAACTATATCAATATTTGCATCACCAGAACCATTATGACCCTCATCGTCTCCTATATAAACGACAACATCATTATCACCTCCTCTCAAACTTCCACCACCACCACTATCATTATAACCATTGAAATATTAATTGGTTTGTGAACCTAAATCAGTTAAAGGAGTAAATAATTCTGATAAACATAATGCATAAAAATAAGAACACATTTAATTAATGAAAACATTCAATATTTATACAGTTATTTATATAATATTATTATGTTTCCAATAAAATAATCTTCAAAACATAATTCTTAAAAATGAGAACACATTTAATTAAATAAAACATTGATATATTCTTGTGTATGATGATTTGTGAACATAAAATTGAAGAGATATAAAAAATGATGTTTAGAATATAGGGAAATAGTATGAGTTTGATTGTTTAAATAGAACAAGATAAGAACGATACATTAATATATTTTGGATATCGTTAAAATATTAAATCATATTTATTTAATGATTCTATTATTCTATACGTTCATTCATGTATGGATTTCATGAACTGGGGAAATTATTATAATTCATAAAAATAAATAAAATGTTAGTCCATATTTTGGGGACACTATATCTTATTGGGTGAATTTCTAAAGGTTATTCATTAATGGATTCATCATTAAACTATGGGACACCACATATTGATGAAAATTGGAATAATTCTAATATTAGAAGTGGGATACATGAATAAACTAGTGGGATGTCATTATCATTATATTGTTATGAGGATCACATACATCCATTTATAATCTTTTTTATGAAATAAGTGGCTATGATTTGGCATGTATCTTATAAATAAAAGTAATTATATTTTCCTATAAATTAGAAGAAGAAATTTAATAAAAATACCAAGTTTCCCCTATGTTTTCTTTCATTACTATTTATGAAATTAGTAAATTGAACATATCGATGATCATTAATTCACTCAAACATGCTTTGGTTTAGATTTAGAATTTTGAAATTACTTATTGTTTTTTTAAAAAATTTATTATTGAAAACTAGATATAAAAAGAAAGATATAAAATTTAATATTTTTATAGTGGTAAGAATATAATTGCGCAAAATACATCACATATAATATTCAATGTTGGTAACATCATTATCGCTACTGAAAATTTTAAATCTAATAATTATTAACAACCAATGAATATTCAGTTGTTATATAATAGATTTTATTACTATAGGATATATCTGTTGATTTCATGATCTCACCTTTAGCTTGGAGATGATTTTGGAACATCTATATTTTTAAATATAACACCAAGATATGATCATGATACATATTGGTCTTGTTTTATCATACCCAAATCCAAGAAACATTAGAATGTTATTAACATATAATCTATAAGAAACACTATTGTAGGAATATTTATGCAGGGAATTAACAGTGATAAATAAAAATCATGCTAATAACCATATACTATATCAATTGATATGTTTTGGGGGTAAAGATATAAAAAGATATGAAATAATATGATCACATAAAATATAGGATAAAGATGTGAATATGAAAGATTGATGTCATTTCACTACATTCTATGAGGGAATGGTGACAATGTAATGATTTCATCAAGGATAAATTTAATAAATAAGAAATAATTGGAGTTTCTAACATCATGAGATAACTAAAAAATGTTTCCATGTGACATAATATTTCTAACACATCAATAGAAGAAAAAATATTGGAATGATCACTCTATTTGGGGATGGGCAACCTTTTTCATTTGAGGAAGACAATCTGAGGTCGTACTGAATAATCCTCTAATCTAGGCATTACATAGTTCTTGTGGTCTAGGGGAGGATGCTAAAAAATCACACTTATGCCACCACTCTATGAAGCCCCATAATAATGGTCGAATTTAACTATTTCTTGGTGAAATCTAACATAAAACATACCCTAAAAAAACATTAAAAGACATGAATAATAAAGATTACTGGTGGTAAAAAGGAATATTTAACTCTATATATTTAAAGTATAAGAACCGCTTGATTCATTTTTAAAGGTGTAATCTAGAATAAATATTATATTTTCATTGAAAAACAACACCCATCTCAACTAGGTATCTATTCCACTTCCACGGTGTACCTGATGGTCTTTATGAAAGGTCCACTACATTTTCCAGCCCACCTAGTACTAGTTACCCCTCTATCAGGTACCTTATAAAGGATGTAGTTTTTTAAAAATCCATAAAGAGAAACCTAATGCCCTCAAATTGAATACCCATTGACTATATCATTTTTTTGTAGTTATACACCATCCTAATATTTGAAAACCAAACATCCAAATTATCATTATCCTCGATTGAAAACACATCTTAACGATATACTAACTCTTGAAATTCCAATTCATATCCCAATTCTCGCAAATCATTCTGTTTTACTGGAAAAAATTAAAATTTCATCGTAAATTACTTACCATGTAATTGTGTAGGTCATTAAAAATCTCCCAACCATAGTAATTAAAATCCTTGAAGAGCATCTAGGATGATCTCCTGATTCCCAATTTAGCCACAAAAATTTTATACCATTTATTTTTATCCATTCTGACTTTCCACAACTCTACAATGCATAAACCCAATCTATAATTATTGTATCATCACTAAAAACTACTTTTCCCCGACTCCATGCATATCAATTATATTTAAAATAATGTATCTAATTTAAAAACCACTTTACCATAATAAAACATGTTAAACTATTCTAGTTTACTTCTACAGACACTAATAACAAAATAATGAATACATAATTGTTCATAACAAGGAGGAGGAGGATCACCTTGAGGGGGTTGGTCGTGTTGGAGGCATGCTAGAGGAGGCGGGGAGGCCACCTAGAAGTAGTGTTGGCCTGGAATGTGCGGTGTCACATGTTAAGGGGGAGTGGATCGCGGTAGAGTTTCATTCTTCAGTGCCAGTAAGGGGCACTATCAGGATGGGCACTGTCCATGGAGGAGGATCGGGGAGAGGATAGGTCATGATGGGTCAGAGAATAAGGTTCATGCACCGAGGGTATTAGAGAGAAGGGAACCTCCATGAGAGACATTGAGGGTTCAGAGGGCCGCGATCAGGGGAGGATGGAGGAGGTGGCCAACGTGATTTGGAAAGAAATACAGGGAAAACTATTAGCCACAGGTGTATAAATAAATCATGGTTATAAACAAGCTATATCCATGGACATGTAAAACCACGGCTATAGGTCAGTGGCTATAGACTAAATTTCTCGTAGTTCACCTCAATAAAATCCAAAACACACTATAAAAATATATGGAACCCCAAAATCAGAAAAACTCTAACTAAAATTGGGCTAAAACCTAAAAACATAATTAACCACACCCAAATCCGATACTAGAACCACTATCATTGATGGTGGTGGATATATTCTGCCTCACCATAAGAATCCACCTATAATAAAATAGATGGAAATGAAATGAGATATAACAACTTATTATATATATATATATGTTATAAATGATTCAACTGTACATGATAAATGATACATGAATCCATAACCAACAATGAATAAATAATATTCAAATTGATATATACATCCCAATACTTAATAACATTATCATTAATAATGCTCTTTATTTTTCAAACATCACTCACAAAACTCAAACCACAATGATTTAAGCTATGATGATTAACCCAAGCATCTAATCAACATCATCATTATTATTCATACAAACTCCTGATAATTTTTTAATTTTTTATAAATAATCTCTTTCACCCCTTCCCCTGAACAAGAACCCACCTACCCCACCCCTACCCTTTCACCATTCTACCCCTATCACACCCCCTCCCAACCTTTCACCCATCCTCTTGCCCCTTGTACCCCCACCTCCCCTCATTTCACACCACCTACCCCTGCACACCCCCTCCCCGCTCACCCAGCACACCCCCTCCCATGACCCATCCCAATTGCACCCCCCTCAAACTGCACACCCCCTTTCCCCTTCCCCAACACTAGCCCCCCAGCAGCCCTACCCCATGGAATCCCAACCCCTTTCACCCCTCACCCTGCACACCCACTTCCCCCTTCAACTTCACTATAAACCCCCCCCTGCAGACTCACATCCCCCATCCCCTGCACAACCCCCTTTACCCCATCCCCCTATCATTTCCCTCAATTCATTTATGTATACTCATGAAACAATAACAGACCAAAATTATTTCTATAAATGGTCCAAGGATATTTAAAATATATAAAGATTTATAACACATAATTTATGTGTCACAATCATCAGCCTCTTTATATATACTGTTTTTGAGATGTATCCCCTTAGGCATCCTCAAAAAACATGGGAGACATCACTGAAACCAAAATTGATTTACGAAAACTTAATAAATATATAGTAATAAGGGGTCAAGTGAATTGGTAATTTGATCAATTTAATCAAAATAAAAAAGGGTGACCCTTCAGTTTAATAGGTAAATATCAAAATAAGATAGTGAGATATTCAAGGTAATGTGTTTTAATAGGTTTTTAATGGAATATCCTGATCCCCAATCTTATGTTATATCTAATTTTAAGATATTAATTGGAATTAACATAGTAGATCACTAAAATCTTGATAACCATAATTAATACAAGGGATGGAAAGTCATTTTCCAAAATGTCCAGTCAGATTAAAACTACTTTTTCATCTATTATAAAGCTCAATTACCCTGAAAGATACGACAGTGATTCATGAAACCCAAAAATTGGGCATGGTACAACATTACCACATCATTAATTGTCTAGGAATAGTTTAGAACTAGAATAGTTACACCCAATGATGAGGAAAATCATCCTCATGGTCATCCAACATACACACTCTATACTTTCTAATAATACCTTTATGGAAGAATTAATTTAAATATCACAATCCATGGTTCCATACCATATATGATTTATACCTCCCTAAACAAAAAAAAATTAGAACTACGGGATTAACAAAAATAACTTAAATAAGATCAAAATGTAAAAATATCTTTCTTAAAAACACCCATATTTTAAAAAAAATTATTAAAACTCATTTAAAAAAGAAATTAACATTGAAAATAATCTCACTCCCTTAAAAATTTACAAAATCCACTTTATATAGTAAAATTAGAACTTCCCATGTATAGAATTTTAGAAAATATTAACACCATATTTGATAATCATGAAGTTATTTAAAAAAAATATCACTAAAACATCATAATGTTCTCCTCTATTTTGAAAAATCCTCATGAATTTCATTATAAGGCCAAAACATTTCCTGAAATAACATTTCATTTTAATTAATTTCCAAAATTATATAATCTAATAAAAAACATTCAAACCATTATGTGAAATTCAAAAAAAATCATAAAATCTGTTTTTTAATCCAATAAATCCATGTGTCCCATTTTCAAATTAATCACTGAAAAGGTTTTAAATTAAAAAACTTCCTGAAAAGTATTTTCATTTTAATCATTACTACTCTTCAAAACATTATACATGATATTCAAAATAATTTATAAATAAGCCCCCAAATACAATTTTGGAATCTAAAAATTTCAATAAATGTACTTGTTTATATAATATTAAAACACCAAACATATAAAAACCAAATTTTGGAATAACATACAAATAATCAATTGATCAGTTGATCGATCATAAATAAAATCATGCCAAGAGGTAAGACCCCTCATAACCTCTCACATATAAGAGTTCCCCATCATCAAGGGGAACTCAGGGGAATCTAACAATGTCTATTAAGTCAAACATATAAAAGGAAACCCCTATTATGTTATCAATCCATAATTATATAATGTTTTACATTATGTACATGGTAATAGATGGACTTGTAGTTAAACAGATCAGCTAAATGACCTCTCACAACCCTAAAATTCTTATTTTAGTATTTTAACATGATGAAATGCCATTCGGTTTCATCTCAAGTCATTGTCACATTCTTTTCAACACTCACACATCATAAATTACATACAACTCATCTAAGTTAAATAAAAAACTTAGGGAACACCTAACACATAGTTATATGAGCCTCTCTATCTAGTATTGATGGATAGACTAATCTAAATCATAATTATTACTCAAAATATCTAAAATCCCCATGTTATAGAATTAGAATGAAATGCTATGAAATAGTGAAATATGTATTGATGGGCCTTGTCTGGGATGGAGGGTAACACACAGAGGGTATCAGGGAAGAGGGTGCTGCCTTGAGATAGGTCAAGGGCAGAGGGTTAAAAATTAGGGGAGGACGAAGGAGGGTGCCACTGTAAGAAAGGTCACTGGCGTAGGGTTATAGATTGGGGTAGGATGGAGGAGGAGGGAATATAGGGTCGTAGATCGGGGGAGGATGGAGGAGGAACCCAATGTTTTTTGGAAAATAGGGACGCAAAATTTTTGCCACCATTTTTTAAATAAACCTTGTCAATAAACAAGATATATCCAAGGACCTATAAAACCATGGCTATAAGTCCATGTCTATAGCCTAAATTTCTAGAAGTGATTACTGGTAAAAATATTATTATAATAAGATAAAACTACATTAACACATTTTTTAATTTAATTTGATGAGTTTATACTGATCATGAGGATCATTGGGTCGATTTTAGGACCAATTGAATCCACTTGGATGACTTTAATTCATTTATAATATTATATTTAATGATAAGGAATATTTTTGACCCTTTTTTTAAAAAAATTAAAGTATTTTAATATATATTTATACATGGAATCTCTTCAAATATAAACAGTAATTGTAAATCTAAAAATTTTACATATATCATGTTAATTTATTTTTAATTTTTTTAAATTAAATAATTAAATTTAATTATGACACAATGATGATGTAGTAATTTCTTAAATAATGAATGAATAAAGTAAATGATATAATAAATATTAAAATTAAAATTATATAATATAATATATACAACACATGAATTTTATGGATACTTTTGACATGTTTTTAATGATTTAAATTTTTTTCCCAAAATATCTTCTTGTTATGATATTTTTAAATGTCAACTAATAAATAGTATCAAAATAGACACTATAGGTATTTTAAAATATAAAATATTTTATTAAATGATATTAAATTAATAAAAATATAAAAAATAGGGAAATGGTTATTATAAGTCCAAAAATTTATTAAATGTAACATTTTTGGGTCTTTTAACATGTTATAGTAATTATATAAACTCGCAATGTGTAAAGAACATATTATCACATTAATATTAAAAAGGTTAAAATAAGGGTTAAACAAAAAAATATAAGGATTAAATACTAATCAAGACTTGCCAAATTTTAATTGGATGATGGTAATTAGACCAAAAATCATCTTATATTATTAAAAAACAATTTCAGTCCATTTGGAATCTAAATTGAATTTCTATTTATTTAATATTTTATATGTTTCCAAGGGTGCCCCACTCCTTTCATATAAAATGGTACCCAATGTGCTCTAATAATATCTCTTCCAAATCCTTTTTTAAGCCATTATTTTCTCAAAACACATCCTAGAATCCCTTCCCAATTTGTTTAGGAATTATTTTAGGTAGAACACCATTCATAGATGTGTTAATGTGTTTTTCAACAGAGATCAATTGAAGAATAGGTTTCATTTTATAAGTGTTTCTATTTCATTTAATCTTCCACATAATATAAATCGTATTCATATAAGATGAAGTAAGAACTCTTGTATCCGAAATATAGTGATATTTTATTATGGTAATATCATCACCTAAATCCATCTCCAATTTCATCAAATTGGAAATTAATATTTCATTCGTTTGTACAGCGTACTGCCACCTCGTGAATTGATATCGTCTATTTTTCATTATCATGCATCAAGAATGGTTTTAATGATGAAATAAATGTTTATATATTATATTAATGAAATATTTTACATTGTAAAAGAATAATATTTCAATTATTTTATTACCTTCCATGTACATAAAAATGATAACATCTTTTATGCGTACGTGAAAACTATCTCCTCCACAAAGTGATGTGAATCATTTTCATTCACCACATAACATGTATGATACATATAAGTACATTTAAATGATTATTATGATGATAATAATATTATGATAATTTTTTTAAAGGAAAAATAATAATTACATTATTTCCATAATGGTAAATGAAAAATGCAAATGTTACTCATGCGAATGCATGGCTTACTGTCTCTATGATTGTAATGTCGTTCATTTTTCATATTCTTTTTTAATAATTTGATTTAAAATTATAATTGATACATAAAATTTATTATTATTTCATGAATATAATTATGGATATGATTTACTTATGACCCCATAGACTGTTGACATTAATCCAAGTTCATTATCTTCTCAAGTACCAAATATTGAATGAATGTCTAGTATGAGCATAAATAATAACGTAATTTTAATAAAATGGTAATAAGTGATATAAAAGGAATAATAAACATGAAAAACGTTCTAAATAATGTAAAAATTAACCTATGTTTATTATTTAAGAATATAATGATTGTACATGACATGTTTGACTCAATATATGGGATTTTGTCTAAATTTCCTTTCACTGAGGCATTTCATGATAATTTAAAACTTCTTTCTTTTATAAATTGTATATAGAGTAACTATGACATTTAATATCCATATTTTATCTATTATAATGATATTTATTGTTTTGGTAATTTTTTTAATTCATGGAGATTATGATTTAAATGTTTAATGTGGTATGGGACACCTTGAACGTTTAATGATTTGATTATCAAATATTTTCTTCATGATATTAATTTACAAATTTATTAATATAGATATAAAAGGATTATATGAGACATATTGTATCTCAATTTAATTTCATTAAATATTTTATAAATGGAATATTTTTTACAATGATTTTTAATTTCTTTAAAAACTACAGAAGGAATGTTAATTTTTTTAACCTATAAGACATCAACAAATTCTCTGTTTTCGCAATCATTATTTGATACTTTTCTTATTCTATAATCCTCAATGTTTTAAAAAGGTAAATAAAACTCTTATTTGTTTTTTATAATCTTGCTATATAAAATGGGTTCTTAAATTAAAATGGTACTTTTTTATGAAAAAGTGTTTCATATGGGATTAGAAGAAGTTTTCAAAAGGTTTTTGTGATTCATGAAATGGTATATGAAAATTATAAGAAACAGGTGAGCCTGATATAGAATATAAAAAGGATTGATCCCCATCATAGATCATGGGTGATCTTGACAGAACTTATATAAAGGGTTGATCCCCATTCAATCTCATCAGTGAGCCCGTTATAGCTTAAATGAAAGTTTGATCCCCATTATAACTCACGGGTGAGCCTGATATAGATTATACAAAGGGTGTTCCCAATTAAAAATCTATAATTTGGAATTCATCCATATGGTTATTCCAATTTGAAGAGTTTTGAAATGGTGTTATGTATATAATTATATATTATAACTAAAAGAGTTTTAATTTCTTCGTATTGGTTGTAATTTTTTTCATTGAGCTAAAAGTATGACTATTATACATGTGAAGATGTTTTGTTTCATTCACTCAAGGAATATAAAATTAGTTACCATGATTTAGATTGATTAATGGTTTATTTATTCTTATCTCTCATACTGATATTTTGTGCTCATCCCATGTTTAAGAAAAATTACAGGTCTTACGATTGGTATGGAAAATGAAGATTCCATGTGGATAGTATTGATGGTGTGTCTTGAAAAGAAATCGTGTTTTATTTTAAAGGGGATTACATTGGTTAAAATGGATACTAATTATAAATTTTCCACTGGTAATATATGATTTTACTATGTAATAGTTTTTCATAACTCTCTAAAACTCTAAACTTAAAATATCATTGAATGATAATTCTTGTTCAAAACACTAGAATAATATATGCTTAATGTTGGGTCATTATAATTGGTATCGAAGGATTGATTAGATAAATTTAAAGATTAAGATGTCTTCTTATGAGATAGTGATATAATATGAGTTAATAATTTTCAGTTTTATCATAAGTTCAAAACATTAAAAATATCTTTTGAGGCTTTATGTACCATAATTTTAAGGTAGTTAATGGTATTCTTATAGAAATTTATTTTTTAGTAATGATTGGTTATTACTTTTTGGTATTAAAATTTAAAGGAATGGTATGAACATTGAGGTTAATATATGTTATGTTAATTTTCTAGGATTTAACTCTTTTTTTGAATGTTATAAAATTATATAGTTTTTCAAAATTTAAAACACACAGACTATGTAAAAACACATCATGTCAGAAAAGGATATAGGAATCGAGCCCACAACCGAAATGCAACAAGGCTTTCTCACCTAGCACTGGTCTACATGAAGTCCCATGTTAGTATGAATTTTTAATTTTAGTGGAACATGTTTATGGAATAATAAGAAGTTAATTTTGGTAACTTATGTTTTATCAAAAAAATATCCTTAGTGTTGAAAAAATATTTGGGCATTAAGTGAAATATGTAATTTTGGTAGACATTCATTATTTTGGAAACTCTATATTACTAAGGAAAATAGAATACTATGAGATATTATTTTATGAGTAAAGGTTAGATTTTATTTTGGAAGAATCTGTGTTTTTATTTTGGACATATAGAGATTTGGATTATTTATTGAAATGATTAACCTATCATATATAATATGTTGTAAGGTTAAATAATTTTTGGTATAATAAATTAAGTGTGGTTGATGTTATTTGGAGATAATTACTAAAATTTAACTTGGATGATTGGCTAATCAAATTGGTCTATATTTTTTGTTTCAATATTAGTTTGGTTTCTTTTCAGTAATTTTAAATAATATTATTTTATTAATAGTCTTTGTGGAACATTGGATATTACTATTTAATTTTGGAGATTAAAATTTGACATTCACATGATAATGAATTATTATTATTGGGGGAAATTATCATATCTTGTACTAACCATTTTATATTTTTTTCATTTTTATAGCTATAATAAATATATAGTTAACATTTTTTGTTTGATGAGTGTTTTTTGAAGTTTCTGATAGTTCTTTAGACATGGAGAATTCATTTTAAACACTTTTTGTTTAGAGAAAATATTGAATTTGGGGTGGAATTCTGTTAATGGATGAATATCTACCTATTAATTATGTGTATTTTCTTATTTTATTATGGTTAGTAGTAAAATAATTCCTCATCATTATGAAATTAATTTTAAAACAAAAACATTTTTTATTACTTTTCCTACTATGAAAATAAAGACCTTTTATGCAATCACAAGTTTTTTTTCTGATTGTTAAATTTCTCCGGATCAAGTTCTTTATTATTCTCAATAATATCATGGTGGTTCTGTTTTATCATTATACATTTTTTCCTACATGGATTCCGATTACGTTTTATCTCTTGTGACCTTTTTATGGCATTTTCTTTCATTTAAATTGGGAGTTTTATTAGTACTTTATCTAATGTGGTAATGAAATAATGATATTTCAAAGAGTTATACATTATTTACCAAACCCAAATAAAAATTTCAATGATTAAATTTCTGAAATGGGGGATAATTTAACATCATGAGGTTTTAAAAGGATAGAATATTTTTTATAGAGTACATAATACGACACATAGAACATAATCGAACAACTAAATATTATTATGTTACCTCAAAACCTAACTCTTAAAATGCCGAGAATGAACAATAATGATTTAATTATGAAAATATTTTTTACACATTTATATAATTAATTATTTTGTGAACAATTATTTATTAGTGAATATAAAACCATTGTTTAAATAAAAAGAATTATTTTTCTAAAAAAACTATTTAAACAAAAATAAGTGATTTTATAAAATAATAAAAATAATCATTATTAATTTTATTAACCAAATACATATGTAATATAATCGATTTTATGTTTAAAATTCATCTTATATGTTTTTTATATATTCTTTAAGAACAAATACATTTTTTGGATAAAAGTTTTGTTTTTAAAAAAATGTAGTTTTAACGCCTTTTGATGGTGAACACATTTTAAACACAATTTTTCAAACATTAAATAGTTATATTTGAAAAAATAAACATCTCATTTAGAATAAGAAAATCAAAATTCACATTGGATGAATTTATGGTATTTTTCTGATAAAATTAATTTTTAATGAATAGTATAAAATTACTACATTTTAATTCCAAACAGTCATTTCATAAAATTTAGGTATATAGATAGATTACCCTTTTAATTGGTTTTAAAGTATAACTAATTAATTTTTGTACAATTTAATCCAATTTTATTAATTGTAATTAATTTTGCATTGAAATTAGATATATACACATGCCAATCTATTGATGGGTTTTTCTTTTATAAACTTGTTTTCATGTTTTGACAATGAAGATTAATTTTAAATTAATTACTAAAACACAAATGTTTTGAATTTAATAAAATGAAGTCCATTTTAATAATCAGAATTCTAAAATAATGTAAATAAGTTCTTTTTAATTTTTTGAAATTATGAATAGTAACTTTAGTAATTATTTTATTTACCACGGTTAATGGTAAATTGGGAAATTAATGGTAAAAAAATATTTTATTAATATAAAACAACCATAACACCTATATTAATTTAATTTTATGATTTTATCCTAAACATGATCATCCTTGTGTCAATTTTAGGACCATTTTGTGCCAGTAGGATGACTTTAATGCATTTATAATATTATATTCAATGAGTAGTAATTTTTGTTACACTTTTGTTTTTAAAAGGAAATTATTTTAATATATAGTTATAAAAGGGATATATTTGACTATAAATAGAAATTGTAAATATTAAAATATTACCTAAATCATTTTAATTTAATTATAATTTTATGAAATGAAATAATTAAATTTAATTATGAAGAATTAATGATGTGGTAATTTCTTAATTAATGAAAGAATCAAATAAATGCAATTATAAATATTAAAATAAATATTATATGAAATATTTCATGCCATAAAAGTATTTTATGGAAAATTATGACTTTTTTGATGAATTAAAGGATATTTTATAAACTTATCTTCTTATTAGGATATTTTTAAAAGTCAACAAATGAATAGTGTTAAAATTGACACTCTTGGTATTTTAAAAAATAAAATACTTTATTAAAAGTTATTAAATTCTAAAAAATATAATATTCTTATAAATGTTTACGATACGTCGTAGTATGTCATATTTGGTACTTTTTTGGTTTGTTTGACATGTTACAGTAATTACACAATCCTACAATGTGTATATAACATTATGTTATGGTATGATTAAAAAGGGTAAAGTAAGGGTAATACACAAAATATAAGGATTAAAAATAATAAAAACAAGTGTAATTTTACTTATACGATAGGTATTCAACTGAAAATCATATTATCTTCTAAATAAATGTTTTTTTGGTCTATTAGGAACTAATATTGAATATATATTAAATTAATATTTTAAGAGTTTCCAAAGGTGCCCTCCTCTCTTCTATAAAAAGGTACCCATTCTTCTCTAATTCTAAAACTTCAAAATCCTTTTGGTTTCAAAAATATCTACAAAAAAATCTTTCTATAATCCCTCCCTGTGTCTTTCAGGCCTTCGTTTAGGAAGAACACTCTTATTAAGGGTTTTAGGATGTTTTTCAAAGGTGATCAACCGAAAAAGAGGTATCAATTTTTAAGTGTTTCTATTTTATTTCTTCATCGACTTCCTCTGAGTTTTCATCCTTTAATTTGAAATAATAACTCAATTCTCTTCAATATACTGAGATTATATTAGGTTAATATCATAACTTAAATCCATATCCAATTTTATATAATTGGAAATGAACGTTTCTTTCATGTGTATGATAGACTACAGCCTCACGAATTGATATAGTTTGTTTTTAATTACTATCTATTGAGACTGATTATAATGATGGAATCAATGTTTATATCTTATTTTTATGAAAAAATTTATCATTTTAAAATAATAATATTTTAATCATGTTCTTACCTTACATAAACATAATAATGATAACATTGTGCGTACGTACGTGTGAACTATAACATTCATGAAGCGATGTGAATCATTTCTATTCACCACATCACTTATATTATATATATATATATTTATTTATTTATTTAAATTTTAATTATTATTTTTACAATATAATGATAATTAAATTATGGTGAAATAATAATTACTTTATTTTTTAAATGACAAATGAAAAATGGAAATGTTACTCATGTGTGCGTACAACTTACCATCACCAGGACTATAACATTGTTCATTTTTCATATCCATATACAATGAATGGATTTAAAATTATAATATATATATAAATGTGATTATTATATCATTATTATTATTTTGGATATGATGGAAATATGACCATATATACTTTTTACATCAATCCATGTTCATTTTCATCTCAAGTACCGAATATCGAATGAACGTCCGATATGAACTTAAATAATTATGTAAATTTTATAATGAAGTAATAAGTGATATAAAAAGAATAATTAACTTGAAAATTTTTCTCAAGATTGTATAAATTATTCTAATTTTATTATTTAGTAATATAATGACTGTACACGACGAGTCGGACTCAAGGTTTTGGATTTCGTCTCAACCTCCATCCATTGAGGAATTTCTTTATAATTTAAACCTTTTATTCTTTTAAAAGGGTTATATACTGTCACTATGACATTTAATATCCATATTTTAAGAATACTAATGATATATATTATTTAGGTAAATTTATTAATTCTTGGAGATTGAGATTTAAATGGTCAAAGTGGTATAGGACACCTTGATTGATTAAATATTTAATTATCAAATATTTTCTTCGTGATATAAAATTACTTATATGTTTTAATGCCTATAAAATGTTTATACAAAAAATTTTATGTCTACCATTAATTAAATTAAATGTTTTCAAAATGGAATCTTTTTATAAAAACTGTTTTACTTTCTTTACAAAATTACAAAAGGAATTTTTTTTGTTTTAATAAATATGGTGACAATGACTTCTCCGCCACTGTAACCGTTATTTGATAATTCGATTCCTCTATAAGCGTTATTTTTTAAAAAAGTAATAGAAATACCTTATTCCTTTTTTGGTATCTTAGTTTTGAAAATTGGTTCTTAAATTAAAATATTAATATTTTATTCAAAAAAATTTTATATGTTATTGGAAGATGTTTTCCAGAACGGTTCTATGATTCATGAAATGGTACTTGAGAATTATATGAAACAGGTGAACTCGATAGAGATTATATGAAGGTTTGGTCCCCATTATAGAACAAGAGTGCACATGAATCCGCTTATACGAAGGGTTGATCCCCATTTTAGCTCACAGGTGATCCTATTATAGCTTATATTATGGGTTGAGCCCTATTTTATCTAACAGGTGAGCCAGATATAGCTTATAAGACGGGTGATCCCCATTACAGATCTCCAATTTTGAAGACAACCACATGGTTATTCCAATTTAAATATTTTTTAAATGGTTTTATGTATATTATGTTCTAAGTCTTCATAATGTTTTTTAGTTTCATTTTATTGGTTTTAATGATTTTATTTGAGCAAAAAGAATGAGTTTTATTAATGTGACATTTTTTTGTTCTGTTCTATCAAAGAATGTCAAATGGGTTACAATGAATTAACAAGACTAATTTTGTCTTTCTCTTTTATGTACATTAATAAGATTTTTTGTTCGTCCAAGGTTTTAAAATGATTTATATAGGTGTGAATATTGGTATGGAAAAGAAGATACAATGACAAAAGTATTGAAGATGTGTCTAGAAAAGAAATAAATTTTTATTTTAAAAGGGTTTCCTTTGGTTAAAAAATGGATACTAAGTATTAGTGTCTAATTGTAATGTACGAGTTTATTATGTAAGAGTTTTTCCTAATTCTAAAAACTCTATACATAGAATATTCTCTAATATAAATTCAAGTTCAAATACAATAGAATAAGATGTGATTAAGGTTGGGACCTTATAGTTGGTATCAAAGGATTGTTTAGAAAACATTAGAGATTAGGATATATTATTAAGAGGTAGGTATATCATATGAGTTTATAATTATTAGGTTTATTATAAGTTCAATGTCTTCGAAATTCCTTTTGAGGATTTATGGTCCAAAACGTTAAGGTTGTTAACAGTATTTTTGGAGACATTTATTTTTGAGGTAATTGTGGTGTTGGTCAGAGTGGACAGTCAAGAGGGGGGTGAATTGAGTTCCAATTAAAATTTGTGTTAAAATATTGTCTAGTTAAAATCCCCCAATTTATAAAATAAGTTAAACTATAGTGAATTTATAAGGATTTTAAATGTTCAATTATCTTCTCAAAGATTGATTTGGTCTCAGTTAATTTAACCACAAGTTCAAACTAACTATTGAAGCTAACCTATTGTTTTACAATAAGTGTAAACACTTTCTAATTTAACTATCAAAGTAGCTTCAAAATAGTTTTGTATTTCAAATTAATAGCAGCGGAATAAATAAGATATTAGTAGTATACTTTAAACTTAAATTAAATATTCACAGCAGGTATAAAAAGAGGTTCATTATCAAGCCGATACTTAGTCCTCTCAAATATTTATAAATTTGATCCACACCCTGGATCGGGGTTAACAACAGTTTACAAAACTATCCAGGCCACGCAGGGACCTCTACCACTGTTCTTCGTGGGAAACAAAACAAAGACCAGGTCACACAAGGACCTCTTCCACAGTTGATGTGGGTAAATAGGAGTTAAGATAATTTGAGTGAGGATTTTGATATCCTCCAGTTCAGTATAGGAGACAGTGTGTGTAAAAGATATACAGAGTACCCCACACTACTCGAAAGTTAATAAATAAATCACATAGAGAAGATAGATGAGTGTTTTGAAAGCTCTAGTGATTATCAATGTATCTCTAGACTCATTGGATGTAGCAGGAATGCTTCTGAGTCCTTCTCTGGTTTTTCTGTTGAAAAACAGAGTGTTTTAGTTTAGCTTGTCTTCTTCAGGAGTGAGAAAGGTCTCTTGATTTTTCGTGTGTTCTTCAGTAGTATTGGATTGAACTCATGATAGTTCTATGAAGGTCTTGCAATCTAATTCTTATTCAGGGTTTTTCACTGATGTATGTATGTTCTTCTCTTTGTATCGTCACACCTTTCTTGCTTTTCCACATGCACGTTTCCTCACTTTCGGTGTACTGCATCTCAATCTTTCTTATATTCCACGAGTTCTGGCAGTAGGAATGATTCACTTTTCATAGGTACGAGATACGGTTTTATGACATGCCATCAAATAACATTAAACAACATTAAATGCATTAAAAACAAAAAATATGACCATTAGCATTATTTAAATAATATTGACAAAAACATAAGAAACAGTGTCCCAGTGATTATGTAAATGGTGTCTTCTTCACAGTGTGTGGTTCACGATTTGTCCTTCACGGTGTGTCCTTCACGGTGTCTGGGTCACGATGAGTCCATCCCGGTGTCTGGGTCACGGTGAGTCCTTCACGGTGTCTGGGTCACGGTGAGTCCTTCACAGTGTCTAGGTCACGGTGAGTCCTTCACGGTGTCTGGGTCACGGTGAGTCCTTCATGGTGTTTGGGTCACGGTGAGTCCTTCACGGTGTCTCCATACTTAGAAAAATATCTGTATTTGGACTTAGACAGTAATATGAAGAATATGGATTAAGTTTAATCATGAGAGAGTAAAAGAGCTTGAATCATAAATATAAAGGTGTGATAATATATGTGAGAATTGTGATAATGCATAAGACTTGTAAATAATAAAAAGAGTAATTAACATCCATAAGATTTGTTATCATTAAAACATGATGTATAGTTATTATTGAGATTGAAGAGCATTATCAAGATGTGCAATGAAGATTGAGATTAATTAATAGTAATAGGATTTGTGATCATTAAAACATGATTAACACATGAGGAGTCCAACAATCTCCCCCTATTTGATGATCACAAATCAGATATAGTCAGAATATAAATGAAATGTAACATAAAAGAAACTAGCATATTAGAATATCAAAAATCATTATATAATTTACATTATAGGTTTTCTCTATAGGTTTTCTCCCCTTTTCACACTTGAAGTTTTTCTCCCCCTTTTTGGATTATCCAAAAGTAGAGAGAATGAAATGAAACACTGCATTTGGAATTAAACAAAGGGTTCATAATACAATCAATCATGAAACAACAAAAACATCCCATCAAAAAGAAAAACAGTCCTCATACTCTTCAGGGATCCACCATGTCTTTTCCATTATCACCAGTAGGAGTTGGTGCTGAAGTAGAAGAAGGAATAGATGTGGTAGACGACGAGGGTAAGGGTAGACCTTCAAAAACAGATGGATCCAAAGTAAGATTTGTAGAATATCTTGGCTGTGGTTGGTCAAGAATGACTGGCTGAATCTGAGAATGAGCTTGGCTAACTGTCATGGCAGTTGAGGATAAGGTAGGTAAACCAGGTCTAAGGGGCAGCATCGGGAGCAACTATATTAGTACTCTGCACATGAACATACAGCTTTAAAAGATTGATGAAATCAGTAATGATTTCACCACTGTATTGCATAGCCTTTTCAAAATCATCCTTATTCTCCAGAAATCTATCCAGCAATCTGGTGAACTCTGTATGTTTTTGAACATGAGCATTAAAAGCTTGAGTCACCAGAGGGATTCTCAAATTTTCCACAAGATATCTAAAGTGATCTGTCATTTCACTTTTAGAGAAAATACGGTAGAGATACAAATATATTTTCTTCGTGATCTCTTGTTGATCATAATTGGATATCTTAGAATAAATTCTAACCAAGTCCAATGCTCTATCACTATTCTTAATCCCTTCTGACAAAGAAGATAGATCCAATCCACTAAAGGCATTCTAAAGTTCTTACTTTATTGTGGATCTCAGCATAGAATCATCCAAATAAGGTGTGAAGGTCTGACCAGAAGCAGGTGAAGCCTTGATAGTTTTAGTTAGAACATTGAGCTGTTTCGGAACATTTTGCAGGCATCTAGTGTATTCATCTGTAAGCATATTCAGATTTTCCACAAGCTCTCTCATGCATTCCAGCCTTTTGGTGTGTCTTTTTCCAATCTTTTCACCAAATGATAGTAGGTATGGATGAACTTGAGATAGAATCTCCCTAGAAAGGAGGGAATCAGAAGACTCAGGAAAAACAAAAACAGGTACAGGGGTAGAAATAGGAGCAGGCTCTGATCTCAAAGATAACTCATTCTGCAGACTTGCTACCATACGTTTTAGATTTGCAACATCAGCACTCAGTAACTTATTCTCTACTCCAGCTTCTTGAATTTCTCGTATCATCCTTGGTTGAATATGGAATATAATATCTTCCAATAGAATTGATGCATCTTCTTGACATAGCTGAGTCACTGGGTGAGGTTGAGTAGAGACAATTTTCTCAACTACAGCTAACAAAGTCTCTCCAAAAACTTTCAGATCATCTTTGGTCAAAAAAGAGTGATACTCAAGTACGGATGTAGGTAAAGGAAGTGGTTCAGATTCTAGTTGAGGTTCAGAGTCATCTTCAGACTCAGATTCTTATTCATATTGAGGTTGGGGCTCTGGTTATGGTTTTGGATGAGCTAAGGACTTCAGTTGAAACAAAGAAGAAAGATCCATTCCGGTTGCAGTCATTTGTTGTGACTCGTTCACATCATAAAATCTTGGAAACTCATAACGAAAGTACCTAGAAAAAGTTATAGAAGGTTGAGAAGCATCAGCAAATCCAGCTTCCACAATATCAAGGTTTTGAGGTTCCTCCCCCTCAACTTGTGCTTCCCTTCCATATTCTTGAGGCTCAGGAACAAAGAAAAGATCCACAAGATCATCCCTAATATCTTCAGCAAACTCTTTCCTTGCCAGCTGAAAAGAAATTTCCATACATTCTTCAGAAGATGGAATAATCTCAGGAACCGATTGTTCCACTGGATGAGCTTCCATAATTGCTTCTTTCTCAACAGAAAGATTCTCTTCAACAATATCTGTCTCTAAGGTTGCTTGCTGTTCTGAAATAGGAAAAACCAATTTCCTTGCGGCATTAGGATAAGCTTCTTCCTCATGAAGAACAATTGAAGGATCCATATTCCTTTCCTTTTCAACAAAAAATTCCTCCCCTTGAGGTATTTTAGGTTCTTCTCTAGGTGGTACATCAACTGTTACATCATCTTGTTCTTCTTCTTCTGAATACTATGTGACTTCATCTAGTTCCAAACTAGGATCATCTATGTTCTTAGGCCTTCTTGGATAGTCAACAGGATTAATCTTTTTATACAGTTGATCACTATCCTCAACCAACTGCTTTTTCTTGGGATTCCAGCTAATCTTTATCCTTATAATGATAGGAATGGATATGCAGTAATCAAGGTCCTCTAATTTTTCTTCATTTGGTCCGACCATCCCTTTTGCAACTAACATAGAAAAAATCTTCCTTGAATAAAACAAGGAGGTGGATTTGGACATTACTTTGATCATCTCACAGATATAGTTGATAATATACTTACACAGATTGATCATATGGTCATTCTTCAACAGGTGAATCAGGAACACATCCTGATACTTCATCACAACAAAATCCCTTTTTCTTGGACTAACCAAATTCTGAACAATCATGAACAGAATTCTTGTCTCCCCATCTAGTTCAGTAGCTATGGCCCTTCGCTTGGTGCCATTTCTAGTTAGACTTTCCAAAGCATTCTCTAGGTCAATGATGTCGGTTGTTGGATGAGGGTCTCTCAGGTAATCTTCACAAACTCCTTCATGTGGAATTCTTAGGCATGCAGCCCAGAGCATTGAAGAGAAAGAGCACTTCTAACCATCGATCTAGATGGTCACCATAAAGCATTCTCCAAACTCAAAACAGAACTTCACATACTAAAATAATTGAGATAAAATCCTTGGGTAAATCGGTCTATTCTGTCCAGTGAACCATTCAAGCCATCCTTGTTCTCTTAAAACTTTCAAAACTAAAGATCTTCTGGACAACAACCATTCAGGTAAAACCTCTTTTTTAGGTACAACTGTATGGCTTACCAGGTTTGGGTTTATTGGTCCTTCGGGATCTATCCTCGGTATCCTCTTTTGTTTCTTTGAGCGACGCTTCTCAGACGAGGGTGAAGATAGACGCTTCATCCTTGGTATTCACTAAAGGTTCGGGTGAGAAGAAAGAGTAGGTTCGGGAGAGTGTTTGGGAAATGAATCGAATAAAACCCTTATGTTTTGTCATTTGGGAATGTCAAATGTCGTAAAAACATAAACGCGGGAAATCAAATAGCAGAGAAATAAAAATTATGCGATACGGGTTAACAAAAAGAATAAACATAATTCTCACGGTGAGACCGTGAGTAGGTATTATGGTGAGACAAAATACTTGTCATCAGGGTGAGACAGTGAGCATTTTATATAGTCACTGTGAGATAGTGAGTTGTCAGACCGTGAGCATAAAATAGTAACTTAGATACAGTATGTATGAAACCATAATGTAAAGTACAGTAAAGTATTAAACGTTAAGATCAGTAGGATATTTACTTATGGTTAATCATACCAAGATCATGTATAATGTAGTCTAATCTTTCATAATTTAATGTTTTAGTGAATATATCAGCAAGTTGATATTCAGTACCAATGAATTCCAAAGTCATATCACCTTTTTGATAATGATCCCTCAAAACGTGATGTCTTACATCAATGTGTTTTGTCCTAGAATGAGAAACAAGATTCTTAGAAATATTAATATCACTTGTGTTGTCACAATTCATTGGTACATGTCTAAATTGATATCCATAGTCTAGTAATGTGTGTTTCATCCACAAAATTTGTGCACAAAAACTTCCAGCAGCTATGTATTCAGCTTCTGCAGTTGATAATGCTATAGAATTTTGTTTCTTAATACACCATGATACTAGTGACTTTCCTAAATGATGACATGTTCCAGAGGTTCTTTTTCTATCTAACTTCCATCCATCAAAATCAGCATCATAATAACTAACTAATTCAAATGATTTTCCTTTGGTATAGAACAGTCCAAAATTGGGATTATGCTTGAGGTATTTAAAAATTCTCTTTACAACATTTAAATGTGAATCTTTAGGGTTTTCTTGAAAATGAGCACATATACACACACTAAACATAATATCAGGATGACTAGTAGTCAGGTAGAATAGACTTCCAATTATTCCTCTATAAGTGGTTTGATCAACAGATTTACCATTTTCATCAAGATCCGTCTTACAGGTGGTACTCATTGGAGTGTCACTACTTTTTGTGCTATCCAATCCAAAACATTTTAAAATATCCCTATAATATTTACATTGAGTTAAAATAATTCCATCATCATTTTGAAAGATTTGAAAACCAAGAACGAATTTATGTTCACCTATTAAACTCATTTCAAATTCATTTTGAATCATTTTAGAAAAATCAGTACATAATGTAGTTTTTGAATATCCAAAAATAATATCATCTAAATAAATTTGTATAACTAAAACATCATTAGAAATTCGTTTTATAAATAGAGTAGGATCAGCTATTCCCTTTGTAAAACATTTAAAAATTAGAAAAGTACTTAATCTATCATACCAAGCTCTTGGAGCTTGCTTAAAACCATATAAAGCTTTTGATAGTTTGAAAATATGATTTGGAAAATGAGGGTTTGAAAATCCAAGTGGTTGTTCAACAAAAACATCCTCAGCAATATATCCATTTAAGAATGCACTCTTGACATCAATTTGATATAGTTTAAAATTTAGATGTCCATCATAAGCAAGTAAAATCCTAATAGCTTCTAATCTGGCTACTGGAGAAAAAGTCTCCTCATAGTCAATACCTTCTTCTTGACTATAGCCTTGTGCAACTAGCCTAGCTTTATTTCTAACTATGTTTCCAGATTCATCTACTTTATTTATAAACACCCATTGAGTGCCTATTGTGAAAGTGTCCTTAAGTCTTTCAATAAGATTCCAAACTTTATTTCTTTCAAACTAATTGAGTTCTTTCTGCATAGAAATTACCCAAAATTAATCATTAATAGCATCATCAATGTTTTTAGTTTTATGCTGTGACAAGAAGGCGTGATGTTCAACCTGATTTCTAAGAGAAGATCTAGTCTGTGTCCCTCTATCATGATTTCCTACAACAGCATCTAAATGATGGTTCTTTAGAATTTTAGTTGATCTAGTAATGGTAGGTCTAGAAACTTCAGGTTCATCAACTAGTTATGAATCAACAGAAGTAGGTTCTGGACAATTTCCACAACTGGTTGTCTTTATAGTAGGTTCATTTGATTTTTCATTAAGGTCTAGAACAGATAAATCATCTTCATGATTTTCAAGAAAGGTTTTAGGATCATGTGGGTCATTTTCATCAAACTTGATGTGAACAGATTCTTCCACACACTTGGATCTTTTATTGAAAAATCTATAGGCTTTACTAGAAATAGAATAACCTAGGAAAATTCCTTCATCACACTTGGATGCAAACATGTCAAGATTATCTTTGGTATTAAGAATAAAGACTTTGCAGTCAATGACTCTGAAATATTTAACCTTAGGTTTCCTATTGATAATATAACAAGCTGTATTCACAGCTTCAGCCCAAAAGTAAATAGGCATTTCATACTCATTTATCATGGTTCTCGCAATTTCCTGCAGGGTTCTATTCCTCCTTTCTACTACACCATTTTGCTGAGGTGCCCTAGGGGCAGAGAAGTTATGAATTTATCCATTGTGTGAGGAATAGGATTCAAATTCATGATTCTAAAACTCATGGCCATGATCAATTCTTAGAGTTTTAATCATAAGTCCACTAAGGTTCCCTACAGATTTGGAGTATATAACAAAGTATGAACAAGATTCACTTTTGTGAGCTAAGAAGTATACCCAAGTATATCTAGAAAAGTAATCTACTAATACATAGACATAATGCTTCCCATTTAAGCTACAAACTCTAGATGGTCCAAACAAATCCATGTGAACCAACTCAAGAGGTTGTGAAGTTGGGACTTCATTATTTGGTTTGAAAGAGATTTTTTGTTGCTTTCCCTTTTGACAGGGAATACACACTTTTTCATTTGGAAACTCATGTTTGGTAAGGTCTCTCACTATGTTCTTCCAAGTAAGTTTTCTAAGTGAATGTATATTGCAGTGTCCTCTTCTTCTATGCCAAAGCCATGACTCTTTATGAAAAGCATTTAAACAAGTAATATTTTGCATGGATAAAGAATTTAAATCAACAGCATAAACATTTTCATTTCGCAGGGCAGAAAATACTAAAGAATTTTTAGAATTAAAAACATTGCAAGAATCATTTTCAAATTTACCATTTATACCATCATCACATAATTGAGAAATGCTTAAAAGATTATATTTAAGTCCATCAACAAATAAAACTTTTGAAATTAATACTGAGTCAGTGTTACCAATATGGCCTAAGCCAATGATTTTCCCATTAGAATTATCACCAAAGGTGACAAAGCCTCCATCAATTCTGACTAATCTTTTAAAGCATGAGAAGTCTCATGATATATGTCTTGAACATCCACTTTCCAAGTACCAAGTCTTCCTACAGGAGCTCTTTAAGTAGGTTCACCACAAAACAGATTTAGATAGGAAATGATTTTGGTACCCAGATTTTCTTGGGTCCAGAAAGGTTAGCTAACAAAATTTATGTACCCATATTTGTCTTATGGGTCTCATAAAATTTGTAGAATCAATAGATTTTGAAAGATAAACCTTATTCGATCTGTAACTATGAATATAACTAGTTGAAGCATATAAATGTCCAGAACTAGAACTAGCAGTATTCTGTCCAGATTTAGGAATAAATCTATTCTTAGTAATCTGTCTCTGTCCATGTTTGTAGCCTATTCCAGTAGTGTATTTTGGTGCAACGTTCTTTCCTAGAATTTGAGGTAGTGTATCCTTTCCATTTTTGATCTTCTCTAAATCCTTTGTAAATTTCTCATTAAACATTTTCAGTTCAGTGTTCTCCCTTAATAGTTGAGCATTTTTCTCTTTTTCAATAGTAAGTTCGGTTTTAAATGTAATAGTAAAGCATGCTGTTTCTTTAATGATTTGTATTTATCCTTAAGATCAATGCATGTCTCTTCCAGCATATTACAATATTCATACAATTCCTCACTAGTCATGTTTTCAGAATCAGAATCAGATTCTTCACTATCTTCAGAATAATAATAATTTAATGAAGGAGTATCTAGGGTTACCTCAAATTTTTTTTTCATAAAACACATGTTTGCCTTATTTCTGGTTTCAGTCTCAGAAGCTTCAGATTCGTTGGAGCTATCCTCGGAAGAACTCCAAGTAGCCTTCATAGCCTTTTTGTACTTACCATCATTGTAATCATATTTATTATTGAATTTGAGCTTTGGGCAGTCTTCTTTAATATGTCCTTTTCTTTTGCACTCATAACAGAGAACTTCATCACTTTTATCTGGATTTTTTCCAATCCTTCTTCCAATGTCCTTTATTGTCATACTTTCCTTTGTAATTTGATTTTCTGAATAATTTCCTCTTCCTATAAAATTTCTTAAACCTTCTGGCTATCTGAGCTATTTCAGCATCACTATATGAGTTTAAATTTTCACAGGTTTAACTTTCAGTAGGTAGTTGTGTTTTATCTTTGTCCTTTCTCTTTGAAGCAGTAGTCTTGAAAGCCACTGAATTTCTCTTAGGTTCATCATCTTCCTCTTTATTCACCTTGAGTTCTTCCTCATACATCGTAAGCTTAACAATGACATCTTTGACAGGTAGAGAAGCAATTTCACATGACTCTCTGATTGAGACAGAGGTGCCTCTCCATGGTTTGGTAAACATCTCAGAATCCACATAATTTGTTCATTTGCTGGAACAACTTTACCAAGTGAACTCATTGTATTGACTATCTCATTAAACCTGAGATACATATCAGAAATAGGTTCATCAGTATTCATTTTAAAATTATCATATTTAATAGTATAAGTATTTAATCTCATTTCTTTAACATTGGTTGTTTCTTCATGAGAAACACCCCAAGTATCCAAAATTCCAAAAGCAGTTTTACAAGAAGAAATTTTGTTAAACTCTTCATCTCCTAAAGCACAGTACAAGTTATTCATATCTTTACAATTATTATTGTAAGCAGTATTCTTAGGTTCATCCCAAGTGGATCTAATAGTAGTGGTACATTTATATTCTGATTCTATGGCAGTCCAAATATCAAAACCCATGCTCTATAAATGAATTTTCATTTTCAGTTTCCATTGAGCATAGTTTGTACCATTGAAGAAAGGTGACATGTTATTAGCAGCACCCTCTAGTCTATTATCCATAACTATATTTTAGAAACATAATTTAAAGAGGTAAAAATTTATAACTAACAAAAATTTAAGATATTTAATGATTCCACTAAAAACACTGTTGAAAAACATAGTATCTTGAAAATCCTTAAACAAAAACTAAACCTATGATACCAAATGTTGGTTGCAGTGGACACTCAAGAGGGGGGTGAATTGAGTTCCAATTAAAATTTCTGTTAAAATATTGTCTAGTTAAAATCCCCTAATTTATAAAATAAGTTAAACTGTAGTGAATTTATACAGATTGTAAATGTTCACTTAGCTTCTCAAAGATTGATTAGGTCTCAGTTAATTTAACCACACGGTCAAACTAACTTTTGAAGCTAACCTATTGATTTACAATAAGTGTAAACACTTGCTAATTTAAGTATCAAATTAGCTTCAAAATAGTTCTGTATTCCAAAGTAATAGCAGTGGAATAAATAAGATATATGTAGTATACTTTAAACATAAATTAAAGATGCACAGCAGTTATAACAAGAGGTTCAGTCTCAAGTCGAGACGTAGTCCTCTCAAATATATATAAATTTGATCCACACCCTGGATCAGGGTTAACAACAGTTTACAAAACTGTCCAGGCCACGCAGGGACCTCTACCACTGTTCTTCGTGGAAAAAAAACAAAGACCAGGTCACACAAGGACCTATTCCATAGTTGACGTGGGTAAACAGGAGTTAAAAGCATTTGAGTGAGGATTTTGATATCCTCCAATCCATTGTAGGAGACAGTGTGTGTAAAAGATATACAGAGTACACCACAATGATCGAAAGTTAATAAATAAATCACGTAGAGATGATAGATGAGAGTTTATAAAGCTGATTATCAATGTAGCTCTGGACTCGTTGGATTTAGCAGGAATGCTTCTGAGTCCTTCTCTGGTTTTTCTGTTGAAAAATAGAGTGTCGTAGTTCAGCTTGTCTTATTCAGGAGTGAGAAAGGTCTCTTGATTCATCGTGTGTTCTTCAGCAGTATTGGATTTCACTCATGATAGTTCTCTAAAGGTCTTGCAATCTCCTTCTTGTTCAGCATTGTTCACTGATGTATGTATGTTCTTCTCATTGTATCGTCACACTTTTCTTGATTTTACACTTGCATGTTGCCTCGCTTTTTGTGTACTGCATCTCTGTCTTTCTTATATTCCACGAGTTCTGCCAGTAGGTGTAGAGACCCGAAGCTTAACGTACATGGACATTACATTACTTTTTCGGAATACTTAGTACATAACAAAAGCACACACACAAGGACTGTAATAGTTTAGTGTATTTGGAAACTCGGAATATAATCTTCTAATCGTGGTGAAATATCTTCAACATCTCCCATAAATATCCTCTTTTTTAAAACCTAAATCCTTTCTTTATGTCCTCGGGAAAAGAAAACATAAAAGGGTGAGCTCAAATGCTCAGTAAGGGTAAACAAAATAAATATCAATCACGTCATATTCATAAGAACATATCTTTTGGAAATCTTAACCTGCAAAAGAGATCATAATTTCATAACATGGGATAAATCATAGTAGTGAAATATAATCCCAATAATCATAACTTAAAACATGAAACATTATGTCATACACACATAATCATAGAGAATCATTTCTTATTAGTCAATACTCATTTACAAGACTATTTTAGTGGACAAAGTCCCTTTATGAGCCGAGTTCACTCCCCATTTCAGTCCTGTTCCACTAAACCTGTATAACCTACAATTCCAGCCATGTCTATCTCATGAGATAGAAAATCTTTACCCAATGCATTAGAGGGAGATATAGGTCCCACCCATCTCATATTGAATTCATTCTTACTTGTGCCACAGAATAAACTTAAAACATTCACCATAACCCAAAGAATAAAATGGGTTTCATAAACATCATCCCATCATTTCATAATCCATATAAAACAAATGGACATTAAATCATAATAAAATTGAAACCATTTAAATCATAGAGACATTAAACTTGAATCATACACATATGAAATAATTTCATCTTAGATGGAAAATGGTTTTGATAAAACATTTGAAATGAATTCATGAGGAAAATATCCTTTCTTCTTCAAAATAAATTTCTTTTCAAAAAACGTCATTCAATTTTAAAAGAAAATGATTTTATTGAAAATATACATGAAATATTTTGGATTAGGCTTTACAAAAATAATACTTTATAAAACCGTAAAAAACCTTTCCTGCCGTATAAGTTAAAAAAACATTCTTCTCGTACTTTTGCCGGAAAATTCAAAAAAGTACCTCGTAACGTAAAGAAAAGAAATATTCCTTACATACCATATAGTAAAAGTAAAAAATGGGTAAAAAGGACTTTAAATATACAAGAAAACACTTTTATAAATCATGGACATGGATGATAGTAATAACCCTAGTAAATACATACGAATAAGCAATCTCGGATAAAAATGAGATTGTGATATTTCCCTTACCTTAGGTCTGATTTGCTTCGTATGTGTCCGAACCTCCTGTATAATGATTTAAATAATTTCATTGACTTATTCCAGAATCATACTCATTTTTATTATATCATATATGGTTCACTTATGGCTTTATATTACCTGTTCTTTTGTAAATTCCATGTTAAAGAGCGTTTTGGGTAAAATCGTTTCATTTGTCGTCCCTATTTTGACTTGTAATTATTCATATGATTAATTAGATCATGATTACTTAATTCTAGAATATAAAACATGATTTATATATAATATATATTCAGAATATATATATATATATATATATATAATAGATCAGTAAATGGAATGAAATACACCGTTCATGGAGACGATAGACCGTACGTACGCATGAACGCTGTTTTCTTTTCCATATTGAGTTGAACGGAATTAAGTAGATGACATACACATAAATCCAGAATCATTATTATGTCATATATTTCATTATTAATTATTATATATTATTTATAATCATTCATGAATGGTTAACATGGAGAATGAATCTCATCGCGTCGTGGAGACGGTAGTCCGTACGTACGCACGAGCGATGATATCATTCTCATGATTGTGGAATTGTATTGGAGTGTATGTATACTATTTAAGAATAAATATCACTTTACAATAATCATATATAGTTATTATTTTCACCATTATACCCATCCAGGTAAGGTGGTGGTGGAAAATATATTACACCACGGCGTGGAGACGGTATTCCGTACGTACGCACGCGCGGTGATTTCGTTTTCCGTAGGATGGATAGATTGTGAAATAGGGTTGTTTCATAATTATAATAACATATCAGTATATTAGTGATACTTATGTTATTACTTCATAATGAAACAACTAAAGAAGAATAAGTGGAAGAATAAATAAAGATGAAAGAATCGGTAGCGGGCATTACCTCTTCTTTGAAGCGCCTCTTTGAGACCTCCTTTTAGGGAACTAAAATTGGTCTTTGAGTAAGACCAGAACCTCTAGGAAGTTTCTAGGGATGTTTATAAGGGAATTGTTCAGGGTTTGGCCGAGCTATAAGGCTCAAAGTGGTGTGAGGAAGAGAGGGAGGAGGTGCCCTTTTATAAGGGAGGAGAGGGGTACCTTTGGAATAACTAAAACTATTATTTTATTATATAGTCCAATTCGATTTTAAATAGCTCCAAATTGATTTATTTTGAAGCTAAGGTGGGGATGGGTCGAAATCCTCTCATACAATAGAATTTAGACAAGTTTAGGTTCCTATTTTAACCGTATCATTTAGATTTAACATTAAATTAAATAATTTTACTTTTACCGTGTCTTCTTGTGTTCTTATAATATAAGGTTAATAAACTTACTATAAGTAGCCAAATGAACCCCAAGTTGTTTATTATTAATATATATAACCATATCTAAGTAATTTGGTCGAACCGTAGATTTTTAAGAATAAAATAACATTTACTAATATAATATTTGTTTTAAAAACTATTTTTTGTCAATTTTGACAATATTTAGTAATTGATTTTTGTGAAAATCATAATAGAATGATTAGTTCTAAAAACATTATTTACATCAATACTAACATGTCATATTAATATAGAAAATTAGTATAATTCATAAAAAGTCTCAAATTACACTTATTTTTGTGTTTATAACATCAATTATGTCAATATTTCATTAATAAGATTATTACTGCATCAGCTTTGTGTCATCAATAAATTAAATTATTTAAATTCTAAAAATTACAAATAAAATTTCATTATGTATAAAATCTTTTTATAGTTCTAATGGATATTTATAGACGAATTTATATTATGTATAACCCCATATTAAAAATTATTTACTTATTAAACATTGATTTAAACTATTTTAACCCTTCTTTAAAAAAATTAATAATAAATGTCCTAATCTAATCCAAGTGGGCCTAAATGGTCATATTTTATTCCTAAGGTTGTTTTTGTTCGAATTAGACTTGTCCAATATAATTAGGACTTGTGTTAGGGTAATGATAATATCATTTTTACCCTTAATTACCCTATTTACTTTTAACCGTGGCAAAAAAATTAAAAAGTTACTATTCACCAAAAATTGTTTTCATCTCATTGAACAACATTTTAGTCCTTGATATTAACTGTGTCTCTCGGATTTTCCAAATTCCACTCACAGAAGCGGTAATATTAGGTTTTATGAAAAATTCATTTTTTTTAACTACCACTTAGTGGTTTCACTATTCATCAAAAATTGAATGTTTTCAGAAAAATACCAAAAATTAGGCCTAAGCTATATTTGATATTATAAATTCAAAAATGATGTCTATTTTAACAAATTCAAAATATATCAGTTGAATTAATTAATTTAAAAATTAATTCCCGTCGTCCAAACAAATAGCGTGTTCTTAAGAGATAATAACTACCAAAAGATTGACAGTTGTTTATGTCTAGTTTAAATGTGAAATTACATACAATAACTAACATTTTAATAAATTGTAAAAATATATTATAAATATACTTTAAAACTAATAAAATTAATAATTTATCACTATTAATTATTTCTATTAAAAATGTTGTTTTTAATTAAAATTTAGTAATTTTCACTATTTATCAGAAAATGAAAGTTATTCGAAAAGTACCAAAATTTCACCCTAAGCTAATTTCAATATTCCGAATCCAAAAGTAAAGTCCATTTTGAAAAATAAAAATTTCAAAATTTCAAAAAGTGGTTATTACTATTCATAACGGCTAGTTTTAATAATATTTTAATAGCATATCGTTGTTTAGTGAAACTCGGTATTGCGTACAACACACGCTATCGAGGAAGGTCGTGATTGAGTGTAATTCAAGACAAGTCAAAGATGTGTGTTGTGCAAGCTCCTTTTGGTGTAGCGTACAACACAAGACATTAATGAAATTAAAAAGAGTATTTTTCCTAAAATCTCGGGGTGTTACATTCTACCCCCCTTAAAATGAATTTCTCCCTTGAAATTTGTCGGGGTTATAAATGGTTTACTATTCGAAAGTTTCTTTAATAGAAACCCACATCGTAAAAAGGAATACCAAAACCAATCTTTAAAAACAAAAGTATGAAACATAACGGTTTCCCAAATAAACTAATCCTTGGGTTTCTACATAGGTGAAAATATAGATATGGAAGAGAAATCTAACCATCATGTTCTGATAAAGAGTGGTAGAGAACATGGCTATGGAAAAGCCAGCAATCACAAAGCCATAAATTTGTGACGATCTAAGGTACCATCTGATTCATCAGATATAAGAGCACTAGGACAACATTTTTGGGTTTCAAGATCATTTCCCTAAAGTTAATGAAATTTTAATTAGAAGAAATAATTTTGTAATTTTGGTATGGTCTCACTGTTGGTCATTCGTTGGACAATTTCCACTTCATCTCTTAAAGAAATGAAGTTGAATTTGTCATTCATGATGTGTTAGCAGATCATCTGATAGAATGATGGGTCATTCCATCTGTCTCAAACAAAAGGTTAGAAAAGTTATCAAAACTTACATAAGTCCATCTATAGTGAGATTAATCATATATGGTTCCTAAAATAGACTTATAATTCATATATCATACTGCTTAATATAATAAAACTAGTTTCTACTAAACAGGGACTTCCTGTAGGCCAGTGGAAGGCGATAAAGGCCAGTCGCACTTCGGTTGTGGGTTCGATTCCCACATCCTTGTCCGACGCGATGGGATGTCGCCCGTCCTGCATGTTGTCCTTTTTCTAAAACTATATTACTATAACATTCCATCAATAATATCGAAAAAAACTTCTATTCTTAAACAATAATAACTTATGTCCAACCTAATCCATTCCAATCTTTAGGCTTATCCATAATACTGCAGTCCACTCTCATAATATAGTGAAAACGATTACCAGATATTTCATAAGCATGTTAATACCATCGTTGATCCCCATATATCATAAGATATGTCTTGATGGTCACATTCCAATCATTCGAAGGCCTTGATCACGTATTCTCTTGAAAAATGAATACCCATTGAACCTTAGTGAAAACATGAATGCAGTTAAAAGTTAACACTTTCCACATACCAAAATCCTCAAAATTCTATATCCTCAATCCATGATATCACTTAGTCCTTATATCAATCATTAGCTCATGAATACTATCAAACATATTAGATTCTCTTTATCCATTCATTATGTGCATATCATCTGCTTTCCAAAAATATTTCAATCACTTTTCATGGTTAGCGATGCCATATAATTATTGAAAACCATAATAGACCAAAACATAAATATTCCAATATTCCACGATACTATATGCAACATTATTATGGAATCCCATTACATAAACACTTAATCATTCCACCACATCGTTGTCATATTCAACATCGCCAATAGTGATTGCATGTGACTTCCCTTTGTCCTTTGCCTTAAGTGGTTGCTCATGTCGATCATCACTAACCCATGGATTAGGGCATTTATTAGCATAATGCCCCATTTCCTTGCACTTGAGGAATTGAAGTGTTGTTGGTGTGTTCTCTGCAGTCTTTTCTTTATTCACATCATTAGAAACCCTTTTTGCATTACTTCTACACTCAGCTGCTCGATGAACTTGTTTTCCACACTTAAAACATTTTCTAGTCCCTTTAAGACAATCTCCACCATGCTTCTTTCCACACTTTGAGCATAAGGAAACATTCATATTCTTTTCACCATTATTCTAAGATTTCTCCTTGAACTCCATCTTTCTTTTCTTTCCAAACTATGAGATGGATATGTAACACCAACTTCCATTTCTACCTTGATAGCACAATGCACAATTTCTTCATATCTACTGAAATCTCTAATAGCTAATGTCCTTCGATGATTTGGTTTTAAGCCACTGAAGAATCGATCAACTTTACTTTCAGGTTGGATGATAAATCCAGATGCATACCTTGAAAGCCTTGTAAAATTCCCTTCGTATATACCAACAGATTCATCATCCTTTTTCTTTAGTTCAAGAAACTCCTTCTCCATCTTTGTTCGAAGAATACAAGGGAAGTACTTATTCAAAAATAAGTTCTTGAACTCGTCCCATTCCATGGAATCAATTTCATCTCTTGGCCTCGTATTCTTGATAAGATTCCACCATTGATCAGCATCACCTTCCAAACGATACACTGATAAGATGACTTTATAATGTTCAGAACATTGAAGAACTGAAAATATCTTTTCAGTAGTACTAATCCATTGTTCAGCAACAAGTGGATCAGAAGACCCACTGAATGAAGGTGGACGTTGCCTCGTGAAGGACTCAATAGAATATTGTTCCCTTCTCTGCTCATTTGGAAGTCCAGAATGATTCATAGCTTGTGTAAGTATAGTAATAATATTTTTCACTCCATCTCCCATAACATTTGTTTGTTTGGAAGGACAATCATTACATTATCCATTGCATTGATCGACACGGTTCATTTGGGTTCCATCCATCATCTAAAACCCTAAAAGAATAGTGTGAGAGGAAAAAATCATAATAAAGGGGGAGTAACTTCAATATCTAACATCTTTGGTTTAATCTAATATCGTTAACATAGTTCTAGGACTATATACTATACATATACTTATCCTTAGGGACATCCCTAGACATACCTTAGAAATATCTCTAGGGATCTCACTAATGTTTTCGCATCCTAGTTTCCAAAGGTTGACTAAACCTTTCCTTTGATACCAACTTTAGAGACCCGAAGCTTAACATACATGGACATTACATTACATTTGCGGAATACTTAGTACATAAAAAAACACACACAAGGACTGTAATAGTTTAGTGTCTTTGGAAACTCGGAATATAATCTTCTAATCGTGGTGAGAGATCTTCAACATCTCCCATAAAGATATTCTTTTTTTTAAAACCTAAATCCTTTGTTTATGTCCTGGGGAAAAGAAAACATAAAAGGGTGAGCTCAAATGCTCATTAAGGGTAAGGAAAAGAAATATCAATCAAGTCATATTCATAAGAACATATCTTTTGGAAATCTTAACCTGCAAAAGAGATCATAATTTCATAACATGGGATAAATCATAGTAGTGAAATGTAATCCCAATAATCATAACATAAAACATGAAACTTTGTGTCATACACACATAATCATAGAGAATTATTTTTTATTAGTCAAGACTCATTGCCAAGACTATCATAGCGGACAAAGTCCCTTTCTGAGCCGAGTTCACTCCTCGTTTCAGTCCTGTTTCACTGAACCGGTATAACCTACCATTCCAGCCATGTCTATCTCATGAGATATAAAATCTTTACCCAATTCATTGGAGGGAGATATAGGTCCCAACCATCTCATATTGAATTCATTCTTACTTGTGCCACAGAATATACTTAAAACATTCACCATAACACAAAGAATAAAATGGGTTTCAGAAACATCATCCCATCATTTCATAATCCATATAAAACAAATGTTCATTTCATCATAAGAAAAGTGAAACCATGTAAATCATAGAGACATTAAACTTGAATCATACACGTATGAAATAATTTCATCTTAGATGGAAAATGGTTTTGATAAAACATTTGAAATTAATTCTTGAGGAAAAGAACCTTTCTTCTTCAAAATAAATTTCTTTTCACAAAACGTCATTCAATTTTAATAGAAAATAATTTTATTGAAAATAGACATTAAATATTTTGGATGAATCTTTACAAAAATAATACTTTATAATACCATAAAAATCCTTTCATGCCGTATAAGTTAAAAAAACATTCTTCTCATACTTTTGCCGGAAAAGTCAAAAAAGTACCTCATAACGTAAAAAGAAAGAAAGATTCCTTACATACCATATAGTAAAAGTCAAAAATGGGTAAAAAGGACTTTAAACATACATGAAAACACTTTTATAAAACATGGAAATGGATGTTAGAAATAACCCCAGTAAATACATACGAATAAGCAATCTCGGATAAAAATGAGATTGTGATATTTCCCTTACCTTAGGTCCGATTGGCTTCGTATGTGTCCAAACCTCCTGTATAATGATTTAAATAATATCATTTACTTATTCCAGAATAATACTCATTGTTATTATATCATATATGGTTCACTTATAGCTTTATATTACCCGTTCTTTTGTAAATTCCATGTTAAAGAGCGTTTTGGGTAAAATCGTTTCATTTGCCCTCTGTGTTTTGACTTGTAATTATTCATATGATTACTTAGATCATGATTACTTAATTCCATAATATAAAACATGATTTATATATAATATATATTCAGAATATATATATATATATATAATAGATCAGTAAATGGAAAGAAATACACAGTTCATGGAGATGGTAGACCGTACGTACGCATGAACGTTGTTTTCTTTTCCTTATTGTGTTGAATGGAATTAAGTAGATGACATACACATAAATACAGAATCATTATTATGTCATATATTTCATTATAAATTATTATATATACTTTATAATCATTCATGAATGGTTAACGTGGAGAATGAATCTCATCGCGTCGTGGAGATGGTAGTCCGTACGTACGCACGAGCGGTGATATCGTTCTCATGATCGTGGAATTTTATTAGAGAGTATTTATACAATTTCAGAATAAATATCACTTTACAATAATCATATATAGTTATTATGTACACCATTATACCCATCCACGTAAGGTGGTGGTGGAAAATAGATTACACCACGGCGTGGAGACTGTATTCCGTACGTACGCACGCGCGGTGATTTTATTTTCCGTAGGATGGATAGATGGTGAGATAGGGTTGTTTAATACGTATAATTAAATATAAGTATATGAGTGATGCTGATGTTATTTCTTCATGATGAAACAACTAATGAAGAAGAAGTGGAAGAAGAAATAAAGATGAAAGAATCGGTAACGGGCATTACCTCTTCTTTGAAACGCCTCTTTGAGACCTCCTTTTAGGGCACTAAAATTGGTCTTTGAGGAAGACCAGAACCTCTAAGATGTTCCTAGTGAAGTGGAGAAGGGAATTTGGCAGGGGTTGGCCTAGCATGTAGGCTAAAAGTGGTGTGAGGAAGAGAGGGAGGAGGTGCCCTTTTATAAGGGAGGAGAGGGGTACCTTTGGAATAACGAAAACTATTATTTTATTATAAAGTCAAATTCGGTTTTAAATAGCTCAAAATTGATTTATTTTGAATATAAGGTGGGTATGGGTCGAAATAATCTCATCCAATATAATTTAGACATGTTTAGGCTCCTATTTTAACCTTATCATTTAGATTTAACATTAAATTTAATAATTTTACTTTTACCGTGTCTTCTTGTGTTCTTATACTATAAGGTTAATAAACATACTATAAGCAGCCAAACGAACCCCAGGTTGTTTATTATTAATATATATAACCTTAGCTAGGTTATTTGGCCGAACCTTAGATTTTTAGGAATAAAATAACAATTACTAATATAATATTTGTTTTAAAAACTATTCTATGTCAATTTTGACACTATTTAGTAATTGATTTTTGTGAAAATCATAAAGAATTATTAGTTCTAAAAAAGTTAATTAAATCAATACTAACATGTCATATTAACGTTGAAAATTAGTGTAATTCATAAAAAGTCTCAAATTACACTTATTTTGGTGTTTATAACATCAATTATGTCAATATTTCATTAATAAGATAATTATTGCATCATCATTGTGTCATAATTAAATTAAATTATTTAAAGACTTAAAATTACAAATAAAATATCATTATGTAGGAAATCTTTTTAGATTTCTAATTAATATTTATATCCGAATTTATATTATGTATAACCCCATATTAAAAATGATTTACTTATTAAACTTTGATTTTAACTATTTTAACCCTTCTTTAAATAAATTAAAAATAAATGTCCTAATCTAATACAAGTAGGCCTAAATGGTCATATTTTATTCCTAAGGTTGTTTTTGTTCGAATTAAACTTGTCCAGTAGAATTAGTACTTGTGTTAGGGTAATAATAATATCATTTTTACCCTTAAATACCCTATTAACTTTTAACCGTGGTAAAAAAAATTAAAAAGTTACTATTCACCAAAAAATTATTTTCACATCATTGAACCACATTTTAGTCCTTGATATTAACCGTGTCTCTCGGATTTTCGAAATTCCACTCACAGAAGCGGTAAAATTAAGTTTTATGAAAAATTCAGTTTTTTTAACTTCCACTTTCTGGTTTCACTATTCATCAAAAATTGAATGTTTTCAGAAAAATACCAAAAATTAGGCCTAAGCTATATTTGATATTATGAATTCAAAAATGATGTCTATTTTACCAAATTCTAAAAATTTTAGTTGAATTAATTAATTTAAAAATTAATTCCCGTCGTCAAAACAAATAGCGTGTTCTTAAGAGATAATAACTATCAAAAGATTTACAGTTGTTTATGTCTGTTTTAAATGTGAAATTACATCCAATAACCAACATTGTATTGTATTGTAAAAATATATTATAAATATACTTTAAAACCAATCAAATTAATAATTTATCGCTATTAATTATTTCTATTAAAAAGGTTGTTTGTAATTAAAATTTAGTAATTTTCACTATTCATCAGAAAATGAATGTTATCTGAAAAGTACCAAAATTTCACCCTAAGATAATTTCGATATTCCAATTCCAAAAATGAAGTCCATTTTGAAAAATAAAAATTAAAAAATTTCAAAAAGTGGTTATTACTATTCATAGCGGCTTTTTTTAATAATATTTTAATAGCATATCATTGTTTAGTGAAACTCGGTATTGCGTACTACACACGCTATCGAGGAAGGTCGCGATTGCGTGTAATGAAAGACAAGTCAAGGATGTGTGTTGTGCAAGATCCTTTTGGTGTAGCATACAACACAAGACATTAATGAAATTAAAATGATTATTTTTCATAAAATATCGGGGTGTTACAGTAGGAATGATTCACTTTTCATAGGTACAAGATACGGTTTCCTGAAATGCCAACAACAAACATTAAACAACATTAAATGCATTAAAACAACAAATATGACTGTTATCATTATTTAAATAATATTGAAAAAACATAAGAAACTGTGTCACAGTGATTAAGTAAACGGTGTCTTCTTCACGGTGTGTGGTTCATGGTTTGTCATTCACGGTGTGTCCTTCACAGTGTCTCGGTCACGGTGAGTCCTTCACGGTGTCTGGGACATGGTGAGTCCTTCATGGTGTCTGGGTCACGGTGAGTCCTTCAGGGTGTCTGGGTCACGGTGAGTCCTTCACGGTGTCTGGGTCACGGTGAGTCCTTCACGGTGTATGGGTCACGGTGAGTCCTTCACGGAATCTCCATACTTATACAAATATCTATATTTGGACTTAGAGAGTAATATGTAGAACATGGATAAGTTTAATCACGAGAGAGTAAAAGAGCTTGAATCATAAATATAATGGTGTGATAATATATGTGAGAATTGTGATCATGCATAAGACATGTAAATATTAAAAAAAGTAATTAACATCCATAAGATTTGTTATCATTAAAACATGATGTGTAGATATTATTGAGATTGAATATCATTAGAAAGATGTGCAATGAATATTGAGATTAATAAATAGTAATAAGATTTGTGATCATTAAAACATGATTAACACATGAGGAATCCAACATATGGTTTTTACTTCTTGAGATGAAAAATGAAAGGTATGAGATGAAATCTGATGTTATAATATGTTATGGATATTTTTTAGGATTTTAAGTCTTTTTTGTGAATGTTTTAAATTTACATAGTTTTTGAAAAGGGACAATACACAGATCATGTGACAACCTATCATGTTGAAAAAGGCTATTGGAATCGAACCCACAATAGATGTTCAATGAGGCTTTATCTCCCACCATAGGTCTATGAGAATTCCCCGATTAGTGTGAATTTTTTTAGGTAAACGAGTTTATGTAATAAGAAGAAGTTGATTTTGTGAACATACATTTTAATAAATGGATATCATTGGTATAGGAAAATAATTTGGGGAGTAACTGGTAAATGTTATTCTTGACGATTTTCACTATTTTGGGAACTCTATATGACTATGGAAAATTAAATACTACGGGATTTTATTTTTGGATTAAATGTTGAATTTTATTTTTAAAGAATCAATGTTTTTATTTTGGACTTATAGATATTTGGGTTATTTATGGAAATGATTAACCTATCATGGAGAATATGTGACTAGGTTAATAAATTTTTGGTATAAGACATTAAGAGTGGTTGATGTTATTTGGAAATAAATTTTAAAATTTTTCTTGGAAGATTATGTTTCCAGATATGTTTAAATTTTGGGTTTCAAACTTAGTTTGGATTGTTTGGCGTAATTTTAAGGAATGTTATTTTAGGAATGGTCTTCATTGAACTTTGGATATTACTGTTGAATTTTGGAGATTAAAATTAATCCTTATCCTTATAAAAGATTATTCTTTTGGGGGTAAATTATATTATATTTTACTAATCATTTTGGTTTTGGTTAATAGTTAAAGGTATAATAACGGGATAGTTAAATTTTTTGAGGTTGATATAAGTTTTTAGAAGTTAATTATAGTGCTTCAAGCATGAAAATTTCATCTTAAATACTCATCATTTGGAGAAATAGATAATTTTTTGGTTGAATTATATTAGTGTATGAAAATCTACTTTTCATTAATTATATTTCCTTATTTCCTTATTGTATGTATTAAAATAATCCCTTGACTTTATAAAAAAGATCTTAAAACAAAAAAGCTTTCAGTTTACTATTAATACCATGAAATCTAGGACTGTTTAACCCATCCCATGTTTGTGGTTTTCTGAATGTTAACTTTCTCCTGATCAAGTATTCTATCACACTTCATCAGAACAAGACAGTTATTTTTTCTTCAATATCTAGGTCTTCTATATGGAATCCTAGTATCTTTTATCTCATGTGACCTTGTTATGATCCATTATTTATTTTAATGTCGAGGTTTTATTAATCCTTTTTCGATGTGGGAATGAAATTATGGTATTTTTAAGAGTCATACCTTAGTTACAGAGCCCAAATCCAAATTGTGAGGTCACAATTTCTTAAATTGGGGGAGAATGTAACATTCTGGGTTGTTAAAAGGAGACAATATGTTCAATAGTGTACATAATATGCCACATCAAACTTAAGAGAGCAATAAATTTTTTTACCTTATAACCTAAATGTTAAAATGGTCTGAATTAAAAGTATAAATTAATTAGTAGAAATATTGTGTATAAATGTATTTAATTAATTATTTTGTAAACAAATATTTATAAATAAAATAAAACTTTTTTTAATTAAAAAGATTTTTTTGAACTATCTAAATGAAATTAAGTGAGTTTAGAAAATAAAAAAACCACTATTTATGGATTTTATTAATAAAATATAGATTTAATAGGTTAAATTTAATGTTTAAAATTCGTCTTATACGTTTTCCAGACATTATATAAGAAAAGATTAATTTTTTCGGATAAATGAACTTTTTTAAAAAAAATACAATTTTATTGCCTTTTGAAGTAGAACCCATTTTAAAACAAATTTTTGACATATTTAGAGGTTTTATTTGAAATAATAAACATATAATTTTTAATAAGGACATCAAAATTCACATTTTTTGAATTTTTTATGTTTTTCGATTAAAATTCATTTCATAATGAATAGTGAAAAAATATAGCATTTTAATTCAAATTCTAACTTAATTCTATAGAGAGATTATACTTTTAATTTATTTTAAATAATAATTCAATATTTGTTTATCATATAATCCAATTTTGGTCATTGGTTGTAATTTCAATTTAAAATTAGATATAAATGCTTCTTAGTCTTTTGATTGTTTTTACTTAAAAAACCAAATTTCTCATTTTGACAATGGGGAAAAATTTTAAATTATTTACTACAACTTTTGTGTTTAGAATTTTGAAAATTGGATTTTATATTTGAAATGAGAATGTAATTTTTTTAAAATAGGTCCTTTATATTTTTTTGAACATTATGAATAGTAACTTTTGTAATTATTTTAATTACCATGGTTAAGGGTAAATCGTGTAATTAAAGGTAAAAATAATTGTATAATAAAATAAAACTATCTTAAAAATTTTACTACTTTAATTTTGTTAGTGTATCCCAACCATGATCATCCTTCGGTCTATTTTAGAACCACATGGTGTCACTTGGAAGTATTTAATTCATTTTTAATATTATATTCAACAAATAGTCATTTTTGTTTTTAAAAATTAATTTATTTTAATATGTAGTTATAAAGGGGTTCTCTTAGACTATAAATGGTCATTTTAAAGATAAAAAAATTAAATACAACATAGTAATTTATTAATAATTTTTGTTAAATTAAATAATTAAATTTAATTATAACACAATTATAATGTAGTAATTTCTTAAGTAATGAATAAATCAAATAAATGATATTATAAAAATTTAAATAAATATTAAATGACATAATTTATTCTATCCAATAATTTTATGGGAAATTTTAACATGTTTTTTATGATTTAACAGAGTTGGTTAGAATATATCTTCTTTATTTTGATATTTTTAAAAGTTAACTAGTGATTAGTGTCAAAATTGACCCTATTGGTATTTTAAAATATTTAGTATTTAATTAAATGATATTAAATCGCTTGAAATCTAGGATTTAGAAAACTGGTTTGGATAAGTACAAATATGTCCTAAATGGTATATTTTTTATGTCTTATGACATGTTATAACAACTATATTAACCCAAAAATGTAAATATCATAATGTAGTGGTAAGATTAAAAAGGGTAAAATAGGGGTTAAACAAAAAAGATAAAGATTAAAAAACATTCATAACTTATCTAATGTTAATTAGATAATTGGTATTTAAAAAAATCTCATTATCTTTTAATTAGTTAAACGTTATGTCATTCGAAACCCAAAATTAAATTTTTATTAATTTAATATTTTATGAATTTACAAGGGTGCCCCTCCCCTATCCTATAAAAGACACCCACTCTTCTCTAATACACACATTTCCAAATCCATTTAGTTCAAACAATAACAGAAAAAACTCTTCTAAAAATACATACCAACATTCTTGAGGATTCATTATAGGTAGAAAACCATTCATTGAGGTGTTACAGTTTTCATCAAAGTTGATCGACCGAAGAAGAGTTATTGTTTTTTAAGTGTTTCTATTCTATTTCATCTTCCAATTTCTCTAAATATATTTCTTATAATATGAAATAATAAATACAGTACTATCAATATAATAATATGTTATTATGGTAATATAATTACTTAAATTTGTCACCAATTTCATTAAATGAGAAATGAAAATTTCATTCGTGTTTACGGCAAAGTATGACCACGCAAACCGATATAGTTCATTTTTTATTTCCGGATATCAAGACTATTTATAATAATGGAATCAATGTTTATATATGATATTCATGAAACATTTATCAATTTAAATGGATAATATTTCAATTATGTTCTTACTTTCAATGCACATTAAAATGATAATATTTTTCAGGCGTATGTATAAACTTTCACCTCCACAAAGTGATTTGAATCGTTTTTGCCCCCCATATCACTTGAATGATATATATATATATATATATATATATGTGTGTGTGTGTGTGTGTTTTTGTGTGAATATAAATTATTATTAGTATTTTAATAATATTCTGATCATTTTTGTATGATAATATAATAGTTATTTAATTTTTGTAAAGATAAATGAAGAATGAGAATGTTTCTCATGCATACATATGGCTTACCATCTCCATGATTATAACATTATTCATTTATCATATACATATTTAATGAATGGATTTAGAAGTATAATTAATATATACATGTAATTATAATTTCATTAATATTATTTTGTATATGATGTACTTATGACCACATGGACTATAGACATCAATCCAAGTTCATTTTCATCTCAAGTACTGAATATCGACTAAACGCCTCACATGAAATTAAATAATTATTTAATTTTTATAACATGGTAATAAGTGATATGAAATTTATAATAAACTTGAAAATTGTTCCGAAGAAAGTGTAAATTAACCAATGTTTATTATTAATGAATATAATTATTTTACATAATGATTCAGACCCAACGCATGGGATTTCGACTCAATCTCCTTTAAAAATGGAATCCATTTATAGAATGTTTTTTACTATCTTTACAGAACGAAAAATGAATGTATATTTGTCTTAATGAATATGGAGACAACAACTTCTCTATCTCCATAACGTTTATTTGATATTTTTCTTTCTTTATAAGCATTAATGTTTTTAATGTAAAAGAAGTCCCTTATTCCAATTTTTGGTATAATGTTTTTGGAAAAGGGTTTTTAAATGAAAATGGTATTTTTATATAATAATATGTTTAATATGGGTTTTGAAGAAGTTTTAAAATGATTTTTATGATTCATGAAATGGTAGTTGAGAATTATATGAAATGTGTGAGCCCAATAATGCTTATCTGAAGGGTTGAATCCCATTATATCTCATGCATGAGCCTAAAAAGCTTATATGATGGGTTGATCCCCATTGTAGCTCATAGTTGATCGCTTTATACCTTATATAAAGGGTTCTTCCCCATTATTGCTCATGGGTGATCCTGAAATAGCTTATACGAAGGGTGATCCACATTATAGATATCTAATTTAGAAGTCGACCATAAGGTTATTCCAATTATAAGTGTTTTTAAATGGTTTTATTTATAAGATTCTCTAAGTCACCTAAATGTGTTTTAATTTTTTTTATTGGTTTTAATGGTTTTTATTGAGAAAAATTTATGACTGTTATTCATGTGAAAAAGTTTTTGCATTCTCTAAAAGAACATCAATTGGATAAAAAATATATAATTATACTAATGGTTCCTTTATTTTTATAACCCTTACAATGCATTTGTACAAATCCAAAATTTTAAAATGTTTTTCAAAGGTCTTATCATTTTTAAGGAAAATAAATATTCCATGATGAATTTATTGATGATGTGTCTTGAAAAAAAATTACATTAAAATATTTTCCATTTGTGAAAAAATGGATACTGAGTATAATTTTACACTTGTATTGTATAATTTTACATTCTAATAGTTCTTCCTAATTCTCTGAAACTATAAACATAAAGATCTTTGAATGTGAATTCTAGTTCAAAAAACACTAAAATAAGATATGTTTAAGGCTTGGTCTTTTTACCAGATTTTCAATTATTTCTATATTTTATTTATTTAAATGGATAATATACAAAAAGGTTTTGATACTAATATACCTACTTTATTTAATGAAAAACATTATGATAAATGAAAAATAATGAAGAAAATTGACGTTGAAATCATGCATTTTGATGTAAAATATTTATTGAAGATAATATGAATTAGCTGCAAAAATTAGATCTATATGGGATTATGAAACCAAAAAAACCTATAGATTTTCTATTATTTCATTAATAATCTTTATAATTCTATAGGATAAATGATATTAATAGAATATATTCATCTAAATCTATATATGAAATTTCGGATAGATTATCTCTTTCTCATGAAGGAACAACTAATATGAAATAAATCAGATTAAATAACTTTATAATTAAATATGATACATTTAAGATGAATTTTATGAGATTATTTATGACATTTATCTCTGGCTCAATGAGATAGTGAATACGATGTAATCCTTTTAAAATATTGTTTCTAAGAATGTTAAAATCATTTGACCATTGAGGTGTCCAATAGAGAGACAAAGAGGAAACTCAATCTCAATTAAAGAGTCTTTTCATATTAGTAAGATACATATTAATGATCTAATTGGTAATTCAATAATGTAAAAGTAATAACTAAATGTGAATGTAGAAGAGGAAGAAGAACCTTATTGAAAATTTATATCATTAAAGTCTACTAATTAAAAAATGACAGAAAAAAATTCAAGTTGAAATTTCCAATGATGAGGAGTAACCAGATGATAGCGATGAAGAGATGGCCCATATGGCAAGAAGGTTAAAGAGGTTTAATAAGAATATGAAATTCTTTAAGAAAAAAATATTAAATTTATAATATAATCAATAGAGTAAATTATAAGAAGTACTCGAAGAGGGATGATACTTCAAATAAGATCATCTGCTACAAATGTAAGAGAAAAGGACATGTCAAAGATAATTTTCCCCAGATGTAGTATAAAAATAAATATTAGGGAAAGGATAATAATTAATTGAATGATATGAATCCCTCTTGGAGTTCTTATTAATTCATCCCCAATGACTCTGTCTCAACTCATGAGGAAAACCAGGATAAAAACATGTGTTTCATTGAGATCTAATCGGAGGTATCCCATGCACTTACTATTTCTCCTATAAATATTTATAGTCATTATGAATAGTAGAATAATGATGAAAATATATAAAATGAGAATGTTTTATTGAATATTATAAAATGATTAAATAAACATTCAATGATATTAAAATATATGTACAAAATTTTAAATATAAAACATGTATTAACTACTAATATTAAATCCGATTTTGCATTATAAAAGAAGAGAAATACTAAATTATCAAAAGAAAAATACTCATCTAAAATTTTATATTGATAAAATTAAAAAATAATTATAGGAATTCACTAATGGTAGAGAAAATCTCACTCAAATATTATGAATCTAGATTGAACCTTGGTATATCATTGTCTTTGGTTATCAAACTGGATAGAGAATTGTCAAGAGTAAATCTACTCATAAATCTATTTTTGGAAATTATATTAATAGTTATTATTCAAATGAAACTACAATATATTTTATTTCCAAACTATTAAAATATTCTTATAGGATACCCATTTTTAATATGGGTTCCTAAAGCCTTAATTTCTTAAATTTTGGGTCCAAATAATATTTCGGTTCCAGAATTATTTTTGGAATAAAATTATTTTGTAGGTTTATATCTTAAAGAGATCCATTAGAATTATATGGTACAAGAATTGGGGTTGTTTGAGATACATTTCTCAGTATTATTCAAGATTCAAAATTTGATAAAGGGTGATGGTGGACATTTCACCTTTTGTGACAATGCTAAAGGGAAAATCAAGGGCCCTGTCAAAATCGATAATTCTTACTCAATTATAATTTCTATGGTATTATTTTTTGATCATTTGAAATATAATATCCTTGGAATCTCATAGCTATTTGATGATGTTTTTTATTTAATATTTGAAAAAAATACTAGTGTTGTTTTTTATCCTATTAATGCATTAGTGTTTATTACTTTGAAAATTAATATTCTTATGCTTTTAATTTAGATTCATTATTTTCTAGTTATTCTTCTTGTCTAGGTGACATTCACATTGAATCTTTTATTTTTCATAGGAGACATGTCCACTACAATGTTTACTTATTTTCTATGATAAGTAATAGAGGGTTAGTTAAAGATCAACCTAAAAATGAATTCCCCCAATGCTAAGGTTTATAACCCATGTCAATAAGGGAAACAATACAAAATATATTTCCAGTCCAAGAATTATGTTTCAAATTATCAAACACTAGAAATGGTTCACATGGATTTTTCGGAACATTTATAGTTTTTATTTTAAATATTAATTACTATATATATGTTATTATTGATAAATTCTCAAGGTATTCATAGGTATTTCTTAGATCACAAAAGGGAAGAATTCTCATACATTACCAAGTATACTAAATCTATATATATAAGAACATAACATCAACATGATACCCCATATAGCAACCACATGATCTGATCCTTGGGTCTGGTCATGGATCGAAGAGTTTCTCCTTCAAACAACTATAAAGACTCTGGTGAAAAATAGGTGATTCTACTACCTGTGTCTAAGAAGATCTCTATGAATGATCCTAGGTATATTTAATGCAAACCCACACTGGGTGAAGACCTGGGTAGTGGTAAGTTAAGTGGTTGCTCAGAACATCCATTTGGCATGGACAGTACCATTCCCAAGACACCTAAACCATTGGATGTTCCAAAATCTTCTATACCCCTCGATATGGATGATTAGGGACTACTTAAAAAACTAGTGCTTCATCTCAGCTAGCATTGCAATATATCTATAAGAACCTTGATATCACAACATTTTTGCCTCTAGGATTCAAAAACAAATTTGATAAATACTCAGGTACCTCTAAGCATGGATTTTCAACTTAAATTGTTTCAAGTATACACACTTTACACTTTGATATTAAATCAGTAGATATTTCACAATAAAATGTTCCTAGTAATTTTCCTGAAAACATTGGGTAACTGAATAGTCAACCTGATGATAAAAATAATTCCAATAAAATCTCTATGGTCTCACCTGTGAAGGGTAGAATTAAAAAATATTTTTCAGAAATCTCTTCAATTTATTCTAAAAGCAATCAGGAGATAAACAATATCCCAAATACTACGAAGAAGATCAGAAGATCTTCTAGGCACAAGGGTTTGAGAAACACAAAAATGGGAGTTCTAACTCCTATCATAGGTTCAAATGATTCTGATTTTATGAAATTATTAGGGTATTGCTAAATCTTACTCCCTTTTCTATGTTAAAAATAATTTTTAATACTAATTTCCCTATGTTATTTTCTATTAAGGAACCAAAAGTTAATTTATCCTCCAAGGGTCATCACATATGTCAACATGGCTACTCTTTTACTAGTGCAACAAAAAAATCTTCCTAGTTTTTTCTCTTTGGATTTTTTTGGAACTTTTCTATTAAGGATATTAATATTTTTAACATCTTGGAGCAATCCTTCACTTGTGATTTTTCCTTTTAGGGAACTTCTATTTGTTCTCCTTGGATTATTCAAAGAATAGATAACATGATAAAAGGACCCTTTGAGATGATCATACTTTTCTAGGTACTAACATCAACACTACATGGTCAGTTATTGGATATTTTAATGATATCCTAAACTCAAATGAGAAAATTGGTCCCTCACATGCGACTATCTCCAAAAGAGAATTAAAATATTTCATTGAAGTCAACATTATCATTGAAATAATTCTTATAGGTTCCAAATACACATGGTATAAGAATCATCACAATAGGATAGTTTCCACAAAATTGTGTAGAGCCTTAATGAATGTTCCTGCTTTAGATTTTTGGAACTCTATCACTATCACCACACTTTGTAAGCTCCACATTGATCACCATCCTATTGTGGTCATTCTCTCTACCAAGGAAACAAGCCTTAAAAGTAAAATAACTCTATAATGGGGATAGAAATACTATGTTAAATAATTCTACTCATATATCGCGCATAGATTATAGGCATATTGCCTCTCTAAATTATGGGGAAAACATTTTAGACAATAAAGATGACATTGCTAATAATATTTTCTCTTACATTGAATCTATTATTAATGGCCCTGATAACAACAAGGTCCTCTTACTAGAGATCATTCGGATGGTGGTCAATGTTGAAGATAATACCTTTTTATTAACACTCCCCTATATCATGAAATTAATGATATTGTCTTTAGTTTAAACCTGATATTTCTCCTAGATGTGATGGTTTTAATGACGGTATCTTTCAGCACTATTCAATCTGATGTTTGCAAGCATGTCAAATTTTTCTTCATCAATGGTGTTCTTCCTCATAGTATAAATACCCAATTCCTCTCTCTAATCCCCAAAGTGGAAAATCATTTTGTGATCCATTTATTTAGGCCTACTTCTCTAATCAACAGCCTTTACATAATCATCAAGAAAATAATTTCCAATAGGGTCTCATCCATCATAGATAAAATAGTATCCTAGAATCAATTTGGGTTTCTCCAGGGTAGATCCATCCAAAATTTTATTTTTCATTCTTCAGAGTGTTTTAACACTTTAAACAAAGTCAACAGAAGAGGTAATACTTCCATTAATCTTGACATTAAAAAAATATTTTGATACAATGGATTGATGTTTTATTTTTAAAGTGATTCAATCAGTGGGTTTTAGAAATTCATTTATCACTACTATCAGAACCTTATTCCATTCAGCTTCAATTTCAATTCTGATCAATGGTTCTCCAAAAGGATATTTCAAATGAACTAAATGTGTAAGACAGGGGGATACCCTCTCTGCTATCCTTTTCACCATTGCGGAGGATTATCTTAGTTGTTTACTCACTTGTCTTGTTGATCAAAATAAACTCAATCCCATTCATGTGTCGCAAAATTTGAATGCTCCCAATCGCCTGTTATATGCAAATGATATCATTATTTTTCTTCATGGGGATAAAATAAACATCTGAAACCTCAAAAAAGATCTTGCTCATTATGTCTAGATTTTGGGACAAGTGATTAGCTGGAACAAATCATCTATCTTATTTGGGAAAAATTTCCACCTAATAGAAAATGAAGAATAATAAGTGAATTAGGTATAATGGGGGGATCTTCTATTATTAAATAATTAGGTTTTCCTATCTTTTGGAGAAGACGAAAATATTCATAGTTCATAAAATTTCCAAATAGGTTATAAATCAACTTTCTTCTTGGAAGGGAAAATATATTTTTATGGCAGGTAGAATTAGTCTTGTTAAATATACTATTATCTCAAAAATGATCTACTCTGTGATGGTCTACAAGTGTTATGTTGGTATTATTAAAAATATAAATACGTCTATTAATTTTTTTTGGACAGGTATCATGGTGGAAAGGAAACTTGTCACCATAACATGGTTAATCTATTGTAAAACCATTGATAAAGGATGAATTTTCTTTAAAAATCTCAAACACTTTAATGAGGCGCGTTAATCCTGGATCTCTTAGGATCTTCTAAAAAATAATTCAAACCCAACTATGTTTCATAAAAATATATTTCTTGAAAAATTTATGTATGGAACTCAATGTTTCCAGCAACATGTATATGGAATTCTTTAAATTATTCTTTTACCTCCATTATGAATAATGCTTGGTGGATGGTTTCTAGAGACTCCTCTTTGAATTTTTGGTTGGATAACTGAACTGACACTCCTTTAATTTCAGGAATAGCGCTTGGCCAAATACCTGAAAACACTATCCTCTCCAATAAGATATGTCATCTACTCCCAAAAATGATCATCTTCCTAAAAACATCATGAATTTCATGGATTCATAAACTTTCTCCATCGCCGACGACTTCTTAGTATGGGAACCTACGCACAGTGGAATTATTAATTCCAAAAACTATTAAAACCACTGTTTTTGAACTCCAAATGTGCTTTCTAGTGGATAAATATCTTTTAAAAACCCTGGATAAAACCTTCATGATTTACACTCATCTTTCGTCTTGTTCAAAACAGGATCCCCACAGATGATCACCTTTAATTTCATAGTATTCAACTTTATTCTAAAAGTTTTCTCTACAACCAACATAGAGAAGATTCCAATCATATCTTTCATTTTTTTTCCACTTCTTCTACCCTTAAGAAATGTATTTTTGATATTTTTAACTGTAGGTAGTTGATTCATGACTCTATCATATAGTAATTAACAAGAGGTGTGGAGAAGGATAATTCTCAATAGATTAAGAATATTTTTCTTATTGTTGACGCGGAGCATTTCCATGTGATCTGTAATGATAGAAATGATATTATTCATAATAAATTCTCATTAATCCATGGTGCAGGGTGAATGTGGATTCTCATTTCCATATGTGAAGTTGCTTCAATCCAAAAGGGAAACTAAAACAACATAGTGCATGAATTTTTAATTATGTGATGAATCCATATTGGTGAAAATTAGTGTCAACCTCATTGCACATTCGAAGTCTTTTGGTGTGCCCCTCTACCTAGTTAGATTAAAATTAATGTAAATGGTGCTTCCATAGGAAACATGTTCCCTGCAGGTTGTGGTTCAATCATTAGAAATCATGCTGGACTGATCCTTGGATGCTTTTATAGTATCCATAGCATTGAATCTTCTCTGGAAGCTGAAATGATGAGAATGATTCATGACATTTCTTTTTCCAAACAACATGGTTGGAGAATCCTTTGGATAGAGAGTGACTCAACCACCATTGTGCATAAAATTTGGAAAGGTGTGATACATCTTGTGTGGAATATCACCACTCACTGGATGGGTTGTATCTGCACTCCTATCCATATCAACTACATCATCACATATAATTATTGAGAATATAACATGGTTGCTGATGGCCTTGAGAATAATGGGGTTTATCAAGATATTACTTGGCTTGATGATCTTCTTTCTGATCTAAACCCCTTTTATTACAAAGACTGTAATATGTTTCTATCTTTTAAACATTTTTTCCTCTTTCTTTATAACAATCGTGACTTAGTCTTCTAGCAAAACACCACCTTCCTAAAAAAATAATGTAAATTAGTTTGGAAATGAAGACATTTAATACTTATGCTCAAAAATGGATATACTCATTACTTTTCTTCTCCTAGGACTACCAGAAAAATGGAACTACATAAAAAATAAATATGATGCTTCAAGAATTTTCTAGGATTGTTCTAAATGAACAGGTTTTCCTTATTTACATTGGGGTAGAGGCTATGAATATAAGAAAATATAAAATTAATAGTGTTTTAATTATACACCTACTAAAAATCCTCTATGAAATTTTGAATGGTAGGAAGCCTAATGTTAAATATATTGCAATTTTTGATTGAAATGTAATTATTCATTATAATAAAGATAATCATGAAAAAAATTCAATATAGAATAATGAAAGAATTTTCCTTATTTATTCAAATACTTGTAAGTCATGTATAGTGTATAATAAAGTAACAAAAACATTCTAAGAATCCATTCATATCATGTTTTATGATATAGATATATATGAGCTTAAAACCCCTAAATAAAATATTGAGAAATATATATAAAATCTAGACATAAATTCGAAATCTTCTGAAACATCTACGAAACAAAAAAGAAAAATAATCCTATCATAATGAGAAATTATTATGTAAACCATTATATGGCCATGATATGACCACACACCCCTTTCCAAGAGATGTTAGAAAACATATGTACCATCCTCTAGATTTTCTAGTTGGAGACCAAGATATTTGTTCACATAAATGAGATTAAATTAGGAATCATGTTGAACTTCAAGCATTCTTGGAATAACCTGAACCTAGTAACATCACTGATGTAATGAATGATGAATATTGTGTAATGGATATTCCAAAAGAGATAATAAAATTTCAAAGAAACAAAGTTCGGTAACTTTTATATAGACCTAAATACACATTCACTATTAGTACTAAATCGGTATTCATAATAATTTTTTATCAATCTGGGACAAAAATCAGGAATAAATCTAGACACACTGAATAAGGGTATAATCAGCAAGATTGTATAGACTATGAAGAATACTTTTTACCTTTTGTAAGACATGAATCCATAATAATATTTTTTAACTATGTTGTAAATTTGGATTTAAAATTATATCAAATCAATTCCAAGAATTCATTCAAAAAGGGTTATATAGTTGATGATTTTTTGGTTGAACAATCTCCCAGTTTTAAAAATTCTCATTTTATAAATCCCAATTTTAAATAATCATGATCTTCGTATTGTCTAAATCAAGGACATATAGATTCACATGATATGATCAGCTCCTTCTTAATTTCAAAAGGTTTTTCAAAAGTTATAGATGATCCTACTCTTTTTATCATAAATAATTTCATAAGATGTTTCAGTTGTTCAAATATATCCATATGGTATTTTATTAAGATATTCTAGAAACACTTTGTGTACCAATTTTTCAAATATGATGAAAATTATTTAGAAATGATTTTAATGGGTGAACAAAAATTCATTCTTGGATTTCAGTTTTGTGGACATAAATCAGTAATTATATTAAATCCATGTAAATAAACAAAATATATTTTAAAATGTTTTCGATTGTATGACACTAAGAGTAGTGACACAACCATAAGTACCAACTATATATTGGAAGTTGATGAATATGGGAATTCAAAGGATCAAACTAGTTACTAAGGTATTATTAGAAGTTATATCTTATTAACTTATCGCCGATCTAGAATTATTTTTAGTGTGTGTATGTTTTCTTTTTTTCATGAAAACATTAAAGGGTCACATTTACAGTTAAACTTAATTTTGAATACATCAATTATATAAGAAAATTGGGGTTCTTTACCCTAGAGGAATAGAATTTAACATAGTGAGGTATTAATATTCTAATTTTGGTGGTTTAATGTTAGATAGAAAAATAAATATCTGGAACATGTTATCTTTTGGGAATGTCTCTAATATATTGGTTTATTAAGAAAAAAATACTTTTGAATTTTCTACTACTAAACCTTAATAAATATCAGTTTATAGATTCTATGATGATATTTTGTGGATGAAACACATTATACTAGATTATGGATATCAATTCAGAAATCTTTGGTATAAATTTAAAAAATACAGGTATGATAAGTAAATCTAAAAATAATGGGCATCACTCTAGAACAAATCATATTGATATAAGACATGACTTTTTGAGCGATCATTTTCAAAATTGTGATATAACTCTTTAATTAATCGTAAATGAACAATAGATTGAAGATATTGTTAATAAGTCATGGAATTATGACATATTAATCAAAATCGAACATGAATTAGGAATTATAAATTTTGGTTAGACTGAAATTCTGGGTACCCGCCATTGAAAAATACCCACTGTTTTAAATTACCCACCTTGGGAAATCAATGTCGTTGGAATTAAGATACCATAACTAATTTCTTTATTAAGATGATTATTTATTTATATTTAATTTAATTTCTTATCTTGTTTTTTGATTTTCAAATCCATAAATGATATAAATTGGAGAATTAATATAATTTCAATTCACTCTCTCCCTTGCAACCCTTGACTTCTACGTTCCCCTTTACCTACCAAATTATATTCCTATCTTCTCCTTGTCTGAACCATCCAACTCCTTCCCAATGGTAAAATTGAAGAAACATGTTGAGTTGACTCTTGAGGAGTCACTAACTTCAAACAGGCATAGAGGATATTAGAGAAGTGCTATAGTGATGCCGCCAAACCCTAAAATCATGAATCATATAATAGTTGTTGAGAAGGAAGAAAATTATGAATGGTTTTTCCCAGAAGATTGATGATGGTTAGAGTAATTTATGTTTAGGGATAGATGGATTGGTTATCATGTAATCATACGTTGTTCTTTCCTAGTTTATTGCACCGATTTATCTAATTCATGGAATTTTGTTTCGGGAAACATAAGGATTGGATTTCGAGAAGAATAGATGGAAATAAAGTATTTTTCTATTCAAAATGATTGGATATGTTTGTTAATGTACCTCATGATGGTGTTTTGAATGACTATCAGGGGATGAATCTATGTGATATAGATTTTTTGTATATGATAATTTCTTAGAAGATCTAATAATAGATGGAACATTAAGGATACCAGTTTCAACCGAAATAGATAATGAGTGTCGATTTTTTTAGTGTTTATAAAACACAAGTTCTATCTTAGAAAATGACCATTTTAGTTTGATGAGATACTATAAATTATATATGATATAAATTATGAAAATTGTGGATAAAATTAATATTTATAGGAATTTGATGGTGCATATGATGGACATATGGATGATTTCATTGAAATTAAATCCTTTTATCTATCCTAGGTTTATTTCATCTATGGTTGATGCCAAAGGGTTAGTTGATGGTGATGAAGAATCTGAAGTGAATTATAGAGGTTTTTTATTGAACAATGTTATTAATAACTGAATGATGATAAAATGGGTCCCATAGTCGATGAAATGGATTGATTGTGTTTATAAGTACTACGATGATTTTTATCTGATTTATCACCCAACCATTCCAAAAAACCTCATTGATCCTGGATTCATGCCAAATGAGGTGGTTTATTATTCTAATGAGGTAAAATAAGAAAAAATTGAATATTAGGTATTATTAGTTGATAAGGGAAGTGATACTGATATTCCTAAAATCCCTTTGGTCTATTTTGGTCCATCCAGTCCTCCAATATCTATACTTATTAGATAAACTCTTCTAAGAGAGAAGAATGATGAGTAAGTGGAAACATAGGTTTTTGGTGAAGAATAGCTTATGATTTCTTCTTCAAAATATTCTAAGGAATTTTTAGATTTATTTAATAATTTATTATATAAAAACATAAATGGGGAAACTAATAGTGATAAAGATGATATGGATAAAGAAGATAATGAAGGAGATTGGTGTTATGGTGGATCTTGACATGACAGTCCTAATGATCATTAGATGAATCAGGAACACATTTCTTCTCTTGGATTTTCTATAGTTTCTATGTCTAGGGAGAGGCCTAGATTTGTTTTAGAGGTCGATGAGGCTATTTTGGAAAATGATGAAATGAGGGAATATGTTGAGGGGAAAAACCCCCTAGTTTTCTTGATCATCGAGTTGATCATGTGGATAGTAAACTTTTTAAGCCTAAAATTATGTCTTTCATCAGGTTAGATGGCATAAGTTTGGATGAATTGGAAATATTTCAAGGATATTTGAAACTTGTTTGGAGTATTTAGACACATATTTTGATGAAGCAATTATACCAATGCATGGTGGCTTTGATGCCTCGGTTTGAGATGAGATTGCTTAAAAGGGATCCATGGTTTGGTGGAATGTTTCTATATAAGAGATTCATATATTAAAATTAGATATTCTTTCTAGACTGGATCCTATATAGGTTGTTTCTAATAGTGTTGTTTCACCCCATAGTATACTTTTCTCTACAGCTTGTGCCTATAAATACTATTTCGAGAGAAGATATGGAGTCTTTTAGTTTGAGATTTATTTCAAAATTTTATAGGATTATGCGGAATCATGGTCCTCTGGTCATAATGATCAGTGAAGGAGATATTAGAAACTTGTTGGACCTTGTGATATTCCACCTAAAAATGTAAATTTTTCATCATATTCATGAGGATGACATAGTGGTCATGCAGTTAACCTATGGGTTTCTGACCATGTGGTATATGGTGAAACTTATTGGGACTTATTATATAGAAAATGTGATAGATTTATTTGATAGATTGGATACATTATCTTTATTATCTTCTACTTACATTTCCCTATATCCCTTTGTGCATGTTTACAAAATTTTGATTCAAACAGTAATCAAAGATGTGCTTCATACCATTCTGGGTGATTCTCTATCTACTCTTTAAGAGGATATAATTTAGCATAGACTACATATTGAACATATTTATAATATGGTAAGGAAATATTTAAATGATTATAATAGTAATTGATAAATTATTACTAATGGAATTAGGTATTATGTTTCAATGATTTAAAAAATTGTGAATTGAAATCATATTTCTTGTCTCTAGTTGAGAACCTCTAGTAGACAGTAGTTACCAAATCTTTTTAAGGAATAAGTCAGTCAATTGAATGAGATGAAACTTATTATTTAGTTATTTATATAGGAAAATATTGAATTCTTTAGTTCCATGTATCTATGAGGAAACATCATTTTGGGCTTCATCAATCTGATGAAACATTTCTTGAAGGTGTCTTGTACATCAGTAGTTGATCATCAGGAAATTCCAATGACTACTCATCTGAATGGTCTAATGAATTCCCATGAGTAGTTGTAGAGACCCGAAACATGACGTACATTGACATTACATTACATTTGAGGAATACTTAGTACATACACACAAGGACCGTAATAGTTTAGTGTCTTTGGAAACTCGGAACGTAATCTTCTAATCGTGGTGAAAGATCTTCAACATATCCTATAAATATCTTCCCTTTTTTTTACCTAAAACCTTTCTTTATATCCTGGGGAAAAGAAAACATAAAATGGTGAGCTCAAATTCTCAGTAAGGGTAAACAAAAGAAATATCAATCACATCGTATTCATAAGAACATAACATTTTGGAAATCATAACCTACAAAAGAGAGCATAATTTCATAACATGGGATAAATCATGGCAGTGAAATGTAATCACAATAATCATAACTTAAAACATGAAACATTGTGGCATTCACACATAATCATAGAGAATCATTTCTTGTTAGTCAAGACTCATTGCCAAGACTATCTTAGTGGACAAAGTCCCTTTCTGAATCGAGTAACCCTCGTTTTAGTCCTGTTTCACTGAACCGGTATAACCTACCGTTCCAGCCCTTTCTATCTCATGAGATATAAAATCTTTACCCAATGCATTGGAGGGAGATATCGGTCCCACCCATCTCTTAATGAATCCTTTCTTATGTGTGCCACATAATCATAAACCATACATCTTAGCGTAACCCATGTAATAAAAATGGAATTCTTAAACAACATGACATCATAAAACAATTCATATAAGATAATGGAATTCATAAAAATATTTCCATCACAACATAATCAAATCCATTTAATAATAGGGATAAAAACAGAACCCTTTTATTATCTTAGATGGAAAATAATTTTGATAAAATACTTGAACTCCATTCTTTAGGAAAATATCCTTTCTACTTCAAAAACAGTTTTCCTTTCATAACATGTCATGCGACTTTAAAATAAAAGAAGTTGATTAAAAATAAACTTGATAACTTGTAAAGGATGCTTCTTAGAAATAATTTTTTAAAAATCCATTCATGTCGTATAAGTTAAAAAACATTCTTCGAACTTTTGTCCGAAAAGTCAAAAAGTACCTCATACGGAAAATGACAAAAGATTCCTTTCATATCTTTTACTAAAAACTCACCGAAAGGTAAAATTGGATATAAACTATTGTAGAAGTATATAAATATTACATATTGAGGAAACATGGATGTGGATGATAAAATACACCCCAGTAAAAACTTACGAATAAACAATCTCGGATAAAAATGAGATTGTGATATTTCCCTTACCTTAGGTCCGATTTGCTTCGTATGTGTCAGAACCTCCTGTATAATGATTTAAATAATGTCATTGACTTATTAAAGAATCATTTTCATTGTTATGATATCATATATGGTTCACTTATGACATTATATTACCCGTTCTTTTGTAAATTCATGTTAAAGTAGCGTTTTGGGTAAAATCATCTCATTTGCCGTTCGTGTTTTTAACTTGTAATTATTCATATGATTACTTAGATCATGATTACTTAATTCCAGAATATAAAACATTATTTATATATATATATTCAGAATATACATATATAATAAATCAGTAAATGGAAAGAAATTCACCGTTCATGGAGACGGTAGTCCGTACGTACGCATGAACGCTGTTTTCGTCTCCTTATTGAATTGAATGGAATTAAGTAGATGAAATACATATAAATAATTCCAGTTTCATTATTAGGTCATATATTTCATTAGTAATTATTATATATACTTTATAATCATTCATGAATGGTTAATCATTGAGAATGAATCTCATCACGTCGTGGAGACGGTAGTCCGTACGTACGCACGAGCGATGATATCGTTCTCATGGTCGTGGAATTGTGTTGAAGTGTATGTAGACTATTTAAGTATCAATATAACTTTATAATAATCATATATTGTTACTCATTACACCATTATACCCATCCTACTAAGGTGGTGGTGGAAAATAGATTACACCACGGCGTGGAGACAGTATTCCGTACGTACGCACGCGCGATGATTTCTTTTTCCGTAGGATGGATAGATGGTGAAATAGGGTTGTTTCATACTTAAAATAACATATCAGTATATGATTGATATTGATGTTATTACTTCATAATGAAACAACCTAAGAAGAAGATGTGGAAGAAGAAATAAAGATGAAAGAATTGGTAACGGTAATTACCTCTTCTTTGAAGCGCCTCTTTGAGACCTCCTCTTAGGGAACTAAAATTGGTCTTTGAGGAAGACCAGAACCTCTAGGATGTTTCTAGGGAAGTGGAGAAGATATTTTGGCAGGGTTTGGCCGAGCTTGAGTTCTCAAATTGGTGTGAGGAGGAGGGGGAGGAGGTGTCCTTTTATAAGGGAGGAGAGGGGCACCTTAGGAATACCTCAAAATATTATTTTATATTAATGTCAAAATCGGTTTATAATGGTTCCAAAGGGTCTTATTTCGAATCTAAAGTGGGGATGGGTCGCAATCCTATCAACCAATAATATTTAGACAAGTTTAGGGTATTATTTTAACCTTATCAATTAGATTTAACTCTAAGTTAAATAATTTAACTTTTACCGTGTCTTTTTGTTTTCTTTCACTATATGGTTAATAAACATACTCTAACATGCCAAACGAACCCCAAATTGTTTATTATTAATACATATATCCTTATCTATGTCATTTGACCGAACCTTAGATTTTTAGGAATAAAATAACAATTAATAATACAATATTTTATTTAAAAACTATTTTGTGTCAATTTTGACACTATTTGATATATGATTTTTTTGAAAGTCATAACAGAATTATATGTTCGAAAAAAGTTGATTAAATCAACACTAATATATCATAGTAACCTATAAAATTAGTGGAATTCATAAAAAGTCTAAAATTACATTCATTTGAGCATTTATAACATCAATTATGTTAATATTTCCTTAAAAGGGTAATTACTGCTTCATCGTTGTGTCAACAATAAATTAATTTATTTAAAGTCTAAAAATTATAAATAAAATATCATTATGTAGGAAATATTTTTAGCTTTCTAATGAATATTTATAGTCGAATTTATCTTATGTATAACCCCATATTAAAAATGTTTTAGTTATTAAACATTGTTTTTAACTATTTTAACTATTCATTAAATAAAATAATATTAAATGTCATAATCTAATCCAAGTGGACCTAAATGGTCATATTATATTCATAAGGTTGTTTTTGGTCGAATTACACTTATCCAATAGAATTAGGACATGTGTTTGGGTAATAGTAATATCATATTTACCCTTAGTTACCCTATTTACTATTAACCCCGGTAAAAAAAAGTAAAAAGTTACTATTCACCAAAAAATTATTTTTATCTCATTGAACCACATTTTACTTACTGATATCAACCGTGTCTGTCGGATTTTCTAAATTCCATTCACAGAAACGTTAAAATTAAGTTTTATGCAAAATTCAGTTTTTAACCTACCACTTAGTGGTTTCACTATTCATCAAAAATTGAAGTTTTTCAGAAAAATGCCAAAATTTCACCCTAAGCTATAATTGATATTCCGAATTCAAAAATGAAGTCTATTTTACCAAATTCATAACATAGTAGTTGCATTAATTAATTTTATAATTAAATCCCGCTGTTAAAACAAATAGCGTGTTTTTAAGAAACAATATCAAACAAAAGATTGACACTTGATTATGTCTGGTTTAAATGTGAAATTACATCCAATGACCAACATCATATTAAAATGAAAAAATATATTCTAAATATACTTTAAAACCACTCAATTTAATGATTTATCACTATTAATTATTTCGATTAAAAAAGTTGATTTTAATTATAATCTAGTAATTTTCACTATTCATCAGAATATGAAAGTTATCTGAAAAGTACCAAAATTTCACCCTAAGCTAATTTCGATATTACGAATCCAGAAATTAATTCCATTTTGAAAAAAAAAATATAAAAAATTTCAAAAAGTGGTTATTACTATTCATAACGGCTAGTTTTAATAATATTTTAATAGCATATTGTTGTTTAATGAAACTCGTTATTGCGTACTACACACGCTATCGAGGAAGGTCGCGATTGCGTGTAATGCAAGGAAAGTCAAGGATGTGTGTTGTGAAAGCCCCTTTTGATGTAGCGTAAAACACAAGACATTAATAAAATTAAAAAGAATATTTTTCATAAAATCTCGGGCTGTTACATTCTACCCCCCTTAAAATGAATTTCTCCCTCGAAATTCGTCGGGGTTATAGATGGTTTATTATTAGAAAGTTTCTTTAATAGAAACCCACATCGTAAAAAGGAATATCAAAACCAATCATTAAAAACAAAAGTATGAAACGTAACGGTTACCCAAATAATCTAGTCACTGGGTTTCCACATGGGTGAAAATATAGATATGGAAGAGAAATCTAACCATCATGTTCTGATGGAGAGTGGTAGAGAACATGGCTATGGAAAAGCCGGCAATAACAAAGCCATAAATTTGTGACGATCTAAGGTACCATCTGATTCATCAGATATAAGATCACTAGGACAACATTTTTGGTTTTCAAGATCGTTTCCCAAATGTTAAAGAATTTGAATTAGAATAAATACTTACTTTATTTTGGTACAATCTCACTGTTGTTCATTCCTTTAACAATTTCCACTTCATCTCTTAAATAAATGAAGTTGAATTTGTTATTCGTGAAGTGTTAGCAGATCATGTGATAGAATGACGGGTCATTCCATCTGTCTCAAACAAAAGGTTAGAAAAAAAAATTATATACATAAGTCGATCTATAGTGAGATTAATCATATATGGTTCCTAAAATGGACTTATACATCATATATCATACAAAATAATATAATAAATCTAGTTTCTACTAAACAGGGACTTCCTGTAGGCCAGTGGTAGGCAATAATGGCCAGTCGCACTTCGGTTGTGGGTTCGATTCCCACATCCTTGTCCGACGCGATGGGTTGTCTCCCGTCCTGCAGGTTTTCCTTTTTCTAAAACTATATTACTATAACATCCCATCAATAATATCGAAAAAAACTTATATCCTTAAACAATACTAACTTATTCCAACATAATCCTTTCCAATCTTTAGGCTTACCCATAATACTGCAGTCCACTCTCATAATATAGTGAAAACAATTACCAGAGATTTAATACCATCGTTGATCCCCATAAGATATGTCTTGTTGGTCACATTCTAAACATTCAAAGTCCTTAATCATGTATTCTCTTGAATACCTTAGTGAAAACATGAATGCAGTTTAAAGTTAACACTTTCCACATACCAAAATCCTCAAAATTCTATATACTGAAACCATGATATCACTTAGTCCTTATATCAATCATGAGCTCATGAATACTATTAAACATTTCATTTTCTCGTTTTCCCTTCATTATGCGCATATCATCTTATTTCCAAAAAATATCTCAATCACTTTGAATACCACATCAATAAATATTGCAATACTCAATGATACAACATTATTTTGGAATCCCATTACATAAACACTTAATCATTCCACCACATCGTTGTCATATTCAACATTGCCAATAGTGATCGCATGTGACTTCCCTTTGTCCTTTGCCTTCAGTGGTTGCTCATGTTGATCATCACTAACCCTTGGATTAGGGCATTTATTAGCATAATGCCCCATTTCCTTGCACTTGAAGCATTGAAGTGTTGGTGGTGCATTCTCTGCAGTTTTTGCATTATTCACATCATTAGAAACACTTTTTCCATTACTTCGACACTCAGCTGCTCGATGACCTTCTTTTCCACACTTAAAACATTTTCTAGTCCCTTTAAGACAATCTCCACCATGCTTCTTTCCACACTTTGTGCATAAGGAAACATTCATCTTCTTTTCACCATTATTCTGAGATTTCTCCTTGAACTCCATCTTTCGTTTCTTGTCAAAACCATGAGATGGATATGTAACACCAACTTCCATTTCTACCTTGATAGCACAACGCACAATTTCTTCATAGCTACTGAAGTCTCTTATATCTAATGCCCTTCGAAGACTTGGTTTTAAGCCACTGAAAAATCGATCAACTTTACTTTCAGGTTGGATGATAATGCCAGATGCATACCTTGCAAGTCTTGTAAAATTTGCTTCGTATATACCAACAGATTCATCATCTTTTTGCTTTAGTTCAAAAACTCCTTCTCCATCTTTGTTCGAAGAATACAAGGGAAGTACTTATTGAAAAATAAGTTCTTGAACTCGTCCCATTCCATGGACTCAATTTCATCTCTTTGCCTTGTATTCTTGATAAGATTCCACCATTGATCAGCTTCACCTTCCAAACGATATACTGCTAAGATGACTTTATCATGTTCAGAACATTGAAGAACTGAAAATATCTTTTCAGTGGTACTGATCCATTGTTCAGCAACAAGTGGATCAGAAGACCCACTGAAAGAAGGTGGACGTTGCCTCATGAAGGACTCAATAGAATATTGTTCCCTTCTCTGCTCATTTGGAAGTCCAGAAAGATTCATAGCTTGTGTAAGTATAGCCATAAGATTTTGTACTCCATATCCCATAACATTTGTTTGTTCAGGAGGACAATCATTGAATTGTCCATTGCATTGATCAACACGGTTCCTTCGGGTTCCATCCATCGTCTAAAACCCAAAAAGAATAGTGTGAGAGGAAAAAATCATGCTAGGGGAAACAACATAATAAAGGGGAAGTACCTTCAATATCTAACATCTTAGGTTTAATTCTATGATCGTTAGCGTAGTTCTAGTACTATAACCTATACGTATACTTAACCTTAGGGACATCCCTAGACATACCGTAGAAATATCTCTAGGGATCTCACTAACGTTTTTGCATCCTAGTTTCCAACGGTTGACTAAACCTTTTCTCTGATACCAACTGTAGAGACCCGAAACTTGACGTACATTGACATTACATTACATTTGCGGAATACTTAGTACATACACACAAGGATCGTAATAGTTTAGTGTCTTTGGAAACTCGGAACGTATTATTCTAATCGTGGTGAAAGATCTTCAACATCTCCTATAATGATCTTCCCTTTTTTTACCTAAAACCTTTCTTTATATCCTGGGGAAAAGAAATCATAAAAGGGTGATCTCAAATGCTCAGTAAGGGTAAAGAAAAGAAATATCAATCACATCGTATTCATAAGAACATAACATTTTGGAAATCTTAACCTGCAAAAGAGAGAATAATTTCATAACATGGGATAAATCATGGCAATGAAATGCAATCACAATAATCATAACTTAAAACATGAAACTTTGTGGAATTCACACATAATCATAGAGAATCATTTCTTATTAGTAAAGACTCATTTCCAAGACTATCTTAGTGGACAAAGTCCCTTTCTGAATCGAGTAGCCCTCATTTCAGTCCTGTTTCACTGAACCGGTAAAACCTACCCTTCCAGCCCTGTCTATCTCATGAGATATAAAATCTTTACCCAATGCATTGGAGGGAGATATAGGTCCCACCCATCTCTTAATGAATCCTTTCTTATGTGTGCCACATAATCATAAACCATACATCTTAGCGTAACCCATGTAATAAAAATGGAATTCTTAAACAACATGACATCATAAAACAATTCATATAAGATAAAGGAATTCATAAAAATATTTCCATCACAACATAATCAAATCCATGTAATAATAGGGATAAAAACAGAACCCTTTTATTATCTTAGATGGAAAATAATTTTGATAAAATACTTGAACTCCATTCTTTAGGAAAATATCCTTTCTACTTCAAAAACATTTTTCCTTTCATAACATGTCATACGACATTAAAATAAAAGAAGTTGATTAAAAATAAACTTGAAAACTTGTAAAGGATGATTCTTAGAAATAATTTTTTAAAAATCCATTCATGTCGTATAAGTTAAAAAAACATTCTTCGTACTTTTGTCCGAAAAGTCAAAAAGTTCCTCGTACGGAAAACGACAAAAGATTCCTTTCATATCATTTACTAAAAACTCACCGAAAGGTAAAATTGGATATAAACTATTGTAGAAGGATATAAATATTACATATTGAGGAAACATGGATGTGGATGATAAAATACACCCCAGTAAAAACTTACGAATAAACAATCCCGGATAAAAATGAGATTGTGATATTTCCCTTACCTTAGGTCCGATTTGCTTCGTATGTGTCCGAACCTCCTGTATAATGATTTAAATAATGTCATTGACTTATTACAGAATCATATTCCTTGTTACGATATCATATATGGTTCACTTATGACATTATATTACCCATTCTTTTGTAAATTCATGTTAAAGTAGCATTTTGGGTAAAATCATCTCATTTGTCGTTCGTGTTTTTAAATTGTAATTATTCATATGATTACTTAGATCATTATTAATTAATTCCATAATATAAAACATGATTTATATATATATATTCAGAATATACATATATAATAAATCAGTAAATGGAAAGAAATACACCGTTCATGGAGACGGTAGTCCGTACGTACGCATGAACGGTGTTTCCGTCTCCTTATTGAATTGAATGGAATTAAGTAGATGAAATACATATAAATAATTCCAGTATCATTATTAGGTCATATATTTCATTAGTACTTATTATATATACTTTATAATCATTCATGAATGGTTAATCATTGAGAATGAACCTCATCGCGTCGTGGAGACGGTAGTCCGTACGTACGCACGAGCGATGATATCGTTCCCATGGTCGTGGAATTGTGTTGAAGTTTATGTAGACTATTTCAGTATCAATATAACTTTATAATAATCATATATAGTTACTCATTACACCATTATACCCATCCTATTAAGGTGGTGGTGGAAAATAGATTACACCACGGCGTGGAGACGGTATTCCGTACGTACGCACGCGCGATGATTTCTTTTTCCGTAGGATGGATAGATGGTGAAATAGGGTTGTTTCATACTTAAAATAACATATCATTATATTAGTGATACAGATTTTATTACTTCATAATAAAACAACCTAAGAAGAAGAAGTGGAAGAAGAAATAAAGATGAAAGAAGTTGTAACGGTAATTACCTCTTCTTTGAAGCGGCTCTTTGAGACCTCCTCTTAGGGCACTACAATTGGTCTTTGAGGAAGACTAGAACCTCTAGGATGTTTATAGGGAAGTGGATAAGAGATTTTGGCAGGGGTTGGCCGAGCTTGAGTGCTCAAATTTTTGTGAGGAGGAGGGGGAGGAGGTGTCCTTTTATAAGGGAGGAGAGGGGCACCTTAGGAATACCTCAAAATATTATTTTATATTAATGTCCAAATCGGTTTATAATGGTTCCAAAGGGTCTTATTTCGAAGCTAAAGTGGGGATGGGTCAAAATCATATCAACCAATAAGATTTATACATGTTTAGGGTATTATTTTAAGCTTATCAATAAGATTTAACTCTAAGTTAAATAATTTAACTTTTACCGTGTCTTTTTGTTTTCTTTCACTATATGGTTAATACACTTACTATAACATGCCAAACGAACCACAAATTGTTTATTATTAATACATATATCTTTATCTAAGTCATTTGGCCGAACCTTAGATTTTTACGAATAAAATAACAATTAATAATATAATATTTTATTTAAAAACTATTTTGTGTCAATTTTGACACTATTTGATATATGATTTTTGTGAAAGTCATAACAGAATTATATGTTCAAACCAAGTTTATTAAATCAACACTAATATATCATAGTAACCTAGTAAATTAGTGTAATTCATAAAAAGTCTCAAAGTACATTCATTTGAGCATTTATAACATCAATTTTGTTAATATTTCCTTAAAAGGGTAATTACTGCATCATCGTTGTGTCATAAATAAATAAATTTATTTAAAGTATAAAAAATATAAATAAACTATCATTATGTAGGAAATCATTTTAGCTTTCTAATGAATATTTATAGTCGAATTTATCTTATGTATAACCCCATATTAAAAATGTTTTAGTTATTAAACTTTGATTTTAACTATTTTAACTATTCATTAAATAAAAAAATATTAAATGTCATAATCTAATCCAAGTGGACCTAAATGGTCATATTATATTCATAAGGTTGTTTTTGGTCGAATTACACTTATCCAATAGAATTAGGACATGTGTTAGGGTAATAGTAATATCATATTTACCCTTAGTTACCCTATTTACTATTAATCGTGGTAAAAAAAGTAAAAAGTTACTATTCACCAAAAAATTATTTTTATCTCATTGAACCACATTTTACTTACTGATATCTACCGTGTCTGTAGGATTTTAGAAATTCCAGTCACAGAAGCGGTAAAATTAAGTTTTATGCAAAATTTAGTTTTTTAACCTACCACTTAGTGGTTTCACTATTCATCAAAAATTGAAGTTTTTCATAAAAATGCCAAAATTTCACCCTAAGATATATTTGATATTCCGAATTCAAAAATGAAGTCTATTTTAAAAAATTTATAACATAGAAGTTGCATTAATTAATTTTATAATTAAATCCCGCTGTTAAAACAAATAGCGTGTTTTTAAGAAACAATATCTACCAAAAGATTGACACTTGATTATGTCTGGTTTAAATGTGAAATTACATCCAATGACCAACATCGTATTAAATTGTAAAAATATATTCTAAATATACTTTAAAACCACTCAATTTAATGATTTATCACTATTAATTATTTCGATTAAAAAAGTTGTTTTTAATTATAATCTAGTAATTTTCACTATTCATCAGAATATGAATGTTATCCGAAAAGTACCAAAATATCACCCTAAGCTAAATTCGATATTACGAATCCAGAAATTAATTCCATTTTGAAAAATAAAAGATACAAAATTTCAAAAAGTTGTTATTACTATTCATAACGGCTAGTTTTAATAATATTTTAATAGAATATTATTGTTTAATGAAACTCGTTATTGCGTACTACACACGCTATCGAGGAAGGTCGCGATTGCGTGTAATGCAAGGCAAGTCAAGGATGTGTGTTGTGAAAGATCCTTTTGATGTAGCGTAAAACACAAGACATTAATAAAATTAAAAAGAATATTTTTCATAAAATCTCGGGCTGTTACAGTAGTTCAGACCAACTATTGTCTCGAATCCTAATTCATATTTTATTACATAGTTTCATAAAATCATTTCGTCTCTAGTAGAAGTAGTTTTACTTCTTCATCCAAAGATCATCAGGGAGCTACCACCATCAACTTCCACTACCTCAGAACCATCTTCTACCTCAGTGTCCCTTATCCTTGTCAAGGGAAAAGCACATGTAGTTCCTTGTACCAAGGCTGAGAAGAGTTGACATTATTTTTTTTATTTGACAAGGTTTTTAAAAATTATTTTTTTCAGTAATGATTTCATTTCTATCAATAATGAAATGTCTATTACCACTCATTTTTTCTTATTTTCTATTTTCTATTAATTTTATTCACCTGTTTATAATCCCAAAACAAGGGGAATAAATATGAAATTTATTTGAGAAGAATAATTTTGAGCTTCTATTTAGAATTTAATTTATTATTTGAAACCATATCTACGATACCATATATATTTTATTATATTTTATTTTGGTTTTTTTAACCTTATGTTAAAACCGTGACATAATCTTTTTTTTAAAAATGATTAGAATATCATTTTTTTCAAAGTTCATTCTATTAATGGTTTCTAAAATGCCATGATTTATGTGTTGAAACCATGGTCTTCTATGCATGGTTTAGAGTATGGTTTGTGTTTGTTGTCAATCCTCAGTGGAATTTCAGAATGTGTACCAGCAAAGAGATCATACAGTTCAAGCAGACAACAGTATTGAGGTGGCACTATTTCCCAGTGTTTTTGGCAAAGTGACTTGCGCTCTGTGTACTGAATGAAGAGGAAACTTGCGCTCCATATGTTTTTCAAGATCAGAACATGGGAAAATGACAAAGGGATAAGGACCGTGCATGTTTTGGGCTGGTCGCGCAAGTGACCTGCGCTCCGTGAAGAGACTTGGGCGCCGATGCCTAGGAGGACTAGAAACTTGCACGCATATTGTTTTTCAATATCATAACTTCAAAATATGGTAAAGGAAAGAAGGTCGTGCAAGTATTTGTGTAGGTCATGCAAGTGAGTATCGCGACAGAAGCTATGGAGGATGAGCTGCACGACAAAACCTGCGCACCGTGGGAAGACTTTTGCGCCACCGCGTAGGGGGTCCAGTTTGCCTATAAATAGAGGACCCCCCCCCCCTCTCTTTGGAAATGAAGTTCAAGACTTAGAGATTTTTCAAGCTCTCGTCGCGCAAGTGGTTGAGTCGTGCTTGTGGTTGTTGGGTCGCACAAGTAGAGGCTGCGCGCCGATTGTTGGCTGCGCGACCAAGGAAGTTGGGGAGTTAAAGGTGCAAAGTCGCGCAAGTTTGGTGTTGAAGGAGGCAGTGTCGCACAAGTATTTTTGGTGTCACCTTCACACCGAATATGTACCGCGCATGTGACTTTCGCGCACGGATTGAAACTTGTGCACCGGGCTTGGATAATCGCACCAGGGTTGTTAAAGTTAATACGCCCTTCTGAAGTTTCATGAAAGCTAGAGGATCACTCGGTACCCCTAGAGAGAAGTGAGATTAGTCTTTTGGTAAGTGTTGGACTTCAACAGAGCATCTACATAGGATAGAGGATGCATTCTTATGCAATGATGAAGAGACCTTCACGTCTATAAACTGAGTGGGACTTCACCTAAGGGAAGTGAGCCAGGGGGGTCAATGGGAGTGACCCAAGGGAAGCAGCGAGCTATCCCTGAACCTTTGTAAAGGCAGTGAGCCTGGGACAGAGTTACTGTGCCCAAACCTTTGTAATCCACTGCTAGTGAAGATTAGTGGAATTAGGTACGACCGACAACTTGTCGGCGTATGCTCCTTGGATGTAGCCCTTAGGGGTGAACCAAGTAAAACGTGATGTGTCTTCTCTGTGCATGTGAATTTTTTCTTTCTGATCATATTAATCTTACAGGTTCAACAGGTTCCTACCAACGTGGTAACAAGATCCATCGCATTAAAAGAAAAAGTTGTCACCCTGATTCACCCCTCCCCTCTCAGGGTGTCCTGGGGTCCTTCATTATGATCATAAAAAGGGTAGATATTTTGTATCCTTTATTTTAATAAAAATTCAGCTTAATTATGTTTGTAATGTATTTAGAATTTTATGGTAGCATTTTATAATATAATATTATTTGATGAAATTTTTGATAAGTGCTGAAAAGACCTACCACTAGAATTGAGTCACCATTAATGATGAGTAAACATTAGGAATGAATCTCTGCTGAGAATGAGAAACCAATAGAAAAGAATCATCACAAATAATTACTCACCATTGAACATGAGTCTACACAAGACTGGATTAACCACTAAAAAGTACTCACAACTAAGAATGACTCACGGTTGAACATGAGTCACTTCTAGAAAGGAGTCACTGCTACAAATGACTCACCATTAAGAATGACTTTCCATTGAGTTAGAGTCACCGTTGAATGAATCCATTTATAAAAGGAGTCACTGTGAGGAATGAATCACCATTTAATAAGACATTCCGCCATTGTTGACTTAACATCTGAAATAATTCATAATTGTGACAAGTTACTACTAATCCTTACTTATTGTCAGAAGAACTACCGCCAGCCTGACTCATATTTTCTTGACTCGACACCATAAATGAGACACTACATGGATAGCCCACCATCATAATACTAGTGAATTTGAATTAAATGTCCCAAATTTCTATATTAACGAAATAACTTTCAATAATTATTATAATGACAATTCTTAACTATTTCAGGTAAAAATCAATATCTATGTTAGAGCCTAGTATAAGGATGCAAAGGATCGATATGATTATTCATCAATCAAAATCTCCATCACACAACACTATATATTAAAATAAGTCTTCTTCATATGCAGGTGTGTTCATGGTGGCCAAAAGAAAAACTACTTTGAAATATATGAAAGATAATTCCAGGAGATCTAACACAATGAATACATACAAACTTTTAGTCTCTAGATAAGTGGAGTACATAAAGAATACACATTCCTATATATATTTAGAACAAATAGATCTTTACAATTCCCTTTCTTACTTCATTAGTAAGGGAAACTGAATAAGAACCTTTCCAAGACACATTTGAGGAGACTAGATATTTTAGGGAACATCAGACCACACAACACTGTTTTTGGGAAAAAAATCCCTCAAGGTATCATTGAAGAATTTTTGAGGTGATTGTGTTTGTTGACAAAGTGGGCCTTTGTGTTGTGTTTATTGACAATGCAAACCATGTCGTACAAATTTTTTGACAAAGGGGATTTCAGTGTGGAAGATCGAGTTCAGGGGATGTTGTTAACAATCCAGGATTGATACAGGAATGTTGACAAAGGAATGCTCGATCTAGAGGTGAAGGAGACTAGGGCGGCTGGACTTGCGCACCGAGAGAAGACTTGTGCGACAGCGCTCAGGGTGTCCAAATGCCTATAAATAGAGGTTGACACATTCTCATTCAGGGGTGTTCAATACTTAGAGAAAATCAAAGCTCCCATTGCACAGGTGTAGTGGTCATGCAAGTGGTGGTGTGGTCGCGCAAGTATAATGATATTCAGAGGTTGTGCGCCAGTTGATAGTTGCTCTCCCAAAGTGGTTTGGGTGAGAAAGGTTGTGAGTCTCCCAAGTTTATAGTTGAAAAAGGGGGCATCGCGTAAGTGGTTTGGTGACACTTGTGCACCAGTTTTGGAAGAAGCGCGACAGTTGATGGTTGCATGCCAAAATTTGTTTCGTTGTAAAAGGGTGTGAGTCACGCAAGTTTGGAGTTTAAGAAGCGAGTATCGCGCAAGTGGTTGAGGTGAAATTTCATCCTGGTTTGAACTTGCATGTCGGGACTTGTGAGCCATCTTGGAGAAGCACACTAGGTATTGTTGAAGCACGACAATCATTTCAGGGCTGCGTGAAAGCTGGATGATTTCCCAATATCTTCAGTGCAAAGTAAGATTCATCTACGAGTGAAAGTTGGAATTGAACATAGCATCTATATACAGAAGAGGATTCATACTTTAGTGATAATGAAGAGACCTACAGGTCTACAAACTGTGAGTTGATCCGTCCCAAAGCAATGAGCAAAGAAAGAGGAAGAAGGTGACCTCTCCACTGGCTGTGAGACAGAGAGAGAGAAATAGGGAGTGACCCTTGGGAAAGCAGTGAACTGACCCTAAACATTGTATAGGCAGTGAGCCTGGGAATATAAGTGATCTATCCCGAACTTTGAAAACAGTAGTGTTCATTTAGTGGATTTGGAAAAGCGGCACATCATCGTTGTATGCCCCTTGGATGTAGCCTTCTGTGGCTAAACCTAGAAAAAATATATGTCTCTGTCTGGTTGCTTCCCTACATTGCATTCAAAGAATCACCATTAGATAAAGATAAAAATATTTGATCAACATAAACACACAAGAGAAAACAAAGTGAACCTAATAATAAAGAGTTCAAGATCCAGTGGGGTAGGAAGAATTTTTAAAATGAATATCCATACCCATATTCACACCCCCCCCCCTCTCAGGGTATCTAGGCCTATTTTGGTCCTAACAACTATCATTTCATTACCCTATAACATTCACTTTATTTTTTTCATTTAATTTTGAGAAGTGTGCCGGTTTCCATTTTCATCAACACACATTGAATAATTCACTATAACTGGATAATACTTGATATTCTCTCACTGTCTTTTTAATTTTCCGCTTTCATTGTGTGGAATATGTATTTTAGTGTCCTATATTTGTTTTATTCCCATGGTTATTGAGGAATATTTCTATGTGCGTCTTGGAAATATTTTATAATATCTTTTAAATACCCATTATATATAGTGGACTAGATTATATTTATATAGTATTATTGGAAATAGGTGAATTACAATTGGAAGGTATTATATCTTTGCTCATGAATAAACCCCTTGTATGAATTCCCTTATTTTTCATTTTTCATTTTGTATAATGCTCCATTGTCTATTTTCATTTAAATTGAATAAGTATCCTATAATATGATAGTTAATCAAAATTAGAGTTTAAATAAATATTTGATTGAGTAATTTTTTTTTCAAAAGTCGTGTAATTTTTATATTGTTTTTACAGATCGCTGATCAATTTTTGAGGAATATTTTAAAACAAAATATTATATTAAAATAATCATTTAATTAATTGTGATAAAATATTTTAATTAAAATATTTTATTAAACATATTTGGAAATGAAATTTTATTGGGAACTAAATTCAAACCCTTTCATGAATTACTCACTTTTAAAAATAGAATAGATAACAAAGATTTATAGGGTTTAGTTGTTTAATTTATGCCAATGAGTACCCATGAACACATCCTTAAGAAGATAGAGAATTTTCCATAAGTTTTTTCATCTAAAGCAAAGTATTTATCATGACCTAAAGATGTTATTTCAGTAAAATCATTATTTTTTAATCATTAGAAGTAGGACGTGCAAAGAAGTATCCCATAGAGAACTCCTAATGGAATAATGTGAGGTTAATTATGTGTACTATGTTTTCATGAATATACATACCCTTTGATATCACAAAAACCATGAAACCATAAAAGAGTCTTATTCTAGAGTAATGTGATTTGAGTGCAGATAAGAAGGACTTATAAAGGGATCCCTCATAGGGTTCTCTCTATGAGATATTACAGAAGGGTCCAATGAAGGTTTCCTATAGAGAGGTATCAAAGATCCATATGATTGATCAAAATTGGGAATGAGACTTATTCATGGGTTACGCACTCTCAGGAAAAAAATATTATTCATAGTTTTTTGTTATCTCATTGTTTAATCAAGAGCATAAAAACACATAAAAGTGTGAATCAGCTCTGAACTGATTTTCTGAAGATTATATTGTAGGATAATTTAATTTACTTTAGCTAGGGGAATGGTCAGATTTCAAATATTAAATTGATGTAAATAAAGAGGGAGAGTAAGCCTAATATAAACTATATAATAGTAGTTCCATTTAGTGTATTTGGTACATCGGCACATTTCCATTGAATTCTCCTTGGATATATCCAAGTGAGGGTGGACTAAGAAAAATTATTCTAACCTGTGAAAATTTTTATAACTATTTTCAATGTGTTATGACAAGGAGAGAGAAGAGAATTTATTTTAACATTGAAATAAGATATAAGGAAATATTTTTTAGGCTATCTTACCTTAATTTTCCCCCACTCATTGTTTATTTCACCTTTTTAGACTAAAAATTTCCATTTAATATTGGTCACTAATGATAGTTTGATATCATTCTATTACACATAAGGAACAAGTGATACATAACCTTGTACCTAGAAAAACAAACATAAATAAACAATTCACCAACACATGTGGATTCATTTTAAACATATATAATTCCTCTCATGGCATAGTAAACATTTAATATAATGATGTATTTTATTTTAAATAGGTGGAAATAACTTCTTGGATTCTTCCATAGGGATTTTATTTATTATCCTGACAATTTATGTACTTTGTCATAGTTTAAGAGTACCTTGGCTATGCCATAATGGATCATGATACCAAGAATATACAATAATTTTCTAATGTCCCCTATGGAGAATCATGTATTTAAAAAAAACTCCAATAGTCTATAAAACTGGTATTTCATTTCTAATGAGTATTATGTCATCTACATAATAATCCAGAAAATGAAAAAACTCCCACTGGACTGCTCATAGACACAATGACAATATTTTTTCTTTATAAAACAGAATATCATTATAGATTCATCAAACATAATGTTCCATGACCTAGATTATTTTTTTTAATCCATAATTGGATATCTTTAGTTTGGATACTTTTCTGAAATCCTACAGAATCAAAAATCCATTAACTTGTTTTAAATTTAAATCTTCTTCAAGGTCACTATTATGGAAATACATTTAGAAATCCATATTCCAAATTTCATATTCACCTATTATTCAAAGTTGAATTCATATTGATTTTATCACATCAACTACTAAAAATGATTCATCTTAGTCTATAAATTAATGTTGTTTAAACCATTTATCAACCAATAATGACTTATTGGTACATACTTCTCAATCCATTTTTAGTTTCCTCTCGAATACCCCTTTAAAAAAATGAACATTAAATACTCTAGAGAATCTTACAAAACCAAGACTTGGTTCTGGTATATGGAATCTATTTAATAATTCAATGTTTCTTTCCTTTTGGAAGCTTCTATGGAGATTAATACTTTCTTTCTACTTATTTTACCATTATTATGAAATAATAATTATTCAACATACAATGTGACTAGGAAACCATATCATTTTTATTATATAAAATATATCATACAATTACAAATTTATTGTGTCTTTATTTCCTCATCTACAATGTTGATTTGTAGAAAATGTTCTTCTACCAAATCTTATATATGTTGGGCCTATACATTGTTCTTTTATATATCACAAAGACTCTCTCATTTGGGTACATGATCCCTTTCAATTAAGGTGGGATGTACATTAACAAATTAATTCTTATCTGAATGATGGTATAGTCAATATCATATATTTACATTAGGATATCATATTAATTAAATTTAGTTCCTCAATGTGAAATTATAATTCTTGAAATAACCTAAACCAATATTCCATAACCCCAAACATGTACATGTGAAAACATGGTTTTATTTACATAGAAATGATAATATGAAATACAATTCATTTCACTATTTGGAACTAAGTTTCGAATATAAGATGTTCTCTATAATCCATATCCCCAAAAGGAAAATAGAAAAATCACATGACTCATCATTGATCATATAATTTATAACAAGAAGTTGTTCATCCTTTACCTTAAACATTTCCATTGCGGTGTTTAAGAAGAAGTGAGTTGGGATTAAATAAAAAAATACATTAAATATTAAATAAATTCATTATTAATAGATTATGTACTATGGTTACAGATGAGTTTATCAATCTTCCTACAATGATGATTCTAAAATTCATTCTTGTATTATTTTAATATTTTAAACAAGTCAAATTTACATTTCATTAAGTACACATATCATTATCTACAGAATTCATAGTTAACGTTATGATGTATGATTACCCACCGATGGATTCACATAGAAATGCTCTACATTCATTGGTATGAACTAACTCAAGAAGATTAGTGTCCCTTCCAAATTTTCCACTAAATGGAGAATTGGACATTTTCCTTGTAAAATTTAATGGAATGCACTATGATGTTTTAGTTCAAATGAATAAAAATATCCATAATGATGCAATCGATTCAAATATTCTTCAACAACACAACCTCGATAGTGAATCCATAATTTTATGTTGTTTATGTAATGTTAAATTTCTTTATTATCGGATTCCATTACATGGTTTATGTAATTCAGAACAAAGAAATCGCTATTTATAAATGACTTACCATAAAAATTATTTCCTTGTATTAGAAGAAATGATTGTTTCATTATTTAAAAATAAATCTATGTAGATCAATTATAGATTGGGAAATATTTTTTTTGAAACTAATTGAAACAATATAACAATACTTTAAAATTAAGATATTTCTAGTCGAGAATGGTAGATGGTGGTCTCCAATAGTCACAAAAAAATATCTATCTTTGTTCACTTCTCGTAGATCTACCACATCTTACCAAATCTTTATTAATATACATAGTTACAGTATTTGAATACATATGTGAGAACCATTTTCTATATATAATAACCAATTTTTAGAGAAAGTTATATTTCACTTGATAATGAATGATCCTAAATATCCCCCCCTCATTCTTAGTTCTCAAGTATTTTTTTCTTCTAGTGTCCCTTCATGCAACATGAAAAAAACAATGACTTATTCCAATGTTTCCCCAGTGAATGTCCTCCTTTTGGAAGGTCATTTTGAAGATGATTTAGACATGTATTTATTCATGAAGGTGTTCTACCTTTATTTAGTTCTCTATAAGAAAAAAATTAATTTTCATGCTTTATATCCCTTTAATGAGGTCATGTATAAAGATAAGATATGGGAGATACTTTTATAATTTGATCATATTGAAATTAATAAAAAAAACTAGAGTTGTATTAGGGGAATGATTAAATAATGATATTGTTCTACAATTCTTTTTAAATATTAAACCTCAGAATACCATGAAAAAAATATAGAAAATATGTTTTATTATGTGAGGCCTAGTCTAAATACCTTCTCCAATATTTCTTGTGTTGACTGCCATTGAGATATCAAAGTGTTCATATATTTCTATCTTCGTATAATGATCATAAGGATAATATAGAATGATATTAGAATCCTTGTTATCATGTGACATTATGGGTTAGATAGAGTCAAATGAAATCATATAATGGTGAACATATTGTCCATCAATTTATGTTTTTCATACATAGTGAACTCTTTATCACTCACCTTTTATAGAGGAGGATACATAATTAGGGATTCTAGAATGTAGGATTTACATTCATGGGGTAGCACAAACCCTAGGTATTTTAACCATTCATGAAAGTTATATCCATTTAGATTATGGTATTTCTCACACTTTTAGCCCAATGATGTGATTTTTTGAAAAATGTATCATTATTGTACGATAATAGAAAATATTATTAGTACTTGTATTGAAAATATTTTAATGGAGAAATAATAATAATTATTATTATTATGAATAAAACTATTTTATAAATTATAAATGGATATAACCATTGAACTCATAATTTCTCATCATGTTAGAACTTCTAGTGGTAGGGATACATATTTAGATCTTTATGATCCAGAATATGTGCATGGAATATATAAAAAAGTGTTTATATAGAAGGAATTTCCAACTATGAGCATAAAAACATTTTTTATATGGAGTGGACTCCCTATCCTAAAATCCTGACGTAAATTTCTTGAAGATCAGCTACCAATTTTTATTTAACAGTGTAATTATATTAAATTTAATACTTTTTTAGTTATGTCAACCCATCATCTTAGTTAAGAATCACACGTAATTTAATGTTCTCCCCACTATATACTAAACTAAAAAATTACCTATGCTTTTCCATAGTTATGATAATGTAAGACATAATGACTTAATATTAACTATATCGATTTTATTTATTATTCATAAATTTTCATATTTTATATTTTACCAGCCTTGGTGTTATGATGAATATATTAATTAAGTGATTATCAAGATACCTATAAAAAAATTTACTGTAGTCATTTTGTTTTAATTCCATATTTTCATATTATTGCTTTAATTTAAGTGATAGAAGCCTTTCATCTATAAAATAGATCATGAAAATAGGAAATTAAATTAATGAAATAAATATTACAATCATGAGCTTTTATAATGGTAGATTTATTGAGAATATAATAACTCGACCAATGAACCCATGGGAAGAGTCCTTGATCCTTTCATAGTATGAGTTTCAAAATTCCACTTGTCCACCTATGTGAGATCCATGTTGGTTTCATCTCAGTTCAATCTAGAGTTGCCTCCACCATGTCTTCTCCTGGAACTAACTCTATGTGCCATTAAATACTAATTTTATTAACTATTTTTTAACGTATACATAAGAAAGGGATACCAAGTGATTAGTTAAGGGGAATTTAATAAAATAACATTGTACACGCTTGTGGTATATAATAAAGGAGGGAGGGATAACATATAAACCATTATATTTAATTTGATAATAAATAATTTCCATCCCATGTAAATAACTTAAATTAAATTAATCCAACACATTCATAGGTCTAGTAAAAGATAATTCACACAAAATTACTACACAAATATATTACACATTTAAAACAACTATCTATCGTTCATTTCAATTCATTCTTCAATAGGGTAAAACACACACGAATTAATCTATTTAATTTTATTATTAATCAATTAATTCATTATATGATATTATATTAAATTTTGTTATAGATTTTCAAATCTAGGTATTTTAAATAAAATAAATTGTTTTATTTTATTTATAATTTAATAAAATAATACCCAACGCTTTTTTGGAAGAAACTCAGTGAGTAACTCTCCAAACTACTCAGTGTGGTCCTTTTTATATATAATGAACTCATAAAAAATATTACATAAATGACATGTGTTATAATGTTGTGGTGTGTATTATAAATTTATTGTCACATAGAACACATTAAAATTACATATCATGTATTATTTAATGCACATTGATTATTTATTATTAATCGAACATAATTTACCGGTAGTTATGAATATTAATCATAATTAATTAATCATGTAATATAACACAAAACTTAATGGGTGGTGTGTACAACTAGTTTTATCAATCAAAGTAGTTGGGTTGATGAGGTATAATAAACTAATTAATAAGATTTAATATTTTCATATAAATAAGTAATGTACACAATGTGTGTAGGTTGAACACACATTATTTTCATTACCTCACCTAATGTCCACAATATACACCCAGGGACACAGCGTGTACTTCACTAGAAAATTAATGAGGTAAAATATTTTTTGGATTAATATCTACAATCATATACACTACATGTATTAAATATATATGGTGTGTTAGTTCCACAGCACATTTTTCCCCATCCTTTGACCTGTGAAATATTTTTAACTACATGATTATTAGGAAATATTCACAGTGTGTAGTTGGAAAAAACAATATTATACCCTATCTGGTCCAAAAATGGTGAATTTTACAAATAAAAGATATATTCAATACATAGTCAACCTTATTATATATGGGTGTCCCGTAATAATGAACATGAACAAACAGTGTGTAAAAATCGGGTACCCACTGTGTAACCCAATGTTATTTATCTAATTTCCTTGGTACATTTTAATGGGTTCTATATATTAAATCATTATTAAATTTTTACCCATCTTGGTTACATTAGTGGATAGAATAAAAAAATTTGACGATCTGATAATGATCGAAAAAAATTAAATGATATTTATCATTTAAAAGTGTAAAGATCAGCAATAAACTAAGTCATTTTTTCTTTTAATTTGACTACTATGATACATATGTAAGGCTTGGAATTAGGTGAAGCCTGTGTTTGGGGCTAATGGGAAACATGGCCTTAGTCAAATTTTACGAATCATGAATAATGTGCATCACCTAAAAATCATGAACAATGAAATTTTTTCTAAATGATATTGATAAATAAAATAAAAAACCATCATATACTTTTATAAAAAATTTAATCAAAATAATAAAAGATACCTCACTCTTGTTAAATTTATTTCAATGTGGATATTGATCCTTCTAATTTGATTAGTGAAGTGTAAATATGTTGTGAGGACCCAGAGTAGATCACCTCTATATATTATCCACACATAAACCTGTTATATCCAATAATGTCTGATAAATCATGGGGTTATAGCATAGTATATTGATCGTAATAAATTTTTCTCCTTTTATCTCTTTATGTTCCTTTAGTCTTTAGGGGATGTCTCTAGGTTTACTTATTCATCAGAGGATCAAAGGATGAGGAAAATCTTGAGGGGAATCTATTATACACAATGATTAACCTTCTCAAGAGTATGATATAAATATATTTATAGGCATATGATCGGAGTTTAAGATTTAATTAATTTAACAAGGGACCATTATGAAAATATTAAATCCTGGGAAATCCCATTATAATAATAAAATAATAATAATGTTTATTCTATGGTGTGTGCTTTCAAGTGAAATGATAAATATTATTTTATAGTCTTGAAAATTAATATTTATTACCAGACCTATTCTTAGACTTATTTTCCTCCAAAAATTTATAAAAAACATGAATAAATATTGTTATTAATTATTTATTCATTTAATAAAAAAATTAATATTTTCTTCATTGACTGAAGAATTAATATTCATTTAATATTCAAAAAACAAGATAGATTATTTGTTTTATAAATAAATATTTATTTATTATATGGTGAATAAAATGAGTTAAATAAATAGTATATATTCACCAAATTAAACAATTACATTGATAATGAATATTTATATATTATTTTTAATCATTTAATAAATCATGAATAAATATAAACTCTCAGACTCAAGATTAATATTTATTCAAACTATAAAATATAAATAATATTTAACAATGACCAAAGGAAAGAGTTTACATGTATCCATATAGGGATTATGTGCAATGTAATTACGTGATATTTTCAAATTTTTATCATTAATATCTAGAAACTGGTCATAAAATACCTAGACAAAGTAGATATGTCGAAATGAAAAAACCATATACGAATGTTTACTATATAATACAATTTTTTTTCTTGATATATGTTAAGAAGGTTACACAGAAATGTCCTCAAACTATATTCTGGAAACATATTTCTTTGACTAAATAAAATAAACTCATCGTTAAACCATGTCCAACGAATTTAATTTGATAGTTCCATTCCAATCATCAGACAAACTTTTTAACATTCATAAATATTGAATGTACAAATCCTTCACCAACTAATTCAATACTAGAAAATCATTTTTGATACACCTATTGTACCATATATTTCCATGAACTATATCATCATGTTTTACTATAATACGTCAATGTGAACATGTCATAAAATGCATTAACAAATATATTAAGGTATAAGGATCATTATACATGTTCACAACTAGGAAAATCAAATAACACATAAAATTTTGATTTTCAAAAGACTGGTCTACTCTCTTAATATCTCATCTTTTAGATTACAAACTGTGGAATTCATGTGGTGAAATATTATCTACACACAATTACACACACATGAAAGTCAACATATTATATTTCCCAATAGATAATTTTACCAAATCATATATCATGGTTTAAGAATATCGTTTTGGAAATTCAAAGTTATCATCATCGTAGATAAGTGATGTAACATTTTACAATGCGATAGATACACTAGAAAAGTATTCTGTTAAATTAATCTTGAACTATAAACAATATGTAATAATATAATATAATTTAATTAAAATTTATTTCCATAAATATACTAGAAATCTAGTGTACAAAAAGCTGGTACTTGGAACCCAACTCTAATAATTAGATTCTACCCAGTGATTATATTATCACTTATTCTATCATTCTATTCATTTTATATAATAAAGAACTTTTTCAATTATTTTATGCTTCCTTTAGTATGTCTCTTAAAGAGGATATTGATATATAAAGTATCCTTTATTTTTATTATATAGTTTTATCTTTAATTTTTTTCTTCCAGGATTGGGTGCTCTCACCCCATAAAATTCTTTTTTATGGTATTTAATGTCAATGTTTAAAAAAAGTGATTTTTTTAATAAAAATATGATTTTATTGCCCTTTAAAATGTTTCATTTTAAAGTAGGTGTTTAAATGTATTAAAAATGTTCATTTCCATTCACAATCAAATGTCATATCTCTTCCCAAAAATTTCTTATCCAAAACATTATTTCATTTTCAATACTATAATATTATAAATTCTTTTATAAAAAATAAATCTTTTAATGATATTTCACTTCAATTTTCAAATATAATTTTAAAGTTTACATGTAGGTTTTTTATATCAATGATAAAATATTTTCTAAAGTGGATTTTAAAGTTTCACCTCTATGTTCATTATCATTTTAAAAATTATTTATAGTCATGAGATTTATTTTATATGATTAATTTTAAAATATATAAATAAATAAATATAAAGATATTTTGTGGGGGATGGGGGTATTGATCATGTGGTATAAGACAATTTTATTCTTTATCCCTTCTTGGAATATTCTATTCAAAAAAATATTTTATAATGATATTTTTATCTATTTTAATCTACTTCTGAGTTTCCTTTGTTACACTGGGGATATTTTCTTTTGCAACTGTCTATATTGTTATTCATTATGGATTAGGTATTTTCATTTGATTTTGAAGAAATTATCCCAAAATTTCCCTATCTTTATTGATTGTCTTAGATATATAACTCAAATTTTTTTTATGGATTATCTATATTAATATATTATTTTTAATTCTTTTGATGAAAGGGTGTTCACCTAAATTCCAAACATCAATATTTTGGGGAAAATTATTATCTAAAATGTATACCCATTATTTATAGAGTGTAAATACCATATTCTAAATTATATTGAGAGAATATTATTTACATAGGGAGTTACTAAATATCACTGGGTATGAATACATTTTTTATAGGTACATCCTATTACTATTGTTTTTAGAATTATGAATGTTTCCCTTTTGTGATTAGAATTTAAAAATTATATGAAACCCATTTTATGTCCATGGGTTATTTTATGATGTGATGAATTTGTTTCAAGTGGAACACAAATAAAAAGATTACGAGAATGGTGGGACATAAATATCCCTTAAATGAATTATGTAAATGATTATATCTAATGATGTATAAATGTTGGGTGAAGAGCATCGTGAGTTTCTATGTTCAAAAAGGATGAGTGTAATGGAGAGTTGTTATACTCACAATTTTATGATTTAACAATATATAAAGTAACTAGGTTCACAAAGTGTAAGTGTGATAGCGTTTACCTCTACTCATAGTTTCTTTGTGAACATGTTGGTGGGTTTCTAGGTTCGTAAATATAATAAATTCTTATATTTATGATTAAATCAATTTTATCAAGGACAAAAAAGTGAATTACAACACTATGAAGATAACTTTGGGAAGAACATGTTCTTGAGAAATAAATTCAAAAGGAGGTTGATCATCAGCTCTCTCATGAAAAGATGGCTACATTTTGTAACTTAGATAGAAAACAAATTTTAGAATTTTACTCCCCATCCATTTATAAATATTTTTATACCACTTCAAAACATGTGATAAATAATGAAGGCTATCATCATTTCTCATACAAGAAGACAAAGCCTTCGATTGTAACCTCAGTTGGGGTAAAACAACTGACTGTAGGTATCCCAATGCATCTCTATAATAAAAATAATAATAGTGACATTGAGATTCAAGATAATGTGGAAAATCACAAGGAGAAACTATCTTCGGCTGACGCAATGGAGATCGTTGTGATGATGACTACAAACACAAGAGAAACCTCTTTTAAATGCAATGAAAATATGATTGCTGGATCTAATTTTGATAGCACGGAAGCTAAGACATTACTTAAAATGCTTCAATAACTCCCTCTAATAATGGTTTTATCAGGAGGTTGAGGGTGCGATCATAAAAGGTATGGATTGCATGTAATTTTAGAAGAGGAAAGGCAGCTAAAAGATCGATTGAGGAAAAATATAGGTAGTTAGTTTTTCTTTGGGATTTATCCCTGTATTTATATTATATATTGGACTTTTACCTTTTCTTTATTTCAATAAAAGAGGAATCACCTCCATATTTCTAAATAACATGTTCACATACTAACCTCTATGGACCTTAGATATTTTATCTGTTACATAATATTTGAGATCACCCCTTTCTTACATTTTCAATTCCATGTGTTTTGTATAAATTTAATCCATAAGAGGTACCTATAAGGGTGTATAATATTAAGAATATATGGGTGATGTCGAATACATGTTATTTATTAAGTAGTTGATTATATAATGGTCAAATTTCCATAAGTAAAAAAATACATGAGTTTTTTTAGTTAATATTTTGACCTAATTCTATAAAACTATAAACATAAAATGTCGTGGGATTGTATTTTAATGAAATATAACATTTAATCCAAGTAATTATAGGAAAATTTAGTCTAGGGAGTCAATTAGAAAGTTATTGTTTAATACATCATGTTCTTTATAAGGTTCATGGATTTTAACAATACCCTAAATCGGTATACATGTTATAGCCCAAGCGTAATGAGGCACATTGTTTTCCAAATCCTATTGAGTTATAAGTGTTATAACCCCAAAATAAAGAGGTACACAACTAAATGATTTTTCTTTCATATGCATATTTTTTTCTATTTTTCAATATTTATTTTATATGATTCATATATAATATGAAATTTTTATTTTTCATTGATGTCCTAAATATGATATTATGCTCCTATAATATTTTTAATTTATATATCTATTATTATACATTCAATCACACATTATTATGATCTATCCCTTATTCTTTATTGAAATTTTTCCCATATAGAAAATTTGAGCTCACCCCTTTCATATATTTCCAGTCTCCAATTATTAGGGATGATAATTACTTATGAGAAATTTAGAAAACAATATACTATAGTTTATTTAGAAAGTAATGTTCACAAGTACTGTAGACTAAAATTTTTATGTAACTGGTCTCCAGAAATAGTAAACCTATCAGTTCATAGTAATTGTATTGAAATTGAAGGATGTTACATTTTATTTTTTATTATGTAAGTTTGTCTTGTTTAATCTCTCCTAGAATAAAGAAGAGTACGTAATGATTTGTATTTACCTACGACCTCAGGAGCATGGGTCTGGAATGTTTAATTGAAATACTAATAAAAAATATTTTAGAACAATATAAAATTAGTTTTTAGATTTTCAATTTGAATGAATCGAAATCTATTCCATAGAAAATGAAATATCATGAAATAGTGTACTAAGGTAAAAAAAGGGGATAACAACTTGAATTTTTGAAGTAATTTATAATTTATGTTATATTTGAAATAGTAAATGTATATTGGGAGATAAAAATGTGAGATAATAAATGATTGTTTATCTAGATAATGATAATTCCAAAAGATGCATGTTGAATAAATCTATGACATGGTGATTCACAATCTATAATTAAATGTTTATTATTAGGTAAATCAGTGAGTGTGATAAAAAATAGGTGAATCGCTAAATTAATACACCACCCATTCAAGGGATATATTTTATGGGACCAGGAAGAAGAAAAAAGATGTACAAAATATCAAGATTTTATATGTTGTAAAATAAAATGGAATAGAAGATTAATCAAAATTTTAATGATTTTATTTATTTGTTATTCTTAATTTTCAAGGCCATATCCCCAATATATACATTTTTAATGATAATATAATAGGATCATATGCAATTTAATTTAACTATTGTTCACAATGGTTTAACTATTTGATAAAAATATTTGGTCCTTATATTATCCCTTGGTCATGTTAGTCTTTTTTCTATCATTATTTAGTAATCACATCATCACATTCCTTATTAAATAATCATACATGATGATGAAAATAATTTATCTAGGATTTTCTTTTGATAACAACATATTCAATCGCCCAAATAGTGGTATAATATCTCATAGAATTATTAAAAAAAGGGAAAAAAGAGTTTATGAAATCATTAAATGATATATATCATGAAGGATAGAAGATCATATTACCCATATAAGAATAATGTGTAAAAAAATACATTAGGAGTAATCTAAAAGGAGCATGAATATTTATTTCACGTGGTAATGAAATCTATCTAACAAAACTGTCCAACGGAATATGAAGAGGTTGGATAAATAATATAGGAAAAAGAAATTTACAACTAATGATCCCTAGAAATATCATTTTTTTAGTTGTAAGGAGTTTGGTTATTATTTTAATAAATGGATGATACTCAGTATTAGTGGGGAAACAACATTAGATTATAGCGGAGCAAGGAAGAGTATATTTAATCTCTACAATAGAGGCAGATCATGAAAAATGATGTTCTGAAATATACACATATTTTCTAATAATGAATGTGTTCCTAAAATTTTGGTTTTGTAAATAATGAGATATTTTCCATGTTTATAAAGGATGTTGATTAACCAAATGAAATACATGAAAATAAATTACTGATGAATAAAACACCAAATTTTGTAAAAATTTCAAAATAAATATTTAACTCTATACCTATTATCATCGAGTTATTCTTCCCTTGATAGAATTTAGTGAAATATTGGGCATTCATTGTCTCTCTCCACAAAGAGATACTAAATATTTCTGGGATATAGAAATAAAATTTCATATTTTCTGATCATCTATCAACAAAAATTAGATTATAAAATTCCTATGAAAACTAATTCCTTTGTCTGTATAATAATATTCATTAATAATAAAATGAACAATAAATACTAATATAAATTTCAATATAATATATGTGTTTCCAGGTCTTACCTAAGAAATCGTGGTTTTGATCATAATAGTACCAATATATAGTTATTTTAATGTTTTTATGATACCCTCACCAATTTTTAAACTGTGAGAGTTAACTAATATTGAAACGTTCTAATTTAATTTTTTTACGGGTCTAATAAATTATATTATTTTCATTAAATACTTTCACCTCTTGGTGTAATAAATATTTTTTCATTTAAATTATTTATTAAAATAATATATGAAAAGATATATTATTTATGAACTTTTTTAATTCTAATATAATAACAGAAAAATAAAAGTCTATTAGGATTAATTTAATTTTTATTTTAGGAATATTTTTGTTAAGTATTAAATAAAATAGTATTTTCATAATAGAAAATTATTTTGAATAAAAGTATACAATTAATTAAATATAATATCTAAGAAATAAATTTTATTTATAGAATGTAAATTAAATTTACCATGAAATACAATACTAATTAAAGAAAAAAATAAATATTATTTATCAATGATAAAATAATAAATGAATTAAATTTTACAATATATGGAATAAGCTTCAATCAAATATAAATCATAAATTTTTATAAATCATAAAATATAAGGGTTGTGTGAGAATAATAATTCTAGGTTAAATGTAATATATACATGAATATATATATTTTATATATATAACCATTATTAAATGTAATTTATAAGAATACAAATAATTCATCAAAAGTAATGGTTATCACAGTCCCTATAAAAAAGATTTTTTATTCATACTTTTTTATAGTTAATAAATATTTATGTATAAAAATTAGTTCTTAAAATATATGATTTATTTATAAATATAATTCATATAATAATTGACGAATGGCGAAATATAATTATAAGTTCACTCAGAAAAAGAAACAGTTATCATATCATTTTTATATGTACTATGTATTATTAAAATAAAATCCATCACATTTAAATAGAGATTTTAATAAATAAAAATATTTATATATTTATATAATGAATTTATATTTATTAAATCATTAATAATTACAAATACTAAATAATAAATTCAATTATTTATTATAAAAACTTGTTTTCAAAAATGTTTTTGTATATGAACATTTGATTTTATAAAAACAATATATAAATCACTTTTATAGAATAATTTTAATAAAAATTACTATTAATATACATTATATATATATATATATTTATTTATTTATTTATCAAATGATTATTAAGTAGTAAAATAAATAAAATAATTTAATTTTTAAAAATGTATTTTCTTAAAGAGAATTATGTATATATATACATGTTAATATTTAAATGTAAAATTTCCCATTTTTTGATTTTGAATTTGATAAAATGGATTCAAAAAAAGATATAGAACATGAAAATTTTGTAAGTGGATACATATATTTTATTTTTAGTAATTAATAATTACAATTGTCAATATGAAAATCAAGTACAGTGAGTTTAAAAGGATTCAAATGACATTGTATGAATTTTTAGTAAATAAATTCATACAATCAATTAGTATAAGACCATTTTTAGGAATTGGGTTTAGTCTTAAATTTTTAACCGCCATTTCATTAAGTGATTCACCTTACTCCCATGTGATTCCATGTTTACTTGTTAATTAAAAAATTCAAAATAAATGTCTCTTGATTTAAATTATAATAATGATCCACACAGTACCCACTCCAAACTTGTTATATCATTTAGTATTCAATTAAATCTATAAAAAACCATATTATACAATCAACTCTCATTGGGGGAAGATTGTTTTTTAAAATAAGAGAGCTAAATCCTTAATTACAAAGGTACTCTTTATAAAGAGTGATTCCATTAAATTATGTTAAAATTTATTCTTAATGTTATTTGTTTATATTGTAATATAAATTCCACTTAAATCCTATTGAACACCTTAATGATTTATTATTGAAACCATTAGGCTTTTTAGAAATGATATTATGACAATATAAATCCATACCCAAACACATTCTTTTATATATAATGTTATTATTTTGTTTAGTTCAACCCCTATATGAATTATGTTATGTTTTATGAGAAATAAAAAATGTTTTCATATACATTTAATTTTAACCAATGATATGGTACTCATTCAATCAATAGAAGGTACGTGTGTGAAAGAAATTATATTTCAACATGGAGAATACATGATTAAAATATCTCTATGTTGTATAACCTATCGTACACTAATTGATTTATGTTGATCAAAATCAATTCATAGGCTATTCAAATGGTCATGAGAACTCCCATTGAGTGTAAGAAATGGATTTTATCTCTTTATAATGAAAAGGACTTTGAGATGATAAATCTCATTATGATGATACTTTTGTAACTTTTTTGTCCATGTAAATCCCTAGATATAGGGAGACCCAATATCATGTTGCATATTTTTTTCAAAATATTCTATTTCTATTCTCCTGGATCTAAAACAAACATACATATCCAAAGTTATGGTCATTTATTATAATGATACATTTTTTCATGGTGTGAAATGGAACGGTGAATATTCTAGCATAGTCACTTCATTTAATTGTACTTATTTCAGAAATAGTATTCATTTGAGTTGTAATTTTTTAAAACCATTGATTGAAATCAGTCACTTCACAAAAACAAATATTCCATTTGTGGTTTTATATTATACTGACAGTCAAATTTAATTAACAGAACACTAACAATACACCTTCATGGTCATAATCATTCTTCATAATCCTTTATTTTATATATGAATTAAGACTTTCACTAATTTATAATATGATTATTTCATGTTATTATGATAACTTTCTGAACAGTGTTAATTTAAAGTGGACTAGATCTACCCTTCACAATCTTGTACTTTCTATATGCCTTCATGCCACATATATAGTCATCTTCCTCCAAGTAAATTAACACTTTGAGTAGAGTGTAGACTATAAATACCTATCATTTCATTTGAACAGTTGAGAAATTTATCATTTTTAGAAAATCATTATACTATCAGAGATCAAATTACATAATACGAAATTCTAATTGTAATTCCTCTGAAAAAGGAAGATAATAAATAAGGGAAAATACACAGAACTTATTTTTAACTGGTCCATCAGTGAGGATCCTACACAAATAATCTCCAAATAATACGGTTTATGGAGGATAATTATTGATCCTCCTACAATAATTCACCCAATAACATAGATCATAAAGGGCCATCCACAATGCCACTACATGGATCCCACCTAATGAAGACAATTCCTGAAAGGTAATTCATAAGGATGAAACGTAGTGCTAACCCAACAAACAAATTATATAAAGGTCCATTTGGTAGTCTCCAATGTGGAACCAACTCCCTAAACATATAATATATAGAAATCTATATGAAATGTCCCATCCATAAGATATATTTAAAATGGATAATATGCTAGCTTCCTTTACAATGGCTCTTCAGTTTGTTCCCTTTGGGAAGGCTCATATATGAGCCTCTTTCATGCAATAAAATTAAGCCCATACCTAAGTGGGATATACACCCTTTCACATAATAAATATTTCCTAAAGTAAATAGTATCATTATAGGGTTCTCATTTACCTTATCTAAATGGTTCATGACCATGAAACATTATA